>OV702280.1:382277910-384777910 GCA_916181665.1 Avena sativa | reverse complement strand
AAATAGCATATTGTGAACCTAAAAATGATTTTTGTAAAAAATCATGAGCATCATATCATGTACCTATAGTTCATATCTGATCCACTTCCTACCGATTCGGCAAGAATTTGTCTTTTTACAAGGGATAGACGGAAAGGTTTGAGATCCCCTGTTAGGACATTGTCCATGTAAGGTGGTATAGTAATTTGTAAAATTGTGATGGTAGCATTTTGAATTAGTCATTTGGTGGTTGCTTCACAAAACCGTCCGTTTTTTGCACTCGAAAAATGTAAAATGGATTTTTGGTGTGACGAAAAAGAAAACATCCTCCTGCAGCATTGTTCTCCATCTCATGATGCATATGTATGCAGAATATGGGCACATTATCACAAACTATGCCTTGATTCTAGCCATAACATTGGTCATTTGACCCGAAAGCCAAGAAACCTCGAATGAGATAGGTCATTTTGTGAAGGTTTTTTCAGACACAATCAATATACCAAATTTGATATATTTACTTCCAACTATATCACATAATATGACACCACGCGAAGGTTTCGCATAGTTTTGATCGTTTTTGAATTTTTTATGCCTGTTTTAAACTATCGTCAAACTTTGTCAAACAACGGGCATGAAGATTCTTAGCTCGGGGCCGAGCCTCGCTAAACTTGAATTGGATCTTTGATAAAATAGAATATTGTGAACCTAAAAATGATTTTTGTAAAAAACCATGAGCATCAGATCATGTACCTATAGTTCATATTTGACCTACTTCCTCCCGATTCGGCAGGAATTTATCTATTTCACTAGGGATTGACGGAAAGGTTTGAGATCCCCCCGTTAGGACATTGTCGATGTAAGGTGGTATAGTATTTTTTTAAAATGTGGTGGTAGCATTTTGAAGTCATTTGGTGGTTGCTTCACAAAACCGTCTATTTTTTGCACTCAAAAAATGGAAAATGGATTTTTGGTTTGATGAAAAAGAAAACTTCCTCTTGCAACATTGTTCGCCATCCCATTATGCACATGTATGCACAATATGGGTACATTATTACAAACTATGCCTTGATTCTAGCCATAACATTGGTCATTTGACCCGAAAGCCAAGAAACCTCGAATGAGATAGGTCATTTTGTGAAGGTTTTTTCAAACATAATCAATATACCGAGTTTGATATTTTTCCTTCCAACTATGTGACATAATATGACACCATGCGAAGGTTTTGCATTGCTTTCATCATTTCTGAATTTTTTATGCCCGTTTTAAACTATCGTCAAACTTTGTCGAACGACGGGCATGAAGATTCTTAGCGCGGGGCTGAGCCTTGCTAAACTTGCATTGGATCTTTGATAAAATAGCATATTGTGAACCTAAAAATGATTTTTGTCAAAAATCAGGAGCATTAGATCATGTACCTATAGTTTATATCTGACCCACTTCCTACCGATTCGACAGGAATTTGTCTTTTTCACCAGGAATATACGGAAAGGTTTAAGATCCCCCTGTTAGGACAATGTCCATGTAAGGTGGTGTAGTATTTTCTAAAAATATGGTGGTATCATTTTGAATTAGTCATTTGGTGGTTGCTTCACAAAACTGTCCATTTTTTGCACTCGAAAAATGGAAAATGGATTTTTGGTGTGACAAAAAAGAAAACTTCCTCATGCAACATTGTCCATGATGCACATGTATGCACAATATGGGCATATTATTATTAAACTATGCCTTGATTCTAGCCATAACATTGGTCATTTGACCCGAAAGCCAAGAACCCTCGAATGAGATAGGTCATTTTCTGAAGGTTGTTTTCAGACATAATCAATATACCAAGTTTAATATTTTTCCTTACAACTATGTCACATAATATGATACCACGCGAATCATTCGCATTGTTTGGATCATTTTTGATTTTTTTATGTCCATTTTAAACTATCGTCAAACTTTGCTGAACGACGGGCATGAAGATTCTTAGCTCGAGGCCGAGCCTCGCTAGTCTTGCATTGGATCTTTGATAAAATAGCATATTGTGAACCTAAAAATGATTTTTGTATAAAATTATGAGCATCAGATCATGTACCTATAGTTCATATCTGACCCACTTCCTACCGATTCGGCAGGAATTTGTCTTTTTCACTAGGGATAGATAGAAAGGTTTGAGATCTCCCTGTTAGGACATTGTCCATGTAAGGTGGTATCGTATTTTTTTTTAAATGTGGTGGTAGCATTTTGAATTAGTCATTTGGTGGTTGCTTCACAAAACCGTCCATTTTTTGCACTCGAAAAATGGAAAATGGATTTTTGGTTTGACGAAAAAGAAAACTTCCTCCTGCAACATTGTTCGCCATCCCATGATGTACATGTATGCACAATATGGGCACATTATCACAAACTATGACTTAATTCTAGCCATTACATTGGTCATTTGACCCGAAAGCCAAGAAACCTCGAATGAGATAAGTCATTTTATCAAGGTTTTTTTAAGACATAACTAATATACCAAGTTTGATATTTTTCCTTCCAACTATGTCACATAATATGACACACGCGAAGGTTTCGCATTGTTTTGATCGTTTTTTGAAATTTTTATGCCCGTTTTAAACTATCGTCAAACTTTGTCGAACGACGGCCATGAAGATTCTTAGCTTGGGGCGAGACTCTCTAAACTTGCATTGGATCTTTGATAAAATAGCATATTGTGAACCTAAAAATATTTTTTGTAAAAAATCATGAGCATCAGATCATGTACCTATAGTTCATATCTGACCCACTTCCTACCGATTCGGCAGGAATTTGTCTTTTTCACCAGGGATAGACAGAAAGGTTTGAGATCCCCTGTTAGGACATTGTCCATGTAAGGTGTTATAGTATTTTTTAAAAATATGGTGGTAGTATTTTCAATTAGTCATTTGGTGGTTGCTTCAGAAAACCGTCCGTTTTTGCTCTCAAAAAATGGAAAATGGATTTTTCGTGTGATGAAAAAGAAAACTTCGTCCTGCAACATTGTTCGTCATCCCATGATGCACATGTATGCATAATATGGGCACATTATCACAAACTATTCCTTAATTATAGCCATAACTGTAAGGTTCCTATCCTTTAATAAGGTAGAGATCCCTGTGTTTACAATGCTAGTCCCTGGATCAATAGCTAGCATCCACAGTTAAGATGTAATATCAAGAAACAAAGATCATAATACAACTTTATAACCAGGAATAAAATAATTCATTATATCTTACATAGCTCATTTGGCTATCACATTACAATGCAGCAGAATATCTATATAGCATGGAGTCCTTCATTTTCTAAGTGCCATAGACAATCATGTTGGTTGTAGAATTGTAATCCTATTCAACACACTTCACTAACATCAAACAAACCTGCAACATAATAAGTTGCAGCCACAAGGGTTAATACATTTGAATTGTATTGGCAAGTTTCACTACTATATAGAAATAAGTGGATCCTATCAATACATGCATATTTGGCTAAGTAGGGTTTAGGCTCATTTGCAGAAAGCAATATAGTTTTATCCTATCTTTTCAAAATAGTTTTGATCTTTTGAAAATCTTTCTGAACTCCTTGGAGAACTCCAAGTGCTTCTAATCCCTTGTTGTCACCATCAAGTTTTACTTTGAGAAATTTGGAATGTCGAGATCTTCCATAGCTTCAGGCCTTAGTTGCTCAGAGTTGTCCATAACCGGGGACACGGCTAAGTACTTAGAATTTGATCTTCTATAGAAGTTGTACACTTTACCCACATGATACAATCTCGTCTTGACGCCACCAGTGGCCGCTGGATAAGTACACACCAAATGGAGTACCGGCAGATCGAGAATGTGACAAAGTCTTTCCATAGAAGTCCTCCCAATACATAATACTAGCTTGTCTACTAGGCACCAATGTAAGGATATATTTCTTAGTTAATCTGAAGATGCCAATACAAGGGTCTTCCACTATGTAGTTGACTAAGC
Source organism: Avena sativa (assembly GCA_916181665.1). Classification (NCBI taxonomy): domain Eukaryota; kingdom Viridiplantae; phylum Streptophyta; class Magnoliopsida; order Poales; family Poaceae; genus Avena; species Avena sativa. Next base: position 384,773,960 of record OV702280.1, on the reverse strand, counting down.
CAGAGCCCATTTAGCATGTGGCTGTACACGGAAGCCACTGTACAATCTCTAAGTCCCTGGGTGGTTTTCTTCTAGTGCACATACAAAAAGATAGCCATATAAACATGGTTCCCTTTGTTGCCACCTTGTCCAATCTTGAGTATCCTTGTTCACCCAGGTGGTTCATTGAGTACTTGTTTTAATCTTTCCAACACTTCATATAATCATATCATGTATCCCATCTCAATATAGAGCAGGGCTAAGCATACTACAACTACAATGTTTTCACTAAGGAAGATATAAGGATATCCTAATAGGATATAGAATAGCATAGAAATATAGTAGTCCTATCATGCATGTTACAAAAATCCACTAAATGTAATGAAAATAGTAGGACATGGATGATAGTGTCACTTGCCTTTTTAGTAGAGAATGTTGGTTCACTTCTTGATCTTGCAAATATCACACTCTTCTAACTTCACTACAATTCAACCAAGCAAACACAAATTCAACTAGCATTCAAACCATTTATCACACATAAAATGACAAAAACAAGGCCATGCATGCAAGCATGCAAAAGATGGTTTTATTTGGAAAAGTGGTTTCTACTAGTCTCTAAGCATTTTCAAGCTCACATTGGTCATTTACAAAAGTGGTAAAACCATTTGCAAAAGGTTTCATCTCATAATCCAAATATTATGCTAAGGTGACATTTTATGTAGTTGAAAATATCTTTTAGCAAAGTAATAACTTTATATGGTTCATCAAATATGTTCTTAATCTCAAAACTTGGTGTTTAGGGTCAGAAGGTTTGAATCAAATCATTTCCCACAAAAATTCCTTTCTAAACCATAAACAATATTTTTATTTGACTAGAAATGTGCTAATTCCAATATTTATTCCTTAACTTCACAAAACAAATTTTTAAATCCATAAGTTGGTTCCTATGGTCAGTAGGTTCACAACAATCCATTTTGCAAAGATTTCACCTTAAAAATATATCTAGAACAATTTTTATATTCAAATTATGCCTACACATGTTTCTGCAAATTCAACCAATTTTCCAGAAGCAAAACATTAAACAAAGTGCATGGTTTAAAAGTACTTGCTCTGCTGAATCCATTGATATAAAATTTGCAAAATTTGGATGTGTAGAACTAAAGTTATGAATTTTACAAGTTTGCAAATCTAATAGATTCTAATTTCTGTTTTAATCCAAACCTTGTCCACGTGGCTTGATTCTATTGGACGGTACCGCTTCGTGCGGATCAGCAATACTGGTCGTTAGATCTAATGGAAATCACACGGCACACAACACACAATACCCTTTTGTTAAGTTGATCTATCGTAGCCGCCAGATCGAGATCTAACGGTGCACAGCAGCTCGACCAGGAACGGGCGGCGCTGGCGCGGCGGCGAGCGGCGGAGCACTCTGTCAGTGTCGTCGCCGACGAACCAGGAAGCAAGAGGGGAACGGGGGTGCTCACCGTGCTCGCGCGGTTACGGTGAAGCTCGAGGCGTGGTCAACTTGTCGAGGGGCGCACCGGAGCTGCAACGATTGCTCGTCGGAGTCCGCGGCGGCGTCGGGTGCTTTGGTTTGTCGTCGGGGGCGAGGCTGCAGGTCGTGCTGAGGCAAACGGGAGGGTGCGTTAGACGCGGGCGAGCGTGGGGAGTATAGGAGCATCATCGGGAGGGTTCGGGGTGGTCGGAGCTTACCAGGGGAACTCGCCGGAGAAACGGCAGAAGACGGTGGTGTTCGGGTGTGGTCGTTGCCGACGATCTGGAGCGGGCGCGACCAAGTAGTTGGCACTGGGAGATGCGCCAGGCGATGGGGAACAGGCTTGCGTGCAATGGGAGGCGAGGGGCGGCTGGTCGGCGCCGGAATTTGCTGGAGAAGTTCACCGGAGCAGTGGGGTTCGAGCTCATGACTCGCTCAGCCTGGGGGCAGAGAGGGAGAGGCAAGTGAGGGGAAAGGTAGAGGAGAGCGTGGCGTTTAAAGGCGTGTGGTCGCTGGCGAGATTAACGCAGACATCAACGCGAATTCAAGAGGATTTAATCGCGACAGTAAACGGCGAGGAGGGGAAAAACGGCCGGCGCGGGGTTGATGACGATGAGGTGGCCAGTGGGTCCCGTTCGTCAGTGAGAGTGAGGGAGGGGGAGGGGGGTCCCGTCGTCAGTTGCTGTGCGGGTGTGATACCGAGTGAAAAACGGTTCACTGCGGGGTGAGCAGGTGGGCTAGTTGCTGGGCTGAGTTGGGCCTGGCAGTGGACTGCTTTGTTTCACTTTTTTTATTTATACAAAATGTTTTTCCTTTTCTGTTTTGAATTTCCTAATTTCATTTTCATTCAAACAATTCAAACTCCAAATCAAATCAAACCACCACCAAACTTTGTGTTGATTTTAATACTATTTAACAACATATTCCAAAGTCCAAAATAAAATAATTCTTCTATTCTTTTAGGATCCATTAATAATTAAATAGATAGACCTTAGTCTTTATTTCAAATAGGTTTTAATTTATTCTAAAAACTCTATTTGAAATCTAAATAATATCAAAAACTTTTCACTAGGTTTCATTTGAAAAACAAAACACTTGGAATTTTTATTTAAAATACTTTAACAAGTCTTAGTGTTTATTTAAAAAAAGCCTTTACTTAAATAAAATTGGACATTAATAAATCCTTATTATTTTATTTAAATAATCCTTTACTCTATTTTATCAAATAGAAATATTTTCTTTCATTTGCTTGGCCAAGATTTAATTTGGCTCTTTAAAATAATCCTTATTTATATTTCTACCTTTTCTTATAAAAACTATATCTTTTTATTTAAAGATCCAAAAATAGTGATTCCAACTATTATAACTTTACTTATTATTTGTTTATCTTTTTTAAATCCCTTTAGGATTCTATTGGATCAAAATAGGTTTTGATGTTTCCAATTGAAAACCAAAAAGTTTCTTCTCACCCTAAATTTCAACAAATTTTTATTTTGTTTATTTATTTATTTTTCACATTTCAAAATTTGGAAAATTTTGGGATGTGACAATAACATTGGTCATTTGACCCGAAAGCCAAGAAACCTCGAATGAGATAGGTCATTTTGTGAAGGTTGTTTTCAGACATAATCAATATACCAAGTTTGATATTTTTCCTTCCAACTATGTCACATAATATGACACCACGCGAAGGTTTCACATTGTTTGGATCATTTTTTAATTTTTTACGCCCATTTTAAACTATCGTCAAACTTTGTCGAATGGACATGTGACATAGTTTGTAGAATGTCCTCGGACTACCAAAAACAACAGTTTTTTGGTGAATTACGAAATAGATGTTTGGTAGAAAATTTCTTATCAAGTGAAAGAAAATGGACATGTCCCAAATCCATACCTTCGGGCCGCCAAGTTGCAATAAACATGTCTGAATCCATTATATTTTTAATTTTGATAGATGAATTCTGCGGGTCAAAAGCCAAGACATAATAAGCTAAACTCAAAGTATATAGTGTCAATTCTAACGGTTAGTTTTTTGGGAGAATCGGAACCATTCACTACAGGACGCGCGCTAGGCCAAAATGCCCTCGGCGCATGCTACGGCGACGTCTGCCCACGGCGTAGTCTTCTCGGCAAAGGTCTTCCTCGGCGGAGGCACTTTTGCCCGTAGGAGTTGCTCTAGCCGTCGGCGTATGATACGTCGACGACTTTGCCCTTGGCATAGCCCTGTCTGCATAATAACAACAGGTTGTACAAAATAAAAAAAAACATTTTTTTGTTTTTTTGAATTTATTATATCTTTGAATTGTTTGAATTGTTAATCTCTCACCTAGAACATTTTTTAACACTAATTACATTTAATCTTTAATCAAATTGCAGTCTTTATAAAACTTTTCGCTTGGTCACCCATCCTAATACTACTTCAGCTCCAGCACGCTTAACTTCTCAGTTCCTTTCGAATCAGTTTCCTCGAACCAATTTGTACCTAGTTTTCAATACTATGATATGAATCCTATTAATTCTTATATAATTATGTCACATGTTTTTATTTTTTTATATAATATGGAATAATTAATATCTTTAAATCCGTAAATCGGAATTCGATAAATAATATGTCTAAATTGATCAGAAAAATGAAAGGAATCTAAATATGATAGCCATATCAAGTTATCACAAATCTCCCGTTTTTGAATTAGCTATTTGGTGGTTGCTTCACAAAATCCCACTTTTTTGCGCTCGAAAAACTGGAAAATGGCTTTTTGGTGCAACGAAAAGGAAAAATTCCTCCTACAGTATTATTCGCCATCCCATGGTATACATGTATGCATAATATGAGCATATTATCACAAACTATGCCTTGATTCTAGCCATAACATTGGTCATTTGACCCGAAAGCCAAGAAACCTCGAATGAGATAGGTCATTTTGTGCAGGTTTTTTCCAGACATAATCAATATACCAAGTTTGATAATTTTCCTTACAACTTTGTCACATAATATGACACCACGCAAAGGTTTCGCATTGTTTCAATCTTTTTTTGAATTTTTTATGTCCGTTTTAAACTATCGTTAAACTTTGTCGAACGACGGGCATGAAGATTCTTAGCTCGGGGCCGAGCCTCTCTAAAGTTGCATTGGATCTTTGATAAAATAGCATATTGTGAACCTAAAAATAATTTTTCTAAAAAATCCTGAGCATCATATCATGTACCTATAGTTCATATCTGACCCACTTCCTACCGATTCGACAGGAATTTGTCTTGTTCACCAGGGATAGACGGAAAGGTTTGAGATCCCCCTGTTAGGACATTGTCCATGTAAGGTGGTAAAGTATTTTGTAAAAATGTGGTGATAGCATTTTGAATTAGTCAATTGGTGGTTGCTTCACAAAACCGTCCGTTTTTTGCACTCGAAAAATAGAAAATGAATTTTCGGTGTGAAGAAAAAGAAAACTTCCTCCTGCAATATTGTTCGCCATCCCATGATGCACATGTATGCACAATATGGGCACATTATCACAAACCATGTCTTGATTCTATCCATAACACTGGTCATTTGACCCGAAAGCCAAGAAACCTCGAATGAGACAGGTCATTTTGTGAAGGTTTTTTTCACACATAATCAATATACCAAGTTTGATATTTTCTTTTCCAACTATGTCACATAATATGACACCACACGAAGGTTTCGCATTTTTTGGATCGTTTTTGAATTTTTTTATTCCCGTTTTAAACTATCGTCAAACTTTGTCGAACGACGGGCATGAAGATTCTTAGATCGGGGCCGATCCTCGCCAAACTTGCATTGGATCTTTGATAAAATAGCATATTGTGAACCTAAAAATGATTTTTGTCAAAAATCATGAGCATAGATCATGTACCTATAGTTCATATCTGACCCACTTCCTATCGATTCGGCAGGAATTTGTCTTTTTCACCAGGGATATACGGAAAGGTTTAAGATCCCCCTGTTAGGACAATGTCCATGTAAGGTGGTGTAGTATTTTGTAAAAATATGGTGGTAGCATTTTGAATTAGTCATTTGGTGGTTGCTTCACAAAACCGTCCATTTTTTGCACTCGAAAAATGGAAAATGGATTTTTGGTGTGAAAAAAAAGAAAACTTCCTCATGCAACATTGTCCATGATGCACATGTATGCACAATATGGGCACATTATTATTAAACTATGCCTTGATTCTAGCCATAACATAGTTTGTAGAAAGTCCTCGGCCTACCAAAAACAACAATTTTGGCAAATTACCAAATAGATGTTTGGTAGAAAATTTCTTACCAAGTGAAAGATAATGGACATGTCCCAAATCCATACCTTCGGGCCGCCAAGTTGCAATGAACATGTCTGAATCCGTTATCTTTTAATTTTGACAGATGAATTCTCGGGGTCAAAAGCCAAGACATAATAAGCTAAAATCAAAATATATATTGTTAATTCTAACGGTTAGTTGTTTGGGTGAATCAGAACCATTCACTACAGGACGCGCGCTAGGCTAAAATTCCCTCGGCGTAGCCTCCTCGGCAAAGGTCTCCTTCGGCGAAGGTCTCCCACGTGATGTGTTGAAAGTGTGAAAAACATTTATTTCCCCACAATAAGCCCAAGATTAGATGTATTATGTCTTAGTTCACTAAAAATGTATGAGTTGGAGATAATGGCCACTCCTCTGATGCACCTGAACAACCTACCTGGAAATTCAGATAATATATCTCTTTATTTTTGTTATACCTTGACTTTTAGCCCGAGAAACCATTAATAGGAAACTATAGCTATGTACAACCATGGGTTTAAGCATGTCCTTTGTCAAGGTATGGAGTTGAGAGATGTCCATTACATTTAACTAAGAAACTCATACCAAACATTTGCTTGGTAGGCTTCATACTATTGTTGATCAGGTGCAACGTGAATAGTGCAACATGGAAAGAAAGGGAGGAGGAGGAGAAGGTGAATCTAGAACATAAAGGGGCAAGAGCTAAACTAAATTTTCAGGTTTGATGGCACTTTCTTATCTTTGCACGTGGAACATTGAATGTTTTTATAAACATGTCACCTCAAAGAAGGTAAACCTTATTGTATGCCTTAAATCTTAGAATTCAACATATTGTATCTTAGAGAAGACCGGTCCAAGTGCATAATTTAGAATCTTTGATTTGTACGGTGCAGGTCTCGGCTCACCTAAATAACAATGGGTAATTTCCCATATATCATTGCTCTCCAACATTTCCACGGAGAAAACAAGAGAATAGATGTTAAACTCTTCACAAGTAAATGTAGTTGTGGTAGACCTTTTACAACTGAATTTTTTTCCATTAGTAGGCAGCTCTGTCTACGTCCTTATCCATTGGTTGCTTAACTACATGCTCTAATCAAAATTTCAGTTATTTTGTTGGTTCTTCATTTTGACACGACGCGTTGATTGCTGAACAAAATGCTCTAATCCCAATTTAATTTATTTTGTCACTTCTTCATTTTGACATGATGCGTTGATTTCGTACAATCATTTATATCAGATGGTAAGTCGTGGCACGTTTTTTCCTTGTTGAGAAAAGATTGGACAGTTTTTTTTACAGTACATTGATAATGTAAGGATTTCAGATAAAGACAATCACTACAGGAATGGATGAATACGCCGACGGCCAAACGTCAGGGCATCGGCATAGACCCTGACCAGGCCAGCCCCGCCAAGCAGCCGTCAGCGTAGAATTGCCCTTGGCGTATCCTATGCTACACCGACGGCTGCCCTCGGCGTAGCTATTTTCTCTTTTACCTCATTAAACTTTGAAAAATCATAACTAAATCATTCTAATTCATAAAAATACAAATAATATATTAAAATTTGCAGAAAAAAAGATCTATCTATCTGCACTCAAATATTACATATTTGTAAATAAAAATTAAGTGAAACATAAAACATTATATATAATTTAAAACGGGCATAAAAAATTTAAAAACGATCGAAACAATGTGAAACCTTCGCGTGGTGTCATATTATATGACATAGTTACAAGGAAAAATATCAAACCTGGTATATTGATTATGTCTGAAAAAACCTTCACAAAATGACCTATCTCATTCGAGGTTTCTTGGCTTTCGGGTCAAATGACCAATATTATGGTTAGAATGAAGGCATAGTTTGTGATAATGTGCCCATATTGTGCATACATGTGTATCATGGGATGGCGAACAATGATGCAGGAGGAAGTTTTCCTTTTCGTCGCACCAAACGGCTTTTTTTTGTTTTCCGAGCATAAAAACGGACGGTTTTGTGAACCAACCACCAAATGGCTAATTCAAAATGCTATCACCACATTTTAGGAAAACAGTAGACCAACTTATATGGACAATATCCCAACGGGGGGGATTCGAAACCTTTCCTTCCATCCCTAGTGAAAAAGATAAATACCTGCCGAATCGGCAGCAAGTGGGTCAGATATGAACTACAGGTACATGATACGATGCTCAGGTTTAAAAAAATCACTGTTAGGTTCACAATATGCTATTTTATCAAAGATCTAATGCAAGTTTAGCGAGGCTAGGCCCCAAGCTAAAAATCTTCATGCCCGTCGTTCGACAAAGTTTGACGATAGTTTAAAACGGACATAAAAATTTCAAAAACGATCGAAACAATGCGATACCTTCGCGTGGTGTCATATTATGTGTCATAGTTACAATGAAAAATATCAAACCTGGTATATTGATTATGTATGAAAAAACCTTAACAAAATGACCTATCTCATTTGAGGTTTCTTGGCTTTCGGGTCTAATGACCAATGTTATGGCTAGAATCAAGGCATAGTTTGTGATAATATGCCCATATTGTGCATACATGTGCATCATGGGATGGCGAACAATGTTGCAGGAGGAAGGTTTCCTTTTCGTCGCACCAAAAAGCCATTTTTCATTTTTCGAGCCCAAAAACAGACGGTTTTGTGAAGCAGCCACCAAATGGCTAATTCAAAATGCTACCACCACATTTTACAAAAATACTAGGCCACCTTATATGGAAAAAGGTCCCAACGGGATATCTAAAACCTTTCCGTACACCCCTGGTGAAAAAGATAAATTTCTGCCGAATCGGTAGGAAGTGGGTCAAATATGAACTACAGGTACATGATCCGATGCTCATGTTATTTTAAATCATTTTTAAGTTCACAATATGCTATTTTATCAAAGATAAAATGCAAGTTTACCGAGGCTCGGCCCGAGCTAAGAATCTTCATGTCCGCCGTTCGACAAAGTTTGACGATAGTTTAAAACAGGCATAAAAAAATCCAAAACGATCAAAATAATGCGAAACCTTCGCGTGGTGTCATATTATGTTACATAGTTACAAGGAAAAATATCAAACCTGGTATATTGATTATGTCTAAAAAAAACCTTCACAAAATGACCTATCTTATTCGAGGTTTCTTGGCTTTCGGGTCAAATGACCAATGTTATGGCTAAAATCAAGGCATAGTTTGTGATAATGTGCCCACATTATGCATACATGTGTATCATGGGATGACGAACAATGTTGCAGGAGGAAGTTTTCCTTTTCGTCGCACCAAAAAGCCATTTTTCATTTTCCGAGCCCAAAAAACGGACGGTTTTGTGAAGCAACCACCAAATGGCTAATTCAAAATGCTACCACCACATTTTACAAAAAATACTAGACCACCTTATATGGACAATGTCCCAACGGGGGATCCAAAACCTTTCCGTCCACCCCTGGTGGAAAAGATAAATTGATGCCAAATCGACAGGAAGCGGGTGACATATGAACTACAGATACATGATAGATGCTCATGCTATTAAAAAAATCATTTTTAGGTTCACAATATGCTATTTTATCAAAGATACAATGCAAGTTTAGCGAGGCTTGGCCCCGAGCTAAGAATCTTCATGCCCGTCGTTCGACAAAGTTTGACGATAGTTCAAAACGGGCATAAAATTTTCAAAAACAATCGAAACAATGCGAAACCTTCACGTGGTGTCATATTATGTGACATAGTTGGAAGAAAAAATATCAAACTTGGTATATTGATTATGTCTGATAAAACCCTTCACGAAATGACCTATCTCATTCGAGTTTTCTTTACGTTCGGGTCAAATGACCAATGTTATGGCTAGAATCAATGCATAGTTTGTGATAATATGCCCATATTTTGCATATATGTCATCATGGGATGAAGAACAATGTTGCAGGAGGAAGTTTTCCTTTTCATCGCACCAAAAAGTCATTTTTCATTTTCCGAGCATAAAAACGGATGGTTTTGTGAAGCAACCACCAAATATCTAATTCAAATTGCTACCATCATATTTTACAAAAATACTAGACCACCTTATATATACAATGTCCCAACAGGGGGATCGGAAACCTTTCAGTCCACCACCGGTGAAAAAGATAAATTCCTATCGAATCGGTAGGAAGTGGGTCAGATATGAACTATAGGTACATGATCTGATGCTTATGTTTTTTACAAAAATTATTTTTAGGTTTAAAATATGCTATTTTATCAAAGATCCAATGCATATTTAGCTTTTCGTCGCACCAAAAAGCCATTTTTCATTTTCCGAACGCAAAAAAAGGGAGATTTTCTGAAGCAACCACCAAATAGCTAATTCAAAAACATGGGATTTGTGATTAGTTGATATGGATATCATAGTTAGATTGCTTTAATTTTTATGATCAATTTATACATATTATTTATCAAATTCTGATTTACGGATTTAAAGATATAATTATTCCATATTAAATAGAAAAATACAAAAAAGTAAAATTATTATATTTTTATTTGAATTCAATAGTATTTTTATTTCACTCGGTAATACTTTTATTTATTCATTGTTGTTTACTTAAATAAGTGTTTGTAGTTTCAAAGAATAAAAACATGTGACATAATGATATAAGAGTTAATAGGATTGATATCATATTATTGATAACTAGGTATAAATTGGTTCGCGGAAACTGATTCGGAAGGAACTGAGAAGTTTAGCGTGCTAAGCTGGAGTAGTGCTAGGATGGGCGACCAAGCGGAAAGTTTGTTAAAGACTGCAATTTGATCAAATATTAAATGTCATTAGTGTTAAAAATATTCCAGGTGAGAGATTAATGATTCAAACAATTCAAAGATTTAAAAAAGTTGAGAAAAATTAAAAATATATATTAAAAAAATAGATTTTTTTTATTTTTTTGCATTTTTTTACAACCTACCGTTATCATGCCGACGGGACTATGCCGAGGACAAGGCCGTCGGCGTAGCATACACCGACGGACAAAATTGCCTCTGCCGAGGAAGACCTTTGCCGAAGAGGCTACGCCGAGGCAGCCATCGGCGTAGCATACGTCGAGGGAATTTTGCCTACGCCAACGGCTTTTTGCCCTCGGTGTAGCGTGTCATTCCTGTAGTGGTACAAAGTAGAGGTTAATTACATACAACATGATAATGATCGTGAGATCGTTAGTGCATGCAGATGCACGACACACGTGCATGCATGACATTGACTAGGCTTAGCCTAGATACTAGAATCAGTGGTTACAACGGTATAGTTATACAGTTCAACACCCCGGTCTGAACTCCATTAGGCAAGACGTTCAGACTGTATAGGAACTCGTGGAACACTGAACTTGGCAGGCCCTTGGTAAATACATCAGCGAACTGCGAAGTAGTTGGTACATGCAACACTTTGACCTCTCCAAGAGTGAGACCGTCATGGACCATGGACGAAATGTAGGTCTATTCAACATGTTTGATCCTTTGGTGCTGCACTGGATTTGAGGAAAGGTACACTGCGATGATGTTCTCGCAGTATACAATTGTGGCGTGACAGGAAGGGCGATGGGGCTCGCAAGGAGCTGGCAAAGCCAAGAAGATTCTGTACCGGCACGACACTCCGCTTCGGTGCTCGAGCGGAGACGGTATGAAATGCTGGCATTTGGAATAATATGAAATCAAGTTTGAGCCAAGAAAGACGCAGAAGCCTTAAGTAGATTTGTGTGTATTAGGGCAAATGGCCTAGTCAGCGCCTAAATAAGAAATCAGATCAGTGAAGGAGTTTTTTGAAGAGTTGAATACCGTAATGTGAGGTTCCCTTGAGATAGCGGAGTATTCTCTTGATGAGCTTATAGTGGGTGACTTGGGGTTCATGCATGGAAATACATGCATATTGGAAAACATAGGAGATGTCTGGCCAAGTTAGGGTTAGGTATTGAAGGCACCAACAATGTTTTCGTAAAGTGAGGGATTAGAGAAAGCGTTTCCATTAGTACCGGATAGTTTGTTTTTTGTGCCTATAGGTATATAAATTGGGTTGAAGTGAGACGTGTGGGATCTCTCAAGTATATTGAGTGCATACTGTTGTTGAAAAAGAAGAATAGAAGAGTTATTTCGATGCACTTTAATACCAAGAAAGTGATGGATGTCAGCTAAATCAAACATAAAAAACTCATTCCGGAGAGAACAAACGATGGATTACAGTAGAGTGGTTGTATTGGGTGTAAGAATTATGCCATTCACATAAAAAATAGGAAATGTAGAAACCAGTGTGACGGATAAAAAAGGAGGAACCACACTTAGAAAAACAAAGCCAATGGTAAAGGAAGAATTTTTTACATTGATGAAACCATTGGCGTAGTGCTTGCTTACGGACACAAAGGGACTTGTTGAGGTGACACACATGATGGTTGGGAAATTGAGAATCAAAAAAACCACATGGTTGCTTACAAAAGACAAGATCATCAATATTACCATGAAGGAAGGTGTTTTTGACATCCAATTGATGCATAGGTCATTGTTGACATGTGGCCAGACTAAGGACAGCCCGGACTATTGCCGGTTTGAACACCGGGCCTCGCCATAATTCATGTCAGGTTGCTGACTGAAACAACGAACCACCCATCTTGCCTTTTATTGTGCCAAGGAGCCATCAAGATGTTATTTATGCCAAAACACCCATTTCTTGGATACCATCTTTTGCTCGTGTCAGCATCCCCTGTGGGTTATGGGGTGGTGTACCATAATAGCACCAAGAGTTAGTGCGGGATGATGTGGCAGTGTGGGAGTGGATGAAGGGGAGTTGGGTGGTGATGGGGGAATACCAATCGGGGTACATCCATGAAGAGGAATCGCCAGGTGGATTGTCAATTCTAGAGCGGGTCGACTCGCCGGATATGACGACTGGCATATACTGGACCCATACAACTAGCGTCGACTAGAGGCCCAAGACGACGACTCGTATACAAAGCCCACAAGCACTTGTAAACCCTAGTTGGCTGCATATATAAAGTCACCAGGGGCACCCCGGGGTATGTCATATTAGATCATCTCACATCCCATTAGATCTAATCTCTCCCGCCGTTCCCGTCGTCTACGGCGGCTTCCTTGTAAACCAATCTATAAACATATAATGGATTGACAACAGAATATAGTGATCCTCCACCAAGGGGACGTGAACCTGGGTATATCGTATGTCAATCTCGCTCTCGGATTCTCCTACGTCGTCTTGCTCACTCTACGTAAGCTATCTTCAGTAGCATCTGTCGTGCCAATACCACGACAGCTAGCGTCGACCATAGGGCAAGCGGTGCATGGAGATGATGATCCGGACGGGATCCCTCACACCATTAACGACGACAAGATCGCATCTGGTGGAGTCAACCTGAGTTGCCCGATGGATTTGATCGTGATTCGCAAGCAATCATGGCGGCACACGGTTCATCGCGTGCGGACGGACGCTCGTCTGCTATGGTGCGATCGAGTACAAGGCAGTTTGATACAGCATCCACATGATCTATTCTCCAGCAGCAGGAGAGAAACTCATCACAGAACGACATACATGAGCATGCGGCCATGGCTAAATTTTATATTCATTATTATATTTCGGTACATTGACTATAATGCAAATCAGCTAATCTTTATTCGTTTTGCTATACAAGCATCACACGTCCTGGATTTGGGATTCATGCGTCCACGAAACCAGGATATTCTTCGCGTTTGACTCATAGCCGACTTCGTCCGCTGTGACGACTCGCTGCCCTCGTGGACTCTTCATGTTTGGTGACTCGTTCACCGCGGACTCGCCTCTCACGGTCTCGCCCATCACCGATTCTCCATTCTGTCGGCTTGCTGACTCGCCATGCTCCAGAACTCGTCTAAACGCAGACACGCTTAAACGCGGACTCGCTAGGCTCGGCGACTCACCCATCGCTTGGGAACTCGCCCGCCATGAACTCGTCATCAACGGCTCGCCACGTCGGAGACTTGCCTGCCTTATATTCGCTGCACTCGGCGACTCCCCCGCCATGTCGATTCTGTCCACATTTGACAACTAAGTTTCTTTATATTCGTACATGTTATAAGTTCAAAACATATTTATCTTTTCGTTCAATTTACAAAACCATACTTGGGATCGATTTCAGTTTTGTCTGTTGTTTATTCGCGTCCATCGAAGTAATGAGGCTGGATACCAAAAGGCCGACCTTGTCTTCGGGTTCAACAGCCTGGCATCGTCTCCCTGTTACTCGGCAAGCGTTTGATGCTACAGGTCTGTCTACTTATGAAAAGATACACATAAACCTTTCATACTGCTAACTGATCCATTTAACAAACGTGCATTTTATCTCAACACCTATGAATCGCACTCTTTACAAATGTTCAATATATTTCATAAATACACCTTATTGTATTCATACCTTTTTATCCTTCTCAGCAAAACGGTCTGGTGGCTTTCTCGCCACTCGCCGCGCTCGAGGACTCGGCGCACTCTAGACTCGGCACTCTCCGGTCTCTCGACCTCGCCACTCGCCGTGCTCGGAGACTTGGTAATCGCTCGACCTCGCCACTCGCCGCGCTCGGGGGACTCGGCGCGCTCCAGACAAAGGCACTCACCGATCGCCTGACCTCGCTACTCAGCGCGCTCGGGGACTCGGCGCGCTCATGACAGCGGCACTCGCCGGTCGCCTGACCTCGCCACTCGCCGCGCTCGGGGACTCGGTGCGCTACAGATAGCGCCACTCGCTGATCTCCTGACCTCGCGACTCGCCACGCTCGAGGACTCGACGCGCTCCAAATAGCGGCACTCGCCGGTCGCCTGACCTCACCACTCGCCGCACTCGGGGACTCGGCACGCTACAGACAGCGCCGCTCGCCGGTCACCCGACCTCGCCACTCGCCACGCTCGGGGACTTGGCAAGCTCCACGATCAGGGGCTCGCCGCAACTGGAGGCTTCACTGACTCCCTGCATCTTTTGCCAACTGGCCATCACCGACTGGCACACGCCAAATGACATGGTTATACCCCGCGGGTACATGATATCAGCATACCTGGTCCAGCCCAAGGAAGGCCCACGGCAAATATACGCCGGCCCATGAAGACTTTCGGGTGGCCCAGGCCCATGACGCCTTCGGATCCTTGGAGAGCAAGACTAGAGTAGATAGGAAATTCAAAGGGGTAAAACCCTAGAACCTGTAACCGACTAGGTCTATGCCCAGGACCTGCCTGAGACTATATAAAGGCTAGGAGGGCACGACCTAGATCTCTCTCATACTTTCGCATACACACCTCCACGCCAGATTGCATCTGTGCACCCCTGTAACCTTCGGTTCCGCCGTAATCAAGAGCAGACAAGCAGGAGTAGGGTTTTCCCTCCGGGGGCCTGAACCTGGGTAAACCTTTGTGTCCCCGTGTTGCTTGTTTGCTAACCGTTCCATGATCTCCAGCATCCCCATCTTCACTAAAACCCAATTCCATAACAATGGGCATTGATGAGGTCAAACCTCGTCACCGAACGCCGACCGCTTCACGGTTCTTTCCTCTGTTTATGAGCTCGTCATCGATTCGCCATGATCCATCGTCAAGACTCTCCGCGCCCTGACTCAAGCCCGCGTCGAATCCATGACGCGCTCGGGGACTACTGATGGGGGAACACCAATCGAGGTACACCCATGAAGAGGAATCGCCAGCTGGATCGTCAATCCTAGAGCGGGTCCACTCGCCTTATATGACGACTGGCATATACTGGACCCATAAGACTGGCGCCGACTGGAGGCCCAAGACGGTGACTCGTATACAAAGCCCAGAACCACTTGTAAATCCTAGTTGGCTACATATATAAAGCCACCATGGGCACCCCCACGGGATATGTCATATTAGATCATCTCACATCCCATTAGATCTAATCTCTCCCGCCGTTCCCGCCGCCTACGGCGGCTCCCTTGTAAACCAATCTATGAACATATACTGGATTAACAACAGTATGTAGCGATCCTCCACCGAGGGGACGTGAACCTGGGTACATCTTGTGCCAATCTTGCTCCCGGATTCTCCTACGTCGCCTTGCTCCCTCTACGTAAGCTACCCCAGTAGCATCTGTCGTGCCAATACCACGGCAAATGGCATCGAGGACGAGGTGGATTCCTGTGCAGGGGAGGGACCATATACCAGGGATGACGATCCTGAGGATGATGTTGTTAGGCTAGCAACATGGGTAGTTGGAGTTAATGTCGAAGATGATTGCGCTGACGCGGTTGGTGGAGGGGATCCTGAGGTGGATATGATGCATAGACGTACGTTGGTTGGTTGAAGCGGAACTGGATCCATGGGAGGAGGATTTGTTGTGGTGCGAGTTGATGTGGCTCTAGTGTGGTGGTTAACAACATAAAAATAGGAAAAGGAATTCTCGTCAAAAGTGACATGGCAGGAAGATGACAGTAGAAAATAAGGTGTAATGGAATTAATTGTGCGAGAAGGCCTAATATCCAAGAGATAGGTCGCAGTATTTAATTCCATCAAAGTTTAAAACTACTGAATTTAAACTAAGAGCTTCTCTAGCACATAAATGAGCAACAAAATGTGACTCCCTCCTTGCATAGAGAAGTTTGAATCCCTGGAAATTTTACCAAATCCTCCATCTCTTTGAACAAATGACACCCAAACGACCTGTTTGAGCTACCATTGTTCCACATAGATACTATTGTCTGACATTTCATCTCCAGTATCACTCGTTCATATCATCGCTGGCGTGCCAACTTGACAGCATCCTTGCACGCAATAAGCTCGACGGTGAATGGGTCTTGAACCATCACATATCGCTGGCAGCACCCTGATAATACCATACCATGCATCATGGTTCCTTGCTACCACTCCTGGCCCCATGACACCATTGCCACAATCTAGAGCTCCATCAACATTGATTTTCACCCAGCTCTGCTCCGGAGGAGTCTATTTCTACCTTTTGTCGCCCTTCTGCCAAAACTTGCGCCGACATGTCTAGAGCCTGTTAGATCTAGCCTAACCTTGGTAGATTCACTGTAGTGGTCGAACACGTAGATCTGAGAGAGAGAGAGAGATCGGTAAGGAAAATCACCACCTGCGCCCTGGCTCGACAAGCACGAGCCAGAGGGGATGCCCGAGCTCGTGCCGGAGCTGGAGCCGCAGGCGTTAGCCATGGGAAAAGGGGGCGACAGCGTGAGCATGGGTGGTAGAGAGTGGTGGCGGCGGAGCTTCCCGTCGGCCTAGCGTGAACCCTAATCGGTGGGTGTGTAGGTGGGGGCTGCGGCGCATGGTGAACCTCGTACCGTATCCGTCCGGCCCCCCACCTCTTTATATACGCGCTAGTGACAGGGGCCCACCAACCATGGATAGGGTTGGGTGCCCCCGATTAGGGCGCGATGAGGGACTCCGTTCGGGCCGCTGGGCTCGAACGTGGGAGAGATCTATCTAACATTCTCCCCCTAGATCTCGAATTTACTTTTAACTTTGTACTTTACTTATTTCATCACAGAGCGATACATAGAGCATGTTTCATCGTCTCAGCTCAATTGCCGATAGAATCAGACAGCCACTATATACCTTCATGTTTTGAAACAAATAATGTTACTTTTGGGCCTCTGTAGTCCAGGAATCATAGGCTTCCCATTAAACCCATGTCGGCTATGTGTTCCTTGAACACATTGGGTGGTAAGCCTTTCGTTAGCGGATCCGCAAGCATATCCTTTGTCCTTATATGCTCGAGTCTTATAGTTTGATCCTAGACTTTGTCCTTCACAACATAATAATTTATATCTATAGACTTTGTAGCATTACTCGACTTGTTGTTGTGAGCATAGAATACTGCGGGCTCGTTGTCACAGTACATCTTTAGTGGCCTGCTGATGCAGTCAACCACTTTCAAGTCGGGCAAAAATTTCTTTAACCATAACGCCTGTCCCATGGCCTCATAACATGCTATAAATTCTGCATACATCGTAGATGATGCAACTATCGACTGTTTGGTGCTTCTCCACGAAATAGTACCTCCTGCGAGAGTAAAGACATACCCTGTCGTGGACTTTCTGTCGTCTTTATCTCCCGCAAAATCCGCATCTGAATACCATTTTATCTCTAGGGAATCAGATCTTATATATGTTAGCATGAGGCCTTTAGTGCCTTGCACATAACGCAAAGCTTTCTTTACCATCTTCCAGTGCTCTATGCCTGGATTCTCTTGATATCTACCGAGTACCCCGGTGATAAAAGCTAAGTCAGGGCGAGTGCACACTTGTGCATACTGTAAGCTTCCAACAGCCGAAGCATATGGTACTGACTTCATTTGATCGATCTCATATTGATTCTTTGGACATTGGGATTTCCCAAAACTATCGCCCTTGACTATGGGAGGAGGTGTTGCATTACTCGCATGCATATTGTATTTCTTTAGAATCTTTTCACAATATGCTTTCTGCGACAGTCCTAAAACTCCATTCTTTCTATCTCGGTGAATTTCTATGCCCAAAACATAAGAAGCTTCACCAAGGTATTTCATGTCAAAATTTGATGACAAGAACTTCTTTGTCTCTAGTAGTAGACTAACATCACTGCTGGCAAGCAGAATGTCATCCACATACAGAATTAGGAAAATATATTTCCCACTTTTGAATTTTGCATAAATGCAGTTGTCCTCAACATTTTCCTTGAAACCAAATCTCTTAATTGTATCATTAAACTTTAAATACCACTGCCTAGAGGCTTGCTTTAACCCATAAATGGATTTATTTAGGCGGCATCCCATATGTTCCTTCCCCTCCATGAAAAAACCCTTGGGTTGTTTTATGTAAACATTTTCTTCTAAATCTCCATTTAGAAATGTCGTCTTAACATCCATTTGATGTAACTCTAAATAAAAATGTGCAACTAGTGTCATTATGATTCTGAAGGAGTCCTTACATGAGACCGGAGAAAAAGTCTCATTGTAATCTACGCCTTCTCTTTGCGTAAAGCCTTTTGCCACATGTCTAGCTTTGTATTTTTCTACATTCCCATTGGAGTCATACTTTGTTTTGTAGACCCATTTGCATCCTACTGTTTTGGCTCCTTTAGGAATTTCCTCTAAGTCCTAAACATTTTTGGAACTCATTGATTTCATTTCATCTTCCATTGCCTCCACCCACTTGGCTGAGTGAGGGCTACTCATGGATTCTTCATATGAGGTAGGATCACCCTCCATATGAACTACGTTGTAGACTTTGTAAATTTCTTTGGAAATGGCTGGTCTTCATTCTCTTTTAGACCTACTGAGTTCATCAGACTCTTGCTCATTTCTTGCCTCGGGTTCAGGCACATTTACAGTATGAGGCTGTTCTGGCTCCCTTTCGTGCTCAACAGTGGGTTCGGATGGCTCCTGATGGACAGGTTCCGAACTTTCGCCCATTGTTGTCACGTGTGGAGTCACAACAGGTGCCGGCACCACAACCTCAGGTGATGGGGGAATACCAATCGGGGTATACCCACGAAGCGGATTCGCCAGCTGGATCGAGCCGACTGAAGCCAAGCCCAGAGCGGGTTGACTCGCCAAGTACGGCGACTGGCGCATGCTAGACCCAGGCGACTGGCGCCGACTAGAGGCCCAAGACGGCGACTCCAATACAAATCCCATTATTGCACTTGTAAACCCTAGGTGGCTGCATATATAAAGCCACCAGGGGCACCCCACGGGGTATGCTCTCACAATAGATTAGATCTAGTCTCTCCCTCCGCCTACGGCGGCTCCCATGTAAACCAATCTATGATCGTATACTGGATTGATAGCAGGACGTAGCGATCCTCCACCGAGGGGACGTGAACCTGGGTACATCGTGTGCCAATCTCGCTCCCGGATTCTCCTACGTCGCCTTGCTCCCTCTACGTAAGCTACCCCCAGTAGCATCTTCTGTGTAATACCACGACAGTTGGCGCCCACCGTGGGGCAAGCGGCGCTTGGAGGGTGATAATCCGGGCGGGATCCCTCGCCATCAACAGTAAGATAGAGTCATCATCGGCACGCCGGATTTTTTCAACAACATCAGGCGGCGACTGATTTGCCTTTACTACGCGTGTGCCATGTGCTGATCGATTTGTTCTGTCAGCCAAACACACGCATGCGCACACGTCGATCTGGTTTTAAACCAGCGTACACCGACCGGTCCCCTCAATCTAGTTTTTAATTCAGTCTGTCTCCAATTCATTGTTCATTGATTATTCTATTTGGATTTGATGCTTGTATGCAATTTTTTGGGCTTATAGCTCCTATGCGACGTCTTTACGTGGAATTGGAAGGAAAGCGACATCGTTGAAAAGAATAGCTCGCACGCGACACTTCTGAAGCGGCAAATAGCTCCCGTGCGACACTTCCACTTAACCCCACGAGACCGTCAACGAATTCGAATCAGCTGAGCACAGTAGGACCCACAGCCTCTCCACGTCACGGAGGAACTCACCTGATGTCCACCTCATATCGTGGGACCCACCTTGTGGTTGAAGAGAGCCGTTGGCCCCGATCCGTCCCCGCACCCGAGCACTCCCGCCACCGTTCCAGCATCTCATCCCCTTCTGTTTTCTTCTCCGGCGAGCAAGTGCGGCAACGCCGGCGAGGGATGTCGAGCTCTGCTTCCTCCCACCGCTCATGGCCTCGGTATGGTGCGGTGCCGATGAGGAGGTGCCCCGATTGCCCCCGTACCGCGCCCCTGAAGCGGCTTGTCACATCCACCGACAAGAACGACAACATTGGTCGGGAATTTGTGAAGTGTGAGAGCAAGCCCGAGCCGGGAAAGGTGAGATCTGAGTGTTCCGAGCGCCAATTTATCGCTTTTCTTTCGAAATTTCATGCATTTCATCGAATTTGGGATTTAGGGTTCATCTCTGCGATTTCAGGAACTGCCAAAATGTGGGCATTTTGAGTGGCTTGATGAGTACATCGAGCGAATTGGGGTGGAGGTAGCATCCCGGGAGCTCGAAAACCCGTCCGTGGTGGAGCAATTGGGATGTGGCAACCCCATTTCCGCTGGTACTACGGTGGATGCGGAAGTGAAGGCCGAGCTAAAGAAGATGAACAAGCAGCTAAGGCAAATCATCGAATTGAAGAAGCAGGACAATCTGATGGCCGTTTTTTTTTATTTTTGTGTAATTTCTCTCGGATTAGTTTATCTCCTCATCGTTAGTCATTAGACAGCACAGTCAGTGTTCGAGTGATGCTTTGTAATGGATGTAATGGTCTATGTCTTTGGCTTGAATAAAATACAACACAAATTCGGGCTAATTTTGAGCTGCTCTGTTTTCGAAATCAGTGTTTCTTCAGTTTCGTCAATTTCGTCAGTGTTCCTTTTATCAGTGTGTAGGGGGCGCCCGTGTGCAGGGGAGGGGGAGGGGTTGAAAAGTAAAAAAACAATTGACGGGGATTGAAAAAGGCCAGGCCCAAATATAACTTAGCCATGCCAAAATGGACGTATCCAGGCCCAATAGTAACTATATGTTGATTGGGCAAAAAAAAAATGGTACTCACGTTACAATCTAAATAGGAACGTGTGGATCTGCAGATACTCGTGCTCAGGTTGCAATCTTTTTTTTGCAAAAGTAAATATATAAATGAAGTCCAAGAACATCCATTTAACTAACATAACTTGGGCGCTCCTTTAACTTATGTAAATATGTAAATGTCTTATTTGAAAATGAACCATGTGTTGTATGAACTTGTTTTTGTGTTTTTTGTTTTATACACTTGTAAATATATAAATATTGCACGAGTATTATATGAACTTGTTTTTGTGTCTTTTGTTTTATACACTTGTAAATATATAAATATTGCACGAGTATTATATGAACTTGTTTTTGTGTCTTTTGTTTTATACACTTGTAAATATATAAATATTGCACGAGTATTATATGAACTTGTTTTTGTGTCTTTTGTTTTATACACTTGTTGTTTTGGGTGTTTTGACAAATGACAATACAATAAAACACAGATTACAATGAAACAAGGGATGGAATAGGCGCAATAATATTACAATAAAACACAGATAACATTACTTATATTAGATAGGGGGGATCGATAACATTACAATGAAAATAAAAAGGTACAATAATATAGAAGGGGCGGAATAGGCGCCCCGCCTAAACCCTGGGCTAGCCCCTAAACCATAACCCCCTACTCCATCGGCGGTGGAGGCGGTGCCGGTGCAGCCGCATTCCACGCCGCCAGCCTCTCCCGCTGGTCCCGCTTCCGTTGCTCCTCCCGGAAGGCCCGGCCATTGGCCTCCCGTTGCTCCTCCTCCTGCCGTCTGCGCCTTTTCTTCAAGGAGCGCTGGGCCTCCTTCTCCTCCCACCTGGCGATGGCAGCCTCCTGCCTTGCCTCCTCCTTCGCCGCCTTAGCCCAGTAGGCTTCGGAGGGGAGGTCGCCGCCGCCGGGGAGGTTGGGGACGGGGTTGTGGACGATGGGGCCCTGGTCTCCCCAGGGGCAGGGCGGGGACTTCTTCTCCTTCTTCTTGCCACGCTTGGGGCGCGTGGGCGCCCGCTGCTCCCACCACTGCTTGTGGTCCGGGTGGTTGTCCTCGTCGCTTAGTTCGGTGTCGGAAGGGAGGCGGAAGGGGGAGGTCGCCATGGTCGGAGTGTTTGGGGGGCGGCTGGGAGGAGGCAAAGGGACGGGCTCGAGGTTGAAGAGATGAGGGGCAAGATGAGATGAGGAGGCAAAGGCGTTTTGCCTATTTATTGAGGGCGGAGCGTGAAGGGCGGCGTGGGAATCCAGCGTCGCGTTGGCGCAGACGCCGAGACGAGACGCGTGCGCTGCGTTGCCCCTGCATGCATGATCAATGCGAAAGAGACGGGAAGCGGGGCAGCGGGCGTGATCAATGCGAAAGAGAGAAAAAAATAGCTAGGATGCGACGCCCCCGCCCCTGCATGCATGCATGTGCATTAATGCGAAAGAGAGAAAAAAACGTCCAAGGTAGTTGTTCATTGGCAGTGAAAAATAAAAGGGAAAATATAATTTGGCCTTGATTTACTTCGGTAATAAATGCAGGAATCTAGTACCAAGGTACTCGTTCGTTTTTACACACGCAAGAAAAATCGGTGGGAGTAATATTGACTTTTTGTATGGCGCATGAACCAGATGGAAGTAAATTTGACTGAAGAAAGTTGTTCTACGTACACTTATTTAATGGGGCAGCGCTGTTGCACGCAAAATAGCTAGACCGCGACGCTAGGGGCAGCTGCTGCATGCATGGTGCAGCCCGCCCAGACGCCGAGACGAGACGCTGCGCTGCGTTGCGTGTGGGAAGCGGGCGTGATCAATGCGAAAGAGAGAAAAAAAATAGCTAGGATGCGACGTACTGTAACCCCTGCACCGCCGCCCCCGACCCTGCATGCTGCATGCATGGTGCAGCCCGCCCCGCCCAGCGCCCTCGCATGCCACGCTCGGTCCAACGGTCTGGAGTGTGCCAACGCTGTACGTTATATTTATTACATATTTTAGATTTTGATATTTTTTCTGCTGGTCATAGTGACATGCATACTCCCTCTGTCCACAAATAAGTGTACGTTTGGCTTCAAAATTTGTCCACAAAAAATGTACTTCTACCTTTCCAATGCACTTGGGCATCCACTATGTAGTCCATAAGGCTATCCACAAGCCAAAAAGTAGTCCATATGGCTATCCATATACATAGTGGAGGTTTACTTTAGAAGATTTTCCTTAAGGGTGACCTACAAGCTTATGGGTTGCCCACAAGCAATAAACATAGATGTGGTATCATGCATATGTTACTAGTCTAAGTTACTACTACATAGTGCAAAATAACATAGATGTGGTATCATGCAAAGTCTCATTTATTACAATGAACCTGAGGGGAGTAAGTTTGATTGGAGAAAGTTGTTACACGTAAACTTATTTAATGCGACGGAGGGAGTAAATACGTTGCAGCGCTGTTGGACGTAAAATAGCTAGACTGCGACGCTAGGGGCAGCTGCATGCCCGCATGGTGCAGCCCGCCCCGCCCAGCGCCCTCGCATGCCACGCTCGCATGCCACGCTGTTGCACGTAAAAACGATGAAGCCAATCAGATTCCAGAATCATCCATCCCATGGATCGCCAAGAGCTAGCCACGGAATCCTTCTAAGAGACGCCAACCAATCAGGTTGCAGAACAAGCCCTTCCACGGATCGCCCAGAGCCACCCGCGGAATCCTTCTAGAAGACGCGATCGGACGGCCATAGTGTCGCGCTAGGGTTAGATCTACGGTCCTCATTCGGCCTTAGGGTTAGCGGGGTTTAGGATGCAGTCAACGGGGTTTCACAAGTTTGACCAAACATTCAAATGTGCATAACTAATTCAAAAAAAATCAAAAAAATACAAAACCTTCGCATGGTGTCATGTTATGTCACATAGTTGTGAGGAAAAATATCAAACTTGGTCTATTGATCATATTTCAAAAAACCCTTCACAAAATGACCTATCTCCTCCGAGGTTTTCTGGCTTTCGGGTCAAATGACCAATGATATGGCTAGAATCAAGGCATAGTTTGTGATAATGTGCCCATATTTGGCATGCATGTCTATAATGGGATGACTAACAATGTTGTAGCACAAAGTTTTCCTTTTCGACGCACAGAAAAATCATTTTCTATTTTCTGAGTGCCGAAAGAGGGGGGATTTGTGAAGCAACCACCAAATTGAAGTTTCAAAATGGTAACATCCTATTTTTCAAAAATACTAGACCACCTAGAATGTACAATTTCCCAACCTGAGTATCTCAAACCTTTTATTCCATCCCTGGTGAAAAAGACAAATCCTGCCGAATCGGCTGGAAGTGGGTAAGATATGAACTACAGGTACATGATTCCATGCTGATGATTTTTTGTAAAAATAATTTTTAGGTTCACAACATGCTATTTCATCAGAGATCCAATGCTAGTTTTGCGAGCCTCAGCCCCTAGCTAAGAATATTTATGAAAACCCTTCAAGTTTGACCAGACATTCAAATGTGCATAACTAATTCAAAAAAATCAAAAAATACAAAACCTTCGCATGGTGTCATGTTATGTGACATAGTTCTGAGGAAAAATATCTAACTTGGTTTTAGAAATGGTCGAAAAAAAACTTGCTTAGAAATGGGGTGGTTTACCCTAGCTTTGGAGCCCATTTCTACCGCATTTTGGGTGAGGGTGAGTTGTACTTCACAAAAGGGATCAGGGTGAGGATGAGTTGTATTGTACATATGACAAAAACGTTGGAAGCTCATACAAACATAGAAAAGTGACATAGCTACATTTGTTGAAATTCAAATTTACCATCATATTTGAATTTTGTCCAAATTATCAACAAGTGACAAATTATTATAATAACAAATGTTTACAACAACAAGTGCCAAATTATTACAACAACAAGTGTCAAATGTTTACAACAATAACAAATGTTTACAATAACAAATGTCTATTTCTTTTGGCTCTTCTTACCCCTCGTTTTCTTCTCCTTCACAAGTTTCACACCACACAATAGGTTTATGCTCTTCTTTTTCTTACCATTACCATCTGGCCTCCCCACAGCACGTCCAAGAGTCTCCTTCACCTCCTGCACCTCCTCAACAACCTCATGATCATGATCCAGAGCCTCATCAACATGGTCACTTTGCACCAGAGCCTCAACAACATGGTCACTTTGCACCAGAGCCTCAACAACTTGGTCAGTTTGCACCAGAGCCTCAACAACAGGCTCATTTTGCACCAGAGCCTCAACAACAGGCTCATTTTGCACCAGAGCCTCAACAACAGGCTCATTTTGCACTAGAGCCTCAACAACAGGCTCATTTTGCCCCTCATTTTGCACCAGAGCTTCCAAATCAGAAACGGTGTGCCCTAAAGCCTCAACAGTTTACACATCATCCTCCAAAACAAGTTCAGATTGCACCTCAGCAGCACCAAACATGATCTGGTTAGTTCTCTTCTTTCTTTGGCCATTGATTCTTGCCCTTTTCACTGGCCAGCATTCGTCAACAACAAGAGGTGGGCCTTTTTCTCCACGCTTCCTCCTGAAAACAAGCAAGTTAGCTGGGGGAGAAAAATCATCAACAAGAAATGGGATAGATTTTGGATGAACATACTTTGGCTTTTCAGCAGTGTATCTGCACTTGGTAGAGCCAGCTCGGTGTCCAAGTTCTTCACAGAGTTTGCATCTATTCTTGTTACCTTTTTGGGCCCTTTTTGGCTTGGCATCTTTCTTTTCATCTTTCTTTCCCTTCTTGCTGCTCCCACCTTTCTCAAACCAAGCCTTGAATCTACTCTGCTTGGGCCTGCCAGCCTTTCTTTTCATCAAAGGAGGACACAAGGAGAACTGAATGTCCACTTCAGGCCACTGAGACTGATCTGTAAGTGCTGGAATTGGTGTTCCATATGCAGCCTTGAATTTTGCTACAGAATAATACTCATGCAAATATGGGTGCATATTTAGCTTGTGTTTGGAGTCCAAGAAAAGTATGGCATGCTCACAAGGCTTCCCAGTGTGTTGCCACTCAAGGCATGTGCATTCATGCAATTGAGTGTCAACAACATGCCTCCTGCCAGTCTTTGTATCTCTGACTTCAGCACCCCACAATGAGGATTTCTCAACACGCAAATGTGCAAGATTTCTGCTCCTGTTGACCACCTGCTGCACAACATCAGGAAGCTTATCTCCTTGAAGAACATCACCAAGCCTTCTTCTCAATTCCCACAACCTCATGATCATGATCCTGATCTGGTCAACCATGTCATGGACAGGCAAGTCTTTTAACTCCTTCACTTTGTTGTTGAAACTTTCTGCCAAATTATTGTTGATATGATCACATTTGATGGCAGTGTTAAAACCAGACCTGTACCATAAAAGAGAATGGTAGGTTTCCAACCATGTACAAAACTTGACCCTATCCTCCTCAGAGCATGCCGCCTTAATCTTCTCAAGGTGATATGAATGTGTCTGCCTGGTGTAAGATCTTGCTGCTGGCCACATGCGTCCAAAATCATCTCCTCTGAATTTTTTGATCAAATTCATCCACATATGGCCGAAGCACTCCCTCTGCTCAGCATGAGGGAAAACAATCTTCACTGCATTTTCTAAACCTTTACATGCATCTGTGTGCACTGCCAATGGAGAGACTGGCCCTATGCATCTTTTCAACTGCATCATGAACCATGTCCATGATGCCTCTGTCTCAGACTGAAACATGCCAATAGCTACAGGGAACATCCAATTGTGTCCATCTAAAGCATTGCATGCTGCTAGTTGACCATTCCACTTTCCAGTCAAGAAAGATGAGTCTATACTCAAATATGGACGGCAACCTGCTTTGAAGCCATCGATGCAAGTCTTTAAAGCCATGAAGAATTTAGAGAAGAAGACTTTCCCATCAGCTGTTACCTCAGTATCTATCTCCACAACACTGCCAGGTGACCTCTTCTCTACTTCTGCTTTGAAGTTATAAAGCATTCGAAAGGTATTTGCCCAATCACCATATAGCTCTTTCATTGCCCTTTGCTTTGCCTTCCACACTGTAGTATAATTCAGCTTAATGGGGTACTGCTTTTCCAAGTCTATTTTCAGTCTCTTTGCAGTGCTGTTTGGTGTTGTGGCTAAAATGGGCTTGATCTTTTCTGAAACCCATAATTGTGATGTCATCTTTGTAACTGTTTGAGAACTTGTAATGCAAGTATGAGGTTTTGGAATTTGATTCACTCTTATTGTCCTTCCATCAGGTTGGCGTCTAGCAGATATATACCACTTGCAAGGCTTGGCACCACCATCATAACCTATGCATTTTGCATAGAACTTCTTTTTATCAGTCCACATAGTCTTGGTAGCAAACTCACGTTTGACTGCATATGTCCTGAAACACATCCTGAATTCATCCATGCTTGGAAACAATCTCCCAACTTCAATACTGGGCCCTCTTTGTCATAAACTGTTACTAGCTCATCATCATGTGCATCATCTACATGAACTGCAGCATTTTCCAACAACTCTAGATCTATATCTGCCTCTTCATCTCTTAAATGGTTGTCACCATCATTTGCAGCTTCATCCCTCTTCTTCTCCTTGTCTCTGTCATCTATAGGAATGCCAAAAAGCTTTGCCATTTCAATGTCATCTATTGGTGCAATGACCAAATCAGTGCGGTCATGTATCTCAACTGAATTCCAATCAACAGTTACAATCCTTTGTGCATTACCATCTGCAGCCTCCCCTTGTGCATTAGCATCATCATCCTCCACTGTTAACACTTCCAACTCAGTAAGTATAGGCATTACTTGCCTTTGTGCAGCCCAATCATCCTCGACCATCTGAGCAGCCAGCTTCGAGGCCACATATCCAACCCTCGAATCAGGTTTTAGATCAATGAGCTCTGCTAAAAACAGAACAGTTTTGCTTGTCCAACCGTTTCTCTCATCGATTTCATCAACTATATGTTCCCCTGTCTCAACCCTAACATAGTCACATTTGCAATCATCAAATCGTAACAAAGAAACTTCTTGCTCTAGCCCCCAAACCACACTATCCCCAATTTTTCCACCATTTTCCTTACTGCCTCCTCTCCCATGTTTATTAGCTCTTGGGGATCAACATGTTCTAATTCCACCTCCCATTTAACAACCGTGTCTCTCTCAATGATCTGCGTGCTGCCATCAACTAAAATAGCCCTAGAGGGAAAGAAATTGATGCGAAATTCGAAGGTTTGGCGCGCAACATCGTCTCCCCTGTTTTTGGCAGGCACTGTGAGCTAGCGGAAGCGAACAAAGAGCTCAACCTTAGAGAAATTAAGTGCAGAGATACGGGATATACCGATTAGAAGTCCCCTCTCCATGCTCCATATCGTTCCCCCTCGCCCCGTTCAGCACACCCTCGCCTCCACAATCTAGCATCAATGGGCACGCTCAGATCTCGAATTGAGAAGAATGGGAGAGGAATTAGCTTTCAAATGGCACTCACCACCTTCGTCGTCGAACGAAAGCGTCGCCGCCTAAATTAATTGCCGTGCCGCCGCCGCCGGCGCCGAGAACGATGGGTGAGGTCCGCCGCCGCCGTCGGGGAAGCTACAGTCAGTGTTACGCGCGCTCTCGGTCGGAAGCGGTTGGTTTGACTGGCTGTCCCAACCAACCGGTTTGGCTTAACCCTAATATTGGAACAAAGTTAAATGTGTCCTTACGACCGTTTTAAGGCCCGTGTGGCCCTGGGATATTAGCTGCCTCACAACCGTCGCATGCGAGCTATTCTTTTCAACGATGTCACTTTCCTTCCAATTCCATGTAAAGACGTCGCATAGGAGCTATAAGCCCGCAATTTTTTATACGTATTGAGAGTGGACGACTGATTCCACCGTGACCGGCGAGTGCAGTATGAAGACTCAACGAGTATTTATGGACTGCTATCCGAAGACTCCAGATCACACGTACAATCGCCTAGTAAAATATTGGCAGCGTGAACAAGCATGATCGGTTTGATGAGTTTTCTATTAATTCCCTCTCTCTCGTTACTCTTCCAGATGATTAATTTATCCGCATCCAATTCACGTTACCTCTTTTTATAATTTGGTTTACTGCCCATAACTACAAGATTGGATCGTCATGCTTTTAGTTCCAGGCCTTGATTGAAGCGCGAGTACGCTGAGTTGGTTTTACAACCATCCTGATTGGCTGCGTCAGAAGCTTACTTCATGCACGGCGAGAAATCAATCTCCAATGAGTCAATCCCTTTTTCTTATTGATTTTGGCTACCGATTATTCTATTCAATATTATAAATATCATGTACCTTAACGTTTTGTTTTGTGAGCACGAAAGCAACGCATGATCCAGATTGCCCGGCTCTAGACGTACAAGACTTGAACTCGCTCATGAAGGACCGTAACCACTGGAGAATTAATCCGCGAAGGAGAGGCGATCGATCTGTGCGCTGTTGCAAACTCGTCATTGCCAATTCTCCATCGCGGACTCTCTATTTGAGGACTTGCCCGACGTGGACTGATTCGTGGTGGACTCATCCATCAAGGACTCGCCCACCGTCGGATCGCCACGCCCACATCGACTCGGCATCCGGGAACTTTCCCACTCGCGGACTCTCCATGATTGGGAAGTCGTCACTCTCGCAGACTCGCCATGCTCCAGAATTCGCCTAAACGCGGACACGCTTAAACGCGGACTCGCCCGTTGCGGACTCACCTGCCGCGTCGACTTCGCCATAGCGCGACCACCGTCCGCCGCGTCGCCCCTGTGTCCGCCGCGTCGACTTCGCCATAGCGCGACCCCCGTCCGCCGCGTCGACCCTGTGTCCGCCGCGTCGACTTCGCCATAGCGCGACCACTGTCCGCCGAGTCGACCCTGTGTCCGCCGCGTCGACTTCGCCATAGCGCGACCAGCGTCCGCCGCGTTGACCCTGTGTCCGCCGCGTCGACTTCGCCATAGCACGACCCCCGTCCGCCGCGTCGACCCTGTGTCCGCCGCGTCGACTTTGCCATAGCGCGACCCCCGTCCGCCGCGTCGACCCTGTGTCCGCCGCGTCGACTTCGCCATAGCGCGACCACCGTCCGCCGCGTCAACCCTGTCGACTTCGCCATAGCGCGACCCCCGTCCGCCGCGTCGACCCTGTGTCCGCCGCGTCGACTTCGCCATAGCGCGACCTCCGTCCGCCGCATCGACCCCGTGTCCGCCGCGTCGACTTCGCCATAGTGCGACCCCATCCGCTATGACAAATGCGTACGCCGCGCCTGCTAGGGGACCTTCATCGTCCGAGTCGCCAGAGAGGGTCGCATGCCACGCTGCTTGGACTCACCACTGGGCTTCTCTTCCCTCCGGGAAAAATCAATTCGCCTTTGTCAACCTTTGATAGATCGACTCGCAATGGCCAAGTAGTGCGTACGAGGACTCGCAAAACGAGCCTCGGATCGTCCACGAAAAACGCTAACCGAGAGCCATCATTGGAGTCGCCTTGCTCGACTGGCCTTCCGGGCCAAGACAAATGGTTGTGCTACACAAACAGCACCATGTCCTCCTCAACCTTAGATAGTGCGACTCGCACGGCCAAGTACTGCGGACGAGGACTCGCAAACCGAGCCTCGGATCGTCCAGGAAGAACGCCAAGCTGAGAGCCATCTTTGGAGTCGCCATGCGACTGGCCCCCCGGGCCAAGACGAGAGACTCGCTAACAAAACCAGCGCAATCATCGCGGACTCGCCACGCTCGGGGACTCTCCCCTCGCGGACTCGCAATCATCGCGGACTCGCCACGCTCGGGGACTCTCCCCTCGCGGACTCGCAATCATCGCGGACTCGCCACGCTCGGGGACTCTCCCCTCGCGGACTCGCAATCATCGCGGACTCGCCATGCTCGGGGACTCTCCCCTCGCGGACTCGCCACACTCGGAGACTCTCCCCTCGCGGACTCGCAATCATCGCGGACTCGCCACGCTCGGGGACTCTCCCCTCGCAGACTCGCAATCATCGCGGACTCGCCACGCTCGGGGACTCTCCCCTCGCGGACTCGCAATCATCGCGGACTCGCCACGCTCGAGGACTCTCCCCTCGCGGACTCGCAATCATCGCGGACTCGCCACGCTCGGGGACTCTCCCCTCGCGGACTCGCAATCATCGCGGACTCGCCACGCTCGGGGACTCTCCCCTCGCGGACTCGCAATCATCGCGGACTCGCCACGCTCGGGGACTCTCCCCTCGCGGACTCGCCACACTCGGGGACTCTCCCCTCGCGGACTCGCCACACTCGGGGACTCTCCCCTCGCGGACTCGCTCGACCTCGCCACTCGCCATGCTCGGCAGCAACCACTACTATTTTTAGAATATGCATCTCTAAAGAGCCTCAAGTCGCCTCTCCAAGCCAACTCGAGCCTCGTGTTCTACTCCTAGGCATGCAGCGTGTACGCGTGATTCCACGACCGCGGCTCGCCCTCGTCGACTCTCCACCGCGGACTCGCCGCCGCGGACACTCGCCCTCGCGTACTCAACACGCTCGGGGACTCGCCACCGCGGACTCACCCTCGCGTACTCAACGCGCTCGGGGACTCGCCACCGCGGACTCTCCACTCGCGTTCTCAACACGCTCGGGGACTCGCCACCGCGGACTCACCCTCGCGTACTCAACGCGCTCGGGGACTCGCCACCGTGGACTCTCCACTCGCGTACTCTCCATGCTCGGGGACTCGCCGCCGCGGACACTCGCCCTCGCGTACTCAACACGCTCGGGGACTCGCCACCGCGGACTCACCCTCTCGTACTCAACGCGCTCAGGGACTCGCCACCGCGGACTCTCCACTCGTGTACTCTCCACGCTCGGGGACTCGCCGCCGCGGACACTCGCCCTCGCGTACTCAACACGCTCGGGGGCTCGCCACCGCGGACTCGCCCTCGCGTACTCGGCGCGCTCGCGCCCAACCTCACCACTCGGCGCGCTCGGGGGACTCGGCTCGCTCCACGTTCGGGGACTCGCCGGCACTGGTGGCTTCTCCGAAACCCCGTGTCTTTCACCAATTGGCCATCACCGACTGGCTCACGCCTACCGCCTCCCGCTTCACGGTTCTTTTCTCCGTTCAGGAGCTCGTCGCCGATTCGCCACGACCCATCGTCAAGACTCTCAGCGCCCTGCCTCAAGCCCGTGTCGAATCGACAACACGCTCGGGGACTACTGATGGGGGAATACCAATCGGGGTATACCCACGAAGCGGATTCGCCAGCTGGATCGAGTCGACTGAAGCCAAGCCCAGAGCGGGTCGACTCGCCAAGTACGGCGACTGGCTCATGCTAGACCCAGGCGACTGGCGCCGACTAGAGGCCCAAGATGGCGACTCCAATACAAATCCCATTATTGCACTTGTAAACCCTAGGTGGCTACATATATAAAGCCACCAGGGGCACCCCCACGGGGTATGCTCTCACAATAGATTAGATCTAGTCTCTCCCTCCGCCTACGACGGCTCCCATGTAAACCAATCTATGATCGTATACTGGATTGATAGCAGGACGTAGCGATCCTCCACCGAGGGGACGTGAACCTTGGTACATCGTGTGCCAATCTCGCTCCCGGATTCTCCTACGTCGCCTTCCTCCCTCTACGTAAGCTACCCCCAGTAGCATCTGCCGTGTAATACCACGACATCAGGAGTTGTAGATGGTGGCACAACAGGTAGCGAGAAAAATGGCTCCTGAGTCATCGGATTAGGTGCATGCACCCTCTTCTCCTCAAGATCAATTTCCCGAGCTACCGTGCTCCCCCTCATCAATTCGTCCTCCAAGAAGACTGCATGTCTCGTTTCTACAAACTTTGTGTATCTGTCAGGACAGTAGAAATGATAGCCTTTTGATTTATCTGGATAGCCAATAAAGTGGCAAGATACTGTTTTGGGGTCTAACTTTGCAATGTTTGGATTGAAAACTTTTTCCTCAGCTGGGCTCCCCCAGACCCTCAAGTGGTGCAGAGAGGGAACTCTGCCTGTCCACAATTCATACGGTGTTTTGGGCACCGACTTACTTGGTACTCTGTTGAGAATGTGAATGGCGGTTTTAAGCGCCTCCATCCACAATCCCAATGGGAGGGTGGAATAGCTCATCATACTGCGCACCATATCCATAAGGGTACGGTTACGCCTTTCAGCTACTCCGTTTTGCTGAGGTTCGCCCGACATAGAATACTGGGCGACTATTCCATTTTCCTGCAGGAACCTTGCAAAGGGTCCTGGTACTTGACCATATGGAGTATGCCGACCGTAGTACTCCCCCCCATGATCGGACCGAACTATCTTAATTCTTTTATCATGCTGGTTTTCTACTTCAGATTTGAAAATTTTAAATTTATCCAATGCTTCAGATCTTTCTTTAATTGGATAAATATAACCATATCGGGAGTGATCATCCGTGAATGTTATGAATGAATCATAGCCATCCACACTTTTCACCGGAAACGGTCCACAAATATCCGTGTGGATTATTTCTAGTGTAGCTATGCTTTGGTTTGCACCCTTTTTAATTTGTTTTACATACTTTCCTTTGATGCAATCTATGCATTGTTCTATGTCTGAGAACTCTAACGGAGGAAGAATGTCGTTTTTAACGAGGCTTTCTATTCTTCCCCTCGAAATATGGCCTAATCTGTAGTGCCATAACTTCGATGAGTCAAGAGTTCGCTTTCTTTTCTTTTGTTCTTTGTTCGACAAGGGAACTTGTTCATTCACATCACACACAGAAAATACTTTCTCATGCAAAGATAATAAATATAGCTTGTCATGTAGGGTAGCAACACCCACACAAATATCTTTTAACCAAATGGCACATTTGCCATGTCCAAAATAACACTCATAAGAATCTTTGTCCAAGCACGACACACTTATAAAATTTCTATGAATGGAAGGAACAAAAAGAACATCCTTAAGCAAAAGAGAAGAGCCATCAGCCAGCTCTAGAGGAATGTCGCCAACAGCCTCCACTTCTGCTTCAATCCCATTCGCCACTTCAATGAGTCTTTCTCTTTTTGGCAAAATCCTTGTCGAATGGAACCCCTGTAAAGAGTTGGCAACATGAACAGTTGCACCAGAGTCAATCCACCATGTAGATCTAGAAAACTTTTCATACAGAGATTCATTAACAAAAGAGACTATATCTTTACTGTTTTTGGCCATTATGTACTTCAGCCATACTGGACAATCCTTCTTGTAGTGGCCAACCTTTTTGTAGTGGTGGCACTGGTCTTTTTCCCCAGGGGTGGACTTCTGGTACTGGTGCTGGTGCTGCTGTGGGCCCTTGCCATGTGGCTTGGAAGGTGAGCCACCATGGTTAATGTTGGTGAAGCTCCTCTTCCTATTGTCCTTCACAAAGTTCAAGGAACCACCGTGAAGGGCCTTCAGCCTTTCCTCCTCTTGGGAGCACATCCCAATGGTCTTTTCTATGTCCCACCTTTCAGGGGACATGTTATAGTTTATTACGAAGTTCTCGAATGGCTGTGGAAGAGAGGCCATCACCAGGTGCACCAGAAGTGCAGGCTTTAGCTCGAGGTCCTCATCCATGGGCTTCAGCTTCGCTGCCATGTTTGACATCCTCAAGATGTGTTCTCTTATGCCATGTGGCCCTCCCGTGAAATTTTCAGTCACCAGCTGTTTTAATAGCTGGGTTGCATACATCTTTGAAGAGCCAGTAAACTGGCTCTTTATCTTTGCATGGTATTCGCCCATAGAGGCACACTCTCCAATTGAGCCCACTATAGCGTTCAATTGTGTTCTTTTCAAAGGCCAAACATTTCTTATTGGCGTTCACCCACTTTTGATTGTCTATCGAGTAGGCCAGCTCCAAAGGAGCGTGGTCCCTCTTTCTTTTTTCAAACGCAGCACTTTCCTCAGCATCGCCCCTCACAGGGTCAGCAGGCTTGACTGGTTGCTTGGTGTCAACAACCCAGTCCACTTCGGCGCATACAAACGCCAGATCAACCTTTTTCCTCCATTCGGAGTAGTTGTCCCCCCTTAGGAGCGGGATGTCCTTCAAACAGCTCATGAGGTAGAGACCTCCTGAAAACCACAAAAGATGTGAGATCACCAAAGAAAACAACTGTATGCATTAATCCAACGTTGGTATAAATTAAGCATGCAATTGTTTGTGCCATTTAAAATTACATCACCGTTGGGTAGAAATAAAATTAAATGCACATTTAATACTCAATGAAAAAGATCATGATCATGCTTATTAATAACGTTGGTAAATTAATAACATGAGACACAATCATCTTTAATTACTTTGTCACTCTTTATAACAAAATTTAAACAAACTTTATTGCATTATTGCAATTTAAATCAACTATTTGCAGCGGAAATATTTATAATAACTTTCATAACTTTTAAACTTTACAGAAAAATCTGCCTCTTTCATATTCTCTAGTCAAAAATTCACTGAAATAATAGACTAGAAAAAACTATATAAAAAACTGATAAAAACCATCAAAATAGCTTCTATAAATAAAAATAACTAAAAACAGAAACAGAGCAGAGCAGCAGCGGCCCAGCGTGGCCCAGGGCGCGGCGTGGCACATAGCAGCAGCCGCTCACCTGGCAGCGGCCTGCGACGGCCCAACGCGACCCACATGACCACGCTGCCCCGCGCGGCACTTAGCCGCCCCCCACGCCCCACTAGAGCCCAACGGGCTGGCCGCTTGGCCCATTCGGCCTGCAACCGCCAGCCCCCGCCCGCCCCGCTCAGATCTTGGCCGTCCATCCATCTACCCTAGATCGGACGGTGGTCCACGCCCCTCGGAGGGATGAAAGCGCCCCGCGCCGCAGCCTCCCCCCCCCCCCCCCCCCCCCCGCAAACCCTAGCCACTTCCCCCCGCGTCCCCTCTCTGGCGGCGGCGCCGTGGAGGTTGGTGAGGCGGCTGCGCCGCCCGGCAGTGTTGCCGGCGGCGAGCCCCTCCCTCCCCACGCCCCCTACAGCCTCCATATGGTGGCTCTCGCAGCTCGGCCCGAGGCGAGGCGGTGCCGCCCGGCAGGCCCCTCCCTCTCGCGAGCTCCCCTCCTGTCCTTTCTGTCTCTGGCGACTGCGCCGCTAGGTGCGAGGCGAGGCGGCGCCGCCCGGCGCTGTCCTGCACCGCCGGTGGTCCCCTCTCTCCCCCAGTGCGCAAGCTCCTCCCTTCCCCTTTCTCCACCTTCCCACACCCTCCAGCCCCGACGGTGAGCGAGCGAGAGAGAAGGCCGGCGTCCTCCTGCCCCCTTTGCTAGTGGTGTGTCCACCCTAGGGTGGGCACACCACCGTCAAACGGCGCAGCGGAGACGCCCTATTGTGGTTTTTATTTTTGGGATTTGGGGCTGTTATTTTGGATCTGGGAGGATTTGATTTGGGGCTTTTATTTGTAGCTTTTGCATGCGGGATCTGGGGAAAGATAGGATTAGGGTTCAAATTTTCGATCTACTTTGCTTGATTCGGGGTGGGATCTGTGAAAAACTAGGGCGTTGCTTTTCTTTGCTTTGGTTTTCTTTGCCCTCCGAAGAGGGTGTGTTCTTCTTCCGACGCCTCGTCATGCCGATGCGCGTCGAGATAGAGAGGAACGGCGCGGCCAGAGGGGCAGACGCACTTTAGATCTAGGGTTTTACTTTTGTTCTTTTCTTTTCTTTTCTACCGAAAGAAAACTAGCATCTAATATGCTCTGATACCATTGTTAGATCTAGCCTAACCTTGGTAGATTCACTGTAGTGGTCGAACACGTAGATCTGAGAGAGAGATAGAGATAGAGAGAGAGAGAGAGAGAGAGAGAGAGAGAGAGAGAGATCGGTGAGTAAAAGCACTACCTGCGCCCTGGCTCGACAAGCACGAGCCAGAGGCGATGCCCGAGCTCGTGCCGGAGCTGGAGCCGCCGTCGTTAGCCATGGGAAAAGGGGCGACGGCGTGAGCATGGGTGGTAGAGAGTGGTGGCGGCGGAGCTTCCCGTCGGCCTAGCGCGAACCCTAATCGGTGGGTGTGTAGGTGGGGGCTGCGGCGCACGGTGAACCTCATACCGTGTGCGTCCGCCCCCCACCTCTTTATATACGCGCTGGCGACAGGGGCCCACCAACCATGGATAGGGTTGGGCGCCCCCGATTAGGGCGCGATGAGGGACTCCGTTCGGGCCATTGGGCCCGAACGTGGGGGAGATCTATCTAACAGAGCCTGGATTAACTCATCCACTAGCTCCATTGATCTCTCCTTGGCTGAAACACAACTTCACCATGTGCATATTTGTTTCTGCTTGACCATATCGCCCACATCACCGACAATGGTTCAAAATCTCCTCTCTTATGAGATATATTAAGATTTTGAACGATTCACACACAACTTCCTCTGCACTCTGTCGCATGCAACTGAACTGGAGACACAAAAATTGTTAGAAATAATGGGCTAAATCATTAGACCCATGTGTGATTTCATATTTTCCCTAAATCTCAAAGCCCATGTATGTGGAAACCCATATGTGATTTGGCCCAAGTTGGTGGCAGCTCACATATGTGTGTGGCAATAGCTGTGGGAGCTAAAGTTTAGTCCCACATGAAAAGTTGAAGGAGAGTTGCACCACCTTATAAGGTGGAGTGTTGCACCACTTTGTAAGTGAGTGACAATAAGAGAGCTACACGCGCGCTCCTCCGACGACGACGCCGCCGCTCACACGCACGCTCGCCTCGTCTCGTCACGACGCGCGCGCGCGCCGCGGGTTGCGGGAATCTCGCCGAGCCGAGCTTTATTTTGCTGCTCAGGAAAATGTGTGCGGTTAGATAGACGTGTAACCAGTTAGCGGATTCGGGTCGCTCCCAAATCGTGGGCTATCTGTAACCGACCCGAACGTGCGCGATGTGGGCTTGGTCCACTTCGTGTCCTGTACGGGATTTCCGAGCTGCTCTATATAAACGCCTATGCGGCTTCCACAACGTACGACATCAAACCAATCTAGGGTTTTGCCATCCTCTCTGCTTGCGCCGCCACCGTAGTCTACTCCATCCTGCTTGCCGGCGTGCACCGACGGTCAGGAGAGCAGGTCTCCGGAACCACTCGCCTTTGTGATCCTGTACGGGAGAGGGCGAATAAGGTTTTTGGGAAGCGCTCCGCGCGACTGCTAAAGTTCGTCATCACGGCGCGTCTTCCCGGTCGTCAAGCAGGACCTCGTGTGCGTCATCTTCAACGCCGACTTCTTCGTCAGTCTACTGCACCAACGATGACTACATCGACAACCGATCAGTACGTACACCGTCAACAGATCTGTTGTTCTACTATGGCTGTTAGTGCATATAGTCTGCTACTGTTCATGTTGATCAATACATCTAGTATGTTAGAGGTTCACCTGATTGTAGCTGCTGTTGTCATGATTTATATTCTGGAATTAATCGTGGAAATTATGCCTAATAATCCAACAATCCAAAAACCTTATTATAGGCAATTTCCTGAATTAAACATGGGACACTTGGCCGATGCTATGAAGCCGAAAAAGTTTACCGGTGTTCTTTTTAAGAGATGGCAGTATAAGACCACTATGTGGCTGCAAGCTCTAAAAGTATTCGAGGCTAGTGAGGGTTTACCTGAAGGAACTACATCTAACGAGATTTAGAACAAGTTCAAGGAAACCAATCTTGCCTTTGTGGGATGTGTTCTGAGTGTTCTTGACAACAAGCTATTTGATGTGTATATGCACATCAAAGATGGAAAAGAGCTCTGGGAGGCACTAAACGCTAAGTTCCGTGTAGCGGATGCTGGCAGTGAGCTGTACATTATGGATAACTTTCATGATTACAGGATGGTCAACAACCGTTCTGTAGTTGAGCAAGCTCATGAGATACAGTGCTTTGCCAAGGAGCTTGAAATCCTTAAGTGTATCTTACCCGACAAGTTTGTGGCTGGGTGCATTATTGCAAAGTTGCCTTCTTCGTGGAGGAACTTCGCCACAACTCTCAAACGCAAGAGACAAGAGATATCGGTTGAAAACCTGATAGCGTCTCTTGATGTTGAGGAGAAGGCTCGGGCTAAGGACACTGCTGAGAGAGGAGGTGAGGGTCAGTCTAGCGCCTACATGGCGCAGAAGAAGACCTTCGGCAAGAACAAAGGGAACTATAAGCCCTCGTTCAACAAGCCTGAAAAGACTACAACCTTTAAGAAGAAGAAGAAGCTGAACAAGGCCGAGCTACATTGTTATTCATGTTGAGAGATCGGCCACTTTTCCAAGGACTGCCCAGATCAGGCAGATCGCAGAGGGAAAGGTGGGAAGACTATCAACGTCGTGACCGCTAGCAACACTGATGGGTACGGTAATTTATTTACTGTTCTTTTAGTATTTCAATCACCATGTTGGTGGATTGATACGGGTGCTAATGTTCACGTGTGTGCTGACATCTCTATGTTCACTTCTTATCAGGTCGCTCGGGATTCAGCTGTCCTAATGGGGAATGGATCACATGCTTCTGTTCGTGGTGTTGGCACGGTGGATCTGAAGTTTACTTCCGAAAAGATCGTGCAACTGAGGAACGTGCAGCATGTCCCTACTATGAACAAGAATCTCGTTAGTGGCTCCCTTCTGTGCAGAGATGGGTTTAAGGTTGTGTTAGAGTCCAATAAAGTCGTTGTTTCGAAACATGGACAATTTATTGGTAAAGGTTATGAGTTTGGAGGCCTATTCCGGTTTTCACTTTTAGAGTTTTGTAATAAATCCGTGAATCATATTTCTGGTGATGTTAATGATGATACCAGTGTTTGGCATTCTCGTTTATGTCACATTAATTTTGGTTTGATGTCTCGGATGTCCAGTATGAGTTTAATTCCGAATTTCACTATTGCCAAAGGTTCTAAGTGCCATAGTTGTGTGCAATCAAAGCAACCTCGAAAGCCTCACAAGGCTGCCGAGGAGAGAAACTTGGCACCTCTAGAACTCATACATTCTGATCTATGCGAGATGAATGGTGTGTTGACAAAATGTGAAAAGAGATATTTCATGACGTTGATAGATGATGCTACTAAATTCTTCTATGTTTACTTGTTGCAAACTAAAGATGAGGCTTTAGACTACTTTAAAATCTATAAGGCCGAAGTTGAAAATCAACTAGAGAGAAAGATCAAGCGTCTTAGGTCGGATCATGGTGGTGAGTATTTTCCCAAAATATTTGACGAATTCTGTCAGGAACACGGAATTATTCATGAGAGGACGCCTCCCTACTCGCCCCAATCTAACGGGGTTGCCGAGAGGAAATACCGCACGCTAACTGACTTGGTGAATTCCATGTTAGCCACTGCTGGTTTATCAAAGGCATGGTGGGGGGAGGCTTTGTTGACTTCATGTCATATCCTGAATAGAGTTCCTAACAAGAATAAAGAGAAGACCCCTTATGAGGAGTGGGCTGGGAGAAAACCATCACTTTCGTATTTGCGCACTTGGGGCTGTTTGGCAAAGGTCAACATACCTATTCCCAAGAAACGCAAGCTCGGACCTAAGACAGTGGATTGCATCTTTCTAGGATATGCTCCACGGAGTGTAGGCTATAGATTTCTAGTGGTTAAATCTGAGGTACCTGATATGCGTGTTGATACTATAATGGAATCTCGTGATGCAACATTCTTTGAGAATATTTTTCCTATGAAAGATATGCATAGCATTGGTAAAATTTCTTCTGAAATACTTCCTGAATCTAGTGCATCTATTGAGAATTCTAAACAACCACATGAGGAAGTCCTTGAGAAGGATGACGATGAACCTCTCACGAGGAGTAAGAGACAGAGGATTGCAAAATCCTTTGGTAATGATTTCATCGTGTACCTTGTGGACGATACTCCCAGATCCATTGCAGAGGCATATGCATCTCCTGATGCAGATGATTGGAAAGAAGCTGTCCAAAATGAGATGGACTCGATTCTTTCTAATGGAACTTGGGAATTATCAGAACGATCCTATGGTTGCAAACCTGTGGGCTGCAAGTGGGTGTTTAAGAAGAAGCTAAGGCCTGATGGTACTATTGAGAAGTACAAGGCACGACTTGTAGCTAAGGGCTACACACAGAAAGAAGGCAAAGATTACTTTGACACATATTCACCTGTCGCTAGAGTGACCACCATTCGAGTACTACTGTCCCTGGCCGCCTCTTATGGTCTTCTCGTTCATCAAATGGACGTGAAGACAACTTTCCTTCATGGAGAGTTGGAAGAGGAGATCTACATGGATCAGCCGGATGGGTT
This sequence comes from Avena sativa, assembly GCA_916181665.1. NCBI lineage: Eukaryota > Viridiplantae > Streptophyta > Magnoliopsida > Poales > Poaceae > Avena > Avena sativa. The sequence continues at coordinate 384,732,534 of OV702280.1, read as the reverse complement.
TGTGGTCAAAGGTGAAGAGACAAAGGTGTGTAAGTTATTAAAATCTTTATATGGCCTGAAACAAGCACCTAAGCAATGGCATGAGAAGTTTGACAGAACTCTACTTTCTGCTGGCTTTGTCATTAATGAGGCTGATAGGTGTGTATACTATCGCCATGGTGGGGGCGATAGCGTTATATTATGTTTGTACGTGGATGATATTCTGATCTTTGGTACAAACATGAAAGTGATAAATGAAGTCAAGTCTTTCCTGTCAAAGAGTTTTGATATGAAAGATCTGGGAGAGGCTGATGTGATTCTGAACATCAAGCTTATTAAGAACGAGAATGGGATTACTTTAACGCAATATCATTATGTTGAGAAGGTATTGAGCCAATTTTGCTTTGCTGATGGCAAGACTTCTCCAACACCTTATGATCCCAGTTTGACATTACGGAAGAATAAGAAGGAACCAATAGATCAGCTGAAATATTCACAAGTTGTTGGTTCTCTCATGTACTTAGCAAGCGCTACAAGACCTGATATCTCTTTTGCTGTGAGTAAGTTGAGTAGATTCATGTCTAACCGGGTATTGATCATTGGCATGCACTTGAAAGGGTCATGCACTATCTATGTGGTACAATGAGCTATGAGATTCACTATTCAGGGCACCCTGCTGTGCTTGAAGGATATAGTGATTAGAACTGGATCTCTGACGTTGATGAACTCTACACCACGAGCGGGTATGTGTTTACCCTTGGAGGTGGTGCGGTTTCATGGAGATCCCGTAGACAGACCATATTGACGAGGTCAACTATGGAAGCAGAGCTTACTGCTTTAGACACAGACACTGTTGAGTCAGAATGGCTGCGTGAGCTCTTGATGGACTTGCCTGTGGTTGAGAAACCTGTGCCGGCAATCCTTTTGAATTGTGACAACCAAACTGTGATTGTCAAAGTGAACAATTCTAAGGATAACGCGAAGTCATCAAGACACGTGAAGAGACGTTTGAAGTCTGTCAGGAAATTGAGAAACTCCGGAGTAATAACTGTTACGTATATTCAAACAGACAAAAACCTGACAGATCCCTTTACAAAGGGACTATCACGAAATGTGATAGAAAGTGCATCGAGGGAAATGGGGTGGAGACCCATGGATGTCACACCTAGTGGTAACCCAACCTATGTGATCGGAGATCCCGTGAATTAGGACCTGGGAAGAACAAGCTAGTGGGTGGACTGAGGAGAGTATTTTGTAACCCTCTCTATGTGAAGATGCATAACTCTCATAATCTGTAAGGCAGGTTGGCAATATGCCTTAATGTGTTTATGTTGGCTTTAACTAGCAAAGATGCCGTCCTACAGGGCATTCTTGAAATAACACACCTATATGATCTCGACTGTAAACGTCGCGGTCTATGAGACTTGGGTGATCTCTAGTAAACTCATGAAGAGACCAGAGAGTATGACGCATATGCTCCAACCCGTGGGGTAGGCTACTGGCAGCCAGGTACTAGTTATGATTTTGAGTGAAATCTATTGACACCAAACTTGCAATTAAAGGTTCTTCCATTGTTCAAGTTGTTGATAGACGTGGTTCAAGATTCTAGGCGGAAGTTCAACTTAACAGTCTCTGCTGAAACACTGGTATATAAACAAGTAGCGAGGATTGGCAAATCTTCAAATGGGCATTTGAGATCTGGTGGGGGATTGTTAAAAATAATGGGCTAAATCATTAGACCCATGTGTGATTTCATATTTTCCCTAAATCTTAAAGCCCATGTATGTGGAAGCCCATATGTGATTTGGCCCAAGTTGGTGGCAGCTCACATATGTGTGTGGCAAGAGCTGTGGGAGCTAAAGTTTAGTCCACATGGAAAGTTGAAGGAGAGTTGTACCACCTTATAAGGTGGAGTGTTGCACCACTTTGTAAGTGAGTGACAATAAGAGAGCTACACGTGCGCTCCTCCTCCGACGACGCCGCCGCTCACATGCATGCTCGCCTCGTCTCATCACGACGCGCGCGCGCCGCGGGTTGCGGGAATCTCGCCGAGCCGAGCTTTATTTTGCTGCTCAGAAAAATGTGTGCGGTTAGACTGACGTGTCAAGAGTTAGCGAATTCGGGTCGCTCCCAAATCGTGGGCTATCTGTAACCGACCCGAACGTGCGCGACGTGGGCTTGGTCCACTTCGTGTCCTATACGGGATTTCCGAGCTGCTCTATATAAACGTCTGTGCGGCTTCCACAACGTACGACATCAAACCAATCTAGGGTTTTGTCATCCTCTCTGCTTGCGCCGCCACCGTAGTCTACTCCATCCCGCTTGCCGGCGTGCACCGGCGGTCGGGAGAGCAGGTCTCCGGAATCAGTCGCCTTTGTGATCCTGTATGGGAGAGGGCGAATAAGGTTTTTGGGAAGCGCTCCGCGCGACTGCTAAAGTTCGTCATCACGGCGCGTCTTCCCGGTCGTCAAGCAGGACCTCGTGTGCGTCGTCTTCAACGCCGACTTCTTCGTCAGTCTACTGCACCAACAACGACTACATCGACAACCGATCAGTACGTACACCGTCAACAGATCTGTTGTTCTACTATGGTTGTTACTGCATATAGTCTGCTAATGTTCATGTTGATCAATACATATAGTATGTTAGAGGTTCACGTGATTGTAGCTACTGTTGTCATGATTTATATTCTGGAATTAATCGTGGAAATTATGCCTAATAATCCAACAAAAATCTCAAAAGGAGTTCTTCGAAAATGCCTCGTTCTAAATTCAGCATGTTCATTATAATTTTAGTTTTCCAAAGCCGCAAACTCAAAGTGGGGGCTTTATTAAGCAGAAGATTATTATCTTTACATGTAAAAATGTACGCACTATATCTTGTGTGAGATCATCAAGTCATCAACCACCTTTGCTTTGTGAATGCATACTGACAGCGTTCGCCCGGTGCGCTATCACCTCCTGACACTGACAGCGAAGATTTATTCTATACGCAGCTGAGGCCAGCGCTGCGGTCAATGTTATCATCATCGTCTTGCCGCGTCTTCTCTAGTCTTTCTTGAATTTGAGCGCCGCCACTTTCTCCTCCGTGGACTTCAGAGCTTCTCCATATATGCTCACCAGCTGAAAGAGTTTCAGAGCGAGACAGTTCGGTGCCACTTCCTTTCTTATTGTGTTATAAGATCCGAAAAAAGAGAAGAGGGTTTCGTCTAAAGAAACAGGAGATGTGGTGATGGTGGTGTTGTGGTCCTGATCTTACCTCATCTACTTCGCCAGGGGTCATGTCAATGGCGGAGACATCATAATGCTGTCACCGGCAACCCTAACCAGCATGCCACGCTTCTGGCACTCCTGTCCGAAGATGGCACCAAAGCCTGAAAAATGACACCAGGGAAACAGTTTGTAAGGATATTTTCTGGTTCTGAGATACATATGTATATCCCAGAACAAGCATCGAACTAACGAAATATTATTCCATTCAAGGAAAGCAAAGCGAAAAAGTTGGTGCAACATTCAAGTTGACTCCAATAATAATATCTGAGTATACAAATGCTTCAGTTTAAGTGGTTCCAAGCTATGATTTGACATGCTGAACGATTCTGCTGAAGAATAAGGGTGGGTCATCATTAGTTTATTGCATCTTACCCCATTGAGCAGGGAATGGACTATCACGTGATATGTTGTCGGCGAATTTAGTTCCGAGTATCAACCCTATACAACGGATCTGCATATAGAAGCGTACAGATTATGCTTTTGGACAACAAAGGAGTCTCTGCCTAGAAAAATAAAAGAAGGGTACCTCCCCAACAATTGGGCTTCTTGCAAAAGCCTTCTATCCCTCCTGAAAGCACGGAGTGATTTGCTTCACATGGTCAGGAATATTCCTTTCCCTGATACCAATATAGTTGCGAAAGATTCATCAGGAATAGGAAGGGCAACAGGGGAAGGAGCACCAGGTGCTATGGAAAGTGCAGTATACCGGTAGATTTTTAGCGCTTCAATGGCTACAGCAGAAGCAACTGGATGGCCAGAGTATGTAAAGCCATGAGCAAATGAACCTGCAAAACAAAGGCCGCATCTCTATCCTTAAAAACCGCCCTAAGACATGCCAATGCAGATATGAGAAAGTTCACGCAGTGTCATTGACTAACCAAGCTTATTGCTCTGAGAATCGATCACATCTGCTATTTCCGGGCTAACAAGAGTTGCACCAATGGGCACATAGGAAGATGAAAGAGCCTGTTATCATGAAATTGGCATGGCTCAGCTGACACCAGATATTAATATTTAGTGATCTATTGTTGTGAAACAATTTCACCTTGGCCAAGGTGACTAGATCTGGCTTGATATTATACATATCAGATCCAAACATGGTTCCCAACCTTCCAAATGCGGTAATGACCTAAAATGTATTAACAATTAATAACAGTTGCATGGAGAAGTTTCTTATATTCTTTTACTATCTTTTTTTGTGTGTTTAGCTTCATAAGTGAGCACAAAGTACCTCATATGCTATGCAAAGGATGTCATACTTCTTAACCACTGCTTGAACCTGTTAATAGACGAGGGAATGAGATACAATCAACAAGCAAAACCAGAATTCAAGTCTCCAATGTGGAAGCTACCTATAATATAATACACTAACAGTAACAGTTCATCGGGCAACATCGGTTTATATGGAACTACTTAGTGATGGAACTTTGGAACCTTTAGGGTACCCTCTAGTTTAGCCTAGTTCAAATAAATGAACTAGTTTTCTCAAAAAGTGGTGCTTTGCCAAAACTTAGTTTATTTTTTGTACTAAGTAGGGTAAAGGGTACCCTAATGGTGGGTACCCACTGCCATCCTTAGAACTACTGCAGCATAAGAGTGAAGCAAGTATTTAGGAAGTTCGGTAAATGTGTAATCTTAACTCCCCTACAATTGAACAGTGGAGTCAAATAGATGACCTCATGTAACGATTTTCTTTTCCTTGTAGGGAGCTATCACATGCAGTAGCTCAAGCTGTATAAATCACCTTATCAAAATAGGTCTTTGGAGGAGGGATGACACCGCCAGCACCCATCACAGGCTCAGCAATGAACGACAGATTTGGATGAAAGGAGGAAAATAGATTTGTGAAGTAGTATACTTGGGACCTGTTGCATAATATAAGCTCTGGTAACGACTTTACTGTTTCGGGTCCTTCCTTGAGGATAAGATTCTCCAAATTATTGGTAAGTCTTGTTGCAAATTCTTCTTCTGTCTCACCTGTTCCGCAGCAAAAATATTTCATTAGTAAAATGTTCTGCATTGATGATACAACTAAACTCTGAAGTTAAGAGTACCTGGAAGATGGAAGCGCCAGTAGTGAGGGCAGTCTGTGTGCAGAACAAAAGGTGCTGGTAGATCAAATTTCTGGTGCAACGCAGGAAGACTAAAGACACAAAAGCAATTAACAAAATAATTGCAAAAGTGATTCTTCAGAGTACTAGATAGTACTAGTAATAAAAATCACTAGTGTTTATCACCAAATGACTGTGCAGTCAGTATGGCATATAAATCAGCTAGATGTATTCAGCGAAATTAATAATAAGGGCAATGAACCAATGAACGATTAGCCTCCCAGAAAAGCGCAAACAGTGAACCAGGGAGCAATAGCCATCTCCCAGGAAAGTACAAGAAGTGCAAACGACTCAAAAGTTTTACTTTTTTGACATGTGGAGGCACCATGTAAATCTCACAATCCACTATACTGTTCATATGCTTCAGTTCCTAATGATGTGTCTTGTTTAAATAAAACTATAAAAGCTCATGCCACTTCCTCTTACATATCACTATATATACGAGAGGTTTCAGTGAGTCCGTGTAGATGTGAATGACAGTAAGAACAACATATTTAGTAGGACATCTTCCGGCGCAAACGTAGCGCCTCAACGATACCTTCCGACACCGCGGGCCCGCTGTTCGCACTACAGGAAATTTTGTAGGCGCCGACGGCCGGTATGCTACGCCGACGGCCAAATGTCGGGGCCATCGGCGTAGCTGCCTCCCCAGGCCAGCCCCCCCAGCCAGGCTGTCGGCGTAGAAAGGGCCGTCGGCATAGTAACATGTACCGACGGTGGCCCTCGGCACAGCCACGCCGTCAGCATAGTGGAGAAGGATATGCCGACGGTGACCCTCGGCGCACGTGTGACCCTCGGCGTAGCCACGGATCAGACACGGCGCCGCAAACGCCGTTTGGTGGCGAAGCTATGCCGACGGCCGGGCCGTCGGCGTAGCCTTATGCGCCACGTGCTCCCCCCCCCCCCCCCCCCCGCACACCTGAATTGGGTGGGCTGTGCCGACGGCTTAGCCGTCGGCGTAGCCCTTCAGATTTTTTTGTTGCGATTTCGATTGTTCGTATACTACAGGGTTTGGTTGGGCTTATCCCTTCAAATTATTTTTTCCATTTAATTTTAGTCATATATTTTATACTAATTTATTAATTACTCCCAATAATTTAATGTTGATATATATTGTTTGTACCGCCCGGATAGCAGTCTTCATCTCTTTCCCCGGGTACATATATCCCCCTTCATATGGTTTTACTGAAGGGTTTCGCAGCATAGTAAATCAAAAAATTTCTACGGATGCAAACGGGAAAGCCAAGATCTAATCTAGGAGATGCAAACAACGAGGGGGATTAGATGAGATCTTCATACCCTTGAAGATTCGCACAGCGGAACGTTCGTCGGAACGTGGGTGATGTAGTCATACTCGCTTCTCCTCCTCGCGATCCGATCCGATCTAACACCGCAAGTGGCGATGCCTCCGAGAGATGCACACGTGCGGCACCTCGATGTCTCATCCTTCCTCGGTCCAGCAAGTATGGTGGAGAGACGGATTGGATCTACAATGCGACGGCGCGGTGCAAGTGGTGGAGAGTTTCTGCAGCAGGGCTTCGCCTACATGCAGTCGGGAGGGAGAGAGAGAGGAGGGCAGCAGGGCGGCTAGGGTTGTGGAGGAGGTGTGGGGGGAGGGTGCGCCCCAGCCCTCTATATATAGAGGGGTGGGCGCCAGCCCTAGCCCCTCCCCCAAGCCCTAGGCCGGCGGCCAAGGAGGGAGGAGTGGGGGGCAAGTTCCCTCCCCCCTTCTAGAAGCTTTCCTAGGGTATTCCCTAGATCTGGCCGGCTGGGCCCAATGGGGCCTTGTGCCCCTGGCCCAATGCGGCCAGGGCACTCCCTCATAGGCCCATGCCCCCTCCCGGCAGGTAGGGCCATGTTGGCCCCCCTCCGGAAGGTTCTAGAAGCTTCCGGTACAATATCGATTAACCCGAAACAATTCCGAACTCCAAAAACTGCATTGCCTTATATGAATCTTATTCTCCGGACCATTCCGGAACCTCTCGTGATGTCCCGGATCCCATCCGAGACTCCGAACAAAAACTCATAAACCAATTATCCAATCTATCCTAGCGTCGAGACACGTTAAGTGTGTGACCCTTCGGGTTCGAGAACAGGCAGACATGATCTTATATCAATAATCAACACCGGGGTCTGGAAACCCATATTGACTCCCACACATTCATCGATGATCATATCGGATGAACCACGATGCCAGGATTCAAACCATATATATATTCCCTTCGTCTCGTGATATTTTACTTGCCCGAGATTTGATCGTCGGTACCGTCATACCTAGTTCAATCTTGTTAACAGCAAGTACTTTACTCGTTCCGTAATCCGACATCACTTTGTGATTAACTCCTTAACCACATGCTTGCAAGCGGTGTTGATATCGATTACCGAGTGGGCCCGAAGTATATCTCTCCGACTTGGGAGGGACAAATCCCATCTCGATACATACAACCCAACAGGTACTTTCCGAACACCTGAGAGACACCTTTATGATCACCCTCTCATAGGATGACGTTTGATGACCTCAAAGCTTTCTTCCGATACCAGGGAGATGTATTATCTCATGGTCTAAGGAATACAATATTTGACATAAGAAAAGCTTCACAAAGATGAACACAATGACACGATCTAATTGCTCCGCTTAGTTTGGGTCTGTCCATCATATCATTCTCCCAATGATATGATCTCATTATTAATCGACAACTCATGTATATGGTTAGGAAACCTTAACCATCATTAATCAATGAGCTAGTCCATAGAGGCATACTAGGGAAACGGTGTTGTTCACAAACCACACAAGTATTAAAGTTTCCGCTTAATACAATTCTAGCATGGAATATAAACTTTATCATGAACAAGAATTATAATAATAACATCTTTATTATTGCCTCTAGGGCATAATTCCAACATTTACATCATCATACGACCTAAACAAACAAAAAACAAGAGAGTGCTACTCCGGTCTACCCCTGTCAGAGGGACGTCTAGGGGGTAGACGATCTGATGCCCCCAGATCAGGGTTCCGCAGGAGACCACGCTCCGGGGCGTCGGAATACCTCAAGGACTTCCATGTGGCCCTAGCACATGCATGGAAGTGTGGTGCTATGTTGAAACATGCAAAACCTAGTCCTCGGGTACATGTGTACCCCTTCTCATGCGTGTGATGTAACCTAAAGCTAAGGTTCCAGACTTATATAAGGACGAAACTCCCCGTTCGGGTGAAACCGGGTAGGATAGTGCCCTCCCCTTGTGAAGCATCATGGTTTTACATCATCATATGACCTAAACAAACACAAAACAAGAGAGTGCTACTCCGGGCTACCCCTGTCAGAGGGACGTCTAGGGGGGTAGACGATCTGATGCCCATAGATCAGGGTTCCGCGGGAGACCACGCTCCGGGGCGTCGGAATACCTCAAGGACTTGCATGTGGCCCTAGCACATGCATGGAAGTGTGGTGCTATGTTGAAACATGCAAAACCTAGTCACCGGGTGCATGTGTCCCCCTTCTCATGCGTGCGTTGTAACCTAAAGCTAAGGTTCTGGACTTATATAAGGGGGAAACTCCCCGTTCGGGTGAAACCGGGTAGGATAGTGCCCTCCCCTTGTGAAGCACCATGGTTTTACATCATCATATGACCTAAACAAACACAAAATAAGAGAGTGATACTCTGGTCTACCCCTGTCAGAGGGACGTCTAGGGGGGTAGATGATCCGATGCCAACAGATCAGGGTTCCGCGGGAGACCACGCTCCGGGGCGTCGGAATACCTCAAGGACTTGCATGTGGCCCTAGAACATGCATGGAAGTGTGGTGCTATGTTGAAACATGCAAAACCTAGTCACCGGGTGCATGTGTCCCCCTTCTCATGCGTGCGCTAGCTGTGACCTAAAGCTAAGGTTCTGGACATATATAAGGGGGAAACTCCCCGTTCGGGTGAAACCGGGTAGGATAGTACCCTCCCCTTGTGAAGCACCATGGTTTTACATCATCATATGACCTAAACAAACACAAAACAAGAGAGTGCTACTCCGGGATACCCCTGTCAGAGGGACGTCTAGGGGGGTAGACGATCCGATGCCAACAGATCAGGGTTCCGCGGGAGACCACGCTCCGGGGCGTCGGAATACCTCAAGGACTTGCATGTGGCCCTAGCACATGCATGGAAGTGTGGTGCTATGTTGAAACATGCAAAACCTAGTCACCGGGTGCATGTGTCCCCCTTCTCATGCGTGTGCTAGCTGTAACCTAAAGCTAAGGTTCTGGACTTATATAAGGGGGAAACTCCCCGTTCGGGTGAAACCGGGTAGGATAGTGCCCTCCCCTTGTGAAGCACCATGGTTTTACATCATCATAGGACCTAAATAAACACAAAAAAGAGAGTGCTACTCCGGGCTACCCCTATCAGAGGGACGTCTAGGGGGGTAGACGATCCGATGCCCATAGATCAGGGTTCCGCGGGAGACCATGCTCCGGGGCGTCGGAATACCTCAAGGACTTGCATGTGGCCCTAGCACATGCATGGATGTGTGGTGCTATGTTGAAACATGCAAAACCTAGTAACCGGGTGCATGTGTCCCCCTTCTCATGCGTGCGCTAGCTGTGACCTAAAGCTAAGGTTCTGGACTTATATAAGGGGGAAACTCCCTGTTCGGTGAAACCGGGTAGGATAGTGCCCTCCCCTTGTGAATCATCATGGTTTTACATCATCATATGACCTAAACAAACAAAAACAAGAGAGTGCTACTCCGGGCTACCCCTGTCAGAGGGACGTCCAGGGGGTAGACGATCTGATCCCCATAGATCAGGGTTCCGTGGGAGACCACGCTCCGGGGCGTCGGAATACCTCAAGGACTTGCATGTGGCCCTAGCACATGCATGGAAGTGTGGTGCTATGTTGAAACATGCAAAACCTAGTCACCGGGTGCATGTGTCCCCCTTCTCATGCGTGCGTTGTAACCTAAAGCTAAGGTTCTGGACTTATATAAGGGGGAAATTCCCCGTTCGGGTGAAACCGGGTAGGATAGTGCCCTCCCCTTGTGAAGCACCATGGTTTTACATCATCATATGACCTAAACAAACACAAAATAAGAGAGTGCTACTCCGGTCTACCCCTGTCAGAGGGACGTCTAGGGGGGTAGACGATCCGATGCCCACAGATCAGGGTTCCGCGGGAGACCATGCTCTAGGGCGTCGGAATACCTCAAGGACTTGCATGTGGCCCTAGCACATGCATGGAAGTGTGGTGCTATGTTGAAACATGCAAAACCTAGTCACCGGGTGCATGTGTCCCCCTTCTCATGCGTGCGCTAGCTGTGACCTAAAGCTAAGGTTCTGGACATATATAAGGGGGAAACTCCCCGTTCGGGTGAAACCGGGTAGGATAGTACCCTCCCCTTGTGAAGCACCATGGTTTTACATCGTCATATGACCTAAACAAACACAAAACAAGAGAGTGCTACTCCGGGCTACCCCTGTCAGAGGGACGTCTACGGGGGTAGACGATCCGATGCCAACAGATCAGGGTTCCGCGGGAGACCACGCTCCGGGGCGTCGGAATACCTCAAGGACTTGCATGTGGCCATAGCACATGCATGGAAGTGTGGTGCTATGTTGAAACATGCAAAACCTAGTCACCGGGTGCATGTGTCCCCCTTCTCATGCGTGTGCTAGCTGTAACCTAAAGCTAAGGTTCTGGACTTATATAAGGGGGAAACTCCCCGTTCGGGTGAAACCGGGTAGGATAGTGCCCTCCCCTTGTGAAGCACCATGGTTTTACATCATCATAGGACCTAAATAAACACAAAAAAGAGAGTGCTACTCCGGGCTACCCCTATCAGAGGGACGTCTAGGGGGGTAGACGATCCGATGCCCATAGATCAGGGTTCCGCGGGAGACCATGCTCCGGGGCGTCGGAATACCTCAAGGACTTGCATGTGGCCCTAGCACATGCATGGATGTGCGGTGCTATGTTGAAACATGCAAAACCTAGTAACCGGGTGCATGTGTCCCCCTTCTCATGCGTGCGCTAGCTGTGACCTAAAGCTAAGGTTCTGGACTTATATAAGGGGGAAACTCCCTGTTCGGTGAAACCGGGTAGGATAGTGCCCTCCCCTTGTGAATCATCATGGTTTTACATCATCATATGACCTAAACAAACAAAAACAAGAGAGTGCTACTCCGGGCTACCCCTGTCAGAGGGACGTCCAGGGGGTAGACGATCTGATGCCCATAGATCAGGATTCCGCGGGAGACCACGCTCCGGGGCGTCGGAATACCTCAAGGACTTGCATGTGGCCCTAGAACATGCATGGAAGTGTGGTGCTATGTAAACATGCAAAACCTAGTCACCGGGTGCATGTGTCCCCCTTCTCATGCGTGCGTTGTAACCTAAAGCTAAGGTTCTGGACTTATATAAGGGGGAAACTCCCCGTTCGGGTGAAACCGGGTAGGATAGTGCCCTCCCCTTGTGAAGCACCATGGTTTTACATCATCATATGACCTAAACAAACACAAAATAAGAGAGTGCTACTCCGGTCTACCCCTATCAGAGGGACGTCTAGGGGGTAGACGATCCGATGCCCGCAGATCAGGGTTCCGCGGGAGACCATGCTCCGGGGCGTCGGAATACCTCAAGGACTTGCATGTGGCCCTAGCACATGCATGGAAGTGTGGTGCTATGTTGAAACATGCAAAACCTAGTCACCGGGTGCATGTGTCCCCCTTCTCATGCGTGCGCTAGCTGTGACCTAAAGCTAAGGTTCTGGACATATATAAGGGGGAAACTCCCCGTTCGGGTGAAACCGGGTAGGATAGTACCCTCCCCTTGTGAAGCACCATGGTTTTACATCGTCATATGACCTAAACAAACACAAAACAAGAGAGTGCTACTCCGGGCTACCCCTGTCAGAGGGACGTCTAGGGGGGTAGACGATCCGATGCCAACAGATCAGGGTTCCGCGGGAGACCACGCTCCGGGGCGTCGGAATACCTCAAGGACTTGCATGTGGCCCTAGCACATGCATGGAAGTGTGGTGGTATGTTGAAACATGCAAAACCTAGTCACCGGGTGCATGTGTCCCCCTTCTCATGCGTGCGCTAGCTGTAACCTAAAGCTAAGGTTCTGGACTTATATAAGGGGGAACTCCCCGTTCGGGTGAAACCGGGTAGGATAGTGCCCTCCCCTTGTGAAGCACCATGGTTTTACATCATCATAGAACCTAAATAAACACAAAACAAGAGAGTGCTACTCCGGGCTACCCCTATCAGAGGGACGTCTAGGGGGGTAGACGATCCGATGCCCATAGATCAGGGTTCCGCGGGAGACCATGCTCCGGGGCGTTGGAATACATCAAGGACTTGCATGTGGCCCTAGCACATGCATGGATGTGTGGTGCTATGTTGAAACATGCAAAACCTAGTAACCGGGTGCATGTGTCCCCCTTCTCATGCGTGCGCTAGTTGTGACCTAAAGCTAAGGTTCTGGACTTATATAAGGGGGAAACTCCCCGTTCGGGTGAAACCGGGTAGGATAGTGACCTCCCCTTGTGAAGCACCATGGTTTTACATCATCATATGACCTAAACAAACACACAACAAGAGAGTGCTACTCGGGGCTACCCCTGTCAGAGGGACGTCTAGGGGGGTAGACGATCCGATGCCAACAGATCAGGGTTCCGCGGGAGACCACGCTCCGGAGCGTCGGAATACCTCAAGGACTTGCATGTGACCATAGCACATGCATGGAAGTGTGGTGCTATGTTGAAACATGCAAAACCTAGTCACCGGGTGCATGTGTCCCCCTTCTCATGCGTGCGCTAGCTGTAACCTAAAGCTAAGGTTCTGGACTTATATAAGGGTGAAACTCCCCGTTCGGGTGAAACCGGGTAGGATAGTGCCCTCCCCTTGTGAAGCACCATGGTTTTACATCATCATATGACCTAAACAAACACAAAACAAGAGAGTGCTACTCCGGGCTACCCCTGTCAGAGGGACGTCTAGGGGGGTAGACGATCCGATGCCCACAGATCAGGGTTCCGCGGGAGACCACGCTCCGGGGCATCGGACTACCTCAAGGACTTGCATGTGTCCCTAGCACATTCATGGAAGTGTGGTGCTATGTTGAAACATGCAAAACCTAGTCACTGGGTGCATGTGCCTGTTGGAATTATGCTCTAGAGGCAATAATAAAGATGTTATTATTATAATTCTTGTTCATGATAAAGTTTATATTCCATGCTAGAATTGTATTAAGCGGAAACATTAATACTTGTGTGGTTTGTGAACAACACCGTGTCCCTGGTACGCCTCTAAGGACTAGCTCATTGATCAATGATGGTTAAGGTTTCCTAACCATAGACATGAGTTGTCAATTGATAATGAGATCATTTCATTGGAGAATGATATGATGGACAGACCCAAACTAAGCGAAGCAATTAGATCATATCATCGTGTTTATCTTTGCGAAGCTTTTCCTATGTCAAATATTGTATTCCTTAGACCATGAGATAATACAACTCCCTGGTATCGGAAGAAAGCTTTGAGGTCATCAAACGTCATCCTATGAGAGGGTGATCATAAAGGTGTCTCTCAGGTGATCGGAAAGTATCTGTTGGGTTGTATGTATCGAGATGGGATTTGTCCCTCCCAAGTCGGAGAGATATACTTCGGGCCCACTCGGTAATCGATATCAAGACCGCTTGCAAGCATGTGGTTAAGGAGTTAATCACAAAGTGATATCAGATTACGGAACGAGTAAAGTACTTGCTGTGGACGAGATTGAACTAGGTATGACGGTATCGACGATCGAATCTCGGGCAAGTAAAATATCGCGAGACGAAGGGAATATATATATGGGATTGATTGAATCCTGGCATCGTGGTTCATCCGATATGATCATCGATGAATGTGTGGGAGTCAATATGGGTGCCCAGACCCCGCTGTTGATTATTGATAGAAGATCATGTCTGCATATTCTCGAACCCGCAGGGTCACACACTTAACGTGTCTCGACGCTAGGATAGATTGGATAATTGGTTTATGAATTTTTGTTCGGAGTCTCGGATGGGATCCGGGACATCACGAGAGGTTCCGGAATGGTCCGGAGAATAAGATTCATATAAGGCAGTGCAGTTTTTGGAGTTCGGAATTGTTCCGGGTTAATCGGTATTGTACCGGAAGCTTCTAGAACCTTCCGGAAGGGGACCAACGTGGCCCCACCTTCCGGGAGGGGGCATGGGCCTATGAGGGAGTGTCCTGGCCACATTGGGCCAGGGGCACAAGGCCCCATAGGGCCCATCCGATCCTAGAGAGTTTAAATCGTTTAAACTAGAGATAGGGTTTCTAGAAGAGGGGAGAGTCCATGCCCCCCACTCCTTATCCTTTGGGCTTGGGGGAGGGGCTAGGGCTGCGCCCCCCCCTCTATATAAAGAGGGGTGGGGGCGCACCAACCCCCTACACCTCTCCTCCAAACCCTAGCCGCCTTGCTAGCTTTCCTCTCTCCCTTCCGACTGTTTGTAGGCGAAGCCCTGCTGCAGAAATTCTCCACCATATACACCACGCCGTCGTGTTGTAGATCCAATCTATCTCTCCACCATACTTGCTGGTCCGAGGAAGGAGGAGATGTCGTGGTGCTGCACGTGTGCATCTCACGGAGGCACCGCCACTTGTGGTGCTAGATCAGATCGGATCGCGAGGAGGAGAAGCGAGTACGACTACATCACCCACGTTCCGACGAACGTTCCGCTGTGCGAATCTTCAAGGGTATTGTGGCATCCCGCAAAACCACTACTAGAAAATCGCGTTGCTTTTGTGCATTGCATCATCATGACAGCATGCTCATGTCATCATGCCACATTGCATTTGAGCATCGTCATCATCATGCATATTATTTTACTTGAAACTATTTGCGAAAGACAATCGTTTTCTAAAATTAGCCCTCCTTTTATTTCAAATTAAACCCCCGGATGTTCCCGGATGATTTTAATTTGTCTAAAAACTAATTACAAAAGTTATTGAAAAATTAAATAAAAAGTTATAATATTTTCAGGGGCAGTCGAACGGGCCGATTCGACCCGAACGACCACCCCCAGAAATAAAATCGGCCCACCCCAAAATCCCTAGTCTACCCAACCTATCCTACCCAGCCCCTCTCCACCTCACTCCCTCCAATCGTCTCTCGCCACCTCACCTCTCTCCCTCCCTCCACCACTCATCTGCTGCCACATGGCCTACCCGATCCCACCACACACCCGCACACAACACTCAGCAACCCTGGCCTACCCCTGACCCCGCACCCCCTCTCTTCCCCTGGGCCCCGCCACTCCCTCTCTCTCACCCATCCCGGCACCCACGCAGCACCCCCCGGGCCCCACCGAGCCACCACTCAACCTCCCACCTGCCGATGTCCCCCCCTGGCCCGCAGCACCCCCACCACGCGTCCCCCACGCGTTTTCCCTCACGCGTTCCCCGCCCCACGTCCCCCGCGTCTCCCTCCTCATTCTCCCTCCCAGCCCGGCGACCACCCTCCCTTCTCCGGCCGCCTCCTCTCGCCGGCTCCCATCCCCGCTCCCCCCATGGCGCCCGGCGCCGCCACGCCACCGGCCGCCTCCCGCGCCACCGCCTCCTCCAACCTCGCCTCCTCGCCATCGCCCCGACCCGGCCTCGCTCCGGCCACCGCTCCGTCGGCCTCGCCGCCCCGCCGGCCTCGCCCCGCCAAGCTCCCCGCCCCGGCTCGCCGCCGCCTGCCCCTTCTCCCTTCCCCGACGGCCTTCCTCTCGCTTCCGCGGCGCCCCTCCTCTCCCGCGCCGCCGCGCCCGGCCCTCCGCCCGCCGGCCGCGGCCTCCATCTCGCCGCGCCACCAGGCCCCTCATCTCCTCCCGCCCGTCTCCGGCACCCGCGCGGCCCTCCTCCGGCCCGAGCTCCGCCCGTCCTCGGCCGTCCCCTTCTCCTCCCCATCCTCCGCTCCCTCCACCGACGCGACCCCCCACCTCGCCCCGCCCGCGTTACCCCCCTCATCGCCTCTGCGCCGGCTCCTCCTCACCGGCGACGCCCCCGACCTCTCCCTCCGCTCGCCCTCGCCCTCCCCTGCCGCCTTGCCGGTCTGCAGCTAGCGGGCGAGGATCCCACGTCGCCGAGATCGTTCTGCAGCGCCAGACTCCCTGAGCTCCTGCTGGTGCCCGAGATGTAGTCGTCGACCACCACTCCAGGGGCCGGCCAAGATGACGACGTGCAGGTCTCTTGTCTGTCATGGGTGACCACACGATCCAGTTAAGCCCAAGTTGATTGACCAGCTCACCGACGACGAGTATGTGAACAAGATTTTGCTGGTGATGGCTGCCTTTTCCCGTAATGCTACCATGAATCACCCCCCAGTTTTGGTTGAGTTCGCCTAAGCAAATCCCCGACTCTCGGAAGAACCCAATATATGTGCTCTGATCATGGGAAGGTGGTGAGAGGATGTTGACGATGCACCGAGACGATCCATAACCCCCCACAATATGTTTTCGCCAAGTTCCCCGACGAACCACCGGCGCCCATTCAAGTTCGCCATCGGCATCGAGGTCGAAAACTTTAGGGGCTTCTTCACGGAACCGAGGACCGACCCCGCCGAACGCCAAGATCTTCAATCGGATCCGAGGACACCGAGACCCCGGTGCGACAAGTACTTCCCCCGAATGGCGATGCTCGAGAACCCGGACGGTAAGGACACCAACGCAGAACGCCAAGTCCTTCATCCCGGATGCCAAGACCGACTCGATGGCGCGGACCCGACAAGAGCTTCGCAACGACAAGCACGACACCGACCCGGGCGAGTCCGATGCGCCCCCGACACCAAACCAAGTCCTGCTCCCCGGATGCGACAAGATCTACTCCGCTATCCGAGAACGTTTCCGTCGAACCCTGAACCCCGAGACCCGACCCCGAACCCCCGGGACCCCAAGATCGTCGAACCCTAATGTGTGAACCTTTTCCGAGCCCTATTTTATAAATGCTTTATATAAAACTTGTCGCATATTAAATTGATCATGCATGCACATTTGTCATGTGGTTTGGGGGCCTTATGCCGATTCACTTCATAATTAAATATGGGGCCCATATGCGGGCAAATCTAGTCCTATATTGGCCTCATTTAAATTTGTGTAGCAAACCCGGTGCTATCTTTTGCCATGTTAAAACAACATTTAAATTGCAGGGAACCTAAACAACATGAACCATCTAATTGATTATCGGGACCTCCGATTCCGCTTAATATGACCTAATTGCATTGCACCTTTGCCATGTCATGCATCATTCATGCATCATGCCCGATCTTTTGCCGTAGTATTAAATAGTGCATCCGGTGTTTATTCTAGTGTTTTGCTTATTCGCGGATAAGGCCGTTGAGTTGATGCGAGTACCGACCCGATCTTCGGATGACCCTTCGGCAATGTTTTCAGGCGAGCATCTCCCCCTTTCTACCTATCTTACTTTTCTAGTCTTTATTTCCTCCTGTTGATCTATTGCTATCTGTGTTGCGGTGCTCTAGTTTCCGTACCCGTGATATCCCCCGCAGCCTTATATTGCCTTGGACACATCCTATTACCGGTTGATTGGTAGATAGTTGGACTTGAGTGTCGTAGTCGCTCGCTCAAGTGCTGTTGCGTGTCGTCAAGTACCACAGTTGTTGGAGTATTGCCGCAAGTTAATTGTTGGAGATGATCATGGTTTTACTTATCGTTCACTTTAATTCCTGTTTAACAACTAAAAATTGAAGTAAGTAAGCAGAGGCATCGGTGGGTGATATATAATATTTGGTTTCCGACCGCCCACTTGTGTCCCGTAGGACCCCGAGTACTTGATACCTGTTCCTTGATTTATCGCGCTATCCACATCCGGGAGGCTTATGGGACCCCCCTTAGCCAGAGCTTGATTCAGTCTTATTTCTTGGGGCCACAAACTAGTTTGAGGTTTTATTTACGATCCTGTACTTATGCCATGCTTTACTGCTTTATTTACGATTGTGCGAGGAGCACACTGTACTGTTTAGGAATTGTGACCCGTTTTCGCGGTATCGACACCCCGAGTTTTCGGGTTCCCAGTCGTTTACAGTCGGCCCCACAAACCTCGGGTCCGTCTCGGAGCTAGCTTACTTCGTTGCGGGTGTACTCCAAGGGGTGGCCCCCTGAAATATTTCTGAATCCTGTGATTGCTTTGTCGTGAAAGCCTCGTTGGGTTTTGATTTGGTTTTCCGAGGTTGATCGAGTGTGTGTTGCTATTTGTGCACCCCGGCCGGGTTAAAACTTTCTGAAAGCCGTGTCCGCGGTTATGGACGACTTGGAGCACAGTATCTCGATCATAGACAACTATAACTAAAGTAGTGCTATAAATTTGACTTTATAATGACTAGTAATCAGCTCCATTATAATGGAATGGCTAATTAAAACTGCCAACAATTGCTTGCTTGGGTCGTCGCTTGCGACCATTGTAACTGACTAGTAAGTATTGCAACTAAACGGAATGGCTAAATAAAAGTACCAACAACTGCTGGGTTTTTGGGTTATCTCATGCTAATTGTATCTGACTAGTAAGTGTCGCAACTACAACGGAATGGGTAACTAAAATGGCCCACTGCTTATTTTATCAGGACGATTATCTTTACCTGACTAGTAAATTGCCGCAACTACAACTGAATAAGTAAAACTGCCAACGGTGTGAGTTCCTCGGGTGACTTCCTCGTTTGGTCTCGAGGGGGAAACACCAGGATGGGTTTGTTTGATGTTAGAATCAGGTTGGATCCGAATAGGTCTTTCTTACCCCTCTCGGATTGCCGCTAGTTGTATCGAGTCTCTATAGGTTGTTCAGTGCATGCTGCCGCTGCCGCTTCAGTCCACCATACCTATGTAGGCGAGGACCGCCGAATTCTAGCCTCGCCGTGTACTGGCCTCAGTACTGACGCTCCTCTTTTTCCTTTGCCCTTTGTCGGCACCCCTTTTGTTTAAGCAGGTTTTGAGATCGATGTCGTTAGCAGGGTTACCCTTCCGGCTTGGCCTGGGCAGGGTTATGGACGCCATTGGTTATTCTTCAGGGCTCTTAGCCCCATTTGCATCTTGTCCGTAGTCGGACGCCCTATCATTTTCAAGGTGATTTGGATCTTTGTATATTATATCTGTATTCTTGACTCATGGAGTCGCTGCTGTATATATCTGTGCTGTGGGTCCCATCGAGGACTGTTGTGTAATGTTATTACTTCGTTTTCCACCCGCACGAAAGTGCCTGGTGGTCACCTTTGAATCGTTTCTATGCGGGTTTGGCGGGTTTCGCTAAAACTTGCATAGGTCCGATTCTGAGGGTGTTACAGGTATGAAGATCTAATCCAATCTCTCTCGTTGATTGCATCTCCTAGATTAGATCTTGGCTTTCCCTCTGTTCGCATCCGTACAAAATTTTGATTTACTATGCCGCGAAACCCTTCAGTGCCCCCCTTCTCATGCGTGCGCTGTAACCTAAAGCTAAGCCCCCCTTCTCCCCGTTCGCGTGAAGCCGGGTAGGATAATGCCCTCCCCTTGTGAAGCACCATGGTTTTACATCATCATATGACCTAAACAAACACAAAACAAGAGAGTGCTACTCCGGGCTACCCCTGTCAGAGGGACGTCTAGGGGGGTAGACGATCCGATGCCCACAGATTAGGGTTCCGCGGGAGACAACGCTCCGGGGCGTCGGAACACCACAAGGACTTGCATGTGGCCCTAGCACATGCATGGAAGTGTGGTGCTATGTTGAAACATGCAAAACCTAGTCACCGGGTGCATGTGTCCCCCTTCTCATGCGTGCGCTAGATGTAACCGAAAGCTAAGGTTCTGGACTTATATAAGGGGGAAACTCCCTGTTCGGGTGAAACCGGGTAGGATAGTGCCCTCCCCTTGTGAAGCACCATGGTTTTACATCATCATATGACCTAAACAAACACAAAACAAGTTAGTGCTACTCCGGGCTACCCCTGCCAGAGGGACGTCTAGGCGGGTAGACGATCCGATGCCCACAGATCAGGGTTCCGCGGGAGACCACGCTCCGGGGCGTCGGAATACCTCAAGGACTTGAATGTGGCCCTAGCACATGCATGGAAGTGTGGTGCTATGTTGAAACATGCAAAACCTAGTGACCGGGTGCATGTGTCCCCTATCTCATGCGTGCGCTAGCTGTGACCTAAAGCTAAGGTTCTGGACTTATATAAGGGGGAAACTACCCGTTCGGGTGAAACCGGGTAGGATAGTGCCCTCCCCTTGTGAAGCACCATGGTTTTACATCATCATATGACCTAAACAAACACAAAACAAGAGAGTGCTACTCGGGGCTACCCCTGTCAGAGGGACGTCTAGGGGGGTAGACGATCCGATGCCAACAGATCAGGGTTCCGCGGGAGACCACGCTCCGGAGCGTCGGAATACCTCAAGGACTTACATGTGACCCTAGCACATGCATGGAAGTGTGGTGCTATGTTGAAACATGCAAAACCTAGTCACCGGGTGCATGTGTCCCCCTTCTCATGCATGCGCTAGCTGTAACCTAAAGCTAAGGTTCTGGACTTATATAAGGGGGAAACTCCCCGTTCGGGTGAAACCGGGTAGGATAGTGCCCTCCCCTTGTGAAGCACCATGGTTTTACATCATCATATGACCTAAACAAACACAAACAAGAGAGTGCTACTCCGGGCTACCCCTGTCAGAGGGACGTCTAGGGGGGTAGACGATCCGATGCCCACAGATCAGGGTTCCACGGGAGACCACGCTCCGGGGCATCGGACTACCTCAAGGACTTGCATGTTGCCCTAGCACATTCATGGAAGTGTGGTGCTATGTTGAAACATGCAAAACCTAGTCACCGGGTGCATGTGCCCCCCTTCTCATGCGTGCGCTGTAACCTAAAGCTAAGGTTCTGGACTTATATAAGGGGGAAACTCCCTGTTCGAGTGAAACCGGGTAGGATAATGCCCTCCCCTTGTGAAGCACCATGGTTTTACATCATCATATGACCTAAACAAACACAAAACAAGAGAGTGCTACTCCGGGCTACCCCTGTCAGAGGGACGTCTAGGGGGGTAGACGATTTGATGCCCACAGATTAGGGTTCCGCAGGAGACCACGCTCCGGGGCGTCGGAACACCACAAGGACTTGCATGTGGACCTAGCACATGCATGGAAGTGTGGTGCTATGTTGAAACATGCAAAACCTAGTCACCGGGTGCATGTGTCCCCCTTCTCATGCGTGCGCTAGCTATAACCTAAAGCTAAGGTTCTGGACTTATATAAGGGAGAAACTCCCCGTTCGGGTGAAACCGGGTAGGATAGTGCCCTCGCCTTGTGAAGCACCATGGTTTTACATCATCATATGACCTAAACAAACACAAAACAAGTTAGTGCTACTCCGGGCTACCCCTGTCAGAGGGACGTCTAGGGGGGTAGACGATCCGATGCCCACAGATCAGGGTTCCGCGGGAGACCACGCTCCGGGGCGTCGGAATACCTCAAGGACTTGAATGTGGCCCTAGCACATGCATGGATGTGTGGTGCTATGTTGAAACATGCAAAACCTAGTGACCGGGTGCATGTGTCCCCCATCTCATGCGTGCGTTGTAACCTAAAGCTATGGTTCTCGACTTATATAAGGGGGAAACTCCCCGTTCGGGTGAAACCGGGTAGGATAGTGCCCTCCCCTTGTGAAGCACCATGGTTTTACATCATCATATGACCTAAACAAACACAAAACAAGAGAGTGCTACTCCGGGCTACCCCTGTCAGAGGGACGTCTAGGGGGGTAGACGATCCGATGCCCACAGATTACGTTTCCGTGGGAGACCACGCTCCAGGGCGTCGGAATACCTCAAGGACATGCATGTGGCCCTAGCACATGCATTGAAGTGTGGTGCTATGTTGAAACATGCAAAACCTAGTCACCGGGTGCATGTGTCCCCCTTCTCATGCGTGCGCTGTAACCTAAAGCTAAGGTTCTGGCCTTATATAAGGGGGAAACTCCCCGTTCGGGTGAAACCGGGTAGGATAGTGCCCTCCCCTTGTGAAGCACCATGGTTTTACATCATCATATGACCTAAACAAACACAAAACAAGAGAGTGCTACTCCGGGCTACCCCTGTCAGAGGGACGTCTAGGGGGGTAGACGATGCGATGCCCACAGATCAGGGTTCCGCGGGAGACCATGCTCCGGGGCGTCGGAATACCTCAAGGACTTGCATGTGGCCCTAGCGCATGCATGGAAGTGTGGTGCGATGTTGAAACATGCAAAACCTAGTCACCGGGTGAATGTGTCCCCCTTCTCATGCGTGCGCTAGCTGTAACCTAAAGCTAAGGTTCTGGACTTATATAAGGGGGAAACTCCCCGTTCGGGTGAAACCGGGTAGGATAGTGCCCTCCCCTTGTGAAGCACCATGGTTTTACATCATCATATGACCTAAACAAACAGAAAGCAAGAGAGTGCTACTCCGGGCTACCCCTGTCAGAGGGACGTCTAGGGGGGAGACGATCCGATGCCCACAAATCAGGGTTCCGCGGGAGACCAATGCTCCAGGGCGTTGGAATACCTCAAGGACTTGCATGTGGCCCTATCACATGCATGGAATTGTGGTGCTATGTTGAAACATGCAAAACCTAGTTACCGGGTGCATGTGTCCCCCTTCTCATGCGTGCGCTGTAACCTAAAGCTAAGGTTCTGGACTTATATAAGGGGGAAACTCCCTGTTCGGGTGAAACCGGGTAGGATAGTGCCCTCCCCTTGTGAAGCACCATGGTTTTACATCATCATATGACCTAAACAAACACAAAACAAGAGAGTGCTACTCCGGGCTACCCCTGTCAGAGGGACGTCTAGGGGGGTAGACGATCCGATGCCCACAAATTAGGGTTCCGCGGGAGACCACGCTCCGGGGCATCGGAATACCTCAAGGACTTGCATGTGGCCCTAGCACATGCATGGAAGTGTGGTGCAAGGTTGGTAGGTGCCATGTGTGCCCCCTTCTCGGACATTCTAGGCCCCGGAGCTCTAGCGGTCCTTTTCCAGCGAAACCCTAGGAAGTGGGTATAACGGGGGCTACATTATGTTTCATGGTCCCTACCTTGGTATAATATGTAGGAATCGACTAAACAAACATAAACAAAGAAAAAACTATATTGGTCAACACTCATCCGGGGCCGGTCAACGGGGTAGATCTACGGGTCCCTCGGACTAGGGTCTATATTTTATACGAAATAAATGAAAAGGAGGAGGAATAAAATTAAATATATTAAGTAAGAGAAAATATAAAATATAATATATCAAGTAGAACCCAATATAAAATTAAATATATTAAATAAGGGCAAATAAAAAAGGAACTAAATAAATTTAAGTGAAAAAAAGAGGGATGTGCTGACGGCTATACCATCGGCGTAGGGCCCTTTTGGCCTTAGCCCAAACCGGCCCACACTCCGCAACCCCCTGCCCTCATTCCCCACCCCGCGCGCGCCCAGCCTCTGCCCCACCCTCACGCCGCCGCCGCCAGCTTCCCACTCCCGCGCCGCCGCCGTCGAGCCCCCCCCACCCCGAGCCCAGCCTCCCGCCGCCGCCACCTTCCCACCCCCGCGCCGCCTCCGTCGACCTCCCCGCCACCGCGAGCCCCCACCCTGCGCGTGCCTAGCCTCTGTCCCACCCCCGTGCCGGTGCCGCACGGCCGCCATCGAGCTCCCCCCACCCCAAGCCCAGTCTATGTGCCTCTTGCCGCCCCTCCTCCCCCTACACTGCCGCCGCCCCTCCTCCCCCTGTCGCTGACCCGCCACCACGAGCCCCCCCCTATGCCGTCGCTGCCCCTCCTTCTCCCGTCACTGACCTGCCACCGCTCCACCCCCTGTGCCGCCAACGCCCCTCCTCCCCATGTCGCTGACCCACCATCGTGAGGCCCCTGCCGCCGTCGCCCCTCCTCCCCCCATCGCTGACCCGCCAACGCGAGGCTCCCTGCGCCGCCGCCGTCCCTCCTCCCCCGTCGCTGACGGGCCGCCACCGACTCGCCCCTGCCCTAGGGCCCTCCCCTAGTCCCGACCTGGCCTGAGTTGGAGCTCGTGGGGCTCCTCCTCGGTCGGCCCCTGCCTTGTCCTACCCGTGCCTCCTCGCCGCCCCTACACCGGCCACGTCGCCGAAGCTCCCTGCAGGTACGCCATTAGGTAGTTAGTATAGGTTAGTTTTGTGTTTTGTTCTCTGTTTTAGGTAGTTAAGGTAGTATAGGTAGTTTTAGTTAGGTTAGATAAATTGTGTGTGCTAAATAGGTTAATTTTATTTTATTTGTGTTTGCAATATGTAGACTTTTAGGTGGACACTAGGCCCCGTCGGAGATGTCGCCGTCCCGGAGGTCGGCGTTGGAGAGGTCACCCTTCCGCTACTCGATCTTCCTCGACTATTCGCTCACGCTTCGAGGGTATAAATCTTGCGCCCATCTTGTAATGTACCTAGGTATTTATTTTTGTGTCTAGATCACCAAGTCAGTCGTGAAACCTAGGCGTATCCCATTCGAAAGGGTTACACAAATAAATATGCATTCGATTGCATATTAAAAATGTAACTCTTTCGGATTGTCCACGATTTTTGGACAGCCGGAGGATGTGTAGATTGGGTACGCTCTCCACGGTCTACCCCGAACCAAGACAGGATTTCGGCGGCGCCTCCCTATTGTTCTCCGGATGCACAATTCTCTCGGCATTTTTGGCGGGACATGTATCGGGAGAACGGCAGGGAGGTGCTGCCGAAATTTTGTCTCGGTTTGGGGTTGACCGTGGAGAGTGTATCCAATCTACACATCCTCGGGTGGGATTAGGACATATCTTTTCCTATTAGACATGTTAGGTGTATGAATGGAATAACAACGTAAAATTTGTGTATTTAGTTTGATGCCATTAATTAATATGAAATGTTGAATTTGTATTGTGGCTCTCGATGAAGCAGAGGATGGCTGGTAATGGTTGGATGCACAGTGGTCATATTAGTGCGCTTGAAAGGACAGACGAGTGGGTATGGAAGACCAATTTTCTGGTGAAGGAGTTAGCGCGTGGTTCAAAGGTAGTTCGTCCAAGGTGTCCTTGCGTCATTGCATGAGGCTTTGTCGTCAGACAAAGGATGATATGAGTAAACACCTTTGGCAGTATGGGTATATGCTTGACTACGAGCCTTTGGTCGACTTTTCTCAGTACGAATGTGATAGAGCTGAGGTGATGCGACAACGGATCGATGGCATTGAGGACGATGGGATTATAAACTTGCTAGAGGATTTTCGCAATGCCGATATGCCAGATTCGCCACCTCCATAGGAGGAATCGGAGGAACCAGGTGAACCGGAGGAACCAGGTGAACCGGAGGAACCGCAGGCAACCGCGAAGGCCTTCCTTGATATGATGGCCTCGGCTAAGAGGCATCTATATCCGGGTGCGAAAGTGTCTCAACTCGATGCCATCTCGCAAATACTAGCCGACAAGTCCCAGTACGCCACCACCCGAGCAAGTTTTGAACGTAATTTGTTTACGTATGGTAACATGTTGCCCGAAGGGAATTGTCTACCTAAAAGCATGTACGAATGCCGGAAAATCATGAAAGTGCTCACCATGGATTATGTAAAGATAGATTGTTTTCCAGCAGGCTGTCTTTTGTTTTGGGAACAGTTTGAGGATGACAAGTACTGCAGCAAGTGTGGGGCCTCTAGGTATCATGAGAGAAAGGGACATGATGGTCAGATGACACAGACAAATGTCGCCGTGAAGATTCTTCGTTATCTCCCATTCATAAAAAGAATCCAGCGGCTTTACATGACCGAGGAGACTGCCACACAGATGAAGTGGCACAAGACAGGGAAGAGATGCCATGATGAGCACGGACATGAAATGATGGGACATCAATCTGATGGTAAGGCATGGAAGAACTTTGATGCAAAACACGAGGCATTCGCAAGTGAGGCTCGGAATGTCAGAATTGCGATAGCAACCGATGGATTCAATCCATATGGTATGTCGACGGCCTCTTACAGCTGCTGGCCTGTGTTTGTTATTCCGCTCAATCTCCCTCCCGGAGTCCTAATGCAAAGGAATACCATATTCTTGTCGCTTGTCATTCCAGGGCCTAAATACCCAGGGAAAAATTTGAGTGTCTACATGCAGCCGCTTATTGATGATTTGAACCACTCTTGGCACCACGGGACGTTGACATATGCCCGAGCATCTAAGACAAACTTCCTCCTGAGAGTTTGGTACCAGTATTCCATGCATGACATGCCCGGCTACGCCCTATTTTGCGGGTGGTGTACATCCGGTAAGTGGCCTTGCCCAGTTTGCAGGCTCCAACTTGAGTTATTTTGGCTAAGCGCGGGTGGCAAGTATGTCGCCTTTGACAAAAATCGACCTTTCCTCAACAGAGGGCACCGGTTCAGACGAGACAAAAAGAACTTCATGAAGGGCGTAGTTTTGAATGAAGAAAAAGCGATACCAATGTTTGATGGTGTAGCTGTTAAAGCCGAGCTACTTGCTCTGAAGCGTACTGAGATTCCTGGCCCACAATTTGAGGGATATGGTAAAACGCACAACTGGACTCACGAGGCAACCATAACGAAACTCGAGTATTACAAGGACCTCGAACTTCCCCATAACATCGATGTGATGCACACTGAAAATAATGTAGGAGAGTCCCTCTTTCACACAATTTGCAACATCCCTGGAAAGTCAAAGGATAATGTCAAGGCTAGGGTCGATGTTGAGAAGCTATGTGATAGGAAGAAACAACACATGCAGCCTCCTGACCGCAATCGAAGAAATTGGTTCAAGTCGCATGCCATCTTCTGCCTTGATAGTGACCAAAAGAAGGAGTCATTCAGGTGGCTCAAGTACGTCGTGATGTTCCCTGATGGTTATTGTTCAAATATGAGTAAGGGAGTCAATCTTGCGACGGGAAAAGTCACCGGCCTAAAGAGTCATGACTATCATATATGGATTGAGCGGTTGATGCCGGTGATGGTTCGAGGGTATCTCCTCGATCATGTATGGCGAGTGCTTGCGGAGTTGAGCCATTTCTTTTGCACTCTATGTGCTAAGAAGGTATCTCCCGAGCTTATTGAGAGGCTGCAGGAACTAGTGCCAGAGTTGCTATGCAAGTTGGAGACGATCTTTCCACTAGGATTTTTTACTCCGATGGCACATCTCATCGTGCACCTCGCGAACGAGGTACTTTTGGGTGGACCAGTGCAGTTTCGTTGGCAGTTCTGTATTGAGAGAGAGTTTAAGTATATTTGAATGAAATGTGGAAACAAAAGTAAGATTGAAGCATGCATAGATGAGGAAACTCTGATCGGGGAGATAGCAGACGTCACGACAAAGTACTATGCCGATGATGTTCCCACTCTGCATAACCCGATCACTCGGTACAATGTCGACGAGCTGGAGGAAGACCCCAAGATCGCACTCTTTCAATCTCCCGGTGGCAAGTCCGGTGCTGGAAAAGAGTACATATTGAAGCCGGAAGAAAAGGAGGGCATAATGTTTTATGTGCTCATGAACATGAAGCATGAACTTATCGGTTTCATGAGGTAAACTGATGAACAAATTACCTATTGCAACTAGTAACTCGATTTTGGTCTAATACGTGTTTTCTCCTTTTAGCCAATTCAAGGATGAACAGTGGTCGGAAACGAGGGATCCCAGTGTCACGGAGTTGGACACTCTTCTAAAAGATGGTGCCCCCGGAAAGAAAAAATTTGTGGCTTGGTTCAGGGCCAAAGTAATTTCCCTCTTACCTTGGAATCCGTGACTTGTCCCTATTATTACACATATCCCTCTTACCTTGCAATCCATGACTTGCAGGGAGCTGATCGCAACGTTGAGATAACGAATGAGATTCGATGTGTTTCACAGGGTTATATCCGTAGAGTCATGAGGTATCAGAAGTACGATGTTAATGGGTACCGCTTCCATACAGAGTTCCACCAGAACAATCGGCCTAATGCAAAAACTATAAATACTGGGGTCTTCACCGGATGAACCGATGGAGTTGATTACTACGGGATATTAGAGGACGTATACGAGCTAACGTTTGAGACGGACATAAAACTCAAGCTCGTTGTGTTCAAATGCCGCCGGTTCGACCCTATTGATGGACAGAGAAGTACCCCTTCCATTGGGTTAGTTGAAGTTAGGCCTTCAACCACCTATTGCGGAGCCGATGTCTATATAGTGGCTCACCAAGCCAAGCAAGTTTATTACTTGCCCTACCCATGCAAGAAAGAGGAACTTTTGGGTTGGGAAGTCATCTTCCAGGTATCGCCACATGGTAAGCTACCTAGGCCCAACGCCAATGATTACCTCAACATTGACCCTGTGACATACGAGGGAATCTTCTATCAAGAGGAAGAGAACTTCGGGGGTTTTGACATACAAGTGGGTCATGAGGACCTCGAGAACGATGCACAAACTCGTGGTGAGACAATGGTGGATTTAAAGGACATTGATATGCTCAACAAGTTTCATGAGGCGAATTTCAACAATGATGAGCCTCCACTGTGCGACGAGCCTTACTACTCACGTGATAGTGATAGTGATAGTGAAAATGAGAACGCGATGCACCACAACCAAGTACTTTATGATAGTGATGACTAGAGGTGAGGGTTTTTTATGTTTTTATGCTTAGTATTTATTTCTTAAAGATGCTTCTTAATTGCATTATGTCTTTATGCTTAGTATTTATTTCTTAACATGCTTCTTAATTGCATTATGTCTTTATGCTTATTAATTTCAACATGTCTATAATGCAGGTGATTGACCAATGCCTCGGGGGAGCAAGGAATCACCGGCCTCCCTTCTCAAGATGATGAGCCAAGAGAAGATTACCCAAAGGAGAAGAGTACCTCGTCCCAACCCGCGCTACGGTTGAGCTCGAGGAAGGGGATTGGAGGACCCACCTCCCTCGCAGGGAGAACTTCCCGCTGCAGGAGGACGAGGAAGAGGACGAGGAGGTGCACCACGAGGACGACTAGGTGCACCACGAGGACGACCAGGTGCAGCACGAGGACGAGGAGGTGCAGCCTCGGGTACATACTCGTCCCCCGTTGTTTATGAATTACGTTTATATTTTTTATGTCTTCATGCTAAATTGGTTACTCTTTATCAATGCAGGTGCAGGACTCAATTCAGATGATCCAGACTCGTCTCCCCCGCGGCGTGTTGCCCGTTTGTCTGACTTACCCTCCGCTTCTGGCACCGTGGCTTCACAGTCAGAGTCGGACGAGGAGTTGGGGGGGATGTCGGATGGGGAGGCGGAGGGTGAGGCGCCGTCGGAGGGTGAGGCGCCGCCGAAGAAGTTGTCGATTCGTGGGGAGGCTCGTTTCCCTAAGAAGGAGCCTCGCCTGGAAGAGAGACCTACGATTGAGCCCTACGGCAAATAGTAAGTGAATAACTCATGTTTTTGGTCATAACAATTTGGCATGTACTAATGTTTGTTTATTATGCAGCAACTGGTTAAAATCGGCGGGGGTTCGCCACCCTAATACGTGCTTGGATCTTTGATCAGGAAGTATTGGTCGGGCTTGTACACTACTGTCCCCAACGGCCGAAGGAAGCTAGCCTGGTTTTGGTCGGACTATGAGGCCTCCACCGATTGCCCGGGCTTCGAGAGTGTTGTTGATGCTGTGATTAGCAGCTTTTGGGTAAGGAATACTTTGGCTTGTGACTCCCATAATTTTTTTTGCTCACCATCGTGCTATCTCATGACTCCCATAATTTTTTGCATGATTGAAGGTCTTCTATCAAGTGACACCGGAGCATCAGGAGGCGGCGAATGCGACTTTGCTTGAGGCTTGTCGGAAGTTGACAACACAGCAATGGTACAACACCAAGAATACGTTGATCAATCACTTTCAAGCTGAGCATGGCCTTAAGATACAGAAGGATGAGATTGCCCGGGGTCACAAGCCAAAGATGTCGGTGGCTGATTTCATGGCGGTAAGTAAATTGTCAATGAGAAGGTCCATAGATGCTAAGTTGGTATTGCATTATCTGTTAGTGAAATGAGTATTGTGGTTTCAGGTTATGCCAATGTTATGTGAACACAAAGAAGACGCTTTTGAGGTGCTGGCTAGTAGGTGGATCGGGGAAGATCCTGACTTTGAGGCCGTGAGCAAGCGGAACAAGAAAAACCGCGGCAGCATGGGAACACACAGCGCGGGAAGCCGCAATCATGGTCTCTTCAAGAAGCACTTGGTATATATATACATGGAACAACCTTCATTTATTTCCCATAATGTTATTAGTTGACACACATAATTAACATTTCTTTGCCGATGCAGGAGGAGATGGAGGGGGAGGTTAATAGCCCTATTACCGACCTGGTCGTGTGGGAGAAGATGAAGACGAAGAAGCCCGACCTAGAGCAGCCTCAGCCTCAGCTTCCCCAGTACTTCGGTAACGCCAAGGAGAAGCTCAACACCTACTGCGAGAAGCTCAAGGGTTTGCATCCGGAGGTGGATGAGCCCATGCACCATGAGGTCGATGAGACTGCCTTGATCATGGCGAGCCACGGCAAGCCACATGGCCGTTTCAACATTCTTGATGGGGTGATCCAGCCTACCATGACCCTCACACGAGTCAAGGCTACCCTCACCCCCGATCACCCCTCTATTGCGTCTCGTCCTCGGCCTGCTGCCTCCACCGCCGATGTGAGTGTTTCTCATTTCCATCTTATTTCCGCAATTTGATCCTAAATGGCTAAGCTGACGAGATTCGTTATTTTTGCAATTGTAGCGTGATTTTGATGATGCCTACAAGGCCCTTCAGGCAGATTATAACAAGGAGTATGATGCATGGATTGCGTTGAGGATAGATGTGAGAGGAACCCCTCGGCGTAGGTCCTGCCAGGTGTGCTATGCTGCTAGCAACGCTGAGAGGAATCCCCTCGGCGTAGGTCCTGCCAGGTGTGCTATGCTGCTAGCGACGGTGAGAGGAACCCCTCGGCGTAGGTCCTGCCAGGTGTGCTATGCTGCTAGCAACTCTGAGAGGAATCCCCTCGGCGTAGGTCCTGCCAGGTGTGCTATGCTGCTAGCAACGGTGAGAGGAACCCCTCGGCGTAGGTCCTGCCAGGTGTGCTATGCTGCTAGCAACGCTGAGAGGAATCCCCTCGGCGTAGGTCCTGCAAGGTGTGCTTTCCCGCTAGTTTGCTAATAGCAATGCCGAGGGGATTCCCCTCGGTGTAGGTGTCACAATGCTGAGCGGAATCCTCTCGGCTTTGGTTTGTGCCGTTAGTTTTCACTACATAGAGCTATGCCAACGGTAAGCCTCTCGACACTGCCATACACTGTGAACTGTCCGTCCGCAACGCGGGAAGGAGACCCGTGCTCAGCTTGCGCCGATGGGACCCCTCGGCATTGCTACTTCTACGCTGAGGGTATAGCTACGCCGAGGGTCCCTGTCGGCATTGCTCGTCTGTGCCGAAGGTTTTGTTATGCCGACGGAATTTTTGCGGCCCACGGCACTGCGCGGCCTATGCCGAGCGGCCCGACCATTTCCTCTCAGCGTTGAATTTCCCGCTCAGCATCTGCGTTCGTTCCCGTAGTGAGAGTGTGATGCGTACACTAGGAAAGTGACGGCTGTAAGTTTCAAACTTTACTTTTGCAAATGATGATAAGTCCCACTTCCTCTAGTTTGAACCTTTGTTCCTGCAACGACTGACATATAACTATCATGTAGGCGATGAATCACTACTTTATCACTGGACAGCGGGTTCCGGTGGAAGGTGACCAACCACCTGATCCTGGGATGCCGCCTCGCTGCATATCGAGGGAAGATTTCGCTGCCACATACTATGGAGGGACCCCGGTAAGTTCTTTGCCAAACCACTTGTTACCGCTTTCATATGCCTCACAAGTTGCTAAGTTTTTGCTCAAACATGTAGGGCACAGGATGCTCCAGTAATGTTGGACCCTTTGGTCGTGCCTCGGCCTCGCCTAGTCCGTCGCGTGCTGATGCACAACTTCGTATCATGGCGCCCGATGGTGGTTCCGCTAGTGGTTCTACTTCCCTGATGGCCCGACACCTGCGAGCGTCTCCTGAGCTCGGAACGGGAAGCATCGGGCTCCTTGACACATCGACACATACAGCGAGTTTCGGACCATGAGCATGGACATGGTTAGAGCTAGAGCTAGAGCTTGTGTATGCACTTGTCATATCTTATGTGTGTATGCACTTGTCATATCTTCTATGTGTATCCACTTGTGATGAGTTTGTATGGATAACGAATATGTTTGTGGATGATCATGTTGTTGTTTGGATGGCGATGGATATTGCAATGTCATGTTGATTGGTTTGATACTTTATTTGCAATTATTTTGCTGCTATTTTGGATGCTAAAACTGAATTAGAAATGAAAACAGAAAAAAAGGCAGCAGCTACGCCGACGGCAATGCCGTCGGCACAGCCCTGATGCTGCACAGCGGGCGTGCCATATGGCAAGGCTGTGCCGACGGCAATGCCGTCGGCGTAGCTGGCGACGTGGCGCCTCCAGGGGCTGCCTATGCCAACGGTGTGGGCCCTCGGCGTAGCTGGCGACGTGGCCCTCGGCGTAGCTAGCCGTCGGCTTATACACACACGTGGCGGACCAGGGTGATGCCTGGGCTGGGCTGTGCCGACGGCCAGGCCATCGGCGTATCGGCGCATGCGGCCGTTACCATCGACGTCGTCGCCTGACACGTGGGTCCCGCTAGGAGGATGATACGCCGAGGGGGAGGACCTGTGCCGACGGCCGTGGTCCTGTGCCGACCAGGATCTGCGCCGAGGGCGATACGCCGACGGTTACTGTCGGCACAGCCTGTGCCGATGGCTTTGTCTGGCTGTGCCGACGGCTTCCAGCCCTCGGCGTAGTCGGCGTTTCCTGTAGTGTCGTGTACACGGGCAACGAGGGCGACATCGAGTGGTTGGCCACCAACACCGGCTTCATGTGGGTTCGGAGCGCTCCTCGTCTTCTTCATCGAGGTACTTCCGTGGTAGTGCTACCGTGCCGTCCGTCCGTCTCTGTCCGCCATGGCCGGACATGTTTTAGGGCCCGGCCTCGCCGGTCTCTGTCGTCGGTAATCGCGCCGCATCGCATCTCGCGGTCCAAGTTTTTGGCTCTAGCTAGCTACCGTCTGACTCCATCGAGACCGATCCGATGAAGATCGCGTTAACCGCACACAAGGCATCATCATTTGTTTAACTAAGCTCAATTGAAACTCTACTCCTCCTGTGCTACCAAACAGTAAGTTTGTCGATGCCACGGTCCTGAACTAAAAAGGAATACTACTGTGACTCAGTTCAGGTTCCATGACATCGTTTTAGGACCGTGCAATATTGCGACTGGATGTGGACGGCGTTCACCTACACTGCCAGCACCGGCCGATTTCCTGGAGAATCTGCCCGCGTACCCTGTCAAGGAGGTTAGTTAGTCACACCTGTAACCTGTTTTACAACCAATACTACTGTTATCTGAACTACACCATATGAATGAGCAGAGCAACAGCAACATGACCTCTCATGAAATTTCTCTGCACATGTGCAAGATCATCAACGCTTTTCCTGCAGGAGCAGACGTTGTCGACAAGGCTTTCGCGGCGGCGAGCCTGTACAAATTATTCAGGTGACCACAAGTGCTTCAAGGTGGAGGGTGGTGATGATCCCCATGGCCTCAACAGCTGGGGCTGGCAGGTAGGAATGTGTGATGTACTTATAGCACTGGAAGTCTGACAAAGTCATATATATATGTATGTGTTTTCTGAAACAACATGTGTGTAGGCCTGCACTGAGATGATCATGCCGATGAATGTGTTGAGCGAGAGCATGTTCCCGCCATCCGACTTCAGTTACGGGGAGAGGTCCGAGCGAGGGGTGCTTCCAGAGCTATGGAGTTCGGTCGAGGGATCACTACTGAGTATGCTGGCATCGTAAGTATTCTTTGGGACTTATACTGAATATATATGGACCGTCGGTACCAATAATGGTTGGGTTGCAATCTGCAAGTGCTCACATGGTACAGTACTACTTTTGGCAGAAAATCTATCAAGCTCTCAAGAGGTATGGGAGGGAGCAACATCATCTTCTCCAACAAGATGGATGCGTGACCCGTGGAGTCGAGGCGGGTAAGAATAAAATATTTCGCCAACTGAATTATTTTGTTCATGTTTGATAGTTTCAGTCATTCGGGTGATAATTTTATCGTAGTAGTAAACACTAACAATAGTTTTCCTTTAGAAATGCTACGAGGGTGCTCAACATCATATCATCCAGCATTGTTGCTCTCGTCACAGAGAAAGGTAAGGCATTAAGCTGCAGAAAATACGCAAGGTCAAAAGTATTCTGAAAACTTACTGACACATGGCTACTTCAGGTGCTCATCATTTGGACTTCAGAGCTGCAACCAAGGAGAATCCATACTGGGTGGTAGAACAGAGGATGCAGGAGGTTGATATCATAAAGGGGTGGATAGATCAGTATAACCAGGACATTGCGGAGATGTCGCGGTAGAAAATAAGGCGGTATCGGTTTTCACAGTGCGAGGAAAAGAAATACTTATTTAGCTCCATGGAGAATACAAGGAGTTTACTTTCTTTTTACAGGGTGATAGACACATAAAAGAGAATGAAGATAACATGTCAGCGCAACTACATAACTTCTGTGACTTGACAATTGACATGAGAAGTTGTAAAACTTGAACATTCACTTCTGAAACTTCTGTACCAATGTCATATACAGGGTTCATGCTTTTCTACACAACTTTGCAGGGGGGCATCTCAGGAACAGAGGCAGCATTATTTCACTCACAACAAGTAGATTAAAACTGGTTCCATATGACATTATGACATAACATAAACTGATCTCCATTCTAGAGGGAGTTTTATTACAACCAGAGGTCTGCATCCACGACACATATAGCCAATTATTACACACGTATGTCATCTTTGACGCCGGGTAACATAAAGTTATTTATGGTGCCCATTAATAAGCACCAAATTTGAAACTAAATAAGCTGATGTAAAACAGAAGCCCGCACCCTGCTTCTATAACTAGCCTACTACAATTCGGCAGTTCAAATGATTCCAGCATCTGGCCTTGCACAGAAAATGCAGAAACATGTCTCGTGCAGGTCGGGGCGAACAAACAGACTAATATTCTTCACCAAAGAAAGCATCATCTGGATTGATATCCTGCAGTGAGAAAAGAAGTTTAGATTCAGATACACCTGACCATAAAGTAGTCAGAGTGAAAGAACGAGAAAAAAAAAGTTATTACTACCTGATTTACCATGCTGGAAAAGGTCTGCTGCAGTAACAGGTCAGTGCTGGGGGTTAGCTGATCATCACGAGGAGATTGCTGATCAGCCGGGCCATCTTGCATAGGGAGAATGCCAGATGCATCCCTGCCATCCTCCAGCCCGACAGAATTGTCCCGGAGGACAGGCAATGTAGAGCTAATGCCTCCACCATTAGTCATCTGACTAGGCGGCGGCCCGACAGAGCTGCCCGTCCCAAGGCTAGGAAATGGAGAGCTGGCGCTTCCACCACTGACCATCATCTGAGTCATTTTTACTGGACCTGTGTTGCTTGCTATGTTGAACAATGGCATCATCTTCTCACTGAAGCCAGCCACTGGTGTTGTAGCGTTGTTGTTGTTTCTGAAGATTCCTGCCATCTGATTCTGCTGCCCATTCTGAAACTGAAACACGGCCATCTGGCTAGGTGAGGCTCCAAAGCTTGGCATCTGGAGCACGTTCGCCTGCGCTGGGACGACGACAGGTGCTTCATTCATAGGACCAGGAAAGCTTGATGGCTCCACATTCTGGCTGATCAGTTCTGGAGGCTGCACCTGCACCAGGAACTGGTTTGTTGCAGGTTCACCATCCGGCATTTCTTCAACATAGGAGTTGCTAGGATGGGAGGCAGGCACCATACTGCGCGCCTCTAGCAGCTTCTCGCGCAGGACGCCCACGTAGGCTTTGGTAGAACGGTTAGGATGAAACACATCCAGCATTGGGCGATCCGAGGCGCGACGTCTGCTTGTCTCGGGCTGCCACGCCGCGGAGTTCCTTGCCATGCTCCTGCCATTGCCCATGGACCTGTTGCTGGGTTGGATGGACATACCGTGAGGTCCTATTGTCGATGGAGCTGAGCTTTTGAGAAAGTGTCTGTACTGTAACAAGATGAGCAAGAAGATGTATGAGTTTCATCCTCTCGGGAAATGAAATGGAAGACATGTGGGGAACATAAAGATGCATGTGAAGGTATTGCATTGTTTAAAAACACTAGAAAATGTGGGGCATGCATTATATCAGATACACATAACATTTTCTTAGAGGAAAATTCATTAAAAGGTTTCTTACACAGGTTTACATGAAATATGCATTACAAAAGCTTGGTCTTATGTGCGAAAAAATTGTTAGCTTAGAAATACTATGAACGCACGCATAGAAATAAAATATAAGGATAGAAATTAAACCTGAAGGTGGCTCGCAACACTCTCCCTACTAAGGTTTTTGACATTCATCATTCGCAGTATCGCCTTTGGAACAGCCCCTGCATTTACATAATCCAAACATTTTATTACTTAAAAAAATATTCAAAGAATCATAAACTTTGTCTTCATGAATAAGCAACAAAAGAATTGTGAGAACTTACGATCGACACCGAGTCGATTGACGGCTTCGATGAACCTGTTGTGTAGCGCCCCGGTCCATGACACCCTTGGCTTCTTCTCGGTGGTCGGTACCTTTCTGTTCTTATAAGAGTCATGTCCACCATTTTTCTTATTCTTCGAGCGCTTGTTACTCTTCTTTGCGCCGCCCTGACCATGCACAACAGTTACTGGTTGTACCATCCTGTGATAGGCATCATCATCACTCTCATTGTTGTCGTGGTTCATAGCGACCTGGTTTTTCCTTGCGACATGCTGCCATATATTCTTGAGCTCCTTGATTTTCACGGGTTTCACCAAATAGTCGCATGCCCCATGAATTATCCCCTTATACACAGTCTCTTTTTCTCCATTCGCAGATAGCACTGCATGGCATATAGTTAAGAGAATTACCTTTCGAATGTGAAAATCTAGAAAAGTGGGCATCTTTTGTACCAGTGGTTCCAGATCAGAAAAAATTGTATATTATTTTTCAAAGGAGACACATAATTGGGGAAGCAAATGTATTACACATCATGAACAAGACTGCATCACGACAACAGTCAGTTAGATTCTTCAAAGAAAAAAATTGGACCTGACTCGTTAGATTCTTTTCAAAAGACCGCATCTATATCTTTTCCAGGAGGGTACTACTACATCACCACCATCTCCCCTCCCTCCATCTCTTAGCTTATTTTCACCCATATCTTCTACCACCCCGCCCTCATGAACCTCCACTACAGCCGGTCCCGTCCTCCCACCTAGCCCATGTGTCGCTCTAGATCAACCCGCTTCCCCCACTAGCCATCTGATATAATAGATGAACGGTTACATGGGTTCCTAGTGGCCCGGGTCAAAACAAGATCCGGTTTGTTAAATCATCTCTACCAAAAATAGGTCATGCGTGCAAAAAAACATTTATGCTTGTATGATTTGGCCGGTAAATGGTTAGATGGGACCATGTTGGTCCGGGCAAAAATTGGAGACCAGATCAAAATCTTATCTAGTAGGGTACTACTGCCATATCGCCACCGCCCATGCATCCGGACCACAAGCATCACCACTGAAAGGGCATGTACTCCCCCATGTGTGGTTTTGGTAATTAATGACAATCTCTAATGTGTAAATTAAGTTTCACTTGTAGGTTTGTCCATTGGCATCGCTTGGGCATTGTGTTGGTCTCAAGGTTGAAAATATGAAGAAGGAGAAGAAGAAATGTCCAAGGGCTTTGTGCTCCTTGGAATCCTAAAGAAAGAAGGATCTTGAAGGTTGATCAAGATGAGTGGAAAGAGTCGATCCAAGTTGGATCAACCTCAATAAGGAATGAAGAAGGGCAAGCTCAAGATGCGCCATCTCTAGAAGATCTCATGCTTCAAGCTTCCCATCCTCGGTGGTCATGGAGTGATGAAGACAAGTTCAAAGAAGAGGTTTCCCCATGAAGTATGGGGGAGCAATTTGCAAGTCTTCATCAAGCAAGAGAGAGCAAGAGCAATCAAGAAAGGTGTTCCATCTTGAGAAGGACAAGACGGTCTACATCAAGCTCAAGTGGAATGCTCAAGGCAAATGTATGACATGATAGGGTTTCTTTTTTACTGGTCTCGTGTTGTTAGTTGGGAGACCGGGTTTAGGATAGATAGCCGTACTATCAAGAGGGGCTATAGAGTGAGTGACTCGTTCGCATCTTTCGGAGAGAGCTCAAACCTTTGCATACATAACATCATATTTATTGAAAATCTGGCTCTCGTCCCGCTCACGTACTGTAACCTCTTTGTTTTATGTGCTCTATTTGACGGAACTTCGGTCGGAATTTCTACGATAGTTCCGCTCCCATCGGAAGTTTCGTTGAACTGGCGGAAGTTCCGGCCAGTCTCGTTTTTCTTTCTTTCAGATCGCAGTTTTCTGACCGTTGGCTATGTGCCGTCAGAAATTCTGGCCTTCCACCGGAAGTTCCGGCCAGGGGTGTAAA
Source organism: Avena sativa (assembly GCA_916181665.1). Taxonomy (NCBI): domain Eukaryota; kingdom Viridiplantae; phylum Streptophyta; class Magnoliopsida; order Poales; family Poaceae; genus Avena; species Avena sativa. The sequence continues at coordinate 384,693,541 of OV702280.1, read as the reverse complement.
TTTCCATAACGGGGAGATCTGGGAGCCCTTTAAAATGGGCTCCTCTTTCCCTTCGTGGGTACTAGTTCTTTGGTCCATTTCTCTCTGTCTCTCTCTCTCTCTCCATTGTTGACCTTGAAGAGCTTGTCCTCTCTCCTTCCCCCTTCCATGATTCTTGCATCTTTTTGAGGGATTTGAGAGAGGAGATCTAGATCTACAATCCCCTTAAGCCAAATCCCTTCTTTGTGAAGGAATCATTGGGATCTAGATCTTGGAGAGTTTTGTGTCCCCAAATAGCTTTTGTAGCTTTGTTGGAATTTGGGAGTGAAGGACTTGACCTTGCATTTGGTGCAAAGGTTTGAGTTCTCCTCGGAGATTCGGCGATTACAAGCTTGTGGGCTTGTTACTCTTGGGTTCTTGGAACCCTAGATGGTTGTGTGGTTGGAGTGTTGACCTCTTGTGGTCTTTATTGCCTAGTGTGGCCTTGTAGCCTTTTGTGGCTTTGTAGCCTTTTGTGGCATTGTTGTTGGGAGCCTCCAATTGAGTTGTGGAGATTGCCCCAATCTTGTTCGGGTTCGGTGATCACCCTCAAGTGTCCCATATTGGATCGAGTGCCCGCCTTTTGTGGTGCGCACCCGGGAGAATAGGGTGAGCCTTTGTGGCGTCAGTGAGTTGCGTGCTTCCGCATCCGGGGTGAGGCCTTGTGTGGCGTTGGGTGTGCATCGAGCCACCACACCCTTAGGTGAACCATTTGTGGCCATCGGAGAGCATTGCGCCATCGCACCTCTCCAATGGAGACGTAGCTTCTTTTGAAGTGAACTTCGGGATAAAAATCTCGGTCTCTGCGTCCATCGGTTATCTCTAAACCGAGCCCTTTACTTATACATTTTACATTGTGATATCCATCGTGCTTGAAGTATTTTACCTTGCTATCACCTTGTTTCTTGTATTGCTTAGCATAGGTTGTTGGTGCACTTAGGTGAACCTAGTGGTTAGATTATGTGCTCAATAAATTAAATGTTAGTTTTTATTCCGCATTTGTTTGAGCCTAAAGCGTAATAATGTTAACAGTTTATTCACTCCCCTCTAGGCAACGTCCATTGCATTGTCAACCACCGTCTCATCATCCTCGGTTTCTTAGCTTAATTTCATTGAACGGTCACAACAACTGGCCCCACCGTCCCACCTAACACATGTGTTGCTCCAGATCTGCTCCGCTTACCATTGCCATCCGGATCTAACAAATGAACGGTTACATGGGATCACAGTGGTTCGGGTCGAAATAGGATCTGGTTTGTTAGATCCTGGCTACCAAAAATAGGTCATGTGTGCACAAAATATTTGTGCATGTCTGACCAGATCGGTAAACGGTTAGATGGGACCATGTTGGTCCGGACAAAAATTGGAGAACGAATCTAAATCTTGTCCGGAAGGGTACTACTGCCATATCGCCATATCTGTCACCACCTCCCATACCTCCGAACCACAGGCATCACCACCATATCCTCGTCCTTAGTGTCTTAGTTTAATTTCATTGAACCTCCACAGCAACCGATCCCACCCTACCACCTAACCCATGTCTTGCTCCAGATCTGCTCCGCTTCCCCCAATTGCCATCTGATCTAACAGATGAATGGTTACATGGGATCCTAGTGGTCCGAGTTGAACCCTGATCTGGTTCGCTCGTTACCAAAAATAGGTCATGTGTGCAATAACACATTCCTCCCACCTAACCCATGTGTTGCTCCAGATCTGTTCCACTTCCCCCAATTGCCATCTAATCTAACAAATGAGCAGTTACATAGGATCCCGATGGTCCGGGTCGAAACAGGATCCGGTTCGTTAGATCCTCGCTACCAAAAATAGGTCACGCGTGCAACAACACATTTGTGCACGTAAACATCCGCCCAATGCATATGCTACTCTTTTTTTCGGGGAAATGCATATGCTACTTGGAGGCCATGTATATATATATAGAAACATTGCTAAACCCCAAGACTAAGGACTAATGGAAGATCTTAATGACCACGAGCTAGCAATGGTCAACTAGATGACAACAAACAAATAACAAAACACGAGCTGGCAAAGGGAGATTAATTATACTGATGACTGGGAGATCCATCTCGAGGCCGATGATCTCGAGGAGCTTGAAGCCGTCCATGTCCGGCATGTGCAAGTCGGTGATGACCAGGTCGAATTGCTCCTCTCCTCCTTCCCTCAACATCTCCAGCGCCGTCCTTGCGTTCGTCACCGTTGTTGCTGCACCAAATCCAACCAAGCAAGCATTATTACCATGTTGTAATGGGTCACGGTAGAATCATAGGAGGAGGGAGATCGAAAGCGCTCACCTTTGTATTTGCAAACACGTAGGAGGAACCCTAGGACCCTGAGGTAGACGGGGTCGTCGTCGACGGCAAGCACGCGCATCCCCTCGGGGAACTTGTCCTCCTCCGGCGCCTCCTCCGCCGGTCCCTTCCCATGCCTATCATCACCACCAGACATGCCTCCTAGTCCAGCTTCTTCAAAACAAACATAAAAAAGGAAAGAAACAACCAGAATTAAACAAATATATAAAAGGAAACATCACCAAGAATTCCATAAAACCCCCTCTATAAACACCCACCCTTTCAACCTTCCTCTAATGGCTTCCTCGTCGGAGACAAGGGCAGAGAGGACGGTCGATGGTCTCCAGGGCGTTGGGGGGAGCCATTTTATAGGGCGGGGAGCGAGGTCGGGGGAGTGTGAACCCCGCTCTCCGCGACTGAGTGTACATGGTCCCAGGCGCTGGCTCGCTCGCTCTTCCCATGCGTACATTTTGTAGTGTACATAGTGATTTCTCTTTGCTGCGTTAATGTTTCTATATATCCTAACATTAAATATATATCCCGTCATTAAGATCTCTCGTGTCCGCTTGTGCCGTCGCCCATGGTAAACACTTTTGGGCTGCTGGTTTTGGCCGCTTCGAAACAAAATTTGGAGCGGGGCTGAGATCACCGGCTAGCTGCAATGCAGGGCTCCTGTTCATTGCACGGGTCAGTCCTCCCCTCCTATATACTCTAATTAATGCACACTCGTATCTGCGCATAATTAAGTTGCTTCTTTTATTTTAGCTATATATATCTCGGTCTTTTGGTAAAAATGGGGAGGCTTGAACTCCTACTTGTGAATAATTAACTCGTCCCTTCCTTTTTAAAGCTACTAGTGTCTATGAGGCATAAGATAACAAAGTCGGCGGTAGAATGTCCTCGGCCTACCAAAAACAACAATTTTTTTTGGCGAATTACCAAATAGATGTTTGGTAGAAAATTTCTTACCAAGTGAAAGATAATGGACATGTCCCAAATCCGTACCTTCGAGCCGCCAAGTTGCAATGAACATGTCTGAATCTGTTATCTTTTAATTTTGACAGATGAATTCTCCTGGTCAAAAACCAAGACATAATAAGCTAAACTCAAAATATATAGTGTCAATTCTAACGGTTAGTTTTTTGGGTGAATCGGAACCATTCACTACAGGACGCGCACGCTAGGCCAAAATGCCCTCGGCGTATGCTACGCCGACGGCTGCCCTTGGCGCAGCCTCCTCGGCAAAGGTCTCCCTCGCCGGAGACACTTTTGCATGTAGGCGTAGTGATATGCCAATGGCTTTGCCCTCGGCATAGCCCCGTCGGCATAATAACGGCAGGGTTTTTTGAATTTTTTAAATCTTTGAATTGTTTGAATTGTTAATCTCTCACCTGAAACATTTTTAACACTAATTACATTCAATATTTAATCAAATTACAGTCTTTATCAAACTTCTCGCTTGGTCACCCATCCTAATACTACTCCAGCTCCAGGACACTTAACTTCTCAGTTCCTTTCGAATCAGTTTCCGCGAACCAATTTGTACCTAGTTGTGAATACTATGATATCAATCCTATTAACTTTTATATTATTATGTCACATGTTTTTATTTTTTGAAACTACAAACACTTATTTAAGTAAACAACAGTGAATAAGTAAAAATACTACCGATTCAAATAAAATACTATTGAATTCAAATAAAATATAATAATTTTACTTTTTTGTATTTTTCTATTTAATATGGAATAATTAATATCTTTAAATCTGTAAATCGGAATTCGATAAATAATATGTCTAAATTGATCAGAAAAATGAAAGGAATCTTAATATGATATCCATATCAAGTTATCACAAATCTCTCGTTTTTGAATTATCTATTTGGTGGTTGCTTCACAAAATCCCCCTTTTTGCGCTCGGAAAAATGGAAAATGTCTTTTCGGTGCGACAAAAAGGAAAACTTCCTCCTACAATATTATTCGTCATTCCATGATATACATGTATGCATAATATAAGCATATTATCACAAACTATGCCTTGATTCTAGCCATAACATTAGTCATTTGACCTGAAAGCCAAAAAACCTCGAATGTGAGAGGTCATTTTGTGAAGGTTTTTTTAGACATAATCAATATACCAAGTTTAATATTTTTTCTTACAACTATATCACATAATATGACACCACGCGAAGGTTTTGCATTATTTTGATCGTTTTTTAAATTTTTTATGTCCATTTTAAACTATCGTCAAACTTTGTCGAACGGCGGGTATGAAGATTCTTAGCTCGGGGCCGAGCGGGCGCTGCTAGCAGTCGGACGCCGATTACTTGCTTCCGATCGGACCAGACAATAGTCGTTGGATTGGCCAGAGCTGGCTCGTTGATTTCAGTAGGTCCTCCACGCACGCTGTGGACTGCATGCTTCCCGTTTATTTGCTCCGTCACCATCAGTACCCAAGACGTACGCCCCCATCTTTATTGCTTCCTTGACGGACGCCCATGTACAGCTTAATTGCTCCCAGTTTCTTCATCTCCTTTGACATCTCCCTGCGCCATTTCTGGCTCCCATCCGGCGAGTTGCTACTCGGCCTTAGATTCGAAGGAAAATGGCGCATCTGAAAGAGAACATCGAGTATCCTCCGTATCTCAATCCCTTTTTTAGACGTGTTTCCTGTGTGATTGATCTTGTGCTGAAAGCCAAGTTGAGTGGAGCTCTAAGGGGTGGAATTCTTCCCAGACATGAACACCTTGGGAACCCACCCGTTCTTATCCATGGAGATGGAGAGGTACAATACCCTTCTTCGAAATCAACATGTAGCTGTGTTCATTCCTATGTTTCTTCTAGTTGGTTCTTTGTTAGCAATCTTAGTCATGTGTGAGATCCGTGGAGGAGTTTTTGTTGTAGTTTTGAGACGAGTGTGGGATTAAATATTTTTTAAATTGAATGTGGGCTTCTCGACGAATATTCTCCAGACGGTTGGAAATTGCAGATCTATTATTTGTTAGAAGCATTAATTAAATTATCTAGAAGCTCACATATTTGACTGTGGTAGCAAGTTTCCTGTATCATTTAGATTTATAGTTGAAAGGGTTGTTGTGCAAAAACGAGAAGCATGGAGTAATATCATTTGAAGCTTACTTGTCAGCGTATGGAAGCTAGGTGATACTTGAAACTTGTTGTCAAAAAATTTAGTTGTAATGGTTATTCGAAGCAGTGATTATTTTAAGTAGAAGCTCACATTTTAGTCACATGAAGCAGGTTTCATGGATCATGTAGATTTGCAGTTGATTGAGTTGCTATAAATTTGAGAAGCATGTAGTAATATCAACTTGAGTTGCTATACATACATATCAGCATATAAAATGATCATGCTAGTAGAAGCAAGTTAACAGTAATATTGCTGGAAGCATACATATCAATAATATTGTTATAAGCATACATATCTGCATATACAATGATCATGTATATGCAGATTTGTAGTTTTGTAGTAATACAATTACTGGAAGCAAGTTTCATGAATCGTGTAGATTTGTAGTTGATTGAGTTGGTATACATATAAGAAGCATGTAGTAATATTCCTGGAAGCATACATTTCAGCATATGGAACCAACTGTAAATGATTTGTAGATTTGTAGTTGATTGAGTTGGGCTATAGGTGTTTCACGTGATGAAGCAACGAATATTAACAAAAATAAGCGTGTAAATGATTTAATGGAAACCACTTGTGTTGCTTAGTTTCTGATTAAATCGTAAAATGCTTCCATGTTTAGGATGTTCAGATGCATATGCTAGATAGCTCTTAGTGACATGGTTATACCCTGCGGGTACACAACCTTAGCATACCTGGTCCAGCCCAAGGAAGGACCACGGCGAATATGCACCAGCCCATGAAGATTTTCGGGTGACCAAGGTCCATGACGCCTTTGGATCCTTTGAGAGCAAGACTAGAGTAGATAGAATATTCAAAGGGGTAAACCCTAAAACCTGTAACCGACTCGATCTGTGCCTGGGACCTGCCTACCTCTATATAAAGGACAGGAGGGCACGACGAGGAGGCTCTCTCGCATATCACCGCATACACACCTCCACGCGAGATTGCATCTGCGCACCCCTGTAACTTTCGGTTCCACCTTAATCAAGAGCAGACAAGAAGGAGTAGGGTTTTCCCTATGGGGGCCTGAACCTGGTTAAACCTCGTGTCCCCGTGTTGCTTGTTTGCTAACCGTTCCGCGATCTCCAGCATCCCCATCTTCTCCAAAACCCAAGTCCATAACAATGGGCATTGACGAGATTAAACCTCGTCAATTGGCGCCGTCTGTGGGAAATGGGGGCGCTGATTGTGCGATAGTGACGGTCCCAACCAAAGCGATCTAAAACTCCGCGGCGATGGAGATACATCTCCTCTTCGGCGCCTTCGACTTCACCGCCCACTCGCCAGCCACCCTGAAGGACTTCGAGCCCGTCGGCGACGGACTCGAGATCCTGTTCGGGAGCTTCTGCTTCCAGGTGGGGCAGACCGGCACTCTCCGCGTCCCAGAGCGGGTGCCCCTGCCATCGATCAGGCCCGCTTCGTAGGCTCCACACCCCGTGCTACGCACATTGCCATCGGCAGATGAGTCCTATGACAGCAGCAGCTGCAACTCAGATCTGTGCGATCCACCATCGGATGAAGGAACCTACGGTTCCAGATCCGAAAGCTGCGGCAGCAGCAATCCGATCTATGAGCGCTACCAATGCGCCACAGTCATCCAGAGTGACGTGGATCAGGAGCATAACCCGCCACCCAACCCGCAGGGTAGAAACGGCGAAAACAGAAGAAGCCAGTCCCCCCGACCAACGAGGACGACACTGATCGGGTCATCCACCTCAGCGAGGAAGGATGGACTCAAGCACGCGAAGCCGTAGAAGGCAACAAGATCCTGCTCGTGGGTTCCTCACGGGACCTTCTGATGGCATACCACATGCTCCTAATCGAGGAGCACAAGAAGCAGGTGATGATGCAAGAGGTGCTTAACAAACGCAAGCAAGCAGCCTCAGAGTCCAGTGCGCGGCGAGCTGCGCTCTCCGCCATGGGCATTGGCTCCAGCTCGCACGGCAACCATGGCAAGAAGCACCGTTCTCGCACGGAGAACATGGATCCCAAGGCACATTGCGAGGTGACTCGAGCCCTCAATGTGTCCTTCATGGAGATGGATGCCGACGGCAACGTCATCCCGAAGACGCCGCAAGCTGCGATCATGGCAGCCACCGCATACCTCGCGTCCCATCCACCTCTGGAGGGGGACCCGAAAAGGGCCATGCACAAGTCCGCGCTTACCGGACTCAGACTCGTTGGAGTTGCGCTCCACGGGGAAGCTCCTGTGGAGCCAAAGAAAAAGACTGCGGTTAGGTTCAACCGCATCCCCACGCCCTCACCTGAGGATGAAGAGCACGACCTTCCTTGAAGGCACAAGAGCTCGCGCCGTCGCAGCCGCGATTACGACGCTCGAAGCGAGCTAACCCAGCGCAAGATCAACAAAGCGCGCGCCAAGCGTGTATGCTCGTCCGAATCCGACGAGGATGACGATGAAGGAGAACTCCGCGGAGCCCGATGCTTTTGCAGATCTGTTCGGCGGACACGGATGCCGTAGAACTTTAAGCTTCCTTCGGACACTCCGAAGTTCGACGGCACACAGGATCCCAAGGCGTGGCTCAGCGACCACCTGTCGTCCGTCAAGCTACATGGAGGAAACAAGGAAACCTCCATGCAATGCCTTCAGCTGCAGCTGACAGGAGCAGCGCGGATCTGGCTCAGCAGCCTATCCTCGGGATCCATCCGAAGCTGGGAGGAACTGGCGTACATTTTCGTCCGAAACTTCAAGGGCACCAGCAAGAGGCTTGCCTCGATCTAGGAGTTGCAGGCCTGCACCCAATGAACGGGCGAATCCATTCGCTCGTACATACTGCGCTGGTCCAACACCAAGAACTCCGTGGCGCACATCTCTGAGGAGAGAGCTATCGACGCCTTCAAGGACGGCGTCAAACGCCAGGACTTCAAAGAAGAACTTGGGCGCGTCAAGCCCAAGACACTCGACCACCTCATGGACATCGCCAACAGGTGGGCCGATGGCGAGGACTCCGTCCACCAAGCGGACTCGGAGGAGGAAGATGACTACGGCCAGCGACGTAAGCGTCGTAGCAAGAGAAGATCGCCCGTCTACGACGATCGCGATGGACCCGACATGGTCGCAGCTAGCTACGCCGACCGCCGCAGCAACGTCGGATACCGTGGAAGCAACTTCCGCGACGGAGGGCGCGCAACGCAGTCATGGCAACGCCGTGGCCGTGACGAAGGACCCTCAGCATACGACAAACTGTCGGGTCCATGCACCATACACTTCTACATCGACAAGCAGGATGGCAAGAAGAAGGCAAGCCACATGCTCAAGGACTGCCGCGAGTTCCAGAAACTCAGCGAGAGCATGGCTCAGATGAGGCAGCAAGCCCCGAACCCTGGATATGGGAATGCACCTTCACCAGGTGAGATCGCACATGGAGCTCCTCCACCACCACCTGCGGGACCTTCGAACCACCGAATCGCACCCGCGCAGAATAACGGTGGGCACGGGTACCCCGCGCCGAAAGGATCGCTGATGATCCAAAAAGGGTGCCCAACGAACAGGGTGCAGAAGAAAATCACCCGCCAAATTAATCTGGTCGTGACCGCTCCGCCCGCCATCCTTGAGTACCTCAGCGGATCGGAGTCCTGCATCATGTTCAGCCGTTCGGATCACCCTTGCCAGGTCCCTCGCCTAGGTCATGCTGCCCTAGTGCTCGAGGCGCAGATCGGAGGGTTCGACATGAGCCACGTCTTCATGGACGATGGCAGCGGCATCAATCTGATCTTCGCCAGTACCTTGGCAGCAATGCAGATCCCGCTGTGCAGCCTGGAACAATCTGATACAATGTTCCACGGCATCATCCCAGGGAAGGGTGTATTCCCCCTGGGAAAGACATGGCTCGACGTCATCTTCGGCAAGCCGGATAACTTCCGATGCGAGCGACTCAAGTTCAAAGTGGTGGACTAGCCATCATAATACCACGCCAACCTCGGGCGCGTGGCATTCGCATGATTCCTGGCAGTACCGTACTATGCGTACCTGCTACTCAAGATGTCAGGACCCAGGGGCGTCATCGCGGTCCACGAGAGCTTCACCCGATCAGACCACTGCGACAGGGACTTCAACAGAATCTCCCAGTCATTCGGCATGCAGGAGGAGCTCGTAAGGCTCCGCGAGGTGACAGACAACGGGGCACCCCCAGTCGCAAGACAGAACGCACCAGAGATGTCCTTCGACTCCACCGTCAACATAAAGAAGGTGCAGGTCCATCCGACGGATGCCTCCAAGATGGCACTGATCGCCAATGACCTCAGCTCTGTATAGGAAAGCACGCTTGTCGAATTCCTCCGTGAGCGCTAGGAAATCTTCGCCTGGTGTCCTACGGACATGCCAGGAGTTCCCAGGGAATTCACCGAGCATGCACTCAACGTATTTCCAGACGCCAAGCCCGTCCGATGACTGTTCGAACCACGGGCCGAAGCAATCGGAGTCGAAGTCAACAGACTACTCGACGCAAACTTCATCAGGGAGATTAAGGAGAGCGAGTGGCTCGCCAACACCGTGATGGTCCCCAAAAAGGACACGGACATCCTGCGGATGTGCCTGGATTTCACATCGCTGAACAAGCACTGCCCGAAGGATCACTTCCCTCTCCCTCGGATCGATCAGATCATCGATTTGACTGTACGATGCGAGAAACTCTCCTTCTTTGATGCCTACTCAGGCTACAACCAGATCCGACTAAAGGTCGAAGATCAGGAGAAAACGGCGTTCATCACGCCATTGGGAGTGTTTTGCTACAACACAATGCCCTTCGGGCTGAAGAACGCAGGCGCCACATACCAACGGTGCATGCAGGCATGCCTGAAGGACCAGATCGGCCGCAACATCCAAGTCTATGTCGACGACATAGTCATCAAAACAAGGGAGGCCAAGACGCTCCTTGACGATCTCCACGAGACTTTCGATAACCTTGATCGATACAAGATCAAGCTAAATCCAGAAAAGTGCGCCTTCGGCGTCCCATCTGGTCAGCTGCTAGGCTACTTCATCTCCTAGCGAGGGATCGAAGCGAACCCAAAGAAAAACCAGGCCATAATGTCCATGGAAAAGCCGAAGAACCTCAAGGGCGTCCAGCAGCTTGCCGGGCGGATCGCAGCATTGAGCAGGTTCATTAGTCGCATGGGCGAAAAAGCTCTGCCGTTCTATCAGCTGCTACGCAAGGCAGAAAAATTCGAGTGGACGCCCGAGGCGGACGACGCATTCGAAGATCTAAAGCGGCTGCTCTCTACCTCGCCCATCTTGGTCACGCCAAAGGAGCGCGGGCCTTTACTGCTATACATAGCAGCCACACACCAGGTGGTAAGCACCGTACTTGTGGTCGAGCGACCCGAAGAAGGCAAGACCCACGGGGTCCAACGCCCAATCTACTACCTCAGCGAGGTATTGACACCGACAAAGCAAAGGTACCCTCACTACCAGAAACTCGCCTACAGCGTGTTCATGACGGCTCGTCGGCTGAGCCACTACTTCCAGGAGCATCAGGTGATGGTCGTCAACGAGGCGCCCCTGAACAGCATCCTGAACAAACCGGAGGCCACAGGACGTGTGGCCCTATGGGGCATCAAGTTGTCACCTCTAAACATCATCTACAAGAAGCGCCGCGCGATCAAGTCTCAGGTCCTTCCGGACTTCCTCGTCCACTGGATGGAACTGCAGCTGCCAGACACACCGGACATGACACAGTCATGGATGATGCACTTCGATGGCTCCAAGCGCGAGGCAGGAGCAGGAGCCGGGGTCATACTAACCTCCCCGCAGGGCGACAAGATGAAGTACATCCTACGGATGAAATTCCGAGCCTCCAACAACGAGGCTGAGTATGAGGCCCTCGTCCACGGCATGAGGATGGCCAAGATCTGCGGCGCAACGCACCTGGTCATCTACGGAGACTTGAACCTCGTCGTCCAGCAGACGATGAGCGAGTGCGACGCACACGCCGCCAACATGATCGCGCACTATACAACGCACTCAAAGGAGACTTCGACGGCTGCGAGCATCGGCACGTTGGAAGAGAAAGCAACGAAGAGGCCGACAGACTCGCCAACATCGGCTCCACCTACGCACGGGTGCCACCAGGTGTGTTCCTCGAACAGATCTGTGTGCCGTCCATCAAAAGGAAATTCCCCAAGGGATCACCCGAAGAATCAGAGCACTCGGGGCTGCGCTTCCCGAAGTACATGAAGGACCCTAAAAGCTCGACACAGAAGTCGCAGTGGTCAACCTAATATAGGTCATGGCAGTCGAAGAAACTTGGACATGGCCATACCTCAGGTACCTGATAGACGGAGAACTGCCTGATAGCCCGACAGATGCCCGGCGCATATCTCGCCGGTCCAAGGCCTTCACCATCATCAATGGCGAGTTGTACAAGCGCAGCATTTCGGGTGTACTCCAAAGGTGTGTCACCATCGGTCATGGAAAAACCATCCTCCAAGACATCCACGAGGGCATCTGCGGCCATCATGCGGGCAGCCGCGCCCTTGTCGCCAAAGCTCTACGAGCAGGATTTTACTGGCCAATGGCCATGAACGATGCCAAGGACATCATCCGAAGATGCAATGGATGCCAGAGGTTCGCCGGCAAACCGCACGCACCCGGATCGGAGCTTAGGCCCATACCTCTGGCCTGGCCTTTCGCCCAATGGGGGCTCAATATGATTGGCAAACTGCCAAGGTCCTTGAAAGGAGGTCACGTCTACCTCCTGGTCGCAGTCGAAAAATTCACCAAGTGGATTGAGGCCATGCCCGTCACTAACCAAAAGGGCAAAACTGCCATCAAGTTCTTCGAATCCATTGTCTATAGGTTCGGCGTGCCGCACAGCATCATCACCGACAACGGGTCGAACTTCATCTCCAAAGAATTCCAGGACTTCTGCGAAGACCTCGAAATCAACATCACATATGCCTCCGTGGCGCACCCGCAAACGAACGGGCAGGTCGAAAAGGCCAACGGCCTCGTCAGTGCTGGCATCAAGAAGCGCCTAATGAGCCCACTTGAGCGACTCACAGGATCCTGGACACAGGAGCTACCCTCGGTCCTCTGGAGCTTGCGCACGATACCGAACAGCTCAACTGGTACATGCACTTCTTCATGGTGCACGGAGCTGAAGTCGTGCTACCAGCAGAGGTACGCCATAAGGCCTCACGGGTCGTCGCCTACATCGAAGCTGAATCAACGGCCGCACTCGAAGACGCCGTCGACACACTCGATGAAGCACGTGACATAGCAGCAGCTCGATCAACGGTGTATCAACATAGCCTCCGCAACTACCACAGCCGACGGCTGCGTCCAAGGTCCTTCGTCGAAGGAGACCTAGTCTTGCGACTCAAGCAAGAGCGACCGAAGAAATTCGAGTCACCATGGGAAGGACCCTACATCGTCACTGAAGTCATCCCAGGTGGCGCCTATCGCCTCAAGCACGTGAAGTCCAGAGTTGCATACTCCAACCCATGGAACTTCGCACAACTGCGATGGTTCTACCCCTAGCTACCCCCCTCCTTTTACTTTCAATAAGGCTATTCAGCCAAGGCTACTCAGCCGAACAATGTACCTTCTCCTTATGATATAAATAAAGATAAGTGTCTCGCCCCAAATTTTTTTCTATTGTTCGTATTTTACTCCATGTTACAACACACTCGGGGGCTCTCCTCACCTCACGACTTCGTCGACTGAGAATAACGCGTGTACACCTGAGTAGCTGACCACGTTAGGCTAACGAAAAGGGCACGCATACAAATAAGGCACGACATGCCAACAACAACAAACCTTTACAGCAAAGGGCACAACACGCCCAATCGAATACATACAAATTTTACATCTATATTTTTATAGGTCCTACCTATTCTGGAGAATCACCTGCGCACGCTGCTCAAAAAGATCTACAATTTGTTCAGCACACTTCCTTACAGCCGCATAATGTGGACGCATATCCCACATACCACCATCCGGCCAAAGAGGCGGCCCAGCAGCCACAGCAGCAAGATTTACATCGGGACGATGCAGCCGAACAAGAGAAAGCGCAGCCTTCACACCTGCAACAAGTTGATGCCGTACCAGCTCCCTAACATGATGCACATCTCGAAACTTCGCCAGCAGGCCCCAGAGAGTCGATGGTGCCTCATCCAGGGGAAACATCACGTGCAGAACCGACGCCAACGAGGTCTTCGCTTGACACAGAACCCGCGACACCTGGTGAACACGATCCTGCACAGTTGTAAGGACCATGGCACGATCACGGTCCATCCAGAAAAAGCCACCGGCCTCCATGTCCTGCTGGGTCAAGCAATTGATCCGAACAACAACACACTCCTTTTCCTCCTTAGGAACAAGGTTAGCACCTGCAACAATGGCACAGTAAGATGATAGGCCAGCAGCCGCATCCGAACAAATGAGCAGCAGCTCGAAAAACTTACATTGAAGCTGTTCGGCTAGACGACGCAACTCGCCCATCAAATACTCCTCTATGGCAGCGCCTCGCTCTGTCTTCGATTTCCAAACATCGGCATGGCCGCGCACTCCAAGCAATTATTTCTCAAGACTATGGATGCAATCACACAGAAACGCAAGCTGCGACGCACCATCCAAAGATGGCCGCAACTGTGGCGCAGACGAAGTGTCAGCAGGACCATCAACCGAAGGTCCCTAGGGGAAAAGAAGGCAGCTATATGAACAACCACACAAATGGACAAGGAACTCGGAGATTCATTATATGCAGCAAAAATCCACTGCATGGCACAAGGATTGTTCATAGACATAATTACAACAAAAGAAACAAAAGCTATCCTAAAACTACAAGGCCTAAGAAGCCGCATCCTGGGTAGCCTCGGAACCGGACTGCCTACTCTTGGCATCCCCCTGCTGCCTCAGCGCGTACTCAGCCAGCAAGTCAATCAACTTTGGCCCATAACGTTTACAGCGGGCAGCATAGAGGGCGAAGGCTACCTCAGATACGTCAGTAGCTGTCGGCATCTGCGAGGTGACCCGATGAAGATCCAGCTCCGCTCTAGCCCGACAGATGCACCGATGCCTTTCTGCTTGCGCTTGTACGCTACATGCGCGTCGGCTGACAGCGCATCCGCCAATGAGTCGACATCCTTGAGGGCGAAGCCCTTGGGGACGAGCTCCTTGTAGAAGCGCCCAAGAACCTCCTTGGCCTTGGCGAGTGAGCCGACCACGGTACTGCAGCGGTCTTCGACCGCCGCAGTGGCATCATCCAGAGCACTTCCGTGCTCCAGAGCACCGCGGTCAAACTCGACGCATACGGCATCTATACAAACGGAAGAGGCAACATGAAGAAAAGGAAATAGAAGAAAAGACAACGAAGCTCACAAGGAAAAGACAAAACCACTCACCCGAAATAGCCTTGGCATCTGCCATTAGCTTGTCGGCTACCTCCTTCTCGCGCGAGGCCGCAGCGGTGGCGAGTTGATCCTCGCAGTCCATAGCCTCCTGCTGCAGGCGCTTCTTGGCCACGGCTGCGTTGGTTAGCTCCTGCTCAAGGCTCTCTTTCGCACCAACGGCATCCTCGGCCTTTTTCTCCGCTCGCCCAAGGCTCTTTTTGAGAGCATCAAGCTCGCGGAGGGTGGTATTTTTGTCCTCTGCAAACAGCAGAGCACTTATCAGATCGAAGAAAAGGAAATAGAAGAAGACGCAAAAAGACCAACCCATGAACGTACCCTGAAGCTGTTTGAAGCTGGCCTCCAACGCCAGGTGTTGCTGCACCAGTTGGTTGGCGCCTTGCACAAAAGGCTGCAAAAAGACACTACTCGTCAAAAGAAAGGCTCAGGAGCTACGCCCAAAGAACGAGCAAGACAGAATACACACACGAAAAAGATGCTCGGGGGCTCCCCCAGAGGCAAGTACAAATAAAAAATAAGAAGAAAAGTCATGATCGGCAGATCACCCGAAAGATGCTCGGGGGCTCCTCCCGAGACACGAAGAAAAAATGATCAGCAGATCATCCTAAAAGACTCGGGGGCTCCCCGTGTGGCAGAAAAAAAAGCACTTACGTGGTTAGACAGCGACTCTGAAGGTTCGCCTGCAATCTTCTGAGGGACAACCACTCGAGCCTCCTGCGAAGAAGGGTTCGGAGCAGCGCCCTCAGAGGTGGCCACCGTATGAGGAGGAGGAGGAGGAGCAACCTTCGAGTCCGCCTCCATCTCCCGAGCACCATCGCTGAAGGAGCTGTCGAAAGAGTAGCTGCAAAAGAAAACGTCAGACAAGAGCAATCAAGCAAAATCAAAAGAAAGCAAAAGGCAACTGGAAAAACTTACGAGTCAAAATCGCTCAAGTCGAAGACAGGTGGGGTCCTCCTGCCCTTCTTCTCTTCCTTCTTCCGCTTCGCCGGCGGGTGTGGCGCTACAGCCCGCACGGGAACGACAGGAATAGGAGAGAAAGATCCCCCATGATCCCCACTATGATGCTCAAGGCACAGTGGGTCCCTAGGCGTTGGCGGAGTCGAAGCATCCGACGTTTCACTCGAGCTCCACATCCGCTTCTGAGTCTGCCCCTCGCTAGACTCAAAAGCCTCCTCAGCCGGCGACCGCGCCGAAGGAAGCTCAGACATGGAGTCCACTACCTCATTGTCCGGTGCATCCGGAAACAGTTCGGGTAGTGGCGGCGACATGCCCGGCACTTTGAACTCCTGCGCGAAAGGAAAAGCAAATTTGTAAGCACACAAGCAAATACAAGGAAAACGTCCCAGATCTACAGCTGCGGAACCGGACGAGAAGCAGCGAATGGAGGAGTCAGCGACTTCCCCGGAATATCCTCTCTAGCCTTGTACTTCAGTAGCGGACGAAGAATCCCGTCGAGATCCCCCTTGGAAAACTCCTCAGCCGGAACCCTAGTCGGATCACGACGACCAGAATAAAGGAACATCGGGTGCGCCCTATCCTGGAGTGGCTACACCCGACGTTTAAGGAAGGTGCGGATGATATCCACACCGTTCAACTCTTTATCTAGAATCAACTAGAGATCCTCCACCCGACGATAGAGCCCCTCTATCTCCGCCACCTCGCCATCCAAGATCTGGTTCTTCCAAGACCTCTTCGGCTCGATTTTCTGGGAGGGGTCGAAAGGAGCAGGACCAAATTTCTGTCCGGCCACTATGGAGTCGCGGATGTAAAACCACCGCCTCCGCCAGTACTGGACAGACTCGGACATAGAAAAGGAGAAGAAAAGCAAGTTGGATTTAAGGGAAATGATGCAGGCCCCAATGGGATAAACACCATCGGAGCCAGATTGCCTCTTCACGGAATAGAGCTTCCGGAAGAGACCAAAGTGTGGCTCGATACCGAGCCAGCACTCGCAGAACATGATGAAGCAGGCGACATGAAGAACAGAGTTTGGGGAAAGATGATGAAGCTGGATGCCATAAAGAAAAAGCAATCCACAGAGAAAATCGTGAATTGGGAAAGAAAGGCCCCGAAGGACAAACGCGATGAACATGACCCGAAACCCAGCGGGAGGATGGGGAATTACCTCGTCGCCAGGGACTCTGACGGCCTCCCTATCCTGTGGGATAAGACCCCGCTCACGGATCTTGCGGATGTCACCCTCACGCGTCTCTAATCGCCGCCAGCCACCATCGGTGACGCCGGTGGCGGTGGAACCTTTTTTGCCGTCGGTGGCAGCACTAGTACCAACTGCAGTGGAGGACTTCTTAGGCTTCCCCATCGCAGTACGAAGGTGACGGCGATGAGCACACAGAATCAAGGAAGGAAAAGCTCGGGGAAATTCCAGCACGCAGTGAGAAAGCTCAAGGAAGATGGGAGAAGTGAAATAGGAATGGTTGCGGTGAAAACAAACTAACTTTTCCCCAATGATTATAAGGACGAGAACGATGCACGGCGACCGTCCATCAGGAAGACCTAGAGCCAACACCAAGATCTGACCGTCCACGTGTCAGCCCAGCAGCGAACCGTCGGTCACACGCCATCCACTATGCACGGAAATCGAGGCGACGCTGTAATTATCACCACGCCGTGTGTGACCAGTCAAATCAAAGTCAGAAGGTGGGACCCATGTTCGTTCAGTCACATCATCTCTGGCGCCGCAGACACTTGAGGTCACCGATCGTCAGCACTGGCGTCATCAAGAGCTATACTAGCAACGGTTACAATTCTTCGGCTACACAGCTAAGAGTACTCACTCGAATCTACGATTCGACTAACTGCTCGGGGGGCTACTCCTATCAGGAGCGCTGGCCGCGCACCCGAAAATGATCAAATTACTAAATCATTGAACTATTCTTTGAGTCCTACGTCGAGTCTACGACTCCACTACGGACGCGGGGGCTACTCCCATAGGGAGGATGGATTGAAGCATCCGAAAAATATGTCTCCTACGGACCTAAAAGTCAACAAAGACCGAATTACAGTCTCTGCTCGAGTCTACAACTCGAACAGACACTCGGGGGCTACTCCCATAGGGAGCGTTGGTCGCGCACCCTATGAATTCTTCGACTGCGATCCTTCGGATCAACATGCAAAAACTTTTCGGCAACTCTGCCCCAACCAACGCTAAGTGAGTAAACATCCTCCTTGACCACCCGAAACACCTCCACGGTGATAAAATTCCGGATGATGTGTATGCGACGCAAAGATAAGACCTACAGATACCATCTGCTGGCCTGGTAACGCACACGACTGCGCTCTGCTAGTAAAAAACTGTGCCAACAGGCACGATGACAAATCCCGACGGACGCGTTGGGTACATCACTTAAAATTCACTGGAATTCCAATCCTGTAAGTCCTCCGCGGCATGAGTCGAATTACGCCAACATATGTTCCGGTTTCGAGTCGAGGGACTCGAATCTGAAGAAGATCGTGTTGTTTTGTCCTAAGACAGTTAACTAACCCTGATCTGTCGGGGGAGTCAGGCACACGCATCAATAATCCCTACACACTCAAATCATTCTCTAGACAAACAGAGATAGTTGCACCCGAAGGATTGAAGAGTCCTCAGCCGAATCTACAATTCGACTGAACACTCGGGGGTTATTGACATGGTTATACCCTGCGGGTACACGACCTTAGCATACCTGGTCCAGCCCAAGGAAGGCCCACGGCGAATATGCACCAGCCCATGAAGATTTTTGGGTGACCAAGGCCCATGACGCCTTCAGATCCTTGGAGAGCAAGACTAGAGTAGATAGAATATTCAAAGGGGTAAACCCTAAAACCTGTAACCGACTCGATCTGTGCCTGGGACCTGCCTGTTGGAGATATGCCCTAGAGGCAATAATAAATGTAGTTATTATTATATCTTTGTGTTTATGATAAATGTTTACATTCATGCTATAACAGTATTAACCGAAAACATTAATACTTGTGTGATTTGTAAACTAAATTAGAGTCCCTAATAAAGCCTCTTTATAATAGTAGCTTGTTGGTTAATAGATGATCATGGTTTCCTGATCATGAACATTGAGATGTTGTTAACAACAATATCATATCATTAGGAGAATGGTATGATGGACATACTCCTATAGATAAGCGTAGCATAAAGATCAAGTCATTTTAATAGTTCAATTGCTATAAGCTTTCTAATACATAGTAACCTAATTCCTTCGACCATGAGATCATGCTAATCACCATCACCGGGAGGATTCTTTGATGACATCAGACACCACACCGTAACTGGGTGGCTATAAAGATAGCATTGAGTGTTCGGAAAGTATGGGTTGAGACACATGGATCAAGAATGGGATTTGTCCATCCATATGACGGATAGATATACTCTGGGCCCTCTCGGTGGAATTTCATCCAATTAGCTTGCAAGCATGTGACTGGCTCACAAGGGATCGCATACCACGGGAACAAGAAAAGAGTACTTATCGGTAACGAGGTTGAACTAGGTATGCAGAGATACCGACGATCAAAACCTCGGATAAGTAAACTATCATGAGACAAAGGGAAATTGGTATCATATGTAATTGGTTCATTCGATCGCAAATAATCATAGAAATATATGGGAGCCATATTAATTTCCATATTCCTCTATTGGTTATTGATCGGAGAAGTGTCTCGATCATGTCCGCATAATTCACGAACCGTAGGGAGACACACTTAAGGATTCGATGTTGTTGAGTAGTTATGGAATGATGAGTAAGAGAACTAATGTTGTTCGGAGTCTCGTATGGGATCCGGGATATCACGAGGAGATCCGGAATGGTCCAGAAAATAAGATTCATATAAGGAAAGTCCTGTTTTCGAGTTCGGGAATGATTTCGGTGTTTTCACTAGGAATGTTCTAGAAGGGTCCGGAAGGTCCGGCACTCCGGAGGGGAAGGGTACATGAATGTTTCATGACAATGTGGAATGGTTGCATCATGTACTAGGTCACTTGGCTGGACAATATGGAGAGAGAAATCAAATCCAAGTTTGAAAGTCAAACGCCAATTTGAAAAGTCAAACGCCAAGTTTGCTTGGTGGAGGGAGAGTAGGAAACCTACTTGGGGAGGAAGTCCCACTCCCTCCAACCGCCGACCAAGGAGGGCGAGTTGGAGGAGGACTCCCTCCTCCCAAGCCGCCACCCTCCACCTATATAAGGAGGGGTAGGGCTGCCCCCTACCCTTAAACCCAAAACCCTAGCCTCAAGTCGCCGGCGCCACCACCTCCTTGTGTCGCCGCCTAGGGCACCTCCAACTCGGAGAGTTGGGGTTTCCCCAAACCCTAGCCGCCGGCCAAGCCCTCCCCTTGGTGCCCTCTAAACCCTAGATCACCAAGGCCTCTCTCATACTCCACCATACTCGCTCCGGCTTAAGGCGAAGCTCTGCGAGATCTCCCCTCTACTTCCAACACCACGCCGTCGTGCTGCCGGAATTGCAAGGAGAGTGCTGCAACCTCCGTTGCCTGCTGGAACAAGGGAGAGGAAGGTCTTCATCGAGTACCGAACATGTGACCGACTGCGGAAGCGCTGCCGGAATGCAGCGCTGGAAGGATCGTCTACGCGATCTTGAGATTGGCAAGAGTACGACTACATCACCCACGATAATCTGCTCTCGTTAACTGCTTTGGAATCTTTGAGGGTGAGTTCCTCTATCGACTCTTTGCTACAATCTAGTAGATAGATCTTGTCTTGTTTGTTTGCATGCGGTAGAAATTTTTTGTTTTCCATGCTACGAACCCCTACAGTGGTATAAGAGTCGTGTCTATATGTAGATCTGTTGCACGAGTAGAACACAATGGTCATTGTGGGCGGTGGTGCTTTTATTATCAATTGCTTTTTGTGTAATTTTCATCTTGCGGTATCACTACTAGGAAAATGGCTATAGGTAATCAGCACATCCGTGGCTCACATGGTTGAAGTGCCCCACGGCTAAAACAGGCGTGGCTCACCTGTGGGCAGTGCCCTACTAGTAACTAGAACAACCGTGGCGCACATGACCATAGTGTGCCACAGATATGTGTGGGCCAGGGCCATGTTGGCCGCACGCCAGACATCCGTAGCGCACATAGGGTAGGTGCGCTACGCCTAAGCGCATGCCCCTCTGTTCTGTAAAACGGTCAGACACATCCGTCGTGCACTATGGCATGTGCGCCACGGATGTTACTAATCCCTGTGGCGCACTGGGGCCGAGTGCGCCACGGATGTGGCGATTTTTTTTGCCAGCCCCACATTGTGCACATGTGTGATCATCCACCACCCCACACTTCACTTTCCCCTTCTTCTTCCTCCTTAGATCTAGTCGGGATCCTTCTCCTTCCCACCTTAATTTCTCCACCCATTCACAATTTTTAGCATGTAGAACTTGCCTTGGATGTTACATAAGTAACAGAGGAAGCTCTCCGTTCTCTCATCTCCTTCTCCGGTCTCGCGCGCACCTCTCCTTTCCATCTTCTCGCGATTGGTCTCTCATCTCGGTAAGTTGTCCATGTAAGGATGTGTTCATGTGTATATGGATGATATGCTCATATGTATGTAGATGATCGATGCTCATGATGTGTGTATGGAGAGGATCGATGGTCATATGTGTGTATATATGGAGAGTATCGATGATGCTCATGCATGTGTGTATGGAGAGGATAATGATATGTTCATGTGTGTATGGATCTCGGTCTCTCTCTCTCTTGTGTTTGTATGTGAACAAGTTGCCATTTGTTTTGCCAAAATGTTGATTCATTTCCATTTTGGCAATTCTTTGGCATTTCGCAAAGGTCCTAATTTTAGGATAGGTCATGCCGAAATTTTCTATCGACCATTGCATGCATGCATTCATTATGTGGTTCTAATAGACTTCTAATTGTACCATGTACACCGTGCAGGAAAAAATGGTCCGCATAATGAGCGAAGGCATTGTGGCTAGATTTTTGAAATGTGCGACGGCCGACATGATACGAAATAACAAGACGGATATAAGATGTTCGTGCAGAAGATGCAAACTCAACTGGGTGATCGACCCAGATTCCGGGAATCTGCAGGCGCACCTGCTCCGCCATGGTTTCATGGATGGATACACTCGTTGGATAAGCGATGACGAAGACGATGGAGACGATGAAGGTGGGCAACATGACGATGATCATCATCACGGCGAGAACGGGCGAGATGATGAAGAGTCTCCTGGAGATGGTGAAGGTGCGGAAGCAGACCGGGATGATGATGATCTAGATGTCGGAGGAGCAGACGACGATGGAACAACGTTAGGTTGGGTGCGGGACCCTTATGTGCAAGAGCTTCTTCTCAAGCAGATGAGTAACGCCAGGGCTACCGCTAGAGAGAAAGCCAAGCTTGCGCAACTTGAGAAAGACGCGGTTACTCCATTGTTTGAAGGATGCAGACCCGATGATACCCGGTTGAATGTAACGCTCAAGGCTATGGAGATGAAGGCAAAACACAAATTGAGCGACGCAAGCTTCGACGATATGATGGCATTCTGGCACGATCGTCTCCCGGAGGGGAATACATGTCCAACTAGTATCGAGGACGCCAAGAAAATCGTCTGTCCTCTCGATCTACCGCACGTTAGATATCACGTATGCATCAACGATTGCATCATTTATCGAGGCGAGGACGCGGAGAAAACCACATGTCCGGTGTGCGGCGTGAGTTGATACAAGAAAGGGAAGAAAGCACCTCGAAAAGTGGTATGGTACTTTCCTATCACTCCTCGTCTGCAGCGCTATTTCGCAGACCCTAAGGAAGCGAAGCTCATGCGATGGAATGCGGAAAGGAAGAAGCCAGGAGATGACGATGATGACCCCGAAAAGGATGAGCTGCTGACGCACCCTTCAGATGCTAGCCAGTGGAAAGCATTGGACCTCGAATTCCCAGAATTTGGTGGAGGTTCGAGGAACATCAGGCTTGGTGCGAGCACCGATGGACTCAATCTGTTCGGTAGCCAGAGCAGCACGCACAGCACTTGGCCCGTGTTTGTATGTATGTACAACCTCCCTCCATGGTTGTGCATGAAGAAGAAGTACATACAAATGAGTATGCTAATTCAAGGGCCGAAACAACCTGGTACCAACATCAATCTGTATCTCGGGCTGTTGAAAGAGGAGATAGCCACGTTATGGGAATCTGAAGCCAATACTTACGACGCCGTCGCACAAGATTATTTCACTATGAGAGACGCGTTGGTCACTACGGTGCAAGACTATCCAGGTTGCGGGTATATCTCGGGGCAGGTTATCCAAGGATTCTGCGCATGCGTTAGGTGCATGGATAACACAAGCTATCTCCAACTAGAGAAAGATCCAGGGTCATTGAAAACCGTGTTCATGGCGCACCGGAGGTGGCTCAGCAAGAATGATCCATGGAGAAAACGTGGAGACCTGTTTGATGGCAAATCCGAGACCCGATGAATCCCAGAGCGTAGGAGCAGCGAAGAAGTGGAAGAGTTGCTGAAAAACTGGAAAGATTGTCCTAAGCCTGGAAAGAAGCAAAAGAGGCAGCAACAAGACAAGCCGCTGATGAAGGTATGGAAAACAAGGTCTATTTTCTGGGAGTTTCCATACTGGAAGTTTCTCCGCACGCCTCATAGCCTCGACATCATGCATATCACAAAAAACATGTGCGAGAATCTGGTCGCCACCATAATCAACATGCCAGATAGGACGAAAGATGGTCCGAAAGCAAGGCACGACCTGATATGCTTGGGTATCCGGAAGGAGCTTCATGGAGGACGCACTACTCCTGATGATCAGGAAGATGACGATGATCATGAGTCGGAGACGACACAAGGTCGTCGAAAGGGTAAAAAGTTCAAGAAGAACGAATATTACTGCCCTCCTTCTTGCTTCACTCTAAGCCAGGATGAGATCAAACAGTTTTTCAAGTGCCTTCTAGGAG
Source organism: Avena sativa (assembly GCA_916181665.1). Taxonomy (NCBI): domain Eukaryota; kingdom Viridiplantae; phylum Streptophyta; class Magnoliopsida; order Poales; family Poaceae; genus Avena; species Avena sativa. The sequence continues at coordinate 384,669,763 of OV702280.1, read as the reverse complement.
TCAAATTTCCTTACGGCTACGCGGGCAAGATAAGCAGATACCTAGACGAGGCGAAGCAGAGGTTCAGTGGCATGAAGTCTCACCACTGTGTCGTGCTAATGACGCAGGTACTTCCGGTCGCACTAAGAGGGATAATGGACGAGCACGTCCGTGAAACGTTATTTGGCCTCTGCAAGTTTTTCGACGTCATCTCTAGGAAGTCGATTGGCATGAATAAGCTCGGGAGGCTACAGGAGGAGATCGTGGTGATACTATGTGAGATTGAGGTCTACTTCCCATCCGCATTCTTCGACATTATGGTGCATCTGCTGGTCCATGTCGTGGAGGACATCGTACAACTCGGGCCGATGTTCCTCCGCAGCATGATGGCGTTCGAAAGGATGAATGGACACATCAAAGGATACGTTCGCAACAGGTCCCGTCCAGATGGAAGCATAACCAAGGGCTTTCTAGACGAAGAGTGCATCTCTTTCTGCACGAATTATCTAGACATCGAGAACCCTGTCGGTCTTCTCGTCAACAGGCACCTTGGCAAGCTCGACGGATCTGGTCACCGAGAGGGTCGTCGCATACTGCATGCAGACTTCGATTTTCGATGCGCAAACTTTGATCGAGCAAACCTCGTCGCGCTACAACATTTAGAACTGGTCGATCCTTGGGTACAGAAGCACAAAAGGTTAATCGAGAAGAAGTACAGTGACCAGGGCATACAGAGGACGCAGGGAGAAATAATCAAAGAGCACAACTCAGATTATAGGAAGTTCATGACGAGACAAGGCATCCTCCCGTTCCCTAAGCCGAGCCAGAAGGCTTGATGTTGGCCTAGTTGTAGTTACAAACTATAGATGACCTTTGTGTGTGTAGACAAGTGTACATGCTACTATACTTATCTTATTAGGTCTATGAATCATCGCTTACTTCTTTTGCTTATTATTATTATATATAAATCAATGCTTGGTTTTTTTGCTTACTCTTTGGTCCTTTGCTCACTTTGGTCCTTTTTTTCCTTACTTTATTAGTATTTTTTCGAGAATAATGCCGATGATTGAAATGTCGTGGCACAATATATATGTGAATGTGCTACGACGGGATTGTGAGCCTTGTGATATGCACAAGTCCAGGTCTTGTGCATCCTACTTGGCTCACGGTTCCGTCGTAGCATATTCCTGTGTCCAACAACCTATATATATATGAGGCATTCTTTTTTATTTACTTTGGTCTTTTTCGAGAATAATGCCGATGATTGAAATGTCGTGGCACAATATATATGTGAATGTACTACGACGGGATTGTAAGCCTTGTGTTATGCACAAGTCTAGATGTTGTGCATCTTACTTGGCTTACGGTTCCATCATAGCATATTCCTGAGTCCAACGACCTATGTATATATATATGAGGCATTCTTTTTGATTTACTTTGGTCTTTTTCAAGAATAATGCTGATGATTGAAATGTCATGGCACATATATATGTGAATGTGCTACGAAGGGATTGTGAGCCTTGTGATATGCACAAGTCCAGGTCTTGTGCATCCTACTTGGCTCACAGTTCCATCGTAGCATATTCCTGTGTCCAACGACCTATGTATATATATATGAGGCATTCTTTTCGAGTTACTTTGGTATTTTTCGAGAATAATGCCGATGATTGAAATGTCGTGACACACTATATGTGAATATGCAGCGATGGGATTGTCCTCCTTGTGCTATGCACAGATCCAGGTGTTGTGCATCCTACTTGGCGAACAGTTCCATCGTAGCATATTCCTGTGTCGAACAACCTAGTTATATATGAGGCATGCTTTTTGAGTTTGGTCTTTTTGATTTAGGAGTACTTTCTATAAGTGTATCTTCATATGCGACTTTAATTATATATGTTTTTTTAATCATCGGTTAATTATTATTGTCAAATTATAGATGACGTGGTACGTCGTGTACAAGGGACGGGTTCCCGGAGTCTACGATGATTGGGAAGACTGCCGGAGACAGGTGCACCGTTTCAGCGGCAATAGCTACAAAGGGTACAACACTATGGAGGAGGCGGAAGCTAGATACATGCGCTATCTAGAGAGAGTTAGGACGAGGAACCGGATGAAGATCTACACCTTCGTCGCGGCGGTGATCATGCTTATCTTCTTTGGTTGTTTATCCCGCGTTTGTGTTTAGCTAGTTTAGATGTCTAGGCGAGCTTCGGATCGAGCTCTAACTTGTTCGATCGACACATGGATTCGTATGTCACCAACTACTTTGTAACTTGATCAAAACAATGTATAACTTATGTATTCATGTATGAGACTTATCTATATGTATTTGTTTCAATCTTGTTTTGTGAATTGTGTATTTATATGTATAATTGTATATCTTATATCTGTGTGTATATCTATGTGTATATCTGCCTATATAATATGTATTATATATCATCTGGCCCTGAAATTTAAAAAAAAGACACCCGTGACGCACATGGCACAGCTTCTATGGCGCATTGCAACTAAAGCGCACCTGCGCAGCTTAGTGGCGCACTGCAACGTGCGCCACAGAAGATCTAAGGCGTAGCGCACCTACCAACATATCCATGGCGCACTAGCAGGTGCGCTACGCCTATCTCCACATAACCGTGGCGCACCATGCAGTGCGCCACGGCTAGGAGATAGCTGTAGCGCAAGGCCCGTGGCGCACCACTAGTGCGCCACGGATGGTCCTTTTAGGTGTGCCACAGACGGCCATTTTCCTAGTAGTGTATGATGGGATGAAGCGGCCCGAGCTAACCTTACATGACATCATTCATGAGACTTGCTCCACTCTCAACATGCAACTTGTATTGCATAAGTGGCTTTGCGGGTGCCTGTCTCTCCCATCATAGTATAGATCCAATTTACAAACAAGCACTTGATAGTTCAAGCATCAACGTTGTGGTTCTTGTTCGTAAGTTAGAACGACACTTATTGAAAGCCCCAAACCACGTAAAATATGCAAAGAAAATTAGAGGCGTCTAACTTTGTTTTGCAGGGGTGTGCTGTGATGTGATATGGCCATGATTGTGATTATATTTGATATATGCAATGTTCCTTATTGTAAGTTGGCAACCGGCAGGAGCCATATGGTTGTCTTTAAATTCCGTTAAGACCCGCATGTCTATTCAAAGTAGTTGTAATAGTTGAAGCTGCTGGACGACAACCATGAAAGGGCGCCATTGACCTTGACGCTATACCGGTGATGATGGAGATCATGTTCGTGCTTGAAGATGGAGATCGGAAGCACAAGAAGAAATGCCATATCATATCACATATTATAAATTGCATGTGATGTTAATCCTTTATGCATCTTGTATTGCTTAGTTAACGACGGTAGCATTATAAGATGATCCCTCAAGCACACAAATTTCAAGTTTTAAAGTGTCCATCCTTAGTAAGCACCGTTGCTAAAGCTCGTTGTTTCGAAGCACCACGTGATGATCGGGTGTGTTAGATTCTGCGAGTGTATACAACGTGAGCAAGCCAGATTTGCTCATGCGGAAGCTAATGTGTGATCTTGACGAGCCTAGCATGTACAGACATGGTCTCGGAACACGGATCACCGAAAGGTAAAGCATGAGTCATATAGTAGATATGATGAACATGTTGATTGTTTGCCATTGAAGCTACATCAACTCTCGTGATGATCGGTTTTGATGTGGTGGATTTGGTTCGTGTGGTCACTAAAACAATGTGAGGGATATTGTTTTGAGTGGGAGTTCACCTAGATTAATTTAACTATTAATTAGAACTCAATTTGTCATAAACTTAGTCTAAACTATTGCAAATATGTTGTAGATCAATGGCGGCCCCTACCATCAATTTTAATGCGTTCCTAGAGAAAGAAAAGTTGAAAAACAATGGAAGCAACTTTGCGGATTGATTCTGTAATTTGAGGATTGTCCTCAATGCTGGTAATTTGACCTATGTGCTGGATGCGCCGCTAGGTGACCTGCCTGCAGCTACTGCTACCGATGAAGTAAAGAATGTTTACCTCACTCGGAAGAATTAGTACTCCACAGTTCAGTGTACTATCTTGTATGGTTGGAATCGGAGCTTCGGAAAAGGTTTGAGAACCATGACCCACATGATATTGTCTGTGAAATCAAAATGATATTTGAGGCTCACGCGGCAGTTGAGAGTTATGAGGCTTCTGAAAAGTTCTTTAACTGCAAGATGGAAGAGGGCAACTCCGTCAGTGAGCATGTGCTTAAGATGTCTGGGCACGCAAACAAACTCCAAAGTTTGGGTATAGTGATTCCTAATTCTTTGGGGATTCACCGTGTCCTCCAATCACTACCACCAAGTTATAAGAACTTTGTGATGAACTACAATATGCAAAACATGGACAATACGTTGCCAGAACTCTTCTCCATGTTGAAATCTGCAGAAGTGGAGATCAAGAAAGAGCACCAAGTGTTGTTGGTCAATAACACCACCAAATTCAATAAAGGCAAGTCTAAGAAAAAGGGAAACTTCAAGAAGGGTGGTAAGAAAGTTGCCGCGCCGGCGAAGAAGACCAAGGCTGGGCCTAAGCCTGATACTGAGTGCTTTTACTGCAAGGGAGAAGGTCACTGGAAGCGGAATTGCCCAAATTACTTGGCGGATTTGAAGAACGGCAACATCAAGAAGAAAGGTATATCCGATATACATGTTATTGATGTGTATCTCACTAGTACTCGTAGTAGTGCCTGATTTGATACTGGTTTGGTTGCTCATATTTGTAACTCGAAATAGGTGCTACAGAATAAACGGAAGCTAGCGAAGAACGAGGTGACGATGCGCGTTGGAAATGGATCAAAGGTTGATGTGATCGCGGTCGGCATGCTACCTCTTCATCTACCATCGGGATTAGTTTTATACTTAAATAATTGTTATTTCATGCCTGCGTTGAGCATGAACATTATATCTGGATCATGTTTATTGCGAGACGGTTACTTGTTAAGTCTGAGAATAATGGTTGTTTGATTTATATGAGTAATATGTTTTATGCACATGCACCTGTGGTAGATGGTCTATTCTTATTGAATCTCGATTGTAGTAATACACACATAAATAACATTGAGGCTAAACGTTTGAAATTGAGCGATAACACGACATATATGTGTCACTGTCGTCTTGGTCACATTGGAGTGAAGCGTATGAAGAAACTCCATTCCGATGGACTTCTTGAATCACTTGATTTCGAATCACTTGAAAGATGCGACGCATGTCTGATGGGTAAAATGACTAAGACTCCATTTTCTGGGATGATGGAGCAAGCTACAGACTTATTGGAAATCATACATACCGATGTGTGTGGTCCAATGAGTGTAGCATCGCGTGGTGGTTATCGTTATGTTCTTACCTTCACGGATGACTTGAGTAGATATGGGTATATCTATTTCATGAAACATAAGTCCGAAACTTTCGAGAAGTTTAAGGAATTTCAAAGTGAGGTAGAGAATCAACGTAACAAGAAGATTAAATTTCTACGATCTGATCGTGGAGGTGAATATCTAAGTTGCGAGTTTGGCGAGCATTTGAAGAAATGCGGAATACTTTCACAATTGACACCGCCGGGAACACCACAGTGTAATGGTGTGTCTGAACGTCGTAATCAAACTCTCTTAGATATGGTTCCTTCTATGATGTCACTTATAGATTTACCGCTATCGTTTTGGGGTTATGCATTAGAAACAACCGCATTCACTTTAAATAGGGCACCATCTAAATCCGTTGAAACGACACCGTATGAATTATGGTTTGGGAAGAAACCTAAATTGTCGTTCCTTAAATTTGGGGTTGCGAAGCTTATGTAAAGAAGTTACAGCCGAACAAGCTTGAACCCAAAGCGGAAAAATGTGTCTTCATAGTATACCCGAAGGAAACTATTGGGTATACCTTATATCATAGATCCAAGGGCAAAATCTTCGTTGCTAAGAATGGATCCTTTCTAGAGAAGGAATTTCTCGCGAAAGAAGTGACTGGAAGGAAAGTAGAACTCGACGAGGTTGTTGAACCTTTTCTCGAACTTGCGAGTAGCACAGCACCGGAAGTAGTTCCTATGGCGCCTACACCAATAAGAGAGGAAGCTAATGGTGATGATCATGAAACTTCGGTTTAAGTTGCTACAGAGCCTCGCAGGTCAACGAGAACTCGTACCACTCCTGATTGGTATGATCCCATTATGAGTGTCATGTTGGTGGACAACACCGATGACCCTGCGACATATAAGGAAGCGATGATGAGCCCAGTTTCCAATAAATGGCAAGAAGACATGAAATCCGAGATTGGATCCATGTACGAAAACCAAGTATGGACTTTGGTGGACTTACCGGATGGCCGGAAGGTTGTCGAGAACAAACGGATTTTCAAGAAGAAAACAGATGCTGATGGTAATGTTACTGTCTATAAAGCTCGACTTGTCGCAAAAGGGTTTCGACAAATTCAAGGAGTTGACTACGATGAGATTTTATCACCAGTAGCGAAGCTAAAGTCTGTGAGGATTATATTAGCAATCGCTGCATATTACGATTATGAGATATGGCAGATGGATGTCAAAACGGCATTCCTCAATGGAGACATTGATGAAGAGTTGTATATGATGCAACCCAAAGGTTTGGTCTATCCTAAAGATGCTAACAAGGTGTGCAAACTTCAACGGTCCATATATGGATTGAAGCAAGCATCCCGAAGTTGGAATCAACGTTTTGATAAGGTAGTCAAAAGTTTTGGTTTTATACAAACTTATGGAGAAGCTTGTATTTACAAGAAAGTGAGTGGGAGCTCTGTAGCATTCTTAATACTATATGTAGATGACATATTGTTGATTGGGAATGATGTAGACCTTCTTAATAGTGTCAAGGATTATTTGAATAATAGTTTTTCAATGAAAGATCTTGGTGAAGCAGCTTACATATTAGGCATAAAGATTTATAGAGATAGATCGAGACGCCTAATATCATTGTCACAAAGTACATATTTGGACAAAGTTCTAAAGAGGTTTGGAATGGGGGATAGCAAGAAAGGGTTCTTGCCCATTTTGCCCAATATGACCTTGAGTAAAACTCAAAGTCCAGCAACGGTAGAAGATAGAGAAAGGATGAGTAAGACTCCCTATGCCCCAGCCATAGGATCTCTTATGTATGCCATGCTATGTAATAGACCCGACATTACATATGCTGTTAGTTTGACTAGCAGATATCAAAGTGATCCAGGAGTGGATCATTGGACAGCGGTCAAAAACATCCTTAAGTACTTGAGAAGAACTAAGGATATGGTTCTTTCTTATGGAGGTGATGAACAGATCGTTGTTAAAGGTTACACCGATGCTAGTTGGAACACCGATCCGAATGATTCTAAATCTCAATCTAGATACGTATTTACTTTGAATGGTGCAGCAGTTAGCTGGAGGAGTGCAAAGCTAAGCGTTGTGGCAAGATCTTCAACTGAATCGGAATACATAGCTGCTTCGGAGGCTTCACAAGAAGCGATATGGATGAAGGAGTTCATTACAGAGCTCGGTATGGTTCCAAGTGCGCTGGACCCAATGTCTATCTACTGTGATAACATGGGCACCATAGCCAATGCGCAAGAACCAAGGTCACACAAGAAGCTGAAGCACATCAAGCTACGTTTTCACGCTATTCGAGAACATGTCCAAGATAGTGACATAAAGATTTGGAAAGTACACACAGATCTAAATGTGGCGGATCCGTTGACTAAACCTCTCCCGAGGGAAAAACATGACCAACACCAAACTGCCATGGGTGTTCGGTATATTACCATGTAATCTAGATTAGTTGACTCTAGTGCAAGTGGGAGATTGTTGGAGATATGCCCTAGAGGCAATAATAAATGTAGTTATTATTATATATTTGTGTTTATGATAAATGTTTACATTCATGCTATAACAGTATTAACCGGAAACATTAATACTTGTGTGATTTGTAAACTAAATTAGAGTCCCTAGTAAAGCCTCTTTATAATACTAGCTTGTTGGTTAATAGATGATCATGGTTTCCTGATCATGAACATTGAGATGTTGTTAACAACAAGATCATATCATTAGGAGAATGGTATGATGGACATACTCCTATAGATAAGCGTAGCATAAAGATCAAGTCATTTTAATAGTTCAATTGCTATAAGCTTTCTGATACATAGTAACCTAATTCCTTTGACCATGAGATCATGCTAATCACCATCACCGGAAGGATGCTTTGATGACATCAATGTTGGAGATATGCCCTAGAGGCAATAATAAATGTAGTTATTATTATATCTTTGTGTTTATGATAAATGTTTACATTCATGCTATAATAGTATTAACAAGGAAACATTGATACTTGTGTGATTTGTAGACTTAATTTGAAGTCCCTAGTATAGCCTCTATACTTCACTAGCTTGTTGGTTGATAAATGATTGAGGTTTCCCTATCATGAACATAGAGATGTTATCAACAACAAGATCATATCGTTAGGAGAATGATATGGTGGACATACTCCTATAGATAAGCGTAGCATAAAGATCAAGTCATTTCAATAGTTCAATTGTTATATGCTTTCTGATACATAGTAACCTAATTCCTTCGACCATGAGATCATGCATATCACCTTTACCGGATGGATGCTTTGATGACATCAAACACCACACCGTAACTGGGTGGCTATAAAGGTGGCATTGAGTGTTCGGAAAGTATTGGTTGAAACACATGGATCAAGAGTGGGATTTGTCCATCCATATGACGGATAGATATACTCTGGGCCTTCTCGGTGGAATGTCATCCAATTAGCTTGCAAGCATGTGACTGGATCACAAGGGATCACATATCACGGGAACGAGAAAAGAGTACTTATCGGTAACGAGGTTGAACTAGGTATGCAGAGATACCGACGATCATAACCTCGGATAAGTAAACTATCGTGAGACAAAGGGAAATTGGTATCGTATGTAAGTGGTTCATTCGATCGCAAAGTAATCGTAGAAATATGTGGGAGCCATATGAATTTCTAGATTCCTCTATTGGTTATTGTTCGGAGAAGTGTCTCGATCATGTCCGCATAATTCACGAACCGTAGGGAGACACACTTAAGGATTCGACGTTGGTTGAGTAGTTATGGTATTATGAGAAAGAGACCGAATGTTGCTCGGAGTCTCGGATGGGATCCGGGATATCACGAGGTGATCCGGAATGGTCCGAAGAATAAGATTCATATAAGGAAAGTCCCATTTCGGAGTTCGGGAATGATTCCGGTGTTTTCATCGGGAATGTTCTAGAAGGTTCCGGAATGTCCGGCACTCCGGAGGGGAAGGGGTACATGAATGTGTCATTGCATATTGGAATGATTGCATCATGTACTTAGTGTTCTCGCTGTTCCAAATAAAGGATTAAATTTAATCCTTAATTGAAAAGTCAAATAGCAAGTTTGAAAAGTCAAACGGCTAAGACAGGAAAGAGAGGGAAAGAGGAAAGAGGGAAACCGAGTTGGGGAGGGAGACCCTCCTCCAACCGGCGCGCCTCCTCCAAGCCGAGTTGGGGAGGGACTCCCCTCCCCCCCCATGGCGCGGCCGGCCCCTCCACCTATAAAAGGAGGGGTAGGGCCCCCTCCTCTAGACACACAAGTTCCTATCCTCTAAATCTAAACCCTAGACCTAGACCCCGGTTTAGAGCCGCTTTGGTTTAGAGCTTCTAATTGCACTAGCCTTCGGATTAGAGCCTTCTAATTGGTGTGTCTAAACCCTAGACCACTAAAGCTCTCTCATACTCCACCATACTCGCTCCGGCTTAAGGCGAAGCCCTGCGGGATCTCCCCTCTACTTCCGGTACCACGCCGTTGTGCTGCCGGAATCGCGAGGAGAGTGCTACAACCTCCGCTGCCTGCTGGAACAAGGGAGAGGAAGGTCTTCGTCGAGTACCGAACGTGTGACCGACTGCGGGAGCGCTGCCGGAATGCAGCGCCGGAAGGATCGTCTACACGATCTTGAGATCGGGAAGAGTACGACTACATCACCCACGAGAATCCGCTCTCGTTAAACACTTTGGAATCTTCGAGGGTAAGTTATTCCATCGACTCGTTGCTACAATCTAGTAGATAGATCTTGGCTTGTTTGTTTGTATGCGATAGAAAATTTTTGTTTTCCATGCTACGAATCCCTACAGTGGTATCAGAGCCGTGTCTATATGTAGATCTGTTGCACGAGTAGAACACAATGGTCATTGTGGGCGTTGATGCTTTTATTGTCGATTGCTTCTTGTGTACTTTGCATCTTGCGGTATGTTGGGATGAACCGGCCCGGGCTAACCTTACATGACATCGTTCATGAGACTTGCTCCACGCTTGACATGCAACTTGTATTGCATAAGTGGCTTTGCGGGTGCCTGTTTCTCCTAGCATAGTTAAGATCCAATTTACAACGGGTGATCAACAATGCTAGTATCAATGTTGTGGTTCTTGTTCGTAAGTTAGAACGACACTTATTGAAAGCCCCAAACCACGTAAAATATGCAAAGAAAGTAGAGGCGTCTAACTTTGTTTTGCAGGGGTGTGCAGTGATGTGATATGGCCATGAGTGTGATTATATTTGATGTATGCAATGTTCCTTATTGTAAGTTGGCAACCGGCAGGAGCCATATGGTTGTCTTTAATTTATGTTAAGACCCGCGTGTCTATTCAAAGTAGTTGTAATAGTTGAAGCCGGTGGACGACAACCATGGAGAAGCGTCATTGACCTTGATGCAATGCCGGTGATGACGGAGATCATGTTCGTGCTTGAAGATGGAGATCGGAAGCACAAAGAAGAAAGGCCATATCATATCACATATTATTGAATTGCATGTGATGTTAATCCTTTATGCATCTTGTATTGCTTAGTAGACGACGGTAGCATTATAAGATGATCCCTCATGCACATCAATTTCAAGTCATAAAGTGTTCACCCTTAGTTAGCACCGTTGCTAAAGCTTGTTGTTTCGAAGCACCACGTGATGATCGGGTGTGTTAGATTCTGCAAGTGTATACAACGTGAGCAAGCCAGATTTGCTCATGCGGAAACTAAGGTTTGATCTTGACGAGCCTAGCATGTACAGACATGGTCTCGGAACACGGATCACCGAAAGGTAAAGCATGAATCATATAGTAGATATGATGAACATGATGATTGTTCGCCATTGAAACTATATCAACTCTCGTGATGATCGGTGTTGATGTAGTGGATTTGGTTTGTGTGATCACTAAAACAATGTGAGGGATATTGTTTTGAGTGGGAGTTCACCTAGTTTAATTTCATTATTAATTTGAACTCAATTTGTCATAAACTTAGTCTAAACTATTGCAAATATGTTGTAGATCAATGGCAGCCCCTACCATCAAGTTTAATGCGTTCCTAGAGAAAGAAAAGTTGAAAAACAATGGAAGCAACTTCGCGGATTGGTTCCGCAATTTGAGGATTGTCCTCACAGCTGGTAATTTGACCTATGTGCTGGATGCACCGCTGGGTGACCCACCTGCAGCTGATGCTCCCGATGAAGTAAAGAATGTTTACCTCGCTCGGAAGAATCAGTACTCCATAGTTCAGTGTGCTATCTTGTATGGTTTGGAATCGGAGCTTCAGAAAAGGTTTGAAGAATCAGACCCATATGATATTGTCGAGGATCTCAAATTGATTTTTGAGACTCATGCGGCAATTGAAAGCTATGAGGCTTCTGAAAAGTTCTTTAACTGCAAGATGGAAGAAGGAAGCTCCGTCAGTGAGCATGTGCTTAAGATGTCTGGGCACGCAAACAAACTTCAAAGCTTGGGTATAGTGATTCCTAATGCTTTGGGGATTTACCGTGTCCTACAATCACTACCACCAAGTTACAAGAACTTTGTGATGAACTACAACATGCATAACATGAACAAGACGTTGCCAGAACTCTTTGCCATGTTGAAATCTGCAGAAGTGGAGATAAAGAAAGAGCACCAAGTGTTGTTGGTCAATAAGACCACCAAATTCAAGAAAGGCAAGTCTAAGCAAAAGGGACACTTCAAGAAGGGTGGTAAGAAAGTTACCACGCCGGCGAAGAAGACCAAGGCTGGACCCAAGCCTGATACTGAGTGCTTTTACTGCAAGGGAGAAGGTCACTGGAAGCGGAATTGCCCAAATTACTTGGCGGATCTGAAGAACGGCAACATCAAGAAGAAAGGTATATCTGATATACATGTTATTGATGTGTATCTCACTAGTACTCGTAGTAGTGCCTGGGTATTTGATACTGGTTCGGTTGCTCATAATTGTAACTCGAAACAGGTGCTGCAGAATAAACGGAAGCTAGTGAAGAACGAGGTGACGATGCGCGTGGGAAACGGATCAAAGGTTGATGTGATCGCGGTCGGCATGCTACCCCTTCATCTACCATCGGGATTAGTTTTATACTTAAATAATTGTTATTTAGTGCCTGTGTTGAGCATGAACATTATATCGGGATCTTGTTTATTGCGAGACGGTTACTTGTTTAAGTCCGAGAATAATGGTTGTTCGATTTATATGAGTAATATGTTTTATGCACATGCACCTTTGATAGATGGTCTATTCTTATTGAATCTCGATAGTGGAAATACACATATCAACAACATTGAGGCTAAACGTTTGAAATCAAGCGATAATTCGACCTATATGTGGCACTGTCGTCTTGGTCACATTGGAGTGAAACGTATGAAGAAACTCCATTCCGATGGACTTCTTGAATCACTTGATTTTGAATCACTTGAAAGATGCGAAGCATGTCTGATGGGAAAAATGACTAAGACTCCATTTTCTGATATGATGGAGCGAGCTACGGACTTATTGGAAATCATACATACCGAGTGTGTGGTCCAATGAGTGTAGCATCACGCGGTGGTTATCGTTATGTTCTTACCTTCACGGATGACTTGAGTAGATATGGGTATATCTATTTCATGAAACATAAGTCCGAAACTTTTGAGAAGTTTAAGGAGTTTCAAAGTGAGGTAGAGAATCAACGTAACAAGAAGATTAAATTTCTACGTTCTGATCGTGGAGGTGAATATCTAAGTTACGAGTTTGGCGAGCATTTGAAGAAATGTGGAATACTTTCACAGTTGACACCGCCGGGAACACCACAGCGTAATGGTGTGTCCGAACGTCGTAATCGAACTCTCTTAGATATGGTTCGTTCTATGATGTCACTTACAGATTTACCGCTATCATTTTGGGGTTATGCATTAGAAACAGCCGCATTCACTTTAAATAGGGCACCGTATAAGTCCGTTGAAATGACACCGTATGAATTATGGTTTGGGAAGAAACCTAGATTGTCGTTCCTTAAAGTTTGGGGGTGCGAAGCCTATGTAAAGAAGTTACAGCCGGACAAGCTTGAACCCAAAGCGGAAAAATGCGTCTTCATAGGATACCCGAAGGAAACTATTGGGTATACCTTCTATCATAGATCCGAAGGCAAAATCTTCGTTGCCAAGAATGGATCCTTTCTAGAGAAGGAATTTCTCTCGAAAGAAGTGACTAGAAGGAAAGTAGAACTCGACGAGGTTGTCGAACCTTCTCTCGAAATTGCGAGTAGCGCAGCACCGGAAGAAGTTCCTGTGGTGCCTGCACCAAATAGAGAGGAAGCTAATGATGGTGATCATGAAACTTCGGTTGAAGTTGCTACAGAGCCTCAGAGGTCAACGAGAACTCGTACCACTCCAGATTGGTATGATCCCGTTATGAGTGTCATGTTGGTGGACAACACCGATGACCCCGAGACATATGAGGAAGCAATGATGAGCCCAGATTCCAATAAATGGCAAGAAGCCATGAAATCCGAGATTGGATCCATGTACGAAAACCAAGTATGGACTTTGGTGGACTTACCGGATGGCCGGAAGGCTGTCGAGAACAAATGGATTTTCAAGAAGAAAACAGATGCTGATGGTAATGTTACTGTCTATAAAGCTCGACTTGTCGCAAAAGGGTTTCGACAAATTCAAGGAGTTGACTACGATGAGACTTTCTCACCGGTAGCGACGCTAAAGTCTGTGAGGATTATGTTAGCAATCGCTGCATATTATGATTATGAGATATGGCAGATGGATGTCAAAACAGCATTCCTCAATGGAGATATTGATGAAGAGTTGTATATGATGCAACCCAAAGGTTTTGTCGATCCTAAAGATGCTAACAAGGTATGCAAACTTCAACGGTCCATTTATGGATTGAAGCAAGCATCCTGAAGTTGGAATCAACGTTTTGATAAGGTGATCAAAAGTTTTGGTTTTATACAAACTTATGGAGAAGCTTGTATTTACAAGAAAGTGAGTGGGAGCTCTGTAGCATTCTTAATACTATATGTAGATGACATATTCTTGATTGGGAATGATGTAGACCTTCTTAATAGTGTCAAGGAATATTTGAATAATAGTTTTTCAATGAAGGATCTTGGCGAAGCAGCTTACATATTAGGCATAAAGATTTATAGAGATAGATCGAAACGCCAAATATCATTGTCACAGAGTACATATTTGGACAAAGTTCTAAAGAGGTTTGGAATGGAAGATAGCAAGAAAGGGTTCTTGCCCATGTTGCCCAATACGACCTTGAGTAAAACTCAAAGTCCGACGTCGGTAGAAGATAGAGAAAGGATGAGTAAGACTCCCTATGCCTCAGCCATAGGATCTCTAATGTATGCCATGTTATGTACTAGACCCGACATTGCATATGTTGTTAGTTTAACTAGCAGATATCAAAGTGATCCAGGAGTGGATCATTGGACAGCGGTCAAAAACATCCTTAAGTACTTGAGAAGAACTAAGGATATGGTTCTTTCTTATGGAGGTGATGAACAGCTCGTTGTTAATGGTTACACCGATGCTAGTTGGAACACCGATCCGGATGATTCTAAATCACAATCTGGATACGTATTTATTTTGAATGGTGCAGCAGTTAGCTGGAGGAGTGCAAAGCAAAGCGTTGTGGCGAGATCTTCAACTGAATCGGAATACATGGCTGCTTCGGAGGCTTCACAAGAAGCGATATGGATGAAAGAGTTCATTACAGAGCTGGGTGTGGTTCCTAGTGCGCTGGACCCAATGTCTATCTACTGTGATAACATGGGCGCCATAGCCAATGCGCAAGAACCAAGGTCACACAAGAAGCTGAAGCACATCAAGCTACGTTTTCACGCTATTCGAGAACATATCCAAGATGGGGATATAAAGATTTGCAAAGTACACACAGATCTGAATGTGGCGGATCCGTTGACTAAACCTCTCCCGAGGGCAAAACATGACCAACACCAAACTGCCATGGGTGTTCGGTATATTACCATGTAATCTAGATTAGATGACTCTATTGCAAGTGGGA
The DNA here is from genome assembly GCA_916181665.1 of Avena sativa. Taxonomy (NCBI): domain Eukaryota; kingdom Viridiplantae; phylum Streptophyta; class Magnoliopsida; order Poales; family Poaceae; genus Avena; species Avena sativa. The sequence goes on along the minus strand of OV702280.1, from coordinate 384,654,412 downwards.
GACTGTTGGAGATATGCCCTAGAGGCAATAATAAATGTAGTTATTATTATATCTTTGTGTTTATCATAAATGTTTACATTCATGCTATAATAGTATTAACAAGGAAACATTGATACTTGTGTGATTTGTAGACTTAATTTGAAGTCCCTAGTATAGCCTCTATACTTCACTAGCTTGTTGGTTGATAAATGATTGAGGTTTCCCTATCATGAACATTGAGATGTTATCAACAGCAAGATCATATCATTAGGAGAATGATATGGTGGACATACTCCTATAGATAAGCGTAGCATAAAGATCAAGTCATTTCAATAGTTCAATTGCTATATGCTTTCTGATACATAGTAACCTAATTCCTTCGACCATGAGATCATGCATATCACCTTTACTGGATGGATGCTTTGATGACATCAAACACCACACCGTAACTGGGTGGCTATAAAGGTGGCATTGAGTGTTCGGAAAGTATTGGTTGAAACACATGGATCAAGAGTGGGATTTGTCCATCCATATGACGGATAGATATACTCTGGGCCCTCTCGGTGGAATGTCATCCAATTAGCTTGCAAGCATGTGACTGTATCACAAGGGATCACATATCATGGGAACGAGAAAAGAGTACTTATCGGTAACGAGGTTGAACTAGGTATGCAGAGATACCGACGATCATAACCTCGGATAAGTAAACTATCGTGAGACAAAGGGAAATTGGTATCGTATGTAAGTGGTTCATTCGATCGCAAAGTAATCGTAGAAATATGTGGGAGCCATATGAATTTCCAGATTCCTCTATTGGTTATTGTTCGGAGAAGTGTCTCGATCATGTCCGCATAATTCACGAACCGTAGGGAGACACACTTAAGGATTCGACGTTGTTTGAGTAGTTATGGTATTATGAGAAAGATACCGAATGTTGTTCGGAGTCTCGGATGGGATCCGGGATATCACGAGGTGATCCGGAATGGTCCGGAGAATAAGATTCATATAAGGAAAGTCCCGTTTCGGAGTTCGGGAATGATTCCGGTGTTTTCATCGGGAATGTTCTAGAAGGTTCCGGAATGTCCGGCACTCCGGAGGGGAAGGGGTACATGAATGTGTCATTGCATATTGGAATGATTGCATCATGTACTTAGTGTTCTCGCTGTTCCAAATAAAGGATTAAATTGAATCCTTAATTGAAAAGTCAAATAGCAAGTTTGAAAAGTCAAACGGCTAAAACAGGAAAGAGAGGGAAATAGGAAAGAGGGAAACCGAGTTGGGGAGGGAGACCCTCCTCCAACCGGCGCGCCTCCTCCAAGCCGAGTTGGGGAGGGACTCCCCTCCCTCCCCATGGCGCGGCCGGCCCCTCCACCTATAAAAGGAGGGGCAGGGCCCCCTCCTCTAGACACACAAGTTCCTATCCTCTAAATCTAAACCCTAGCCCTAGACCCCGGTTTAGAGCCGCTTTGGTTTAGAGCTTCTAATTGCACTAGCCTTCGGATTAGAGCCTTCTAATTGGTGTGTCTAAACCCTAGACCACTAAAGCTCTCTCATACTCCACCATACTCGCTCCGGCTTAAGGCGAAGCCCTGCGGGATCTCCCCTCTACTTCCGGTACCACGCCGTTGTGCTGCCGGAATCGCGAGGAGAGTGCTACAACCTCCGCTGCCTGCTGGAACAAGGGAGAGGAAGGTCTTCGTCGAGTACCGAACGTGTGACCGACTGCGGGAGCGCTGCCGGAACGCAGCGCCAGAAGGATCGTCTACACGATCTTGAGATCGGGAAGAGTACGACTACATCACCCACGAGAATCCGCTCTCGTTAAACACTTTGGAATCTTCGAGGGTAAGTTATTCCATCGACTCGTTGCTACAATCTAGTAGATAGATCTTGGCTTGTTTGTTTGTATGTGATAGAAATTTTTGTTTTCCATGCTACGAATCCCTACAATCAAACACCACACTGTAACTGGGTAGCTATAAATATGGCATTGAGTGTTCGGAAAGTATGGGTTGAGACACATGGATCAAGAATTGGATTTGTCCATCCATATGACGGATAGATATACTCTGGGCCCTCTCGGTGGAATGTCATCCAATTAGCTTGCAAGCATGTGACTGGATCACAAGGGATCACATACACGGGAACGAGAAAAGAGTACTTATCGGTAACGAGGTTGAACTAGGTATGCAGAGATACCGACGATCAAAACCTCGGATAAGTAAACTATCGTGAGACAAAGGGAAATTGGTATCGTATGTAATTGGTTCATTCGATCGCAAAGTAATCGTAGAAATATGTGGGATCCATATGAATTTCCATATTCCTCTATTGGTTATTGATCGGAGAAGTGTCTCGATCATGTCCGCATAATTCACGAACCGTAGGGAGACACACTTAAGGATTCGATGTTGTTGAGTGGTTATGGAATGATGAGTAAGAGACCGAATGTTGTTCGGAGTCTCGGATGGGATCCGGGATATCACGAGGAGATCCGGAATGGTCCGGAAAATAAGATTCATATAAGGAAAGTCCTGTTTCGGAGTTCGGGAATGATTCCGGTGTTTTCACCAGGAATGTTCTAGAAGGGTCCGAAAGGTCCGGCACTCCGGAGGGGAAGGGTACATGAATGTGTCATGACAATATGGAATGGTTGCATCATGTACTAGGTCACTTTGCTGGACAATATGGAGATAGAAATCAAATCCAAGTTTGAAAGTCAAATGCCAATTTGAAAAGTCAAACGCCAAGTTTGCTTGGTGGAGGGAGAGTAGGAAACCTACTTTGGCAGCAAGTCCCACTCCCTCCACCCGCCGGCCAAGGAGGGCGAGTTGGAGGAGGACTCCCTCCTCCCAAGCCGCCACCCTCCACCTATATAAGGAGGGGTAGGGTTGCCCCCTACCCTTACACCCAAAACCCTAGCCTCAAGTCGCCGGCGCCACCACCTCCTTGTGCCGCCGCCTAGGGCACCTCCAACTCGGCGAGTTGGGGTTTCCCCAAACCCTAGCCGCCGGCCAAGCCCTCCCCTTGGTGCCCTCTAAACCCTAGATCACCAAGGCCTCTCTCATACTCCACCATACTCGCTCCAGCTTAAGGCGAAGCCCTGCGAGATCTCCCCTCTACTTCCGACACCACGCCGTCGTGCTGCCGGAATCGCGAGGAGAGTGCTACAACCTCCGCTACCTGCTGTAACAAGGGAGAGGAAGGTCTTCATCGAGTACCGAACGTGTGACCGGCTGCGTAAGCGCTGCCGGAAGGATCATCTACGCGATCTTGAGATCGGCAAGAGTACGACTACATCACCCACGAGATTCTTCTCTCGTTAACCGCTTTGGAATCTTCGAGGGTGAGTTCCTCTATCGACTCGTTGCTACAATCTAGTAGATATATCTTGGCTTGTTTGTTTGCATGCGATAGAAAATTTTTGTTTTCCATGCTACGAACCCCTACACTGCCTACCTCTATATAAAGGACAGGAGGGCACGACGAGGAGGCTCTCTCGCATATCACCGCATACACACCTCCATGCCAGATTGCATATGCGCACCCTTGTAACTTTAGGTTCCGCCGTAATCAAGAGCAGACAAGCAGGAGTAGGGTTTTCCCTCCGGGGGCCTAAAAATGGGTAAACCTCGTGTCACCGTGTTGCTTGTTTGCTAATCATTCCGTGATCTCCAGCATCCCCATCTTCTCCAAAACCCAAGTCCATAACAATGGGCATTGACGAGATTAAACCTCGTCACTTAGATTCCAGATACAGGAGATGGTGAATGCTCCGGGCAGTCGTGTCCGCAGGTTGGAATGGTTTTCAACATCGTCGACGAGGCACAGTTGTTTTATAATGGTTATGCTGAGAAGCTAGGGTTTGGAAGCAGGATAGGTTGCTCAAGAAGGTCCCAGAAAAAAGGATGTGACCATTTAATTAGGAGGGACTTTGAGTGTGCACACGCTCGGAAAGACAAAGTTGCTGGCAGTTCTGTCGATGAGGCACTAGATCTGGAGGTGTTTGATGAAGTGGGGTGAAGCAACGGAAGCAACACTTTATTCTTATAATTTTGGCAGTGCGCCAGCTACGGTGAAAAGGAAAAGAAACAAGCTGAAGTGTCATGATTGCAAGGCTCGCTTGTTAGTTGGGCTGAGGAAGGATAATTGGGAAGTAACAAATTTCGTTGAGGAACACACACATCCACTAATGAGTAGAGAAGAGTGGAAAAGGCATTACAGATCGCATCGTAAGGTGCCCTATAAGGACTACATGTTGATCAAGACGTTGCACAATCGGAACACCGACACATCTCTCATCATGGCCACACTTGGGGACCTTCATAAAACTCTCAGGACACTGTCGTACACAAACCGTGATGTTACAAACATCCGGACCAAGCTGAGAAATGAGGTTTCGCATAGCGATATATCCAAAATAGTTGAGTATTTTCAGAAGATACAAGCGGAGAGCCCGCAATTCTACTATGCTATCAAGCTGGATGAGAACAATGCTATTAGGGCTCTATTCTAGGTGGACGGAAGGACACGTGAGTTGTATCGGAAATTGAAAGACTGTGTATTTTTTTACACCACATTTTGCACAAACCGCTATGACATGCCCTTCGCACCAATTATTGGCATAAATAACCACATGCAAAGCATAATGCTCGGATGTGCCTTGATACCAGATGAGAAGAAGGAAACCCTCAAATGGGTTTTTGAGGCATGGATGGATGCTATGGGTCAAGAACATCCAACCTGCATAATGACGGACCAACATCAAGCAATGGCCGGTGCTATAGATGATGTTTTTCCTGGTACGGTTCATCGGTGTTGCCTATGGCATGTGCTTCGGATAGCACATGATAAGCTTGGAACACTTTTTCGTACACATGAGGTCTTCGAGAAAGAATTTTACTATTGATGATTTTGAAAACATGTGGAAGATGATGTTGTCAAAGCACAGTTTTGTAGAAAACGAACACATGGTCAACATGTGGGGTTGTAGGGATACATGGGCACCAACGTTCTTCAAGAAGAATTTCTTTCCTTTCACTTGTACAACAGGGAGGTCTAAAGGTTTGAACTCGTTTTTCAAGAAGCTCGTGCATCCACAAGACTCAGTTTGGCAATTTGTTAAGCAGTACGAGTACATTCAGGAAACAAGGTTGGATCGAGAGGATAACGCTGGTTTCCTTGGGGAGGCCACAACAGCAGCCGTTTGGTCCAGGTTTGTATTAGTTAGAAACCTTGAGGTCGGCTATGTAGCATAAACTAATTCATCATAATTTATGTGTTTTTAAAATGTTTGTTGTAGTTATAAGATTGAGGAGCAAGCTTCCAAATTTTATACAAGAGCTGCTTTTGGAAAATTTAGGGAATTCATGGAGATGACAATAACATATAGCATATACCCGGTTGCCGGTGAAGGGGTGAAGTTTGAGATTCACAGGAATGATCCGAGAGCACAGAAGATCAGGATTGTAAGTTTCGAGCAGCAGGAAAACTCGTACATGTGCAGCTGCAACCGGTTCAATGTGAATGGCATGTTGTGCCACCACATCCTAAAGGCTATGGTACACACAAACGTGTAAGAAATACCTGCTTCATAGGTGGTCCGAGGCAGCTACTGTTTGTGAAGCAAAGTGCAATAAACCATTTTCTGGTTCTAGCATAATCCCAGATACCAACACACTCAGGTATAATACCTTATGCAAAATGATGAATAAGTTGGCGGCAAAAGCATGCTTTGGCACAGGATCATACAAGATTGTTGAAGGTGGGGTGGAACATTTGAATTTCTTAGTTGATAATTTCCGGATGTCTGGTGGCGTGATGGAACCTGAAACAGGCAAAGAACCAGAGGTAGCAAACAACAATCTGCAGAATCCTCCAAGGTCTGCCAAGAAAGGTCGTACATCAGATAAAGAAAAGAGGAGTAAGCCTTTGGTTGAGATTCGCCAGGAGGAAGCAAAAAAGAAGGGAACTAAACGGAAGAATTATGCGTGTTTGAAATGTCGCGAAACCGATCACATCAGGAGGCATTGCCCTTTTTTGGCATTGGATAACAAGCAAAATGCCGAGCGTGAGGAACAATTGAGACGTGAAACAGATCTTACACTTTGAGGCTTCCAACATGTGTATCTATTAGTATGGTGGAATCATTGAAAGTGTTTTTTCACTAGTAGTAGCATTGTACTTGCAAAACCGGCATAAAAAATCAAAAACGATCGAAACAATACGAAACCTTCGCATGGTGTTATATTATATGACATAGTTACAAGGAAAAATATCAAACCTGGTATATTGATTATGTCTGAAAAAACCTTCACAAAATGACCTATCTCATTCGAGGTTTCTTGGCTTTCGGGTCAAATGAACAATGTTATGGCTAGAATCAAGGCATAGTTTGTGATAATATATCCATATTGTGCATACATGTGCATCATGGGATGGCGAAACAATGTTGCAGGAGGAAGTTTTCCTTTTCGTCGCACCAAAAAGGCATTTTTCATTTTCCGAGCACAAAAAACGGACGGTTTTGTGAAGCAACCACCAAATGGCTAATTCAAAATACTACCACCACATTTTACAAAAATACTAGGCCGCCTTATATGGACAATGTCCCAACGTAGGGAACCAAAACCTTTCCGTCCACCCCTGGTGAAAAAGATAAATTCCTACCGAATCGGTAGGAAGTGGGTCAGATATGAACTACAGGTACATGATCCGATGCTAATGTTTTTATCAAATCATTTTTAGGTTCACAATATTCTATTTTATCAAATATCCAATGCAAGTTTAGCGAGGCTCGGCCCCGAGCTAAGAATCTTTATGCCCGCCGTTCGACAAAGTTTGACGATAGTTTAAAACGGCCATAAAAAATTCAAAAACGATTGAAACAATGTGAAACCTTCGCTTGGTGTGGTGTCATATTATGTGACATAGTTACAACGAAAAATATCAAACCTGGTATATTGATTATGTCTGGAAAAACCTTCACAAAATGACCTATCTCATTCGAGGTTTGTTGGCTTTCGGGTCAAATAACCAATGTTATGGCTAGAATCAAGGCATAGTTTGTGATAATATGCCCATATTGTTTATATATGCGCATCATGGGATGGCGAACAATGATGCAGGAGGAAGTTTTCCTTTTTGTCGCACCAAAAAGCCATTTTTTATTTTCTGAGCACAAAAAGCGGACGGTTTTGTGAAGCAACCACCAAATGGATAATTAAAATTGCTACCAACACATTTTAAAAAAATACTAGATCACCTTATATGGAAAATGTCCCAATAGGAGGGTCCGAAACCTTTCCGTCCATCCCTGGTGAAAAAGATAAATTCCTGCCGAATCGGTAGGAAGTGGGTCAGATATGAACTATAGGTACATGATCCGACGCTCATGTTTTTTTACAAAAATCATTTTTAGGTTCACAATATGTTATTTTATCAAAGATCCAATGCAAGTTTAGCTTTTTGTCGCACCAAAAAGGCATTTTTCATTTTCCGAACGCAAAAACGGGGATTTTCTGAAGCAACCACCAAATAGCTGATTCAAAAATGGAGGATTTGTGATTAGTTGATATGGATATCATATTAAGATTCCTTTCATTTTTTTGATCAATTTAGACATATTATTTATCAAATTCTGATTTACGTATTTAAAGATATTAATTATTCCATATTAAATAGAAAAATAGGTTCTTTTATTTAAATAGTAAAATTATTATATTTTTATTTGAATTCAATAGTATTTTTATTTGAATCAGTAATACTTTTACTTATTCATTGTTGTTTACTTATTCGCATGGTGTTATATTATGTGACAACTAGGTACAAATTGCTTCGCGGAAACTGATGATGAGTGCAGCAACACTTCGTTGGGAGACCCCAAGAGGAAGGTATGATGAGCACAGCAGCAAGTTTTCCCTCAGTTAGAAACCAAGGTTAACAAACCAGTAGGAGGAAGGAAATGACTCAAAGGTGTTGCTAGCCACTTCAAGACCTACATAACACAAACTCAAGACTTTTCCCCCAACGAACAGTGAGGTTGTCAATCTCACCGGTTTGTTGTAACAAAGGATTAAATCTATGGTGTGAAAGGTAAGAGTGGTTTGCAACAAGTAAACGGTAAACAGTGGAAGATGTATCAATGGTAAAGATTGGACCGGGGTCCATAGTTCACTAGAGGTGTTCTCCTTAGATAAACAAACATGGCATGTCGGGTAAACAAATTACAGCAGGGCAATTGACAGGATTGAGCAAGGCATAACAATGCAATACTAGACATCATGATCCTATGAGATTCGATTGGGCAATACAACAAGATACATAGACCGCCATTCAACTGCATCTATTACTAGAAGTCCACCTTTGGGTTATCATCCAAACCTCTTGCAGTATTAAGTTGCAAGCAACAAACAACTGCTTTAAGCAAAGTGTGTAAGGTAAACAATCCACTTGTTCCATGAACAAGAGACCGTTGTTTTCTCCCTAGTAGCAATAGCACATCTACAACCTTAGAGATTTATGTCACTTCCGTTGGATTAAATATAGGCATGAACCCACTATCGAGCATAAATACCCCCTCTTAGAGTCACTAGCAACTACTTGGCCAACATAGCTACTAACAACGGAGAGCATGCAAGATCACAAACAACACAGACATGATAGAATCAATAAGACAAAACCATTAATCAATCTGACATAGTAATCTCAATATCCATCGGATCCCCGCAAACACAACATGCATGATTACAAATAGATGAGATCTTGATCATGAATGAAGCTCACAAGATCTAGACATGAAATCACAAAGGAGGAGATACAACCATCTAGCTACTACATGGACCCGTAGTCCAAGGTGGAACTACTCACGCTTCATACCAAAGGCTGGCATGATGAAGAAGAAGGCCTCCAGGATGATCTCCCCTCTGGCAGAGTGCTAGGAAGAGCTTCATATCCCCCCGATCTAGGGACGATGGTGGCGGCGGCTACAGACGGTTTCATGGAATATTGATCGGGTACTTATGGTTTAGGCATCGGGGGCTTCTTATAGGCGAAAAGGCGAGGCAGGAGAGTGGCTAGGGGGCCCACACCCTGCCCAGGCGCGGCCTAGGGTGGGCCCGTGCCTGGGGGGTTGCAGCCGCCCTATGGCTCCCCTCCGTCTCTCCTCTAGACTCTGCGTTCTCCTCGATGAAATATTGACTTTGGCTTTTGTCCCGTCCAATTCCGAGAATATTTCCTTACTAGATTTTCTGGAACCAAAAACAGCAAAAAACAGGCAACTAGCACTGCGGCAACTTGCTAATAGGTTAGTACCAGAAAACATATAAAAACACCTCAAAGTGTGGACAAAGCAAAGCAAGATAGATACTAAAAAAGTATGGAACATAAAAAATTATAGGAGATGTCTGGCCAAGTTAGGGTTAGGTATTGAAGGCACCAACAATTCTTCCGTAAAGTGAGGGATTAGAGAAAGGGTTTCCATTAGTAGCAGATAGTTTGTTTTTGTGCCTATAGGTATATAAATTGGGTTGAGGTGAGACATGTGGGATCTCTCAAGTATATTGAGTGCATACTGTTATTGAAAAACAAGAATAGCAGAGTTATTTCGATGCACTTTAATACCAAGGAAGTGATGGATGTCAGCTAAATCAAACATAAAAACTCATTCTTGAGAGAGCAAATGATGGATTACAGTAAATAGGAAATGTAGGAACCAGTGTGACGGATAAAAAGGGAGAAACCACACTTAGAAGAAACAAAGCCAATGGTAAAGGAAGAATTTTTTACATTGATGAAACCATTGGCGTAGTGCTTGCTTACAGACATAAAGGGACTTGTTGAGGCGACACACATGTTTGGGAAATTGAGAATCAAAAAAACCACATGCTTGTTTACAAAAGACAAGCTCATCAATATTACCAACAAGGAAGGTGTTTTTGACATCCAATTGATGCATAGGTCATTGTTGACATGTGGCCAGACTAAGGACAGCCCGGACTATTGCCGGTTTGAACACCGGGCTAAAAGCCTCTCCATAATCCAAGCGAGGTTGCTGACTGAAACCACGAACCACCCATCTTGCCTTTTGTTGTGCCAAGGAGCCATCAAGATGCTATTTATGCCAAAACACCCATTTCTTGGATACCATATTTTGCTCGTGTCAGCATCCCCTGTGGGTTCTGGGGTGGATGTACCATAATAGCACCAAGAGTTAGTGCAGGATGATGTGGCAGCGTGGGAGTGGATGAAGCAAAGTTGGATGGTGATGGGAGAATACCAATCGGGGTACACCCATGAAGAGGAATCGCTAGCTGGATTGCCAATCCTAGAGCGGGTCGACTCGCCGAATATAACGACTGGCATATACTGGACCCATACGACTGGCGTCGACTGGAGGCCCAAGACGGCGACTCGTATACAAAGCCCACAAGTACTTGTAAACCCTAGCTGGCTGTATATATAAAGCCACCAGGGACACCCCCGGGGTATGTCATATTAGATCATCTCACATCCCATTAGATCTAATCTCTTCCGCCGTTCCCGCCGCCTACGGCGGCTCAGTTATAAACCAATCTATAAACATATACTGGATTGACAGCAGGATATAGCGATCCTCCACCAAGGAGACGTGAACCTGGGTATATCGTGTCAATCTCGCTCTCGGATTCTCCTACGTTGTCTTTCTCACTCTACGTAAGCTATCTCCAGTAGCATCTGTCGTGCCAATACCACGACAGTTAGCGCCCACTGTAGGGCAAGCGGTGCATGGAGATGATGATCCGGATGGGATCCCTCACCATCAACGACGACAAGATCGCATCTGATGGAGTCAACCTGAGTCACCCGATGGATTTGATCGTGATTCGCAAGCAATCAAGGCGGCTCACGGTTCATCGCGTGTGGATGGACGCTCAGCTGCTGTGGTGCGATCGAGTACAAGGCGGTTTGATGCGGCATCCACGTGATCTATTCTCCAGCAGCAGTAGAGAAACCCATCATGCGAACGACATACATGAGCATGTGGCCATGGCTAAATTTTATATTCATTATTATATTTCGGTACATTGACTATAATGTAAATCAGCTAATCATTTATTTGTTTTGATATACAAGCATCACACGTCCTAAATTTGGGATTCATGCGTCCAGGAAACCAGGATGTTCTTCACGTTTGACTCATCGCCGACTTCGTCCGTTGTGACAACTCGCTGCACTCGTGGACTCTTTATCTTTGGCGACTCATCCGCCGCGGACTCGCCTCTCACAACCTCGTCCATCGCTGATTCTCCATTCTACCGGCTCGCCGACTCGCCATGCTCCAGAACTCGTCTAAACGCAAACATGCTTAAACGCGGACTCGCTAGGCTCGGCGACTCACCCACCGCTTGGGGACTCGCCCGCCATGAACTCGTCATCAACGGCTCGCCACGTCGGAGACTTGCCTGCCTTATATTCGCCGTGCTCGGCGACTCCCCCACCGTGTCGACTCTGTCCGTATTTGACAACTAAGTTTCTTTATATTCGTACATGTTATAAGTCCAAAACATATTTATCTTTTCGTTCAATTTACAAAACCATACTTGGAATCGATTTCAGTTTTGTCTGTTGTTTATTCGCGTCCGTCGAAGTAATGAGGCTGGGTACCAAAAGGTCGACCTTGTCTTCGGATTCAACAGTCTGGCATCGTGTCTCTGTTACTCGGCAAGCGTTTAATGCTGGAGGTCTGTCTACTTATAAAAAGATACGCATAAACCTTTCATACTACTAACTGATCCATTTAACAGACGTGCATTTTATTTCAACACCTACGAATCGCACTCTTTACAAATGTTAAATATATTTCATAAATACACCTTATTACAGTCATACCTTTTTATCCTTCTCAGCAAAACAGTCTGGTGTCTTTCTCGCCACTCGCCGCGCTCGGGGACTCGGCGCGTTCTAGACTCGGCACTCGCCGGTCTCTCGATCTCGCCACTCGTTGTGCTCGGGGACTCGGTACTCGCTCGACCTCGCCACTCGCCGCGCTCGGGGGACTCGGCGCGCTCCAGACAGCGGCACTCACCGATCGCCTAACCTCGCCACTCGCCGCGCTCGGGGACTCGACGCGCTCATGACAGCAGCACTCGTCGGTTGCCCGACTTCGCCACTCTCTGCGCTCGGGGACTCGGTGCGCTACAGATAGCGCCACTCGCCGATCGCCCGACCTCGCCACTCGGCGCGCTCGGGGACTCGGCACTCGCCGGTCGCTCGACCTCGCCACTCGCCACGCTCAGGGACTCGGCGCGCTCCAGACAGCGGCACTTGCCGGTCGCCTGACCTCACTACTCGCCGTACTCAGGGACTCGGCGCGCTACAGACAGCGCCGCTCGCCGGTCGCCCGACCTCGCCACTCGCCATGCTCGGGGACTTGGCACGCTCCACGATCGGGGACTCGCCGCAACTGGAGGCTTTGCTGACTCCCTGCGTCTTTCGCCAACTGGCCATCACCGACTGGATCACGCCGAACGCCGACCACTTCACGGTTCTTTCCTCTGTTCAGGAGCCCGTCATCGATTCGCCATGATCCATCGTCAAGACTCTCCGCGCCCTGCCTCAAGCCCGCGTCGGAATCCATGACGCGCTCGGAGACTACTGATGGGGGAATACCAATCGGGGTACACCCATAAAGAGGAATCGCCAGCTGGATCGTCAATCCTATAGCGGGTCCACTCGCCTTATATGACGACTGGCATATACTGGACCCATAAGACTGGCGCCAACTGGAGGCCCAAGATGGCGACTCGTATACAAAGCCCACAACCACTTGTAAATCCTAGCTGGCTACATATATAAAGCCACCAGGGGACCCCCACGGGTATGTCATATTAGATCATCTCACATCCCATTAGATCTAATCTCTCCCGCCGTTCCAGCCGCCTACGGCGGCTCCCTTGTAAACCAATCTATGAACATATACTGGATTAACAACAGGATGTAGCGATCCTCCACCGAGGGGACGTGAACCTGGGTACATTTTGTGTCAATCTTGCTCCCGGATTCTCCTATGTCGCCTTGCTCCCTCTACGTAAGCTACCCAGTGGCATCTGCCGTGCCAATACCACGACAAGTGGCATCGAGGACGAGGTGGATTCCTGCGCAGGGGAGGGACCATATACTAGGGATGACGATCCTGAGGATGATGTTGCCAGGCTAGCAACAGGGGTAGGTGGAGTTAATGTCGAAGATGATTGCGCTGACGCGGTTGGTGGAGGGAATCCTGGGGTCGATACGATGCATCGACGTGTGTTGGTTGGTTGGAGCGGAACTGGATCCAGGGGAGGAGGATTTGCTGTGGTGCGAGTTGGTGTGGCTCCAGTGTGGTGGTTAACAATGTAAAAATAGGGAAAGGAACTCTCGTCAAAAGTGACATGGCAGGAAGATGACAGTAGAAAATAAGGTGTAACGGAATTAATTGTGCGAGAAGGCCTAATATCCAAGAGATAGGTCGCAGTATTTAATTCTTAGACCCAAAAATCTCTTGGGAAGTAGCTTCATGAGAAGATTTTATTTGAACGCTCACCATCAACTTTATTAAGGTGAAACAAGTTCTGACTGAACAGCCGCAGTCAGAAAACCAAGAATTCCATCAAAGTTTAAAACTACTGAATTTAAACTAAGAGCTTCTCTAGTACATAAATGAGCAACAAAAATGCGCCTCCCTCCTTGCATAGAGAAGTTTGAATCCCTGGAAAATTTACCAAATCCTCCATCTCTTTGAACAAATGACACCCAAACGACATGTTTGAGGTACCATTGTTCCACATAGATACTATCGTCTGACAGTTCGTGTCCAGTATCACTCGTTTATTTCCTCGCTGGCGTGCCAACTTGACAGCATCCCTGCACGCAAATAAGCTCGACGGTGAATGGGTCTTGAACCATCACATATCGCTGGCAGCACCCTGATAATATCATACCATGCATCATGGTTCCTTGCTACCACTCCTGCCCCCACGACACCATTGCCACAATCTAGAGCTCCATCAACATTGATTTTCACCCAGCTCTGCTCCAGAGGAGTCCATTTCTGCCTTTTGTCGCCCTTCTGCCCAAACTTGCGCCAGACATGTCTAGAGCCTGGATTAACTCACCCACTAGCTCCATTGATCTCTCCTTGGCTGAAACACAACTTCACCATGTGCATATTTGTTTCTGCTTGACCATATCGCCCACATCACCGACAATGGTTCAAAATCTCTTCTCTTATGAGATATATCAAGATTTTGAACGATTCACACACAGCTTCCTCTGCGCTCTGTCGCATGCAACTGAACTGGAGACACGAAAATCTCAAAAGGAGTTCTTCGAAAATGCCTCGTTCTAAACTCAGCCTGTTCATTATAATTATAGTTTTCCAAAGCCGCAAACTCAAAGTGGGGGCTTTATTAAGCAGAAGATTATTATCTTTACATGTAAAAATGTACGCACTAAATCTTGTGTGGGATCATCAAGTCATCAACCACCGTTGCTTGGTGAATGCATACTGACAGCGTTCGCCCGGTGCGCTATCACCTCCTGACACTGACAGCGAAGATTTATTCTATACGCAGCTGAGGCCAGCGCTGCGGTCAATGTTATCATCATCGTCTTGCCGCGTCTTCTCTAGTCTTTCTTGGACTTGAGCGCCGCCACTTTCTCCTCCGTGGACTTCAGAGCTTCTCCATATATGCTCACCAGCTGAAAGTGTTTCAGAGCGAGACAGTTCAGTGCCACTTCCTTTCTTATTGTGTTATAAGATCCGAAAAAAAGAGAAGAGGGTTTCGTCTAAACAAACAGGAGATGTTGTGATGGTGGTGCTGCCGTCCTGATCTTACCTCATCTACTTCGCCAGGGGTCATTGTCAATGGCGGAGACATCATAATGCTGTCACCGGCAACCCTAACCAGCATGCCACGCTTCTGGCACTCCTGTCTGAAGATGGCACCAACGCCTGAAAAATGACACCAGGGAAACAGTTTGTAAGGATATTTTCCGACAAAGTCCAAAACAATGATGATGTACAAAAATACCCATGCTAACTGTCCGAACGAGCGATCCAATTTGAGATCTGAATAGCTCCGGGATGTCCGGATATCGCCCAGCTTCGGATCGTCTCGCGGCCGGAATCATCGCGCGTGCCCACCCTCAATCGATCCCAGAATCGTGCGTGTGGATCAGGCGCGTGAATCCCGCGCCTAGATCCTTGCTGGATCTCGAGCATGGCCCAGGTCGACGGCAGCCCGCCCCAACCCAGCTCACCCAGCTTGCCGGCGGCCCGCCCCCACTGCGCAGCTCGCCGGAATCGATCGCCGGGAGCTCGCCGGCATGCCGGGCACCCTCCGCCCCCCAGAAGGATCAGAGCTGCATGTCGCCCCAACCTCCCGCCTGCGGCAGCTTCTTGTCAGCGATATCGCCTTCTCCCAGCCGACGACATCATCCTGTCAAGATGGAGAAAAAGCAAATCTGAGTATGATGGTGACTGTGAACAATAAATCCATAGAATAATTCAGATGTGTCCCAGCAATTTACAGGACCAACTAAGTGGACTCACACACACACTATTGTTCAGATCAAAGTGAGCAGTTGGATACTAGAGAAAGTTAAACATTGAGTTGGCAATTGTTCTTCCTCTTGCAAGAAAGTATTTCATGTGTTGAATTTAGATGTGCTTTCAGGCAAGAAACTTCTTATTCACTGTAACATGCAAGTACGCAGAACAAGAAGGTACTCTGCAGCATCACAGTAATTTACTACTCTAGGAGTATATGAGTATCTCAACAAGAGTATGTACTACACAGTTTAAAAAAGAGAGTATGTACTTAGGGAGTATTTTAACAAGAAAATGCACTAACTTTAAGTTATAACTAGAGGAGTATTTTATCTTAATTCAATGTTGTTATATCGGGTAATAAAGTTTCAGTGTTGTTGATTAACACAGTTTTTTGGTACTGAAATGAATGGTTAAGTTAAATAAGATCTTTACTATTGAACAACAGTTCCCTCTTTCTGAAAATAATGGTCAAGTGCTAGTGTTATTGTGGTACAAAATCATGCTCTATAGGTACAATGACAGTAGAATGTCTACTCCAACTACACTGTAAATATAACTTTGATGATCTTTCAGGGGAAAGTGGGAATCTCCAAAGATCCTTACCAGTATGGATATACTCCTTTGTCAAGTACTCTTGCAGATTAACATCAGCCACTGGTGAGAACTGGATGTTGACATCAACCATTGAATGTTGACATCAGAAATGCTCCTGCAGATTAACAATATTGATATTAGTATACTCCTGCATTTTTTATTTGTAATCAATTGGTTTCATGCACTCAAAGGAGAATATTGACATTGGTGGTTCTTTAGTGCTGCAGAATATTGACACTAGGAGAAAACTTTCTTATTCTACTTTGATTTGTACAGTACATATTACAAAAATATTGACACTGCTGTCAATAACTGAATGTTGGTAGCAGCCACTGAATGTTAACATCAGCCACTGAATCAATTGTTACCAATTTTCTCAAATGCTAGCACAATTTAACAATAGGAGTACAATTGGGGTAAATACTAAACATTTTTCCTACTCATATTGCTCCAATTAGTAGCCACTAGAACCCACTAGAATCATCCCCTGGACATATAAACATAATGAGCCAAAAATATTGTAATTCAAACTATATACAGCTGCAGCACCTATTTAATCCAAAGAATCCTGCACAGTAAAGCAAGCAGTACAAGCACAAGGTGAGAAGTTTCAATAAGCACAAGTTACAGAGACAAGCTGGAAAGTGCTACATTCAGTTAAGTTACAGAGACAAGTTTCAATAAGCACAAACACTACTGACATTAAAGATTTCTAGGAGTATAAATCAAATCAAGGCATTGAGTGTTAAATTAGTGGTCAATGAAAGAAAAAAGCAAGGGCTAGCGTAGAAAAAAGTAGTGCCAGAATTTTGCAAAGTAAAAGAGGATTACTACCATGGCTAAATTGACTACATGATAACCTTCCACTTGAGCATATTTACTATCATAACTGTATATTCGGTCTTGTTTTTACATCAACACAAGCAGCTTCAGAAGGGTTTGTCCAGGAGATGGAGTACAGGTTGGAGTATAATCAGTTTAAGGCCCAAGGTTATTTGCATAGTATGTTCAGAGGATAAATACAATACTACTGTACCATGGATAAACTGGCTACAGGACACACCTCCACTTGAGCATATTTGCTTGCAGGAAAATGAGTTCATGTGGCTGCTACCGATGCATAAGGCCAATATCCATAGTACTGCTAATTTGACTTTGATCTACCTATCCATCGCCTGATCTAAACTATCCAAATTATTCAGCTGCTAAAATATCCATTACTGGTGATGTGGAGGAGCAACCAAAGCTTAAAGGTACTCACCGGCAGAAGCTTTTCGTAGAGGAGCAGCTTGTCGTCCTTGGGGTACGCAGCAGCTCGGGGAGGAGCTCAGTCGTCCGTGTTTCCCTGTCACGGATGCCACCCACCTCCGTCCTCACCCCACCTCCGTCCTCCTCCGATCTCCTTCGAGCCTCAGCTCCTGTCAACGGGGTGGAGAGAGCTAACGAGCGGGCGATTTGGCAGGGGGTTGTAGGTAGCAAATCCAGTGCTGCCGCACGCAGATCCAGCGCCAGAGCATCAAAAAATGGACCTTTGACCTCCAATCGCTGGGGCCTCCCTCCTTGCGGCCTGCTCCAACCGGTAACTAGGAGGAGGGGCACCGGGGCACCGCTAGCCCGCGAGTTGAAGGCGGAGTAGGAAGGCCTGCCGGCGGTGGTCGATCTGGGTCAAGCTCGAGCTTATGGCATCGGGGAGAGAGGTGAGAGAGGGTCCGTGCTCTTCGTGTCAAGAGAGAGTGAGACGGGGACGGAAAGTGAGGGGCGGACGGGCGGACGGGCGGTCGAGCGAGGGTATTTTGGGAAACGCGAGATTTTCGTGACCGTGCCGAATTTTCTTCGTCGAATTCTTAAACGTCTTACGTTTCGGAACAGAGGGAGTACATATGTATATCCCAGAGCAAGCATCGAACTAACGAAATATTGTTTCATTCAAGGAAAGCAAAACGAAAAAGTTGGTGCAACATTCAAGTTGACTCCAATAATAATATCTGAGTATACAAATGCTTCAGTTTAAGTGGTTCCAAGCTATGATTTGACATGCTGAACGATTCTGCTGAAGAATAAGGGTGGGTCATCATTAGTTTTGTCGGCGAATTCAGTTCCGAGTATCAACCCTACACCACGGATCTGCAAATAGAAGCGTACAGATTATGCTTTTGGACAACAAAGGAGTCTCTGTCTAGAAAAATAAAAGAAGGGTACCTCCCCAACAATTGGGCTTCCTGCAAAAGCCTTCAATCCCTCCTGAAAGCACAGAGTGATTTGCTTCACATGATCAGGAATATTCCTTTCCCTGATACCAATATAGTTGTGAAAGATTCATCAGGAATAGGAAGGGCAACAGGGGAAGGAGCACCAGGTGCTATGGAAAGTGCAGTATACCGGTAGATTTTTAGGGCTTCAATGGCGACAGCACAAGCAACTGGATGGCCTGAGTATGTAAAGCCATGAGCAAATGAACCTGCAAAACAAAGGCCGCATCTCTATCCTTAAAAATCGCCCTAAGACATGCCAATGCAGATATGAGAAAGTTCACGCAGTGTCATTGACTAACCAAGCTTATTGCTCTGAGAATCGATCACATCTGCTATTTCCGGGCTAACAAGAGTTGCACCAATGGGCACATAGGCAGATGAAAGAGCATGTTGTCATAAAATTGGCATGGCTCGGCTGACACCAGATATTAATATTTAGTTATCTATTGTTGTGAAAGAATTTTCACCTTGGCCATGGTGACTAGATCTGGCTTGATATTATACATATCAGATCCAAACATGGTTCCCAACCTTCCAAATGCGGTAATGACCTAAAATGTATTAACAATTAATAACAGTTGCATGGAGAAGTTTCTTATATTCTTTTACTATCTTTTTTGTGTGTTTAGCTTCATAAGTGAGCGCAAAGTACCTCATATACCATGCAAAGGATGTCATACTTCTTAACCACTGCCTGAACCTGTTAATAGACGAGGGAATGAGATACAATCAACAAGAAACCAGAATTCAAGTCTCCAATGTGGAAGCTACCTATAATATAATACACTAACAGTAACAGTTCATCGGGCAACATTGGTTTATACGGAACTACTCAGTGATGGAACTTTGGAACCTTTAGGGTACCCTCTAGTTTAGCCTAGTTCAAATAAATGAACTAGTTTTCTCAAAAAGTGGTGTTTTGCCAAAACTTAGTTCATTTTTTTTGTACTAAGTAGGGTAAAGGGTACCCTAATGGTGGGTACCCACTGCCATCCTTAGAACTACTGCAGCATAAGAGTGAAGCAAGTATTTAGGAAGTTCGGTAAATGTGTAATCTTAGCTCCCCTACAATTGAACAGTGGAGTCAAATAGATGACCTCATGCAACGATTTTCTTTTCCTTGTAGGAGCTATCACATGCAGTAGCTCAAGCTGTATAAATCACCTTATCAAAATAGGTCTTTGGAGGAGGGATGACACCGCCAGCACCCATCACAGGCTCAGCAATGAACGCAGCAATCTGAAAGGAGGAAAATAGATTTGTGAAGTAGTATACTTGGGACCTGTTGCATAATATAAGCTCTGGTAACGACTTTACTGTTTCGGGTCCTTCCTTGAGGATAAGATTCTCCAAATTATTGGCAAGTCTTGTTGCAAATTCTTCTTCTGTCTCACCTGTTCCGCAGCAAAACTATTTCATTAGTAAAATGTTCTGCATTGATCATACAACTAAACTCTGAAGTTAAGAGTACCTGGAAGATGGAAGCGCCAGTAGTGAGGGCAGTCTGTGTGCAGAACAAAAGGTGCTGGTAGATCAAATTTATGGTGCAACGCAGGAAGACTAAAGACACAAAAGCAATTAACAAATTAATTATCAAAATAATTGATGCAAAAGTGTTTCTTCAGAGTACTAGATAGTAGGTACTGATAGAAAAATATCCAAGGAAAACACTAAATTTGTTAGGCCAATACTCACCCAGTGAGACTAGCTGATATCAAGAAGTGCAAACGACTCAAAAGGTTTACTTTTTTGACATGTGGAGGCACCATGTAAATCTCACAATCCACCATGTAAACGACTCAAAAGGTTTACTTCCGTGGTAGTGCTACCGCGCCGTCCGTCCGTCTCTGTCCGCCATGCCGGACATGTTTTAGGGCCCGGCCTCGCCGGTCTCTGTTGTCGGTAATCGCGCCGCATCGCATCTCGCAGTCCAAGTTTTTGGCTCTAGCTAGCTACCGTCTGACTCCATCGAGACTGTTCCGATGAAGATCGCGTTAACCGCACACAAGGCATCATCATTTGTTTAATTAAGCTCAATTGAAACTCTACTACTCCTGTACTACCAAACAGTAAGTTTGTCGATGCCACGGTGCTGAACTAAACAGTAAGTATTCTTTGGGACTTATACTGAATATATATGGACCGTCAGTACCAACAATGGTACAGTACTACTTTTGGCAGAAAATCTATCAAGCTCTCAAGAGGTATGGGAGGGAGCAACATCATCTTCTCCAACAGGATGGATGCGTGACCCGTGGAGTCGAAGCGGGTAAGAATAAAAGATTTCACCAACTAAATTATTTTGTTCATGTTTGATAGTTTCAGTCATTCGGGTGATAATTTTATCGTAGTAGTAAACACTAACAATAGTTTTCCTTTGGAAATGCTACGAGGGTGCTCAACATCATATCATCCAGCATTGTTGCTCTCGTCACAGAGGAAGGTAAGGCATTAAGCTGCAGAAAATACGCAAGGTCAAAAGTATTCTGAAAACTTACTGACACATGGCTACTTCAGGTGCTCATCATTTGGACTTCAGAGCTGCAACCAAGGAAAATCCAGACTGGGTGGTAGAACAGAGGATGCAGGAGGTTGAGATCATAAAGGGGTGGATAGATCAGTATAACCAGGACATTGCGGAGATGTCGCGGTAGAAAATAAGGCGGTATCGGTTTTCACAGTGCGAGGAAAAGAAATACTTATTTAGCTCCATGGAGAATACAAGGAGTTCACTTTCTTTTTACAGGGTGATAGACACATAAAAGAGAATGAAGATAACATGTCAGCGCAACTACATAACTTCTGTGACTTGACAATTGACATGAGAAGTTGTAAAACTTGAACATTCACTTCTGAAACTTCTGAACCAATGTCATATACAGGGTTCATGCTTTTCTACACAACTTTGCAGGGGGGCATCTCAGGAACAGAGGCAGCATTATTTCACTCACAACAAGTAGATTAAAACTGGTTCCATATGACATTATGACATAACATAAACTGATCTCCATTCTAGAGGGAGTTTTATTACAACCAGGGGTCTGCATCCACAACACATATAGCCCATTATTACACACGTACGTCATCTTTGACGCCGGGTAACATAAAGTTATTTATGGTGCCCATTAATAAGCACCAAATTTGAAACTAAATAAGCTGATGTAAAACAGAAGCCCGCACCCTGCTTCTATAACTAGCCTACTACAATTCGGCAGTTCAAATGATTCCAGCATCTGGCCTTGCACAGAAAATGCAGAAACATGTCTCGCGCAGGTCGGGGCGAACAAACAGACTAATATTCTTCACCAAAGAAAGCATCATCTGGATTGATATCCTGCAGTGAGAAAAGAAGTTTAGATTCAGATACACCTGACCATAAAGTAGTCAGAGTGAAAGAACGAGAAAAAAAAGTTATTACTACCTGATTTACCATGCTGGAAAAGATCTGCTGCAGTAACAGGTCAGTGCTGGGGGTTAGCTGATCATCACGAGGAGATTGCTGATCAGCTGGGCCATCTTGCATAGGGAGAATGACAGATGCATCCCTACCATCCTCCAGCCCGACAGAATTGTCCCGGAGGACAGGCAATGTAGAGCTAATGCCTCCACCATTAGTCATCTGACTAGGCGGCGGCCCGACAGAGCTGCTCGTCCCAAGGCTAGGAAATGGAGAGCTGGCGCTTCCACCACTGACCATCATCTGAGTCATTTTTACTGGACCTGTGTTGCTTGCTATGTTGAACAATGGCATAATCTTCTCACTGAAGCCAGCCACTGGTGTTGTAGCGTTGTTGTTGTTTCTGAAGATTCCTGCCATCTGATTCTGCTGCCCATTCTGAAACTGAAACACGGCCATCTGGCTAGGTGAGGCTCCAAAGCTTGGCATCTGGAGCACGTTCGCCTGCGCTGGGACGACGACAGGTGCTTCATTCATAGGACCAGGAAAGCTTGATGGCTCCACATTCTGGCTGATCAGTTCTGGAGGCTGCACCTGCACCAGGAACTGGTTTGTTGCAGGTTCACCATCCGGCATTTCTTCAACATAGGAGTTGCTAGGATGGGAGGCAGGCACCATACTGCGCGCCTCTAGCAGCTTCTCGCGCAGGACGCCCACGTAGGCTTTGGTAGAACGGTTAGGATGAAACACATCCAGCATTGGGCGATCCGAGGCGCGACGTCTGCTTGTCTCGGGCTGCCACGCCGCGGAGTTCCTTGCCATGCTCCTGCCATTGCCCATGGACCTGTTGCTGGGCTGGATGGACATACCGTGAGGTCCTATTGTCGATGGAGCTGAGCTTTTGAGAAAGTGTCTGTACTTCTGAGGTAACAAGATGAGCAAGAAGATGTATGAGTTTCATCCTCTCGGGAAATGAAATGGAAGACATGTGGGGAACATAAAGATGCATGTGAAGGTATTGCATTGTTTAAAAACACTAGAAAATGTGGGGCATGCATTATATCAGATACACATAACATTTTCTCAGAGGAAAATTCATTAAAAGGTTTCTTACACAGGTTTACATGAAATATGCATTACAAAAGCTTGGTCTTATGTGCGAAAAAATTGTTAGCTTAGAAATACTATGAACGCACGCATAGAAATAAAATATAAGGATAGAAATTAAACCTGAAGGTGGCTCGCAACACTCTCCCTACTAAGGTTTTTGACATTCATCATTCGCAGTATCGCCTTTGGAACAGCCCCTGCATTTACATAATCCAAACATTTTATTACTTAAAAAAATATTCAAAGAATCATAAACTTTGTCTTCGTGAATAAGCAACAAAAGAATTGTGAGAACTTACGATCGGCACCGAGTCGATTGACGGCTTCGATGAACCTGTTGTGTAGCGCCCCGGTCCATGACACCCTTGGCTTCTTCTCGGTGGTTGGTACCTTTCTGTTCTTATAAGAGTCATGTTCACCATTTTTCTTATTCTTCGAGAGCTTGTTACTCTTCTTTGCGCCGCCCTGACCATGCACAACAGTTACTGGTTGTACCATCCTGTGATAGGCATCATCATCACTCTCATTGTTGTCGTGGTTCATAGCGACCTGGTTTTTCCTTGCGACATGCTGCCATATATTCTTGAGCTCCTTAATTTTCACGGGTTTCACCAAATAGTCGCATGCCCCATGAATTATCCCCTTATACACAGTTTCTTTTTCTCCATTAGCAGATAGCACTGCATGGCATATAGTTAAGAGAATTACCTTTCGAATGTGAAAATCTAGAAAAGTGGGCATCTTTTGTACCAGTGGTTCCAGATCAGAAAAAAGTGTATATTATTTTTCAAACGAGACACATAATTGGGGAAGCAAATGTATTACACATCATGAACAAGACTGCATCACGACAACAGTCAGTTAGATGCTTCAAAGAAAAAAATTGGACCTGACTCGTTAGATTCTTTTCAAAAGACCGCATCTAAATCTTTTCCAGGAGGGTACTACTGCATCACCACCATCTCCCCGCCCTCCATCTCTGAGCTTATTTTCACCCATATCTTCTACCACCCCGCCCTCATGGACCTCCACTACAGCCGGTCCCGTCCTCCCACCTAGCCCATGTGTCGCTCCAGATCAACCCGCTTCCCCCACTAGCCATCTGATATAATAGATGAACGGTTACATGGGTTCCTAGTGGCCCGGGTCAAAACAAGATCCAGTTTGTTAAATCATCTCTACCAAAAATAGGTCATGCGTGCAAAAAAACATTTATGCTTGTATGATTTGGCCGGTAAATGGTTAGATGGGACCATGTTGGTCCGGGCAAAAATTGGAGACCAGATCAAAATCTTATCTAGTAGGGTACTACTGCCATATCTCCACCGCCCATGCATCCGGACCACAAGCATCACCACTGAAAGGGCATGTATTCCCCCATGTGTGGTTTTGGTAATTAATGACAATCTCTAATGTGTAAATTGAGTTTCACTTGTAGGTTTGTCCATTGGCATCGCTTGGGCATTGTGTTGGTCTCAAGGTTGAAAATATGAAGAAGGAGAAGAAGAAATGTCCAAGGGCTTTGTGCTCCTTGGAATCCTAAAGAAAGAAGGATCTTGAAGGTTGATCAAGATGAGTGGAAAGAGTCGATCCAAGTTGGATCAACCTCAATAAGGAATGAAGAAGGGCAAGCTCAAGATGCGCCATCTCTAGAAGATCTCATGCTTCAAGCTTCCCATCCTCGGTGGTCATGGAGTGATGAAGACAAGTTCAAAGAAGATGTTTCCCCATGAAGTATGGGGGAGCAATTTGCAAGTCTTCATCAAGCAAGAGAGAGCAAGAGCAATCAAGAAAGGTGTTCCATCTTGAGAAGGACAAGACGGTCTACATCAAGCTCAAGTGGAATGCTCAAGGCAAAGGTATGACATGATAGGGTTTCTTTTTTACTGGTCTCGTGTTGTTAGTTGGGAGACCGGGTTTAGGATAGATAGCCGTACTATCAAGAGGGGCTATAGAGTGAGTGACTCCTTCGCATCTTTCGGAGAGAGCTCAAACCTTTGCATACATAACATCATATTTATTGAAAATCCGGCTCTCGTCCCGCTCACGTACTGTAACCTCTTTGTTTTATGTGCTCTATTTGACGGAACTTCGGTCGGAATTTCTACGATAGTTCCGCTCCCATCGGAAGTTTCGTTGAACTGGCGGAAGTTCCGGCCAATCTCGTTTTTCTTTCTTTCAGATCGCAGTTTTCTGACCATTTGCTATGTGCCATCAGAAATTCTGGCCTTCCACCGGAAGTTTCGGCCAGGGGTGTAAATTTCCATAACGGGCAGATCTGGGAGCCCTTTAAAATGGGCTCCTCTTCCCCTTTGTGGGTACTAGTTCTTTGGTCCATTTCTCTCTGTCTCTCTCTCTCCATTCTTGACCTTGAAGATCTTGTCCTCTCTCCTTCCCCCTTCCATGATTCTTGCATCTTTTTGAGGGATTTGAGAGAGATCTAGATCTACAATCCCCTTAAGCCCAATCCCTTCTTTGTGAAGGAATCATTGGGATCTAGATCTTGGAGAGTTTTGTGTCCCCAAATAGCTTTTGTAGCTTTGTTGGAATTTGGGAGTGAAGGACTTGACCTTGCATTTGGTGCAAAGGTTTGAGTTCTCCTCGGAGATTCGGCGATTACAAGCTTGTGGGCTTGTTACTCTTGGGTTCTTGGAACCCTAGACGGTTGTGTGGTTGGAGTGTTGACCTCTTGTGGTATTTATTGCCTGGTGTGGCCTTGTAGCCTTTTGTGGCTTTGTAGCCTTTTGTGGCATTGTTGTTGGGAGCCTCCAATTGAGTTGTGGAGATTGCCCCAATCTTGTTCGGGTTCGGTGATCACCCTCAAGTGTCCCATATTGGATCGAGTGCCCGCCTTTTGTGGTGCGCACCCGGGAGAATAGGGTGAGCCTTTGTGGCGTCGGTGAGTTGCGTGCTTCCGCATCCGGGGTGAGGCCTTGTGTGGCGTTGGGTGTGCATCGAGCCACCACACCCTTAGGTGAACCATTTGTGGCCATCGGAGAGCATTGCGCCATCGCACCTCTCCAACGGAGACGTAGCTTCTTTTGAAGTGAACTTCGGGATAAAAATCTCGGTCTCTGCGTCCATCGGTTATCTCTAAACCGAGCCCTTTACTTATACATTTTACATTGTGATATCCGTCGTGCTTGAAGTATTTTACCTTGCTATCACCTTGTTTCTTGTATTGCTTAGCATAGGTTGTTGGTGCACTTAGGTGAACCTAGTGGTTAGATTATGTGCTCAATAAATTAAATGTTAGTTTTTATTCCGCATTTGTTTGAGCCTAAAGCGTAATAATGTTAACAGTTTATTCACTCCCCTCTAGGCGACGTCCATTGCATTGTCAACCACCATCTCATCATCCTCGGTTTCTTAGCTTAATTTCATTGAACGGTCACAACAACTGGTCTCACCGTCCCACCTAACACATGTGTTGCTCCAGATCTGCTCCGCTTCCCAATTGCCATCCGGATCTAACAAATGAACGGTTACATGGGATCACAGTGGTTCGGGTCGAAATAGGATCTGGTTTGTTAGATCCTGGCTACCAAAAATAGGTCATGTGTGCAACAAAACATTTGTGCATGTCTGACCAGATCGGTAAATGGTTAGATGGGACCATGTTGGTCCGGACAAAAATTGGAGAACGAATCCAAATCTTGTCCGGAAGGGTACTACTGCCATATCGCCATATCTGTCACCACCTCCCATACCTCTGAACCACAGGCATCACCACCATCTCCTCGTCCTTAGTGTCTTAGTTTAATTTCATTGAACCTCCACAGCAACCGATCCCACCCTACCACCTAACCCATGTCTTGCTCCAGATCTGCTCCGCTTCCCCCAATTGCCATCTGATCTAACAGATGAATGGTTACATGGGATCCTAGTGGTCCGAGTTGAAACATGATCTGGTTCGCTCGTTACCAAAAATAGGTCATGTGTGCAACAACACATTCCCCCCACCTAACCCATGTGTTGCTTCAGATCTATTCCACTTCCCCCAATTGCCATCTAATCTAACAAATGAGCAGTTACATAGGATCCCGATGGTCCGGGTCGAAACAGGATCCGGTTCGTTAGATCCTCGCTACCAAAAATAGGTCATGCGTGCAACAACACATTTGTGCACGTAAACATCCGCCCAATGCATATGCTACTCTTTTTTTCGGGGAAATGCATATGCTACTTGGAGGCCATGTATATATATAGAAACATTGCTAAACCCTAGGACTGAGGACTAATGGAAGATCTTAATGACCACGAGCTAGCAATGGTCAACTAGATGACAACAAACAAATAACAAAACACGAGCTGGCAAAGGGAGATTAATTATACTGATGACTGGGAGATCCATCTCGAGGCCGATGATCTCGAGGAGCTTGAAGCCGTCCATGTCCGGCATGTGCAAGTCAGTGATGACTAGGTCGAATTGCTCCTCTCCTCCTTCCCTCAACATCTCCAGCGCCGTCCTTGCGTTCGTCACCGTTGTTGCTGCACCAAATCCAACCAAGCAAGCATTATTACCATGTTGTAATGGGTCACGGTAGAATCATAGGAGGAGGGAGATCGAAAGCACTCACCTTTGTATTTGCAGATGCGTAGGAGGAACCCTAGGACCCTCAGGTAGACGGGGTCGTCGTCGACGGCAAGCACGCGCAGCCCCTCGGGGAACTTGTCCTCCTCCGGCGCCTCCTCCGCCGGTCCCTTCCCATGCCTATCGTCACCATCAGACATGCCTCCTAGTCCAGCTTCTTCAAAAAAACATAAAAAAGGAAAGAAACAACCAGAATTAAACAAATATATAAAAGGAAACATCACCAAGAATTCCATAAAACCCCCTCTATAAACACCCACCCTTTCAACCTTCCTCTAATGGCTTCCTCGTCGGAGACAGGGGCAGAGAGGACGGTCGATGGTCTCCAGGGCGTTGGGGGGAGCCATTTTATAGGCGGGGAGCGAGGTCGGGGGAGTGTGAACCCCGCTCTCCGCGACTGAGTGTACGTGGTCCCAGGCGCTGGCTCGCTCGCTCTCCCCGTGCGTACATTTTGTAGTGTACATAGTGATTTCTCTTTGCTGCGTTAATGTTTCTATATATCCTAACATTAAATATATATCCCCAACATTAAGATCTCTCGTGTCCGCTTGTGCCGTCGCCCATGGTAAACACATTTTGGGCTGCTGGTTTTGGCCGCTTCGAAACAAAATTTGGAGCGGGGCTGAGATCACCAGCTAGCTGCAATGCAGGGCTCCTGTTCATTGCACCGGTCAGTCCTCCCCTCCTATATACTCTAATTAATGGACACTCGTATCTGCGCATAATTAAGTTGCTTCTTTTGTTTTAGCTATATATATCTCGGTCTTTTGGTAAAAATGGGGAGGCTTGAACTCCTACTTGTGAATAATTAACTTGCCCCTTCCTTTTTAAAGCTACTAGTGTCTATGAGGCATAAGATAACAAAGTCGAAGGTAGAATGTCCTCGGCCTACCAAAAACAACATTTTTTTGGCGAATTACCAAATAGATGTTTGGTAGAAAATTTCTAACCAAGTGAAAGATAATGGACATGTCCCAAATACCTTCTGGCCGCCAAATTGCAATGAACATGTCTCAATCCGTTGTCTTTTAATTTTGACAGATGAATTCTCCGGGTCAAAGCCAAGACATAATAAGCTAAACTCAAAATATATAGTGTCAATTCTAACGGTTAGTTTTTTGGGTGAATCGGAACCATTCACTACAGGACGCGCGCGCTAGGCCAAAATGCCCTCAGCGTATGGTACGCCGACGGCTGCCCTCGGCGTAGCCTCCTCGGCAAAGGTCTCCCTCGGCGGAGACACTTTTGCCTGTAGGCGTAGTGATATGCCAATGGCTTTGCCCTCGGTATAGCCCCGTCGGCATAATAACGGCAGGGTTTTTTGAATTTTTTAAATCTTTGAATTGTTTGAATTGTTAATCTCTCACCTGGAACATTTTTAACACTAATTACATTTAATCTTTAATCAAATTACAGTCTTTATCAAACTTCTCGCTTGGTCACCCATCCTAATACTACCCCAGCTCCAGGAAGCTTAACTTCTCAGTTCCTTTCGAATCAGTTTCCGCGAACCAATTTGTACCTAGTTGTCAATACTATGATATCAATCCTATTAACTCTTATATTATTATGTCACATTTTTTTATTTTTTGAAACTACAAACACTTATTTAAGTAAACAACAGTGAATAAGTAAAAATACTACCGATTCAAATAAAATACTATTGAATTCAAATAAAATATAATAATTTTACTTTTTTGTATTTTTCTATTTAATATGGAATAATTAATATCTTTAAATCTGTAAATCGGAATTCGATAAATAATATGTATAAATTGATCAGAAAAATGAAAGGAATCTTAATATGATATCCATATCAAGTTATCACAAATCTCCCGTTTTTGAATTATCTATTTGGTGGTTGCTTCACAAACCCCTTTTTGCGCTCGGAAAAATGGAAATGTCTTTTTGGTGCGACAAAAAGGAAAACTTCCTCCTACAATATTATTCGCCATTCCATGATATACATGTATGCATAATATGAGCATATTATCACAAACTATGCCTTGATTCTAGCCATAACATTAGTCAAAAAACCTCGAATGTGATAGGTCATTTTGTGAAGGTTTTTTCAGACATAATCAATATACCAAGTTTAATATTTTTCCTTACAACTATATCACATAATATGACACCACGCGAAGGTTTTGCATTATTTCGATCGTTTTTTAATTTTTTATGTCCATTTTAAACTATCGTCAAACTTTGTCGAACGGTGGGTATGAAGATTCTTAGCTCGGGGCCGAGCGGGCGCTGCTAGCAGTCGGACGCCGATTACTTGCTTCCGATCGGACCAGACAACAGTCGTTGGATTGGACGGAGCTGGCTCGTTGATTTCAGTAGGTCCTCCACGCACGCTGTGGACTGCATGCTTCCCGTTTATTTGCTCTGTCACCATCAGTGCCCAAGACGTACGCCCCCATCTTTATTGCTTCCTTGACGGACGCCCCTGTACAGCTTAATTGCTCCCAGTTTCTTCATCTCCTTCGACATCTCCCTGCGCCATTTCTGGCTCCCATCCGGCGAGTTGCTACTCGGCCTTAGATTCGAAGGAAAATGGCGCATCTGAAAGAGAACATCGAGTATCCTCCGTATCTCAATCCCTTTTTTAGACGTGCTTCCTGTGTGATTGATCTTGTGCTGAAAGCCAAGTTGGGTGGAGCTCTAAGGGGTGGAATTCTTCCCAGACATGAACACCTTGGGAACCCACTCTTTCTTATCCATGGAGATGGAGAGGTACAGTACCCTTCTTCGAAATCAACATGTAGCTGCGTTCATTCCTATGTTTCTTCTAGTTGGTTCTTTGTTAGCAATCTTAGTCATGTGTGAGATCCGTGGAGGAGTTTTTGTTGTAGTTTTGAGACGAGTGTGGGATTAAATCTTTTTTAAATTGAATGTGGGCTTCTCGACGAATATTCTCCAGACGGTTGGAAATTGCAAATCTATTATTTGGTAGAAGCATTAATTAAATTATCTAGAAGCTCACATATTTGACTGTGGTAGCAAGTTTCCTGTATCATTTAGATTTATAGTTGAAAGGGTTGTTGTGCAAAAACGAGAAGCATGGAGTAATATCATTTGAAGCTTACTTGTCAGCGTATGGAAGCTAGGTGATACTTGAAACTTGTTGTCAAAAATTTTAGTTGTAATGGCTGTTCGAAGCAGTGATTATTTTAAGTAGAAGCTCACATTTTAGTCACATGAAGCAGGTTTCATGGATCATGTAGATTTGCAGTTGATTGAGTTGCTATAAATTTGAGAAGCATGTAGTAATATCAACTTGAGTTGCTATACATATGATATTGCAGTTGATTAAGTTGCTGGAAGCATACATATCAGCATATAAAATGATCATGCTAGTAGAAGCAAGTTAACAGTAATATTGTTGGAAGCATACATATCAGTAATATTGTTGTAAGCATACATATCTGCATATACAATGATCATGTATATGCAGATTGTAGTTTTGTAGTAATACAATTACTGGAAGCAAGTTTCATGAATCGTGTAGATTTGTAGTTGATTGAGTTGGTATACATATAAGAAGCATGTAGTAATATTCCTGGAAGCATACATTTCAGCATATGGAACCAACTGTAAATGATTTGTAGATTTGTAGTTGATTGAGTTGGGCTATAGGTGTTTCACGTGATGAAGCAACGAATATTAACAAAAATAAGCGTGTAAATGATTTAATGGAAACCACTTGTGTTGCTTAGTTTCTGATTAAATCGTAAAATGCTTCCATGTCCAGGATGTTCAGATGCATATGCTAGATAGCTGTAACACCCTCAGAATCGGCCCTATGCAAGTTTTAGCGAAACCCGCCAAACCCGCATAGAAACGATTCAAAGGTGCCCACCAGGCACTTTCGTGCGGGTGGAAAACGAAGTAATATCATTACACAATAGTCCTCGATGGAACCCACAGAACATATATGTACAACAGCGACTCAAAGAGTCAAGAATACAGATATACAATACAAAGATCCAAATCACCTTTAAAACGATAGAGCGTCCGACTACGGACAAGATGCAAATGGGGCTAGGAGCCCTGAAGAATAACCAATGGCGTCCATAACCCTGCCCAGGCCAAGCCGGAAGGGTAACCCTGCTAACGACGTCGATCTCAAAACCTGCTTAAACAAAAGGGGTGCCGACAAAGGGCAAAGGAAAAAGAGAGAGCGGTCAGTACTGAGGCCAGTACACGGCGAGACTAGAATTCGGCGGTCCTCGCCTACATAGGTATGGTGGACGGAAGCGGCAGCGCGGCATGCACTAAGCAACCTATAGAGACTCGATACAACTAGAGGCTATCAGAGAGGGGTAAGAAAGACCTATTCGGAACCAACCTGATACTACCACCAAACATACCCATCCTGGTGTTTCCCCCTCGAGACCAAACGAGGAAGTCAACCGAGGAACTCACACAGTTGGCAGTTTTATTCATTCCGTTATAGTTGCGGCAATTACTAGTCAAATAAAGATGGCATGAGTCGTCCTGATATAATAAGCAGTGGGCAGTTTTAGTTAAACATTCCGTTGTAGTTGCAACACTTACTAGTCAGATATAATTAGCATGAGATATCCCAAAAACCCAGCAGTTGTTGGTACTTTTATTTAGCCATTCCGTTGTAGTGAAACTGATTACTAGTCATATCGGATACAAGTCAAATTATAACAGTAAACTTTAGTTATAGTTGTCTATGATCGAAAACTGTGCTCCAAGTCGTCCATAACCGCGGACACGGCTTTTCGAAAAGATTTAACCCTGCAGGGGTGCACCAAAGTATCCACACGCACTTCGACCCTTTTTGCCAGATCAGTTAACATACACCCATCGGTATGTCGGCGGGGCCTAAGTCATGATGTTTCCCAGACCCAAAGCAAGTACATGGGGGCCACCCCACTAAGCTACCCGCAACGAAGTCGGCCGGTCTCTGAGACGGACTCAGGGTTTGCGCCAATGGCTGTAAACGACTGGGAACCCGAAAATGAGACTGGGCTTGTCGATACCGTGAAAACACTCCGCTTCCCTAAACAGTACAGGTGCAGTACTTCGCACAATTTAAATTAAGCAGTAAAGCATGGCATAAGTACATGATAGTAATAAAGCCCCAAACTACTTGTGGCCCCCGGTACAATACTTTGAAATCAGGTACTAATCGATGGGGGTGCCCATACACCCCACCTGTGGTTAGCGCGCTCGATCTCAGAACAGGTGTCAAGAACTCGGGGTCCTACGGGACACAAGCGGACGGTTAACAACCAAATAACATCTATTGCCCACCTGTGCCTCTGCATTTACCTACTTCAATTTTAGTTATTAAACAATAATGAAAGTCTTGTTCATCTCCAACATTAAACATGCGGCAATACTCCAACAACTGTGGTACTGGACGACACGCAACAGCACTTGAGCAAGCGACTACGACGCGCAAGTCCAACTAACTACCAAACAACAGGTAATAGGATGTGTCCAAGACAATATAAGGATGCAAGGGATATCACGGGTACGAAAACTAGAGCAACGCAACACAGATAGCAATAGATCAACAGGAGGGAATAAATACTATAAAAGTAAGATAGGTAGAAAGGGGGAGGTGCTCGCCTGAAAACATTGCCGAGGGTTCATCCGAAGATCGGGTCGACACTCGCATCAACTCATCGGCCTAATCCGTGAAGAAGCAAAGCACTAGAAGAAACACCGGATGGACTATTTAATACTACGGTAGAAAATCGGGCATGATGCATGTATGATGTATGACATGGCAAAGGTGCGATGAATTTAGGCCACATTAAGCGGAACCAGGGTCCCGACAATTATTCAGATGGTTCAAGTTATTTAACTACCCCGCAATTTAATTGTTGTCTTAACAGGACAAAACATTTCATCGGTTCGCTACACCAATTAAATGGAGTTCGGAATGAGACGCAGATATCCCGCATAAACACTCCATATTTAATTATATGGTGAATCGACATAAGGCCCCCAAACCACATGACAATATGTATGCAAGCATGACAATTGAATATGCAACAGTTTGATATTACATTTATAAAAATAGGGCTCGAGAAAGGGGTCACACATTAGGGTTCGGCGAGCTTGGGGTTCGAGGGGTTCAGGGTCGGTTCTCAGGGTCCGGATCTGGGGTTCTGTCTCGGCGGGATCGGTCTCGGACAACGGAAGTCGATCTTGTCGCATCCGAGAAGAAGAACTTGGTTGGCGTCGGGGGCACATCGGATCCGCCCTGGTCGGTGTCGACCTTGTCTTCGATGGCGAACTTGAGTGGATCGGGTACCGGGGTCTTCGAGTCCGGGACGAAGATCTTGACGCTTGTGACGAAGAACTCGGGTTCGGAAGAAGGGCTTGGCGTTCCGATGGATCGGTCCCCGGGGTCGAAGAACTTGGCGTCCGAGAGACGATCTTGTCGCATCCGCGGTCGTCGGGCCATGTCGTCGGTCTTGTCGTCTCACGCGGAGATCTTGGCGAGGCATCGTATCACACCACAATGTGGAGCAACTCATCCACCCCACCACATCGGACCGCAATGACATGTGTGCAGGCATCAAGACGCAAGGCAGAACATGGACACTTGAATGTTTTCAGGAGGCCTTGTGGTGTTCATACATTAACACGAACGCTATACATCGGGCCGGCGGAAAACTTGTTCAAGTGGCCTTGAGACGCAGCTGCTGCCGGTTGCAGAACATGGAGGGGAAGGGAGCTCGTGCGGCGGCACAGGAAAGGCACTACCGGTCGCAGGGTTCACAAGGCAGTGGAGCAGCTCGGAAGGCGCGGGGAAGACGGGCCCCGGCGGCAACGTGCGGGCGCTGCGTCGGCGAGGCAGAGGCCAGGGAGAGGCCTGCGGGGCGAGGGAGGTGGCCAGGGCATGGGCTCGGGGCGGCGGCCGAAGAGGAGAGGCCGGAGGCGCTGAGCATGGCCGGCCAGCCCGGCGGTCACCGGCAAGCACAGGGGAAGAGGCGAGGCAGCCGGCAGAGGCGACCTCGGCGATGGGGCCACGACCGGTTGGCGGTCGCTGGCGGGCGAGCTTGGGGTGGCGCCAGGGGAAGGAGGGAGGCGCGCGGCGGCTGTGCTGAGGCGGGGCGACCGGGGAGACAGAACTGGAGGCGGGGAGGCGTCCCCGTGGTCTGCATGAAGAGGAGGCGAGGCGGGGTCCCACGGCGGCTCCGGTTGAGCGGGCCGACGAGGCTAGCAGGGTGAGGCGGCCGAGTGCTAGGGAGAGAGGCGGCGCTCCGGTGGGGGCACGGGCTCCTGGCGGCGACGGAGGAGCTCTGCGAGGAAGGGAGGGAGGCGAGGCGAGGTGGGCGGACGAGCGTGTCAGGAACGGGGTTCCCAACGCGAGGTGGCGCGGTCGCGGCCTGCGGGGTGGAGGTGGCTAGTGGGAGGGAGCGAGGCCGCTGACGGCGGCGAGCAGAGCGGAGGGGAGAGGAAGGTTGGGGAGCGGGGCTTGGCAAGGAACGGGGTCGGGGAAAGAGAGAGAGGAGCAGGAGTGGGGTCGGGAGCGACAGGAGGGGAGTGGGGCCAGGGGAGGATAGGTGGCAGGCTAGG
This sequence comes from Avena sativa, assembly GCA_916181665.1. Lineage (NCBI taxonomy): Eukaryota > Viridiplantae > Streptophyta > Magnoliopsida > Poales > Poaceae > Avena > Avena sativa. The sequence continues at coordinate 384,619,343 of OV702280.1, read as the reverse complement.
AGTGGAGGAAGAAACAAGGGGATTGGTCAGGGGATGAGGTGGCGGAAAACGATTGGTCGGGGTGAGGTGGAGGGGGCTGGGTAGAATAGGATTGGGTAGGAAAAGGGTTTAGGTAGACCGGTTTTTGTACTGGGGTGGCCGACTGGGTCGGATCGGCCCGGTACGGCTGCCCCTAAAAATAAAATAAATATTTTAATATTTAAAACGGGGCTTTTGAAAACCGTTGGTAGACAAAGCAAAATAATCCGGAGACCCGGGTTTTGATTTGAATTAAAGACGGGGTATTTAGAAAACAATAAAAGAATTTTCGAAATAGTTTTAGACAAAACCATGCATGATGATGACGATGCTCAAATGCAATGTGGCATGATGACATGAGCATGCGGTCATGATGATGCAATGCACAAAAACAACGCGATTTTCTAGTAGTGGTTTTTGCGGGGCGCCACAATTCGACACCACTAACAATGGATCTCGCCCTCGAGATCCGCCTCATGGTACCGGAAGGAAGGTCGGCGATCTGCGTCTTCTCGCTTCGTGTTGATCCTCGCGACACCACTATCAAGGGTTCTTGCTCCATCTTGAGATCGGCGACACCACCAACAAGCGGTCGTTGATCATGTTCGTCGAGAGAACACTCCGGAGAAACAAAGTCGAAGATAGAGGTCTCAAAAGGTAAGGCCACCTCTAACTTCCGTGGAAGGAGTAAAATTGCATTGATCCACCCATCCAACGTACAGAAGCGAATGATAAGAGTAGTGGTATGGTCGCGACTCCATCCCGCACTCAAAGCATTACTCTGCACATGAATAGGAGGATTATGCAACCAACTCTCGGAATCAGACTGAAGATCTTGACAATCGAGGTTCGGAACAAAGGAGTGATGCAGGCGCTGCATCGGACCTGGCGTAGAGAATGTCGTCGCGTTGAAAAACATCGGTAGATACAAAGAAAGGTCTCAGTGAATTTTGATCCACCAAAAGGCACAACAGATGAAGGGTTCCTCAGATAGCATGAAGACTGGATGGTAGAACACCGTTATCAAAGGAGGAAGCGAAACCCTGAAGGTACGACGGAACCCAACCACGAGAAATCCTGGACTTGAAGAAAGGTAAGAGAGCGGATTCAAAACACGCAGAGGTAAGAGGAGAATAGCAGAGGGGTAAGGAGTAAAAGCAGACCTAATCAGATCTATCCAACCGATTTTTGCAAAATAGTTTTGACACTCTACTGCGGCCGTTAGCTAGGTTATCCTACAGGCTGGACTTGTGGGGTATCGCAACTGCTGAGCTCTGATACCACTCTGTAACACCCTCAGAATCGGCCTTATGCAAGTTTTAGCGAAACCCGCCAAACCCGCATAGAAACGATTCAAAGGTGCCCACCAGGCACTTTCGTGCGGGTGGAAAACGAAGTAATATCATTACACAATAGTCCTCGATGGAACCCACATAACATATATGTACAACAGCGACTCAAAGAGTCAAGAATACAGATATACAATACAAAGATCCAAATCACCTTTAAAACGATAGAGCGTCCGACTACGGACAAGATGCAAATGGGGCTAGGAGCCCTGAAGAATAACCAATGGCGTCCATAACCCTGCCCAGGCCAAGCCGGAAGGGTAACCCTGCTAACGACGTCGATCTCAAAACCTGCTTAAACAAAAGGGGTGCCGACAAAGGGCAAAGGAAAAAGAGAGAGCGGTCAGTACTGAGGCCAGTACACGGCGAGACTAGAATTCGGCGGTCCTCGCCTACATAGGTATGGTGGACTGAAGCGGCAGCGCGGCATGCACTAAGCAACCTATAGAGACTCGATACAACTAGCGGCTATCAGAGAGGGGTAAGAAAGACCTATTCGGAACCAACCTGATACTACCACCAAACATACCCATCCTGGTGTTTCCCCCTCGAGACCAAACGAGGAAGTCAACCGAGGAACTCACACAGTTGGCAGTTTTATTCATTCCGTTATAGTTGCGGCAATTACTAGTCAAATAAAGATGGCATGAGTCATCCTGATATAATAAGCAGTGGGCAGTTTTAGTTAAACATTCCGTTGTAGTTGCAACACTTACTAGTCAGATATAATTAGCATGAGATATCCCAAAAACCCAGCAGTTGTTGGTACTTTTATTTAGCCATTCCGTTGTAGTGAAACTGATTACTAGTCATATCGGATACAAGTCAAATTATAATAGTAAACTTTAGTTATAGTTGTCTATGATCGAGAACTGTGCTCCAAGTCGTCCATAACCGCGGACACGGCTTTTCGAAAAGATTTAACCCTGCAGGGGTGCACCAAAGTATCCACACGCACTTCGACCCTTTTTGCCAGATCAGTTAACATACACCCATCGGTATGTCGGCGGGGCCTAAGTCATGATGTTTCCCAGACCCAAAGCAAGTACATGGGGGCCACCCCACTAAGCTACCCGCAATGAAGTCGGCCGGTCTCCGAGACGGACTCAGGGTTTGCGCCAATGGCTGTAAACGACTAGGAACCCGAAAATGAGACTGGGCTTGTCGATACCGCGAAAACACTCCGCTTCCCTAAACAATACAGGTGCAGTACTTCGCACAATTTAAATTAAGCAGTAAAGCATGGCATAAGTACATGATAGTAATAAAGCCCCAAACTGCTTGTGGCCCCCGGTACAATACTTTGAAATTAGGTACTAATCGATGGGGGTGCCCATACACCCCACCTGTGGTTAGCACGCTCGATCTCGGAACAGGTGTCAAGAACTCGGGGTCCTACAGGACACAAGTGGACGGTTAACAACCAAATAACATCTATTGCCCACCTGTGCCTCTGCATTTACCTACTTCAATTTTAGTTATTAAACAATAATGAAAGTCTTGTTCATCTCCAACATTAAACATGCGGCAATACTCCAACAACTGTGGTACTGGACGACATGCAACAGCACTTGAGCAAGCGACTACGACGCGCAAGTCCAACTAACTACCAAACAACAGGTAATAGGATGTGTCCAAGACAATATAAGGCAGCAAGGGATATCACGGGTACGAAAACTAGAGCAACGCAACACAGATAGCAATAGATCAACAGGAGGGAATAAATACTATAAAAGTAAGATAGGTAGAAAGGGGGAGGTGCTCGCCTGAAAACATTGCCGAGGGTTCATCCGAAGATCGGGTCGACACTCGCATCAACTCATCGGCCTAATCCGTGAAGAAGCAAAGCACTAGAAGAAACACCGGATGGACTATTTAATACTACGGTAGAAAATCGGGCATGATGCATGTATGATGTATGACATGGCAAAGGTGCGATGAATTTAGGCCACATTAAGCGGAACCAGGGTCCCGACAATTATTCAGATGGTTCAAGTTATTTAACTACCCCGCAATTTAATTGTTGTCTTAACAGGACAAAACATTTCATCGGTTCGCTACACCAATTAAATGGAGTTCGGAATGAGACGCAGATATCCCGCATAAACACTCCATATTTAATTATATGGTGAATCGACATAAGGCCCCCAAACCACATGACAATATGTATGCAAGCATGACAATTGAATATGCAACAGTTTGATATTACATTTATAAAAATAGAGCTCGAGAAAGGGGTCACACATTAGGGTTCGGCGAGCTTGGGGTTCGAGGGGTTCAGGGTCGGTTCTCAGGGTCCGGATCTGGGGTTCTGTCTCGGCGGGATCGGTCTCGGACAACGGAAGTCGATCTTGTCGCATCCGAGAAGAAGAACTTGGTTGGCGTCGGGGGCACATCGGATCCGCCCTGGTCGGTGTCGACCTTGTCTTCGATGGCGAACTTGAGTGGATCGGGTACCGGGGTCTTCGAGTCCGGGACGAAGATCTTGACGCTTGTGACGAAGAACTCGGGTTCGGAAGAAGGGCTTGGCGTTCCGATGGATCGGTCCCCGGGGTCGAAGAACTTGGCGTCCGAGAGACGATCTTGTCGCATCCGCGGTCGTCGGGCCATGTCGTCGGTCTTGTCGTCTCACGCGGAGATCTTGGCGAGGCATCGTATCACACCACAATGTGGAGCAACTCATCCACCCCACCACATCGGACCGCAATGACATGTGTGCAGGCATCAAGACGCAAGGCAGAACATGGACACTTGAATGTTTTCAGGAGGCCTTGTGGTGTTCATACATTAACACGAACGCTATACATCGGGCCGGCGGAAAACTTGTTCAAGTGGCCTTGAGACGCAGCTGCTGCCGGTTGCAGAACATGGAGGGGAAGGGAGCTCGTGCGGCGGCACAGGAAAGGCACTACCGGTCGCAGGGTTCACAAGGCAGTGGAGCAGCTCGGAAGGCGCGGGGAAGACGGGCCCCGGCGGCAACGTGCGGGCGCTGCGTCGGCGAGGCAGAGGCCAGGGAGAGGCCTGCGGGGCGAGGGAGGTGGCCAGGGCATGGGCTCGGGGCGGCGGCCGAAGAGGAGAGGCCGGAGGCGCTGAGCATGGCCGGCCAGCCCGGCGGTCACCGGCAAGCACAGGGGAAGAGGCGAGGCAGCCGGCAGAGGCGACCTCGGCGATGGGGCCACGACCGGTTGGCGGTCGCTGGCGGGCGAGCTTGGGGTGGCGCCAGGGGAAGGAGGGAGGCGCGCGGCGGCTGTGCTGAGGCGGGGCGACCGGGGAGACAGAACTGGAGGCGGGGAGGCGTCCCCGTGGTCTGCATGAAGAGGAGGCGAGGCGGGGTCCCACGGCGGCTCCGGTTGAGCGGGCCGACGAGGCTAGCAGGGTGAGGCGGCCGAGTGCTAGGGAGAGAGGCGGCGCTCCGGTGGGGGCACGGGCTCCTGGCGGCGACGGAGGAGCTCTGCGAGGAAGGGAGGGAGGCGAGGCGAGGTGGGCGGACGAGCGTGTCAGGAACGGGGTTCCCAACGCGAGGTGGCGCGGTCGCGGCCTGCGGGGTGGAGGTGGCTAGTGGGAGGGAGCGAGGCCGCTGACGGCGGCGAGCAGAGCGGAGGGGAGAGGAAGGTTGGGGAGCGGGGCTTGGCAAGGAACGGGGTCGGGGAAAGAGAGAGAGGAGCAGGAGTGGGGTCGGGAGCGACAGGAGGGGAGTGGGGCCAGGGGAGGATAGGTGGCAGGCTAGGAGTGGAGGAAGAAACAAGGGGATTGGTCAGGGGATGAGGTGGCGGAAAACGATTGGTCGGGGTGAGGTGGAGGGGGCTGGGTAGAATAGGATTGGGTAGGAAAAGGGTTTAGGTAGACCGGTTTTTGTACTGGGGTGGCCGACTGGGTCGGATCGGCCCGGTACGACTGCCCCTAAAAATAAAATAAATATTTTAATATTTAAAACGGGGCTTTTGAAAACCGTTGGTAGACAAAGCAAAATAATCCGGAGACCCGGGTTTTGATTTGAATTAAAGACGGGGTATTTAGAAAACAATAAAAGAATTTTCGAAATAGTTTTAGACAAAACCATGCATGATGATGACGATGCTCAAATGCAATGTGGCATGATGACATGAGCATGCGGTCATGATGATGCAATGCACAAAAACAACGCGATTTTCTAGTAGTGGTTTTTGCGGGGCGCCACAATAGCTCTTAGTGACATGGTTATACCCTACGGGTACACAACCTTAGCATACCTGGTCCAGCCCAAGGAAGGACCACGGCGAATATGCACCAGCCCATGAAGATTTTCGGGTGACCAAGGTCCATGACGCCTTTGGATCCTTGGAGAGCAAGACTAGAGTAGATAGAATATTCAAAGGGGTAAACCCTAAAACCTGTAACCTACCTCTATATAAAGGACAGGAGGGCACGACGAGGAGGCTCTCTCGCATATCACCACATACACACCTCCACGCCAGATTACATCTGCGCACCCCTGTAACTTTCGGTTCCACCTTAATCAAGAGCAGACAAGCAGGAGTAGGGTTTTCCCTATGGGGGCCTGAACCTGGTTAAACCTCGTGTCCCTGTGTTGCTTGTTTGCTAACCGTTCCGCGATCTCCAGCATCCCCATCTTCTCCAAAACCCAAGTCCATAACAATGGGCATTGACGAGATTAAACCTCGTCAATTGGCGCCGTCTGTGGGAAATGGGGGCGTTGATTGTGTGATCGTGACGGTCCCAACCAAAGCGATCTAAAACTCCGCGGCGATGGAGAGACATCTCCTCTTCGGCGCCTTCGACTTCACCGCCCACTCGCCAGCCACCCTGAAGGACTTCGAGCCCGTCGGCGACGGACTCGAGATCCTGTTCGGGAGCTTCTGCTTCCAGGTGGGGCAGACCGGCACTCTCCGCGTCCCAGAGCGGGTGCCCCTGCCATCGATCAGGCCCGCTTCGTAGGCTCCACACCCCGTGCTATGCACATTGCCATCGGCAGATGAGTCCTATGACAGCAACAGCTGCAACTCAGATCTGTGCGATCCACCATCGGATGAAGGAACCTACGGTTCCAGATTCGAAAGCTGCGGCAGCAGCAATCCGATCTATGAGCGCTACCAATGCGCCACAGTCATCCAGAGTGACGTGGATCAGGAGCATAACCCGCCACCCAACCCGCAGGGTAGAAACGGCGAAAACAGAAGAAGCCAGTCCCCTTGACCAACAGGGACGACACTGATCGGGTCATCCACCTCAACAAGGAAGGATGGACTCAAGCACGCGAAGCCATAGCAGGCAACAAGATCCTGCTCGTGGGTTCCTCACGGGACCTGCTGATGGCATACCACATGCTCCTAATTGAGGAGCACAAGAAGCAGGTGATGATGCAAGAGGTGCTTAACAAACGCAAGCAAGCAGCCTCGGAGTCCAGTGCGCGGCGAGCTGCGCTCTCCGCCATGGGCATTGGCTCCAGCTCGCACGACAACCATGGCAAGAAGCACCGTTCTCGCACGGAGAACATGGATCCCAAGGCACATCGCGAGGTGACTCGAGCCCTCAACGCGTCCTTCATGGAGATGGATGCCGACGGCAACGTCATCTCGAAGACGCCGCAAGCTGCGATCATGGCAGCCACCGCATACCTCGCGTCCCATCCACCTCCGGAGGGGGACCCGAAAAGGGCCATGCACAAGTCCGCGGTTACCGGACTCAGACTCCTTGGAGTTGCGCTCCACGGGGAAGCTCCTGCGGAGCCAAAGAAAAAGACTGCGGTTAGGTTCAACCGCATCCCCACGCCCTCATCCGAGGATGAAGAGCACGACCTTCCTTGAAGGCACAAGAGCTCGCGCCGTCGCAGCCGCGATTACGACGCTCGAAGAGAGCTAACCCAGCGCAAGATCAACAAAGCGCGCGCCAAGCATGTATGCTCGTCCGAATCCGACGAGGATGACGATGAAGGAGAACTCTGCGGAGCCCGATGCTTTTGCAGATCTGTTCGGCGGACACGGATGCCGCAGAACTTTAAGCTTCCTTCGGACACTCCAAAGTTCGACGGCACACAGGACCCCAAGGCGTGGCTCAGCGACCACCTGTCGTCCGTCAAGCTACATGGCGGAAACAAGGAAACCTCCATGCAACGCCTTCAGCTGCAGCTGACAGGAACAGCTCGGATCTGGCTCAACAGCCTATCCTCGGGATCCATCCGAAGCTGGGAGGAACTGGCGTACAGTTTCGTCCGAAACTTCAAGAGCACCAGCAAGAGGCCTGCCTCGATCGAGGAGTTGCGGGCCTGCACCCAATGAACGGGCGAATCCATTCGCTCGTACATACTGCGTTGGTCCAACACCAAGAACTCCGCGGCGCACATCTCTGAGGAGAGAGCTATCGACGCCTTCAAGGACGGCGTCAAACGCCAGGACTTCAAAGAAGAACTTGGGCGTGTCAAGCCCAAGACACTCGACCACCTCATGGACATCGCCAACAGGTGGGCCGATGGCGAGGACTCCGTCCACCAAGCGGACTCGGAGGAGGAAGATGACTACGGCCGGCGACGTAAGCGTCGTAGCAAGAGAAGATCGCGCTTCTACGACGATCGCGATGGACCCGACATGGTCGCGGCTGGCTACGCCGACCGCCGCAGCAACGGAGGATACCGTGGAAGCAACTTCCGCGACGGAGGACGCGCAACGCAGTCATGGCAACGCCGTGGCCGTGACGACGGACCCTCAGCATACGACAAACTGTCGGGTCCATGCACCATCCACTTCTACATCGACAAGTAGGATGGCAAGAAGAAGGCAAGCCACATGCTCAAGGACTGCCGCGAGTTCCAGAAACTCAGCGAGAGCATGGCTCAGATGAGGCAGCAAGCCCCGAACCCTGGATATGGGAATGCACCTTCACCAGGTGAGATCGCACATGGAGCTCCTCCACCACCACCTGCGGGACCTTCGAACCACCGAATCGCACCCGCGCAGAATAACGATGGGCACGGGTACCCCGCGCCGAAAGGATCGCTGATGATCCAAAAAGGGTGCCCAACAAACAGGGTGCAGAAGAAAATCACCCGCCAAATTAATCTGGTCGTGACCGCTCCGCTCGCCATCCCTGAGTACCTCAGCGGATCGGAGTCCTGCATCATGTTCAGCCGTTCGGATCACCCTTGCCAGGTCCCTCGCCTAGGTCATGCTGCCCTGGTGCTCGAGGCGCAGATCGGAGGGTTCGACATGAGCCGCGTCTTCATGGACGGTGGCAGCGGCATCAATCTGATCTTCGCCAGTACCTTGGCAGCAATGCGGATCCCGCTGTGCAGCCTGGAACAATCTGATTCAATGTTCCACGGCATCGTCCCAGGGAAGGGTGTATTCCCCCTGGGAAAGACATGGCTCGACGTCATCTTCGGCAAGCCGGATAACTTCCGATTCGAGCGACTCGAGTTCAAAGTGGTGGACTAGCCATCACAATACCACGCCATCCTCGGGCGCGTGGCATTCGCATGATTCCTGGCAGTACCGCACTATACGTACCTGCTACTCAATATGTCAGGACCCAGGGGCGTCATCACGGTCCACGAGAGCTTCACCCGATCAGACCACTGCGACAGGGACTTCAACAGAATCTCCTAGTCATTTGGCATGCAGGAGGAGCTCGTAAGGCTCCGCGAGGTGACGGACAACGGGGCACCCCCAGTCGCAAGACAAAACGCACCAGAGATGTCCTTCGACTCCACCGTCAACATAAAGAAGGTGCAGGTCCATCCGACGGATGCCTCCAAGATGGCGCTGATCGCCAACGACCTCAGCTCTGTATAGGAAAGCACGCTTGTCGAATTCCTCCGTGAGCGCTATGAAACCTTCGCCTAGTGTCCTACGGACATGTCAGGAGTTCCCAGGGAATTCTCCGAGCATGCACTCAACGTATTTCCAGACGCCAAGCCCGTCCGATGACTGTTCGAACCACGGGCCGAAGCAATGGGAGTCGAAGTCAACAGACTACTCGACGCAAACTTCATCAGGGAGATCAAGGAGAGCGAGTGGCTCGCCAACACCGTGATGGTCCCCAAAAAGGACACGGACATCCTGCGGATGTGCGTGGATTTCACATCGCTGAACAAGCACTGCCCGAAGGATCACTTCCCTCTCCCTCGGATCGATCAGATCATCGATTCGACTGTACGATGCGAGAAACTCTCCTTCTTCTATGCCTACTCAGGCTACAACCAGATCCGACTAAAGGTCGAAGATCAGGAGAAAAAGGCGTTCATCACGCTATTCGGAGTGTTTTGCTACAACACAATGCCCTTCGGGCTGAAGAACGCAGGCGCCACATACCAACGGTGCATGCAGGCATGCCTGAAGGACCAGATCGGCCGCAACATCCAAGTCTATGTCGACGACATAGTCATCAAAACAAGGGAGGCCAAGACGCTCATTGACGATCTCCGTGAGACTTTCAATAACCTTGATTGATACAAGATCAAGCTAAATCCAGAAAAGTGCGCCTTCGGCGTCCCATCTGGTCAGCTGCTAGGCTACTTCATCTCCTAGCGAGGGATCAAGGCGAACCCGAAGAAAAACCAGGCCATAATGGCCATGGAAAAGCCGAAGAACCTCAAGGGCGTCCAGCAGCTTGCCGGGCGGATCGCAGCATTGAGTAGGTTCGTTAGCCGCATGGGCGAAAAAGCTCTGCCGTTCTATCGGCTGCTATGCAAGGCAGACAAATTCGAGTGGACGCCCGAGGCGGACGACGCATTCGAAGATCTAAAGCGGCTGCTCTCTACCTCGCCCATCTTGGTCACGCCAAAGGAGCGCGGGCCTTTACTGCTATACATAGCAGCCACACACCAGGTGGTAAGCACCGTACTTGTGGTCGAGCGACCCGAAGAAGGCAAGACCCACGGGTTCCAACGCCCAATCTACTACCTCAGCGAGGTATTGACACCGACAAAGCAAAGGTACCCTCACTACCAGAAACTCGCCTACGGCGTGTTCATGACGGCTCGTCGGCTGAGCCACTACTTCCAGGAGAATCAGGTGATGGTCGTCAACGAGGCGCCCCTAAACAGCATCCTCAACAACCCGGAGGCCACAGGACGTGTGGCCCTATGGGGCATCAAGTTGTCACCTCTAAACATCATCTACAAGAAGCGCCACGATCAAGTCTCAGGTCGTTCCGGACTTCCTCGTCCACTGGATGGAACTGCAGCTGCCAGACACACCGGAACTGACACAGTCATGGATGATGCACTTCGATGGCTCCAAGCGCGAGGCAGGAGCAGGAGCCGGGGTCATACTGACCTCCCCGCAGGGCGACAAGATGAAGTACGTCCGACGGATGAAATTCCGAGCCTCCAACAACGAGGCCGAGTATGAGGCCCTCGTCCACGGCATGAGGATGGCCAAGATCTGCGGCGCAACACGCCTAGTCATCTACGAAGACTTGAACCTCGTCGTCCAGCAGACGATGAACGAGTGGGACGCACACGCCGCCAACATGATCGCGTATCGCGCACTCTACAACGCACTCAAAGGAGACTTCGACGGCTGCGAGCATCGGCACGTTGGAAGAGAAAGCAACGAAGAGGCCGACAGACTCGCCAACATCGGCTCCACCTACGCACGGGTGCCACCAGGTGTGTTTCTCGAACAGATCTGTGTGCCGTCCATCAAAAGTAAATTCCCCAAGGGATCACCCGAAGAAGCAGAGCACTCGGGGCTGCGCTACCCGAAGGACAGGAAGGACCCAAAAAGCTCGACACAGAAGTCGCAGTGGTCAACCTAATGCAGGTCATGGCAGTCAAAGAAACTTGGACATGGCCATACCTCAGGTACCTGATAGACGGAGAACTGCCTGATAGCCCGACAGATGCCCGGCGCATATCTCGCCGGTCCAAGGCCTTCACCATCATCAATGGCGAGCTGTACAAGCGCAGCATTTCGGGTGTACTCCAAAGGTGTGTCACCATCGGTCATGGCAAAACCATCCTCCAAGACATCCACGAGGGCAGCTGCGGCCATCATGCGGGCAGCTGCGCCCTTGTCGCCAAAGCTCTACGAGCCGGATTTTACTGGCCAATGGCCATGAACAATGCCAAGGACATCATCCGAAGATGCAATGGATGCCAGAGGTTCGCCGGCAAACCGCACGCACCCGAATCGGAGCTTAGGCCCATACCTCTGGCCTGGCCTTTCGCCCAATGGGGGCTCGATATGATTGGCAAACTGCCAAGGTCCTTGAAAGGAGGTCACGTCTACCTCCTGGTCGCAGTCGAAAAATTCACCAAGTGGATTGAGGCCATGCCCGTCACTAACCAAAAGGGCAAAACTGCCATCAAGTTCTTCGAATCCATTGTCTATAGGTTCGGCGTGCCGCACAGCATCATCACCAACAACGGGTCGAACTTCATCTCCAAAGAATTCCAGGACTTCTGCGAAGACCTCGGAATCAACATCACATATGCCTCCGTGGAGCACCCGCAAACGAACGGTCAGGTCGAAAAGGCCAACGACCTCGTCAGTGCTGGCATCAAGAAGCGCCTAATGAGCCCACTTGAGCGACTCAAAGGATCCTGGACACAGGAGCTACCCTCCGTCCTCTGGAGCTTGCGCACGACACCGAACAGCTCAACTGGTACACGCACTTCTTCATAGTGCACGGAGCTGAAGTCGTGCTACCAGCAGAGGTACGCCATAAGGCCTCACGGGTGGTCGCCTACATCGAAGCTGAATCAACGGCCGCACTCGAAGACGCCGTCGACACACTCGACGAAGCACGTGACATAGCAGCAACTCGATCAACGGTGTATCAACATAGCCTCCGCAACTACCACAGCCGACGACTGCGTCCAATGTCCTTCGTCGAAGGAGACCTAGTCTTGCGACTCAAGCAAGAGCGACCGAAGAAATTTGAGTCACCATGGGAAGGACCCTACATCGTCACTGAAGTCATCCCAGGTGGCGCCTATCGCCTCAAGCACGTGGAGTCTAGAGTTGCATACTCCAACCCATGGAACTTCGCACAACTGCGATGGTTCTACCCCTAGCTACCCCCCTCCTTTTACTTTCAATAAGGCTATTCAGCCAAGGCTACTCAGCCGAACAATGTACCTTCTCCTTATGATATAAATAAAGCTAAGTGTCTCGCCCCAAATTTTTGTCTATTGTTCGTATTTTACTCCATGTTACAACACACTCGGGGGCTCTCCTCACCTCACGACTTCGTCAACTGAGAATAACGCGTGTACACCTGAGTAGCTGACCACGTTAGGCTAACGAAAAGGGCACGCATACAAATAAGGCACGACATGCCAACAACAACAAACCTTTACAGCAAAGGGCACAACATGCCCAATCGAATACATACAAATTTTACATCTATATTTTTACAGGTCCTACCTATTTTGGAGAATCACCTACGCACGCTGCTCAAAAAGATCTACAATTTGTTCAGCACACTGCCTTACAGCCGCATAATGTGGACGCATATCCCACATACCACCATCCGGCCAAAGAGGCGGCCCAGCAGCCACAGCAGCAAGATCTACATCGGGACGATGCAGCCGAACAAGAGAAAGTGCAGCCTTCACACCTGCAACAAGTTGATGCCGTACCAGTTCCCTAACATGATGCACATCTCGAAACTTCGCCAGCAGGCCCCAGAGAGTCGATGGTGCCTCATCCAGGGGAAACATCACGTGCAGAACCGACGCCAACGAGGTCTTCGCTTGACATAGTACCCGCGACACCTAGTGAACACGATCCTGCACAGTTGTAAGGACCATGGCACGATCATGGTCCATCCAGAAAAAGCCGCCGGCCTCCATGTCCTGCTGGGTCAAGCAATTGATCCGAACAGCAACACACTCCTTTTCCTCCTTAGGAACAAGGTTAGCACCTGCAACAATGGCACAGTAAGATGATAGGCCAGCAGCCGCATCCGAACAAATGAGCAGCAGCTCGAAAAACTTACATTGAAGCTATTCGGCTAGACGACGCAACTCGCCCATCAAATACTCCTCTCTGGCAGCGCCTCGCTCTGTCTTCGATTTCCAAACATCGGCATGGCCACGCACTCCAAGCAATTCTTTCTCAAGACTACGGATGCAATCACGCAAAAATGCAAGCTGCGATGCACCATCCAAATATGGCCGCAAATGTGGCGCAGACGAAGTGTCAGCAGGACCATCACCCAAAGGTCCCTAGGGGAAAAGAAGGAAGCGATATGAACAACCACACAAATGGACAAGGAACTCGGAGATTCATTATATGCAGCAAAAATCCACTGCATGGCACAAGGATTGTTCATAGACATAATTACAACAAAAGAAACAAAAGCTATCCTAAAACTACAAGGCCTAAGAAGCCGCATCCTGGGTAGCCTCGGAACCGGACTGCCTACTCTTGGCATCCCCCTGCTGCCTCAGCGCGTACTCAGCCAGCAAGTCAATCAACTTTGTCCCATAATGTTTACAGCGGGCAACATAGAGGGCGAAGGCTACCTCGGATACGTCAGCAGCTGTCGGCATCTGGGAGGTGACCCGATGAAGATCCAGCTCCGCTCCAGCCCGACGGATGCACCGATGCCTTTCTGCTTGCGCTTGTACGCTACAAGCGCGTCGGCTGACAGCGCATCCGCCAGTGAGTCGACATCCTTGAGGGAGAAGTCCTTGGGGACGAGCTCCCTGTAGAAGCGCTCAAGAACCTCCTTGGCCTTGGCGAGTGAGCCGTCCACGGTACTGCAGCGGTCTTCGACCGCCGCAGTGGCATCATCCAGAGCACTTCCGTGCTCCAGAGCACCGCGGTCAAACTCGACGCATACGGCATCTATACAAACGGAAGAGGCAACGTGAAGAAAAGGAAATAGAAGAAAAGACAAGGAAGCTCACAAGGAAAAGACAAAACCACTCACCCGAAATAGCCATGGCAGCCGCCATTAGCTTGTCGGCTACCTCCTTCTCGCGCGAGGCCGCAGCGGTGGCGAGTTGATCCTCGCAGTCCATAGCCTCTTGCTGCAGGCGCTTCTTGGTCGCGGCTGCGTTGGTTAGCTCCTGCTCAAGGCGCTCTTTCGCACCAACGGCATCCTCGGCCTTTTTCTCCGCTCGCCCAAGGCTCTTTTTGAGAGCATCAAGCTCGCGGAGGGTGGTATTGTTGTCCTCTGCAAACAGCAGAGCACTTATCAGATCGAAGAAAAGGAAATAGAAGAAGACGCAAAAAGACCAACCCATGAACGTACCCTGAAGCTGTTTGAAGCTGGCCTCCAACGCCAGGTGCTGCTGCACCAGTTGGTTGGCGCCTTGCACAAAAGGCTGCAAAAAGACACTACTCGTCAAAAGAAAGGCTCGGGAGCTACGCCCAAAGAACGAGCAAGACAGAATACACACACGAAAAATATGCTCGGGGGCTCCCCCCGAGGCAAGTACAAATAAAAAAGAAGAAGAAAAGTCATGATCGGCAGATCACCCGAAAGATGCTCGGGGGCTCCTCCCGAGACACGAAGAAAAAATGATCAGCAGATCATCCTAAAAGACTCGGCGGCTCCCCCTGTGGCAGAAAACAAAAGCACTTACATGGTTAGACAGCGACTCTGAAGGTTCGCCTACAATCTTCTGAGGACAACCACCCGAGCCTCCTGCGAAGAAGGGTTCGGAGCAGCGCCCTCAGAGGTGGCCACCGTATGAGGAGGAGGAGGAGGAGGAGCAACCTTCGACTCTGCCACCATCTCCCGAGCACCATCGCTGAAGGAGCCGTCGGAAGAGTAGCTGCAAAAGAAAACGTCAGACAAGAGCAATCAAGCAAAATCAAAAGAAAGCAAAAGGCAACTGGAAAAACTTACGAGTCAAAATCACTCAAGTCGAAGACAGGCGGGGTCCTCCTGCCCTTCTTCTCTTCCTTCTTCCGCTTCGCCGGCGGGTGTGGCGCTACAGCCCGCACGGGAACGACAGGAATAGGAGAGGAAGATCCCCCATGATCCCCACTGTGATGCTCAAGGCACACTGGGTCCCTAGGCGTTGGCGGAGTCAAAGCATCCGACGTTTCACTCGTGCTCCACATCCGCTTCTGAGTCTGCCCCTCGCTAGACTCAAAAGCCTCCTCAGCCGGCGACCGCGCCAAAGGAAGCTCAGACATGGAGTCCACTACCTCATTGTCCGGTGCATCCGGAAACAGTTCGGGTAGTGGCGGTGACATGCCCGGCACTTTGAACTCCTGCGCGAAAGGAAAAGCAAATTTGTAAGCACACAAGCAAATACAAGGAAAACGTCCCAGATCTACAGCTGCGGAACCGGACGAGAAGCAGCGAATGGAGGAGTCAGCGACTTCCCCGGAATATCCTCTCCAGCCTTGTACTTCAGTAGCGGACGAAGAATCCCGTCGAGATACCCCTTGGAAAACTCCTCAGCCGGAACCCTAGTCGGATCACGACGACCAGAATAAAGGAACATCGGGTGTGCCCTAGCCTGGAGCGGCTACACCCGACGTTTAATGAAGGTGCGGATGATATCCACACCGTTCACCTCTTTATCCAGAATCAACTAGAGATCCTCCACCCGACGATAGAGCCCCTCTATCTCCGTCACCTCGCCATCCAAGATCTGGTTCTTCCAGGACCTCTTCGGCTCGATTTTCTGGGAGGGGTCGAAAGGAGCAGGACCAAATTTCTGTCCGGCCACTTTGGAGTCGCGGATGTAAAACCACCGCCTCCGCCAGTACTGGACAGACTCGGACATAGAAAAGGAGAAGAAAAGCAAGTTGGATTTAAGGGAAATGATGCAGGCCCCAATGGGATAAACACCATCGGAGCCAGATTGCCTCTTCATGGAATAGAGCTTCCGGAAGAGACCAAAGTGTGGCTCGATACCGAGCCAGCACTCGCAGAACATGATGAAGCATGCGACATGAAGAACAGAGTTTGGGGAAAGATGATGAAGCTGGATGCCATAAAGAAAAAGTAATCCACGGAGAAAATCGTGGATTGGGAAAGAAAGGCCCCGAAGGACAAACGCGATGAACATGACCCGAAACCCAGCGGGAGGATGGGGAATTACCTCGTCGCCGGGGAATCTGACGGCCTCCCTATCCTGTGGGATAAGACCCCGCTCACGGATCTTGCGGATGTCACCCTCACGCGTCTCTGATCGCCGCCAGCCGCCATCGGTGACGCCGGTGGCGGTGGAATCTTTTTTGCCACCGGTGGCAGCACTAGTACCAACTGCAGTGGAGGACTTCTAGGGATTCCCCATTGCAGTACGGCGGTGACGGCGATGATCACACATAATCAAGGAAGGAAAAGCTCGGGGAAATTCCAGCACGCAGTGAGAAAGCTCAAGGAAGATGGGAGCAGTGAAACAAGAATGGCTGCGGTGAAAACAAACTAACTTTTCCCCAATGATTATAAGGACGAGAACGATGCATGGCGACCGTCCATCAGGAAGACCTAGAGCCAGCACCAAGATCTGACCGTCCACGTGTCAGCCCAGCAGCGAACCGTCGGTCACACGCCATCCACTATGCACGGAAATCAAGGAGACGCCGTAATTATCACCACGCCGTGCGTGACCAGTCAACTCAAAGTCAGAAGGTGGGACCCATGTTCGTTTAGTCACATCATCTCTGGCGCCGCGGACACTTGAGGTCACCGATCGTCAGCACTAGCGTCATCAAGAGATATACTAGCAACGGTTACAATTCTTCGGCTACATAGCTAAGAGTACTCACTCGAATCTACGATTCGACTAACTGCTCGGGGGCTACTCCTATCAGGAGCGCTGGCCGCGCACCCGAAAATGATCAAATTACTAAATCATTGAACTATTCTTTGAGTCCTACGTCGAGTCTACGACTCCACTACGGACGCGGGGGCTACTCCCATAGGGAGGATGGATTCAAGCATCCGAAAAATGTGTCTTCTATGGACCTAAAAGTCAACAAAGACCGAATTACAGTCTCTTCTTGAGTCTACAACTCGAACAGACACTCGGGGGCGACTCCCATAGGGAGCGTTGGTCGCGCACCCTATGAATTCTTCGACTGCGATCCTTCGGATCAGCATGCAAAAACTTTTCGGCAACTCTGCCCCAACCAACGCTAAGTGAGTAAACATCCTCCTTGGCCACCCGAAACACCTCCGCGGTGATAAAATTCCGGATGATGTGTATGTGACGCAAATATAAGACCTACAGATACCATCTGATGGCCTGGTAATGCACACGACTGCGCTCTGCTAGTAAAAACCCGTGCCAACAGGCACGATGACAAATCCTGATAGACGCGTTGGGTACATCACTTAAAATTCACTGGAATTCCACTCATGTAAGTCCTCCGCGGCATGAGTCGAATTACGCCAGCATATGTTTCGGGTTCGAGTCGAGGGACTCGAATCTGAAGAAGATCGTGTTGTTTTTTCCTAAGACAGTTAACTGACCCTGATCTGTCGGGGGAGTCAGGCACACGCATCAATAATCCCTACACACTCAAATCATTCTCTAGACAAACAGAGATAGTTGCACCCGAAGGATTGAAGAGTCCTCAGCCGAATCTATGATTCGACTGAACACTCGGGGGTTATTGACATGGTTATACCCTGCGGGTACACGACCTTAGCATACCTGGTCCAGCCCAAGGAAGGCCGACGGCGAATATGCACCAGCCCATGAAGATTTTTGGGTGACCAAGGCCCATGACGCCTTCAGATCCTTGGAGAGCAAGACTAGAGTAGATAGAATATTCAAAGGGGTAAACCCTAAAACCTGTAACCGACTCGATCTGTGCCTAGGACCTGCCTGTTGGATATATGCCCTAGAGGCAATAATAAATGTAGTTATTATTATATCTTTATGTTTATGATCAATGTTTACATTCATGCTATAACAGTATTAACCGGAAACATTAATACTTGTGTGATTTGTAAACTAAATTAGAGTCCCTAGTAAAGCCTCTTTATAATAGTAGCTTGTTGGTTAATAGATGATCATGGTTTCCTGATCATGAACATTGAGATGTTGTTAACAAAAATATCATATCATTAGGAGAATGGTATGATGGACATAATCCTATAGATAAGCGTAGCATAAAGATCAAGTCATTTTAATAGTTCAATTGCTATAAGCTTTCTGATACATAGTAACCTAATTCCTTCGACCATGAGATCATGCTAATCACCATCACCGGGAGGATTCTTTGATGACATCAGACACCACACCGTAACTGGGTGGCTATAAAGATGGCATTAAGTGTTCAGAAAGTATGGGTTGAGACACATGGATCAAGAATGGGATTTGTCCATCCATATGACGGATAGATATACTCTGGGCCCTCTCGGTGGAATGTCATCCAATTATCTTGCAAGCATGTGACTGGCTCACAAGGGATCACATACCACGGGAACGAGAAAAGAGTACTTATCGGTAACGAGGTTGAACTAGGTATGCAGAGATACCGATGATCAAAACCTCGGATAAGTAAACTATCATGAGACAAAGTGAAATTGGTATCGTATATAATTGGTTCATTCGATCGCAAAGTAATCGTAGAAATATATGGGAGCCATATGAATTTCCATATTCCTCTATTGGTTTTTGATCAGAGAAGTGTCTCGATCATGTCCGCATAATTCACGAACCGTAGGGAGACACACTTAAGGATTCGATGTTGTTGAGTAGTTATGGAATGATGAGTAAGAGAACGAATGTTGTTCGGAGTCTCGTATGGGATCCGGGATATCACGAGGAGATCCGGAATGGTCCAGAAAATAAGATTCATATAAGGAAAGTCCTGTTTTGGAGTTCGGGAATGATTTCGTTGTTTTCACTAGGAATGTTCTAGAAGGGTCCGGAAGGTCCGGCACTCCGGAGGGGAAGGGTACATGAATGTTTCATGACAATGTGGAATGGTTGCATCATGTACTAGGTCACTTGGCTGGACAATATGGAGAGAGAAATCAAATCCAAGTTTGAAAGTCAAACGCCAATTTGAAAAGTCAAACGCCAAGTTTGCTTGGTGGAGGGAGAGTAGGAAACCTACTTGGGGAGGAAGTCCCACTCCCTCCACCCGCCGGCCAAGGAGGGCGAGTTGGAGGAGGACTCCCTCCTCCCAAGCCACCACCCTCCACCTATATAAGGAGGGGTAGGGCTGCCCCCTACCCTTACAACCAAAACCTAGCCTCAAGTCGCCGGCGCCACCACCTCCTTGTGCCGCCGCCTAGGGCACCTCCAACTCAGAGAGTTGGGGTTTCCCCAAACCCTAGCCGCCAGCCAAGCCCTCCCCTTGGTGCCCTCTAAACCCTAGATCACCAAGGCCTCTCTCATACTCCACCATACTCGCTCCGGCTTAAGGCGAAGCCCTGCGAGATCTCCCCTCTACTTCCAACACCACGCCGTCGTGCTGCCGGAATCGTAAGGAGAGTGCTGCAACCTCCGCTGCCTGCTGGAACAAGGGAGAGGAAGGTCTTCATCGAGTACCGAACGTGTGACCGACTGCGGAAGCGCTTTCGGAATGCAGCGCTGGAAGGATCGTCTACGCGATCTTGAGATTGGCAAGAGTACGACTACATCACCCACGAGAATCTGCTCTCGTTAACTGCTTTGGAATCTTCGAGGGTGAGTTCCTCTATCGACTCGTTGCTACAATCTAGTAGATAGATCTTGGCTTGTTTGTTTGCATGCGGTAGAAAATTTTTGTTTTCCATGCTACGAACCCCTACAGTGGTATCAGAGTCGTGTCCATATGTAGATCTGTTGCACGAGTAGAACACAATGGTCATTGTGGGCGGTGGTGCTTTTATTATCAATTGCTTTTTGTGTAATTTGCATCTTGTGGTATCACTACTAGGAAAATGGCTATAGGTAATAAGCACATCCGTGGCTCACATGGTTGAAGTGCCCCACGGCTAAAACAGGCGTGGCTCACCTGTGGGCAGTGCCCTACTAGTAACTAGAACAACCGTGGCGCACATGACCATAGTGCGCCACAGATATGTGTGGGCCAGGGCCATGTTGGCCGCACGCCAGACATCCG
This sequence comes from Avena sativa, assembly GCA_916181665.1. Taxonomy (NCBI): domain Eukaryota; kingdom Viridiplantae; phylum Streptophyta; class Magnoliopsida; order Poales; family Poaceae; genus Avena; species Avena sativa. The sequence continues at coordinate 384,598,996 of OV702280.1, read as the reverse complement.
TAGCGCACATAGGGTAGGTGCGCTACGCCTGTTGGTCTTATCCGTGGCGCACGTTGGGGGGTGCGCTACGCCTAAGCGCATGCCCCTCTGTTCTGTAAAACGGTCAGACACATCCGTCGCGCACTATGGCATGTGCGCCACGGATGTTACTAATCCCTGTGGCGCACTGGGGCCGAGTGCGCCACGGATGTGGCGATTTTTTTTTGCCAGCCCCACTTTGTGCATATGTGTGATCATCCACCACCCCACACTTCACTTTCCCCTTCTTCTTCCTCCTTAGATCTAGTCGGGATCCTTCTCCTTCCCACCTTAATTTCTCCACCCATTCACCATTTTTAGCATGTAGAACTTGCCTTGGATGTTACATAAGTAATAGAGGAAGCTCTCTGTTCTCTCATCTCCTTATCCGGTCTAGCGCGCACCTATCCTTTCCATCTTCTCGCGATTGGTCTCTCATCTCGGTAAGTTGTCCATGTAAGGATGTGTTCATGTGTATATGGATGATATGATCATATGCATGTAGATGATCGATGCTCATGATGTGTGTATGGAGAGGATCGATGGTCATATGTGTGTATATATGGAGAGTATCGATGATGCTCATGCATGTGTGTATGGAGAGGATAATGATATGTTCATGTTTGTATGGATCTCGGTCTCTCTCTCTCTTGTGTTTGTATGTGAACAAGTTGCCATTTGTTTTGCCAAAATGTTGATTCATTTCCATTTTGGCAAGACTTTGGCATTTCGCAAAGGTCCTAATTTTAGGATAGGTCATGCCGAAATTTTCTATCGACCATTGCATGCATGCATTCATTATGTGGTTCTAATAGACTTCTAATTGTACCGTGTACACCGTGCAGGCAAAAATGGTCCGCATAGTGAGCGAAGGCATTGTGGCTAGATTTTTGAAATGTGCGACGGCCGACATGATACGAAATAACAAGACGGATATAAGATGTCCGCGCAGAAGATGCAAACTCAACTGGGTGATCGACCCAGATTCCGGGAATCTGCAGGCGCACCTGCTCCGCCATGGTTTCATGGATGGATACACTCGTTGGATAAGCGATGACGAAGACGATGGAGACGGTGAAGGTGGGCAACATGACGATGATCATCATCACAGCGAGAACGGGCGAGATGATGAAGAGTCTCCTGGAGATGGTGAAGGTGCGGAAGCACACCGGGATGATGATGATCTAGATGTCGGAGGAGCAGACGACGATGGAACAACGTTAGGCTGGGTGCGGGACCCTTATGTGCAAGAGCTTCTTCTCAAGCAGATGAGTAACGCCAGGGCTACCGCTAGAGAGAAAGCCAAGCTTGCGCAACTTGAGAAAGACGCGGTTACTCCATTGTATGAAGGATGCAGGCCCGATGATACCCGGTTGAATGTAACGCTCAAGGCTCTAGAGATGAAGGAAAAACACAAATTGAGCGACGCAAGCTTCGACGATATGATGGCATTCTGGCACGATCGTCTCCCGGAGGGGAATACATGTCCAACTAGTATCGAGGACGCCAAGAAAATCGTCTGTCCTCTCGATCTACCGCACGTTAGATATCACGTATGCATCAACGATTGCATCATTTATCGAGGCGAGGACGCAGAGAAAACCACATGTCCGGTGTGCGGCGTGAGTTGATACAAGAAAGGGAAGAAAGCACCTCGAAAAGTGGTATGGTACTTTCCTATCACTCCTTGTCTGCAGCGCTATTTCGCGGACCCTAAGGAAGCGAAGCTCATGCGATGGCATGCGGAAAGGAAGAAGCCAGGAGATGACGATGATGACCCCGAAAAGGATGAGCTGCTGACGCACCCTTCAGATGCTAGCCAGTGGAAAGCATTGGACCTCGAATTCCCAGAATTTGGTGGAGATTCGAGGAACATCAGGCTTGGTGCGAGCACCGATGGACTCAATCCGTTCGGTATCCAGAGCAGCACGCACAGAACTTGGCCCGTGTTTGTATGGATGTACAACCTGCCTCCATGGTTGTGCATGAAGAAGAAGTACATACAAATGAGTATGCTAATTCAAGGGCCGAAACAACCTGGTACCAACATCAATCTGTATCTCGGGCTGTTGAAAGAGGAGCTAGCCACGTTATGGGAATCTGGAGCCAATACTTACGATGCCGTCGCACAAGATTATTTCACTATGAGAGACGCGTTGGTCACTACGGTGCAAGACTATCCAGGTAGCGGGTATATCTCGGGGCAGGTTATCCAAGGATTCTGCGCATGCGTTAGGTGCATGGATAACACAAGCTATCTCCAACTAGAGAAAGATCCAGGGTCATTGAAAACCGTGTTCATGGCGCACCGGAGGTGGCTCAGCAAGAATGATCCATGGAGAAAACGTGGAGACCTGTTTGATGGCAAATCCGAGACCCGAGGAATCCCAGAGCGTAGGAGCAGCAAAGAAGTGGAAGATTTGCTGAAAAACTGGAAAGATTGTCCTAAGCCTGGAAAAAAGCAAAAGAGGCAGCAACAAGACAAGCCGCTGATGAAGGTATGGAAAACAAGGTCTATTTTCTGGGAGTTGCCATACTGGAAGTTTCTCCGCACGCCTCATAGCCTCGACATCATGCATATCACAAAAAACGTGTGCGAGAGTCTGGTCGCCACCATAATCAACATGCCAGATAGGACGAAAGATGGTCTGAAAGCAAGGCACGACCTGATATGCTTGGGTATCCGAAAGGAGCTTCACGGAGGACGCACTACTCCTGATGATCAGGAAGATGACGATGATCATGAGTCGGAGACGACACAAGGTCGTCGAAAGGGTAAAAAGTTCAAGAAGAACGAATATTACTGCCCTCCTTCTTGCTTCACTCTAAGCCAGGATGAGATCAAACAGTTTTTCAAGTGCCTTCTAGGAGTCAAATTTCCTTACGGCTACGCGGGCAAGATAAGCAGATACCTAGACGAGGCGAAGCAGAGGTTCAGTGGCATGAAGTATCACGACTGTGTCGTGCTAATGACGCAGGTACTTCCGGTCGCACTAAGAGGGATAATGGACGATCACGTCCGTGAAACGTTATTTGGCCTCTGCAAGTTTTTCGACGTCATCTCTAGGAAGTCGATTGGCGTGAATCAGCTCGGGAGGCTACAGGAGGAGATCGTGGTGATACTATGTGAGATTGAGGTCTACTTCCCACCCGCATTCTTCGACATTATGGTGCATCTGCTGGTCCATGTCGTGGAGGACATCGTACAACTCGGGTCGATGTTCCTCCGCAGCATGATGGCGTTCGAAAGGATGAATGGACACATCAAAGGATACGTTCGCAACAGGTCCCGTCCAGATGGAAGCATAACCAAGGGCTTTCTGGCCGAAGAGTGCATCTCTTTCTGCACGAATTATCTAGACATCGAGAACCCTGTCGGTCTTCCCGTCAACAGGCACCTTGGCAAGCTCGACGGATCTGGTCACCGAGAGGGTCGTCGCATACTGCATGCATACTTCGATTTTCGATGCGCAAACTTTGATCAAGCAAACCTCGTCGCGCTACAACATTTAGAACTGGTCGATCCTTGGGTACAGAAGCACAAAAGGTTAATCGAGAAGAAGTACAGTGACCAGGGCATACAGAGGATGCAGGGAGAAATAATCAAAGAGCACAACTCAGATTATAGGAAGTTCATGACGAGACAAGGCGTCCTCCCGTTCCCTAAGCCGAGCCAGAAGGCTTGATGTTGGCCTAGTTGTAGTTACAAACTATAGATGACCTTTGTGTGTGTGTAGACAAGTGTACATGCTACTATACTTATCTTATTAGGTTTATGAATCATCGCTTACTTCTTTTGCTTATTATTATTATTATTATATATAAATCAATGCTTGGTTTTTTTGCTTACTCTTTGGTCCTTTGCTCACTTTGGTCCTTTTTTTCCCTTACTTTATTAGTCTTTTTTCGAGAATAATGCCGATGATTGAAATGTCGTGGCACAATATATATGTGAATGTGCTACGACGGGATTGTGAGCCTTGTGATATGCACAAGTCCAGGTCTTGTGCATCCTACTTGGCTCACGGTTCCGTCGTAGCATATTCCTGTGTCCAACGACCTATATATATATGAGGCATTCTTTTTTATTTACTTTGGTCTTTTTCGAGAATAATGCCGATGATTGAAATGTCGTGGCACAATATATATGTGAATGTACTACGACGGGATTGTAAGCCTTGTGTTATGCACAAGTCTAGATGTTGTGCATCTTACTTGGCTTACGGTTCCATCGTAGCATATTCCTGTGTCCAACGACCTATGTATATATATATGAGGCATTCTTTTTGATTTACTTTGGTCTTTTTCAAGAATAATGCTGATGATTGAAATGTCATGGCACAATATATATGTGAATGTGCTACGACGGGATTGTGAGCCTTGTGATATGCACAAGTCCAGGTCTTGTGCATCCTACTTGGCTCACAGTTCCCTCGTAGCATATTCCTGTGTCCAACGACCTATTTATATATATGAGGCATTCTTTTCGAGTTACTTTGGTCTTTTTCGAGAATAATGCTGATGATTGAAATGTTGTGACACACTATATGTGAATATGCTGCGATGGGATTGTCCGCCTTGTGCTATGCACAGATCCAGGTGTTGTGCATCCTACTTGGCGAACAGTTCCATCGTAGCATATTCCTGTGTCGAACAACCTAGTTATATATGAGGCATGCTTTTTGAGTTTGGTCTTTTTGATTTAGGAGTACTTTCTATAAGTGTATCTTCATATGTGACTTTAATTATATATGTTTTTTTTCAATCATCGGTTAATTATTATTGTCAACTTATAGATGACGTGGTACGTCGTGTACAAGGGACGGGTTCCCGGAGTCTACGATGATTGGGAAGACTGCCGGAGACAGGTGCACCGTTTCAGCGGCAATAGCTACAAAGGGTACAACACTATGGAGGAGGCGGAAGCTAGATACACGCGCTATCTAGCGGGAGTTAGGACGAGGAACCGGATGAAGACCTACACCTTTGTCGCGGCGGTGATCATGCTTATATTCTTTGGTTGTTTATCCCGCGTTTGTGTTTAGCTAGTTTAGATGTCTAGGCGAGCTTCCGATCGAGCTCTAACTTGTTCGATCGACACATGAATTCGTATGTCACCAACTACTTTGTAACTTGATCAAAACAATGTATAACTTATGTATTCATGTATGAGACTTATCTATATGTATTTTTTTCAATCTTGTTTTGCGAATTGTGTATTTATATATATAATTGTATATCTTATATCTGTGTGTATATATGTGTGTATATCTGCCTATATAATCTGTATTGTATATCATCTGGCCCTGAAATTTAAAAAAAAGACACCCGTGGCGCACATGGCACAGCTTCTATGGCGCACTGCAACTAAAGCGCACCTGCGCAGCTTAGTGGCGCACTGCAACATGCGCCACCGAAGATCTAAGGCGTAGCGCACCTACCAACATATCCATGGCGCACTAGCAGGTGCGCTACGCATATCTCCACATAACCGTGGCGCACCAGGCAGTGCGCCACGGCTAGGAGATAGCCGTAGCGCAAGGCCCGTGGCGCACCACTAGTGCGCCACGGATGGTCCTTTTAGGTGCGCCACAGACGACCATTTTCCTAGTAGTGTATGATGGTATGAAGCGGCCCGAGCTAACCTTACATGACATCATTCATGAGACTTGCTCCACGCTCAACATGCAACTTGTATTGCATAAGTGGCTTTGCGGTTGCCTGTCTCTCCCATCATAGTATAGATCCAATTTACAAACGAGCACTTTATAGTTCAAGCATCAACGTTGTGGTTCTTGTTCGTCAGTTAGAACGACACTTATTGAAAGCCCCAAACCACGTAAAATATGCAAAGAAAATTAGAGGCATCTAACTTTGTTTTGCAGGGGTGTGCTGTGATGTGATATGGCCATGATTGTGATTATATTTGATATATGCAATGTTCTTTATTGTAAGTTGGCAACCGGCAGGAGCCATATGGTTGTCTTTAAATTCCGTTAAGACCCGCATGTCTATTCAAAGTAGTTGTAATAGTTAAAGCTGGTGGACGACAACCATGAAACGGCGCCATTGACCTTGACGCTATACCGGTGATGATGGAGATCATGTTCGTGCTTGAAGATGGAGATCGGAAGCACAAGAAGAAATGCCATATCATATCACATATTATAAATTGCATGTGATGTTAATCCTTTATGCATCTTGTATTGCTTAGTTAACGACGGTAGCATTATAAGATGATCCCTCAAGCACACAAATTTCAAGTTTTAAAGTGTTCATACTTAGTAAGCACCGTTGCTAAAGCTCGTTGTTTCGAAGCACCACGTGATGATCGGGTGTGTTAGATTCTGCGAATGTATACAACATGAGCAAGCCAGATTTGCTCATGCGGAAGCTAAGGTGTGATCTTGACGAGCCTAGCATGTACAGACATGGTCTCGGAACACGGATCACCGAAAGGTAAAGCATGAGTCATATAGTAGATATGATGAACATGTTGATTGTTCGCCATTGAAGCTACATCAACTCTCGTGATGATCGGTTTTGATGTGGTGGATTTGGTTCGTGTGATCACTAAAACAATGTGAGGGATATTGTTTTGAGTGGGAGTTCACCTAGATTAATTTAACTATTAATTAGAACTCAATTTGTCATAAACTTAGTCTAAACTATTGCAAATATGTTGTAGATCAATGGCGGACCCTACCATCAATTTTAATGCGTTCCTAGAGAAAGAAAAGTTGAAAAACAATGGAAGCAACTTTGCGGATTGATTCCGTAATTTGAGGATTGTCCTCAATGCTGGTAATTTGACCTATGTGCTGGATGCACCGCTAGGTGACCTGCTTGCAGCTACTGCTACCGATGAAGTAAAGAATGTTTACCTCACTCGGAAGAATTAGTACTCCACAGTTCAGTGTACTATCTTGTATGGTTGGAATCGGAGCTTCGGAAAAGGTTTGAGAACCATGACCCACATGATATTGTCCGTGAACTCAAAATGATATTTGAGGCTCACGCGGCAGTTGAGAGTTATGAGGCTTCTGAAAAGTTCTTTAACTGCAAGATGGAAGAGGGCAGCTCCATCAGTGAGCATGTGCTTAAGATGTCTGGGCACGCAAACAAACTCCAAAGTTTGGGTATAGTGATTCCTAATTCTTTGGGGATTCACCGTGTCCTCTAATCACTACCACCAAGTTATAAGAACTTTGTGATGAACTACAATACGCAAAACATGGACAATACGTTGCCAGAACTCTTCTCCATGTTGAAATCTGCAGAAGTGGAGATCAAGAAAGAGCACCAAGTGTTGTTGGTCAATAACACCACCAAATTCAATAAAGGCAAGTCTAAGAAAAAGGGAAATTTCAAGAAGGGCGGTAAGAAAGTTGCCGCACCGGCGAAGAAGACCAAGGCTAGGACTAAGCTTGATACTGAGTGCTTTTACTGCAAGGGAGAAGGTCACTGGAAGCAGAATTGCCCAAATTACTTGGCGGATTTGAAGAACGGCAACATCAAGAAGAAAGGTATATCCGATATACATGTTATTGATGTGTATCTCACTAGTACTCGTAGTAGTGCCTGGGTATTTGATACTGGTTTGGTTGCTCATATTTGTAACTCGAAACAGGTGCTGCAGAATAAACGGAAGCTAGCGAAGAACAAGGTGACGATGCGCGTTGGAAATGGATCAAAGGTTGATGTGATCGCGGTCGGCACGCTACCTCTTCATCTACCATCGGGATTAGTTTTATACTTAAATAATTGTTATTTGGTGCCTGCGTTGAGCATGAACATTATATCTGGATCATGTTTATTGCGAGACAGTTACTTGTTTAAGTCCGAGAATAATGGTTGTTTGATTTATATGAGTAATATGTTTTATGCACATGCACCTGTGGTAGATGGTCTATTCTTATTGAATCTCGATTGTAGTAATACACACATAAATAACATTGAGGCTAAACGTTTGAAATTGAGCGATAACACGACATATATGTGTCACTGTCGTCTTGGTCACATTGGAGTGAAGCGTATGAAGAAACTCCATTCCGATGGACTTCTTGAATCACTTGATTTCGAATCACTTGAAAGATGCGAAGCATGTCTGATGGGTAAAATGACTAAGACTCCATTTTCTGGGATGATGGAGCGAGCTACGGACTTATTGGAAATCATACATACCGATGTGTGTGGTCCAATGAGTGTAGCATCGCGCGGTGGTTATCGTTATGTTCTTACCTTCACGGATGACTTGAGTAGATATGGGTATATCTATTTCATGAAACATAAGTCCGAAACTTTCGAGAAGTTTAAGGAATTTCAATGTGAGGTAGAGAATCAACGTAACAAGAAGATTAAATTTCTACGATCTGATCGTGGAGGTGAATATCTAAGTTACGAGTTTGGCGAGCATTTGAAGAAATGCGGAATAATTTCACAATTGACACCGCCGGGAACACCACAGCATAATGGTGTGTCTGAACGTCGTAATCAAACTCTCTTAGATATGGTTCCTTCTATGATGTCACTTACAGATTTACCGCTATCGTTTTGGGGTTATGCATTAGAAACAGCCGCATTCACTTTAAATAGGGCACCATCTAAATCCGTTGAAACGACACCATATGAATTATGGTTTGGGAAGAAACCTAAATTGTCGTTCCTTAAAGTTTGGGGTTGCGAAGCTTATGTAAAGAATTTACAGCCGAACAAGCTTGAACCCAAAGCGAAAAAATGCGTCTTCATAGGATACCCGAAGGAAACTATTGGGTATACCTTATATCATAGATCCGAGGGAAAATCTTCGTTGCTAAGAATGGATCCTTTCTAGAGAAGGAATTTCTCGCGAAAGAAGTGACTGGAAGGAAAGTAGAACTCGACGAGGTTGTTGAACCTTCTCTCGAACTTGCGAGTAGCATATCACCGGAAGTAGTTCCTATGGCGCCTACACCAATAAGAGAGGAAGCTAATGATGGTGATCATGAAACTTCGGTTGAAGTTGCTACAGAGCCTCGTAGGTCAACGAGAACTTGTACCACTCCTGATTGGTATGATCCCATTATGAGTGTCATGTTGGTGGACAACACCGATGACCCTGCGACATATGAGGAAGCGATGATGAGCCCAGTTTCCAATAAATGGCAAGAAGCCATGAAATCCGAGATTGGATCCATGTACGAAAACCAAGTATGGACTTTGGTGGACTTACCGGATGGCCGGAAGGTTGTCGAGAACAAATGGATTTTCAGAGTGATGGTAATGTTACTGTCTATAAAGCTCGACTTGTCGCAAAAGGGTTTCGACAAATTGAAGGAGTTGACTACGATGAGACTTTCTCACCAGTAGAGAAGCTAAAGTCTGTGAGGATTATATTAGCAATCGTTGCATATTACGATTATGAGATATGGCAGATGGATGTCAAAACGGCGTTCCTCAATGGAGACATTGATGAAGAGTTGTATATGATGCAACCCAAAGGTTTGGTCGATCCTAAAGATGCTAACAAGGTGTGCAAACTTCATCGGTCCATATATGGATTGAAGCAAGCATCCCGAATTTGGAATCAACGTTTTGATAAGGTAATCAAAAGTTTTGGTTTTATACAAACTTATGGAGAAGCTTGTATTTACAAGAAAGTGAGTGGGAGCTCTGTAGCATTCTTAATACTATATGTAGATGACATATTGTTGATTGGGAATGATGTAGACCTTCTTAATAGTGTCAAGGATTATTTGAATAATAGTTTTTCAATGAAAGATCTTGGCGAAGCAGCTTACATATTAGGCATAAAGATTTATAGAGATAGATCGAGACGCCTAATATCATTGTCACAAAGTACATATTTGGACAAAGTTCTAAAGAGGTTTGGAATGGGAGATAGCAAGAAAGGGTTCTTGCCCATGTTGCCCAATATGACCTTGAGTAAAACTCAAAGTCCAGCAACGGCAGAAGATAGAGAAATGATGAGTAAGACTCCCTATGCCCCAGCCATAGGATCTCTTATGTATGCCATGCTATGTACTAGACCTGACATTGCATATGCTGTTAGTTTGACTAGCAGATATCAAAGTGATCCAGGAGTGGATCATTGGACAGCGGTCAAAAACATCCTTAAGTACTTGAGAAGAACTAAGGATATGGTTCTTTCTTATGGAGGTGATTAACAGATCGTTGTTAAAGGTTACACCGATGCTAGTTGGAACACCGATCCGGATGATTCTAAATCTCAATCTAGATACGTATTTACTTTGAATGGTGCAGCAGTTAGCTGGAGGAGTGCAAAGCTAAGCGTTGTGGCAAGATCTTCAACTGAATCGGAATACATAGCTGCTTCGGAGGCTTCACAAGAAGCGATATGGATGAAGGAGTTCATTACAGAGCTCGGTATGGTTCCAAGTGCGCTGGACCCAATGTCTATCTACTGTGATAACATGGGCGCCATAGCCAATGCGCAAGAACCAAGGTCACACAAGAAGCTGAAGCACATCAAGCTACGTTTTTACGCTATTCGAGAACATGTCCAAGATGGTGACATAAAGATTTGGAAAGTACACACATATCTGAATGTGGCGGATCCATTGACTAAACCTCTCCCGAGGGAAAAAACATGACCAACACCAAACTGCCATGGGTGTTCGGTATATTACCATGTAATCTAGATTAGTTGACTCTAGTGCAAGTGGGAGACTGTTGGAGATATGCCCTAGAGGCAATAATAAATGTAGTTATTATTATATATTTGTGTTTATGATAAATGTTTACATTCATGCTATAATAGTATTAACCGGAAACATTAATACTTGTGTGATTTGTAAACTAAATTAGAGTCCCTAGTAAAGCCTCTTTATAATACTAGCTTGTTGGTTAATAGATGATCATGGTTTCCTGATCATGAACATTGAGATGATGTTAACAACAAGATCATATCATTAGGAGAATGGTATGATGGACATACTCCTATAGATAAGCGTAGCATAAAGATCAAGTCATTTTAATAGTTCAATTGCTATAAGCTTTCTGCTACATAGTAACCTAATTCCTTCGACCATGAGATCATGCTAATCACCATCACCGGAAGGATGCTTTGATGACATCAAACACCACACTGTAACTGGGTAGCTATAAATATGGCATTGAGTGTTCGGAAAGTATGGGTTGAGACACATGGATCAAGAATTGGATTTGTCCATCCATATGACGGATAGATATACTCTGGGCCCTCTCGGTGGAATGTCATCCAATTAGCTTGCAAGCATGTGACTGGATCACAAGGGATCACATACACGGGAACGAGAAAAGAGTACTTATCGGTAACGAGGTTGAACTAGGTATGCAGAGATACCGACGATCAAAACCTCGGATAAGTAAACTATCGTGAGACAAAGGGAAATTGGTATCGTATGTAATTGGTTCATTCGATCGCAAAGTAATCGTAGAAATATGTGGGAGCCATATGAATTTCCATATTCCTCTATTGGTTATTGATCGGAGAAGTGTCTCGATGATGTCCGCATAATTCACGAACCGTAGGGAGACACACTTAAGGATTCGATGTTGTTGAGTAGTTATGGAATGACGAGTAAGAGACCGAATGTTGTTCGGAGTCTCGGATGGGATCCGGTATATCACGATGAGATCCGGAATGGTCCGGAAAATAAGATTCATATAAGGAAAGTCCTGTTTCGGAGTTCGGGAATGATTCCGGTGTTTTCACCAGGAATGTTCTAGAAGGGTCCGGAAGGTCCGGCACTCCGGAGGGGAAGGGTACATGAATGTGTCATGACAATATGGAATGGTTGCATCATGTACTAGGTCACTTGGCTGGACAATATGGAGATAGAAATCAAATCCAAGTTTGAAAGTCAAACGCCAATTTGAAAAGTCAAACGCCAAGTTTGCTTGGTGGAGGGAGAGTAGGAAACCTACTTGGGCAGCAAGTCCCACTCCCTCCACCCGCCGGCCAAGGAGGGCGAGTTGGAGGAGGACTCCCTCCTCCCAAGCTGCCACCCTCCACCTATATAAGGAGGGGTAGGGCTGCCCCCTACCCTTACACCCAAAACCCTAGCCTCAAGTCGCCGGCGCCACCACCTCCTTGTGCCGCCGCCTAGGGCACCTCCAACTCGGCGAGTTGGGGTTTCCCCAAACCCTAGCCGCCAGCCAAGCCCTCCCCTTGGTGCCCTCTAAACCCTAGATCACCAAGGCCTCTCTCATACTCCACCATACTTGCTCCGGCTTAAGGCGAAGCCCTGCGAGATCTCCCCTCTACTTCCGACACCACGCCGTCGTGCTGCCGGAATCGCGAGGAGAGTGCTACAACCTCCGCTACCTGCTGGAACAAGGGAGAGGAAGGTCTTCATCGAGTACCGAACGTGTGACCGACTGCGGAAGCGCTGCCGGAAGGATCGTCTACGCGATCTTGAGATCGGCAAGAGTACGACTACATCACCCACGAGATTCTTCTCTCGTTAACCGCTTTGGAATCTTCGAGGGTGAGTTCCTCTATCGACTCGTTGCTACAATCTAGTAGATAGATCTTGGCTTGTTTGTTTGCATGCGGTAGAAATTTTTTGTTTTCCATGCTATGAACCCCTACACTGCCTACCTCTATATAAAGGACAGGAGGGCACGACGAGGAGGCTCTCTCGCATATCACCGCATACACACCTCCACGCCAGATTGCATCTGCGCACCCCTGTAATCAAGAGCAGACAAGCAGGAGTAGGGTTTTCCCTCCGGGGGCCTGAACCTGGGTAAACCTCATGTCCCCATGTTGCTTGTTTGCTAATCGTTATGTGATCTCCAGCATCCCCATCTTCTCCAAAACCCAAGTCCATAACAATGGGCATTGACGAGATTAAACCTCGTCACTTAGATTCCAGATACACAGGAGATGGTGAATGCTCCGGGCAGTCGTGTTCGCAGGTTGGAATAGTTTTCAACATCGTCGACGAGGCACAGTTGTTTTATAATGGTTATGCTGAGAAGCTAGGGTTTGGAAGCAGGATAGGTTGCTCAAGAAGGTCCCAGAAAAAAGGATGTGACCATTTAATTAGGAGGGACTTCGAGTGTGCACACGCTTGGAAAGACAAAGTTGCTGGCAGTTCTGTCGATGAGGCACTAGATCTGGAGGTGTTTGATGAAGTGGGGTGAAGCAACAGAAGTAACACTTTATTCTTATAATTTTGGCAGTGCGCCAGCTACGGTGAAAAGGAAAATAAACAAGCTGAAGTGTCATGATTGCAAGGCTCGCATGTCAGTTGGGCTGAGGAAGGATAATTGGGAAGTAACAAATTTCATTGAGGAACACACACATCCACTAATGAGTAGAGAAGAGTGGACAAGGCATTACAGATCGCATCATAAGGTGCCCTATAAGGACTACATGTTGATCAAGACGTTGCACAATCGGAACACCGACACATCTCTCATCATGGCCACACTTGGGGATCTTCATAAGAGGTTTCGTATAGCGATATATCCAAAATAGTTGAGTATTTTCAGAAGATACAAGCGGTGAGTCCGCAATTCTACTATGCTATCAAGCTGGATGAGAACAATGCTATTAGGGCTCTATTCTAGGTGGACGGAAGGACACGTGAGTTGTATCGGAAATTTAAAGACTGTGTATTTTTTTGACACCACATTTTGCACAAACCGCTATGACATGCCCTTCGCACCAATTATTGGCATAAATAACCACATGCAAAGCATAATGCTCGGATGTGCCTTGATACTAGATGAGAAGATGGAAACCCTCAAATGAGTTTTTGAGGCATGGATGGATGCTATGGGTCAAGAACATCCAACCTGCATAATGACGGACCAACATCAAGCAATGGCCGGTGCTATAGATGATGTTTTTCCTGGTACGGTTCATCGGTGTTGCCTATGGCATGTGCTTCGGATAGCACGGGATAAGCTTGGAACACTTTTTCGTACACGTGAGGGCTTCGAGAAGGAATTTTTTACTGTATCTATGGATCAGATACTATTGATGATTTTGAGAACATGTGGAAGATGATGTTGTCAAAGCACAGTTTTGTAGAAAACGAACACATGGTCAACATGTGGGGTTGTAGGGATACATGGGCACCAACGTTCTTCAAGAAGAATTTCTTTCCTTTCACTTGTACAACAGGGAGGTCTAAAGGTTTGAACTCGTTTTTCAAGAAGCTCGTGCATCCACAAGACTCAGTTTGGCAATTTGTTAAGCAGTACGAGTACATTCAGGAAACAAGGTTGGATCGAGAGGACAAGGCTGGTTTCCTTGGGGAGGCCACAACAGCAGCCGTTTGGTCCAGGTTTGTATTAGTTAGAAACCTTGAGGTCGGCTATGTAGCATAAACTAATTCGTCATAATTTATGTGTTTTTAAAATGTTTATTGTAGTTATAAGATTGAGGAGCAAGCTTCCAAATTTTATACAAGAGCTGCTTTTGGAAAATTTAGGGAATTCATGGAGATGACAATAACATATAGCATATACCCGGTTGCCGGTGAAGGGGTGAAGTTTGAGATTCACGGGAATGATCCGAGAGCACAGAAGATCAGGATTGTAAGTTTCGAGCAGCAGGAAAACTCGTACATGTGCAGCTGCAACCGGTTCAATGTGAATGGCATGTTGTGCCACCACATCCTAAAGGCTATGGTACACACAAACGTGTAAGAAATACCTGCTTCATAGGTGGTCCGAGGCAGCTACTGTTTGTGAAGCAAAGTGCAATAAACCATTTTCTGGTTCTAGCATAATCCCAGATACCAACACACTCAGGTATAATACCTTATGCAAAATGATGAATAAGTTGGCGGCAAAAGCATGCTTTGGCACAGGATCATACAAGATTGTTGAAGGTGGGGTGGAACATTTGAATTTCTTAGTTGATAATTTTCGGATGTCTGGTGGCGTGATGGAACCTGAAACAGGCAAAGAACCAGAGGTAGCAAACAACAATCTGTAGAATCCTCCAAGGTCTGCCAAGAAAGGTCGTACATCAGATAAAGAAAAGAGGAGTAAGCCTTTGGTTGAGATTCGCCAGGAGGAAGCAAAAAAGAAGGGAACTAAACGGAAGAATTATGCGTGTTTGAAATGTCGCGAAACCGATCACATCAGGAGGCATTGCCCTTTTTTGGCATTGGATAACAAGCAAAATGTCGAGCGTGAGGAACAATTGAGACGTGAAACAGAGCTTACACTTTGAGGCTTCCAATATGTGTATCTATTAGTATGGTGGAATCATTGAAAGTGTTTTTTCACTAGTAGTAGCATTGTACTTGCAAAACCGGCATAAAAAATTCAAAAACGATCGAAACAATACGAAACCTTCGCATGGTGTTATATCATGTGACATAGTTACAAGGAAAAATATCAAACCTGGTATATTGATTATGTCTGAAAAAACCTTCACAAAATGACCTATCTCATTCGAGGTTTCTTGGCTTTCGGGTCAAATGAACAATATTATGGCTAGAATCAAGGCATAGTTTGTGATAATATATCCATATTGTGCATACATGTGCATCATGGGATGGCGAAACAATGTTGCAGGAGGAAGTTTTCCTTTTCGTCGCACCAAAAAGGCATTTTTCATTTTCCGAGCATAAAAAACGGACGGTTTTGTGAAGCAACCACCAAATGGCTAATTCAAAATGCTACCACCACATTTTACAAAAATACTAGGCCGCCTTATATGGACAATGTCCCAACGTAGGGAACCAAAACCTTTCCGTCCACCCCTGTTGAAAAAGATAAATTCCTACCGAATCGGTAGGAAGTGGGTCAGATATGAACTACAGGTACATGATCCGATGCTAATGTTTTTATCAAATCATTTTTAGGTTCACAATATTCTATTTTATCAAATATCAAATGCAAGTTTAGCGAGGCTCGGCCCCGAGCTAAGAATCTTTATGCCCGCCGTTCGACAAAGTTTGACGATAGTTTAAAACGGGCATAAAAAATTCAAAAACGATTGAAACAATGTGAAACCTTCGCGTGGTGTGGTGTCATATTATGTTACATAGTTACAACGAAAAATATCAAACCTGGTATATTGATTATGTCTGGAAAAACCTTCACAAAATGACCTATCTCATTCGAGGTTTGTTGGCTTTCGGGTCAAATAACCAATGTTATGGCTAGATTCAAGGCATAGTTTGTGATAATATGCCCATATTGTTTATATATGCGCATCATGGGATGGCGAACAATGATGCAGGAGGAAGTTTTCCTTTTTGTCGCACCAAAAAGCCATTTTTCATTTTCTGAGCACAAAAAATGGACGGTTTTGTGAAGCAACCACCAAATGGATAATTAAAATTTCTACCACCACATTTAAAAAAAATACTAGATCACCTTATATGGAAAATGTCCCAATAGGGGGGTCCGAAACCTTTCCGTCCACCCCTGGTGAAAAAGATAAATTCCTGCCGAATCGGTAGGAAGTGGGTCAGATATGAACTATAGGTACATGATCCGATGCTCATGTTTTTTTGCAAAAATCATTTTTAGGTTCACAATATGCTATTTTATCAAAGATCCAATGCAAGTTTAGCTTTTCGTCGCACCAAAAAGGCATTTTTCATTTTCTGAACGCAAAAACGAGGATTTTCTGAAGCAACCACCAAATAGCTGATTCAACAATGGAGGATTTGTGATTAGTTGATATGGATATCATATTAAGATTCCTTTCATTTTTTTGATCAATTTAGACATATTATTTATCAAATTCTGATTTACGTATTTAAAGATATTAATTATTCCATATTAAATAGAAAAATAGGTACTTTTATTTAAATAGTAAAATTATTATATTTTTATTTGAATTCAATAGTATTTTTATTTGAATCGGTAATACTTTTACTTATTCTTTGTTGTTTACTTATTCGCATGGTGTTATATTATGTGACAACTAGGTACAAATTGCTTCGCGGAAACTGATGATGAGTGCAGCAACACTTCGTTGGGAGACCCCAAGAGGAAGGTATGATGAGCACAGCAGCAAGTTTTCCCTCAGTTAGAAACCAAGGTTACCAAACCAGTAGGAGGAAGGAAATGACTCAAAGGTGTTGCTAGCCACTTCAGGACCTACATAACACAAACTCAAGACTTTTCCCCCAACGAACAGTGAGGTTGTCAATCTCACCGGTTTGTTGTAACAAAGGATTAAATCTATGGTGTGAAATGTAAGAGTGGTTTGCAACAAGTAAACGGTAAACAGTGGAAGATGTATCAATGGTAAAGATTGGACCGGGGTCCATAGTTCACTAGAGGTGTTCTCCTTAGATAAACAAACATGGCATGCTGGGTAAACAAATTGCAGCAGGGCAATTGACAGGATTGAGCAAGGCATAACAATGCAATACTAGACATCATGATCCTATGAGATTCGATTGGGCAATACAACAAGATACATAGACCGCCATTCAACTGCATCTATTACTAGAAGTCCACCTTTGGGTTATCATCCAAACCTCTTGCAGTATTAAGTTGTAAGCAACAGACAACTGCTTTAAGCAAAGTGTGTAAGGTAAACAATCCACTTGTTCCATGAACAAGAGACCGTTGTTTTCTCCCTAGTGACAATAGCACATCTACAACCTTAGAGATTTATGTCACTTCCCTTAGATTAAATAGAGGCATGAACCCACTATCGAGCATAAATACCCCCTCTTAGAGTCACTAGCAACTACTTGGCCAAGATAGCTACTAACAACGGAGAGCATACAAGATCACAAACAACACAGACATGATAGAATCAATAAGACAAAACCATTAATCAATCTGACATAGTAATCTCAATATCCATCGGATCCCCGCAAACACAACATGCATGATTACAAATAGATGAGATCTTGATCATGAATGAAGCTCACAAGATCTAGACATGAAATCACAAAGGAGGAGATACAACCATCTAGCTACTACATGGACCTGTAGTCCAAGGTGGAACTACTCACGCTTCATACCGAAGGCTGGCATGATGAAGAAGAAGGCCTCCAGGATGATCTCCCCTCTGGCAGAGTGCCAGGAAGAGCTTCATATCCCCCCGATCTAGGAACGATGGTGGCGGCGGCTACAGACGATTTCATGGAATATTGATCGGGTACTTATGGTTTAGGCATCGGGGCTTCTTATAGGCGAAGAGGCGAGGCAGGAGAGCGGCTAGGGGGCCCACACCCTGCCCAGGAGCGGCCTAGGGTGGGCCCGTTCCTAGGGGGATGCAGCCGCCCTATGGCTCCCCTCCGTCTCTCCTCTAGACTCTGCGTTCTCCTCGATGAAATATTGACTTTGGCTTTTGTCCCGTCCAATTCCGAGAATATTTCCTTACTAGATTTTCTGGAACCAAAAACAGCAAAAAAACAGGCAACTAGCACTGTGGCAACTTGTTAATAGGTTAGTACTAGAAAACATATAAAAACACCTCAAAGTGTGGACAAATCAAAGCAAAGTAGATACTAAACAAGCATGGAACATCCAAAATTATAGATACGTTTTTGACGTATCAAGCATCCCTAAGCTTAACTCCTGCTCGTCCTCGAGTAGGTAAGTTATAAAAGAATAATTTTTGAGGTGACATGCACCATCAAAACCAAGATCAAACCACTTGCAAGCATTGAAAGCTGGGATCAAAGAACTCTAAACATGAGCATGAAAGATGGATTTCTAATAGTAAGACAAAGTAACTATGCATGCAACATGAAAGGATACAAACAAATATCATGAATAACATGCATTGAAAAACGTTTGTTTGTTTCACATACAAGAACATGGCATAGTGGCATTCAGATTGTCCCTCATAGAATAGCAAATAGATGCATATGACACCTTCAAAGTTCATAAGAGTGACTAGATGAAAATAGCACAAGAACAAGTAATATCAACAATATGCATCAATCAATAAGTTTTGGGACAATGCACATAGAACTAAGAATGGCAACTATGCTCTCTTAACTGGTGCCTAAAGGTAGAAGGTGGAGACTCAATATAATGGTGGAATAAAGGCCCTTCGTGTAGGGAAGCAGGGATTTCAAGTTTCAAAACGAGCTTCCAAAAATTATGGTACTTGTTAGCTTTCAGCCCTCATTGCCCCTATCATAAGCATCTTGAAGTGATTAAGGTTAAAGTGAACAAACTATGGATTATATGCTTGACAAAGTATAAGTTGGCAATCTCATGTCCCTTGAATATGAGGGCCGCACCGCATGCTACTCAACTTTAGTCACCTATAAGTTCTTGTCATAGTAAGTACATGTGTATCATAGAGAACCGCCAACGGGGTACCCCTTGCACATGGTACATGAGTTATCCCATAACCACAATGACAAGGTAAGCAGAAAATGAGCATCTCAGCGATCTTTTTATTTGCTATTTGCATAGGTTTTTATAGAGGATGCTTCATAGATTGCTCATTATGGTGATGCTGCAAGTTTCCACCATGATTAGGCTAGCGTCCTAGGCGTTTCTCTAACACAAAATACATAATTACATGGACTTACAAGCTCCCTTTTTATTTCACACCGGCGAAATCCATAGACGAAAGATCATGATATCAACTGTGTACAAAGTACAAGTGCAATGTTGAAAGCGTTTCCCGTGACATCATGGTTCTGCTAATTCCAACGTATAAGTGCAAGCATATACAACATAGATGACACAATGGTTCAAGTTTATTAGGGGCAAGAAAAATAAAGTGTGCCATCAAGTCTGTGAGAGCTTTAATCACTAAGTTTTCACATAACAAAATACTTTTTAATTATAAGATAGATGAAAACAAGAATATACGTGGAATGGTGTAACACACCATGAATCGGAATTTATAGTGGACACTTTGGAATAACTTGGTTTCTTGGGAGTTGGAAGCATGAGTAGAGCTTACTCATACAAGTGGAGGCTAGCAAAAGACCCAAGAAGCCAACTGAGAGAGCAATAATGGCCATAATCATGCAGATCGACAAAACATTACTAATCAAAGCATGGAGTGGTACTACAAGCCAAGGACTAAATGATCATAGAGGTTATGGTGATGGTGTGATCATGTTCCAAGTTAACCCAAACAAAACATCAAAGGAGAATACCACAATACTATGCTTTTGCCTGCTAAAACAATGCATGATTCCTTCAAGGCACACTAAGCAATCCCAATTGTTTGGAACAATTCATGCTACAACAATAATCACTAAGCATAAGGTTAAAACAACACCTAGCATGACATGCTAAAGTCTAAGTCACAGTCAAAGAAAGCTCCTCTTGCACTATTTCAAGCAAGAACTTTCTACTCCTTTCCAACACCAATCAACTTATTTGAAACAACACAGCGAGAACGGGGGTCCAAACTACTTTATTCAAGCAAACTAAACGAACTAAGCAAAGCAAACGAAAACTAAGACGCTCCAAGAACAACACAACAGTGCATGAAATAATAAAAACAAAGTGTCTAGAAAGATCTAAGCTTTTTATTGATGAAGAAGGGCATCCCCAAGCTTTGACGCTTGTACCTCTTGGATATTTCTTGGGGTGACATCGGGGTGGCATCCCCAAGCTTGAGCTTTTGTCCATCCTTTATCTCATTACATCATTCTCTCTCTATACCTGAAAATTTTCCTTCATACAAAACTTCACACAATCTTCATTAGCAACATTAGTGTATTCAAAAGATATAGACCTTTGGGTTTAGCTTTAGAACAGAAAAAATTTCACTAAAAACAAAAACTTCTGTAGCAATTCCCTCAAAAATCTTAATTTCCCAAAAAGAACCCAAAAAGGAATCAATAAGAAGCAAATGCAAATAATGGCAGAAATCTGTCAAAACAGACCAGCAGGTAGAAATCGATTTTTTTGAAGACCTTATGTTGCTCCAATCAAAAAGTGTTGAACTAACTAAAGTTAGATAACATACTGGAGGATTTATTAGTAAATTTTCAGCTCAATCCGACTTACAGAGACTCCTCACGAATTTTTATGGTGGAGCACAAAAATCTGTTTCGGGACAGCAACTCCCCAAACCTTACTTTCCTCTCATTAGAGGTCATTCTTGGCACAAAAATTAAACAAAAAAGGATAAGGAGAGGTCATTACTGAAGTAATAACTTCCAAGACTCAAGAAAACTCTTGGATTATCTCCCAACAAGTACTTTTCTTTAATGCCTTTAAGTTAGGCACAAGAAGCAAGAAATCAAGTATTTTCAAATGAAGAAACATTAACATCAAATCTTGCTTTCAAAGGAGGAGAAAAAAGCAACTTCTCTCTCCTAAATTTTAACAAGAGCATTTGTAATGTGTTTGGTGAAAGAAACATGCATATCACTAGCATCAGAACTTCTAGCAAGCTTTTGCAGGAACATAATCACTTCAGAAATATTGCAACCATCAAGATCAAAGTCAAACTTAGCATCACTAGTAGTAGAGTCATTGGTCTTAGGCATTGTAGGGGGAGGAATAGGGACTTCTTGTTGTATAGTGGCATCCATATTGATGGTGGTGATGGTACACACACTATTTTTTCTAGCAGTTTTAGCTTCCCTTTCTCACTTAGCATGAAGTTGGGCTAACAATCTAACATTTTCATCAATAGTAACTTGTATGGCATGAGTAGAAGCAAAGGTACTTTCCATGGTTTCAGGTTTAGCAGACATTTTATTAATCAAAGAGGACTGTGCTTCGGACAAAGAGGAAATATTTTTCTTAGCACTCAAATTTTTTGACTGTAAACTAGGAATTTCTCTATTCAAATTCTCAAGCTGGTGACTAATATTTTTCAAGATAGCAGATTGTTCTTCTATATTTTTAGTGAATATCTTGTTTTTCTCATATTGCATTTGCATAAAGTTTTTAGTGGATCTTTCAACTTCTAGAATCCTATCTTCACTAGGCATTCCAAATCTACCATGATAAATGTTGCCATTATTAGGAGGATAAGGCCTATAATTAGTACCATAGGTATTGTTGCCAAAATTATTACTCCTAAAGAAGTTCACATCAACTTGCTCTTCTTGAGCAACCAGAGAGGCTAAGGGAACATTATTAGGATCTAAAGGAGCTTTCCCATTAACAAGCATAGACATGATAACATATATCTTATCACTCAAAGAGGAGGTTTCTTCAACAGAATTTACCTTCTTACCATGTGGAGCTCTCTTAGTGTGCCATTCAGAATAATTAACCATCATATTATCAAGGAGTTTTGTTGCATCACCCAAGGTGATGGTCATAAAGGTACCTCCAGCAGCTGAATCCAACAGGTTTCTTGAAGAGAAGTTCAAACCTGCATAAAAAGTCTGGATAATCATCTAAGCATTAAGTCCATGAGTGGGACAACTCTTAACCAAAGATTTCATTCTTTCCCAAGCTTGAACAACATGTTCATTATCAATTTGTTTAAATTTCATAATATCACTTCTCATGGATATAATCTTAGCAAGAGGGTAGTACTTTCCAATAAAAGCATCTTTGCACTTAATCCAAGAATCGATACTATTTCTAGGCAAGGATAGCAACCATTCTTTATCTTTTCCTCTCAAGGAGAAAGGAAACAATTTGAGCTTAATAATATCTCCATCTACATCCTTATACTTTTGCATCTCACAAAGTTCAACAAAGTTATTGAGATGAGCAGCAGCAACATCAGAACTAGCACCCGAAAATTGCTCTCTCATCACAAGATTCAACAAAGCAGGCTTAATTTCATAAAAGGTAGCATCAGGAGCAGGTGGAGCAATAGGAGTGCTTAGGAAATCATTGTTGTTTGTGCTAGTGAAGTCACACAACTTGGTGTTCTCAGCAGAGTTCATTTTGGCAAAAGTGGAGCAAGCCAACAGCAGCAGCAACTAGAGCGGGAACTATTTTTTTTGTGTTTTTGATAAGAGAAAGAAAACCAAACTAAATTATTTTTTTGGAGTTTTTGATAAAAATAGGCAAACAAAACAAAGCTAAAGAAACTAAGCAAACCAAAAACAAATTAAAGATAAAGGTTGGAAAGGACTCCCCTTATGAAGACGTCCTTAGCCTCCCCGACAACGGCGCCAGAAAAAGGCTTGATGAGTGCAGCAGCACTTCATTGGGAGACCCCAAGAGGAAGGTATGATGAGCATAGAAGCAAGTTTTCCCTCAGTTATAAACCAAGGTTATCGAACCAGTAGGAGGAAGGAAACGACTCAAAGGTGTTGCTAGCAACTTGGAGACCTTCACAACACAAACTCAAGACTTTGCCCCAACGAACAGTGAGGTTGTCAATCTCACTGATTTGCTACAACAAAGGATTAATTGTATGGTGTGGAAGGTAATAGTGGTTTGCAACAAATAAACGGTAAACAGTGAAAGATGTATCAATGGTAAATATTGGATCGGGGTCCATAGTTCACTAGAGGTGTTCTCCTTAGATAAACAAACATGGCATGCTAGGTAAACAAATTGCAGCAGGGCAATTGACAGGATTGAGCAAGGCATAACAATGCAATACTAGACATCATGATCCTATGAGATTCGATTGGACAATACAACAAGATACATAGACCGCCATTCAACTGCATCTATGACTAGAAGTCCACCTTTGGGTTATCATCCGAACCCCCTCCAGTATTAAGTTGCAAGCAACAGACAACTACTTTAAGCAAAGTGTGTAAGGTAAACAATACACTTGTTCCATGAACAAGAGATCGTTGTTTTCTCCCTAGTGACAACAGCACATCTACAACCTTAGAGATTTATGTCACTTCCCTTAGATTAAATAGAGGAATGAACCCACTATCGAGCATAAATACCCCCTCTTGGAGTCACTAGCAACTACTTGGCCAAGATAGCTACTAACAATGGAGAGCATGCAAGATCACAAACAACATGGACATGATAGAATCAATAAGACAAAACCATTAATCAATCTGACATAGTAATCTCAATATCCATCAGATCCCCGCAAACACAACATGCATTATTAAAAATAGATGAGATCTTGATCATGAACGAAGCTCAGAAGATCTAGACATGAAAGCACAAAGGAGGAGATACAACCATTTAGCTACTACATGGACCTGTAGTCCAAGGTGGGAACTACTCACGCTTCATACCGGAGGCTGGCATGATGAAGAACAAGGCCTCTGAGATGATCTCCCCTCCAGCAGGGTGCCGGGAAGAGCTTCAGATCCCCCCGATCTAGGGACAATGGTGGCGGCGACTACAGATGGTTTCTTGGAATATTGATCGGGTACTTAGGGTTTAGGCATCGGGGGCTTCTTATAGGCGAAGACGCGAGGAAGGGGGTGGCCAGGGGGCCCAGACCCTGCCCAGGCGTGGCCTAGGGTGGGCCCGCGCCTGGGGGGTTGCAGCCGCCCTATGGCTCCCCTCCGTCTCTCCTCTGGACTCCGTATTCTCCTCGGTGAAATATTGACTTTGGCTTTTGTCCCGTCCAATTCCGAGAATATTTCCTTACTAGCTTTTCTGGAACCAAAAACAGCAGAAAACATGCAACTGGCACTGCGGCAACTTGTTAATAGGTTAGTACCAGAAAACATATAAAAACACCTCAAAGTGTGGACAAAGCAAAGCAAGGTAGATACTAAAAAAGTATGGAACATAAAAAATTATAGGAGATGTCTGGCCAAGTTAGGGTTAGGTATTGAAGGCACCAACAATGCTTCCGTAAAGTGAGGGATTAGAGAAAGGGTTTCCATTAGTAGCAGATAGTTTGTTTTTGTGCCTATAGGTATATAAATTGGGTTGAGGTGAGACATGTGGGATCTCTCAAGTATATTGAGTGCATACTGTTATTGAAAAACAAGAATAGCAGAGTTATTTCGATGCACTTTAATACCAAGGAAGTGATGGATGTCAGCTAAATCAAACATAAAAAAACTCATTCTTGAGAGAGCAAACGATGGATTACAGTAAATAGGAAATGTAGGAACCAGTGTGACGGATAAAAAGGGAGAAACCACACTTAGAAGAAACAAAGCCAATGGTAAAGGAAGAATTTTTTACATTGATGAAACCATTGGCGTAGTGCTTGCTTACGGACATAAAGGGACTTGTTGAGGCGACACACATGGTTGGGAAATTGAGAATCAAAAAAACCACATGCTTGTTTACAAAAGACAAGCTCATCAATATTACCAACAAGGAAGGTGTTTTTGACATCCAATTGATGCATAGGTCATTGTTGACATGTGGCCAGACTAAGGACAGCCCGGACTATTGCCGGTTTGAACACTGGGCTAAAAGCCTCTCCATAATCCAAGCGAGGTTGCTGACTGAAACCACGAACCACCCATCTTGCCTTTTGTTGTGCCAAGGAGCCATCAAGATGCTATTTATGCCAAAACACCCATTTCTTGGATACCATATTTTGCTCGTGTCAGCATCCCCTGTGGGTTCTGGGGTGGTGTACCATAATAGCACCAAGAGTTAGTGCAGGATGATGTGGCAGCGTGGGAGTGGATGAAGCAAAGTTGGGTGGTGATGGGAGAATACCAATCGGGGTACACCCATGAAGAGGAATCGCCAGCTGGATTGCCAATCCTAGAGCGGGTCGACTCGCCGAATATAACGACTGGCATATACTGGACCCATACGACTGGCGTCGACTGGAGGCCCAAGACGGCGACTCGTATACAAAGCCCACAAGTACTTATAAACCGTAGTTGGCTGTATATATAAAGCCACCAGGGACACCCCGGGGTATGTCATATTAGATCATCTCACATCCCATTAGATCTAATCTCTTCCGCCGTTCCCGCCGCCTACGGCGGCTCAATTATAAACCAATCAATAAACATATACTGGATTGACAGCAGGATATAGCGATCCTCCACCAAGGGGACGTGAACCTGGGTATATCGTGTCAATCTCGCTCCCGGATTCTCCTACGTTGTCTTGCTCACTCTACGTAAGTTATCTTCAGTAGCATCTGTCGTGCCAATACCACGACAGTTAGCGCCCACTGTAGGGCAAGCGATGCATGAAGATGATGATCCGGATGGGATCCCTCACCATCAACGACGACAAGATCGCATCTGATGGAGTCAACCTGAGTCGCCCGATGGATTTGATCGTGATTCGCAAGCAATCAAGGCGGCGCACGGTTCATCGCATGTGGATGGACGCTCTGCTGCTGTGGTGGGATCGAGTACAAGGCGGTTTGATGCGGCATCCACATGATCTATTCTCCAGCAGCAGTAGAGAAACCCATCATGCGAACGACATACATGAGCATGTGGCCATGGCTAAATTTTATATTCATTATTATATTTCGGTACATTGACTATAATGTAAATCAGCTAATAGTTTATTTGTTTTGATATACAAGCATCACACGTCCTGAATTTGGGATTCATGCGTCCAGGAAACCAGGATGTTCTTCGCGTTTGACTCGTCGTCGACTTCGTCCGTTGTGACAACTCGCTGCACTCGTGGACTCTTTATGTTCGGCGACTCATCCGCCGCGGACTCGCCTCTCACAACCTCGTCCATCGCCGATTCTCCATTCTACCGGCTCGCCGACTCGCCATGCTCCAGAACTCGTCTAAACGCAAACATGCTTAAACGCGGACTCGCTAGGCTCGGCGACTCACCCACCGCTTGGGGACTCGCCCGCCATGAACTCGTCATCAACGGCTCGCCACGTCGGAGACTTGCCTGCCTTATATTCGCCGTGCTCGGCGACTCCCCCACCATGTCGACTCTATCCGCATTTGACAACTAAGTTTCTTTATATTCGTACATGTTATAAGTCCAAAACATATTTATCTTTTCGTTCAATTTACAAAACCATACTTGGTATCGATTTCAGTTTTGTCTGTTGTTTATTCGCGTCCGTCGAAGTAATGAGGCTGGGTACCAAAAGGTCGACCTTGTCTTCGGATTCAACAGTCTGGCATCGTGTCCCTGTTACTCGGCAAGCGTTTAATGCTGGAGGTCTGTCTACTTATGAAAAGATACGCATAAACCTTTTATACTACTAACTGATCCATTTAACAGACGTGCATTTTATTTCAACACCTACGAATCGCACTCTTTACAAATGTTCAATATATTTCATAAATACACCTTATTACAGTCATACCTTTTTATCATTCTCAGCAAAACGGTCTGGTGTCTTTCTCGCCACTCGCCGCGCTCGGGGACTCGGCGCGTTCTAGACTCGGCACTCGCCGGTCTCTCGATCTCGCCACTCGCCGTGCTCGGGGACTCGGTACTCGCTCGACCTCGCCACTCGCCGCGCTCGGGGGACTCGGCGCGCTCCAGACAGCGGCACTCACCGATCGCCTGACCTCGCCACTCGCCGCGCTCGGGGACTCGGCGCGCTCATGACAGCAGCACTCGCCGGTTGCCCGACTTCGCCACTCTCTGCGCTCGGGGACTCGGTGCGCTACAGATAGCGCCACTCGCCGATCGCCCGACCTCGCCACTCGGCGCGCTCGGGGACTCGGCACTCGCCGGTCGCTCGACCTCGCCACTCGCCACGCTCGGGGACTCGGCGTGCTCCAGACAGCGGCACTTGCCGGTCGCCTGACCTCACCACTCGCCGCACTCAGGGACTCGGCGCGCTACAGACAGCGCCGCTCGTCGGTCGCCCGACCTCGCCACTCGCCATGCTCGGGGACTTGGCACGCTCCACGATCGGGGACTCGCCGCAACTGGAGGCTTTGCTGACTCCCTGCGTCTTTCGCCAACTGGCCATCACCGACTGGCTCACGCCGAACGCCGACCACTTCACGGTTCTTTCCTCTGTTCAGGAGCTCGTCATCGATTCGCCATGATCCATCGTCAAGACTCTCCGCGCCCTGCCTCAAGCCCGCGTCGGAATCCATGACGCGCTCGGAGACTACTGATGGGGGAATACCAATCGGGGTACACCCATGAAGAGGAATCGCCAGCTGGATCGTCAATCCTATAGCGGGTCCACTCGCCTTATATGACGACTGGCATATACTGGACCCATAAGACTGGCGCCAACTGGAGGCCCAAGATGGCGACTCGTATACAAAGCCCACAACCACTTGTAAATCCTAGCTGGCTACATATATAAAGCCACCAGGGGACCCCCACGGGGTATGTCATATTAGATCATCTCACATCCCATTAGATCTAATCTCTCCCGCCGTTCCAGCCGCCTACGGCGGCTCCCTTGTAAACCAATCTATGAACATATACTGGATTAACAACAGGATGTAGCGATCCTCCACCGAGGGGACGTGAACCTGGGTACATTTTGTGCCAATCTTGCTCCCGGATTCTCCTATGTCGCCTTGCTCCCTCTACGTAAGCTACCCAGTGACATCTACCGTGCCAATACCACGACAAGTGGCATCGAGGACGAGGTGGATTCCTGCGCAGGGGAGGGACCATATACTAGGGATGACGATCCTGAGGATGATGTTGCCAGGCTAGCAACAGGGGTAGGTGGAGTTAATGTCTAAGATGATTGCGCTGACGCGGTTAGTGGAGGGAATCCTGGGGTCGATACGATGCATCGACGTGTGTTGGTTGGTTGGAGCGGAACTGGATCCAGGGGAGGAGGATTTGCTGTGGTGCGAGTTGGTGTGGCTCCAGTGTGGTGGTTAACAATGTAAAAATAGGGAAAGGAATTCTCGTCAAAAGTGACATGGCAGGAAGATGACAGTAGAAAATAAGGTGTAACGGAATTAATTGTGCGAGAAGGCCTAATATCCAAGAGATAGGTCACAGTATTTAATTCTTAGACCCAAAAATCTCTTGGGAAGTAGCTTCATGAGAAGATTTTATTTGAACCCTCACCATCAACTTTATTAAGGTGAAATAAGTTCTGACTGAACAGCCGCAGTCAGAAAACCAAGAATTCCATCAAAGTTTAAAACTACTGAATTTAAACTAAGAGCTTCTCTAGTACATAAATGAGCAACAAAAATGCGCCTCCCTCCTTGCATAGAGAAGTTTGAATCCCTGGAAAATTTACCAAATCCTCCATCTCTTTGAACAAATGACACCCAAACGACATGTTTGAGCTACCATTGTTCCACATAGATACTATCGTCTGACAGTTCGTCTCCACTATCACTCGTTCATATCCTGGCTGGCGTGCCAACTTGACAGCATCCCTGCACGCAATAAGCTCGACGGTGAATGGATCCTTAACCATCACATATCGCTGGCAGCACCCTGATAATACCATACCATGCATCATGGTTCCTTGCTAGTTGCTACCACTCCTGCCCCCACGACACCATTGCCACAATCTAGAGCTCCATCAACATTGATTTTCACCCAGCTCTGCTCCAGAGGAGTCCATTTCTGCCTTTTGTCGCCCTTCTGCCCAAACTTGCGCCGACATGTCTAGAGCCTGGATTAACTCATCCACTAACTCCATTGATCTCTCCTTGGCTGAAACACAACTTCACCATGTGCATATTTGTTTCTGCTTGACATTGGTTCAAAATCTCCTCTCGTATGAGATATATCAAGATTTTGAACGATTCACACACAGCTTCCTCTGCACTCTGTCGCATGCAACTGAACTGGAGACACAAAAATCTCAAAAGGAGTTCTTCGAAAGTGCCTCATTCTAAACTCAGCCTGTCCATTATAATTATAGTTTTCCAAATCCGCGAACTCAAAGTGGGGGCTTTATTAAGCAGAAGATTATTATCCTTACATGTAAAAATGTACGCACTATATCTTGTGTGGGATCATCAAGTCATCAACCACCGTTGCTTGGTGAATGCATACTGACAGCGTTCGTGCGCTATCACCTACTGACACTGACAGCGAGGCTTTATTCTATACGCAGCCGAGGCCAGCGCTGCGGTCAATGTTATCATCATCGTCTTGCCGCATCTTGTCTAATCTTTCTTGGATTTGAGCGCCGCCACTTTCTCCTCCATGGACTTCAGAGCTTCTCTGTATATGCTCACCAGCTGAAAGAGTTTCAGAGCGAGACAGCTCAATGCCACTTCCATTCTTATTATGTTAAGATCCGAAAAGAAGAGAGGGTTTCGTCTAAATAAACAGGAGATGGTGTGATGGTGGTGCTGCGGTTCCTGATCTTACCTCATCTACTTCGCCAGGGGTCATTGTCAATGGCGGCGACATCATAATGCTGTCACCGGCAACCCTAACCAGCATGCCACGCTTCTGGCACTCCTGTCCGAAGGTGGCACCAACGCCTGAAAAATGACATCAGTGAAACAGTTCATAAGGATAATTTCTGGTTCTGAGATACATATGTGTATATCCCAGAACACGACTAGCAGCTCTACATTTTCTGGTATGATAATCTTCTAGTGTTTTCTTTTTCCAGAAAAAGCATCGAACTAACGAAATATTGTCCGCAAAGCAAAAAAGTTGGTGCAACATTCAAGTTGACTCCAATAATAATATCTGAGTATACAAATGCTTCAGTTTAAGTGGTACCAAGCTATGATTTGACATGGTGAAGGATTCTGCTGAAGAATAAGAGCGAGCTATCATTAGTATTTGTAACTTACCCCATTCAGCAGGGAATGGACTATCACGTGATTTGTTGTCGGCGAATTCAGTTCCGAGTATCAACCCTACACCACGGATCTGTATATAGAAGTGTACAGATTATGCTTTTGGACAACAAAGGAGTCTCTGCCCAGAAAAATAAAAGAAGGGTACCTCCCCAACAATTGGGCTTCCTGCAAAAGCCTTCAATCCCTCCTGAAAGCGCGGAGTGATTTGCTTCACATGATCAGGAATATTCCTTTCCCTGACACCGATATAGTTGTGAAAGATTCATCAGAAATAAGAAGGGCGATAGGGGCAGTATACCGGTAGATTTTCAGCGCTTCAATGGCGACAGCACAAGCAACTGGATGGCCAGAGTATGTAAAGCCATGAGCAAATGAACCTGCAAAACAAAGGCCGCATCTCTATCCTTAAAAATCGCCCTAAGACATGCCAATGCAGATATGAGAAAGTTCACGCAGTGTCATTGACTAACCAAGCTTATTGCTCTGAGAATCGATCACATCTGCTATTTCCGGGCTAACAAGAGTTGCACCAATGGGCACATAGGCAGATGAAAGAGCATGTTGTCATGAAATTGGCATGGCTCGGCTGACACCAGATATTAATATTTAGTTATCTATTGTTGTGAAAGAATTTTCACCTTGGCCATGGTGACTAGATCTGGCTTGATATTATACATATCAGATCCAAACATGGTTCCCAACCTTCCAAATGCGGTAATGACCTAAAATGTATTAACAATTAATAACAGTTGCATGGAGAAGTTTCTTATATTCTTTTACTATCTTTTTTGTGTGTTTAGCTTCATAAGTGAGCGCAAAGTACCTCATATACCATGCAAAGGATGTCATACTTCTTAACCACTGCTTGAACCTGTTAATAGACAAGGGAATGAGATACAATCAACAAGCGAAACCAGAATTCAAGTCTCCAATGTGGAAGCTACCTATAATATAATACACTAACAGTAACAGTTCATCGGGCAATAGCGGTTTATATGGAACTACTCAGTGATGGAACTTTGGACCTTTAGGGTACCCTCTAGTTTAGCCTAGTTCAAATAAATGAACTAGTTTTCTCAAAAAGTGGTGTTTTGCCAAAACTTAGTTCATTTTTTTGTACTAAGTAGCGTAAAGGGTACCCTAATGGTGGGTACCCACTGCCATCCTTAGAACTACTGCAACATAAGAGTGAAGCAAGTATTTAGGAAGTTCAGTAAATGTGTAATCTTAGCTCCCCTACAATTGAACAGTGGAGTCAAATAGATGACCTCATGCAACGATTTTCTTTTCCTTGTAGGAGCTATCACATGCAGTAGCTCAAGCTGTATAAATAACCTTATCAAAATAGGTCTTTGGAGGAGGGATGACACCGCCAGCACCCATTACAGGCTCAGCAATGAACGCAGCAATCTGAAAGGAGGAAAATGGATTTGTCAAGTAGTATACTTGGGACCTGATGCATAATATAAGCTCTGGTAACGACTTTACTGTTTCGGGTCCTTCCTTGAGGATAAGATTCTCC
The DNA here is from genome assembly GCA_916181665.1 of Avena sativa. Classification (NCBI taxonomy): domain Eukaryota; kingdom Viridiplantae; phylum Streptophyta; class Magnoliopsida; order Poales; family Poaceae; genus Avena; species Avena sativa. The sequence continues at coordinate 384,566,998 of OV702280.1, read as the reverse complement.
AAATTATTGGCAAGTCTTGTTGCAAATTCTTCTTCTGTCTTACATGTTCCGCAGCAAAACTATTTCATTAGTAAAATGTTCTGCATTGATCATACAACTAAACTCTGAAGTTAAGAGTACATGGAAGATGGAAGCGCCAGTAGTGAGGGCAGTCTGTGTGCAGAACAAAAGGTGCTGGTAGATCAAATTTCTGGTGCAACGCAGGAAGACTAAAGACACATAAGCAATTGACAAATTAATTATCAAAATAATTGATGCAAAAGTGATTCTTCAGAGTACTAGATAGTAGGTACTGATAGAAAAATATCCAAGGAAAACACTAAATTTGTTAGGCCAATACTCACCCAGTGAGACTAGCGGAGAGGAACTTAGATTCGCCAGGTATAATGAGTTTCCGAAGTCCTTTTTGTCTTTTTCTACTCCTGTTATTTCTTCTAAGCTAGCCAATGTTGGCATTAGTTTGGGTAGCTCTGTACAGGAAGTATATTTATCTTCTAATGTTTTGCGACACATGGAGGTTGACCGTCTAACGGTTACTCCTAAGGTCGGTGTTTTTCCTGATGCTTCACTAATTGAGGAGGAGGAGTTGCATGCCACAGTAGATGGTCAACTCCTTTCTCACTTAGTCGGTGAAGTGTCAGAGGTGGAATTTGATGAGACCGGGCTTGCCTCTATGTATGAGTTGAAAGCTTCTGGTCAAAAATCAAAGAGCCAGCGGTCGCGAAAGAGATCCCGTGTATCCAAATCTCCTATAGTTTCTCAATGAATAGAATGTTTTCAAATAGCATAGGTCTTCGGGACTTGGCTAAACATTTATTCTTTGCTGATTGTGTGAGAGACCATAAATTGGATTTTCTGGGTATTTCTGAGACTGGTAGACGGGATTTTTCACAAGCCCTACTCAATTGCCTTTCTGGTGGAGTGGACTTTACGTGGATATCACGTCCGCCGCGCAGTCGATCTGGGGGGATCCTGTTAGGCGTTAGAGATGAGACTATGGAAGTTTTATCTAGTTTGGTGGGAGATTTTTTTATAAAACTCCATATACGTAACAAGGCTGACAATTTCACATGGTCTTTAGTCGCCGTATATGGGGCCGCTCAAGATGTTTATAAGTCTGACTTTTTACATGAGCTTGTGAATTTGGCAAAGGACAATCCATACCCTATTCTTATAGGAGGGGATTTTAATTTGCTCAGATTTCCTCACGAGAAGAGTCGGGGCCGGTTCGATGAACATTGGCCTTTTCTGTTCAATGTTGTTATAGACAGTCTAGACTTGAGAGAGGTTACAATGTTAGGAAGGCAATTTACATGGGCTAATAGTCTTCCGGAGCCAACATACGAAAAATTAGATAGAGTGCTTATGGATACTGAATGGGAACAAAAGTTCCCTATGGTAACTGTTCGCGCTCTAGAACGTATTGAGGCTTTGTCGGATCATGCTCCTTTACTTTTATCTTTTGGTTCACCGCCACGGAAGTCTACGAATGAGTTTAAATTTGAACTCGGTTGGATGATCCGTGATGGCTTTTACGAGATGGTTAAGGATATTTGGGAAAAAACGGTCGATGGCCAAACGCCTATTCTTCGTTGGAATAACAAAATGCGTACTTTACGCAAGTTCCTTTGGGGCTGGGCCAGGCACACAGCTGGTAACCTAAAAAACGAAAAATTACGCCTAACATCTATAATAGATGACTTAGAGGCTTCCATAGAAGTCAGGCCATTAACTGCACAGGAAATTGAGCATAAAGCTAATCGAATGTGGAGATAGCCCGACTTCTGCGCGAGGAGGAACTCAAATGGTACCAACGCTCTAAAGCAAAATTTATCCTGGAAGGAGATGCGAATACTAGGTAATTCCATGATGTTGCCAATTGCAAGCATAAGAAGAAACTTATTCATTCTCTGTTTCAGGATGAAGGTATGATTGAGGGACAGGAGCATCTGAAGTCATATATCACTACCTATTATAAATCCTTGTTTGGGGCACCAGAGGACAATTCTTTCTCTATGGATGAGTCCCAAACGTCTGATATCCCCCAGGTTTCTGTTGAAAAAAACAACTTTCTAACTGCCTCATATACCGAGGAAGAGGTTAAGAAAGCGGTTTTTCAAATGGAACATAACAAAGCACCAGGACCCGATGGCTTCCCAGCGGAATTTTACCAAAAATTCTAGGACGTTATCAAAGAGGACCTGATGAATTTGTTTGGGTTTTTACAAGTCGGACAATTGGATCTCTTTAGACTTAACTTTGGCAATATAATTTTACTGCCTAAGGTTAACAATGCAGAACGTATACAACAGTATCGTCCAATTTTCTTGCTTAATTTTAGCTTTAAGATTTTTACGAAGGTTGCCACGATTAGACTAAACTCAGTTGCTGACAATGTTGTTAACCTGTCTCAAACCGCGTTCATGCAAGGAAGAAATATCCTAGATGGTGTTGTAATCTTGCATGAAACAATCCATGAACTACACTCAAAAAAATTAAATGGTTTATTGTTCAAGATTGACTTTGAGAAGGCATACGACAAAGTTAATATGTCTTTCCTCCAGCAAACTCTCCGTATGAAAGGTTTTTCTGAGGAGTGGCGCTCTCTTATTCAGTCGTTTGTGTCTGGGGGTAGTTTTCGTGGGAATGGTCACGGCAGATGCTGCAATCGGCAGCGAGTAGTAGAACGAGGGGCAAGGGCGGCCAGCCATCTGCGGTGCGAGATGAGGGCAAAGACACAGGGTTTTACCCAGGTTCGGCCCCCCGGAGGGTAAAGACCTACTCCTGCTAGATTGTATTATGGAGGTGTTACAATGGGCGAGCTCGGCGGCTAGGCGGCGAGTCGCTTGGGTGTATGAGGGAACGTGTCTCTACTCACCCCATAGGGAGGTTTATATAGGCTCACCTCCCCTAGGGTTTACATATCTCAACCGATTCGGTTACAGCTTCGGTAATCGTTTAACCTAGTCCGACTGGGCCTATCTACTCGCCTGGGCCTTCAGCTTCCAGTCGCTTGGTACCTTGCTGGGCTTCGATCCACTCGCCGTTCTGCAGGCCCACTCGCCAGCCCTTGGGCCAGTCGGAAACGTCCTGCTGAGTATACCCCAGTAGGCGTATCCCCATCAGTAGTCCCCGAGGCCGTCGTTGATTAGGCGTAAGTGGCTGCTGGCAGTCGGAGTATACGGCTTCAAAGTAGGCATCCAGTCGAATCGTTGGCGGGCTCCTGTATGAAGGAGAAAATCCGGTGAACCGAGTCGCGTCTTGGGCGAATCGAGCCAACGGGACGCGGTCGCGGCGAGTGTCCTAGCGAGCCGAGTGGCTGGAGTTGGACCGTCAGGCGTGGTCAAACTAGCCGTTAAGGTAACTCAACGGTAACTTTTGGCGTAATCATCGCGCGGTAACGGCCCCCTGATTTGGCGGGTAACTCCCGCTATATAAGAGGAATGGCAGGCAATCGTAGAGCCAACTGCCCACCACTTCTTCCGAGTGCACGCATTCTCTTTCCTTTGCTCCTTGATCCAATCGACCCGAAATCCTCCGACCTCCAACCAACCCCTCGGCTATGGCCCTTCTCACCGAACCATGGGGCAGGTCCAAGTGCACGAGGGCGCAGCTGGCCTCTTTCGAGGAGGCCGGAATCCTGCGAGCCGGCTGTTGGCGTATCCCCGCAGCCGGAGAAACGACCCCAAACCCGCGAGAGAGGGAGTTCGTCTGTTTCACCAGTCATCTCGAGCGGGGGTTAGGGTTTCCCACGTCTTTGTTCTTCCGGCGTTTTTGCGCCTACTACGGGATCCAGCCCTCAGATCTGGGTCCCCACAGCATCGAGCAGCTCGCCATCTTCGTGGCGTTCTGAGAGTGCTACTTGGGCTGCCGGCCCTACTTTCCCTTGTGGCAAGATCTGTTCCACGGACGGATCAGCCGCGAGGAGGCAGGCGGCCCAATGCTAGCCGCGGGCGGCCTGACGTTCCAGCTCAAGTCCAAAGCTTCCTTCTTCGATCTGATGCTGCCCGCCAAAGCAGCGAGCGACTGGAAGAAGTCATGGTTCTACGTGACCGAGGCGACTCCGGAGGACGAGGCGGCGATCCCGCGGTACTCGGCCAACCGTTCCGAGCCGCGCCATCTCCAGGTCGGCAAGCTCCCCGACGACCAGCGGATGGTCGTCGACGAGATGCTCCAGGCCATCCGTGGTCTGAAGAAGAAGGGGCTCCAGACGATAAACTTGTACAATTGTTGGCTTGGGCGGCGGCTCGTTCCGCTCGCCCAACGCGACCATTACATGTATCAGTACACGGGCCGGGGAGACTCGACGAAAGCCTGCCTCGACGAGTGGAAGCTGGAGGACTATCTCCCAGCGTTGAAGAAGATCACCCAGGCGGTGTACGTGGATGCACAGGCCGGGGTCCCCCCCTACACCGCGAAGCGTCCGGCTCCGACGGTAATTTCTTTACCTTGTTCGCAGTCGCAGCGTATGCAGTCGCGGTAATTCTAACTCTGTTTCGTATTCATCACAGCTGTTCCAAGTGGTGGAAGGGTGGCTCCCACCCGCCGATGACGAGAGCCCGGGGCCATCCGCCCAGGATACAAGCGAATCGCCACCCGCGAAGGGCAACGAGGACGACGAGGACGAGTCCGAAGAGGAAATTTCCCCGCTGGTCCGAAAGACCCGCGGGCAACGTCAGCGCGAAATCGAAGCGAGCAGGAGCCTCGAGCGTCATGATGATGACGACGAGCTCCCAGAAACCACCTCGCACCGCCAGGCCACTCCTTCGAAGAAGAAGAAGAAGGAAAAGGAGGCGAGGGCCCCCCCGAGGAGGAAAACAAAGCCGCCGAAGATGGCCTTGCCGCCACACTCGACGAGCAGCTCCGATGCTCACAGCTCGGCCGGTGACGGCGCGGCCGGCGACAACCGCGCTAGATGCGCCGTCTGTGGAAGTGCCGCTGGCCTCGATGCCCCCGCCATTCGCGCCAGCCTCTGGGCTAGGGAAGGCTCCAGCCGTGGCGACTTCGCCTCGCAAGGAGGTTCCAATTGGGGCGGCTTCGCCCCGCGAGGAGGCCCCGGCCGTAGCGGCTCCAGTTCGCGAAGGAGCCCCTGCCGAAGGTGTCCCAGAGGCGCCAGCCGCAGCCTCGACGACGAAGAAGCCGTCCGTGTCTTGGGCACGCGACATCATGGAACTAGGGCTCAGTCGCCGACTGGGCCCCGAGCTAGAAAAACCGGCCGGTCTTCGCACAGGGCTACGCTTCATCCCGGTTGCCAAGTGAGTGCACTCGGCCTTCTCTATTTTCTATAGCTGTTTCGATTGTCTTTACTGACTCGACTGATGTGCAGGACCGGAGTGAAAAGGATGGGCCACCCGACCGTGGCCCAGGTACCCTCCACCACTAGCGAGGAGGATCCCTCCCGTAAGAGAAAGGCGGACGAGGTCGTTGCCTCGGCGGATGGTAGTAAGAAGGCCAAGGGCGACGACATCGTCACTGTCTCTGACGACACGGCGGTCGCGCCGGCCGGTCCCGCGGTGGAGGCAGCCGCGTCTACGAAGGAGGGCGTTTCCTTGCCTGGAACGGCGGAGGCGACTTCCTTTGGAGCGGGTGCCTCTATCGCCACCTTCCCTCGCTTCGTGACCAAGGCGGCCGCGGCGAGCGGGGCTGCATCCCCGAGCCTCGCTCCAGGGACCGTCGATGCTGAAGTCGACCAGCGTCGTGGGCATACGCCAGCGTTACTCGCATCCGTGGACGCGATGCAACTTCATGGCATGCTTGGCGCAGCCATCCAGGTATACCCAGTCTCCGAGGATCAGGTCGGTGCTTTACAGCGGCTTGATTCTTATTATTTTCTCGTCTTTTACTTTCTTATCCAGTCCCCGAGTGCGCACGCGCTAAATTTTAGCGGGGTGGGCACTTGGGAATTTCTTGATCGCCAGTCCCCGAGTGCGCACTCGCTGAATTTCAGCGGATGGGCACTTAGGAGGTTCGTTTTTACTGACTTTTTTGATAATATGCAGGGTCTGCAGCTCGAGTCGGCGGACCGACTGGCCGCGCAACAGCGTGCTGAGAAGGAGCTGGCCACCATCCAGGAGGTGAACAAAGAGCTTCAGGCTGTTGCCGCGCAGGCAGAGGAAGCTCGCCAGGAGCTTGTCCCTGCTGGTGAGTTGGAAGCGGCGCGATCTGCTCTGGGCGCTGCTGAACAGCGGGTCGCTGACCTCGAGCGCGAGCTGCGGGAGGCGAGGGAAGAAGCTAGCTCGGCGGACGGGCGGGCTAGGGCCGCCATTGCAACCGCGGAGGAAGATCGCAAGGTGTCGGAAGTCCTTATTTCTGGGCTTCAGGACGACCACACGTCGCTTCAGTGCTTCATCACGGGGCTCGCCCGCCCGTTGCTTGGTGAGTGCATCTTCCCTTTCCGTTAGTTGGGGGTTTTGTGGTGTCCGTCGCACTCATCATTGTCTCCTTCTCGCAGGTCGCGTTATTGGTAGCCAAGAAGAGGCGAGCTCACTCGACGCGAGGCAGTGCGTAAGCATGCTCGTCGACTCGGCTACGCTATCGGCGACGTGCATCCGCGCCTACCTTCAAGAAATGTCGCCCACGGAGGTTATTCCCAGCGACCTCGTTGAGGTGTGGGAGTATTTGGAGAAGGCGCCCGCGGTTGTTGAGTTCATGACGCGGTCGGCGTTTCGGCGTGGAGCGTCGACAGCGCTGAGCCTTGGGCTTGCCCACTTCCCCGAGGATTTCGACCTCGACGATGTGACGAGTGGGTATCCCTCGTCGACTGGCGCGGTGGACCTGTCCGAGGTTCTCAAGTTGCAGGAGCGTGCCGCCGCGTACTCGGAGCGTGTCTGGGCGATGGGCGACCTCCTTCCCTACCAGGAAACGGTCGTCGCGCCGAACGACCCCGAGCCGCCGCATCGTGACTTCAAGGTCGAGCAACCTTTTCGCTCGGCGATGGCGGGTGAGCTGACGACGTATCCGTCAAACCCGTACACCGCGTTCATCCGTAGGCGCCGGGATTCTGGCGAGTCGTCGTCGAAGCCTGCAGAATAGGGTAGTTTGCCTGGATGTGTTAGCAGCAGTTCTGCCACGCGGGCATAATTTGTAATATAAGACAATGCAATATGCGATTGAATGGGACGTCGTGTCCATTTTGCTATTCGTTTGTGTGTTTTGGATTGATTTTGGACGAGTCCCCGAGCGCGTCCGCCCTTTTGTGGGGTTTACCTCGTATATGATGTTTGTTGTTATCATGTGTTTTGTTGGTTTAGTCGACTCGCCCGAGCTCGGAGAGCCAGTCGCAAGGCGACTCCCTTGAGTGCTCTGTACTTTGCCGTTTTCCCGTACGCGAACGGGGTCGGGTGGCCGAGTCCCCGAGCGTGGTACTTGGTAGTTCTAGGCGCGACTCGAGGGTGGTTGAGGACTTAGCGCGTTAGTGTGAGCGCGTCACTCCTGCCTGGCCCGGAGGGTCAGTCGCGTGGCGAGTCCCGGGCGTGCTCTCTTACTTGGCGTTTTCCCTGACCGATCGCGACGAACTGGTATTCAGTCCCCGAGCGTGGTACTTAGCCGTTCGAGTCGCTATGCCGAGGATGCGGAGGACCAAGGTCGCTGTGAGAAGCGAGGGCAGTTGTCTTGGTTCGTAAAACCAGTCGAGCTGGGCGACTCCAATGGGGCTCCGGATTGGCGTTTTTCGTGGACGACGCAAGACCTGAAATGATTCAGTGCTCTTGCATCGCACTACTTAGCCGTGCCGATCGCTGTACCAAAGGTTGACTTCTGCATTTTAGCATGACGCTGTTTTTACGAGTGCGAGTGGCACAAGGCATGGAGAGTAGACGCCATTGGCGGTAACCGTTTCTTTTATTTCATAGCGACTGGAGAGTACATGTGTGGGGTTCTAGGAGTAGAACTTCCGGAGGAGATTTACATTCCATGGTCGCTGGACGTCGAGTTTGCCGTCCCCGCGGACGTCGATGAGGTAGTAGGCGTCGTTGCCGAGTACGCGCCCGATGGCGAATGGGCCTTCCCACGGAGGGGAGAGCTTGTGCATGCCCTTCTTGTCCTGGATGAGGTGTAACACCAGGTCGCCTTCCTGGAAGGTGCGGGTTTTCACCCGTCGGCTGTGGTAGCGGCGGAGTCCTTGCTGGTAGATGGCGGTGCGTGACCGAGCGAGGTCGCGTGCTTCGTCGAGCTGGTCGAGCCCGTCTTGGCGGGCCAGTTCGTTTGCGGCCTCCGTATAATGGACGACCCGCGGAGAGTCGTGTTCGAGGTCGGTGGGCATGACTGCTTCGGCGCCGTAGACCATGAAGAAGGGAGTGAATCCCGTTGATCTGTTAACCGAGGTGCGGATTCCCCAGATGACGGAGTGCAACTCTTCGACCCAGCATCCAGCGGTGCGCTCAAGTGGTACTTGGAGTCGCGGCTTCAGGCCGTGGAGGATGCTTTGGTTGGCGCGTTCCGCCTGGCCGTTGGATTCCGGGTGGGCGACTGACGCGAGGTCAAGCCGGATGTGGTGCTCTTCGCAAAATTCGGCCATTGCTCCCTTGGCGAAGTTTGTGCCGTTGTCCGTGATGATACTGTTTGGGAACCCGTAGCGATATATGAGCTCGCGTAGGAATTTAGTGGCGGTCTTCCCGTCGCATTTCCGGACTGGCTTGGCCTCCACCCACTTGGTGAATTTGTCGACGGCGACTAGCAGGTGGGTGTAGCCGGAGGGGGCTTTCTTGAAGGGGCCTACCATGTCCATGCCCCATACGGCGAATGGCCAAGTGAGGAGGGCCGCAGGATCGAATCTTGGCTTGTTCTTGTAATTGCCGCCGTCGCGCCGTTGCCCTCCGTCGCGGCGGTAGCTCTTGGGCTCGCGCTGTGCATGCCCAGCGTTGGCGACGAAGTCGACTCGCTCGTCGCTGCGGCGCTTGCCGGTGAGGCGGGTGCCGCTGTAGCGTAGGTCGGTTCGGCGTCCGCCGTCGTTGCCGCCCGTGCGGCGTTGCCCCCCTGACTCGTCGTCGGTTTCCTGGTTTGGATCCTCCTCGGCGTACCGTTTGGCGATCTCGAGGAGGTCGGGGATGTTGTCGAGTGTGCGGGAGTGTCGCTTGAGCTTGGCGACTAGAGGCTCATAGCGGCACGAGGTCTTGAAGCAATGGATCACGGTGTCCGGGTGGATGCCGACCGCGTTGTACCAGAGCTCTTGCCACCGTTGGACCCAGTTGCGGGTCGACTCGCGGGGTCCCTGGACGCATCGTTCCAGGTCCTCGATGGTGGTGGCGCGGGTGTAGGAGCACTCGAAGTGCCTGACGAAGGCGTCACGCATTTCCTCCCAGGAGTCGATGCTGTCCTGGGGGAGCGTGTTGATCCACTGCCTGCACGTCCCCTCCATCATCAGTGGGAGGTAACGGGCGGCGAGTAGGTCAGTGTGACCCGCGATCCCCATTGCCATGAGGTATGTGTCGAGCCAGACTGCGGGGTCGTACGAGGAGTCGTATTTTTCTATCTCCTTTGGCGCCTTGAAGTTTGGCGGGTACTTCTCGCCTCGGATCATTGGTCCGAAGCACTTAGGCCCGAGTCGACTGAGCGACCCCATGGGCTCGCCATCGCGGCGATTAGTTAGGGTGTGCCGTAAGTCGTCGGGCTGGCGTGCGCGCCAGTTTTGGTTGTTGATGATGTGAGTGCGGGCGTCGATGGGTTGTCCGTTAGCGGCGACGAAGTTGGTCGCCGGCCTGGGATCGTTGGTGGAGAGCGCCGCGTTCGCAGGTCGGTGTTGGAGCTGCAGTGGCTCTGGTGGCGGGCAATTGAGGGTGTTTGCCGCCGCTGGGCGGCCGCTTGAGGCCGCTCTGCTTCCCGAGGAACGCGAGTATACTCGACCTTGCGAGTCGGCGCCCGCTTTTTGCTGCTCCACGGCCTTCGCAAGCAGGGCCTTGACGTACTGGATCTGTAAGGCGCCGTTGCCAGTGGCCGTGATGCTATCAGCTGCTGCTCGGCCTGCCACGAGGTTGTCCATTGGGGTGGAGAATAGTGGGAGGCCGTTTGCATCTCGCTCCCGTGAGGAGACAACTATCCGCGGTTGGTCCCTGGGAGGGGTGCGGTTGGGTGGTGGTGGGGCACCCATCGCCGTTGATCCTGGCGGGGGCCGGGCGCTTCCTCCTGGTGGCGCGTTCTCGCAGATTGCGCGCTCGGCTATGCGGGCCGGGTCGTTTTCGTCATCGAAGTTCAGGGAACGCCCTTGAACGGTGGGGTTCAAGCGTGACCTGATCCGCTGCTGGTGGTAGCGTGACAGCTCCTGCGCCGTCACCTGCTCGAGGCGAAATTTTTCGCGCTCGGCCTACTCTTTGCGTACCGCCTCCGACAGTTTCAAGCGGAGCTCCTCGACCTCCGTTGCCGTGGCGTTAGGAGGGATTGGGGTGGAGAAAGGATCCTCCGGTGGATCGGTGCCGGTGGCCATGTAAGTCGCGGCGTGGCGATTGGCGCCATCGCGGAGGTCGGCGGAGTTCTCCGACCCGGAGTCGAATTCGAAGATCCCGAGGATGGAGGGGTCCTCGAAGTCTCCCGCGTTGGAGACCTGGGCGATGGAGCCCGCGGATGAGGCCGCGGTGATGGATCCGGCGAGTGACGCCGGGGTCGCCGAGTCGGCGTCATCGGTGAGGGCCGCATCTTCTGCGGCCGCTGAGTTCTCGGCCACGTTGCTGTGGGCCGAGTTGTACTCGGAGGCAAGGCGGTGGATCGTGCGAACCTGGCTCTCGGAGAGCCGATCGCGTGGCGGCGACTCGCGGATGCGAGCCGAGTCCTCCGAGACGATGATGTCGGTGAGGCCGACGAAGAGGCTGATCGTGCCGATTGGCAGGATCACGCTGTGTGTGACGGGTCACGCCGCCGGGACGTAGCTGCTCGGCAAGATCTGGAGCATCTCGCCGATCGCTATCATGCGGCCGGTGGCGACCGTCTCGTTGATGGGCAGATTGGATCTCGCCGCAGAACACCGGCCAGACCGGCCAGGCCCCACGGTGGGCGCCACTGTCGTGGGAATGGTCACGGCAGATGCTGCAATCGGCAGCGAGTAGTAGAACGAGGGGCAAGGGCGGCCAGCCATCTGCGGTGCGAGATGAGGGCAAAGACACAGGGTTTTACCCAGGTTCGGCCCCCCGGAGGGTAAAGACCTACTCCTGCTAGATTGTATTATGGAGGTGTTACAATGGGCGAGCTCGGCGGCTAGGCGGCGAGTCGCTTGGGTGTATGAGGGAACGTGTCTCTACTCACCCCATAGGGAGGTTTATATAGGCTCACCTCCCCTAGGGTTTACATATCTCAACCGATTCGGTTACAGCTTCGGTAATCGTTTAACCTAGTCCGACTGGGCCTATCTACTCGCCTGGGCCTTCAGCTTCCAGTCGCTTGGTACCTTGCTGGGCTTCGATCCACTCGCCGTTCTGCAGGCCCACTCGCCAGCCCTTGGGCCAGTCGGAAACGTCCTGCTGAGTATACCCCAGTAGGCGTATCCCCATCAGTAGTGTTGCCATTAAAGTAAATGAAGATACTGGCAAATACCTACAAACCAAGAAAGGACTGAGACAAGGGGATCCATTATCGCCTTTACTATTTAATATAGTGGCTGATATGTTGGCTATCCTTATTGAGAGAGCAAAGGCTGATGGTCAAATTGAAGGAGTGGTTCCACATCTTATTGATGGTGGACTTTCTATTCTTCAATACGCCGATGATACAATTATTTTTATGGAACATGATCTGGAGAAGGCTAAGAATTTGAAATTGATATTATCAGCATTCGAGCAGCTATCTGGGCTTAAAATAAACTTCCATAAGAGTGATCTGTATTGTCTTGGCGAGGCCCAAAACGTGGCTCACCTATATGCTGAACTTTTCGGCTGTGGTCAGGGCCAGTTTCCAATCAATTATTTGGAAATACCGATTCATTATCGGCGTCTCACAATTGCTGAACGGAAACATGTTGAGGAAAGGTTACAAAAACGTCTTAATAGTTAGAAAGGTAAATTGTTATCCCTTGGTGGAAGACTGGTACTTATAAATTCAGTACTTACTAATATGGTACTCTATATGATCTCGTTCTTTCAATTACCAAAAGGGGTCTTGACCAAAGTGGATTATTTCCGTTCAAGGTTCTTTTGGCAAGGGGATAGTGAGAAAAAGAAATACCGACTGGCCAGATGGAATGTGGTTTGCCGCCCGAAGGAATTTGGTGGACTGGGCATACACGATATGCAAGTCAAAAACACCGCACTCCTGGGCAAATGGCTTTTTAAACTACTTTCAGAAGATGGTGTCTAGCAAACCATGTTATGGAGGAAATATGTGGGGTCCAAGGCTATGTCTCAAGTGGTTGGAAACCCGGAGATTCACATTTTTGGGCGGGTCTTATGGCCACCAAGAAGCATTTCTTTCGTTTTGGTGCTTTCGAGATTAAGGATGGATCACAGATTAGGTTTTGGGAAGATAGATAGCTTGGCCAAACTACTCTTCGCGAACAATATCCGGCTCTATATTCGATTGTTAGACATAAAGGGGATACAATTTCCACAGTGATGGAAGACTATCCTCCTAATGTGTCTTTCAGAAGAAGTCTCATCGGTCCTAGACTGGTATCTTGGAACAATCTATTATTACAATTATCCAGAATACAATTATCGGACGGTGTTGATGTGTTCAAATGGAAATTACTGGAAGTGGTAAATTTTCTGTTGGCTCACTATATAAAGCCTTGATTCAATCTGATATCCCGGTCGATGATAATAATAAAATTTGGAAAATGAAAATATCCCTTAAGACGAAGATATTCGCTTGGTATCTACGAAAAGGGGTAATTCTAACAAAAGATAATCTTGCAAAGAGGAATTGGCATGGAAGTACACAATGTGTTTTTTGTCATTAAGATGAGATAATTCGCCATTTATTCTTCCATTGTAAATTTGCTCGCTCTATATGGTCATTCATCCAAATAGCTTCTGGTTTATCTCCGCCAAGTTCCGTAACCAATGTTTTTGGTAATTGGTTGCATGGAATTGTTGATAAGTACAGAACTTTGTTTAGGACGGGAGCGCTTGCCATTATATGGTCGCTATGGCTTTGTAGAAATGACAAGATTTTTAATAACATTGTGTCTTCTCCTCTACAGGTTATGTATCGTACCACGGCTATCCTCCGTTCATGAAATATTCTCCAACGTATGGAGTTTCGCGACTTATTTATGGAGGGATGTACGCGATTGGAGGACACGGCGAGGGGTATTTTCTTCCGACATGGATGGCCACGTGATTTGAGGATTGATATGTCTTAGATTCTAGTCATTTATCTTGATAGTGCCTTTGTGTAATGTTTGTCTACTTTTTACCTTAACTCTGTCGTTCGTGTGGCTGTGTGCATCTTGATTATGCAGAGGCCAGATGTATACATTAAACTTTAATAAATGCGCCCATTTTCAAAAAAAAAATGAAGTAATGTTGTTTTGTGGCCGTGGTGGCCGGCTCTTGTCTGCAGCACTGTCTTGTTACTTCTGAGGTAACAAGATGAGCAAGAATATGTATGAGTTTCATGCTCTCGAGAAATGAAACGGAAGACATGTGGGAAACAGAATGATGCATGTGAAGGTGTTACATTGTTTAAAAAACACTACAAAATGTGGGGCATGCATTATATCAGATACGCATAACATTTTCACCAGAGGAAAATTCATTAAAATGTTTCTTACACAGGTTTATGTGCGAAAAGCTTGGTCTTATGTGCGAAAAAATTGTTAGCTTAGAAAGACTATAAACGCATGCATAGAAATAAAACATAAGGATAGAAATTAAAACTGAAGGTGGCTCGCAACACTCTCCCTACTAAGGTTCTTGACATTCATCATTCGCAGTATCGCCTTTGGAACAGCCTCTGCATTTACATAATCCAAACATTTTGTTACTTAAAAAAATATTCAAAGAATTATAAACTTTGTTTTCGTGAATAAGCAACAAAATAATTGTGAGAACTTACGATCGACACCGAGTCGATTGACGGCTTCGATGAACCTGTTGTGTAGCGCCCCGGTCCATGACACCCTTGGCTTCTTCTGGGTGGTTGGTATCCTTCTGTTCTTATAGGAGCCATGTCTACCATTTTTCTTATTCTTCGAGCGACTTGTTACTCTTCTTTGCGCTGCCCTGCCCATGCACAACAGTTACCGGTTGTACCATCCTCTGATCGGCATCATCATCACTCTCACTGCTGTCGTGGTTCATAGCAACCTGGTTTTTTCTTGCGACATGCTGCCATATATTCTTGAGCTCCTTGATTTTCACGGGTTTCACCAAATAATCGCATGCCCCATGAAGTATCCCCTTGTACACAGTCTCTTTTTCTCCATTCACAGATAGCACTGCATGGCATATAGTTAAGATAATTACCTTTCACATGTGGAAATCTAGAAAAGTGAACATCTTTTGTACCAGTGGTTCCAGATCAGAAAAAGGTGTATATTATTTTCAAACGAGACACATAATTGAGGAAGCAAATGTATTACACATTATGAACAAGATTGCATCACGACAACAGTCAATTAGATGCTTCAAAGAAAAAAATTGGACCTAACTCATTAGATTCTTTTCAAAAGACCACATCTAAATCTTTTCCAGGAGGGTACTACTGCATCACCACCATCTCCCCGCCCTCCATCTCTTAGCTTATTTCCACCAATATCTTCTACCACCCGCCCTCATGAACCTCCACTACAGCCGGTCCCGTCCTCCCACCTAGCCCATGTGTCGCTCCAGATCCACCCGCTTTCCCCCCTAGCCATCTGATATAATAGATGAACGGTTATATGGGATCCTAGTGGCCCGGGTCGAAATGAGATCCGGTTCGTTAAATCATCTCTACGAAAAATAGGTCATGCGTGCAACAAAACATTTATGCCTATATGATTTGGCAGGTAAACGGTTAGATGGGACCATGTTTAGGGATGCAGAAGTGGGACAATTGGGACAAGTGGGATATCACTTTTAGACTACTATACTAACTCTAATTTAGGTGGGATAACTGGGATAAGCGGGATATGTCTAATCTAGCTTATCCCACTTGCCCCACTAAGTTTTGAGTTAGTAGTCTAAAAATGGTATCCCACTTGTCCCACTTGTCCCACTTCTGCATCCCTAACCATGTTAGTCCGGCCAAAAATTGGAGACTAGATCAAAATCATATCTAGTAGGGTACTACTGCCATATCGCCACCACCCATGCCTCCGGACCACAAGCATCACCACTGAAAGGGCATGTATTCCCCATGTGTGGTTTTGGTAATTAATGACAATATTTATGGACTAATGTGTAAATTGAGTTTCACTTGTAGGTTTTTCCATTGGCATCGCTTGGGCCATGTGTTGGTCTCAAGGTTGAAAATATGAAGAAGGAGAAGAAGAAGAAATGTCCAAGGGCTTTGTGCTCCTTGGAATCCTGAAGAAAGAAGGAGCTTGAAGGTTGATCAAGATGAGTGGAAAGAGTCGATCCAAGTTGGATCAACCTCAATAAGGAATGAAGAAGGGCAAGCTCAAGATGCGCCATCGCTAGAAGATCTCATGCTTCAAGCTTCCCATCCTCGGTGGTCATGGAGTGATGAAGACAAGTTCAAAGAAGAGGTTTCCCCATGAAGTATGGGGGAGCAATTTGCAAGTCTTCATCAAGCAAGAGAGAGCAAGAGCAATCAAGAAAGGTGTTCCATCTTGAGAAGGACAAAATTGTCTACATCAAGATCAAGTGGAATGCTCAAGGCAAAGGTATGATCTTGATAGGGTTTCTCTTTTACTGGTCTCGTGTTGTTAGTTGGGAGACCGGGTTTAGGATAGATAGCTGTACTATCAAGAGGGGCTCTCGAGTGAGTGACTCGTTCGCATCTTTCGGAGAGATCTCAAACCTTAGCATACATAGCATCATCTTTATTGGTTGTTAGTTGGTTCTTGTCCATGAGAGGATCTAGAGCTTGTGGTTATCATCATAACAAGCTCTAGTTCATAAAATTAGGATTTCCCTTGCATATCTTATTACGGTTGGATTCTTCATGTCGTTATATTTTCAAAAAAAATTGGTTTCATCTCGTTTGGAGTTCGGATGCAAAAGTTATTACAGTTTTGGTTTCTAGATTTCCCTGACCGGAAGTTCCGGCTAGCCACCGGTAGTACCGCTAAGGCATTTTGCCGCCGATAGTTCCGGTGGAAGATATGGTTCTTCTTTCGCTCACGTAATGTATTCTCTTTGTCTGGTTTGTTGTATTTGACGGAATTTGGATTGGAAGTTGCACCAGAAATTCCGCTCGGGCCTAGTTGCCGCCGGAAGTTTTGATTAGAAATCCGGCTCTCATTCCGCTCACGTACTGTAACCTCTGTGTTTTATGTGCTCTATTTGATGGAACTACGGTTGGAATTTCTACGGTAGTTCCGCTCCCACCGGAAGTTCTGGTGAACCAACGGAAGTTCCGGCCAGTCTCGTTTTTCTGTCTTTTAGATCGTAGTTTTCTGAACGTTGGCTATGTGCCACCGGAAATTCTGTCCTTCCACCGGAAGTTCCGGCCAGGGTCGTAAATGTCCATAACGGGCAGATCCAGGAGCCCTTTAAAATAGTCTCCTCTTCCCCTTCGTGGGCACTAGTTCTTTGGTCCATCTCTCTCTCTCTCTCTCTCTCTCTCTCTCTCTCTCCATTGTTGACCTTGAAGAGCTTGCCCTCTCTCCTTCCCCCTTCCATGATTCTTGCATCTTTTTGAGGGATTTGAGAGAGGAGATCTAGATCTACAATCCCCTCAAGCTAAACCCCTTCTTTGTGAAGGAATCATTGGGATCTAGATCTTGAAGAGTTTTGTGTCCCCAAATAGCTTTTGTAGCTTTGTTGTAATTTGGGAGTGAAGGGCTTGACCTTGCATTTGGTGCATACGTTTGAGTTCTCCTCAGAGATTAGGCGAGTACAAGCTTGTGGGCTTGTTACTCTTGGGTTCTTGGAACCCTAGACGGTTGTGTGGTTGGAGTGTTGACCTCTTCTGGTCTTTGTTGCCTGTTGTGTCCTTGTAGCCTTTTGTGGCATTTTTGTTGGGATCCTCCAATTGTTGTGGAAATTGCCCCAATCTTATTCGGGTTCGGTGACCGCCCTCAAGTGTCCCATATTGGATCGAGTGCCCGTCTTTTGTGGTGCGCACTCGAGAGAATAGGGTGAGCCTTTGTAGCGTCGGTGAGTTGCGTGCTTCCGCATTCGGGGTGAGGCCTTGTGTGGCGTTGGGTGTGCATCGAGCCACCACACCCTTAGGTGAGCCATTTGTGGCGTTAGGAGAGCATTGCGCCATCGCACCTCTTCAACGGAGACGTAGCTTCTTTTGAAGTAAACTTCGGGATAAAAATCTCCGTCTTCGTGTCCATCGGTTATCTCTCAACCGAGCCCTTTACTTATGCATTTTACATTGTGAAAGCCATCGTGATTGAAGTATTTTACCTTGCTATCACCTTGTTGCTTGTATTGCTTAGCATAGGTTGTTGGTGCACTTAGGTGAACCTAGTGGTTAGATTTTGTGCTCAATAAATTAAATGTTAGTTTTTATTCCGCATTTGTTTGAGCCTAAACCATAATAATGTTAACAGTCTATTCACCCCCTCTAGGCGACGTCCATTGCACTGTCAACCACCATCTCCTCGTCATCAGTCTCTTAGCTTAATTTCATTGAACGGTCACAACAACTGGTCCCACCGTCCCACCTAACCCATGTGTTGCTCCAGATCTGCTCCGCTTCCCCAATTGCCATCCGAATCTAATAGATGGACGGTTACATGGGATCACAGTGGTCCGGGTCGAAATAGGATCTGGTTTGTTAGATCCTGGCTACCAAAAATAGGTCATGCGTGCAACAAAACATTTGTGCATGTCTGACCAAACCGGTAAACGGTTAGATGGGACCATGTTGGTCCGGACAAAAATTGGAGAACGGATCTAAATCTTTTCCAAAAGGGTACTACTGCCATATCTCCATATCTATTACCACCTCCCATGCCTCCGAACCACATGCATCACCACCATCTCCTCATCCTTAGTGTCTTAGTTTAATTTCATTGAGGCGCCACAACAACCGATCCCACCCTACCATCTAACCCATGTCTTGCTCCAGATCTGCTCCGCTTCCCCCAATTGCATATGATCTAACAGATGAATGGTTACATGGGATCCTAGTGGTCCGAGTTGAAACATGATTTGGTTCGCTCGTTACCAAAAATAGGTCATGTGTGCAACAACACATTCCTCCCATCTAACCCATGTGTTGCTCCAGATCTATTCCACTTCCCCCAATTGCCATCAAATCTAACAAATGAGTGGTTACATAGGATCTCGGTGGTCCGGGTCGAAACAGGATCCGGTTTGTTAGATCCTCGCTACCAAAAATAGGTCATGCGTGCAACAACACATTGTGCACGTAAACATCCGCCCAATGCATATGCTACTATTTTTTTCGGGGAAATACATATGCTACTTGGAGGCCATGTATATATATAGAAACATTGCTAAACCCGAGGATTGAGGACTAATAGAAGATCTTAATGACCATGAGCTAGCAATGGTCAACTAGCTGACAACAAACAAATAACAAAACACGAGCTGGCAAGGGAGATTAATTATACTTATGACTGGGAGATCCATCTTGAGGCCGATGATCTCGAGGAGCTTGAAGCCGTCCATGTCCGGCATGTGCAAGTCGGTGATGACCAGGTCAAATTTCTCCTCTCCTCCTTCCCTCAACATCTCCAGCGCCGTCCTTGCATCCGTCACCGTTGTTACTACACCAAATCCAACCAAGCAAGCATTATTCCCAGGTTGTAATGGGTTATGGTAGAAGCAGAGGAGGAGGGAGATCGAAAGCGCTCACCTTTGTATTTGCAAACGCGCAGGAGGAAACCGAGGACCCTGAGGAAGACGGGGTCGTCGTCAACGGCAAGCACGCGCAACCCCTCGGGGAACTTGTCATCCTCCAGCGCCTCCGCCGCCGGTCCCTTCCCATGCCTGTCGTCACTGCCAGACATGCCTCCCAGTCCAGCTTCTTCAAAACAAACATAAAAAGGAAAGAAACACCCAGAATTAAACAAACATATAAAAGGAAACATCACCAAGAATTCCAAAAAACCCACCTATAAACGCCTACCTTTTCAACCTTCCTCTAATGGCTTCCTCGTCGGAGACAGGAGCAGAGAGGACGGTCGATGGTCTCCAGGGCGTTGGGGGAGCCATTTTATAGGGCAGGGAGCGAGGGTCGGGGGAGTGGGAACCCCGCTCTCCGCGACTGAGTGTACGTGGTCCCAGGCGCTGGCTGGCTCGCTCTTCCCGTGCGTCCATTCCTGCAGTGTACATAGTTATTGTTCTTTGCTGTGTTAATGTTTCTATATATCCTAACATTAAATATATATCCCCAACATTAAGATGTCTCGTGTCCGCTTGTGCCATCGCCCATGGTAAACACATTTCAGGCTGCTGGTTTTGGCCGCTTTGAACCAAAATTTGGAGCGGGGCTGAGATCACCGGCTAGCTGCAATGGAGGGATCCTATTCATTGCACCGGTCAGTCCTCCCCTCCTATCTACTCTAATTAATGGACACTCGTATCTTCGTATAATTAAGTTGTTTATTTTGTTTTAGCTATATATATCTCGGTCTTTTGGTAAAAATGGGGAGGCTTGAACTTCTACCTGTGAATAATTAACTTGCCCCTTCCTTTTTAAAGCTACTAGTGTCTATGAGGCATAAGATAACAAAGTCGAAGGTAGAATGTCCTCGGCCTACCAAAAACAACATTTTTTTGGCGAATTACCAAATAGATGTTTGGTAGAAAATTTCTAACCAAGTGAAAGATAATGGACATGTCCCAAATACCTTCTGGCCGCCAAATTGCAATGAACATGTCTCAATCTGTTGTCTTTTAATTTTGACAGATGAATTCTCCGGGTCAAAGCCAAGACATAATAAGCTGAACTCAAAATATATAGTGTCAATTCTAACGGTTAGTTTTTTGGGTGAATCGGAACCATTCACTACAGGACGCGCGTGCTAGGCCAAAATGCCCTCGACGTATGCTATGCCGACGGATTTGCCCTCGGCATAGCCCCGTCGGTATAATAACGGCAGGTTGTAAAAAAATCCAAAACAAAATCAAATTGTTTTGATTTTTTTAAATCTTTGAATTGTTAATCTCTCACCTAGAACATTTTTAACACTAATTACATTCTTTATCAAACTTTGAATTGAATTGCAGTCTTTATCAAATATATTGCTCGGTCATCCATCCTAATACTACTCTAGATCCAATACGCTTAACTTCTCAGTTCCTTCTGAATCAGTTTCCGCGAACCAATTAGTACCTACTTGTCAATACTATGATATCAATCCTATTAACTCTTATATCATTATGTCACATGTTTTTATTTTTTGAAACTACAAACACTTATTTAAGTAAACAACAATGAATAAGTAAAAATAGTATTGATTCAAATAAAAATACTATTAAATTCAAATAAAATAAAATAATTTTACTTTTTCTATTTAATATGGAATAATTAATATCTTTAAATCCGTAAATCGGAATTCGATAAATATTATGTCTAAATTGATCAAAAAATGAAAGGAATCTAAATATGATATCCATATCAAGTTATCACAAATCTCCAGATTCTGTTTGGTGGTTGCTTCATAAAATCCCCCTTTTTTGCGCTCGAAAAAATGGGAAATAGCTTTTTGGTGCGACAAAAAGGAAAACTTCCTCCTACAATATTATTCTCCATCCCATGATGTACATGTATGCATAATATGAGCACATTATCACAAACTATGCCTTGATTCTAGCCATAACATTGGTCATTTAACCCGAAAGCCAAGAAACCTCGAATGAGATAGGTCATTTTGTGAAGTTTTTTTAGACATAATCAATATACCAAGTTTGATATTTTTCCTTACAACTATGTCACAAAATATGACACCACGCGAAGGTTTCGCATTGTTTCGATCGTTTTTGAATTTTTTATGTCCGGTTTTAACTATCGTCAAACTTTATCGAACGACGGGCATGAAGATTCTTAGCTCGGGGCCGAGCCTCTCTAAACTTGTATTGGATCTTTGATAAAATAGCATATTGTGAAGCTAAAAATGATTTTTGTAAAAAAAATCATGAGCATAAGATCATGTACCTATAGTTCATATCTGACCCATTTCCTACCGATTTGGCAGGAATTTGTCTTTTTCACCAGGAATAGACGGAAAGGTTCGAGATCCCCCTGTTAGGACATTATCCATGTAAGGTGGTATAGTATTTTGTAAAAATGTGGTGGTAGCATTTTGAATTAGTCATTTGGTGGTTGCTTCACAAAACCGTCCATTTTTTGCACTCGAAAAATGGAAATGTATTTTTGGTGTGACAAAAAAGAAAACTTCCTCGTGCAATATTGTTTGCCATCCCATGATGCACATGTATGCACAATATGGGCATATTATCACAAACTATGCCTTGATTCTAGCCATAACATTGGTCATTTGACCCGAAAGCCAAGAAACCTTGAATGAGATAGGTCATTTTGTGAAGGTTTTTTCAGACATAATCAATATACCAAGTTTGATATTTTTCCTTCCAATTATGTCACAAAATATGACACCACGCGAAGTTTTCACATTGTTTTGATCGTTTTTGAATTTTTTATGCCTGTTTTAAACTATCATCAAACTTTGTCAAATGGCGGACATGAAGATTCTTAGCTCGAGGCCGAACCTCTCTAAACTTGCATTGGATCTTTGATAAAATAGCATATTATGAATCTAAAAATGATTTTTGTAAAAAATCATGAGCATCAGATCATGTACCTATAGTTCATATCTGACCCACTTCCTACCGATTCGGCAGGAATTTATGTTTTTCACCAGGGATAGACGAAAAGGTTTGAGTTCCCCCTGTTAGGACATTGTCCATATAAGGTGGTATAGTATTTTGTAAAAATGTGGTGGTATCATTTTGAATTAGTAATTTGGTGGTTGCTTCACAAAACCGTATGTTTTTTGCACTCAAAAAATGGAAAATAGATTTTTGGTGTGACAAAAAAGAAAACTTCCTCGTGCAACATTGTTTGCCATCCCATGATGCACATGTATGCATAATATGGGCACATTATCATAAACTATGCCTTGATTCTTGCCATAACGTTGGTCATTTGACCCGAAAGACAAGAAACCTCGAATGAGATAGGTCATTTTGTGAAGGGTTTTTTAGACATAATCAATATACCAAGTTTGATATTTTTCCTTCCGACTATGTCACATAATATGACCCCATGCGAATGTTTCGCATTGTTTGGATCGTTTTTGAATTTTTTATGTCCGTTTTAAACTATCGTCAAACTTTGTCGAACAATGGGCCAGAAGATTCTTAGCTCGGGGCCGAGCCTCGCTAAACTTGCATTGGATCTTTGATAAAATATCATTGTGAACCTAATAATGATTTTTATAAAAAATCATGACCATCAGATCATGTACATATAGTTCACATCTGACCAACTTCGTGTCGATTCGGCAGGAATTTGTGTTTTTCACTAGGGATAGACTAAAAGGTTTGAGATCCCCCTGTTAGGACATTGTCCATCTAAGGTGGTATAGTATTTTTTTTTTAAATATGGTGGTAGCATTTTGAATTAGTCATTTGGTGGTTACTTCACAAAACCATCTATTTTATGCACTCGAAAAATAGAAAATGGATTTTTGGTTTGACGAAAAAGAAAACTTCCTCCTGCAACATTATTCGCCATCCCATGATGCACATGTATGCACAATATGGGCACATTATCAAAAACTATGACTTGATTCTAGCCATAACATTGGTCATTTGACCCGAAAGCCAAGAAACCTCGAATAAGATAGGTCATTTTGTGAAGGTTTTTTCAGACATAATCAATATACCGAGTTTGATATTTTTCCTTCCAACTATATAACTTAATATGACACCACGCGAAGTTTTCACATTGTTTTGTATGTTTTTGAATTTTTTATGCCCGTTTTGAACTATCGTCAAACTTTGTCGAACGGCGGGCATGAAGATTCTTAGCTCAGGGCCGAGCCTCGCTAAACTTGCATTGGATCTTTGATAAAATAGCATATTTTGAACCTAAAATGATTTTTGTAAAAAATCATAAGCATTAGATCATGTACCTATAGTTCATATCTGACCCACTTCCTACCGATTCGGCAGGAATTTTTCACCAGGGATAGACGGAAAGGTTTAAGATCCCCCTGTTAGGACATTGTCCATGTAAGGTGGTATAGTATTTTGTAAAAATATGGTGGTAGCATTTTGAATTAGTCATTTGGTTGTTGCTTCACAAAACCGTCCATTTTTTGCACTCGAAAAATGGAAAATGGATTTTGGTGTGACGAAAAAGAAACTTCCTCCTGCAACATTGTCCATGATGCACATGTATGAATAATATGGGCACATTATCACAAACTATGCCTTGATTCTAGCCATAACATTGGTCATTTGACCCGAAAGCCAAGAAACCTCGAATGAGATAGGTCATTTTGTGAAGTTTTTTTAGACATAATCAATATACCAAGTTTGATATTTTTTCTTCTAACTATGTTACATAATATGACACCACGCGAAGGTTTCGCATTGTTTTGATCGTTTTTGAAAAAAAAATATGCCCGTTTAAACTATCGTCAAACTTTGTCGAATGGACATGTGACATAGTTTGTAGAATGTCCTCGACCTGCCAAAAACAACATTTTTTCGTGAATTACCAAATAGATGTTTGGTAGAAAATTTCTTAACACGTGAAGGACAATGGACATGTACCAAATCCAACCTTCGGGCCGCCAAGTTGCACTGAACATGTCTGAATTCGTTATCTTTTAATTTTGACAGATGAATTCTTCGGGTCAAAAGCCAAGACATAATAAGCTAAACTCAAAATATATAGTGTCAATTCTAACGAGTAGTTTTTTGGGTGAATCAGAACCATTCACTACAGGACGTGCGGGCTTGGCCGAAATGCCCTCAGCGTATGCTACACCGACGGCTGCCCTCGGCGTAGCCTCCTCGGCAAAGGTCTCCCTCGGCGGAGGCACTTTTGCCCGTAGCCGTAGCTCTAGCCGTCGGCGTATCATACGCCGACGGCATTGGCCTCGGCATAGCCCCGTCGGCATAATAATAGCAGGTTGTAAAGAAATCCAAAAATTCAATTTTTTTTGAATTTTTTTGAATTTTTTTAATCTTTGAATTGTTTGAATCGTTAATCTCTCACCTAGAACATTTTTAGCACTAATTACATTTAATCTTTAATCAAATTGAAGTCTTTATCAAACTTCTCGCTTGATCACCCATCCTAATACTACTCCAGCTCCAGCACGCTTAACTTCTCAGTTCCTTTATCAAATTGATGCTCATGTTTTTTTAATCATTTTTAGGTTCACAATATGGTATTTTATCAAAGATACAATGCAATTTTAGCGAGGCTCGGTCCCGAGCTAAGAATCTTCATGCCCGACGTTCGACAAAGTTTGACGATAGTTTTAAACGGGCATAAAAAAATTAAAAAACGATCGAAACAATACGAAACCTTTGCCTGGTGTCATATTATGTGACATAGTTACAAGGAAAAATATCAACCTGGCATATTGCTTATGTCTGAAAAAACCTTCACAAAATGACCTATCTCATTCGAGGTTTCTTGGCTTTCGGGTCAAATGACCAATGTCATGGCTAGAATCAAGGCATAGTTTGTGATAATGTGCCCATATTGTGCATATATATGCAGCATGGGATGTCGAACAATGTTGTAGGAGGAAGTTTTCCTTTTCGTCGCACAAAAAAGTCATTTTTCATCTTCTGAGCACAAAAAACGGACGGTTTTGTGAATCAACCACCAAATGGCTAATTCACATAGCTACCACCCTATTTTACAAAAAGACTAGACCACCTTATATGTACAATGTCCCAACAGGGGGATCGGAAACCTTTGTTGGAGATATGCCCTAGAGGCAATAATAAATATAGTTATTATTATATCTTTGTGTTTATGATAAATGTTTACATTCATGCTATAATAGTATTAACAAGGAAACATTAATACTTGTGTGATTTGTAAACTTAATTTGAAGTCCCTAGTATAGCCTCTATACTTCACTAGCTTGTTGGTTGATTAATGATTGTGGTTTCCCTATCATGAACATTGAGATGTTATCAACAACAAGATCATATCGTTAGGAGAATGATATGGTGGACATACTCCTATTGATAAGCGTAGCATAAAGATCAAGTCATTTCAATAGTTCAATTGCTATATGCTTTCTGATACATAGTAACCTAATTCCTTCGACCATGAGATCATGCATATCACCTTTACCGGATGGATGCTTTGATGACATCAAACACCACACTATAACTGGGTGGCTATAAAGGTGGCATTGAGTGTTCGGAAAGTATTGGTTGAAACACATGGATCAAGAGTGGGATTTGTCCATCCATATGACGGATAGATATACTCTGGGCCCTCTCGGTGGAATGTCATCCAATTAGCTTGCAAGCATGTGACTGGGTCACAAGGGATCACATATCACGGGAACGAGAAAAGAGTACTTATCGGTAACGAGGTTGAACTAGGTATGCAGAGATACCGACGATCATAACCTCGGATAAGTAAACTATCGTGAGACAAAGGGAAATTGGTATCGTATGTAAGTGGTTCATTCGATCACAAAGTAATCGTAGAAATATGTGGGAGCCATATGAATTTCCAGATTCCTCTATTGGTTATTGTTCAGAGAAGTGTCTCGATCATGTCCGCATAATTCACGAACCGTAGGGAGACACACTTATGGATTCGACGTTGTTTTGAGTAGTTATGGTATTATGAGAAAGAGACCGAATGTTGTTTGGAGTCTCGTATGGGATCCGGGATATCACGAGGTGATCCGGAATGGTCCGGAGAATAAGATTCATATAAGGAAAGTCCCGTTTCGGAGTTCGGGAATGATTCCGGTGTTTTCATCGGGAATGTTCTAGAAGGTTCCGGATTGTCCGGCACTCCGGGGGGGGGAAGGTACATGAATGTGTCATTGAATGATTGCATCATGTACTAAGTGTTCTTGCTGTTCCAAAACTTGAAAGTCAAACTGCCAGTTTGAAAGTTAAACGGCTAAAACAGGAAACTGTGGGAAACAAGCAAGAGGAGGTTGAAACCAACTTGGAGGAGGAGTTCCTCTCCTCCAAGCCGGCGGCCAGCCCTAGGCCGAGTTGGGGAGGGACTCCCCTCCCTCCCTGGCGCGCCTAGCCCCTCCACCTATAAAAGGAGGGGCAGGGCCTCCTCCTTGAGACACACAAGTTTCTACCTCTAATCTCCGGTTTAGAGCCGTTTTGGTTTAGAGCTTCTAATTGCTTTAGCCTGCGGTTTAGAGCCTTCTAATTGGTGTGTCTAATCTCTAGACCACTAATAGCCCTCTCTCATAATCCACCATACTCGCTCCGGCTTAAGGCGAAGCCCTGCGGGATTTCCCCTCTACTTCCGGTACCACGCCGTTGTGCTGCCGGAATCGCGAGGAGAGTGCTACAACCTCCGCTGCCTGCTGGAACAAGGGAGAGGAAGGTCTTCGTCGAGTACCGAACGTGTGACCGACTGCGGAAGCGCTGCCGGAACTCAGCGCCGGAAGGATCGTCTACACGATCTTGAGATCGGAAAGAGTACGACTACATCACCCACGAGAATCCGCTCTCGTTAAACACTTTGGAATCTTCGAGGGTAAGTTATTCCATCGACTCGTTGCTACAATCTAGTAGATAGATCTTGGCTTGTTTGTTTGTATGCGATAGAAAATTTTTGTTTTCCATGCTACGAACCCCTACAGTGGTATCAGAGCTGTGTCTATATGTAGATCTGTTGCACGACGAGAACACAATGGTCATTGTGGGCGTTGATACTTTTATTGTCGATTGCTTTTTGTGTACTTTGCATCTTGCGGTATGTTGGGATGAAGCGGCCCGGGCTAACCTTACATGACATCGTTCATGAGACTTGCTCCACGCTTAACATGCAACTTGTATTGCATAAGTGGCTTTGCGGGTGCCTGTTTCTCCTAGCATAGTTAAGATCCAATTTACAACGGGTGATCAACAATGCTAGTATCAATGTTGTGGTTCTTGTTCGTAAGTTAGAACGACACTTATTGAAAGCCCCAAACCACGTAAAATATGCAAAGAAAGTAGAGGCGTCTAACTTTGTTTTGCAGGGGTGTGCAGTGATGTGATATGGCCATGATTGTGATTATATTTGATGTATGCAATGTTCCTTATTGTAAGTTGGCAACCGGCAGGAGCCATATGGTTGTCTTTAATTTATGTTAAGACCCGCGTGTCTATTCAAAGTAGTTGTGATAGTTGAAGCCGGTGGACGACAACCATGGTGAAGCGTCATTGACCTTGATGCAATGCCGATGATGATGGAGATCATGTTCGTGCTTGAAGATGGAGATCGGAAGCACAAAGAAGAAAGGCCATATCATATCACATATTATGAATTGCATGTGATGTTAATCCTTTATGCATCTTGTATTTCTTAGTAGACGACGGTAGCATTATAAGATGATCCCTCATGCACATGAATTTCAAATCATAAAGTGTTCACCCTTAGTTAGCACCGTTGCTAAAGCTTGTTGTTTCGAAGCACCACGTGATGATCGGGTGTGTTAGATTCTGCAAGTGTATACAACGTGAGCAAGCCAGATTTGCTCATGCAGAAACTAAGGTTTGATCTTGACGAGCCTAGCATGTACAGACATGGTCTCGGAACACGGATCACCGAAAGGTAAAGCATGAATCGTATAGTAGATATGATGAACATGACGATTGTTCGCCATTGAAACTATATCAACTCTCATGATGATCGGTGTTGATGTAGTGGATTTGGTTCGTGTGATCACTAAAACAATGTGAGGGATGTTGTTTTGAGTGGGAGTTCACCTAGTTTAGTTTCATTAATTAATTTGAACTCAATTTGTCATAAACTTAGTCTAAACTATTGCAAATATGTTGTAGATCAATGGCAGCCCCTACCATCAATTTTAATGCGTTCCTAGAGAAAGAAAAGTTGAAAAACAATGGAAGCAACTTCGCGGATTGGTTCCGCAATTTGAGGATTGTCCTCACAGCTGGTAATTTGACCTATGTGCTGGATGCACCGCTGGGTGACCCACCTGCAGCTGATGCTTCCGATGAAGTAAAGAATGTTTACCTCGCTCGGAAGAATCAGTACTCCATAGTTCAGTGTGCTATCTTGTATGGTTTAGAATCAGAGATTCAGAAAAGGTTTGAAGAGTCAGACCCATATGATATTGTCGAGGATCTCAAATTGATTTTTGAGACTCATGTGACAATTGAAAGCTATGAGGCTTCTGAAAAGTTCTTTAACTGCAAGATGGAAGAGGGCAGCTCCGTCAGTGAGCATGTGCTTAAGATGTTTGGGCACGCAAACAAACTTCAAAGCTTGGGTATAGTGATTCCTAATGCTTTGGGGATTTACCGTGTCCTCCAGTCACTACCACCAAGTTACAGGAACTTTGTGATGAACTACAACATGCAGAACATGAACAAAGAGTTGCCAGAACTGTTTGCTATGTTAAAGTCTGCAGAAGTGGAGATCAAGAAAGAGCACCAAGTGTTGATGGTCAATAAGACCACCAAATTCAAGAAAGGCAAGTCTAAGCAAAAGGGACACTTCAAGAAGGGTGGTAAGAAAGTTACCACGCCGGCGAAGAAGACCAAGGCTGGACCCAAGCCTGAAACTGAGTGCTTTTACTGCAAGGGAGAAGGTCACTGGAAGCGGAATTGCCCAAAGTACTTGGCGGATCTGAAGAACGGCAACATCAAGAAGAAAGGTATATCTGATATACATGTTATTGATGTGTATCTCACTAGTACTCGTAGTAGTGCCTGGGTATTTGATACTGGTTCGGTTGCTCATATTTGTAACTCGAAACAGGTGCTGCAGAATAAACGGAAGCTAGCGAAGAACGAGGTGACGATGCGCGTGGGAAACGGATCAAAGGTTGATGTGATCGCGGTCGGCACGCTACCCCTTCATCTACCATCGGGATTAGTTTTATACTTAAATAATTGTTATTTAGTGCCTGTGTTGAGCATGAACATTATATCGGGATCTTGTTTATTGCGAGACGGTTACTTGTTTAAATCAGAGAATAATGGTTGTTCGATTTATATGAGTAATATGTTTTATGCACATGCACCTTTGATAGATGGTCTATTCTTATTGAATCTCGATAGTGGAAATACACATATCAACAACATTGAGGCTAAACGTTGGAAATCAAGCGATAATTCGACCTATATGTGGCACTGTCGTCTTGGTCACATTGGAGTGAAGCGTATGAAGAAACTCCATTCCGATGGACTTCTTGAATCACTTGATTTTGAATCATTTGAAAGATGCGAAGCATGTCTGATGGGAAAAATGACTAAGACTCCATTTTCTGGTATGATGGAGCGAGCTACGGACTTATTGGAAATCATACATACCGATGTGTGTGGTCCAATGAGTGTAGCATCGCGCGGTGGTTATCGTTATGTTCTTACCTTCACAGATGACTTGAGTAGATATGGGTATATCTATTTTATGAAACATAAGTCCGAAACTTTCGAGAAGTTTAAGGAGTTTCAAAGTGAGGTAGAGAATCAACGTAACAAGAAGATTAAATTTCTACGTTCTGATCGTGGAGGTGCATATCTAAGTTACGAGTTTGGCGAGCATTTGAAGAAATGCGGAATACTTTCACAGTTGACACCGCCGGGAACACCACAGCGTAATGGTGTGTCCGAACGTCGTAATCGAACTCTTTTAGATATGGTTCGTTCTATGATGTCACTTACAGATTTACCACTATCATTTTGGGGTTATGCATTAGAAACAGCCGCATTCACTTTAAATAGGGCACCATCTAAATCCGTTGAAACGACACCGTATGAATTATGGTTTGGCAAGAAACCTAAATTGTCGTTCCTTAAAGTTTGGGGATGCGAAGCCTATGTAAAGAAGTTACAGCCGGACAAGCTTGAACCCAAAGCGGAAAAATGCGTCTTCATAGGATACCCGAAGGAAACTATTGGGTATACCTTCTATCATAGATCCGAAGGCAAAATCTTCGTTGCCAAGAATGGATCCTTTCTAGAGAAGGAATTTCTCTCGAAATAAGTGACTGGGAGGAAAGTAGAACTCGACGAGGTTGTCGAACCTTCTCTCGAAATTGCGAGTAGCGCAGCACCGGAAGAAGTTCCTGTGGTGCCTGCAGCAATTAGAGAGGAAGCTAATGATGATGATCATGAAACTTTGGTTGAAGTTGCTACAGAGCCTCGGAGGTCAACGAGAACTCGTACCACTCCAGATTGGTATGATCCCGTTATGAGTGTCATGTTGGTGGACAACACCGATGACCCCGAGACATATGAGGAAGCGATGATGAGCCCAGATTCCAATAAATGGCAAGAAGCCATGAAATCCGAGATTGGATCCATGTACGAAAACCAAGTATGGACTTTGGTGGACTTACCGGATGGCCGGAAGGCTGTCGAGAACAAATGGATTTTCAAGAAGAAAACAGATGCTGATGGTAATGTTACTGTCTATAAAGCTCGACTTGTCGCAAAAGGGTTTCGACAAATTCAAGGAGTTGACTACGATGAGACTTTCTCACCAGTAGCGAAGCTAAAGTCTGTGAGGATTATGTTAGCAATCGCTGCATATTATGATTATGAGATATGGCAGATGGATGTCAAAACAGCATTCCTCAATGGAGATATTGATGAAGAGTTGTATATGATGCAACCCAAAGGTTTTGTCGATCCTAAAGATGCTAACAAGGTATGCAAACTTCAAAGGTCCATCTATGGATTGAAGCAAGCATCCCGAAGTTGGAATCAACGTTTTGATAAGGTAATCAAAGGTTTTGGTTTTATACAAACTTATGGAGAAGTTTGTATTTACAAGAAAGTGAGTGGGAGCTCTGTAGCATTCTTAATACTGTATGTGGATGACATATTGCTGATTGGGAATGATGTAGACCTTCTTAATAGTGTCAAGGAATATTTGAATAATAGTTTTTCAATGAAGGATCTTGGCGAAGCAGCTTACATATTAGGCATAAAGATTTATAGAGATAGATCGAAACGCCAAATATCATTGTCACAGAGTACATATTTGGACAAAGTTCTAAAGAGGTTTGGAATGGAAGAAAGCAAGAAAGGGTTCTTGCCCATGTTGCCCAATACGACCTTGAGTAAAACTCAAAGTCCGACATCGGCAGAAGATAGAGAAAAGATGAGTAAGACTCCCTATGCCTCAGCCATAGGATCTCTAATGTATGCCATGCTATGTACTAGACCCGACATTGCATATGTTGTTAGTTTAACTAGCAGATATCAAAGTGATCCAGGAGTGGATCATTGGACAGCGGTCAAAAACATCCTTAAGTACTTGAGAAGAACTAAGGATATGGTTCTTTCTTATGGAGGTGATGAACAGCTCGTTGTTAATGGTTACACCGATGCTAGTTGGAACACCGATCCGGATGATTCTAAATCACAATCTGGATACGTATTTATTTTGAATGGTGCAGCAGTTAGCTGGAGGAGTGCAAAGCAAAGCGTTGTGGCGAGATCTTCAACTGAATCGGAATACATGGCTGCTTCGGAGGCTTCACAAGAAGCGATATGGATGAAAGAGTTCATTACAGAGCTGGGTGTGGTTCCAAGTGCGCTGGACCCAATGTCTATCTACTGTGATAACATGGGCGCCATAGCCAATGCGCAAGAACCAAGGTCACACAAGAAGCTGAAGCATATCAAGCTGCGTTTTCACGCTATTCGAGAACATATCCACGATGGGGATATAAAGATTTGCAAAGTACACACAGATCTGAATGTGGCGGATCCGTTGACTAAACCTCTCCCGAGGGCAAAACATGACCAACACCAAACTGCCATGGGTGTTCGGTATATTACCATGTAATCTAGATTAGATGACTCTAGTGCAAGTGGGAGACTGTTGGAGATATGCCCTAGAGGCAATAATAAATATAGTTATTATTATATCTTTGTGTTTATGATAAATGTTTACATTCATGCTATAATAGTATTAACAAGGAAACATTAATACTTGTGTGATTTGTAAACTTAATTTGAAGTCCCTAGTATAGCCTCTATACTTCACTAGCTTGTTGGTTGATTAATGATTGTGGTTTCCCTATCATGAACATTGAGATGTTATCAACAACAAGATCATATCGTTAGGAGAATGATATGGTGGACATACTCCTATTGATAAGCGTAGCATAAAGATCAAGTCATTTCAATAGTTCAATTGCTATATGCTTTCTGATACATAGTAACCTAATTCCTTCGACCATGAGATCATGCATATCACCTTTACCGGATGGATGCTTTGATGACATCAAACACCACACCGTAACTGGGTGGCTATAAAGGTGGCATTGAGTGTTCGGAAAGTATTGGTTGAAACACATGGATCAAGAGTGGGATTTGTCCATCCATATGACGGATAGATATACTCTGGGCCCTCTCGGTGGAATGTCATCCAATTAGCTTGCAAGCATGTGACTGGGTCACAAGGGATCACATATCACGGGAACGAGAAAAGAGTACTTATCGGTAACGAGGTTGAACTAGGTATGCAGAGATACCGACGATCATAACCTCGGATAAGTAAACTATCGTGAGACAAAGGGAAATTGGTATCGTATGTAAGTGGTTCATTCGATCGCAAAGTAATCGTAGAAATATGTGGGAGCCATATGAATTTCCAGATTCCTCTATTGGTTATTGTTCGGAGAAGTGTCTCGATCATGTCCGCATAATTCACGAACCGTAGGGAGACACACTTAAGGATTCGACGTTGTTTTGAGTAGTTTTGGTATTATGAGAAAGAGACCGAATGTTGTTCGGAGTCTCGGATGGGATCCGGGATATCACGAGGTGATCCGGAATGGTCCGGAGAATAAGATTCATATAAGGAAAGTCTCGTTTCGGAGTTCGGGAATGATTCCGGTGTTTTCATTGGGAATGTTCTAGAAGGTTCCGGATTGTCCGGCACTCCGGGGGGGGAGGTACATGAATGTGTCATTGAATGATTGCATCATGTACTAAGTGTTCTTGCTGTTCCAAAACTTGAAAGTCAAACTGCCAGTTTGAAAGTCAAACAGCTAAAACAGGAAACTGTGGAAACAGGAAACTGTGGGAAACAGGAAACTGTGGGAAACAAGCAAGAGGAGGTTGAAACCAACTTGGAGGAGGAGTTCCTCTCCTCCAAGCCGGCGGCCAGCCCTAGGCCGAGTTGGGGAGGGACTCCCCTCCCTCCCTGGCGAGCCTAGCCCCTCCACCTATAAAAGGAGGGGCAGGGCCTCCTCCTTGAGACACACAAGTTTCTACCTCTAATCTCCGGTTTAGAGCCGTTTTGGTTTAGAGCTTCTAATTGCTTTAGCCTGCGGTTTAGAGCCTTCTAATTGGTGTGTCTAATCCCTATACCACTAATATCCCTCTCTCATAATCCACCATACTCGCTCCGGCTTAAGGCGAAGCCCTGCGGAATTTCCCCTCTACTTCCGGTACCACGCCGTTGTGCTGCCGGAATCGCGAGGAGAGTGCTACAACCTCCGCTGCCTGCTGGAACAAGGGAGAGGAAGGTCTTCGTCGAGTACCGAACGTGTAACCGACTGCGGAAGCGCTGCCGGAACTCAGCGCCGGAAGGATCGTCTACACGATCTTGAGATCGGAAAGAGTACGACTACATCACCCACGAGAATCCGCTCTCGTTAAACACTTTGGAATCTTCGAGGGTAAGTTATTCCATCGACTCGTTGCTACAATCTAGTAGATAGATCTTGGCTTGTTTGTTTGTATGCGATAGAAAATTTTTGTTTTCCATGCTACGAACCCCTACAACCTTTTCGTCCACCCCCCGGTAAAAAAGATAAATTCCTGCCGAATCGACAGGAAGTGGGTGAGATATGAACTACAAGTACATGATCCGATGCTTATGTTTTTTACAAAAATCATTTTTAGGTTCAAAATATGCTATTTTATCAAAGATCCAATGCAAGTTTAGCTTTTCGTCACACCAAAAAGCCATTTTTCATTTTCCGAACGCAAAAAATGGGGATTTTCTGAAGCAACCACCAAATAGCTAAGTCAAAAATGTGGGGTTTGTGATTAGTTGATATGCATATCATATTTAGATTGATTTAATTTTTATGATCAATTTATACATATTATTTATCAAATTCCGATTTACGGATTTAAAGATATTAATTATTCCATATTAAATAGAAAAATACAAAAAAGTAAAATTATTATATTTCTATCTGGATTCAATAGTATTTTTATTTGAATCAGTAATATTTTTATTTATCCATTGTTGTTTACTTAAATAAGTGTTTGTAGTTTCAAAGAATAAAAACATGTGACATAATGATATAAGAGTTAATATGATTTATATCATAGTATTGACAACTAGGTACAAATTGGTTCCCGGAAACTGATTCGGAAGGACTGAGAAGTTTAGCGTGCTGAAGCTGGAGTAGTTCTAGGTGAAGGGTTTCGCAGCATAGTAAATCAAAAATTTCTACGGATGCGAACGGGAAAAGCCAAGATCTAATCTAGGAGATGCAAACAACGAGAGGGATAGATGAGATCTTCATACCCTTGAAGAAATCGCACAGCGGAAAGTTCAACGGAACGTGGTTGATGTAGTCATACTAGCCTTCTCCTCCTCGCGATCTGATCCGATCCAACGTCGCAAGTGGCGACGCCTCTGAGAGATGCACATGTACGGAACCTCGACGTCTCCTCCTTCCTCGGTCCAGCAAGTGGGGTGGAGAGATAGGTTGGATCTACAACACGACGGCGTGGTGCAAAGGTGGAGAGTTTCTGCGGCAGGGCTTCGCCTACGCGCAGTCGGGAGAGAGAGAGAGGGAGGGCAGCAGTATGGCGGCTAGGGTTGAAGGAGTGGGGAAGGAGGGCTGCGCCCCTTCCCTCTATATAGAGGGGGCTGGCCGGCCCCCTTGGCCCCTCCTCCAAGCCCTAGTGCGGCGGCCCCAAGGGTTGGAGTGGGGGGGGCAAGTTTTCCCCCTCCTTCTAGAAGGTTTCCCTAGGGTTTCCCCTAGGGTTTGGCCGGCTGGGCCTATGGGGCCTTGTGCCCCTGGCCCAATGCGGCCAAGGCACTCCCTCATAGGCCCACGCACCTCTCCGACAAGTGGGGCCACGTTGGTCCCACTCCGGAAGCTTCTAGAACCTTCTGGTACAATACCGAACATTCCGAAACAATTCCAAAATCCAAAAACTGCTTTCCCTTATATGAATCTTATTCTCCGGACCATTTCAGAACCTCTCGTGACGTCCTGGCTCTCATCCGAGACTCCGAACAAAAACTCATAAACCAATTATCCATTCTATCCTAGCGTCGAGACATGTTAAGTGTGTGACCCTACGGGTTCGAGAATATGCAGACATGATCTTCTATCAATAATCAACAGTGGGGTCTGGAAACCCATATTGACTCCCACATATTCATCGATGATCATATCGGATGAACCACAATGCCAGGATTCAATTAATCCCATATATATATTCCCTTCGTCGCGCGATATTTTACTTGCCCGAGATTCGATCGTCGGTATCGGCATACATAGTTCAATCTCATTCACAACAAGTACTTTACTCGTTCCGTAATCCGATATCACTTTGTGATTAACTCCTTCACCACGTGCTTGCAAGCGGTGTTGATATCGATTATCGAGTGGGCCCGAAGTATATCTCTCCGACTTGGGAGGGAAAAATCCCATCTCGATACATACAACCCATCAAGTACTTTCCGATCACCTGAGAGACACCTTTATGATCACCCTCTCATAGGATGACGTTTGATGACCTCAAAGCTTTCTTCCGATACTAGGGAGTTGCATTATCTCATGGTCTAAGGAATACAATATTTGGCATAAGAAAAGCTTCGCAAAGATGAACACGATGACACGATCTAATTGCTCTGCTTGATTTGGGTCTGTCCATCATATCATTCTCCCAATGACATGACCTCATTATTAATTGACAACTCATGTCTATGGTTAGGAAACCTTAACCATCATTAATCCATGAGCTAGTCCATAGAGGCGTACTAGGGACACGGTGTTGTTCATAAACCACACAAGTATCAAAGTTTTCGCTTAATACAATTCTAGCATGGAATATAAACTTTATCATGAACAAGAATTATAATAATAACATCTTTATTATTGCCTCTAGGGCATAATTCCAATATTCTCCCACTTGCACTAGAGTCAATAATCAATTTACATCTAGCAACAATCTAACACCCATGGAACTAAGGTGCTGATCATGTTTTGCTCGTGGAAGAGGTTTAGTCAACGGATCTGCGACATTCAGATCCGTATGTACTTTGCTAATCTTCAGATCTCCATCTGTTATATAATCTCGAATTATATGAAACTTGCGGTTGATATGCTTGGTCTTTGGATGATATCTTGGTTCCTTAGCCAGTGCTATCGCGCCATTGTTGTCACACAATATCTCCAGTGGGTCCAAGGCACTTGGAACCACACCAAGCTCAGTGATGAAGTTCCTGATCCAAACTCCTTCACTTGACGCTTCTGCAGCAGCCATGTATTCCACTTCTACTGTAGATCCCGCGATCACGCTTTGCTTGCAGCTTCTCCAGCTCACAGCTCCTCCATTCAAAATATAAATGTATCCTGTCTAAGATTTAGAATCATCCTTGTCGGTGTCGAAACTAGCGTCGACGTAACCTTTTACGACGAGTTGTTCATCACCTCCATAGACCAAGAACATTTCTTTAGTCCTATTTAAGTACTTTAGGATGTTCTTCACGGCTGTCCAGTGTTCCACTCCTGGATCACTTTGGTATCTTCTCGTCAAACTAAGAGCATTGGACACATCCGGTCTAGTACACAACATGGATACATGATAGAACCTATGGCCAAGGCATAAGGCACTTTGCTCATAGCTTCTCTATCGTTTACCGTAGCTGGACACTGAGCCTTGCTCAATATCTTACCTGACAACATAGGCACTAAACCTTTCTTTGCCTTATCCATTCTGAACCTTTTCAGAACTTTGTCTAGGTATGTACTTTGGCTTAAAGCTATTAGGCGTCTTTGTCTATCTCTATAGATTTTGATGCCTAATATATAAGCAGCTTCCCCTAGGTCTTTCATTGAAAAACATTTGTTCAAATAACTCTTCACATCGTTAAGCATATCAATGTCATTTCCAATAATCAATATGTCATCTACATATAGTACTAGAAATGTCACTGAGCTCCCACTCACTTTCTTGTAGATACAAGCTTCATAGCAATTTGGAACAAATCCAAAGCTCTTGATCACTTGATCAAAATGAAGGTTCCAACTCCGAGATGCTTGCTTCAGTCCATAAATGGAACGCTGAAGTTTGCACACCTTATCAGCATCCTTAGGATCGACAAAACCTTCGGGTTGCATCATATACAACTCTTCATCAATGTTGCCATTGAGGAACGCAGTCTTGACATCCATCTACCATATTTCATAATCATGAAACGCAGCAATTAATAAAATCCGAATGGACTTAAACATCTCTACGGGAGAGAAAGTCTCATCATAGTCAACACCTTGAACGTGTCGAAAACCTTTCGCGATAAGCCTTGCTTTATAGACAGTAACATTACCATCCGCGTCCATTTTCTTCTTGAAAATTCATTTGCACTCAACGGCCTTTCGGTCGCTTGGAGGGTCCACCAAAGTCCATACTTGGTTTTCGCTCATGGATCCCAATTCGGATTTCATGGCCTCTAGCCATTTCTCAGAGTCTGGGCTCATCATTGCTTCCTCATAGCTCGCAGGTTCACTGTTATCTACTAACAAGATAGTTAAGACAGGGTTGTCGTACCACTCAGAAGGGGCACATGACCTTGTCGACCTGCGACGTTCAGTAGTAGCATCGTCCGAAGCTTCATGATCCTTGTCATTACCTTCCTCTATTATTGGTGCAGACGGCACTAGAACAATTTCAGGCGTTGCGCTACTCTCCAACTCAAGAGAAGGTTCAATAACCTCGTCTAGCTCTACTTTCCTCCCACTCCCTTCTTTCGAGAGAAACTCCTTCTCAAGAAAGGATATGTTCTTTGCAACAAACACTTTGCCTTCGGATCTGTGATAGAAGGTATACCCAATAGTTTCCTTAGGGTATCCTATGAAGACGCATTTCTCCGCTTTGGGTTCGAGCTTGTCCGGCATCAACTTCTTGACGTAAGCCTCGCATCCCCAAACTTTAAGAAACGACAACTTAGGTTTAGCACCAAACCACAGTTCATACGGTGTCGTCTCAACGGATTTAGATGGTGTCCTATTTAAAGGGAATGTAGTGGTTTCTAATGCATAACCCCAAAATGATAACGGCAAATCTATAAGAGACATCATTGATCGCACCATATCTAATAGAGTTCGATTCCGGCGTTCAGACACACCATTGCGCTGTGGTGTTCCGGGTGGCGTGAGTTGGGAAACGATTCCACTTGCTTTAAGATGCGTGAGAAAATCATAACTCAAATATTCACCTCCACGATCGGATCGTAGAAATTTAATTTTCCTGTTACGATGGTTTTCCACTTCGTTCTGAAATTCCTTGAACTTTTCAAATGTTTTAGATTTATGTTTCATTAAATAGATATACCCATATCTACTTAAGTCATCAGTAAAAGTGAGAAAATAGCGATAACCACCGCGCGTCGAAACACTCATTGGTCCGCATACATCGGTATGTATGATTTCCAACAAGTCCGTTGCTCGCTCTATTATTCCGGAGAACAGGGTTTTGATCATCTTGCCCATGAGGCATGGTTCGCACGTGTCAAATGATTCAAAATCAAGAGACTCCAAAAGTGTCCGGCTTAGGTCCAGACTTGAGATTCTTCTCATCAGGGGCAACGCGCTTGCCGCCGCCTTTATTGAAGGGCTTCTTTGCACCCTTACCTTTCTTAAAGTTGGGGGGCTTGTTGACCATCAACACATGATTATCTTTCTTGATGTCCACCTCCGCAGCTTTCAGCTTAGCGAAGAGCTTAGTGATCGTATCAGTGGAACCAATCTGATTATGAGTAACTACAAAACCTTTGTAGCTAGGAGGGAGTGATTTCAGACCTCTGTCAATCTTGAGTTCCTCTGGAATCTTGCAGTCCAGTTGCTCAAGGCGTTGAGTGTAGCCCGGCATCTTAATGGCGTGCTCACTAACGGAACTCCCTTCCTCCATCTTGCAGTTAAAGAATTTCTCAGAGATCTCATATCTCTCATAACGGGCCTGAGTCTGAAACATAGTTTTCAGTTCCTCAAGAATCTCAAAGGGCCCGGGGAACTCCTCAAAACGATTTTGAAGGTCCGATTCCATAGCAAATAACATGGTGCTCTTAATCACACCATAATCATCCTTGCGTGACTGATAAACAGCTTTCTCATCAGCCAGCGCATCTATAGCAGGGGCGTCACCTAGCGCTTTCTCAAGGACATAGTCCTTTTGTCCGCCACAGAGAATGATTCTCAGATTGCGGAACCAGTTGGTGAAGTTAGACCCATTGTTCTTAAGCTTTTCTTTCTCAGCAAAAACGTTGAAGTTGAAGTTGGACTTAGCCATTTGATCTACAAAATTTGCAAGTACAATTTAGACTATGTTCATGATAACTAGTTCAACTTAATCAAACTACTAGATGAACTCCACTAAATTCAACATCCCTCAAGTTGTTTAGTGAACATGATCCAAATTCACCACACCTAATCCGATCTTCACGGGAAGAGATGTGGTTTCAATGGTGGACAACAAAGTGTCGATCATATCATTCATATGACTCATGCTTAAACTTTCGGTTCATGTGTTCTGAGGCCATGTCTGTGCATGCTAGGCTCGTCAAGTCAAACCCAAGTATTTCTGCGTGTGCAAAACTGGCTTGCACCCGTTGTATGTGAACGTAGAGTTTATAGCACCCGATCATCACGTGATGCTTGAACACGACGAACTTTCTCAACGGTGCATACATGGGGAGAACACAGTTTTATCTTGATCTTTAAGTGAGGAATCATCTTATAATGCTACCGTCGCGATCTAAGCATAATAAGATACATAAAAGGATAAACATCACATGCATATAATTTTATGTGACATGGTATAGCCAATCTCCGCGCAATGATCTCCATCTTGTGCGTGCCAGCATGATCTCCATCACTCCACCATGATTTCCTCCACCACGAATAGCAACTACAACTATTGCTAACTACTTAACGATAAAGTAAAGCTATTACATGGCGTATAAGAAGTTGACACATAGGTCATACACAATTATAAATACAACCATATGGCTCCTGCCGGTTGTGTACTCATCGACATGCAAGTCGTGAAACATTACAAAACATGATCATTGCATACAACATACACATCCCATCTTGGGTCATACCATATCACAGAAACACTCCCTGCAAAAACAAGTTAGACGCCTCTACTTTGTTGTTGCATGTTTTACGTGGCTTATGGGAGTAACAAGCTAAGAACAATTCTTACCTACGGAAAGCCACAACGGTGATATTATGGTTGCCAACATCCGGTGTAAATCCCATGACAACTATAGTGAGAGAAACTGGCATCCACCAGTCGCATGTGTGGAACAAGGCACACGTCAAGTGCGGAGCCGGTCTCGTGAACAAGGTCGCGTAAAGTTGGCCTAGACCGCTTCGATCTCACTATCCCGCGTCATAATAAGTACACAAACAAGAGGCTTGCAATAGAAAACATCAACGCCCACAACAAGCATGTTGCGTTCTACTCGTCAAACACATCTACGCATAGATCTAGCTCTGATACCACTGAAGGGTTTCGCAGCATAGTATATCAAAATTTTCTACGGATGCGAACGGGAAAATCCAAGATCTAATCTAGGAGATGCAAACAACGAGAGGGATAGATGAGATCTTCATGCCCTTAAAGAAATCGCACAGCGGAACGTTCAACGGAATGTGGTTGATGTAGTCGTACTAGCCTTCTCCTCCTCGCGATCCGATCCGATCCAACGCCGCAAGTGGCGACGCCTCCGAGAGATGCACATGTACGGCACCTCGACGTCTCCTCCTTCCTCAGTCCAGCAAGTGGGGTGGAGAGATAGGTTTGATCTACAACATGACGGCGTGGTGCAAAGGTGGAGAGTTTCTGCGGCAGGGCTTCGCCTACGCGCAGTCGGGAGAGAGAGAGAGGGAGGGCAGCAGTATGGCGACTAGGGTTGAAGGAATGGGGGATGAGGGCTGCGCCCCTGCCCTCTATATATAGGGGGCTGGCCGGCCCCCTTGTCCCCTCCTCCAAGCCCTAGGGCGGCGGCCCCAAGGGTTGGAGTGGGGGGCAAGTTTTCCCCCTCCTTCTAGAAGGTTTCATTAGGGTTTGGCCGGCTGGGCCTATGGGGCCTTGTGCCCCTGGACCAATGCGGCCAGGGAACTCCCTCGTAGACCCACGCACCCCTCCGACAAGTGGGGCCACGTTGGTCCCACTCCGGAATCTTCTAGAACCTTACGGTACAATACCGAACATTCCGAAATCCAAAAACTGCTTTCCCTTGTATGAATCTTATTCTCCGGACCATTCTGGAACCTCTCGTGACGTCCTGGATCTCATCCGAGACTCCGAACAAAAACTCATAAATCAATTATCCATTCTATCCTAGCGTCGAGACACATTAAGTGTGTGACCCTACGGGTTCGAGAATATGCAGACATGATCTTCTATCAATAATCAACAGCGGGGTCTGGAA
This sequence comes from Avena sativa, assembly GCA_916181665.1. Taxonomy (NCBI): domain Eukaryota; kingdom Viridiplantae; phylum Streptophyta; class Magnoliopsida; order Poales; family Poaceae; genus Avena; species Avena sativa. The sequence continues at coordinate 384,525,109 of OV702280.1, read as the reverse complement.
ACCCATATTGACTCCCACATATTCATCAATGATCATATCGGATGAACCACGATGCCAGGATTCAATTAATCCCATATATATATTCCTTTCGTCGCGCGATATTTTACTTGCCCGAGATTCGATCGTCGGTGTCGGCATACCTAGTTCAATCTCGTTCACAGCAAGTACTTTACTCATTCCGTAATCCGATATCACTTTGTGATTAACTCCTTAACCACGTGCTTGCAAGCGATGTTGATATCGATTACCGAGTGGGCCCGAAGTATATCTCTCCGACTTGGGAGGGACAAATCCCATCTCGATACATACAACCCAACAAGTACTTTCCGATCACCTAAGAGACACCTTTATGATCACCCTCTCATAGGATGACGTTTGATGACCTCAAAGCTTTCTTCCGATACCAGGGAGTTGCATTATCTCATGGTCTAAGGAATATAATATTTGACATAAGAAAAGCTTCGCAAAGATGAACACGATGACATGATCTAATTGCTCTTCTTGATTTGGGTTTGTCCATCATATCATTCTCCCAATGACATGACCTCATTATTAATTGACAACTCATGTCTATGGTTAGGAAACCTTAACCATCATTAATCAATGAGCTAGTCCATAGAGGCGTACTAGGGACACGGTGTTGTTCATAAACCACACAAGTATCAAAGTTTCCGCTTAATAAAATTCTAGCATGGAATATAAACTTTATCATGAACAAGAATTATAATAATAACATCTTTATTATTGCCTCTAGGGCATAATTCCAACACTAGGATGGGCGACCAAGCGGGAAGTTTGTTAAAGACTGCAATTTGATCAAAGATTAAATGTCATTGGTGTTAAAAATATTTCAGGTGAGATATTAATGATTCAAACAATTCAAAGATTTAAAAAAGTTGAGAATTTTTAAAAAAAAAAACTAAAAAAAATACTAAAAAAATTCAAAAAAATTGATTTTTTTTGCATTTTTTTACAACCTACCGTTATCATGCCGACGGGACTACGCCGAGGGAAAGGCCGTCGACACCGATGGATAAAATTTCCTCCACCAAAGGAGACCTTTACCGAGGAGGCTACGCCGAGGGCAGCCGTCGGCGTAGCATACGCCGAGGGCATTTTGCCTACGCCGACGGCTTTTTGTCCTCGGCGTAGCATGCCGTTCCTGTAGTGTTACAAAGTACAGGTTAAATACACACAACATGATAACGATCGTGAGATCGTGAGTTCATGCAGAGGCACGACACACGTGCATGCATGACATTGACTAGGATTAGCCTAGATACTAGGATCAGTGGTTACAACGGTATAGTTATACAGTTCAACACCCCGGTCTGAACTCCATTAGGCAAGACGTTCAGACTGTATATGAACTCGTGGAACAATGAACTTGGCAGGCCCTTGGTAAATACATCAGTGAACTGCGAAGTAGTTGGTGTTGGAAATATAAGCAATAATCCATATGATTTAATCTGAATAATAAATTGATAAAGCATGATCATACAAACGGTACTAAAACCAATTATGTAGATCAACAAAGTAGATGAACAGATTACATCTATAGGAGATAAACCTATCACATCTATACCAAATACTAGAACTAGAAACTCTAGCATAATCCGAAAGAGAGAGATTGAGATCACATACGATACAGTTGCGGCAGTAGCCGCGGCAGAGCTGTCGTCCATGTTGAGGTTGCCGAAGAGGTCGCTGACGTCCGGGAAGAATTTGTCGTTCGGGAACTCGTCGTCGGACGACGTCGTGGTTGCCAGTATTCGCGCTTGAGCGCTCCCCAAAAACCTGATCACCCCTCACCCGTACAGGTTCACGAGAGGCGGGGTTCCGGAGGCCTACTGTCCCGATCTGCGGTGCATGCCGCAAGCCGGGATGGAGAAGACGAAAGCGGCGGCGCAAGGTTCTGGAGGGTAGGCGCGTGTGTGGATTGATTCACCGATTAGCTTTAGCGCAGACGCTTATATAATGCAGGTTAGGGAGATCGTGAGGCTCAGCCTACGTCCGAGTCGGTAACAGTCCACGTCCATAAAAACTGGAAACGGTTGTAATTAACACGTCCGTTAATGACTCATAATCAGTTTTCCCAACCAGCAAAATAAATCTCGGCTCCGCGAGATTCCCGCAACCCGCGGCGTGCGCGCGTCGGGACGAGGCGAGGCGGGCGGCGGCGGAGGAGGAGTGCGCGAGGGCTACTCTTCTTGTCACACCTTAGTGAGTGGTGCAACACTCTACTATATAAGGTGGTCCAACTCCCCTTCAACTAGCAATGTGGGACTAAACTTTAGCACCACTAGCACAGCCATATGCTGCATATATAAGTGGGCCAAAGAGAATTTCAGAATTTGTCTAATAGGCCAACAGCCCAAAACTCACCAAATTCCAACAATCCCCCACAAAGTCTCATTGGCACATCACAACACTTTTCTTCCAGAACATTGTTTTATATACCGGTGTGTAGTCAAGACTGTTAAGTTGAACTTCCACGTTAAACTTCATGCTACACTAGCTAGCAACTTGAATAGTGGACTATGCCTTGAACTACAAGTTTTCTGCGCGCCAGTTTCACACAAAATCTAGACCGGTACAGGGCTACCGTCGGCTTCCCCGCAGTTTGGAGCTTATGCGTCATACTCCAGGGCCTTTCATGATTTTATTAGAGAGCATCCAACTCTCACGGACTGCAACGTTTGACAGTCAGACTCATATAGGTGTGTTCCTCAGGAGATGTTCTGCAGGACAACATCTTCGCTTATAAAAAGCCACTTGGAACACATTAAGATAAATATCAACCTGCCATGCAGATTAAGAGATTATTGCATCTTTATGGAGATGTAAATATAATATAGGGATACTCTCCTCTCAGCTGACCAACAGCTTGTCTCCCAGCTCTAATTCACGGGATCTCCGATCACATAGAGTGGGTTGCCACTGGGATCAACTCATAACGTGGGTCTCAAACCCATCTCCCTCGATGCATTATCTATCACATTGCGTGATAACCTCTTTGTGAAGGGATCTGCCAGGTTCTTAGATGTTTGGATATAATCCAACACAATAACTCCGGAGTTTCTCAGTTTCCTGACAGATTTCAATCTCCTCTTCGCATGCCTTGATGACTTCATATTATCCTTAGAACTGTTTACTTTGACGATCACAGTTTGATTATCATAGTTCATCAGGATGGAGGGTATTGGTTTTTCAACCACAGGTAAGTCCATCAAGAGCTCATGAAGCCACTCTGCTTCAACAGTGGCTGTGTCTAATGCTGTGAGTTCTGCTTCCATTGTTGACCTTGTTAAGATGGTCTGCTTGCAAGACTTCCAGGAAACAGTGTCACCACCAAGTGTAAACAGATAACCACTTGTGGCCTTAATCTCATCAGCATCAGATATCCAATTTGAATCACTATAACCCTCAAGTACCCGTGGATACCCAGTATAGTAAATACCATAACTCGCAGTGCCTTTTAAATAGCGCAAAACTCTTTCAAGAGCATGCCAATGATCATCTCCAGGATTTGACACAAATCGACTCAGTTTGCTTACAGCAAAGGAGATGTCAGGTCTAGTAGCGCTGGCTAAATACATGAGCGAGCCAATAATTTGAGAATATCTCAATTGATCTTTAGCAGTCCTTCGATTCTTTCGAAGTAGCACACTCGAATCATAAGGCGTTGGAGAAGAATTATAAACGCTATACCCGAAGCGACTCAATATCTTTTCCACATAGTAAGACTGAAGCAATGTAATCCCACCATCATCATCCTTTAGTAGCTTGATGTTTAAAATTACATCAGCCACTCCCAAGTCCTTCATCTCAAAGCAGCGAGATAGGAACTCTTTGACCTCCTCGATAACAGCGAGGTTGGTCTCAAATATCAATATGTCATCAACGTAGAGATACATAATAACTCCCTCGCCCCCACCATGGCGATAGTACACACATTTGTCAGCTTCATTTACAACAAAGCCTTCAGCAGTTAAAGTTCTTTCAAACTTCTCGTGCCACTGCTTAGGAGCTTGCTTAAGACCATACAAAGACTTCACTAACTTACACACCTTTCCTTCTTGACCATCTACTACAAATCCGTCAGGCTACTCCATATAAATTTCCTCATCTAGCTCTCCATTTAGAAAAGCTGTCTTAATGTCCATTTGATGAATGAGAAGACCGTGTGAGGCAGCCAAGGAAAGTAGTACTCGAATAGTGGTCAATCTGGTTACAGGTGAGTAAGTATCGAAGAAGTCTTCACCTTCCTTTTGGGTATAACCCTTAGCCACAAGACGTGCCTTGTACTTTTCAAAAGTACCATCAGGTCTAAGCTTTTTCTTGAACATCCACTTACATCCTACAGGTTTGCACCCATAAGGACGATCAGTGACTTCCCAAGTACCATTATCTAATATGGAGTCCATCTCGCTTCGAATAGCTTCCTTCCAGTAGTCAGCATCTTGAGATGCATAAGCTTCTGAAATGGAAGTGGGAGTATCATCCACAAGGTACACAATGAAATCATCACCAAATAACTTTGCAGTCCTTTGTCTCTTGCTCCTTTTGGGAGCTTCATTGTCATCCTCCACAGGATCATCAGAGTGTTCTATCGGCATAGTGGGTTCAGGAATTATAGAAAATTCCTGACTAGATGAACTAGTCATCTCCTGATTTGATGAGCTAGACATACCTTTCATAGGAAAGATGTCCTCAAAGAAAGTCGCATCATTCGACTCCATAATTGTACCAACATGCATGTCGGATACCTCAGATTTTACTATCAAAAATCTATAGCCAATGCTATGAAAAGCATATCCCAGAAAAACACAATCAACGGTTTTTGGTCCAAGCTTTCGCTTCTTGGGTATTTGAATATTGACTTTCGCCAAACAACCCCAAGTTCGTAACTAAGAGAGTTTAAACCTTTTCTTTTCCCATTCCTCAAATGGAGTCATGGTTTTATCCTTTACAGGAACACAATTTAGGACATGACACGTGGTCATTAGCGCCTCCTCCCACCATTCCTTGGAAAGACCCGATGTATCTACCATGGCGTTAACCAAATCAGTTAGAGTGTGGTTCTTTCTTTCATCCACCCCATTTGACTGAGGTGAGTAGGGAGGCGTCCTCTCATGTATAATACCATGTTCCGCACAGAATAAATCAAATTCATTTGAAAGATACTCTCCACCACGATCCGACCTTAGCCGCTTGATTTTAAGATCAAGTTGGTTTTCTGCCTCAGCTTTACAGATTTTGAAGTAGTTCAAAGCTTCATATTTAGATTTCAGAAGATAAACATAGCAGTATCTAGTGGAGTCATCAATCAACGTCATAAAGTATCTTTTTCCACCTTTTGTCAACACACCATTCATCTCACAAAGATCTGAATGTATAAGTTCTAGCGGTGCTAAGTTTCTCGGTTCCGCAGCCGTATGAGACTTGCGGGGTTGCTTTGCTTGCACACAAACTTGGCACTTAGAACCTTTGACAGTGGTAAATTTTGGAATTAAACTCATATTGTCTAGCCACGTCATGCAACCAAAGTTAATATGACAGAGTCGTGAATGCCAAACATTGGACTCATTATCATTGCAAACATGATTAATAACTTTAGTACATGAATCTGACAAAGACAAGCGGAACATACCTCGCACTCATAACCCTTTCCAACAAATTGTACATACTTATAAATTACAACTTTATTGGACTCAAAAACCAACTTAAAGCCATCTCGACATAAAAGCGATCCGCTGACGAGATTCTTATTGATGGAGGGAACGTGCTGCACATTCTTCAGTTGTACGGTCTTCCCCGAAGTAAACTTCAGATTTACCGTACCAGCACCATGAACAGAAGCACGTGAGCCGTTTCCCATCAGCACGGAAGAGTTCCTTGAGACCTGATAAGAGGAAAACATGGAAATATCAGAACATACATGTGTATTAGCACCCGTGTCTATCCACCAATCAGGAGAATGACATACTGAAAGGATGTAGGTAAAATACCGTACCCAGCATCCTTCATCTCAGTATCGCTAATAACAACATTAGCGGCATTGCCGCTGTTCCCATGTTGACGCTTGTCAAAGCGATTAGGGCGGCTAGGAGTCCAATGACCAGGATCACCACAGACGTGGCAAGAGCCTTTCCTCTTATCATTTTTCTTCTTGAAGTTGGTTGAGTGCGTGGCCTTGTTCTTGCCATCAAACTTCCCCTTTCCTTTAGTTTTGTTCTTATTCTTGAACTTGTGGGATTGGAAGTTTTTCCTCTGCACCAAATTCGCGGTGGAACCTCCCTCAAATCCTCGAGCAGTTTTGTCCTTTGCTCTCGCCTTCTCTTCCACATGAAGAGACCCAATGAGATCCATAACGGAAAACTATTGTCTCTTATGTTTCAGAGAAGTAGCAAAGTTCCTCCACGAGGGAGGAAGCTTGGCAATAATGCCACCAGCCACAAATTTGTCCGGTAAGGAACACTTGAACTACTCAAGTTCTTTGGCAAGTGATTGTATCTCATGAGCCTGCTCAACGACGGAACGCTCATCAACCATCTTGTAATCATAGAATTGCTCCATGACATACAACTCAGTGCCAGCGTCCGAGACCCCAAACTTGGCCTCGAGCGCTGCCATTATCAAATGACATATATGGGTCAACAATGTTGTCCCCAAGAACACTGAACAAAGCCGCCATAAACATGGTATCGGCTTTCTTAAAGTTCGCTTCCTGCTCAGTAGAAAGATCTCCTTCAGGCTTGCCAAGAGTGGTGTTATAACAGTTTAGGTTTTCAAACCAGAGAACTGCTCTCTTGCGCCATCTCTTATAGTGCATGCCATCAAAAGGAGGCGGCCTATAATCAGGTTTTTGGATTGTTGGAAATATAAACAATAATCCATATGATTTAATCCGAATAATAAATTGATAAAGCATGAACATACAAACGGTACTAAAACCAATTATGCAGATCAACAAAGTAGATGAGCAGATTACATCTATAGAAGATAAACCTATCACATCTATACCAAACGCTAGAACTAGAAACTCTAGCATAATCCGAAAGAGAGAGATTGAGATCACATACGATGCAGTTGCGGCAGTAGCCGCGGTAGAGATGTCGCCCATGTTGAGGTTGCCAAAGAGGTCGCTGACGTCCGGGAAGAAGTCGTCGTTCGGAAACTCGTCGTCGGACGACGTCGTGGTTGCCAGTAGTCGCGCTTGAGCACTCCCCAAAAACCCGATCGCCCCTCACCCGTATAGGTTCACGAGAGGCGGGGTTTCGGAGGCCTACTGTCCCGATCTGCGGTGCACGCCGCAAGACGGGATGGAGAAGACGAAAGCGGCGGCGCAAGGTTCTGGAGGGTAGGCGCGTGTGTGGATTGATTCACCGATTAGGTTTAGCGCAGACGCTTATATAATGCAGGTTAGGGAGTCGGTAATAGTCCACGTACATAAAAACTGGAAACGGTTGTAATTAACGCGTCCGTTAATGACTCATAATTAGTTTTCCCAACCAGCAAAATAAAGCTCGGCTCGTCGAGATTCCCGCAACCCGCGGCGCGCATGTCGTGACGAGGCGTGGCGTGGCGAGGCAAGGCGGGCGGCGTCGAAGGAGGAGTGCGCGAGGGCTACTCTTCTTGTCACACCTTAGTGAGTGGTGCAACACTCTACTATATAAGGTGGTCCAACTCCCCTTCAACTAGCAATATGGACTAAACTTTAGCACCACTAGCACAACCATATGCTGCCATATACAAGTGAGCCAAAGAGAATTTCAGAATTTGTCTAATGGACCAACAGCCCAAAACTCACCAAATTCCAACAATTGGTACGTGCAACACTTTGACCTCTCCAAGAGTGAGACCGTCATGGACGAAGTGTAGGTCTATTCAACATGTTTGATCCTTTGGTGCTGCACCGGATTTGAGGAAAGGTACACTGCGCTGATGTTCTCGCAGTATACAATTGTGGCGTGACAGGAAGGGCGATGGGGCTCGGCAAGGAGCTGGCAAAGCCAAGAAGATTCTATACCGGCACGACACCCCGCTTCGGTGCTCGAGCGGAGACGGTATGCTGGCATTTGGAATAATATGAAATCAAGTTTGAGCCAAGAAAGACGCAGAAGCCTTAAGTAGACTTGTGTGTATCAGGGCAAATGGCCTAGTCGGCGCCTAAATAAGAAATCAGATCAGTGAAGGAGTTTTTGAAGAGTTGAATACCGTAATGTGAGGTTCCCTTGAGATAGCGGAGTATTCTCTTGATGAGCTTATAGTGGGTGACTTGGGGTTCATGCATGAAAAGACATACATATTGGAACATAGGATATGTCTGGCCAAGTTAGGGTTAGGTATTGAAGGCACCAACAATGCTTCCGTAAAGTGAGGGATTAGAGAAAAGGTTTCCATTAGTAGCGGATAGTTTGTTTTTTGTGCCTATAGGTATATAAATTGGATTGAAGTGAGACATGTGGGATCTCTCAAGTATATTGAGTGCATGTTGTTGAAAAAGAAGAATAGCGAGTTATTTCGATGCATTTTAATACCAAGGAAGTGATGAATGTCAGCTAAATCAAACATAAAAACTCATTCTTGAGAGAACAAACGATGGATGGTTGTATTGGGTGTAAGAATTATGCCATTCACATAAAGCAAAAAAATAGGAAATGTAGAAACCAGTGTGACGGATAAAAAGGGAGGAACCATACTTAGAAGAAACAAAGCCAATGGTAAAGGAAGAGTTTTTTACATTGATGAAACCATTGGCGTAGTGCTTGCTTACGTACATAAAGGGACTTGTTAAGGTGACACACATGGTTGGGAAATTGAGAATAAAAAAAACCACATGGTTGCTTACAAAAGACAAGCTCATCAATATTACCATGAAGGAAGGTGTTTTTGACATCCAATTGATGCATAGGTCATTGTTGACATGTGGCCAAACTAAGGACAGCCCGGACTATTGCCGGTTTGAACACCGGGCTAAAAGCCTCGCCATAATCCATGCCAGGTTGCTGACTGAAACCATGAACCACCCATCTTGCCTTTTATTGTGCCAAGGAGCCATCAAGATGCTATTTATGCCAAAACACCCATTTCTTGGATACCATATTTTGCTCGTGTCAGCATCCCCTGTGGGTTCTGGGGTGGTGTACCATAATAGCACCAAGAGTTAGTGCGGGATGATGTGGCAGTGTGGAAGTGGATGAAGCGGAGTTGGGTGGTGATGGGGGAATACCAATCGGGGTACACCCATGAACAGGAATCGTCAGCTGGATTGTCAATCCTAGAGCGGGTCGACTCGCCGGATATGATGACTGGAATATACTGGACCCATACAACTGGCGTCGACCGGAGGCCCAAGATGACGACTCGTATACAAAGCCCACAAGCACTTGTAAACCCTAGTTGGCTACATATATAAAGCCACCAGGGGCACCCCCGGGGTATTTCATATTAAATCATCTCACATCCCATTAGATCTAATCTCTCCCGCCATTCCCGCCGCCTACGACGGCTTCCTTGTAAACCAATCTATAAACATATATTGGATTGACAGCAGGATATAGCGATCCTCCACCGAGGGGACGTGAACCTGGGTATATCGTGTGTCAATCTCGCTCCCGGATTCTCCTACATCGTTTTGCTCACTCTACATAAGCTATCTTCAGTAGCATCTGTCGTGCCAATACCACGACGGTTGGCTCCCACCGTAGGGCAAGCGGTGCATGGAGATGATGATCCGGGCGGGATACCTCACCATCAACAACGACAAGATAGCATCTGGTGGAGTCAACCTGAGTCGCCCGATGGATTTGATCGTGAATCGCAAGCAATCATGGCGGCGCACGGTTCATCGCGTGCGGACGGACGCTCGGCTGCTATGGTGTGATCGAGTACAAGGCGGTTTGATACGGCATCCACATGATCTATTCTCCAGCAAAAGAGAGAAACCCATCACGCGAACGACATACATGAGCATGCGGCCATGGCTAAATTTTATATTCATTATTATATTTCCGTACATTGACTATAATGCAAATCAGCTAATCGTTTATTTGTTTTACTATACAAGCATCACACGTCCTGAATTTGGTATTCATGCGTCCACGAAACCAGGATGTTCTTCCCGTTTGACTCATCGCCGACTTCGTCCGCTCTGACCACTCACTGCCCTCGTGGACTCTTCATGTTCGGCGACTCGTTCGTCGCGGACTCGCCTCTCACGGCCTCGCCCATCGCCGATTCTCCATTCTACCGGCTCGCCGAATCGCCATGCTCCAGAACTCGTCTAAACGCAGACACACTTAAACACGGACTCGCTAGGCTCAGCGACTCACCCACCGCTTGGGAACTCGCCCGCCATGAACTCGTCATCAACGGCTCGTCACGTCGGAGACTTGCCTTCCTTATATTCGTCGCGCTCGGCGACTCCCTCGCCGTGTCGACTCTGTCCGCATTTGACATCTAAGTTTCTTTATATTCGTACATGTTATAAGTTTAATTCATCTTTTCGTTCAATTTACAAAATCATACTTGGGATCGATTTCAGTTTTGTCTGTTGTTTATTCGCGTCCATCCAAGTAATGAAGATGGGTACCAAAATCCTGACCTTGTCTTTGGGTTCAATAGTCTGGCATCGTGTTCCTGTTATTCGGTAAGCGTTTGATGCTGGAGGTCTGTCTACTTATGAAAAGATACGCATAAACCTTTCATACTGCTAACTGATCCATTTAACAAACGTGCATTTTATTTCAACACCTACGAATCGCGCTCTTTATAAATGTTCAATATATTTCATAAATACACCTTCTTGCATTCGTACCTTTTTATCCTTCTCAGCAAAACGGTCTGGTGTACTTCTCGTCACTCGCCGCGCTCGGGGACTCAATACTCGCTTGACCTCGCCACTCGCCGCGCTCGGGGAACTCGCGCGCTCTAGACAGCGGCACTCACCGATCGCCCGACCTCGCCACTCGCCGCGCTCGGGGACTCGGCGCGCTCCATACAGCGGCACTCGTCGGTCGCCCGACCTCGCCACTCGCCGTGCTCGGGGACTCAGTGCGCTACAGACAGCGTCACTCGCCGGTCGCCCGACCTTGCCACTCGTCGCGCTCGGGGACTCGACACTCGCCGGTCGCTCGACATCGCCACTCATCGTGCTCGGGGATTCGGCGCACTCCAGACAGCGGCACTCGCCGGTCGTCTGACCTCACCACTTTCCGCACTCGGGGACTCGGCGCGCTACAGACAGAGCCGCTCGTCGGTCGCCCGACCTCGCCACTCGCCACGCTCGGGGAATTCGCACGCTCCACGGTCGGGGACTCGCCACAACTGGCGGCTTCACCGACTCCCTGCGTCTTTCGCCAAATGGCCATCACCGACTGGCTCACGCCGACCGCTTCACAGTTCTTTCCTCTGTTCAGGAGATCGTCGTCGATTCGCCACGATCCATCGTCAAGACTCTCCGCGTCCTGCCTCAAGCCCGCGTCGAATCCATGACGCGCTCGGGGACTGCTGATGGGGGAATACCAATTGGGGTACAGCCATGAAGAGGAACCGCTAGCTGGATCGCCAATCCTAGAGCGGGTCCACTCGCCGGATATGACGACTGGCATATACTGGACCCATAAGACTGGCGCCGACTGGAGGCCCAAGACGGCGACTCGTATACAAAGCCCACAAACACTTGTAAATCCTAGCTGGTTACATATATAAAGCCACCAGAGGCACCCCCATGGGTATGTCATATTAGATCATCTCACATCCCATTAGATCTAATCTCTCCCGTTGTTCCCGCCTCCTACGGTGGCTCCTTTGTAAACCAATCTATGAACATATACTGGATTAACAACAGGATGTAGCGTTCCTCCACCGAGGGGACGTGAACCTGAGTACATCTTGTGCCAATCTTGCTCCCGGATTCTCCTACGTCGCCTTGCTCCCTCTACGTAAGCTACCCCAGTAGCATCTGTCGTGCCAATACCACGACAGGTGGCATCGAGGACGAGGTGGATTCATGCGCAGGGGAGGGACCATATACTAGGGATGGCGATCCTGAGGATGATGTTGTCAGGCTAGCAACAAGGGTAGGTGGAGTTAATGTCGAAGATGATTGCGCTGACGCGGTTGGTGGAGGGGATCCTGAGGTGGATACGATGCATCAACGTGCGTTGGTTGGTTGGAGCGGAACTGGATCCAGGGAAGGAGGATTTGCTGTGGTGCGAGTTGGTGTGGCTCCAGTGTGGTGGTTAACAACATAAAAATAGGGAAAGAAATTCTCGTCAAAAGTGACATGGCAGGAAGATGACAGTAGAAAATAAGGTGTAACAGAACTAATTGTGCGAGAAGGCCTATAGGTCACAGTATTTAATTCTTAGACCCAAAAATCTCTTGGAAAGTAGCTTTATGAGAAGATTTTCTTTTTTTGAACGCTCACCATCAACTTTATTAAGGTGAAACAAGTTCTGACTGAGCAGCCGCAGTCAGAAAACCAAGAATTCTATCAAAGTTTAAAACTAGTGAATTTAAACTAAGAGCTTCTCTAGCACATAAATGAGCAACAAAATGCGCTTCCCTCCTTGCATAGAGAAGTTTGAATCCCTGGAAAATTTACCAAATCCTCCATCTCTTTGAACAAATGACACCCAAACGACCTGTTTGAGCTACCATTGTTCCACATATCGCTGGCAGCTCCATCAACATTGATTTTCACCCAGCTCTGCTCCAGAGGAGTCCATTTCTGCCTTTTGTCGCCGAAACTTGCGCCAGACATGTCTAGAGCCTGGATTAACTCACCCACTAGCTCCATTGATCTCTCCTTGGCTGAAACACAACTTCACCATGTGCATATTTGTTTCTGCTTGACCATATCGCCAACATCACCGACAATGCTTCAAAATCTCTTCTCTTATGAGATATATCAAGATTTTGAACGATTCACACACAGCTTCCTCTGCGCTCTGTCGCATGCAACTGAACTGGAGACACAAAAATCTCAAAAGGAGTTCTTCGAAAATGCCTCGTTCTAAACTCAGCCTGTTCATTATAATTATAGTTTTCCAAAGCCGCAAACTCAAAGTGGGGGCTTTATTAAGCAGAAGATTATTATCTTTACATGTAAAACTGTACGCACTATATCTTGTGTGGGATCATCAAGTCATCAACCACCGTTGCTTGGTGAATGCATACTGACAGCGTTCGCCCGGTGCGCTATCACCTCCTGACACTGACAGCGAGGCTTTATTCTATACGCAGCCGAGGCCAGCGCTGCGGTCAATGTTATCATCATCGTCTTGCCGCATCTTGTCTAATCTTTCTTGGATTTGAGCGCCGCCACTTTCTCCTCCGTGGACTTCAGAGCTTCTCCGTATATGCTCACCAGCTGAAAGAGTTTCAGAGCGAGACAGCTCAGTGCCACTTCCATTCTTATTGTGTTAAGATCCGAAAAGAAGAGAGGGTTTCGTCTAAATAAACAGGAGATGGTGTGATGGTGGTGCTGCGGTTCCTGATCTTACCTCATCTACTTCGCCAGGGGTCATTGTCAATGGCGGCGACATCATAATGCTGTCACCGGCAACCCTAACCAGCATGCCACGCTTCTGGCACTCCTGTCCGAAGATGGCACCAACGCCTGAAAAATGACACCAGTGAAACAGTTCATAAGGATAATTTCTGGTTCTGAGATACATATGTGTATATCCCAGAACACAACTAGCAGCTCTACATTTTCTGGTATGATAATCTTCTAGTGTTTTCTTTTTCCAGACAAAGCATCGAACTAACGAAATATTGTCCGCAAAGCAAAAAAGTTGGTGCAACATTCAAGTTGACTCCAATAATAATATCTGAGTATACAAATGCTTCAGTTTAAGTGGTACCAAGCTATGATTTGACATGGTGAAGGATTCTGCTGAAGAATAAGAGCGAGCTATCATTAGTTTATTTGTAACTTACCCCATTCAGCAGGGAATGGACTATCACGTGATTTGTTGTCGGCGAATTCAGTTCCGAGTATCAACCCTACACCACGGATCTGCATATAGAAGTGTACAGATTATGCTTTTGGACAACAAAGGAGTCTCTGCCCAGAAAAATAAAAGAAGGGTACCTCCCCAACAATTGGGCTTCCTGCAAAAGCCTTCAATCCCTCCTGAAAGCGCGGAGTGATTTGCTTCACATGATCAGGAATATTCCTTTCCCTGATACCGATATAGTTGTGAAAGATTCATCAGGAATAAGAAGGGCAATAGGGGCAGGAGAACCGTGTGCTATGGAAAGTGCAGTATACCGGTAGATTTTCAGCGCTTCAATGGCGACAGCACAAGCAACTGGATGGCCAGAGTATGTAAAGCCATGAGCAAATGAACCTGCAAAACAAAGGCCGCATCTCTATCCTTAAAAATCGCCCTAAGACATGCCAATGCAGATATGAGAAAGTTCACGCAGTGTCATTGACTAACCAAGCTTATTGCTCTGAGAATCGATCACATCTGCTATTTCCGGGCTAACAAGAGTTGCACCAATGGGCACATAGGCAGATGAAAGAGCCTGTTGTCATGAAATTGGCATGGCTCAGCTGACACCAGATAATTAACATTTACTGATCTATTGTTGTGAAAGAATTTTCACCTTGGCCAAGGTGACTAGATCTGGCTTGATATTATACATATCAGATCCAAACATGGTTCCCAACCTTCCAAATGCGGTAATGACCTAAAATGTATTAACAATTAATAACAGTTGCAAGGAGAAGTTTCTTATATTCTTTTACTATATTTTTTGTGTGTTTAGCTTCATAAGTGAGCGCAAAATACCTCGTCTACTATAAAAAGGATGTCATACTTCTTAACCACTGCTTGAACCTGTTAATAGACAAGGGAATGAGATACAATCAACAAGCGAAACCAGAATTCAAGTCTCCAATGTGGAAGCTACCTATATAATATGATACACTAACAGTAACAGTTCATCGGGCAATAGCGGTTTATATGGAACTACTCAGTGATGGAACTTTGGACCTTTAGGGTACCCTCTAGTTTAGCCTAGTTCAAATAAATGAACTAGTTTTCTCAAAAAGTGGTGTTTTGCCAAAACTTAGTTCATTTTTTTTGTACTAAGTAGGGTAAAGGGTACCCTAATGGTGGGTACCCACTGCCATCCTTAGAACTACTGCAACATAAGAGTGAAGCAAGTATTTAGGAAGTTCGGTAAATGTGTAATCTTAGCTCCCCTACAATTGAACAGTGGAGTCAAATAGATGACCTCATGCAACGATTTTCTTTTCCTTGTAGGAGCTATCACATGCAGTAGCTCAAGCTGTATAAATCACCTTATCAAAATAGGTCTTTGGAGGAGGGATGACACCGCCAGCACCCATTACAGGCTCAGCAATGAACGCAGCAATCTGAAAGGAGGAAAATGGATTTGTCAAGTAGTATACTTGGGACCTGATGCATAATATAAGCTCTGGTAACGACTTTACTGTTTCGGGTCCTTCCTTGAGGATAAGATTCTCCAAATTATTGGCAAGTCTTGTTGCAAATTCTTCTTCTGTCTCACCTGTTCCGCAGCAAAACTATTTCATTAGTAAAATGTTCTGCATTGATCATACAACTAAACTCTGAAGTTAAGAGTACCTGGAAGATGGAAGCGCCAGTAGTGAGGGCAGTCTGTGTGCAGAACAAAAGGTGCTGGTAGATCAAATTTCTGGTGCAACGCAGGAAGACTAAAGACACAGAAGCAATTGACAAATTAATTATCAAAATAATTGATGCAAAAGTGATTCTTCAGAGTACTAGATAGTAGGTACTGATAGAAAAATATCCAAGGAAAACACTAAATTTGTTAGGCCAATACTCACCCAGTGAGACTAGCTGATATCAATGTCGATCCATGATATCTGCAACCAATGCAACAATAGTAAGAATGACACTTAAAATATATATGGTTTGCTTTACTTGTTATATGGTTTTGATCGTGCAATAAACTTTTGATCCTGACCTAAAAATATATAAAGTTGAGAAAATGTCGCTTACGCTTTCGATCGTGCAATAAACTTTTTCTTGTCTGGCCTCCCCAATGCATTGTTATAATACCATACTAGTTTGACCTGTAAAGGATCACGTGCTAATATTGTAAATGTGGGAACAGTGCTATGAGAACATCAGAAGAGGGGAACAAGAAAAATTCTACGATCAGCATAAAAATCACTAGTGTTAATCACCAAATGACTGTGCAGTCAGTACGGCATATAAATCAGCTAAATGTATTCAGCGAAATTAATAATAAGGCAATGAACCAATGAACGATTAGCCTCCCAGAAAAGCGCAAAAAGTGAACCAGGGAGCAATAGCCATCTCCCAGGAAAGTACAAGTGCAAACGACTCAAAAGGTTTACTTTTTTGACATGTGGAGGCACCATGTAAATCTCACAATCCACTATACTGTTCATATGCTTCAGTGCCCCACTTTTTCCCGAGAAAAGGTTCCTAATGATGTTTCTTGTTTAAATAAAAGCTCATGCCACTTCCTCTTATATATCACTATATGTACAAGAGGTTTCAGTGAGTCCGTGTAGATGTGAATGACAGTAAGAGCAACATATTTAGTATGTATGGACCATTAGTACGGAGTATGGTTGCCACCCTTCTTAATGAACAGTCTGTTTGAACATTCTCCAAGAAATAATACCATTTGCATTATAGTTTGTGTAGGAAATGGTCAGTACTTCCAGCAGTCATACCTGCGAGTCATTTGCTTCTGAACCGCTATTTGTGAAGAATGCCTTCCCCATTTTCTTTGCAGTAAACATGCTAAGAAGGTCATCTGCAAGATCCTGAAAATACAGGCACATATAGATCATCATTATTTGCAAATTGTTTTAACAAACCAATGGTTGATGAAAGATGCAGAAATTACCAATGTTGGTTTGGTCGTGCGGTTCCAAAAGGAGTGATAGAATGGCAACTTGTTTAATTGCTCAGTTGCAGCTTTGACTAATCGAGCCTCACTACCACCTGAAGAAGTTGTGAATAGTTCATGAAAGATGAATGAAACTAGAATTTATACATGACTTCTCAAGCCACAAAAAAATAGGGATGCAGATGTTATCCCAAAGAATGCAGGATTCTTTGGTACACAATCATGGTAATCACACTCCAGAGATTGTAATATTACATACCTAAAGCTGTACACCACAGTCCAGCTAGAGAATCTAGATACTTATTCCCATTGATGTCATAAACATAGGAGCCCTGCATATACAGGTTACAATTATAAGGCAAAACATAGACATATAGTTCTCCAATGTGGTACAGAGTAATCAACATATTACGTTTCCATTTACAAAATCCAGTGCAACACTGTAAAAGGCAACAAAACCGTAGAGTCAGATGGTCAGAACCTCAGATCTCTCAATCACCAGCGGATGCACATCGTTGCTCTGCCATCCAGCTGTGAATGGTGCCAACATGCCATGCCCCTTAAACCTGTAAAGATGGTACTTTCTGTATCAGTTATAGCTAGTAAATATACAGACTCCAACTCTGCTATGCACCAGGGTTGTATGCAGATGATTCTAAAAATAAGAAGAATATAAAAAAGATCAAATACCCATTTTCTTCAGTTGACTGAGGAGACGACACTGAACTGAAATGTCTGATTGATGCATCTGTCACACTATCTGCATGCCCTTGTAAACTCCCAGTGCCGGTTAAATGCTTCACTAATTTGCTTGCCTGTGAAATAAGGAAATCAAAATGAAGCATCACACATGGTAGCATTGATAGACCTGCAACACTGAGAGGTCGGTCCACTTAAACTCTTTCTACCTGTCTATATTTTTCCATGAATATCAACAGATTCAAGACTGTTTCAGATAATTTGTGAGAGTGTGTAGAGCCTCCAGTGATCACACATGAGCTGTTGGTGAACAGGTAACATGTGCAGGCTGAACGGCATAGAAAGTTGAATAGTAGTAAGCATGTCATAATGTCTGAAGCTCCTAGATGTATAGCTAGCTTTTATCATAGGCATCACGACTTTCACATGAAAGAACAAATATAGGAATGTTTGGAGCCCCTAAAAAGCAGTGAGCCCAGGTCACCAACTCTATTCATAACATACGGAAGTGGCACAAAAGGCTAACTGAACCTACGGAGGGAGTATCGTTAAAGGTAGAATCGGGCACAGTAAACCCGTGCGTAATCAATCAGAAGCATAAAGGTGAATTCCGAAGAGATGCAGATTCTGGCACAGACCCGCGTCACCACCGGAGGGCGGATCGAGAACAAGATAAAATCCCCCCCTTTTTAGAACCCGAATTCGAATAAAAGGGCATCAATCAGGCGCATCCAACAGCTCCGTCCACCCAAGTTTCCAGGAAGCGATCGCCTGCGGCGAGCGAGACTCCCAGACCGCGGCGGCCACAGAGCCACGGAGGCCCAGGCCATTGTCACACTGGCCTGGCGACTCCATTACAGGTTTGCCGCGGCTCAGCGCAAACGTAGCTAGCTAGGGTGAGGAAGGAAGGCGAGGGGGAGAGGGAGGAGGATCGGCGGTCACCTGCGAGGAGGCATTGGATCGGAGCAGACCGCGCGCAATCATCCTGGAGATACGGAGCGAGAAACGAGATGGGGAGGAAGACAAGTACTACTAGTGGAGTTTTTATCGCAGAGAGACCTGCGGGGCGTGGCATGTCGTGTCACGGATTTATTCCGGGGAGGTGGGGGAAGAGGGAGACGTAGCAGAATTTTCCGAGGGAGATGCGTGTACGTGGCCAGGTTTATCCGAGGAAAGAACGAGTCATGTGGATGTGGATGGGTACGTGCAGCCTCTTCGCATCTTCTCATTTGTCCAACGTATGCGTGCATAATGCAACTTGCTTTGGAGAGCAACTCCTGTAAACGCGAAGCCTATAAAATGCGCTTAGGCCATGTATAAAACATGTTTTACAGGCTGGTTTGGGCTCGCCCTGGAACAGGTTTTGTTTTACGGGTGCAGAATAGGAGCTATGTTTTGTCGCGAGCCCAAACCAACACGGTATATTTTCAATTTGAATAGTCTTATTCAATAGGCAAATGATAGAAGCAGTTGGCAAATAATTGATGCGATATTCTAAAATTAACAATGAAATTATTTCCTAGTCATTCAACAGTGTTATTTTTTTCTAACCGGGCTAACCCCTTTTCATTAATTGTTCAACTAAAATATATAGAATTCACTAAAACAACAAATTCAAGGATAGAGAAAAGAAGAGGAAGCGAGTTGGTGCACTAACAGGAACCTCGCTGAGATGCTCGATCTCGAAACATACTATACGGGGCAAAAGCCTACTACCACCTAAACTCCAGAGTACGAACACGATTTATCTAAGATTACAGAAGAAGCTAGCCAAACGTCCACGAAGGGACAACCACATTGTCACCAAACAAGATGCAAAGGGAAGAGGTTGTCGGTACACACTTGAAAACTTTCAGATTTAGTCGCCAATTCTTGCAAGCACACTCACGCCGGTCCTGGAGATCCTTGCATATTAGCAGCTAGTTTCGTCATCTTCTTTATACCATCGATCATTACCTTCTTGTGATCGCCCTTCTGCAAACCTGCCAAATATAACAGGAAAAAACATACCATGAACACCACCTCAATAGGGGATATGAGGATATAACCCTCAAAAGTGACTTTGTTTCTAACGTTCTAGATTGCCCAACACACTGTAGACAAACCAATCATATAGAATTTCTTGCCACCAAACGATAAAACCAGCAAATCGCCCGCCAAGAATTTTTAAGATACATCAACATCCCAAAACGCTTTCCCAGAGACTCCCAAACCACTTTAGCGATAGAACCAGAGAAGAACAGATGAGTAATAGATTCAACCTGGTTGTAAAAAGAACAAACAAGATTCCCATGCCAATTACGTATGTGCATGTTATCTCTAGTGGAATGGCATTTCTAGAAGCTGCCACATAAAGATTTGAATTTTCAACAGGAATTTTGCTTTTCAAAGCATCTTGTTATTAGCACCCTAATTTTTTCCATAAATTCATAAACAAATTTAGTAGAGAACAATTTGTTACTAGTCAATTTCCAAACCACAACATCGGGATTGTTAGATAACTGAATATCCCGTAATTTTCCCAAATGATGTTTCATTGATCACTAAGGATACCAAGAATCCTTCTTCTAAAAGGTAAGGAGAACCCATTTTCAACAACAGTTTTGATGGTGCAATCCTACAGCTGACTGATGGCTCCAATATCTGCCATCTTTCATCACGTTTAAACATTATTTTTAGTCAAGCAATTGGCTATGAACTCTCAATCCTTCCCACTAATGACTAATAATTGTAAAATATATAAAACCTTGCTTTGAATTATGTTGTGCAGAAAATCACGGGTTTTAATGTGAAATCATGAGTCATAATGAAGGATTTTGAGGAAGTCCACATGGACAAAAAATTGGGAAGTCAATTCCAGACATCAGTGAGCTTAACGACCACTGGTACGAGCAGGGCCTGCCCGTACGGCCCGCTCGTACCATGTAGCGGCGACTCTGTCTCGTCAAACCCTACAACTTTCATGAAGACGCCTATATATTTTGGGGCTCCAGCCGCTAGCTAGAGAGCCTCCATTTTCAGATTTCATCACAACACCACCAAAGGAGATCCACACTATTGTTCATCCATTTCATCATCCATCCTTTCCATTACCATAGCCATTGGTTTGTACTTTAGATCTCCTTGTGATTTGGCGCGACCATTGTAAGAACATTCGATTTTAATCTAAGTATTTTGCACAATGTTTTCTATCATTGATCTATTTGTTATGAGTGAGTAGTCCTCACGGGTTGCGGGTTGGGAAGAAACCTCGCAGCAACTATGTGCATCTAATCATGGGAGTATTGTAGTTTATTTGTAATTTAGATTTGTTTCTTTGTTTCTTGTCTCGATCTGTAAACTTATAGGTACCTAAGATCCCGTATATTGATAAATGCTTGAGGTGATATACTTGGCTAGAGGCGATCTCATAGGAACCCAGTGACAGAAAAAGTAGTACGGTTTTCGCTTAGCGACCCATTTGGGATCACCACAACATCACCACTTAATGCTTTAATCTGTGTTCAACACTTAATAATCGTTTGTAACCCGTGGCTTCGAAGTGCACTCAGTGGGATTAAAAGACTATTGCTACGCCCGCTGCATCACGGGGGCTCTTATATTTTAGGATGTGTTGCCCACAGAGATTAACTTCGTTCAAACATTACACATGACTATGCTTATTATTATGTTTTATCCTATATGATGTGCAGCTGCAAGTGCATCTTCAACCCTGGCTTATCTCCATCCATTGATTCAACCCACTGTAAAAGTAAATTAGATTGGTCCGATAAACTAAGATAAAATAAAGAAACATAGTCTTATAAACGTGTCCTTTTTATTTCCTTTTAGCATTTTTTTTCAAGGTTCGATTAAACCTAGGTCTTCTAGGAAAAAAGATATTATACTACATATGTGAATCCAGATCGAAGGTATCAACCCTTTTTCTTGCACCGTTGCCAGGAAAGGAATTTTGCTATCCTGGTGAGGTCACTAGAGACCTTGTTTTTAGTTTTATTATTAGTTTGTAGTTTATTTCTTGTTATTAGTTTACTTTGTTGTTATCTATCTAAAAAACCCCAAGTTAGTTACTTGTTATTTGTTTTCATTACTTAAAGTTTACCAAAAGTATAAGAGCCATGGCTCAAAAGAGACTTGGGGAGTATGCTACTCCCACTCATGATTTTATTCGTGCACCTATCACTCAGCCCATTGTTGCTGCAGAAACTTTTGAAATTAAGCCTAACCTTTTAAGTTTGGTTCAACAAAACCAATTTGGGGGCTCATCTTCTAAGAATTCAGGTTTGCACTTAAACACTTTCACTGAAATTTGCGACATGATGCGTATTAAGGATGTAGATCCAAATGTTGTTAAATTAAGATTGTTTACTTTCTCTCTTAGAGGAAAGGCTAAGAGTTGGTTGCTACCTCTACCAAAGGGCACTATTAAATCTTGATAGGAATGTACTAATTTGTTTATGACTAATTTTTTCCCCATCTAAAACTATGCAGCTAAGATCCAATATTACAAGCTTTAGACAAGAAGATTGTGAGCCACTAGCGCTTGCATGGGAAAAGATGTAAGAAGCCATAATAAATTGTCCTAGTCATGGGATGGAAGCATGGATTATATTACATTTGTTTTATAATGGTCTTAATCCAATGTGTAAGTTTATCTAGATACTGCAGCAGGAGGAACAATTATGGGAAAGCAAGTGAGTGTTGCAAAAAAACTACTTGATGATATGCAAAATAATCATGCCCAATGGCATGTGTGGAAAGAACCTCAGAGAGAGTAAATTCAATCAATGAGGTAAATAATGAAGAGCTTTCATCTAAGGTAGACGAACTACTTAGTATTGTAAAAGGTAAAGATGATACCCAAGTTAACGTTATCGCTACTGATGTTAATGATATTAATTTTATAGCTCGCACTCCTTTTAATCCTGCATGGAAAATCATTATGCTTATAATGCTCAAAAACGTTATCCTAATCCTGGACGAGCTCCTTACAATACTTATGATAATAATAATGGAGCAAATCATGGCAATCTCTCGCTTGAACAAACTATTAGAAATTTTATACAAGCTTAAACCGAGCAAAATAATATGCTTATTAAAATCACGGAGAACCATGAAAGTAGTATAGGAAAATTATCTAACCAGGCCGTTGCAATTAGAAATGATGTGCAAGCTCTATAGGAAAGGACAAAGACCGTGGAGGCTCAGCTGGATAAAGTTATTAAGAGCCAAGCTCTCATACTAGCAAAGTTTGTTGAAAAATCCGAGCCAAATCCGGTAGAAGACCTCAAGATGATGAGGGTAGTAACCAATGAAGAAAAACCTGAAGATCTAGATTATAGCAATGCACCAACACCGAAGTATACCGTCTAAGATCTATTGAAGATGATCACCGTGAAGAATCCTGGTGTAAAAAAAGATAATGATGCTATGTACCAACAATTTATACAAGAAGTAGCATCTAAAGTGCATGAGTTAGAGACGTAGTATAAAAGACTATCTGATAAGCATCCTGCTAAGCCAGATGATATATTCGAGCCCACTATTAAAGTTAAGTTGGGAGTCAATGAGATATCCGCATTTTGTGATCTTAGTGCAAGATCTCAACAATTTCCAAAAGCTTATTTGATAAATTAAACTTAAGAACATTCATCACTACTGAATTAAGACTCCATTTAGCGGATTCAACTTATAAACAAGCTGTTGGGATAAAAGAAAATATAGTTGTTAAAATTGAAGGCAGTCCTGCTCTTATTGATCTTGTTATTGTGGACATGCCTGAAGATCCCATAGCACCTAAAATTTTAGGTAGGCCATTCCTAAGAACTATTAAAACTTTGATTAATTTACATGAGGGGAATGTGAGAATAGGGACATCATCTAGAGATCCTTTTATAGTCCACTTCCCTATAGTCCACTTCCCTAGTAAAAAGAAGGCCAAGCCTAATGATGATGATAGTATAATTACTTTGAAAGCCAACTATTTTGGAGTGTGTATTCCACTCCTCAAACCTAAATGATTGCCATCAGGGTCAAGCTAATTGACCGTAACTAGAAGCGCTTTATGGGAGGCAACCCATGTGAAATAAAATTTTACTTTTGTGTTAGTCTTGTTAGTTTTGTTTTTGTTTTGTTTCTTTCTAAATAAAGAGTGTTTAAGAAGACCTTTGGAGAAAGGAGAAGAAATAAGGCTATCCTTGATCTTTTATTTTTACTAACACATGGCTTATAGAAGTATTGCTAATTTTTTATAAAGTATGTTTGCTGTTATTTTAACTTATGATGAGATGTGCAAAGGCGCACGGAGATACTAATCAAATTCTTGAAATTTTGCAGCTCACGATGCACTTAACGACCTGTGGTTCGGTCGGGAAGGACCGTACCATGCGCCCTTACCACCTCGAGTCTCAGAAAAATAGAAACTTTGATTTTTGCCACAGGAGACGGTGTCGATGACGACCTGTGGTATGTCGGACGCGCCCGTATGGCGTGCCCATGCCGTACCCTCGAGCAATCATCAGATTTCAAGCGAGCATACCGTATAGATAACGACCAGCAGTATGAGCGCGCGCGAGGCGACAACTGCTCCCTGGTGGTGCACTCGGTACGGACGCGGAGGTGGTTTGTAATTTGGAGGAAGAAGAAAGAGAGATTGATTTTTGGGGATTTTTAGGTTACCTCCTCGAGGTGATTATGGTGGCCGTCTATGTGGTACGGGCGGGCGGTACGACTGGATCCCGCCCGTACCGGGTAATATACCTTGAGGGCGACGACTGCTCCCTGGTGGTGCACTCGGTACGGGTTCGCGGTAACCACCAGGGAGCAGTCGTCGCCCTCAAGGTATGTTACCCGGTACGGGCGGGATCCAGTCGTACCGCCCGCCCGTACCACATAGACGGCCACCATAAGCACCCCGAGGAGGTAACCTAAAAATCCCCAAAAATCAATCTCTCTTTCTTCTTCCTCCAAATTATAAACCACCTCCATTGGATATTCAAATTTATTCAATATTTCTTTGATTCCTCGCACTTATTTTTGCAAAATCTTTAGTCAATAATTCACCATTGTCAATCTAGACTTATGTAACACCCTCAAAATCGGCCCTATGCAAGTTTTAGCGAAACCCGTCAAACCCGCATAGAAACGATTCAAAGGTGCCCACCAGGCACTTTCGTGCGGGTGGAAAACGAAGTAATAACATTACACAACAGTCCTCGATAGGACCCACAGAACGGATATATATACAACACGACTCCATGAGTCAAGAATACCGATATACAGAACAAAGATCCAAATCACCTTGAAAACGATAGAGCGCCCGACTACGGACAAGATGCAAATGGGGCTAAGAGCCCTGAAGAATAACCGATGGCGTCCATAACCCTGCCCAGGCCAAGCCGGAAGGGTAACCCTGCTAACGACGTCGATCTCAAAACCTGCTTAAACAAAAGGGGTGCCGACAAAGGGCAAAGGAAAAAGAGGAGCGTCAGTACTGAGGCCAGTACACGGCGAGGCTAGAATTCGGCGGTCCTCGCCTACATAGGTATGGTGGACTGAAGCGGCAGCGCAGCATGCACTAAACAACCTATAGAGACTCGATATAACTGTCGGCTATCAGAGAGGGATAAGAAAGGTCTATTCAGATCCAACCTGAATCTAACATCAAACAAACCCATCCTGGTATTCCCCCTCGATACCAACCGAGAAAGTCAACCGAGGAACTCACACCGTTGGTAGTTTTATTCATTCGTTATAGTTGCGGCAATTACTAGTCAAATATAGATAGTCATCCTGATAAAATAAGCAGTGGGCAGTTTTATTTAACCATTCCGTTGTAGTTGCGACACTTACTAGTCAAATACAATTAGCATGAGATATTCCAAACCCAGCAGTTGTTGGTACTTTTATTTAGCCATTCCGTTGTAGTGGAGCTGATTACTAGTCATATCGGATACAAGTCAAATTATAACAGTAAACTTTAGTTATAGTTGTCTATGATCAAGCACAGTGCTCCAAGTCGTCCATAACCGCGGACACGGCTTCTCGAAAAGATTTAACCCTGCAGGGGTGCACCAAAGTATCCACACGCACTTCGACCCTTTTTGCCAGATCAATTAACATACACCCATCGGTATGTCGGCGGGGCCTAAGTCATGACGTTTCCCAGACCCAAAGCAAGCACGGGGGGACACCCCACTAAGTCTACCCGCAACGAAGTCGGCCGGTCTCCGAGACGGACTCAGGGTTTGCGTCAGTGGCTGTAAACGACGGGGAACCCAAAACTGGGATTGTCGATACCGCGAAAACACTCCGCTTTCCTAAACAGTACAGTGTGCAGTACCTCGCACAATTTAAATAAAGCAGTAAAGCATGGCATAAGTACAGGATAGTAATAAAGCCCCAAACTACTTGTGGCCCCCAGTACAGTACTTTGAAATCAGGTACTAAATCGATGGGGTGCCCATACATCCCACATGTGGTTAGCGCGCTCGATCTCGGAACAGGTGTCAAGAACTCAGGGTCCTACGGGACACAAGTGGACGGTTAACAACCAAATAACATCTATTGCCCACCTGTGCCTCTGCTTACCTACTTCAATTTTAGTTATTAAACAGTAATTCAATTAAACGATAATTAAGGCCTTGATCATCTCCAACATTAAACATGCGGCAATACTCCAACAACTGTGGTACTTGACGACACGCAACAGCACTTGAGCAAGCGACTACGACGCGCAGGTCCAACTATCTACCAAACAACAGGTAATAGGATGTGTCCAAGGCAATATAAGGCTGCAAGGGATATCACGGGTACGAAAACTAGAGCAACGCAACACAGATAGCAATTAGATCAACAGGAGGGAAGTAAATACTATAAAAGTAAGATAGGTAGAAAGGGGGAGATGCTCGCCTGAAAACACTGCCAGAGATCATATCCGGAGAACTTGTCGATACTCGCATCAACTCAACGGCCTTATCCGCGAAGAAGCAAAACACTAGAATAAACACCGGATGCACTATTTAATACAACGGCAGAAGATCGGGCATGATGCATGTATGATGCATGACATGGCAAAGATGCGATGCAATTGGGCAATATTAAGTGGAACCGGGGTCCCGACAATTAATTAAATGGTTCAAGTTGTTTCACTACCCCGCAATTTAAATGTTGTAATAACAAGGCAAGATAAGTTACTGGTTCGCTACACAAATTTAAATGAGGCCAATATACGACTAGATTTGCCCGCATATGGGCCCCATATTTAATTATGAGGTGAATCGGCATAATGCCCCCAACCCACAGACAGGTATGCATGCATGAACAAATTAATATGCAACAATTTATATAGTTGGCAATTTATAAAATAGGGGCTCGGAAAAGGGGTCACACATTAGGGTCTCGACGATCTTGGTTCCGGGGGTTCGGGGTTCGGTCTTAGGGTTCAGGGTTCGACGGGATCGATCTCGGACAACGGGAGTCGATCTGGTCGCATCCGAGAAGAAGGACTTGGTTGTGTCGGGGACGCATCGGACTTGCCCTGGTCGGTGCCGATCTTGTCGTCACGGAGGTCTTGTCGGGTCGTCGTATCGGGTCGGTCTTGGCGTTCGGGGTGAAGTACTTGGCGTTCCGAGTCGGCGACCTTGGCGTTCGGCAACCTACGAAGTAGACCTTGGAGTTCCGCGATGATCTTGTCGATTCCCTGTTGAAGGCCTTGGCGCTTCGGATCGGTCTTCGGATCGAGCCTCGGGTCCGTGGAAGGGACGTCTTTAGGGTCCTGGCCATCGGAATAATGTCGACAAGCTTGGATTGATAACGATCTTGTCCTCGGATGGCGCGAGCTCTTGGTGTTCCATGTCGGAGTACTTGTCGTCCATATTTTGTGAGTGGCGAGGTTCTTGTACAACTTGGCGTTCCTGTTTGCCGGCGGCACGACCACCACACCATCTGTGTAACCCATCCTCGCCACACGATAGCGCCAAACGACTAGAAGTGAAACAAAACAGAGCCTCACTAGCACACACGGACACGACTGGAGGCAGGCGAGGCGGAGGCCGGCGGGCTCGACGGAATCGGCGGCGAGGCCGAGGACGACGGACTTGGCGGTGGTGGCAGAGCTCCACGGGCGGGCGCTAGCCGGAACAGGGGACCGCGGCGGCGCTGACGCACGGCTCCAGCGGGACGGCGTCGGGCAGAGGGGGCGAGGCCGAGGGCGCGGCCGCGGCGGCGGTCGCTGGCGGCAATCTTGGGCAGAGGGGTAACCAGGAGAAGGGCGCGGCACGGCCGGGTGCGGGACGGCGCACCGGCGGCGGCGGGGAGGTGGGGATCGGGTCGGGCTCGGCCGGTGCGGCGCGGGTCCGAGGCGGCGGAGGGGAGGTGCTCGCGGGGGTCGAGCTCGGCTTGAGAGGAACGGCGGCGGGGTCGGCCCGAGGAGAAGGAGACGGGGCGGCGAGCGCGGGCGAGGCCGGCGACGAGGTGGGTGAGCGGGGCCAACGGGAGGAAGAGGAAAGCGGCGGGGCAGAGCGAGCTCGAGGGAGACGGCGGCCTCGCAGAGGCCGAGGCGGAGAGCAGAGGCTGGCGGCGCAGTGAAGCAGAGGGGAAGCGGCGGCGGAGGGAGATAGGGAGAGGGAGGGGAGGAGGAAGACGTGAGCGGGGGCGGTGGTTGGCGAGGGAGGCGCGGCGAGCGGCGCGCTGGTTGGGGAAGGAGGCGAGCGGGGAGAGAGGGCAGGTGCGGGGTGGGTTGCGGGAGCGGGCTAGTGGGCAGGAGGTGGGGCCAGGGTGAGTGGGGCCAGCAGGTGGGACGGATAGCACAGGGAGAGGGGCAGGAGAGAGGCTGGCGGGGTGGAAGTGGCCAGGCTGGCCAGGGGGAGGGGCGGCCGGCTGAGGTGGCGGGATGGGGTTGGCAGGGTGATGTGGAGCGGGTGAGGTGGCGTGCACCGATTGGTGCAGGTGAGGTGGAGGGCTGGGGTAGAATAGGACTGGGTAGGTTATTTGGTATAAAAGGTTTTAGGTAGGATTAGGACTAGATATTTTAGGCTAGGGTTTTTCTAATTTATTTTTAAAAGCCTTTTATAAATTGCTTTTAGACAAACTGAGATATCCGGAAGCACCGGTGTTTTGATTTAAAGTAATAGGGAGGAATTAATATAGAAAACGAAATAGAGCTTTTAGCAAAATAGTTTTAGACAGATAGATGTATGATGATGTCATGATGATGCAATGCACAAAATCAACGCGATTTTCTAGTAGTGGTTTTTGCGGGATGCCACAATTCGACACCACTAACAATGGATCTCGCCCTCGAGATCCGCCTCATGGTACCAGAAGGAAGGTCGGCGATCTGAATCTTCTCGCATCGTGTAGATCCTCGCGACACCACTAACAAGAGGTCGTTGTCCGTGATCGCCGGGAGAACACTCCGGGTACAAAAGGTTGAAGGTAGAGGTAACAACAAATGAAGCCACCTCTAACTCCGATAGAAAGAGGGAACCGATGCATTCTCATCCACTTCAATGTACACAAGCGAATAGAGTGAGTAGTCGGCATGGGGGCCAATCCATCACGCACCCAAACTATTACTCTGCACAATCAGTAGAAAAGCGTGCAACCATTCTCGGAATCAGACTGAAGATCTCGACAATCGAGGTTCAGAAACAAAGGAGTGATGCAGACTCTGCATCGGATCTGGCGTAGATGATGTCGTCGCGTCGGAAAACACCGGAAGGCACGAGAAGGAACAAAGAGAAGTCCACCAGACGAAGGATTCCTCGGATAGCATGAAGACCATATGTAGCAACACCGTTACCAAAGGAGGAAGCGAAACCCTGAAGGTACGATGGAACCCAACCACGAGAAATCCTGGACTCGAAGAGAGAGAAGAGAGCGGATTCAAAACACGCAGAGGTGAGAGAAGAGCAGCAGAGGGGTAAGGAGTAAAATCAGACCTAATCAGAGCTATCCAACCGATTTTGCAAAAATAGTTTTGACACTCTACTTCGGCCGTTAGCTAGGTTATCCTACAGGCTGGACTTGTGGGGTATCGCAACTGCTGGGCTCTGATACCACTCTGTAACACCCTCAAAATCGGCCCTATGCAAGTTTTAGCGAAACCCGCCAAACCCGCATAGAAACGATTCAAAGGTGCCCACCAGGCACTTTCGTGCGGGTGGAAAACGAAGTAATAACATTACACAACAGTCCTCGATGGGACCCACAGAACGGATATATATACAACACGACTCCATGAGTCAAGAATACCGATATACAGAACAAAGATCCAAATCACCTTGAAAACGATAGAGCGCCCGACTACGGACAAGATGCAAATGGGGCTAAGAGCCCTGAAGAATAACCGATGGCGTCCATAACCCTGCCCAGGCCAAGCCGGAAGGGTAACTCTTCTAACGACGTCGATCTCAAAACCTGCTTAAACAAAAGGGGTGCCGACAAAGGGCAAAGGAAAAAGAGGAGCGTCAGTACTGAGGCCAGTACACGGCGAGGCTAGAATTCGGCGGTCCTCGCCTACATAGGTATGGTGGACTGAAGCGGCAGCGCAGCATGCACTAAACAACCTATAGAGACTCGATATAACTGTCGGCTATCAGAGAGGGATAAGAAAGGTCTATTCAGATCCAACCTGAATCTAACATCAAACAAACCCATCCTGGTATTCCCCCTCGATACCAACCGAGAAAGTCAACCGAGGAACTCACACCGTTGGTAGTTTTATTCATTCGTTATAGTTGCGGCAATTACTAGTCAAATATAGATAGTCATCCTGATAAAATAAGCAGTGGGCAGTTTTATTTAACCATTCCGTTGTAGTTGCGACACTTACTAGTCAAATACAATTAGCATGAGATATTCCAAACCCAGCAGTTGTTGGTACTTTTATTTAGCCATTCCGTTGTAGTGGAGCTGATTACTAGTCATATCGGATACAAGTCAAATTATAACAGTAAACTTTAGTTATAGTTGTCTATGATCAAGCACAGTGCTCCAAGTCGTCCATAACCGCGGACACGGCTTCTCGAAAAGATTTAACCCTGCAGGGGTGCACCAAAGTATCCACACGCACTTCGACCCTTTTTGCCAGATCAATTAACATACACCCATCGGTATGTCGGCGGGGCCTAAGTCATGACGTTTCCCAGACCCAAAGCAAGCACGGGGGGACACCCCACTAAGTCTACCCGCAACGAAGTCGGCCGGTCTCCGAGACGGACTCAGGGTTTGCGTCAGTGGCTGTAAACGACGGGGAACCCAAAACTGGGATTGTCGATACCGCGAAAACACTCCGCTTTCCTAAACAGTACAGTGTGCAGTACCTCGCACAATTTAAATAAAGCAGTAAAGCATGGCATAAGTACAGGATAGTAATAAAGCCCCAAACTACTTGTGGCCCCCAGTACAGTACTTTGAAATCAGGTACTAAATCGATGGGGTGCCCATACATCCCACATGTGGTTAGCACGCTCGATCTCGGAACAGGTGTCAAGAACTCGGGGTCCTACGGGACACAAGTGGACGGTTAACAACCAAATAACATCTATTGCCCACCTGTGCCTCTGCTTACCTACTTCAATTTTAGTTATTAAACAGTAATTCAATTAAACAATAATTAAGGCCTTGATCATCTCAAACATTAAACATGCGGCAATAATCCAACAACTGTGGTACTTGACGACACGCAACAGCACTTGAGCAAGCGACTACGACGCGCAGGTCCAACTATCTACCAAACAACAGGTAATAGGATGTGTCCAAGGCAATATAAGGCTGCAAGGGATATCACGGGTACGAAAACTAGAGCAACGCAACACAGATAGCAATTAGATCAACAGGAGGGAATTAAATATTATAAAAGTAAGATAGGTAGAAAGGGGGAGATGCTCGCCTGAAAACACTGCCAGAGATCATATCCGGAGAACTTGTCGATACTCGCATCAACTCAACGGCCTTATCCGCGAAGAAGCAAAACACTAGAATAAACACTGGATGCACTATTTAATACAACGACAGAAGATCGGGCATGATGCATGTATGATGCATGACATGGCAAAGATGCGATGCAATTGGGCAATATTAAGTGGAACCAGGGTCCCGACAATTAATTAAATGGTTCAAGTTGTTTCACTACCCCGCAATTTAAATGTTGTAATAACAAGGCAAGATAAGTTACCGGTTCGCTACACAAACTTAAATGAGGCCAATATACGACTAGATTTGCCTGCATATGGGCCCCATATTTAATTATGAGGTGAATCGGCATAATGCCCCCAACCCACAGACAGGTATGCATGCATGAACAAATTAATATGCAACAATTTATATAGTTGGCAATTTATAAAATAGGGGCTCGGAAAAGGGGTCACACATTAGGGTCTCGACGATCTTGGTTCCGGGGGTTCGGGGTTCGGTCTCAGGGTTCAGGGTTCGACGGGATCGATCTCGGACAACGGGAGTCGATCTAGTCGCATCCGAGAAGAAGGACTTGGTTCGGTGTCGGGGACGCATCGGACTTGCCCTGGTCGGTGCCGATCTTGTCGTCACGAAGGTCTTGTCGGGTCGTCGTATCGGGTCGGTCTTGGCGTTCGGGGTGAAGTACTTGGCGTTCCGAGTCGGCGACCTTGGCGTTCGGCAACCTACGAAGTAGACCTTGGAGTTCCGCGATGATCTTGTCGATTCCCTGTCGAAGGCCTTGGCGCTTCGGATCGGTCTTCGGATCGAGCCTCAGGTCCGTGGAAGGGACGTCTTTAGGGTCCTGGCCATCGGAATAATGTCGACAAGCTTGGATTGATAACGATCTTGTCCTCGGATGGCGCGAGCTCTTGGTGTTCCATGTCGGAGTACTTGTCGTCCATATTTTGTGAGTGGCGAGGTTCTTGTACAACTTGGCGTTCCTGTTTGCCGGCGGCACGACCACCACACCATCTGTGTAACCCATCCTCGCCACACGATAGCGCCAAACGACTAGAACTGAAACAAAACAGAGCCTCACTAGCACACACGGACACGACTGGAGGCAGGCGAGGCGGAGGCCGGCGGGCTCGACGGAATCGGCGGCGAGGCCGAGGACGACGGACTTGGCGGTGGTGGAAGAGCTCCACGAGCGGGCGCTAGCCGGAACAGGGGACCGCGGCGGCGCTGACGCACGGCTCCAGCGGGACGGCGTCGGGCAGAGGGGGCGAGGCCGAGGGCGCGGCCGCAGCGGCGGTCGCTGGCGGCAAGCTTGGGCAGAGGGGCAACCAGGAGAAGGGCGCGGCACGGCCGGGTGCGGGACGGCGCACCGGCGGCGGCGGGGAGGTGGGGATCGGGTCGGGCTCGGCCGGTGCGGCGCGGGTCCGAGGCGGCGGAGGGGAGGTGCTCGCGGGGGTCGAGCTCGGCTCGAGAGGAACGGCGGCGGGGTCGGCCCGAGGAGAAGGAGACGGGGCGGCGAGCGCGGGCGAGGCCGGCGACGAGGTGGGTGAGCGGGGCCAACGGGAGGAAGAGGAAAGCGGCGGGGCAGAGCGAGCTCGAGGGAGACGGCGGCCTCGCAGAGGCCGAGGCGGAGAGCAGAGGCCGGCGGCGCGGTGAAGCAGAGGGGAAGCGGCGGCGGAGAGAGATAGGGAGAGGGAGGGGAGGAGGAAGACGTGAGCGGGGGCGGTGGTTGGCGAGGGAGGCGCGGCGAGCGGCGCGCTGGTTGGGGAAGGAGGCGAGCGGGGAGAGAGGGAAGGTGCGGGGTGGGTTGCGGGAGCGGGCTAGTGGGCAGGAGGTGGGGCCAGGGTGAGTGGGGCCAGCAGGTGGGACCAATAGCACAGGGAGAGGGGCAGGAGAGAGGCTGGCGGGGTGGAAGTGGCCAGGCTGGCCAGGGGGAGGGGCGGCCGGCTGAGGTGGCGGGCTGGGGTTGGCAGGGTGATGTGGAGAGGGTGAGGTGGCGTGCACCGATTGGTGCAGGTGAGGTGGAGGGCTGGGGTAGAATAGGACTGGGTAGGTTATTTGGTATAAAAGGTTTTAGGTAGGATTAGGACTCGATTTTTAGGCTAGGGTTTTTCTAATTTATTTTTAAAAGCCTTTTATAAATTGCTTTTAGACAAACTGAGATATCCGAAAGCACCGGTGTTTTGATTTAAAGTAATAGGGAGGAATTAATATAGAAAACGAAATAGAGCTTTTAGCAAAATAGTTTTAGACAGATAGATGTATGATGATGTCATGATGATGCAATGCACAAAATCAACGCGATTTTCTAGTAGTGGTTTTTGCGGGATGCCACAACTTAGGTCTTGTTCTTGATTCAATCTTGACGTTGAGCATGCTTATTATTGTTTTAGAGGATTATTCTTTTGTAACTAGTGTAGAGAATCACATATACTATGTTTCTATTGGATCAAAAATTTATTATTAGCAATTTTTATTATTACTTATTTATTTTATCTTATTATTTTTAGATGAACACGAGGAGCCGTACATGTGCAATGGTTGGGGAATCCTCTGCACCACCCGTTTGATACATTGACCCCGGGTAACTTGGTATCGAGTTCACCGAGGAGTTTCAGTTGAACCATTTCAATCGTCTCAAGCTTTGAGAAATCAAGTCCACCAAGTAGGTGTGTCCTTACATCCTGAACCAACTTGGAATTCGTGATGATTTCGATTTACTTTGCACCAATTTTGGTTTGTACGACTTTGTCTTTTAGGTTGTCGCCACGTAGCACCGCTTTACACTTGAGTTCTTCAGCACTTTTACGCATACGGTGGACCATTACTATTGTACCGAGAAACAAATGCCCGGAGTTGATCACGTCAAATTCCGCCTTATGAACTGTGAGCACATCCTAACACTCGACCAATAGGCTCAATGTTGTGGGTTTGCCAACAACAACACCGATGTACGCACAACTGCTTTTGTTTTAGATCCTCACCTTGGGAGTACTTTAATTTGATGAGAATTCGTGAAAACACAACCAAGGGAAACCAAATTGATCACCCTGCTATTCACTATCTATTTTATATGATTGCTAACACCTTGCTGGCACGCGGTGAGTTTACTAGAGTTAATGGGGAGGACATGTTGATCCTCGCAAAAGCTGTTATTTTTAATTGTAACTTAATGCCAAATTTGGGCGCTCTGTGCGGTGACCCAGCATACCTCTGCATGATGTAATATACTATAGTCATTGACATAACACCAATAAAACACCGTTCACTAGTATTATATCCCTCAGAATGGCACAACAGAAACACATCGGGTCTAATACATGGATAAAGGTTACAACTCACTCTTTACACAAGATCCAGAGAGCACTCTAGGTTAAAGAGAGAGAAAGAACTTCTTACGGAGAAGAATCAGAGATAAACAACTCAGAAACTATCATAATAATAAGACTAACATTTTAACTAATGGTCTGGCATTGCTGCTATTGCAATACACTACATAAATGGGTTCTATGGCTAAAGATTATATTCCTATCTAATCAGTAGCTTCGTCTTCACTTGAGTTGGTGTATATGTTGACTTCCTTGACTTCATTGAAGAACTTTAGACTCTGATTATAATTCCTGGAGCATAACTTGATGTAGACGTCGTCTTATTGGCTTCAGAATATAGCAAGGGTTAAGAAGATACTTTGAGTACGAGCGTACTCAACAAGTTCACTAGAAAAGGAGTGTTTGATGCACTATATCTACAGCCACAGACCGTAGGTCGTAGGCAATGCAAGTTTTCGTAAACATTTCTTCAAAGGTTGCTTTTATTCTGAAAAGCTATGTCCATCATCCTTCACGGGTTTACCAGAACTTTCATGGAGTTCCTTTCCCGCCGCGTTCGCAGCTCCTTCCCGGAACAGGGAGTAACAAGTTACAGTTCTTACACTCTGCAGAGGTGCGTTACTTTACCCATGAGATATCAACTCTTTGTTGCACAACCGGGCAGCTTATTCCCGTCCACAATTCCATGATGTGGGGCCTAGAAGATGATCCAAGCCAATCACTGCCCCCTTCGCGACCTTGCATGCCTCCTTGGTGTACACCATGCCCACATAATGAATTACGACAATGGTTTGTACAAACTGTTAGATGCCAGAACTATCGTGGGACGATGAGGGTTCCCACCCATATTATGCTGCATATCCTCTACGAATTACCAATTAATATGCACGCTTCGAGGATAACAGCCACGACCTGCATATCCGGCTTCATGCGAGAGGAAAGAGATACAGCTGACTTCTCCGTCCCATTCCAAATCTCATGGTCAACGCGTAATATATGACGCAAGAATCACTGGTGACATTGGTTGTTAAGTCCTAGGTGATATAGTTCTGAACAGTGGTATTCCAACTGTCAGATTTAATAGATTAGCTGATCACCCTGGATCAGTAACCAATAGTTCACATTATTATCGAAAATAGTGTTTTTAGACCTTTTTCAAATGCAGGTGATAACAACACTAGATTTTTAAAATACTTTATAAAAAATAAACAAAGGACATGAGCAAGTGTGAACTTGCCTTTTGTGATCGCAAGATTATGCACTCACGGTCTTCGAGTCGGTATAAGATCCAAAATCTGAAATCAGCATCACTGTTCCGATAAGGACTAATGTGTAAAGAAGCAATATGCTTTTATGCATAAGTAATGTGATGCACGTTCTAAACGCAAATCCCGGGGATAACGTTGTTCTAAGGTTTGGATTCCGGAAATGGTTACTTTAAAATGTGTGGTTCTTTTAGATAAGTTGTACACTTGTGCTTCTTATTAAGGGTGTGTGAAACAATCATATAATTATGATATCATAAAACAGTAGGATGCACACAAATGTGATATACTACTCAAGATGACTTAAAAGAGTTCTTGTTTGAAGTGTCAAAAAGAATAACATTTGAAGAAAAGATTTCTTTTCTAAGGTTTAAACAATCTTTGTGGTTAGTTAGTGGTGGTCAATGTTATTTGTGTTTGCTTGAATGGTTTGGCTTGAGATGCTTTATAACTTAACTAGTTCAGACCAAAGTTAACTATAAAACATCAAACAATGTTTATAGTGTTATATTTAAATTCTTATAGACTAAAGTTGACTTTAAAACAAAGATAGTTTGAAAGTATAATGTTTATAACCTTTATACCTGGTGTATTTGTTAATGTTGCTTTAAGGTTACTTAAGAATGTTTATTCTTTTACTTGGTATAGTGGTTTCTTGATTTTATACTGGATTAGTATTATTTACCCTTTATAGATGAGCGATTATAGTTTATAAACCAAGATATACTATTACTTGACTATTTATAGACTTACAATAGTGTTGTGGTAGTTTTTGTAATCTGGTGGTTAAAATAGATAGAAAGGATCTGATTTATTCACAAGTTGTTCTTTAAGGTTTTTATTATGAATAGGAATCCTTTTAGAATGTAGTCTTCACTTAAGGCTAAAGATAATTCTAAAATAAAAACATTTATAATGTTTTATACCATTATGGCTTCATATTATTAACATTTAAATTTAATACTATTTATGGTACTTAATTTACTCATTTTAGGAATATTAATAAATTTTATTTATCTTCATATGAATTATTAATAAAGTAAATAAGTTTAAATTTGAGTTATTAAAATATTTGAATTTTTTATTTACTCAAAAGTAGAATATTAGATTTTTAACATGTAGATATTATTTTTGTGATTATTTTGGTATATTACATTTATTTTTGTGATTTATAAATAATAAGATATGATCTTTATAATTCTTATTATTTTATAATTACTTAATAAACAATAAATATTTAATTAAGTGAAATAATAATACATGATTATGGTTTCAAATTATAATTTTTATTTTTCTAAGACTTTTGGTATTTTATTTATATTATTAACATTTACCATTATTAAAATATGAATTATCAAAGTTTAATTACTTATAAGACCTTTATTAAATAATAGTTGTTTAAATAATTATCACAATAAGATTTAATAATAGTTTTAGGTTATAGATTTTATTTTTCTGAAAATTTTCATATGTTATACACACTTTTCTGAATTACGAAACAAAAGTTATTAATTAAACAATATTTAATCATTTATTTGATTTCTGGAATATTAATAATTAAGTTTATAACATTTTATTTATTTCTTAAACAGGAAATACTTTTTACACCGCACCTAAAGCTAGCCTCAGTCACTGACCCGTGGGCCATTGTCCACCTCAGCTCTCAGGTTAAAGAAAATACATTTGTTACCGACCCAGTCTTCACCCCCAGACAATGACATATGTGCCCAAGGCCATGTCATCAGCTACGCAGCCAAAGACTGGTCAAACAAGGTACTGGGTCCAGGGTGGCGTCGGCATGACGTAGCTATGGCGTCAGCACCACCACCACCGTTAGTGGTTGGTCGCCGGCGACGATCTACTGCGCCCTAGCAAACCAAATGAACCCAGTTCGAATCAGGGCATCGTGTTGAGTCCTAAAGTGGTGGCGACACTCGGAAATGGTCATCGGAGCCTCGGCTCCGACAAGCTCCGAGGTGGCCGACGATGGCACACGGTGAGACGGCGATTCTCAACGAGATAAGGCGATTTAATGATACTGGAAGGTTCAGGAACTCACCCTGATGATGATAGAGAGGTCGGTGAGGACAGGCGCGGTCGGAGGCGAGCTCTCTGACAAGATTTCCGACGAACTGCCACAAATAAGAACGGCCAAATTCATCCACTCCAATGCTCCCCTTGATGCAGGATTTCTTTTAGAGGATCTACGGAGGACGGTGCTTCTCCATGGCTGCTTGGAAGGGTGTGGGAGATGTGGTTCGACGGCGAGGTGTGGCTCCGGTGAGCTAGGGTTTCGGCTGCATTCAAATCAGAGAGGATAAGGAGGGATTGTGGATAGGGATTGAGGCAGGGCGTCGCGGTGGCCTTCTTATCTCCCTCTGGAACAACAGCGAGCATCTTGATGCACGACTGATGACGACGACAACATCGGGCGGCAGCGAGCTCCTCCAGCGAGCTGTCTATGTGCGTGAGGGTGACGACGACATGTTGTTTTGCAGATAACCCCCTGGCGTTTCTTTCTTCTCAACCCGTAGTCCTTCCCTGGCCCCACTTGTCAGTCATAGGAGAGAAAGAGATGGGCTGGCTATTGGGCTGTTGTGGGATGCACATGGGCGTCAGATAAGGAAAGAAATGTTGGGCCATGGCCAGGTAATGTTTTTATTTGTTTTACCTTTTTCTATTTTCTGTTTTCCTTTTCAGATTTGAAATTGATTTATATTTTGAACCTTTCTTTGTAGTATTTATTTGTTCGGTATTTGCAATAATACTAAGGTATATTTAGTATCATTTGTGAACTTTTATTATATAATCTTTTTGTATTTCTTTTATTTACTCAATATGAACCCCTTTTTAATGATTTGTAGAAACTTTTCTTATTATTTTTCTCTCCTCTTTAAGTTATGGATTTCTGGAATGATATATTCTTATTTGTTTATAAGACTAAACTCTAGTTGGTTCAGAGTTTGAATATAATTTTTTATATGTATAATGATCCTATATCATTATTTGATGCATGAAATATGAAAGAACTAATATGATTCTTATTACTTCCATTAATTTGGAAAATGACAATGTATATATTCTATTATGATAAACAAAGAGGTTTAGGATTTTGGATTATGATTTTTACCCTAGGGTTTAGGGTTTTTCTTAATATACTTAGACTCCTTTATGGATGTGGTTAAAGATTCAATAACTAAGCATATTGTTTTCTGTTTGGGATATTTGATGACATCACCTTTAGTACTTGAAAGTTATATCTTGAATGTTTTATAGAATGGAATTGATAAAGATACTCCTAAGCACATTTAATTCTGATGGTTGGAATTGTCAGAGATGTGTTTATGTGATTTGTTGTAGGGAAATGTTCCTATCAAGTGATATAGATATAAGATGAGGAATTCTTAATATGGAATGGATATTATACTTGGTTTTAAGATTTAGAGTTGATTGTTTACCAAAAATTATTATCTTCCATAATTCATAATTCTAGACTTCTTATTAAGGAATTCCTTTCCTAGATATACTACCTTTTTCTATCTATCATCATGATTATCATGATGAGCTTTACTTCTCTAGAATGTTCTTATTCACCTTTTATTCTTCTAACTCATGGATGAATCTAATGAGTTTGATACTAAAGTATTTCATAGTTTTCTCATATCCTTGCTTGGTTGTATTTACTACTCTACTATTGATAGCCTTCCATCCAACAAATAGTTCCTTCAAACTCTACTCATAATCTTCTTAACCATTCATTACTAATGTATCTCTATTAGTGGTATGCATCCAACTACCTTTCTCTAAAGTTGACTATCCTTTAAGATGAATAACACCACTTCTATAACTCTATGCTCTACTAGCTCTAATTGAATAATATAATCCTATATTCACCTTACTCCAATAACTCACACTCCAACCTTAAATTATATTTATGTGGTTTGTAATGACTACTCTAGGATAACTTATCTCTACTAAGGTTCCAATCATGTTCTACCCACCAGTATTACTTATACTAAATATAAGCATTCAATATTGGTGGCTAAAACATCACCATTATAATCCTTTAATCATTTATTTCTTAAGTTCTTAGTTGGCTAAGCAAGACTTTATCAATCCTACTTTTCCATTATCTTGAAATTATCTTCTTAGTATCTAATATTAGATTAGGGTTATTTATGGACTATGCCCTCTTTAAAAGGTTTAAGTAGATGTTATGATAAGATCAAGAAATAGTCGATCAAGGATTGATAGTTAAAGAATTTGTGAATCATGGGAAATTACCCAACCTTGATGAACAACAGATATTAAGATAAGTTCCATAAAGATTGCTATAGAAAGAAAGATATTTAGTGAATGATCTTGACTTAGTCTCTTTCCAACTCCAACTCATTAAAGATTTTAAGGTTAAGTACTATTATACTCATAGTAGGAATAGATAAAAATAAGATAGGTCAGCATTAATCATTGCATTTTTATTATTCTAGTGGTAATCTTAACTTAGTATTCATAGGTTGATATGCTGAATAGTATGATATGATCCCTTAAGGATCATATATGAATCATTTAAGCAATGTGTTATGAGTGACATTTTATTATATCTGGTCTACCCTTAGACCAAATCATGTTTAACCAAATAAGGTTTTGGCAAAGGTCATATTGAAACTTATCACAATTAACTTGATGATCTACTTCAACTCCATCAACTTAAGAGAAGCTTCAATCAATTTGATAAGTTCTGTTTTAAAAGCGCGAAAATTATTCAGATTTTCTATGCATGAATGCAATGCACACATCTGGGTTCAGCTTATCTCTAAGCTCTAATGCTGGGATGTTACAGACTCTCCCCCTTAAAATAAACTTCGTCCTCGAAGTTCGCACACTCTCAGTTTCGGAGTAAGAAATTGTTGCAATGGTTGCTATATTCTCCACTCCATGATGACCTTAAATGGAATTAATTGGAGTATTCCATAACCTGATTAGATATCCTAATCCAATTCTTTTTATTTAATCATCAAACTTTATTACTATTTTAAGTACAGTTTAGAGGTTCTCGCTAAAACAATTTTTAAGTTTCTATATGCACGTTATTTGTGGTCAAAAGTCTATATTTCTATTCATGTCATAGTATAGTTGATACTGGTATTCCTTCCAAGATTGGATTTGAACTCATTTAGTCCATACCCATTGGAATTTCTTATTCTCAATACTTGTCCAGTTGGGTGTTATCTAATACTTCTGAAGGGTTACTTAAGAGTTGTTCCTTCTAGAATTGGTTGGTTAAATGTATCCTTTATCACCTTCAAGTTTATATATTTTTAAGGTTTTTTTAAATAATCTTTCATTATTACCTATAGTACTTTCTTCAACTTTCATTCATAATGTCTACTCTCCCCCTTAGGTTTTACTAATAGTCTTTAAACTACATACATAGAGACCATTGGTTCTTAAACTAGAATGTTGGTCCCTGTTCAGCTTATATTTTACCGGTTTAGGGTCCGATGAAAGATTATACGGTGTATCCACATAGTTGTGGATCTCCGAAGCAAATCTTTCAGCATTATATGTTGTACTTACTATTGGACATTTTCGCTGGGGTAAGTCTAACTTTGCGAAGCATCTCGAAAGACGATCGCCTTCAAAAAAAATTATACTTCCTTAGGTCTTACTTAACCTAGGCCAAATTTAATGCTCTTTATGCAACCATTAAGATGATCTGGTTAACTATGTCAACCCAATACCAGCTGCGGACAAAATACCAACTGTGGATCAGAATGTCGACTAGGGATTAAGTACCAAAGGCGGATCATTCTGGGTGGTAGGTATTACCTTACAGTTTCCGACCTACAACTGGCATTCCCTCTGAATTGTCAGAGCTTGAATACCCTTTTGGTTCCAAGGCATCTTCTTTGTACGTTTTCATGATACTTCCATGAACTTGGTACAACTCTTTCATTAACTTCTTAGCATCTTACCTACTTTGAATGAGCTTTTAGTTTAGCCTATCTTGTTGCTCCCTACACCTTCTACAACAGACTTTCTTCCTGAGCTGGCCAAAAAATGACCTATGCTCTATCTATCCTCCAAATGGTGTTAATACCCCTTATATCCTACTTCATCCTTCAATTCAGTCTTCCTTATGATCTCCGGAACTCGTCACTCCCTTACACGAATTACCGTTTCTATCTAGGTCAATACATCAAGTAATAACTGGGTGTTACATCATGCATTTGCACACCTAATTAAACTTCATGTATAGATCTAGTCAATCAAGAAGATCCAATAAGATCCAAAAGTCGACAAACAACAAAACATATACCATATATTACACATAGGTTTTAAATAATTTACAAAGGTACTAGATGTTCCAACGGTTTTCTCCATACGTATTGACACAACTATCTTACAAGAACTTCTTGTTCTTGTGGATATATCCTCACTTATTCCGGCAAACCTTTCAAACTACAATACGCATTACCCTCTATATACATTATTCAAGCACTCATCCCTTGGGATGTCGTTTCTTTCTTACTTCCATCTTCCTCTAGTGCTTCCTGGAGTTCCGTCCATGATGATGTGAAGTCCTACGACTGCCTTCTGGAGCATAAGAGCATCCAGGAGGTGCGTATTCTTGATTATAAATACCGAGACTGAGATTAGTCACTGAAAAATGACTAGAGTTGGCATAATCCTCTACAGGATATT
Organism: Avena sativa; assembly: GCA_916181665.1. Taxonomy (NCBI): domain Eukaryota; kingdom Viridiplantae; phylum Streptophyta; class Magnoliopsida; order Poales; family Poaceae; genus Avena; species Avena sativa. The sequence goes on along the minus strand of OV702280.1, from coordinate 384,482,274 downwards.
CCTGATTATCTGGTAACGCTTCTTCATAGTAAGTTGGCTCCTTAACTTTTTCTTGGATCCAGTCGTACAGATTGGTATAGTAGCTATCGGAATACTCTTCTAAGTTGATTGGATTGGTATCACCCCCATATGGTTCATAAGGCTCTCTATGGTTATAGTTGGTCTCTTCTCCGATACCTGTATCACAAGGTATAGGATTTCCTATGGTTCCACCTTGAGATTCTACTCCCCATTTATACTGGTTTGGCTCAGGGTTATTTGGAATAACTTTATTCCATTCCTGTTGTTTGGAGTTGTACTTGGCCCATAGGTCTTCAGGTGGCTTGAAATCATTTTGGTAATAGGCATAATTTTCTGAGTTTGGGTCATCGAACTCAGTTTCCTCAAACACTTCTCATGAAGGTATGTATTTGGGATGCCTAGCTTCTTTATCTAACTTCTTCCTACGTGCCATTGCTTTATCATGATTAGTAAAATCCTCAATGACCGTATCCAGTTTCTGAACTAAAACTTGGTGAGTGTTATAATAAGTGTTTAGCAAAGACCGATAACAATCCATATACTCTACAGCTAGAGTAGGTTCAGCTTGGACTAAGGTAGAGTGATCTAACTCATGTTCTGAGTTTGAGGTTTCATGTGGTATAATGGCATGAGTACTACCTTCTAGAGCTTGGGATTTTTGTTCTCGGATCATGGTTATGGCTGCTGCTACGGCAATCTGGTATGCAGATGCCATGCACCTTGCCTCTCCTGATGGCATTTCTCCCTTAAGTCCTAACTTCTTGGGTAGCATGATCATGACACGGTATTTAGCTAATACTTGTCCATCATAGTAACTGTAAATCTTGACCAGAAGTCTCGATTCACATTCCAAACTCCATAGAAGTTGTCGGAGATTATCTGTCCAATCCCCTCCGTAGTCATCCAACGTCCTGTTCATCACTTGAACATTCCGGGGTGGATATCGAGGTGCCATGTGGAACTTTGGATAAGAAATTATCATCAGTCACATAGAGTTAAAACTCTCGGGTAATGATCGGAATTGCAATCATATAAAAGAGTTATCGCACTAGTAAAATAACAGGATTATTCTCAATTGAATATCCCTCATATCACTAGGGAACTCTTTATTATCCCTAGGATGTGTTCTACAGGTTCTACCCATTTACTAGGTTTTCAACCTAAGATCAAAGCATATGCTCTGATACCAACTGCGGTGACCCAGCATACCACTGCATGATGTAGTATATTATAGTCTTTGACATAACACCAATGAAACACCGTTCACTAGTATTACATCCCTCAGAATGGCACAACAGAAATATAGCGGGTCCAATACATGGCTAAAGGTTACAACTCACTCTTTACACAAGATCCAGAGAGCACTCTAGGTTAAAGAGAGAAAGCACTTATTACGGAGAAGAATCAGAGAAGATCCAGAGAGCACTCTATTGTTGGATGCCGGTGCATGAAACAACACAACAGTGCCTTGTGTTGTTTCATGCCTTGTGTTGTTTCATGCCTTGTGTTGTTTCATGCACCGCCATCCAACAATATACATAGACCGCCATCCAATTATTTCATGATCCTATAAGATTCGATTGGGCAATACAACAAGATACATAGACCGCCATCCAACTGCATTTATGACTAGTAATCCACCTTCAGGTTATCATCTGAACCCCCTCCAGTATTAAGTTGCAAGCAACAGATCACTGCTTTAAGCAAAGTGTGTAAGGTATACAATCCACTTGTTCCATGAACAAGAGACCGTTGTTTTCTCCCTAGTGACAACAGCACATCTACTACCTTAGAGATTTTTGTCACTTCCCTTAGGTTAAATAGAGGCATGAACCCACTATCCAGCATAAATACCTCCTCTTGGAGTCACTAGCATCTACTCGGCCACGATAACTACTAGAAATGGAGAGCATGCAAGATCACAAATAACACAGACATGATAGAATCAATAAGACAAAACCATTAATCAATCTGACATAGTAATCTCAATATCCATCGGATCCCCATAAACACAACATGCATGATTACAAATAGATGAGATCTTGATCATGAACGGAGATCACAAGATCTAAACATGGAGGCACAAAGGATGAGATACAACCATCTAGCTACTACATGGACCCGTAGTCCAAGGTGGAACTACTCACACTTTATACCGGAGAAGAAGGCTTCCAGGATGATCTCCCCTCCGGCAGGGTGCCGGGAAGAGCTTCAGATCCCTCCCGATCTAGGGACGATGGTGGCGGCGGCTACAGACTGTTTCGTGGAATATTGATCAGTACTTAGGGTTTCTGCATCAGGGGGACTTTATAGGCGAAGAGGCGAGGCAGGGGGCGGCCAGGGTGGTCACACCCCCTGGTGCGGCTAGGGCTTGGCCGCGCTGCCAGGGGGTGTGGCCCCCTGCTGCCCCCCCTCCGTCTCATATTCTGGCTCCGTGTTCCCCATGGTAAAATATTGACTTTGGCTTTCGTCCCGTCCAATTTCAAGAATATTGATTTTCTGCCTTTTCTAGAACCAAAACAGAATAAAACAGGCAACTGGCATTGTGCCATCTTGTTAATAGGTTAGTCAAGATAAACATATAAAACACCTCAAAGTAAAGACAAAGCAAAGTAGATACTAAACAAGCATGGAGCATAAAAAATTATAGATATGTTTCCGGCGTATCAACGACCACTAGTACGGGCAGGCCCGCCCGTACCATGTGGCAACGGCTCCGTCTCGTCAAACCCTACAACTTTCGTGAAGACGCCTATATATTTTGAGGCTCCAGCCGCCAGCCAGAGAGCCGCCATTCTCAGATTTCATCACAACACCAACAATATAGATCCACACCATTGTTCATCCATTCCATCATCCATCCCCTCCATTAGCCATAGCCATTGCTTTGTACTTTAGATCTCCTTGTGATTTGGCGGCCATTATAAGAATATTCGATTTCAATCTAAGTATTTTGCACAATGTTTTCTATCCTTGATCTATTTGTTATGAGTGAGTAGTCCCCACGGGCTGCAGGTTGGGGAGAAACCTCGCATCAACTATGTGCATATAATCATGGGAGTATTGTATTTTTTTTGCAATTGAGATTTTTATCTTTTGTTTGATTGTCTCTTGTCTCGATCTATGAACTTGTAGGTACCCAAGATCTCATGGATTGATAAAGGATTGAGGTGAGATACTTGGCTAGCGATGATCTCATAGGAACCCTAGTGACAGAAAGGGTAGTACGGTCTTCGCTTAGCGACCCATTCGGGATCACAATAACATCATCACTTAATGCTTTAATCTGTGTTCTACACTTAACAATCGTTTGTAACCCATGGCTTCAGTGGCTCTCAGTTGGATTAAAAGTCTATTTTTATGCTCGCTGCATCACGGGGGCTCTAGTATATTAGGATGTGTTGCCCACAAGAGATTATCTCCATTCAAACATTATATATGACTATGCTTATTATTATCTTTTATCCCATATGATGTGCAACTGTAGGTGGATCTTCAACCCTGGCCTATCTCCATCCATTGATTCAACCCACTATAAAAGTAAACTAGATTGGTCCGGTAAACTAAGGTAAAACAAAGAAACAAAGTCTTGTAGACGTGTCCTTTTTATTTCCTTTTAGCATTGTTTTCCAAGGTTCGATTAAACCTTGGTCTTGTAAAAAAAGCTATTATACTACATCCGTGAATCCGGATCGAAGGTATCACTAACACACATCAAAAATACCAGGGAACTGATCACATGAGGGACCCCACAATCCCAAGAGTCTTTCCAAAATCTCACACCATCACCATTATTAAAAATAATACCCCTCCTAGCAAGATAAGTTTCTCTGGCCTGAAGTAAAGATTTCCAACAAGGAGAGTCATTAAGTCTAGGTACAATAGATGTAATAGTTTCTCTCCTAAGTTATCTTGCTTTGACAATTCTTTGCCACAAGCCATCTTGTTTCTCCAATTTCCACCACCATTTCACTAAGAGATTAATATTTTGCTTCCTCAAATCCTTGATGCCCAAAACCCTTTTTTCTAAGATCTGCAAACCTTATCCCACATCACCATATAATAACTTTTAGTATCTTTCCTTTTTCTATCAGAAAAACCTCCTCAAATTCTTGTTTACTTTCTCAATGAAAGTTTTCCTAAGCATGGGATAGTATAAAATGGTACAAAGAGAGGCATCTATCAGGGATTTTTTCCACCAGAAGACATGGAACTACCCACCTAGGCATCTAATTTTTCACCAACTTAGCATCAATGAAATACCAATCAGAATTCTTAAGAGATAAGGCAGAAACAGGTGCCCCCTAGGTATTTCATAGGTAAAGAACCAACTTGATAGCCAAACAAATTAGAATTGAACTCAGCAATAGTATTATCACCACCAATAGTGTAAATCTCACTTTTCATGGAGTTAAATTTTAAACCAGACATCAACTCAAAGATGTATAAAATTAATTTTAGATTAACATTTTTCAGGACCATGACTAATGAAAAGGACCGTATCATCTGCATATTGCAGAACAACCACACCCTTATCAATCAATTTAGGAGAAAAACCCTCAAACGGATCATTGGACTGAGCTCTCAACATCATTTTAGTAAGGCATTCAACAACCAGATTAAATAGAGTAGGAGAGAGAGGATCTCCTTGTCTTACTCCCTAGAGCTAGTAAAATAAGGACCCATCTCATTATTAAGCTTCATAGTCACAATAGCTTCAAGTAAATATTTTTTGATCCAAGAACAAAAAATATCATTGAAACCCCTAATATGCAAGCATTCGAATATGAAGTCCCATTTGACTTTGTCATATGCTTTTTAAAATCCAATTTGATCATCACACCACATTGTTTTCTAACATGAGTATAACTCTTGAAGGGACAACACACCATCCATGATGTTTTTTTCTTAATGAAAACATTTTGTTGGATGTTGAACAGCTTGTGAGCATAAGGTTCCAATATAATTGTTAAAACCTAGTGATCCACTTCTACACACATCTCAAAAGAAAAATAGGTCTGAACCGCGTAATCTTGTCAGCCCCCACCACTTAAAGAAGTAAAGTGACCACACCATAATTCAACGTTTCAAATCCAAACCCCTGATGACCCACAAGTGTAGGGGATCACAACAGTCTTCGCGGGTAGTATTACCCAATTTATTGATTCGACACAAGAGGAGCCAAAGAATACTTGCAAGCCTTAACAACTGAGTTGTCAATTCAGTTGCACCTGGAAATAGTTCTTGGTCACAGAAGTTTATCAGTAGAAATAACAAAACAACAGCAACAGTGAAACAGAAGCAATAGTAACAGTAACAGTAAACAGTGGGATTCGAGTGCGGTAGGCATAGGGATGGATGGACGGGCGTTGCATGAACGAGTCTAAACATGTAACTTCAAGATCTAGGGCATTATAGATAAATAATAACAAGCATCCAAGTGCTAGATAATCCTAGGCATGTGCTTCATATATAGTCATACGTGCTCGCAATGAGAACTTGCACAACATCTTCTGTCCAGCCAGCCCGTGGCAGCGGGGCCTCTAGGGAACTACTGGCAATTAAGGTGCTCCTTTTAATAGAGCACCGGAGCAAAGCATTAACACATGTGATCCTCACACCACAGCCATCCCCTCCGGTTGTCCCAATTATTGTCACTTTGGGGCCTTTGGATCCGGACAATGATATGTGTACACAACTTGCAGATAAGATCACAAACAATACTATCATAATGATTCAATAATAAGTTCAGATCTGAGATCATGGCACTCGGGCCCTAGTGACAAGCATTAAGCACAACAAGTTGCAACAAAGTCAAATAGCACTAATAGAGATACTAGGCACTATGCCTACAATCTTATTCGATTACATGATATAACTCATCCAATCCCTACCATCCACATAGCCTACTGCGGGGGATTACTCACTCATGGATGAGGGAAACATTGATGGTTGATGGAGAGGCGTTGGTGATGACGATGGCGATGATTGTTCCCAAATTCCCATCCCGGCAGGGTGCCAGAACGGAGTTTCTGGTTCCGAATTGCGGCTTCTGGTGGTGGCGGCGTAGCGGAACTCTTTTTAGAAAAACGTCGAACCCCCTTCGGTTTTTAGGTCAAGGGGTAACTTATAGGCGCCGAGGGAGCCTGAAGAGGTGCCTCGGGTGGCCGCACCCCTAGGCGCGGGCAGGGCCCACCCGCGCCTGGCAGGGGTGTGGCCCCTCCAGGCCTCCTCTCCGTTTCGTCTTCTCGCCCGTGGATCTTTTAGTGAAATATAATTTTTGGCATATTTTCCAGGATTTTTCCTGATAGTTGATTTTCTGCACAAAAACCCAGACACTAAGGTAATTCTGCTGAAAACAGCGTCAGTCCGTGTTAGTTGCATCTAAATCACATAAGTTTAGAGGAGAAACAATAGCAAAAGTGTTCGGAAAAGTAGATACGTTTTGGACGTATCAACCTTAAGGAAAAAATAGTGGAAAATAAGCATGATTTTAGGTTTAACCAACTGCTAGTAGTGTTGAAAAAACTCAATGTCAATGTTGTCTAGTGCAAGATCCCTATTGCCATCCATGGAAAACAAAGCATTTTCTACCTCCTCCACAGTAAAAGGTCTAGTTAGATCATTATTATCATCCACACTAATAGTTTCCTCAATGCTCCACAGGTCACCACATAAATGGAACAAGTTACAAGGAGAAGGACCAAACAAATCCTTATAATACTTAGTGGCATGAGCTAAGAGATTTATAGTACCCTCAATGAGTATAGCTCCATTTTCAAGGTGTAAATGGTATTTTTACATTTTCTACCATTAGCTACTCTATGGAAATAAGCAGAATTATGGCCCCTTTTAATAGCCACCTCTCATTAGATCTTTATAACCAAAAAAGCTGCTCATCATCAAAGATTTCATGCAGCTCAAAGAGGATGTTCGTTTTTATGTAATTTTCAAGGGTTAACGGGGCTAATTCTTCAGCCCCTTCCAAAACATGAAGTTCCTCTTTCAATTCTTTTTTACTTTTTCTAACATGCCCAAATAAATTTGATCCCCAACCCTTAAAATGTTTTCAATTTGATATTTAGAACATCAATAGGATCAGTACTCCTAATAGGTTTCTTCCAAATCTCCCCAAATTTATCAGGAAATCATCTCTTTTAAGTCAAGCAATATTAAATCGAAATTCTCTGTATTTTGTAGCCACATTATTACAATCACCAGTCATTAGTAATAAAGGACTATGATCAGATCAGAAACCAGCTTCCTAACTTAAACAAGAGGGAAAATATCTTCCCAGTCAGGAGACATGAGGACCCTGTCCAATTTTTCTAGAGTAGGATTTCTTTGCTTGCTAGACCAAGTATAAGCTAAACCATATATGAATCTCTCACTCCAAGCAAATGAATAATAGAATTAAACGCATCAGAATAATGGGACAAATGGGTATTTTTATTATTCAACGGTGTCATGGTGCATCAAACAAGAAAAGTTGATAAGAAATAGATCATATCCACAACTATGTACTTGGATTCTACATGGAAACTCCTTTTGGCTCATGAGCTCCAGTACTCCCTACATATTAAAAAGTTTTAAAAAATATTTATAGGTTTTAAAAAATTGTGAATAAATTCCTGAAAGTAGCTACTATAGAAACGTGCAAGGCGGAGGTTATGCCGGCGCCTACAACAAGGCGTGGCTGACATTGGTCATGGCCATGGTCAGTGGCGATGCAGGTGAGCACGGGGGACGGTGTTGGGGAGCGCGAGGAAAGGCCGAGATGGTGTGTGGAAGAGCATAACGAGGACAGAGGTGGAGGGGATGCCGCCATAGTAACTCTCACACCATACCTAGACCCTCCCATCCACCCTTCATTCTCCATCTAATGGCCCATGAAAACTTGACCAGACTGAATGGATAGTAACTTGACCGGACTCTAACGGCATAGTAACTTGCTCCCAGCATTGTTTGCACAAGAGATTCAGACTTGCTTGTTTTTACCGATTCTGAAGCAATACTAGCTGAAAACTGAAGCATATTTATAGCGTTTGCACAAAACTAAAGCAATACGTGTTGTTCGCACCAAATCTGAAGTAAAAAAGTGTTGTTTGTAGATGGAAACTGAAACAATACTTATTGTCTGCACCGAATCTACAGACTACAATTTTGACTGTTTTAGAATGCAGTTTCCATAATCTGAACAAATCTAAAGCAAAACAAATAGTTCATGCATTCAGGCTGAACCAAGAATTGAAGCAATACAAACTGAAAATCAGGCTGAACCAAGAACTGTAGCACTTAACACTGAAATTCTCCATATTAATAATTAAAGGAGATGACACTTAGCACTCAAATCTGTAGCTACAAGTGCTATAGTTTAGCAATAAATCTGCATACTTAAAGATTAGGCCATTTCACTTGTACACTTTGGCCTAAAAAGACTATAGTTAGCCTCCAAAATACTCCCAAAATACTAAAGTTAGCCCCAAAATCCTATATACCAATTTCTAGATACTAGAATAGATTTCCTTCATAGAGAATGTCATCATCACAAGTAGGAGCTGTCAAGATCTGAATAAAACTTCCAATGACATTGTATTCTTAATGCACCACATTTGCTCCTTTCTTCTTGCCATCATTCTCCACTTCTACTCGAGGTTGTACACCATCATTATTTTTTTGTTGCTGCCAATGAAAAATTAGATATATTAGTGCAAGATGAGTGACAAGATTATATAGGAAATCCCAGATTGCAAAATACGTTTGCTCCCTTTGTTGTTGATGTGGCAGATTTACTGTCCCATACCAGTAAATTCTATATGAATGGATAATAGACAAATCCAAGTATATTGCTGGACCAAAAGAAACGAGTTGTTGCATACGAGGTACAGTATGGAATGATAAGCTTTAACCCTGGAGAGGAAACTAAAAACATGGTGGCGCATACTTGGACTGTGAAATGCTGTTTATGATAATGAGCATACAAAAACACATTACACACGGAACTTACTTGACCAAAATCTCCAGATATTTGTTGCCTTTTTGGATTGAACTCTTTGCAAACATTTGTGAGCGGCCTTTTTTTTGGGTTGTTTCTTGCAAAAGAACGACCAGAATATCCAGTGATCACTGTATGCTTCAGGCCTGCACATGAAACACTTAAGAACAGGGGGAAATACTGCACTATGTATCACTCTGGCATAATGCCCATTGACTCAATGGCATGATTTAACATTTTCCTAACAATCTATGTTGCATGGATAAATGGCAACATCAGAGAATTGTTCCAATTTGAATTCAAGAGTGTGCACTCATTTTACGTAAACTAATTTCTGATAATTTTCCATAATTTCTAGCATGACTTCTATAAGAAAACAGAGATAAGGAAAGGAACCAACAAATGCAGGAGTGGAAAAGGAATATGGTTCAAACTAACATGGGCCTGCATGCCATCACAAGTTTATTGGACCCTAACAATGATGATTTCCAGGGATCATATGTTCACTCAGAAGGTCATATTCAACGAATTTAGCTGAATTTATTTCTGATCGGATCCTAAATTTTTAGTGGGGCATATTAAGTGACTAAACACAGCCTACAAGACTGGAGGACCGAGAACACCTGCATTGTTTTAAGCAGTTAGAAATCACAACAAGTACTCACAAAGTGCAAAGGACACTATCAGGCATGACTTGTTTTGAAATCTGGAAGCACAAACAAAAAGAACCAGAAATCAGTTAACAAAAGGAACATTGAATATGCAACTCAAGGGAGTTTCTCTACACCAAAAGTTTTCAAATAGATCCAAGAATGTATGAATAGGGCAAAAAAACAGGCCAATGAAACTAGAAAGCTAAGGGTAAAGGGTGTAACAATACTTGGAAAAAAGTGTACTTGTGCATGGGCCACAAGATGGTACTACTCTTAAGGGTAAGTGTAGCAGGGCTTGCAAAATAGCGATGACAAAACAGGATTAAGAACAAATGACAAAGAAATGATTGTAACTTGTAACAAGGATGACTTGAGCCACAATATTATTAGTAACAAAGCCAAAGTGGGCACAAAACACCAACTTTAAATGAGTTATAATTGACTCCCTCTATAAGAGGATGTGAGATTACATTAAAAGGGAAGGAATGGTCACAAGCCACTTAAGAAAAACCCCTATGCAGAAGTGAAAAACAATGGGAAGTTGATTACAGGTATGTTGGAGCAAAAACAAGAAATAAATTTGATGTTACCTTCATTGCAGGAAGCTTCAAATGAGTGCCCCTGTAGTGCAACTCTGTGTATACCAGCTTGCACACACTGAACTGCAAATTAAAATGTTCCAGACACTATGAATATGCAGTTAAGAGAGAAAAAGAAAGACTACAGACAGGAAATATACTACTCCCTTCGTCCAGAAAAGGATGTCGCAGATTTGTCTAGATACGCTTGTATCTAAACATGTATTAGTATATAGATACGTGTGAATCTAGATAAATCTACGATATCTAATTCCGGACAGAGGGAGTAGTAAAGATAGCTTTTAACTGAAAGTAGAAACTGGAAGACACAGGGAAAAAAGTTAACTAATAATATCCGCCAGCCAGGTTGATTCCTCACGTGATACTCCTGACACTGAAAAGATGATTATAATTACAAATATGTGTTGATTAATCGTTTACTACAAGAACGTTTGTAAGGAAGATAATACAATACTGTGGACCAACATACCTACAGAATTCCCCTTGCAGTAACTTGAAGATGGTAGGCTAGATAAAGCAAAGAAGATAGTCTGAATGTTAAAAACAAAAAAACAGCAAACCAAACAATGCTTTAGTTATAGTGTACCTCCTCTTCTTCTGAAGGTAGAATTTGGCAATATCAGAAGCTGGAGTTCGTTCTCTTTCCTTCATGTGATGCCTCTGGTGAGAACTAGAGAAGATTATAGACACAATGTACATGTCAAATAGATCACCACTAAAACTGAAATCAACCATATACTTGACAGAGTAAGGTATGACTAGATCGATTGGATTTAGAACATGAGTGAGGATTTAGGTACAAGGACGCATACCAGGATCCGATGGGGAGAATGTTGTGTGGCTTGTCTCGGCAGTTGGGCAACCACAGCAGGTCATTGAACTCGGGAGTCTTTGTGATCAAATCCTTGGCAATCTCTGCAGCATTGAACCTCATATAAGACCAGTCGATGGAGGCCCTGTAGTACAGAACGACATGTTCAAAACCTGGAAACAAAGGTATAATGGATGAAGAATCATGTAAATTGATCAGGTAGATAAGAATCAATCACCGAAAATGCTCGTAGCGGAGCATGGCCGAGAACACTCTGCTGAGCTTCACAGTGCCGGGGTCAGAGTTGGGGTACCTCTTAAGGTTGCGCCCATACTCCCCCGCCATCAGAGCTCCGTCTGGTTCGCCGGCGGCAATGGAGTGAAGGGCTTTGAGAACCTGGAGGAAGTTGAAGAAGACAGAACCCCCGCTGCCAAGCATGTGGACAGAAGGCACAAAGCGGGAGGCATACTTGATGGCATTGTCCCACTGGCCCAGAAAAACAAGGTGATGCAGGTGCTCGATGCTGAAAAACACGTTCGTTTCATGGAGAAACCTGAATGTGAGTGCAAAGGAAGGATCAGAACCACACAGAACAATATTTTAGCAAGTAAGATATGTAGGAAGTTTAGGTGTGGCTCTACGCTTTGAAGGTGGAGCTAGAGCTGTGCCGCCGGAGGAAGGCGAGGAGGCGGCGGTGACGAAGCCGCGACACACAAGGGTACTCCAGTGGGCGCCGCACTTGCTTGCTCTTGGCGGAGAAGGAGACCTCCATCATGCTGAGGTTAGAAGATGCTGATAACTCTCGCTTGCATTTTGCAATTGCTGGGGTAGGGTGGGTTGGTCAATTGGGGGTCAGGTTCATATATATATATATATATATATATATCTGGGGAGTCCTTTCTTGTCTCCAATCTCATTTATTCACTAGTGATACATTGGAGAAACAATAAATAACTGTACCCTTACCTTTATGGCAGGAATCTTCAAATGGATGCTCATCTTGAACAACTCGGTCCATACCGGCTTGCACAGAAATATCTGGATATATTAAAATAAGTTCAAGATACTATGAATATAGACCATTATGAAAGAAGAAAGACAACTATAGTATACAAGCAAATCGGAAATAGGTTATTTACTACAGATAGCTTGTAACTGAAAATAAGAAGTTAACAACGGGAGGAGGGGAAAAGAACTTCACCAATAAATTTTGTCAGCAAGGCTCTTTCCCCAAGTGATAACCCTGACAACCGAGCATGATTACAATTAGTCGCAGATTATAAGATGATTACAGGAAAGTTAATAACATAGTATCAGAAAGTATACCTAAAGAACTCCCCTCACAGGGGCTTAAAGATAGCAGGCTGGACAAAGCAGAGCAGATACATGAGTGTCTGAATGTTGAAGAAACAGAGATATCGGGGAACCAAAGAGTAATTTAGTTATGATGTACCTCCTCTTCTTCTGAAGGTAGAATTTTACAAGATCAGAAGCTGGAACTGGGCCTATTTTCTTCATGTGATGCCTTCGACTAGAACTAAATATTATGAACACAAGGTACAATCAAGTCAGAGCAGGTACCAATGAAAGTGAAAATCAGTTGTATACTTACTGAGAATGTACCAATTCGGAACAAGACAAGAGTGAAGATTTTATTTAAGTAGGAAGAATAAGCATACCAGGATCGGATGGGCAGAATGTTGTGTGGCTTGTCCCGGCAGTTGGGCAAGCGGACCAGGTCATTAAACTCAGGAGTCCTAGCGATCAAACCCTTGACAATTTCCGCGGCCTTGCACCTCACGTGGTGCCAGTTAATGGAGGTCCTGTATTAGAGTCAGAAAAATGTTCAAAAAACTGGAGGTGTTTATGCTACAGTGGCATGCGGAATCAAGCGAGCCTATAGTGTCTCGCTGATATGAATCGATCACCTAAAATGTCGTTTTTTTTGGTTAATTGAGAAACACAGTGGGATCATTTTTTGTATCCCTCGGAGTAACCTGAGCTGCTCCGAGCGGCGCAAGGCGGAGAGCATGCAGATGAGCTTGACGTTGTCGAAGCTGGGATTGGGGTGGTCGATGAGCTGGCGCTCATACAGCTTCGTGATTGTGGCGCCGTCAGGCTTGCCGATGGCCATGGAGTGGATGATTTTGTGTATGTTGAGGAAGCTGAAGAAGAGGTGTCCCTCCTCGCCGAGCAAGTCGACGTAGGGCACGAAGCGGAAGGCGTACGCGATGGCTTCGCCCCACTCGCCCTGCCTCGCGAGGCGCTGCAGGTGCGCGACGCTCAAGAACACGTTCGTCTCCTGGACCAGCCTGAACGCGCGCGCGCGCGTCCACAGGGTGGAAGGATCAGAGCCACGCAAGCATCCATATATATGCTAGCAAGCGAGAAATCGAGTTAAGATTTAGAGGGGGTGGTCGTACGCTTCGAAGGTGGAGATGAAGCCGTGGCGCGAGAGGAAGGCGAGGAGGCGGCGGCGACGAAGCCGCGACACGCAGGGGTACAACACGTCCAGGGAGCGCCGCACGGAGGACCGCTTGCGCTTGCCGGAACAGAACCGACGGCCGGATCCGACGCCGGGAACCCTCATCACGGCGAAGTTGCAAGGCCGATTTGGCGATTTTTCGGATGGATTGGCCGACTGGGGGTCAGCCTACATATATATATCTCGGGGCGTCCCTTTCCGTCTCTCCCATCATCATATCCCCTCTCCCTCTCATATCCCCTCCTCTCCCGCTTCTCTTTCCCTCTCCTTTCCATGTTTTTTTTATAGAGGACCCTTCGCATGTTTAACGAGCCGTTCTTTTTTTCGCGACAAGCGCAGAGAAAGTATCCAATAAAAATGTTATTTTAGCGGTGTCCCGTTAGATTGAAAATGTATGGTCCAGATCAATCCTTCAACGGTTCCATGCATTTTGCAAGGAAACGCCCGCGCGTCCTCTCTGAGCATTTTGCAAAGAAAAACTCCTCACTGTAGCGAAGATCCCAACGAGCCCTATCATACTGTGTGTAGGTCATCTACGACCTATTAACTTTTCGGCATTTATTGTTTTGGTCTACGAAAGATTAGAAACAGGCAGCCTATCGGGTCAAATCTAATTTACGGTCTTTTAGTATTCTGGTTTTATACTGTTTCGGCCCACCAAAAATCCAATAAAGTTACTAAAATCCCATCAGGTCATGGCCCATTACTATCCCGTGAAATGATGTGACCACTACTACTTTGATAAGGCAAAGGTCTATTACTACTCTTTATTTATGGCCCATCAACATCCGACCTTTGAACATGTCATTGTTTGGGTTGGCTACAGTTTTGACTCATGGTTGATCCAGTGTGGGTCTGGTAATGAAATGGTCAATTTTACATAATGTCAATATTGGCCCAAACATGTAGTTGTTATATGTAGGCCCAAGACCAATTAGACCGAGCAGAAGCCCATTGACGGCCCAACACAGTTAAGGCTTGTTCAATAATAATATCGTTATATTGTGTTGATATGGACGTCCATTTTTTGAGATCGTCATTTAGATATATGTCATGAATAGGAATTAATACAAAATTTATATCAGCTAGAAACCATTAAATTATTATATAAGCACCACAAATTCAATAGAAATAAAATTCAGCATTACACAAACATGAAAGTTCACTCGAATCTTAGAGGTTATATTTAGGGAGCTTCGTTCATCAGAAGTGTATCGAGTGGATGACCCTCTATGTTTTACTACTATTAGAGCGTACCCTATACAGACTACCTCGTATTAGAAACTAATCATAGCTTTGCTCTGACATCGCACCATCTTCAACTCCTCTTCGTTGCTCTCGTGCTGTCCTCTCTCTCTCTGTGTGCTCATAGTCTCTTCCATTGTTTCAAAACACAATAAAAAAATTTGACATGTAGATTATTGGAAAGAAGTTGAACCTTTAAAAAATTTCTATGGTTTATTGATATATTGACTACCTGGTCCTTACATTCAAAAAGATATTTGGAAAACTTTAAGAGAATTCCAACACTTAATTGTAGTTTAAATTTGATATAATTTTGACAAATCGATATAAAGTTATTTAAGTGGGCGAAGGTAGCTAGGAAACTTGAAAACTCACCGAACTTGTGAATTGTAAGTAAAATATGGTCCATTCTATCTGAAAACTAGGATTGTGACGTTTCGAGCCATATTACTTTCATTACAGAACAAAAAAACATTCATATCACATGGAAAAATAAAAATGTTTCTTTTGTAATGGCTGGAAATGTTGGAATGTTGACTATCACTCTCAAAATCGTCAAAAGAAAAAGTTGATCATGCTGTAATCATCAAATTAATTTAAATTGCCATAAAAATTTAGCTCGGGTATACTAGATTGTTCTTGGATCATGATGGTATATCCAAGTGTAACACCCTCAGAATCGGCCTTATGCAAGTTTCAGCGCTTCCCGCCAAACCCGCATAGAAACGATTCAAAGGTGCCCACCAGGCACTTGCGTGCGGGTGGAAAACGAAGTAATAACATTACACAACAGTCCTCGATGGGACCCACAGAACAGATATATATATATAACGGCGACTCCATGAGTCAAGAATACAGATATAATATACAAAGATCCAAATCACCTTGAAAACGATAGAGCGACCAGCTACGGACAAGATGCAAATGGGGCCAAGAGCCCTGAAGAATAACCAATGGCGTCCATAACCCTGCCCAGGCCAAGCCGGAAGGGTAATCCTGCTAACGACGTCGATCTCAAAACCTGCTTAAACAAAAGGGGTGCCGACAAAGGGCAAAGAAAAAAGAGAGAACGGTCAGTACTGAGGCCAGTACACGGCGAGACTAGAATTCGGCGGTCCTCGCCTACACAGGTATGGTGGACTGAAGCGGCAGCGGCAGCATGCACTAAACAACCTATAGAGACTCGATACAACTAGCGGCAATCAGAGAGGGGTAAGAAGGACCTATTCGGATCCAACCTGATGCTACCATCAGACAAACCCATCCTGGTGTTTCCCCCCTCGAGACCAAACGAGGAAGTCAACCGAGGAACTCACACAGTTGGCAGTTTTATTTATTCGGTTATAATTGCAGCAAATTACTAGTCAAATATAGATAATCATCCTGATAAAAATAAGCAGTGGGCACTTTTAGTTAACCATTCCGTTATAGTTGCACCACTTACTAATCGGATACAAATAGCATGAGATAACCCAAAAAAAACCAGCAGTTGTTGATACTTTTATTTAGCCATTCCGTTGTAGTTGTAATACTTACTAGTCAGATACAATGGTCGCAAGCGACAACCCAAACAAGCAATTGTGGGCAGTTTTATGTAGCCATTCCATTATAGTGAAGCTGATTACTAGTCATTATAAAGTCAAATTTATAGCACTACTTTAGTTATAGTTGTCTATGATCGAGATACTATGCTCCAAGTCGTCCATAACCGCGGACACGGCTTTCAGAAAGTTTTAACCCGGCCGGGGTGCACAAATAGCAACACACACGATCGACCTCGGAAAAACCAAATCAAAACCCAACGAGGCTTTCACGACAAAGCAATCACAGGATTCAGAAATATTTCAGGGGGCCACCCGTTGGAGTACACCCGCAACGAAGTAAGCTAGCTCCGAGACGGACCCGAGGTTTGGGTGGACGGCTGTGAACGACTGGGAACCCAAAACTGGGCTTGTCGACACCGCGAAAACGTGTCCCGATCCTAAACAGTACAGTGTGCTCCTCGCACAATCGTAAATAAAGCAGTAAAGCATGGCATAAGTACAGGATCGTAAATAAAACCTCAAACTAGTTTGTGGCCCCAAGAAATAAGACTGAATCAAGCTCTGGCTAAGGGGGGCCCATAATTCCCCGTATGTGGATAGCGCGATAAATCAAGGAACAGGTATCAAGTACTCGGGGTCCTACGGGACACAAGTGGGCGGTCGGAAACCAAATATTATCTATCACCCACCGATGCCTCTGCTTACTTACTTCAATTTTAGTTGTTAAACAGGAATTAAAGTGAACGATAAGTAAAACCATGATCATCTCCATCAACAACATGCGGCCATACACCAACAACTGTGGCCCTTGACGACACGCAACAGCACTTGAGCAAGCGACTACGACGCGCAAGTCCCACTATCTACCAAACAACAGATAATAGGAGGTGTCCAAGGCAATATAAGGCTGCAAGGGATATCACGGGTACGAAAACTAGAGCACCGCAACACAGATAGCAATAGATCAACAGGAGGGAATAAATACTATAAAAGTAAGATAGGTAGAAAGGGGGAGATGCTCGCCTGAAAACATTGCCGAAGGTTCAACCGAAGATCGGGGCGACACTCGCATCAACTCAACGGCCTTATCCGCGAAGAAGCAAAACACTAGAAGAAACACCGGATGCACTATTTAATACTACGGCAAAAGATCGGGCATGATGCATGCATGATGTATGACATGGCAAAGGTGCGATGCAATTGGGCAATATTAAGCGGAACCGGGGGTCCCGACAATTAATTGAACGGTTCAAGTTATTTAGCTACCCCGCAAATTAAATGTTGTCTTAACAAGGCAAATTATATCACCGGTGCGCTACACAAATTTAAATGAGGCCAATATAAGACTAGATTTGCCCGCATATGGGCCCCATATTTAATTATTAGGTGAATCGGCATAAGGCCCCCAAACCACACAAATATGCATGCGAGTATGACAATTTAATATGCAACAATTCATATAGATGGCATTTATAAAATAGGGTTCGGGAAAAGGTTCACACATTAGGGTTCGGCAGATCTTGGGGTTCCGGGGGTTCGACGGGGTTCGGGGTCCGGTCTCGGGTTTCAGGGTTCGACGGGATCGGTCTCGGCAGGAACATTCTCGAACAACGGGGCAGATCTTGTCGCATCCGGGGTCTCGGTGTCTGGGGTGAAGTACTCGGCGTCCTCGAGGGAGTACTTGGCGCACATGTGGCCTTCGGATTCCATGACGATGATCCTGTCGTTACGACGTCGGGGTCTCGAAATCTGTGAAGAAAGCCTTGGCGTCCGGTGGGATCGCTCTTCGGGTCTTGGTCGGGTCACCGGTAGTTCTTGGTGTCCAGGGATGCTCCGGGTCCGGGGTTCGCCGCTCCGTGAGGTAGATCTTGTCAACTCGGCTTCATCGCCCCTAGTTCCCACGACGAAGTACTCGGGATCCCAATCGATTGTCGGTGTCGAGCTTGTTGTCACAAATATCTTGAAGGGTTCCTGGCCTCAACGGGAACGGTCTTGTGTGGACTTTGGTTCTCATCCCGTGTCGGCCTTGGTATCTTGAACGGCACCGTAGATCCTGTGGCCGCCTTGGACTCGCCGGCACAACAACTGGGCAGACGCGCTGGCAGGCTCGGTGACGTACGGAGGCGACCGGCGGGGCGAGAGGACGGTGGGGAACTCGACGGCGGGCTTCGGGCCGCACGGGAGAAGGGCGAGGTAAGCGGCAGAGGCGAGCAGCGGGGCGGGTCGACCGGCGGCGGGCTCGGGGAGGTCGAACGGCGGCCGGCGGAAGAGCTCGCGGCGGGGAGGCTCGAGAGGCAGAGGGGGCGCGGAGGGGCCGAGGCGGCGCCGGGGAAGGAGGGGCGCGGGGCCGGGGACGCTGGCGTGGGGCGGTGACCGCGAAGCCGCGCGGCGGCGCTCGAGCGGGGCCGGTGAGGCGGAGGAGGCGGAGCGGCTGCCGGCGGGGCGAGGGAGGTTGGCGGCTCGGGGCGGAGGCGGCCGGCGCGCGAGCGGAGGTGAGGGGAGGAGGGCGCAGCGGGGAGAGGCAGACGGGGGAGAAGGAGCCGGCGGGAGGTGCGGTTGGGAGAGGCCGAGCGGGGAGGTTGGTCGCCGGCGGCGGAAGGGGAGGGCAGAGGCGGCCGGGACAGTGGGGCGAGGCGGAGCGGACGGGGGCACCTGGGGAAGACGCGGGGAGGAGGGGTGAGGAAGAGGAACAGGGGCGGGGCCGGTGGGACCCAGGGCGGCAGGGGCTGTCGGCTTGGTGCGCGTGGGTTGGTGGGGGGGCGTGCGTGCGTGCGTGCTCTGCGTGTGTGCTGTGTGTGTGTGCTGGGGTGGGTCCCAGGGAGAGAGAGAGAGGGGGAGAGAGAGAGAGGAAGGGAAGAGGGGCTGGTGAGGTGGCAGCTTTTGATTGGAGGGGGGATGGCCAAGGGTGATGTGGCAGCCTGGGATAGGTGGGGGTGATGTGGCTGGTTGGGTGGGTAGAATAGGTCTGGGTATAAAAAGGATTCGGGTGGGCTGGTGTGGTGGACCGATTTTATTCCGGGGGTGGTCGTTCGGGTCGAATCGGCCCGTTCGACTGCCCCACTAAAAATAATTAAAAAATTTGTTTGTTTAAAACAAGGCTTTTGCAAACCGATAGCAAATAAAACAAAATAATCCGGAGACCCGGGTTTTGCGTTTGAACAACGACGGGGCGTTTAGAAAACGAAAACAGGTTTTTCCGAAAATAGTTTTATGCAAGCAAATGCAAGATGATGACGATGTTCAAATGCAATGTGGCATGATGACATGAGCATGCGGTCATGATGATGCAATGCACAAAAACAACGTGATTTTCTAGTAGTGGTTTTGCGGGATGCCACAATTCGACACCACTAACAATGGATCTCGCCCTCGAGATCCGCCTCATGGTACCGGAAGGAAGGTCGGCGATCTGCGTCTTCTCGCTTCGTGTAGATCCTCGCGACACCACTAACAAGAGGTCGTTGTCCGTTATCGGCGAGAGAACACTCCGGGAACAAAAGGTCGAAGGTAGAGGTATCAACAAATAAAGCCACCTCTAGCTTCGATGGAAAGAGGGAACCGATGCATTCTCATCCACTTCAATGTACAAAAGCGAATAGAAAGGGTAGTCGGCATGGGGGCCAATCCATCACGCACCCAAACTATTACTCCGCACAATCAGTAGAGGATCGTGCAACCATTCTCGGAATTAGACTGAAGATCTCGACAAGCGAGGTTCTGAAACAAAGGAGGGATGCAGACTCTGCATCGGATCTGGCGTAGATGATGTCGTCGTGTTGGAAAACACCGGAATGCACGAGAAGGATCAAAGAGAAGTCCACCAAACGAAGGATTCCTCGGATAGCATGAAGACCAGATGTAGCAACACCGTTACCAAAGGAGGAAGCGAAACCCTGAAGGTACGACGGAACCCAACCACGAGAAATCCTGGACTCGAAGAGAGAGAAGAGAGCAGATTCAAAACGCGTAGAGGTAAGAGGAGAGCAGCAGAGGGGTAAGGAATAAAATCAGACCTAATCAGAACTATCCAACCGATTTTCAAAAATAGTTTTGACACTCTACTTCGGCCGTTAGCTAGGTTATCCTACAGGCTGGACTTGTGGGGTATCGCAACTGCTGAGCTCTGATACCACTCTGTAACACCCTCAGAATCGGCCCTATGCAAGTTTCAGCGCTTCCCGCCAAACCCGCATAGAAACGATTCAAAGGTGCCCACCAGGCACTTGCGTGCGGGTGGAAAACGAAGTAATAACATTACACAACAGTCCTCGATGGGACCCACAGAACAGATATATATAACGGCGACTCCATGAGTCAAGAATACAGATATAATATACAAAGATCCAAATCACCTTGAAAACGATAGAGCGTCCAGCTACGGACAAGATGCAAATGGGGCCAAGAGCCCTGAAGAATAACCAATGGCGTCCATAACCCTGCCCAGGCCAAGCCGGAAGGGTAACCCTGCTAACGACGTCGATCTCAAAACCTGCTTAAACAAAAGGGGTGCCGACAAAGGGCAAAGGAAAAAGAGAGAGCGGTCAGTACTGAGGCCAGTACACGGCGAGACTAGAATTCGGCGGTCCTCGCCTACACAAGTATGGTGGACTGAAGCGGCAGCGGCAGCATGCACTAAACAACCTATAGAGACTCGATACAACTAGCGGCAATCAGAGAGGGGTAAGAAGGACCTATTCGGATCCAACCTGATGCTACCATCAGACAAACCCATCCTGGTGTTTCCCCCCTCGAGACCAAACGAGGAAGTCAACCGAGGAACTCACACAGTTGGCAGTTTTATTTATTCGGTTATAGTTGCAGCAAATTACTAGTCAAATATAGATAATCATCCTGATAAAAATAAGCAGTGGGCACTTTTAGTTAACCATTCCGTTATAGTTGCACCACTTACTAATCGGATACAAATAGCATGAGATAACCCAAAAAAAAACAGCAGTTGTTGGTACTTTTATTTAGCCATTCCGTTGTAGTTGTAATACTTACTAGTCAGATACAATGGTCGCAAGCGACAACCCAAACAAGCAATTGTGGGCAGTTTTATGTAGCCATTCCATTATAGTGAAGCTGATTACTAGTCATTATAGAGTCAAATTTATAGCACTACTTTAGTTATAGTTGTCTATGATCGAGATACTGTGCTCCAAGTCGTCCATAACTGCGGACACGGCTTTCAGAAAGTTTTAACCCGGCCGGGGTGCACAAATAGCAACACACACACGATCGACCTCGGAAAAACCAAATCAAAACCCAACGAGGCTTTCACGACAAAGCAATCACAGGATTCAGAAATATTTCAGGGGGCGACCCCTTGGAGTACACCCGCAATGAAGTAAGCTAGCTCCGAGACGGACCCGAGGTTTGGGTGGACGGCTGTGAACGACTGGAAACCCAAAACTGGGCTTGTCGACACCGCGAAAACGTGTCCCGATCCTAAACAGTACAGTGTGCTCCTCGCACAATCGTAAATAAAGCAGTAAAGCATGGCATAAGTACAGGATCGTAAATAAAACCTCAAACTAGTTTGTGGCCCCAAGAAATAAGACTGAATCAAGCTCTGGCTAAGGGGGGCCCATAATTCCCCGTATGTGGATAGCGCGATAAATCAAGGAACAGGTATCAAGTACTCGGGGTCCTACGGGACACAAGTGGGCGGTCGGAAACCAAATATTATCTATCACCCACCGATGCCTCTGCTTACTTACTTCAATTTTAGTTGTTAAACAGGAATTAAAGTGAACGATAAGTAAAACCATGATCATCTCCATCAACAACATGCGGCCATACACCAACAACTGTGGCCCTTGGCGACACGCAACAGCACTTGAGCAAGCGACTACGACGCGCAAGTCCCACTATCTACCAACAACAGGTAATAGGAGGTGTCCAAGGCAATATAAGGCTGCAAGGGATATCACGGGTACGAAAACTAGAGCACCGCAACACAGATAGCAATAGATCAACAGGAGGGAATAAATACTATAAAAGTAAGATAGGTAGAAAGGGGGAGATGCTCGCCTGAAAACATTGCCGAAGGTTCAACCGAAGATCGGGGCGACACTCGCATCAACTCAACGGCCTTATCCGCGAAGAAGCAAAACACTAGAAGAAACACCGGATGCACTATTTAATACTACGGCAAAAGATCGGGCATGATGCATGCATGATGTATGACATGGCAAAGGTGCGATGCAATTGGGCAATATTAAGCGGAACCGGGGGTCCCGACAATTAATTGAATGGTTCAAGTTATTTAGATACCCCGCAAATTAAATGTTGTCTTAACAAGGCAAATTATATCACCGGTGCGCTACACAAATTTAAATGAGGCCAATATAAGACTAGATTTGCCCGCATATGGGCCCCATATTTAATTATTAGGTGAATCGGCATAAGGCCCCCAAACCACACAAATATGCATGCGAGTATGACAATTTAATATGCAACAATTCATATAGATGGCATTTATAAAATAGGGTTCGGGAAAAGGTTCACACATTAGGGTTCGGCAGATCTTGGGGTTCCGGGGGTTCGACGGGGTTCGGGGTCCGGTCTCGGGTTTCAGGGTTCGACGGGATCGGTCTCGGCAGGAACATTCTCGAACAACGGGGCAGATCTTGTCGCATCCGGGGTCTCGGTGTCCGGGGTGAAGTACTCGGCGTCCTCGAGGGAGTACTTGGCGCACATGTGGCCTTCGGATTCCATGACGATGATCCTGTCGTTACGACGTCGGGGTCTCGAAATCTGTGAAGAAAGCCTTGGCGTCCGGTGGGATCGGTCTTCGGGTCTTGGTCGGGTCGCCGGTAGTTCTTGGTGTCCAGGGATGCTCCGGGTCCGGGGTTCGCCGCTCCATGAGGTAGATCTTGTCAACTCGGCTTCATCGCCCCTAGTTCCCACGACGAAGTACTCGGGATCCCAATCGATTGTCGGTGTCGAGCTTGTTGTCACAAATATCTTGAAGGGTTCCTGGCCTCAACGGGAACGGTCTTGTGTGGACTTTGGTTCTCATCCCGTGTCGGCCTTGGTATCTTGAACGGCACCGTAGATCCTATGGCCGCCTTGGACTCGCCGGCACAACAACTGGGCAGACGCGCTGGCAGGCTCGGTGACGTACGGAGGCGACCGGCGGGGCGAGAGGACGGTGGGGAACTCGACGGCGGGCTTCGGGCCGCACGGGAGAAGGGAGAGGTAAGCGGCAGAGGCGAGCAGCAGGGCGGGTCGACCGGCGGCGGGCTCGGGGAGGTCGAACGGCGGCCGGCGGAAGAGCTCGCGGCGGGGAGGCTCGAGAGGCAGAGGGGGCGCGGAGGGGCCGAGGCGGCGCCGGGGAAGGAGGGGCGCGAGGCCGGGGACGCTGGCGTGGGGCGGTGACTGCGAAGCCGCGCGGCGGCGCTCGAGCGGGGCCGGCGAGGCGGAGGAGGCGGAGCGGCTGCCGGCGGGGCGAGGGAGGTTGGAGGCTCGGGGCGGAGGCGGCCGGCGCGCGAGCGGAGGTGAGGGGAGGAGGGCGCAGCGGGGAGAGGCAGACGGGGGAGAAGGAGCCGGCGGGAGGTGCGGTTGGGAGAGGCCGAGCGGGGAGGTTGGTCGCCGGCGGCGGAAGGGGAGGGCAGAGGCGGCCGGGACGGTGGGGCGAGGCGGAGCGGACGGGGGCACCTGGGGAAGACGCGGGGAGGAGGGGTGAGGAAGAGGAACAGGGGCGGGGCCGGTGGGACCCGCGGGTGGGACCCAGGGCGGCAGGGGCTGTCGGCGTGGTGCGCGTGGGTTGGTGGGGGGCGTGCGTGCGTGCGTGCTCTGCGTGTGTGCTGTGTGTGTGCTGGGGGTGGGTCCCAGGGAGAGAGAGAGGGGGAGAGAGAGAGAGGAAGGGAAGAGGGGCTGGTGAGGTGGCAGCTTTTGATTGGAGGGGGGATGGCCAAGGGTGATGTGGCAGCCTGGGATAGGTGGGGGTGATGTGGCTGGTTGGGTGGGTAGAATAGGTCTGGGTATAAAAAGGATTCGGGTGGGCTGGTGTGGTGGACCGATTTTATTCCGGGGGTGGTCGTTCGGGTCGAATCGGCCCGTTCGACTGCCCCACTAAAAATAATTAAAAAATTTGTTTGTTTAAAACAAGGCTTTTGCAAACCGATAGCAGATAAAACAAAATAATCCGGAGACCCGGGTTTTGCGTTTGAACAACGACGGGGCGTTTAGAAAACGAAAACAGGTTTTTCCGAAAATAGTTTTATGCAAGCAAATGAAAGATAATGACGATGCTCAAATGCAATGTGGCATGATGACATGAGCATGCGGTCATGATGATGCAATGCACAAAAACAACGCGATTTTCTAGTAGTGATTTTGCGCGATGCCACACCAAGCTTGGAGTGAATCCCTGCTTCACTTTCATGTTTAGAAACTATTTAGATGTTTTGTAAAGTTGTGAGGTGAGAATAAATATCCCACGTCGAGTATCCCAACGCAACAATCTGTCTTATGGTATCATGTGAAAAGTGGTATCACAGTGATATGTCATTAGTCTTAGGGTTCCACATGCCAGTGCAGTAACAGTCAAAGGGATTGACTCGCCATTATCTTACTCGAGGCGCGAGTGAGGTTTGGGGAGGTGCAAAAGTGGGAAAAGTTAGAAACCATAGAAAAAAACTTAGTAGTGCAATACACAGTGAAGGATAGAACTAGTTAACCTCTAGATTTTAGCAAAAGAGCATTCTGCTATTTTTTTGCTTTTCTTAGCTAAATATTTTTTCACCACTAGTACATTTAGTTGAGTTGCATAAATTTATTATATGTAAATTATAACTGACATATAACTGACAGACTTATTTTTCTCAGTCGAACACAAGTTTATAGTGTATTATCATCATCATGTTGGACTACCCTAAGCTTATAGTCTTCAATAAACCTGCATTACATGAAGCCATTTTTCAGGTTGTAGTATAGTTGAAATGATTTCTTAGAACATCTCTAGTAGATGATGTAAAACAAATTTGGTGTAAAAAAACTGAGTTTTAGAGGTAGACCCAAATTTTGGTATTTTGTGTTGCAGATTTGGGGGTACTGAACGGCTTTCAAAGAACAAAACGCAACCTTACATGAACGGCCAACCGCCATGCTGAAAATTCACACAGCGCGACAACCGCCACCTCTGCCCTCTTCGTCGGCTACTGTTGACAACCAAATTGCCTTGAATAGCTCTGCAAACACCCCTCCTTCATCCCTCGGCCTCGCCCCGCCTCGTCGCCCATTCCTGTAGCTCAGGATGGCCATCCCCGCTCCATTGCCGAGGTGAATCAGGATCTGCGACCACGGTCAATCCCGGCCCGCCACCTCTCCGCCGTCCATTTCCGGGCCTTCGCTGCCCTTAAATGACGCGACCACTGGGACCTCTCGCACATAAACTATCAACCGTCCACCGTTGTGACCACCGTTGTGACCTTCGTACCCCAACAAGCAGAAAGCGAGCATCGATGACTCTCTCGCAAGCCATTTTCCCCCTGTCGGTGCATCCACCTAGCCCTCAACTATAGCCAGATGACGGGCAGCACCTTGCACATAAAGTATTTGACAATATTTGTCAAAGGTAAATATATTTTATTTTGTAGTTTATTCTTTTCTGAAATTTGTTATTGTGATTGTAGTACAAGTATGAAACAAATGTTTTTGTATTATAGATGGGTTTGTTTGGTGATTCCTCATCCGATGTGGAGTTTGAAATGGATGAAGATGAGGAAACAACTACGATTTTAGCATTGTGCAAGAACAAACGACAAAAAAATGGTGGTTCCATTTTTGGTTGTGAGAGACTACTGATGGCAAGAATTGATGGGCACAATAGGTTGATGCTCAACTACTTTATTCCTAATCTGGTGTATCCCGAGTGATACTTTAGACATTGGTTTAGGATGGCAACCGATTTATTCCAACACATTTTCAAGTGTGTGAAGTTACATGATCGATTCTTTTAGCAGAGGAGGAAATGCGCCAGAGAACTTGGACATAGCACCATCCAAAAGGTGACTGCCGCATTGCACATGATGGCATATGGTATTTTGAAAGATCTTGTTGATGATAACTTGGCAATGAGTGAGAGCTGATCCATAAAGTGTGTCAATCGCTTTCAAGTATCAAAGGTTCATGTGTTTTCTCCTGAGTACGAGACACGTCTAGGATTTTGGAGATTAACAAAACACATGGGTTTCCATATATGCTTGGCCCAATTGATAACATGTGTTGGAGGTGGAATAAATGTCATGCATCATGGCATGGAAAATTCAAAGGATACCAGAAGAATTCACCATCATTCTTGAATCCATGGCCGATCAAGAGACATGGATTTGGCATGTTTTTTGGGATGACATCAATGTTCTCCAACAGTCACCACTTTTTGCAAATTTAGCCATGGGAGAGTCACCCTGGTGGAGGTTCAAGCAAACATCCACACATAAAATTGTAGGGGTTCGTAGCATGGAAAATAAAAAAATTCTACCGCATACAAACAAACAAGCCAAGATCTATCTACTAGATTGTAGCAACGAGTCGATGGAATAACTCACCCTCGAAGATTCCAAAGTGTTTAACGAGAGCGGATTCTCGTGGGTGATGTAGTCGTACTCTTGCCGATCTCAAGATCGCGTAGACGATCCTTCCGGCGCTGCGTTCCGGCAGCGCTCCCGCAGTCGGTCACACGTTCGGTACTCGACGAAGACCTTCCTCTCCCTTGTTCCAGCAGGCAGCGGAGGTTGTAGCACTCTCCTCGCGATTCCGGCAGCACGACGGCGTGGTACCGGAAGTAGAGGGGAGATATTGCAGGGCTTCTCCTTAAGCCGGAGCGAGTATGGTGGACTATGAGAGAGGCCTCGGTGATCTAGAGTTTTGACGCACCAAGGAGAGAGGGCTAGGCCGGCGGCTAGGGCAAGGGGATGCCCCAACTCGGCGGCTAGGGTTTTGCCCTAGGCGGCGGCAGGAGGTGACGGCGGTGGCGGCTTGGGGCTAGGGTTTGCAGGGTGCAAGGTGTGTGCTTGGAGGGGCAGCCCTGCCCCTCCTTATATAGGTGGAGGGGGCCGACCAAGGGGAGGGGAGTCCCTCCCCAACTCGGCTTCCAAGGCCGGCGGTGGAGGGAGAGGGACTTCCTCCCCAAGTAGGTTTCCTACTCTCCCTCCACCAAGCAAAATAGCCGTTTGAGTTTTCAAATTGGCGTTTGACTTTTCAAACTAGGATTTGATTTATCCCTTTATTTTGCTCAGCGATGACACCTAGTACATGATGCAACCATCCCAACTTGTTATGACACATTCATGTACCCTTCCCCTCCGGAGTGTCGGACATTCCGGAACCTTCTAGAACATTTCCGATGAAAACACCGGAACCATTCTCCAACCCCGAAACAGGACTTTCCTTATATGAATCTTATTCTCTGGACCATTCTGGATCTCCTCGTGATATCCCGGATCCCATACAAGACTCCTAACAACATTCGGTCTCTTACTCATCATTCCATAACTACTCAACAACGTCGAATCCTTAAGTGTGTCTCCCTACGGTTCGTGAATTATGTGGACATGATCGAGACACTTATCCGAACAATAACCAATAGAGGAATCTGGAAATTCATATGGCTCCCACATATTTCTACGATTACTTTGCGATCGATGAACCACTTACATACGATACCAATTTCCCTTTGTCTCACGATAGTTTACTTATCCGAGGTTTTGATCGTCGGTATCTCTGCATACCTAGTTCAACCTCGTTACTGATAAGTACTCTTTTCTCGTTCCCGTGATATGTGATCCCTTGTGAGCCAGTCACATGCTTGCAAGATAATTGGATGACATTCCACCGAGAGGGCCCAGAGTATATCTATCTGTCATATGGATGGACAAATCCCACTCTTGATCCATGTGTCTCAACCAATACTTTCCGAACACTCAATGCCACCTTTATAGCCACCCAGTTACGGTGTGGTGTTTGATGTCATCAAAGCATCCTTCCGGTGATGGTGATAAGCATGATCTCATGGTCGAAGGAATTAGGTTACTATGTATCAGAAAGCATATAGCAATTGAACTATTAAAATGACTTGATCTTTATGCTACGCTTATCTATAGGAGTATGTCCATCATATCATTCTCCCAACGATATGATCTTGTTGTTAATAACATCTCAATGTTCATGATAGGGAAACCACAATCATTTATTAACCAACAAGCTAGTATTATGAAGAGGCTTTACTAGGGACTTCAATTTAAGTTTACAAATCACACAAGTATTAATGTTTCCTTGTTAATACTATTATCACATGAATGTAAACATTGATCATAAACACAAAGATATAATAATAAATACATTTATTATTGCCTCTAGGGCATATCTCCAACAAAAATATGGGCTACTACCTTGTAGATAAATTATAACCAGAGTGGGATATTTTATGAAGCCAATTCCAAATACCAAAGGTAAGAAAGAACTTGATTTTCATAATGCTCAAACGGCGAGTAGGAAAGATGTGGAGAGAGCATTTGGTATTTTGAAAGGCCGATTTTCTATTGTGAGAGATCAAGAGGTCCTTTGGTACATCATGAACCCATGTGTGGTCATGCACACCATGACCATTGAGAACATGTGTGAAAAGATTTAGACTATGGATTCTACAAATTGATGGGAGAACTGGTGCGGCCGCAAGGAGGCAAGGCCGAATCATCCGCTTTCTTGACCCATACCATGACATTCAATATTCTGATATGCACAGTCGAGGAGTGGCGGTCCTGATTTGACCAACAAAACCACTGATTTCATGTCATATGTAATTAACTCCATGGTGTATGTGATGAACTTGATTTGTATGGGTGTTGATTTGTGTGATACTCGATGAACTATTTGTGTAAAAATTGATAAACTATTCGTGTCTGGTGTAATAATTAAGTATGATTTGTGTTTTATTTGTTTTAGATTCATTTAAGATGAGTTTGATATTTTTTCTTATATGTTAGCAATTGTGGAGAAGAGACACAAGTTTGAGTGTCCTATTTTACATCATCTGAAATTTTTTCGTTGCCCTTTTTGTACGAAAGGGATTTACTCCAATTTTCTATTAAAGGAAACAAAAGCTCCACCAAAACACACCACCACCGAAAGGAACGGGCATCTAGGATGTACTAGATTACACAGGGTAAGAAGCCAACGGCTCAAAGCTGACAAGCATTGCAAAGCTAGAAAAAAGAAAAAAAATTACTCCTAGCAAAATAAACTTTAGCCGGTTAAGATCCCATCCATATTGATTGATCCTCTCGTCCCCTTGAGGCGATGGGAGGGCAAGCCTAGCCACCGCCACCTAAGACCCCCTCTAATGCTCCTTC
The DNA here is from genome assembly GCA_916181665.1 of Avena sativa. Classification (NCBI taxonomy): domain Eukaryota; kingdom Viridiplantae; phylum Streptophyta; class Magnoliopsida; order Poales; family Poaceae; genus Avena; species Avena sativa. The sequence goes on along the minus strand of OV702280.1, from coordinate 384,452,560 downwards.
CCATCCTCCCCCGCCGCCACTAGGGCTTCGGTCGGGCAAAGCCTACTCATTGTCGATGGTAGGGAGGGGAAGGGGAGCTCGTCCCCTCTCGAACGGGGTTGCGATGAGGGATGCTTCCCCATGGAGGACGTGATGTGTGTCGGGTATCACGGTGACAAGGCTTCCCTAGTGGTGTTGCGACGCTCAGAGTTGTTGTGGCATGGCGGATGGCGTCTTGGTGCTAATCCCTGTGGTGGTCTTCGACCGCTGGCGGGGGTTTGAGGTGGCGCTGGGCCTGATCTGGCATGACGACGCGGTGGTGGCGTACAAGGGCGACCCGATCTCCTCCCCCATGGTGTTGCTCAACGCCTAGGGCGTGTCGGCCAGGATCGTCTTCGTTTTGCTAGCCTTCCTGCGGATCAGGCGACCGAGATAGTCAGTTGCATGGGGGCTCGGCCTGAATAAAGGCGGTGGTCCTAGGATCCCTCTCACGCCATGATGATGTTCTATTATTTGAGTGTCTTCGGTGAACTGGCCGGAGTGTCTAGTTCCGGAAGGCTCCATCGGCGAACTTCCATGGACAAATCATGCATGGAGATTGCCGAAACTGATGGGATTCAGTCGCGTGCAACCGTGTTTTTTTACTGTTTGGTTTCAGAGGAAGCGAGGCGAAGCTCTACAGTCTGTTGCCATCGTTAAACATGTCTTTAGTTCCATGGTGAAGTTAGTATGTGGAGAATGTCATGGAAGCCGTGAGAATATGGCTTGGTGATTCATGACTTGTAGCAGCCGACGACTGTCTACGCACAGCCCATTGGGAACCCTAAGAGCAAGGTGTGAAGCAGCAAGCAGCAAGTTTTCCCTCAGTTGAGACCGAGGTTATCGAACCAGAAGGAGGAAGGAAACATCACACAGGTGTTGCAAGCAACGCGAAGACCTGCACAACACAAACTCAAGACTTTGCCCCAACGAATAGTGAGGTTGTCAAGCTCACCGGTTTGCTGTAACAAAGGATTAAACGTATTGTGTGGAAGGTAATGGTTTGCAGCAAGTAAACAAGTAACAGTGGAAGATGTATCAATGGTAAAGATTGGACCGGGGTCCATAGTTCACTAGAGGTGCTCTCCTTAGATAAACAACATGGCATGAAGGCTAAAAAAATTACAGCAGAACAATTGACAGGAATTGAGCAAGGCATAACAATGCAATTACTAGCCAGAAAGATCCTATGAGGTTGATTGGGCAATACAACAAGATACATAGACCGCCATCCAACTGCATCTATGACTAGAAGTCCACCTTCAGGTTATCATCCGAACCCCCTCCAGTATTAAGTTGCAAGCAACAAACAACTGCTTTAAGAAAAGTGTATAAGGTAAACAGTCCACATGTTCCATGAACAAGAGACCGTTGTTTTCTCCCTAGTAGCAACAACACATCTACAACCGAAGAGATTATTGTCACTTCCCTTGAAAACTAGAGGCATGAACCCACTATCGAGCATAAATACCCCCTCTTGGAGTCACTAGCAACTACTTGGCCAAGAGCTAACAACAGAGAGCATGCAAGATCACAAACAACACATACATGATAGAATCATAAAGACAAAACCATTAATCAAACCAACATAACAATCTCAATATCCGTCGGATCCCCACAAACATAACATGCATGATTACAAATAGATTATATCTTGATCATGAACGGAGATCACAAGATCTATACATGAAAGCACAAAGGAGGAGATACAACCATCTAGATACTACATGGACCCATAGTCCAAGGTGGAACTACTCACGCATCATACCGGAGAGAAGGCCTCCGGGATGATCTCCCCTCCGGCAGGGTGCCAGGAAGAACTTCAGATCCCCCCGATCTAGGGACGATGCTGGCGGTGGCTACAAACGGTTTCGTGGATATTTGATCGGGTACTCACGGTTTTTGCATCGAGGGCTTCTTATAGGCGAAGGAGGAGACCGAGGCGGCGGCCAGGGGTTCGAAACCCTAGCCAGGCGCGGGGTGGGGCCCACCCGCGCCTGGGGTGGGTCTGGCCCCTCTGGCCGGCCCCTCCGGCTCTCCTCTAGACTTCTTGTTCCCCACGGAAAGTAATTGACTTTGTCTTTTGTCCCGTCCAATTCCGAGAATATTCCTTTACTAACTTTTCTGAAACCAAAAACAACAGAAAATAGGCATCTGGCACTATTGCAACTTGTTAATAGGTTAGTACCAGAAAACATGTAAAAATCACCTCAAAGTGTGGACAAGTAAAGCAAAGTAGATACTAAACAAGCATGGTGCATCAAAAATTATAGATACGTTTCCAACGTATCAACATCCCCAAGCTTAACTCCTGCGCGTCCTCAAGTAGGTAAGTGATAAACAGAATAATTTTTTAGGTGACATGCACCCTCACAATAAAGATTCAACCATTTGCAAGCATTGAAAGTTGGGATCAAAGAACTCTAAACATGTGCATGAAAGATGGAGTTCTAACAATAGGACATAGTAACTATGCATGCAACATGACAAGCTACAAACAAAGCTCATGAATAACATGCATTGAAAAACGTTTGTTTGTTTCACATGTAGAAAACATAGCATAGTGGCAATCAGCTTGTCCCTCATAGAGTAGAAATTAAATGCAACACCTGCAAAGTTCACAAGGGTGACTAAAAACAAGTAGCACAAGAATAAGTAATAACACAATATGCATCAATTAATAAGCTTTGGAACACTGCACACAGAATGACAACTATGCTCTCTTAATGGTGCCTAAATGTAGAAGGTGGAGACTCAATAATGGTGGAAGAAAGACCACTTTTTTGTAAAGGGAGCAGGGATTACAAGTTTCAGAAAGAGCTTCCAAAAATTATGGCACTTATTAGCTTTCAGCCCTCATTGCCCCTATTATAAGCATCTTGAAGTGGTTAAGATTAAAGTGGCAAAGCTGGATTATATGCTTGACGAAGTATAAGCTGACAATCTCAAGTCCCTTGAATACAAGGGCCACACCTCATGCGTACTCAACTTTGGGTCCAGGTAAGTTCTTGTCACTGTAAGTATTTGCATATCATTGAGAACCGCCAACGGGGTACCCCTTGCACATGGTACATGAGCTTTCCTATAACCAAAATGACAAGGCAAGCAGACAATGAGCATCTCAGCAATTCTTCTTATGTACCATGGGAATATGGTGTTTTTTTCTCTCTTTCCTCTTTTCTCAATGTGTCTCTTTTTTTATAAGAAGAATGCTTCATAGATGTCACTATGGTGATGCTGCAAGTTTCCACCATGATTAGGCATGGCTTAGGCTAGCGGCCCAGACGTTTCTCTAACACATGATACAAACTCCATGGACATACAAGTCCCCTCTTTATTTCACACCAGTGACATCCATAGACAAAAGATCATGATATCAACTGAGTACAACAAGGTACAAGTGCAATGTTGAAAACGTTCCCCGTGACAGCACGGTTCTGCTAATTCCAACTTATAAGTGCAAGTATATACAACAAAGTTGTCACAATGGTTCAAGTTTATTAGGGGAAATAATAAAGTGTGCCATCAAGTTCGTGAGGGCTTTAATCACTAAGTTTTCACATAACAAAATAGTTTTAAATTGTAAGATAGTTGAAAACAAGAATATACTTGGAATGGTATAATACACCATGCATAGGAGTTTATAGTGGACACTTTGGGAAAACTTGGTTTCTTGGGAGTTGGAAGCATGAGTAGAACTTACTCATACAAGTGGAGGCTAGCAAAAGACTGAGCAACCAACTAAGAGAGTAATAATGGCCAAAATCATGCAGTGCAACAAAACATACTAATCAAAGCAAAGAGTGGTACTACAAGTCAAGGACTAAATGATCATAGAGGCTAATGGTGACTTGTCATAGTCATAACATGGTGTGAGCATGTGCTAAGTCAACCCAAGCAAAACATCAAAGGAGAATACCACAATACTATGCTTTGCATGCTAAAACAACGCATAATTTATTCAAGGCACACTAAGCAATCCCAATTGTTTGGAACAAGACATGCTACAGCAATAATCACTAAGCATAGGGTCAAAACAACACCTAACATGTCATGCTAAAGTCTAAGTCACAGTCAATGCAAGCTCCTCTTGCACTTCAAGCAAGAACTTACTACTCCTTTCCAAACACTAAGCAAACTTATTTGAAAAACAACACAACGAGACCAGGGGTCCAAACTACTCTAGCAAACTAAACAAACTAAGCAAAGCAAACAAAAATTAAGACGCTCCAAGAACAACACAACTGTGCATGAAACAATAAAAACGAAGTGTCTAGATAACCTAAGCTTTTTATTGATGAAGAAGGGGATGCCTTGGGCATCCCCAAGCTTTGACGCTTGTACCTCTTGGATATTTCTTGGGGTGACACCGTGGTGGCATCCCCAAGCTTGAGCTTTTGTCCATTCTTCAGCTCATTGCATCATTCTCCCTCTACACCTGGAATTTTTCCTTCATACAAAACTTCACACAATCTTCATTAGCAACATTAGTGTATTCAAAAGATATTAGACCATTGGCAAAGCTTTGTAACAGCAAGGATTTTCACTAAAAATACAAGCTATTGTAGTAACTCCTTTAAAAAGCTCAATTTACCTGAAGAGAACTCAAAAAGGAATCAATAAAAAGCAAATGCAAATAATGGCAGAATCTGTCAAAACAGACCAGCAGGTAGAAACCGATTTTTTCGAACATCTTTTGTTGCTCAAATCAAAAAGTGTTGAACTAACAAAAGTTAGCTAACATACTGGGGGATTTATTCGTAAATTATGAGCTCAATCCGAGTTACAGAGCCTCCTCACAAATTGTTTTGGTGGAGGACAGAAATCTGTTTCGGGACAGCAACTCCCCAAATCTTACTTCCCTCTCATTAGAGGTCATTCTTGGCACAAAAAGCAAACAAAAAGGATAAGAAGAGGTCATTACTGAAGTAATAACTTCCAAGACTCAATGAAACTCTTGGGTTATCTCCCAACAAGTACTTTTCTTTAACGCCTTTAAGTTAGGCATAAGAAGCAAGAAGAATCAAGTATTTTTAAATGAAAAGCATTAATATCAAATCTTGCTTCCAAAGGAGGAGCAAAAAGCAACTTCTCTCTCCTCATAGGGAAGTGTTCAATACTTTTCTTGAATGGAAAATGATATTTAATGGTGCCTTCTTTCATATCAATGATGGCACCAATTGTTCTAAGAAAAGGTCTTCCCAAAGTAATAGGACAAGAAGCATTGTATTCAACATCCAAAACATAGAAATCCACAGGGACATAAGCATTATTAATCATGATGAGAACATCATTAATACTCTTCATGAGTTTCTTCTTAGCATTATCATTGAGTGGGACATCCAAATAACAATCTTCCAAAGGTGGTAAATCAAGCATTTCATAAATCTTCCTAGACATAATAGAGACACTAGAACCAAGATCACATGAAGCTTTGAGATCAAATTCATTCACTTGCATATTAATAATGGGTTCCCAACTATCTTCTACTTTCCTAGGAATATAAGCTTTGAGTTTTAGCTTCTCCTCCTTAATTTTCACAAGAGCATCTGTGATGTGTTTGGTAAAGGCAACATGCATATCACTAGCATCAGGACTTCTAGCAAGCTTTTGCAAGAACATAATTACTTCAGAAATAATGCAACTATCAATACCAAAGTCAAACTTAGCATCACTAGTAGTAGGCTCAATAGTCTTAGGCATAGTAGGAGTAGGAATAGGGACTACTTGTGGTTTAGTGGTGATAGTGCACACACTATTGTTTTTATCAATTTCAGCTTCCCTTTCCCACTTAGCATGAAGTTGAGCTAACAACCTAACATTTTCATCAATAGTAACTTGTATGTCATGAGCAGTTGCAAAGGTGTTTTCCATGGCTACAGTTTTAGCAGCCATTTTATTAATCAAGGAGGACTGAGCTTCAAACAAAGAGGATATATTTTTCTCAACAGTTAAAAGCTTTTCCTCTATAGTCTTATTGAAAGTGGTTTGTTTACTAATAAAGTCCTTGAGCATGACTTCAAGTTCAGAGGGGGCACTTCTAGCATTGTTGTAAGAGCTTCCAAAGGAATTGCCGTTATTAGAAGGATAAGGCCTATAATTGTTGTTGCTACCAAAATTATTCCTATAGGAATTGTTGTTGAAATTGTTGTTTCTAATGAAGTTCACATGCAAAGAGGCTAAGGGAACACTATTAGGATCTAGAGGAGCTTTCCCATTAACAAGCATAGCCATAATAACATCAATCTTTTCACTCAAAGAGGAAGTTTCCTCAACAGAATTTACCTTTACCATGTGGAGCTCTCTCAACATGCCATTCAGAGTAGTTAACCATCATATTATCAAGGAGCCTTGTTGCAGCACCCAAAGTGAGGCCCATAAAAGTACCTCCAGCAGCTAAATCCAGCAGATTTCTTGAGGAGAAGTTCAAACCTACATAAAAAGTCTGGATAATCATCCAAGCAGTGAGTCCATGAGTAGGGCAATTCTTAACCAAAGATTTCATTCTTTCCCAAGCTGGAGCAACATGTTCACTATCAAGTTGTTTAAATTTCATAATGTCACTTCTCATAGATATAATCTTAGCAGGAGGATAGTACTTTCCAATAAAAGAATCTTTGCACTTAGTACAAGAATCAATACTATTTTTAGGCAAAGAAAGCAACCATTCTTTAGATTTTCCCCTCAAGGAGAAAGGAAAAGGCTTGAGCTTAATAATATCTCCATCTACATCCTTATACTTCTGCATCTCACAAAGTTCAACAAAGCTATTAAGATGGGCAGCAGGATCATCAGAACCAGCACCAAAAAATTGCTCTCTCATCACAAGATTCAACAAAGCAGGCTTAATTTCATAAAAGGTAGCATCAAGAGCTGGTGGAGCAATAGGAGTGCTAAGGAAATCATTGTTGTTGGTGCTAGTGAAGTCACACAACTTGGTGTTCTCAGCGGAGTTCATTTTGGCAAAGGTGGGCAAGCCAAAAACAGCAGCAACAGCTAGAGCAGGAACTAATTTTTTGGGGTTTTTTGGAAAGAGGCAAACAAAACCAAGCAAAAGAAACAAAAAAACTAAAAACAAAGTAAAGAGAAAGGAAGTGAAGGACTCCCTGAAGATGTCCTTGGCCTCCCCGACAACGGTGCCAGAAAAGCTTGACGACTGTCTACGCACAGCCTGTTGGGAACCCCAAGAGCAAGGTGTGAAGCAGCAAGCAACAAGTTTTCCCTCAATTGAGACCGAGGTTATCGAACCAGAAGGAGGAAGGAAACATCACACAGGTGTTGCAAGCAACACGAAGACCTGCACAACACAAACTCAAGACTTTGCCCCAATGAACAGTGAGGTAGTCAAGCTCACCGGTTTGCTGTAACAAAGAATTAAACGTATTGTGTGGAAGGTAATGGTTTGCAGCAAATAAACAAGTAACAGTGGAAGATGTATTAATGGTAAAGATTGGACCGGGGTCCATAGTTCACTAGAGGTGCTCTCCTTAGATAAACAACATGGCATGAAGGGTAAACAAATTACAGTAGGAAAATTGACACGAACTGAGCAAGGCATAACAATACAATTACTAGCTAGAAAGATCATATGAGGTTGATTGGGCAATACAACAAGATACATAGACCGCCATCCAACTGCATCTATGACTAGAAGTTCACCTTCAGGTTATCATCCGAACCCCCTCCAGCATTAAGTTGCAAGCAACAGACAACTGCTTTAAGCAAAGTGTGTAAGGTAAACAGTCCACATGTTCCATGAACAAGAGACCGTTGTTTTCTCCCTAGTAGCAATAGCACATCTACAACCGAAGAGATTATTGTCACTTACCTTGGAAACTAGAGGCATAAACCCACTATCGAGCATAAATACCCCCTCTTGGAGTCACTGGCAACTACTTGGCCAAGATAGCTACTAACAACGAAGAGCATGCAAGATCACAAACAACAAAGACATGATAGAATCATAAAGACAAAACCATTAATCAAACCAACATAATAATCTCAATATCCATCGGATCTCTGCAAACACAACATGCATGATTACAAATAGATTAGATCGTGATCATGAACGGAGCTCACAAGATCTATACATGAAAGCACAAAGGAGGAGATACAACCATCTAGATACTACATGGACCCATAGTCCAAGATGGAAATACTCACGCATCATACCGGAGAGAAGGCCTTCGGGATGATCTCCCCTCCGGCAGGGTGCCGGGAAGAACTTCAGATCTCCCCGATCTAGGGATGATGGTGGCGGCGGATACAGACGGTTTCGTGGAGATTTGATCGGGTACTCAGGATTTCTGTATCGGGGGCTTCTTATAGGCGAAGGGGGAGACCGAGGCGGCGGCCAGGGGCGCCAAACCCTAGCCATGCGCGGGGTGGGGCCCACCCGCACCTGGGGTGGGTCTGGCCCCTCTGGCCGGCCCCTCCGGCTCTCCTCTGGACTTCGTGTTCCCCACGGAAAGTAATTGACTTTGTCCTTTGTCCCGTCCAATTCTGAGAATATTTCTTTACTAACTTTTCTAAAACCAAAACAGCAGAAAACAGGCATCTGACACTGTTGCAACTTGTTAATAGGTTAGTACCAGAAAACATGTAAAAAGCACCTCAAAGTGTGGACAAGTAAAGCAAAGTAGATACTAAACAAGCATGGAGCATCAAAAAATATAGATATGTTTCCAACGTATCAGTAGCGACATCGAAAAGTGGGGGCGGCAACATAGGAGGAGTTCACAGTCTTACCTTGTAGGGTGAAAATCTAAGATCTGACCTTAATTTGTTGTGTCTGGCAATGGCCTTGTTGAAGGCATTGTTTTATGAGCGATGACTTCCTTCAGGGTGAAAACTATGATCTTTGATGGAACGACGACAGGGCTTGCGACTGTTTCCTTTTTAAAGACGTCGCTATTGGAGAGGTTGGACTTCCGGTGTTATTCCGATGGTGTTAGTGTCGTTGTTACAAGGAATTGATCGAACTTTTTTCTGGGGTGTACATCCGTAAGGTCGTTAGTACATTGCGTTGTTGCAGAGGTTGGATGTAATTGGTATCTTACTGATATTAATATTAATATATGCTCTTTATGAAATAAAAAACATCTTTTAACCTCCCACATGCTCTCGGGCTCTTTTTTTCTCATGTTAGCCAACTCCCACTCTCGATGCCCATGGCACCCAGCTTCTTCTTGCCTTGTAGACCTTAGTTCTGACTCGCTCCAGAACTCTTGCGTACCACCGTAGTGCAGGCATTGTTCCTAGCCTTCCAGATTCCCCACAGCACAGCTGCAACACCCACTGTGAATAAATTCTTTTCTTTCTTCCTAAAACTCCTAAGCCATGTGTTGAAACAGTGACCGGCATCTGCAAATTGGCAATTAACCCCAATCTTCACCACAGAAAAGGCAAAAACTGGTGCCGCCTAAATTTGTTGCCCTATTTCACATCGTCTGGAAAGGATCCTTAAATTTGTGCCCTAAAACCCCAAAAATAATGCCCTAAAACATTTTTCAAATGCAATATTTTACATCACGTGAGCATAGTTCTCCGACCCTCTACCTCAGAGCTAACGAGGACGAGAGCGGATTTACCGCTAGTAAGTTGGTCCCCTGGCATCAGATATGTCCTAGGATTGTTGGAGATTCGTGCAGAATTCACGAAATCAAGTAGTCAACAACCGCCATATATTTACACTTAAGCCTCCTAAAAAGTTAGAATCAACCCGAGCTCCACCTGGCAGTAAAACTTGTATGTTTTTTGACTAGGTCTGCTGAAATTTATATGTATCATTAAATTTTTATTAATTTTGTTTTTATCTAATTTTTCTACTATTAATTTGGTTGTTTTTCTTATTTATTCTACAATTGATATTGAATCTTGTATATATCTGTAAGATTCAAAACAGTTTTATATCTCTAATAAATCTTGTATGAATCTAGACTGAGATAGAAGGGTCTTCCTGTAAAATAGTTTGCATGAATCTTTAACAAATTAATAATGATAACGATGGTGCCAGGAACCAAGCTATGTGTGGTGTTGCATTTCCCAACGAGGACAAGTTTCGAGAGAAGGTGGAAGGATGCCAGATAGAATTTTGGCAATTATACGAAGGTAGTGCTGTAGAAATGGCAATGCTGCCGAATTCTATTGGGATCGAGCCCTTGAGTATTGCTGCAGCAGCAGCAGGAGTACCAAAAAACGACCGACGCGTTTCCCTGTCTAATCTTCTACGGTTTTACTTGCCTCAACGAATAGTACCCGGAAGACGACGCTAGTACCCCTCTACTCTAAAACCTCTCCATCAAAATAAGCGAGCATTCAGAAGAAGTCGAGCTAAGGGCTGAATGCTACTCCTACTTTCCGATCATCTGTTGTCCATAGCGGCGAGGCAAGCCGAATCGAACGCATCAGTTGTCCATGGCGGTGGCGCGGATGACAGCAGATGTCTCCTCGCTCACGCGGCTATACGCGCGCACGCGACGCGACGGCGATACACCAGGGGGAAGGAGGGTCTGTCCACCGGTGGGCGCTCCGGGAGCAGCTGCACTTCCACGCACTCCTCGCCCCGGCAGGCCTCTGCAGTTGCGTGACCGGCGGCCGAGGTCGCCTCTTCGCTCTGGAGACGCCCCTGGCGGAGGGGGCTGTGGCGCTGCAGCGGGGAGGAGGAAGCGCGGCCAAGCAGGTGCCCTTCCATAAGCTCGCTGCGTGCCTCACCGTGGCAGGCTGAGGTGGTCCCGTTCTGGCGGTGCATCTTGAGTGCACGGCGGTGTGTGTTGGAGTGCAGCAGCAGCGAGAAGGCGGGGCTGTTCGCCGGGCGGTACTCAGGGAGCAGCCCCCCTTTCTTGAACACCATGCCACACGCGTTGCACAGCGTGCCAGGACCCTCTGGCCCCACGCGCCACTGGGGTGTTTTCTCCGTCGCGCAGTGTGTGCACCGGCGCACGGCCTTCTTCTCAGCGCGCAAGTCACCGTGCAGCAGCACGTTGGCTTGGCGAGAAGTCGTTTCCGTAGCCGTCACACGCCGCCGCCCCTTGGTCCCCGCCCGTGGCGCGCCAAGTGTCGGCGTCTCCTCCACCTCCACCGCCATCGTCTCCACCGACTGGAATGCGCCCTTGTTCGATAGCCGTTCCAGCTTCTCCGCCCGCTCAGGTTTCCGAGCCTCCTCCAAGCCCTGCAAGAATCACCAAAACAAGGACGCATTCTTAGCATCCCATAACCAATCCCAGCCGCAGCAACAAAAGAAGGCATCCAAGCTGCCGCCCACGTTGTTGCCGGGAGCCGAGTTCTCCCTGCTGCTCCGACGGCGCTTCTTCGAAGGGCGTCCCTGGCGGCGGTGGGAGTTGGAGCGCAGCAACAACGTGTTCTTCGAAGATACAGCAGCAGCGGACGCCGTGTTCTTCGAAGATACAGCAGCAGCGGACGCCGAGTTCTTCAAAGATACAGCAGCAGCGGACGCCGAGTTCTTCAAAGGATAGCGGCACGCATTGCACAGTGTGCTGGCGCCATCATCTGGCCCAGGGCGCCGCTGTGGCCTCTTCTCCCTCCCGCATTGCATGCACCACCGGCGCTCTGGCTCCTGTGGTGGGGGCGACAGGACTGGCGTCAGGCTCCATGGCGCCTTCCTCCGCACCGCTTTGGTCCTCCGCCCCACCGCCAGATGTTCCACCTCCACCGCCATGGTATTCAATGTCAGGAATTCGTCGTCGGCCTTGTTCAAAACACACTCCTGCTCCGCTGCCCCCTTGCCGCCTTCTCCAGCCGCCACCTCTAATCCCTGCAAGAACCACAAACGCAGAAATAAAGATAGAGTTGCCTTATAACTAACCAAGCTTACTGTCAGTGCTAAATCATCTGAAGTTAACAGAATCACCAATAACCCACCTGCACAGTTATGCATTTTGCAGCAATACCAAGGAGCTTAGTAGAGATACTGAAGGACAGTGAGTTAATCTGCAGTTGGAGGACTTACTTCAGAGATCTCCACATGTAGAACATGAAGTATATATAATAAAAACGAATAGATTAGTAGGTAAGTTTGTGAAGTTGAGATCTATTTTCAAGTAAATGCACATGAAGGTTCTGACTTGACAGGATTTTTCTATACATTTTCTTTCTATATCTAGCTTCATTTCTTGATACATTGAGATGTGCTGTCCATAACCATAGGTCATGCAAAGAGTAACTTCATAGGTCCCAACAGTTAAGGTGAAATTGCATATAATAAGGCAGGGTTCAAGTGATTTAGAACTTGGGAAGTTCAATGCTGTAAGAAATCTGGATGTTGGAGAAGCAGTAGGCATCCAGAAAGATTTTTCTTATGTTAATCCAATCATCCAACTCTGTCACACAAACAAGCTAACCAGCGACCTCTAGGTGTAATCTGTTGTGCTCTTCCTCTTGGATCACTCCAGATTGGCCAATGGATTTGACAAACCAGTGGAGATCTTTCTCACACCATGAGCTAGCCTGGTACATAATTCATGGATTTAGGAAGAAAAATAGCATGCATGCAACTATAGTTGGCAAATCTTTGTTCAAGAAAAGATAGAGCAGAAATACCTTTGCACCAAGAGTAAGAAACTGCCCCAGACAGCTAGTTATATCCAAATCAGAGCATTTCAGAGCAACCTGCAGAATTGACCTGTGTAGCCTGCAGTGTGACACGCCTGAACATGTGGAATCGATCCAAGATGCCTAAAATGCAGTTAAGGAAAGATACACATACTCCAGAAGGCAACAACAGGGAGTAACTGAAGCAGCAATCAACTAAGCCAGAGTGAATCAGCAGCTACTTCTACCGGCAGGTAATAAAAGGGTATAAATTTATCTGGAAGCAGATAGGAGCATATGGGATTGGAAAAAGGGATACGAGAAGACCTTGGAGTATGAGGCCCAAATCATCTGCAGAGAACTCCTCAGGTTGCTTGACAAGGGAAATCCTCTTCTCCAGAATCTATCATATATGATCAGTAGAACGTTACTGTCTGATTGGATTCCATCACACAAAATTGAATCGGACTATCCATATCCAGGAATGGCCGAGCGGAGAAGTGCAACATACGAAATCAAAGGGAAAAGTACAGGAAAACACGGCGATAGTTAGAATCGCACCACAATGCGTACGACCCAGACCGAAATTAGCTTACTTTACTGAAGAGCATCCACGAACGAACACTAAACCCACCTATAAACCCCCGCTTCCGGGTCTCCGATTGGCATCCCCGGCCGAATTCCACACAGCACACTCACACCTTCCCTGCCCGTTACAAGAGAAGGCAGATTCAAGACCTGGAGGCCTCGGACAGGCGAACTGAACCCTAGGGAGTACGGAGTAGGGGGGACATGGAGACGGACCGGAGGAAAGGGATCTGCGGAGTCGCGTAGGGGATGAGATGACGCACCTCGGAGGATTCAATGGCCTCTAGGAGGCGTCCCAGATCGCTTCCCCCCCTCCGCTCCGCCTCGCCACCGCCCCCTTCGCCGCCGGTTTCCATTGCTCTCTCACTCTGCTTCTCTAGCACAGAAAACACACACGCTGGGTGGGTTCTAGATGGTTCGGTTTTTCTTTCGGAGGCTCTAGTTGGTTTCGGTCTTGGCCTCTTGGGCGCCGTGTCCGGTTTTCCGTTTCCCGCCACACCCGGTGCTCCCTGACGAAAAAAAGAGTTCGAATACCTGCCATTCTTTGCCATGATTGTCAAATAAAATTGGACACGGTTTGCCACAATTTTTCAACAAAACCTGTGTTCTATTACTGTATTGTTCATAAGACATAATACTCTCTCTGTCCAAATAAATAAATATACTTCTAGCATTGTCTTATGTCACAAAAATGAGGTTTAACCAACTTTATTAAAAGTCATAGCAACATTTATCATAATATTTTTTAAAGGGATACGATAGCATAAGCCCTTATAGCGAGTTTTTTTTCGAATAATAAAAACTCAAATCAACGTCCGTGAAGACTTGAACCTGGATGCGTAGGTTGTACATCCACTTTCCCAATCACTTCTTTTTATCACAATATATTATAACACTAAATTTGATTTTAACTGGAGTTGTATAGTTACCTATTTGATGAGAGCCAAGCGCTCGCTCGGTGGCTTGTTCTTACAGTGGTGCTCATCCATCCAGATTTGAGTAACCGAATTAAAACAGTGTTATCTAGCCAATTTTTTTTTTTTTTTGAAAAAGGGCGCATTTATTAAAGATAATTTTTACACCCGGCCTCTGCATAACCAAGATGCACACAGCCACACAACCGACAGAGCTAAAGTAAAAAGTATACAAATATTACACAAAGGCACTATGAAAATAAATGACTAGAATCTAAGACAGATCAATCCTCAAATCACGTGGCCATCCATGTTGGGAAAAAATATCCCTCGCCGTGTCCTCAAATCGCCTACATCCCTCCATAAATAAGTCGCGGAACTCGAAACGTTGGATAATCTTCCATGAGCGGAGGATAGCCGTGGCTCGATAGATAACCTGTAGAGGAGAAGACACAATGTTATTAAAAATCTTGTCATTTCTACATAACCATAGCGACCATATAATGGCAAGCGCTCCCACCCAAACAAAGTTCTGTATTTATCAACAATTTCATACAACCAATTACCAAAAACATTGGTTACAGAACGTGGCGGAGATAAACCAGAAGCTATTTGGATGAATGACCATATAGAGCGAGCAAATTTACAATGGAAGAATAAATGGTGAATTGTCTCATCTTGATGACAAAAAACACATTGTGTACTTCCATGTCAATTCCTCTTTACAAGATTATCTTTCGTTAAAATTACCCCTTTCCGTAAATACCAAGCGAATATCTTCGTCTTAAGGGGTATTTTCATATTCCAAATTTTATTATTATCGTTAACATCGACCGGGATATCAGGTTGGATCAAAGCTTTATATAGTGAACCAACAGAAAATTTACCACTTTCTAGTAATTTCCATTTGAACACATCAACACCATCCGATAATTGTATTCTGGATAATCGTAATAGTAGATTGTTCTAAGATTCTAATCTAGGACCGATGAGACTTCTTCTGAAAGACACATTAGGAGGAAAGTCTTCCAACACTGTGGAAATTGTATCCCCTTTATATCTAACAATCGAATATAGAGCCGGATATTGTTCGCGAAGAGTAGATTGGCCAAGCCATCTATCTTCCCAAAACCTAATATGTGATCCATCCTTAATCTCGAAAGCACCAAAACGAAAGAAATGCTTCTTGGTGGCCATAAGACCCGCCAAAAAATGTGAATCACCGGGTTTTCAAACCACTTGAGACACAGCCTTGGACCCCACATATTTCCTCCATAACATGGTTTGCCAAACACCATCTTCTGTAAGTAGTTTAAAAAGCCATTTGCCCAGGAGTGCAGTGTTTTTGACTTGCATATCATGTATGCCCAGTCCACCAAATTCCTTCGGGCGGCAAACCACATTCCATCTGGCCAGTCGATATTTCTTTTTCTCACTATCCCCTTGCCAAAAAAATCTTGAACGGAAATAATCCACTTTGGTCAAGACCCCTTTTGGCAATTGGAAGAACGAGATCATATACAGTACCATGTTAGTGAGTACTGAATTTATGAGTACTAGTCTTCCACCAAGGGATAACAATTTACCTTTCCAACTATTAAGACGTTTTTGTAACCTTTCCTCAACAAATTTCCATTCAGCAATTGTGAGACGCCGATAATGAATCGTTATTCCCAAATAATTGATTGGAAACTGGCCCTGACCACAGCCGAAAAGTTCAGCATATAGGTGAGCCTCATTTTGGGCCTCGCCAAAACAATACAAATCACTCTTATGGAAGTTTATTTTAAGCCCGGATAGCTGCTCAAATGCTGATAATATCAATTTCAGATTCTTAGCCTTCTCCAGATCATGTTCCATAAAAAGAATTGTATCATCGGCGTATTGAAGAATAGAAAGTCCACCATCAATAAGATGTGGAACCACTCCTTCAATTTGACCATCAGCCTTAGCTCTCTCAATAAGGATAGCCAACATATCAGCCACTATATTAAATAGTAAAGGCGATAGTGGATCACCTTGTCTCAGTCCTTTCTTGGTTTGGAAGTATTCGCCAGTATCTTCATTTACTTTAATGGCAACACTACCCCCAGACACAAACGACTGAATAAGAGAGCGCCACTCCTCAGAAAAACCTTTCATGCGGAGAGTTTGCTGGAGGAAAGACCATTTAACTTTGTCATATGCCTTCTCAAAGTCAATCTTGAACAATACACCATTTAATTTTTTTGAGTGTAGTTCATGGATTGTTTCATGCAAAATTACAACACCATCTAGGATATTTCTTCCTTGCATGAACGCGGTTTGAGAGGGGCTAACAACATTTTCAGCAACTGAATTTAGTCTAATCGTGACTACCTTCGTAAAAATCTTAAAGCTAACATTAAGTAAGCAGATTAGACGATACTGTTGTATACGTTCTGCATTGTTAACCTTAGGCAGTAAAATTATATTGCCAAAGTTAAGTCTAAAGAGATCCAATTGTCCGATTTGTAAAAACCCAAACAAATTCATCAGATCGTCCTTAATAACATCCTAGAATTTTTGGTAAAATTCCGCTGGGAAGCCATCAGGTCCTGGTGCTTTGTTATGTTCCATTTGAAAAACCGCTTTCTTGACCTCTTCCTCGGTATATGAGGCAGTTAGAAAGTTGTTTTCTTCGTCAGAAACCCGAGGGATATCGGACGTTTGGGACTCATCCATAGAGAAAGAATTCTCCTATGGGGCCCCAAACAAGGATTTATAATAAGTAGTGATATATGACTTCAGATGCTCCTGTCCCTCAATCATACCTTCATACTGAATCAAAAAATGAATACGTTTCTTCTTATGCTTGCCATTGGCAACAGCATGGAAGTATCTAGTATCCGCATCTCCTTCCAAGATGAATTTTGCTTTAGAGCGTTGGTACCACTTGAGTTCCTCCTCACGCAGAAGTCGGGCTATCTCCGCATTCGATTGGCTTTTGAGCTCAATTTCCTGTGCAGTTAATGGCCTGACTTCTGCGGTAGCTTCTAAGTCATCAATTATAGATGTAAGGCGTAATTTTTCGTTTTTTAGGTTACCAGCTGTGTGCCTGGCCCAGCCCCGAAGGAACTTGCGTAAAGTACGCATTTTATTATTCCATCGAAGAATAGGCGTTTGGCCACCGACCGGTTTTTCCCAAATATCCTTAACCATCTCATAAAAACCATTACGGATCATCCAACCGAGTTCAAATTTAAACTCATTTGCAGACTTTCGTGGCGGTAATCCAAAAGATAAAAGTAAAGGAGCATGATCCGACAAAGCCTCGATACGTTCTAGAGCGCGAACAGTTACCATAGGGAACTTTTGTTCCCAGTCAGTATCCATAAGCACTCTATCTAGTTTTTCATATGTTGGCTCCGGAAGACTATTAGCCCATGTAAATTGCCTTCCTAACATTGTAACCTCCCTCAAGTCCAGGCTGTCTATAACAGCGTTGAACAGAAAAGGCCAATGTTCATCGAACCGGCCCCGACTCTTCTCGTGAGGAAATCTGAGCAAATTTAAATCCCCTCCTATAAGAATAGGATACGGATTATCCTTTGCCAAATTCACAAGCTCACGCAAAAAGTCAGCCTTATAAACATCCTGAGCGGCCCCATATACGGCGACTAAAGACCATGTGAAATTGTCAGCCTTGTTACGGATATGGAGTTTTATAAAAAAATCTCCCACTGAACTAGCTAAAACTTCCATAGTCTCATCTCTGACGCCTAACAGGATCCCCCCAGATCGACCGCGCGGCGGACGTGATATCCACGTAAAGTCCACTCCACCAGAAAGGCGATTGAGTAGGGCTTGTGAAAAATCCTGTCTACCAGTCTCAGAAATACCCAGAAAATACAAATTATAATCTCTCACACAATCAACAAAGAATAAATGTTTAGCCAAGTCCCGAAGACCTCTGCTATTTGAAAACATTCCATTCATTGAGAAACTATAGGAGATTTGGATACACGGGATCTCTTTCGCGACCGCTGGCTCTTTGATTTTCGACCAGAAGCTTTCAACTCATACAAAGAGGCAAGCCCGGTCTCATCAAAGTCCACCTCTGATACTTCACCGACTAAGTGAGAAAGGAGTTGACCATCTACCGTGGCATGCAACTCCTCTTCCTCAATTAGTGAAATATCAGGAAAAACACCGACCTTAGGAGTAACCGTTAGACGGTCAACCTCCATGTGTCGCAAAGCATTAGAAGAAAAAGAAACTTCCTGTACAGATCTACCCATACTAATTCCAACATTGGCTAGCTTAGAAGACATAACAGGAGTAGAAAAAGACAAAAAAGACTTCGGAGAACTCATTTTACCTGGCGAATCTAAGTTCCTCTCTGCCTTACGCCGCATGGCCTTGAGAATGGAGTCCTCATCAGTCGCAGACGCCCCAGAGGCATTGACTCCATGGCGCGCGCTCCGCCTGAAGACTGTGCCACTCACCTGCACATCGACTGGCGAAGAAACCCGTGGTGGAGACCGAGAGAACCCAGACCCCTCCTGGATCCGGATGCCCACATCACCTGCCGGAGTCTCCTGATCCACCAAAGTGGGCGAGACGGCCCCAGGCATCCCCAGGTCCTCCCTGACCAGGGGGACACGGTCATCCATGTCGTCATGGTCGGCCACCCCCACCTAGGTCGGACCAAGCATAACAGCATCCCGAAGCTGATCACGAACATCGCGGTCAGCCGACCCCTCCTGGGTCAGCTTCCGCGAACACACCGAAGGAACCCCCTCCACCAGAACAGGAGTGGAAACAGGAATAGATCTGCCCAAAATATGTGTTCTGGACCTCGCTGGCGAAGCTGGGCAAGACCGCCTAGCAGGAATGGAAACCGAGCGAAGAGCCTCCTGTAACTGAGCCTAAGAAACGCGAGGCGCCGAAGAAGAACCCTTCCCGCGAAGAGGGGAATCCAAAGGAAGAGCATCCAGAAGTTGACGACCTCGTGGAGTAACCGGATTAGCATTAAAAGGGGTGACCGCAAGCACCCTCTGCACCCCCTGACTGGTAGAAGTAGGTGCAGAAGTCCCCTGCATAGTCGAGGAAGATCCAGAACCCACCCCTTGAGTGGTAGCAGCAGCCTCAGAAGTATCCATAGCATCCTCAAAATGCTTCCCATTAGCCTCATAATCCGCATCATCATCTCCTTTTCTCCACAAGAAAGGAACAAACTCTGGTTCCGGAATATAACCCTCAGGTTCAACCCGGAAGCGAAACTCAAATACCTTATGCTTGACCACGGCATCTGACATAATAAAGTGACCAAGTGAATCCTTCGCCTTGAGAAAAACCTTCGTATCAAACATCTCCACGAGAATACGAACGACCCCTCGCTTCCGCAAGCTGATCAGATCCACATCAAGCGTGTTCCCCATGAGTCCTCCAACAGCCCACAAGCCCTGAAAGGAACACAAATGGGGTACTCCCTCCACATGTAGCCAAACCTGCTGCATCTCCAGCTTATGCGGCACCTCCTCCATCCTGTAAACCGAGAAGGTCAACTGAGCGGTACTGAGCGGAACAGTCATCAGAATTCCGTCCACCCTGTCCAAATCCTCAAAAGTCGGGAAGCTCACTAAGAAAGCAGAATCTCCATGTGGCACCGCCTCCCACTTCCACTGAACCTGCACCTGACACCGCCTGGCAATTTGTCTCTGAACGACCTCCGCTGAAACCATCGGGCCAGAAACATGTACCAGAGCAATAGGGGTCTTACTATGCGCAAGATGATCCCGAATCACAGCATCCGGAATCTGGGTGAACAGAGTCTGATCATTGCCAATCCCAGCCATATACGGGGTTAAGCGCGTGTAACACCCTCAGAATCGGACCTATGCAAGTTTTAGCGAAAACCGCCAAACCCGCATAGAAACGATTCAAAGGTGCCCACCAGGCACTTTCGTGCGGGTGGAAAACGAAGTAATAACATTACACAACAGTCCTCGATGGGACCCACAGAACAGATATATACAACAGCGACTCAAAGAGTCAAGAATACAGATATACGGTACAAAGATCCAAATCACCTGTAAAACGATACAGCGTCCGACTACGGACAAGATGCAAATGGGGCTAAGAGCCCTGAAGAATAACCAATGGCGTCCATAACCCTGCCCAGGCCAAGCCGGAAGGGTAACCCTGCTAACGACGTCGATCTCAAAACCTGCTTAAACAAAAGGGGTGCCGACAAAGGGCAAAGGAAAAAAGGAGGAGCGTCAGTACTGAGGCCAGTACACGGCGAGACTAGAATTCGGCGGTCCTCGCCTACATAGGTATGGTGGACTGAAGCGGCAGCGGCAGCACGCACTGAACAACCTATAGAGACTCGATACAACTGGCGGCAATCAGAGAGGGGTAAGAAGAACCTATTCGGAACCAACCTGAGGCTAACACCAAACAAACCCATCCTGGTGTTTCCCCCTCGAGGCCAAACGAGGAAGTCAACCGAGGAACTCACACAGTTGGCAGTTTTAAATTATTCAGTTATCGTTGCAGCAATTACTAGTCAGATTTGGATAATCATCCTGATAAAATAAGCAGTGGGCACTTTTAGTTAATCATTCCGTTGTAGTTGCAACAATTACTAATCAGATACAATTAGCATGAGATAATCCAAAAACCCAGCAGTTGTTGGTACTTTTATTCAGCCATTCCGTTGTAGTTGCCATAATTACTAGTCAGGTACAATGGTCGCAAGCGACACTCCAAACAAACAATTGTGGGCAGTATTAATTAGCCATTCCATTATAGTGAAGCTGATTACTAGTCATTATAAAGTCAAATTTATAGCAATAAACTTTAGTTATGCTTGTCTATGGTCGAGATACTGTGCTCCAAGTCGTCCATAACCGCGGACACGGCTTTCAGAAAGTTTTAACCCGGCCGGGGTGCACAAATAGCAACACACACACGATCGACCTCGGAAAAACCAAATCAAAACCCAACGAGGCTTTCACGACAAAGCAATCACAGGATTTGGAAATATTTCAGGGGGCCACCCCATTGAGTAGACCCGCAACGAAGTAAGCAAGCTCCGAGACGGACTCAAGGTTTGCGACAATGGCTGTAAACGACTGGGAACCCGAAAATGTGGCTGGGCTTGTCGATACCGCGAAAACATTCCGCTTACCTAAACCGTACAGTGTGCTCCTCGCACAATCGTAAATAAAGCAGTAGCATGGCATAGGTACAGGATAGTAAATAAAACCTCAAACTAGTTTGTGGCCCCAAGAAATAAGACTGAATCAAGCTCTGGCTAAGGGGGGCCCATACTCCCCGTATGTGGATAGCGCGATAAATCAAGGAACAGGTATCAAGTACTCGGGGTCCTATGGGACACAAGTGGGCGTTCAGAAACCAAATATTATCTATCACCCACCGATGCCTCTGCTTACTTCAATTTTAGTTGTTAAACAGGAATTAAAGTGAACGATAAGTAAAACTATGATCATCTCCAACATCAACATGCGGCAAGGCTCCAACAACTGTGGCACTTGACAACACGCAACAGCACTTGAGCAAGCGACTACGACGCGCAGGTCCAACTATCTACCAAACAACAGGTAATAGGATGTGTCCAAGGCAATATAGGGCTGCACGGTATATCACAGGTACGGAAACTAAAGCATCGCAACACAGATAGAAATAGACCAACAGGAGGGAATAAATACTATAAAAGTAAGATAGGTAGAAAGGGGGAGATGCTCGCCTGAAAACATTGCCGAAGGTTCAACCGAAGATCGGGTCGACACTCGCATCAACTGAACGGCCTTATCCGCGAAGAACCAAAACACTAGAAGAAACAACGGATGCAATATTTAATACAACGGCAGAAGATCGGCATGATGCATGTATGATGGATGACATTGCAAAGGTGCGATGCGATTAGGTCATATTAAGCGGAACCGGGGTCCCGACAATTAATTAGGTGGTTCAAGTTGTTTATCTACCCCGCAAATTAAATGTTGTTTTAACAAGGCAAGATGAGTTACCGGTTCGCTACACCAATTTAAATGAGGCCAATATGAGACTAGATTCGCCCGCATATGGGCCCCATATTTAATTATTAGGTGAATCGGCATAAGGCCCCCAAACCACATGATTATGCATGCAAGTATGGCCATTAATATGCAACAAGTTGTTATATATGATAAAAAATAGGGTTTTCGGGAAGGGGTTCACACATTAGGGTTCGACGATCTTGGTTCCGGGGTTCGGGGTCGGTCTCAGGGTCCAGGGTTCGACGGGTCGGTCTCGGCGGTCGGAAGTAGTTCTTGGCGTTCGGGTAGATGAACTTGGCGTGGCGTCGGGCGCATCGGTTTAACCCTGGACGGTGTCGTTCTTGTCATCGCGAAGGTCTTGTCGGGTCCCACGGGGTCGATCTTGCCGTTGCGAGGGTCTTGTCGGGTCCGCGCCATCGAGTCGGTCTTGGCGTCCGGGGTGAAGAACTTGTGTGCGACGTCGTCGGCATCGGTGCGGGGTGGTTCTTGCTGTTCCGTGTAGGAGATCTTGGTGTCCGAAAAAGGTACTTGTCGCACCGGGGTCTCGGCGTCCTTGGATACGATTGAAGATCTTGGCGTGTCGGTCTTGGAGTCCATGTATCCATCTTGCAAGCACGGGACCCCGAGACAGATGAACTATCGCAGATCTTGACAGCACTCGAAACGGCAGTCCTCTACTGGCTTGAGCCAGCCCAACACCTCACTCACCCTCGACACACCAAGGCCACACACTGACAGACAGATACATGAGGCAGAGGGACGCTGGCAGAACGGCGAGGCCACAAGAGCAACCATGGCCGGCTCCGATGCAAGCAGGGAGGGGAGGGGTGAACCCGGGCGATGGAGGAGCTTGCAAGGGGCGCAGCACACGCGGAGGAGGGCGGCCCCGGCGGCGCGGCGAGGCTCTGGCCGGAGAGGGGGAAGCTGGCGCGGCGGCGGAGGGTGAGCGGGGGCGCCGGCGGGCGATGCGGTGGAGGCGCCGGAGCGCTCGGGGCGGAGGTTGGCGGGGCGCGGAGCGGTGGAGACGGCCAGGCGAGGCGGCGGCCGGCCGCGGGGCAGGGGCGAGGGAGGTGAGCCGGACGGGGGAGAGGAGGGGTGGAGCGCGGTGAGTGGCGGTGAGGGCGAGGCGGGGCCGCGCGGCGGCGAGGGGAGGATGACCGGCCGCGGCCCGGCGACGGGAGGAGGCGCGGCGGGGCGCGGCGGTGCGAGGGCGAGCGGAGCGCCTGCGGAGAGGGAGAGGGTCTGGCGGCGCGGGGCGGGACTGGCGAGGCGGGGGTGACCGGAGCGGGGCACGCAGGGCGGCGGCGAACGGCGGTGCGAGAGAGGGTGGAGAGAGGGCCGACGCTCGGGGAGAACGCGGGGCGAGGGTGCCAGGGGGAGGGAGCGGAATCGGGGGAGGAAGAGGGAGAAGGTGGGAGGAAGAGGAACAGGGGCACGGGCGGTGGTGGGACCCGCGGTGGGACCCAGGCGGCAGAGGCTGGGGGCCTGCAGCGCGGCGTGCGCGTGTGTGCGTGGGGTGGGTCTGGAGAGTGCTGTGTGGTGGGGATTGGGGGTGAGAAAGAGAGTGGCTGGGCCAAGTGGCGGTTTGGGGTTGGTTAGGGGAGGGGAAGGTGATGAGGTGGCGGCAGGTTATTGGTGGGGGTGAGGTGGAGGGGGTGTGTGGGTAGATAGGTGGGTAGCTGTAGGATTTAGAAGGGCGGGTTAGCTGGACCGATTTAATCTGGGGGGTGGTCGTTCGGGTCGAATCGGCCCGTTCGACTGCCCCCACTAAAACAATTAAAAGTTTTATTTATTCAAACAAGTCTTTTGCCAACTAATAGCAGACAAAGTAAAATATTCCGGTGATCCGGTTTTGCGTGTTGAACAAAAGCGGGGCGTTTAGAAAACAAAACAGACTTTGCGAAAATAGTTTTAAACAACCAATGCATGATGATGACGATGCAATGCACAAATTCAACGCGATTTTCTAGTAGTGGTTTTGCGGGATGCCACAGCGCGGCTGCTTAAGCACTGGGCACCTCAGAGTGGGATGTGTAGTGCAATCACAAATGTAACAATAGTGGACCACCTTACAATCATTGGTTGCATGGGTATTAACCGCACACTTCCAGCACCGAACGAACTTGCCAGGCTTCTTACCCCCAGTAACAGAAGATACCTGCGGAGTAGTAACAGATAGCTGAGCAGAAGCGGCCACCGGCGTTGGAGCACACATACCATGAATCTGATGACCCTGCATATCATACTAATACTGTAACTGCTGACCCTGAACTGGAAAAGGATCACCAGAAGCCCCCAGAGGCTGCATCTGTGGCTGAGCATACTGTACCGACGGCTGTTGCAAGTGTCCACCAGCATGGACCTGAGATGCTACCGTCCCCTGATCAGGAACCTGTGGCTGCTTCTTCTTCTTCTTCTTCCTCTTGGGTGCCGTCTGAGAAGCAGGTGCACCCACACCGACCACAAAGTGATTATCTTGCATTGGCCCACTAGTCACCTGCTGCAAAGGCATCCCCCCAACACCAACTGGCGGACCTCGATACGGAGGCTGTAGCGGACGATGCTGAACCGTAGGTGGCATATAATTATAATTTGCAGGAGGAGCAAAGGAGTAAGATCCCCGCATCTGCGTAGCTCCCGGCTGATGCATCCCTGGTGAACCCGAAAACGGAACAGAGCCATGATTGTAGACATGCTGCCCGCCAAAACCAGCGCCGTTCCCGGCCATCCCCGGCAGCGGAGGAGCGCCGAACGGCCCAGGAGCAGGGGGTCTCGGCGTCCCAGCAGCAGCCCCATGTTCCCGTGCTACCGCCGCCCCAGGCGCCCCCACAGCACGAGCAACCAATCCCTGTGGAGGTGGAGGACCCCTGGGCACGTTGGGGCCAGCAGGAATCGCACGAGGCTGGTGAGACATGGTGACCACCTGGGCGAAGGAACCTCGCGAGGGCGATCTTGGCGGAGACGATCTTGTCGTTGCAGACGAGGAAGAGCTGCAAACCGGCTTCGAAGGGGGCGGCGAAGGGGACCGAGGCAAATGCGACAGGAGCGATCGATCTGAGGACGCCCTCGCCTTCCAAACCCTTCTCGACACCGCTTCCCAGGAAAAAACAGACACGGGCCCACCCGACTTAGCCAGCTCAGCAGAAGGCGGAACAATCGGATCGCCCTGGGCTCCCATCTTCGCAGCGATCAAATCGCCCAGGATCGGTGGCGAGGACCTCCGGCGCGGTGGCAGAGGGCCACGCCATGGCTTCACACGTGGACCGCTGTGGAGACGCCAACCCGGAGGAGAATCGCCACCGGCACGACACGCCGGCGAAGACGACCTGCAGCAAACAACGCCCACCGCCGGCGAACAGAGCTCACCCGGGGGGGGACTCCGAATTCCGTTCCCAAAATCTTGACGCCTTGGTGGGGAAGCCGACCTCTTCCCAGAAAGCCTGCTTGAGCTCCTCCCCCGTCTTCCGACGCCGGCGCGACACCGACGTCCAACCCAGGTCCCCGTCGACGTCCTCGAGGGCCTCGAGCGCCACACGGTCCGCCCCAGCAGCCCCATCGGAGTCGGGAGTCCGACCCAAGACACTAAAACCTAGAGCCAGACGAGCCACCCGACGACCGCGCCGGCGACGGCAAGCCCCCCGGCGCCAGGGTGAGGCGCCGTCCATTCCTCCCCATCGCCAGACCTCCAGACCGCTTCGTGTTATCTAGCATGTATTAATCTCTGTTTCAAGCGTGTATTAATCTCATATATCTAGCAATTATAACCAAGGAACTATTCTTTCTTGCTGATCAATATTTTTATAATTACCAATCTGATGTTATATACTCATGTTTTTTAATTAACTTGGTCAAATTTAAAAATATTTAACTTAGTGCAAATTTTGAATTACACGTAGTGGATAATTGTGAAATAAGTGTTTTCTAGATAAAAAGGATTTTCTAGTTTATAAGTTTTTCATAAGTGTGGCTGGCCATGACTTTTATCAAATAAATTTCCTTAATATTTAGTTTGGTAGTTCAAGTAATAATTATGTTGAGACCCAACTCGTCCTCCCGTGTCGCTCTCGCTCGGTGCGACACTGGAGGACCCCACACTAGTACAAACACGTTACTTAGAGACGTCAATTTTTCATAGGCTTCGGACGGTTTCTCGTTCTGGCTCAAGCGTATAGCTTCTAAGAGCACACCATCTGAGTCGGTTTTCCTTTGCGGCTCTAAGATACGCGATCTCAGACGGTGAAAAAGAAAAATATCTCTAACATGTGCATGCTAGATACAACCAATTTTTTTGACCGCTTGTAAGAACTCATCAACCTCAGACGGCCTATACTAGAGACCGTTTCCAATAGTCAGGCGACTTGAGTCAGATTCTAACAAAGACCATCTCCAGAACTAGTGTGCCTCGAAGCGGCTTTTTAAAGTGACCATCTTTAGTGGATATAAACCATTTTAAATAGTAACATGCTAATTCAAACTCGATCATAACTGACATGACACGTAATCATGATTCAGCAGCCAGATAGATAGATTAACCGTAGAACTTATAGCAGCTCCATCACGGTAACATTAGCCAGATAGTTGGGAAATCCTACAAATTTAGTCATTACATATTATGAGAGTACATAGAAAGTGTAGTCCATAAATCAGTCAGAATAGCATAATTAGTACTCTCTAAAAACTAGCATTGCATTTATAATAGGTCGTCTGGTGGAAGTTGCTGAACCAGAATATGTACCTCTCCATTATATTTTTCATCAAAGCAAAAAAGGACAATGCTATTCTGCTTTAAGTTAAAGCTTCTCACAACCTTCTCCCAAGATTGCATTTGACCCAGGTCCTATCTTCATTCTAACCATCTTTGGCTTTTTACTCTACATTTACCAAACATGGACATCAATAGGTTCATCAAGGCGATTCTTTAGATATTTCCTTGTGAGCTTAGCTCCAAATGTCTGAGCAAGTACAAAGAATTGAAGAATTAGCATGCTTGTAATTACTGGAAGTATTTAAATATTACAGGGTAGCTTTTTGATATCATGATCAAGAATTTATCATCTTACCAGCTTGCACTTCTTTTTCATGACAGATCAAGGGCTGCTTGTAGACGTAAAAATCAGTGTCCCCCTTGTGTTGAGGCCCTGATGCAATAACACATAAAAATTTCAATGCGGTGGAATATTAATGTCTACCGTCTAAACGCATACAAAACATATGACTGCAATTTTGATTGTCTTTTAATACCTCTAAACTCAATCCTCTCAATGGGCTCTTCATCTGATGACCGGAATTCAAAACCACCAAAGCTAATACGAAAAATGTCGTCGCTAGAGAGTGTTTTGCATCGTCATTGCAGGTTCCCATCTGTTAAATAGATAAAGACCAATAAAGTGACAATTAAATCTCTATTGCTAGAACGGAAACGAACAATGATGAATCAATAAGAATTGCATATTTTGAGATTTATACAAGGGGAAAAGAGTTGGGACAGATGCATGCCGGCTGGGGGAGGCTCTCCTGACGGCGCCGTCGGGTCTTTGCGGCTCGGTAACCCTGAACTTTAAAATCGAGAAGCAAATTGGCAAATTCCATGGCAAAATTCCTAAATAGAAGCTACTCATTTAGGGTTTGGGGGGTTTGGTTTTCACGCATACCTACCTGGACGACGAAGGGGTCATCGGAGGCGAGGGAGATCATCCGCACCACAGGGGACCAGAGGCGGTGGTGCTGGAGAGGCATGGGACCGAAGGCGGCGGTGGTGGAGAGGAAGGGGACTGGAGGCAGCGGTGGTCGAGAGGCAGGGGACCGGTGACGGTGGTGGACAGTGGTTTGGGCGAGCGGGGAAGAAAAAATGTGGCACGGATCTGAAATATTTGTCCAAATATTTTCAAATGTTGGCCACCAAGTACTAGCCTCAGATGGCTGCAAGTGGAAAACGTCTCTAAGAACATCCGTTCTCTGAATATTTCATATTTTGCCACCAAGAACTTCCCTAGCTAAAACGACTAGTAGTTTGAAACAAACATATTCGAAACTCTGGCATTTGACTATTCTAAAATTTGAGAATTATTGATAGTTTAAAGGCAAAGAAAGGTGTGTATACATGCTTGCTAAAGTGGAATTGAGTCCCCTAAGACTAAATGAGGTTGATATATTGAAGAAATTAATTGGCGTAGTACAAACATTGGATCTTATCCTGAAAGGCATGATGACTCCTAGTGTTCATGCGCTTGGGGGCAGAGCAATAAGGTGCAAGTGTTTTGAATTTGACTAATTCAAATGTTTAATCATGAAGTGAATCATTTGGTTTATTAATTATTAATTTGTCACCAATGTAACCTTTTTTCATGTATTCTTTGAAGGAAGACTCGTTGAGTGAATATTTGAAAATCCGGATATATTTGAAACTTCGGATTTAGTTAATCCTAAATTTAGAGAATAATTCATAATTTAAAGGAAAAGAAAGGTGTTTACACATGCTTGCTAGAGTGAAATTGATTCCTAAAAGTAAATAAGGTTCATACATCAAAGAAAATATATGGCGTCGTACCTTGGGTAACCTGAAAAATTGAGTCCTAAGGAAAGTTATATTGTTGAGTGCGTACTAACCTAAATTTTGTGTCTTGGATAACCTGAAAGGTATATGACCGACACGTATAGTGTATTCATGTGCTTGCTGTATAGCAATAAGATACAAGTGTTTTGAATTTGAACACGAGAAAATTGAAGGAACTCTATATAAAGGGTACCCACTTCCATCCTTATTAATTTAACCACCAAAGACTAAAGATATAGATCAGTGCGACAGCATGATCAGTAATATAATTGAACACGATAAAATTGAAGAAACTCCATATAAAGGAGTAGATTAATATATAAACAAGGTACTTATAATAGTTCAACCACCAAAGAATACGGGTGTAGATATTGTCTTGCATACAACCAAAGGTAATATTTAACTTAAACAAAATATAAGGAGGGGCAGCGCAGCAAGAGCAGGGATACAGAACCGCCTTACCAGGAGAATAGTCTACTCGAAAGGAAACAAGCCAGTCCTGGCATATTCCCGGAGGAATTTGCTGTAGGTTGCGTGCCATGCCAAGGTCTTCGGCTGATGCGTTCGGCCTTAGCCTTCGCCAAGGTCCACCGCGTGCAGGATCATGTTGTCGATGTCTGTGTCGATGGCTCTGCAACAAAATGGACAAAAGAATTCCCTTTTATGGTGGAAAGGAATTAGCCCCCACCGTAACCACCTCGGCATGTAGTGGCTCTTGTTATCCCTAGACTGCTTGCTAGAGTCCACGTCATCAGAATCGTCCTGTTGATTTTTAAATTAATATCAAAGCAAATGTATCTTAGTAATAGTTTGATCGGTTCATATATCATTTCATGTATCCAAACAAAAAGACAATTAATTAGATCAGATTTATATGTAGAACAAAGTATGGGGCCTCATAAGTTTCTTTAGGGATATCGTGAGCGAACTAAGTACCAATTGCACAAACTATATATTGTTCTTGTACATTGCCCCGGGTTTGCTAACTCATCCCTAAAAAAATTTGACACCGCCTCTCTTTTGGAGAAAATTTGAATCATTGACTACAATAAGAAATTGAGATGTAATCCTTCTTATATACACTATGAATGCACGTGAACTCTTATGGAGTGAATTTCAATCATCGGCCTCACTACGAAATTGAAATATAATTTTTACACACTATGAATTGCAATGTATATGATCACAATCTGT
This sequence comes from Avena sativa, assembly GCA_916181665.1. Classification (NCBI taxonomy): domain Eukaryota; kingdom Viridiplantae; phylum Streptophyta; class Magnoliopsida; order Poales; family Poaceae; genus Avena; species Avena sativa. The sequence goes on along the minus strand of OV702280.1, from coordinate 384,422,717 downwards.
TGTTGTACGTAGTAGAAGAAACAATTCAAATATCATATATAGTACATATGAATGTAGAATAAAACTGGAGGCCTCATATATTTTTTCAGAGATGGGGTAAGTGAACAATTCAAAGATCATACTTCAGATGAATATAGAATAAATCTATGTCTCATAAGTTTTTTAGGGATAAAGGTAGCGAACCAAAGCATCAATTACACAACTTATATTGTTGTTATACATTATTGCCTCAGGTTCACTAACCTATCTCTAAAAAAATCTGACACCATCGATCATGTGTATCCCCGTGCACTCTTTTGGGTAAAAATTGAATCATTGGCCTCAGTAAGAAATAGAAATATAATGTACACTATGTAACATATATATGCATGTTGTGTATCGAAATCAACACTCCAGTAACATATCTACTAAGCAAATGTAAATTTACTAGATGGCAAATGAGCAGATCTAAGAAAATATAGATTTACTAGATGGCAGATGAGCAGATCTAATCAAATCTGCAAAACAATCGACCGTTCGAACCATATATTCCCTACATAAAGAAGGCGCGCGACAAAGCAAAAGGATCTATAAAGGACTGAGCAAATCCTACATTTATGAACAGTGAAATCTGCGGCTGCAACGACTAGAGAAACTAGCAAAGTGGTACCTCGGATGTCTCATCGGAGAGGTCCTTCTCGAACTCGTCTCTCTCCTTGATTTCTTCGAGGATTTGTTCATGGAGTATGGGTCGTTGATGACGAGCACCGGGTTGCCTCCGCCTGCCGCATGCCCCCTTGATGGTGGCTTGGTTGATGTAGAGCCTGTTGGAAACCCAAGATCAAGGTATGTTGAGCACAACAGCAAGTTTTCCCTCAGTTATAGAACCAAGGTTATCGAACCATTTGGAGAAAGAAACCACTTCCTAAGGTGTTTCTAGCAACGTGGAACCTGCACACAACACAACCAAAATACTTTGCCCTAACTTATCAGTAAGGATGATTAAACGTATAGTGTGTAAGAAAGTAATTGCTTGTGGTAATTGCGGAAAGTAAACAGTAGACAGTAGATGGAATATCAATGAAAATGAATGGACCAAGGTCCATAGTTCACTAGAGGTGTTTTCTCCTTAAGATAAATAACATGCTGGGTGAACAAATTACAGCGGGACAATTGACAAATAGATAATGCATAACAATGCATGTACATGACATGATGATCACTATGAGATTCATTTGGGGATTACAACATGATACATAGACCATAATCCAACTGCATCTATGACTAATAATCCACCTCCGAGATATCATTCTAACAACCCTCGGGTATTAAGTTGCAAACAACAGATAATTGTATTAAGCAAAGTGTGTAATGTAAACAATACAATTGCCCTTGGACAAAGTATTGTTGTTTTCTCCCTAGTAGCAACAACACATCTACAATCTTAGAAGTTTCTGTCACTCTCCCAGATTACATGAGGCATGAACCTACTATCGAGCATAAATACTCCATCTTGGAGTCACAAACAAATACTTGGCCAAAGTAACTACTAGCAACAGAGAGCATGCAAGATTACAAATAACATAAACATGATAGGACAATAATCAATCTGACATAATACTCAATATCCATCGGATCCCCGCAAATACAACATGTAGCATTATAATAAGATGATCTTGATCATGATAGGCAGCTCACAAGATCTAAACATGGTGGCACAAATAGGAGAAACAACCATCTAGCTATTGCTATGGACCCATAGTACAAGGATGAACTACTCACACATCACTCCAGAGGCAGACATGGTGATGAAGAAGGCCTTCGGGATGATCTCCCCTCTCCGACAGGGTGCCAGGAAGAGCTTCAGATCCCTCCCGATCTAGGGACGATGGTGGTGGCGGCTACGGAATTTTTCGTGGAATTCTGATCGGGTACTTAGGGTTTTCGTACCGGGGGGTTTATATAGGCGAAGGGGCAAGGTATGTGGATGCCCAAGGGGCCCACACCATGGCCAGGCGCGGCCTAGGGTGGGCCCGCATGGCTCCCTGGTGTGGCTTCCTCGTGGCGCATCTTCGTCTCTCCTTCGGACTCCGTGTCGTGTCGAAAAAAATAGGAACTTCGGCTTTTGTTTCGTCCAATTCCGGCAATATTTTTTACTAGTTTTTTTGAAATAAAAAATAGTAGAAAACATGGAACTGGCTCTATGGCATCTTGTTAATAGGTTAGTTTCATAAAATGCATAAAAATGCCACGAAGTGCAAGCAAAACATAAGGCAATTGGTGTAAAACAAGCATGGAGCATAAAAAATTATAGATACGTTTGCAATGTATCACCCCTCAACCAGATCTGCCGCTGGCACCACGACATTGTCGGCCACCTACTACTCGACAACGACGATGACTTGTTGGATGGAGCCTGAATCATCGATGGCACGATGATAAGCGGCGTGCGTGTCCGGAGAAGCCGCCTTCGCCTGCTCGGCGACGACCGAGCCATCAGCTGCTGCACCTCCAACTAGCTTCACCTCCGGCGCGTCTCCACGCGTATGCTTCATGGCGTAGCTAAGGGGAGGTGGTGATGCTAGTGAAGGGGCTTCGACGCACATGGAAGGTGCAGATTGGAGTTTTGTGACTAAATAAATTGGGGGAAATGACACGAGCTCGTTGAAGAACAAGGCTGAGCGGGTTTATATACGAGTGTCCACATGTGGGTTTGGACGCGTGTGTGTGGGAGATACTAAATGATCTCTACTTTATAATTGCATTAAAAACACGTGCATGCTGCCTCGGGAACGTCCATGAAGCCAGTTTTCGAGACTGGCGACATAATGACCCGCCTCAGTAAACCTCTAGAGGCGATTAATATTTCTGACTAGCTGTAGCTGAGTGATCTAGGGACGGTCTCTATTATCGTTCACCTCAGTTAAATGTTAGAGGCGTTTTGTTTTAACGAGCGACTGAGGGGAAGTGGTTCTAGAAATGGTGTTGATTCCCAACCGCCTGAGGTTAGAGTTAGAGGCGCTAAAAAATTACGACCACCTGAGGATGATGAAAACTGGTGGTTTGTATTTGAGGGGTAAACAGGATCTAGGCACAGTATCTAAGTAACGAGTTTATACTAGTGCCAAACCCTAGCCACCTCTAGACCCATCCCTGCCTCCCTCTCCTTCATCGTTGTTGTCACTGGCCGCTGGTCGGCCTGCGGCGGCGACAGAGCGCTCTGTCTCCTACTCCGGTGCTTCTAGGCATGCGCCTTCCTCTCCCATTATGTCCTCCAATCCAATCTTCCATGGCGTCGTACGCTCATCTCCTTGAGTTCCACGACATCCGCGGCCTCGGCGGCGAGGAGCAACGTGTGGCTGTGGAAATCTGGCACTGACCGTCTGTGGCTCGAGAACCTTAGCACGGATCAAGCTATAGGGTTCCAGATCTTCTGTGCTCGGTTCCACATGGCACCTTCCTTCTCGGGTGTGCGGAGGGAAGCTAGCCTGTTCTTGTTGGATAACCATTTCCGCTACTGTTACCGATCCGGTGAGCCCGTCGGCTCCCCGGTTTTTATCGTTTGGTCCATCAGATTTTTCTTGTTAAGGTGAACTCATGACGGCCATGTACACTTTGGAGGTAGCTTCTCTATTGGTGGACAATGTAGAATATGACTCTAGAGCAGTGCCTCTCGTGGTCTCTGGGGTGGCCGACTTCACGTCGGTGATTTGCCATCTGTTGGGCGGCGGGGAAGGTTTCCAAACTTGGTGTAGGAGTTCGTAGCATGGAAAACAAAAAAATTCTACCGCATGAACACACAATCAAGATATAATCTATGATCAAGCCAATATCTATCTACTAGATCGGTGCAACAACTTGATAGAGTACTAACCCTCGAAGATCCAAAGCGGTTAACGAGAGCAGATTCTTGTGGGTGATGTAGTCGTTCACTTCCCGATTTCAAGATCGCGTAGACGATCCTTCCGGCGCCGCGTTCCGGCAACGCTCCCGCAGTCGGTCACACGTACGGTACTCGATGAAGACCTTCCTCTCCCTTGTTCCAGCAGGCAGCGGAGGTTGTAGCTCTCTCCTCACGATTCCGGCAGCACGACGGCGTGGTGTCAGAAGTAGAGGGGAGATCCCGCAGGGCTTCGCCTAAGCCAGAGCGAGTATGGTGGAGTAGAGGGAGCCCCAGCGATCTAGGGTTTAGAGGGACGCGGTTTAGAGGTAGCTAGCAACTAGAGTTTAGCTAGTCGGTAGCGGTTTAGAGGAGATCTAGATTGGTTGCAACTAGAGAGGGGGGCGGCGGCCAACCTAGGGTTTCTTGGGCGCCTAGGGCAAGGGGATACCTTGGGGTGCGCCCTTACCCCTCCTTATATAGGTGGGGGCGTCCAAGGGTGTTCCCAACCCAGGTGGAAACCCTCCCTAACTCAGAAACCCTCCCTAACTCGGAAACCATGTTGGGATTTGACTTTTTCAAACTGCCTTTTTGACTTTCAAATTAGAGTTTGATTTCTCTCTTCCAAGTGTCCAGCCAAGTGACCTAGGACATGATGCAACCATTACACTTTGTCATGACACATCCATGTACCCTTCCCCTTCCGGATCGGTGAACCTTCTAGACCCTTCTAGAACATTCCGGTGAAAACACTCGAATGATTCCCGAACTCCGAAATTGGACTTTCCTTATATGAATATTATTCTCCGGACCATTCCGGATCTCCTCGTGATATCCCGGATCCCATTCGAGACTCCGAACAACATTCAGTCTCTTTACTCACATTCCATATCTACTAAACAACATCGAATCCTGAAGTGTGTCTCCCAACGGTTCGTGAATTATGCAGACATGATCGAGACTCTTCTCCGGTCAATAACCAATAGAGGAATCTGGAAATTCATATGGCTCCCACATATTTCTACGATTACTTCATGATCGAATGAACCATTTACACACGATACCAATTTCCCTTTGCCTCACGATACTTTACTTATCCGAGGTTTGATCGTCGGTATCTCTGCATACCTAGTTCAACCTCGTTACCAATAAGTACTCTTTTCTCGTTCCCGTGATATGTGATCCTTTGTGAGCCAGTCACATGCTTGCAAGCTAATTGGATGACATTCCACCGAGAGGGCCCAGAGTATATCTATTCGTCATATGGATGGACAAATCCCAATCTTGATCCATGTGCCTCAACACATACTTTCCGAACACTCAATGCTACCTTTATAGCCACCCAGTTATGATGTGGTGTTTGATGTCATCAAAGCATCCTTCCTGTGATGGTGATTAGCATGATCTCATGGTCGAAGGAATTAGGTTACTATGTATCAGAAAGCTTATAGCAAGTGAACTATATTAAATGACTTGATCTTTATGCTATGCTTAACTATAGGAGTATGTCCATCACATCATTCTCCTAATGATATGACCCTATTGTTAATAACATCTCTATGTTCATGATCAGGAAACCATGATCATATATTAACCAACAAGCTAGTTTAACAAGAGGCTTTATAGGGACTCTATTATGTTTACAAATCACACAAGTATTAATGTTTCCGGTTAATACAATTATAGCATGGTATGTAAACATTTATCATAAGCATGAAGATATGATAATAACCACTTTATTATTGCCTCTTGGGCATATCTCCAACAGTCTCCCACTTGCACTAGAGTCAATAATCTAGTTTCAAACCTTTGTGCATTCAACACCTATGGCTTTCCGATGTTGTATTTACACGATTGCTAGTGGTCAACTGATCTCCGAATCTGACACTTTCAGGTTCGTGTGTAATTGCATGTCTTTGCGTCTCTACGCATCACTCATTCTCTAATGAGATGGATTTGTATAAATTTGGTCCTTTGGTGAGACCTTTAGTTCCTTGGGGTTAAAACATGTTGATAATATTGTCGTACAAGATATCTTCATAGTACTATCCCGCTGTGAACCAAACCTAGTTTGATAACAAACTACTTAACACAAATGCCCTATTTTGCTGCTATTATAGCAGTCATATACTTAGCCTTTTGTTGTAGTATCTGTCACAATGTCTTAACTTTGGAACTCATCCAAATCCATTATGGAACTTACTTTCCATCATATTGTGCCACCCTTAGTTTAGATAGACATAAACTTAATTTGTACTTTGTGACAAAACTAGTATCAATGTAATACTTTTACAATAAACTAACCATCTATTTGTCACTTCTACAAAATAATATATTCTTAGTTCTTCTAAAAGATCATAAGAATATCTTTACTATCGTCCAATAATCATCTTATGAATCATTTTGGTACGCTCATAACATTTAGAGCATAGGACATATCTGGATTTGTACACATTACAACATGATTGATAAAGTACTCTTTGTGATTTTATATATCAAGTATCAAAAATACTTGAATCTTTATTCAATCCTTCCTATGCAACAAGAACCTTTCTTGTAGTTTCTATATTAAACTCATTCAATATATCATCTATGTACTTTTGGCACAACCATATTAGAGTCTCAATTTATCCATATAGACATTGATGCTAAATATTCGGGTTCTGCCTAAGCCTTTCATTGAGATGAAATTCTTAACCTGTGTCAATAAAAAGATACATCATTTCCAATCAACAATATGTATTCCACATAATGTATTAGAAACATGTCTTAGCGCTCCCACTTAATTTCTTGCAAATGCAAGCATCTTCATCGTCTCCGATGAAATTAAACTCTTTTAACAATTTCATCATAGTGAAGATTCCAACTCCGCGGTGCTTACTTCAACCATTGAAGTTTGCATATGCTTTTAGCATCCTTTGAATTAACAAAACCCTTTGGACCGTGTCATGCACACGTCCTAGGTAACCATTCTATTAGAAGAATTTGTTTTGTTTATTCAACTACCACATAAAAAAATTATATGTAGTGGTTTCTACATTAATCCGTCTAGACTAAATATCGCTTAATGAAAGATCAGATCTTGTCATAGTCAACTCTTTGAACATTGTCGTGAACTCTTTCCCGACATGTCAATAATTTTATAGATGTGAAACATCCATGTCTATTTCTTTACAGATCCAAATACGTCTGTAAGGTCTTGCACCTTTTCAGAGGGCCTTTCAAGTTCAAAGATTGATCTCTCGTATATGGAAATATCATGGATTTTATGGCTTCAAACCATTTGACGGAGTCAGGGCCCATCATCGCTTCTTTCCATGTAGTCGGATCATTGTCAAATAATGATTTAACTCTCAAATCTTGGTATTTGATTGGTTACCCGACCTACTTGTTTCAATAGGAACTTAGACCTCCGTGACCACAACCTTTGAGGCACGTGAGCCATGAGCATTGTTGCTGCCTCCGAAACACTTTTCAGTGTTGCGCTACTTTGCACATATAGCTAAGGTTCTTTTAACCTTATCAAAGTTCTACTGTCCTCCCACTTAACTTTTCACGGAAAATTCCTTTCTCAAAGAAACTTGACGTTCTAAGCGACAATTTTTTTGTCTTTGGTGTTATGGAGGAATACTCAACGATTATTCAAAATAACATACAAAGATATGTTCATCCGATTTTGATTGCAAACATCTTTCTTATGCATAGCATACCAATGTTTAAGAAAGGACAACTTGGGTTTTATCCCAAACCATAACTTTATATGGTGTCATTTGAATGGATTATGATGGAGCTCTTTTCATTGGAAAAACGGTAGTCTCTAAAGCTTTAATCTTTAAAATATAATGGCAGTTTTATCAATTACACCTTTGATCTTACCATATCAAACAAGGTTTCATTGCATATCTCGATTATTCCATACTCATATGGTGTTTCGGGAAACGCAAATCCATGGAACGATTCCTCAAATCTTAGGTGTTATGCTAAACTTTATAACTCAAATATCTTCTTTTATGATCCTATCATAAATTCTTTATTTTCTTGTTACATTGATTTTGCACTTCATCTTGAAAGTCTTTAAACTTTTCAAATGTTTCACACTTCATCCTTATTAAGTAAATATTCATATATTCACTCAAATTTTCGGAGAAAGCATATGAAGTTGAAATCTATCGCTCTTGACTACACATAATGGACTTCATACAACAATATGTACAAGTTCCAATAAGCTAGTCATCTGTTCCCTTTGGCCTATGAGCGGAGTTTTAATTATCTCTAGGAAAATTTCACAAGCGTCATTTGATCAAAAATCAAAAGACTCCAAAATTCCATCCACATGGAGTTTCTTCATGTTTTCTTTCCCATATAATTTAAATGGCGATGTCACTTCCTAAGTGATCTTTCTTATCAATTGTCTTTCAACATTTTTAGCAATATTTTTATGGATGTGATTTATCCAACGAGATTCGTAAATTATCCATCTTTTATGGATTACGGCAATTATTTGAACAACCATTTTGTTCTCATAATACCTGATAAAACAAATCTTGAAGGCAAGCTTTGATGTTAACGAGCAACACAACAACCCTTTATTTGTTCTCGATGAACATCATCACATATTCTTTTGCTAGTTACTTAGGCCATTGTAGTTCATGAATTGTGTTGTTTCGTATGATGATTCACACCAACAAATTCAGTATCCAATACTTAAGAACCACATTGTTTAATAAGCAAAGAATATAGCCATAACATGTATATCCTCTATATACCTAAGCTGAACAATTCTAGTCTTTTCTTTTCTGCCATATATTTATGAGATTCTCTTTCAGTATTTCCTTTTATGTTCGAAAGAATCTATCAACATCAATAGTGGAGCCATACACATGACACATAGTCCAAGGCATGTATAGTTAAATACCAATGTCTTTGGACTTGCACTTTGAAGTAGATCACCATCATCAAATACTTGGTGTTCTTTCAAATTCCATTCTTTAGTAATCTTTTAGTGTAGTAAACATTTAATCAAATATTCACCCTTATCATGGAACTATTCATGATCAAGCTACTTTTAGCTTATAACGGTGAATCGCGAGTATAATGTTGCTCTCAAAAACCTTTTGGAGGATTAGGACGACAAGCGTCTCCAACCTTTTTCAAATTCTCATCAAATATGAGAACATAAACTTTGCCATATTATACTCTCTCATGTTGCAACCAAAACATCATTTCAGATATCGCAATATCTTCCACACATCATTGTTTTTGAAACAACTCTTTCAGATCCTAGATAACCTTGATATTAAAACAATCTTTTGAATATCAAGAATCATGGAGACAAACATGATACTTATATACTAACACTGTAATTGTCACTCTTGATTTAATACCAATTATTAAACTTCACGGGGTAACCAGAACTTACTGAAAGTTTGCAATAGGACTTTTAATCTTTAGATTAACACTTCAAAACAATACGATACCAGTTCGTAAAGTAACTAACCAGAATTCTATAGTTTTATTATCTCAATTATAACTAAGCGCAAGGTGGTAAACGGATGCCAATGACTACAACAACTATGCAAATTTACTTTGATTTAATTGATGATAAATAGTGTTCAACTTTTAATCATATTGCTATTGAAATCTCACTCAAAACAATATCCCTCACATTGTTTTAGTGATCACACGAACCAAATTCACTACACCAAGTCCGATCATCACGTGACATGATATAGTTTCAAAGGCGAACAATCATCATGTTCATCATATCATCTATATGACTCGTGCTTTACCTTTCAGTATTCCGTGTTCCGAGACCATGTCTGTACATGCTAGGCTCGTCAAGATCAAACCTTAGCTTCCGCATGAGCAAATCTGGCTTGCTCCCATTGTATACACTCGTAGAATCTAACACACTCGATCATCACGTGGTTCTTCGAAACAACGAGCTTTGGCAACGGTGCCTACTAAGGACGAACACTCTATAACTTGATATTTTTTTAGAGGGATCATCTTATAATGCTACCATCGTGAACTAAGCAATACAAGATGCATAAAAGGATTAACATCACATGCAATTCAAAATATGTGATATGATATGGCCTTTCTTATTGTGCTTCCGATCTCCATCTTCAAGCATGAACATGATCTCCATCATCACCGGCGTGGCGTCAAGGTCAATGGCGCCGCTCCATGGCTGTCATCCACCAACATCAACTATTACAACTACTTTGAATAATAGACACGCAGGTCTAGACGAAATTAAAAGGAAACCATATGGCTCCTGCCGGTTGCCGACTTACAATAAGGAACATTGCATACATCATATATAATCACAATCATGGCCATATCACATCACAGCACACCCCTGCAAAACAAAGTTAGATGCCTCTAAATTTCTTTGCATGTTTTACGTGGTTTGGGGCTTTCAATAAGTGTCGTTCTAACTTACGAACAAGAACCACAACGTTGATGCTTGAACTATCAAGTGCCCGTTGTAAATTGAATCTTTACTATGATGGAAGAGACAGACACCCGCAAAGTCACTTATGCAATACAAGTTGTATGTCGAGCGTGGAGCAAGTCTCATGAACGATGTCATGTAAGGTTAGCCCGGGCCGCTTCATCCCACCATACCGCAAGATGCAAAGTACACAAGAAGCAATTGATAATAAAAGCACCACCTCCCACAATGACCATTGTGTTCTACTCGTGCAACAGATCTACATATAGACACGACTCTGATACCACTGTAGGAGTTCGTAGCATGGAAAACAAAAAAATTCTACCGCATGAACGCACAATCAAGATCTAATATATGAACAAGCCAAGATCTATCTACTAGATCGGTGCAACAAGTTGATAGAGTACTAACCCTCGAAGATCCAAAGCGGTTAACGAGAGCAGATTCTCGTGGGTGATATAGTCGTTCACTTCCCGATCTCAAGATCGCGTAGACGATCCTTCCGGCGCCGCGTTCCGGTAGCGCTCCCACAGTCGGTCACACGTACGGTACTCGATGAAGACCTTCCTCTCCCTTGTTCCAACAGGCAGTAGAGGTTGTAGCTCTCTCCTCGCGATTCCGGCAGCATGACGACATGGTGTCGGAAGTAGAGGGGAGATCCCGCAGGGCTTCGCCTAAGCCGGAGTGAGTATGGTGGAGTAGAGGGAGCCCCGGCGATCTAGGGTTTAGAGGGCCGAGGTTTATAGGTAGCTAGCAACTAGAGTTTAGCTAGTCGGTAGCGGTTTAGAGGAGATCTAGATTGGTCGCAACTAGAGAGGGGGCGGCGGCCAACCTAGGGTTTCTTGGGCGCCTAGGGCAAGGGGGATACCTTGGGGTGCGCCCCTACCCCTCCTTATATAGGTGGGGGGCGTCCAAGGGTGTTCCCAACCCAGGTGGAAACCCTCCCTAACTCAGAAACCCTCCCTCGGAAACCATGTTGGGATTTGACTTTTTCAAACTGCCTTTTTGACTTTCAAATTAGAGTTTGATTTCTCTCTTCCAAGTGTCCAGCCAAGTGACCTAGGACATGATGCAACCATTACACTTTGTCATGACACATCCATGTACCCTTCCCCTTTCGGATCGGTGAACCTTCTAGACCCTTCTAGAACATTCCGGTGAAAACATCGGAATGATTCCCGAACTCCAAAATTGGACTTTCCTTATATGAATCTTATTCTCCGGACCATTCCGGATCTCCTCGTGATATCCCGGATCCCATCCGAGACTCCGAACAACATTCGGTCTCTTTACTCACAGTCCATATCTACTAAACAACATTGAATCCTTAAGTGTGTCTCCCTACGGTTCGTGAATTATGCAGACATGATCAAGAATCTTCTCCGATCAATAACCAATAGAGGAATCTGAAAATTCATATGGCTCCCACATCTTTCTATGATTACTTCGTGATCAAATGAACCATTTACATATGATACCAATTTCCCTTTGTCTCACGATACTTTACTTATCCGAGGTTTGATCGTCGGTATCTTTGCATACCTAGTTCAACCTCATTACCAATAAGTACTCTTTTCTCGTTCCCGTGATATGTGTTCCCTTGTGAGCCAGTCACATGCTTGCAAGCTAATTGGATGACATTCCACCGAGAGGGCCTAGAGTATATCTATCCGTCATATGGATGGACAAATCCCAATCTTGATCCATGTGCCTCAACAGATACTTTCCGAACACTCAATGCCACCTTTAGAGCCACCCAGTTATGATGTGGTGTTTGATGTCATAAAAGCATCCTTCCTGTGATGGTGATTATCATGATCTCATGGTCGAAGGAATTAGGTTACTATGTATCAAAGCTTATAGCAAGTGAACTATATTAAATGACTTGATCTTTATGTTATGCTTAACTATAGGAGTATGTCCATCACATCATTCTCCTAATGGTATGACCCTGTTGTTAATAAATCTCTATGTTCATGATCAGGAAACCATGATCATATATTAACCAACAAGCTAGTTTAATAAGAGGATTTACTAGGGACTCTTTTATGTTTACAAATCACACAAGTATTAATGTTTCCGGTTAATACAATTATAGCATGGTATTTAAACATTTATCATAAGCATGAAGATATGATAATAACCACTTTATTATTGCCTCTTGGGCATATCTCCAACACTTGGAACGTCGGTAAGGCTACCTTGAGTGGCGGGCGTGGTGGTGTTGGTGCCTTGAGGGCAGGTTCCACAGCAAGTAGTGATGGTCATCTTCCTCAACTATGAGGACGGTGAGGTCTTCAGTGTGGTTGGTCATGTAAGAGAGACCCCTTGCTCCCCTTAGACCGTGTTGTATCGCTTGCCCTTGTCGCCCTTCCTTTTTGTGTGACGTTGGACGGTGACTGGTACCTAGGTGAAATCCTTGCCTCCGTCTCCCTTCATTGTTGTATGACTTTGGACGGTGAGTGGTACCGAGGTGAAATAATTGCTCGGCGCTACCGATGCTAATGACAGTGACGCTTTTGGGCTCTGCATTCCCTCTTGGGGGCATTGTTGAGGGTCTAACTCACTTTATCCTCGAGATCCAGGTGAAAATCATTGGTCTGTATGGTCCTCGCGGTGGCAAAGCTTTATTTTGCATCGTCCTCCTTCTTCAAGGCGGCATCTTGGGAGCCTAGTGTCAGATGACAGGTTGGGTGTGATTGGTCCATGATTTTGGGCGGTGCCCCTCTAGATGCGGTCTCAGCTCTGGTGGGATGGTTGTCTCTATGCATCCGTTCCTTGTCAACCTTGTTGTCTCCTCTCCATCTGTCTGGTGTAGGATGAGATTCTCCAACTTCCGAAGATGCAGCGCTTTTTGAGCCAGGTCGAGGGGGAAGGGTGCCCTATATGGACTTGGAGACGGATGGTGCCTCAGTGACGGGAAATCCTCAAAGGTGGAGCCTTAGGAATCCCCTCTCAACGGATCAACTTCATCAAGATCTTTCATTGCCTCACCTCCGTTCAGTGATCATCTCGGATTACAGTGGATAAGGACTTGGAGCATCTTCAAGCGGCGTGTCTTGTTATTTATTTTTTGCTTATTGTTCGTTTTCTTGTAAGTTGATGTCCTCAACACCTGTAAACTCTTTGGCTTTAGTTTGTATTAGGATTTCAACTTAATCTTTGTAATACTTGCAATCGTTGATTTTGAGTTCCTATGTTCTTCAATTTGAATTATGTTATTTATTATTGATGTATTGCTTGTGTCTAATTCCCGATATATTCATATGTGTGTGTTTGTGTGAATTTGAACTCAAGTTTAACTTAGGTCAATGTTGTAACTATTCTGCTGTAATTTAAAATCTTAAACCCATTTCAATATTAATAAAGATCACTTCTGGTTATTATGATTTTCACTTCTTTGTTGGGTATTATCTCATGAACTCAAGTCTGAATAAATCAAACCTAAATTTTGAATTCAAAGATTCAAATTTGTTCTAATATTGTCTCTTGGTTCATAAGTTGTGTGTTTTAGATGATCAAGTTTTTAGATACTCAAGTTGTATGTACTTTCATGTCACATAATTAGAAATTTGAATTTGTAATCCTAGTGTTGACTTAAGTCCAATTGACACTAGATTCAAATTTTACTCAGAGAACACTTTAAATAATAAAAGTTTTAATTCGCCCCCTCAATTTGAAGATGCATGGGATGCAAATGTTGTATTGATCCCTCTCCCCGACCTTTCCTTGGGGATGTTATAGTAGGCTAGTGTGTACTTTGCTTCATTCAGTCAATTTATAATTGTTCGCATTTAATTCTTCAACTCAGGGTGTCCTCATTTGGGGGTCACATGTGTTTTTATTTATTAATACTACTTAAATAGCACAAATCCAACCTATGAAATGAGTTCACTATCTTGTTTATTCTTGGCTTGGAAGTATTTCCCTGAATTTTGACTATCTAAATGAATATCAAGGCTGAAGGCACACACAAACATGATACTTTGTACAAAAGTTTAAAAATGAAACAAATCTCGTGATTATTTAGACTTTTATACGGCAACTCATTATGAGATTTTTCACATTAGATTGATAGTCATATCTCTTATAAAATTTTACAACAGTTTGTTTCTACCCAATAGCTAGACATATGATATTTTTATTTATTTTCAAAAATACATTCATATCTACTAAGATGTTATTACTCTGTCATTTTAATTTTTTAAAAGTTCAAATTTGAGGAAGTTTATCTATTTGATTTGAAAATTAATTATATAATGGCGTTGTCATTTTTAAATTTTGTCTTTGATACCTGTGATTTTTCAAAATTTCAGAAGATTTAGGTCTGTGAGAATCTTCCAAAAGTTTATAAAAAACATAAGCATGGTTAAATTTGGTGAGTGAATCGTAAGATATATTCTAATAATAAACTAGAACCACCCGAAGTTATGATATATTTTCGAGCATGTCTTTTAAAGATCTCTATATTAATATTTAATGATATTAAAATATATACATCGACACATATATACATAGACAAACTCTTATGCATCTACTTCATAATTTATTACATCATGGATAATTAATTTAAGAAGAAATTTTGTTACAACATAGAATTTAAATTTATCACAAGCAAACTATTGAGCGATACATTACAACTTAATTACAAATATAACTAGTTTTCACAAACATTTTTATGTGGTTAATTATGCCATCTAAATAAATAAAATTGTACTTATTAATGCTAGAAGAGGAAACATAAGTTTAAATAAGTATAACTTTAGTATAAAGCATATTTATTTTTATTTGTGTGCCAAATTTTTGAACCAGCCCCGGGCCTTTTTCCTTAAATTGCAATGAACAAAAGATAAGAAGACCTTGCCAGCTACTTACCTAGAGATTGTTGGGAAGTATTGCTTGAAAAATCATCAATCTCCCTTGCCATATCAAGTGATGAAGTGACATTTCTAGTGTTGATTTGGTACGCAATCTTATCAATTTCCGTTTTCATTGCAGCCCCATTGATGTAAGAATTGGAATAGTTGAGTAAAGGCTGAACATTTGGTGTGAAGTAGTTGTTTCCTTCCTGTTTGTATTAGGTGGCAAATATTCGACACAGCTCAGACCTACGGACTCGGATGCAAGGTACTTCTCAATATGGTATATTGTGGCACATATATGTGACTATCGACAACCTCCATGCTATAATGTCGCATGCATAGAAATCACAACTT
This sequence comes from Avena sativa, assembly GCA_916181665.1. Classification (NCBI taxonomy): domain Eukaryota; kingdom Viridiplantae; phylum Streptophyta; class Magnoliopsida; order Poales; family Poaceae; genus Avena; species Avena sativa. Next base: position 384,407,182 of record OV702280.1, on the reverse strand, counting down.
CATTGCTCAAATCGGGGTAACATCAACATAGTTTAGTTTTTAAGCCAAGAGGCCAGAGCAATTGTAAATGACAGATTATTTTGTTTGAATTAAGAAGATCCCAATCCAATTTCACCCACAGAATAAGAATATAATATGAGTAGAGAATATAATATGAGTAGAAACTCCCTTAAAATTGACATGACATTCCAATTAATAAGCTCACATTCCTAATTTCAATCACAGTGAAACAAGCAATTGGCAAGTGCTTTTGAGGGAACCTCTGAAGTGCAGGGCGTTCCTGCACCCTAGAATATAACATGAATCAACCTAGAAGTACATACAAACCAGGATTACTTGAGCGCAGGTTAAGCCACATCATCCTAGAAAATCTCAGCATTAACTCATCAAAGCCATGGTTTATGTCTTTTTCTACTCAATCATGGAAACCCTACATGTGATGTGAGTATAACCGCAGAAAATCAGGACTTGAGGTGATGAAAACTCACGGCAAAACTCATAGAAACCCTACATGTGATGTATGGTGATCCCCTTCATGTCAATATCCCGAGCCGGCTCGTCTAGGCCCCCTCCACACCATGGCTGCCTATGCTTTCGCTGTTAGCACAGTCTCTGCCGCCGAGTATTTTCCGACGACACTGGTGACAAAGTTTTGACGAGACGATATGCACATACCTGATAACTTTCACCGAGATACACGTACTACTAGCTGATCGATTCTTTTGATCAAACTAGTACACTTACGCACGCACACAACAAATAGATTGATTGCTATAGACGCATGTCGCACCTGTTGCTTCTCTATTTATTCAACTCACACGGTGTGTTCTTACAAGCCAAGTTACACATACATAAATATGCCAAGGCCAGCTACCGAGTCGAACTTAGCTAGCAGACTCGATTACTACTTCCTAGTAGTACTTGATTACATGCATGTATATGACTCACACTCTAACACACACCTCGTGCAGTGCTAGGAATCCTATACGTATACGACTCATACTCGTATATGCCGGAGCGCATGATGCCGTGCCGGCATATCACGTGCTTATTTCTAACAATCACCCACTATGCACGACATGCACTTTGCTTCGACCTGGATCCCAAATACGCGAGCTGCTCCTCGCGGGTGTCATCCTGGGCATTGCTTTCGCCGCTTCAGGCGGTATCCTCCATGTCACCGACTTTACCTTCGCCGGCTTCTCCATGACTTGACATCGATCCTCCTCGTCCGTGTCCTCTTTGTCGATGTCGTCCATGACCGTGCATTCGGTCTTCACCGGTTCCTTGATGAACAAACAACTCTTTTTGTAGTTCATCGTCACCAAATTATTTACCATCCAAAGTGTCTCCTTTGGGTAGTAGTCCAACACGTCTTGCATGTGTGCTCACGCCGGTCGTAGTCGTCTCATATCTAGTGCAGTCGTAGGCATCACGACATACTCTTTTGCGTCCGACATCGCGCTTGTTTATTCTCTTGCTGAACCTCCATGTGCTAGTTGAGGTCCAACCTTACTCCCTTCTGGTCGATTTCTAGGCGAAAATCCTCCTGCATTAGTTTCTAGGCTACATGCTCCCTGGCCTTTTGAGGAGCAACCAAGACCTGTCCCACTTGCCTTTTGCCTAGATGAACTCTTTGGTACCACGTCGCATGGGCATTGCCTTCCATGGCATTCTTTTGGCCTATGGTCCTCACATGGATAATTTACTTTTAGTTTTCTAGCTTCACAGCGCTGGGACTGCTTGACCTCTTTGCTGGGCTGCATGAGGCCTGCCCGTTTGGCGCTCTGTCCGACCAGTCTTCTTTAGATTTGACTAACCCTCCACTTGATCCTTTCTCTTTCGGAAGAAACTCTAGTGTTTCTGGCCTGGTGTCCACGCTTGGAGCACCCCCTAGGCCTTCAATGTTTTCTGGGCCCAAACTTGCTAACAAGGATAAGCTCGGTTGATCCATATTTTCTTCATACTCAAGATTCCACATGAAATGAAAAGTTGAATATATTGGTTTGTTGGAGCCCTAATTCCATGATTTCTCTTCCTCAAAGACTATGTCGCCCGTGACAACCACCTTATTGGTATAAGGATTGCACACCCGGTATTCCTTCAAGCCTTCATATCCTGTTATGATCATTGGAGTACTCCGTGATACGTCGTAAACGTATCTATAATTTTTGATGTTCCATGCTTGTTTAGTATCCACTTTGCTTTGTTTTGTCTACACTTTGAGGTATTTTTATACGTTTTCTGGAACTAACTTATTAACAATATGCCACAGTGCTAGTTGCTTGTTTTCTGCTATTTTTAGTTTCAGAAAAGCTAGTAAATAAATATTCTCGGAATTGGACGGGACAAAAGCCAAAATCAATATTTCACCGAGACGAATACAGAGACCGAAGGGAGACCGGAGGGGAGCCACAGGGTGCCCATACCCCCAGGCGCAAGCCCAACCTAGGCCGCGCCTGGGCAGGTTGTGGGCCCCCTGGCCGCCCTCCTGCCTCACCTCTTCGCCTATATAATCCCCCCGATGCCAAAACCCTAAGTACCCGGTCAGATCTCTACGAAACAGTCTGTAGCCGCCGCCACCATTGTCCCTAGATCGGGGGGTCTGAAGCTCTTCCTGGGACCCTGCCGGAGGGGAGAGATCATCCCGGAGGCCTTCTTCATCACCATGCCAGCCTCCGGTATGATGTGTGAGTAGTTCCACCTTGGACTATGGGTCCATACAGTATCTAGATGGTTGTTTCTCCTCCTCTGTGCTATCATGTTTAGATCTTGTGAGCTCCGTTCATGATCAAGATCAGCTATTTGTAATCATGCATGTTTTGTTTGCGGGGATCCAATGGATATTGAGATTACTATGTCAGATTGATTAATAATTCTATCTTGTCTTCTTGATTATTGATTATATCATGTCTGTGTTGTTTGAGATCTTACATGCTCTCCATTTCTAGTAGCTATCTTGGCCAAGTAGATGCTAGTGACTCAAAGAGGGAGTATTTATGCTCGATATTGGGTTCATGCCTCTATTGAATCTAGGGAAGTGACAGAAATCTCTAAGGTTGTAGATGTGTTGTTGCCACTAGGGAGAAAACAATAACCTCTTGTTCATGGAACAATTGTATTGTTTAAAATAGTTATTGATACGTCGTAAACATATCTATAATTTTTATGTTCCATGCTTGTTTAGTATTTACTTTGCTTTGCTTTGTCTTCTCTTTGAGGTATTTTTATATGTTTTCTGGGACTAACCTATTAACAAGATGCCATAGTGCCAATTGCCTGTTTTCTATTGTTTTTGGTTCTAGAAAAGTCAAAAAATGAATATTGTCGGAATTGGATGGGATAAAAGCCGAAGTCAATATTTTACCATGGGGAACACGGAGCCAGAAGACGATACGGAGGAGGGCCTCGAGGGGGCCACACCCCTGGCCGCGCGGCCAGGCCTGGCCCGTGCCTGGGGGGTGCAGCCGCCTCGGGCACTCCCTCGGCCTCCCTCTTCGCCTATAAGAAAGCCCCTGATACCAAACCCTAAGTACCCGATCAATTTTCCACGAAACAGTCTGTAGCCGTCGCCACATTCGTCCCTAGATTGGGGGGATCTGAAGCTCTTCCCAGCACCCTGCCGGAGGGGAGAGATCATCCCGAAGGCCTTCTTCATCACCATGCCAGCCTTCGGTATGATGCGTGAGTAGTTACACCTTGGACTACGGGTCCATGTAGTAGCTAGATGGTTATTTATCCTCCTTTGTGCTACCATGTTTAGATCTTGTGAGCTCCGTTCGTGATCAAGGTCATCTATTTGTAATCATGCATATTGTGTTTGCGGGGTTCCGATGGATATTGAGATTACTATGTCAGATTGGCTAATGATTCTATCTTATTGATTCTATCATATTTGTGTTGTTTGAGATCTTGCATGATCTCCGTTTCTAGTAGCTATCTTGTCCAAGTAGATGCTAGTGAATCCAAGAGGGAGCATTTATGCTCGATAGTGGGTTCATACCTCTATTTAATCTAGGGAAGTGACAGAAATCTCTAAGGTTGTAGATGTGTTGTTGCTACTAGGGAGAAAACAACAATCTCTTGTTCATGCAACAATTGTATTATTTACTTTACACACATTGCTTAAAGCAGTTATCTGTTGCTTGCAACTTAATACTGGGGGGGTGTGGATGATAACCCGAAGGTGGATTACTAGTCATAGATGCAGTTGGATGGAGGTATATGTATCTTGTTGTAATGCCCAATCAAATCTCATAGGATCATGAATGTCTAGTATTGCATTATTATGCCTTGCTCTGTCCTGTCAATTGCATTGCTATAATTTGTTTACCCGGCATGTTATGTTGTTTATCTGAAGGAGAACACCTCTAGTGAACTATGGACCCCGGTCCAATCCTTACCATTGATACATCTTCCATTGTGTATTGTTTACTTTCTGCAAGCCACCATTACCTTCCACACCATACAATTAATCCTTTGTTTTCAGCAAACCGGTGAAATTGACAACCTCTCTGTTCGTTGGGGCAAAGTCTTGAGTTTGTGTTTTGCAGGTTTCCAAGTTGCTAGCAACACCTTTGGATCGTTTCCTTCCTCCTACTAGTTCGATAACTGATACGTCGAAAACGTATCTATAATTTTTGATGCTCCATGCTTGTTTAGTATCTACTTTGCTTTACTTGTCCATAGTTTGAGGTGATTTTTACATGTTTTCTGGTACTAACTTACTAACAAGTTGCAACAGTGCCAGATGCCTGTTTTCTGCTGTTTTTGGTTTTAGAAAAGTTAGTAAAGACATATTCTCGGAATTGGACGGGACAAACGTCAAAGTCAATGACTTTCCATGGGGAACAAGAAATCCAGAGAGGAGCCGGAGGGGCGAGCCAGAGGGGCCACCCCCCCTAGGCGTGACCATGGGTGGGCCCGCGCCTGGATAGGGTTTGGTGGCCCTGGCCGCCGCCTCGGCCTCCCCCTTCGCCTATAAGAAGCCCCCGATGCAGAAACCCTGAGTACCCGATCAATATTCCACGAAACCGTCTATAGCCACCGCCACCATCGTCCCTAGATTGGGGGGTCTGAAGCTCTTCCCGACACCCTGCCAGAGGGGAGATCATCCCGGAGGCCTTCTCTCCGGTATGATGCGTGAGTAGTTCCACCTTGGACTATGGGTCCATGTAGTAGCTAGATGGTTGTATCTCCTCCTTGTGCTTTCATGTCTAGATCTTGTGAGCTCCGTTCATGATCAAGATATAATATATTTGTAATCATGCATGTTGTGTTTGTGGAGGATCAGATGGATATTGATATTATTATGTTGGTTTGATTAATGGTTTTGTCTTTATGGTTCTATCATGTATGTGTTGTTTGTGATCTTGCATGCTCTCCGTTGCTAGTGGTTATCTTGTCAAGTAGTTTCTAGTGACTCCAAGAGGGAGTATTTATGCTCGATAGTGGTTCATTCCTCTAGTTTCCAAGGGAAGTGACAGAAATCTCTTAAGTTGTAGATGTGTTGTTGCTACTAGGGAGAAAAAAAGGTCTCTTGTTCATGGAACATGTGGACTGTTTACCTTACACACTTTGCTTAAAGCAGTTGTCTGTTGTTTGCAACTTAATACTGGAGGGGGTTCAGATGATAACCTGAAGGTGGACTTCTAGTCATAGATGCAGTTGGATGGAGGTCTATGTATCTTGTTGTATTGCCCAATTGAATCCCATGGGATCTTTCTGACTAGTAATTGCATTGTTATGCCTTTCTCAGTTCCTGTCAATTGCCCTGCTATAATTTGTTTACCCTTCATGCCATGTTATTTATCTAAGGAGAGCACCTCTAGTGAACTATGGACCCCGGTCCAATCTTTACCATCAATACATCTTCCACTGTTACTTGTTTAATTCCTGCAAACCATTACCTTCCACATCATACGTTTAATCCTTTGTTACAGCAAACCGGTGAGCTTGACAACCTCATTGATTCGTTGGGGCAAAGTCTTGAGTTTATGTTGTGCAGGTCTCCGCGTTGCTTGAAACACCTGTGTGACGTTTCGTTCCCCCTTCTGGTTCAATAACCTCGGTCTCTATTGAGGGAAGACTTGCTGTTGTGCTGCTTCACACCTTGCTCTTGGGGTTTCCAACGAAGCGCTCCTACATCAACCTAGGCACCATCAATAACCTTGGTTTATTACTAAGGGAAAACTTGTTGTTGTGCTCATCATACCTTCATCTTGGGGTTTCCCAACGAAGCTCTACAGTGATCTGAGCTACACATCATCAAGCTATTTCTGGCGCTGTTGCTGGGGAGGCTAAGGACGGCTTCACAAGGGGAGTCCTTCGCAACCTTTCTCTTTACTTTGTTTTTGTTTTGATTAGTTTCTTTTGCCTTGTTTTGTTTGCCTCTTTTTATCAAAAATTAGAAAAAAATAGTTTCGTTTGGTTTGCTTTATCTTATCAAAAACACACAAAAAATAGTTCCTACCCTAGTTGTCACCTTGCTCTAGCACACCATGTTGATCCCCAAGTTCACCCTGAAAGACCTTTCAATAGGTAGTGGCTCTATAATTGCGAAAGAAAATATAGAAGAAATCTTTAATCAAGTTAGCAAACATGAGAATATTGAGGATAAATCCTTAGCAAAGCTTGCTCCTAATTATGAAAGTGTTGCAGCTTATTTAGTTCACATGTTCGAGGCTAGGTTTTTTAACCTTAACCCCATGATGCAAATAATGTTTCTTAAACTAAAAGAAGAGGAGTATACTGAAAAGAGAGATTTTATCCTAGAAACTTTGCTAAAAGAGTTCAATGATGTTGCTAAGGAAGCCAAAAAGGTTTTTGATTGTTTTAATATGCTAGGCTCATGTGTAGATGTTATGGGTACTTTAGAAAAGTCAGATAAAACCAAACCTAATGGAGAGGAAATTAAGATACCCATACCCTTTAAACTTGTAGGAATGCATGAGGTAGAAAAGAATTTTGATTGGATTGTTCCTGAAAACACATTTGATGAAAGTAGTGAACCTAAGAGAGCTGAGAAAGGATCCTCTAAAACTCATTTGGATGAGATACCTTTCCTTGTTGAAGATATTTCGAGTATTGATCTTAATGCTTCTTCATTTGAAAATACTTGATTCTTGCTTCTTGTGCCTAACTTAAAGGCGTTAAAGAAAAGTACTTCTTGGAAGATAACCCAATAGGTTTATTGAGTCTTGGAAGTTATTACTTCTGTAATAACCTATCCTTATCCTTTTTATTTGATTTTTGTGCCAAGAATAACCTCTAATGAGAGGGAAGTAAGATTTGAGGAGTTGCTGTCCCGAAACAGATTTTTGTGCTTCAGTGTAAATTTTTTTGAAAAATCTCTCTAAGTCAGATTGATCTGTAATTTTCTGAACGAATCCCCCAAGTTGTTATATAACTTTTATTAGTTCAACACTTTTTTAGTTGAGCAACGGAAGGTCTTCGAAAAAATCGTTTCTACCTGCTGGTCTATTTTGACAGATTTCTGCCATTATTTTCATTTGCCTCTTTATCGATTTCTTTTTGGGTTCTCTTTCATAAATTGAGATTTTTGAAGGAATTGCTATAGTAGCTTGTGTTTTTAATGAAAGTTTTTCTGTTTTAAAACTAAACCCCAAAGGTCTATTATCTTTTTAATGCACTAATGTTGCTAATGAAGATTGTGTGAAGTTTTGTATGAAGGAAAATTTTCAGGTGTAAGGAAAGAATGATGTAATGAGATGAAGAATGGACAAAATATCAAGCTTGGGGATGCGACCCCGTGTCACCCCAAGAAATATTCAAGAGGTACAAGCGTCAAAGCTTGGGGATGCCCAAGACATCCTCTTCTTCATCGATAAAAATCTCAGGTCTTTCTAGACACTTCGTTTTTATTGTTTCATGCATTGTTGTGTTGTTCTTAGAGCGTCTTAGTTTTAGTTTTTGGTTTTCGTTTGCTTAGTTTTCTTGAATAAAGTAGTTGGACCCCCGCTTTCGCTGTGTTGTTTCAAATAAGTTGATTGGTGTTGGAAAAGAGTAGAAAGTTTCTTGCTTATAATGGTACAAGAAGGAGCATGCTTTGACTGTGACTTAGTGATGCGTCCAAAACATATCTACTTTCCTAAATACTTTTGCTATTGTTTTAAACTTGTGTGATTTGGATACAACTAACACAAACTGACGCTGTTTTCAGCAGAATTATCTTGGTGTCTAGTTTTTGTGCAGAAAATCAACTATCAGGAAAAATCCCGGAAAATATGCAAAAAAACCTATTTCACCAGAAGACTCACGGAGCCAAAATACGAGATGGTGTGGTCGCCTCAGGCACCCCCTCGGCCTCCCTCTTCGCCTATAAGTTGCCTTCTGACCTAAAAACTCAGGGGGTCGACGTTTTTTCTAGAAAGGGTTTCGTTGTGACGCCACCACCAGAAACCGCGATTCGGAACCGGAAACTCCGTTCTGGCACCCTACCGGGACAAGGAATTCGGAGAGGATCATCGCCATCATCATCACCAACGCCCCTCCATCAACCATCCATGTTTCCCCTATCCATGAGTGAGTAATCCCCCGCGGTAGGCTATGGGGATGGTAGGGATTGGATGAGTTCTATCTTGTAATCGAATAAGATTGTTAGGGAATGGTGCCTAGTATCTCTATTAGTTCTATTTGACTTTGTTGCAACTTGTTGTGCTTAATGCTTGTCACTAGGGCCCGAGTGCCATGATCTCAGATCTGAACTTATTATTGATTCATGATGATAGTATTGTTTGTGATCTTATCTGCAAGTTGTGTACACATATCATTGTATGGATCCAAAGGCCCCGAAGTGACAGAAATTGGGACAACCAGAGGGGATGGCTGTGATATGAGTATCACATGTGTTCATGGAGTGTTAATGCTTTGATCCAGTGCTCTATTAACAGGATCACCTTAATTGCCAATAGATTCTCTTGAGGCCCTGCTGCAACGGGCTGGCAGGACAAAATATGTTGTGCAAGTTCTCATTGCGAGCACGTATGACTATATATGGAGCACATGCCTATGATTGTTTAGTACTTGGATGATTTGTCTTATTATCTGCAATTGCCCTAGATCTTGAAGTTACATGTTTAGACTTGTCCATGCAACGCCCGTCCATCCATCCCTATGCCTACCGCACTCATATCCTACTGTTTGCTACTACTGTTACTATTGCTTTTGTTTTACTGCTCCGTTACTTTGCTATTTCTACTACAAAACTGTTGCTACTGATAAACTATTGTGAGTAAGACTATTTCTAGGTGTAGCTGAATTGACAACTAAGTTGTTAAGGCTTATAAGTATTCTTTGTCTCCCCTTGTGTCAAATCAATAAATTGGGTAATACTACCCTCGAAGACTATTGCGATCCCCTATACTTGTGGGTCATCAAGATTATTTTCTGTCGTCGTTGCCAGGGAGCATAGCTTTATTTGTAAGTTCACTTGGATCTATTATTGTTCACGGCTATTCCTTTCATCATGGGAAAGTCTCGTGATGGAAATTTTCCTATTTTACCATCCACTACAAGAAGAGGTACAGTCCTAAACACCTCTGCTGCTCTTGATTCACCGTCTGTTATAAGTAAGCTTGTCACACCACCACCACATACACATGCTACACACACTGCTACTACTGCTAAATCTGAAATTGCTTCGGATACTCATGATGTTACTTGTACTATGCTTGATGCGAGTGGTTCATTAGGTCCTTTCCCAGATGCTACTATTGCTAGAACTATTTTGGGAAATTCTGAAACTCCTAGTGAAGACACTATTACACCTATGAGCTCACCCGAGTCTAGAGAGAGACATGATATTAATGATGGTTACATTGAAATGACTGATGAATTTATTGAAGAGTACCAAAACACACATGGTGCTAGTGCTATTAGGAATCTCCTTGAGACACACACTATTATACCTAAACTGTCTCCTGATGCTAAGTTTGCTACCTCTCCCATAGATATTAAAGATAAAGATTATGATTTCTCTCTTGATTTATCCTATATAGACATTTTTGAGAAAGAACCTTTTTGTGGGACTGAAAATGAAAGTGTTGTGGCACATATGAATGAGCTTTCCACTATGAGTGCCTTATTCTCTGATGATTTTAAGACGCACAAGTACTTTGTTACTAAGATTTTCCCCTTTTCACTAAAATGAGAAGTTAAGGCTTGGTTTAATAGATTACCTCCTGGATCCATTGATAGCCCTGATTTTTTGATTGCTTCTTTCTTCTAGAAATATTTTCCTCCTTGTGCTAGACATGCTGCTTTGCTGAAACTTTTTGATTTTAAACAGGGAGAAGAAGAGAAATTGCTTGAGTCATGGACAAGGTTTTGTGCCTTGATTTATGCACATCCTGGATGTCTATTGCCTAAAAATGAGCTTCTTGATATTTATTATAATGGACTAACTAATGATTCTAGGACATACCTAGATAGTTTTGCTGATTGTGTTTTCAGGAAAAGAACTCCTAAAGATGCTAAATAATCAATGGCTAAAATAAGCAAGAATTATGATGATTGGACTTCAACTGAGTTAATTACACCCGAGCCTACTACTCCTGAGCCAATTGTGCCTGAACCAATTCCAACACCAACACCAAAGAAGAGGGGATGATTTCATTAAATGATGAAGTGATGAAAGAAGCTAAGAAATGTCTTAAGGAGAAAGTTATTAGAGCTGAAGATGTGAAGAATCTACCTCCTATATAAGAATTATGTAAGCCAATTCCCCACTCATCCACTATTGAGGTACACTCTCTCCAACACTTTGATGAAGGTGATATTCCCTATGGTAAACCTCCTTATCAATGCTTAGAGGAACTTGATACTTCTATTTGTAAACAAAGTTATTTTAATAAACAAGTTCAGAATCATTTATTAAAAACTTTAGAGCTATTAATGAGTTGAAAGATATTGTGGAAAGAACTGCTAATGATGTTAAAATGCTTTGTGAACACTTTAAAATGGTTCAAACCCAAATTGATCAACTTGCTAAGGTACAAAAGGATATGCTAGTTAATGCTTCAGGAGATAAACATGCTTATGGAATTAGAACTAGGAGTGGTACATACACTCAAGATCCTTTATATCCTAAAGGACACCCTAAAAGAATTGAGTAGGATTCTCAACAAGCTAAAAATAGTTGTAGTCCTCATAATAGAAAGAAAAAGAAACATAAAACAGTTGAGGAACCACCTGAACCTGCTGTAGACCCTAATAGTATATTTGTCTCTGATGCTGAAACTGAGAGTGGTAATGATAGAAATGATGCTCCTGATAAGGAGAAAGTTGAGGAAGAACCTGAGAAGCACACTAAGAACACTAGGTAGACTAAGGAAGATTTTATTGCTAATAAACATGGTAGAGAAAGAGAACCTTGGGTGCAGAAACCCATGCCTTTTCCTAATAAGAAACACAAGTCAAAGGAGGAAGAACACTATAACAAGTTTTGTGAATGGATGAAACCTTTATTTTGCAAATTCCTTTGACTGATGCTATTAAGTTGCCTCCTTATTCAAAGTATATGAAGGATATTTTCTCTAATAAAAGGAAGATTCCTAATGTGGAAATTTCTACTTTGCTTGCTAATTATTCCTTCAATGGTAAGGTTCCAGATAAACTTGGTGATCCAGGTATACCAACTATTCCTTGCTCTATTAAGAATAATTATGTTAGAACTGCTTTGTGTGATTTGGGAGCTGGAGTTAGTGTTATGCCTTTTTATCTCTACAAGAGACTCCAGCTAGAAAAGTTGATGCCAACTGATATATCTTTGCAAATGGATGATAAGTCAACTACTATTCATGTTGGTATATGTGAGGATGTTCATGTTCAAGTAGCTCATAATTGCTTGGTTTTAACTGACTTTGTTGCGCTTGAGATGTCTGAAGATGATAATATGTCCATTATTCTGGGGAGACCTTTTCTTAATACTGCAGGTGCTGTCATCAATTTTAATCAAGGAAAAGTAACTTTAATATTAATGACAAAGAGCATACTGTCTATTTCCCCAAGAAGATTGATAACAGCTATTGCCTGAATTCCATTGAAAATATTGAGAGCATCAAAGTTGGAGAAATATATTGTCCCATTCCACCAGAAAGTTTTGAAACTATTATGATTGGGACTATTGCTATCAAGTTTGAGGTAACATAATTATTTTGGGAAATACAAATTTTTGTTTCATATAAGATTGTTTTGGTAACAAGACTTGATCAACCTTGTTAACAAAGAGATTTTAATGAACAAAACAATCCTTTCACAATGGTTATACTTTCTCACTTTTATTTTTCTCCTTCCTAGTCTTTGCTCTTCCTCTTGTTAGCTTTAGTTTTGCTAGTTGTTTGCTTGTTAGAGTGTCCTAGAAATTCTGTAGTTTTTGGTTTTTGTTTGCTTTTGCTTCTTCTAAAAAAATCTATTTCTGCGAGAAAATCAATTTTCATAACCTGAAAATTGGCCAAAAATAAAGTTTCCCGAAAAATCTTAGAAAATTCATATTAAATTTTTTCTCGAAAAAAGGGGCAGACACCTGGAGTGGCCTAGGGAGACCCACCAGGCCAGCACACCCCCTGGTGGCGCGGCCAGCCCCAGGTGGCGCCTGGCCTAGGTGTGGCCCTCCAAGTTGTCTCCTTCTAGACACTTCTTTTTCTCTCCCGAAAAACACTGGAAAACTTTCTCAAGCTCGAGTTCTTGCTGTTCTTTCTCCCGATTTTCGATCTCCTTGCTCATCCCATATTTGCTGCTGATTTTTGGAGGGATTGCTCCTTGGTATGTGCCTCCTCCGCTTGTCCAATTAGATTTGTGATTGGTAGATTGTATCTTGAGTATTTTGCTACTGTAGGTGACAGGTTGTGTGAGCTTGCATGCTTGTTCTATGCTTAGAGATTTCATTTTTGATGCATGCTTAGCCCTCTAGCAAGTTCCTATAGTAGTTCCTCATCATTTATCAACTTGGAAATTACTTGGTTTGATGTTTGTCTAAAAATTTCAGAAAAAAGATGAGTGCTTACCCACTGCATCAACATGATTTGTGAAGGGTTCGCAGCATAGAAAACAAAAAATTTCCTACGATGGGAACATCTAAGTACCAAGATCTATCTACTAGATACAAGCAACGGGTGGATATACATCCATAGAATACATACCCTCGAAGACCGAATAGCGTTAACAAGGTTGTACTCGTGGATGATGTAGACGAACGCTTGCCGATCTCAAGATCGTGATGAAGTCCGTCTGGTCCAGCCGGTCCAGCACGATCAAGTCCAGCACCTCAAAGCAGTGGTGCATCCATGATCGCACACACGTACGGGTACCCCGACAACCTCCGCGCCCTCGCTCCAGCGAAGCAGCGGAAGCAACAAATCCTTCCAGAAAAAGCCACCGGGAACATGTATCTCGCTGATCCGGGACCATGGGGAAATTCTAAAGGGGGGAGAGAGAACCTTCGCGAGGAGGTGTGCTTTGAGAGGAGGAGAGGGGGGCCTTTTATAGGGGAGAGGGGGGCACCCAAGGGGCATGGCGCCCAGCCATGGGGGCTGCCCCCACCTCTTCCACATTCATGTGGGTGGAGCTCCCACTCAAAATGAAAAGCCTCCACTCCCATTAAAAAGCCTCCACTCAAAAATCCACTCACATGCATTAAATTTCCACCAAATTTAATGCAAGCTCTCATTTAAATAAAACCCTTTTATTTATTTATTCAGAATTTTGTTAATTACTTTAATTAACAAACATTCACATAAAACCCCTTACAACATTTCAATTTCACATGTAGAACCAGTTTCAGAAATTTCAACCGAAACAGTTTCGGTGTCTAGTGAAATAAATTCCTGCGCTTTCCTTTTTCTTTCTCTGGCATATCATTTGCTCCGAATGGTGTCGGTATCCCTTAAGTGTGTCACCCTACGGTTCGCGAATAATGCGGACATGATCGAGACCCTTCTCCGATCAATAATCAGTAGCGGGACCTGGAGATCCATACTGACTCCCACACATTCAACGATGACTTCTGTGATCGTGTGAACCTTTTACGCTAGTATCTTAATCCCTTTGTTTCATGATATATTACATGTCCGAGATTCGATCATCGGTATCTTCATACCTAGTTTGATCTCGTTACCGACATGTACTCTTTTCTCGTTCCCGTGATATAACATTCTAGTGATCAAATCACTTGCTTGCAAGCTAATCAATGTGATATCACCGAGAGGGCCCAGAGCATATCTATCCGTCATTAGGATGAACAAATTCCACTCTCGATCCATGGGTCTCAACATAACACTTTAGTAGTTCTGAAGCCATCTTTATAATCACCCAGTTACGGTGTGACGTTTGATGTCATCGAGAAACTCTTCCGGTGTTAGTGATTGACATGATCTCATGGTCTAAGGATTAGGATCACTTCGTAAGTTGTTATAGCAATATAAACTCAATGACTTTGATTGTAATGCTATACTTCGGATGAATGTTCATCACATCATTACACTAATGTTGTGACCTCGTTATTAACAACATCCAATGTCCATGATCAGGAAACTTTGATCATCATGTTAATCAACGAGCTAGTTTATAAGAGAGGCATAACTAGGAACTTCCTTTTTGTTTATTAAACACACATGTATTAACGTTTCCGTATTAATACAATTATAGCATGCAAAATAAACATTTATCATAAATAAGGAATACGATAATAACCACTTTATTATTGCCTCTCGGGCATATTCCCTTCAGTCTCTCACTTGCACTAGAGACAATAATCTAGTTTGAAAACTTTGCGTATTGAACACCTATGGCTTTCTGGTGTTCCAAATATGCAATTGCAAGTGGTTAACATAATCTACGGATCTGACACTTTCAGGTCCGTGTGTATTTGCATATCTTTGCATCTCCACGCATCACTCATTCTCCAATGAGATGGCATTGTATAAATTTGGTCTTTCGGTGAGACCTTTAGTTCCTTGGGGTTAAAACACATCGATACTATTGTCATACAATATATCTTTAGTGTTAGCCCCGTTGTGAACCACACCTTAGTTTGATAACAAACTACTTGACACAAATTCCCTCCTTTGCTGCTACTATAGCAGTCATATACTTAGCCTTTTTGTTGTAGTATTCGTCACAATGTTTTAACTATGGATTTCATCCAAATCCATCATGGAATCTCCTTTCCATTACATTGTGCCACCCATAGTTTAAATTGAGATAAACTTAATTTGTATCTTGTGACAAAACTAGTATCAATGTAACTCTTTACAATGAACTATTTGTAATTGTTTGTCACATCTACACAAATATATTCTTAGTTCTTCCAAAAGATCATAAGAATATCCTTACTATCGTCCAATGATCATTTTATGATTCATTCTGGTATATGATCATAACACTTAAGAGCATAGGACATATCTGGATGTGTACATATCATGGTATGATTGATCAAAACATTCTCGTGATTTCACTCATCAAGTGTCAAAGCACTTAAATCTTGTTTCACTTATCAAGTGTCGATACACTTGAATCTTGATTCAATTATTTTCCATGCGACAAGAACCGTTTCTTGTTGTTTCTATATTGAACTCCTTCAATATCTCATATATGTACGTTTGGCATAACCATATTAGCGTCACAGTCTATCCACTATAGACATTCATGCTAAATATTCGGGTTTTGCCTAAGTATTTCATCGAAATGAAATTCTTAACCATTGTCAATAAAAGATACATCATTTCTAATCAACAAGATGTCATCCACATAATGTATTAGAAATGTGTCTCAGCGCTCCCACTTAATTTCTTGCAAATGCAAGCATCTTCATCGTCTCCTGATGAAAAACTCCTTTTTCATCATGGTGAAGATTCCAACTCCGCGATGCTTACTTCAACAATTGAAGTTTGCATGCCCCTTTTTAGCATCCTTTGAATTAACAAAACCCTTTGGATCGTGTCATGTACACGTCCTAGGTAACCATTCTATTAAAAGAACTTTGTTTTGTTTATTCATCTACCATATACCAAATTATATGTAGTGGTTGCTATTTTAATCCGTCCAGACTAAATATCGCTATAAAAGATCAAATCTTGTCATAGTCAACTCCTTGAACATTGTCGTAAAATACTTTACGACATGTCGACTATTTCATAGATGTGAAACATCCATGTCTGTTTCTTTATAGATCCAAATACGACTGATAGGTTTTTACACCTTTCCGGAGGGTCTTCCAAGTTCAAAACTTGATTTATCGTGTATGGACTTATCACGGATTTTATGGCTTCAAGCCATTTGACGGAGTCAGGGCCCATCATCGCTTCTTTGTATGTATTTGGTTCATCATTGTCAAACTATAATGATTTACTCTCAAATCTTAGCATTTGATTGTTTAACCGACCTACTTGGTTCAATAGGAACTTAGATCTCCATGACCACAACCTTTGAGGCACATAAGCTATGAGCATTATGGCACCTTCGGAACGATTCCCAGCGCTGCGCAACTCAGCACATTTTAGCTAAGGTTCATTAACCTTATCAAAGTTCTATTGTCCTCCCACTTAACTTTTATGAAAAATTCCTTCTTCAAGAAACTTCACATTTCAAGCGACAAACCCTTTTGTCCTCGGTGTTATGGAGGAATAACCAATTGTTATTCGAAATAACCTACAAAGACATGCTCATCCGACTTTGGTTGTAAACATCTTAATTATGTTTAGCATACAAAAATTTAAGAAATGACAACTTGGGTTTTACCCCAAACCATAACTCATATGGTGTCATTTCAACAGATCAAGATGGAGCTCTTTTCAGTGTAAAAGCGGTAGTCTCTAAAGCTTTAATCTTTTTAAAACATAATGGCTGTTTTATGAATAACACCTTTGATCCAACCATGTCAAACAAGGTTTCATTACAAATCTCAAACACTCCATACACCTATGGTGTTTCGGGAGATGTAAATCTAGGTGTTTTGCTAAACTTGCAACTCAAATAAATCCCTTTATGATAAAATCATAATTCATTTATTTTCTTGTTACACTTGTAACTCAAATAAATCCCTTATGATAAAATCATAAACCATTTATTTTCTTGTCACAATGATTTTCACTTCATCTTGAAAGTCTTTGAATGTTTTCAAATATTTCACACTTCTTTCTCATTAAGTGAATATTCACTCAAATTTCCGGAGAAAGCATATGAAGTTGAAACCCATCGCTTACGACTACACATAATGGACTACATACATCGATATGTATAAATTCCAATAATTTAGTCGTTCGTTCTTCTTTGGACTTTGAACAAAGTTTTAATTATCACGTGGAAAGTCTCACAAGCGTCACTTGATCAAATCAAAGACTCCAAAAATCCATGAAAATGGAGATTCTTCATGTTTTATTTCCAATATAATTTAAACAGCGATGTCACTTCATAAGTGATCTTTCAATCATTTGTCTTGCGACATTTTAGCATTAGGTTTTATGGATGTGATCTCTCCAACTAGATTTGTAAATCATCCATCTAATATAGAATATGGTAATTATTTGAACAACCTTTGTTCTCATAATACCTGATTTAAATAACAGTTATTAAAACAAATCTTGAAGTCAAGCTTTGATGTCAACGAGAAATACAAACAACAGTTTGTTTGTTTTCGATGAACATCATCACATATTCTCTTGCTAGTTACTTAGGCCATTGTGGTTCATGAATTGCGTCGTTCTATATGAAATTTCATACCAACCAATTCGGTATCCAATACCCAAGAACCACATTGTTTAACAAGTAAAGAATACAACCATAACCTGTATATCATCTATATACCTAAATTGGATATTTCCAATCTTTTCTTTTCTGCCAAATATATTTTATAGATTCTCTTTCAGCATTTCCTTTTCCTTTTTAAAAGAATCTATCAACATCAAAAGTGGTGCCATATGCATGACACATAGTCAAAAGACTGTATATTCAAATAATAATACCTTTGGACTTGCACTTTGAAGTAGATCACCATCATCAAAATGATCGGTATTCTTTCAAAATCCATTCTTCAGTAATCTTTTAGTGTAGTAAACACTTTACATACATATTCTATTCATCCTTATCATGACGACTTTCATGATCAAGCTACTGTAGCTTATAAAGGCGAATAGTGAGTATAACATTACTTTCCAAAACCCTTTTGGATGATTAGGATGTCTAGCATCTCCAACCTTCGTAAATTCTCATCCAATATGAGAACATATATTATACTCTATCATATTGCAACCAAAACATTGTTTTAGATATCGTTATATCTGCCACACATGATGGTTTCTGAAACAATTCTTTCAGCTCCTAGATAAACTTGATATTAAATTAATCAAGAATTATGGAGGCAAACATGATACTTAAGATACTAGCACGGGAATTGTTACTCTCGATTTAATACCAATTATTAAATTTCACGGAGTAAATAGAATTTTGTTGAAAGTTTGCAATAGGACTTTAAACTTTAGATTGACACTCAACACAATACGATACCAGTTCGTAAAGTATATATCCAGAATTCTATAGTTCTATTATATCAATTACAACTATGCATAAGGTGGTGAACGAATGCCAATGACTACAACAAATTATGCAAATTCACTTTGATTTAATTTATGATAAATTGAGTTCTACTAATCCAAATTATAAATGAACTCCCACTCAAAAACAACATCCCTCGTGACTTTTTGGTGATTACATGAACCAAATCCACTACACCAAGTCCGATCATCACGTGAGTCGGTGTAGCTTCAAAGGCGATCATCAAATGGGAATCATATCTACTATATGACTCATGCTTAACCTTTCGGTCCGTGTTCCGAGGCCATGTCTGTACATGCTAGGCTCGCCAAGTAAGAACCTTAGTATTCGCGTGTGTAACTGTCTTACACCCGAGATATGCTCGTGGATTCAAGTACACCCGATCATCATGTGATGCCTTGAAGCGATGAAACATTGTCGGTGCATACTTAAGGAAGAACACATTTTTATCTTGATATCTAAATGAGGGATCATCTTATTATGCTAATAAAACGCCAAACAAGCAATATAAGATGTAATCTAACATCACATGTTAAAAAGTGAAATGATATGGTTCCCGCATATGATCTCCATCATGTGCATCGTGGTATGATCACTATCATACCTTTATGTGTAAGGCCAAGGTCTATGGAACTTACACGCTATGTGTGTTGTAAGAGTATCATCTCATACTTCTACTTACAACATCACCATATCATAACACTAGCCCAGCAACAATCTAAACTAGACGCCTCTAATTTATCCATTGCAAGTTTTACGTGGTTTAGGGCTTTCGAAGTTAGAACCGTTCTTACCTACGAACATGAACCATAACGAGGATAAACAAATTGTTGACAACTCGTTGCAAATTAGATATTGACTATAGTAGGAGAGACAGACACCCGCTAGCCACTTATGCAAAACTAGTTGCATGTCAAGCGTGGAACAGGTCTCATGTGCGAGGACATGTAAAGTTTGTCCGGGCCGCTTCATCCCACTATGCCACCAATATCCAAAGTACAACTAAGAAGCAATAAAATGATCATCATCACCCACATACTCATATGTGTACTACCCGTGCAAAGTATCTACGCATAGATCCGGCTCTGATACCACTGAAAGGTTCGCAGCATAGAAAACAAAAAATTTCCTACGATGGGAACATCTAAGTACCAAGATCTATCTACTAGATACAAGCAACGGGTGGATATACATCCATAGAATACATACCCTCGAAGACCGAATAGCGTTAACGAGGTTGTACTCGTGGATGATGTAGATGAACGCTTGCCGATCTCAAGATCGTGATGAAGTCCGTCTGGTCCAGCCAGTCCAGCACGATCAAGTCCAGCACCTCAAAGCAGTGGTGCATCCGTGATCGCACACACGTACGGGTACCCCGACAACCTCCACGCCCTCGCTCCAGCGAAGCAGCGGAAGCAACAAATCCTTCCAAAAAAAGCCACCGGGAACATGTATCTCGCTGATCCGAGACCATGGGGAAATTCTAAAGGGGGGAGAGAGATCCTTCGCGAGGAGGTGTGCTTTGAGAGGAGGAGAGGGGGGCCTTTTATAGGGGAGAGGGGGGCACCCAAGGGGCATGGCGCCCAGCCATGGGGGCTGCCCCCACCTCTTCCACATTCATGTGGGTGGAGCTCCCACTCAAAATTAAAAGCCTCCACTCCCATTAAAAAGCCTCCACTCAAAAATCCACTCACATGCATTAAATTTCCACCAAATTTAATGCAAGCTCTCATTTAAATAAAACTCTTTTATTTATTTATTCAAAATTTTGTTAATTACTTTAATTAACAAACATTCACATAAAACCCCTTACAACATTTCAATTTCACATGCAGAACCAGTTTCAGCAATTTCAACCGAAACAGTTTCGGTGTCTAGTGAAATAAATTCCTACGCTTTCCTTTTTATTTCTCTGGCATATCATTTGCTCCGAATGGTGTCGGTATCCCTTAAGTGTGTCACCCTACGGTTCGCGAATAATGCGGACATGATCGAGACCCTTCTCCGATCAATAATCAGTAGCGGGACCTGGAGATCCATACTGACTCCCACACATTCAACGATGACTTCTGTGATCGTGTGAACCTTTTACGCTAGTATCTTAATCCCTTTGTTTCACGATATATTACATGTCCGAGATTCGATCATAGGTATCTCCATACCTAGTTTGATCTCGTTACCGACATGTACTCTTTTCTCGTTCCCGTGATATAACATTCTAGTGATCAAATCACTTGCTTGCAAGCTAATCAATGTGATATCACCGAGAGGGCCCAGAGCATATCTATATGTCATAAGGATGAACAAATTCCACTCTCGATCCATGGGTCTCAACATAACACTTTAGTAGTTCTGAAGCCATCTTTATAATCACCCAGTTACGGTGTGACGTTTGATGTCATCGAGAAACTCTTTCGGTGTTAGTGATTGACATGATCTCATGGTCTAAGGATTAGGATCACTTCGTAAGTTGTTATAGCAATATAAACTCAATGACTTTGATCGTAATGCTATACTTCAGATGAATGTTCATCACATCATTACACTAATGTTGTGACCTCGTTATTAACAACAGCCAATGTCCATGATCAGGAAACTTTGATCATCATGTTAATCAACGAGCTAGTTTATAAGAGAGGCATAACTAGGAACTTCCTTTTTGTTTGTTAAACACACATGTATTAACGTTTCCGTATTAATACAGTTATAGCATGCAAAATAAACATTTATCATAAATAAGGAATACGATAATAACCACTTTATTATTGCCTCTCGGGCATATTCCCTTCAATTTGATGGTACCTGAGCCAATGAAAGTCCATCGTGAGGAAGAAGTCTTCCCTTCCATATATCCATGCCCTGAATTTATGGGAGTTGCGGGGATCTTCCAGGATTTCCAAACTATGATTACAAATGCAGGGTTGGAACACTTTGTTGAAGAGGAACCATATCAATATGTTAAGATAACCATGGCTGTGGTGCAGGACTTACGGTTTATTTGGTCCTTGTCTAACCCCAGGGTCCATTATACAATTTACAACATAGTTGTTGACCTTCCTTTTGTTGATTTTTTGTGCATCTATTAGAGTGCCACATTGGGGATCTTGTGAGAAGATCAGAGAGAGGCCTAAGCCACTTATGGATTTATATGCTAAAATTTGCCAAGGTTGCGACTTCTCAAATGAAAGTGGTAAAATTCGGAACATTCAGTTCCCATCCATTATATATTTTGCCTATCTCATTACCAAGTGTGTTCTTGCTAGAAAGACTGCTAGAAAGTTGTCTTCTTTTGATCTAGATTTTATCTTAGCTTCTTTGAATAGGGATATATATTATAACCTGAGTGCTTTGATAGCTTACCGTCTCACCACTAACCGTGAGAAGGGTGGAATTTGTGGAGGTCTCATTACCTCTCGCTTCCTAGCTTTTCATGGTTTAGAGCCTCACCATTCAAATTATCGGTTCCCCATAGAGAGACTTGATCTCAATTCCATGGTTCAGCATAATTTTGTTTCTTCTTGGGCTACTGTGAGAGATTTACCGTATGAGATGTCCTTTGTCAAGCGTGGTTGGAGAGGGGGTACGACTGAGAAAGTAGTCTATTTGCATGCACCTACTTTGTTTAATTTTGATAACAGGCAAGGATGGTCGCTCACGGAGGAAGAGTTTGACACATACGTGGCGGAGCTCTCCCAGCAAGAGGAGAATGTTGGAGAGGATGCCGAAGATGATTCGTTTCAGCCCTCCAACATGGGGGAGTCTTCATACCAGCAGCCCTCCTATGATTGGAGCGCGTCTTCTTCTTCATCGCGAGGGCCTGACTATGATCGTTCAAAGGATGACCCACCAGCTTGGGGTTACTACCCGCGCTATTGAGCCGCACTTAGGAAAAAACCTAAGCTTGGGGGAGGTACACCGACATCACACTCATCTATATATCATGTTTTGTCGGTTCTTTGTATATCCATGTTTCGCTTTCTTTTTTGTTTTTGTTTCTGCTTTCTCAAACACAAAAATACCAAAATATTTCCGTTGTTTCTCTTGGTTTGTTTCTTTGCTTTTTAGCTTTGGTTTTCCTTAAATAAAAATCCAAAAAGATTTTGCTTTGTTTGTTTTTGCTTTGTGTGCTTTCTTTAAAAATCAAAAACACCAAAAATATTTGTTGTTCTTCTTTGGTTTTGTGAATTCTTTGCAGGGTTCAGCAGTCCTCATTGGAGTTTGGTTTCATGTTATTATTCAAGCCACACAAGTGAAGGGCATTAATGAAGATTAAGACAACTTGAGGTGTGGTAAGAGGCTGGTAACGAACTCTATTTGTTTTCATTTTTGTACATATACTCATCATTGTGGGCATGCTTAGTCTGTTCATGTAAGGTAGATCTAGATTGCTAATAGTTTGTAGCATGTCATATGAATGTTTGCTTGCATTGTTCTATTCATAACTTGGTATGATATTGTGGTATCCTCCTCTGAATGTTTCATTTGAATCGACTTGGCACATGCTCACGCATGCATGACTGAACAATAGTCAGTTAAGCCTCGATGATTTTTTTGCCTCAGAGTGCTTGTATCACTTTCATGCCATAATTAGTCATGTTTTGTTGCAAGCATGATTATGACAGTTATTGCTCTCTCGTTTGTCGCTCCCTCTCTATTGCTAGCCTTCACTTGCACTGAGTATGAGCTCTACTCGTGTTTCCAACTCCCCAAAACCAATATTTTCAAAAGTGTCCACCATACCTACCTACTAGCATCATTTGCTATTTAGTGCATATTCATTATGCCTTGTTTTCTTCCAAATAAAATGTTTGACTGTTGTTGGGAAAGTTAGTTAGTAAAGCTATCTCGAACCTAATGTCACACTTTATTTCTTGCAATCAATAAACCTGAACCATTGTGAATGTCCATGAAAGTTATATGCTTGCAAATTATAGGATGGGAGTTAGTAGAACCGTGTTGTCACGGGGAACGCTTTCAACACTCTTTGGATATATATCCAGTTGATATCATGCTCTTTTGTTTACAGATGTCGTCGGTGTGAAATAAAAGGGGAGCTTGTAAGTCCATGGAGTTATGTATATGTGTTAGAGAAATGCCTGGGCCGCTAGCCTAAGCCATGCCTAATCATGGTGGAAACTTGCAGCATAACCATAGTGAGAAATCTATGAAGTTTTCTTCTTATATAAAAAAGAGACATATTTAAAATAGGAAAGAGATAAAAAAATGCCATTTTCCCATGGCAAATAAGAAGATTGCTGAGATGTTCACTGTCTGCTTGCCTTGTCATTTTGATTATGGGATAGCTCTTATATCATGTGCAAGGGGTACCCCGTTGGCTGTTCTCTATGATACACATGTATTTACTATGACAAGAACTTGCAAGTAACTAAAGTTGAGTAGCATGAGGAGCGGCCCTCGTACTCAAGGGACATGAGATTTCCAGTTTATGGTATGTCAAGCATATAACTCATATTGGACCTCACTTTCACCTTAACCATCTAAAGATGCCTATGATAGGGGCAATGAGAGCTCAAAGTTAATGAGTACCATACTTTCAGCATTTGGAAGCCTTTCAAACTTTCCAAACCGTTTCACTTCCTTGTTGAGTCACCACTTATTCTATGAGCACCTTCTTGAGAGCATAGTTGTCATTCTTAGTGTAATGTGCCTGTCTCAAAACTTGGTTAATTATGTCATGACTTTGATGCTTGTATCTCTGATATCTTTACTTCTAGTCTTCACTTGAACTTCAGAGGTGCCTTGGCATTTATGTTGTGCTCTACAAACAAAGGCAAGCGAGATACCAATCTATCATACCTTTTTATGAGCATTGCAATGTTGCTTATGTTTATGTTTCATGCTACTTATTATTATTGAGTTGGAATCTCTTTATAGCTTGCAAGGATTATTAAGTAGACTTAGTTGCATACTCCTTATTATGAATTGTCTACTTTCCCGAACACTTTTGCTATTGTTTCTCCTCTAAACTTGTGTGATTTGGATACAACTAACACGGACTGACGCTGTTTTCAGCAGAATTACCTTGGTGTCTAGTTTTTGTATAGAAAATCAACTATCAGGAAAAATCCCGGAAAATATGCCAAAAATCCTATTTCACCAGAAGACTCACGGAGCCAGAATATGAGACGGAATGGAGGCCTGAGGGGCCCACACACCCCTGCCGCGCAGGCCAGGCCTGGTCGCGCCTGGAGGGGGTGTGGCCGCCTCAGGCACCCCCTCGGCCTCCCTCTTCGCCTATAAGTTGCCTTCTGACCTAAAAACTCAGGGGGGGGTCGACGTTTTTTCCAGAAAGGGTTCCGCTGCGCCGCCACCACCAGAAACCATGATTTGGAACTAGAAACTCCGTTCTGGCACCCTGCCGGGATGGGTAATTCGGAGAGGATCATCGCCATCATCATCACCAACGCCTCTCCATCAACCATCCATGTTTCCCCCATCCATGAGTGAGTAATCCCCCACAGTATGATATGGGGATGGTAGGGATTGGATGAGTTCTATCTTGTAATCGAATAAAATTGTTAGGGAGTGGTGCCTAGTATCTCTATTAGTGTTATTTGACTTTGTTGCAACTTGTTGTGCTTAATGCTTGTAACTAGGGCCCGAGTGCCATGATGTCAGATCTGAACTTATTATTGATTCATGAAGATAGTATTGTTTGTGATCTTATCTGCAAGTTGTGTACATATATCATTGTCTGGATCCAAAGGCCCCGAAGTGACAAAAATTGGGACAACCGGAGGGGATGGCCATGATATGAGGATCACATGTGTTCATGGAGTGTTAATGCTTTGCTCCGGTGCTCTATTAAAAGGAGCACCTTAATTTCTAGTAGATTCCCTTGAGGCCCCGCTGCAACGGGCTGGCAGGACAAAAGATGTTGTGCAAGTTCTCATTGCGAGCACGTATGACTATATATGGAGCACATGCCTATGATTGTTTAGTACTTGGATGCTTTATCTTATTTATCTGCAATTTCCCTAGATCTTGAAGTTACATGTTTAGACTTGTCCATGCAACGCCCGTCCATCCATCCCTATGCCTACCGCACTCATATCCTACTGTTTGCTACTACTGTTACTATTGCTTTTGTTTTACTTCTGCTATTACTTTGATATTGATACTACAAAACTGCTGCTACCAATAAACTAATGTGAGCAAGACTATTTCCAGGTGCAGCTGAATTAACAACTCAGTTGTTAAGGCTTATAAGTATTCTTTGGCTCCCCTTGTGTCGAATCAATAAATTGGGTAATACTACCCTCGAAGACTGTTGCAATCCCCTATACTTGTGGGTCATCACTTAGACTTTATCATGTCATTCTATATGTTGTTTTGACCTTATGATTAGTAATTATTGTTGTAGCATGACTTGTTCCAAGCAATTAGGATTGCTTAATGTGCCTTGAAAGAATCATGCGTTGTTTTAGCATACAAAAGCATAGTATTATGGTATTCTCCTTTGATGATTTGTTTGGGTTGACTTGTCACATGCTCACACCATGTTATGACTATGAACCAGTCACCTTAGCCTCTATGATCATTTAGTTTTTGACTTGTGGTACCACTTTATGCTTTGATTAGTAATGTTTTGTCGCTCTACATGATTATGGCCATTATTGCTCTCTTAGTTGGTCGCTCCCAGTCTTTTACTAGCCTCCACTTGTATTGAGTAAGATCTACTCATGCATCCAACTCCCAAGAAACCAAGTTATTCCAAAGTGTCCACTATAAATTCCTATGCATGGTGTGTTACACTATTTCAAGTAAATTCTTGTTTTATCTACCTTCCAATTAAAAAGTCACTTTGTTATGTGAAAATTAGTGATTAAAGCTCTCACAAACTTGATGGCACACTTTATTTTTCTTGCCCCTAATAAACTTGAACCATTGTGTAATCTATGTTGTATATGCTTGCACTTATAAGTTGGGATTAGCAAAACCATGTTGTCATGGGGAACGCTTTCAACACCTGTAAAAATCTACCCAGTTGATATCATGCTCTTTTGTTTATGGATGTCGTCGGTGTGAAATAAAAGGGGAGCTTGCAAGTCCATGTAGTTATACATATGTGTTAGAGAAACGCCTGGGCCGCTAGCCTAAGTCATGCCTAATCATGGTGGAAACTTACAGCATCACCATAGTGAGTAATATATGAAGCGTTCTTCTTATAAAAAAAGAGAGAGACATAGAAAAGGAGGAAAGAAGAGAAAAAAGCACCATTTTCCCATGGTAAATAAGAAGATTGCTGAGATGCTCATTGTCTGATTGCCTTGTCATTTTGATATGGGATATCTCATGTATCATGGGGCAAGGGGTACCTCGTTGGTGGTTCTCTATGATACACATGTACTTACTATGACAAGAACTTACCGGTAACTAAAGTTGAGTAGCATGAGGAGCGGCCCTCGTACTCAAGGGACATGAGATTGCCAACTTATACTTTGCCAATCATATACTCCATACTTTGTTCACTTTAACCTTAATCACTTCAAGATGCTTATGATAGGGGCAATGAGAGCTGAAAGCTAACAAGTACCATAATTTTTGGAAGCTCTTTATGAAACTTGAAATCCCTGCTTCCCTTTGAAGGGCCTTTCTTCCACTTTTATATTGAGTCTCCACCTTCTATCCTAAGGCACCAATTAAGAGATTCTTAGTTCTATGTGCATTGTCCCAAAACTTATTGATTGATTCATAATGTTGATATTGCTTGTTCTTGAACTATTTACATCTAGTCACCCTTATGAACTTTGAAGGTGTCCTATGCATTTATGTTTTGCTACTCCATGAGGGACAAGATGAATGCCACTATGCTATGTTTTCTATATATGAAACAAACAAACGTCTTTCAATGCATTGTTATTCATGATCTTTGTTTGTATCCTTTCATGTTGCAACATAGTTATTATGTCTTACTGTTAGAACATCCTCTTTCATGCTCATGTTTAGAGTACTTTGATCCCAGCTTTCAATGCTTGCAAATGGTTTGATCTTGATTGTGATGGTGCATGTCACCTCAAAAATTATTCTTTGTATCACTTACCTACTCGAGGACGAGCAGGAGTTAAGCTTGGGGATGCTTGATACATCGTAAATGTATCTATAATTTTTTATGTTCCATGCTTGATACATCGTAAATGTATCTATAATCGAGGGATCTGAAGCTCTTCCCGGCACCCTGCCGGAGGGGAGAGATCATCCCGGAGGCCTTCTTCATCACCATGCCAGCCTCCGGTATGATGCGTGAGTAGTTCCACCTTGGACTATGGGTCCATACAATAGCTAGATGGTTGTTTCTCCTCCTTTTTGCTATCATGTTTAGATCTTGTGAGCTTCGTTCATGATCAAGATCATCTATTTGTAATCATGCATGTTGTGTTTGCGGGGATCCAATGGATATTGTGATTACTATGTCATCTTGATTAATGATTCGATCTTGTCTTCTTGATTATTGATTCTATCATGTCTGTGTTGTTTGAGATTTTGCATGCTCTCCGTTTCTAGTAGCTATCTTGGCCAAGTAGATGCTAGTAACTCCAAGAGGGAGTATTTATGCTCGATAGTGGGTTCATGCCTCTATTGAATCTGGGGAAGTGACAGCAATGTCTAAGGTTGTAGATGTGTTGTTGCCACTAGGGAGAAAACAACAATCTCTTGTTCATGGAACAATTGTATTGTTTACTTTACACACATTGCTTAAAGCAGTTATCTGTTGCTTACAACTTAATACTGGAGGGGGTTCAAATGATAACTTGAAGGTGGATTACTAGTCATAGATGCAGTTGGATGGAGGTCTATGTATATTGTTGTAGTGTCCAATCAAATCTCATAGGATCATGAATGTTTAGTATTGCATTGTTATGCCTTGCTCAGTCCTGTCAATTGCCCCGCTGTAATTTATTTACCCAGCATGTTATGTTATTTATCTTAAGAAGAACACCTCTAGTGAACTGTGGATCCTGGTCCAATATTTACCATTGATACTTCATCCACTGTTACTATTTACTTTCTACAAGCAACCATTACCTTCCACACCATACGGTTAATCTTTTGTTTTCAGCAAACCGGTGAGATTTACAACTCATTGTTCGTTGGGGAAAAGTCTTGAGTTTGTGTTGTGAAGGTTCCAAGTTGTTAGCAACACCTTGAAGTCGTTTCCTTCCTCCTACTAGTTCGGTAACCTTGGTTTCATACTGAGGGAAGACTTGATGATGTGCTCATCGTACCTTTCTCTTGGGGTTTCCCAACGAAGATCTACAGTGATCTGAGCCGCATCACTTCGCTCCGCCACATGCGCCACGCACCCAAAAGTGTGAATGTGATCAACCTAGGGCTTCCATCTGTACCATGCTTCATACAGAATCATACCAACTCCACTCTCAATTGGTGCCACATTCAGCAAATACATAGCCGTATTGACTGCCTCACCCCAGAATTTTCCTGACAAGCCTTTACTCTTCGTCATGCTCCGTGCGATGGTTAACATGGTTTGATATGGCTCGCCATACTGATCAATGCGTAGGGATCTTATTTTCGTCTCCACCTTGAACTCTTCGGCTTCCTTGATCTTCTTAAGTGCTTGTTGAGTCTGATCCTTACTTTTCAACAACACAATACACATGTATTTACTATGATCATCCACCACAAGCATGAAGAACTTATTAACGGACATAGTTGTGGGTGAAATTTCAATGCATAGATCGCCATGAACAAGTTCCAAGGCTTCACTTGCCTCAAACGTGGCTTCACATGGAAACTGGGCACTCCGTTGCTCGTGATCCACACACGATATATCATGATCCACTTGTGTCACAATATCTGTACCCTGTGATGGAGGATCCTTCTCATCCTTCTGCTTAGTTACTTCGCGCATCAGCATCATCGGTCCATCATCACCTTCCGGGGCGATGAGAGCCCTCTCCTTCGAAGATTTCTTGCAATCCTTCTTGAAGTGACCGAGCTCGCCGCACTTATCACATCTTATTTTCTTTATGTCAAACTTCCTCCGCGGCGGAGCCTCGTACTCGTCCTCCCTTGTGATATACTTTTTTGCTAGGCGAGAAGCTTCTTTATCACTCCTGCTGCCGGATGCATTATCGCCCTTCTTCTACTTGGCGAACAATGCTAGAGCCATAAGCATGAGATGCTCATCCACTTTTGCGTCGCCGTAGGTGGTCTTCATCTGCTCGTCGTGAGCCTTGAACCGTCCAACTAGATCATCCATCGTGAGAGTCTTGAGATCAACGCATTGCTCGGTCACCGAGACAACGGGCGAGTAACGCTGTAACACCCTCAGAATCGGACCTATGCAAGTTTTAGCGAAACCCGCCAAACCCGCATAGAAACAATTCAAAGGTGCCCACCAGGCACTTTCGTGCGGGTGGAAAACGAAGTAATAACATTACACAACAGTCCTCGATGGGACCCACAAAACATATATATATAACAGCGACTCAATGAGTCAAGAATACAGATATAATATACAAAGATCCAAATCACCTGTAAAACGGTACAGCGTCCGGCTACGGACAAGATGCAAATGGGGCTAAGAGCCCTGAAGAATAACCAATGGCGTCCATAACCCTGCCCAGGCCAAGCCGGAAGGGTAACCCTGCTAACGGCGTCGATCTCAAAACCTGCTAAAACAAAAGGGGTGCCGGCAAAGGGCAAAGGAAAAAGAAGGAGCGTCAGTACTGAGGCCAGTACACGGCGAGGCTAGAATTCGGCAGTCCTCGCCTACATAGGTATGGTGGACTGAGCGGCAGCGGCAGCATGCACTAAACAACCTATAGAGACTCGATACCACTGGCGACTATCAGAGAGGGGTAAGAAAGACCTATCCAGAACCAGCCTGATACTAACACCAAACAATCCCATCCTGGTATTCCCCCTCGAGACCAAACGAGGAAGGCAACCGAGGAACTCACACAGTTGGCAGTTTTACTTATTCGGTTATAGTTGCGGCACTTTACTAGTCAGGTTTAGATAATCATCCTGATAAAGTAAGCAGTGGGCACTTTTAGTTAACCATTCCGTTATAGTGGCAACACTTACTAGTCAGATACAATTAGCATGAGTTAACCCCAAAACCCAGCAGTTGTTGGTACTTTTACTTAGCCATTCCGTTATAGTGAAGCTGGTTACTAGTCATATCGGATACAAGTCAATTTATAACAATAAACTTTAGTTATAGTTGTCTATGATCAAGCACTGTGCTCCAAGTCGTCCATAACCGCGGACACGGCTTCTCGAAAAGATTAAACCCTGCAGGGGTGCACCAAAGTATCCACACGCACCTCGACCCTTTTTGCCAGATCAGTTAACATACACCCATCGGTATGTCGGCGGGGCCTAAGTCATGACGTTTCCCAGACCCAAAGCAAACACGGGGGGCCACCCCACTAAGTACACCCGCAACGAAGTCGGCCGGTCTCCGAGACGGACTCAGGGTTTGCGACAATGGCTGTAAACGACAGCAAATCCCCAAACGGGGACTGTCGATACCGCGAAAACATTCCGCTTCCAAAACGGTACAGTGTGCAGTACCTCGCACAATCGTAATAAAGCAGTAAACATGGCATAAGTACAGGATAGTAATAAAGCCCCAAACTACTTGTGGCCCCCAGTAGAATACTTTGAAATCAGGTACTAAATCGATGGGGGGCCCATATCTCCCCACATGTGGTTAGCGCGCTCGATCTCGGAACAGGTGTCAAGAACTCGGGGTCCTACGGGACACAAGTGGGCGGTCGGAAACCAAATCTTACCTATCACCCACCGATGCCTCTGCTTAATTCAATTTTAGTTATTAAACAGGAATTAAAGTGAACAATAAGTGAACCATGATCATCTTCAACATCAACATGCGGCAATTCTCCAACAATTGTGGTACTCGGCGACATGCAACAGCACTTGAGCAAGCGACTACGACGCGCGGGTCCAACTAGCTACCAAACAACAGGTTATAGGGTGTGTCCAGGGCAATATAAGGCTGCAAGTAATATCAAGGGTACGGAAACTAGAGCATCGCGACACAGATAGCAATAGATCAACAGGAGGGAATAAATACTATAAAAGTAAGATAGGTAGAAAGGGGGAGATGCTCGCCTGAAAACATTGTCGAAGGTTCAACCGACGATCGGGGCGAAGCTCACATCCACTCAACGGCCTTATCCGTGAAGAAGCAAACACTAGAACAAACACCGGATGCAATATTTAATACATCGGCAGAAGATCGGCATGATGCATGTATGATGCATGACATGGCCAAGGTGCAATGCAATTAGGTCAGATTAAGCGGAACCGGGGTCCCGACAATTAATTAGGCGGTTCAAGTTGTTTAGATACCCCGCAATTTAAATGTTGTTATAACAAGGCAAGATACGATACCGGTTCGCTACACAAGTTTAAATGAGGCCGATATGAGACTAGATTTGCCCGCATATGGGCCCCATATTTAATTATTAGGTGAATCGGCATAAGGCCTCCAAACCACATGAATGTATGCATGCAAGACAATTATTATGCGACAAGTCATATTATGTTATAAAATAGGGTTCTCGGAAAGGGGTACACACATTAGGGGTCTCGACGAACTTGGGGTTCCGGGGTTCGGGGTTCGGTCTCAGGGTCCAGGGTTCGACGGGGTTCGTCCTAGGCGGGTTCGTTCTCGGACTCCGGGGTCAGGGTCTTCGGATCGGGGTAGTAGATCTTATCGCATCCGCGGCCTTCGGGTACGAGATCGGTCTCCGGGTCTCAACATGGCCGGTCTTGGTGACGATCTTGTCCGATGGAGGTCCTGGGTCAACATCATCGCGGGCTTCGGGTCCGAAAGGTAGATCTTGGCGCTCGATGTCCGTGAGGGAGTTCTTGGAGTTCCCGGATGGAGATCTTGTCGGTGGTCTTGGCGTCCGGGGATTTTTCCCGGGTCCATGGCGGCGTCCTCAAAGCTCTGTGTCGAAGGCATCGGGGCTTCGAGGGTTCAGAAAAACTTGGTTTGGCATCGGTACTCGTCAGTAGTTCTTGTCGAACCGATGGCCTGCTAAGAATCTGAGCCAGGCCAACACCTCACGCACCAACAAGCCAGCGTCAAAGGCCGCACACAACAGGCAGGAACAAGAGCCTCCCACGGACGTGGCGGCCAGGGCGATGGCAGGATGCGAGGCGCTGGACCGCGGGGCGGGGGTGGTACTGCGGGGCAGACGGCGACGGGGCGGTGGCTGGGCCGCAGGGTGGGCAGAGGAGGAGGGCGCCGGAGAGAGCAGGAGCACCGCGGCGGGAGCGAGGGGAGCTCGACGGGGCGCCGGTGCGGGGCCGCGGGCTCTGCCTGGGGCGAGGCGGAGCTCCGGCCAGGCGGCAACGGCGACACAGGGAGGGGGCGCGGCGGCGCAGCGAGCGCGGAGGAGGCGCGCGGCGGCTCCGGCGGGCGGCGGACGAAGGAGAGGATACGGGGTGGAGGCCGCCGGCGACGCGGAGGGGAAGCGGTCGCCGGAGGGAGGCGAGGTGGCGAGGGACGGAGGAGCAGGCAGCGCTGGAGCGGCGCGGCGGAGCTCGCAGGGAGGCGGCGAGCTGAGGAGAGGGGGAGGCCGCGGAGAGGAGGAGAGCGGCGGCAGGCGCCCGGGGCGGCGCAGGCGCTCGGGGGAGGGCTGGCGACGGGGCGCGGCGAGGAGAGCTCGAGCGGGAGCGGCGAGCCGGAGGGGGAGGCGGTGGAGGAGGCTGGAGAGGCGACGGTGGCGGTGGCGGGGGTGACCTGCAGGCGTCGGCGGCGGTGGTTCTCGGGGGCGGGGAAGAGGTGCGGGAGCCGGCGGTCGCCGGAGCTTGGGGAGAGCGGCGCGTGGGAGGCGGTCGGTGCGGGGTGGAGAGAAGAGAGAGAGAGAGCGGGCGTGGGCGTGCGTGCCGGTGGGGCCAAAGGCGGGGCCAGGGTGCGTGGTGTGCGTGCTGTGGGGGGGCTGGTGTGAGGAGTGAGGAGGTGAGAGAGAGAGGGATGAGGTGGCATCACCTGATTGGGTGGGAGGAGAGGAGAGGGTGAGGTGGCGCATGGCGATTGGCCAGGGTGAGGTGGAGGCTGGGCTGGGTAGGTTAGTTGGGTGAACTTAGGATTTAGAAGGGCGGGTGTAGGTGGACCGTTTGTAAAAACCTGGGGGTGGTCGTTCGGGTCGAAACGGCCCGTTCGACTGCCCCGCTAAAAACAATTAAAGATTTTATTTAATTTGCGATGAACTTTTGCAAGTGGTTTTTAGACAAATAAAAATATCCGGCAGCACCCGGGGTTTGGCGTTTGAATAAAAGACGGGACATTTAGAAAACAAAACGGGCTTTGCGAATATAGTTTTGACAAACAACATATGATGATGACGATGCAATGCACAAATTCAACGCGATTTTCTAGTAGTGGTTTTTGCGGGATGCCACAATTCGACACCACTAACAATGGATCTCGCCCTCGAGATCCGCCTCATGGTACCGGAAGGAAGGTCGGCGATCTGCGTCTTCTCGCTTCGTGTAGATCTTCGCGACACCACTAACAAGAGGTCGTTGTCCGTGATCGTCGAGAGAGCACTCCGGAAACAAAAAGGTCGAAGGTAGAGGTATCAGCAAATTAAGCCACCTCTAGCTTCCGTGGAAGGAGTAAAATTGCATCGATCCACCATTCAATGTACATAAGCGAATGATAAGAGTAGTGGTATGGTCGCGACTCCATCCCGCACTCAAAGCATTACTATGTACACGAATAGACAGATTATGCAACCAACTCTCAGGATTCAGACTGAAGATCTCGACAAGCGAGGTTCGGAAACAAAGGAGTGATGCAGACTCTGCATCGGATCTGGCGTAGAGGATGTCGTCGTGTCGGAAAACACCGGAAGGCACCAACAAGGAACAAAGAATGATACCACAGCAGACGGATTCCTCAGGCAGCTTGAACACCGGATGGTAGAACACCGTTATCAAAGGAGGAAGCGAAACCCTGAAGGTACGACGGAAAACCCAACCACGAGAATTCCTGGACTCGAAGAAAGATAAGAGAGCAGGTTCAAAACACGTCGAGATAAGAGGAGAATAGAAGAGGGGTAAGGAGTAAAATCAGACCTAATCAGAACTATCCAACCGATTTTCAAAAATAGTTTTGACACTCTACTTCGGCCGTTAGCTAGGTTATCCTACAGGCTGGACTTGTGGGGTATCGCAACTGCTGAGCTCTGATACCACTCTGTAACACCCTCAGAATCGGACCTATGCAAGTTTTAGCGAAACCCGCCAAACCCGCAAAGAAACAATTCAAAGCTGCCCACCAGGCACTTTCGTGCGGGTGGAAAACGAAGTAATAACATTACACAACAGTCCTCGATGGGACCCACAGAACAGATATATATAACAGCGACTCAATGAGTCAAGAATACAGATATAATATACAAAGATCCAAATCACCTGTAAAACGGTACAGCGTCCGGCTACGGACAAGATGCAAATGGGGCTAAGAGCCCTGAAGAATAACCAATGGCGTCCATAACCCTGCCCAGGCCAAGCCGGAAGGGTAACCCTGCTAACGGCGTCGATCTCAAAACCTGCTAAAACAAAAGGGGTGCCGGCAAAGGGCAAAGGAAAAAGAAGGAGCATCAGTACTGAGGCCAGTACACGGCGAGGCTAGAATTCGGCGGTCCTCGCCTACATAGGTATGGTGGACTGAGCGGCAGCGGCAGCATGCACTAAACAACCTATAGAGACTCGATACCACTGGCGACTATCAGAGAGGGGTAAGAAAGACCTATCCGGAACCAGCCTGATACTAACACCAAACAATCCCATCCTGGTATTCCCCCTCGAGACCAAACGAGGAAGGCAACCGAGGAACTCACACAGTTGGCAGTTTTACTTATTCGGTTATAGTTGCGGCACTTTACTAGTCAGGTTTAGATAATCATCCTGATAAAGTAAGCAGTGGGCACTTTTAGTTAACCATTCCGTTATAGTGGCAACACTTACTAGTCAGATACAATTAGCATGAGTTAACCCCAAAACCCAGCAGTTGTTGGTACTTTTACTTAGCCATTCCGTTATAGTGAAGTTGGTTACTAGTCATATCGGATACAAGTCAATTTATAACAATAAACTTTAGTTATAGTTGTCTATGATCAAGCACTATGCTCCAAGTCGTCCATAACCGCGGACACGGCTTCTCGAAAAGATTAAACCCTGCAGGGGTGCACCAAAGTATCCACACGCACCTCGACCCTTTTTGCCAGATCAGTTAACATACACCCATCGGTATGTCGGCGGGGCCTAAGTCATGACGTTTCCCAGACCCAAAGCAAACACGGGGGGCCACCCCACTAAGTACACCCGCAACGAAGTCGGCCGGTCTCCGAGACGGACTCAGGGTTTGCGACAATGGCTGTAAACGACAGCAAATCTCCAAACGGGGACTGTCGATACCGCGAAAACATTCCGCTTCCAAAACGGTACAGTGTGCAGTACCTCTCACAATCGTAATAAAGCAGTAAACATGGCATAAGTACAGGATAGTAATAAAGCCCCAAACTACTTGTGGCCCCCAGTACAATACTTTGAAATCAGGTACTAAATCGATGGGGGGCCCATATCTCCCCACATGTGGTTAGCGCGCTCGATCTCGGAACAGGTGTCAAGAACTCGGGGTCCTACGGGACACAAGTGGGCGGTCGGAAACCAAATCTTACCTATCACCCACCGATGCCTCTGCTTAATTCAATTTTAGTTATTAAACAGGAATTAAAGTGAACAATAAGTGAACCATGATCATCTTCAACATCAACATGCGGCAATTCTCCAACAATTGTGGTACTCGGCGACATGCAACAGCACTTGAGCAAGCGACTACGACGCGCGGGTCCAACTAGCTACCAAACAACAGGTTATAGGGTGTGTCCAGGGCAATATAAGGCTGCAAGTAATATCAAGGGTACGGAAACTAGAGCATCGCGACACAGATAGCAATAGATCAACAGGAGGGAATAAATACTATAAAAGTAAGATAGGTAGAAAGGGGGAGATGCTCGCCTGAAAACATTGTCGAAGGTTCAACCGACGATCGGGGCGAAGCTCACATCCACTCAACGGCCTTATCCGTGAAGAAGCAAACACTAGAACAAACACCGGATGCAATATTTAATACATCGGCAGAAGATCGGCATGATGCATGTATGATGCATGACATGGCCAAGGTGCAATGCAATTAAGTCAGATTAAGCGGAACCGGGGTCCCGACAATTAATTAGGCGGTTCAAGTTGTTTAGATACCCCGCAGTTTAAATGTTGTTATAACAAGGCAAGATACAATACCGGTTCGCTACACAAGTTTAAATGAGGCCGATATGAGACTAGATTTGCCCGCATATGGGCCCCATATTTAATTATTAGGTGAATCGGCATAAGGCCCCCAAACCACATGAATGTATGCAAGCAAGACAATTATTATGCGACAAGTCATATTATGTTATAAAATAGGGTTCTCGGAAAGGGGTACACACATTAGGGGTCTCGACGAACTTGGGGTTCCGGGGTTCGGGGTTCGGTCTCAGGGTCCAGGGTTCGACGGGGTTCGTCCTCGGCGGGTTCGTTCTCGGACTCCGGGGTTAGGGTCTTCGGATCGGGGTAGTAGATCTTGTCGCATCCGCGGCCTTCGGGTACGGGATCGGTCTCCGGGTCTCAACATGGCCGGTCTTGGTGACGATCTTGTCCGATGGAGGTCCTGGGTCAACATCATCGCGGGCTTCGGGTCCGAAAGGTAGATCTTGGCGCTCGATGTCCGTGAGGGAGTTCTTGGAGTTCCCGGATGGAGATCTTGTCGGTGGTCTTGGCGTCCGGGGATTTTTCCCGGGTCCATGGCGGCGTCCTCAAAGCTCTGTGTCGAAGGCATCGGGGCTTCGAGGGTTCAGAAAAACTTGGTTTGGCATTGGTACTCGTCAGTAGTTCTTGTCGAACCGATGGCCTGCTAAGAATCTGAGCCAGGCCAACACCTCACGCACCAACAAGCCAGCGTCAAAGGCCGCACACAACAGGCAGGAACAAGAGCCTCCCACGGACGTGGCGGCCAGGGCGATGGCAGGATGCGAGGCGCTGGACCGCGGGGCGGGGGTGGTACTGCGGGGCAGACGGCGACGGGGCGGTGGCTGGGCCGCAGGATGGGCAGAGGAGGAGGGCGCCGGAGAGAGCAGGAGCACCGCGGCGGGAGCGAGGGGAGCTCGACGGGGCGCCGGTGCGGGGCCGCGGGCTCTGCCTGGGGCGAGGCGGAGCTCCGGCCAGGCGGCAACGGCGACACAGGGAGGGGGCGCGGCGGCGCAGCGAGCGCGGAGGAGGCGCGCGGCGGCTCCGGCGGGCGGCGGACGAAGGAGAGGATACGGGGTGGAGGCCGCCGGCGACGCGGAGGGGAAGCGGTCGCCGGAGGGAGGCGAGGTGGCGAGGGACGGAGGAGCGGGCAGCGCCGGAGCGGCGCGGCGGAGATCGCTGGGAGGCGACGAGCTGAGGAGAGGGGGAGGCCGCGGAGAGGAGGAGAGCGGCGGCGGAGGGCTCGCGCTGGCCGCAGGGCGGCGGCGGCGGCAGGAGCCCGGGGCGGCGCAGGCGCTCGGGGGAGGGCTGGCGACGGGGCGCGGCGAGGAGAACTCGAGCGGGAGCGGCGAGCCGGAGGGGGAGGCGGTGGAGGAGGCTGGAGAGGCGACGGTGGCGGTGGCGGGGGTGACCTGCAGGCGTCGGCGGCGGTGGTTCTCGGGGGCGGGGAAGAGGTGCGGGAGCCGGCGGTCGCCGGAGCTGGGGGAGAGCGGCGCGTGGGAGGCGGTCGGTGCGGGGTGGAGAGAAGAGAGAGAGAGCGGGCGTGGGCGTGCGTGCCGGTGGGGCCAAAGGCGGGGCCAGGGTGCGTGGTGTGCGTGCTGTGGGGGGGCTGGTGTGAGGAGTGGGGAGGTGAGAGAGAGAGGGATGAGGTGGCATCACCTGATTGGGTGGGAGGAGAGGAGAGGGTGAGGTGGCGCATGGCGATTGGCCAGGGTGAGGTGGAGGCTGGGCTGGGTAGGTTAGTTGGGTGAACTTAGGATTTAGAAGGGCGGGTGTAGGTGGACCGTTTGTAAAAACCTGGGGGTGGTCGTTCGGGTCGAAACGGCCCATTCGACTGCCCCGCTAAAAACAATTAAAGATTTTATTTAATTTGCGATGAACTTTTGCAAGTGGTTTTTAGACAAATAAAAATATCCGGCAGCACCCGGGGTTTGGCGTTTGAATAAAAGACGGGACATTTAGAAAACAAAACGGGCTTTGCGAATATAGTTTTGACAAACAACATATGATGATGACGATGCAATGCACAAATTCAACGCGATTTTCTAGTAGTGGTTTTTTCGGGATGCCACAAACGCGGCGGTGCCACGCGGAGGAAACGCCTCACAATAGAGATCTCCTCTAGCTTCTCGTCCAGTCCGCAAATCCCATTGACCAGTGTAGCGACCCTTGAAGCAAAAGCGTCTAGCATCTCATCTTCTCCCATCTCCAGATTCTCATACTTCTTCTGCAAGGTTTGTAGGGTTGCCTCGCGGATGCGCTCGTGCCCAAGATTTAGCATCTTGAGCGTATACCACACCTCCTTTGCAGATTTCTTCGAGATCAGGTGCTGCATCAGATCCGTCGGCACCACCGACCAGATGGCCTTGAGTGCCAGTTGGTCCAGGTGGTACTTCGACGCGCCTTCCTTGAACTCGTCGCTGCCTGGATCGATAGCCTTCCAGAGTCTAGCGCCTTCTAACTCTCACTCCATCTGGACCGCCCAGACCGTGTAGTTGTCGCGGCTGTTATTAAGAGATTCTTCACGAGGCTCTGATACCAATTGTTAGCACAGCACCTGCCGCCGAGTACTTTTTCGACGACACCGATAACGAATTTCCGACGAGACGACACGCACGTACCCGATAACTTCCGCCGAGATGCATATACTGCTAGCTGATCGATTCTTTTGATCAAACTAGTACTCTCATGCACGCACACAACAAATAGATTGCGTGTTCTTACAAGCCAAGTTACACGCACATAAATATGCCAAGGCCAGCTACCGAGTCGAACTTAGCTAGCAGACTCGATTACTACTTCCTGGTACTACTTGATTACATA
Organism: Avena sativa; assembly: GCA_916181665.1. Lineage (NCBI taxonomy): Eukaryota > Viridiplantae > Streptophyta > Magnoliopsida > Poales > Poaceae > Avena > Avena sativa. The sequence continues at coordinate 384,367,465 of OV702280.1, read as the reverse complement.
CATGTATATGACTCATACTCGAACACACACCTCGTATAGTGCTAGGAATCTTATACGTATACGACTCATACTTATATACGCCAGAGCGATGTCGTGCCGGCATATCACGTGGTTATTCGTGCATTATGTGCCGGTATATCACATGCTTATTCGTGCCAGCATATCACGAAACTCGTATACTATAGTTGCATGCATGCTATTTTTCTTCCTAAATCCATGAATTATGTACCAGGCTAGCTCATGGTGTGAGAAACATCTCCACTAGTTTGTTAAATCCATTGAGCAATCTGGAGTGATCCAAGAGGCTGGTTAGCTTGTTTGTGTGACAGAGTTGGATGATTGGATTAACATAAGAAAAATCTTTCTGGATGCCTAATGCTTCTCACACATCCAGATTTACCCCGGTGATGGGATGGGGATGGCCATTCCAAGCTACAGGGAAGGCGGCGAGGCGGGGCCAGGCCAGGGGAGGAAGGCTGAGTTGCTACAGAGAGATTTGAGGTAATTTGGTCGTCGATGGTAGCCAAGGAAGAGGGAAGAGGTGGCGGTTGTTACGTTGTGTGAATTTTCAGCAGAGTAGTTAGGCATTCATGCAAGGTTGGCGTTTGCCACGTTGTGTGAATTTTCAGCACAGTAGTTAGGAATTCATGCAAGGTTGCGTTTTGCTTTGGGGAAGTTGTTCAGTGCCCCTAAATATGCAACAGAAGAGGCCAAAATTTGGGGCTGCCCAAAAACATTACGGCTCTAGATAGGGACAGGTCATCTGCTGGAGCACTGTTTTTGGCTTCTCATGCTCTAAAATTCAGTTTTTTGGACAACAAATTTGTTTTACAACATCTATTGGAGATGTCCTAAGGAAGCATTTCAACTGTACTGCAACCTGGAAATGGCTTCAATGCAATGCAGGTGTATTGAACAAGATAAACTTAGGGTAATGCAATATAACAATGATAATACATTATCAACTTCTCTATGAGGGGAGACCCTCACTTTAAACATAAGTCTCTCAATGCCAGTTTACATATAATATATTTATGCAACTAAATTAAATGTACTAGTCGAGAAGAAATATTCAACTAAGAAAACACGGAAATAGTGAAATGCACTTTTGGTAAAATCTAAAGGTTAACTAGTTTTGTGCATGCATGCAGTAGAGGGGCGATCTCCTAGATGGACTGACCGCTTATCCAGCGATCCTCCCAGAATTTGGCCGTGAGGCCATTCCCTACCTCCATGGTGGTGGAGGCAAAAAAGAAATCGCGCTCCGTCGGGGTGAACTGCATGTCCATTCCGTGCCAGGGGGCATCTATCGTCAGTGCGGCTGAATGAAAACCACCATAGTCTGAGGGAGACAGAATGCCCCTTCTCACGACAGATTTGGCATGAGGCCCTAGCTTGGCTCCGCATGACCTGCGGGATCCCTGGGCTAGAGGACATCTCTCTATTTGACTGGCTCGCCCAAGCTAAGTGCAACACACCGACGCCACTTCGCAAGGGCCTTGGTTCTGCCTCACTACTCATACCTTAGATGATCTGGAAGCATAGGAATAGATGTGTATTTGACAAACTGCCACCGTCGGGCAGCATTCTGCTAGCCGCAATAAAGGACGAGGCTTGCTGCTTGCGTGTTGGGGGACCCCAAGAGGAAGGTGTGATGAGCACGGCAGCAAGTTTTCCCTCAGTAAAAAACCAAGGTTATCGAACCAATAGGAGGAAGGAAATGACCCAAAGGTGTTGCTAGTAACTTGGAAACCTACACAATACAAACTCAAGACTTTGCCCCAACGAATAGTGAGGTTGTCAATCTCACCCCTTTGCTGAAAACAAAGGATTAACTGTATGGTGTGGAAGGTAATAGTGGTTTGCAGAAATTAAACAGTAATAGTGGAAGATGTATCAATGGTAAAGATTGGACCGGGGTCCATAGTTTACTAGAGGTGTTTGATACATCGGAAACGTATCTATAATTTTTTATGTACCATGCTTGTTAGTATTTACTTTGCTTTGCTTTGTCTATGCTTTGAGGTGCTTTTTACATGTTTTCTGGTACTAACTTATTAACAAGTTGCCACAGTGTCAGTTGCATGTTTTCTGCTATTTTTGGTTTCAGAAAATCTAGTAAAGAAATATTCTCGGAATTGGACGGGACAAAAGCCAAAGTTCATATTTTACCGGAAGCGATACAGAAAATCGAAGACGAGATGGAGGAGGAAACCAGGGTGGCCACACCCTAGGTGGGCGTGTGCCCACCCTAGGCCGCACCCATAGGGGGTGTGGGCCCCCTGGCTGCCTCCTCACCTTGCCCCTTCGCCTATAAGAGCCCCCCGATGAGAAAACCCTAAACGATCCAGAAGAAATCCACGAAAACCTCTGTAGCGCCGCCACCACCGAAGGGGAGATTCGGGGGACAGAATTCTCTGTTCCGGCACCCTGCCGAGACGGGGAAGTGCCCCCGGAGCCATCTCCATCAATCTCCATCACCATTGATGATTCCCATGATGAGGAGGGAGTAGTTCTTCCTCAAGGCTAAGGGCTCTACCGATAGCTATGTGTTCATCTCTCTCTCTATGCATGATCTTGTTGTGGTCATGAGCTTTGTAATCAAGTAGATCTACCTTGCTACTTAAGTGCTTCAATAGATCTCTGCTCTCCCCATGTGTGTGAAAGTGACAGCGTGCACGCCATGGTGGCACTTAGGCTTGAGTCTACATAAATACTCTTTGTGCTTTAATAGATCTATGATTTTCCCCATGTGTGTGAAAGTGACAGCAGGCATACCGTGTGTGGCACTTTGGCTAGATTTAATATTTGTTATGAGTTATATTTGGAGTTGGATGTCTCTATGAAATTGTGGTGTTTGTTGGAACCATCTAGCGCTCAAGGTGACAGTGTGGGGTTATCTAGATTGGGAAAGACAGACTTTGAGGTGTGCTGTTATAGCCCTACCATGGATTAGAGTGTCCAACCAGAGAGTAGTTAAGAATAGTATCATGAAGAGAGGATATTTATATGAGAGAGTGTTCACTAGTGAAAGTATGATCCCTAGGCCTTGTTTATAAACATTGAAACACCGTTTGCTACTATATTTGTTGCATGTTTGCTTGCTTCCTTCTTGTTGCATGTAGTCTTTACCTCACCGTTAGAAGCTATTTTATGGCACTTTTACCACTTGTATTTCACTATCTCTTCGCTGAACTAGTGCACCTATATTGGGTGTGTTGGGGACACAAGAGACTTCTTGTATCTTGATTGCAGGGTTGCTTGAGAGGGAATACCTTTGACCAGTTCCTCCCTGAGTTCGATAAACCTTGGGTAATCCACTTAAGGGAAACTTGCTGTTGTTCTACAAACCTCTGCACTTGGAGGCCCAACAACTGTCTACAAGAATAGAAGTGCGTAGACATCAGTGTTCTCCTTAAGATAAACAAACATGGCATGCTGGCTAAACAAATTACAGCAGGGCAATTGACAGGACTGAGCAAGGCATAACAATGCAATACTAGACATTCATGATCCTATGAGATTCGATTGGGCAATACAACAAGATACATAGACCATCATCCAACTGCATCTATGACTAGTAATCTACCTTCAGGTTATCATCCGAACCCCCTCCAGTATTAAGTTGCAAGCAACGGATAACTGCTTTAAGCAAAGTGTGTAAGGTAAACAATCCACTTGTTCCATGAACAAGAGACCGTTGTTTTCTCCCTAGTAGCAACAGTACATCTACAACCTTAGACATTTCTGTCACTTCCCTTAGATTAAATAGAGGCATGAACCCACTATCGAGCATGAATACTCCCTCTTGGAGTCACTAGCATCTACTCGTCCAAGATAGCTACTAGAAACAGAGACATGCAAGATCTCAAACAACACAGACATGATAGAATCAATAAGACAAAACCATTAACCAATCTGACATAGTAATCTCAATATCCATCAGATCCCTACAAACACAACATGCATGAATTCAAATAGAGATGATCTTGATCATGAACGGAGCTCCCAAGATCTAGACATGGAAGAACAAAGGAGGAGATACAACCATCTAGCTACTACATGGACCCGTAGTCGAAGGTGAAACTGGGGAGGCTGGCATGATGATGAAGAAGGCCTCTAGGATGATCTCCCCTCTGACAGTGTGCCGGGAAGAGCTTCAGATCCCCCCCCCCCCGATCTAGGGACGATGGTGGCGGCGGCTACGGACTGTTTTGTGGAAGATTGATCGGGTACTTAGGGTTTTGGTAGCGGGAGCTTCTTATAGGCGAAGAGGCGAGGCAGGGGGCACCCAGGGTGGCTGCACCCCCCCCCCAGGTGCGGACAAGGGGTGTGGACCCCTGGTGGCTCTTCTCTGTCTCGTCTTCTGGCTCCGTGTTCCCCACAGTAAAATATTGACTTTGGCTTTTCTCCCGTCCAATTCCGAGAATATTGATTTTTTGCCTTTTCTGGAACCAAAAACAGAACAAAACAGGCAAAAGGCACTATGGAAACTTGTTAATAGGTTAGTCCAGAAAAACATATAAAAACATCTCAAAGTAAAGACAAAGCAAAACAAAGTAGATAATAAACAAGCATGGAGCATCAAAAATTATAGATACGTTTATGACGCATCACTTGCCTATGGGCAAGGGTAGGAGCACTAGACCTTAGGGCAGTTCTTGTTGGAGATATGCCCTAGAGGCAATAATAAATATAGTTATTATTATATCTTTGTGTTTGTGATAAATGTTTACATTCATGCTATAACAGTATTAACAAGGAAACATTAATACTTGTGTGATTTGTAAACTAAATTAGAGTCTCTGGTAAAGCCTCTTCATAATACTAGCTTGTTGGTTAATAAATGATTGTGGTTTCCCTATCATGAACATTGAGATGTTATTAACAACAAGATCATATCGTTAGGAGAATGGTATGATGGACATACTCCTATAGATAAGCGTAGCATAAAGATCAAGTCATTTTAATAGTTCAATTGCTATATGCTTTCTAATACATAGTAACCTAATTCCTTCGACCATGAGATAATGCTTATCACCATCACCGGAAGGATGCTTTGATGACATCAAGCACCACACCGTAACTGGGTGGCTATAAATGTGGCATTGAGTGTTCGGAAAGTATGGGTTGAGACACATGGATCAAGAGTGGGATTTGTCCATCCATATGACAGATAGATATACTCTGGGCCCTCTCGGTGGAATGTCATCCAATTAGCTTGCAAGCATGTGACTGGATCACAAGGGATCACATACCACGGGAAAGAGAAAGAGTACTTATCAGTAACGAGGTTAAACTAGGTATGCAGAGATACCGATGATCAAAACCTCGGATAAGTAAACTATCGTGAGACAAAGGGAAATTGGTATCGTATGTAAGTGGTTCATTTCGATCACAAAGTAATCGTTGAAATATGTGGGAGCCATATGAATTTCCAGATTCCTCTATTGGTTATTGTTCGGAGAAGTGTCTCGATCATGTCCGCATAATTCACGAACCGTAGGGAGACACACTTAAGGATTCGATGTTGTTGAGTAGTTATGGAATGATGAGTAAGAGACCGAATGTTGTTCGGAGTCTCGGATGGGATCCGGGATATCACGGGGAGATCCGGAATGGTCCGGAGAATAATATTCATATAAGGAAAGTCCTATTTCGGAGTTGGGGAATGATTCCGATGATTTCATCGGTAATGTTCTAGAAGGGTCCGGAAGGTCCGGCACTCCGGAGGGGAAGGGTACATGAATGTGTCATAACAATGTGGAATGGTTGCATCATGTACTAGGTATCATTGCTGAGCAAAATAAAGGGATAAATCAAATCCTAGTTTGAAAAGTCAAACGCCAATTTGAAAAGTCAAACGACAAGTTTGCTTGGTGGAGGGAGAGTAGGAAACCTACTTGGGGAGGAAGTCCTCCTCCCTCCACCGCCGGCCAAGGAGGCCGACTTGGGGGAGGACTCCCTCCCCCTTGGCCGCGCCCTCCCACCTATAAAAGGAGGGGTAGGGGTGCCCCTCTAGACACACCTCTCTCCACCAAAACCCTAACCCTAGCCGCCGGCTACCAAGTCGTCGCCGCACTAGGGTTTGCCCTAGCCGCCGAGTTGGGGCCCTCCCCTTGCCCTAGCCGTCGTCCTAGCTCTCTCTCCTTGGTGCCTCTAAACCCTAGATCGCCAAGGCCTCTCTCATAGTCCACCATACTCGCTCCGGCTTAAGGCGAAGCCCTGCGAGATCTCCCCTCTACTTCCGGTACCACGCCGTCGTGCTACCGGAATCGCGAGGAGAGTGCTACAACCTCCGCTGCCTGCTGGAACAAGGGAGAGGAAGGTCTTCATCGAGTACCGAACGTGTGACCGACTGCGGGAGCGCTGCCGGAACGCAGCGCCGGAAGGATCGTCTACACGATCTTGAGATCGGCAAGAGTACGACTACATCACCCACGAGAATCTGCTCTCGTTAAACACTTCGGAATCTTCGAGGGTGAGTTATTCTATTGACTCGTTGCTACAATCTAGTAGATAGATCTTGGCTTGTTTGTTTGTATGCGGTAGAATTTTTTTGTTTTCCATGCTACGAACCCCTACAGTGGTATCAGAGCCAGGTCTATATGTAGATCTGTTGCACGAGTAGAACACAATGGTCATTGTGGGCGGTGGTGCTTTTATTATCAATTGCTTTTTGTGTACTTTGCATCTTGCGGTATGATGGGATGAAGCGGCCCGGGCTAACCTTACATGACATCGTTCATGAGACTTGCTCCACGCTAAACATGCAACTTGTATTGCATAAGTGGCTTTGCGGGTGTCTGTCTCTCCCATTATAGTATAGATCCAATTTACAACGAGCACTTGATAGTTCAAACATCAACGTTGTGGTTCTTGTTCGTAAGTTAGATCGACACTTATTGAAATCCCCAAACCACGTAAAATATGCAAAGAAATTAGAGGCATCTAACTTTGTTTTGCAGGGGTGTGCTGTGATGTGATATGGCCATGATTGTGATTATATTTGATGTATGCAATGTTCCTTATTGTAAGTTGGCAACCGGCAGGAGCCATATGGTTGTCTTTAATTTCTGTTAAGACATGCGTGTCTATTCAAAGTAGTTGTAATAGTTGAAGCTGGTGGACGACAATCATGGAGCAGCGTCATTGACCTTGATTTAATGCCGGTGATGATGGAGATCATGTTCGTGCTTGAAGATGGAGATCGGAAGCACAAAGAAGAAAGGCCATATCATATCACATATTATGAATTGCATGTGATGTTAATCCTTTATGCATCTTGTATTGCTTAGTTAACGACAATAGCATTATAAGATGATCCCTCATGCACATAAATTTCAAGTTCTAAAGTGTTCATCCTTAGTAAGCACCATTGCTAAAGCTTGTTGTTTCAAAGACCACGTGATGATCGGGTGTGTTAGATTCTGCAAGTGTATACAACGTGAGCAAGCCAGATTTGCTCATGTGGAAGCTAAGGTTTGATCTTGACGAGCCTAGCATGTACAGACATGGTCTCGGAACACGGATCACCGAAAGGTAAAGCATGAGTCATATAGTAGATATGATGAACATGTCGATTGTTCGCCATTAAAGCTACATCAACTCTCGTGATGATCGGTTTTGATGTGGTGGATTTGGTTCGTGTGATCACTAAAACAATGTGAGGGATATTGTTTTGAGTGGGAGTTCACCTAGATTAATTTAACTATTAATTAGAACTCAATTTGTCATAAACTTAGTCTAAACTATTGCAAATATGTTGTAGATCAATGGCGGCCCCTACCATCAATTTTAATGCATTCCTAGAGAAAGAAAGGTTGAAAAACAATGGAAGCAACTTCGCGGATTGGTTCCGCAATTTGAGGATTGTCCTCAATGCTGGTAATTTGACCTATGTGCTGGATGCACCGCTGGGTGACCCACATGTAGCTGATGCTACCGATGAAGTAAAGAATGTTTACCTCGCTCGGAAGAATCAGTACTCCACAGTTCAGTGTGCTATCTTGTATGGTTTGGAATCGGAGCTTTAGAAAAGGTTTGAGAACCATGACCCACATGATATTGTCCGTGAACTCAAATTGATATTTGAGACTCACGCGGCAGTTGAAAGTTATGAGGCTTCTGAAAAGTTCTTTAACTGCAAGATGGAAGAGGGCAGCTTCGTCAGTGAGCATGTGCTTAAGATGTCTGGGCACGCAAACAAACTCCAAAGCTTGGGTATAGTGATTCCTAATGCTTTGGGGATTTACCGTGTCCTCCAATCACTACCACCAAGTTACAAGAACTTTGTGATGAACTACAATATGCAAAGCATGAACAAGCAGCTGCCAGAACTCTTCTCCATGTTGAAATCTGCAGAAGTGGAGATCAAGAAAGAGCACCAAGTGTTGATGGTCAATAAGACCACCAAATTCAAGAAAGGCAAGTCTAAGCAAAAGGGAAACTTCAAGAAGGGTGGTAAGAAAGTTGCCGCACCGACGAAGAAGACCAAAGCTGGACCTAAGCCTGATACTGAGTGCTTTTACTGCAAGGGAGAGGGTCACTGGAAGCGGAATTGCCCAAAGTACTTGGCGGATTTGAAGAACGACAACATCAAGAAGAAAGGTATATCTGATATACATGTTATTGATGCGTATCTTACTAGTACTCGTAGTAGTGCCTGGGTATTTGATACTGGTTCGGTTGCTCATATTTGTAACTCGAAACAGGTGCTGCAGAATAAACGGAATCTAGCGAAGAACGAGGTGACGATGCACGTTGGAAATGGATCAAAGGTTGATGTGATCGCGGTCGGCACGCTACCTCTTCATCTACCATCGGGATTAGTTTTATACTTAAATAATTGTTATTTGGTGCCTGCGTTAAGCATGAACATTATATCGGGATCTTGTTTATTGCGAGACGGTTACTTGTTTAAGTCCGAGAATAATGGTTGTTCGATTTATATGAGTAATATGTTTTATGCACATGCACCTTTGATAGATGGTCTATTCTTATTGAATCTCGATAGTGGAAATACACATATTAATAACATTGAAGCTAAACGTTTGAAATTGAGCGATAACTCGACCTATATGTGGCACTGTCGTCTTGGTCACATTGGAGTGAAGCGTATGAAGAAACTCCATTCCGATGGACTTCTTGAATCACTTGATTTCGAATCACTTGAAAGATGCGAAGCATGTCTGATGGGTAAAATGACTAAGACTCCATTTTCTGGTATGATGGAGAGAGCTACGGACTTATTGGAAATCATACTTACCGATGTGTGTGGTCCAATGAGTGTAGCATCGCGCGGTGGTTATCATTATGTTCTTACCTTCACGGATGACTTGAGTAGATATGGGTATATCTATTTCATGAAACATAAGTCCGAAACTTTCGAGAAGTTTAAGGAATTTCAAAGTGAGGTAGAGAATCAGCGTAACAAGAAGATTAAATTTCTACGTTCTGATCGTGGAGGTGAATATCTAAGTTACGAGTTTGGCGAGCATTTAAAGAAATGCGGAATACTTTCACAATTGACACCGCCGGGAACACCATAGCGTAATGGTGTGTCCGAACGTCGTAATCGAACTCTTTAAGATATGGTTCGTTCTATGATGTCACTTACAGATTTACCGCTATCATTTTGGGGTTATGCATTAGAAACATCCGCATTCACTTTAAATAGGGCACCATCTAAGTCCGTTGAAACGCCACCGTATGAATTATGGTTTGGGAAGAAACCTAAATTGTCGTTCCTTAAAGTTTGGGGTTGTGAAGCCTATGTAAAGAAGTTACAGCCGGACAAGCTTGAACCCAAAGCGGAAAAATGCGTCTTCATAGGATACCCAAAGGAAACTATTGGGTATACCTTCTATCATAGATCCGAAGGCAAAATCTTCGTTGCAAAGAATGGATCCTTTCTAGAGAAAGAATTTCTCTCGAAAGAAGTGACTGGAAGGAAAGTAGAACTCAACGAGGTTGTTGAAGCTTCTCTCGAACTTGCGAGTAGCGCAGCACCAGAAGAAGTTCCTGTGGTGCCTGCACCAATAAGAGGGGAAGCTAATGATGATGATCATGAAACTTCGGTTGAAGTTGCTATAGAGCCTCGCAGGTCAACAAGAACTCGTACCACTCCTGATTGGTATGATCCCGTTATGAGTGTCATGTTGGCGGACAACACCGATGACCCTACGACATATGAGGAAGCAATGATGAGCCCAGATTCCAATAAATGGCAAGATGCCATGAAATCCGAGATTGGATCCATGTACGAAAACCAAGTATAGACTTTGGTGGACTTACCGGATGGCCGGAAGGCTGTCGAGAACAAATGGATTTTCAAGAAGAAAACAGATGCTGATGGTAATGTTACTGTCTATAAAGCTCGACTTGTCACAAAAGGGTTTCGACAAATTCAAGGAGTTGACTACTATGAGACTTTCTCACCAGTAGCGAAGCTAAAGTCTGTAAGGATTTTGTTAGCAATCGCTGCATATTACGATTATGAGATATGGCAGATGGATGTCAAAACAGCGTTCCTCAATGGAGACATTGATGAAGAGTTGTATATGATGCAACCCAAAGGTTTTGTCGATCCTAAAGATGCTAACAAGGTATGCAAACTTTAACGGTCCATATACGGATTGAAGCAAGCATCCCGAAGTCGGAATCAACGTTTTGATAAGGTAATCAAAAGTTTTGGTTTTATACAAACTTATGGAAAAGCTTGTATTTGCAAGAAAGTAAGTAGGAGCTCTGTAGCATTCTTAATACTATATGTAGATGAAATATTGTTGATGGGGAATGATGTAGACCTTCTTAATAGTGTCAAAGAATATTTGAATAATAGTTTTTCAATGAAAGATCTTGGCGAAGCAGCTTACATATTAGGCATAAATATTTATAGAGATAGATCGAGACGCCTAATATCATTGTCACAAAGTACATATTTAGACAAAGTTCTAAAGAGATTTGGAATGGAAGATAACAAGAAAGGGTTCTTGCCCACGTTGCCTAATACGACCTTGAGTAAAACTCAAAGTCCAGCAACGGCAGAAGATAGAGAAAGGATGAGTAAGACTCCCTATGCCTCAGCCATAGGATCTCTAATGTATGCCATGCTATGTACTAGACCCGACATTGCATATGCTGTTAGTTTAACTAGCAGATATCAAAGTGGTCCAGGAGTGGATCATTGGACAGCGGTCAAAAACATCCTTAAGTACTTGAGAAGAACTAAGGATATGGTTCTTTCTTATGGAGGTGATGAACAGCTTGTTGTTAATGGTTATACCGATGCTAGTTGGAACACCGATCCGGATGATTCTAAATCACAATCTGGATACATATTTACTTTGAATGGTGCAGCAGTTAGCTGGAGGAGTGCAAAGCAAAGTGTTGTGGCGAGATCTTCAACTGAATCGGAATACATAGCTGCTTCGGAGGCTTCACAAGAAGCGATATGGATGAAGGAGTTCATTACAGAGCTCGGTGTGGTTCCAAGTGCACTGGACCCAATGTCTATCTACTGTGATAACATGGGCGCCATAGCCAATGCGCAAGAACCAAGGTCACACAAGAAGCTGAAGCACATTAAGCTACGTTTTCACGCTATTCGAGAACATGTCCAAGATGGTGACATAAATATTTGCAAAGTACACACAGATCTGAATGTGGCGGATCCGTTGACTAAACCTCTCCCGAGGGCAAAACATGACCAACACCAAACTGCCATGGGTGTTCGGTATATTACCATGTAATCTAGATTAGTTGACTCTAGTGCAAGTGGGAGACTGTTGGAGATATGCCCTAGAGGCAATAATAAATATAGTTATTATTATATCTTTGTGTTTGTGATAAATGTTTACATTCATGATATAACAGTATTAACAAGGAAACATTAATACTTGTGTGATTTGTAAACTAAATTAGAGTCCCTGGTAAAGCCTCTTCATAATACTAGCTTGTTGGTTAATAAATGATTGTGGTTTCCCTATCATGAACATTGAGATGTTATTAACAACAAGATCATATCGTTAGGAGAATGGTATGATGGACATACTCCTATAGATAAGCGTAGCCATAAAGATCAAGTCATTTTAATAGTTCAATTTCTATAAGATTTCTGATACATAGTAACCTAATTCCTTCGACCATGAGATCATGCTTATCACCATCACCGAAAGGATGCTTTGATGACATCAAGCACCACACCGTAACTGGGTGGCTATAAAGGTGGCATTGAGTGTTCGGAAAGTATGGGTTGAGACACATGGATCAAGAGTGGGATTTGTCCATCCATATGACGGATAGATATACTCTGGGCCCTCTCGGTGGAATGTCATCCAATTAGCTTGCAAGCATGTGACTGGCTCACAAGGGATCACATACCACGGGAACGAGAAAAGAGTACTTATCAGTAACGAGGTTAAACTAGGTATGCAGAGATACCGACGATCAAAACCTCGGATAAGTAAACTATCGTGAGACAAAGGGAAATTGGTATCGTACGTAAGTGGTTCATTTCGATCGCAAAGTAATCGTTGTAATATGTGGGAGCCATATGAATTTCCAGATTCCTCTATTGGTTATTGTTCGGATAAGTGTCTCATGTCCGCATAATTCACGAACCGTAGGGAGACACACTTAAGGATTCGATGTTGTTGAGTAGTTATGGAATGATGAGTAAGAGACCGAATGTTGTTCGGAGTCTCGGATGGGATCCGGGATATCACGAGGAGATCCGGAATGGTCCGGAGAATAATATTCATATAAGGAAAGTCCTGTTTCGGAGTTGGGGAATGATTCCGATGATTTCATAGGGAATGTTCTAGAAGGGTCCGGAAGGTCCGGCACTCCGGAGGGGAAGGGTACATGAATGTGTCATAAAAATGTGGAATGGTTGCATCATGTACTAGGTATCATCGCTGAGCAAAATAAAGGGATAAATCAAATCCTAGTTTGAAAAGTCAAACACCAATTTGAAAAGTCAAACGGCAAGTTTGCTTGGTGGAGGGAGAGTAGGAAACCTACTTGGGGAGGAAGTCCTCCTCCCTCCACCGCCGGCCAAGGAGGCCGACTTGGGGGAGGACTCCCTCCCCCTTGGCCGCGCCCTCCCACCTATAAAAGGAGGGGCAGGGGTGCCCCTCTAGACACACCTCTCTCCACCAAAACCCTAACCCTAGCCGCCGGCTACAAAGTCGTCGCCGCCGCCCTAGGGTTTTCCCTAGCCGCCGAGTTGGGGCCCTCCCCTTGCCCTAGCCGCCGGCCTATCTCTCTCTCCTTGGTGCCTCTAAACCCTAGATCGCCAAGGCCTCTCTCATAGTCCACCATACTCGCTTCGGCTTAAGGCGAAGCCCTGCGAGATCTCCCCTCTACTTCCGGTACCACGCCGTCATGCTACCGGAATCGCGAGGAGAGTGCTATAACCTCCGCTGCCTGCTGGAACAAGGGAGAGGAAGTGTTGGAATTATGCCCTAGAGGCAATAATAAAGATGTTATTATTAAAATTCTTGTTCATGATAATGTTTATATTCCATGCTAGAATTGTATTAAGCGGAAACTTTAATACTTGTGTGGTTTGTGAACAACACCGTGTCCCTAGTACGCCTCTATGGACTAGCTCATTGATTAATGATGGTTAAGGTTTCCTAACCATGGACATGAGTTGTCGATTAATAATGAGATCATATCATTGGGAGAATGATATGGTGGACAGACCCAAACTAAGCGAAGCAATTAGATCGTGTCATCGTGTTCATCTTTGCGAAGCTTTTCTTATGTAAAATATTGTATTCCTTAGACCATGAGATAATACAACTCCCTGGTATCGAAAGAAAGCTTTGAGGTCATCAAACGTCATCCTATGAGAGGGTGATCATAAAGGTGTCTCTCAGGTGATCGGAAAGTATCTGTTGGGTTGTATGTATCGAGATGGGATTTGTCCCTCCCAAGTCGGAGAGATATACTTCGGGCCCACTCAGTAATCGATATCAACACCGCTTGCAAGCATGTGGTTAAGGAGTTAATCACAAAGTGATATCGGATTACGGAACGAGTAAAGTACTTGCTGTGAACGAGGTTGAACTAGGTATGACGGTACCGACAATCAAATCTCGGGCAAGTAAAATATCGCGAGACGAAGGGAATATATATATGGGATTGATTGAATCCTGGCATCGTGGTTCATCCGATATGATCATCGATGAATGTGTGGGAGTCAATATGGGTTTCCAGACCCCGCTGTTGATTATTGATAGAAGATCATGTCTGCATATTCTCGAACCCGCAGGGTCACACACTTAACGTGTCTCGACGCTAGGATAGATTGGATAATTGGTTTATGAGTTTTTGTTCGGAGTCTCGGATGGGATCCGGGACATCACGAGAGGTTCCGGAGTGGTCCGGAGAATAAGATTCATATAAGGCAGTGCAGTTTTTGGAGTTCGGAATTGTTCCGGGTTAATCGGTATTGTACCGAAAGCTTCTAGAACCTTCCGGAAGGATACCAACGTGGCCCCACCTTCCGGGAGGGGGCATGGGCCTATGAGGGAGTGCCCTGGCCGCATTGGGCCAGGGGCACAAGGCCCCATAGGGCCCAGCCGGCCAAGAGGGATAAAACCCTAATTGGGACCTTCTAGAAGGGGGGGGGGGGTTCCTTGCCCCCCACTCCACCTCCTTTGGCCGCCGGCCTAGGCTTGGGGGAGGGGCAAGGGCAGCCGCCTACCCCTCTATATAAAGAGGGCTGGGGGCGCACCACCCCCCCCCCCCACACACACACACACACCTTCCCCTCAAGCCAGTCGCCCTGCTGCCCTCCTCTCTCTCTCCCTCCCGACTGCGTGTAGGCGAAGCCCTACTGCAGAAACTCTCCACCATATACACCACGCCGTCGTGTTGTAGATCCAATCCGTCTCTCCACCATACTTGCTGGTCCGAGGAAGGAGGAGACGTCGAGGTGCTGCACGTGTGCATCTCACGGAGGCACCGCCACTTGTGGTGCTAGATCGGATCGGATCGCAAGGACGAGAAGCGAGTACGACTACATCACCCACGTTCCGACGAACGTTCCGCTGTGCGAATCTTCAAGGGTATGAAGATCTAATCCAATCTCTCTCGTTGTTTGCATCTCCTAGATTAGATCTTGGCTTTCCCTCTGTTCGCATCCGTAGAAAATTTTGATTTACTATGCCACAAAACCCTTCAGGAAGGTCTTCATCGAGTACCGAACGTGTGACCGACTGCGGGAGCGCTGCCGAAACGCAGCGCCGGAAGGATCGTCTACACGATCTTGAGATCGGCAAGAGTACGATTACATCACCCACGAGAATCTGCTCTCGTTAAACACTTTGGAATCTTCGAGGGTGAGTTATTCTATTGACTCGTTGCTACAATCTAGTAGATAGATCTTGGCTTATTTGTTTGTATGCGGTAGAATTTTTTTGTTTTCCATGCTACGAACCCCTACAGTTCTGCCACCGACGTGGGATGTACACTGAACAAGCACCTCTTGTATCGACCTCCTGGGAGGCTTGTAACTATCTTATCTTTTCAATGAATGAAATGCAAAGGTACTTTGTGTTTTCTCGAAAAAAAACTAGTTTTGTGCTCCACTATGACTTGCACTACTAAGTTTTTCCTATGGGTTCTAACTTTTCTCACTTTTATAGGCACAATGATGCAACCCAACACATGACATTCACCATTGGTCCATATCATGCTACACCGACCGTTCCCACAAAGGTGAATTCATTCCATATCTCGCCCTCCTTTGGTTATCATGTGAATGGGATCCTACTTGAGACAAGTGCCAATGATATGCCTAGGCCCATGACCAAGACACCAAGAGGAGAAGGCAAGGATACCACGGGAGCCAATACGCCCAAGCAGGAAGCATGGAAAAGAAGTTGAAAGAAGATTTCTGGCGCCAATCCCGGGGACGCCGGAATCCACATCGAAAGGTTCCGGCGCAAGATCCGGCAAACCAGAACAGCCGCTAAATCATTCTGGTGACAGATCCGGCGAACCGGAACCTCCGCCGGAATCCACCCTCGATCACCACCGAACCCAGGGCCCGCTGAAACGCTATACAGAACCACATTCCGGCAACCACCAAAACGAATCGGTTCCCGCCGGAAACTTCCGGCGGCGCCTAACTTATCACCAGAAATGCCAGTCTGCGCACTGATTGGGTTTGATGCCCAGAATATTCCCTCCTACCTACCCCCTTCACCCCTAGTACTATAAATAGCCCCCTTGTGGCTCAGATCTAGTTAGAGTTGATGATGAATGAAGGCTTGTGCTAACCCTATATGGGGACCCCTCTCTATGTTAATCTATGAGTTGTACAAGACCTTGGAGTTCGGTGTTCATCTCCAAGTTGCCAAGACCCTCCTCAAGTGTTTGGTTTCTCCTTTTCAAGAATTCTAGTAGTGCTAGGCCTCTCCCCTTTGGGATTCTACTTGGTTGCTACTCTCTCCTTTGATTTGGATTCTATCATTCGCTTGTCGATCTCTCCTTTGGCGATTCTACCTCACGGTCTCTTGCCGAGTATTCTATTGTATTGGTTGTTCTAACCAACGGGAGCAAATCAAATCGGGTTGTGTTTGCGTGTGTTTGTATCTTTACTTTGCGTTTGTGTTTTGTTCATCGTGTTCATCGGGTTTCCCCTCACTCCCCGCCTCAAATCCGTGAAGATCAGGCCACCCTAGGGTCTACCCCTCAAGGGAGACCATATCAACCAGTATCAACAGCTCTTGGTTGCCACGGATTTGACTTTGTTCACCGATCTCCACCATAAATTCGAAAATACCAATTTTTTGCCTATATTGCTTTTGGATCGATCTCTCGTTTTGGTGAGTTTTTAGTGGATTTGGTCCATAGATCTGGCGCTTTAGGTGATGAACTTTGTTTTTATGCGTTCCCTAACCCCAATTTGACCAATTTCCCTTTGAATCTATGGATCCTAATTTTGGAGTTCATCACGAACTTTTTCCGGCGCGCATTCTGGCGAACCGAGTCTGCCGCCGAAAATTTCCGGCGACAGAACCGGCGCCACTGGATTTCCCACCGAAAAACAGTTTTGACCCTAATTTTGTCCCAATTTTGACAGTTTTGCTTCCTTTTGTGTGTTGTGTTTCGTGTGTGTGTCGCAAACTAATAACAAGTTTCCCAACAACTCTCTACACTCTTCGACACCACGGACCTCACACCATACCTTACACCAACGGTTGCAAGTTCGTCATCAACAAAAGGTATAACTTGCACCAACCTTGGATTTTCACCCTGCAAGACTGTGAACTCCTCCTGTGCTACCGCCCCCACTCTCCAATGTCGCTGCTACAATTCACGAATCACCAAGCCAATTCCTCATCGCCACTAGGACTCGATCCACCATAGCTAGCCCACAAATCTTGGCTTCCATGACATTCTCCACACACTGACTTCACCATGGAACTAACATGTTCCACGATGGCAACAGACTGCAGAGCTTCGCCTCGCTTCCTCTGAAACCAAACGGTCAAAAAAACAATGGTTGCCTGTGACCGAATTCCATCCGTTCCATCAATCTCCAGGCATGAATCGCCCATGGGAGTTCGCCGGCAGAGCCTTCCGGAACACGACACTGCCACCAGATCTATGGAAACAAGCTGAAGACAGATCTTCGTCTTGGCGTGAGAGAAACCCTAGGACCGCGCCCCTGCCAGCAGATGCGACCCGCTCCACCATCCGCCGAGAGAGAACCGGCATCAACGCCCGAGGTTGCCGCCTCGACTTATAGACCCTGCCGCCATCAGATCGCCATCGGGGTGACAACAATCGAGCGTCCAAGGGGCTCCTTGCGGGTGAGAGGCCACCACGCGAGGAGGCAGCCCCGCCGCCACCGTTGGTCGGGCGAGCTTAGCCTGCCAGCGTCCTCCGATGGCAATGGGGGAGGAGCGGGAGGAGAATTCGGGGCGGCGGCGGCTTAGGTCCCCCCCCCCCCCCCCCCCCCCCCCCCGCGCGCGCGAGCGCGAGAGCGACGCGTGTGGTCCATACAAAATTACTTAAACTACCAAACTAGAACAGGACCAATTTTCTTGGATATAAGTGATACCAAACACACATTTTTAAATACACTTTTAAAAATATGGACAAACTAAAAAATACTCTTATCTAAAAAAATGTTTTTCTTAATATCATGGCCAACAGATGGAGCAATTTTATGGTAGAGTACCTTGCTAAAATATTGTGTTTACACGGTGACCGTAATTATGACTAAAAACAAGACACTAGACCAATTTTATTTGACAAGTTGTGGCAAATTGTGACCAATTTTATTTGACTGCCATGGTATTCGAAGTTCGAACTCCTTTTTTCGCAAGGGAGCACCGAGGTGGCGGGAAACGGAAACCGGGACACGGCGCCCGAGAAGCCAAGACCAAGAACCACCTAGAGCCTCCGAAAAAAGAATCGAACCATCTAGAACCTAGCGTGTGTGTTTGTGTGCCAGAGAAGCAGAGTGAGAGAGCATGGAAACCGACGGCGAGCCTGACGGCGGCGAGGCAGATAGGTCGGGAAGGATCGAGCTGGGACGCCTCCTTAAAGCCATCGAATCTTCCGAGGTGCGTCATCTCATCTCCACGGGACCTCGCAAATCCGTTTCCTCCGGTCCATCGCCGTGCCCCCTCCCTGTTTCCTAGGGTTCAGTTCGCTCCGAGGCCTCCAAGCTCCATGTCTTGAATCTGTGCTCGCTTATTCGGGGCCGCAATGGGTGTGGAATCTTAGGCGGGTTTCAGTGTTCGTGGATGCTCTGCAGTAAAGTAAGCTAATTTCGGTGTGGGCCGTTCGCATCGTGGTGCGATTCTAACTATCAACTTGTTTACCCTTCGATTCCCTGTGTTGTGCTTCTCTAATCCGGCCATTAGTGGATATATAGATATTCCGATTCGCTTTTGTGTGTTGGATTCCGATCAGTCAATAACGTTCTAGTGATAATCCTATATGACAGGTTCTCGAGAAGAGGATTCCCCTGATCAAGCAACTTGAGGAGTTCTCTGCAGATGATCTGGGCCTCATACTCCAAGGTCTCCTTGTATCCTTTTTCCCAACCCCATGTTTGATTTTAGCTTGTATGATCCTCTTTATTTTCAGATAAAAGCATATACCCTTTTATCACCTGCCGTTAGTAGTTGCCGATTCACTTCGGCTTTTGTTGATTGTTGCTTCCCTGTTGTTGTCTTAATGGTGCTATATGTATGTTGCCTTAACACAGCATTCTAGGCATCTTGGATTGATTCCACATGTTCAGGTGTGTCACACTGCACGCTACACAAGTCAATTCTGCAGGTTGCTCTGAAATGCTCTGATTTGGATATAACTGATTGTCTGGGCCAATTTCTTACTCTTGCTGCAAAGGTAGCAGTTTTTTTCTTCTTTTTCTTAGACAAAGGATTTGCCAACTGTCTTTGCATATATGCTGTTCTTCTTCCTAAATCGATGGATGCTGTACCAGGCTAGCTCATGGTGTGGGAAACACCTCCAGTGGTCTGTCAAATCTATTGACCAATCTCAGGTGGTCCAAGAGGAAGAGCACAACAGATTATGCCTAGAGGTCGCCGGAACTGCACCTTTAAGCTTGATTTGTTAGCTTGTTTGTGTTTCTTTGGAATGGATATAGTTGGATGATTGGATTAACATAAGGAATTATTATTTCTGCATAACTAATGCTTATCCCACATCCAGATTTCTTACAGCCTTTAACTTGCCAAGTTCCAAACCTTAGTAAGCTTTATGAATACTCTTTCCATGGCTTATGGTTATGAACAGAACATCTCATTGTATCAAGAGATGAAGCTAGATTAACAGGAATGTGTAGACATATGCATTTCTGTGCATTTAGTGAAAATAATCTCAGGTGGTCCAAGAGGAAGAGCACAACAGATTATGCCTAGAGGTCGCCGGAACTGCAGCTTTAAGCTTGATTCGTTAGCTTGTTTATGTTTCTTTGGAATGGATATAGTTAGATGATTGGATTAACATAAGAAATTATTGTTTCTGCATAATTAATGCTTATCCCACATCCAGATTTCTTACAGCCTTTAACTTGCGAAGTTCCAAACCTTAGTAGTATTGTTTAAGCTTTATGAATACTCTTTCCATGGCTTATGGTTATGACTTATGAACAGAACATCTCATTGTATCAAGAGATGAAGCTAGATATAACAGGAATGTGTAGACATATGCATTTCTGTGCATTTAGTCGAAAATAATCTAAAATTGGCAAAGTTTGGTATCTACTAATCTGTTCATTTTAATATCTATGCTCCATTTTCTACATGTGGAGTTCTAACATAAATCCAACTTCATGACTGCAGATGAACTCACTGTCCTTCAGTATCTCAACCAAGCTCCATGGTATTGCAGCAAAGCGCTTTACTGTACTGGTGCGTTATTGGTGATTCTATTAATTTCAGTGCTGATAACACTGACGGCAAGCTTAGAAACATTGTCTTGTTTCTGCATTTGTGGTTCTTGCAGAGATTAGAGGTGCCGGCTGGAGAAGGGGGGCAGGGGGCAGAGCCGGAGGAATGTGTTTTGGACATGGTCGACGATGATTTCCCGACATTGGAGACCATGGCGGTGGAGGTGGAACTGGCGCCGGCTCATCTGACTGCGGGGGCGACGCCACGGAGCCTCGCGCCCCCAACTCGCAATGTGAGGCGCCGGTGCACGCACTGCGCGTCGGAGAAGACGTCAAGGTGGCTCCGGGGGCCGGATGGCCCTGGCACGCTGTGCAATGCATGCGGCCAGCGGTTCTACAAAGGGCGGCTGCTGCCGTCCAAATCGAAGAAGCCCCGTCGTCGCCAGGGCCACCCTTGGAAGAATCGCGGTCCAAGCAAGGAGAAGGGCAACGACGTGGTTGAAGCAGGGGCCGTTCAGGAGGCGTCGCGCCGGTGCATGCACTGCGCGTCGGAGAAGACGCGAAGGTGGCGCCGAGGACCGGATGGCCCATTCACCCTGTGCAATGCGTGCGGCCAACGGTTCTTGAAAGGGCGGCTGCTGCAGTCCAAATCGAAGAAGCGCCATTCGAGCAGCAAGGAGAACTCGGCAGCCAGCGACAACGTGGCGGCGCTGGCTGACGCGCTGCCTTGTGGCCTCGGCACCAGCTTGGATGCCTTCTTTGACCACACGTTCCCTTGGGTGTCTTGGGAAGAAGCTGGACCTGCTCAGGCGGCGGCGGAGGAGGAGGAGGAGCTGGAATGGCTTTCGAACAAAGACGCGTTCCCGTCGGTGGAGACGATGGCGGTGGAGGTGGAGGACGCGCCACGGGCGAGGACCAAGGGGCGGCGGCGTGTGACGGCTACCGAAACGACTTGTCGCCAAGCCAACGTGCTGCTGCGCCGGTGCACACACTGCGCGACGGAGGAAACACCGCAGTGGCGCGTGGGGCCGAAGGGTCCCCGCACGCTGTGCAACGCGTGCGGCGTGGTGTTCAGGAAGAATGGGCGGCTGCTCGCTGAGTACCGACCGGCGAACAGCCCCACCTTCTCGCCGCTGCTGCACTCCAACATGTACAGCCGGAACGAGACCTCAGCGACCGGTGAGGTGCACAGCGAGCTTATCAACCAACCGGCGTACGGCCCCATTTCCTCCCCGTTGCAGCAGCACTACAGCTCCCTCTGCCGCGTCGTCCTCGAGGAGGAGACTTGGGCGGCCGATCACCTCACCGCCGAGGCCTGCCGCGGCGAGGAGGAGTCCTTGGAAGTGCCGCTGCTCCCGGAGTGCCCACCGGCGGACAGCCCCGCCCTCTCCCTGGTGTCCCACCGCCGGGTGCGCAAGCGTAGGCGCAAGAGCGAGCAGGAGACCTTTGCTGCCATCCGCGCCACCGCCAAGGCCCGACGCGCCGAGCGCGCCCAAGCGCGCTTCGCCGCTACCGAACAGCATCCCCGCGTTTCCGCTTAATTACGTGCGGTTGCTTCATTTTTGCCGATGGATGATGGTTGCAGATGATCGGAAACTAAGATCTGCATTCAGCCATTAGCTGCTAGCTCTCTAGACTTCTTCTGAATGATGATCATTTTTTGTCAGCGAACACGATTTGAGAGGTTTATTTTAGCGTAGAGGACTCTTCGATCTTCGTTGAGACAAGCAGAAGATAGACACAGATCGCGTCATTTTTCGGTCTTAATTTTTGCAACCATCCTGTATGAAACCTGAAAATGGTTATACGACTTTGGTCTTAAATTTTGGTCGTTTTTTGGTTATACGGCATTCCCCTGAAAATGGTCGGTTTTTTATCTTAATTTTTGCAACTACTGCATTTCACTTTTTGAGGAGCATACAGAAGGGCAGGCAACCTGATGAAGCGACGAGTGATTGAGGAACCATGAGCACAAATGGAAAAAAAATATTCAGCCAACAGAAGCGCAGAAATAGCAGAATGCTCTTTTGCTAAAATTTCCAGTTCACGTACATATATATAATATATATAGGTCAGAGAAAGAACAATAGTCGATTTACATGCTGAATTCACTACAGTTATATCAGAGACCTGAATTTTCCAAAGCACATGGCGCCATCCATTCAAGTGAAGTGCACAAATAGCATACTTTAGGACACATAATCCCTCAAAAAAAACTTCAGGGCATTAAATTCTTTATGAGCTGTCATGAACAAAAGGCACGGTGCCTACATTTATCATGCATTCTGAACATGAATTAACAGTTCATACTTTAGTGAAAAACTGAGCATCGATTTAACTCGATATATACATGCTACTCATAATCATTTTCAGGTTACATTTATGCGCCTAGAGTTCTCACATGTAAGACTCCGAAGTAAAAGTGCATTATCATAACCAAATGTTCGCTGAATCTCAGGTTCTCCACATGATAAGAGTCTGGCATAGAAAAGAATCTGGTACTTCAACAGTCGTTTCTGTTGAAGATGCAAACAACCCATAATCCGCTATCCAACTTGTGGCATTTCGAGTTATCATAAAATTCTATCTAGACCCTAAGGACAACCGATGCAGCAGCAGCCCGACGATTCCACTCAAATACATACAGTTGCTTAACTTTTGCCGATGAATGATGGTTGTAGATAATCGGAAACTAGGATCAGGATTCAGCCCTTAGCTGTTCTCTCGACTTGTTTTGAATGCTCATTTTTGTCAGTAAACATGATTGAGAGGTTTTGGAGTAGGGGTAGTGGCAACTGGCGTCTTCCAGGTGCTCCTCGTTTAACAAGGAAAACAGCCCTCTTCTGGTCATAATTTTTGCTGCTCCATCAACACGCATGGTCTCAATCCCAACAGGATTCAGTAGCATGCCAAAATTGTCTCTGGCATGCTTCCACCTACTCTCAAACTTATCCTTGTTAGCTATGGGGCATGCTTCCACCGACTGTACAGCAACCTGAAAAATGGCTTCATGCAGATGTATTGAACACTCAAACTCTTGGTAATGCAACCAAGGGGGGAAACAGTCCACATAAGTTTTAACACGTGTCCCATAGCCAGTTTACATATAATACAGTTATGCAGCTCAACTAAATGTATGAATCATTGAAAAAATATTCAGATAAGCGAAGCCCAGAAATAGCACAATGCTCTTTTGCTAAAATTCAGTGTCGCAGACATACGTATGTATGGGTCAGAGAAATAAAAAAGAGCCGTTTACATGCTGAATTCTCCAAACCACATGGCAACAATCAAGTGAAGTACAGAAATAGCATACTGTACTTATTTTTTACAAAATGATCACAAGGTGTAACTTTAGGACCCTAACAGCAGGACGTTATTTTTTATGAACTGTCATATGATCAATAGACACAGCAACTGTACTGAATATACATTCTAAACACTAATTAACACTTAACACTTTAGGGGAAAACTGAGCATGGATTTAAATTAATATACACAGGCTAGTTACAATTATGTGCCCTGGGTGTTCATATCATAAGACTCTGAAGTTAAAGGGCATTATTGCAACCATGTGCTTGCTGAACCTCAGCTTATGAGTTCTCTACATGATAAGAGTCTGGCATAGCAAAGAATCTGGTATTTTGACAATTGTTTCTGTTGCAGATCAAATGCATAGAACCCCTATGTCCAGCTATCCTACTTATGGTATTAGGGTTTATCATAAAACTCTATATGGACCGTTTGCATCAAAAGTTGGTTCTATGACTAAACTTAAATAGCCAGTTGTCTAGCAAACACCCAATAGCATAGGAAATTACATGTTCTACAAGGATAATATTACTGCATGAGAAGTCTTTTTAAGGAAGCATACCTCAGTGAGGCATTCCAGGAAATATAGGCAAGAGGATGCAGCAACAAGAAGCCTGAATCGAAGACATATAGAACATCAGTAGAAAAGCAAATTGGCACAAGAGGTGCTCATAAAATAACAGAAGTTGTATATGTTGTTTCAATTAGTAGTTGTTCTCAGAACATTGCAACAATATCAGTTAAAGTAAAAAAGTAAATCAAATTCAACTTCAGATATCAGTTGAACTTTGAAAGCACCAAGTGGTTCCAAGTGCCAGCTTGTAGTAGATATTACCATCTAGATATGTCCAAAAGGATTCTGAAAACCAAATGGTGCCCAAGTTCTCTCTTTCTAGAACGAGCACATCTCTAAGGTACCATTTAATCATTACTTTTGTATCAAGTTATAGACAAAGATTTATACTTACAGTTAACACTGTCCAATTGTAATCGCTATAGATGTGTAGAACAGGAGATATATGATAGAAGTAATAGATACCTCTGAAATTTTAGAATTCAGGTAACTACAAACGGATACAAATTTTCAATGGAGACCAAACACCAACTAATCATTAAGTTATCATCCACCAATCTCCATTGGCTTATAATACTGCAAAATAGAGATAATATAGTTATGCAGCTTAATTAAATGTAAGAATTAAAAAATGTTCAGCAAACCAAAGCACAGATATAGCAAAATTTTCAGTTCCACTAACTATTAGTAGTACTACAGTGCCACAGACATACATATATAGAGGTCAGAGGAAGAATAACAGACATTTAGATGCTGAATTCTCTCTAGTTACTTCAAGGACCTGAATTCTCCAAAGCACATGGCACAATTCAATTGAAGTGCAGAAACAGCATACTTATATTCTACAAAATGATCACAAAGTGTACCTTTAGGACCATAACTTCAGGACATCAAATTTTTATGAACTGCCATATGAATAAAAAGGCATGGAGCCTGTATTTAACATGCATTCCAAACACCAATTAACACTTGACACTTTAGGGGAAAACTGTACATCCTTTTCTAATACACACGTGCTGATTACAATTATGCACCTGGGGTGTTCACATGATAAAACTCTGAAGTAAAAGGGCGTTATTATAACCATATGTTCGCTAATCTGAGGTCTCCAAATGATACGACTCTGGCATAGTAAAGAACTTAAGGCACTTCGATTTATCACAATTCTGTCTGGACCCTATGTATCAAAAGTTGGTGGCATGACTAAAATCAGAGTGTTGATAGTGATAGTTTGACACTATCAAGGAGCCAATTGTCTAGCAAAATAGATAATAGCATAGAGATTACCTGTTCTGCAAAAGGATATTACTGCACGAGTAGTCCTTTGAAGGATGAGGCATTCCAGGAAATACAGGCAAGAAGATGCAGCAACAATTAGCCTGAATCCAAGACATTTAGAACAGCAGTGGAGAAGCAAGATGGCAGAAGCTATGTATGATGTTTCAGACTTTTGATTAGTAGCTTGTTTCAGAGCTTTGCAACAGTATCAGTTAAATTTAAAACGTAAATCAAATTCAACTTCAGATATCAGCTGAACTCTGAATGCCCAAGCAGCTAAGCGGTTCACAATGGTACAATAGCAATTACTCCCATATACATATACATCTTCCAAAGAAGATTCTGGAAACCAAATGGTGCCCAAGTTCTCTCGTTCCAAAACCAGGGCATCTGTAGGTACCACTGAATCATTATTCTGAATCTAGTCTAGGAAAAGATTTATACTCCATGCACAACATTGTCCATTTATAATGACTACGGGATTGTATAACAGGAGATAATATGCAATGGAAAGACACCTTTGAAGTTAGACAATTCAGGTAACTACAAATTTTTAGTGCAGACCAAATCGCATAACTAATTATTTGATTTGGGTTTAGAACATACGACCTGTTCGTTTTCTATTGGATAGGGCATAGGAGAACATGTTGGAGAAAGAAAATCCACAATTCAAGGCATTCAGGACAAGCAAATTACATGGCAGATCACATGGAGTGGAAACTCAACACCAATTCTATTCGAGATAGCAGTTCATCTTACAGAATCCAACAGAGAGAGCAACCTAAACTACCAGAACCTAAGAGGATGTGAACTTTGTGACGGCCTTGGTGCCCTCAGAGACAGCGTGCTTGGCGAGCTCCCCTGGGAGGACGAGGCGGACGGAGGTCTGGATCTCCCGGGAGGTGATGGTGGGCTTCTTGTTGTAGCGGGCCAGCTTGGCGGACTCGCCAGCGAGCTTCTCGAAGATGTCGTTGATGAAGGAGTTCATGATGGACATGGCCTTGGAGGAGATGCCGATGTCCGGGTGCACCTGCTTGAGGACCTTGAAGATGTAGATCTTGTAGGTCTCGACGCTCTTCTTCGCCTTCTTCTTGCCCTTCTTCCCCTCGCCGCCCTCCTTGACGGCGGTCTTCGCCGCCGGCAGCCGCTTCTCCGCCTTGGGCTTCTTCGCCGCAGGGGCCTTCTCCGCCGCGGGCTCCTCCTCCACGGGCTTCTTCGCCGCCGGCTTCTTCTCCGCCTTGGGTGCCATCGACGATGCGCTTCTGGAGGAGAGGGGAACGGCGGTGGGGTCGGGCGAGCAAGGAGAGTCGGTCGGTGGGAGGGAATTTGGGGATGGGTTGGAAGTCGAGGGCTGGGCTGACTATATAGCGGTGGAGAGGTGGGCGATGATTGGTGGAGAGGTGTGTGCCGCGGATCGCTGACGTGGGAGTTGCGATGCTTCGGCGTGGTTTCGGATGGACGGTCGGGATACTCTCGGGCGCGGATCGCTTCTGGCCAAAACTTGTGTGCGCAAACGGAGGCCATCTCAGATCGCAGTTGTCGATCGACAATAATTAAACGAATTGATGATACACGATTTCACCGATCGGGTCTACATAGAAGAGCCATGATATACTACGGTGTTTTTAGTGCAAAATATACATAGATGCTCCCTACGTTTTAAAATATGAGATGTTATAAAAAAAATTAAAACACATATTTTTAGACCCTTTTAGTGTATAGGTTCACTTATTTTGCACCAAGTCTACACACTAAAAGTTGTTTACATACATACGATTTTTAAAAAGTTTAAAATATCTTACATTTTGAATGAAGGGAGTAGCTATGAACTATGACAAATGTCTTTGGCACATAGCACTCGTGCTCTTTTTTAGGACAGATTAGAACTTATACTTTTTAGGCCCCAAATTTTTTAAAAAGAAATATACAAATGCATACGTCCAGAATATAAGTCAAAAAAATTGTTTAAAAACAAGTTTCTAATAGAACCATACAGCGAGACAAGTTGTATTTTAGGCTACACAAAAAAAAGGTTTCTGACAAAAAGTTATTGGCGACGAGGAACTGGTACGCACGCGCTACCTCTCGGGGGAGGCGGCACGGGCGGAACCCTCGGCCGCCGCCGCCCCCGACTCCTTCTCCCACATCTCCCCCGCTGCCATCGGAGGACGCCGACGGGCAAAGTCCGGTCGGCCGACGGTGGCAGTGGGGTTGCTTCCTCGCGTGGTGGCCTCTCCCACGTAGGGAGTCCCTTGGGCGCTCGAAGGTTGTCGCCCCGACGGTGATCTGATGGCGGCAGGGTCTGGAAGCCGGGGCGGCGGCCTCAGGCTTTGATGGAGGTTCTCCCTCGACGGATGGTGGTGTGGTCGCATTTGCTGCCTAGGGCGCAGTCCTAGTGTTTCTCTCACGCCAAAAATATTTTCCCGTATTTGATCCATAGGATCGCAGTCGAAAAATTCATAGGGTGCGCGGTCAGTGCTCCCTATGGGAGTAGTCCCGAGTGTCTGTTCGAGTCGTAGACTCGAGCAGAGACTTTAGTTCAGTCGTTTTCAGTGTTTCTGAAGGACTCAATTTTTTTCGGATGTTCAACCAACGCTCTCTATGGGAGTAGCCCTCGAGTCCGTGGTGGAGTCGCAGACTCGACGTAAGATAATTTCGAAGTGAAGTTACCTTAATAATTTCTCAGGTACGCGGCCAGCGCTCCTGATAGGAGTAGCCCCCGAGTAGTTTCTCGAATCGTAGATTCGAGTAAGTACTTGTATGATGAGCCGAAATCTTCGTGTCGTTGCTGGCTTTGCCTTGATGACGTCAGTGCTGACAATCGATGGTCTCAACCGTCTGCGGCAGCAGAGATGATGCGATGAGACGATCGTGGGTTCCACCACCTGACTTGACGTTGACTAGTCACGCGTAGACATGGAGAAAATTACGGTGTCTCCTCGGTTTCCGTGCATAGTGGACGGCGTGATGGCGACGATTTGTTTTGGTGCTGACACGTGTATGGTGAGATTTGAGTGGCACGCTAGGGCTTCCCAATCGACGGCTCAGGGGCATCGTCTCCGTCCTTGTATACCGTAGGTAAACAATGATTTCTTTTTACCCTTTGTTATTTGCTCATCTCCGTTATCTCCATTTTCGCGAGCGTTTCTACCTTCCGTTGAGCACTGGACATCCTCCACACCTTTCCTTCCTCGTTCTTGCGCTCACACCGCCGCAGTCGCTGCTGTAAGATGGGCAGGTCGAGGAAGACAACTGCTAGAGCTGGGTCGAGCGTCGCCGGCGCCAGCAAGAAGGTTGCCGCCACGGCCCGCGCCACTGACGGCGGATGGAAGCGCACGGACATGCGCGAGTTGGATCTGTGCAAGATGCGCGATGCTGGGTTGATCTCCAAGGACAAGGAGGACGCCATCCTTCCAGGCCAAGAGGTAATTTCTCGCCTACCTGAAGGCTTTCGGGTGATGTTTTATGCCTTCATTGTCCGAGGACTTTCTTTTCCCGTCCACGATTTCCTTCGTGGACTCCTTTTCTTCTACGGCATTCAGTTGCATCATATGTCTCCCAATTCTCTTCTGCACATTGTGTGTTTCATCACCTTCTGTGAGTTTTGGCTCGGTATCGAGCAGCACTTTGGCCTCTTCCGGAAACTCTATTCCGTGAAGAGGCAGTCCGGCACCGACAGTGTTTATCTGCTCGGCGGCTGCATCATTTCCATTCGCTCTTCTATCCTATTCTTTTCATTCTATATTTGCGAGTCCGTTCAATACTGGCGGCAGAAGTGGTTCTACATTCGCGATGTTAATATGGACGGGCAGCATTTTGGTCTCGACCCTTTCGACTCTGCCCAGAAGATCACCCTGAATAGGTCGTGGAAGAACGACATCTTAGGGGTGAAACGACGGAGGTGGAGAAGCTCTACCAGCGCGTGGAGTCACTCCAGCTGGTGGTTGGCAAGAAGGTCAACGATGTCGACATCATCCGCACCTTCCTCAGGCGTTGGGTGCAACGGCTCCAAGCGAGGGCGCACCAAATGTTTCTTTATGCTGGCCGTAGCGATCCGACGAGGGTTTCACCTGAGGAGTTGTCTTCGGGTGACCTTGATAGAGTTCTTCGGCCTCTACTAAAGGCCAAGGCCGACGAGGACCTCCCGAGGAAATCTTTAACCTCCCTGTTCAGCTTGAAGAAAGTAGTCCCGAAGGTGAAAAAACTTGTAATTGCGCGTAATTCTATTTCAAGTGCTAGCTTTTTGTTACTTGCACTAATAATTTGTCATCGTCTTGTCTTCGATTTGCAGGACTTCAAGGTAGCGGGGATGACGCCCCCTCTACCTGAGAAATTCCCGGTTTGCGCCGGATAATGAACTTGTGGATTCTGAATCCGAGCTTCCCCCGGTGCAATCTCCTATCGCGGAAGCCCCCGAGCCGAGCGAAGGGCGAACCCTAAAGAGGTCGCATAGCGAGCCTTCAAATGCGTCGACGCCGCCAACACCTAGGGGTCCGTCCTTCCTTGAACAACCCGGTGGGGATAAGGGTGCGCCGTCTGCACCTTTTCCTGTCGTGCCCATTCGGGCGGTGGCTCCGCAGCCACCGGCCAAGAAGAATAAGAAGGAGAAGGCGGCTCCTGTCTTCAATTTGTCGGACATCGAATCGTAAGTTGCTTTGCCTGAGGTTGATTACCGTGTTGTATTTATATTTTGTTGTTGATATAATAAGTGATGGCAGCAATCCCTCGGAGGAGTCCCTCAACGAGGACACCGAAGAAGTCATTGCGGAGTCGAAGCCGGCAGCCTCTCTTCACCAGGTGTTGGCCAACTCCGAGGACGATGACTCGAGCTCCGCTAGACGAGAAGCTCATGCACTCGTAACTCGGAAAGTAGCATGCAAACCTGCGGAGTCCACTCCTGAGCATGTAAGTGTTGCCCTTTTTATTCCGTGGGAGGAGCCCTCGAGTCCTTTTATGTGACATGTTGGTATTTTCGCTTTGTGGGGGGAGCCCCCGAGCCTTTTATTCATGAGGTTTCTTTCCTTGTTTGTAGCCTTTTGTTCGTAGTGCCAATTTGCTTATCCAGCAACATTTGGTGCTGGAAGATGAGCTGAAGCAGCTCTGAGGTACATGATTCTCTTCTTATCTTCATCCTCAAGTGCATCAAGTTTTTCCTTGTACTCACCCGACATTTATTCGTGCATATGAGAAGAATGCTGCTCTTCGTAGGCTGAACGCTCTCGAAAAGAGCTTGGGCTAAGCGGAGAAAAAGGTAGCGGATGCTGCAGAGGCCATGGAGCGCCAAAAAAAGGAGGCCGCGGATCGTGAGCAACAGCTTGCGGCCGCTACATCCACTCGGGAGAAGGCCACGACTAACAAGCTCATGGCTGCTGCCAAGGATATCTCTGGTAAGTTTCTCTTGTATCATCTGGGTATTCTATTTTTTGAGTGTGTTTTATCCTTTCTCAGTCGAGTGTTTTTTCTTCATTTTTCAGGTGCTTCTGGCGTTGCGTTTGATCGCGACGTGCTGGAGCATGGAGGTATTTTGGCTGATGCTGCTGCAATTGAGGATCGTTGCTCTGCCGCCGTTGGCTCCTTGGAGAAGGCCAAGAAGGTGCTCATGCGCTTATACAAGGAGGTCACTCTGAAAGGCATTGCCCTCCATGACGTCGACGCACTTGCGGATGCTCTTTAGGAGGATGCTCTGGCGGAGTACAAACGCAAGCAGAAGGGCATCAATGCCTCCATAGGGATGGACATGGCGATGGCGTCCGGATCCGAGCTGGACTTGGCCCGAGTCACGTCCAGGATGCCGACGGCGACGGATGGCTCCGAGGTAGCTTTCGCCCTTTTTGCTTCTCACTTTAAGCATTATGGGCCTAAGCTCATCGACCTCCTGGTCGATTATGCAGCAAAGCAGCAGTAGTAGGCCAAGAGCAAGCAGTCTGGCTTCGAAGCTGCTTCGAATGTTGGTGCTTAGGCCCTTGTACTATAGCTAGTGTAGCTTTTCTACTTTTGTTGTTTGTTGTAACACCTTGCGGATGAACGAGTCCCACTTTGCCACGAGGTGGCTTTATTTATGTATATAAATCCACCTTTTGACTGCTGTCAAGAGTATTTTGTGATGTTCATACTTGCTTGTTTACCCCTAGGGTCCTTTGGGTGAGGCTCCAGTGGTTACTCTGACTGCGCCTGAGCCTCGACCGTCTTTGGATGAAGCGTCGCAATTGACCTTTCTGCGTGATCGCATCCTCAGTCTAGAAAATGATATCCTCAGCATCCGAGGCCATGCGTGTGTGTGGAAGTCAAAGGCTGAGCGAGCCACCGCCAGGGAGGAGTTCTTGCTTGGGGAATTTCGGTAGATGGGTGATCAACTCCAATGTGAGTCTTCGCAAACTTATACTCTTTTGATTGCGCCTTGTTTTTTGTGCTGGCTCACCCGTTGTTTGTGCGGTTGTGAATCTCATTCCGAAGGAAGAGAAGGAGAGCGTCGTAATTCGGATGAATTGCCTGACGCAACAAGAGCTGGCGGCCGGTGGCTTCTTTTGGATCGACCATGATCGAGCACTCGTCCTTGCGACGATACAAGACCGTGTACACTAGGACCTTCGGGTGCTGAAACAGGCGAGGTCGTCACTTGCGGTCGTTTGGTTCGTCATGGTTCCTTTAGACGCTGCACCCTCCAGTTTTTTTTTTGGATATTCTTGGGAAGTTTTGGAATGTAGGACATGTCAAGGAGTTGGTGCGTCATCAGCTTATTGTTGGGGTGAAGGCAACTTTGTCTCTTGTTCGACTGCATCGGCGCGACGTGAATCTTGCGGAGATAGCGGCTGGACCACCCCCTCCTCCAGATGGCAATGTGTTGAATATGCGTCCTCATTACGCATCTGTGGCGCAGTATGCCGAGGAGATAGTAGATTTGTTTGAGGAGCGGATGAACATCCTGTTGCAGCGTGGGTAAATCATGTAAAGAAAAAATGATACAATGTAAATTTTGTATTTGTTCGAGTGGGATTTTGAATGCCCTTTACAAAGTTTGTATGTGTTGGCACGCGGTGCGCTTTGTGATGTGCATGTCCTTTTCGTTAGCCTGACATAGTCAGCTACTCAGGTTGTATGCATTGTTTTCAGTCGACGAAGTCGTGAGGTGAGGCACAGCCCCCAAGTGTATTTAGCGAGAAGTAATGCAAGTAGAAAAGATATTAGGGCTAAGGAACTTAGCTTTTATTCATTCTAAGCGAGGAGGTACATTGTTCGGCTGAGTAGCCTTGGCTAAATAGCCTTATTGAAAGTAAAGGGTAGCTAGGGGTAAAAGCGTCACAGTTGTGCGACATTCTAGGGGTTGGAGTATTTGACTCCTGATGCGATGTCCATGAGGCGGTACGCGCCACCTGGGATGACTTCGCGATTTAGGGCCCTTCCTAGGGTGACTCGAGCTTCTTGTCCTTTCTTGCTTGAATCGCAGGACGAGATCTCCTTCGACGAAGGACCTTGGACGCAGCCGGCGGCTGTGGTAGTTGCGGAGGCTCTACTGATAGACCGTTGAGCGGGCCGCGGTGATGTCGCGTGCCTTGTCGAGTGTGTCGACAGCGTTTTTGAGTTTTGCCGATGATTCGGCTTTGCTGTAAGCGATGACCTGTGGGGCCTTGTGGCGTACCTCGGCGGGTAGCACGGCTTTGTCTTCGTGCACCATGAAGAAGGGCATGTAGCCAGTTGAGCTGTTTGGTGTTGTACGCAGGCTCTAGAGGACGGAGGGTAGCTCATCTGCCCAGGCTCCCGCAAGCCTTTTGAGTGGGCATAGTAGGCGCTTCTCGATGTTGTTGCCTATGAGGTCGTTGGCCTTTTCGACCTGCCCGATGGTCTACGGGTGCACCACGGAGGCGTATGATATGGCGATGCCGAGGTTTCCGCAGAAGTCTTGGAATTCCTTCGAGATGTCGAGTCGTTGTTCGTTATGATGCTATGAGGCATGCCAAATCTATAGACGATGGACTTGAAGAACTTGACGGTAGTTTTGCCGCTTTGGTTGGTGACGGGCATGGCCTCGATCCACTTGGAGAATTTGTCGACTGCGACCAGGAGGAAGACATGACCTCCTGGCGAGGACTTTGGC
The DNA here is from genome assembly GCA_916181665.1 of Avena sativa. NCBI lineage: Eukaryota > Viridiplantae > Streptophyta > Magnoliopsida > Poales > Poaceae > Avena > Avena sativa. The sequence continues at coordinate 384,333,814 of OV702280.1, read as the reverse complement.
AGTTTGCTGATCATGTCGAGGCCCCATTGGGCGAAGGGTCAGGCCAGCGGTATAGGCCTCAGCTCGGATCCTGGCGCACGTGGCTTGTCCGCGTACTTCTGGCAGGTGTTGCACCTCTGGACGATGTCCTTGGCGTCGTTCATTGTCGTTGGCCAGTAGAACCCAGCTCGTAGAGCTTTGGCGACTAGGGCGCGACTGCCTTCATGATGGACGTAAATACCCTCGTGGATGTCTTGGAGGATGCTTTTGTCATCACCTATGGTGACGCATCGCTGGAGCACACCTGAAATGCTGCGCTTATATAGCTCGTCGTTGATGATGGTGAAGGCTTTTGATCGGCGAGATATGTGTCGGGCATCTGTCGGGTCATCGGGCAGTTGATTACTTATCAGGTACCGAAGGTACGATTGCGTCCATGTTTCTTCAACCACCATGACCTGCATCAGACTGACCAGCTCGTCCTCTGTGTCCAGCTTTTTGGGTCCTTCCTGGCCTTCGGGTAGTGCAGCCCCCGAGTGCTCTACCTCTTCGGCTGAGCCTTTTGGGGATTTCCTCTTGATAGAGGGTACGCAGATTTGTTCGAGGAACACACCTGGTGGCACCCACGCATAGGTGGAGCCAATGTTGGCGAGCCTGTCAGCCTCTTCGTTGCTTTCCCTGCCGACATGCCGAAGCTCGCAGCCGTCAAAGTCTCCTTCGAGTGAGTTGTAGAGTGCACGATACGCGATCATGTTGGCGCTATGGGCGTCACACTTGTTCATTATATGTTGCACGACGAGGTTCGAGTCGCCGTAGATGACAAGGCGTGTTGCGTCGCATACCTTGGCCATCCTCATGTCGTGGATGAGGGCCTCGTATTCGGGCTCGTTGTTGGAGGCACGAAATTTCATCCAAAGGACATACTTCATCTTGTCGCCTTGAGGGGACGTTAGTATGACGCCGGACCCGGCTTCGGCCTCGCGTTTGGATCCTTTGAAGTGCATCGTCTAGGACTGCGACATGTCCGGAGTATCCGACAGCTGGAGTTCCATCCAGTGGACGAGGAAGTCAGGGAGGACCTGAGATTTGATGGCAGTGCGCCGCTCATAGATTATGTCTAGAGGGGACAATTTTATGCCCCATAGGGCTACGTGCCTCGTGGATTCAGGGTTATTTAGGATGTTCTACAGTGGGGCGTCGTTGACGACCATGATCGGATGCTCCTGAAAGTAGTGGCTCAGCCGACGAGCCGTCATGAATATGACGTAGGGAAGCTTTTGGTAGTGAGGGTACCTTTGCTTTGTTGGGGTCAGTACCTCGTTGAGGTAGTAGATTGGGCGTTGGACCCCGTGGGTCTTGTCATATTTGGGTCACTCGACCACAAGTATGGTGCTGACCACCTAATGTGTGGCTGCGATGTATAGCAGCAAAGGCTCCCTTCCTTCAGCGTGACCAGGACAGGTGATGTGGAGAGCAGACGCTTGAGGTCTGATACGTCCAATTTGCATCACCATTATATATCATAATTTGCCTCTATTCATTGATATATGTTTTATTATGAGCTATTACTTATGTCTTTTCCCCTGTTTTTGCATGTTGGATGATTCTTGGAGGATGAACTGCCGGAGTCAGGGTTCTGATGGAAAAAGAGGTGTTTTGATGCAATTTCGCGAAGATCAGAAAAATACCATAAAAATATTGGAAAATTATATTTTCCCAGAAGACGAAGTAAGCCAGAAGGGGAGGCGTACCTAGGCCGCGCCTAGGGCAGGTGTGGCCCACCTGGCCAGCCTCCGACTCTGCCATCTGGCCTATATCTTCCTCTGGAATCCTAATACCAGGGGAGGGACCACAAAAAGATTTCCGCCGCCTCTGCGGAGCAGAAAACACCGAGAGAGAAAGAGCTCTTTGGCAGATAGATTTCTACCGGGGAAATTCCTTTCAGGAGAGGGGAGATCATCGCCATAACCACCATCGTCAAGCTAGACTTCATCGGGATCATCATCATCATCCACACCATCATCTCCACCAGAACCATCATCACCACTCCATCCCGTTGTAACAATCGTGTTGAATACTTGCATAGTTCTTAGGGGAAACTTTCCTGGTGTTGATTACTATTGTAGTTGATGCTTGTGAGTGGAACCATTGGATTATTGTTTATGTTCAGATTGTTATCTATTACCATATCATCTTTGATCTTGATACATATGATCTCTTGTGAGTAGTTCGTTGTGTTCTTGAGGACATGGGAGAAGTCATGTTGTTAGTACTGAATCTGTGATGAGTTATTATTCAATGGTTTAGTATTTAAGTTGTGGGGTTATTCTTCTAGAGGTGTCATGTGAACGTCGACTACATGATACTTCACCATTTATGGGCTTAGGAGAATGCATTGTGTATTTGGCTACTAATTGTGGGGTTGCCGGAGTGATAGAAACCTGAACCCCCGTTAGGACACCTTTGCACAAGGGAGCGTAGGATCTCAGAGTTTAAGGCTGTGGTTAGGTTTATATCTTAATTACTTTCCTGTAGTTGCGGATGCTTGCAGGGGTTTAATCACAAGTATGTATTAGTCCAAGTAAGGTCGGTACATTAGCACAGTTTCACCCACACAACACTTACAACACCAAAGAAGAGTACTCAGCTATTTGAAGCGAAAGCACTTGACATAATTCCCATGTGTTCTCGAGAATGTTTGGTCCTTATAAGTATTTCCACCAGCTTGTCCTTTGCTAAGAAAGGATTGGGCCACTTGTTGTGTTTGCTTGTTGTCTTTATTACTTGCACCTTGTTTTGTTGCTTTATCAGAAAACCCCTAAAAATCCGTTTGCTAAGTATTTACAGAGATTTCCTGGTCCATACCACTAGTCAACACCTTTTGCTCCTCGTTGGGATTGACACTCCTATTTATCGAAAGTACTATAATACACCCCCTATACTTGTGGGTCATCAAGGTCCTCGAACGCATCGTCCGCTTCGGGTGTTTACTCGAACTTGTCCGCTTTGTGCAGCAGCTGATAAAAGGGTGGGGCCTTCTCACCCATTCGGCTGATAAATCTGCTCAGTGTCGCGATTCGCCCAGCTAGCTGTTGGACGCCTTTGAGGTTTTTCGGCTTCTCCATGGCCAGTATGGACCTGATTTTCTTCGGATTTGCCTCGATCCCCCCTTGGGAGATGAAGTAGCCGAGTAATTGTCCAGATGGGACGCCGAAGGCGCACTTGTCTGGGTTTAGCTTGATCTTGTAATGATCAAGGTTATCGAACGTATTGCGGAGATTGTCGATCAGTGTCTTGGCCTCCCTGGTATTGATTACTATGTTGTCGACATAGACCTGGATGTTGCGACCAATCTGGTTTTTCAGGCACGTCTGCATGCACCTATGGTATGTGGCACCCGCGTTCTTCATCCCGAAGGGCATGGGTGTTGTAGCAGAACACTCCTAACAACATGATGAACGATGTTTTCTCCTGATCTTCTACCTTCAGACGAATTTGGTTGTAGCCAGAGTAGGCGTCGAGGAAGGAGAGCTTCTCGCAACCCGCAGTGGAGTCGGTGATTTGATCGATCCTTGGTAGGGGGAAGTGGTCCTTCAGGCAGTGCTTGTTGAGCGATGTGAAGTCCACGCACATCCGCAGGATGCCCGTGTCCTTTTTGGGAACCAGCACCGTGTTGGCCAGCCACTCGCCTTCTTTGATTTCCCTGATGATGTTAGCATCGAGCAGTCTGTTGACTTTGATTCCAACGGCTTCGGCTCTTGGCTCGGACAGTCGATGGATCGACTGCTTGACTGGCTTCGCATCCGGAAACACATTGAGTGCATGCTCGGCGAATTCCCTGGGAACTCCTAGCATGTCCGCAGGACACCGGGCGAAAATTTCCCAGCGCTCACGGAGGAATTCGATGAGCGCGATTTCCTATGCGGGACTGAGGTCGTTGACGATCAACGCCATCTTGGAGGCGTCCGTCGGGTGGACCTTCACCTTCTTCGTGTTGACCGTTGTCTGTCACCTCTCTAAGCCTCGTGAGCTCCTCCTGCATGCTGAATGACTGGGAGATTATGTTGAAGTCTTTGTCACAGTTGTCGGACCGGGTAAAGCTGCCCTGGACGGTGATGACACCCCTAGGTCCTGGCATCTTCAGTAGCAGGTACACATAGTGCAGTACTGCCAAGAATCTTGCGAATGCTACACGACCGAGGATGGCGTGGTACTGTGATGGCCAGTCCACCGCTTCGTACTCTAGCCGCTCGCGCCTGAAGTTTTTGGGCTGGCCGAAGATGACGTCGAGCCATATCTTGCCCAGGGGTTATATGCCCTTCGCTGCATCGCTGCGAGTGTGCTAGCGAACATCAAGTTGATGCCGCTGTCGCCGTCCATGAATACGCGGCTCATCTCAAATCCGTCGATCTGCGCCTCGAGCACCATGGCAGCATGACGTGGGCGAGGTACCTGGCGTGGGTGATCCGAACAATCGAATGTGATGCAAGACTCCGATCCGCTGAGGTACTCAGGTATGGCTGGTGGAGAGGTCACAGATAGGCTGACTTGGCGGGTGATTGATGCGCTTGGTTGATGTAGGAGCGCTTCGTCGGGAAACCCCAAGAGCAAGGTGAGATGCAGCACAGCAGCAAGTCTTCCCTCAGTAAGAAACCGAGGTTATCAAACCAGTAGGAGGAAGGAAACGTCACACAAGTGTTGCAAGCAATGTGGAAACCTGCACAACACAAACTCAAGACTTTGACCCAATGAACAGTGAGGTTGTCAATCTCACCGGTTGCTGTAACAAAGGATTAACTATATGGTGTGGAAGGTAATGATTGGTTTGCAGCAAGTAAACAGTGGAAGATGTATCAATGGTAAAGATTGGACCGGGGTCCATAGTTCACTAGAGGTGCTCTCCTTAGATAAACAACATGGCATGAAGGGTAAACAAATTACAGCAGGGCAATTGAAAGGAACTGAGCAAGTCATAACAATGTAATACTAGACAAAAAGATCCAATGAGATTCGATTGGGCAATACAACAATATGCATAGACCGCCATCCAAATGCATCTATGACTAGAAGTCCACCTTCAGGTTATCATCCGAATCCCCTCCAGTATTAAGTTGCAAGCAACAGACAACTGCTTTAAGCAAAGTGTGTAAGGTAAACAATTCACTTGTTCCATGAACAAGAGACCATTGTTTTCTCCCTAGTAGCAACAACATATCTACACCCGAAGAGATTTCTGGCACTTCCCTTGGAAACTAGAGGCATGAACCCACTATCGAGCATAAATACCCCCTCTTGGAGTCACTAGCAACTACTTGGCCAAGATAGCTACTAACAACGGAGAGCATGCAATATCACAAACAACATAGACATGGTAGAATCAATAAGACAAAACCATTAATCAATCTGACATAGTAATCTCAATATCCATCGGATCCCCGCAACATGCATGCTTACAAATAGATTAGATCTTGATCATGAACGGAGCTCACACGATCTATACATGAAAGCACAAGGAGGAGACACAACCATCTAGCTACTACATGGACCCGTAGTACAAGGTGGAACTACTCACGCTTCATACCAGAGAATAAGGCCTCCGGGATGATCTCCCCTCCGGCAGGGTGCCGGGAAGAACTTCAGACCCCCCCGATCTAGGGACGATGGTGGCGGTGGCTATAGACGGTTTCATGGAGTTTTGATTGGGTGCATAGGGTTTCTGCATCGGGGGCTTCTTATAGGCGAAGAGGCGAGGCTGGGAGGCGACCAGGGGGGCCACACCATGCCCAGGCGTGGCCCAGGGTGGGCCCGCACCTAGGGGGGTCTAGCCGCCCTGTGGCGCCGCTCCGTATCTCCTATGGACTCCATGTTGCCCACGGTAAAATATTGACTTATGCTTTTGTCCCGTACAATTCCGAGAATATTGATTTTATGCCTTTCTGGAACCAAAAACAGAAGAAAACAGACAACTGGCACTGTGGCAACTTGTTAATAGGTTAGTTCTAGAAAACATATAAAACACCTCAAAGTGTAGACAAAGCAAAGCAAAGTAGATACTAAACAAGCATGGAACATAAAACATTATAGATACGTTTCTGACGTATCAAACATCCCCAAGCTTAACTCCTGCTCTTCCTCGAGTTGGTAAGTGATAAAAGAATAATTTTTGAGGTGACATGCACCATCAAAACCAAGATCAAACCATTTACAAGCATTGAAAGTTGGGATCAAAGAACTCTAAACATGTGCATGAAAGATGGAGTTCTAACAATAAGACAAAGTAACTATGAATGCAACATGAAAGGCTACAAACAAATATCATGAATAGCATGCATTGAAAAATGTTTGTTTGTTTCACATACAAAAACATGGCATAGTGGCAATCAGCTTGTCCCTCATAGAGTAGCAAATAGATGCATATGACACCTTCAAAGTTCATAAGAGTGACTAGATACAAGTAGCACAAGAACAAGTAATATCACAATATGCATCAATCAATAAGTTTTGGGACACTGCACATAGAACTAAGAATGGCAACTATGCTCTCTTAATGGTGCCTAAAGGTAGAATGTGGAGACTCAATATAATAGTGGAAAAAGGCCCTTCATAAGGGAAGCATGGATTTCAAGTTTCAAAAAAAGCTTCCAAAAATTATGGTACTTGTTAGCTTTCATCCCTCATTGCCCCTATCATAAGCATCTTGAAGTGATTAAGGTTAAAGTGAACAAACTATGGAGTATATCCTTGACAAAGTATAAGTTGGCAATCTCATGTCCCTTGAATACGAGGGCCACACCTCATGCTACTTAACTTCAGTCACATGTAAGTTCTTGTCATAGTAAGTACATACGTATCATAGAGAACCTCCAATGGGGTACCCCTTGCACATGGTACATGATCTATCCCATAACCAAAATGACAAGGCAAGCAGACAATGAGCATCTCAACGATCTTTTTATTTACTATGTGCATAGCTTTTTATTGAGGATGTTTCATAGAATGCTCATTATGGTGATACTGCAAGTTTCCACCATGATTAGTCATGGCTTAGGCTAGCGGCCCAGACGTTTCTCCAACACAAAATACATAACTCCATGGACTTACAAGCTCCCTCTTTATTTCACAGCGGTGACATCCATAGACAAAAGAGCATGATATCAGCTGTGTACAAAGTACAAGTGCAATGTTGAAAACGTTCCCCATGACAACATGGTTCTGCTAATTCCAACGTATAAGTGCAAGCATATACAACATAGACGACACAATGGTTCAAGTTTATTAGGGGTAAAGAATATAGAGTGTGCCATCAAGTTTGTGAGGTATTTAATCACTAAGTTTTCATATAACAAAATACTTTTTAATTGGAAGATAGCTGAAAACAAGAATATACTTGGAATGGTGTAGCACACCATGCATAGGAGTTTATAGTGGACACTTTGGAATAACTGGGTTTCTTGGGAGTTGGAAGCATGAGCACAAGTGGAGGCTAGCAAAAGACTGGGAGCAACCAACTAAGAGAGCAATAATGGCCATAATCATGCAGAGTGACAAAACATTACTAATCAAAGCATAGAGTGGTACTACAAGTCAAGGACTAAATGATCATAGAGGCTATGGTGACTTGTCATAGTCATAACATGGTGTGAGCATGTGCCAAGTCAACCCAAACAAAGCATCAAAGGAGAATACCACAATACTATGCTTTTGTATGCTAAAACAACACATGATTTCTTCAAGGCACACTAATAAATCCCAATTGTTTGGAACAAGACATGCTACAACAATAATCACTAAGCATAAGTTCAAAACAACACCTAGCATGTCATGCCAAAGTCTAAGTCACACTCAATGCAAACTCCTCTTGCACTTCCAAGCAAGAACTTTCTACTCCTTTCCAACACCAATCAACTTATTTGAAACAACACAGCGAGAACGGGGGTCCAAACAACTTTATTCAAGCAAACTAAACAAACTAAGCAAAACAAACAAAAACTAAGATGCTCCAAGAACAACACAACAGTGCATGAAACAATAAAAACGAAGTGTCTAGACAGACCTGAGCTTTTTATTGATGAAGAAGGGGATGCCTTGGGCATCCCCAAGCTTTGACGCTTGTGAAGGGTTTCGCGGCATAGTAAATCAAAATTTTCTACAGAAGCGAATAGAGGGAAAGCCAAGATCTAATCTAGGAGATGCAAACAACGAGAGAGATTGGATTAGATCTTCATACCCTTGAAGATTCGCACAGCAGAACGTTCGTTGGAACGTGGGTGATGTAGTCGTACTCGCTTCTCCTCCTCGCGATCCGATCCGATCTAGCACCACAAGTGGCGGTGCCTCCGTGAGATGCACACGTGCAGCACCTCGACGTCTCCTCCTTCCTCGGACCAGCAAGTATGGTGGAGAGACGGATTGGATCTACAACACGACGGCGTGGTGTATATGGTGGAGAATTTCTGCAGCAGGGCTTCGCCTACAAACAATCGGGAGGGAGAGAGGAGGGCAGCAGGGCAGCTAGGGTTGGAGGGGAAGGTGTGGGGGGTTGGTGCGCCCCCACCTCTCTTTACATAGAGGGGGGGGGGCGCAGCCCTAGCCCCTCCCCCAAGCCAAGGCCGGCGGCCCCAAGGAGGAAGAGTGGGGGGCAAGGAAACCCCCCTTCTAGAAGCTCTATCTAGAGTTTAAACCTCTCTTGGCCGGCTGGGCCCTATGGGGCCTTGTGCCCCTGGCCCAATGCGGCCAGGGCACTCCCTCATAGGCCCATGCCCCCTCCCGGAAGGTGGGGCCACGTTGGTCCCCTTCCGGAAGGTTCTAGAAGCTTTCGGTACAATACCGATTAACCCGGAACAATTCCGAACTCCAAAAACTTCATTGCCTTATATGAATCTTATTCTCCGGACCACTCTGGAACCTCTCGTGATGTCCCGGATCCCATCCGAGACTCCGAACAAAAACTCATAAACCAATTATCCAATCTATCCTAGCGTCGACACACGTTAAGTGTGTGACCCTGCGGGTTCGAGAATATGCAGACATGATCTTCTATCAATAATCAACAGTGGGGTCTGGAAACCCATATTGACTCCCACACATTCATCGATGATCATATCGGATGAACCACTATGCCAGGATTCAATCAATCCCATATATATATATATTCCCTTCGTCTCGCGATATTTTACTTGCCCGAGATTCGATCGTCGGTACCGTCATACCTAGTTCAATCTCGTTCACAGCAAGTACTTTACTCGTTCCGTAATCCGATATCACTTTGTGATTAACTCCTTAACCAAATGCTTGCAAGCGGTGTTGATATCGATTACCGAGTAGGCCCGAAGTATATCTCTCCAACTTGGGAGGGACAAATCCCATCTCGATACATACAACCCAACAGATACTTTCCGATCACCTGAGAGACACCTTTATGATCACCCTCTCATAGGATGACGTTTGATGACCTCAAAGCTTTCTTCCGATACCAGGGAGTTGTATTATCTCATGGTCTAAGGAATACAATATTTGACATAAGAAAAGCTTCGCAAAGACGAACACGATGACACGATCTAATTGCTTCGCTTAGTTTGGGTCTGTCCACCATATCATTCTCCCAATGATATGATCTCATTATTAATTGACAACTCATGTCCATGGTTAGGAAACCTTAACCATCATTAATCAATGAGCTAGTCCTTAGAGGCGTACTAGGGACACGGTGTTGTTCACAAACCACACAAGTATTAAAGTTTCCGCTTAATACAATTCTAGCATGGAATATAAACATTATCATGAACAAGAATTATAATAATAACATCTTTATTATTGCCTCTAGGGCATAATTCCAACAGTCTCCCACTTGCACTAGAGTCAATAATCTAGTTTACATTTGGCAACAATCTCACACCCATGGCACTGAGGTGCTGATCATGTTTTACACGTGGAAGAGGTTTAGTCAATGGATCTGCGACATTCAGATCTGTATGTACTTTGCTAATCTTCAGATCTCCATCTGCTATATAATCTCGGATTATATGAAACTTGCGGTTGATATGCTTGGTCTTTGGATGATATCTTGGTTCCTTAGCGAGTGCTATGGCGCCAGTGTTGTCACACAATATCTCCAGTGGGTCCAATGCACTTGGAACCACGCCAAGCTCAGTGATGAAGTTCCTGATCCAAACTCCTTCACTTGACGCTTCTGCAGCAGCCATGTATTCCGCTTCTACTGTAGATCCCGCGATCACGCTTTGCTTGCAGCTTCTCCAGCTCACAACTCCTCTATTCAAAATATACACGTATCATGTCTGAGATTTAGAATCATCCTTGTCGGTGTCGAAACTAGCGTCGACGTAACCTTTTACGACAAGTTGTTCATCACCCCCATAGACTAAGAACATTTCTTTATTTCTATTTAGGTACTTTAGGATGTTCTTCACGGCTGTCCATTGTTCCACTCCTGGATCACTTTGATATCTGCTTGTCAAACTAAGAGCATTGGACACATCCGGTCTAGTACACAACATGGCATACATGATAGAACCTATGGCTGAGGCATAAGGCACTTTGCTCATAGCTTCCCTATCATTTACCGTAGCTGGACACTGAGCCTTGCTCAATATCTTACCTGACAACATAGGCACTAAACCTTTCTTTGCCTTATCCATTCTGAACCTTTTCAGAACTTTGTCTAGGTATGTACTCTGGCTTAAAGCTATCAGGCGTCTTTGTCTATCTCTATAGATTTTGATGCCCAATATATAAGCAGCTTCACCTAGGTCTTTCATTGAAAAACACTTGTTCAAATAACTCTTCACATCGTTAAGCATGTTGATGTCATTTCCGATAATCAATATGTCATCCACATATAGTACCAGAAATGTCACCGAGCTCCCACTCACTTTCTTGTAGATACAAGCTTCGTAGCAATTTGGAACAAATCCAAAGCTCTTGATCACTTGATCAAAACGAAGGTTCCAAATCCGAGATGCTTGCTTTAGTCCATAAATGGAACGCTCAAGCTTGCATACTTTATCAGCATCCTTAGGATCGACAAAACCTTCGGGTTGCATCATATACAACTCTTCATCAATGTTGCCATTGAGGAACGCAGTCTTGACATCCATCTGCCATATTTCATAATCATGAAACGCAGCAATTGCTAATAAAATCCGAATGGACTTAAACATCGCTACGAGAGAGAAAGTCTCATCGTAGTCAACACCTTGAACTTGTCGAAAACCTTTCGCGACAAGCCGTGCTTTATAGACGGTAACATTACCATCCGCGTCCGTTTTCTTCTTGAAGATCCATTTGCACTCAACGTCCTTTCGGTCGCTAGGAGGGTCCACCAAAGTCCATACTTGGTTTTCGCTCATGGATCCCAATTCGGATTTCATGGCCTCTAGCCATTTCTCAGAGTCTGGGCTCATCATCGCTTCCTCATAGTTCGAAGGATCACTGTCATCTACTAACAAGACAGTTAAGACAGGGTTGCCGTACCACTCAGGAGGGGCACGCGACCTTATCGACCTGCGACGTTCAGTAGCAGCATCGTCCGAAGCTTCATGATCCTTGTCATTAGCTTCCTCTATTGTTGGTGCAGGCGGCACTGGAACAATTCCAGGTGCTACGCTACTCTCCAATTCAAGAGAAGGTTCAATAACCTCGTCTAGCTCTACTTTCCTCCCACTCACTTCTTTCGAGAGAAACTCCTTCTCAAGAAAGGAACCGTTCTTTGCGACAAACACTTTGCCTTCGGTTCTGTGATAGAAGGTATACCCAATAGTTTCCTTAGGGTATCCTATGAAGACGCATTTCTCCGCTTTGGGTTCGAGCTTGTCCGGCATCAACTTCTTGACGTAAGCTTTGCATCCCCAAACTTTAAGAAACGACAACTTAGGTTTAGCACCAAACCACAGTTCATACGGTGTCGTCTCAACGGATTTAGATGGTGCCCTATTTAAAGTGAATGCAGCGGTTTCTAATGCATAACCCCAAAATGATAACGGCAAATCAGTAAGAGACATCATCGATCAGACCATATCTAATAAGGTTCGATTTTGGCGTTCAGACACACCATTGCGCTGTGGTGTTCCGGGTGGCGTGAGTTGCGAAACAATTCCGCTTGCTTTAAGATGCGTGAGAAAATCATAACTCAAATTCACCTCCACGATCGGATCATAGAAACTTAATCTTTCTGTTACGATGGTTCTCCACTTCATTCTGAAATTCTTTGAACTTTTCAAACGTTTCAGATTTATGTTTCATTAAATAGATATACCCATATCTACTTAAGTCATCGGTAAAAGTGAGAAAATAGCGATATCCACCGCGCGTCTAAACACTCATCGGTCCGCATACATCGGTATGTATTATTTCCAACAAGTCCGTTGCTCGCTCCATCATACCGGAGAACGGGGTTTTGATCATCTTGCCCATGAGGCATGGTTCACATGTGTCAAATGATTCAAAATCAAGAGACTCCAAAAGTCCATCAGAATGGAGTTTCTTCATGCGCTTTACAGCAATATGACCTAGACGACAATGCCACAAATAAGTAGTATTATCACTATCTACTTTGCATCTCTTAGCCTCAATGTTATGGATGTGTGTTTCATCCCTTTCGAGATTTAGAAGAAATAAACCATTCACAATAGGTGCATGACCATAAAAGATGTTACTCATATAAATAGAACAACCATTATTCTCCGATTTAAATGAATAACCGTTTTGCAATAAACAAGATCCAGAAATAATGTTCATGCTCAACGCAGGCACATAATAACATTTATTAAGGTTTAAAACTAATCCCGAAGGTAAAACTAAGGAGAGCGTGCTGACGGCCATCACATCAAATCTTGATCCGCTGCCAACGCGCATCGTCACCTCATCCCTTGCAAGCCGCCGTCTATTCCGTAGCTCCTGTTTCAAGTTACAAATATTAGCAACTGAACCGGTATCAAATACCCAGGCACTACAACGAGGGCTAGTAAGGAAAACATCAATAACATGTATATCAAATATACCTTTGATGGTGCCAACCTTCTTGTGCGCTAAGTACTTCGGACAGTTGCGCTTCCAATGACCCTTGTCCTTGCAATAGAAGCACTCAGTGTCCGGTTTAGGACCAGACTTGAGCTTCTTCTCAGCAGGGGCAACGCGCTTGCCGCCGCCTTTCTTGAAGGGCTTCCTTGCACCGTTACCTTTCTTGAAGGTGGGGGGCTTGTTGACCATCAACACGTGATTATTCTTTTTGATGTTCACCTCCGCTACTTTCATCTTAGCGAAGAGCTCAGTGATCATATCAGTGGAACCAATCTGATTGTGATCTACTACAAAACTTTTGTAGCTAGGAGTGTCAATCTTGAGCTCCTATGGAATCTTGCAGTCCAGTTGCTCAAGGCGTTGAGTGTAGCCCGACATCTTAATGGCGTGCTCACTAACGGAACTCCCTTCCTCCATCTTGTAGTTAAAGAATTTCTTAGAGATCTCATATCTCTCAGAATGGGCTTGAGTCTGAAACATGTTTTTCAGCTCCTCGAGAATCTCAAAGGGCCCGGCGAACTCCTCAAAACGATTTTGAAGATCCGATTCCATAGCAAACAACATGGAGATCTTAATCAAGTCATAATCATCCTTGCGCGACTGATAAACAACTTTTTCATCAGCCAGCGCATCTATAGCAGGGGCGCCACCTAGCGCTTTCTCAAGGACATAGTCCTTTTGTCTGCCAGCGAGAATGATTCTCAGAATGCGGAACCATTTGGTGAAGTTAGACCCATTGTTTCTAAGCTTTTCTATCTCAGCAAAAACGTTGAAGTTGAAGTTGGACTTGGCCATGTGATCTACAGTATTTGCAAGTACAATTTAGACTATGTTCATGATAAATAGTTCAACTTAATCAAATTACTAGATGAACTCCCACTAAATTCAACATCCCTCAAGTTGTTTAGTGAACACGATCCAAATTCACCACACCTAATCTGATCATCACGAGAAGAGATGTGGTTTCAATGGTGGACAACGAAGTGTCGATCATATCATTCATATGACTCATGCTTAACCTTTCGGTTCTTGTGTTCCCAGGCCATGTCTGTACATGCTAGGCTCGTCAATTTAGACCCAAGTATTTCCGCGTGTGCAAAACTGGCTTGCACCCGTTGTATGTGAGCGTAGAGTCTATAGCACCCGATCATCACGTGATGCTTGGACACGGCGAACTTTCGCAACGGTGCATACTTGGGGAGAACACAGTTTTTATCTTGATCTTTAAGTGAGGAATCATCTTATAATGCTACCGTCGCGATCTAATCATAATAAGATACATAAAAGGATAAACATCACATGCATATAACTTTATGTGACATGGTATAGCCAATCTTCGCGCAATGATCTCCATCTTGTGCGTTCCGGCATGATCTCCATCACTCCACCATGATTGCCTCCACCACGAATAGCAACTACAACTATTGCTAACTACTTAGCGATAAAGTAAAGCTATTACATGGCGTATAAGAAGTTGACTCGCAGGTCATACACAATTATAAAGACAACCATATGGCTCCTGCCGGTTGTGTACTCATAGACATGCAAGTCATGAAACATTACAAAACATGATCATCGCATACAATATACACATCACATCTTGGGCCATACCATATCACAGAAAACACTCCCTGCAAAAACAAGCTAGACGCCTCTACTTTGTTGTTGCATGTTTTACGTGGCTTATGGGAGTAGATGCTAAGAATGATTCTTACCTACGGAAAGCCACAACGGTGATATTATGGTTGCCAAACTCCGGTGTTAATCCCATGACAACTATAGTGAGAGAAACTGACATCCACCAACCGCATGTGTGGAACAAGCCACACGTCAAGTGCGGAGCCGGTCTCGCGAACGACGTCGCGTAAGGTTGGCCTGGACCGCTTCAATCTCACTATCCCGCGTCATAAGAAGAACACAAACAAGAGGCTTGCAACAGAAAACATCAACGCCTGCAACAACCATGTTGCGTTCTACTCGTGAAACACATCTACGCATAGATCTAGCTCTGATACCACTGAAGGGTTTCGCGGCATAGTAAATCAAAATTTTCTACGGAAGCGAATAGAGGGAAAGCCAAGATCTAATCTCGGATATGCAAACAACGAGAGAGATTGGATTAGATCTTCATACCCTTGAAGATTCGCACAGCGGAACGTTCGTCGGAACGTGGGTGATGTAGTCGTACTCGCTTCTCCTCCTCGCGATCCGATCCGATCTAGCACCACAAGTGGCGGTGCCTCCGTGAGATGCACACGTGCAGCACCTCGACGTCTCCTCCTTCCTCGGACCAACAAGTATGGTGGAGAGACGGATTGGATCTACAACACGACTGCGTGGTGTATATGGTGAAGAATTTCTGCAGCAGGGCTTCGCCTACAAACAGTCGGGAGGGAGAGAGGAGGGCAGCAGGGCAGCTAGGGTTGGAGGGGA
Organism: Avena sativa; assembly: GCA_916181665.1. Taxonomy (NCBI): domain Eukaryota; kingdom Viridiplantae; phylum Streptophyta; class Magnoliopsida; order Poales; family Poaceae; genus Avena; species Avena sativa. Next base: position 384,318,367 of record OV702280.1, on the reverse strand, counting down.
AGGTGTGGGGGGTTGGTGCGCCCCCACCCCTCTTTATATAGAGGGGGGGGCGCAGCCCTAGCCCCTCCCCCAAGCCAAGGCCGGCGGCCCCAAGGAGGAAGAGTGGGGGGCAAGGAAACCCCCCCTTCTAGAAGCTCTATCTAGAGTTTAAACCTCTCTTGGCCGGCTGGGCCCTATGGGGCCTTGTGCCCCTGGCCCAATGCGGCCAGGGCACTCCCTCATAGGCCCATGACCCCTCCCGGAAGGTGGGGCCACGTTGGTACCCTTCCGGAAGGTTCTATAAGCTTCCGGTACAATACCGATTAACCCGGAACAATTCCGAACTCCAAAAACTGCACTGCCTTATATGAATCTTATTCTCCGGACCACTCCGGAACCTCTCGTGATGTCCCGGATCCCATCCGAGACTCCGAACTAAAACTCATAAACCAATTATCCAATCTATCCTAGCGTCGAGACACGTTAAGTGTGTGACCCTGCGGGTTCGAGAATATGCAGACATGATCTTCTATCAATAATCAACAGCGGGGTCTGGAAACTCATATTTACTCCCACACATTCATCGATGATCATATCGGATGAACCACGATGCTAGGATTCAATCAATACCATATATATATTCCCTCCGTCTCGCGATATTTTACTTGCCCGAGATTCGGTCGTCGGTACCGTCATACCTAGTTCAATCTCGTTCACAGCAAGTACTTTACTCGTTCCGTAATCCGATATCACTTTGTGATTAACTCCTTAACCACATGCTTGCAAGCGGTGTTGATATCGATTACCGAGTGGGCCCGAAGTATATCTCTCCGACTTGGGAGGGACAAATCCCATCTCGATACATACAACCCAACAGATACTTTCCGATCACCTGAGAGACACCTTTATGATCACCCTCTCATAGGATGACGTTTGATGACCTCAAAGCTTTCTTCCGATACCATGGAGTTGTATTATCTCATGGTCTAAGGAATACAATATTTGACATAAGAAAAGCTTCACAAAGACGAACACGATGACACGATCTAATTGCTTCGCTTAGTTTGGGTCTGTCCACCATATCATTCTCCCAATGATATGATCTCATTATTAATTGACAACTCATGTCCATGGTTAGGAAACCTTAACCATCATTAATCAATGAGCTAGTCCTTAGAGGCGTACTAGGGACACGGTGTTGTTCACAAACCACACAAGTATTAAAGTTTCTACTTAATACAATTCTAGCATGGAATATAAACATTATCATGAACAAGAATTATAATAATAACATCTTTATTATTGCCTCTAGGGCATAACTCCAACAACTTGTACCTCTTGGATATTTCTTGGAGTGACACCGGGGTGGCATCCCCAATCTCGAGCTTTTGTCCATTCGTCATCTCATTACATCATTGTCTCTCTACACCTGAAATTTTTCCTTCATACAAAACTTCACACAATCTTCATTAGCAACATTAGTGTAATTAAAAGAGAATAGACCTTTAGGCTTAGCTTTGGAACAGCAAAACTTTTCACTAAAAACACAAGCTATTGTAGCAACTCCTTCAAGAAGCTCAATTCCCCAAAAGAGAACTCAAAAAGGAATCAATAAGAAGCAAATGCAAATAATGGAAGAAATCTGTCAAAACAGACCAGCAGGTAGAAACCAATTTTTTCGAAAACCTTATGTTGCTCAAATAAAAAAGTGTTAAAACTAACGAAAGTTATCTAACATACTAGTGGATTTATTGGTAAATTTTCAGCTCAATCCGACTTACATAGACTCCTCACGAATGTTTATGGTGGAGGAAAAAAATCTGTTTCGGGACAGCAACTCCCCAAATCTTACTTCCCTCTCATTAGAGGTCATTGTTGGCACAAAAAGCAAATAAAAAGGATAAAGAGAGGTTATTACAGAAGTAATAACCTTCAAGACTTAAGTAAACTATTGGGTTATCTTCCAACAAGTATTTTTCTTTAACGCCTTTAAGTTAGACATAAGAAACAAGAAACCAAGTATTTTTAAATGAAGAAGCATTAACATCAAACCTTGCTTTCAAAGGAGGAGCAAAAAGCAACTTCTCTCTCCTCATAGAGAAGTGTTTAATACCTTTCTTGAATGGAAAATGATATTTAATGGTGCCTTATTTCATATCAATGATGGCACCAATAGTTCTAAGAAAAGATCTTCCCAAAGTAATATGACAAGAAGCATTGTATTCAACATCCAAAATATAGAAATCAATAGGGACATAAGCATTGTTAACCATAATGAGAACATCATTGATACTCCCCATGAGTTTCTTCTTAGCATTATCATTAAGTGGGACATTCAAATAACAATCTTCCAAAGGTGGCAAATCAAGCATTTCATAAATCTTCCTAGGCATAATAGAGACACTAGAACCAATATCACATGAAGCTTTGAGATCAAAGTCATTCACTTGCGTGTTAATAATGGGTTCCCAAGTATCTTCTACTTTCCTAGGAATATAAGCTTTGTGTTTTAACTTCTCTTCCTTAATCTTAATAAGAGCATCTGTAATGTGTTTGGTGAAAGCAACATGCATATCACTAGCATTAGGACTTATAGCAAACTTTTGCAAGAACATAATCACTTCATAAATATTGCAACCGTCTATATAAAAATCAAACTTAGCATCACTAGTAGTAGACTCATTAGGCATAGACATTGTAGGAGGAGGAATAGGGAATTCTTGTGGTTTAGTGGTGATGGTGCACACACTATTGTTTCTATCAATTTCAGCTTCCCTTTCCCACTTAGCATGAAGTTGGGATAATAGTCTAACATTTCATCAATAGTAACTTGTATGGCATGAGTAGCAACAAAGGTACTTTCCATGGTTTCAGGTTTAGCAGCCATTTTATTAATCAAAGAGGACTGTGCTTTAGACAAAGAGGAAATATTTTTTTTAGCACTCAAATTTTTTGACTGTAAACTAGGAATTTCTCTATTCAGATTCTCAAGCTGATGACTAATGTTTTTCAAGATAATATATTGTTCTTCCATAGTTTTAGTGCATATCTTGTTTTGCTCATATTGCATCTGCATAAAGTTTTTAGTGGATATTTCAACTTCTAGAATCCTATCTTCACTAGGCATCCCAGATCTACTAAGGTAAGCATTTCCATTATTAGGTGGATAAGGCCTATAGTTATTACCATAAGTATTGTTGCCAAAATTGTTGTTTCTAATGAAGTTCACATAAAATTGCTCTTCTTGAGCAACCAAAGAGGCTAAGGGAACATTATTTGGATCTAAAGGAGCTTTCCCATTAACAAGCATAGCCATAATGACATCAATCTTATCACTCAAAGAGGAGGTTTCTTCAACATAATTTACCTTTTTACCATGTGGATATCTCTTTGTGCCATTCAGAGTAGTTAACCATCATATTGTCAAGGAGCTTCGTTGCAGCACCCAAAGTGATGCCCATAAAGGTACCTCCAGTAGCTAAATCCAACATGTTTCTTGAAGATAAGTTCAAACCTGCATAAAAAGTCTGGATAATCATCTAAGCAGTGAGTCCATGAGTGGGACAATTCTTAACCAAAGATTTCATTCTTTCCTAAGCTTGAGAAACATGTTCATTATCAAGTTGTTTAAATTTCATAATGTCACTTCTCATAGATATAATCTTAGCAGGAGGGTAGTACTTTCCAATAAAAGCATCTTTGCACTTAGTCCAAGAATTAATACTATTTCTAGGCAAGGATAGCAACCATTCTTTAGCTTTTCCTCTCAAGGAGAAAGGAAACAGCTTGAGTTTAATAATATCTCCATATCTACATCCTTATACTTCTGCATCTCACAAAGTTTAACAAAGTTATTGAGATGGGCAGCAGGATCATCAGAACTAGCACCAGAAAATTGTTCTCTCATCACAAGATTCAACAAAGCAGGCTTAATTTCATAAAAGGTAGCATCAGGAGCAGGTGGAGCAATAGGAGTGCTTAGGAAATAATTGTTGTTTGTGCTAGTGAAGTCACACAACTTGGTGTTCTCAGTAGAGTTCATTTTGGCAAAGGTCGGCAAGCCAAAAACAGCAACAACAGCTAGAGCAGGAACTATTTTTTTTGTGTTTTTGAATAGAGAAAGCAAACCAAACTAAACTATTTTTTGGAGTTTTTGATAAAAATAAGCAAACAAAACCAAGCAAAAGAAACTAAGCAAACTAAAAATAAAGTAAATAGAAAGGTTGAGGAGGACTCCCCTTGTGAAGACGTCCTTAGCCTCCTCAGCAACGGCGCCCGAAAACTTGTTGATGCGCTTGGTTGATGTAGGAGCGCTTCATCGGGAAACCTCATGAGCAAGGTGTGATGCAACACAACAGCAAGTCTTCCCTCAGTAAGAAACCGAGGTTATCGAACCAGTAGGAGGAAGGAAACGTCACACAAGTATCACAAGCAACGTGGAAACCTGCACAACACAAACTCAAGACTTTGCCACAACACAAGTATGTCAATATCACCGGTTGTTGTAAGAAAGGATTAACTGTATGGTGTGGAAGGTGATGAGTGGTTTGCAGCAAGTAAACAGTGGAAGATGTATCAATGGCAAATATTAGACCGGGGTCCATAGTTCACTAGAGGTGCTCTCCTTAGATAAACAACTTGGCATGAAGGGTAAACAAATTACAGCAGGGCAATTGACAGGAACTGAGCAAGGTATAACGATGCAATACTAGACAAAAAGATCCTATAAGATTCGATTGGTAAATACAACAATATACATAGACCGCCATCCAACTACATCTATGACTAGAAGTCCACCTTCAGGTTATCATCCGAACCCCCTCCAGTATTAAGTTGCAAGCAACAGACAACTGCTTTAAGCAAAGTGTGTAAGGTAAACAATCCACTTGTTCCATGAACAAGAGACCGTTGTTTTGTCCCTAGTAGCAACATCACATATACAACCGAAGAGATTTCTGTCACTTCCCTTGGAAACTAGATGCATGAACCCACTATCGAGCATAAATACCCCCTCTTGGAGTCACTAGCAACTACTTGGCCAAGATAGCAACTAACAATGGAGAGCATGCAAGATCACAAACAACACATACATGATAGAATCAATAAGACCAAACCATTAATCAATCTGACATAGTAATCTCAATATCCATCGGATCCCCGCAACATGCATGATTACAAATAGATTAGATGTTGATCATGAACGGAGCTCACAAGATCTATACATGAAAACACAAGGAGGAGACACAACCATCTAGCTACTACATGGACCCGTAGTCCAAGGTGGAACTAATCACGCTTCATACCGGAGAAGAAGGCCTCTAGGATGATCTCCCCTCCGGCAGGGTGCCAGGAAGAACTTCAGATCTCCCCGATCTAGGCACGATGGTGGTGGTGGCTACAGACGGTTTCGTGGAGTTTTGATCAGGTGCCTAGGGTTTCTGCATCGCGGGCTTCTTATAGGCAAAGAGGCGAGGCTGAGAGGCGGCCAGGGGGGCCACACCCTGCCTAGACACGGCCCAAGGTGGGCCCGCACCTAGGGGGTCTGGCCGCCCTGTGGCGCCCCTCTGTCTCTCCTCTGGACCCCGTGTTGCCCACGGTAAAATATTGACTTTGGATTTTGTCCCGTCCAATTCCGAGAATTTTGATATTTTGCCTTTCTGGAACCAAAAATAGAAGAAAACAGGCAACTAGCACTGTGGCAACTTGTTAACAGGTTAGTTCCAGAAAACATATAAAAACACATGAAAGTGTAGACAAAGCAAAGCAAAGTAGATACTAAACAAGCATGGAACATAAAAAATTATAGATACATTTCCGACGTATTAGTGATCTTCTTCTGCACCCTATTGGTTGGGCGCCCCTTCTGTATCATCAGGGACCCTTTTGGCGGTGGGTACCCACCTGCACCATTATTTGGCGCTGGTGCGACCAGCGGCTGCGATGGTCCGACGGGTGGTGGTGGAGGAGCTCCGTGGGCGATGGCACCTGGTGCGGGTGCGGGTCTGAATCCAGGGTTCACGGTCTAGCGCCGCATTTGGGTGAGGCCCTCGCTGAGCTTCTGGAACTCTCGGCAGTCCTTGAGCATATGGCTGGCCTTCTTATTACCGTCTTGCTTGTCGATGTAGAAGTGGATGGTGTAGGGACCAGACAGCTTGTTGTATGCCAAAGGCTTGTCGTCGCGGTTGCGACGTTGCCATGCTTGCGTGGGTCGTCCGCCGTTGCGGTAGTTGCTGCCGCGATATCCACTGTTGTTGTTGCCGCCATCGCGTCGATCGGCGTATCCAGCCGCAACCATGTCAACTCCATTACGATCGTCGTAGACGCGCAATATTCTCTTGCTGCGGCGTTTGCGCCTGCGATCGTAATCGTCTTCATCATCCGAATGCGCTCGGTTAACGGAATCCTCGCCATCTGCCCATCGGTTGGTGATGTCCATGAGGTGGTCGAGTGTCTTGGGCTTGACGCGCCCGAGCTCCTCCTTGAAATCTGGGCACCTGACCCGTCCTTGAAGGCGTCGATTGCTCTTTCTTCGAAGATGTGCATGGCGGAGTTCTTGATGTGGGACCAGCAGAGTATGTACGAGCGGATGGACTCGTTGGCCCGTTGGGTGCATGCCCGGAGCTCTTTGACTGAGGCTGGCCTCTTGCTGGTGCCCTTGAAGTTGCAGATGAAGTTGTACGCCAGCTCTTCCCAGCTTCGGATGGAGCCGAAGGATAGGCTGATGAGCTAGACCCTGGTTGCGCCTGTCAGCTGCAGTTGAAGGCATTGTAGGGCGGTGTTCTTGTTCCCGTTGTGGAGCTTAACGGATGAAAGGTGATCGTCGAGCCAGGCCTTTGGCTCTTGCGTGCCATCGAACTTCGGATTGTCCGAAGGGAGCTTGAATTTTTTGGCATCCGCGTTTGCCGAACGGATCTGCTGAAGCATCTGGCTTCGCACAGCTCTCCGTCATCTTCCTATTCGGACTCAGTTGAGCACGCGTGTTTAGCATGTGCTTTGTCGATATTGCGTTGGGTGAGCTCGTTGCGAGCGTCGTAGTTGTTGTTGTGGCACCGTGGGATCTTGCGGCATTGGGACAGGTCGTGCCCGTCCTCCTCGGATGAGGGTGTGCGGCTTCGAGTGAACTTGACCATCGCTTTTTTCTTCGGCTCCGCAGGAGTTTCATCGTGGAGTGCATCTCCGACGAGTCTGAGGCCTGCTAGCGCGGACTTGTGCATGGCGTTCTTCAGGTCGCCCGCCGGAGGCGGATTGGACGCGAGATATGTGGTGGCCGCCATGATTGCAGCCTGCGGTGTTTTTGGCATGACGTTTTTGTGTGAGTCCATCGTCATGAAGGACGTATTGAGGGCCATGGTGACTTCATGTCGTGCGGCGGGGTCCATGTGCTCCATGCGGGAGCGGTATTTGTTGGCGTTGTTGCCATGTGAAGTGGAGCCGTCAGCGGCGGAGAGCGTAGCTCGCCGCGCGCTGGACTCCGCAGCTGCCTTCTGACGCTTTTCGAGCTCCTCCATTAGCTTCACCTGCCGGTTATGCTGGTCGATTAGGAGGAGGTGGTAGGGCATCAGCAGATCTCGGGAGGCATTCACAGGTAGGATTTTGTTGCCTGCCACGACATCGCGTGCTTGGCGCTAGCCTTCCTCGTTGAGGTTGATCTGGTTGTAGGCGTGACCATCGCCTTCGTTGGCTCTGTTAGGCGGATCCCTCTTGTTTCCTCCATTCCCAGTTTGCGGGTTGGGAGGGGGATTGGGTGTTTGCTGCGCACTCGAACCCAATGGTGGGTCCACTCCGTTGTTGATGAAGACGCATAGGTAGCGCTCGCGGAGTGGGTTGCTGCTGCCGTAGCTTTCGAATCCGGAACCGTAGGTTCCTTCATCCGAATGGGGGCGCACAAATCGGAGTTGTAGCTGCTACTGTCATCCGAATCGTCTATCAACGTCGATGCATGCAACGCGCCAATGGGTGGGACCCACGAAGCAGACCTGATGGATGGTGGTGGCACCCGCTCTAGGAGGCGGAGGGTGCCGGTCTGCCCCAACTGGAAGCAAAAGCTCCCGAACAACATCTCAAGCCCATCGCCGATGGACTCGAAATCCTTTAGGGTGTCCGGTGAGTGGGCAGTGAAGTCGAAGGCACCGAAGAGGAGGTGACTCTCCGTTGCCGATGAGTCGTAGTTCGCTCCGGATGGAACCGTCACGACCGCACGATCAGCGTCCCCGTTTCCCACGGAAGGCACCAATTGACGAGGTACGATCTCGTCAATGCCCATTGTTATGGACTTGGGTTTTGGAGAATATTGGGATGCTGGAAGTCGCGGAACGGTTAATAGACAAGCAACACAGGGACACGAGATTTACCCAAGTTGAGGCCTCCGGAGGTAAAACCCTACTCCTGCTAGTCTGCTCTTGATTATGGCGGAACCGAAAGTTACAGGGGTGCAAAGATGCAATCTGGCGTGAGGCGTGTATGAGGTGAGTTGAGAGATCCTTATCGCCATATCCTCCTGGCCTTTATATAGATAGGCCAGATCTCGGGAAAAGCCGAGTCGGTTACAAATTAGGGTTGATACCCTGTGAAATTCTATCTAATCTAGACTTGTCCTCCAAGGAGTCGAAAACGTCATGGGCTTGGGCCAACCCCGAAGTCTTCATAGGCTGCGTGTCCTAACGTGGACCTTCCTTGGGCTGGACCAGGTATACTAATGTTGTGCAGCCATAGGGTATATCCATGTCACTACTAGCTACACGAACCGACGCATCGACTACTTCGACAACAACGTCTTAATCGATGCATGTTCGTGGGAGTGGTTCATGGGATAATACATCTCATTGCGACTTGATAAGTCTCATTGCGGGGATCAACGGTCGTCTCCATCAACCTCGTCATCAACAACTTTCGCTAGTTTGATCTACAAGGGTATGATCCGTTGCATATCTCCTCGCACTGGATCTTGGTTATGCGCTAGAAATTTTTATTTTGCACAACGCATTCCCCAACAACTAGGAAGAGTTGTAATCTAAAGAGGAGAGTAGTGGGTGGGAGCCTATAACGTCCCATCTAGTGTAGCGGGATGACAACTTGAGTGTCTTTGAAGGGATGGTAATTTAGCGTAGGTCTTTGGATCGAAATTAATTACAAAGGATGGACTAATGGGTTGTGGAGAGGGACTCGACATGACTCAGATATACTTGGTTCATGCCTCATACCTATGAAAGTGTGAATAAGAGAAACAAGGCTAATGAAGTTTGTGGGAAAAAGTACCGTACCTCTGCAGAGTGTAATAAATGTGGCTTGCCACTCCTTATTCGAGGAACTAAACTATGGTCTCGGTAGGAAAGGAACACCATGAATTTCTAACTTGTGGAGAGTGACTTACATAGAAATTTCCAAACCTAAAATCATTACCTTTTCAAAAAAATCATTTTCCAAAACTGCACGAGTCTAGGATATTTTTATCCATGGCTATAGCTAGTGCATCAAACACCCAAATAGTTAAAACTTGCTGAGTATGATCGTACTCATCTGTACCTTCTCAACCCTTCTTAGATTACAAAAGGATTAGAGACAATACTAGTAGTAGATTGCAGAAAGCTACCACAATTTGAGCAGTCAGAACGAATCAGTACCAACATTCATATTTTTTGTGTGTCGGTACCAATTTTGAGTCACAGTGCTGCGAATCGCACTAATTCATGGATAAAAGCATTTTAACAGCAGCACTAACAGTTGGGGCCCACTTGTAAGAGATGACTTGGCAGCCAACACGAAGAACTAGATCATCAAAAACGGAGTCCGGAATCAAAAGTTATTGAAGTTTTCATGCAATGTTATCCTGCGTTTTTGCTTGAGCGGAAGTTCCGGTCCAAGTTCCGACCCAAGTTTCGGTCAGGATCAGTAACTTGTGTTTCTATTTGCCGGAAGTTCCGGTAGGGCGCGAATCTGGCCCAAACGATCAGTTTTTCCTTGTCCTATTTAAGTGGGACTTCTTCCCCAATGGTTCCCCATCTTTTGAGCTCGTTTTTGCCCACCATTGTTGACCTATTTGAGCTCTCTTACTCCATCTCCCTCCCATGATTCTTACATCTTTTTGAGGGAAAAGTGAGAGGAGATCTAGATCTACAATCCCACCAAGTCAAATCTCTTCTTTGTGAAGGAATCATTGGGATCTAAATCTTGGAGAGTTTTGTGTTCTCCTCTTGTGTTCTTCCTCCCTTATTCCCTCAATAGATTTTGTAGCTTTGTTGGAATTTGGGAGAGAAGGACTTGCCCTTGCATTTGGTGCATAGGTTTGAGTTCTCCTCGGAGATTCGGTGAGTTCAAGCTTGTGGGCTTGTTTCTCTTGGGTTCCTTGGTACCCTAGACGGTTGTGTGGTTGGTTTGTTGACCTTTTGTGGTCTTGTTGACCTTTTGTGGTCTTGTAGCCTTTTGTGGCTTTGTTGGCCTTTTGTGGCATTGTATCCATTTGTGGCTTTGTTGTTGGGAGCCTCCAATTGAGTTCTGGAGTTAGCCCCGATCTTGTACAGGTTCGGTGACCGCCCTCAAGCGTCCCATAGTGGAGCAAGTGCCCAACTTTTGTGGTGCGCACTTGGGAGAATAGGGTGAGCCTTTTGTGGCGTCGGTGAGTTGCGTGCTTCCGCATCCGGGGTGAGGCCTTGTGTGACATTGGGTGAGCATCGAGCCACCACACCTCGAGGTGAGCCATTTGTGGCGTTCGGAGAGCATTGCGCCATCGCACCTCTCCAACGGAGATGTAGCTTATTTGGAAGTGAACTTCGGGAAACAAATCTCCGTCTCTGCGTCCATCGGTTATCTCTCAACCGAGCCATTTACTTATGCACTTTACCTTGTGATAGACATCGTGCTTGAAGTATTTATATCTTACTATCACCTTGTTGCTTGTATTGCTTAGCATAGGTTGTTGGTGCACTTAGGTGAACTTAGTGGCTAGGTTTTGTGCTCAATAAATTAAATGTTAGTTTTATTCCACATTTACTTGAGCCTAAACCGTAATAATTTTAAAAGCCTATTAACCCTCCCTTTAGGAGACTTCCTTTGTACTTTCAATTGGTATCAGAGCAAGGTCTCTCACTTTTAGGCTTCACCGCCTCGAGAGTAAAGATGTCTCCTAGGGGTTTAGTTGTGGCATCCCGCAAAACCACTACTAGAAAGTCGGGTTGATTTTGTGCATTGCATCATCATGACATCAGCATGCATCTAATTGATTAAAACTATTTTGCTAAAAGACCTACTTTGTTTTCTATCTTAATATCCTTCCCCTTTGTTCAAACCAAACCGTCGGTCCAGCCGGATCTTTTATTCATCTAAAACTAATTACAAAATTTATTTTAAATAAAAGAAAACCCTAGACTAAAATATCTAATCCTAAAACCACCTAAAACTCTACCCACCCTTATCCTCCCCAGCCTTCCACCTCACCCCAGCCAATCCCCTTCCTCCACGTCACTTGGCCCAAAACCCCAACCACTCTCATCGCGCCACCTCACCTCTCCCTCCCTCTCCCCACCTGCCTCTCAGCACACACACCACACACACCCAGACGCACACCCCCTCTCCCTCTCGCCTGGCCCCACCACACACACAACACACCCACGCCACCACTCCCTGGAACCAGCCCCACCACCTGGCTCGACCCCCCACCGCTACCTGCACCCGATCCCACCTCCCCGCACGCGCCCCACCTCGGGATTCCCCTGCCCCCCCGTTCTGCTCACACCACCCACGACCCCGCCCCCTTCTTCCTTCCCTCCGGCCTCCCCTCCCCCTGCCGGGCGCCCTCCTCTCCTTCCTCTCCCCACCTGGCCCCAACCGCGGCGCCCCCTCGAGCTTCACCGCCACCAGGCCCCCGGTCCCCGCCGCCGTCCCTCTCTCTTCCCCGTTCGCTCACCCGCGCTGACGCGCCTCTCAGGCGCGGCGGCACCACGTCGACCGCCTCTCCCCGAGCACGCCGGTGCCGCTCCCTCCCGTCTATCCCCGCCGCCGCACCTGCGAGCAGCCCCGCCACCGGAGCTATCCTCTGCTCGACCCCCGCCTCCTCCTCGCCAAGCTCTGCCCCGAGCCCGCCGCCTCTCGAGCTCGCCTCGGCCGCGCCCGCCTTGGCGCCTCCGTCCAGCAAGCCGCGTCCCCGGCCTCCGCCCCCCCTTGGCGACCTCCTCCATCCCGAGCCCCGTGCCGTCCCTCTGGCCTCGTCCTGCAGCTCCCCGTCGACCCCGAGCGCCTCCCAAGCCTCTGCTCGACCACGTCTTGTCGTCGGGCTTCCCCCCGTTCAGCTCCGTCGCGTGCTTCCTCTGCTATCGGTAGGTGTTGGCCTTGGGGCTTCAGCAGTACAAGACCAAGGCGCAAGGAGAATTGCCCTGTAGTGGACTTCATCGATGGATGAAGTGAGGATTTTGGTGGCTCTCAGTTGTTGGGCAATGTCAAGTCCACGTGTGGAGTTTTTGGGAAAATAAGAGGGAGATGCACATATTGTTTGGGGTGCCTGCAAAGTTTTGACAAGCAATCGCCAAGATCTCCTTCTTGGAACCAAAGACCGAACCCCGGTGTGACAAGAACTCCTTCCCGGAACGCCAAGGTCGTCGATGCGAATACGCCAAGGTCGTCTAACTCGGACACCGTGCGACAAGATCTACTTCACGGATCCGAAGACCCCGGTACCCGATCCACTCAAGTTCGCCATCGATGACAAGATCGACACCGACCAGGGCGGATCCGATGCGCCCCGACGCCGAACCAAATCCTCCTTCCCGAAATGCCAAGATCTACCTCCGTTATCTGAGAACGATCCCGCCGAGGCCGAACCCTAGATCCGGACCCTGAGACCGAACCCCGAACCCCGGAACCCCAAGATCGCCGAACCCTAATGTGTGACCCCTTTTCTCGAACCCTAATTTATAAATGATATAGACTTGTTGCATTAAATCATACATGTTTGCATACATATTTATGTGGTTTGGGGGCCTTATGCCGATTCACCTAAATTAAATATGGGGTCATATGCGGGCTATTCTAGTCTTAGTTTGTCTCCATTTAAATTTGTGTAGCGAACCGGTGCTATCTTTTGCCATGTTAAGACAACAATTAAATTGCGGGGTAGTTAAATAACTTGAACCATCTGAATAATTGTCGGGACCCTGGTTCCGCTTAATGTGGCCTAGTTGCATCGCATCTTGCCATGTCATACATCATGCATGCATCATGCCGATCTTCTGCCATAATATTAAATAGTGCATCCGGTGTTTGTGCTAGTGCTTTGCTTCTTCACGGGTTAGGCCGATGAGTTAATGCGAGTGTCGACCCGATCTTCGGATGAACCTTCGGCAATGTTTTTCAGGCGAGCATCTCCCCCTTTCTACCTATCTCACTTTTATAGTATTTATTCCCTCATGTTGATCTATTGCTATCTGTGTTGCGATGCTCTAGTTTCCGTACCCGAGATATCCCTTGCAGCCATATATTGCCTTGGACACATCCTATTACCTGTTGTTTGGTAGATAGTTGGACTTGCGCGTCGTAGTCGCTTGCTCAAGTGCTGTTGTGTGTCGCCAAGTACCACAGTTGTTGGAGTCTTGCCGCATGTTTAATGTTGGAGATGATCATGGCTTTAATTATCGTCTACTTTAATTACTGTTTAATAACTAAAATTGAAGTAGGTAAATGCAGAGGCACCGGTGGGTGATAGATTATATTTGGTTTCCGACCGCTCACTAGTGTCCCGTAGGACCCCGAGTTCTTGACACCTGTTCCGAGATCGAGCGCGCTAACCACATGTGGGATGTATGGGCACCCCATCGATTTAGTACCTGATTTCAAAGTACTGTACTGGGGGCCACAATTAGTTTGGGGCTTTATTACTATTCTGTACTTATGCCATGCTTTACTGCTTTATTTAAATTGTGCGAGGTACTGCACACTGTACTGTTTAGGATCGGGACACGTTTTCGCTGTATCGACAAGCCCAGTCATCTTTTCGGGTTCCCAGTCGTTTACAGCCGTCCACCCAAACCCTGAGTCCGTCTTGGAGACCGGCCGACTTCGTTGCGGGTAGACTTAGTGGGGTGGCCCCCCGTGCTTGCTTTGGGTCTGGGAAACGTCATGACTTAGGCCCCGCCGACATACCGATGGGTGTATGTTAATTGATCTGGCAAAAAGGGTCGAAGTGCGTGTGGAACTTTGGTGCACCCCTGCAGGGTTAAATCTTTTTGAGAAGCCGTGTCCGCGGTTATGGACGACTTGGAGCACAGTGCTTGATCATAGACAACTATAACTAAAGTTTACTGTTATAATTTGACTTGTATCTGATATGACTAGTAATCAGCTTCACTGTAACGGAATGGCTAAATAAATGTACCAACAACTGCTGGGTTTTGGGATATCTCATGCTAATTGTATCTGACTAGTAAGTGTTGCAACTACAACGGAATGGTTAACTAAAACTGCCCACTGCTTATTATATCAGAATGACTCATGCTATCTATATTTGACTAGTAATTGCCGCCACTATAACAGAATGAGTAAAAACTGCCAACTGTGTGAGTTCCGCGGTTGACTTCCTCGTTTGGACTCGAGGGGGAAATGCCAGGATGGGTATGTTTGGTGGTAGTATCAGGTGGTCCCGAATAGGTCTTTCTTACCCCTCTCTGATAGCCGCCAGTTTTATTGAGTCTCTATAGGTTGTTTAGTGCATGCTGCCGCTGCCGCTTCAGTCCACCATACCTATGTAGGCGAGGACCGCCGAATTCTAGCCTCGCCGTGTACTGGCCTCAGTACTGACCGCTCTCTCTTTTTCCTTTGCCCTTTGTCGGCACCCCTTTCGTTTTAGCAGGTTTCGACGTCGTTAGCAGGGTTACCCTTCCGGCTTGGCCTGGGCAGGGTTATGGACGCCATTGGTTATTCTTCAGGGCTCTTAGCCCCATTTGCATCTTGTCCGTAGTCGGACGCTCTATCATTTTCAAGGTGATTTGGATCTTTGTATATTATATCTGTATTCTTGACTCATTGAGTCGCTGTTGTATATATATCTGTTCTGTGGGTCCCATCGAGGACTGTTGTGTAATGTTATTACTTCGTTTCCACCCGCACGAAAGTGCCTGGTGGGCACCTTTGAATCATTTCTATGCGGGTTTGGCGGGAATCGCTGAAACTTGCATAGGGTCGATTCTGAGGGTGTTACATTAGTGCACTCTCACATATTTACTTTTGATGGCACACATTATGATGTTTGGCGTACTCTCATGCTTAGTCATTTCCGGGCCATTGACCCAAATATTGAGCGAATTCTAGATATGGGCTTGTCTCCTCCTAAGGATCCCCAAAATCTATCTTTGGAGGAGGAGACAAACTCTTATCTCGAAGCTGAAGCATCTAATGTGCTTGTTAATGTTGTGAGCTATGTAGTTCTTTCCTCAATCATGCCTTTCCAGAACGCTCATGATATATGGACGAAGCTTCAAGCAAAATATGATCTGTCCAAGCTTAATGAGGATGATTGTGTTCCATCCACCTCCGGCCGCGATGAGTTCTCATCTTCTTCCACTACACCAACATGTGAGTTGTCACAAGGTAATGATATGGTGAGTGGTGATAGAACTTGCAATGTTGATAGTGAGATTTCCATTCATGATTCTTTGTCTCTATCTCATTGCAATGTTGTATCTTTGGGCATGAACACTTGTAGGACCATATGTGATTTACATCCTAGTGTTGATTTCCCTTGCATATCATGTAGAAATGGATTGAATATATCTCATGATGATATGCTTGCTTTGCCTTGTTGCCATGATAAATGTGCTTCCATTTCCTCTAGTACTTGTATTGCTAACCATGTAGAGGAAAACAGAGAATGTGTGGGCCAAGGCAAGGTTGCGATTGGAGCTTCATGTGTTCCCCCATCATCATCTTCTCCCAATGTTCACTTGTGCCTCATGGCTAAGGGTTCAAAGGTAACCTCTCCTTTGGATCCCAATACATCTCATGATGATGTGAATGTTGATCACGATGAAGTAGATGATGATGTTGCTTCTTTAAAAGAGAAGGGGGGCTCGTCCTCGTGCTCTTCATCCAAATAAAAATGCCTGCTCTACTTTCATTGAAATATTAACCTTTGCTATAGAAAGTAGGCAACTTATTGATGAGCACGAGGATACTATTGACAAAATGGGTAGCCTTCAGCGTGAGTATGCTAATGACATTTCCAACCTAAATGAAGCTCTTGAAGAGTAACAAACCACTAAGGAATATCTTGAGGAGACATTTGCTCTAGAGCTATCTAGAGTGAAGAAATCTCATGATAGAGATCTTGAAGTGGCACGTTCCCTTCAAATTAAAAATGATGAACTTGAAGTTGCTTATGCCAAACTCCTTGAGGATTTTGAGCACCTCAACAATGGCTCTAGGGTCATCAAGGGTGAGCTCATCAAACTCACCGAGTTACATGAGCAAATTAAAGCTTCTTATTCTAAAGAGCTTTCCAAGTTGACCTCACCTCTTGCATTAAATGATGATGCTTGTGCTACTAATTCTATTTCTTGTGAAGCATCTATCTTGAAGGAGAATGTTTAGCTAAATGCTCAACTTGCTTTGCTAACTAGCAACTATGGGAAATTAGAAGAAAGTCATGCCAAGCTCTCAAGCTCGCATGAGGATCTTCTAGTCTCCCATGGTAGGCTAAGGTTAGCTCATGAGGCCATTGTGTCAAAGGTAACATCTAGTGGGCCTCATGTGGACATTAGTACTACATCTACTCCTAATTTTATATTGCCATGTGCTAGTCCTTGTAATTCATCCACTCATAACCATGTTATATCTAGTGATGAATTGCATTCCTTGCCTTGTTGCTCTAACAATGAAGCTTCTACTTCCTCTAGTATTGTTGTTGGTACTAACCATGTAGAGGAAGTCAAAGAGCTCAAGGCTCAAGTCACTTCTTTGAAGAATGACTTGAAAAGGTGTCATGAAGGGAAGACCACACTCAAGAAGATGTTGAGTATGCGACGACCCCCAAGTGACAAGAGTGGGATTGGATTCAACTCCAACACCAAGAGCAAGCCCACTAACTCGTTGAAGCACAAGGGCAACAAGAAGAAGGGACAAGGACAAGTGAAGAATCCGGCCAACATTGTGTGCTTCAAGTGCAAGGAACAAGGGCATCATGCGAGAGATTGCCCATTGAAGAAGAAGCTTCTTAGTGAGAAGCAACGAGGGAAGCGGCCTCAAGCTTCTCCACAAGATCGTTATGGGCCACTTCCCAAGAAGCCTCAAGCTCTTCTTCATGGCGCAGCTCCTCCCAAGAAGAAATATGGCAAGAGAAGAACTTGCTACATTTGCCATGAGAAGGAGCACCTTTCTTCCTCGTGCACCATGGGTAACTCCTCATCCCATCATATCTTGATTGATGATGCTTATTCTCTTCATAAGGATGAGGGTGGCAATGTGTTTGCCAAATTTGTTGGTGCCCAAAGTGGTGTCAAGAGAAGAACCATCTGCGTGGCAAAACCTATTGTGACTAACTTCTTAGGACCCAACTTGGTTGGGGACCAACAAGCTAAAACTTGATCAATAGGTGTTTTTGGAGGGCTTTGGAGACTTGACAACCTTATGAAGAATTGAGGGATCTTCATCAATGCCTTTTATCAAAGTCAAGTCATTTTGGTTTTCATGCTTTTATCATATATCCAATGTTCCTCCTTGCGATAACTTGTGCTTAACTCATCTACATTGCTAGTTACTTGCTCCCTTGTGCAAGTATGTGTTGGTTTTGTTCCTTGCATATGTGTGTACATGTTGTGCTTCCCACTTACTTATATTGACATATGATGTATATTTGTGTATGTTGGTTGGCACACCATGTACTTGTGTTTCTTGCTTGGAGCCTTTATTGTTTCTAGTAGGTATCTTATTTGGCTCTTGTGAGGGATTAATGGACTATTCCGTTTTGGGGGAGTGTCATGCTTGGGCACTCCACAATCCAAAAATGTGTGTACATGAGGAAAACCACTTAGTAGTTATATTGTTTGGTTATCTAGTCTCTATGTGGTATGTCTTTTTCATGATAAAATCATTTCCATAATGTCCATTAATACCTCTATTTTGATCTTTTTGCCTCTTGTTGAGATTTCTTGGTTTATCACATTATGGGGGATTCATATGCTTTGTGCATATTACAAACCTAGAAAATGTGAACATTTGAGGTAGTGCCACTTAGAATTGATATTGAAAATTATCTAGCTCCTATGTGGCACATTTGCTCATACAACTTCCATTTTTCTTGGATGTTTTATTGCTCATCTATTGGATCTTGTGTGTGAAAGTGATTCTTGGTATGTGTTTCCTCAAATTTGGATCTACATATCCTCATGGGAACCACTTGCTTCTATTTAATCTAATCACTAGTGATTGTGTGACTATTTGAAGAAATCAAGAATCTCTTTCGAAGCATCAAGCTTAATTCCTATCTTGTTATATGCTTCTTTGTGTGAATATGACCTTGGATATCCTTGCAAACTACCTCAGGAAAATTATCCGTATTACTTCTTGTCCTTGGACAATTATTACTCCATATATGGTAGATTTTATTGATCATATTCACTTTGGCCTTTGCTTATTTGTCTTATCTTTGGCCAAGAAAATGTTTTTCTATTTGCTCCCAAGCTTTCCTTGCCTCTTGTGGATCTTCTTATTTCATTTGTATCCCCTTGTGTTTTATTTAGTGTAGGTAGTTGTTGATCTCATTTGTGGGCATTTTGCATTCAAAGGAAAAATTATATTTAATGCTCTACTTATGGGGAATCTCTCCTATATTATCTAGAACATTGTTTTATGCTTCTTGATTTGATCCATTTTTTGCTTGGAAGCTCGATCATTTTAGTGTGTTGTTACTTTGTGTGCCATCATGAAAAGTGTGGTGAGTTTGTTTTGGTTTTATCTCACTCCTTGTCACTTGTTTCCTTTTTTTGGGTGAGATAAATCCTTGAGCCTTGGTATTTTTCTTATCCTTTTTCTTTGGCTCTTTCTAGTTCATTGGTTGAACTTGTGTTCTTTCATGTGTTGATTTGACTCCTTGATACAATTTGGACACCTTTTGTCAAGTCACACCTTTTTGTGTGTATTATTGGCTTACTTGGTGTTTTTGTTCAAATTGTATCTCCTTTTGGTTCTTAAAAGTCTTTGCATGCATATTTACTTCTTGTATATATTATGGCATGCTTGCTTTCTTTGATCCAATACATAGGGTAAACTCCACCAAATCCTAATGGGATAAGATGCGCATGAAATTCAATTTCATATTAATATGCACATATTTGTATGGAGGTTCTCCTATGTATTGTAGTTGCACTAACTACTATGGACCCAATTTGTTTGGGGACCATAGTGTACTTAATTGTGTTTTAGGTACATTGGGGATATATATTGGGTGCTTGTATCTTGAACAAGGAAGAAGTGGCGTCTACATGTCAATTGGATGCAAGCTAGGATGATCAACAAATTCATATTTTCGTCATCCTACCAATTATATCTCGATAACAAGTATCTCTCTCTCATGCATACATATCTTGTTCCCAACCTTTTGTAGGTTGCTTGTTGGCATGATTTTGTGAACTTGCCATGGTTGGTTTATTGCTTTGGATTTGAAGAGTTCTCTCTATTTAAAATGTATGTATGTTGATACGAGTGCATATAATGGGGACTATACTAAATCATGCTCATGATTCACCAATCCCAAATATGTCAATCTAGCAAATTTGTTGCATATCGTTTCCTCAATATCTCTCATGTGCAATAGTGAGTATTTTTGCCAAGTTGATTTCTATCTTGTGATACTTGTTGCCTTTCTCCATATATTCCTTCTATCCCTTCTTCCCTTGGTTATAGTAGTAATGCATGGAGTTTTTTGGTGTTTGAAGCTCATCGATGTACAATAAGATATATTTGAGCCCTTGGGCATGCTTTCTAGCAAAACATCTTGTTGGTATATTCTATGACTTCCTTTTGTTTTTCATGTGCTTACTTGAGTATCTACCTTGTTCGTGCATATTTATTTGTGGGCATTTGTCTTTGTGATATTTTCCACCTAGAAATTTACACACACAAGAGAAGACCTTTCTTTGGTTGTTTTTGCATTTCTTGGAAACCACCTCTTATTTCTTTGTGATCCTTCGGTGGCTTCCAAATTTTTGATCTTTGTGTGCATTTTTAGATGAGTTTGGAGGAGTGAGGAGTCCATGGTTGTGCATGTTGTTTCCAAATACAATTACTATAATTGGTGCACAATCTTTGGAGAGATTCTCTAATTCATTTAATAGTGCATATTTTCCTTCTTTCTCATTTCTTGTGGTTTAAATGCTTATGGGGGAGCGAGGATTCCATATTTGTGCATATTGTATTCAAATACAAGTATTCTAAACTTTTCACAAATTTTGGGGAGCTTCTCTATTTTCATTTAAACACTCTTGGTTGTTGTTTCCTTTTGACATCATTTGTTAGTGTTTCAATTGTTTCGTTTGGATCTTTTGATTGCTCGCTTCATTTGTTGAAGCTTATTTCTCTTTATTTTCTTTTTGCTATCTTTGGGTCCTAAATATAGTTTTACTTCCTCCCAAGTACTCATCATTTGACATGTGCATTTGCACACCTTTGGAGGAACTCTCACTATATTGGCCGTCTAGAACTTTTCATCCATTTTGGCAATCGATGCCAATGGGGAGAAGTTTTAGAGGGTTTAAGGGAAGTTGGTTGTTGCTTTAAGCATTTTACTCTCATGCTCTTGCATCTTTGTGGTTGCTTTGACTCAACCAACGGTAATGGTTGGCAATCTATGTAATGAAATTCAAGTTCATCACACATGCATAGATTGTTGGGGAGTTTGCTCTATATATTGTGGTTGTACCAACATCACATACTTGTGTAGTATTTGATGTTGGGGAAACCGCTTTGGTCGTTAATTGTCATATGTAAACCCTCGCTAAGGGATTGTCATCAATTACCAAAATGGGGGAGAATGAAAGGGCATGTATGCCCCCATGTGTGGTTTTGGTAATTAATGACAATCTCTATGGACTAATGTGTAAATTGAGTTTCACTTGTAGGTTTGTCCATTGGCATCGCTTGGGCCATGTGTTGGTCTCAAGGTTGGAAGATGAAGAAATGTCCAAGGGCTTTGTGCCCATTGGAATCATGAAGAAAAAAGGAGCTTGAAGGTTGATCAAGACAAGTGCAAAGATTTGCATCAAGATGGATCAACCTCAAGAAGAGATGATGAAGGGCGAGCTCAAGATGCGCCATCTCTAGAAGATCTCATGCTTGAAGCTTGCCATCCTCATGATCATGGGGTGATGAAGACAAGTTCAAAGAAGAGGTTTCCCCATGGAGTATGGGGGAGCAATTCGCAAGTCTTAATCTTCATCAAGCAAGAGCTATCCAGAAAGGTGTTCCCACTATAGAAGAACAAGACGGTTTACATCAAGTTCAAGTGGGTTGATTAAGGCAAAGGTATGTTCTTTATAGGGCTTCTCTTTTTCCGGTCTCGTGTTGTTAGTTGGGAGACCTGGTTTAGGATAGACAACCGTACTATCAAGAGGGGCTCTCAAGCGGGTGTCTTGATTGCATCGTTCGGAGAGAGCTCAAACCTTTGCATTCATAGCATCATCTTTCTTGGTTGTTATTTGGTTCTTTTCCATGAGAGGATCTATATCTTGTGGTCATCATCATAACAAGCTCTAGTTCATCGTCCAAGGATTTCCCTTGCATATCTTATTGCGGTTTTTTGATCTTGCGAGTTTTCCGGCTCCACACCTTGGGGGATACTTCACATATATATATACTTGATATTTTATCCCTTGGTGGTATCAAATATTTAACATTTTGTTGGTTTCTCTTGGTTTTATCTTCCCAACAAAATTGGTTTCATCCCAATCAGAGTTTCCAAGCTCATCTTCTTGTGTTTTGGGTTTTGGAGGTTTTACCGGTTCATCGCTTCTAGAGAGGTCATAACTTTCTCAATTTTGTTTTATCCTTCCATGCTGTACTATGATGTTTCTTTGCATAATCTTATAGAGATTTTCGTTCTCTTCAAAACAAGCCCAGGATCATCAAAAACGGAGTCCAGAATCAGAAGTTATTGAAGATTTCGTGCAATGCTATCCTGTGTTTTTGCTTGAGCGGAAGTTCCGGTCCAAGTTCCGACCCAAGTTCCGGTCAGGATCAGTAACTTGTGTTTCTATTTGCCGGAAGCTCCGGTAGGGCGCGAATCTGGCACAAACGGTCAGTTTTTCCTTGTCCTATTTAAGGGGGGCTTCTTCCCCAATGGTTCCCCATCTTTTGAGCTCGTTTTTGCCCACCATTGTTGACCTATTTGAGCTCTCTTACTCCCTCTCCCTCCCATGATTCTTACATCTTTTTGAGGGAAAAGTGAGAGGAGATCTAGATCTACAACCCCCCCAAGTCAAATCTCTTCTTTGTGAAGGAATCATTGGGATCTAGATCTTGGAGAGTTTTGTGTTCTCCTCTTGTGTTCTTCCTCCCTTATTCCCTCAATAGCTTTTGTAGCTTTGTTGGAATTTGGGAGAGAAGGACTTGCCCTTGCATTTGGTGCATAGGTTTGAGTTCTCCTCAGAGATTCGGTGAGTTCAAGCTTGTGGGCTTGTTTCTCTTGGGTTCCTTGGTACCCTAGACGGTTGTGTGGTTGGTTTGTTGACCTTTTGTGGTCTTGTTGACCTTTTGTGGTCTTGTAGCCTTTTGTGGCTTTGTTGGCCTTTTTTGGCATTGTAGACTTTTGTGGCTTTGTTGTTGGGAGCCTCCAATTGAGTTCTGGAGTTAGCACCGATCTTGTACGGGTTCGTTGACCGTCCTCAAGCGTCCCATAGTGGAGCAAGTGCCCGACTTTTGTGGTGCGCACTTGGGAGAATAGGGTGAGCCTTTTGTGGCATCGGTGAGTTGCGTGCTTCCGCATCCGGGGTGAGGCCTTGTGTGACGTTGGGTGAGCATCGAGCCACCACACCTCTAGGTGAGCCATTTGTGGCGTTCGGAGAGCATTACGCCATCGCACCTCTCCAACGGAGACGTAGCTTCTTTGGAAGTGAACTTCGGGAAACAAATCTTTGTCTCTGCGTCCATCGGTTATCTCTCAACCGAGCCCTTTACTTATGCACTTTACCTTGTGATAGCCATCGTGCTTGAAGTATTTATATCTTGCTATCATCTTGTTGCTTGTATTGCTTAGCATAGGTTGTTGGTTCACTTAGGTGAACTTAGTGGCTAGGTTTTGTGCTCAATAAATTAAACGTTAGTTTTATTCCGCATTTACTTGAGCCTAAACCGTAATAATTTTAAAAGCCTATTCACCCCCTCTAGGCGACTTCCTTTGTACTTTCAAAAGGAGCTCGTCACGACGAGCGAACCCTTCTCCAAGCACCACCGCCGCCGCCCGTCCTCGCCGCCTTCGCAGCCCCACTTCCGCCACCGCCCCTAGCTCGGCCAGCACCGCTTGCACACGTCCATGAGCTCCACCCGCGCGCATGAGGAGCGCTGTCTGCGCAAGCCCAGGAGCTCTGCCGTGGCCCAAGCCCGACCAGCGCTACCCTTCTCCAAGCACCATCGCCGCGTTGCCTCCCAGGAGGACACATCCATAGCGGACCCGCCTCCATGACAACCCCAAGACCGACTAGTGTCGCCCACACATGCTCAGCAGCGTCGCCTGCGCATGCCTAGGAGGTCCACCTGCGCACACCTTGAAGCACCGTCGCAGCCCCAAGCCGGCGACCTGTTTATGCGGGGATGGCGATGGTCGGGAGGAGTAAGGCGGGTGAGCTTTGTTCGGGAGCACCCCGCGCGTCCGGCGAGCGGCAGGATCCAGGGGCGGCAGCGGGATCCAGGGGCAGGAGAGTGGCAACACGCTCGCGTCCGACAAGCTGGTGGGCCTGCACGCGGGATCCAGAGGCGGCGACGAGATCCAGGGGTAGGAGAGAGAGAGGAGTAAATTGAAGAAAGCTACCACAATTCGGGCTGTCAGAACGAGTCAGTACCAATATTCTTAATTTTTGTTTGTCAGTACCAATTTTGAGTCACAACGTTGCAAATCACACTAATTTTCATCTGACAGCATTTTGACATGTTTCCTGACAAGTGGGACCCATATAACAAAGCAGACTAGTCAACAAAAATTGCCACGGTGGAGGATGAGCTGAGCTGGATGTTGGGCCCACTTGTCAGGAACCCTCGCCGCCGCCGTCCTCGCCGACCATGACGTCCGTGCGCAGCGCCGGGGGCACGCTGCCGTCGATCCGGATGGCGGTGGAGCACGCGGGCCAGGAGGTTCTCCATCGCGAGCTGGACGGGTGCCAGCTGCTGGCGGGCATCTGGTGCCACGGCTTCACGGTGGCGCAGCTCCGCAGCATCCGGGCGTCGCTCCCTCCCACGGCGTGGCTGGTGGTGGCGAAGAACTCCGACCTCGCGGCAGCGGTGGAGAGCACGCGGTGGGCGTCGCTCCGCCCCGTCGCCCGCGGCATGAACGCGTGGCTCTTCGTGCACTCCGACGAGATCCTGCCGGCACTCCGGCCGTACCGCGACTTCCATAAGGAGTGGAAGCTGCAGCTCAACGACTTCACCGGCGCCGTGTACGAGGGCCGCCTCTACGGCCCGGACGACTTCAAGCAGCTCGAGGCCATGCCCACCAGGGTCCAGTCCTACCAGTACCTCCTCGGCTGCCTCCAGATGCCAGCCGTCTCTGTCATCGCCGCCCTGATTTGCGCGGTGAATTGCGGCGGAGGAATGCGGCGGCGGGGCCTGATTTGCGAGGTGAGTTGGCCGGATCGAGGGTGAGGAAGAAGGGGATGAACAGTACCAGCCGGCAGCCGCTGCCTCGGTGGAGAGGAGTGACGCGGTCTGACAAGTGGGCCCAACATCCAGCTCAGCTCATCCTCCACCGTGGCAATTTTTGTTGACTAGTCCGCTCTGTTATATGGGTCCCACTTGTCAGGAAACATGTTAAAATGCTGTCAGATGAAAATTAGTGTGATTTGCAATGATGTGACTCAAAATTGGTACTGACAAGCAAAAATTAAGAATGTTGGTACTGACTCGTTCTGATAGCCCGAATTGTGGTAGCTTTCTGCAATTTTCGAGAGAGAGAGAGAGAGGAAGGCGAGAGAAAATATGATGATGTTGCAAATTGTGTTGCCAAGTCAGCTCTTACAAGTGGGCCCCAACTGTCAGTGCTGCTGTCAAAATGCTCTTATCCGTGAATTAGTGCGATTCGCAATGCTGTGACTCAAAATTGGAACTGACACGCAAAAATTATGAATGTTGGTACTGATTCGTTTTGACCGTCTGAACTGTGGTAGCTTCCTACAATTTACTCAGCCAGATCTTTCGTGAGGCAGCGAAGTCATAGATTATGAAACAGAATATGACATAGAAACTGAAGACTTAGAAGCTGAGTTTAGACATAAGAAACTAGAATAAGTTAGATGAGCTGAGCAACATAGAAGTTTACTAAATAAATTATTGAGCTCCGATGGTTCTAAACGTACAGGTGCCATTGATCCTAAGGCTAGTTAGTTTAAATTTAAATTCAAATGTGAATCTACTTTGTACCAAGGAAGATCTCGAATCTTGTGTACACTATTGGCTTGTGATATGGATAAAGAAGAAATTGGATCCGTAATGTTTCTGTTGAACCACTCAGAGGAATGTAATATTTAGGAAACGGTGTTTCGTGAGTGTTATATCAACGGCTTACACAGTACAACATGCAGTGGTGTGATGGGTCACCGCATTTAGAGGTTTCTTAGGAAGAGGACACGAGGATGCAATAAAAGATCGGGGAAGCGGGAGAAGTCGGCAGAATGCTGACGGCCACCATCGCCATGCTCGAGGGAGAAGCCGATAGAATCACTGTCGCCATGCTCGAGGGTGAGGTCGGCAGGATGCTTGATGGAGAAGCCGATGGGGCCTTCAATGTGCTTGATGGAGAAGCCGACGGGACCTCCGGCGCTGTGCTCGAGGGTGAAGAAGCTCCCATCATCACCATGGATCCGATGGTGAAAGGAGCTCGAAGGGGGAGGGGAGGGGGGGGGGGGGGGGAGGAGGAGGGGGGAATGTGAATTTGAGCGTTGAGAAGCTTGGATCCAAATAGGGAGCGGATTTAGTGGGCGGTAACCGAATTTCTTCCGCCATATCCACGGTTGCACGAGACGTACGCGGCGTTCTTCACTTTGCACGCCACGAGGGTGGCTCTGGCGAAACGGTAGATTCGAATGTCGCAGTTGCAGGGTGTTTTGAAGTTCATGCAGATGCATGCAAGAATAGCACGTGTGGATCGAGACCGCCTAAAATGGTGTTAGCTAGGCTACGGCCTAATGCAGCCTAACTGTTTAGTATCTCAAACCCTCTATTTTTTACATGCCCAGCTATGTTTCTCTAAAGATTATTATGTTCCTCGAAAGAGATCAGTGTGGAGACCAGGTAGCCATCACCACCAGTCTAAAACCTAGAAATTCTGAGTCAAAAGCCAAATTGTTGCAAAATCTTGTGCTCGTCCAAAGAGACCAAAGAATACACACGTGTACACATACAACTTTTTACCTGCTACTCCTACCTACTACTGCTGTACAGTTCCAGCGCCAATGCAAGTATGAACCCTAGCAAATGAAATCAAATAATGTACACTTCAGAAAAAACTGACTGTACCGACACCATTCTCAACATATTTGCGGCACAAGAAGCCGCCACGGCCCGATCGGCCACGAGGATCATATCAACGGCCTTCATCGATGACAGGGCCCAGGAATGGTGCCGAGCTCGACTGCCCGTTGGTGTTGGAGCTCATGTAGCTGGTGTCGCCGCTGCCCTTGACCTGCCACTCCGTGATGTAGCTGGGCTTCGGCACCCAGTCGGGCGCCTCGACGTCGCCTGTCAGCATTGCCACCACCCTTGACATGGGCGGCCGCTGGTGGGGTGAGCCCTGGGTGCACACGAGCGCCACCTTGATGGCCCGGAGCACCTCGTCGCTGTCGAAGTCCTTGAGCCTGGGGTCTAGCATGTCCAGAGGGTGGCCGTCCTCGTACAGTTCCCAGACCTGAAAGCGTCGAGACTGTGAGCTAAAATGCAGCACACAGTGTTCAAGTACTATAGAAAAATCGAGCTGACTGAATCTTGAATTAGCATATTAAGATATACTGTAGCGGTTTCACTGCAGTTCTTCTACATGATGCAAGCACTCACATAGTCAAAACTGTGTTGAGAGGGTTTGATTTAAAATTCAGTGAAGGCATGTGAGCTCTGCATTTCCAATATTTAGTAGGAATTTCACTATGGTTCTTACCGATTACACAAAGAATACTAGGGCCTAGAGTTCCTCAGTGAGCTTACCCATTCGAAAATATAAACCTTGTTTTGGTCCTCAGTAGTGTAATAGTTTGGTCGTCCAGCTAAAGTCTCCAATACCACGACACCAAATGCAAACACGTCAACCTTCTCTGTTACATGGCCTCTCATGGCATACTCAGGTGCGAGATAACCACTTGATAAAGGAGAGGATAAACGTCATTAGCATACATATGAAAATAGTATGTAAACATAAAGGTTAGCAAAATAGAGCACTTACAATGTACCAGCAACTTTTGTGCTGACATGTGTCTCCTGGTCATCATAAAGTTTTGCGAGCCCAAAATCTGAGATCTTAGGATTGAGATTGGCATCAAGTAAGACATTGCTGGCCTTTATGTCCCTGTGTATAACACGAATGCTAGATTCTTCATGAAGATAGGCCAGACCTCTTGCAATGCCTAAGCATATCTCATAACGCGTTGACCAGTCTAGGTTTGACCTCCCTTTTCCTGCAGATGTGGGTTTAAGTTTTTAGTTATCTATACCAAGCCTGAATTTGCAGATTTGTAGCTGCGTCAATCAACAGAATTTGTACCAAACAGAGCACGGTCCAGGCTTCCATTCTCCAGGTACTCATAAACCAGCAATGGCTTATTGCCCTCAAGGCAGCAACCATACAACTTCACGAGATTACGGTGCTGCACCCGAGATATAGTTTCTATTTCTGTGGCAAATTCCTTTTTCCCCTGATGCGATGTTTCAGACAGCTGCTTCACTGCCACAAACCTACCATCAGTTAACTTCCCCTGCAAAAAAGACAACATCTTTTCAACAACGGAAGAAGTTTCATTCAGGTACTACACTGCAAACATCATTTGTTCCAGATACAATGAAATAACCACCCCTGCCGCCTTCGTTTTAGGAATTTTATCAACATGTATGTAGAGAAACTAAAAATATAAAAATAACTCATATAGATAGGTCAGCCTTCTGGTATTTACTTGAACTACTGGCTTACTGGAAATTACTTCCAGAACGAAAACTTAAAATAAAATTCAAGACTGTATGGGATGAACCAACCTTAAAAACCGACCCATATCCTCCTTGACCAAGAAGGTTATTAGAACTGAAATTTTCAGTAGCTGACCTCAGTTCCCCATAGCTGAGGACATTAGGCCTTCCCACAATATTGTACAGCTCTGCAAGACATCACAAAAGATATAACAAGTTTACTTCGACGACTCCTTTGCTCAGTTAGAACACAGTGTAGTCCTAGTGTATCCCATACCTTCTTGCTCCAACAATAGTTTTCTCCTTTTCTGCCTCCAAACAAAGATTCCAGCAAATGCTAACAATCCTAAAACTGCCACACCAACTATAACTCCTGCAACCACACCAGTTTTACTACCTTTCTTCTTTGCCGCAGCATTACGCACTGTAGGGGTGAAATCTGACACAAAGTTCACTTGTTAGAGATGTGATGTCATCAGAGTGAGTATATTTCAAGTGAGGTTGGTGTATTGCATCTTAAATGTCAGACTATATATTGCATTAGGTATTTCACTTCTCTAAAACTTTCTTCACAGAAATCTAAACAGTAATTTTATCACCATGGTCTTGATGTTGTTATCAAGGTATTATGTAGTTACCATTTTACCAAGTTGGAGTACATAGTTACCAACATGATGATAATTTAATTATCAGAGTGTCGGTGTCGAGCGAAAAGTAATCACCGCAGTGACGGTGTAGTTACCAATGTATTGAGTAAATAGTTAGCGTTGGTACTTGTGAGCTCCAAAAAAAGACGTCGAGACACCAAATTGAGATAAGATTTTGAAGCGGGTAAAACATGTGAACAACACGGTAACTCAAATGGCATACTTTTGAAGCTAATAACTACTTACAATTAGCCCAGTAACTCACATGTTGTAGAACTACTAAGTTGCTAAAAAAAGTCGACGATACATCTAACCTAGCTTAGTTTTTGAAGCCAGTAAAAATGCGAGAATGGTAGGATAACTCACATTACCGGATGAAAACTTATTATAGCTTGAAAAAAGACACTAGAAAATCTCAAATGACATGTATTTTTTAAGCTGGAAACTACTTATGTTCAGCCTAGCAACTCATGTACTGCAGGTTGATAACTTTCAAACAAAAAAAGTTTTCGGAACATATCAGCATGGGTTGTAGTTTCGAAGATCTCGTCACAACATATTTAGTGGTAAAAAAGGATGTTAAGTCGCATGTGCCGTTAGAGATTAAATCATTTTGAATTTTCAGTGTTAGAGTGAATCTTGATGACATGCGTGCAATGTGAACTACTTTGTTGTGGATGTTCGGTAGTTTCCCCTAAATAAATAACCATCACCACATAGTCGTGCCCTTTTCATATTGATGCTCTAGTAGTTTTCGGTTGATTTTATTTCAAGAGACATAAGATTGCATTCAACATAACTTTAATATGTGTTTCTATCCACCTTAACTTAATATGTATACCTTCAGGTATGTATAGTTCAAAGCAAAAAAAATGCGCGTATCACATATGGTAGCCAATAAAAAACCATTATTTCGAATCAAGGGATGTACTTGGTGTTGCACTCAAAGCTGAGATTGCAGGCCCGTAGTAGCCTTGAGAAGGAATGCAGCAAGTGCCCTTGCCAGCCCAAAAGAGATGAATCTCAAGAAAGTTCTTCGTAACAGGAATAGTGTATTGCTTCCTAACAGTTGTGAAAGATTTCCCGCCAGCGGCCTTCCTTATGTCAAAGTTCTGCTCCTTACGTTCACCCTATATACAAATAATAAGAAAAATATGACTGGCTTATAAGCTAAGAGTATTGTTTGTCACTTAACAGCGAGAACCTACCTGGACATATATATCGAAAACCCTTCTACCTCTACTCTTCCAAGACTGAGTGTCTGGAAAGTCAAACTCTGCAAATTGAAGTGTAACTGTATAGTTTCCATTCTCTAGTCCAATACCAAAGTATCGCAAGGAAGACGGTGACATCCTTGCATTCTGGAACAGTTCTGTATCAAGTGTATTCAGAAACTGGTATGGACTGTGGATTATATAACTTCCATTATTTGCCTCCATGAACTTTCCAACGTTGCTAATACCCCATGTTGGTGCTCCACTAACATAAAATGACGAAGCTCCAAGACTGGCACCATCAGGTTCATACAAAGAACTATCTGAGCCTGATACAGATCGTGTACTTCCACAGTCCACGGCGAAGGAAGAAGCTGCAAGCAGGGTAAATTATTTAATATTGGTATTAGTTTAGTAAAACTGCTGTTGGTTCTTTAGTTCCTAGACTAGAGTAGTCACATTCTTAAAATTTCGAAATGCAGAAGTCTCACACTTTGGAGAACCAAGAAAACATGGTGTATTACGCTGAAGGCACCCCCACCCCGTAGGTAAGGCACTGCAAATGTAACAAAGTGGCGTTTTGAACCCAAAATACAAGGTGGGAGAACATACTAATCATACTTGAAGGTCTTGAGGATATACTGAAATATGGACAAACCTGTTGCTGGAACTATCGGCCACAAAATTGTTTGTCACCAGATTCCTGAGTAGGATGAACAACAGGCAACAATTAGAATGCACTATTCATACTTTAATAGCATATTTAGGACTTCTTTGCTATAACTTAAATAAGAAAACTTGACCTACTCATAAATAGTTGGCTCAATTTTGTGCTAGGCTGTAAGACTAATATCTTACTCCATACCATAGGCATCTTAATTCTTTTTATAAATACTTAAGATAGATGCATCAAAACAGCCTTTCAGATTTATATAGGAATCTAGCTTATTCATGTGTACATATAAGCCTGATAAGTCAGCCTCGGAGCCTAATTTAGATGAAACATGCCCTTAGGTGGGATTTGGTTCAGCCAGTAATGGGAGTTTCAGAATTTCGAACTTACAATTGAGAATTTTTAGCCCAAGATGGAACACTTCCTGAGAGCTGGTTGTAAGAAAAATCTCTACAAAATAATAGAATGAAAGCACCATTAGAAATTAGTCAAATTACATAAGCACCGGCTTGCTTTTATTGGGTAAATAAAACTGAACCGCATTACATACAAATTTTTAAGTGATGATCCTATTGAGCTTGGTAGACTTCCTGAAAGGCTATTATTCCCAAGAAATCTAGTCAGAAACAAAATTTATAAAGATTAGCAAGAAGAATGACGAAACTCTTCCTTCCGTAGAAATAAACTTTGCAAATCAAGAGTCCGTACAAGAAGGCCAGTGAGGTCAGATTCAACAAGGTTTGTGGTACTTGTCCTGTGATATTATTGAAACTCAAATCCCTATAATAATAATAGAACGAGAAGGAAAAGATGTCATCAGCCAGTGTATAATCCATAGTAGTGCATTTAAGTATCTTGCACAAAAGGCACTTGACTGTAGTTTATCGTCACAATAAAATGCTTACAGTAAGTTTAAACTCGTGAATTTCGAGAAGTCCATGGATACGAGCTTATCAGATATTCTACAGTTCCTCAAAACCCTGCAAAGAAAATATATTACATGTTTTAGGATTGAACTTGGAGATTTAAAACTGTAATTTGAGCCGTTAACTGAATGACAAGTTATGCATACAGGGTGTTCAAAGATGTCAGATTATTGAGGAAAGCCAGTGAAGAAGAGCTCCCATTTAATATATCACCAATTCGTCTGCACCACAGAAGTAGATTATTAATTTTCCCTGCTGCAACCTTCACATTTCAGAATGACATTTAGCTCTTACACCGGCAATAGGCACTTACAAGCTTGCCAATTGGACAAGATTGGAAAGAGTAGCTGGAATTGGACCTTGAAAAGAATTTCCTTGAAACCTCCTACAGTTCCATAGTTCTAGTTAGTCATTTAAAGCATCGTCTCCTGACGAATGCAACAACCAAGTAGTGAAAGAATAGATATCTCTATACCTTGGAAGAAAAGGAAAGTGAATTCAATGCTCAATGATACTATCACCTTATCTGTAACTAGTAACCATCTAATGCATAGTGGGGGAAGAAACATGCAATGCTTATCCGGTACTAATCTAACATCTTACAACTTAAATGGATTGTTTCTTAAGAGGCCACAGATGGAGATTCTGCACGTTCAAGATAGGCTCTAGTAACTAAAACTGTTACTATTTAAAATGAGTGTTCCACTTACAGACGAATTTATCTTAGAAAAAACTAAAGCTCAGCTTGCAGATAACTATAGCAAACTGCAAAAATATTCTTTCAAACCTCCCTGCGAATAAATTACTTCGAAATTATGTAAAGATTCTGCAGTATTTTCATTTTTTAGGGAATTACTATGACTGAGAACAGTAGTGATCTTACAGCTCTGTTAAACTACTCCAGCTCCCAATATAATCTGGTATTTGCCCAGTAAAATCATTATCAGATGCCCATCTAAACAAAGAGAAGAGAAGTACATAAGATTGAATGGTGTGGAACATTATAATATATCAACAACACTTCAACTATAGGCATACAATTTTTTCATTTTCGTAAGCTGGGAAAGTGATGATGGTAGTGGACCACTAAGGCCAGAACTGTCAATATACCTGTAATTGAGAAATACAGAAACAATATATACACATTAGATAAGGAGCTAACTAATCCAAGAAAAAAACAGGCTTGGCAGAAGAAAAATAGTGTTCCCAGATTTCAGTAAATACGTACAGTTCCTCAAGTTTTGCCAGGTTTCCCAGTTCCGAAGGAAGCGAGCCACTAAAATTGTTTGCGCCAAGGCCGCTACAAGTACACCAAAAATTGGAGGTTCGGCATGTGAACTTTATATTCTAAAAAGCATGAAGACTATCAGCATGGCTACCCTTCAAACCGAAATTAACTCTAAAGTTGCATAATGAAATACAATCATAGAGTTATAAAAAATATTTCTTACAGTCTTATAAGATTCTTAAGGTTCCCGAGCTCCTTTGGTACAGGTCCAGATAATGCATTGATACCAAAAGTCCTTATATGTTGAAGAGAGGAAGTGTGAGATTAAATGCCAGGGAATAAATGTATTCATTTGTTGCAATCATGTTTTGAGTTGTGTGAATCTCACATGTACTGCATATCAGTCAACTCCCCGATGAACGATGGTAAAGGCCCTGTTAAGTAATTTTGCCCTAAATCTCTGAAACAGCATTGAATCAGATAGAAGAGTAAATTTGGCGTGAGATTGGAATTATATACAGAATGTCAGTTTCAAGTTAGTACAATCGAGTATTGACCATTTCATTCATGTGTGCAGGTTGAGAGTTCATACAGATTGGTCAAGGCTGTGAGGTTCCGCAGCTCTTCTGGTATGGGGCCCACCGCGTCCAGGGCGTATATTTTCCTGCATTGCAAACATCCGATCAGCTAACGCCTTATCGATCTACCAATCGCTCGCATTGATCCAAGGAACGAAGCCGCCGCTAGGTCTGGCATTTCATCGAACAGGCTGAGCGCGGGTGGCCTAAGAGAAGTACTTACAGCCTGGTGATGCGGCAGACGGAGGTGTTGCCGCCTGTGCAGACTTCGCACTTGATGGCGGCCTTGAAGATGTCGCTGTTGTCGATGTTGGTGTTGTCGGTGGCAGCGCCGGTGCAGGGGTCGCCGCTGATGTTCCATGACGGCCCCGCCTTCTGGCCGAGTTTGGCGAACACCGCGTTCAGCGCCGCCGCTGCGAGACAAACAAAAATAACGGGTGAAAAATTGACATCCACGTCGCCGCTCTGCCGTCCGATGGTGATCTGACAGGCAGAGAGGCAGCATCTAGTCTAGGCTACAAGAAAAGAAACCGCGAGTGAAACCTCGGATTCTGACTTTTAAAAAAGCAAACATTTGGATTTTAAAAATCCAGAGCGGACGAGTTGCCAACCGTCGGATCTAAGAAGAGATGGTGGACAGACAGCTGCCCTCAAACCAAGTCAACTTAATCCTTGATTGGATTCAAGTCAAAAATAATAATCCTGAGTGGATTGTGCTATAAGACGCCGCACGGGATTACCATCCAAAGTCAAGGTCGAAGAAGTTTTTTAAAACCAGTCAGCTAATCCATCAAGTGGCTCGATCGCTCCACACGTGTATCTTCCTGTCCCCCTCCCACCATCTGATGTCGACCATGTGAAATTGAATTATCCGTGAATATGTGGAGTACCAGCGGACAGCTAGAAGGTAATACCTTGACTATAGCTTCACAATAACAACATTGATCGAATGCATAAGACAATTGGGAGGTGGTGACACACAACGACCAATCACCTTCACTTTTGTAATAAGAATTAGCTATTTTATTTGCTATGACTCTATGTCCTAAAAGACCATACTTTCGTCTAAGGATGCCTAACCGTATTTCCGTTTGACCAGTTGTTCTCACAGTCATGCTTATACCATTATGCTTACGAGAAGAAACGGCGCTCGAGGCTCTTTTTCAAGTTTGACCTCACCCCTGTCAGTCGACCCCAATCAAGACCCGATCTAGCTTACAAAGCCTTCCCTCTACTAGCTCCTAGTTGACAAACTAACAACATGCTTACACTACACACATCCCCTAGCAAGGAGCCCAACTAATATATTTTTATTCTGGTTGTACTTGCAGTGGGTCTAGGCACTGTGGCGCTCCATGGATGATCTACTAACGGTTGCTAACGACTAACATTCTTAATCAAGGGACCGCTCCTCTCCGGTCAACCTGGAATAGAAACAATTGTCGCCTCTTTTCGGTCATTAACATCTGCCTTATTTTACAGACTAGCCATATCTTGAAAAAGCCTAGACCTGACTTTCCCTTATTTTTCCTTTCTTTGCCTGAAACTAACCTACGATTCGAAAAGGTCTAGCTTGCAAATTTATCAGCAAAAACCACTTATCAGTTCATTTTCCATCAGAAGGTCCTACCTATCGATGACATGTTGCATTCTCGGTTTTACCACATGCTTAGAAAATTGGGCCCATTCACTCACATATTTCTTTTAATATCATTGACTTGGCCTCTTGCTCAAGTAAGCACCAAGCATACCAATCCATTATCCTTCGAGCTCGTACCCCCTATACAAGCTTCTCTCCTAGCTCGTGTGCCTCCTTTCTCTCTAGTAAAATCCACTCCACTTGAGCACATCATCTCATCCCTCTCATGAATCCCCTCCTCCTTCCTCATCCTCCCTTGGGGAGGTCAATCTTCCTATCCCTCGGTGACTGCCATGGGAGTAGGTGAAGAACCTTTTTTTGTGTACCAAGTTCCAAGGAGATTTTAGAACTGTGAGGAATGTATTTGGGGTGAGACAATTTGGTGATGGCATGGCACCAGTGAGTCAGAATCATCGCCGGAGACCCCATGGGCAGTGAGGTCGGTGCCTCCATTGCATGACGATGGAGGTCATTTGTTTGGGGATTTTACGATGTTGCAAAGGGTGTTTCAAAATGCTACGAGTTTCTATCATTTTGGTTATGTAAGCATGAGTAAAATGTTGCAATGATTTCTAGGCATATGCTGCAAAGAGATTTTCAAAATGTTGTAAATGTGTTACTATAATGTTTGGATGTGTTTGTCACATATGTTGCATGCTTACTTTTTTTACAAACGGAAGACACTTTTTATGTTTTTCTACAACTAAATTGGAGATTTCTTGTACTTGTTTTTTGTTTTTTGCTAACCGAGCGTCTCGAATGTTGCATCATTTTTTAGCAACAATACATATTCACAAAAAAAATGTTACAAAAAGTTGTTGCATCGTGAAAAACGTTTCATTGGCCGGACGCCAGATATTTCCCTGAAACACATATCGAATAACTAAGGACCCGACAGATAATCCCCGGATATCAACCGTTTGATTCCTCGAAAAATTGAAATTGAAACGAGTCGTGGAAGGATTTACGAAGATTAAGGAGAGTCGGAGAGTGTTTTCGGGGCGTCCTTAGCCATACAGTCAAACAAAGGCAATTCATCGGGTCATTCATGACTCTAGCAGGGAGGTGATTGATTCTGAAACGGAGAACATGGAAAAGCCTAATAACACTTACAACATCCGTTGTAAAATAAGTGTGTATCTAGACAAAGTTGAGACACTTATTTTGAAATGAGTTTAAACAAAGCTGAGACCCTTATTTTGGAATGGATGCAGAAAGATCTATGGAGGACGAAGTTGAGCATGCTCACCGTCACCCGGATGGGTCGTCGCCGTCTGTTGAGCATGCGCAACCGCCGCGAGAAGCAGCAGCAAGAGCGCCGCGCCATGGAGGAGCATGCGCAACATCATCTCCCTCGCTTTGCCTACCTGCTGGCTGCTCTAGCCTCTAGCTTAGCTTAGCCCGTCCCTTACGACTTCCGGAATACAGAGTATATATATATAGAGAGAGAGCTGGTGAGCGATGATATATGTAGAGCAACTTGGTCCTCCAAATCCCATGTGCGCAAGCGCAAGTGGATCGACTATTGAATGGCCACTTCAATAATTAGCTGATTAATTAGTTTCCTGATGGAACGCCGAAGAAGCTGCCGCCGCAACGACAACTTAGTTGGTTAGTTTGCTAGGATTCTAACTATAAACAAGAGTGGAATAATCGAAGAAGCTTCCAAGCTGCACGGCAGAGCTAGAAAAGCCTTTTCTGTTGGACTTATTATCCTCGCTGAAACTTTGATTAGAATAATTAGCATTCAGCCCTTGGCTGCTCTCTCGAGTCAGACTTCTTTTGAATGCTCTCCCAGTAGAAGATAGACAAGGAAATGCGTCGCCTTTTCGTCGTAATTCTTGGCTGCAACCATCCCAACAGAATTCAGCAGCATGCTCCATCTACAGTACCTTGATTAATATCATGGCCAAAAATCTCTCCGCCATGCTTCTCTCGCAACCTGTCGCTGCTTGTTGGCTCTGAGAATGATATAATCATATAAGTATGACGTAGCCTGTAAGGAAGCGTTTGTACTGCATGTCACTACTCACTACTTGTTCTCCCGCAACATGTCACAACATGGCCAACAGTCTGTACTGCAACAAAAAAAAAA
The DNA here is from genome assembly GCA_916181665.1 of Avena sativa. Taxonomy (NCBI): domain Eukaryota; kingdom Viridiplantae; phylum Streptophyta; class Magnoliopsida; order Poales; family Poaceae; genus Avena; species Avena sativa. The sequence goes on along the minus strand of OV702280.1, from coordinate 384,281,047 downwards.
CGGCTTCAGAGTAATGCATCTGTATTGAACAGAACACTACAAACTCTGCATTTCACCTTTTGAAGAGCATAGAAAGGGTCAAAGTGGTAATGGAACCTGGCGAGCAGAATGCTAAATATAAAAATATCAAAATGTTCAGCTAACCGAAGCGCAGAAATAGGAGAATGCTCTTTTGCTAAAATTTTCAGGTCAGAGAGAATAATAGCCGCTTACATGCTGAATTCTCTACCGGTATTTCAGGGACATGAATTCTCCAAAAAACATGGATCATGTTATATGTTGATCCAAATTTTACAAAATATAGGCCAACTTCTGACGAGTGGAGTGAGGCCCATCGCCGGGAGGCTTGGGCCGAGTGTAACGAGTCTGAAGTTGGCCCACACCGTGCCCAACTGGGACGTTTGTGGGGGGTGCGGGGGGCGACAGCCCCCGCGGTACGGTATGGATCGTCGAAGACCTAGGTTTCCACCGATATATAAGCCCCTTGTAAGCCGCCGGTTGGGATGTGTTGCATCTGTGAAATCCCCGGCGTTTGTAAACACTCCTCGATATAGTGAAGTTTCGTTGGTTGGCGCCCGTGGTTTTTTCCTCTCTTTGTTGGAGAGATTTTTCCACGTTAAATCTGTGTCCCCTTGCTGTGTTTTTCGTTTTCGTTCTTCGTTATCTTCTTGTCGCAATTGTAACAGATCACAACATTCAAGCGAAGTGCAAAAAATAGCACACTTATATTCTACAAAATGATCACAAGGTGTAACTTTAGGACCCTACCTTCTGGACATTAAATTCCTTATATGAACAGAAGGCACAACACCTGTATATTCTAAATACCAATTAACACTTTAGGGAAAATTGAGCATCGATTTAAATTAATATAGAACACAGGCCAGTTACAATTATGTGCCTGGGGTTTTCACTTGATAATAACAGATGTAAAAAGGCATTATTATAAGCACATATTTCACTGAATCTAAGTTCTCCACATGATAAGAATCTGGCAGAGCAAAGAATCTTGTATTTCTGCAATTGTATCTGTTGAATTTTCCAACTTGTGGTATTTGAATTTATCATAAAATTATATGTATACCCTTTGCGTCAAAAGTTGGTGCCATGGCTAAACTCAAAGAATTGATACTATCGCTCTATCAGAGGGCAGTTGTCTAGCAAAATACCTAATAGCATAGGAAAGTTCATGTTCTACAAAAGTATATTAGTGGGTGAGAAGTCTTTTGCAGCAAGCATGCCTCAATGAGGCTTTCCAGGAAATACATGTGCACTTATGGAATAATGCTCGATTCTCTTTTGAATTATCTTGGTTGAAACATGATGGTTTCTATGATATGCTTGCTGTTGAATGGAACTCTGTAACAGCTGGTGATACACCCATTCAAATTTGGCAAAATAAAATTAGACATGTACGGCGGTTCTTGAAAGGATGGGCTAAGATTTAAGTGGAAAATACAAAAAAAAAGAAAAAGAAAGACTACTATCCATTATCGATGATTTGGATATTAAAGCTGAATTATATCCTCTGAATGCTTCAAGGATATGCTAAATAAAGCAAATGAGGACATTAATAAACTTAGGCGTGATGAAGAGACTAAATGGGCTCAACGTGGGTTAAACATATTCAAGAAGGAGGAAATAATACAAAATACTTCCATCTTATTGCAAGTGGCAAACATAGAAAAAAGAAAAAATTCCAACTTAAGCAGGATGAAGGAACCAGAGTCGATGAGGAGAACTTGAAAATCTATATTATTAAATATTATAAGAGCCTCTTTGGTGAGCTTGATCATAATAATTTCTCTTTGATAGAGGAACGGGTAGAAGATATTGCACATCTGTTCAATAAAGAAATAATTATTCTAACCTCAAATTTCTCTAAGAAGGAAGTGTTAGAAGCCATCAAGCATATGGAGCACAATAAAGCTCAAGGACCAGATGGGTTTCAAGTTGAGATTTACCAAACTTTTTGGAGTGTCATCAAACTTGACTTGATGGCTCTTTTTGAAAAACTGCAAAATGGTGAATTACCTTTGTTCAAACTGAACTTTGGGGTAATTACTCTACAACTATCGGTATTAAAGATTAATTTTCATAAAAACGAAATATTTTGTTTTGGAAAGGCAAAACATAGAGATCAAGAGTATAAGAAATTTTGGGTTGCAAGTCAGGCTCTCTACCTTTTAGGTACCTGGGTGTACCAATTCACTATAGAAAATTATGGAACTCTGAATGGAATCCTATAGAAACTCGTTTTCTTTCTAAGTCAGGATGCTGGAAAGGAAAACTTCTTTCTTATGGGGATCGTCTGATTCTAATAAATTTGGTATTAACCAGCTTACCGATGTTTATGCTATTTTTTATGGAAATTCCAAAAGGGGTAAGAAAATGGCTTGATTTAATTCAATCAAGATTCTTTTGGCAAAGTGATGATAATAATAAATAATCAGTTATCAAAGTGGAGTTTTGTGTGCCACCCCAAGGATCAGGGTGGTTTAGGGATTGAAGTACTTGATATAAATAATAAGTGTCTACTTAGCAAATGGCTATTCAAATTACTTACTCAAGATGGAATTTGGCAACAAATATTAGAAAATAATTATTTCATGGACAAAACTTTATCTCAAGTAGAAGCTAAACCAACGGACTCTTCTTTTTTGGAAAGGTTTAATGCGAGTTAAGGATTTTTTTCTCACATGGTTTTTTCAAAATTGGAGATGGACAATGTGTTCGTTTTTGGGAAGATGTTTCGTTAGGTGATCGATCGCTGGCACAACAATATCCATCTTTGTATAATATTGTTCAACGTAAAAATGTTTTAGTGGATGAAGTTTTATGCCAAATGTTTTTTAATATTGTTTTTAGTAGAATTTTAACCGGTAATAAGTGACTACGGTGGTTGAAGTTATGCCGGAGGCTTATGAATGTTCAGTTGAATGAGGATAGTGATCAATTTATTTGAAAATTAGCTTCATCGGGTACTTTTACTGTTAGATCGTTATATTTGATCAAATGAATGGTCATAGAAGATATTTACAAAAGTATCTATGGAAGCTGAAACTACCTCCGAATAAAAAAAAATTATGTGGTTCCTTAAACATAAAGTGTTGTCAACAAAATATAACCTTGCAAAAAGACAATGGACGAGATGTCAAAAATGTTGTTTTTGTGATTCAAACTCAGCTGAACATTTATTTCTATTGTGTCCATTTGCTCGTATTTTATGGTGTATGATTTTATTTTCTTTTGATCTACCCCACCGTCTAATATTAACAATATGTTTGGCAATTGGCTCAATGGGTTTGACAAGAAAAATAAAGCCAGAATTCAGATCAGAGTTTCATCCCTATGCTGGGCTATTTGGATAACTAGGAATGATTTTGTTTATAACAAACATAATGGTATAAATTTTTTTCAGGTTATTCGGTGAGCGGCATTTTGGATATAACAATGGTGTTTTCATCTCCCGGCAGATCAATGGGAGCTCATGGTTTCTGGATGCATCCAGCTGCTCATAGTTTCTCAAGATTGTTATTTCCAGGCTACTGGGTGGCGACATATTAATCGATTGCAAAATGGATATATCTTTGTTTCTCATCATTTTAGATGTTTGATACATGTCTCAACCTTATCTGATCCATGATTTTAAAACTTTGAATTTGTGAGAATGTTGCAATAAAAGGGTTGTGTGCATCACATGATGAAGAGGTGGGGGTTAACCCCCATTTCAAAAAAAGTAAATACATGCAATAGGATGTAGCAAAGAGAAGTAAATACATGATCGGGTCATCATCGGGTGGCCACTGCCACCGCCATTCCATCTCCTTCCCCCGCTCGTTGCCCCGCATCTCCTTCTCCCGATCCCCGCCAGTGTACGTGTCGCCACGTCCTCACTCGGAACGATGGGTGAATGTGAGCCTCAAGGTGGCTCACACGCTTGCAGAGGCGGGGATGTCATGCCCGTAGGAGGATGTGCACCTATCGGCGGGATGGCACCTCAACCAGGCCCGTGTCTCTGTCCCGGCCATTCCCGCGCCTGGCCCTACGTGCCGCCGGATGATCTACACATTGGCAGGATATCTACCACCGTCATTACATCCTCCCCTAGATCTGCTCCGTGACCCGGCCTACTCCATCCACTCTCGGATATGTTACTCATGGTTCATGGCCGAGAACAAGGATGGCCATGAGGCCATCGAGTCCCCACCTCAAGAACCTCGATGACTCGGACGAGGACTACTAGGAGGAGTCCGGGGTGGATTCTGGCGTTGATGATGAGCCTGAGAAGGAGGACGAGCACCAGGAGCTCTATGACTTCTTCGGCCCGTCGCAGCCAGTCTTGCCGGACTGGTCGCAGATACGTCGGAAACGTATCTATAATTTTTGATGCCCCATGCTTGTTTAGTATCTACTTTTCTTTGCTTTGTCTACACTTTGAGGTGTTTTTATATCTTTTCTGGAACTAACCTATTAACAAGTTGTCATAGTGCCAGTTGCCTGTTTTTTCTGTTTTTGGTTCTAGAAAGGTAGAAATCAATATTCTCGGAATTGAACGGGACAAAAGCCAAAGTCAATAACTTTCCGTGGGGAACAAGAATCCAGAAGACGAGACGGAGACGCAAGCGAGGGCGGCCAGACCCCCTAGGCACGGGTGGGCCCTGCCCCGCGCCTGGGTAGGGTGTGGGGCCCCTGGCCGCCTCCCAGCCTTGCCTCTTCGCCTATAAGAATCCCTCGATACAGAAACCCTAAGCACCCGATCAATATTCCACGAAACCTTCTGTAGCCGCCGCCACCGTTGTCCCTAGATCGGGAGGTATCTGAAGTTCTTCCCGGCACCCTGCCGGAGGGGAGATCATCCCGGAGGCCTTCTCTCCGGTATGATGCGTGAGTAGTTCCACCTTGTACTATGGGTCCATGCAGTAGCTAGATGGTTGTATCTCGTCCTTTGTGCTTTAATGTATAGATCTTGTGAGCTCCATTCATGATCAAGATCTAATCTATTTATAATAATGCATGTTGTGTTTGTGGGGATCCGATGGATATTGAGATTATTATGTTGGTTTGATTAATGGTTTTGTCTTTATGATTCTATCATATATGTGTTGTTTGTGATCTTGCATGCTCTCCGTTGTTAGTAGCTATCTTGGCCAAGTAGTTGCTAGCGACTCCAAGAGGCGGTATTTATGCTCGATAGTGGGTTCATGCCTCTAGTTTCCAAGGGAAGTGACAGAAATCTCTTCGGTTGTAGATGTGTTGTTGCTACTAGGGAGAAAACAACGGTCTCTTGTTCATGGAACATGTGGACTGTTTACCTTACACACTTTGCTTAAAGCAGTTGTCTGTTGCTTGCAACTTAATACTGGAGGGGGTTCGGATGATAACCTTAAGGTGGACTTCTAGTCATATATGCAGTTGGATGGCGGTCTATGTATCTTGTTGTATTGTCCAATCAAATCTCATAGGATCTTTCTGACTAGTATTGCATTGTTATGCCTTGCTCAGTTCCTGTCAATTGCCCTGCTGTAATTTGTTTACCCTTCATGTCATGTTGTTTATATAAGGAGAGCGCCTCTAGTGAACTATGGACCCTGGTCCAATCTTTACCATTGATACATCTTCCACCGTTACTTGTTTACTTGCTGCAAACCACCATTATCTTCCACACCATACGTTTAATTCTTTTTACAGCAAACCGGTGAGCTTGACAGCCTCACTGTCTAGTTGGGGCAAAGTCTTGAGTTTGTGTTGTGTAGGTCTCCGCGTTGCTTGCAACACCTGTGTGACGTTTCCTTCCTCCTACTGGTTTGATAACCTTGGTTTCTTACTGAGGGAAAACTGCTGATGTGCTGCTTCACACCTTCCTCTTGGGGTTCCCAACAAAGTGCTAACCAGCACCATCAAGCTATTTTCTGGCGCCGTTGTCGGGGAGGCTAAGGACGTCTTCACTAGGGGAGTCCTTCACTTCCTTTCTCTTTACTTTATTTTTAGTTTGCTTTGTTTATTTTGCTTGGTTTTGTTTGCCTCTTCTCAAAAAAAAAAAACCAAAAAAATTAGTCTAATTTGGTTTGCTTCCTTTATTCAAAAACACAAAAAATTAGTTCCTGCCCTAGTTGCTACCATGTCTGGTTTGGGGCCAATCTCTATTACACCTTTGGAAGAGATCTTTACTTTTAAGCAAAAAAGTGAAGAGAGTTTTAAAGAGGCCTGGTCTAGAATCACTACTTTACAAAGGGAAAATGAGCCTAAGACGAGTCTTAGCATGGTTATCAATAGTTTCTACTGCGGTATTGCTCTTTGTTATAGATATGCTTTGGATGTTGTGGCTGAAAAAGATATTTTTCAATGTACTGAGGATGAAGATTTTGATGCCATAAAGAAGTTGATTGCAATTTATGATACACATGGCAAGTCTGATTCCTCATTCACAAATATTTTTGCTAGGTTGAACACTCTTGAGACCAGTATTGCTGCTATGAATAGTTGCTATCACACGCTTAGGGATTACCATGATTATGTTCCCATAAATTCTGAGCCTTCAAAGTGGTTTCCCACAATCAAAGTCTCTATAAATACTACACTTTTTGATGCTTGTTGTGATATCATGTCTGAATTTTGTCTCATGTCTAAAGATATTTATGATTCTTTGAGTCTTTGGGAGCTTTCTGAAGAAGGAGAGGAAATCTCTCTTACTAATAATGCCACCTTATTGCCCATTGGAATATCTAAAGGTGTGTTTACAAAAATCTCAGTAAAAATGGTGTCTACTGATTATCTTGTTATTGAATGTGTAGGAAAATGACAGATTACACTTGGAAGATCCCTACTGAAACACCTTGGAGCGGTAATAGATGTGGGAAAAGGCATTATGCATTTTTCTCCTCTAGTAAGCAATCATATATTCCCTAAAGTTAAGAAGAAAGGTAAGAAAGGAAAGAACAAGAGGATAAATGCTTCTTCATTTGAAAATACTTGATTCTTCTTGCTTCTTGTGCCTAACTTAAATGCGTTAAAGAAAAGTACTTGTTGGGAGATAACCCAAGAGTTTCCTTGAGTCTTGGAAGTTATTACTTCAGTAATGACATCTCCTTATCCTTTTTGTTTGCTTTTTGTTCCAAGAATGATCTCTAATGAGAGGGAAGTAAGATTTGAGGAGTTGCTGTCCCGAAACAGATTTATGTCATCCACCAAAGAAAGTTCGTGAGGAGTCTCTGTAACTCGGATTGAGTTGAAAATTTATGAATAAATCCCCTAGTATGTTATCTAACTTTCGTTAGTTCAACACCTTTTGATTTGAGAAACACAATATGTTCTAAAAAATCGGTTTCTACCTGCTGGTCTATTTTGACAGATTTCTGCCATTATTTGCATTTGCTTCTTATTGATTCCTTTTTGAGTTCTCTTTAGGTGAATTGAGCTTTTTGAAGGAGTTACTAGAGTAGATTATGTTTTTAGTGAAAATCCTTGCTGTTCCAAAGCTTTGCCAGAGGTCTAATATCTTTTGAATAAGCTAATGTTGCTAATGAAGATTGTGTGAAGTTTTGTATGAAGGAAAAATTTCAGGTGTAGAGAGAGAATGATGTAATGAGATGAAGAATGGACAAAAGATCAAGCTTGGGTATGCCACCCCGGTGTCACCCTAAGAAATATCCAAGAGGTACAAGCGTCAAAGCTTGGGGATGCCCAAGGCATCCCCTTCTTCATCAATAAAAAGCTCAGGTCTGTCTAGACACTTCGTTTTTATTGTTTCATGCACAGTTGTGTTGTTCTTGGAGCGTCTTAGGTTTCGTTTGGTTTGATTAGTTTGTTTAGTTTGCTTGAATAAAGTAGTTTGGACCCCCATTCTCACTGTGTTGTTTGCAAATAAGTTGCTTGGTGTTGGAAAGGAGTAGTAAGTTCTTGCTTGTAAGTGCAAGAGGAGCTTGCATTGACTGTGACTTAGACTTTAGCATGACATGCTAGGTGTTGTTTTGACCTTATGCTTAGTGATTATTGTTGTAGTGTGTCTTGTTCCAAACAATTGGGATTGCTTAGTGTGCCTTGAAGAAATTATGTGTTGTTTTAGCATGCAAAAGCATAGTATTGTGGTATTCTCTTTGATGCTTTGCTTGGGTTGACTTGGCACATGCTCACACCATGTTATAACTATGACAAGTCACCACATCCTCTATAATCATTTAGTCCTTGACTTGTATGCGGTGACCCAACATACCACTGCATGTGTAGTACACTATAGTCGTTGACATGACATCCATAGAACACCGTTCCGTATATATCACATCCCTCAAAGTGGTACAACAGAGTGGGTCCACATTACAAAGGTACACACATTATTATTACAATACCGGAAGTTCAAGACTTCCAAAAGATCTAACTTACAAACCAAAATATAAGATGTTCAGCGGAAATTTAAAAGTAACAACTCCGACTAGGAGTGGGGCTCAATAGCTTATTCTATAGAGTTCATGCTGCTCGGCTCCGTTAGTTACTACTAACTAGACCCTTAAGTGGACTCGTTCTCATCGACACCATAGCGGATCTCGTAGTCCACGCCTTCAACTCCTTCGGATAGATCAGGTTCCTCGTAGAACACGTCTTCTTGGTATTCGGCTGCATACATTAGCACGTCTTCGGAATCCTCAGAGTCTAAGCAAGGGATCAAAGGAAAGAATGAGTAACAGCGTTACCCAACAAGTTCATTATATGCAAGGTGGGAAGTTTGATGCTCTAACTACCACCTCGGATTATAAATCCTTGGCACTATGCAGTTTTTGTAAATATTTCTTCAAAGAATGATTTTATTCTGAAAGACTATGACAATCAGCCTTCACAGGTTAACTAGAACTTTCATGGAGTTCCTTTCCTGCTGCGTTTGTAGCTCCTTCCCGGAATAGGGAGTAACAAGTTACAATTCTTACACTCTTCAGAGATGCGTTACTTTACCCATGAGAGATCAACTCCTTGTTGCACAACCGGGCATACTTTCCCGTCCACAATTCCATGATGTACACCATGCCCACATAATGAATTACGGCAATGGTTTGTACAAACCATTAGATGCCAGAACTATCGTGGGACGTTGAGGGTTTCCACCCATATGCTGCATATCCTCTACGAATTACCAATTAATATGCACGCTACGAGGATAACAGCCATGACCTGCACATCCGGCTTCATGCGAGAGGAAGAAGATACAGCTGGCTTCTCTGTCCCATTCCAAATCTCATCGCTAACGCGTAATATACGGCGCTAGAATCACTGATGTTAGGGGTTATTAAGTCCCTACTTGATCATCATTGTTGCAATTAGAACTCTCAGTTCTATTGCTCCATCATATCACCACTTAGGATGATATCTATAATTTCTTTATTTGTGAAAATAATATTTTCTTTCTTTTATAGTATATATGATAACACACAATTTGCAAATACTTTGATAAAGACTCTTCAAAGTACATGAGCAAGTGAGGAACTTGCCTTGTGATGGCAAGGTAGTGAAGTCTGATGCTTGCACTGGACCTTGAGCTTCTAGTTCCACAAAAACATCATTATTGGCCGGTAAGGGCAATATTTAAAGAAGAAAAATGATTATGCAAGTAATGTAATGCATTATTTAATTTTATATGCATTTACCCCCAAAAGTCCTTTTTTTGTAATAAAGGATTTATAAATATTACTTTTTAATATTTTATAACATATATTGAATTATTTTATTTTATTTCCCTTTTATTTGATTTTTTATTGATTTAACAATCCTTTTAGGAATTATCAATTATACATTAAAAATGGTGATTAAATATTTATTTAGTATTTTTATAAAATACTACCATATTAATACATAATGAAAGTGAATTTTAATTAATTTTATCACATTTCAATAATTTTGTAAAATTCCATAAGGAATATATAATTTACAAAATTCCTAATAAAATTTAAATGTATAAAATTTTATATTTTTAATTTATTTGAGTAGTTTGGATTTTTGTGAATCCAATAATATTTTATTTATAAATTTTTTGGACTTTTATTTTATTTTCTAGAATTTTATTAAGTCCAGGGGTATTTTGGTCTTTTTCTTTTTATTAAACAGGCCTGAAATTGTTTCTGGGCTGGTTATTCTTATTGGTCCTGTTGTCCCACTAGTACTAGACAAAAGAGCTACCCCGAAGGGTCTGGCCCAGCTCGGCCCACTCCTCACCGTATCTCTCTCTCTCTCTCTCTCTCTCTCTCTCTCTCTCTCTCTCTCTCTCTCTCTCTCTCTCTCTCGTTCATCTTCTCCTCCTCTGACCCGACCCTGTGGCCGGCGATGCCGCCACCAGCGATTCCTGCCGCCGTCGGCCGTTCTGGTCACCGCCGTGGTGCATTAGGGGGTTATCGACGACGCCCGTTCGTTCTATCCAATTGGATTCGAGCCTAGGGCTCTCCTATGATGGATCCATGCCGTCCCGAACCCTAGGGTTTTGGGATTGGCATGGATTCAAGTGCGGCCGTGGTCGTCGTGCGTTGAGGTGATGCTCTGCACCTCCAGGCGTGATCAGGGTCGTTGCCGTGGCACCGTGCGGGTTGCAGCGCCCCCTCTAGGGTGCTCCCCGTGCCGCCATGGCCGTCGGCCCCCTGCTTCCTCTTCTATCCTTCAGCGAGGACCTACGGTGAGTTTGATTCCCCTCCCCTGGTGCTCTCTGTGCTTGCTGATTCGATGCTAGATGTTAGCAGTGTCCTTTCTGGCTACTGTCTGATTCAGATTAGGATGATTATCCCTTTTGGGTTCCTGTGATGTGCTTGTTCATGTACTGGATGAATTGATTCATGTTTGGATGGTCTGTACACATGCTAAATGCTTATTGGCCTGAGGCTTGTTGCTTAAAATGATATACGATGTTTCTGGTGGCTTACTAGATGATTTGATGCTTGGATTGCATCTGATTCAGATGATGTGGTTGTATGGGAAACATGCTTGGTAAAGCCAATGATTTGATAGCTTTCCACTATTTATTTGATTCATGGTCATGATTATGATAGGATACAACTACTGTCTTAGTGCTGTTAGCTTGGGAATTAACATGTGGTCTGAGATCATCATGATCTCAAACAGTGAAGTGTAACATAGAAATATCCTAGTTATGATTCCCGTGTTAACAGGAAAATGATTAGTTAGTTGACTGTCTGAACCTATGATGATTTACTATCTTTCCTGATTCATAATGGATTGTTCTTGTGATACCATCATGTATGGAACACAAGTTTAATTCTAAACCATGGATTGGGTTAGTTTATGCTTAAGACAACCTTGGTTTTGAAAGATAAATAGAGATGCTCTTCTCTGAATTCCCTAAGACCAATGATGTTGGTCTGAGGCTTAGGGATTCAAATCCTATCTAATTGGTTCATTTAGATAGTCCTGGTAGTGGTACCAGCTATTCTTTATTGAATCAAAGCTTGAAAAAAATGATAGTGAGCTTGATCAATCTATGGATCCCAAAGATTTGTTTCTAAGGTGCTACCCTTCCTTTGGGGATGTGCCTAGAAATATATCATAGGTATATATATTTTTGAATTGTAAAGTATAGTTTGACAACCAGAGCAAGGATGTTGCTCTGAGCTCTGGTTGGATTCTGGTACTTTGCTGTTTGCCTTTAGATTTTCAGAAATCCCTATGATGGATTCACCCCACTTGGGTGTCTTCTGAGGGTTTGTTTTGTAAAACAACACATGCCTTTCTCTAAATAAGATGATTAGATCATGTGAAGGTTTTATGAAACTCACCACAAAAGCTGATATTTGTGGAGTAAGTTGGTGATGATCTTGATCTGGTTTTGTTGGACTCATGTGCTTGATCTGGAGCTAGCCTGCTCCTCCTAGCTCCTGGGTTTGGCCTTGTTGTCCACCTGATTCATCCCCCTACTTATGTCACCATCCTGGTGATGTTTGGGTTAATCTGGGTGGTTGGTTTGGCTGTTGTTCTTGGTTTACTGGCTTTTCACCCTGGCTGTGTTGTGGTGTGGTGTAGTGATGCACTGAGGTGCTTCCCCACGGTTGTGCTCTGGTTTTGTTTGATCTGGTTGTGCTTGTGAAGTCGACAGCACACCCTTTGCATGCTTGTGTGTGTGCAGCCTGTGTGCCTGCTATGCACATATGGATAGGTTCAGAAAATTTGAACTTACTATTACCAATCTACTTTTACCTTGGCTGGTGAATTGGTCCCTTTTTGGCTGTCATTTGCATTCTGGCTAGGAATTTATGAAAGATGAAATCTTTCATATTGGTGAAACTTTCCCCTCCTTAACATTTCTCAATGATGAGATTGTCAAGTGCACCTCACTGACATATCTGAGAGAAATATATACTAACACTAATCTTGTTTTATTTCTGTTTAATCTTTGTTTTGCAGGTTCAAAGATAAAGATGAACTTTTAGTTTAGGTTTTAGATATAGGATAGTTAGTAGATGTAATGTTCTTAGTCCTTTGTAATTTTCCTTTTATAGTTCTTGTAATCTTTATTTTATTCAATTGTAATAAAGATTATATTATTATTAATAAAGAATATTCTTATTCTTTATTCTGTTGTAATTTTTTTATGTCTTTATAATATGAAAATGAATTTCATAATTTCTATTGTTTTGAGATTTAAGTTATACTACCTATATCTTAATTAATTTAAGATTCAAATCTTATATCTAAATCATTTAAATTATTATTCAAACACTTAAGTTTTTTAAATTCAAACCCATTTCAAAACACACATACTTCTTTTAAGATCACATCAAAGTTTATAACAATCCTCCTTTAAGTCTAAACCTAATCTTAAAGTAACAAAGAAACATTGATCACTTAAGGTTTTATTTGGCAAAAATTTTGCCCGCCTTTTCACAAATAGATGCATGCAACAATACATAATCCTAAATCTACCCTTCGTTAGGTTCCTAAATGCTGGGATGTTACATTGTAGTATCACTCTTTGCTTTGATTAGTAATGCTTTGTTGCACTGCATGATTATGGCCATTATTGCTTTCTTAGTTGGTTGCTCTCAGTCTTTTGCTAGCCTCCACTTGTGTGAGTAAGCTCTACTCATGCTTCCAACTCCCAAGAAACCAAGTTTTTCCAAAGTGTCCACTATACAATCCTATGCATGGTGTGTTACACCGTTCCAAGTATATTCTTGTTTTTATCTATCTTCTAATTAAAAACTATTTTGTTATGTGAAAACTTAGTGATTAAAGCCCACACAAACTTGATGGCACACTTTATATTCTTTGCCCCTAATAAACTTGAACCATTGTGACAACTTTGTTTTATATGCTTGCACTTATAAGTTGGAATTAGCAGAACCCGTGATGTCACGGGGAACATTTTCAACATTGCTTTGTACTTTGTACTCAGTTGATATTATGTTCTTTTGGCTATGGATGTCACCGATGTGAAATAAAGAGGGAACTTGTAAGTCCATGGAGTTTGTATTTTGTGTTAGAGAAACGCCTAGGCCGCTAGCCTAAGCCATGCCTAATCATAGTGGAAACTTGCAACATCGCCATAGTGAGCTATCTATGAAGCATCCTCAATAAAAATCTATGCATATGGTAAATAAAAAGATCGCAGAGATACTCATTGTCTGCTTGCCTTGTCATTTTGGTTATGGGATAGCTCCTGTACCATGTGCAAGGGGTACCCCGTTGGCGGTTCTCTATGATATGAAAATACTTACAATGATAAGAACTTGCAGGTGACTGAAGTTGAGTAGCATGAGGTGTGGCCCTCGTATTCAAGGGACTTGAGATTGCCAACTTATACTTTGTCAAGCATATACTCCATCTTTGTTCACTTTAACCTTAATCACTTCAAGATGCTTATGATAGGGGCAATGAGGGCTGAAAGCTAACAAGTACCATAATTTTTGGAAGCTCTTTTTGAAACTTGAAATCCCTGCTTCCTTTATGAAAGGATTTTTTCCAACGTTATTTGGGTATCCGCCTTCTACCTTTAGGCACCATTAAGAGAGCATAGTTTTCATTCTGTGTGTAGTGTTCCAAAGCTTATTGATTGATGCATATTGTGATATTACTTGTTCTTGTGATACTTATTTCTAGTCACCCTTGTGAACTTTGAAGGTTTCCTATGCATGTATTTGCTACTCTATGAGGGACAAGCTGAATGCCACTATGCCATGTTTTCTGTATATGAAACAAACAAACGTTTTTCAATGCATGTTATTCATGATCTTTGTTTATAGCCTTTCATGTTGCATGCATAGTTTCTATGTCCTATTGTTAGAAATCCATCTTTCATGCACATATTTAGAGTTCTTTGATCCCAGCTTTCAATGCTTGCAAATGGTTTGATCTTGGTTTTGATGGTGCATGTCACCTCAAAAATTATTTTTTTATCACTTACCTACTCGAGGACGAGCAGGAGTTAAGCTTGGGGATGCTTGATACGTCGGAAACGTATCTATAATTTTTGATGCTCCATGCTTGTTTAGTATCTACTTTGCTTTCTTTTTCTACACTTTTAGATGTTTTTATATCTTTTCTGGAACTAACCTATTAACAAGTTGCCACAGTGCCAGTTGCCTGTTTTATTCTGTTTTTGGTTCTAGAAAGGCAAAAAATCAATATTATCGGAATTGGACGGGACAAAAGCCAAAGTCAATAACTTTCCGTGGGGAACAAGAATCCAGAAGACATGACGGAGACGCAAGGCAGGGCGGCCAGACCCCCCTAGGCGCGGGTGGGCCCTGCCCCGCGCCTGGGTAGGGTGTAGGGCCCCTGGACGCCTCCCAGCCTCGCCTCTTCGCCTATAAGAAGCCCCTGATGCAGAAATCGTAAGCACCCGATCAATATTCCACAAAACCTTCTGTAGCTTCCGCCACCGTCATCCCTAGATTAGGGGGATCTGAAGTTCTTCCCGGCACCCTGCCGAAGGGGAGATCATCCCGGAGTCCTTCTCTCCGGTATGATGCATGAGTAGTTCCACCTTGGACTATGGGTCCATGTAGTAGCTAGGTGGTTGTATCTCCTCCTTTGTGCTTTCATGTATAGATCTTGTGATCTCCGTTCATGATCAAGATCTAATCTATTTGTAATCATGCATGTTGTGTTTGCGGGGATCCGATGGATATTGAGATTATTATGTTGGTTTCGTTAATGGTTTTGTCTTTATGATTCTATCATGTCTGTGTTGTTTGTTATCTTGCATGCTCTCCGTTGTTAGTAGCTATCTTGGCCAAGTAGTTGCTAGTGACTCCAAGAGGGGGTATTTATGCTCGATAGTGGGTTCATGCCTCTAGTTTCCAAGGGAAGTGACAGAAATCTCTTCGGTTGTAGATGTGATGTTTCTACTAGGGAGAAAAGAACGGTCTATTGTTCATGGAACATGTGGACTGTTTACCTTACATACTTTGCTTAAAGCAGTTGTATGTTGCTTGCAACTTAATACTGGAGGGGGTTCGGATGATAACCTGAAGGTGGACTTCTAGTCATAGATGCAGTTGGATGGCGGTCTATGTATCTTGTTGTATTGCCCAATCGAATCCCATAGGATCTTTCTGACTAGTATTGCATTGTTATGCCTTGCTCAGTTCCTGTCAATTGCCCTGCTGTAATTTGTTTACCCTTCATGCCATGTTGTTTATCTAAGGAGGGCACCTCTAGTGAACTATGGATCCCGGTCCAATATTTACCATTGATATATCTTCCACCGTTACTTGTTTACTTGCTGCAAACCACTATTACCTTCCACACCGTATGTTTAATTCTTTGCCTCACTGTCTACTTGGGGCAAAGTCTTGAGTTTGTGTTGTGCAGGTCTCCGCGTTGCTTGCAACACCTGTGTGATTGATACGTTGGAAACGTATCTATAATTTTTGATGCTCCATGCTTGTTTTGTATCTAATTTGCTGTAACATCCCAGCATTAGATCCTAGAAATAAGCTGAACCCAAATATGTGCATTGCATTCATGCATAGAAAATCTGAATAATTTTCGCGCTTTTGAATAAAACTTGTCAAAAGTGATTGAAGCTTCTCTTAACTTGATGGAATTGAAGTAGATCATCAAGTTGACTGCGATAAGTTTAAATATGACCTTTGCTAAAACCTTATTTTGGTTAACATGATTTGATCTAAGGGTAGATCAAAGGTAATAAATGTTAAACCCTAATACATTAATTAATGATTCATATTTGATCCTTAAGCAATCATATCCTAGTATTCAATATACAACTCATGAATACCAAGTTATAAACATAACTTAAGGAGTAGGAATGCAACAACTAAATCTTGATCTATCTTAATCTCATCTACTTATATCATGAGTATCCTGATAATACCTAACCCTACTTCTTTAGTGAGATTGAGTAGGGAAGAAACCAAATCCAGATCATTCACCATATATCTTTTTGTCCATACCAATCTTTACCATTCTTATGGGAATCATATTCCAATATCTGTTGTTCATCAATGTTGAGAAATCAACTATTGATTCACCAATTCTTAGCTTATTAATGATTGATCTATCAACTCATGTTCTTATCATAACATTCATTTTAAATCCTTTAGAGAAGGAAGTAAGAAGAGGTAAATAGAAATGCTAGCCCTAGATATCATCTATAGGATAATTGATGGAGTTAACTCACTCCTCAATGGATAGAAGGGTTATTTGGAATAAAGATATATGTGGTAACAAAGAGGATTCCTAGGATGAATCCTAAAGATGGTTACCAGTGGTAGTCCTAATCCACAGATATTTGTATCAAGTAGGTATAGTCAATGAATTATATCTCCTAATCCAATAGAGCTAAACAGAAGATAATTAGAATACAACTGTAATGCTGTATGGATGGAAGCCTTGATTAGCCAACTGGAAACCTAAGCCATAAATGATCAAAGGATTATAATGATCATGCCTTATTCACCAAGATTGAATGCTTATATCATGTATAAGTGACATTGGTGGGTAGAACATGATTAAACCCTAGTCTAGATATGTTATCCTAGGTTAGTCATGACAAGTCATATTAATATAACGTGAGGTTGGAGTATTAGATACTGGAGTCAAGTAGAGACAAGACAATATGATTAAGATGATGTTAGAGCAATATTGGATTAAAGAAGTAGTATTTTCCTCTTTGGAAATACTAAGCACTTGAGGTGAAGTAGGATTTGATGTATACATCTATTGAAGTGATATTAGTGAAGGATGATTTAGGAAGAGTATGAATGGAATTACAAGTAACTACTTGTTAGATTGGAGGTCATCAGCAGTAGAGTAGTTGATATAACCAAGTATAGATATAAAAAGATTATGAAAGCTTTAGTGTCAAACTCATTGCTTTTACAAAAGGATTCAGGAGGAGAAATTATTGAGAAGAGTATTCTTATGAAGTAAATCTCATCATGTTAACACATGATGATGGATATGAAGGAGTAGTATATCTAGGAAAGGAATTCCTTAGTTAGAAGTCCAGGATTGTGAATTATAGAATATAGAAATTCTTGGTAAACACTAAAACCTAATTCAACCAAACCTAATATCCATATCAAATGATTGATTTATCATTTTATGTCCACAATGGTTAATAGGAATATTTCCTATATCAACTTGCTTAAGCACATCTTTGTTATTTTCAACCATCATTATCATAGGTGCTTAAGAACTATCTTTATCAATTCCTTCTCATAAGTTAGCCTAGAAAAAAATTCCACTATTTAATTCTAAATGGTAATATCATTCAAGATCTTTAATAGAAAGATAATATATTTTAACCATTCATCTTTATTCACAATTATCAAGGGATATAAAGATATTAAAACTCCCATAATTCATGATAGACATTTATAATCTCAAACCTTTAACTCTTAAGTTAGTAATAATAAATTATTTATATTGCTCTTCCCTTAATTCATAGGAATAATTATTTATATTGCTCTTCCCTAAATTCATAGGAATAATATTAACCCTATTAGTACTTAGAACTTTATGTATCAAATACTTATGAAGGATCACTAAATATAAAAGTTGCCTTAATATTATGTATCAATGAGAATAAAATCTCATTAGTTAGTAGTAATACATTCTATAATAAGTTTATGAATTTTTGTCAAATTAAATTCATATTAAAGGCCCTCACAAATAATAATAGGAAAAATATCTATATAAAGAAAATAAATAAACTCTAAACAATATATAATAAAAGTTCACAAAATGAATTTAAATACATTCATTATTGCTACAATTGTTTAACAAATTAATTCTACAAATAAAACTCAAATCATTTGTGAAAATTCAAATCTAAAAATGAAACTAAATATAGAAAAGGGATAGAATCAGGAAAAACAGAAGAAACAACAAATCTGGCCCACGGCCCACATCCTCACTATCTTATCCATCGCTCACGAGCAGCCAACTGCAGCCCATCTGGCCCAAGTGCGGCTCGGCACTGGCCCGTAGCCCTTCGACCTTCTATTGCGTCGTCTTCCTCGCGACGCCGGCGACCCCACGATGCAGCGAAGCAGCTCGCTGGCGGCCACCCCGTCGTCGGCCGCATCAAGATCTGCCCCACTGTTTCTAGTCGTTTACAAGAAGCCCCGAACGCCGCCGAAGAACCCTAATTCACTTTCCCCTCTCAAATTCCTCTTTGTCTTCTCTCGGGGTCGAAACCCTAGCTTCGGGTTGCCATAATTCCAAGCTCCACCGTGCTCCGTTGATCAAGCACACGGCTTCACGTGTTTCCCTGAGTCTCCTTGCCAAAAGAATTGAGGTGGGGCGTCTTGAATCGGTGCGGCAACCTCATCTTCCCGAAGTCCGGCTGCCGTCGTCCATGTCGATTTCGGCCACGATTCACTTCTCTAAGCCCTTCTTCATACTCCTGGTGAGATTCTGAGTATCCTAGCCTCTATCAATTCGTCGCTCGCTCACCCTATTGACCTACCTGCATGCGCCTGAGCCGCCCCGCCGTGCAAGCTCGTCGCCGGAGCAACTCCGGTGACCATTCCTGAGCGGCGCAACCTTTGTGAGGCTCAACATGGAGCACTGAGTCGAACACGACCAACCCCACGTGATCGCGTGCTCTCAATCCGAAGATCGAATCGGGATCTGAGGATCATCCTTGGGGTGATGTCAGCGTGACATCACGCTGATGTCATATTCCATTTTATTTATCATTTCATAAAAATTGTGTTATTGTTTCTGTAATAAATTAAAACTATAGATATGACGTGGCATAGACCCCACCAGTCAGTGACTGGGGGTAAGTATCGACCTAGTAATAAAAACTTTTCACCCCATGCTGACATCAGCAGTACATCATAAACTACTTAGTTTATTAATTCTAGAAATTAAACAAAATGATTCAATCTTATAAAATCAATAACTTTTGTTTTATAATTTAGAAAAATATGTTTAATATATGAAAATTCTCAGAAAAATAAAATCTACAACTTAAAACAAATATCAAATATTATTATGATGATTATTTAAATAAATATTATTTAATAAAAGTTTTATAAGTAATAATACTTTGATAAATCATATTTTAATAATGGTAAAATTTAAAAATATAAATAAAATACTGAAAATCTTGGAAAAATAAGAATTATAATTTAAAACTATAATCATGCATTATTACTCCACTTAATCAAATATTTGTTATTTATTAAGTCTTTATAAAGTAATAAGTATTATAAAAATCATATCTTATTATTTATAAATCACAAAAATAAGTGTAATATACCATAATGATCACAAAAATAATACCTATATGTTAAACATATAATATTCCACTTTTAAGTTAAATAAAAATTCAAACACTTTAACAACTTGAATTTAAACCCTTCCCTTAATTAATAATTCATATAAAGGAAAATAAAATTTCTTAATAATTCTAAAAAATTAGTCAATTGAGTCTAATAAATAGTATTAGTCTTAAATGTTGGTAGTGTGCATTCAAAATGATTTAAAAGACTTTAAATACAATTTTATTAAATTATCTCTCAACCATTAATGTAGATTATTTTATAAAAGAATCCTTATCCAATCTAAAATCTCCAAGAATAATTATAATGAGATAAAACCCATTCCTTTACTTTAACCACAAGTTTATAAACAAATGAAAACACTATAGTGAGTTCATAAGTAGTAAATAATATTGTTTACTTATTCACAAACCTTAACCACACCCTTATAGGGAGATAAATCCCTTTATACATTTATAATGTAAAGAAACCACTACCAAATAAAAGTAATACCATTCTTAAGTAACTTTAAAGAAACATTATGAAGTGAACAAGGTATAATTATAACCAGCATTACACCTAAAGTCCATCTATGTTTTAAAGTTAACTTTAGTCTACCAGTTTAAGATGAAGTACACAGAAACAAAGGTCATTATTACATCGTCATTCCAGAGATAACATAGTCTTTTACAACTCTATAACCATAGGCCAGTACAAGCGTTTAACTTAACAATATAAACAAAAGTCTTCATCTTCATGTGCCACAGGCAAGCATGTTGACTGTAGACTCATAACCCTAATCCTCATCAGAGTAACCTGCAACATCACAAGTTACAGCCACAGTGGGTCAATACATTAGAATAGTATTGGCAAGTGATACCTTAGTAGATTAATAGTATCTAACTTCTACATGAATTTGGCTAAGTGTAGCTTAGGCTTGCTTTGCTCAAAATAAGTTTTACCTATCAGTTGAAAAACACTAAGTTTTTGTTTGGCAAAAACACCCAAGGAACCACCAATAGAAATTGGTGAACCTTCACCCTTGTTCAACCACAAGTTTTAACTTAGAAAATTGGGATGAGGAGATTCTTGATAGCTTCCATGTCTTGATGCTCAAATTGTCCATTGTCGGGGACACGACTAAGTACTTAGTTTCTTCCTTCTGCAGAGGTGGTGCACTTTCCCCACGAGACTTGATTTTCACCAAGACAGGACCTTTCAGAAGCCTTCCCTTAGACCAAATGGATGCGTTCCAACCTATCACCCACTACCACCAACTGTCCAAGTGGCTAAGTTATTGCAACCTATATGATCCAGGCAGAGCCCATAATGCCATGTGGCTGCACTAGAAGCTTCTTAACATATGGAATCTCAAATCCCTTTGTTCCTGGGTGGCATTCCACAAGTGAGATACACAAGGTTCACCAGTCCCCTGGCCTTGTGTAACCACTCAACATAAACCAATCCACCATTCCACCCAGGTGATTCATTCACTTAGTTGTTTTATTAAGCAAAACATAAGTCAAAGACTTAGAAATATTTTCCATAGCATGTGCATATAATCCACCCTTGGTTGCTACTAGCTAGGCTAAGCATGGAAATAGTAAGTATCTTAACTTAGAGAAAATTCTAACAATTCTACAACTACTAGGATTTCCCAAGCATGGCATATAGATACTTAGCAAAAATATTCATGCAAGCCCTATACAAAATATTTCTAATGCAAAGTCAAAATATTGGGACAAAAGTATGAAGCACCACTTGCCTTGGTAGTTGGGGGAGTAACAACAATCCTCACAGTCACAATCACCACTAGCACCAAAATCTACACATAAAATGATAGCACCAAATTCACATATTAAAATAAACAAGCAAAAATATATGAATGCATGCAAATGACATGTGATGATTTTTCTAAACCCAATCAAGACAATTAAAATAGTACTGATCATTAAACTAAACAATTACACATCACATGAACTTTATTTGGCTTTTAAAACATTTTCCAATTAATTTTTATACACAAAATAAGCCTACAAATGTCTCTGCAAAAACAACTAATTTTACAGAAGAATTTCATTAAACAAAGTACATGGTTGGATAGAATTCTTTTTCCTGATTCCATTGATATAAAATTTGCAAAATTTGGACGTGTGGATCAAAAGTTATGAATTTTGCAAGTTTGAACATCTAATAGATTCAAAAACATAATTTAAATCTAAAACCCAGACACATGGGCGTGTCTGATTGACCCGTACCGGTTCGGTCGGATCGATCAACGTGGGCCGTTGGATGTAAGTGACAGTGCACGGCCAGATATGCACGTACCGCTTCGCTTAAGTGATCTAATCCTACGCGTCAGATCTAGATCTAACGGCCTAAATCGAACAAACCAAAAACGAGCGGCGCTGCGATGGTGATGCGGCGGCGGCGCTACTGGCGACGGCAGAACGGCGATTCCAGCGAGTCCTAGGGGTGGTGAAGATGCTTACCAGACTCGCACGCGCACGAGGGAGCTCAACGTGGTCGCGGTTGGGCAGAGGGCGTGCTGTAGCGGGGCCTAGGGCTCGTCGGAGTTGCTGTTGGCATCGGGTCCTTGCAGACGAGGTCGTTGCCAAGGCTCTGGATCGCCCTAGCACGAGCCAGTGGTGTCAGTAGCTGTGCAAGGACAAGGCGAATCTGATCGTATGCATGCGAGGTCAAGGGGCGCTCAGTAGTTACCGTAATCGATCGCCGGAGTTGAGCGGCGGCTCTGTCGCTTGCAGGCGTGAATGGGAACGGAGGCCTGGGTCATGCGCAGCCAAACGAATGATGTCAGAAGATGCACAAGGTCACAAGGAACACGCTCGTTTGAACTAGAAGGACAGGGGTGGTCAGGCTCACCGGAATTTCGTCGTCGGAGTTCGTCGGTACTGCGGCGGTGTAAGAGCAATTGTGGGCAGCCTGGTGGCGGAGCGAGCGAGTTGAGTGAGGGGAAATGAGCGACGTGGGGAGGTGGTTAAATAGCCAGAGCGGGGACGAGAATCACGCGCTGTATCAATGGGATTTAAGCCGAGATTAATCGCGGCGTCACTGCGGGGAGGTAACGACGGAGCGGGTCGTCGCGCGGTGATTGAGGACGATGTTGACGGGGCAGGTGGGTCCAAGGCGTCAGCGAGTGGGTGTGTGCGAGCTGGGTGTGTGCGAGCTGGGTGAGAAACAGAGGAAGGGGGAAAACCCGGGTGGGCTGGTTACTGGGCTAGGTCAGCTGCTGGGCCGAATAAGTGGCACCGGCCCTTTCTGTTTTCTTTTATTCTTTTCCAATTCTATTTTGATTTTCTGAATTCATTTTCAAATGTTTTTCATATGTGTTTGAATTCAAACTTGTTTTGAATTTTTATAAAGTGGACCATACACATATTTGACTATAGAACAAAGTTGTTCACTCAGAAATACATTGGCCCATTGGATTTTGAAATAAACCAAGCTTTAATTATTTATTTACAATAGGCATATGAATGGTTTGAATTCATATTTTTGTTTTGAAAACTTTGACCAAGCTTTAGAATTATCAAACAAACCTATGTTCAAAACTTTACTGATTAAAACAAGTATTTTCTCATTGGAAAGTAATAGTAAGGCCATTGCCTTGCTTACATAAAATAATAGACACAAATGCTTCTGTTTTTGAAAACTTATTTGAAAATGATTCTAAAATAATTATGGATGCATGAATGATATGCAAACTTTGAAATCATGATTTTTGGGATGTTACAACACTATTTTTGATAATAATGTGAACTATTGGTTACTAATCTAGGGTGATCAGCTACTATTAAATCTGGCAGTTGGAATACCATTGTTCGGGACTATATCACCTAGGATTTAACAACCAATGTCGCCAGTGATTCTTGCGCCGTATATTACGCGTTGACCATGATATTTGGAATGGGACGGAGAAGTCAGCTGTATCTTTTCCCTCTCGCATGGAGCCAGATGTGCGGGTCGTGGCTGTTATCACTCCTAGTGTGCATATTAATTGGTAATTCGTAGAGGATATGCAGCATATGGGTGGGAGCCCTCAACGTCCCACGATAGTTCCAGCATCTGAACGGTTTGTATTGCCTATTGCCGTAATTCAATAGGTGGGCATGGCATACACCAAGGAGACATGCGGGGTCACGGAGAAGGCAGTGATTGGCTTGGATCTTAGGTTGGGCCTCAAACCAAGGAAGTTTGAACGGGAACATAATCCCGTCCGTGCAACAAAGCCTAAGGTATCTCATGGGTAAAGTGACGCACCTCTGCAGAGTGTAAAAACTATAACTTGTTACTCCCTGAAGGAGCTACAAACGCGGCGGGAAAGGAACTCCATGGAAGTTCTGGTAAACCCGTGAAGGCTGACGGACATAGCTTTTCAGAATAAAAGCAACCTTTGAAGAAATGTTTACAAAAACTTGCATTGCCTATGACCTATGGTATGTGGCTGTAGATATAGTGCATCAAAAACTCCTTTTCTAGTGAACTTGCTGAGTACGCTCGTACTCAAAGTATCTTCTTAACCCTTGCTAGGTTCTAAAGCCAGTACAAATGATGTCTACATCAAGTTATGCTCCAGGAATCATCATCAAAAGCTAAAAGTTCTTCAAGGAAGTCAAGGAAGTCAACATATACATCAACTCAAGTGTAGACGAAGTTATTGATTAGATAGGAATGCAATCTCTAGCCATAGAACCCATTTCTATAGCATATTGCAATAACAGCAATGCAAGCCCCAATAGTTTAGATACTAGTAGTATAATAGATTTGAGTTGATTATTTATAATTCTTCTTTGTAAGAAGTTTCTTTCTCTCTCTTTAACCTAGAGTGTTCTCTGGATCTTGTATAAAGAGTTGAGTTGTAACCTATAGTCATGTCTTGGACCTGCTGTGTTTCTGTTGTACTACTCTGAGGGATGTAATACTAGTGACCGGTGTTTCATTGGTGTTATGTCAACGACTATAGTGTACTACATCATGTAGTGGTATGTTGGGTCACCGCAGTTGGTATCAGAGCATATGCTTTGACCTTAGGATTAAAACCCTTTTAGGAAGATATGTAGGTTGGATAGTGACTGTAGGAGCCTTCTTATCTAAACCAAATATTCTTATGACTTGTGATGAGTATCCACTTGAGGATAATCTTGTCACACCTAAGTCAGATGCTTAAGTCATTCTTTCTTAGGAGTAATTATTTATCTTTTCTCAAGTATAATGCTCTTTAGTGTCCTCTGAGGGAGACATAAACCACCAAGATACTGTAGGAAAGTGTAAGCCATCAAATGAAGTAGTCTTAATGGTGTAGCCTAATCCTAGAATTTAAGTAAGAACAGTAAAATCCTAGTGTCAGTTGATAACCAAAGACAACATGATGAATATCATTCGGATAAAGGTTGATGTAATGAGTAGTAATCAAGTGGGATTCACTTGAGAATTCTACATGATGGAGTGAAATTAGGTCAAGACTGAATGACAGTACAGTAAGAAATAAAGTCATCATGATGTGAGTAGCTCTTAAATCATGATGTATAGTTAGACATAACCAGATCATGGTGAGATTAGCTCCGAAACCATGATGTAAGTGTCAGTATGACAAGTACTTAGTGAATTATCTTGGAGTAGAAGTAAGATAATAACATGGTAGAACTATGATAGAAGTCATAGATGCTGGAAATTTCCAATAATCTTTGGTTTAAGTTAGCAAATAGAATCTGATTAGTCATTTGGAGTGATCATGTGAGGTTAGTTTACTAATAAAGAAAGGTTTGATATAGTTAATCATTCCAAAGGTGAGACCAAAGGTTAGTTAAAACCAAATTGAGACCACTTTGTTTAAGATTATCCTGTTGCACTTGAGCAATTGGGTAAATATTGAGATAAAGAATAGTTTGGCTCTATGTGCTAAGTATCACAATGTAAACCTATATGAGGAGGTGTCATATACTACACAACTAAGCCTGAAGTCTAGAGATAATATACTCAACTACTATATTCCGGGCTTAGAATATTATGGTTATATGAACCACATTTGGATTTATTTGTTTTTTCTTGGATCTTCTTGATTGACTAGATATGTACATGAAGTCTGACTTGGTGTGCAAATGCATGTTGCAACATCCAGTTATTACTTGATGTTATAGACCTAGATAGAAACGGGAATTCATGTAAGGGAGTGACGATTTTCAAAGACCAAGATGAAGACTTACATGAAGAATGAAACCAAGTGTAAGGAGTATCAACTCAATTTGGAGGATGGATCAAGCTCAGGTTATTCTTAGCCAGTAATAAGAAGAAAGTCTAGTGTAGAAAATACATGGAGCAACAAGAAGTGATGAACTTAAGGTTCAATCAAAATAGGTAATTTTGCTAAGAAGTCAATGGAGTAATTATACAAGTTCATGGAAGTATCATGAATAGATACAAAGAAGTAGCTTTGGAACCAAAATGGTATTCAAGCTTTGACAATTCAGAGAGAATGCCAGAGGTATGTCGGAAACCATAGGGTAATACATACACCCTAGGATAGTCCGCAACTGGTAAATATCCGCAGCTGGTATTTGATCCACAGTTGGTATCTTGTCCGTAGCCGGTGTTGGTTGACATAGTTAACCAGATCATCTTAATGGTTGCATAAAGAGCATAAAACTTGGCCTAAGCTAAGTGAGACCTAAAGGAGTATAAAACTTAAGTGACCGTCTTTCGAGACTCTTCGCGAAAATTGAACTATCAAATAAAAAATGTCCAAATAGTAAGTAAGATAAATAATGCTGAAAGATTCACTTCGGAGATCCACAATTGTGTGGATACATCATACAATCTTTCATAAGAACAAATTAGGTAAAGTATAAGCTGAACAAAGACCAATATTCTATTTATAAAAATCAAGAAATACTTTATAATGTAGTTTAGAGACCATTAGTAAACCCTAAGGGGGAGAGTAAACAATTTGTGGAAGTATTGTTATCTGACTTTCCAAGTAAAGGTTGGAGAGGAAATACTAACCTATGCCAATATTAAGCCTTATTTTCATAAGGTTAAAAGAAGATCATAATTATAGAAGTACTTAAGATAGTAACAAAAGATTTTCTAAAAGCCCGATAAGGCAAAAGCTTGAAGTAATAAAATGGAATAGTCCTAACAGACTAATTCTAAAAGAAACAACTTTTAAGTGATCCTTAAGAGGTAAGAAAGCACATCCAATTGGGCATGTGTAGAGAATAAGAAATTCCGATGGGTATGGACTAAATGTGTTCAAATCCAATCTTCGGAAGGACTACCAGTACAACTCATACAATGATAAATCAAAGATTAGTCTTTTGACTATAACTATTGGCTAATAAAAATTTAAAACCCCATTTTAGTGAGACTTCCTATACCTTACACAGTATAGTAAGAAAGTTTATGATTAAATAAAAGGAGTTGGATTAGGATACCTAATTAGGTTAAGGAATGAAAGAAAAGACTCCTATTTAAGGAGTTCATAATAAGGGAAAATCCCTAAGGTACTAAAAGTAAAAGAAATTTTGGAGTATAGGAGACAACAGGATTAAAATTGCCAAGTATGGTAGGAATTCAAGGAAAGGATCTAGATATGGGATATTATAATTATTCCCATTGAGGTTACCATGGAGCAGAGACCTATCGTAATCATTGTAAGACAATTCCTTACTCCAAAACATGAGAGTACGTGAACTTCGAGGACGAAGTTTATTTTAAGGGGGAGAGTCTGTAACATCCCAGCA
The DNA here is from genome assembly GCA_916181665.1 of Avena sativa. NCBI lineage: Eukaryota > Viridiplantae > Streptophyta > Magnoliopsida > Poales > Poaceae > Avena > Avena sativa. The sequence goes on along the minus strand of OV702280.1, from coordinate 384,253,563 downwards.
TTAGAGCCTAGAAATAAGATGAACCTAGATATGTGCATTGCATTTATGCATAGAAAATCCGAATAATTTTTGCGCTTTTGAATAAAACTTGTCAAAAGTGATTCAAGCTTCTCTTAACTTGATGGAATTGAAGTAGATCATCAAGTTGCCTGCGATAAGTTTCAATATGACCTTTGATAAAACCTTATTTTGGGTAACATGATTTGAACTAAGGGTAGATCAAAGGTAATAAATGTTAAACCCTAAAAACATTACTTAATGATTCATATTTGATCCTTAAGCAATCATATCCTAGTATTCAATATACAACTCATGAATACCAAGTTATAAACATAACTTAAGGAATAGGAATGCAACAACTAAATCTTGATCTATCTTAATCTCATCTACTTATATCATGAGTATCCTGATAATACCTAACCCTACTTCTTTAGTGAGATTGAGTAGGGAAGAAACCAAATCCAGATCATTCACCATATATCTTTTTGTCCATACCAATCTTTACCATTCTTATGGGAATCATATTCCAATATCTGTTGTTCATCAATGTTGAGAAATCAACTATTGATTCACCAATTCTTAGCTTATTAATGATTGATCTATCAACTCATGTTCTTATCATAACATTCATTTTAAATCCTTTAGAGAAGGAGGTAAGAAGAGGTAAATAGAAATGCTAGCCCTAGATGTCATCTATAGGATAATTGATGGAGTTAACTCACTCCTCAATGGATAGAAGGGTTATTTGGAATAAAGATATATGTGGTAACAAAGAGGATTCCCAGGATGAATCCTGAAGATGGTTACCAGCGGTAGTCCTATTGTATAAAGTAGGTATAGTCAATGAATTATATCTCCTAGTCCAATAGAGCTAAACAGAAGATAATTAGAATACAACTGTAATGTTATATGGATGGAAGCCTTGATTAGCCAACTGGAAACCTAAGCCATAAATGACCAAAGGATTATAATGATCATGCCTTATTCACCAAGATTGAATGCTTATATCATGTATAAGTGACATTGGTGGGTAGAACATGATTAAACCCTAGTCTAGATATGTTATCCTAGGTTAGTCACGACAAGTCATATTAATATAATGTGAGGTTGGAGTATTAGATACTGGAGTCAAGTAGAGACAAGACAATATGATTAAGATGATGTTAGAGCAACATTGGATTAAAGAAGTAGTATTTTCCTCTTTGGAAATACTAAGCACTAGAGGTGAAGTAGGATTTGATGTATACATATATTGAAGTGATATTAGTGAAGGATGATTTAGGAAGAGTATGAATGGAATTACAAGTAACTACTTGTTAGATTGGAGGTCATAAGCAGTAGATTAGTTGATATAACTAAGTATAGATATAAAAAGATTATGAAAGCTTTAGTGTCAAACTCATTGCTTTTACAAAAGGATTCAGGAGGAGAAATTATTGAGAAGAGTATTCTTGTGAAGTAAAGCTCATCATGTTAACACATGATGATGGATATGAAGGAGTAGTATATCTAGGAAAAGAATTCCTTAGTAAGAAGTCCAGGATTGTGAATTATGGAATATAGAAATTCTTGGTAGACACTAAAACCTAATTCTATAACCAAACCTAAAATCCATATCAAATGATTGATTTATCATTTTATGTCCACAATGGTTAATAGGAATATTTCCTATATCAACTTACTTAAGCACATCTTTGTTATTTTCAACCATCATTATGTAGGGGTTCGTAGCATGGAAAACAAAAATTTTCTATCGCATACAAACAAACAAGCCAAGATCTATCTACTAGATTGTAGCAACGAGTCGATGGAATAACTCACCCTCGAAGATTCCAAAGTGTTTAACGAGAGCAGATTCTCGTGGGTGATGTAGTCGTACTCTTTCCGATCTCAAGATCGCGTAGACGATCCTTCCGGCGCCACGTTCCAGCAGCGCTCCCGCAGTCGGTCACACGTTCGGTACTCGACGAAGACCTTCCTCTCCCTTGTTCCAGCAGGCAGCGGAGGTTGTAGCACTCTCCTCGCGATTCCGGCAGCACAACGGCGTGGTACCGGAAGTAGAGGGGAAATCCCGCAGGGCTTCGCCTTAAGCCGGTGCGAGTATGGTGGAGCTTATGAGAGAGGCTATTAGTGGTCTAGTAATTAGACACACCAATTAGAGGGCTCTAAACCAATTAGAAGGCTCTAAACCGCTGGCTAAAGCAATTAGAAGCTCTAAACCAAAACGGCTCTAAACCGGAAATTTAGAGGTGGAAACTTGTGTCTAGGAGGGGAGCCCTGCCCCTCCTTATATAGGTGGGAGGGGGTGGCGCGCCAGGGGAGGGAGGGAGTCCCTCCCCAACTCGGCCTAGGGCTGGCGCCGGCTTGGAGGAGTGGGACTCCTCCTCCAAGTTGGTTCCAACTCCTCTTGCTTGTTTCCCACAGTTTCTTGTTTTGGCAGTTTGACTTTCAAACTGGACATTTGACTTTTCTGTTTTAGGATTCAATTTAATCCTATATTTGGGACAGCAAGAACACTTAGTACATGATGCAATCATTCCAATATGTAATGACACATTCATGTACCCCTTCCCCCCCGGAGTGCCGGACAATCCGGAACCTTCTAGAACATTCCCGATGAAAACACCGGAATCATTCCCGAACTCCGAAACGGGACTTTCCTTATATGAATCTTATTCTCCGGACCATTCCGGATCACCTCGTGATATCCCGGATCCCATCCGAGACTCCGAACAACATTCGGTCTCTTTCTCACAATACCATAACTACTCAAACAACGTCGAATCCTTAAGTGTGTCTCCCTACGGTTCGTGAATTATGCGGACATGATCGAGACACTTCTCCGAACAATAACCAATAGAGGAATCTGGAAATTCATATGGCTCCCACATATTTCTACGATTACTTTGCGATCGAATGAACCACTTACATACGATACCAATTTCCCTTTGTCACACGATATGTTACTTATCCGAGGTTATGATCGTCGGTATCTCTGTATACCTAGTTCAACCTCGTTACTGATAAGTACTCTTTTCTCGTTCCCGTGATATGTGATCCCTTGTGACCAAGTCACATGCTTGCAAGCTAATTGGATGACATTCCACCGAGAGGGCCCAGAGTATATCTATCCGTCATGTGGATGGACAAATCCCACTCTTGATCCATGTGTTTCAACCAATACTTTCCAAACACTTAATGCCACCTTTATAGCCACCCAGTTACGGTGTGGTGTTTGATGTCATCAAAGCATCCATCCGGTAAAGGTGATATGCATGATCTCATGGTCGAAGGAATTAGGTTACTATGTATCAGAAAGCATATAGCAATTGAACTATTGAAATGACTTGATCTTCATGCTACGCTTGTCTATAGGAGTATGTCCACCATATCATTCTCCTAACGATATGATCTTGTTGTTGATAACATCTCAATGTTCATGATATGGAAACCACAATCATTTAATCAACCAACAAGCTAGTGAAGTATAGAGGCTATACTAGGGACTTCAAATTAAGTTTACAATTCACACAAGTATTAATGTTTCCTTGTTAATACTATTATAGCATGAATATAAACATTTATCATAAACACAAAGATATAATAATAACTACATTTATTATTGCCTCTAGGGCATATCTCCAACAGTCTCCCACTTGCACTAGAGTCATCTAATCTAGATTACATGGTAATATACCGAACACCCATGGCAGTTTGGTGTTGGTCATGTTTTGCCCTCGGGAGAGGTTTAGTCAACGGATCCGCCACATTCAGATCTGTGTGTACTTTGCAAATGTTTATATCCCCATCCTGGATATGTTCTCGAATAGCATGAAAACGCAGCTTGATATGCTTCAGCTTCTTGTGTGACCTTGGTTCTTGCGCATTGGCTATGGCGCCCATGTTATCACAGTAGATAGACATTGGGTCCAGCGCACTTGGAACCACACCCAGCTTTGTAATGAACTCTTTCATCCATATCGCTTCTTGTGAAGCCTCTGAAGCAGCCATGTATTCCGATTCAGTTGAAGATCTCGCCACAACGCTTTGCTTTGCACTCCTCCAGCTAACTGCTGCACCATTCAAAATAAATACGTACCCAGATTGTGATTTAGAATCATCTGGATCGGTGTTCCAACTAGCATCGGTGTAACCATTAACAACGAGCTGTTCATCACCTCCATAAGAAAGAACCATATCCTTAGTTCTTCTCAAGTACTTAAGGATGTTTTTGACCGCTGTCCAATGATCCACTCCTGGATCACTTTGATATCTGCTAGTTAAACTAACAGCATATGCAATGTCGGGTCTAGTACATAGCATGGCATACATTAGAGATCCTATGGCTGAGGCATAGGGAGTTTTACTCATCTTTTCTCTATCTTCTGCCGATGTTGGACTTTGAGTTTTACTCAAGGTCGTATTGGGCAACATGGGCAAGAACCCTTTCTTGCTTTCTTCCATTCCAAACTTCTTTAGAACTTTGTCCAAATATGTACTCTGTGACGATGATATTTGGCGTTTCAATCTATCTCTATAAATCTTTATGCCTAATATGTAAGCTGCTTCGCCAAGATCCTTCATTGAAAAACTATTATTCAAATATTCCTTGACACTATTAAGAAGGTCTACATCATTCCCAATCAACAATATGTCATCCACATACAGTATTAAGAATGCTACAGAGCTCCCACTCACTTTCTTGTAAATACAAGCTTCTCCATAAGTTTGTATAAAACCAAAACTTTTGATTACCTTATCAAAACGTTGATTCCAACTTCGGGATGCTTGCTTCAATCCATAGATGGACCGTTGAAGCTTGCATACCTTGTTAGCATCTTTAGGATCGACAAAACCTTTGGGTTGCATCATATACAACTCTTCATCAATGTCTCCATTGAGGAATGCTGTTTTGACATCCATCTGCCATATCTCATAATCATAATATGCAGCGATTGCTAACATAATCCTCACAGACTTTAGCTTCGCTACTGGTGAGAAAGTCTCATCGTAGTCAACTCCTTGAATTTGTCGAAACCCTTTTGCGACAAGTCGAGCTTTATAGACAGTAACATTACCATCAGCATCTGTTTTCTTCTTGAAAATCCATTTGTTCTCGACAGCCTTTCAGCCATCCGGTAAGTCCACCAAAGTCCATACTTGGTTTTCGTACATGGATCCAATCTCGGATTTCATGGCTTCTTGCCATTTATTGGAATCTGGGCTCATCATCGCTTCCTCATATGTCTCGGGGTCATCGGTGTTGTCCACCACCATGACATTCATAACGAAACCATACCAATCTGGAGTGGTACGAGTTCTCGTTGACCTCCGAGGCTCTGTAGTAACTTCAACCGAAGTTTCATGATCACCATCATTAGCTTCCTCTCTTATTGGTGCAGGCACCACAGGAACTTCTTCCGGTGCTGCGCTACTCGCAATTTCGAGAGAAGGTTCGACAACCTCGTCGAGTTCTACTTTCCTTCCAGTCACTTCTTTCGAGAGAAATTCCTTCTCTAGAAAGGATCCATTCTTGGCAACAAAGATTTTGCCTTCGGATCTATGATAGAAGGTATAACCAATAGTTTCCTTCGGGTATCCTATGAAGACGCATTTTTCCGCTTTGGGTTCAAGCTTGTCCGGCTGTAACTTTTTTACATAGGCTTCGCATCCCCAAACTTTAAGGAATGACAATTTAGGTTTCTTCCCAAACCATAATTCATACGGTGTCGTTTCAACGGATTTAGATGGTGCCCTATTTAAAGTGAATGCGGCTGTTTCTAATGCATAACCCCAAAATGATAGCGGTAAATCTGTAAGTGACATCATAGAACGAACCATATCTAAGAGAGTTCGATTACGACGTTCGGACACACCATTACGCTGTGGTGTTCCCGGCGGTGTCAATTGTGAAAGTATTCCGCACTTCTTTAAATGCTCGCCAAACTCGTAACTTAGATATTCACCTCCACGATCAGAACGTAGAAATTTAATCTTCTTGTTACGTTGATTCTCTACCTCACTTTGAAACTCCTTAAACTTCTCGAAAGTTTCGGACTTATGTTTCATGAAATAGATATACCCATATCTACTCAAATCATCTGTGAAGGTAAGAACATAACGATAACCACCGCGCGATGCTACACTCATTGGACCACACACATCGGTATGTATGATTTCCAATAAGTCCGTAGCTCGCTCCATCATACCAGAAAATGGAGTCTTAGTCATTTTACCCATCAGACATGCTTCGCATCTTTCAAGTGATTCAAAATCAAGTGATTCAAGAAGTCCATCGGAATGGAGTTTCTTCATACGTTTCACTCCAATGTGACCAAGACGACAGTGCCACATATAGGTCGAATTATCGCTTGATTTCAAACGTTTAGCTTCAATGTTATTAAGATGTGTATTTCTACTATCGAGATTCAATAAGAATAGACCATCTATCAAAGGTGCATGTGCGTAAAACATATTACTCATATAAATCGAACAACCATTATTCTCTGATTTAAACAAGTAACCGTCTCGCAATAAACAAGATCCTGATATAATGTTCATGCTCAACGCAGGCACTAAATAACAATTATTTAAGTATAAAACTAATCCCGATGGTAGATGAAGAGGTAGCGTGCCGACCGCGATCACATCAACCTTTGATCCGTTTCCCACGCGCATCGTCACCTTGTTCTTCGCTAGCTTCCGTTTATTCTACAGCACCTGTTTCGAGTTACAAATATGAGCAACCGAACCAGTATCAAATACCCAGGCACTACTACGAATACTAGTGAGATACACATCAATAACATGTATATCAGATATACCTTTCTTCTTGATGTTGCCGTTCTTCAAATCCGCCAAGTACTTTGGGCAATTCCGCTTCCAGTGACCTACTCCCTTGCAGTAAAAGCACTCAGTTTCAGGCTTTGGTCCAGCCTTGGTTTTCTTCGTCGGCGTGGTAACTTTCTTACCACCCTTCTTGAAGTGTCCCTTTTGCTTAGACTTGCCCTTCTTGAATTTGGTGGTCTTATTGACCATCAACACTTGGTGCTCTTTCTTGATCTCCACTTCTGCAGATTTTAACATGGCAAATAGTTCTGGCAACTCTTTGTTCATGTTCTGCATGTTGTAGTTCATCACAAAGTTCCTGTAACTTGGTGGCAATGACTGGAGGACGCGGTAAACCCCCAAAGCATTAGGAATCACTATACCCAAGCTTTGAAGTTTGTTTGCGTGCCCAGACATCTTAAGCACATGCTCACTGACGGAGCTGCCCTCTTCCATCTTGCAGTTAAAGAACTTTTCAGAAGCTTCATAACTTTCAATTGCCGCATGAGTCTCAAAAATTAATTTGAGATCCTCGACAATATCATATGGGTCTGACTCTTCAAACCTTTTCTGAAGCTCCGATTCTAAACCATACAAGATAGCACACTGAACTATGGAGTACTGATTCTTCCGAGCGAGGTAAACATTCTTTACTTCATCGGGAGCATCAGCTGCAGGTGGGTCACCCAGCGGTGCATCCAGCACATAGGTCAAATTACCAGCTGTGAGGACAATCCTCAAATTGCGGAACCAATCCGCGAAGTTGCTTCCATTGTTTTTCAACTTTTCTTTCTCTAGGAACGCATTAAAATTGATGGTAGGGGCTGCCATTGATCTACAACATATTTGCAATAGTTTAGACTAAGTTTATGACAAATTGAGTTCAAATTAATTAATGAAATTAAACTAGGTGAACTCCCACTCAAAACAACATCCCTCACATTGTTTTAGTGATCACATGAACCAAATCCACTACATCAACACCGATCATCACGAGAGTTGATATAGTTTCAATGGCGAACAATCGACATGTTCATCATATCTACTATATGATTCATGCTTTACCTTTCGGTGATCCGTGTTCCTGAGGCCATGTCTGTACATGCTAGGCTCGTCAAGATCAAACCTTAGCTACCGCATAAGCAAATCTGGCTTGCTTACGTTGTATTCACCCGCGGAATCAAAGACACCCGATCATCACGTGGTGCTTTGAAGCAGCAAGCTTTGGCAACGGTGCATACTAAGGGTGAACACTTTAGAACTTGAAATTTATGTGCATGAGGGATCATCTTATAATGCTACCGTCGTCCACTAAGCAATACAAGATGCATAAAGGATTAACATCACATGCAATTCATAATATGTGATATGATATGGCCTTTCTGCTTTGTGCTTCCGATCTCCATCTTCAAGCACGAACATGATCTCCATCATCACCGGCATAGCATCAAGGTCAATGACGCTTCTTCATGGTTGTCGTCCACCAGCTTCAACTATTACAACTATTTTGAATAGACACGCAGGTCTTAACAGAAATTAAAGACAACCATATGGCTCCTGCCGGTTGCCAACTTACAATAAGGAACATTGCATACATCAAATATAATCACAATCATGGCCATATCACATCACTGCACACCCCTGCAAAACAAAGTTAGACGCCTCTACTTTCTTTGCATATTTTACGTGGTTTGGGGCTTTCAATAAGTGTCGTTCTAACTTACGAACAGGAACCACAACATTGATACTAGCATTGTTGATCGCCCGTTGTAAATTGGATCTTAACTATGCTAGGAGAAACAGGCACCCGCAAAGCCACTTATGCAATACAAGTTACATGTCAAGCGTGGAGCAAGTCTCATGAACGATGTCATGTAAGGTTAGCCCGGGCCACTTCATCCCAACATACCGCAAGATGCAAAGTACACAAAAAGCAATCTACAATAAAAGCATCAACGCCCACAATGACCATTGTGTTCTACTCGTGCAACAGATCTACATATAGACACGGCTCTGATACCACTGTAGGGGTTCGTAGCATGGAAAACAAAAATTTTCTATCGCATACAAACAAACAAGCCAAGATCTATCTACTAGATTGTAGCAACGAGTCGATGGAATAACTCACCCTCGAAGATTCCAAAGTGTTTAACGAGAGCAGATTCTCGTGGGTGATGTAGTCGTACTCTTTCCGATCTCAAGATCGCGAAGACGATCCTTCCGGCGCCACGTTCCAGCAGCGCTCCCGCAGTCGGTCACACGTTCGGTACTCGACGAAGACCTTCCTCTCCCTTGTTCCAGCAGGCAGCGGAGGTTGTAGCACTCTCCTCGCGATTCCGGCAGCACAACGGCGTGGTACCGGAAGTAGAGGGGAAATCCCGCAGGGCTTCGCCTTAAGCCGGTGCGAGTATGGTGGAGCTTATGAGAGAGGCTATTAGTGGTCTAGTAATTAGACACACCAATTAGAGGGCTCTAAACCAATTAGAAGGCTCTAAACCGCTGGCTAAAGCAATTAGAAGCTCTAAACCAAAACGGCTCTAAACCGGAAATTTAGAGGTGGAAACTTGTGTCTAGGAGGGGAGCCCTGCCCCTCCTTATATAGGTGGGAGGGGGTGGCGCGCCAGGGGAGGGAGGGAGTCCCTCCCCAACTCGGCCTAGGGCTGGCGCCGGCTTGGAGGAGTGGGACTCCTCCTCCAAGTTGGTTCCAACTCCTCTTGCTTGTTTCCCACAGTTTCTTGTTTTGGCAGTTTGACTTTCAAACTGGACATTTGACTTTTCTGTTTTAGGATTCAATTTAATCCTATATTTGGGACAGCAAGAACACTTAGTACATGATGCAATCATTCCAATATGTAATGACACATTCATGTACCCCTTCCCCCCCGGAGTGCCGGACAATCCGGAACCTTCTAGAACATTCCCGATGAAAACACCGGAATCATTCCCGAACTCCGAAACGGGACTTTCCTTATATGAATCTTATTCTCCGGACCATTCCGGATCACCTCGTGATATCCCGGATCCCATCCGAGACTCCGAACAACATTCGGTCTCTTTCTCACAATACCATAACTACTCAAACAACGTCGAATCCTTAAGTGTGTCTCCCTACGGTTCGTGAATTATGCGGACATGATCGAGACACTTCTCCGAACAATAACCAATAGAGGAATCTGGAAATTCATATGGCTCCCACATATTTCTACGATTACTTTGCGATCGAATGAACCACTTACATACGATACCAATTTCCCTTTGTCACACGATATGTTACTTATCCGAGGTTATGATCGTCGGTATCTCTGTATACCTAGTTCAACCTCGTTACTGATAAGTACTCTTTTCTCGTTCCCGTGATATGTGATCCCTTGTGACCAAGTCACATGCTTGCAAGCTAATTGGATGACATTCCACCGAGAGGGCCCAGAGTATATCTATCCGTCATGTGGATGGACAAATCCCACTCTTGATCCATGTGTTTCAACCAATACTTTCCAAACACTTAATGCCACCTTTATAGCCACCCAGTTACGGTGTGGTGTTTGATGTCATCAAAGCATCCATCCGGTAAAGGTGATATGCATTATCTCATGGTCGAAGGAATTAGGTTACTATGTATCAGAAAGCATATAGCAATTGAACTATTGAAATGACTTGATCTTCATGCTACGCTTGTCTATAGGAGTATGTCCACCATATCATTCTCCTAACGATATGATCTTGTTGTTGATAACATCTCAATGTTCATGATATGGAAACCACAATCATTTAATCAACCAACAAGCTAGTGAAGTATAGAGGCTATACTAGGGACTTCAAATTAAGTTTACAATTCACACAAGTATTAATGTTTCCTTGTTAATACTATTATAGCATGAATATAAACATTTATCATAAACACAAAGATATAATAATAACTACATTTATTATTGCCTCTAGGGCATATCTCCAACACATTATCATAGGTGCTTAAGAACTATCTTCATCAATTCCTTCTCATAAGTTAGCCTAGAAAACAATTCCACTATTTAATTCTAAATGGTAATACCATTCAAGATCTTTAACACAAAGATAATATATTTTAACCATTCATCTTTATTCACAATTATCAAGGGATATAAAGATATTAAAACTCCCATAATTCATGATAGACATTTATAATCTCAAACCTTTAACTCTTAAGTTAGTAATAATAAATAATTTATATTGCTATTCCCTAAATTCATAGGAATAATATTAACCCTTTTAGTACTTAGAACTTTATGTATCAAATACTTATGAAGGATCACTAAATATAAAAGTTGCCTTAATATTATGTATCAATGAGAATAAAATCTCATTAGTTAGTAGTAATACATTCTAGAATAAGTTTATGAATTTTTGTCAAATTATATTCATATTAAAGGCCCTCACAAATAATAATAGGAAAAATATCCATATAAAGAAAATAAAGAAACTCTAAACAATATATAATAAAAGTTCACAAAATGACTTTAAATACATTCATTATTGCTTCAATTGTTTAACAAATTAATTCTACAAAGAAAACTCAAATCATTTGTGCAAATTCAAAGCTAAAAATAAAACACAATATAGAAAAGGGATAGAATTAGGAAAAAACAGAAGAAACAACAAATGTGGCCCACGACCCACATCTTCACTATCTTATCCATCGGTCACGAGCAGCCAAATGCAGCCCATCTGGCCCAAGTGCGGCCCGGCACTGGCTCGTACCCCTTCGACCTTCTATTCGCGTCGTCTTCCTCGCGACGCGGGCGACCCCACGATGTAGTGAAGCAGCTCGCTGGCGGCCACCCCGTCGCCGGCCGCGTTAAGATCCGCGCCACCGTTTCCACTCGTTTACAAGAAGCCCTAAACACCGCCGAAGAACCCTAATTCACTTTCCCCTCTCAAATCCCTCTCAGTCTTCTCTTGGGGTCAAAACCCTAGCTTCGGGTTGCCATCATTCCAAGCTCCGTCGTGCTCCGTTGATCAAGCACACGGCTTCGCCGTGTTTTTTGAGTCTCCTTGCCAAAATAATTGAGGTGGGGCATCTGGAATCGGTGCGGCAACCTCATCTTCCCGAAGTCCGGCCGCCGTCGTCCATGTCGATTCCGGCCGCGATTCACTTTTCTGAGCCCTTCTTCACGCTCCTGGTGAGATTCTGAGTATCCTAGCCTTTATCAATTCGTTGCTCGCCTACCGTATTTACCTACCCGCATGCGCCTGAGCCGCCCCACCGTGCAAGTTCGTCGCCGGAGCAACTCCGGTGACCATTCCCGAGCGGCGCAACCTCTGTGAGGGTCAGCGTGGAGCACTGAGTTAAACACGACCAACCCCGCGTGCTCGCGCGCTCTCAATCCGAAGATCGAATCGCGATCTGAGGATCATCCTTGGGGTGATGTCAGCGTGACATCACGTTGATGTCATATTCCATTTTATTTATCATTTCATAAAAATTGTGTTATTGTTTCTGTAATAAATTAAAACTATAGATATGACGTGGCATAGACCCCACCAGTCAGTGACTGGGGGTAAGTATTGACCTAGTAAGAAAAACTTTTCACCCCATGCTGACATCAGCAGTACATCATAAACTACTTAGTTTATTAATTCTAGAAATTAAACAAAATGATTCAATCTTATAAAATCAATAACTTTTGTTTTATAATTCAGAAAAATATGTTTAATATATGAAAATTTTCAGAAAAATAAAATATACAACTTAAAACTAATATCAAATATTATGATCATTTATATAAATATTATTTAATAAAAGTTTTATAATTAATAATACTTTGATAAATCATATTTTAATAATGGTAAATGTTAAAAATATAAATAAAATACCAAAAATCTCGGAAAAATAGGAATTATAATTTAAAACTATAATCATGCATTATTACTCCACTTAATCAAATATTTGTTATTTATTAAGTCTTTTTGTAAAGTAATAAGTATTATAAAAATCATATCTTATTATTTATAAATCACAAAAATAAGTGTAATATATCAAAATGATCACAAAAATAATACCTATATGTTAAAAATATAATATTACACTTTTAAGTTAAATAAAAATTCAAACACTTTAACAACTTGAATTTAAACCCTTCCCTTAATTAATAATTCATATAAAGGTAAATAAAATTTGTTAATAATTCTAAAAAATTAGTCAAGTGAATCTAATAAATAGTATTAGTCTTAAATGTTGGTAGTGTGCATTCAAAATGATTTAACACACTTTAAATACAATTTTATTAAATTATCTCTCAACCATTAATGTAGATTATTTTATAAAAGAATCCTTATCCAATCTAAAATCTCCAAGAATAATTATAATGAGATAAAACCCATTCCTTTACTTTAACCACAAGTTTATAAACAAATAAAACACTATAGTGAGTTCATAAGTAGTAAATAATATTGTTTACTTATTCACAAACCTTAACCACACCCTTATAGGGATATAAATCCCTTTATACATTTATAATGTAAAGAAACCACTACCAAATAAAAGTAATACCATTCTTAAGTAACTTTAAAGAAACATTATGAAGTGAACAAGGTATAAGTATAACCAGCATTACACCTAAAGTCCATCTATGTTTTAAAGTTAACTTTAGTCTACCAGACTTTAAGTATTATGCTAAAAACTTTATTATATACTTTATAGTTAACTTTAGTCCGTTATAATTAAGTTGTAAAGCATCTCGAGTCCAAACTGTTCAAGCAAACACAAACAACATTGACCACATTTAATTAACCACAAATATTGCTTAGACCTTAGAAAAGAAATCTTTTCTTCAAATGTTATTCTTTTTTCCACTTCAAACATCAAATAACAATTAATAGTAATCACATTACATTAAGCTTTACTTATATACCTAGGATTGTTAACACTTAATTTCCTTATAAATGTCATCACTTGCAAGGTAAAACTTGAAGATAAGATAATTCTCATATAAGCAGTCCTTGAGTAGCAAATCTCATTAGTATATCTTATTGTTGTATGCCATTATGTTTACATGTGTTTCACACACACTCACAAGCCTTAATAAGAAGCACATGTGTGAAACTTAATCTAAAAAAGGCAACACATTCCAAAGAAAACCTTTCCAGTATCCAAATCCTAGGACAACGTTACCCCCGAGATTCGAGTTTATCAACTTGCATTACATACTTATGCATAAAAGCATATTGCTTATTTAAACAATAGTCCTTACCGGACCAATGATGCTGATTTCAGATATTGGATCTTTTATATTGTCTCGAAGGTCGTGAGTGCATAATCTTGCAATCACAAAAGGCAAGTTCACACTTGCTCATGTCCTTTCGATTATTTTCTGCAAAGTATTTTGCAAATCAAGTGTTGTCATCACCTGCATTAGAAAAAGGTCAGAAAACACTATTTTTGATAATAATGTGAACTATTGGTTACTGATCCAGGGTGATCAGCTAATCTATTTAATCTGGCAGTTGGAATACCACTGTTCAGGACTATATCACCTAGGATTTAACAACCAATGTCGCCAGTGATGCTTGCGTCGTATATTACGCGTTAACCATGAGATTTGGAATGGGACAGAGAAGTCAGCTGTATCTTTTCCTTCTCGCATGGAGCCGGATGTGCGGGTCGTGGCTGTTATCACTCGTAGCATGCATATTAATTGGTAATTTGTAGAGGATATGCAGCATATGGGTGGGAGCCCTCAACGTCCCACGATAGTTCCAGCATCTGAATGGTCTGTATTGCCTATTGCCGTAATTCAATAGGTGGGCATGGCATACACCAAGGAGACATGCGGGGTCGCGGAGAAGGAAGTGATTGGCTTGGATCTTAGGTTAGGCCTCAAACCAAGGAAGTTTGAACGGGAACATAATCCCGTCCGTGCAACAAAGCCTAAGGTATCTCATGGGTAAAGTGACGCACCTCTACAGAGTGTAAAAACTGTAACTTGTTACTCCCTGTTCCGGGAAGGAGCTACGAACGCGGCGGGAAAGGAACTCCATGAAAGTTCTGGTAAACCCGTGAACGCTGACGAACATAGCTTTTCAGAATAAAAGCAACCTTTGAAGAAATGTTTACAAAACCTTGCATTGCCTACGACCTATGGTCTGTGGCTATAAATATAGTGCATCAAACACTCCTTTTCTAGTGAACTTGCTGAGTACGCTCGTACTCAAAGTATCTTCTTAACCCTTGCTAGGTTCTAAAGCCAGTACAGATGATGTCTACATCAAGTTATGCTCCAGGAATCATCATCAGAAGCTAAAAGTTCTTAAAGGAAGTCAACATATACATCAACTCAAGTGTAGATGAAGTTATTGATTAGATAGGAATAAAATCTCTAGCCATAGAACCCATTTTTGTAGCATATTGCAATAACAGCAATGCAAGCCCCAATAGTTTAGATACTAGTCTATTAGTATAATAGATTTGAGTTGATTATTTATAATTCTTCTTTGTAAGAAGTTTCTTTCTCTCTCTTTAACCTAGAATGTTCTCTGGATCTTGTGTAAAGAGTTGAGTTGTAACCTATAGTCATGTCTTGGACCTGCTGTGTTTCTGTTATACTACTCTGAGGGATGTAATACTAGTGAACGGTGTTTCATTGGTGTTATGTCAAAGACTATAGTGTCTACATCATGCAGTGGTATGCTGGGTCACCGCATTTGCTTTGCTTGTCTACATTTTGAGGTGCTTTTTACATGTTTTCTGGTACTAACCTATTAACAAGTTGCAACAGTGCCAGATGCCTGTCTTCTACTATTTTTGGTTTCACAAAAGTTAGTAAAGAAATATTCTCGGAATTGGACGGGACAAATGTAAAAGTCAATTACTTTCCGTGGGGAACAAGAAGTCCAGAGGAGAGCCAGAGGGGCCATCCAGGGGGGGCCAAACCCACCCCAGGTGCGGGTGGGCCCAGCCCCACGCCTGTCTAGGGTTTGCCAACCCTGTTTGCCTCCTCGGTCTCCCCCTTCGCCTATAAGAATCCCCCGATGCAGAAACCCTAAGCACCCGATAAAATATCCACGAAACTGTCTGTAGCTGCCGCCACCATCGTCCCTAGATCGGGGGGATCTGAAGTTCTTCCCGGCACCCTGCCGGAGGGGAGATCATCCCGGAGGCATTCTCTCCGGTATGATGCGTGAGTAGTTCCACCTTGGACTATGGGTCCATGTAGTAGTTACATGGTTGTATCTCCTCCTTTGTGCTTTCATGTATAGATCTTGTGAGCTCCGTTCATGATCAAGATCTAATCTATTTGTAATCATGCATGTTGTGTTTGCGGGGATCTGATGGATATTGAGATTATTATGTTGGTTTGATTAATGGTTTTGTCTTTATGATTCTATCATGTATGTGTTGTTTATGATCTTGCATGCTCTCCGTTGTTAGTAGCTATCTTGGCCAAGTAGTTGCTAGTGACTCCAAGAGGGGGTATTTATGCTCGATAGTGGGTTCATGCCTCTAGTTTCCAAGGGAAGTGACAATAATATCTTCGGTTGTAGATGTGCTGTTGCTACTAGGGAGAAAACAAAGGTCTCTTGTTCATGGAACATGTGGATTGTTTACTTTACACACTTTGCTTAAAGCAGTTGTCTATTGCTTGCAACTTAATACTGGAGGGGATTCGGATGATAACCTGAAGGTGGACTTCTAGTCATAGATGCAGTTGGATGGCGGTCTATGTATATTGTTGTAATGCCCAATTGAATCTCATAGGATCTTTCTGACTAGTAATTGCATTGTTATGCCTTGCTTAGTTCCTGTCAATTGCCCACTGTAATTTGTTTACCCTTCATGCCATGTTGTTTATCTAAGGAGAGCACCTCTAGTGAACTATGGACCCAGGTCCAATCTTTACCATTGATACATCTTCCACTGTTACGTGTTTACTTGTTGTAAACTATTGCCTTCCACACCATACGTTTAATCCTTTGTTACAGCAAACCAGTGAGTTTGACAACCTCACTGTTCGTTGGGGCAAAGTCTTGAGTTTGTGTTGTGCAGGTCTCCGTGTTGCTTGCAACACCTATGTGATGTTTCCTTCCTCCTTCTGGTTTGATAACCTCGGTCTCAACTTAGGGGAAACTTGCTGCTTGCTGCTTCACACCGTGCTCTTAGGGTTCCCAACAGGCTGTGCATAGACAGTCGTCAAGCTTTTCAGGCGCCGTTGCCGGGGAGGCTAAGGACGTCTTCACTAGGGGAGTCCTTCACTTCCTTTCTCTTTACTTTGTTTTAAGTTTTCTTTTTTTCTTTTGCTTGGTTTTGTTTGCCTCTTTTAAAAAACACATGAAAAAATTAGTTCCTGCTCTAGCTGCTGCTGCTGTTTTTGGCTTGCCCACTTTTGCCAAAATAAACTCTGCTGAGAACACCAAGTTGTGTGACTTCACTAGCACAAACAACAATGATTTCCTAATCACTCCTATTTCTCCACCTGCTCCTGATTCTACCTTTTATGAAATTAAGCCTGCTTTAATCTTGTGATGAGAGAGAAATTTGCTGGTGTTGGTTCTGATGATCCTGCTACCCATCTTAATAGCTTTGTTGAACTTTGTGAGATGCAAAAGTATAAGGATGTAGATGGAGATATTATTAGGCTCAAGCTTTTTCCTTTCTCCTTGAGGGGAAAATCTAAAGAATTGTTGC
This sequence comes from Avena sativa, assembly GCA_916181665.1. NCBI lineage: Eukaryota > Viridiplantae > Streptophyta > Magnoliopsida > Poales > Poaceae > Avena > Avena sativa. The sequence goes on along the minus strand of OV702280.1, from coordinate 384,236,078 downwards.
TTTCTTTGCCTAAAAATAGTATTGATTCTTGGACTAAGTGCAAAGATGATTTTATTGGAAAGTACTATCCTCCTGCTAAGATTATATCCATGAGAAGTGACATTATGAAATTTAAAGAGCTTGATAGTGAACATGTTGCTCCTTCTTGGGAAAGAATGAAATCTTTGGTTAAAAATTTCCCTACTCATGGACTCACTGCTTGGATGATTATCCAGACTTTTTATGCAGGTTTGAACTTCTCCTCAAGAAACCTGTTGGATTCAGCTGCTAGAGGTACCTTCATGGGCCTCACTTTGGGTTCTACAACAAGGATCCTTGATAATATGATGGTTAACTACTCTGAATGGCATGTTGAGAGAGCTCCACATGGTAAGAAGGTAAATTCTGTTGAGGAAACTTCCTCTTTGAGTGAAAAGATTGATGTTATTATGGCTATGTTTGTTAATGGGAAAGCTCCTCTAGATCTTAATAGTATTCCCTTAGCCTCTTTGGTTGCTCAAGAAGAGCAAGTTGATGTGAACTTCATTAGAAACAACAATTTCAACATTAATGCCTATAGGAACAATTTTGGTGGCAACAATAATTATAGGCCTTATCCTCCTAATAATGGCAATTCCTATGGAAGCTCTTACAATAATGCTAGAAGTGCCCCCTCTGAACTTGAAGTCATGCTCAAGGACTTTATTAGTAAACAAACCACTTTCAATAAGACTATAGAGGAAAAGCTTTTAAATATTGAGAAAAATATATCCTCTTTGTCTGAAGCTCAAACTTCCTTGGTTAATAAAATGGCCGCTAAACCTAAAACTATGGAAAACACCTTTGCTACTGCTCATGCCATACAAGTTACTATTGATGAAAATGTTAGGCTGTTAGCTCAACTTCATGCTAAGTGGGAAAGGGAAGCTGAAATTGATAGAAACAATAGTGTGTGCACCATCACCACTAAACCACAAGTAGCCCCCCATCCCTCCTCCTACTATGCCTACCACTAGTGATGCTAAGTTTGACTTTGACATTGATGGTTGCAATATTTCTGAAGTGATTATGTTCTTGTAAAAGCTTGCTAGAAGTCCCGATGCTAGTGATATGCATGTTGCTTTCACCAAACACATTACAGATGCTCTTGTTAAGATTAAGGAAGAGAAGCTAAAACACAAAGCTTCTATTCCTAAGAAAGTAGAAAATAGTTGGGAACCCATTATTAATATGCAAGTGAATGACTTTAATCTCAAAGCTTCATGTGATCTTGGTTCTAGTGTCTCTATTATGACTAGGAAGATTTATGAAATGCTTGATTTGCCACCATTAGAAGATTGTTATTTGGATGTCCCACTCAATGATAATGCTAAGAAGAAACTCATGGGGAGTATTAATGATGTTCTCATTATGGTTAATGATGCTTATGTCCCTGTTGATTTCTATGTTTTGGATGTTGAATACAATGCTTCTTGTCCTATTACTTTGGGAAGACCTTTTCTTAGAACAGTTGGTGCCATCATTGATATGAAAGAAGGCACCATTAAATATCATTTTCCATTTAAGAAAGGAATTGAACACTTCCCTATGAGAAGATAGAAGGTACTTTTTCTCCTCCTTTGAAAGCAAGATTTGATGTTAATGCTTCTTCATTTGAAAATACTTGATTTTTCTTGCTTCTTGTGCCTAACTTAAAGACGTTAAAGAAAAGTACTTGTTGGGAGATAACCCAAGAGTTTACTTGAGTCTTAGAATTATTACTTATGTAATGACCTCTCATTATCCTTTTTGTTTGCTTTTTGGTGCCAAGAATGACCTCTAATGAGAGGAAAGTAAGATTTGGGGAGTTGCTGTCCCGGAACAGATTTCTATCCGCCACCAAAACAATTCGTGAGGAGTTTCTATAACTCGTATTGAGCTTAAAATTTACGAATAAATCCCCCAGTATGTTAGCTAACTTGTGTTAGCTCAACACTTTTTGATTTGAGCAACAGAAGATGTTCGAAAAAATCGGTTTCTACCTGCTGGTCTGTTTTGATAGATTTCTGCCATTATTTGCATTTGCTTCTTATTGATTCCTTTTTAGTTCTATTTAGGTGAACTGAGCTTTTTGAAGGAGTTACTACATTAGATTGTGTTTTTAGTGAAAAGCCTTGTTGTTTCAAAGCTTTGCCAGAGGTCTAATGTCTTTTGAATAAGCTAATGTTGCTAATGAAGATTGTGTGATATTTTGTGTGAAGGAAATATTTCAAGTGTAAAGAGAGAATGATGCAATGAGATGAAGAATGGACAAAAGATCAAGCTTGGGGATGCCACCATGGTGTCACCCCAAGAAATATCCAAGAGGTACAAGCGTCAAAGCTTGGGGATGCCCAAGGCATCCCCTTCTTCATCAATAAAAAGCGCAAGTCTATCTAGACACTTCGTTTTTATTGTTTCATGCACAGTTGTGTTGTTCTTGAAGCGTCTTAGTTTTCGTTTGCTTTGCTTAGTTGTTTAGTTTTCTTGAGTAGTTTGGACCCCCGTTCTCGCTGTGTTTTTTTGCAAATAAGTTTGCTTGGTGTTTGGAAAGGAGTAGTAAGTTCTTGCTAGAAGTGCAAGAGGAGCTTGCATTGACTGTGACTTAGACTTTAGCATGACATGCTAGGTGTTGTTTTGACATTATGCTTAGTGATTATTGTTGTAGCATGTCTTGTTCTAAACAATTGGGATTTCTTAGTGTGCCTTGAACAAATTATGCATTGTTTTAGCATGCAAAAGCATAGTATTGTGGTACTCTCCTTTGATGTTTTTATTGGGTTGACTTGGCACATGCTCACACCATGTTATGACTCTCACAAGTCACCATTAGAATCTATGATCATTTAGTCCTTGACTTGTAGTACCACTCTTTGCTTTGATTAGTATGCTTTGTTGCACTGCATGATTATGGCCATTATTGCTCTCTTAGTTGGTTGCTCTTAGTCTTTTGCTAGCCTCCACTTGTATGAGTAAGTTCTACCCATGCCTCCAACTCCCAAGAAACCAAGTTATTCCAAAGTGTCCACTATAAACTCATATGCATGGTGTGTTACACCATTCCACATATATTCTTGTTTTCAACTATCTTCCAATTAAAAACTATTTTGTTATGTGAAAACTTAGTGATTAAAGCCCTCACAAACTTGATGGCACACTTTATATTCTTTGCCCCTAATAAACTTGAACCATTGTGACAAATTTGTTTTATATGCTTGCACTTATAAGTTGGAATTAGCAAAACCGTGATGTCACGGGGAACATTTTCAACATTGCATTTGTACTTTGTACTCAGTTGATATCATGTTCTTTTGGCTATGGATGTCACCAGTGTGAAATAAAGAGGGAACTTGTAAGTTCATGGAGTTTGTATCCTGTGTTAGAGAAACGCCTGGGCCGCTAGCCTAAGCCATGTCTAATCATGGTGGAAACTTGCAGCATCACCATAGTGACATCTATGAAGCAGTCTTCTTATATAAAAAAGAGACACATTGAGAAAATAGGAAAGAGAGAAAAAAGCACCATATTCCCATGGTAAATAAGAATATTGCTGAGATGCTCATTGTCTGCTTGCCTTGTCATCTTGGTTATGGGAAAGCTCCTGTACCATGTGCAAGGGGTACCCCGTTGGCGGTTCTCTATGATATGCAAATACTTACAATGATAAGAACTTACAGGTGACTAAAGTTGAGTAGCATGAGGTGTGGCCCTCGTATTTAAGGGACTTGAGATTGCCAACTTATACTTCGTCAAGCATATACTCCAGCTTTGCCACTTTAACCTTAACCACTTCAAGATGCTTATGATAGGCGCAATGAGGGCTGAAAGCTAATAAGTACCATAATTTTTGGAAGCTCTTTTTGAAACTTGTAATCCCTGCTTCCTTTACAAAAAGGCCTTTCTTCCACCACTATTGAGTCTCCATCTTCTACCTTTAGGCACCATTAAGAGAGCATAGTTGTCATTCTATGTGCAGTGTTCCAAAGCTTATTAATTGATGCATATTGTGTTATTACTTGTTCATGTGCTACTTGTTTCTAGTCACCCTTGTGAACTTTGTAGGTGTCCTATGTATCTATTTGCTACTCTATGAAGGACAAGCTGATTTCCACTATGCTATGTTTTCTGTATGTGAAACAAACAAACGTTTTTCAATGCATGCTATTCATGATCTTTGTTTGTAGCTTGTCATGTTGCATGCATAGTTACTATGTCCTATTGTTAGAACTCCATCTTTCATGCACATGTTTAGAGTTCTTTGATCCCAGCTTTCAATGCTTGCAAATGGTTGGATCTTTATTGTGAGGGTGCATGTCACCTCAAAAATTATTCTTTTATCACTTACCTACTCGAGGACGAGCAGGAGTTAAGCTTGGGGATGTTGATATGTTGGAAATGTATCTATAATTTTCGATGCTCCATGCTTATTTTGTATCTACTTTTCTTTGCTTTTCTACACTTTGAGGTGCTTTTTACATGTTTTCTGGTACTAACCTATTAACAAGTTGCAACAATGCCAGATGCCTGTTTTCTGCTATCTTTGGTTTCAGAAAAGTTAGAAAAGTAATACTCTCGAAATTGGACGGGACAAACATAAAAGTCAATTACTTTCTGTGGGGATCAAGAAGTCCAGAGGAGAGCCGGAGGGGCCAACCAGGGGGGTCAGACCCACCCCAGGAGTGGGTGGGCCTAGCCCCGCGCCTGGCTAGGTTTTGCAACCCTGGCCACCTCCTCGGTCTCCCCCTTCGCCTATAAGAAGCCCTCGATGCATAAACCCTAAGCACCCGATCAAATATCCACGAAACAGTCTGTAGCCGCCGCCACCATCGTCCCTAGATCGGGGGGGGGTCTGAAGTTCTTCCCGGCACCCTACCGGAGGGGAGATCATCCCGGAGGCCTTCTCTCCGATATGATGTGTGAGTAGTTCCACCTTGGACTATGGGTCCATGTAGTAGCTAGATGGTTGTATCTCCTCCTTTGTGCTTTCATGTATAGATCTGTGAGCTCCGTTCATGATCAAGATCTAATATATTTGTAATCATGCATGTTGTTTTTGCGGGGATCCGATGGATATTGAGATTATTATGTTGGTTTGATTAATGGTTTTGTCTTTATGCTTCTATCATGTCTATGTTGTTTGTGATCTTGCATGCTCTCCGTTGTTAGTAGCTATCTTGGCCAAGTAGTTGCTAGTGACTCCAAGAGGGGGTATTTATGCTCGATAGTGGGTTCATGCCTCTAGTTTCCAAGGGAAGTGACAATAATATCTTCGGTTGTAGATGTGTTGTTGCTACTAGGGAGAAAACAACAGTCTCTTGTTCATGGAACATGTGGACTGTTTACCTTACACACTTTGCTTAAAGCAGTTGTCTGTTGCTTGCAACTTAATACTGGAGGGGGTTCGGATGATAACCTAAAGGTGGACTTCTAGTCATAGATGCAGTTGGATGGCGGTCTATGTATCTTGTTGCATTGCCCAATCGAATCTCATAAGATCTTTCTGACTAGTAATTGCATTGTTATGCCTTGCTCAGTTCCTGTTAATTGCCGCGCTGTAATTTGTTTACCCTTCATGTCATGTTGTTTATCTAAGGAGAGCACCTCTAGTGAACTATGGACCTCGGTCCAATCTTTACCATTGATACATCTTCCACTATTACTTGTTTACTTGCTGCAAACCATTACCTTCCACACCATACATTTAATCCTTTGTTACAGCAAACCGGTGAGCTTGACAACCTCAATGTTCGTTGGGGCAAAGTCTTGAGTTTGTGTTGTGCAGGTCTCCGCGTTGCTTGCAACACCTGTGTGACGTTTCCTTACTCCTTCTGATTCGATAACCTCCTTCTCTTGGGGTTCCCAACAGGTTGTGCGTAGACAGTCATAAGTGACGTTTCCTTCCTCCTACTGGTTCGATAACCTTGGTTTCTTACTGAGGGAAAACTGTTGTTGTGCTGCTTCACACCTTCCTCTTAGGGTTCCCAACGAAGTGCTAACCAGCACCATCAGTCGCGGTATAGGGGCACCAAAACCGTCGAGGCCGAGGTGCTCCCTAGGTCGCCATCAAGGTCGAGCCGGAGGACGCGGTCAAGATCGAGCCGACCGATCGATGACGAAGGAGTAGATCGAGGCCACCATTCTGGCCTCCCATCTGGAGGAGGAGCAGAAGTGGGATGTCATGCGGTAGGCCATCCACGAATCGTGGATGACAGCTCATGCTCCTGCTCCACCGGCTTTACAGTGCTCCCCCGACCCTCGTGTGGCCTCCGCCGTAGGTCTTAATCAAGGTCCCCGATGATGAGTACGCCTCCCGTGTCGTGCGATAGGATTGAGGGAGACCGACATCGACATTGGCATCACCCCGCCGCTCCCTACCAATCTACGACCACCAACTAGGGTGTTTTTTCTCTATGCATTTTGGACGTGGAACAATGGCCTTTTAATATATTTATATAGTTATAGTAATTTCATATTTTTCCTTTCTTGTTTTTTGTGTGTAATGCTTTTATTTCGTGGTGTCCATTGGTTGTAGTGGCCACCGCAAATAGGGTCAGCCCGAACGAGCTGTCATCACCCCACCCGCCGCAAATGGACCGAATCAGACTGATTCGTTGTCTGTTTTTCGCTGGGCCATTTGGGATGCCCTTAGGTCTGGTTTGAATCCAGAAGGTCAGAATTCATTTTTGTTACTCGGAGAATTTCTCAAGATGCCTTTTTGTTTTCCTATGAAGAAATCGGTAGATACAAGGTTTCTCAACCAGAACAAAAAGATGGTGCAATTCATCAAATGCGTGCAACATTGCCCATTTACAGTGTCCTAAGAGCATTTCTAGCAAACCCCTTAAAATGGCCGAATCCATAAAAATCAGGCGGGTATAAGGGCTCGACCCAGTTTTTTAACCCAAACAGATCCCATATATGATGCCCAACCCATATATTTTGTATAGGGCACCGAAAAACCACCCCTGACCTTTATATGTAAGGTTTCGATGGGGGATATGGTTCGTGACCTGACGAATTTTTGCAGGTGCCTCCGCTACTCTGTCGCCCACCATCGCGCACCACTGCTCAAATCCGACCTCTCCAACGAGAAATTAGAGCCGCCACTAAGAAGATCTAGCACCGCACCGCCGCTGGCATAGGTATGCCCGACGGGTGTGGCCTATGTGGTCCGGCCCGACAGAGGCCCATGTGACAATTTGCTGGTGATGGTAAAGCCCGTGACGATTCTGGTGAGGCCAAGCCTATGAAGGATTCGACTCCTCGGTGGATATGGCAGGACTAGATAGGAAACTTTAGGGTTACACCCTCAAGCTTGTAAACGACTCGGACGTCTCCCGAGACCTGGCCTCCCCATATTAAAGCCAGGAGGGAACGACAGGGAGGAGGACAAAAAACCCTAGCACACATATAACCGCCAGATCTAATATGCGCATCATCGCCATCAAGTCACCCTTGTAACCTCTGATTCATCGATTAATCAAGAACACACAAGTCACCCTCGTGTCCCCATGTGTTTGTCTATTAGCCGACGAAGTCTCCAGCGTGTCGCTCTTCTCTTAAACTCAAGTCCATCAAGTATGGGCATTGACATGATCACCCCATGTGAGTCGCAATGTACCGTCGGGGAGCTCGAACAGAGTGGGGGTGGCCAGGTGGGCCATTCCGTCGATTCGTCCCGTCGCTATGGCATCAGATCCGAAGCGTAGGAGGATCACCGTCGTCGTGTACGCTCTGACGGTGCGCGGAAGTGTGCCTCCCTCCACTACATCAACCACCAAGCTCTGGTGCCTCACAAGCTCCGTGGCCGCGAAGTGGAGGAGGCCAACCACCGACACCGGTCAGGGGAGGGGAGTTCCTCCGAAGCGCATGCTCGTGTGCCGTTGCCGAAGAAAGAGGAAGAGGATGAGATCGAGGGCTACGACCTGACGGCGTACGGCGTCGTCATCGGTGAGGAGGACTACGTCGACGATGCCTCCTTTGACCGCATCACCGCCGTGATCATGCAGCAGATCATGGCCGAGGAGGAGGATCGGCGCAGGCGACAGGAACGGGACGTGGAGCTCGAGGGCCTCTTCCTCAAGCAGGGGCTCACCAGCGAGCGCTAGCTCCACCAGAAGCAGCTGGAGTGGGACATCAAGCGCGCACTGCAAGCGGAGCAGTCCGTCGACCTCGTCTCCGATGAAAATGAGTGAAGCCCATCGCCGGTACCGTCACCGCCACACCCTAAGGCTCCGGTGAGCCTAATTTTGTATCCTGGGTTAGAATTAGGCGGGCGTTGATGATATATCCCCACGTAGTAGAAAATCTGTGCATTTTGTATCTATGGTCGCAGCGACCTAGCGATGAGCTATTCGAAATCTCGCATGAATGTTTTAAATTTTGTTATTTACGGTTTCGTTTTCTGATTTCTGTTCTGCATCGAACTCCGCAGAGGAAAAATGAGAAAAACTCGTCCCTTATGCGCCTTTATGAGGCTTGCTTCGGTATCCCCCCTGAGGGCAATCGAAGAGAAAAACCGGGTCTAGGTGGTTCGACGGTATGTCCCGGGTTAGTTTAGGAGCCGGTTTAGCGATGTATATTTTTTGTATCGGTGTACGTATCTGTTTTGTATAGGGCGTGTTTAGGGGAAAAAATTAGGTCCCACGTTCTAGTGGTGCTGTTACTCAGAACCTCTACGCAGAGTAGCGCCCTTGTGAGATTCACGGCAATCCGACCGGCGGCGTAACCCTAGCAGCCGACGAGATCGCACCTCATTGCCGCTCCTCTCTCCTCTAGACACGGCGGCACCCTAAGACGCAGGACAGACCTCATCGCCGCTCCTATCCTCTAGAAAAATTCGAGATCAGAGCACCTCCAGATCGTACGAGTCTAGATCGCAGCACTTCTAGATCGGAGACGATCTGGACCTAGTACGCGTCAGAGGTGAGATCTCGTCGGCTGCTAGGGTTCGGTGACGGCTCCTCCTCCTACTCCTCCATGTTGTCGTAAGATAATTCTGACTCTCATGGTTTCTAGTGGTTGCAGATAATGGTGGATAGCAGTGGTTCAAGTATGATGGAAGAATATGATGAGTACTTGGAGAATGAGGCCGAGTCCTCTCACCACCATGGATCAGATTCCGAGTCCTCTGACCACCATGGATCAGATTCTCATGTAGATGGGCATGTCCATCCTGATGATGCATCAGACGAAAATGTGAGTGGCCTTGATTTTATGTGGTGTACTAGTAATTGCAATGAAGACAACAAAATAAAATTATGTTCATTTTCATTTGTGTTGTGTAGATTGAGTTAGAAGTTGCTAATGAGGAGAACGATTCTGAGGTATTGGACAGTGAGTACGTGAATAAGGTATGTGCATTATTGTAGGTATTAATGTGGATGAAATTAGTTGCATGAAAATAGAACTTACTATTATTTTCGTATTGAATTGTTCAGTTAATAGTTGGGAGTGATAAAATTTTTGACTACTATGGTGATTCAGACTTGGAGACATGTGATAATGTTGAGGTATGTGTTTAATATTTTATGTGATATATATACCCAAGTTGTACCATTATACTAATAACTTATGTGTTATATGTTATGGATTTGTAGGTGGTTGGGAATGTTCTTGAAGAGAAAGAATATAAGGGGGAATGTGACAGGGATATTGGGCATCCAGGTGAAGAGCGGGAGAAGTATTGGAAAATAATGGATATGACTTTTGTTTCTGAACCTGCAGCATATTATTTTTATAACAGCTATGCTAAAGACCATGGATTCAGCATAAGAAAGGGCAGGTATAAGGAAAACAAAAAGGCATCGCATGATATACGTAAGAGGCAGTTCGTATGCTCCAGGGAAGGGAAACGTAGTAGCAAATACTTGCCTTTGGAAGGCAGAAAATACAAGCCAAGAGCAGAATCTCGTTGTGGATGCACAGCGCAACTGGTCGTGAAGCTAGATAAATCTAAAGGTTTTTCGTGTGTTGAGAAGTTTGATGACAAGCACAATCATATTTTAGCTAGACCTGATGAGGTGTCTTTTCTTTGGTCTCATAGGAAGATCAAAGATTTCCAAAGAGCAGAGATATTATCAATGGCAGCTAGTGGGATTAGAAAGCATATGATCATGAGTTCTTTCATCAGCAAGTACGGTAAATACAATAAAGTTAGATTCACGAGGAAGGATTTGTATAACATGTGTGCCAGAGAGAAAAGGAAGCTACTTTCAAGCGGCGATGCGGCCACGACCATCGGCATTATGCAAAGCAGGAAGGAAAAGGACCCTGACTTTTTTTATGATCATCAGCTTGACGATAAGGGACGTTTGAAATGTCTCTTCTGGTGCGATTATCAGTCATGTCAGGACTACCAAGATTATGGTGACGTTTTGGTGTTTGACAACACCTACAAGATGAATCGATACGGTATGCCTTTTGTTCCGTTTGTCGGCCTGAACAATCACCGGAAGACTACCGAATTCGGGTGTGCCATCATATCAAACGAGACCGAGGATACTTATGCTTGGCTCCTGAAAACATTTTTGAAAGCAATGTGTCAGAAGAGGCCACGGTCTATAATCACGGATGTGGATGATGCGATGATGAGAGCGATACGAAGTGTATTACCAGACGTGTGGCACCGTATTTGTACATGGCACATTGAAAAGAATATGTGCAAGCACCTAAGTTCCAAATCATTGCCAGAGTTTCGGTCTCTATTATATTACTCCACCACGAAGGCCAAGTTTGAGGAAGGATGGCACGCATATGTGAGAAAATGGCAGACAGATAAGACAAAACCGTGGCTAAATAGAATGTACAAGAAGAAGCACCTGTGGGCGGCTGCTTACCTCGCAGATGGATTTTGGCTAGGGATGAAAAGCAACCAGCGCAGTGAAAGTCTCAACTCGTCCCTTCATCTTCACCTCGATTATGGGATGACGCTTGTGGATTTAATTGTGCACTATGAGAATGCCATTGTACGTATCCGGGAAACAGAGGCGTGAGATGACTGCACGGCTTCACAGACTATGCCTGTGATTGTTACCAAATGGCAGCAAATTGAGTTAGCAATGGCCAGCACATTCACCCCAGCTAATTTTTATATCTTGCAGGATGATCTTCGTAAGATTGAAGGCATGACGACTGTAGAAAAAAGTGTGGAAATAGAAGATCCAGCAAGGTATCTTGTGGCATGGTCAAATAACCGACGCCATAATTTTTCTGTGGACTATACACCAAACAATCCAGCACAAAGTATAGATTGCAATTGTCGGAGGATGGTACGTAGAGGAATTCCTTGCAAGCATATTCTGTTTGTGTGGACGGAGCTGAAATTGGTTGAACTACCAAGGTGTATTGTTCTTGCACGATTCTCAAAAAATGCCAGAAGTGGGTTACCTTCGAGGCGCACGAGCGATCTGTTTGGATGGGGATTTGCTGGGGCAGAGGAGTGAAGTCGGTATTCCGAGCTTAGTGTGATGTCGTCTGAAGCATTACATGTAGCCTGCAATAATCCTAAGTTGTACAAACAAGTAAAAACCTTGTACCAGGAAATTATATCGAAAAAAGTGGCGTACGATGCAGGAGTACGTGGTCCAAGAAATTTCATTAATACTGATGGAGGACCTTCTGCAAGTGCAACTACTCTACTAGGTGATCCTGCTAAAGTCAACACAAAAGGTGCTCCGAAGGGAAAGAATAAAGGAAAGAGCAATGTTGTGAGTAAAAACGGTAGACCACTCGGGTATGATGAGAAAAAGCGGTTAAAGTTGTGTAGCGTTTGCAAAACGTCTGGACACAACAAAAATAGTGTGAAATGCAAACTCCATCACAGGTAACCACAATATTTAATTTTGGCATTAATTATTGTAATGTAGTTATTTATGATTTTTGTGTTTGTAAACTGCAGGTATCTTGCAGAAATTTTAGTTCGACGTGCGCAGCAGTAACAAAGTATGCTAACGAGAAGGAGCTCATCATCATGATTATCCGGAAGTGGAAAAGATCATAAATAGTAGTTGAGAATTTTATCTTTTTTATGAGAACGTTGTTTGGTTATCTTGATTGGTTATCTGAATAGCGGTCTGTAAGGCTTGATTCCTGTCGCGGCAGAAAAAACAGTCTTTTCTGTGCCGCGGCAGATAGAATTTGTCGCGGCAGAAAAAACATGGCGTGATTCGGTATATGTAGCGTGATTCCCCGCTGCGTCCGCGTCCCCCTCGTCTGCTGCGTCAGCCGACGCATGTGGCGACGTACGGAGCGGGGACAGAGTGGACCCTGGCGGCCCTGGCGACGTACGGTGCGGGGACCGTGTGGAGAGGACTGGACGGGAACTGGGGGGACCGAGGTGACGCGGGAGCAGACTCCCCCTGGTCCTAGCGTGGAGAGGAGGGAGGCGTCGGCACCGGGGACACCGAGTCGCGCGCAGCTCCTGGATCCGGTGACGTGGCACGCGAGGAGTCGACGCGCGGAGGTGGAACCGAAGCACCTGAGACAGAGGGGGACCGGGCAGAGGACGACGGTCCCACAGAATCTGTCTCGTTTGTTGCAGCGTTTTGGCTTGTAGCGACTGTTTTTTAGATGCAATATTTGATGTAGTATGAGGGTTGTAGGCTGTCGATTCCGGTGCCGTTTGTTCAGACAAACTAGCAGGCATGTGAAGAGCTGGAACCTAAAGGGGATCAATAGTAGGAACAATATGCAAATATGTATCATTAGTGTGCAAAATAGATCCACTGGATGGTGATATTGCTTGCTCTGTTGAAACATGGACTAATAAACACAAAATATTGAATATGTTCACACCAGGAGTAATAAACACAAAATATTGAATATGTTCACACCAGGAGTAATAAACACAAAATATTGAGTATAAATCCAAAATATTCAGTATATTTTACAAGCATGTCATGGTAACATAGGAACAAAAAACCTGTAGGGTGGGAAACCTTCTACGGGACTAAAACCCAACCTACAAGCCATAATTCGTTCCTCAGGTTTTCATGTGTTTGGCCGCCTCAAGAACCTTGGTTCTAACAGTGCAGATGTTTGAAGGGGACAAAACAACCTGAGCAACCTTAAGTCTTCTGTTATCATTCACTGTGGACTGCATTGACAAATCTAAGTAAGTACAAATATTTTTGCTACAGCTGGTCGGGTAGTGATAGTTAAAAGAATATGCAAACCTGCGAAATTTCTCTAGTTATTTTATCGCCATCCCAGTGTTCCATACACTCCAACATAAATAAGCCACATGAATTTCTGAGACACAGGACAAGAACTAATTTTATATTACATGATGGATAACATGAAATATACAAGGCAAAAAAAAGTAAACTAAACTCACCCATCTCTTTGCCGAGACAATTCATAACGTTTTATAGGCCATTTTGATACGTCGGGGTATTGTGATTTTGTAATCATGTTAGTTTGTTTTATGTCATACGCTATTTGATATCTCTGAAAAATGCAAAAATTAGTGTAATGTACACAATTATTAAGGTAGTACATGATAAAGTTAAGAGAATAAATTGCCATTGTTTCAATTATTTTCTTCGTTGTAGATAAAGAGTACAAAGAGTCTAAAACTTGAAATTCTTGTTTCGGTATGTGCATGACTACTGTCGTCCAATGCGCTTCATTTATATTTAGAGGGAAATATACCTACAGAAATTGAAGAATGTAATCAACAAAACACTTTTCAACATACAAATGATGTACGTTCTAATTATCTTATTTCGCAAGAAATATCCATCCATGACTCTTCCAATTGAGCCACTTTTGGACATAGTGAAGTCCATGTTATGCTTGGATTTTTTCGCTTCTTCCAAAGTTGTACCCTTCTTCACAAGGAACGTTGTTCTTAATGCACTGAAAAGGTACCGATCATGTCCCACACGAAGTGACAAATCTTCAATATAACTATCTATTAACTGTAACCATAAGAGGAATTAATTTTATCAGAGTGGTAACATTATTATGTATTAGCATGATATAAAATAATCATAACACAGTACAACTTACACGATCGCTAACCCACTCATGGTCCAACACATCTTTAAGCTTTAATGAATTCAACATAATTCCATTTGCATGTTGGTAAACAACCTTTTTACCATTCGATTCATCCTTACATGCGTTTTCAACCAATGTCACGGCTGCTTGTATTTGCTTAGCAGTCAGGACTCGTGTAACATCATCTTGGTTTACAAATAATCCTACAAAAATGGTAAAAAAAACTCGTTATAACTACATAAAGATGTGAATAGTAGGAACACATTAAATAATTGTCAAATTTATTTGTAGGGAACGCATGCATCGGTTGGAACTAATTCCTCACCATGCATGCATAGTGCCAACATGTGTTCCCACTTGCATGCACATTACTCACAAACCGATTCACATGGCTGAATGTGAAAGGAAAGATAGAAGATTATACTAGGCTAAAACGCCACAATTATTCAGTAATAAATGGTTATGCGCCTAAACCAGCATTCCTAGTGAAACTGCATGAAAAATGAAAGGTACTGTGTAAAACTGAACCGGAGGGAGTACCTTTCTTAAGTGCACGACGTTTGGGGGGCTCATATCCCACGTAACCTTCAAGTTTTGTAGAAATTTTGCGCTTACGTTTCCCCAAACCTTGTTCCGGCTCATTGTTAACGTCCAACTTACTATCGATGCTGTTGGAATCGTCTGACGCAGTTGGTCCATCCAGCTCTTTCCCATTTTTGCTAATTCCGTACATTTCCGATGGAAGGTCTGACACGGTTTTTGTAGAAATATCAAGCACTAACTCTGGGTTGGAAGGTGTGCTGCCTATTGCGTCTTTACAACCATCCTTATGTGCGCTATCGTCGGGGGTTGCATTACCATTCAACCCAGTGTGTTTCATTAAATCAATAGTTTTCTTAATAATCTGATCAGCATAAGCACCTGCACTCTCTTTCCCATACCAAAATTCTTTTCCCGGAAAAGAGGATCTATTATTCAATGATAGGTTGTCATCTCCATTTTCAACTTCTTTGCTTTTGTACATAATGCCATTTTTATTCAACTTGACAATTAATTCCTGTAAAATTAAATGGAAATATATAATGTACTCGTAGGCTATCAGATATAAAAATAGAAACTCCCAATAGTACATGCAATAACACAGTGATTACCTGTGCATATGAGTCCATCATTTTTTTGACGATTTTCTCCATTGTTGACTCCATCCTATTCATTGTTCGCTCCATCACTCGATCCATCACTCGCTCCATCATAGACTCCGTCAGTACCTCCTGCCCGTTTTTAGTAGTTTTTTGGTTTGAATTTCTGGCTACAGCCTTCCTAGCTGAACTTGCCTTTGGCTTGAGAACATGTGCCGGTTTATTTAGCATTTCAATCCTATACTCCAACGTTATATTATCTTCAACCTGATACATACAGATTAGTAGAACTCAATGTTATTAATCAAAGTAGAGGCGTAAGTTTTTTAACATAACCACATGATATATATACAGATGATATTAGAAACATGGATCGTTACCAGAATAGGTCCTTCACCCCGACCATGATCACAGTCCATTGTATCCCTAATCCTAGCAGCATCATCTGTCCAATTACGCATGAGTGGTCTCAAGGACAAACTTGGATTTATCCTACAAGGATCATCTACATGCTTGACCTTTTCCCAATAAACATACTACATGTGAACCAAGTGTAATGTTAGTGCATCATAAAATGAGATGATCTACCATATTAAAAATAATGTTGAGAAAATATTTAATACCTGTATTAAAGACAAATTTCCCTTAGGCCACTGCCTAATTTGTTTATATCGAGTTACAAGCCTGAAGTATAGAATGAGATGATCTACCGTGAACTCACTCCAATTAATGGTGGACATACGGTCTAGGTCCTCCACTAGTACCCAATAATCCTTTGGTACAATCCTCTTAGTCATAGGCGTCAGGACTGTACCAAGGAGGAAAAGGGCAGATTTGCGGAGGAAGTCATCGTCCGCAGCTTTACTCATGACAATATCAGCTATTAAATATTCAATAACAATGTTGCCAGTAGTTGCGCTGAGAAAATGTGGTGAAATATGGGACTTTCCGTCTTCACCTTCCTCATCAATTATATGATTAGCAGACAGACCATAGTTTCGTAATCCATAAATGCACTCTGCATCTTGTACAGTCAATGCAAATTTGCCTTTATTAGGCAAGACAAAAGTGCTAGACTCATGATCATAAATGTGAAACATGTACCGCAGCAAGACAACTCGCATCCGAATTGGTGGAATTTGCAACATACTTCGCATATTTGATTCCATAAATTTGCTACGTTGTTGACTTATAAAATTGCCCACAAGTCTACACCATGTTTCAACAGAGCAAGCAATATCACCATCCAGTTCCATCACGCTGCAAGAAAAATCACCATGAAAAAAATAAACAAGTGTAAAGTTAGTGCATGCATGTGTTTATACTATGTAAAGGAAATTGTTGGCATATATATAATGTATTTATTACAGATCGACAAAATTACAACTAGCACTAGGGATCATACTCAATTACAACTAGCACTAGGAATGTCCAGTGTAGCACTACAGTCTACAGTCTACGACAGAGGAGCAGAGCGGCCGAGGCTGATTCTAGGCACCGGACCGCCCTGTAATGGAGGAATCTGGCGACAAAGGAGATGGAACGATCAACGTAAACGTACGTGTGGTGGTGCGTGCTGGGAGATTCTTCCCTCCGATCCGGCCTTCCCGGATGCGTGACGTGAATTAGATCCTTCTCCGATCGGATAGAATTAGTGCGGCTAAACCCCGGCCTCTCTCCTAGTAATCCCCACCACCGCTGCACCCTACCATGTTACCTCCGCCGCCACAGCTCAAAACGTCCCCCTGGCCCCGCCAACCCCTCTCTGCACACGGCGAAGCCATGCGATCATAGATCTACGTGATCATAGATCTAGGTACATAGAGATACGGTGCATGCGATCATAGATCCATGCGATCATACCTGATGGGCCGCCGCAGTACTTTTCCTGCGCGCCGCCGTTATACGAATAGCGCACTCCGCCGAGTCGTCGCAAGGTTGAGACGGTCGCTCCTCGAAGGAGTCAACTCGAAAGGCGGTTGTAAACTGGGACAGAGAAAGCGGCGGT
Organism: Avena sativa; assembly: GCA_916181665.1. Lineage (NCBI taxonomy): Eukaryota > Viridiplantae > Streptophyta > Magnoliopsida > Poales > Poaceae > Avena > Avena sativa. The sequence goes on along the minus strand of OV702280.1, from coordinate 384,218,930 downwards.
AGGGCAACGATGTAGCCACGACGCGGTCGTGCCATTCTGACCCACCACGTCGCTGCGCGATTGAATAAAAAATATGTGAAAACGACCCTAAAGGCCCAGTTTAGGCCGAGGTACGCAGTACATTAATTGGCAAAAAAATCATGTAAATTTTTTTTGACACTCTGGAGGTTGGGTTCCACACACGGGCCTAGCTCAAGCCCATTACAGGCAAACTAGACCAGAGTGGTACTGCCTAGCGGCCCCAGAGGTCAGCCCATTCCAGGCGAACGATACCAGTGAATCGGATTTGTTTTTTGAGAGGAGCTCGAGGGTGAGCATCGACCGGGGTATATAAGCTGGTCGTCCTCGCCTCCAACTAGCGAGGTGGGACTAAAACTCCAACCCTCATCGGCACCGCGCGCAGCACGCGTACACGGGCCGATTTTACTGCAGGTCCACCATGATGCGGCGCTGCGACGGGCACGAGAGTTGGGCCAGTGCTTAGGTTATCTCGCTGGGCCTGGTTCTCGGGTACGTTTATTTATTTTTTCCTCTTATTTCTTTTTCGTTTTTCCATTTCTAATTTATGTTTCAATTCAAATCAAATGATTTCAAAACTCAATTTGATTTTAAACCTTTACGAAACCTTTTAAGTAGGTTTCATCTTATTTTTTACTGTGTTATTAAATCCACTCAATTATAATTTTCTTGTTATTTAATATTTATCTATGATTAGGTATTTTCTCTTTTTTTCAAATTAAATTTAATATGATTCAAACCCATATATTTTTTTCCAAATAATCCTTTATTCTCTACCAATAGATCCATGGTTATACCACATCTAAGACCAATGGACAAGGTTTCACTATTTTTTGATTTTCTGTGATTTTATACTACAAGGTCAAAGTCTGGTCAAAATTTGCGCCGAACACCGAGTAGCCATATGGATGAACCTAGCTGATCTACCAATAGATCCATGGTTAAACCACATCTTCTGGGCCTAAAATTGATTTTTCCCAAAATATTAGAGGTTCCAATTGTGTAGCTCTAGTTCAAATTTTCCATGTTTTTTCATATTTGACCAAACTTTGACTTGTGGTACAAATTGAGCAAAATAGAAATTAAAGACCAACAAATTGGTTATGTTCCCACAAAATGTCCCCATCTACCTAACCATGATGGTGAAACAAAGGTCTCAACTTTAAATTTTGTACTTCCTTCACAAAATATAGCTGAATTTGAAATTTTAAAATGGAAAATGGTACTTAAAAGCATACTTTCTGACAGACACCAAAATATGAAATGTATGCCATGCCAAGACACACCTCCCTACCAAGTTTGAGTCAATTCTGAGAAAGTATGACATGGAGCTGGTCATGTCCTATGAAACTTGGGTACACACCAATGAGACTCACACTTGGAACCAAGAGTGAGAGAGAAAAATCATCTTTGCTTCCACAAACTCAAGGTTTATTATTTTTCATTCTAACTAGGGTACAATCTAAGACCAATGGACAAGGTTTCACTATTTTTTGATTTTCTGTGATTTTATACTGCCAGGTCAAAGTCTGGTCAAAATTTGCGTCGAACACCGAGTAGCCATATGGATGAACCTAGCTGATCTACCAATAGATCCATGGTTAAACCACATCTTCTAGGCCTAAAAATGATTTTTCCCAAAATATTAGAGGTTCCAATTGTGTAGCTCTAGTTCAAATTTTCCATGATTTTTCATGTTTGACCAAACTTTGACTTTTGGTACAAATTGAGCAAAATAGAAATTAAAGACCAACAAAGTGGTTATGTTCCCACCAAATGTCCCCATATACCTAAACATGATGGTGAAACAAAGGTTTCAACTTTAAATTTTGTACTTCCTCCACAAAATATAGCTGAATTTGAAATTTTAAAATGGAAAATGGTATTTAAAAGCATACTTTCTGACAGACACCAAAATATGAAATGTATGCCATGCCAAGACACACCTCCCTACCAAGTTTGAGTCAATTCTGAGAAAGTATGACATGGAGCTGGTCATGTCCTATGAAACTTGGGTACACACCAATGAGACTCACACTTGGAACCAAGAGTGAGAGAGAAAAATCATCTTTGCTTCCACAAACTCAAGGTTTATTATTTTTCATTCTAACTAGGGTACAATCTAAGACCAATGGACAAGGTTTCACTATTTTTTGATTTTCTGTGATTTTATACTGCCAGGTCAAAGTCTGGTCAAAATTTGCGTCGAACACCAAGTAGCCATATGGATGAACCTAGCTGATCTACCAATAGATCCATGGTTAAACCACATCTTCTAGGCCTAAAAATGATTTTTCCCAAAATATTAGAGGTTCCAATTGTGTAGCTCTAGTTCAAATTTTCCATGATTTTTCATGTTTGACCAAACTTTAACTTTTGGTACAAATTGAGCAAAATAGAAATTAAAGACCAACAAAGTGGTTATGTTCCCACCAAATGTCCCCATATACCTAAACATGATGGTGAAACAAAGGTTTCAACTTTAAATTTTGTACTTCCTCCACAAAATATAGCTGAATTTGAAATTTTAAAATGGAAAATGGTATTTAAAAGCATACTTGCTGACAGACACCAAAAGATTAAATGTATGCCATGCCAAGACACACCTACCTGCCAAGTTTGAGTCAATTCTGAGAAAGTATGATATGGAGCTGGTCATGTCCTATGAAATTTGGGTACACACCAATGAGGCTCACACTTGGAACCAAGAGTGAGAGAGCAAAATCATCTTTGCTTCCACAAACTCAAGGTTTATTATTTTTCATTCTAACTAGGGTACAATCTAAGACCAATGGACAAGGTTTCACTATTTTTTGATTTTATGTGATTTTATACTGCCAGGTCAAAGTCTGGTCAAAATTTGCGTCGAACACCGAGTAGCCATATGGATGAACCTAGCTGATCTACCAATAGATCCATGGTTAAACCACATCTTCTGGGCCTAAAATTGATTTTTCCCAAAATATCAGAGGTTCCAATTGTGTAGCTCTAGTTCAAATTTTCCATGTTTTTTCATATTTGACCAAACTTTGACTTGTGGTACAAATTGAGCAAAATAGAAATTAAAGACCAACAAAGTGGTTATGTTCCCACAAAATGTCCCCATCTACCTAAACATGATGGTGAAACAAAGGTCTCAACTTTAAATTTTGTACTTCCTTCACAAAATATAGCTGAATTTGAAATTTTAAAATGGAAAATGGTATTTAAAAGCATACTTTCTGACAGACACCAAAATATGAAATGTATGCCATGCCAAGACACACCTCCCTACCAAGTTTGAGTCAATTCTGAGAAAGTATGACATGGAGCTGGTCATGTCCTATGAAACTTGGGTACACACCAATGAGACTCACACTTGGAACCAAGAGTGAGAGAGAAAAATCATCTTTGCTTCCACAAACTCAAGGTTTATTATTTTTCATTCTAACTAGGGTACAATCTAAGACCAATGGACAAGGTTTCACTATTTTTTGATTTTCTGTGATTTTATACTGCCAGGTCAAAGTCTGGTCAAAATTTGCGTCGAACACCGAGTAGCCATATGGATGAACCTAGCTGATATACCAATAGATCCATGGTTAAACCACATCTTCTGGGCCTAAAAATGATTTTTCCCAAAATATTAGAGGTTCCAATTGTGTAGCTCTAGTTCAAATTTTCCATGTTTTTCATATTTGACCAAACTTTGACTTGTGGTACAAATTGAGCAAAATAGAAATTTAAGACCAACAAAGTGGTTATGTTCCCACCAAATGTCCCCATCTACCTAAACATGATGGTGAAACAAAGGTTTCAACTTTAAATTTTGTACTTCCTTCACAAAATATAGCTGAATTTGAAATTTTAAAATGGAAAATGGTATTTAAAAGCATACTTACTCACAGACACCAAAATATGAAATGTATGCCATGCCAAGACACACCTCCCTGCCAAGTTTGAGTCAATTCTGAGAAAGTATGACATGGAGTTGGTCATGTCCTATGAAATTTGGGTACACACCAATGAGGCTCACACTTGGAACCAAGAGTGAGAGAGCAAAATCAACTTTGCTTCCACAAACTCAAGGTTTATTATTTTTCATTCTAACTAGGGTACAATCTAAGACCAATGGACAAGGTTTCACTATTTTTTGATTTTATACTGCCAGGTCAAAGTCTGGTCAAAATTTGCGTTGAACACCGAGTAGCCATATGGATGAACCTAGCTGATCTACCAATAGATCCATGGTTAAACCACATCTTCTGGGCCTAAAAATGATTTTTCCCAAAATATTAGAGGTTCCAATTGTGTAGCTCTAGTTCAAATTTTCCATGTTTCTTCATATTTGACCAAACTTTGACGTGTGGTACAAATTGAGCAAAATAGAAATTAAAGACCAACAAAGTGGTTATGTTCCCACCAAATGTCCCCATATACCTAAACATGATGGTGAAACAAAGGTTTCAACTTTAAATTTTGTACTTCCTTCACAAAATATAGCTGAATTTGAAATTTTAAAATGGAAAATGGTATTTAAAAGCATACTTGCTGACACACACCAAAAGATGAAATGTATACCATGCCAAGACACACCTCCCTGCCAAGTTTGAGTCAATTCTGAGAAAGTATGACATGGAGCTGGTCATGTCCTATGAAATTTGGGTACTCACCAATGAGACTCACACTTGGAACCAAGAGTGAGAGAGCAAAATCATCTTTGCTTCCACAAACTTAAGGTTTATTATTTTTCATTCTAACAAGGGTACAATCTAAGCCCAATGGACAAGGTTTCACTATTTTTTGATTTTCTGTGATTTTATACTGCCAGGTCAAAGTCTGGTCAAAATTTGCGTCGAACACCGAGTAGCCATATGGATGAACCTAGCTGATCTACCAATAGATCCATGGTTAAACCACATCTTCTGGGCCTAAAAATGATTTTTCCCAAAATATTAGAGGTTCCAATTGTGTAGCTCTAGTTCAAATTTTCCATGTTTTTTCATATTTGACCAAACTTTGACTTGTGGTACAAATTGAGCAAAATAGAAATTAAAGACCAACAAAGTGGTTATGTTCCCACCAAATGTCCCCATATACCTAAACATGATGGTGAAACAAAGGTTTCAACTTTAAATTTTGTACTTCCTCCACAAAATATAGCTGAATTTGAAATTTTAAAATGGAAAATGGTATTTAAAAGCATACTTGCTGACAGACACCAAAAGATTAAATGTATGCCATGCCAAGACACACCTACCTGCCAAGTTTGAGTCAATTCTGAGAAAGTATGATATGGAGCTGGTCATGTCCTATGAAATTTGGGTACACACCAATGAGGCTCACACTTGGAACCAAGAGTGAGAGAGCAAAATCATCTTTGCTTCCACAAACTCAAGGTTTATTATTTTTCATTCTAACTAGGGTACAATCTAAGACCAATGGACAAGGTTTCACTATTTTTTGATTTTATGTGATTTTATACTGCCAGGTCAAAGTCTGGTCAAAATTTGCGTCGAACACCGAGTAGCCATATGGATGAACCTAGCTGATCTACCAATAGATCCATGGTTAAACCACATCTTCTGGGCCTAAAATTGATTTTTCCCAAAATATCAGAGGTTCCAATTGTGTAGCTCTAGTTCAAATTTTCCATGTTTTTTCATATTTGACCAAACTTTGACTTGTGGTACAAATTGAGCAAAATAGAAATTAAAGACCAACAAAGTGGTTATGTTCCCACAAAATGTCCCCATCTACCTAAACATGATGGTGAAACAAAGGTCTCAACTTTAAATTTTGTACTTCCTTCACAAAATATAGCTGAATTTGAAATTTTAAAATGGAAAATGGTATTTAAAAGCATACTTTCTGACAGACACCAAAATATGCAATGTATGCCATGCCAAGACACACCTCCCTACCAAGTTTGAGTCAATTCTGAGAAAGTATGACATGGAGCTGGTCATGTCCTATGAAACTTGGGTACACACCAATGAGACTCACACTTGGAACCAAGAGTGAGAGAGAAAAATCATCTTTGCTTCCACAAACTCAAGGTTTATTATTTTTCATTCTAACTAGGGTACAATCTAAGACCAATGGACAAGGTTTCACTATTTTTTGATTTTCTGTGATTTTATACTGCCAGGTCAAAGTCTGGTCAAAATTTGCGTCGAACACCGAGTAGCCATATGGATGAACCTAGCTGATATACCAATAGATCCATGGTTAAACCACATCTTCTGGGCCTAAAAATGATTTTTCCCAAAATATTAGAGGTTCCAATTGTGTAGCTCTAGTTCAAATTTTTCATGTTTCTTCATATTTGACCAAACTTTGACTTGTGGTACAAATTGAGAACAATAGAAATTAAAGACCAACAAAGTGGTTATGTTCCCACCAAATGTCCCCATCTACCTAAACATGATGGTGAAACAAAGGTTTCAACTTTAAATTTTGTACTTCCTTCACAAAATATAGCTGAATTTGAAATTTTAAAATGGAAAATGGTATTTAAAAGCATACTTGCTGACAAACACCAAAAGATGAAATGTATGCCATTCCAAGACACACCTCCCTGACAAGTTTGAGTCAATTCTGAGAAAGTATGACATGGAGCTGGTCATGTCCTATGAAATTTAGGTACACACCAATGAGGCTCACACTTGGAACCAAGAGTGAGAGAGCAAAATCATCTTTGCTTCCACAAACTCAAGGTTTATTATTTTTCATTCTAACTAGGGTACAATCTAAGACCAATGGACAAGGTTTCACTATTTTTTGATTTTCTGTGATTTTATACTGCCAGGTCAAAGTCTGGTCAAAATTTGCGTCGAACACCAAGTAGCCATATGGATGAACCTAGCTGATCTACCAATAGATCCATGGTTAAACCACATCTTCTGGGCCTAAAAATGATTTTTCCCAAAATATTAGAGGTTCCAATTGTGTAGCTCTAGTTCAAATTTTCCATGATTTTTCATGTTTGACCAAACTTTGACTTTTGGTACAAATTGAGCAAAATAGAAATTAAAGACCAACAAAGTGGTTATGTTCCCACCAAATGTCCCCATCTACCTAAACATGATGGTGAAACAAAGGTTTCAACTTTAAATTTTGTACTTCCTTCACAAAATATAGCTGAATTTGAAATTTTAAAATGGAAAATGGTATTTAAAAGCATACTTGCTGACACACACCAAAAGATGAAATGTATGCCATGCCAAGACACATCTTCCTGCCAAGTTTGAGTTAATTCTGAGAAAGTATGACATGGAGCTGGTCATGTCCTATGAAATTTGGGTACACACCAATGAGGCTCACACTTGGAACCAAGAGTGAGAGAGCAAAATCATCTTTGCTTCCACAAACTCAAGGTTTATTATTTTTCATTCTAACTAGGGTACAATCTAAGACCAATGGACAAGGTTTCACTATTTTTTGATTTTCTGTGATTTTATACTGCCAGGTCAAAGTCTGGTCAAAATTTGCTTCGAACACCGAGTAGCCATATGGATGAACCTAGCTGATCTACCAATAGATCCATGGTTAAACCACATCTTCTGGGCCTAAAAATGATTTTTCCCAAAATATTAGAGGTTCCAATTGTGTAACTCTAGTTCAAATTTTCCATGTTTTTTCATATTTGACCAAACTTTGACTTGTGGTACAAATTCAGCAAAATAGAAATTTAAGACCAACAAAGTGGTTATGTTCCCACCAAATGTCCCCATCTACCTAAACACGATGGTGAAACAAAGGTTTCAACTTTAAATTTTGTACTTCCTTCATAAAATATAGCTGAATTTGAAATTTTAAAATGGAAAATGGTATTTAAAAGCATACTTGCTGACAGACACCAAAATATGAAATGTATGCCATGCCAAGACACACCTCCCTGCCAAGTTTGAGTCAATTCTGAGAAAGTATGACATGGAGCTGGTCATGTCCTATGAAATTTGGGTACACACCAATGAGGCTCACACTTGGAACCAAGAGTGAGAGAGCAAAATCAACTTTGCTTCCACAAACTCAAGGTTTATTATTTTTCATTCTAACTAGGGTACAATCTAAGACCAATGGACAAGGTTTCACTATTTTTTGATTTTATACTGCCAGGTCAAAGTCTGGTCAAAATTTGCGTTGAACACCGAGTAGCCATATGGATGAACCTAGCTGATCTACCAATAGATCCATGGTTAAACCACATCTTCTGGGCCTAAAAATGATTTTTCCCAAAATATTAGAGGTTCCAATTGTGTAGCTCTAGTTCAAATTTTCCATGTTTCTTCATATTTGACCAAACTTTGACGTGTGGTACAAATTGAGCAAAATAGAAATTAAAGACCAACAAAGTGGTTATGTTCCCACCAAATGTCCCCATATACCTAAACATGATGGTGAAACAAAGGTTTCAACTTTAAATTTTGTACTTCCTTCACAAAATATAGCTGAATTTGAAATTTTAAAATGGAAAATGGTATTTAAAAGCATACTTGCTGACACACACCAAAAGATGAAATGTATACCATGCCAAGACACACCTCCCTGCCAAGTTTGAGTCAATTCTGAGAAAGTATGACATGGAGCTGGTCATGTCCTATGAAATTTGGGTACTCACCAATGAGACTCACACTTGGAACCAAGAGTGAGAGAGCAAAATCATCTTTGCTTCCACAAACTTAAGGTTTATTATTTTTCATTCTAACAAGGGTACAATCTAAGCCCAATGGACAAGGTTTCACTATTTTTTGATTTTCTGTGATTTTATACTGCCAGGTCAAAGTCTGGTCAAAATTTGCGTCGAACACCGAGTAGCCATATGGATGAACCTAGCTGATCTACCAATAGATCCATGGTTAAACCACATCTTCTGGGCCTAAAAATGATTTTTCCCAAAATATTAGAGGTTCCAATTGTGTAGCTCTAGTTCAAATTTTCCATGTTTTTTCATATTTGACCAAACTTTGACTTGTGGTACAAATTGAGCAAAATAGAAATTAAAGACCAACAAAGTGGTTATGTTCCCACCAAATGTCCCCATATACCTAAACATGATGGTGAAACAAAGGTTTCAACTTTAAATTTTGTACTTCCTCCACAAAATATAGCTGAATTTGAAATTTTAAAATGGAAAATGGTATTTAAAAGCATACTTGCTGACAGACACCAAAAGATTAAATGTATGCCATGCCAAGACACACCTACCTGCCAAGTTTGAGTCAATTCTGAGAAAGTATGATATGGAGCTGGTCATGTCCTATGAAATTTGGGTACACACCAATGAGGCTCACACTTGGAACCAAGAGTGAGAGAGCAAAATCATCTTTGCTTCCACAAACTCAAGGTTTATTATTTTTCATTCTAACTAGGGTACAATCTAAGACCAATGGACAAGGTTTCACTATTTTTTGATTTTATGTGATTTTATACTGCCAGGTCAAAGTCTGGTCAAAATTTGCGTCGAACACCGAGTAGCCATATGGATGAACCTAGCTGATCTACCAATAGATCCATGGTTAAACCACATCTTCTAGGCCTAAAAATGATTTTTCCCAAAATATCAGAGGTTCCAATTGTGTAGCTCTAGTTCAAATTTTCCATGTTTCTTCATATTTGACCAAACTTTGACTTGTGGTACAAATTGAGCAAAATAGAAATTAAAGACCAACAAAGTGGTTATGTTCCCACCAAATGTCCCCATATACCTAAACATGATGGTGAAACAAAGGTTTCAACTTTAAATTTTGTACTTCCTTCACAAAATATAGCTGAATTTGAAATTTTAAAATGGAAAATGGTATTTAAAAGCATACTTGCTGACACACACCAAAAGATGAAATGTATACCATGCCAAGACACACCTCCCTGCCAAGTTTGAGTCAATTCTGAGAAAGTATGATATGGAGCTGGTCATGTCCTATGAAATTTGGGTACACACCAATGAGACTCACACTTGGAACCAAGAGTGAGAGAGCAAAATCATCTTTGCTTCCACAAACTTAAGGTTTATTATTTTTCATTCTAACTAGGGTACAATCTAAGACCAATGGACAAGGTTTCACTATTTTTTTGATTTTCTGTGATTTTATACTGCCAGGTCAAAGTCTGGTCAAAATTTGCGTCGAACACCGAGTAGCCATATGGATGAACCTAGCTGATCTACCAATAGATCCATGGTTAAACCACATCTTCTGGGCCTAAAAATGATTTTTCCCAAAATATTAGAGGTTCCAATTGTGTAGCTCTAGTTCAAATTTTCCATGTTTTTCATATTTGACCAAACTTTGACTTGTGGTACAAATTGAGCAAAATAGAAATTTAAGACCAACAAAGTGGTTATGTTCCCACCAAATGTCCCCATCTACCTAAACATGATGGTGAAACAAAGGTTTCAACTTTAAATTTTGTACTTCCTTCACAAAATATAGCTGAATTTGAAATTTTAAAATGGAAAATGGTATTTAAAAGCATACTTACTCACAGACACCAAAATATGAAATGTATGCCATGCCAAGACACACCTCCCTGCCAAGTTTGAGTCAATTCTGAGATAGTATGACATGGAGCTGGTCATGTCCTATGAAATTTGGGTACACACCAATGAGACTCACACTTGGAACCAAGAGTGAGAGAGCAAAATCATCTTTGCTTCCACAAACTCAAGGTTTATTATTTTTCATTCTAACTAGGGTACAATCTAAGACCAATGGACAAGGTTTCCTATTTTTTTATTTTCTGTGATTTTATACTGCCAGGTCAAAGTCTGGTCAAAATTTGCGTCGAACACCGAGTAGCCATATGGATGAACCTAGCTGATCTACCAATAGATCCATGGTTAAACCACATCTTCTAGGCCTAAAAATGATTTTTCCCAAAATATTAGAGGTTCCAATTGTGTAGCTCTAGTTCAAATTTTCCATGTTTTTTCATATTTGACCAAACTTTGACTTGTGGTACAAATTGAGCAAAATAGAAATTAAAGACCAACAAAGTGGTTATGTTCCCACCAAATGTCCCCATCTACCTAAACATGATGGTGAAACAAAGGTTTCAACTTTAAATTTTGTACTTCCTTCACAAAATATAGCTGAATTTGAAATTTTAAAATGGAAAATGGTATTTAAAAGCATACTTACTCACAGACACCAAAATATGAAATGTATGCCATGCCAAGACACACCTCCCTGCCAAGTTTGAGTCAATTCTGAGATAGTATGACATGGAGCTGGTCATGTCCTATGAAATTTGGATACACACCAATGAGACTCACACTTGGAACCAAGAGTGAGAGAGCAAAATCATCTTTGCTTCCACAAACTCAAGGTTTATTATTTTTCATTCTAACTAGGGTACAATCTAAGACCAATGGACAAGGTTTCACTATTTTTTGATTTTCTGTGATTTTATACTGCCAGGTCAAAGTCTGGTCAAAATTTGCGTTGAACACCGAGTAGCCATATGGATGAACCTAGCTGATCTACCAATAGATCCATGGTTAAACCACATCTTCTGGGCCTAAAAATGATTTTTCCCAAAATATTAGAGGTTCCAATTGTGTAGCTCTAGTTCAAATTTTCCATGTTTTTTCATATTTGACCAAACTTTGACTTGTGGTACAAATTGAGCAAAATAGAAATTAAAGACCAACAAAGTGGTTATGTTCCCACAAAATGTCCCCATCTACCTAAACATGATGGTGAAACAAAGGTTTCAACTTTAAATTTTGTACTTCCTTCACAAAATATAGCTGAATTTGAAATTTTAAAATGGAAAATGGTATTTAAAAGCATACTTGCTAACAGACACCAAAAGATGAAATGTATGCCATGCCGAGATTTATAAGTTTGCTTGCTCAATTATGTAGCTCTATTTCAAAAATTTGCTTGTTCAAAATTCATATTTGACTATGATGGTTGTGTGGTCTGTCGCTCGGAAGATAATATGCTACCTTGTTCTGCTACTATGATGCAGCAAGGTCGCCATATGTGATTCTCAAAAAACATAACATATTTTTCAAATAACAAATTCAAACATAATGGCAAAAGTGCAAAATTACAGGTATTTTCACACACATTTTAAAAGGAGAGATTCGGACCGTCATAGATAACTAAAACATTAGATTGTTCACAACATCCAGAGCAAGAGAGCACCTTCATCACAGGAAAGTGCACCAAAAGATCATACCTACCATGTCCAGAACTAACAAACATAGACTAGATGTTCTTACATAGCATACATAACATTCCAAATATTCAACACCTAACTAACAACTACACCAAGTCTGCCTGGACAAGCACCTCCCACAGAGCCTTATGCTGAGCCTTCTCACGAGCATCTGAACTGTCCTTGGCGAGCTGTTGAACGTGATGCGGCAGGTTCACAAGCATCCCACCCCTAGGCTTCCTTGGATGGTATGGGCACATGTACCTGTTGTTCACCACATATGGGCCGCGGTTGTTTGCTTGCAGCTGGATCACTTCCTTCTGAATGAAGGAATTTTCATTTCTCTTGTCCACAGACTCAGAACTGTCCTGCGAGTCAAACTACAATGCACACAACAAACATTCAATCTTACAAAATGCAAAAAAAATATTACAAAATGAATGTGCAATGTAATATGTAAAAAGTTGAATGTATCACCGAAAGTGGGCTTCCATCCTCCTGGAACTCATATGGATCAATGTACTGTACCGCCATATTAAAACAAACAGATGCAAAGTTAATTGTTTCACACTTTGTAATAAACTATATATATGAAAAAACAAATGGATAACACAAATCTATATGGACATAATTGGTCAACAATATGCATTTCCTATCAAAGGATAATCTTGACAAGCCCATAGATAAAATCACAGGCTTTAAGCAATAAACTAATAACATATTCCACTTCAAAACCCACAAAATTTAGCTGAAGATGGATTAACATGCATCATATGAAACAAACCACTAGGAAAGAGTAAACTAGGACATGTGGTAACTTGCATCACATGAGACCACGTGGTAGAAACACACAAGCACCATGCAACTTATCTAGGCATCAACCTAGAGAAAACTGTTAGAGATATGCCCTAGAGGCAATAATAAATGTAGTTATTATTATATCTTTGTGTTTATGATAAATGTTTACATTCGTGCTATAATATTATTAACAAGGAAACATTAATACTTGTGTGATTTGTAAACTAAAATAAGAGTCCCTAGTAAAAGCCTCTTTATAATACTAGCTTGTTGGTTAATAGATGATTGTGGTTTCCATATCATGAACATTGAGATGTTATTAACAACAAGATCATATCGTTAGGAGAATGATATGGTGGACATACTCCTATAGATAAACGTAGCATAAAGATCAAGTCATTTTAATAGTTCAATTGCTATATGCTTTCTGATACATAGTTATCTAATTCCTTCGACCATGAGATCATGCATATCACCTTTACCAGATGGATGCTTTGATGACACCAAACACCACACCGTAACTGGGTGGCTATAAAGGTGGCATTGAGTGTTCAGAAAGTATTGGTTGAAACACATGGATCAAGAGTGGGATTTGTCCATCCATATGACGGATAGATATACTCTGGGCCCTCTCGGTGAAATGTCATCCAATTAGCTTGCAAGCATGTGACTGGCTCACAAGGGATCACATATCACCGGAACGAGAAAAGAGTACTTATCGGTAACGAGGTTGAACTAGGTATACAGAGATACCGATGATCATAACCTCGGATAAGTAAACTATCGTGAGACAAAGGGAAATTGATATCGTATGTAAGTGGTTCATTCGATCGCAAAGTAATCGTAGAAATATGTGGGAGCCATATGAATTTCTAGATTCCTCTATTGGTTATTGTTCGGAGAAGTGTCTCGATCATGTCCGCATAATTCAGGAACCATAGGGAGACACACTTAAGGATTCGACGTTGTTTGAGTAGTTATGGAATGATGAGAAAGAGACTGAATGTTGTTCGGAGTCTCGAATGGGATTCGGTATATCACGAGGAGATCCGGAATGGTCCGGAGAATAAGATTCATATAAGGAAAGTCCCGTTTCGGAGTTGGAGAATGATTCCGGTGTTTTCATCAGGAATGTTCTAGAAGGTTCCGGAATGTCCGGCACTCCGGAGGGGAAGGGTACATGAATGTGTTATATCAAGTTGGTATGATTGCATCATGTACTAAGTGTCATCGCTGAACAAAATAGAGGATTAAATCAAATCCTTGTTTGAAAAGTCAAACGGCTAGTTTGAAAGTCAAACGGCTATTTTTTGAAAAGTGGAAAAGGAGGAGGAAACCGAGTTGGGGAGGAGTCCCTCCTCCCCACCGCCGGCGCACCACCAAGCCGAGTTGGGGAGGGACTCCCCTCCCCTTGGTCGGCCCCCTCCACCTATAAAAGGAGGGGCAAGGCTCCCCTCCTAGACACACAAGATCCTCTCCTCCAAACCCTAAGCCGCCGGCGCCGCCACCTGCTGCCGCCGCCGCCCTAGGTCAAGCCGCCGCCTAGCAACCCTAGCCGCCGGCCAAGCTTCCTCCTCGGAGTGTCTAAACCCTAGATCGTCGAGGGACTCTCTCGTACTCCACCATACTCGCTCCGGCTTAAGGCGAAGCCCTGCGAGATCTCCCCTCTACTTCCGGTACCACGCCGTTGTGTTGCCGGAATCGCGAGGAGAGTGCTACAACCTCCGCTGCCTGCTGGAACAAGGGAGAGGAAGGTCTTCGTTGAGTACCGAACGTATGACCGACTGCGGGAGCGCTGCCGGAACGCAGCGCCGGAAGGATCGTCTACGCGATCTTGAGATCGGGAAGAGTACGACTACATCACCCACGAGAATCCGCTCTCGTTAAACACTTTGGAATCTTCGAGGGTGAGTTATTCTATCGACTCGTTGCTACAATCTAGTAGATAGATCTTGGCTTGTTTGTTTGTATGCGGTAGAAATTTTTTGTTTTCCATGCCCCATAACCCAATAGTGGTATCAGAGTTGTGTCTATATGTAGATCTATTGCACGAGTAGAACACAATGGTCATTGTGGGCATTGATGCTTTTATTGTCGATTGCTTCTTGTGTACTTTGCATCTTGCGGGATGTTGGGATGAAGCGGCCCGGGCTAACCTTACATGACATCGTTCATGAGACTTGCTCCACGCTTGACATGCAACTTGTATTGCATAAGTGGCTTTGCGGGTGCCTGTTTCTCCTAGCATAGTTAAGATTCAATTTACAACGGGTGATTAACAATGCTAGTATCAATGTTGTGGTTCTTGTTCTTAAGTTAGAACGACACTTATTGAAAGCCCCAAACCACGTAAAATATGCAAAGAAAGTAGAGGCGTCTAACTTTGTTTTGCAGGGGTGTGCTGTGATGTGATATGGCCATGATTGTGATTATATTTGATGTATGCAATGTTCCTTATTGTAAGTTGGCAACCGGCAGGAGCCATATGGTTGTCTTTAATTTATGTTAAGACCCGTGTGTCTATTCAAAGTAGTTGTAATAGTTGAAGCCGGTGGACGACAACCATGGAGAAGCGTCATTGACCTTGATGCAATGCCGGTGATGATGGAGATCATGTTCGTGCTAGAAGATGGAGATCGGAAGCACAAAGAAGAAAGGCCATATCATATCACATATTATGAATTGCATGTGATGTTAATCCTTTATGCATCTTGTATTGCTTAGTAGACGACGGTAGAATTATAAGATGATCCCTCATGCACATGAATTTCAAGTCATAAAGTGTTCACCCTTAGTTAGCACCGTTGCTAAAGCTTGTTGTTTCGAAGCACCACGTGATGATCGGGTGTGTTAGATTCCGCAAGTGTATACAACGTGAGCAAGCCAGATTTGCTCATGCGGAATCTAAGGTTTGATCTTGACGAGCCTAGCATGTACAGACATGGTCTCGGAACACGGATCACCGAAAGGTAAAGCATGAATCATATAGTAGATATGATGAACATGTCGATTGTTCGCCATTGAAACTATCAACTCTCGTGATGATCGGTGTTGATGTGGTGGATTTGGTTCGTGTGATCACTAAAACAATGTGAGGGATATTGTTTTGAGTGGGAGTTCACCTAGATTAATTTTATTATTAATTTGAACTCAATTTGTCATAAACTTAGTCTAAACTATTGCAAATATGTTGTAGATCAATGGCAGCCCCTACCATCAATTTTAATGCGTTCCTATAGAAAGAAAAGTTGAAAAACAATGGAAGCAACTTCGCGGATTGGTTCCGCAATTTGAGGATTGTCCTCAATGCTGGTAATTTGACCTATGTGCTGGATGCACCGCTGGGTGACCCGCCTGTAGCTGATGCTACCGATGAAGTAAAGAATGTTTACCTCGCTCGGAAGACTCAGTACTCCACAGTTCAGTGTGCTATCTTGTATGGTTTAGAATCGGAGCTTCAGAAAAGGTTTGAGAATTCAGACCCATATGATATTGTCGAGGATCTCAAATTGATCTTTGAGACTCATGCGGCAATTGAAAGCTATGAGGCTTCTGAAAAGTTCTTTAACTGCAAGATGGAAGAGGGCAGCTCCGTCAGTGAGCATGTGCTTAAGATGTCTGGGCACGCAAACAAACTTCAAAGCTTGGGTATTGTGATTCCTAATGCTTTGGGGATTTACCGTGTCCTCCAATCACTACCACCAAGTTACAAGAACTTTGTGATGAACTACAACATGCAGAACATCAACAAGACGTTGCCAGAACTCTTTGCCATGTTGAAATCTGCAGAAGTGGAGATCAAGAAAGAGCACCAAGTGTTGTTGGTCAATAAGACCACAAAATTCAAGAAAGGCAAGTATAAGAAAAAGGGACACTTCAAGAAGGGTGGTAAGAAAGTTACCACACCAACGAAGAAGACCAAGGCTGGACCTAAGCCTGATACTGAGTGCTTTTACTGCAAGGGAGAAGGTCACTGGAAGCAGAATTGCCCAAAGTACTTGGCGGATTTGAAGAACGGCAACATCAAGAAGAAAGGTATATCTGATATACATGTTATTGATGTGTATCTCACTAGTACTCGTAGTAGTGCCTGGGTATTTGATACTGGTTCGGTTGCTCATATTTGTAACTCGAAACAGGTGCTGCAGAATAAACGGAAGCTAGCGAAGAACGAGGTGACGATGCGCGTGGGAAACGGATCAAAGGTTGATGTGATCGCGGTCGGCACGCTACCCCTTCATCCACCATCGGGATTAGTTTTATACTTAAATAATTGTTATTTGGTGCCTGCGTTGAGCATGAACATTATATCGGGATCTTGTTTATTGCGAGACGGTTACTTGTTTAAGTCCTAGAATAATGGTTGTTCGATTTATATGAGTAATATGTTTTATGCACATGCACCTTTGATAGATGGTCTATTCTTATTGAATCTCGATAGTGGAAATACACATATTAATAACATTGAGGCTAAACATTTGAAATCGAGCGATAACTCGACCTATATGTGGCACTTTCGTCTTGGTCACATTGGAGTGAAGCGTAGGAAGAAACTCCATTCTGATGGACTTCTTGAATCACTTGATTTCGAATCACTTGATAGATGCGAAGCATGTCTGATGGGTAAAATTACTAAGACTCCATTTTCTGGTATGATGGAGCGAGCTACGGACTTATTAGAAATCATACATACCGATGTGTGTGGTCCAATGAGTGTAGCATCGCGCGGTGGTTATCGTTATGTTCTTACCTTCACGGATGACTTGAGTAGATATGGGTATATCTATTTCATGAAACATAAGTCCGAAACTTTCGAGAAGTTTAAGGAATTTCAAAGTGAGGTAGAGAATCAACGTAACAAGAAGATTAAATTTCTACATTCTGATCGTGGAGGTGAATATCTAAGTTACGAGTTTGGCGAGCATTTGAAGAAATGCGGAATACTTTCAAAATTGACACCACCGGGAACACCACAGCGTAATGGTGTGTCCGAACGTCGTAATCGAACTCTCTTCGATATGGTTCGTTCTATGATGTCACTTACAGATTTACCGCTATCATTTTGGGGTTATGCATTAGAAACAGCCGCATTCACTTTAAATAGGGCACCATCTAAATCCGTTGAAACGACACCGTATGAATTATGGTTTGGGAAGAAACCTAGATTGTCGTTCCTTAAAGTTTGGGGTTGCGAAGCCTATGTAAAGAAGTTGCAGCCGGACAAGCTTGAACCCAAAGCGGAAAAATGCGTCTTCATAGGATACCCGAAGGAAACTATTGGGTATACCTTCTATCATAGATCCAAAGGCAAAATCTTTGTTGCCAAGAATGGATCCTTTCTAGAGAAGGAATTTCTCTCGAAAGAAGTGACTGGAAGGAAAGTAGAACTCGACGAGGTTGTCGAACCTTCTCTCAAAATTGCGAGTAGCGCAGCACCGGAAGAAGTTCCTGTGGTGCCTGCACCAATAAGAGAGGAAGCTAATGATGATGATCATGAAACTTCGGTTGTAGTTGCTACAGAGCCTCGCAGGTCAACGAGAACTCGTACCACTCCAGATTGGTATGATCCCGTTATGAGTGTCATGTTGGTGGACAACACCGATGACCCTGAGACATATGAGGAAGCGATGATGAGCCCAGATTCCAATAAATGGCAAGAAGCCATGAAATCCGAGATTGGATCCATGTACGAAAACCAAGTATGGACCTTGGTGGACTTACCGGATGGCCGGAAGGCTGTCGAGAACAAATGGATTTTCAAGAAGAAAACATATGCTGATGGTAATGTTACTATCTATAAAGCTCGACTTGTCGCAAAGGGGTTTCGACAAATTCAAGGAGTTGACTACGATGAGACTTTCTCACCAGTAGCGAAGCTAAAGTCTGTGAGGATTATGTTAGCAATCGATGCATATTATGATTATGAGATATGGCAGATGGATGTCAAAATAGCATTCCTCAATGGAGACATTGATGAAGAGTTGTATATGATGCAACCCAAAGGTTTTGTCGATCCTAAAGATGCTAACAAAGTATGCAAACTTCAACGGTCCATCTATGGATTGAAGCAAGCATCCCGAAGTTGGAATCAACGTTTTGATAAGGCAATCAAAAGTTTTGGTTTTATACAAACTTATGGAGAAGCTTGTATTTACAAGAAAGTGAGTGGGAGCTCTGTAGCATTCCTAATACTATATGTAGATGACATATTGTTGATTGGGAATGATGTAGACCTTCTTAATAGTGTCAAGGAATATTTGAATAATAGTTTTTCAATGAAAGATCTTGGCGAAGCAGCTTACATATTAGGCATAAAGATTTATAGAGATAGATCGAGACGCCAAATATCATTGTCACAAAGTACATATTTGGACAAAGTTCTAAAGAGGTTTGTAATGGAAGATAGCAAGAAAGGGTTCTTGCCCATGTTGCCCAATACGACCTTGAGTAAAACTCAAAGTCCAACATTGGCAGAAGATAGAGAAAAGATGAGTAAGACTCCCTATGCCTCAGCCATAGGATCTCTAATGTATGCCATGCTATGTACTAGACCCGACATTGCATATGTTGTTAGTTTAACTAGCAGATATCAAAGTGATCCAGGAGTGGATCATTGGACAACGGTCAAAAACATCCTTAAGTACTTGAGAAGAACCAAGGATATGGTTCTTTCTTATGGAGGTGATGAACAGCTCGTTGTTAATGGTTACACCGATGCTAGTTGGAACACCGATCCGGATGATTCTAAATCACAATCTGGATACGTATTTATTTTGAATGGTGCAGCAGTTAGCTGGAGGAGTGCAAAACAAAGCGTTGTGGCGAGATCTTCAACTGAATCGGAATACATGGCTGCTTCGGAGGCTTCACAAGAAGCGATATGGATGAAAGAGTTCATTACAGAGCTGGGTGTGGTTCCTAGTGCGCTGGACGCAATGTCTATCTACTGTGATAACATGGGCGCCATAGCCAATGCGCAAGAACCAAGGTCACACAAGAAGCTGAAGCATATCAAGCTATGTTTTCACGCTATTCAAGAACATATCCAAGATGGGGATATAAAGATTTGCAAAGTACACACAGATCTGAATGTGGTGGATCCGTTGACTAAACCTCTCCCGAGGGCAAAACATGACCAGCACCAAACTGCCATGGGTGTTCGGTATATTACCATGTAATCTAGATTAGATGACTCTAGTGCAAGTGGGAGACTGTTGGAGATATGCCCTAGAGGCAATAATAAATGTAGTTATTATTATATCTTTGTGTTTATAATAAATGTTTACATTCGTGCTATAATAGTATTAACAAGGAAACATTAATACTTGTGTGATTTGTAAACTAAAATAAGAGTCCCTAGTAAAAGCCTCTTTATAATACTAGCTTGTTGGTTAATAGATGATTGTGGTTTCCATATCATGAACATTGAGATGTTATTAACAACAAGATCATATCGTTAGGAGAATGATATGGTGGACATACTCCTATAGATAAGCGTAGCATAAAGATCAAGTCATTTTAATAGTTCAATTGCTATATGCTTTCTGATACATAGTTATCTAATTCCTTCGACCATGAGATCATGCATATCACCTTTACCAGATGGATGCTTTGATGACACCAAACACCACACCGTAACTGGGTGGCTATAAAGGTGGCATTGGGTGTTCATAAAGTATTGGTTGAAACACATGGATCAAGAGTTGGATTTGTCCATCCATATGACGGATAGATATACTCTGGGCCCTCTCGGTGAAATGTCATCCAATTAGCTTGCAAGCATGTGACTGGCTCACAAGGGATCACATATCACGGGAATGAGAAAATAGTACTTATCGGTAACGAGGTTGAACTAGGTATACAGAGATACCGACGATCATAACCTCGGATAAGTAAACTATCATGAGACAAAGGGAAATTGATATCGTATGTAAGTGGTTCATTCGATCGCAAAGTAATCGTAGAAATATGTGGGAGCCATATGAATTTCCAGATTCCTCTATTAGTTATTGTTCGGAGAAGTGTCTCGATCATGTCCGCATAATTCATGAACCGTAGGGAGACACACTTAAGGATTCGATGTTGTTTGAGTAGTTATGGAATGATGAGAAAGAGACCGAATGTTGTTCGGAGTCTCGAATGGGATTCGGGATATCACGAGGAGATCCGGAATGGTCCGAAGAATAAGATTCATATAAGGAAAGTCCCGTTTCGGAGTTGGAGAATGATTCCGGTGTTTTCATCAGGAATGTTCTAGAAGGTTCCGGAATGTCCGGCACTCCGGAGGGGAAGGGTACATGAATGTGTTATATCAAGTTGGTATGATTGCATCATGTACTAAGTGTCATCGCTGAACAAAATAGAGGATTAAATCAAATCCTTGTTTGAAAAGTCAAACGGCTAGTTTGAAAGTCAAACGGCTATTTTTTGGGAAGTGGAAAAGGAGGAGGAAACCGAGTTGGGGAGGAGTCCCTCCTCCCCACCGCCGGCGCACCACCAAGACGAGTTGGGGAGGGACTCCCCTCCCCTTGGCCGGCCCCCTCCACCTATAAAAGGAGGGGCAAGGCTCCCCTCCTAGACACACAAGATCCTCTCCTCCAAACCCTAAGCCGCCGGCGCCGCCACCTGCTGCCGCCGCCGCCCTAGGTCAAGCTGCCGTCGCCTAGCAACCCTAGCCGCCGGCGAAGCTTCCTCCTCGGCGTGTCTAAACCCTAGATCGTCGAGTGACTCTCTCATACTCCACCATACTCGCTCCGGCTTAAGGCGAAGCCCTGCGAGATCTCCCCTCTACTTCCGGTACCACGCCGTTGTGCTGCCGGAATCGCGAGGAGAGTGCTACAACCTCCGCTGCCTGCTGGAACAAGGGAGAGGAAGGTCTTCGTCGAGTACCGAACGTGTGACCGACTGCGGGAGCGCTGCCGGGACGCAGCGCCGGAAGGATCGTCTACGCGATCTTGAGATCGGGAAGAGTACGACTACATCACCCACGAGAATCCGCTCTCGTTAAACACTTTGGAATCTTCGAGGGTGAGTTATTCTATCGACTCGTTGCTACAATCTAGTAGATAGATCTTGGCTTGTTTGTTTGTATGCGGTAGAAATTTTTTGTTTTCCATGCCCCATAACCCAACAAAAACATCATGAACAACATATAAGCAACACTGGCCATCATACAGGAGACTTCGAAAGCAAGGTTTCCCATCTACACACCAACAAGGAAACTAGAAACACCCAAGAATTGATTTAGAGCAAGATGGTGAGCTAGAGAAACTTGGAAACATGCCAAACATCTAGGGGATGTACAATTACCTTAAAAAGTAGGCTATTCAACATCCAAAAAAACAAGCTACAATTCAACATCATGGTTGATTAGCTAGATCAAGTTTGTAGCAGCAGTTCATCTAAGTTTACATAGACAGATCACAAGTATCTACACTAGATAGCTAGCAACATATGGAAATAGGATGGAATAAATCTAGAAGATCATGTCATAACACTTATGCACCATCAATATCCTAGGGACAATAATGAATGTTATTATGTATTTCCATCTTCATTATTAATGCTTATATCTTTATGCTATAACTTCTGTAGATAGCTAGCAACATATGGAAATAGGATAATCAAAAAGTTTTTGTTTATCGGTAAATTGGAAAATTATGATTACTGAGGGTTCAACAGTGGGATTTGCTCCTCTGTGAATGCAGAGATAGCCGAAAATGGCCTTCAAACGCTATTTTTAATAATTACTGTGAACTCCTAAATGATAAATAGATCACATTACATCATTTAACAATATCTGGCTTTGATCCAATCCAACCATTTTCCTTACAATAGGAAATTCCATCATCTAACATATCCCCGATTCCGGATCACGCGGCTAATAGATAAATACAAGATGAAGGGGGAAAACTATGGTTTCAATCAATCTAGAATAATGATGCATAGCCGGTAGATTCGCCCCTGCCTAAGTACAAACCCTAACTACAAATCAAAACCCTATCCACAAACCCAAAGTATAAATCAAAACCATAAATACGAACCCTACAATCTAAAAGAGACCGTCAAATTTGACTCACCCGAGGCTCGCCAACATGCACTGCAGGCTCCGCGGTGCCAGGCTCCACGATGGCAGGATCCACGACGCCAGGCACCGCCACGGCAGGCGTTGCCACGGCAGCCACCACCACGGAAGTGACCTCCACGTCCTGCACCGCCACCTGCGCCCCCACATCCGTCACAACGAGATCGACGCCCGCCAGGATATCGTCGCCCACCACCGGATCCACGACCGCCCGGGCCTCCTCTGACACCACCTGATCCAGATCAGCACCGAGAGCGGACTCGGCACCGCCTTCCTCCGGCACCACCTCCAGCTCGTCTCCCGCCTCCTTCTTCCTCTTGCAAGAAGAAGAGCCCCCCACATCCTCCTCCCTCGCCCGCTTCCGCTCCAGATCAGCAGCGGGCGCCATCATCTCCACCCCCGCCTCCTTCTCCTCCGCAACCGCCACGGCCACCTCCACCTCGTGCACCACGGCCTCGCCCTTCTCCTCCCTCTTCTGCAGATCCGCGGCGGACACGGCACGGCCGCGGCCTTCCATCGTCGTCCTAGTTGGAGAGAAGCCGATGCGGCGAGGCGACTCCGGTGGCTATTGTTGGGTGTGGGCGGTGGGAGTGGGTAGGTGAGATCTTTTGCCAAATCCAGGTGGAGAATGAAACGTCGAAGGGGGACGGACGGTTCGGCTGTTCCTTATATACGAAGGGAGAGGATGACGACCACACATGGATACACTCGTGCGTACATCGATACACTCGTGCGTATACGTCAAGTGGGTATACGGTCACGTATACGGACCGGCTAATACGACTTCCACCGGTCCGTGCTGAACCAGCAACCACCCTGAACCCCACCCAGACCCGGTTTTTCTATTCGATTGTCCTCGAAGGGGATACCGAAGCATAGGTGCGCCTTTATATGGTTTAGCGGATAAGGGGTGTGCTACAGATGCTCTAAGTCAAAGGAGATAAGCAAATTGTTCGTCGAACTTTGATCTCTCTCCCTCTATCAGTTTCCAACAATAGGTCATCAACAAGTACATGACGATTTACACGATTCCCGCACCAATTTGAGGCGTTTCTGTCGAATTAATCCTTGTTCACTTCCTCGCCGTCAGGTGCTGCCTTCCCTTGGACCTGCTCCTAGATGACGACGACGATCCGGGGCTCTGGCTCAGCCGCCGCGCCGCCCGCCTGCGCCCCCCTGCGCCAGCGCCGAGCGCCGCCCGGGCGACGCTGTCCGTTGCCAGCTCCCTCGCGCGCTGCGGCTTTACGGGCTGCTTGTTGAGGTAAGCTAGGTGCGGGAGGAGGCCTGTGACGGCCTTGCGCAGCGCGTCGTCGCCGACGTTGGTCTGCACCGGGTTACCCACGAGGTTGAGAGCGAGGAGGGAGTGGTAGTTGGCCACCAGCTGCCCCAGCGCCTTGGCCGTCGTCAGCCTGTTGAAGCCGAGGTCCAGCACCGCCAGCTTCAGCAGCCGGTGCAGGCCCTCCACGTCGCTGATCTTGTTTCCCGCCAGGTACAGCTCCCTGATCGCCGTGCAGTTCGATAGCCCTGATCCATCATCGTCCATAACAGAAACTCCATAAGACGGTATTATTAGGGTGTAACTGAGCACAGACAAACTAATTAAGATGGTATTATTAGGGTGAATTATGTAGTGGACCACCTCACTGATCACATACGCCTACGTACTCATCTTGATTCAGCAAGGAGCCAACGCCAGGTCTTTGATTGGTACTATCATAGGATAAGGCCCTAGAACGTGACACGTCTTGGGTTGGGATGGATAGCATGCCAATCATTCTGAACCTAAACAGAGACATATCAACTACTACTATATATGCAACAAAGAAATACACTCTGATCTCAACTGTTGGCCCAAAAGAAATTTAAGTGAAATTTAATGACGATATAGTATATGCAATGCAGTTGAATAACCTCAAGTGTGAAAAACTCACCATGGCCGATGCGCGAGATACGGTTGTAGCTGAGGTTGAGCACGCGCAGCTTGGTCAGCTCCCGGAGCCCCTCCACGTTGGCGATCCTGTTCCGCGACAGGTCCAGCGAGTGCAATCCCTTTGGCAGCGATCCCGGGGAGATATGAACTGCATCAACACCCACGATTCATTTCAGCACTTGTCTGACAGCGCAAGCTGTACTGAAAGCACTGCTCTGCTTACCGATGAAGTTGGTGGAGAGGTTGACAGCGCGTAGGCTGGAGAAGGGTGCGATCATGGGCGTGACCTTGAGTCCCATCCCGGAGATGTGCGCTACGGACGAAAAGGCGTCGAGGGACTGGACGATGCTGTTGGCCTGGGCGACCTCGTCGGCCGCCGCACACCGCTTGGTCGACTTTCCAAACGGCTCCCCGCCGCCCACGCAGTGATCTCCATGCTCCATGTTCTGCAGGTTGCCGTCTTCTTCCTCGGCGATGCGGAGGCACTCCCTGTCGATGCTGCTCACCCACGCGCTCACGCGGTCGCTCAGTGAGTTCTCCGCGCAAAGGCGACCCACTGCTGGTTATGGTTAGGGACTGGCGGCGCCTCGCCCACCTTCTTGTGCTCCGGCTCCTCGAGCGTGTCCGAGGTGTACCCGCCACCACCGTGACGGCCAGGGGTGCCGGCTTCGCTCGGGCGCGCCGACCACGGCCGGTGCAGGTTGCGGTGGCTCCAGAGGAAGAGGCGCCACCACAGCTTCCGGCTCCGCGACGGCAGAACCTGGCTCGACGACCGCCTCTTGAGCATGACGTGGTCGGCGGTACGCGACGTCTTCACCGACGCGGGGCTTGCCTCCGTCACGCTCACGCCGCGCGCGATGGTGTCCGTGGCCGTGTTGACGCCGCCGGGTAGGTCCTTGAGGTCGCCGTAGGAGCGCGACCGCGCCGGCATGCCCTGGCCTTGCCTCGGGCCACCAGGCCGCTTGGTCTCGATGTTTGAGCACGACCGTTTCAGCCTCGCCGACGGATCCACTTCCACTTCCACCTCCGCTGCCGCAGCCTCCTCCGCGCTGCCGCTCACAATCAGCGCATCCGGTACGGCGACGCCGTGGACGAGCCTCTGGTGTGGGTGGAAGTCGAAGTCGTCAGACAGGGTGGTGTCCCTCTTCACTGGCGACAGCATGTCAGTGTCACCCCCATTGTGCGCCACCGCGACAGCCACGTCGGAGACAATCTTCGGTTCGATCTTATCGCCGCATTTGTCCACATCAGGCGGCGTAGCGTGAATGGACTCCTGGACCGGCTTCACCCTGGGGCGCTCGTCGTCGCGGCCACCGCTCTTCTCTGTACTATCAGCAACCTGTGGCGAAGGAACAGACACAGACACCAAATCAGGCAACAAGATGGAGTTTCATCAAAATTCAAGGAAAGAATCAGTTCGGGGAAACTACCCTTACCACTCGTTTGTGCCTCCTGCCGGCGAGCAGGGTGGAGAAGCAGCTTATCTTGGCCATTCGATCTGCTGTGAATCCTGGCACGCACGATTCTCTCGACCACCTACCTGCTAATTGGCAGGAAGCAGCAGCAGGACTAGACTAGGTGGTGCTTGGCCTTATTAGCCAGCCGTTGTCTACCTGCGCGCTCCACACCTCTTCAGTGCACGAAGCGGCGCCGCCCCGGGGAAGGCCAGAGTGACAGGTGAAGCGCCGCCGCCGCCGTCTTGAAATTATGCACTGTACCAATCAAGCAAAGACAGCTACGCACCATCAGATGAGGAATTATTGGGCAGTACTACCTTAAACTATTGCCAGCAGGAGAAACAAGAAGAGCAAAGAACAAGAGAAAAACTAACTATGAGTCCATGAGTCCATGATCCTCTCCTGGCTGAACTCAACCGAAAAAATTATTGCAGCAGGAGTACTATAGGCTACCAACTCACACTAAGACTAGGCGATATCTATATATATTCATACAAGAAACGAATCTTGTTTTCCCATCCGGTCAGTAAGTAACTGCCAATTAATTTAGGATCACAGCAAGAGGCTGACGCATACTAAACACTAACAAGAAGAAAAAGACTACCCCACAGCCGAACCCTCCTCTTTCCCAACAACTACTACTGGCCGATTCAGAGTTGAGAGCAATAAGAACACTATGCATCATTAGAAGAAAAAACATTTAATTAGGACCTATAATAAATCAAAGAAAATTGCAGAGTAGGATGTCCACTAATAGCTCAAGATCACATATGCACAACCCAAAAGGACCAAACAAGAAACACATATATACTAGAAGTAGATACCAAGGACAAGCAGCCAGACATGGAAGCAAAGAATACGACGTTGCGAACAACAAGCAGGTCTAACCTTCCTTTCACAGCCAAGAACCAATTGACAGCCGGAAGATAGTAGTGAGATCTTCTGTCTCGGGTTCGGTTCCTGTTGCACCGTTAGCAGGGAAGAAGCAGCTTCAGAGGGTTCAGTTGGTTGCGGCAAGGCAAGGTAGACGCAAACAACTAAAGATGGGGTGGGGGGAAGAGCTAGCGGAGAGGGACATGAATGGTGCGGGGACAAATGGGGAAGGTTGAAGAAATAGATCAAGCTGGGAGAAGCGGCGCCACGCTGGTGGAGTGAAGTGAATGGGGGCACGCGGTGGACACGCGGTTTGATTTTGACGTCACTCCCACTCATTAAGGGTAACATGGTCTTTCGTCTTAATTAGTTATTGTACTAGTAATAATCCAGACTATAAATTCGCTGGCCCGCCCACCGTGATCCAGATCCAAGCCCATGTACACAGCACATGTACTAGTCATGTGCCTCCGAACTGGAAAAAAGTTAAATTTATGGTTAATTACTGAACTTGTTTAGCAAAATTAATACGGTTATTGTATAATAAAAATATGAGTTTACAGTTAGCGAAGACGTGACAGAGCAACAGTCAGCAGTCACCTCGGGCGTCATAGAGTTTACACAGCACATGTACTCGGATACCAACCTAGATTAGTCACTAAACTTGTTTAACAAAGTTAATACGGTCATTACAATAGAAATATGAGTTTATGGCTAGCAAAGACGCGACAGGGCGACAATCGCGGTCATTGCGGGCGTCGTAGAGATTCTTTTGATGACGTGGCGCTCACTATCAAATAACTTAACATATCGGCAAAGAATAACAATATATACGAGGACTTTTAGCAAAACCATCGTCGCTGCGCGCTCCCACACCTCACCACGCCGCCGCACGCTCTCCCATATCCCTACACCGGGGCGACCTCCCATCCTCCATGTCCCTCTGCTCATTACCCACCCAGACGTGTCCTCGACCCTGACAGAAATCCGGTGCAAAGCGTTATGTGGCGGGACCGAAGCAGTGACAGGGGCACAGCGGGCCAGGCCAGAGCAGCACGCCCTCTCCTGCTCGAAACCGGATCCTCTACTCTGCTCCTACTCCAGCCACCATCTGACCGACTCGAGGATGACGGCTGCCGCCGCCGCGCTCCTCCAATGACCCTAGTGTAGAGGGTCCAGCTCGCTGTTTTCTCCCTTCTTCTGCTCGCGGCGGTCGCCTCCGCATCCACGCTCATCGTCCCAGGGGGCTCCACGATCTGCGCATCGCCGCCGACAACGGCACCGTCTAATGCGTTGACTTCGTCGGCATGGTCAATGCCTTCTACTCCTCGAACTCCTCCGCCGCCCCCGCCACGCCGTCCCTCGTCTTCTCGCAGGTCTCCAGCGACACGGGCTTCGTCTGCAAGCTCAGCGGGTGAACAAGGACGGGAAGAGAGGAGAGGCAGAGAGAATTGAGTGGATGAGACTAACAAGTGGGTCCCACTGCTCAGTCTGACCACCGGTCCAAACCTTTAGGGCATTTTTGATTCAAAGGATTTTCAAAAGAATTCTATAGGATTCCAATCCATAGGATTTTTTCCTATAGAGCTCGTTTGTTTCGAACGAATGAATCCTACGAAATTCCCATGCATTGCTTTCCTACACTACAATCCTATAGGATTTCTAACAAGAGGTGAGACCTCTTGGAAAAATTCCTATGTGTCTATGACAACTATGACATGTACTAAATCTTGAAAAAATTCCTGCGTTTTTCCTACGGTGCAATCAAACAGCTTATTTTATCAATTCCTACATTTTTCATTTCTTTAGGATTCCAAGTGCCATGCCGTCCTATTTCTACATTTTTCCTATTCCCATATTTTACAAATTCTTTGAATAAGCAAGCCCTTAGTCTTTTACCTATGATAGAAAAGTAGATTTTACGGACGTTTTTGCAAATGAAACTATTAGAATATTACGTATATACAGTTGTTATGATAGTTTAGATAAAGTTAAGATCTGTTTACAATCTTACCTTGACTTATACTCCA
This sequence comes from Avena sativa, assembly GCA_916181665.1. NCBI lineage: Eukaryota > Viridiplantae > Streptophyta > Magnoliopsida > Poales > Poaceae > Avena > Avena sativa. The sequence goes on along the minus strand of OV702280.1, from coordinate 384,189,593 downwards.
AGATGATACAATATACGCCAATATATACTTGCCCATAAGACTTAATAAATGTTTTCCCAGCAGGTCGTCGAGGCAGGTAGAAGATAGACGAGGAAAGGCATCCCCTTCTCGTCCTAATTCTTGCAACCATTCCAACAGAATTCAGCAGCATGCTCCATTTACAGTACCTTGATATCATGGCCAAAAACCTCCTGCAACCTGTCGCTGCTTGTTAGCTCTTAGAATGATCAAAGTATGATGTACTCCCTCCGTTTTAAAATATAAGATGTTTTAGCTTTGTGAAACCAATGTATCTAAAATTTTTTTAGTATGTAGGTTCACTTATGTTTTGAATGAATTTGCACACTAAAATAAGTTTAGATACATTTTATTCACAAACCTAAAACATTATATTTTGAAACAGAGGGAGTAGCATGCAAGAAAACGCTCCAACTGTACTGCAACAAAAAAAACGGCTTCAGGGTAATGCATCGTATTGAACACTACAAACTCTGTATTTCACCTTTTTAGGAGCATGGAAAGGGCCTAAAGTGATAATGGAACCTGACGAGCAGAATGCTAAATGTACAAATATCAAAATGTTCAGCTAACCCAGAAATAGCAGAATGCTGTTTTGCTAAAATTTTCAGTTCCATCAACAATATACTAGTGTCACAGACATATATACAGGTCAAAGAAAACAATAGACTTTTACATGCTGAATTCTCTACCGGTATTACAGGGACCTCAATTCTCCAAAGCACATGGATCACACCATTCAAGTGAAGTGCAAAAATAATATTCTACAAAATGATCACAAGGTGTACCTTTAGGACCCTACCTTTGGGACATTAAATTCTTTATATGAACTGTCATATGAACAGAAGGCACAGCACCTGTATATTCTAAATACCAATTAAACTGAGCATCGATTTAAATTAATATAAAACATAGGCCAGTTACAATTATGTGCCTAGGGTTTTCACTTGATAATAACTGATGTAAAAAGGCATTATTATAAGCAGATATTTCACTGAATCTAGGTTCTCCACATGATAAGAGTCTGGCAGAGCAAAGAATCTTGTATTTCCGCAATTGTATCTGTTGAGTTATGCAACTTATGGCATTTGGATTTATCATAAAATTATACATACACCATTTGCATCAAAAGTTGGTGCCATGACTAAACTCAAAGAATTCATACTATGAGGGAGTCAGTTGTCTAGCAAAATACCTAATAGCATAGGAAAGTTCATGTTCTACAAAAGAATATTACTGGGTGAGAAGTCTTTTGCAGCAAGTGTACCTCAATGAGGCATTCCAGGAAATACATGCAAGAGGATGCAGCAAAGAGAAGCAAAGCTGGCACAAGAAGTGATCCTAAAATGACAGAAGCTATATAGTACGATGTTTCAGCTAGTAGCTGTTCTCAGAGCTTCGCAACAGTATTCAGTTATATTTAAAATGTAATTCAAATTAAACTTCAGATTCTGGAAACCAAATGGTGCCCAAATTCTCTCTTTCCAGAACTAGGAAATCTCTAGGTACCATTTAATCATTACTTCTGTATCAAGTCGTAGACAAAGATTTACCCACACGTAACACTGTCTAATTATAATCACTACAGATGTTTAGAGAGGAGATAGTATGATAGTAGTAGACACCTCTAAGTTTACAGTTCAGGTAACTACAAACGGATACAAATATTCAATGCAGACCAAACGCCTAACTGATAAGGTATCATCCACCAATCTCCATAGGCTTCTAATACCACATACCTCATGTTTTCTTCATTTGGTAGAGCATAGCAGAACATGCAAGAGAAAGAGAATCACCAACTTAACGCATTCAGAAGCCAGAACAGCAATGAAAAACTAACAAGAAAGTTGGCACAAGACTTATTCCTTCCCGTTATAGATGTCTTTTGCAGACTATTTTTAATTGAGGCAGTCTTGGATAAATGTAAAATACAGCGCGATAAATTGTACTATGTTCTTGCATAAGATCCTCAGAAATCTAATGGTGCCCCAAGGTTTAAGGAATGGCACCGCAGCAAACCTGAAGCAGAGCAACTAAACGAAGTGATATAAATTTCGCACAAAGCTAGTAAACAGCAATCTATAAGAGTCTCTGGGGGCTGGGAATGCGATTTGAGATACATATATCATAACTTCTCTGTTACGTTACCTTTGAAGTTGAGCTCCTGAATCCGCATAACCTTCATGGCACCACACAGCAACAGGCTCTGCAGGGCAATCCTGCTGAGCTCCACGGAACGAATGACGTTCCTGGCAATTATCTCATCTCACTGGTGAATGACAGAGCTTCCCAGGGTCCATCCCAGCAACACTAGCCAACCTGTAAAAATCTAGAACACCTCGGTCTCTCCAGCAAGCTTGTGGGTTCAATCCCAACAACATTCAGCAGCATGCCTTTTCTACAGTACCTTGATATCATGGCCAAAAGATCTCCTTGGAATGCTTCCTCCCTCCTCTTGACACTTGCTCTGAGGCAGAGGCAAGTGTGCTGTAGCCTGTTAAGGAAAGCATTCCAACTGTACTGCTACCTGAAAAACGGGTTCAAGGTAATGCACCTGTATTGAACACTACCAACTCACACACTTCGCCTAGCAGCATAGAAAGGGTCTAAGTGGTAATGCAACCTGATGATGAGCATAGAGTTTAAACTTGTATCGGAGGGGGGAAACAGTCAAAGTAAGTTTGAATATAAGTATCCCATAGATGATATAGTTATGCATCTCGATTAAATGTAGGAAATACTGTTACACGAGTGTCACAGATATACGTGTATATATGTCAGAGAAATAAGGACAGACGTTCATGCTGAATTCTCCACAAGACCTGAATTCTCCAAATATGGCACATTCAAGTGAAGTGCAGAAATAGCATACTTCTACAAAATGATCACAAGGTGTACCTTTAGGACCCTGACTTTCAGCTATTAAATTCTTTATGAACCGTCCTATGAACAGAAGGCACTGCCCCCTAATAATATGCGCTCTAAAAATCAATTAACAATTATAACTTTAGGGAAAAAATGAGCATGAAGTTAAATTAATACACAAGCTAGTTACAGTTATGCGCCTGGGATTTTCACATGATAGGACTCTGAAGTAAAAGGGCATTATTATAACCATATGCTGTGGGTAAGATAGTACATGTTCTACAAAGGATATTACTGAAGCCCTTTGAAGGAAGCATACCTCAACAAGTCATTCCAGGAAATACAGGCAAGAGGATGCAACAAAGAGAAGCCTGAATCCAAGACATTTAGGACATCAGTGGAGAAGCAAGCTGGCACAACAGGTGATCCTAACAGAAGCTAGATATGATGTTTCAATTAGTAGCTGTTCTCAAAGCTTTGCGACAGCATCAGTTAAAATTAAACAACAAATCAGATTCAACTTCAGATACCAGTTCAACTTTTAAAGCCCCAAGTGGTTCACAATGGCACAATCACAGCTGTAGAAGTACTACCATATACATATGTCCAAAAAGATTCTGAAAGTCAAATGGTGCCCATGTACTCTCATTCCTGAACCAGGACATCAATTTGCATCAAGTCATAGACACGGGACATGTATTTTGTATCAAGTCGTAGACAAAGATTTATACTCCACATGTAACATTGTCCGTTTATGATCAATACAAGGGTGTAAAATAGGAGGTAGTATGCAGTAGTAATAGACACCTATGAAGTTTCAGATACCACAAAATAGAGATGGATACCTCATGTTTGTCTTTGTTAGGTAGAGCGCTAGACCCACATGGCGGGGAAAGAGAAGCACCAATTTAAGCCACTCAAAATAGCAATGAACTAAGAATAAAGTTGGCACAAAAGTTACTCCTTGTTATAGATATGAATGTTTGAAAAACTATGTTTATTTGCAGCAGTCTCGACGAATATAAATTCAAGGAAAACTAAACCTTAAATTGCAGTAGGTTCGCAAAAGATTCTCAGAAATCTAATTGCACCAGAGTTTTTACACTATATTTGCAGGTAACAAGACCATTCAAGATATTCCAGATCTTTCAGGCAACAATTCCTAGTAATGCTTCAGATTTCACAATCCTAGTTTATCAACGTTCTCCATCAAACACGATCAATCCAGAAATGGTAAAAAAAATTGGATCACATGGAGCTGGAAACGCAATACATCAGTTGAACTTTCAAGCCCCAAGTGGTTCACAATGGTACAAAAGCTATTCTAGTAATAACATGTCCAATTTGTTTTCTTCTGAAAACCAAATAGTGCCAGTTATCTCATACCTGAACCATTACATATGCATGTAAACCAATGGAGTACTACTGAATCATTATTTTTGAATCAAAATTGTAGACAAAGATTTACTCTGCTCATAACATTCATTTAGAATCACAACAACGATGTAAATCAGGAGATAATATGCAATAGTAAGACACATCTGCAGCTTCACAATTCAGACAAACTACAAACAGATGCAAATTTCAATGCACACAAATTTCTTGTATTCGCATACCATTATATCTGTAGGCAAGTAGAGTATGTTACATGAATCAAACCCTTCAAGCAATTCCAGATCCATCAGTTCCTAGTCATTCAGATTTCACAATACTAATTTCTCAACGTTGTCCAAAATCATTCCATATTTCCATCTAGAAGATGTTAAGCACAAGCACATGACAAATCATATGGAGGTGGAAACGCGGTACCATTTCTATTCAAGATACCAGTTGATCTTACAGCATCCCAACAGACAGAGAAAGCATCCTAAACCACTAGTAGCAGTTGTGAGGCAACCTAAGAAGACGTGAACTTGGTGACAGCCTTGGTGCCCTCAGACACAGCATGCTTGGCGAGCTCGCCGGGGAGGACGAGGCGGACGGAGGTCTGGATCTCCCGGGAGGTGATGGTGGGCTTCTTGTTGTAGCGGGCGAGCTTGGCGGACTCGCCGGCCAGCTTCTCGAATATGTCGTTGATGAAGGAGTTCATGATGGACATGGCCTTGGAGGAGATGCCGATGTCCGGGTGCACCTGCTTGAGGACCTTGAAGATGTAGATCTTGTAGGTCTCGACGCTCTTCTTCGCCTTCTTCTTGCCCTTCTTCCCCTCGCCGCCCTCCTTGGAGGCGGTCTTCCCCGCCGGCAGCCGCTTCTCCGCCTTGGGCTTCTTCCCCGCCGGGGTCTTCTCGGCCTTCTCGGCCGCTGGCTCCTCCTCCACGGGCTTCTTGGCCGCCGGCTTCTTCTCCGCCTTGGGGGCCATGGGTGATTCTCGGTGGTGGGGCTTCGCTGGAAGGTGGTGGAACTGGTGGGTGGGGAATTGCAGATGAGATGTAAGGATTAGAGGAGGCGTCGGAGACTTTATATAAGAGGAAGGAGGTGGACGATAATTGGTGGAGTGCTGCGTGCTGCGGATCGCTGACGTGGAAGGGTACGATGCTTTGGCGTTGATTCGGCTGAACGGTCAGGATACGCTTCGGCGCGGATCGCTCAGGGCCAAAAAGTGTGTGCGCCGGAAACGACTCGGTAGCGCCGATCGTTTCATACCCATTCTTGCTAGTGGTAGCAGGGCGTTTCCTGGATTTCTTCGGCGCAATCATCTTCGGCGGGCAATGTTGAATCGTGACTCAATGATTGTTTCTGTCGGGATAGGTCAGTCCACGAACAGAATTTGGGTCACGGTTCGGCAAGGCCGAGCGGTGCGGCACGATGCATTCTGACTATCCTCGCCAATTGTCACCACTTGCCATTGTCACCGCTTACGACCTCGCTCTAATGGCGACAGAACGTTGCCAATCACCGTCGGCGGCTTCCCGCGTGGCCGATGTTTCTTGCCTTTGTTGGCTATTGTTTCCCGCGCGCCCTTTTCACCCACCGCCGGAAACATCCCGCGTCGTTGCCTGCCATGGTCGCGGTCTATAGAAAACGGCCGCTGTCCGACGATGAACACCATCCCAAGCACCACCAAAAAGGCAGCTACAAACATCATCCATGCCTCGTCGTAAAACAACTGAACGCATATTAGGGAAATGTGCTGCAACTGCTTCCCGCAGCGCTCTGAGAAGGATGTAGAGTTGTAGGCCACCGAGTTGGCCCCAAAATTTCACCGAGGAGGAGGTGCGCGCTTTCAAGCGCGAAGGTGAGATGGCTGAGTAGGTGCTGGAGGAGGTGGTCGAGGCGGCAGCGCGGCATGCCACCCAGTTTGCGGTGCGCGAGATTCACCATGTCATAGCCAAGGATGCGGTGGCGATGGAGGCCACCTTAGCGGCCTTGCGCGAGATCAACCATGAGGCGGTGATGAGAACGCTGGAGTTGATCGCTACGAAGGTCATGAAGGTCGCCCCGCGCGAGCTCCACACATCGTCGCGACCCGCAAGGCGGCAGAAACGGTGGTGGAGGAGGAGCGTGTGGTGAAAGCCACCGAGGTGGCAGCCGCTTGGGCGATCGTCGACAGGGGCAACACAGAGGTTGAGGATGAAGACCACGAAGAGGAGGAGGCGGACAACGGCGGCGTGGACGAGACCGAGGCCGTGATCGCCACGCTGGAGAGAAGCATCGTGAAGGATGCCAGCTCCATCTGACCTCCAGCGAGGCCGGCCAGCTAGGAAAGGTCACAACATAGGGCTAAGGAAAAAGAACGTGTCTAGCGCGAGGAGCGAGAACGTCGTGCGGCGGAAGAGCAGCTAGTGGCGTCGGCGGCGCGCGCTGCGGTGGAGCTCGCCAGGACAGCGGCAAAGGAGGAGCTTGCCATGACGGCGGAGGGGGAGGATCTCGCTAGGACAGGAGCGAGAGACCACTAGGCGCCCGAGCTGGAGAAGACGCTGGCCCTCTAGGAGGCGAAGCGCTAGAGGCCAGTGACCGAGGTGGTGGATTGTGACAACCTCGAGGAGGGCCGCCGCAACATCGCTCTCGAACGGCGCCAGTAGCGCGCCATGGGGGTGGCGATCGATGGGGCCGAACTCTCCAGCACGAAGTAGTCTTAGGGGGGCAGTATTATAGGCTTTTTTTACCTGGGTCTTTTTGTAATGGACAGTGTCAAACCTAAGTAAAAGCTTGGATTACTATTAATGTTTCACTTACATCTTGAACCAACACATCTCTAGGTACCATTTAATCATTAATTTTTGTATCAATAGAAGCGTCGTGCTGTGTTCACCACTTTGAAGACACCAACTGCAATACTTGCGTGGGATTAAGAGGAAATGGGAGGAGGACAAGAAGCATTAGCCTTCATTCTGTTATACTATTATATGCTATCTGATTTGTGTTGCAGATATGCCCTAGAGGCAATAATAAATGTAGTTATTATTAAATCTTTGTGTTTATGAAAAATGTTTACATTCATGCTATAACATTATTAACAAGGAAACATTAATACTTGTGTGATTTGTAAACTAAATTACAGTCCCTACTAAAGCCTCTTTATAATACTAGCTTGTTGGTTAATAAACGATTGTGGTTTCCCTATCATGAACATTGAGATGTTATTAACAACAAGATCATATCGTTAGGAGAATGGTATGATGGACATACTCCTATAGATAAGCGTAGCATAAAGATCAAGTCATTTTAATAGTTCAATTGCTATATGCTTTATGATACATAGTAACCTAATTCCTTCGACCATGAGATCATGCTTATCACCATCACCGGAAGGATGCTTTGATGACATCAAACACCACACCGTAACTGGGTGTCTATAAAGGTGGCATTGAGTGTTCGGAAAGTATGGGTTGAGACACATGGATCAAGAGTGGGATTTGTCCATCCATATGACGGATAGATATACTCTAGGCCCTCTCGGTGGAATGTCATCCAATTGTCTTGCAAGCATGTGACTGGCTCACAAGGGATCACATATCACGGGAACAAGAAAATAGTACTTATCAGTAACGAGGTTGAACTAGGTATGCAGAGATACCGACGATCAAAACCTCGGATAAGTAAACTATCGTGAGACAAAGGGAAATTGGTATCATATGTAAGTGGTTCATTCGATCGCAAAGTAATCATATAAATATGTGGGAGCCATATGAATTTCCAGATTCCTCTATTGGTTATTGTTTGGAGAAGTGTCTCGATCATGTCTGCATAATTCACGAACCGTAGGGAGACACACTTAAGGATTCGATGTTGTTGAGTAGTTATGGAATGATGAGTAGGAGACCGAATGTTGTTCGGAGTCTCGGATGGGATCCGGGATATCACGAGGAGATCCGGAATGGTCCGGAGAATAAGATTCATATAAGGAAAGTCCTGTTTCGGAGTTGGAGAATGATTCCGGTGTTTCCATCGGGAATGTTCTAGAAGGGTCCGGAAGGTCCTGCACTCCGGAGGGGAAGGGTACATGTATGTGTCATAACAAGTTGGAATGGTTGCATCATGTACTAGGTGTCATCGCTGAGCAAAATAAAGGGATAAATCAAATCCTAGTTTGAAAAGTCAAACGCCAATTTGAAAAGTCAAACGGCAAGTTTGCTTGGTGGAGGGAGAGTAGGAAACCTACTTGGGGAGGAAGTCCTCCTCCCTCCACCGCCGGCCAAGGAGGACAACTTGGGGAGGACTCCCTCCCCCTGGTCGGCGCCCTCCCACCTATAAAAGGAGGGGCAGGGGTGCCCCTCTAGACCTACACCTTCCCCCACCAAAACCCTAACCCTAGCCGCCGGCCCTCCTACAGCCGCCGCCGCCCTAGGGTTTGCCCTAGCCGCCGACTTGGGGCTCTCCCCTTGTCCTAGCCGCCGGCCTAGCCCTCTCTACTTGGTGCCTCTAAACCCTAAATCTCCAAGGCCTCTCTCATAGTCCACCATACTCGCTCTGGCTTAAGGCGAAGCCCTGGGAGATCTCCCCTCTACTTCCGATACCACGCCGTCGTGTTGCCGGAATCTCGAGGAGAGTGCTACAACCTCCGCTGCCTGCTGGAACAAGGGAGAGGAAGGTCTTCATCGAGTACCGAACGTGTGACCGACTGTGGGAGCGCTGCCGGAACGCAGCGCCGGAAGGATCGTCTACACGATCTTGAGATCGGCAAGAGTACGACTACATCACCCACGAGAATATGCTCTCGTTAAACACTTTGGAATCTTCGAGGGTGAGTTATTCTATCGACTCGTTGCTACAATCTAGTAGATAGATCTTGGCTTGTTTGTTTGTATGCGGTAGAAAATTTTGTTTTCCATGCTACGAACCCCTATAGTGGTATCAGAGCCGTGTCTATATGTAGATCTGTTGCACGAGTAGAACACAATGGTCATTGTGGGCGGTGGTGCTTTTATTATCAATTGCTTCTTGTGTACTTTGCATCTTGCGGTATGATGGGATGAAGCGGCTCGGGATAACCTTACATGACATCGTTCATGAGACTTGATCCACGCTCAACATGCAACTTGTATTGCATAAGTTGCTTTGCGGGTGTCTGTCTCTCCCATTATAGTATAGATCTAATTTACAACGGGCACTTGATAGTTCAAACATCAACGTTGTGGTTCTTGTTCATAAGTTAGAACGACACTTATTGAAAGCCCCAAACCACGTAAAACATGCAAAGAAAATTAGAGGCGTATAACTTTGTTTTGCAGGGGTGTGCTGTGATGTGATATGGCCATGATTGTGATTATATTTGATGTATGCAATGTACCTTATTGTAAGTTGGCAACCGTCAGGAGCCATATGGTTGTCTTTAATTTCTGTTAAGACCCGCGTGTCTATTCAAAGTAGTTGTAATAGTTGAAGTTGGTGGACGACAATCATGGAGCAGCGCCATTGACCTTGATGCAATGTCGGTGATGATGGAGATCATGTTCGTGCTTGAAGACGGAGATCGGAGGCACAAAGAAGAAAGGCCATATCATATCACATATTATGAATTGCATGGGATGTTAATCCTTTATGCATCTTGTACTGCTTAGTTAACGACGGTAGCATTATAAGATGATCCCTCATGCACATAAATTTCAAGTTCTAAAGTGTTCATCCTTAGTAAGCACCGTTGCTAAAGCTTGTTGTTTCGAAGCACCACGTGATGATCTGGTGTGTTAGATTCTGCAAGTGTATACAACGTGAGCAAGCTAGATTTTCTCATGCAGAACCTAAGGTTTGATCTTGACGAGTCTAGCATGTACATACATGGTCTCGGAACACGGATCACCGAAAGGTAAAGCATGAATCATATAGTAGATATGATGAACATGTCGATTGTTTGCCATTGAAGCTACATCAACTCTCGTGATGATCGGTTTTGATGTGGTGGATTTGGTTCGTGTGATCACTAAAACAATGTGAGGGATATTGTTTTGAGTGGGAGTTCACCTAGATTAATTTAACTATTAATTAGAACTCAATTTGTCATAAACTTAGTCTAAACTATTGCAAATATGTTGTAGATCAATGGCGTCCCCTACCATCAATTTTAATGCGTTCCTAGAGAAATAAAAGTTGAAAAACAATGGAAGCAACTTCGCGGATTGGTTCCGCAATTTGAGGATTGTCCTCAATGCTGGTAATTTGACCTATGTGCTGGATGCACCGCTGGGTGAACCACCTGCAGCTACTGCTACCGATGAAGTAAAAAATGTTTACCTCACTCGGAAGAATCAGTACTCCACAGTTCAGTGTGCTATCTTGTATGGTTTGGAATCGGAGCTTCAGAAAAGGTTTGAGAACCATGACCCACATGATATTGTCCGTGAACTCAAAATGATATTTGAGGCTCACGCGGCAGTTGAGAGTTATGAGGCTTCTGAAAAGTTCTTTAACTGCAAGATGGAATAGGGCGGCTCCGTCAGTGAGCATGTGCTTAAGATGTCTGGGCACGCAAACAAACTCCAAAGTTTGGGTATAGTGATTCCTAATGCTTTGGGGATTTACCGCGTCCTCCAATCACTACCACCAAGTTACAAGAACTTTGTGATGAATTACAATATGCAAAACATGAACAAGACGTTGCCAGAACTCTTCTCCATGTTGAAATCTGCAGAAGTGGAGATCAAGAAAGAGCATCAAGTGTTGTTGGTCAATAAGACCACCAAATTCAAGAAAGGCAAGTCTAAGCAAAAGGGAAATTTCAAGAAGGGTGGTAAGAAAGTTGACACACCGACGAAGAAGACCAAGGCTGAGCCTAAGCCTGATACTGAGTGCTTTTACTGCAAGGGAGAAGGTCACTGGAAGCGGAATTGCCCAAAGTACTTGGCAGATTTGAAGAACGGCAACATCAAGAAGAAAGGTATATCCGATATACATGTTATTGATGTGTATCTCACTAGTACTCTTTGTAGTGCCTGGGTATTTGATACTGGTTCTGTTGCTCATATTTGTAACTCGAAACAGGTGTTGCAGAATAAACGAAAGCTAGCGAAGAACGAGGTGACGATGCGCGTTGGAAATGGATCAAAGGTTGATGTGATCGTGGTCGGCACGCTACCTCTTCATCTACCATCGGGATTAGTTTTATACTTAAATAATTGTTATTTGGTGCCTGCGTTGAGCATGAACATTATATCTGGATCATGTTTGTTGCGAGAAAGTTACTTGTTTAAGTCCGAGAATAATGGTTGTTCGATTTATATGAGTAATATGTTTTATGCACATGCACCTTTAATAGATGGTCTATTCTTGTTGAATCTCGATAGTGGAAATACACATATTAATAACATTGAGGCTAAACGTTTGAAATCGAGCGATAACTCGACCTATATGTGGCACTGTCGTCTTGGTCACATTGGAGTGAAGCGTATGAAGAAACTCCATTCCGATGGACTTCTTGAATCACTTGATTTTGAACCACTTGAAAGATGCGAAGCATGTCTGATGGGTAAAATGACTAAGACTCCATTTTCTGGGATGATGGAGCGAGCTACGGACTTATTGGAAATCATACATACCGATGTGTGTGGCCCAATGAGTGTAGAATCGCACGGTGGTTATCGTTATGTTCTTACCTTCACGGATGACTTGAGTAGATATGGGTATATCTATTTCATGAAACATAATTCCGAAACTTTCGAGAAGTTTAAGGAATTTCAAAGTGAGGTAGAGAATCAACGTAACAAGAAGATTATATTTCTACGTTCTGATCGTGGAGGTGAATATCTAAGTTACGAGTTTGGCGAGCATTTAAAGAAATGCGGAATACTTTCACAATTGACACCGCCGGGAACACGACAGCGTAATGGTGTGTCCGAACGTCGTAATCGAACTCTCTTAGATATGGTTCGTTCTATGATGTCACTTACAGATTTACCGCTATCGTTTTGGGGTTATGCATTAGAAACAGCCGCATTGACTTTAAACAGGGCACCATATAAATCCGTTGAAATGACACCGTATGAATTATGGTTTGGGAAGAAACCTAAATTGTCGTTCCTTAAAGTTTGGGGTTGTGAAGCTTATGTAAAGAAGTTACAGTCGGACAAGCTTGAACCCAAAGTGGAAAAATGCGTCTTCATAGGATACCCGAAGGAAACCTAAATTGTCGTTCCTTAATGCAGGTGAAGGACGAGCCGAGTTACGCGAGGCGGAGCCGAATGATGCGAAGCTTGCAGGAGAAGGAGAAGCCTAAAGTCAAACTCTAGCCGCAGGCTAGGGAGAATCTGAGCGGAGCCAAGCGCAAGGGACAAATACGTAGAGTGACAGAGGGGCAGAAGGAGGTCACGGAGGTGACAGTCCTGAAGCCCGAGGCACGCGGGAGGGGCCCTCTGGAACCTTGCCGTCGTTAGAAGGGCGACAGGGAAAGGAGGCCACCGAACTACTATTTTGGGACAAGCATATTCCTCGAATATGCTTGCCACGTCAGCCCTAAGGGAACCCAAGGCTCTCCTTTATAAGGGGAGGCTTGGACCGTGAAGAGGGCATCGGCTCATTTAGTATCGTTAGGCTGGTAAAGTTCTACCTTTCTCCTTGTATGCAGCTCAAGGAGTACTTGTAGCCCAAGGAAGGAGAAATAAAGATCTTTGCCTTAGTCTTTTGTGTGTAGAATCAACTGCATCTTCCCTCCCCAGATCCCACTAGCATCCATTGGCCCCTTACTTTAGCCTACCCATGGCATCTACCGTGTCACCACCACGACAGTTGGCGCCCACCTTGGGGCCAGCAGTGGTGCTAGCTGGAGTCATGATCCGGACGGGAAACTTCATCAACACTGGCGAGCGCATTGTCTCTGGCTTGGTCCGGAGACTTGATCTATGTGACTACGTCAGCGACAATGCAGGCAGCTTCAGGGGAAAAACTCCCCCACGCAACGGCGTCTTCATCAGCTTGGGCATGCACCAGGTCTACGTCGGCGTCAACATCTCCGGCGTTTATCCTCATAGGTTGTTGTTGCAGGAGAACCTCCCCTTAGCGCCACGAGTCGTCCGCGTGGAGCGCGCCCAGTCGGCAGCGTCGAGGTGATGGTCGCGGCCGGGGTGCCGGCGGGAGCAGCAGGCGCCGGATCAAGCAAAGACCCGTCTGCAGCTGATGCTACCGATGAAGTAAAGAATGTTTACCTCGCTCGGAAGAATCAGTACTCCCCAGTTCAGTGTGCTATATTGTATGGTTTGGAATCGGAGCTTCAGAAAAGGTTTGAGAACTCAGACCCACATGATATTGTCCGTGAACTCAAGTTGATATTTGAGACTCACGCGGCAGTTGAGAGTTATGAGGCTTCTTAAAAAGTTCTTTAACTGCAAGATGGAAGAGGGCATCTTCGTCAGTGAGCATGTGCTCAAGATGTCTGGGCACGCAAACAAACTCCAAAGCTTGGGTATAGTGATTCCTAATGCTTTGGGTATTTACCGTGTCCTCCAATCACTACCACCAAGTTACAAGAACTTTGTGATGAACTACAATATGCAAAGCATGAACAAGCAGTTGCCAGAACTCTTCTCCATGTTAAAATCTGCAGAAGTAGAGATCAAGAAAGAGCACCAAGTGTTGATGGTCAATAAGACCACCAAATTCAAGAAAGGCAAGTCTAAGCAAAAGGGACACTTCAAGAAGGGTGGTAAGAAAGTTGCCGCACCGACGAAGAAGACCAAGGCTGAGCCTAAGCCTGATACTGAGTGCTTTTACTGCAAGGGAGAGGGTCACTGGAAGCGGAATTGCCCAAAGTACTTGGAGGATTTGAAGAACGGCAACATCAAGAAGAAAGGTATATCCGATATACATGTTATTGATGTGTATCTCACTAGTACTCGTAGTAGTGCCTGGGTATTTGATACTGGTTCGGTTGCTCATATTTGTAACTCGAAACAGGTGCTGCAGAATAAACGGAAGCTAGCGAAGAACGAGGTGACGATGCGCGTTGGAAATGGATCAAAGGTTGATGTGATCGCGGTCGGCACGCTACCTCTTCATCTACCATCGGGATTAGTTTTATACTTAAATAATTGTTATTTGGTGTCTGCGTTGAGCATGAACATTATATCGGGATCTTGTTTATTGCGAGACGGTTACTTGTTTAAGTCTGAGAATAATGGTTGTTCGATTTATATGAGTAATATGTTTTATGCACATGCACCTTTGATATATGGTCTATTCTTATTGAATCTCGATAGTGGAAATACACATATTAATAACATTGAAGCTAAACGTTTGAAACTGAGCGATAACTCGACCTATATGTGGCACTGTCGTCTTGGTCACATTGGAGTGAAGCGTATGAAGAAACTCCATTCCGATGGACTTCTTGAATCACTTGATTTCGAATCACTTGAAAGATGCGAAGCAGTCTGATGGGTAAAATGACTAAGACTCCATTTTCTGGTATGATGGAGCGAGCTACAGACTTATTGGAAATCATACATACCGATGTGTATGGTCCAATGAGTGTAGCATCGCGCGTTGGTTATCGTTATGTTCTTACCTTCACGGATGACTTGAGTAGATATGGGTATATATATTTCATGAAACATAAGTCCGAAACTTTCGAGAAGTTTAAGGAATTTCAAAGTTAGGTGGAGAATCAACATAACAAGAAGATTAAATTTCTACGTTCTAATCGTGGAGGTGAATATCTAAGTTACGAGTTTGGCGAGCATTTGAAGAAATGCGGAATACTTTCACAATTGACACCGCCGGGAACACCACAGCGTAATGGTGTGTCCGAACATCGTAATCGAACTCTCTTAGATATGGTTTGTTCTATGATGTCACTTACAGATTTACCGCTATCATTTTGGGGTTATGCGTTAGAAACAGCCGCATTCACTTTAAATAGGGCACCATATAAATCCGTTGAAACGACACCGTATGAATTATGGTTTGGGAAGAAACCTAAATTGTCGTTCCTTAAAGTTTGGGGTTGAGAAGCCTATGTAAAGAAGTTACAGTCGAACAAGCTTGAACCCAAAGCGGAAAAATGCGTCTTCATAGGATACCCAAAGGAAACTATTGGGTATACCTTCTATCATATATCCGAAGGCAAAATCTTCGTTTCCAAGAATGGATCCTTTCTAGAGAAGGAATTTCTCTCGAAAGAAGTGACTGGAAGGAAAGTAGAACTCGACGAGGTTGTTGAACCTTCTCTCGAACTTGCGAGTAGCGCAGCACCGGAAGAAGTTCCTGTGGTGCCTGCACCAATAAGAGAGGAAGCTAATGATGATGATCATGAAACTTCGGCTGAAGTTGCTACAAAGCCTCGCAGGTCAACGAGAACTCGTACCACTCCTGATTAGTATAATCCCATTATGAGTGTCATGTTGGTGGACAACACCGATGACCCTGCGACATATGAGGAAGCGATGATGAGCCCAGATTCCAATAAATGGCAAGAAGCCATGAAATCCGAGATTGGATCCATGTACGAAAACCAAGTATGGACTTTGGTGGACTTACCGGATGGTCGGAAGGCTGTCGAGAACAAATGGATTTTCAAGAAGAAAACAGATGCTGATGGTAATGTTACTGTCTATAAAGCTCGACTTGTCGCAAAAGGGTTTCGACAAATTCAAGGAATTGACTACGATGAGACTTTCTCACCAGTAGCGAAGCTAAATTCTGTGAGGATTTTGTTAGCAATCGCTGCATATTATGATTATGAGATATGGCAGATGGATGTCAAAACAGCGTTCCTCAATGGAGACATTGATGACGAGTTGTATATGATGCAACCCAAAGGTTTTGTCGATCCTAAAGATGCTAACAAGGTATGCAAACTTCAACGGTCCATATATGGATTGAAGCAAGCATCCCGAAGTTGGAATCAACGTTTTGATAAGGGAATCAAAAGTTTTGGTTTTATACAAACTTATGGAGAAGCTTGTATTTACAAGAAAGTGAGTGGGAGCTCTGTAGCATTCTTAATACTATATGTCGATGACATATTGTTGATTGGGAATGATGTAGACCTTCTTAATAGTGTCAAGGAATATTTGAATAATAGTTTTTCAATGAAAGATCTTGGCGAAGCAGCTTACATATTAGGCATAGAGATTTATAGAGATAGATCGAGACGCCTGATATCATTGTCACAAAGTACATATTTGGACAAAGTTCTAAAGAGGTTTGGAATGGAAGATAGCAAGAAAGGGTTCTTGCCCATGTTTCCCAATACGACCTTGAGTAAAACTCAAAGTCCAACAATGGCAGAAGATAGAGAAAGGATGAGTAATACTCCCTATGCCTCAGCCATAGGATCTCTAATGTATGTTATGCTATGTACTACACCTGACATTGCATATGCAGTTAGTTTAACTAGCAGATATCAAAGTGATCCAGGAGTGGATCATTGGACAGCGGTCAAAAACATCCTTAAGTACTTGAGAAGAACTAAGGATATGGTTCTTTCTTATGGAGGTGATGAACATCTCGTTGTTAATGGTTACACCGATGCTAGTTGAAACACCGATCCGAATGATTCTAAATCTCAATCTGGATACATATTTACTTTGAATGGTGCATCAGTTAGCTGGAGGAGTGCAAAGCAAAGCGTTGTGGCGAGATCTTCAACTGAATCGGAATACATAGTTGCTTCGGAGGCTTCACAAGAAGCGATATGGATGAAGGAGTTCATTACAGAGCTCGGTGTGGTTTCAAGTGCGCTGGACCCAATGTCTATCTACTATGATAATATGGGCGCAATAGCCAATGCGCAAGAGCCAAGGTCACACAAGAAGCTGAAGCACATCAAGCTACGTTTTCACGCTATTCGAGAACATGTCCAAGATGGTGACATAAAGATTTTCAAAGTACACACAGATCTGAATGTGACGGATCCGTTGACTAAACCTCTCCCGAGGGCAAAACATGACCAACACCAAACTGCCATGGGTGTTCGGTTTATTACCATGTAATCTAGATTAGTTGACTCTAGTGCAAGTGGGAGACTATTGGAGATATGCCCTAGAGGCAATAATAAATGTAGTTATTATTAAATCTTTGTGTTTATGATAAATGTTTACATTCATGCTATAACAGTATTAACAAGGAAACATTAATACTTGTGTGATTTGTAAACTAAATTAGAGTCCCTAGTAAAGCCTCTTCATAATACTAGCTTGTTGGTTAATAAATGATTGTGGTTTCCCTATCATTAAAATTGAGATGTTATTAACAACAAGATCATATCGTTAGGAGAATGGTATGATGGACATACTCCTATAGATAAGCGTAGCATAAAGATCAAGTCATTTTAATAGTTCAATTGCTATATGCTTTCTGATACATAGTAACCTAATTCCTTCAACCATGAGATCATGCTTATCACCATCACTGGAAGGATGCTTTGATGACATCAAACACCACACCGTAACTGGGTGGCTATAAAGGTGGCATTGAGTGTTCGGAAAGTATGGGTTGAGACACATGGATCAAGAGTGGGATTTGTCCATCCATATGACGGATAGATATACTCTAGGCCCTCTTGGTGGAATGTCATCCAATTGGCTTGCAAGCATGTGACTGGCTCACAAGGGATCACATATCACGGGAACGAGAAAAGAGTACTTATCGGTAACGAGGTTGAACTAGGTATGCAGAGATACCGACGAACAAAACCTCGGATAAGTAAACTATCGTGAGACAAAGGGAAATTGGTATCGTATGTAAGTGGTTCATTCGATCGCAAAGTAATCGTAGAAATATGTGGGAGCCATATGAATTTCCAGATTCCTCTATTGGTTATTGTTCGGACGAGTGTCTCGATCATGTCCGCATAATTCACGAACCGTAGGGAGACACACTTAAGGATTCAATGTTGTTGAGTAGTTATGGAATGATGAGTAAGAGACCGAATGTTGTTCGGAGTCTCGGATGGGATCCGGGATATCACGAGGAGATCCGGAATGGTCTGGAGAATAAGATTCATATAAGGAAAGTCCTGTTTCGGAGTTGGAGAATGATTCCGGTGTTTCCATCGGGAATGTTCTAGAAGGGTCCGGAAGGTCCGGCACTCCGGAGGGGAAGGGTACATGTATGTGTCATAACAAGTTGGAATGGTTGCATCATGTACTACGTGTCATCGCTAAGCAAAATAAAAGGATAAATCAAATCCTAGTTTGAAAAGTCAAACGCCAATTTGAAAAGTCAAACATCAAGTTTGCTTGGTGGAGGGAGAGTAGGAAACCTACTTGGGGAGGAAGTCCTCCTCCCTCCACCGCCGGCCAAGGAGGCCGACTTGGGGGAGTACTCCCTCCCCCTGGCCGGCGCCCTCCCACCTATAAAGGAGGGGTAGGGGGTGCCCCTCTAGACCTACACCTTGCCCCACCAAAACCCTAACCCTAGCCGCCGGCCCTCCTGCAGCCGCCGCCGCCGCCCTAGGGTTTGCCCTAGCCGCTGACTTGGGGCTCTCCCCTTGCCCTAGCCGCCGGCCTAGCCCTCTCTACTTGGTGCCTCTAAACCCTAGATCGCTAAGGCCTCTCTCATAGTCCACCATACTCGCTTCGGCTTAAGGCGAAGCCCTGCGAGATCTCCCCTCTATTTCCGGTACCACACCGTCGTGCTGCCGGAATCGCGAGGAGAGTGCTACAACCTCCGCTGCCTGCTGGAACAAGGGATAGGAAGGTCTTCATCGAGTACCGAACGTGTGACCGACTGCGGGAGCGCTGCCGGAACACATCGCCGTAAGGATCGTCTACACGATCTTGAGATTGGCAAGAGTACGACTACATCACCCACGAGAATCTGCTCTCGTTAAACACTTTGGAATCTTCGAGGGTGAGTTATTCTATCGACTCGTTGCTACAATCTAGTAGATAGATCTTGGCTTGTTTGTTTGTATGCGGTAGAAATTTTTGTTTTCCATGCTACGAACCCCTACAATTTGAACCTATATTTTGCATCATCAAAAGAAGTTGTAGTGCCGTTTGACACTCTTATTTGTTGGCCTCATTCAAACTTGTAATGCCAGGAGAAGAAGCATTAGCCTTCATTATGTTATATTATTATATGCTATCTGATTTGAACCTATATGTTGCATCCTCAAAAGAACCTATAATGTCGTTTGATACTCTTATTTGTTGACCTCATTCAAACTTGTAATGCCACTAACCTTTGAGATCTTGTGTGATTCCGCTTGAACCTATGTAGCTGATGTGTTGGTCTCTTGGGTTTCTTTTTGTGTGTGGCAGATGTGATCCTCAAGTTTTGGGGAATCGTATGAGGTGGATGTGTTAGATTGAATTCTCCTCCTTCGATCCCAACGGCCCGAACGGAGTCCCTCAAACGCACCCTGATCGGGGGCGCACAACCTTATCATGGTTGGTGGGCCCCTGTCGCCAGCGCAGATATAAAAGGGTGGGGGGGCCGGACGCACACGGTACGAGGTTCACCGTGCGCCGTAGACCTCCACCAAAATCCTACCGATCTAGGGTTTGCGCTAGGCCGACAAGAATCAACGCCACCACCGCACACCCACGCCATCGACCCCTTTCCCCATGGCCACTGACGCCGGCACCAGCTCCGGCATCCCCTCCGGTTCATGCTCATCGAGCATGGGGCCAGGTAGTACCTCTCTCTATCTCCATCTCTCTCTCCATCTAATCTACTAGATCCAAGCCACATAGATTCTACCGAGACTAGACTAGAATCTATCATTGGTACCAGAGCGAGTTAGATCTAGCTTTCCCGGTAGAAAAGCAAAAGAAAAGAAAATCTAGGTCTAAAAGTGCGCCTGCCCTCCGGCCGCGCCGTTCCTCTCGATCTAGATGAGCATCAATGCGAGGCATCTAGACGAAGAACACACCCCTATGGGGCAAAGAGAAAGAAAGAAAAGAAACCCCAAAAGAACCCTAGATCCCGCATGCAAAATCCCTCCCCAGATCCCGAACAGAGATGAATTGCTAACCCTAGTTCAATCCCTAGAGAAAAGCCAAACAAAATCCCCGAGTCACCACCGGCTGCCGCCGTGCGTCGGCAAAGCTCGGCGCCGCTGCGCCGCTTGACGGTGGTGCGCCCACCCTCGGGTGGACGCACAACCGCCAAGGGGAGAAAGGGGACACCGTCGCTCGTCGTCGTTGGGGAGGTGGATGGGATAGGGAGAAAGGAACAGGGGGAGGGGGCGCGGGGTGGACGGGGGGAATGAGCTAGGTTTGGGGGCGTGCTGCGGCGCGGGGGGGTTTGTTCTAGCTAAACGCGCGCGCAGCCGTCCGATCAAACCCTAAGCATCCAACAGCTGTGATTCGGCGGCGTCGCGGGGGCAGAGCGGTGGCAGACCGTGAAGGCTGCTGTTGGGCCGCTGCGGGCTACAGCTGCGCAGGCAGCGCAGTGCGCGCGGGCGGCAGTTAGCGAGGCGGGCGTGGCAGGCCAAGCAGGCCATGCTGTCGCGCTGCTGGCGGTGGCAGATAGCGGCAGCGCGCGAGCAGGCTGCTTGCCGCCCAGGGAAAAGGCCCAGTAGGGCGTATAGTGCAGTTTTTCTGTTCTTTTTTTTTCAGAAGCTGTTTTTTATTGTTTTCCTTAGTTTTTAAGCAAATTTTAACATAGTTTTCTCTATTCAATATTTCAAGTGAATATTTGACTAGAGAATATGAAAGAGGCAAAACTTTTTCTATAAAGTTTAAAGTTTTATGATTGTTGTAATATTGTTCCACTGCAAATAGTTAATTTAAATTGCTAGAATGCAATAAAGTGTATTAAACTTTGTTTTGAAAGATGTAATTAAATGTTTTAAAGTTGATTATGCTCAGTGTTATTAATTGACCAATGTTATTAATAAACATGATCATGATCCCTTTTATTATGTGTTAAAGGTGCATTTGATTTTATTTTTACCCAACGGTGATATAATTTAAAATGGAACAAACAATTGCATGCTTAATTTATACCAACGTTGGATTAATGCATACAGTTGTTTTGGTTATCTCACATCTTTTGTGGTTTTCAGGAGGTCTCAAACCCATGAGCTGCCTGAAGGATATCCCACTGCTTAGAGGGGATAACTATTCTGAATGGAGGAAAAAGGTTGACCTAGCCTTCGTATGCGCTGAGGTGGACTGGGTTGTTGAAACTAAACAACCAGTCAAGCCTATGAACCCAGTGAGGGGTGATACTGAGAAAAGTGTTGCATGGGAAAAGAGAAAGAGAGACCATGCTCCATTGGAGCTGGCATACTCAATAGATAACCAAAAGTGGGTCAATGCAAACAAAAAGTGCTTGGCCTTTGTCAAGAATACGATTGAGAACGCAATAGTGGGCTCAATCGAAGAGTGTGCATCTGTTGGTGAGTACCTTGCAAAGATAAAGAGCCAGTTTACTGGCTCTTCAAAGATGTATGCAACCCAGCTGCTAAAACAACCGGTGACAGGAAAGTATACGGGAGGGCCACATGGCATTAGAGAGCACATCTTGAGGATGTCCAACATGGCGGCTAAGTTAAAGCCCATGGATGCGGACCTCGAGCTCAAGCCTGCTCTTCTGGTGCATCTTGTCATGGCCTCTCTTCCCCAACAGTTCGAGAACTTCTTCATTAACTACAACATGTCCCATGAAAAGTGGGACATTGAAAAGACCATAGGGATGTGTTCTCAAGAGGAAGAAAGGCTTAAGTCCATTCACGGTGGTTCTTTGAACTACGTGAAGGACAACAGGAAGAGGAACTTCACCAACAACAACCATGGTGGCTCCCCTTCCAAGCCACATGGCAAGGGCCCCCTACAGCACCAGCACTAGCATCAGTATCAGCAGTCTCTCCCTGGGAACAAAGACCAGTGCCACCATTGCAAAAAGGTTGGCCACTTCAAAAAGGATTGCCCAATATGGCTAAAGTTCATAATGGCAAAGAACGGTAAAGACATAGTATCTTTTGTAAATGATTCCTTGTATGAAAAGTTTTCTAAATCTACTTGGTGGATTGACTTTGGTGCAACTGTTCATGTTGCCAACTCTTTACAGGGATTCCATTCGACAAGGATTTTGCTAAGAAAAGAAAGACTCGTTGAAGTGGCGAATGGGATTCAAGCAGAAGTGGAGGCTGTTGGCGACATTCCTCTAGAGCTAGCTAATGGATTTACTCTTTTGCTTAAGGATGTTTTATTTGTTCCTTCCATCCATAGAAACTTAATAAGCGTGTCATGCCTGGATAAAGACATGTATGAGTGTTATTTTGGACATGGAAAATGTGCCATTTGGTTGAAAGATACTTGTGTGGGTGTTGCTTCACTACATGACAAGCTTTATTTATTATCCTTGCATGAGAAAGTGTTTTCTGTGTATGATGTGAATGAACAAGTTCCCTTGTCGAACAAAGAACAAAAGAAAATAAAGCGAACTCTTGACTCATCGAAGTTATGGCACTGCAGATTAGGCCATATTTCGAGGGGAAGAATAAAAAGCCTCGTTAAAAATGACATTCTTCCTCCGTTAGAGTTCTCAGACATCGAGCAATGCATAGATTGCATCAAAGGAAAGTATGTAAAGCAAATTAAAAAGGGTGCAAACAGAAGTATAGCAACACTAGAAATCATCCACACTGATATTTGTGGACCGTTTCCTGTGAAAAGTGTGGATGGTTATGATTCATTCATAACATTCACGGATGATCACTCCCGGTATGGTTACATTTATCCAATTAAAGAAAGATCTGAAGAATTGGATAAATTTAAAATTTTCAAAGCTGAAGTAGAAAATCAGCATGATAAAAGAATTAAGATAGTCCGGTCTGACCGTGGGGGGGAGTACTACGGTCGGCATACTCCATATGGTCAAGTACCAGGACCTTTTGCAAGGTTCCTACAGGAAAATGGAATAGTCGCCCAGTATTCTATGCCGGGCGAACCTCTGCAAAATGGAGTAGCTGAAAGGAGTAACCGTACCCTTATGGATATGGTGCGCAGCATGATGAGCTATTCCACCCTCCCATTGGGATTGTGGATGGAGGCGCTTAAAACCGCCATTCACATTCTCAACAGAGTACCAAGTAAGTCGGTGCCCAAAACACCGTATGAATTGTGGACAGGCAGAGTCCCCTCTCTGCACCACTTGAGGGTCTGGGGGATCCCAGCTGAGGCAAAAGCTTTCAATCCAAACATTGCAAAGTTATACCCCAAAACAGTATCTTGCCACTTCATTGGCTATCCAGATAAATCAAAAGGCTATCGTTTCTACTGTCCTGACAGATACACAAAGTTTGTAGAAACAAGACATGCTGTCTTCTTAGAGGACGAATTGATGAGGGGGAGCACGGTAGCTCGGGAAATTGATCTTGAGGAGAAGAGGGTGCTGTTGGAGATATGCCCAAGAGGCAATAATAAAGTGGTTATTATCATACTTCACACTTGTGATAAATGTTTACATACCATGCTATAAATTGTATTAATCGGAAACATTAATACTTATGTGATTTGTAAACTAAAATAAGAGTCCCTAGTAAAGCCTCTTGTTAAACTAGCTTGTTGGTTAATATATGATCATGGTTTCCTGATCATGAACATAGAGATGTTATTAACAACAGGGTCATATCGTTAGGAGAATGATATGGTGGACATACTCCTATAGATAAGCGTAGCATAAAGATCAAGTCATTTAAATAGTTCAATTGCTATATGCTTTCTGATACATAGTAACCTAATTCCTTCGACCATGAGATCATGCATATCACCTTTACCGGATGGATGATTTGATGACATCAAACACCACACCGTAACTGGGTGGCTATAAAGGTGGCATTGAGTGTTCGGAAAGTATTGGTTGAAACACATGGATCAAGAGTGGGATTTGTCCATCCATATGACGGATAGATATACTCTGGGCCCTCTCGGTGGAATGTCATCCAATTGCCTTGCAAGCATGTTACTGGCTCACAAGGGATCACATATCACGGGAACGAGAAAAGAGTACTTATCGGTAACGAGGTTGAACTAGGTATGCAGAGATACCGACGATCATAACCTCGGATAAGTAAACTATCGTGAGACAAAGGGAAATTGGTATCGTATGTAAGTGGTTCATTCGATCGCAAAGTAATCGTAGAAATATGTGGGAGCCATATGAATTTCCAGATTCCTCTATTGGTTATTGTTCGGAGAAGTGTCTCGATCATGTCCGCATAATTCACGAACCGTAGGGAGACACACTTAAGGATTCGACGTTGTTTTGAGTAGTTATGGTATTATGAGAAAGAGACCGAATGTTGTTCGGAGTCTCGGATGGGATCCGGGATATCACGAGGTGATCCGGAATGGTCCGGAGAATAAGATCCATATAAGGAAAGTCCCGTTTCGGAGTTCGGGAATGATTCCGGTGTTTTCATCGGGAATGTTCTAGAAGGTTCCGGATTGTCCGGCACTCCGGGGGGGAAGGGTACATGAATGTGTCATTACATATTGAATGATTGCATCATGTACTAAGTGTACTTGCTGTTCCAAATAAAGGATTAAATTGAATCCTAAAACAGAAAAGTCAAATGGCCAGTTTAAAAGTCAAACGGCTAAAACAGGAAACTGTGGGAAACAAGCAAGAGGTGGTTGGAACCGACTTGGGGGAGGAGTCCCTCCAAGCCGGCGCGCCAACCAACGCCGACTTGGGGAGGGACTACCCTCCCCTTGGCCGCCCCTCCCACCTATAAAAGGAGGGGCAGGGCCTCCTCCTCTAGACACACAAGTTCCTATCCTCTAATCTCCGGTTTAGAGCCGTTTTGGTTTAGAGCTTCTAATTGCCCTAGCTTTCGGTTTAGAGCCTTCTAATTGGTGTGTCTAAACCCTAGACCACTAATATCTCTCTCTCATACTCCACCATACTCGCTCCGGCTTAAGGCGAAGCCCTGCGGGATCTCCCCTCTACTTCCGGTACCACGCCGTTGTGCTGCCAGAATCGCGAGGAGAGTGCTACAACCTCCGCTGCCTGCTGGAACAAGGGAGAGGAAGGTCTTCGTCGAGTACCGAACGTGTGACCGACTGCGGGAGCGCTGCCGGAACGTGGCGCCGGAAGGATCGTCTACGCGATCTTGAGATCGGAAAGAGTACGACTACATCACCCACGAGAATCTGCTCTCGTTAACCGCTTTGGAATCTTCGAGGGTAAGTTATTCCATCGACTCGTTGCTACAATCTAGTAGATAGATCTTGGCTTGTTTGTTTGTATGCAATAGAAATTTTTTGTTTTCCATGCTACGAACCCCTACAGTGGTATCAGAGCCGTGTCTATATGTAGATCTGTTGCACGAGTAGAACACAATGGTCATTGTGGGCGTTGATGCTTTTATTGTTGATTGCTTCTTGTGTACTTTGCATCTTGCGGTATGTTGGGATGAAGCGGCCCGGGCTAACCTTACATGACATCGTTCATGAGACTTGCTCCACGCTTGACATGCAACTTGTATTGCATAAGTGGCTTTGCGGGTGCCTGTTTCTCCTAGCATAGTTAAGATCCAATTTACAACGGGTGATTAACAATACTAGTATCAATGTTGTGGTTCTTGTTCGTAAGTTAGAACGACACTTATTGAAAGCCCCAAACCACGTAAAATATGCAAAGAAAGTAGAGGCATCTAACTTTGTTTTGCAGGGGTGTGCAGTGATGTGATATGGCCATGATTGTGATTATATATGATGTATGCAATGTTCCTTATTGTAAGTTGGCAACCGGCAGGAGCCATATGGTTGTCTTTAATTTCTGTTAAGACCCGCGTGTCTATTCAAAGTAGTTGTAATAGTTTAAGCCGGTGGACGACAACCATGGAGAGGCGTCATTGACCTTGATGCAATGCCGGTGATGATGGAGATCATGTTCGTGCTGGAAGATGGAGATCGGAAGCACAAAGAAGAAAGGCCATATCATATCACAAATTATGAATTGCATGTGATGTTAATCCTTTATGCATCTTGTATTGCTTAGTAGACGACGGTAGCATTATAAGATGATCCCTCATGCACATGAATTTCAAGTCATAAAGTGTTCACCCTTAGTTAGCACCGTTGCTAAAGCTTGTTGTTTCGAAGCACCACGTGATGATCGGGTGTGTTAGATTCTGCAAGTGTATACAACATGAGCAAGCCAGATTTGCTCATGCGGAAACTAAGGTTTGATCTTGACGAGCCTAGCATGTACAGACATGGCCTCAGGAACACGGATTACCGAAAGGTAGAGCATGAGTCATATAGTAGATATGATGAACATGTTGATTGTTCGCCATTGAAGCTATATCAACTCTCGTGATGATCGGTTTTGATGTGGTGGATTTGGTTCGTGTGATCACTAAAACAATGTGAGGGATATTGTTTTGAGTGGGAGTTCACCTAGATTAATTTAATTATTAATTAGAACTCAATTTATCATAAACTAAATCAAAGTGAATTTGCATAGTTGTTGTAGTCATTGGCATCCGTTTACCACCTTGCGCTTAGTTATAATTGAGATGATAGAACTATAGAATTCTGGTTAGTTACTTTACGAACTGGTATCGTATTGTTTTGAAGTGTTAATCTAAAGTTTAAAAGTCCTATTGCAAACTTTCAGTAAGTTCCGGTTACTCCATGAAGTTTAATAATTAGTATTAAATCAAGAGTAACAATTCCAAGTGTTAGTATATAAATATCATGTTTGTCTCCATGATTCTTGATATTCAAAGGATTCTCTTAATATCAAGGTTATCTAGGATCTGAAAGAGTTGTTTCAGAAACCATGATGTGTGGAAGATATTGTGATATCTGAAACGAAGTTTTGGTTGCAACATGATAGAGTATAATATGGCAAAGTTCATGTTCTCATATTTTGATGAGAATTTGCAAAGGGTTGTAGACACTTGTTGTCCTAATCCTCCAAAAGGTTTTGGATAGCAACATTATACTCATAATTCATCGTTATAAGCTAAAAGTAGCTTGATCATGGACGATCCCATGATAAGGTGAATATTTGATGTAGGTAAAATGTTTACTACACCAAGAGATTACTAAAGAAAGGAATTTGAAAGAACACCAAACATTTGATAATGGTGATCTACTTCAAAGTGCAAATCCAAAGACATTGGTATTTAACTATACACGCTTTGGACTATATGTCATATGTATGACTCCACTATTGATGTTGATAGATTCTTTCAAACAGAAAAGGAAATATTGAAAGAAAATCTCATAAGTATATGGCAGAAAGGAAAAGACTAGAATTGTTCAGCTTAAGTATATAGATGATATACATGTTATGGCTATATTCTTTGCTTATTAAACAATGTGGTTCTCAAGTATTTGATACTGAATTTGTTGGTGTGAATCGTCATACGAAACAACACAATTCATGAACTACAATGGCCTAAGTAACTAGCAAAAGAATATGTGATGATGTTCATTGAGAACAAATAAAGGGTTATTGTGTTGCTCGTTAAACATCAAAGCTTACCTTCAAGATTTGTTTTATCAGGTATTATGAGAACAAAAGGGTTGTTCAAATAATTTCCGTAATCCATAAAAGATGGATGATTCACAAATCTCGTTGGAGAAATCACATCCATAAAACTAGTGCTAAAAATGTCGAAAGACAAATTGATTGAAATATCACTTAGGAAGTGATATCGCCGTTTAAATTATATTGGAAAGAAAACATGAAGAAACTCCATGTGGATGGAATTTTGGAGTCTTTTGATTTTTGATCAAATGACGCTTGTGAAACTTTCCTAGAGATAATTAAAACTTCGTTCATAGGCCAAAAGGGAACGAATGACTAGCTTATTGGAACTTGTACATATTGTTGTACGAAATCCATTATGTGTAGTCAAGAGCGATGGATTTCAACTTCATATGCTTTCTCCAAAAATTTGAGTGAATATATGAATATTTACTTAATAAGGATGAAGTGTGAAATATTTGAAAAGTTCAAAGATTTTCAAGATGAAGTGCAAAATCATTGTAACAAGAATATAAACAGTTTATGATAAAGATCATAAAGGAAGATATTTGAGTTACAGAGTTTAGCATAATACCTAAGATTTAAGGAATCGTTCCGTGGATTTGCATTTTTCCGAAAACACCATAAGAGTATGGAGCGTTCGAGATATGTAATTAAACCTTGTTTGACATGGAAGATCGAAGGTGTAATTCATAAAACTGCCATTATATTTTAAAGATTAAAAGCTTTAGAGATTACCGTTTTTCCACTGAAAAGAGTATTAAAGATTAAAAGCTTTAGAGATTACCGTTTTTCCACTGAAAAGAGCTTCATCATAATCCGTTGAATTGACACCATATAAAGTTATGGTTTGGGATAAAACCCAAGTTGTCCTTTCTTAAACATTGGTATGCTATGCATAAGAAAGATGTGTGCAACCAAAGTCGGATGAACCTGTCTTTGTATAACTGTTAAGTATTCCTCCATAACATCGGAGACAAAAGTGTTTGTCACTTAGAACGTCAAGTTTCTTTGAGAAGGAATTTTTCGTGAAGAGATAAGTGGGAGGACAATATAACTTTGATAAGGTTAAAAGAACCTTAGCTATATGTGCAAAGTTGCGCAGCACCGAAAAGTGTTCCGGAGGCAGCAACAATGCTCATGGCTCACGTGCCTCAAAGGTTGTGGTTACAGAGGTCAAAGTTTCTATTGAACCAAGTAGGTCGAGTAAACAATCAAATACCAAGATTTGAGGGTTGAATCATTATTTGAGAATAATGAACGTACTACATGCAAAGAAGCGATGATGGGCCCTGACTCCGTAAAATGGCTTGAAGCCATAAAATCCGTGATAGTTCCATACACGAGAAATCAAGTTTTGAACTTGAAGGACCCTCGAGAAAGGTGTAAGACCTTACAGTTGCGTTTGGATCTATAAAGAAATAGACATGGATGTTTCATATCTATGAAATAGTCGACATGTTGGGAAAGAGTTTACAACAATGTTCCAAGGTTGTATATGACAAGATTTGATCTTTCATAGCGATATTTAGTCTAGACGGATTAATGTAGCAGCCACTACATATAATTCTGTTATATGGTAGTTGAATAAACAAAACAAGTTCTTCTAATAGAATTGTTACCTAGGACGTGTGCATGACACGGTCCATAGGGTTTTGTTAATTCAAAGGATGCTAAAAGCATATGCAAACTTCAATGGTTAAAGTGAGCATCGCGGAGTTGGAATCTTCACTGTGATGAAACTGTTAAAGGAGTTTAAAAGTTCATTAGAGACGATGAAGATGCTTGCATTTGCAAGAAATTAAGTGGGAGCGCTAAGACATGTTTCTAATACATTATGTGGAAGACATATTGTTGATTGGAAATAATGTATCTTTTATTAACACATATTAAGAATTTCATCCCGATGAAAGACTTAGGCAAAACCCAAATATTTGGCATCAATAGACGCTAATATGGTTGTGCCAGAAGTACATAGACAAGATATTGAATGAGTTCAATATAGAAACTACAAGAGAGGTTCTTGTCGCACAGAAAGGATTGAATGAGTTCAATGTTGATGATATATTCAAGTGTATTGACATTTGGTAAAGTGAAACAAATAATCAAGTATAGATTGATACTTGATGTATGAAATCACAAAGAGTATTTATATCAATCATACTGTGATATGTACAAATCCAGATATGTCCTATGCTCTAAATGTTGTGAGCATATACCAGAATGATTCGTAAGATGATCATTGGACAATAGTAAGGATATTCTTATGATCTTTTGGAAGAACTAAGAGTATAATATTTGTAGAAGTGACAAATAGATGGTTAGTTCATTGTAAAAGTACTACATTGATACTAGCTTTGTCACAAAGTACAAATTAAGTTTATCTCAATCTAAACTAAGGGTGGCACAATATAATGGAAAGTGAGTTCCATAATGGATTTGGATGAGTTCCAAAGTTAAGACATTATGACAAATACTACAACAAAAGGCTAAGTATATGACTGCTATTTTAGCAGCAAAAGAGGGCATTTGTGTCAAGTAGTTTGTTATCAAACTAGGTGTAGTTCACAGTGGGATAATACTATGAAGATATATTGTGCGACAATATTATCAACATGTTTTAACCCCAAAGAGCTAAAGGTCACACCGAAAGACCAAATTTATACAAAGCCATCTCATTGAAGAATGAGTGATGCGTAGAGACGCAAAGACATGCAATTACACACGGACCTGGAAGTGTCAGATCCGGAGATCAGTTGACCACTAGCAATCGTGTACATACAACACCGGAAAGCCATAGGTGTTGAATACACAAAGGTTTGAAACTAGATTATTGACTCTAGTGCAAGTGGGAGACTGTTGGAGATATGCCCAAGAGGCAATAATAAAGTGGTTATTATCATATCTTCACACTTGTGATAAATGTTTACATACCATGCTATAAATTGTATTAATCGGAAACATTAATACTTGTGTGATTTGTAAACTAAAATAAGAGTCCCTAGTAAAGCCTCTTGTTAAACTAGCTTGTTGGTTAATATATGATCATGGTTTCCTGATCATGAACATAGAGATGTTATTAACAACAGGGTCATATCGTTAGGAGAATGATATGGTGGACATACTCCTATAGATAAGCGTAGCATAAAGATCAAGTCATTTAAATAGTTCAATTGCTATATGCTTTCTGATACATAGTAACCTAATTCCTTCGACCATGAGATCATGCATATCACCTTTACCGGATGGATGCTTTGATGACATCAAACACCACACCGTAACTGGGTGGCTATAAAGGTGGCATTGAGTGTTCGGAAAGTATTGGTTGAAACACATGGATCAAGAGTGGGATTTGTCCATCCATATGACGGATAGATATACTCTGGGCCCTCTCGGTGGAATGTCATCCAATTGGCTTGCAAGCATGTGACTGGCTCACAAGGGATCACATATCACGGGAACGAGAAAAGAGTACTTATCGGTAACGAGGTTGAACTAGGTATGCAGAGATACCGACGATCATAACCTCGGATAAGTAAACTATCGTGAGACAAAGGGAAATTGGTATCGTATGTAAGTGGTTCATTCGATCGCAAAGTAATCGTAGAAATATGTGGGAGCCATATGAATTTCCAGATTCCTCTATTGGTTATTGTTCGGAGAAGTGTCTCGATCATGTCCGCATAATTCACGAACCGTAGGGAGACACACTTAAGGATTCGACGTTGTTTTGAGTAGTTATGGTATTATGAGAAAGAGACCGAATGTTGTTCGGAGTCTCGGATGGGATCCGGGATATCACGAGGTGATCCGGAATGGTCCGGAGAATAAGATTCATATAAGGAAAGTCCCGTTTCGGAGTTCGGGAATGATTCCGGTGTTTTCATCGGGAATGTTCTAGAAGGTTTCGGATTGTCCGGCACTCCGGGGGGGAAGGGTACATGAATGTGTCATTACATATTGAATGATTGCATCATGTACTAAGTGTACTTGCTGTTCCAAATAAAGGATTAAATTGAATACTAAAACAGAAAAGTCAAATGGCCAGTTTAAAAGTCAAACGGCTAAAACAGGAAATTGTGGGAAACAAGCAAGAGGTGGTTGGAACCGACTTGGGGGAGGAGTCCCTCCAAGCCGGCGCGCCAACCAAGGCCGACTTGGGGAGGGACTCCCCTCCCCTTGGCCGCCCCTCCCACCTATAAAAGGAGGGGCAGGGCCTCCTCCTCTAGACACACAAGTTCCTATCCTCTAATCTCCGGTTTAGAGCCGTTTTGGTTTAGAGCTTCTAATTGCCCTAGCCTTCGGTTTAGAGCCTTCTATTTGGTGTGTCTAAACCCTAGACCACTAATATATCTCTCTCATACTCCACCATACTCGCTCCGGCTTAAGGCGAAGCCCTGCGGGATCTCCCCTCTACTTCCGGTACCACGCCGTTGTGCTGCCGGAATCGCGAGGAGAGTGCTACAACCTCCGCTGCCTGCTGGAACAAGGGAGAGGAAGGTCTTCGTCGAGTACCGAACGTGTGACCGACTGCGGGAGCACTGCCGGAACGTGGCGCCGGAAGGATCGTCTACGCGATCTTGAGATCGGAAAGAGTACGACTACATCACCCACGAGAATCTGCTCTCGTTAACCGCTTTGGAATCTTCGAGGGTAAGTTATTCCATCGACTCGTTGCTACAATCTAGTAGATAGATCTTGGCTTGTTTGTTTGTATGCGATAGAAATTTTTTGTTTTCCATGCTACGAACCCCTACAGGTGCATGCACCTAATCCTATGACTCAGGAGCCATTTTCTCGCTACCTGTTGTGCCACCATCAACAACCCCTGAGGTTGTGGTGCCGACACCTATTGTGACTCCACACGTGACAGCAATGGGAGAAGGTTCGGAACCTGTCCGTCAGGAGCCACCTGAACCCACTGTTGAGCACAAAAGGGAGCCAGAACAGCCACATACTGAGAATGTGCCAGAACCCGAGGCACGAAATGAGCAAGAGTCTGATGAACTCAGAAGGTCTAAAAGAGAACGAAGACTACCATTTCCAAATAAATATACAAAGTATACAACACAGAAATAGTTCATATGGAGGGCGATCCTACCTCATATGAAGAAGCCATGAGAAGCCCTCACTCAGCCAAGTGGGTGGAGGCAATGGAAGATGAAATGACATCGATGAGTTCCAACAATGTTTGGGACTTAGAGGAAATTCCTAAAGGAGCCAAAACAGTAGGATGCAAATGGGTCTACAAAACCAAGTATGACTCCAATGGGAATGTAGAAAAGTACAAAGCTTGACTTGTGGCAAAAGGCTTTACGCAAAGAGAAGGGGTAGATTACAATGAGACTTTTTCTCCGGTCTCATGTAAGGACTCCTTCAGAATCATCATGGCACTAGTTGCACATTTTGATTTAGAGTTACATCAAATGGATGTTAAGACGACATTTCTAAATGGAGATTTAGAAGAAAATGTTTACATGAAACAATCCAAGGGTTTTTTCATGGAGGGGAAGGAACATATGGGATGTCGCCTAAAGAAATCCATTTATGGGTTAAAGCAAGCCTCTAGGCAGTGGTATTTAAAATTCAATGATACAACTAAAAGATTTGGATTCAAAGAGAATGTTGAGGACAACTGCATTTATGCAAAGTTTAAAAGTGGGAAATATATTTTCCTAATTCTGTATGTGGATGACATTTTTCTTGCTAGCAGCGATGTCAGTCTACTACTAGAAACAAAGAAGTTCCTGTCTTCAAATTTTGACATGAAAGACCTTGGTGAAGCTTCCTATGTTTTGGGCATAGAAATTCACCGAGATAGAAAGAATGGAGTGTTAGGACTGTCGCAGAAAGCATATTGTGAAAAGATTCTAAAGAAATACAATATGCATGCGAGCAATGCAACACCTGCTCCCATAGT
The DNA here is from genome assembly GCA_916181665.1 of Avena sativa. Lineage (NCBI taxonomy): Eukaryota > Viridiplantae > Streptophyta > Magnoliopsida > Poales > Poaceae > Avena > Avena sativa. The sequence goes on along the minus strand of OV702280.1, from coordinate 384,155,956 downwards.
CAAGGGTGATAGTTTTGGAAAATCCCAATGTCCAAAGAACCAATATGAGATCGATCAAATGAAGTCAGTACCATATGCTTTAGTTGTTGCAAGCTTACAGTATGCACAAGTGTGCACTCGCCCTGACTTAGCTTTTATCACCGGGGTACTCGGTAGATATCAAGAGAATCCAGGCATAGAGCACTGGAAGATGGTAAAGAAAGCTTTGTGTTATGTGCAAGGCACAAAAGGCCTCATGCTAACATATAAAAGATCCGATTCCCTAGAAATAAGAGGGTATTCAGATGCGGATTTTGCGGGAGATAAATATGACAGAAAGTCCACGACAGGATATGTCTTTACTCTCGCAGGAGGTGCTATTTCATGGAGAAGCGCCAAACAGTCGATAGTTGCATCATCTACGATGTATGCAGAGTTTTTAGCATGTTATGAGGCCATGGGACAGGCGTTATGGTTAAAGAAATGTCTACCCGACTTGAAAGTGGTAGACTGCATCAGCAGACCACTAAAGATGTACTGTGACAACGAGCCCGCAGTATTCTATGCTCACAACAACAAGTCGAGTAATGCTACAAAGTCAATAGATATAAAGTATTATGTTGTGAAGGACAAAGTCCAGGATCAATCTATAAGTCTCGAGCATATAAGGACAAAGGATATGCTTGCGGATCCGCTAACGAAAGGCTTACCACCCAATTGTTGGAGATATGCCATAGAGGCAATAATAAATGTAGTTATTATTATATCTTTGTGTTTATGATAAATGTTTACATTCATGCTATAACAGTATTGACCAGAAACATTAATACTTATGTGATTTGTAAACTAAATTAGAGTCCCTGGTAAAGCCTCTTTATAACACTAGCTTGTTGATTAATAGATGATCATAGTTTCTTGATCATGAACATTTGAGATGTTGTTAATAACAAGGTAATATCATTAGGAGAATGGTATGATGGACATACTCCTATAGATAAGCGTAGCATAAAGATCAAGTCATTTTAATAGTTCAATTGCTATAAGCTTTCTAATACATAGTAACCTAATTTCTTCGAACATGAGATCATGCTAATCACCATCACCGGAAGGATGCTTTTATGACATTAAACACCACACCATAACTGGGTGGCTATAAAGGTGGCATTGAGTGTTCGGAAAGTATGGGTTGAGGCACATGGATCAAGAGTGGTATTTGTCCATCCATATGACGGATAGATATACTCTGGGCCCTCTCGGTGGAATGTCATCCAATTGGCTTGCAAGCATGTGACCGGCTCATAAGGGATCACATACCACGGGAACGAGAAAAGAGTACTTATCAGTAACAAGGTTGAACTAGGTATGCAGAGATACCGACGATCAAAATCTCGGATAAGTAAACTATCGTGAGACAAAGGGAAATTGGTATCGTATGTAAGTGGTTCATTCGATCGCGAAGTAATCGTAGAAATATGTGGGAGCCATATGAATTTCCAGATTCCTCTATTGGTTATTGATCGGAGAAGTGTCTCGGTCATGTCCGCATAATTCACGAACCGTAGGGAGACACACTTAAGGATTCGATGTTGTTGAGTAGTTATGGAATGATGAGTAAGAGACCAAATGTTGTTCAGAGTCTCGGATGGGATCCGGGATATCACGAGGAGATCCGGAATGGTCCGGAGAATAAGATTCATATAAGGAAAGTCCTGTTTCGGAGTTGGGGAATGATTCCGGTGTTTTCACTGGGAATGTTATAGAAGGGTCCGGAAGGTCCGGCACTCCGGAGGGGAAGGGTACATGAATGTGTCATGACAATATGGAATGGTTGCATCATGTACTAGGTCACTTGGCTGGGCAAAATAAATGGCGAAATCAAATCCTAGTTTGTAAGTCAAACGCCAATTTGAAAAAGTCAAACGACAAGTTTGCTTGGTGGAGGGAGAGTAGGAAACCTACTTGGGGAGGAAGTCTCCTCCCTCCACCCGCCGGCCAAGGAGGCCGACTTGGGGGAGGACTCCCTCCTCCCAAGCCGCGCCCTCCCACCTATATAAGGAGGGGCAGGGCTGCCCCTCTCCCTGACACCCAAAAACCCTAGCCCTCTCCTCCAAGTCGCCGGCGCCACCACCTCCTTGTGCCGCCGCCTAGGGCACCTCCAACTCGGCGAGTTGGGGTGTTTCCCAAACCCTAGCCGCCGGATACACCCTCCCCTTGGTGCCCTCTAAACCCTAGATCACCAAGGCCTCTCTCATACTCCACCATACTCGCTCCGGCTTAAGGCGAAGCCCTGCGAGATCTCCCCTCTACTTCCGATACCACGTCATCGTGCTGCCGGAATTGCAAGGAGAGTGCTACAACCTCCGCTGCCTGCTGGAACAAGGGAGAGGAAGGTCTTCATCGAGTACCGAACGTGTGCCCGACTGCGGAAGCGCTGCTGGAACACAGCGCCGGAAGGATCTTCTACGCGATCTTGAGATCGGCAAGAGTACGACTACATCACCCACAAGAATCTGCTCTCGTTAACCGCTTTGGAATCTTCGAGGGTGAGTTCCTCTATCGAATGATTGCTACAATCTAGTAGATAGATTTTCGCTTGTTTGTTTGCATGCGGTAGAATTTTTTTGTTTTCCATGCTACGAACCCCTACAGTAGTACCAGAGCCGTGTCTATAAGTAGATCTGTTGCACGAGTAGAACACAATGGTCATTGTGGGCGGTGTTGCTTTTATTATCAATTGCTTTTTGTGTACTTTGCATCTTGTGGTATGATGGGATGAAGCGGCCCGAGCTAACCTTACATGACATCGTTCATGAGACTTGCTCCACGCTCAACATGCAACTTGTATTGCATAAGTGGCTTTGCGGGTGTCTGTCTCTCCCATCATAGTATAGATCCAATTTACAACGGGCACTTGATAGTTCAAACATCAACGTTGTGGTTCTTGTTCGTAAGTTAGAGCGACACTTATTGAAAGCCCCAAACCACGTAAAATATGCAAAGAAAATTAGAGGCGTCTAACTTTGTTTTGCAGGGGTGTGATGTGATGTGATATGGCCCTAACTGTGATTATATTTGATGTATGCAACGTTCCTTATTGTAAGTTGGCAACCGACAGGAGCCATATGGTTGTCTTTAAATTCCGTTAAGACCCGCGTGTCTATTCAATGTAGTTGTAATAGTTGAAGCTGGTGGACAACAACCATGAAACGGCGCCATTGACCTTGACGCTATACCGGTGATGATGGAGATCATGTTCGTGCTTGAAGATGGAGATCAGAAGCACAAGAAGAAAGGCCATATCATATCACATATTATGAATTGCATGGGATGTTAATCCTTTTGCATCTTGTATTGCTTAGTTAACGACGGTAGCATTATAAGATGATCCCTCAAGCACACAAATTTCAAGTTTTAAAGTGTTCATCCTTAGTAAGCACCGTTGCTAAAGCTTGTTGTTTCGAAGCACCACGTGATGATCTGGTGTGTTAGATTCTGCAAGTGTATACAACGTGAGCAAGCCAGATTTTCTCATGCAGAACCTAAGGTTTGATCTTGACAAGCCTAGCATGTACATACATGGTCTCGGAACACGGATCACCGAAAGGTAAAGCATGAATCATATAGTAGATATGATGAACATGTCGATTGTTTGCCATTGAAGCTACATCAACTCTCGTGATGATCGGTTTTGATGTGGTGGATTTGGTTCGTGTGATCACTAAAACAATGTGAGGGATATTGTTTTGAGTGGGAGTTCACCTAGATTAATTTAACTATTAATTAGAACTCAATTTGTCATAAACTTAGTCTAAACTATTGCAAATATGTTGTAGATCAATGGCGTCCCCTACCATCAATTTTAATGCGTTCCTAGAGAAATAAAAGTTGAAAAACAATGGAAGCAACTTCGCGGATTGGTTCCGCAATTTGAGGATTGTCCTCAATGCTGGTAATTTGACCTATGTGCTGGATGCACCGCTGGGTGAACCACCTGCAGCTACTGCTACTGATGAAGTAAAAAATGTTTACCTCACTCGGAAGAATCAGTACTCCACAGTTCAGTGTGCTATCTTGTATGGTTTGGAATCGGAGCTTCAGAAAAGGTTTGAGAACCATGACCCACATGATATTGTCCGTGAACTCAAAATGATATTTGAGGCTCACGCGACAGTTGAGAGTTATGAGGCTTCTGAAAAGTTCTTTAACTGCAAGATGGAATAGGGCGGCTCCGTCAGTGAGCATGTGCTTAAGATGTCTGGGCACGCAAACAAACTCCAAAGTTTGGGTATAGTGATTCCTAATGCTTTGGGGATTTACCGCGTCCTCCAATCACTACCACCAAGTTACAAGAACTTTGTGATGAATTACAATATGCAAAACATGAACAAGACGTTGGCAGAACTCTTCTCCATGTTGAAATCTGCAGAAGTGGAGATCAAGAAAGAGCATCAAGTGTTGTTGGTCAATAAGACCACCAAATTCAAGAAAGGCAAGTCTAAGCAAAAGGGAAATTTCAAGAAGGGTGGTAAGAAAGTTGACACACCGACGAAGAAGACCAAGGCTGAGCCTAAGCCTGATACTGAGTGCTTTTACTGCAAGGGAGAAGGTCACTGGAAGCGGAATTGCCCAAAGTACTTGGCAGATTTGAAGAACGGCAACATCAAGAAGAAAGGTATATCCGATATACATGTTATTGATGTGTATCTCACTAGTACTCTTTGTAGTGCCTGGGTATTTGATACTGGTTCGGTTGATCATATTTGTAACTCGAAACAGGTGCTGCAGAATAAACGAAAGCTAGCGAAGAACGAGGTGACGATGCGCGTTGGAAATGGATCAAAGGTTGATGTGATCGCGGTCGGCACGCTACCTCTTCATCTACCATCGGGATTAGTTTTATACTTAAATAATTGTTATTTGGTGCCTGCGTTGAGCATGAACATTATATCTGGATCATGTTTGTTGCGAGACGGTTACTTGTTTAAGTCCGAGAATAATGGTTGTTCGATTTATATGAGTAATATGTTTTATGCACATGCACCTTTAATAGATGGTCTATTCTTGTTGAATCTCGATAGTGGAAATACACATATTAATAACATTGAGGCTAAACGTTTGAAATCGAGCGATAACTCGACCTATATGTGGCACTGTCGTCTTGGTCACATTGGAGTGAAGCGTATGAAGAAACTCCATTCCGATGGACTTCTTGAATCACTTGATTTCGAATCACTTGAAAGATGTGAAGCATGTCTGATGGGTAAAATGACTAAGACTCCATTTTCTGGGATGATGGAGCGAGCTACGGACTTATTGGAAATCATACATACCGATGTGTGTGGCCCAATGAGTGTAGAATCGCACGGTGGTTATCGTTATGTTCTTACCTTCACGGATGACTTGAGTAGATATGGGTATATCTATTTCATGAAACATAATTCCGAAACTTTCGAGAAGTTTAAGGAATTTCAAAGTGAGGTAGAAAATCAACGTAACAAGAAGATTATATTTCTACGTTCTGATCGTGGAGGTGAATATCTAAGTTACGAGTTTGGCGAGCATTTAAAGAAATGCGGAATACTTTCACAATTGACACCGCCGGGAACACGACAGCGTAATGGTGTGTCCGAACGTCGTAATCGAACTCTCTTAGATATGGTTCGTTCTATGATGTCACTTATAGATTTACCGCTATCGTTTTGGGGTTATGCATTAGAAACAGTCGCATTGACTTTAAATAGGGCACCATATAAATCCGTTGAAATGACACCGTATGAATTATGGTTTGGGAAGAAACCTAAATTGTCGTTCCTTAAAGTTTGGGGTTGTGAAGCTTATGTAAAGAAGTTACAGTCGGACAAGCTTGAACCCAAAGTGGAAAAATGCGTCTTCATAGGATACCCGAAGGAAACTGTAACACCCTCAGAATCGGACCTATGCAAGTTTTAGCGAAACCCGCCAAACCCGCATAGAAACGATTCAAAGGTGCCCACCAGGCACTTTCGTGCGGGTGGAAAACGAAGTAATAACATTACACAACAGTCCTCGATGGGACCCACAACACAGATATATATACAACAGCGACTCAGAGAGTCAAGAATACAGATATACGGTACAAAGATCCAAATCACCTTGAAAACGATGGAGCGTCCGACTACGGACAAGATGCAAATGGGGCTAAGAGACCTGAAGAATAACCAATGGCGTCCATAACCCTGCCCAGGCCAAGCCAGAAGGGTAACCCTGCTAACAGCGTCGATCTCAAAACCTGCTTAAACAAAAGGGGTGCCGACAAAGGGCAAAGGAAAAAGAGGAGCGTCAGTACTGAGGCCAGTACAGGGCGAGACTAGAATTCGGCGGTCCTCGCCTACATAGGTATGGTGGACTGAAGCGGCAGCGGCAGCATGCACTAAACAACCTATAGAGACTCGATACAACTGGCGGTTATCAGAGAGGGGTAAGAATGACCTATCCGGATCCAACCTGAAGCTAACACCAAACAAACCCATCCTGGTGTTTCCCCCTCGAGACCAAACGAGGAAGTCAACCGAGGAACTCACACGGTTGGCAGTTTTATTTATTCAGTTATCGTTGCAGCAATTACTAGTCAGGTATAGATAATCATCCTGATAAAATAAGCAGTGGGCACTTTTAGTCAACCGTTCCGTTATAGTTGCAACAATTACTAATCAGATACAGATAGCGTGAGATAAACCCAAAGCCCAGCAGTTGTCGGTACTTTTATTCAGCCATTCCGTTGTAGTTGTCATACTTACTAGTCAGGTACAATGGTCGCAAGCGACACTCAAAACAAGCAGTTGTGGGCAGTATTAATTAGCCATTCCATTGTAGTGAAGCTGATTACTAGTCATTATAAAGTCAAATTTATAGCAATAAACTTTAGTTATGCTTGTCTATGGTCGAGATACTGTGCTCCAAGTCGTCCATAACCGCGGACACGGCTTTCAGAAAGTTTTACCCGGCCGGGGTGCACCAATAGCAACACACACTCGATCAACCTCGGAAAAACCAAATCAAAACCCAACGAGGCCTTCACGACAAAGCAATCACAGGATTCAGAAATATTTCAGGGGGCCACCCCTTAAAGTAGAACCCGCAACGAAGCCGGCCGGCTCCGAGACGGACTTAAGGTTGTGGGGACGGCTGTGAACGACTGGGAACCCGAAAGTGTGGCTGGGCTTGTCGACACCGCGGAATCGTGCCACGATCCTAAACAGTACAGTGTGCTCCTCGCACAAACGTAAATAAAGCAGTAAAGCATGGCATAAGTACAGGATCGTAATAAAACCTCAAACTAGTTTGTGGCCCCAAGAAATAAGACTGAATCAAGTTCTGGCTCAGGGGGGTCCCATATACCTCCCGGATGTGGATAGCGCGATAAATCAAGGAACAGGTATCAAGTACTCGGGGTCCTACGGGACACAAGTGGGCGTTCGGAAACCAAATATTATCTATCACCCACCGATGCCTCTGCTTACTTCAATTTTAGTTGTTAAACAGGAATTAAAGTGAACGATAAGTAAAGTCATGATCATCTACAACATCAACATGCGACATTACTCCGACAACTGTGGCACTTGACGACACGCAACAGCACTTGAGCAAGCGACTACGACGCGCAAGTCCAACTATCTACCAAACAACAGGTAATAGGAGGTGTCCAAGGCAATATAAGGCTGCAAGGGGATTCCACGGGTACGGAACTAGAGCATCGCAACACAGATAGCAATAGATCAACAGGAGGGAAATAAATACTACAAAAGTAAGGTAGGTAGAAAGGGGGAGATGCTCGCCTGAAAACATTGCCGAAGGTTCAACCGAAGATCGGGTCGACACTCGCATCAACTCAACGGCCCAATCCGCGAAGAAGCAAAACGCTAGAAGAAACACCGGATGCACTATTTAATACTACGGCAAAAGATCGGCATGATGCATGTATGATGTATGACATGGCAAAGGTGCGACGCAATTAGGTCATATTAAGCGGAACCGGGGTCCCGACAATTAGTTAGGTGGTTCATGTTGTTTAGCTACCCCGCAATTTAAATGTTGTTTAACAAGGCAAAACATGACAACGGTTCGTTGCACAAGTTTAAATGAGGCCAATATGAGACTAGATTTGCCCGCATATGGCCCCATATTTAATTATAAGGTGAATCGGCATAAGGCCCCCAAACCACATGATTATGCATGCAAGTATGGCAATTAATGTGCAACAGGTTTTATGTTTAGCATTTATAAAATAGAGCTCGGAAAAGGGGTCACACATTAGGGGTCTCGACGGTCTTGGGGTTCCGGGGTTCGGGGTCGGTCTCGGGGTCCAGGGTTCGACGGAAACGTTCTCGGACTCCGGGATCGTTCTCGGATAACGGGGCCGATCTTGTCGCATCCGTGGCCTTCGGGTCATGTCGACGGTCCTGGCGTTCGGGCTGAAGAACTTGTCGTGCGATGTCCGGGGTAGACGGGCTTGGCGTTTTCGCATCGGCGATCTTGGCGTCCGGGTTCTCGGCGAGAGCGTCCTTCGGACTCCGGGAAGGAGCACTTGGCGTTCTCGAGTTCCGTGAGGAAGAGCTCGACGTTCCACGACGAGGTTACTAGCGGCCGTGTTGGAGATCGTGTCGGTCCCCGGGGCCGGGCTTCGAAGCCGGAAGGAGTACTTGGCGTTTCTTGTTTTGTCGAAGGCCTTGGGGTTCCGCATAGAAGGTCTTATCCGTGGACGAACTTGTTTGGCCGGGGTTGTGCGAGGAGGATCTTGTCGAAGATTGACCTTGTCATCTCGTGAGGGCAGACCTGCATCATGCACATCATCTACTGCAGTGAACAGCAGCAGCACCATGCACACGTCGGGCAGCACGAAAAGGACAAGATACCCTCGGCAGGAGGCAAACACCGGACTTGACGCGGCCAAGAGGATGGGCACGCGGGCGACGCGGGGTCGTCGGCTCGGGGAGGAGCCGGGGCGGCACGCCGGCGGGCCGGAGCAGGCAGCAGGGGCAAGGGGAGGCAGATGGCGGGCCGGAACGGAGGGTGGAGGCGGGCCGGGACGGGGCCGGCGGCGGGGCGAAGGCCAAGGTCGGAGGCGGTGGCCGCAGGGAGCGAGGCGGCCACGGGCTGGGCGGAAGGCGGAGGCGCGGTCGCGGTCGGAGGCGCACGCGAGAGGGTCGAGGGGGCCGGCGGCGGGGCGACTCCGGCGACGAGCTTGGGGCCGGACGGGCGGTGAGACGGGGGTTCTTGCGGGGCGGTGGACGGACGCAGAGAACCACGGCGCGGCTCGGGCTCGGGGGAGGACCGCGCGGTCGCCGGAGACGGCGGTGGGCGAAGGGCCTGGGGCCGAGGTGGTTGGTGGAGGCGGTTGGTGACGGCGACGAGCGGGCGGCCGGCCGTGGGGAAGAGAGGAAGCGGGGCCGGCGAGGTCGACGGAGGTTCGGCGGCGGAGGGAGCTCGCAGGGAGGTGGGCTGGCGGCGCGCGGCGGCCGGCGCGCGCGGGAGGTGATGGAGGCGAGCGTCGGCGGCGAGGTGGCGTGGCGGCTTGGCTCGGCCGGGCGCGGCCTCGAGCGGGGCGGCGGGGCACTCGGTGGGTGGAGGGACGCGATCGGGGAGAGGGTGGAGGAAGAGGACGCGGTGGGGCGAGCGGCGCGCAGCAAGGAGAGGAGGAAGAAGGAGGGTGGGCGACGGGGCGGTCTGGGCGCGGGCGCGCGTGGGGGATCGCGCGGGTGGGTCCCGCATGGGGATCTGGGCAGGTGGGCAGGGGGTTTGACCGCGTGGTTGCCGTGAGTGTGCTGTGTTGCATGTGTGTGGGGCTGGGTTGAGAGGAGAGAGAGGGGGGTGGAGGTGGTTTAGTCTAGGTGGCAGTTCCTGGTTGGTTGGGGGATAGGGGGAGGGCGAGGTGGCACATGGTGATTGGCCAGGGTGAGGTGGAGGCTGGGTGTGGGTAGGGTTTTAGGTAGCTGTAGGATTTGTCTGGTGGACCGATTTAAAAATGGGGGTGGTCGTTCGGGTCGATTCGGCCCGTTCGACTGCCCCCGCTAAAACAATTAAACTTTTTATTTGTTTTAAACGGGCCGTATGCAAACCGATAGCGGCCAAAATAATTAATCCGGAGAACCGGGCTTTGCGTTTGAATAAAGATGGGGCGTCTTAGAAAACAAAACGGGCTTGCGAAAATAGTTTTATGCGAACAATGCATGATGATGACGATGCAATGCACAAAAACAACGCGATTTTCTAGTAGTGGTTTTGCGGCATGCCACAATTCGACACCACTAACAAGGGATCTCGCCCTCGAGATCCGCCTCATGGTACCGGAAGGAAGGTCGGTGATCTGCGTCTGCTCGCTTCGTGTAGATCTTCGCGACACCACTAACGAGAGGTCGTTGTCCGAGATCGTCGAGAGAACACTCCGGGAAACAAAGACGAAGTTAAAGGTAAGGTCACCTCTAACTTTCATGGAAGGAGTAGAATTGCATCGATCCACCATTCAATATACAAAGCAAATGATAAGAGTAGTGGTATGGTCGCGACTCCATCCCGCACTCAAAGCATTACTATGTACACGAATAGCAGATTATGCAACCAACTCTCAGAATTCAGACTGAAGATCTCAACAAGCGAGGTTCAGAAACAAAGGAGTGATGCAGACTCTGCATCGGATCTGGCGTAGAGGATGTCGTCGCGTCGGAAAACTCCGGAAGGCACGAACAAGGAACAAAGAATGGTACCACAGTAGACGGATTCAATCAAGCAGCTTGAACACCGAACGTAGCATCACCGTTACCAAAGGAGAGAGAGAAACCCTGAAGGTACGACGGAAACCCAACCACGAGATATCCTGGACTCGAAGAGAGAGAAAAGAGCAGATTCAAAACACGTCGAGATAAGAGGAGAATAGCAGAGGGGTAAGGAGTAAAAGCAGACCTAACCAGAACTATCCAACCGATTTTGCAAAAATAGTTTTGACACTCTACTTCGGCCGTTAGCTAGGTTATCCTACAGGCTGGACTTGTGGGGTATCGCAACTGCTGAGCTCTGATACCACTCTGTAACACCCTCAGAATCGGACCTATGCAAGTTTTAGCGAAACCCGCCAAACCCGCATAGAAACGATTCAAAGGTGCCCACCAGGCACTTTCGTGTGGGTGGAAAACGAAGTAATAACATTACACAACAGTCCTCGATGGGACCCACAGCACAGATATATATACAACAGCGACTCAGAGAGTCAAGAATACAGATATACGGTACAAAGATCCAAATCACCTTGAAAACGATGGAGCGTCCGACTACGGACAAGATGCAAATGGGGCTAAGAGCCCTGAAGAATAACCAATGGCGTCCATAACCCTGCCCAGGCCAAGCCAGAAGGGTAACCCTGCTAACGGCGTCGATCTCAAAACCTGCTTAAACAAAAGGGGTGCCGACAAAGGGCAAAGGAAAAAGAGGAGCGTCAGTACTGAGGCCAGTACACGGCGAGACTAGAATTCGGCGGTCCTCGCCTACATAGGTATGGTGGACTGAAGCGGCAGCGGCAGCATGCACTAAACAACCTATAGAGACTCGATACAACTGGCGGTTATCAGAGAGGGGTAAGAATGACCTATCCGGATCCAACCTGAAGCTAACACCAAACAAACCCATCCTGGTGTTTCCCCCTCGAGACCAAACGAGGAAGTCAACCGAGGAACTCACACGGTTGGCAGTTTTATTTATTCAGTTATCGTTGCAGCAATTACTAGTCAGGTATAGATAATCATCCTGATAAAATAAGCAGTGGGCACTTTTAGTCAACCGTTCCGTTATAGTTGCAACAATTACTAATCAGATACAGATAGCGTGAGATAAACCCAAAGCCCAGCAGTTGTCGGTACTTTTATTCAGCCATTCCGTTGTAGTTGTCATACTTACTAGTCAGGTACAATGGTCGCAAGCAACACTCAAAACAAGCAGTTGTGGGCAGTATTAATTAGCCATTCCATTGTAGTGAAGCTGATTACTAGTCATTATAAAGTCAAATTTATAGCAATAAACTTTAGTTATGCTTGTCTATGGTCGAGATACTGTGCTCCAAGTCGTCCATAACCGCGGACACGGCTTTCAGAAAGTTTTACCCGGCCGGGGTGCACCAATAGCAACACACACTCGATCAACCTCGGAAAAACCAAATCAAAACCCAACGAGGCCTTCACGACAAAGCAATCACAGGATTCAGAAATATTTCAGGGGGCCACCCCTTAAAGTAGAACCCGCAACGAAGCCGGCCGGCTCCGAGACGGACTTAAGGTTGTGGGGACGGCTGTGAACGACTGGGAACCCGAAAGTGTGGCTGGGCTTGTCGACACCGCGGAATCGTGCCACGATCCTAAACAGTACAGTGTGCTCCTCGCACAAACGTAAATAAAGCAGTAAAGCATGGCATAAGTACAGGATCGTAATAAAACCTCAAACTAGTTTGTGGCCCCAAGAAATAAGACTGAATCAAGTTCTGGCTCAGGGGGGTCCCATATACCTCCCGGATGTGGATAGCGCGATAAATCAAGGAACAGGTATCAAGTACTCGGGGTCCTACGGGACACAAGTGGGCGTTCGGAAACCAAATATTATCTATCACCCACCGATGCCTCTGCTTACTTCAATTTTAGTTGTTAAACAGGAATTAAAGTGAACGATAAGTAAAGTCATGATCATCTACAACATCAACATGCGGCATTACTCCGACAACTGTGGCACTTGACGACACGCAACAGCACTTGAGCAAGCGACTACGACGCGCAAGTCCAACTATCTACCAAACAACAGGTAATAGGAGGTGTCCAAGGCAATATAAGGCTGCAAGGGGATTCCACGGGTACGGAACTAGAGCATCGCAACACAGATAGCAATAGATCAACAGGAGGGAAATAAATACTACAAAAGTAAGGTAGGTAGAAAGGGGGAGATGCTCGCCTGAAAACATTGCCGAAGGTTCAACCGAAGATCGGGTCGACACTCGCATCAACTCAACGGCCCAATCCGCGAAGAAGCAAAACGCTAGAAGAAACACCGGATGCACTATTTAATACTACGGCAAAAGATCGGCATGATGCATGTATGATGTATGACATGGCAAAGGTGCGACGCAATTAGGTCATATTAAGCGGAACCGGGGTCCCGACAATTAGTTAGGTGGTTCATGTTGTTTAGCTACCCCGCAATTTAAATGTTGTTTAACAAGGCAAAACATGACAACGGTTCGTTGCACAAGTTTAAATGAGGCCAATATGAGACTAGATTTGCCCGCATATGGCCCCATATTTAATTATAAGGTGAATCGGCATAAGGCCCCCAAACCACATGATTATGCATGCAAGTATGGCAATTAATGTGCAACAGGTTTTATGTTTAGCATTTATAAAATAGAGCTCGGAAAAGGGGTCACACATTAGGGGTCTCGACGGTCTTGGGGTTCCGAGGTTCGGGGTCGGTCTCGGGGTCCAGGGTTCGACGGAAACGTTCTCGGACTCCGGGATCGTTCTTGGATAACGGGGCCGATCTTGTCGCATCCGTGGCCTTCGGGTCATGTCGACGGTCCTGGCGTTCGGGCTGAAGAACTTGTCGTGCGATGTCCGGGGTAGACGGGCTTGGCGTTTTCGCATCGGCGATCTTGGCGTCCAGGTTCTCGGCGAGAGCGTCCTTCGGACTCCGGGAAGGAGCACTTGGCGTTCTCGAGTTCCGTGAGGAAGAGCTCGACGTTCCACGACGAGGTTACTAGCGGCCGTGTTGGAGATCCTGTCGGTCCCCGGGGCCGGGCTTCGAAGCCGGAAGGAGTACTTGGCGTTTCTTGTTTTGTCGAAGGCCTTGGGGTTCCGCATAGAAGGTCTTATCCGTGGACGAACTTGTTTGGCCGGGGTTGTGCGAGGAGGATCTTGTCGAAGATTGACCTTGTCATCTCGTGAGGGCAGACCTGCATCATGCACATCATCTACTGCAGTGAACAGCAGCAGCACCATGCACACGTCGGGCAGCACGAAAAGGACAAGATACCCTCGGCAGGAGGCAAACACCGGACTTGACGCGGCCAAGAGGATGGGCACGCGGGCGACGCGGGGTCGTCGGCTCGGGGAGGAGCCGGGGCGGCACGCCGGCGGGCCGGAGCAGGCAGCAGGGGCAAGGGGAGGCAGATGGCGGGCCGGAACGGAGGGTGGAGGCGGGCCGGGACGGGGCCGGCGGCGGGGCGAAGGCCAAGGTCGGAGGCGGTGGCCGCAGGGAGCGAGGCGGCCACGGGCTGGGCGGAAGGCGGAGGCGCGGTCGCGGTCGGAGGCGCACGCGAGAGGGTCGAGGGGGCCGGCGGCGGGGCGACTCCGGCGACGAGCTTGGGGCCGGACGGGCGGTGAGATGGGGGTTCTTGCGGGGCGGTGGACGGACGCAGAGAACCACGGCGCGGCTCGGGCTCGGGGGAGGACCGCGCGGTCGCCGGAGACGGCGGTGGGCGAAGGGCCTGGGGCCGAGGTGGTTGGTGGAGGCGGTTGGTGACGGCGACGAGCGGGCGGCCGGCCGTGGGGAAGAGAGGAAGCGGGGCCGGCGAGGTCGACGGAGGTTCGGCGGCGGAGGGAGCTCGCAGGGAGGTGGGCTGGCGGCGCGCGGCGGCCGGCGCGCTCGGGAGGTGATGGAGGCGAGCGTCGGCGGCGAGGTGGCGTGGCGGCTTCGCTCGGCCGGGCGCGGCCTCGAGCGGGGCGGCGGGGCACTCGGTGGGTGGAGGGACGCGGTCGGGGAGAGGGTGGAGGAAGAGGACGCGGTGGGGCGAGCGGCGCGCAGCAAGGAGAGGAGGAAGAAGGAGGGTGGGCGACGGGGCGGTCTAGGCGCGGGCGCGCGTGGGGGATCGCGCGGGTGGGTCCCGCATGGGGATCTGGGCAGGTGGGCAGGGGGTTTGACCGCGTGGTTGCCGTGAGTGTGCTGTGTTGCATGTGTGTGGGGCTGGGTTGAGAGGAGAGAGAGGGGGGTGGAGGTGGTTTAGTCTAGGTGGCAGTTCCTGGTTGGTTGGGGGATAGGGGGAGGGCGAGGTGGCACATGGTGATTGGCCAGGGTGAGGTGGAGGCTGGGTGTGGGTAGGGTTTTAGGTAGCTGTAGGATTTGTCTGGTGGACCGATTTAAAAATGGGGGTGGTCGTTCAGGTCGATTCGGCCCGTTCGACTGCCCCCGCTAAAACAATTAAACTTTTTATTTGTTTTAAACGGGCCGTATGCAAACCGATAGCGGCCAAAATAATTAATCCGGAGAACCGGGCTTTGCGTTTGAATAAAGATGGGGCGTCTTAGAAAACAAAACGGGCTTGCGAAAATAGTTTTATGCGAACAATGCATGATGATGACGATGCAATGCACAAAAACAACGCGATTTTCTAGTAGTGGTTTTGCGGGATGCCACAGAAACCTAAATTGTCGTTCCTTAATGCAGGTGAAGGACGAGCCGAGTTACGCGAGGCGGAGCCGAATGATGCGAAGCTTGCAGGAGAAGGAGAAGCCTAAAGTCAAACTCTAGCCGCAGGCTAGGGAGAATCTGAGCGGAGCCAAGCGCAAGGGACAAATACGTAGAGTGACAGAGGGGCAGAAGGAGGTCACGGAGGTGACAATCCTGAAGCCCGAGGCACGCGGGAGGGGCCCTCTGGAACCTTGCCGTCGTTAGAAGGGCGACAGGGAAAGGAGGCCACCGAACTACTATTTTGGGACAAGCATATTCCTCGAATATGCTTGCCACTTCAGCCCTAAGGGAACCCAAGGCTCTCCTTTATAAGGGGAGGCTTGGACCGTGAAGAGGGCATCGGCTCATTTAGTACCGTTAGGCTGGTAAAGTTCTACCTTTCTCCTTGTATGCAGCTCAAGGAGCACTTGTAGCCCAAGGAAGGAGAAATAAAGATCTTTGCCTTAGTCTTTTGTGTGTAGAATCAACTGCATCTTCCCTCCCCAGATCCCACTAGCATCCATTGGCCCCTTACTTTAGCCTACCCATGGCATCTGCCGTGTCACAACCACGACAGTTGGCGCCCACCTTGGGGACAGCAGCGGTGCTAGCTGGAGTCATGATCCGGACGGGAAACTTCATCAACACTGGCGAGCGCATTGTCTCTGGCTTGGTCCGGAGACTTGATCTCTGTGACTACGTCAGCGACAATGCAGGCAACTTCAGGGGAAAAACTCCCCCACGCAACGGCGTCTTCATCAGCTTGGGCATGCACCAGGTCTACGTCGGCGTCGACATCTCCGGCGTTTATCCTCACAGGTTGTTGTTGCAGGAGAACCTCCCCTTAGCGCCACGAGTCGTCCGCGTGGAGCGCGCCCAGTCGGCAGCGTCGAGGTGATGGTCGCGGCCGGGGTGTAGGCGGGAGCAGCAGGCGCCGGATCAAGCAAAGACCCAGCGGCGGGTGTGCAGGTCGCGCCCAGGCAGACAGCTCCACAACCCACCGAGGTAATCCCCTCAGCGGCCAACCAGACCGAGGTGCAGGAAACAACCCCAAAGGCACCAAGGGTAAGAGGGCCACCTCTGGAAAGACCAGAAAACATTCTTCAGGCAACTATAGATAACTTGACTACACCTGTAGCGCCGATACTTGATCCGGGAAATGCCCATGCAGAATTGGAAGAAACCAGGCAAAAGGTGCTGGTAGAGGCAAAAAAGGTGTCGGCCTTGCGGGAGTCCTTAAACAGGACCCTGCGAGAGTATGACAAAGCAAACAAGCTTGACGTCGCTCCCAAACGGGTTGACGAGTTGAGATTAAGAGGAAAGAACCTCATAGATGATATCAACAAGGAGCATGATGCTCATAAGGCGGAATCAGTTAATCTAGGCTTGCCGAGGTACAATACCCCGACAAAGAATCTGAGAGCGGCAAATGCCGCAACATTAGAGTTAGAAGGATTGACCAGCGAAGCCCGGCAGAAACAGCAAGAAAGAGTGAATGAGCTGGTACGCATTGCGAACCAGCAGAATGAAGAGATGCTCAGAGCAGATCCGGCGAGGCCAGGGGCTTCGCGGATGGTTCACTCGGCTGGAGCAGCACCTGCCTTATCTGTGGCAGCAACATCTTCACCCTGAAACAATGCACGAAAGGACAGAGCGGTAACTTCGGGAAAGATAAACAAGCAAATTGTTCCATATAATCCGGCGATAGCCGGGAAAGCAAACGAGAACATAGGCAATGGAAGCCGAGGTAACAGTGGCGAGAGGAACCCCGGTTTTTTCCGTGCTGAGAAAGGTGGCGGAAGCCGAGGCAATGGAGATCTAGGCAGAGCAGAACTCGGAAGAGGAAATCACGAGAACAATATCCCGGTCGAAGGAAGGAGAGAACCGCCGCACAACCCGCAGCCGAGACATGAACCTCGGCAGGAAAGAGAAGCGAGACCAGCTCGCCACAATCAGGTAAATGAAAGGTACAATGATGGTTATTCCAAGATGGAATATGCGATACATGGTTGGAATAACCACTATGGAATGCAGGACAGAGTTCTGTACAGAGATTTTCCGTCAAATGATGCCAGAGTAAACCTAGACCGGCTATACCGATCTGAGTTGCTGGAAGAACAGGGTCCACCGGGTCCGACATGCTTCGGAGCACGGATCATGGGCAAACCACCTATGCCGAATTTTCAGCTGGCAAGAGGCACAAAAACATATAATGGGAGCACCAAACCACAAGACTGGTTGATTGATTATGCCACTGCTGTGAAAATTGCAGGTGGGAACTTACGATGGGCAGTGCGGTATGTCCCGCAAATGTTGGAAGGACCAGCTAGAGTATGGCTGAATAATCTGCCAGCAGGCAGCATCAACTGTTGGTTGGATTTTGAAGAAATGTTCGTTAGCAACTTTACCAGTACTTACAAGAGTCCAAACAGGCCGCAGCAATTAGCCATGTGCAAGCAAAGACCGAATGAGACATACAGAGAGTTTTTAACTCGATGGTGTAACCTGAGAAACTCGTGTGAAGGAGTTATAGAATCACAAGCAATAGCTTGGTTCGCTCAAGGATGCCGCTATGCCAGTGTGTTATGGCAGCGACTGCAAAGAGATATGCTAACCATATTGGTAGAAACCATCAGAATAGCGGATTCTTATGCATTGGGAGATCCGACGCAACCAGAATTAATGTCGACAGATCATCGGGAGTATCAAGATCAATATGCAAGAGATATGGCCGGGTCATCCAGGCGCAATGACTTCAGAGGAAGAAGAAGAGAAGAGAGACCGGATTATAGATATGGTTCAGCCCAGGTGGCAGCAGTAGCGCAAGATCAGCCGAGTCACGGAACCACTCAACGGCAAAAGAATGGTCCTCAGCAATGGACACCAAGGAATGAAGGAAAAAGACAGTGGACACCAGAACAAAAGAAGCAATGGCAGGAGAGGCCGAAGTACACGTTCGAGTCTATGTTAGATCAGCCGTGTAAATTTCACACGTCAAACCCAGCCAGGCCAGCCAACCATACGACCCGCCAATGTGCATAGATGAAAAATGCAATGGGAAACCCCGCAGGCATACAGGCAGCGCCTCTCCAGGCACATCCGCAGCATCAGCAGCAGTTGACTGGAGCAAATGCACAGCAACTGATGTTACCACCTCCTCCCCCGAGGTATGACAACTCGGACCGGAGGGATGCGGTGCATCAAGTGATAAACCAAGGTCCGGATGGAAGGACAAATCTAGGAATGGATGCAATGATTACAAAGAAAATCATCAGTCGTATTGCGTGTTCACAACAGAATAGCAAGACAAGCTGAGTGTGCAGCGCCGGCATATGGAAGTAAATGCAGTGATGCCGACAGTACCAAGATATGTGCCTTGGTCGGATTAGGAGGTAACCTGGAGCATAAAGGATCACCCCAAGATAATGCCGAGTCCAGGGTCGTATGCACTCGTGTTAGATCCGACATTTGTCGGACCAAGCATTAATGTGAAATTTTCAAAGGTACTCATTGACAATGGGAGCAGTATCAACATCATGTACAAAGATACAATGCATAAACTCGGAATATCGCAGAACATGTTGCAATCCACGAGGACCACTTTCCATGGGATAGTACCAGGACTTTCATGCGAACCCATTGGTAAGGTTCGAGTGGATGTATTATTCGGCACAAGAGATAACTGCAGAGCAGAAAACTTAGAGTTTGAAGTGGTGGATCTAGAAAGTTGTTATCATGCTCTACTCGGACGGCCAGCGTTGGCCAAATTCATGAGCAGCTGCCATGTAAGTTATCTGAAAATGAAGTTACCCGGACCGCAAGGGGTGATAACAGTAGCATACAGGAAGTCAATGGAATGTTCTTCAGCCGGGTCAAATTTGGCCGAATCATTGGTAATAGCAAGGGAAAAAAGAAGGATTCAGGAGGTAGCAGCCCTCGCTCAGTCGGCACCGCTGAATATGCCGGCATTAGCCAACCCACATGGAAGTGTCTCCTTTCAGCCAACTAAAGAAACAAAAAAGTTCCAGATAGATGAGCAATTCCCAGAGCGCACTGTCACTATTGGTGCCGGCCTAGATGCTAAATAGGAAAGCGAGCTCACCAACTTCCTCCGTGAGAATCGGGATATATTTGCATGGTCGACTCAGGATCTGCAAGGTGTGCGGAGGGAGTTGGCTGAGCACTCTCTAAATGTAAGGCCAGGAGCAAGGCCGGTGAAGCAACCTCTCCGCCGCTTCACCGAAGACAGGAGAAAAATAATAGGGGATGAAATAGCTCGGCTCCTTGCGGCCGGATTCATCATGGAGGTGCTGTATCCGGATTGGTTATCAAACCCGCTGCTAGTAGAAAAGAAGAAGGATGATCCAAATGTAGCCATTATATGGCGAATGTGTATCGACTACACGAACCTGAAGAAGGCATGTCCAAAAGATCCTTTTCCTTTACCTAGAAAAGACCAAGTCATTGATTCGACCGCTGGTTGTGAACTATTATCATTTGTAGACGCGTATTCTGGTTTTCACCAGATACCGTTAAATCCGGCCGATCAAATAAAGACTGCGTTTATTACCCCGTACGGGGCTTATTGTTATCGCACCATGCCATTCGGCCTGCGCAACGCAGGAGCGACGTATCAGAGATGCATGCAAAAATGTCTACATGACCAGATAGGAAAAAATGTACAAGTATATGTGGATGATGTGGTTATCAAAACCAAAGAAAGCAAAACGCTACTGGATGATATACGGCAGACTTTCGCGAACCTGAGAAGGTTCCGAATGAAGCTTAACCCGGAAAAATGCACATTTGGCGTGCCAGCAGGAAAACTGCTCGATTTTCTCGTATCTAGCCGAGGTATAGAGGCCAACCCAACTAAGATAAAAGCAGTAGAAAGGATGGAATTGCCAAGATGTCTAAATGACATACAAAAGTTCACAGGTTGTTTAGCCTCACTCAGCCGATTTGTATGTCGGCTGGGAGAGAAAGCACTACCACTTTACCAGCTGATGAAAAAATCGGATAAGTTCATTTGGACTCCACAAGCAGACAATGCATTTCATGAATTGAAAAAAGATGTTGGTCACAGCGCCCGTCTTAGCTTCTCCATTATCGAAAGAGCCTATGTTACTCTACATAGCGGCCACCAACAGAGTAGTGAGCGCTGTGATCGTGGTAGAACGAATTGAAGATGATAAATCTATACAAAGGCCAGTGTATTACCTAAGCGAGGTACTATCAGCCTCAAAAAAAATTTACCCACATTATCAGAAGATGGCTCATGGAGTGTACATGTCGGCAAAGAAACTTAAACATTACTTCGAAGAGCACCCCATCAAAGTGATTTGTGAAGCACCCATAGCCGACATATTGAGCAACAAAGATGCAAGTGGCCGAATAGCAAAATGGGCAATTGAATTGTCACCTTATGCTCCGCAATTTGATAGGAGAGATGCAATCAAATCTCAGGCTGTGGCCGACTTCTTCATAGATTGGTCCTAGGTGCAATATGAACCACCATTACCAGATCCGAATTATTGGATGATGCACTTTGACGGTTCCAAACTAAGAAATGGTTTGGGGGTAGGAATAGTGTTAACTTCGCCAAAAAGAGATCAGCTGAGATATGTGCTGCAGATACATTTTGCCGCGTCAAACAATGTAGCCGAATATGAAGCACTAGTCCATGGATTGAAGGTGGCAAAAGAGATTGGCATACGCCGAATCTTATGCTATGGAGATTCAGATCTGGTAGTACAGCAAGTCTCAGGCAATTGGGATGCGTTGGATGATAACATGGCTTTGTATAGATTTCATGTGCAAAAACTCAGTGGATACTTCGAAGGATGTGAATTTCACCATGTACCTCGGGCAGAAAACGACGCTGCAGACACATTGTCAAAACTAGGATCAACTAGACAGTCAATTCCCCCAGGTATCGCCCTAGAGCACCTAAGGAAGCCATCAATAACACCATCACCAGAGTCCGAATCCATCTTTATTCCGGCAAAATCAAGAGAAGATAATGTGCCGATGGAAATTGATAAGCAATATAACCCGGAATTCCCAAAAATAAAGACAGCATATGCAAGCATGAGTATGGAGAAATCCGAGGTAGTTATGTCGGCAGAAAATATGGAAATAGATAGTGAGACTACACCAGAGAAAATCACACCTATATGGGCGCAACCCATATTCTCTTTCCTTAGAGATGCGATTTTGTCGAATAACGAGATATTGGCAAGACAGACAGTGAGAAGAGCTAAAGCTTATACAATCATAAACAATGAGCTGTATAAAAGGAGTGTCACAAGTGTATTGCAAAGATGTGTCAGCTCGGCAGAAGGCCAGGAGATCCTCCTAGATATACATCAAGGAGAATGTGGACATCATGCCTCATCCCGAGCCTTAGTGGCCAAAGCGTTCAGGCATGGGTTTTATTGGCCAACAGCATTGAAAGAAGCCAAAGAACTGGTCGAAAAATGTAATGGTTGCCAAAGATATGCAACCAAGATACACATGCCATCATCCGAGTTAAAAACGATACCAATTACCTGGCCATTTTCTGTATGGTGCTTAGATATGGTGGGACCATTTAAGCCGGCCCGAGGTGGGATGACCCACATATTGGTCATGGTGGACAAATTCACAAAATGGATTGAAGTGAAACCAATAAAAAAATGTGATGGGCCCACAGCTATGAAATTCCTCAAAGATATTATCTTAAGATATGGATACCCACAGAGTGTTATTACAGACAATGGTACAAACTTTGCAGAAGGAGCTTTCGCTAGATTTTGCCAAGAAAAGCACATAAGATTAGATGTCGCCTCTGTGGCTCACCCAGCATCCAATGGGCAAGTGGAAAGGTCTAATGGACTAGTATTGTCCGGAATAAAACCACGACTCGTCGAACCGCTGCAAAGGTCGGCAGGATGTTGGATTGAGGAACTACCAGCAGTACTATGGAGCCTCAGGACTACCCCAAACAGATCAAAAGGTTATACACCATTTTTTCTAGTATATGGGGCAGAAGCCGTGCTTCCAGCCGACATAATACATGACTCGCCAAGGGTCACCCAATATACAACCTCAGAGGTAAATGAGGTAGCTCGGCAAGATACTGTCGATCTGCTAGAAGAAGCCAGAGAGCTGGCGCTATCAAGATCAACTATCTATCATCAGAACTTGCGACGATATCACAGCAAGAAGGTGAATCCAAGAGTGTTCAAAGAAGGAGATTTGGTTCTCCGGCTGGTGCAACGCACGGCCGGCATGCACAAGCTGTCGCCTCCATGGGAAGGACCATTCATCGTGAGCAAAGCATTGCACAATGATGCGTATTACCTAATCGATGCTCAATCACCAGGAAAGAACAGGGCAGAGAAAGCCGGCGAAGAATCGAAAAGACCATGGAACGTGGCTTTACTTCGTCCATTTTACTCGTAGCAGTCATCTATGACACATTATAAAGTAATGTCTCAGGATGGAGCACCAACTATGTATTGAACCTTGGCGTCCAGAGCAGTGACTCGGGGACTGCCATATGTTGTTTTAAATTTCATGTTATGTATTAAACCTCGGCACCTCGAGCAGTGGCTCGGGGACTGCACTATATTGTTTTTAAGATTGGTTTATGTATTAAACCTCGGCACCTTGAGCAGTGACTCGAGGACTGTCTTATATTATTTCTAGATTTGAGTTGTATATTAAACCTCGGCACCTTGAGCAGTGACTCGGTGACTGTCTTATATTATTTCTAGATTTGAGTTGTATATCAAACCTCGACACCTTGAGCAGTGACTCGGTGATTGTCTTATATTATTTCTAAATTTGATTTATATATTAAACCTCGACACCATAGGCAGTGACTCGGGGACTGTCCTATATTGTTTCTAAGTAGGGGTTATCCTTTGTTACAAGAGTGGATATCAAACTTCGACACCCAGAGTAAGAGTATTTCGCTCTCGTATGATCTTCGAGGTCTACACCCAGATTAACAGTCCAAACCACAGTGGTCAAATGGCAAAGTTTATCAAAGTCAGGAGATATTGCACGCCGAACTACGGGAGCACAAAGGCAAATATATACCCCAAACTCAAGAAGTTGAAGGCCGCCAAAGCAAGGATTCGGACAAACAAGACTAGTTAAACAAAGTAATAACGATTACAACCATATATGTCTCAGCGGCACACGGTAAAATAAATTCATACTATACAAAAGACGGACAAATATTCCACGTACATCATACGCCCGACATACCAGGGGTAAGAAATGACTCAGAGGTTTTTAGCTGGAGAGGCAATAACTTGGTCAGGGGCTGGGCACTCCGAGGTAGGTGGAACTTCGGCCGAGGTTGCCTCGCCCTCCACAGACCCAGGAGCGACTTCGGAGGAAGCCCGAGGCTGCTGAGGAGCGTCAGCTTGCGCAGTAGAATGCCCAGTACCTTTGGAGGAGGATCGCGCGTCGCCGTTACTATCTGAGCTCGAACTGGAATCACCAGAAGTAGCCGAGTCACCCTCATCTTCTCCTTGTTCAACTGAGTTGTTATCCGAGGCATCCTCAACTACGACCTCGTCCTCTGGGTTAGGAAGGAAACTCGGACCTTCGTTCCGGGTATGCACGTCGACATACTCAACGAGCTAGAAGGCACGAGCTTGCCGAAGAGCGACAAAGTCTGGGTCCTCAACCCAACGGGAACCAATGCACAAATTTCTCAAAATATCAAGAGAAATATCTTCATACCATGACATGATGACAGTGAGAGCCATATCAGCACCAGCTCGTCCGGCCGATTCCCTCCAAAGACTTAGCTGCCTCTCAGATGCCATTAATCTTTCCACCAACAATTTGACCTCATCAATATTAGGAGTCCCAGAAGTATTCGGCCAGAGAACATGGTAGGCTCGGATAGCTGCCTGCACCAAATCTCTGCCCATAATCTTCATCGGACCAACTGCAGCGCCAACAGCAACCAGGAAATCTTCCATCGAGTACTCCGAGTCCGCGTCAACAGGAACACCTCGGCGCACACGAGCACTAATGATCGCTTTAGAGCTCACGGGCTTAGCTTCTGGAAAATGGTCTGCGCAAAACATGACTGCATCAGTCAGCAGTAAAAAAAGGAAAAAGATAACCCGGCCGCGGTCAGAGGCTTACGATGAATATAACTCAGCATTATCTGAAGGTCTTTATCCCAGTCAATCTTGCTCTTCTCAAAGCGAGTGATCTCCTCGCTCATCCCCCGTGTCTTCAGTTCGGCAGACTCGAGGAGCTCTTTATTTTTCTGCAGTTGCAGAGCTAGCCGATTTTTCTCCTCGGAGAACTCCTGGTCGACCTTTTCTAATTCAGACTTCTGAGAGAGCTTAAGGGCCTCCACCTCAGCACGCAAGCGAGCTATCTCATCATATTTATCCTTTAGCTGTGCCGACTGAGTAGCGCCTTGTTCTAAAAAGTGCAGCATCACATCAGGCATGGACGTGCAATCTTGGTGAGATGCTGCAAAGGTTTGTAACTCGGCTTTACCAAAGCCAAAAGAGTTAAAAGAAACTTAGTGCACATTTCAAAGGGGAATATATAAAGTAGAAGACTAACTAACCTTCCAGGGCCTTGACTTTCTTCTCAAGTCGGATGTTAAGATTATTGATGTTCCCTGTTTACCAACAGAGTGAGCCAACATCTCGTGTACAAAACAATAAGAGCGTCGGGGATGACGAAAAAGTTTGTCGACTTACCAGCTTTTTTCACCACAGGAATAACTTTCTCATACTTTTCTTGCAATTTTCTATGAGCAAAAAGCAGCCTTTGAAATTCGGCGGTCCGCCGGTCATGCGCAACCTAAGCAATAGAGCAAATAGTAAATAGGTATTCAAGCCTAAGACAGATCCGAGTCAAGCAAAACTTAACCCGGATCTAGGTGGCTGGATATTCGAAGCTAAAACAGATCCGAGTCAAGCAAAACTTAACCCGGATCTAGGTGGCTGGATATTCGAAGCTAAAACAGATCCGAGTCAAGCGAAACTTAACCCGGATCTAGGTGGCTGGATATTCGAAGCCAAAGCAGATCCGAGTCAAGCGAAACTTAACCCGGATCTAGGTGGCTGGACATTCAAAGCTAATACAATTTCCGAGTCAAGCAAAACTTAACTCGGACCTAGGTGGCTGGATATTCAAAGTTCAGATAGACCCAAGTCAAGCAAAATTTAATGCAGATCTAGTTGGATGGAGGTTCGAACTCTAAGATAAAACTGAACTAAGTAAAGCATCATAAAACTTCCAAACGAATAACAAGTTATTCGCTTGCAAGCTTCGGGGACTAAAGTATATATAATAGTATCCGGAGAACTAATCAAAACTCCATAAAAAACAATTATCTCATTCATATTGACACTTTCAAGAACGATCTTGGCAGCCTGATGCAGGCGACTGAGTTGAAACAGCTGGCTGCTTGGATTACCCTCGAACTGATCGGCAGCATTCCAATTATTGGCATACTCAACCAGCGAGCCGAGGCTGTTCCCACTCTCCGTGCGAGTTAAGACTTTACCTCGGACATGCTGTGTAGCCACCGCTGCCGCGGGGCTTTTGTGAAGAGCGAGCTGGGTGCTGGCGGCCGGGGTAACAAAGGCTTTGGCAGAAGCAACCCCTTTGCGCAGCGCATCGGCAATACTAGGCTGAGAAGAGCCAGCAAGACCTTTCTGAGAGGAGGAGGCCTTGATGAAGACAACCTTTCTTGTTTTAGAAGAGGCGTCAGTAGGAGCTGATACCTCGGCACTAGGAGCGGCATCTTTAGGAGCCGGAGGAATCACGGTTGCAGAGGGCGCCGAGATATTGACGTCCTCGGCCGGAGTTGGAGTCACTATAGAGACCGCGGGGGTCGAAAGAGGCTCAATGGAGACATTAGGGTTCATAGAGGAGGCAGCAGGTTCGGTAGAAATATCTGTTGGCCGAGTGGTATCGGCATCAACGGGAGGAATCTCAGGCGCATCATGGCGAGGTGGCGTCTGATTCGGAGCTGGAGGAGATGCAATGCGAGCAGGACTCGAAATCCTAGTATCTTCAGTAGGCGGAGGAGATGGCTGCCGAGTCGTATGACTCGTCATGCTGGGACCGCTGGGCTTAACAGAAAGTGGAGCACTGCGAAAACAAAAAAAAGGTCAAGTCAAAAAGCAGAAAGAGAAAAACAAGAAATACAAGCAAAAGAAACTCACCCAGTGACCCCGGGCATGGTCTTGCGCCTGGGAGGATGCGGAGCTGACTTCTTCATTCGCTTCTTGGGGGCCATTTCTGAGGCACCAGCGGGAGCACCACGTTTCCCCGAGGTAACAGGAGGCCGGGAGTCAAGAGGCTCGGCGTCGTGAACCTGACCGGCCGGATTAGCTGAGAAAGTAGAAGCCAGAAATGCATAAGAAATTGGCATTGCGGCAACTACCTCTAGAACTTGGACCTCGTCCGAATCACCTTCCTCTTCGTGGGCCGGGGTCTTGCCACGAGCGCAAGCCGGAGCGAGATCAGACTTGGGGACGAACTCTTCTGAGTCCGGCTCCCCACTATCCGGAGTATTCCGATCCGCAGGCCACGGGAGTGACAAAACCTCGGCGTCCTCATTCTTCTGCTCCTCAAACCTCTGCAAGACAAGAAGGAGAAAAATTAGCAAAGAGAGTTACGAACGCAATTAAGGAGCAGAACACTAATGAGTAAGCTTACTTTGGGTGGGGGATGCTCGCGGGTGAACGGCTTCAGTCCCCAAGCCCAATCCTCTGGCATCTCCGTTTTAAAGATAGCCCGGACACGCTTGAAGATGAGGTAGTTGTCCAGCTCCACCGTCGAGACTCGGTTGGGGTCGAGGGGACCGCTCATATAGCAGAGTTTGTGTGTGCGTTTCAGGAATGGGCAGATTCGGCTGCTGACGAAGGTAGTCATCAGATCCTCGCCGCGTAGCCCGGAGCGGATCAGTTCCTTTAGCCGAATCTCAAAAGCCTCGGCCAAAGCATGACTCTTCCTCGGATTATAGGTCCAGTTCTTCTTGGAAGGAGGGCCAATGGAGAAGGCAGGGAGCTGAATCTTATCCTCATTCCACGTATTCTTGACATAAAAGAAGGACTTGTGCCACTTCTTACATGATTCTAGCCCGCGACACGAGGAAATTCGGATTTCCTCCGAGGTGTGATGGACGCTGCACCACATTGGGTGAGCAACCTCTCAGAGGGGTGCAGAGATTTGTCTGGGACGACATTGGAACGAATCTGGAAAAACTTTGACCAGACATGCACGGACGGCCATAGGCCGAAGTATCCCTCCGAGGCAGAGATGAAGGCAGAGAGAGAGGCAATGGCGTTGGCGGGAAGATGATGCGGCTGAAGGTCGAAATAATCGAGAAACTCCCTAGCAAAGTCGCTGAGAGGGAGACCAAAGCCGCGTGCGAAATGCGACATGAAAACTACATACTCGCCTTCCCTAAGGTCAGGAGAGGACTCGCTGCTGGGTAAGCGACAAGCTACCTCGGCAGGAATACGACAAGTCCGGATTAGCCACTCGACCTCGCGTCGAGTGACGGAGGAGCCCTGCGACGAGCCCTGCTCGGGCCCAGATGCAGTATCGTCATCCTCAACAAGCGCTTCGCTGACAGAGCTCGACATGAGATCGCCGGAGAAATTTACGGAGGAGGAGATAGCGGCGGAGGAAAATCTAGAACTGCAAGGCCCCGTCGTGGTTCTACCCAAAAATGGCGGCGGAGCAGAGAAAGAACTGCCACGCGAGTACAGAAGAAAAACAGAGATCTCAAGAGGAAAAGCTAGGCGATTGGACCGGTGGAACTCACCGGCGACGGTGCCGGAGCGAGCGAGCAGGGACGAAGGTGACAGAGCAGTACGGTGGGATCCCTGCCGTCAAGGACTCAGACGAGCGCACGGCGGCGGAAGCACGAACGGGCGCAGAGGCGAGAGGTAGGAGAAGGGCGTAGGTGAGCGAAGGGGGAAAGTGAATCCCCCAGCGCCGCGCCCCTCTTTATAACCGAGCCGCCTGCGAGGTAGTGGGATCGTGGGTGTGGCGGTTGACCGTGTAGATTGTGTGCGCCGCATGAACGCACGCCTCTAAGTGGAACCGCACCAAGGACCACACCATGGAAGAGAAGATCACGATCCCCGACGGAAACGGCTCACGAGGCGTCGCAGCGCCGACGCGACAGGCGCAGTAGTAACTGTAGCCTGTCAGTAATTACTGTAGAGGAACAAAAACTAGAGAAACAATGATGAGTATGACACATAGGACGAGGCGTACACAAGAAGATACGATGATACCTCGAGCGAGAAAAGTATAACTCGGAAATAATGCAGAACGAATATCATGAAACTAATACGACCCGGCTGAAGTTATCAGCGGGGCCGCACCAGCTTCAGGGACTAATGTTGGGGAGGTGACCTCGGATAGGGTAAGGACGGGGAAAGACGAAAGGATGTCCTCCGTCCAGTCTCCGAGTTACAGTCTGAGTCGGCCGAATCCTGTAGAGGTCGGCCGATATAGGAAAGGGCAAGACCCTTATGGTAATGGCAAGGCATTACCCGGCCGAGGTACTGCGTATGTCGGGCGGGTTAGCCCGAATAATCTTAATGCAGGTGAAGGACGAGCCGATTTACGTGAGACGGAGCCGAATGATGCGAAGCTTGCAGGATAAGGAGAAGCCTAAAGTCAAACTCTAGCCGCAGGCTAGGGAGAATCTGAGCGGAGCCAAGCGCAAGGGACAAATGCGCAGAGTGACAGAGGGGCAGAAAGAGGTCACGAAGGTGACAGTCCTGAAGCCCGAGGCACGCGGGAGGGGCCCTCTGGAACCTTGCCGTCGTTAGAAGGGCGACAGGGAAAGGAGGCCACCGAACTACTATTTTGGGACAAGCATATTCCTCGAATATGCTTTCCACGTCAGCCCTAAGGGAACCCAAGGCTCTCCTTTATAAGGGGAGGCTTGGACCGTGAAGAGGGCATCGACTCATTTAGTACCGTTAGGCTGGTAAAGTTCTACCTTTCTCCTTGTATGCAGCTCAAGGAGCACTTGTAGCCCAAGGAAGGAGAAATAAAGATCTTTGCCTTAGTCTTTTGTGTGTAGAATCAACTGCATCTTCCCTCCCCAGATCCCACTAGCATCCATTGGCCCCTTACTTTAGCCTACCCATGGCATCTGCCGTGTCACCACCACGACAATGATGCAACCCAAAGGTTTTGTCGATCCTAAAGATGCTAACAAGGTATGCAAACTTCAACGGTCCATATATGGATTGAAGCAAGCATCCCGAAGTTGGAATCAACGTTTTGATAAGGTAATCAAAAACTTTGGTTTTATACAAACTTATGGAGAAGCTTGTATTTACAAGAAAGTGAGTGGGAGCTCTGTAGCATTCTTAATACTATATGTAGATGACATATCGTTGATTGGGAATGATGTAGACCTTATTAATAGAGTCAAAGAATATTTGAATAATAGTTTTTCAATGAAAGATCTTGGCGAAGCAGCTTACATATTAGGCATAAAGATTTATAGAGATAGATCGAGACGCCTAATATCATTGTCACAAAGTAAATATTTGGACAAAGTTCTAAAGAGGTTTGGAATGGAAGATAGCAAGAAGGGGTTCTTGCCCATGTTGCCCAATACGACCTTGAGTAAACTCAAAGTCCAGCAACAGCAGAAGATAGAGAAAGGATGAGTAAGACTCCCTATGCCTCAGCCATAGGATCTCTAATGTATGCCATGCTATGTACTAGACCTGACATTGCATATGCTGTTAGTTTGACTAGCAGATATTAAAGTGATCCAGGAGTAGATCATTGGACAGCGGTCAAAAACATCCTTAAGTACTTGAGAAGAACTAAGGATATGGTTCTTTCTTATGGAGGTGATGTTGTTAATGGTTACACCGATGCTAGTTGGAACACCGATCCGGATGATTCTAAATCTCAATCTGGATACGTATTTACTTTGAATGGTGCATTAGTTAGCTGGAGGAGTGCAAAGCAAAGCGTTGTGGCGAGATCTTCAACTGAATCGGAATACATAGCTGCTTCGGAGGCTTCACAAGTAGCGATATGGATGAAGGAGTTCATTACAGAGCTCGGTGTGGTTCCAAGTGCGCTGGACCCAATGTCTATCTACTGTGATAACATGGGCGCCATAGCCAATGCGCAAAAACCAAGGTCACACAAGAAGCTGAAGCACATCAAGCTACGTTTTCACGCTATTCGAAAACATGTCCAAGATGGTGACATAAAGATTTACAAAGTACACACAGATCTGAATGTGGCGGATCTGTTGACTAAACCTCTCCCAAGGGCAAAACATGACCAACACCAAACCGCCATGGGTGTTCGGTATATTACCATGTAAACTAGATTAGTTGACTCTACTGCAAGTGGGAGACTGTTGGAGATATGCCCGAGAGGCAATAATAAATGTAGTTATTATTATATATTTGTGTTTATGATAAATGTTTACATTCATGCTATAACAGTATTGACCAGAAACATTAATACTTGTGTGATTTGTAAACTAAATTAGAGTCCCTGGCAAAGCCTCTTTATAATACTAGCTTGTTGATTAATAGATGATCATAGTTTCTTGATCATGAACATTTGAGATGTTGTTAATAACAAGGTCATATCATTAGGAGAATGGTATGATGTACATACTCCTATAGATAAGCGTAGCATAAAGATCAAGTCATTTTAATAGTTCAATTGCTATAAGCTTTCTGATACATAGTAACCTAATTCCTTCGACCATGCGATCATGCTAATCACCATCACCGGAAGGATGGTTTGATGACATCAAACACCACACCGTAACTGGGTGGCTATAAAGGTGGCATTGAGTGTTCGGAAAGTATGGGTTGAGGCACATGGATCAAGAGTTGGATTTGTCCATCCATATGACAGATAGATATACTCTGGGCCCTCTCGGTGGAATGCCATCCAATTGGCTTGCAAGCATGTGACTGGCTCACAAGGGATCACATACCACGGGAACGAGAAAAGAGTACTTATCAGTAACGAGGTTGAACTAGGTATGCAGAGATACCGACGATCAAAATCTCGGATAAGTAAACTATCGTGAGACAAAGGGAAATTGGTAGCGTATGTAAGTGGTTCATTCGATCGCGAAGTAATCGTAGAAATATGTGGGAGCCATATGAATTTCCAGATTCCTCTATTGGTTATTGATCGGAGAAGTGTCTCGGTCATGTCCACATACTTCACGAACCGTAGGGAGACACACTTAAGGATTCGATGTTGTTGAGTAGTTATGGAATGATGAGTAAGAGACCGAATGTTGTTCGGAGTCTCGGACGGGATCCGGGATATCACGAGGAGATCCGGAATGGTCCGGAGAATAAGATTCATATAAGGAAAGTCCTGTTTCGGAGTTGGGGAATGATTCCGGTGTTTTCACGAGGAATGTTCTAGAAGGGTCCAGAAGGTCCGGCACTCCGGAGGGGAAGGGTACATGAATGTGTCATGACAATATGGAATGGTTGCATCATGTACTAGGTCACTTGGCTGGGCAAAATAAAGGGAGAAATCAAATCCTAGTTTGAAAGTCAAATGCCAATTTGAAAAAGTCAAATGGTAAGTTTGCTTGGTGGAGGGAGAGTAGGAAACCTACTTGGGGAGGAAGTCTCCTCCCTCCACCCGCCGGCCAAGGAGGCCGACTTGGGGGAGGACTCCCTCCTCCCAAGCCGCGCCCTCCCACCTATATAAGGAGGGGCAGGGCTGCCCCTCTCCCTGACACCCAAAAACCCTAGCCCTCTCCTCCAAGTCGTCGGCGCCACCACCTCCTTGTGCCGCCGCCTAGGGCACCTCCAACTCGGCGAGTTGGGGTGTTTCCCAAACCCTAGCCGCCGGCTACACCCTCCCCTTGGTGCCCTCTAAACCCTAGATCACCGAGGCCTCTCTCATACTCCACCATACTCGCTCCGACTTAAGGCGAAGCCCTGCGAGATCTCCCCTCTACTTCCGGTACCACGCCGTCGTGCTGCCGGAATCGCGAGGAGAGTGCTACAACCTCCGCTGCCTGCTGAAACAAGGGAGAGGAAGGTCTTCATCGAGTACTGAACGTGTGACCGACCGTGGAAGCGCTGCCGGAACGCAGCGCCAGAAGGATCGTCTACGTGATCTTGAGATCAGCAAGAGTATGACTACATCACCCACGAGAATCTGCTCTCATTAACCGCTTTGGAATCTTCGAGGGTGAGTTCCTCTATCGACTCGTTGCTACAATCTAGTAGATAGATCTTGGCTTGTTTGTTTGCATGCGGTAGATTTTTTTTGTTTTCCATGCTACGAACCCCTACACCAATGTGTTCAAGGAACACATAGCCGACATGGGTTTAATTGAAAGCCTATGATTCCTGGACTACTGAGGCCCAAAAGTAACAGAATTTGTTTCAAAATAGAAAAGTATGTAGTGGTTGTCTGATTCTATCGACAATTGAGCTGAGACGATGAAACATGCTCTATGTACCGATCCGTGATGAAACGAGTAAATTATAAAGTACAAAGTTAAAAGAAAGTCGAGATCAAGGGGGAGAATGTTAGATTGATCTCTCCCCGTTTGAGCCCAACGGCCCGAATGGAGTCCCTCAAACGCGCCCTAATCGGGGGCGCCCAACCTTATCATGGTTGGTGGGCCCCTGTCGCCGGCGCAGATATAAAAGGGTGGGGGGTGGACACACACGGTACGAGGTTCACCGTGTGCCGTAGCCCCCCACCGAAATCCCTACCAATCTAGGGTTTGCGCTAGGCCGACGGGAAGCACCGCACACCCACGCCGTCGACCCCTTTCCCCATGGCCACTGACACCAACACCAGCTCCGGCATCCCCTCTGGTTCATGCTCATCGAGCACGGGGGTAGCTAGTACCTCTATCTCCCTCTCTCTATCCATCTAATCTACTAGATCCAAGCCACATAGACTCTACCGAGACTAGACTAGAATCTATCAGGATGTAATTGTGTGTAATCGAGCAAATGTTATTGACACCCTTTTTTATTTGCTGGTTATGCATGTCAATATGTTTACAGAGATCTAGGAAGGCCAAGAAGATTACCTTTCTTAACAAGGACGCAGTGAGTTGAGGTAATGATGGAGGATGTATCCTCCTAAAGCTTGACCCGGTGCGAGCTTTTGACACCGTCTTGTGGGCATTTCTTTTCGAGATGCTGCGGCGCTACGGCTTCAGCAACCGCTTCATCGACTGGCTGACGATCCTGCTCTCCACCGCTAGTACCAGGGTACTCGTTAATGGGGATCCAGGGCCACCAATTTGGCACCAGCAAGGGCTGCGGCAAGGCGACCCCCTTTTGCCTCAGTTATCCATGCTTGCCCTGGACACGCTGGGACGACTAATCCAGTACGCGGTCGACCACAACATCCTATAGCCGCTGCACCTACGGCGCCCCATCCCGGCTTTCTCTGTATACGCCGATGACGTCATCCTCTTCTACCACCCCACGGTGGAAGAAGCCATTGCTGTGAGGGAAATCTTAAGGCTATTCGGGCAAGCATCGCCTCCAGGTCAATTTCATCAAGAGCTCCGACTCCCTGCTCAATTGCCACCCTGAAACCACCACGCATGCCATTCAGCATCTGGGTTGCCCCATCATCGATCTCCCTTTAACATATCTAGGGATTCCCCTAACCATTAGACGCCCCACGGCTGCCCAGCTGCAGCCTTTTGTCGAGAAGGTCGCCACGACCCTTCCCACCTGGAAAGCCAAACTCGTGAACAAACAGGGATGGCTGGCCTAAATAAAAGTCATGCTATGTGCAATAACCCCTCCACCAACTGCTAGTACTCGATCCACCCAAATCAATCTTCAAGCAGCTCCAAAGAGTCGAGCGCGGTTTTCTCTAGGAAGAGCGAAAAGAGGCCAACGGTGGGAGCTGCCACGTCAATTGGAGCCACGTCTGCCACTCGTTGTCGCTTGGAGGCCTGGGCGTGCACGATCTGGAGAGAACATGCCTCTCGCTGAGGCTGAGGTGGCTCTGGTTCTCCCGCACGGACAATAGGCGCGCTTGGTCAGGCTTGAAGCTGCAATTCTCCGCCGCCGAACGTTTTCTTAGCCTCCACCACTATGTAGATCGGCAATGGCCAGACCTCCCTATTCTGGGAGGACTGCTGGATCGACGGGCATGCAATCTATGAAATCGCGCCACAGCTATATGCCTGCATCCCCACACGGCAGCAAAAGGAGAGGACGGTTGCCGATGAGCAGGCCAACAGTTGGGCTAGGGACATCCACGACACCTTCGGCGTCCATGAAATCGGCCAGTTTATGGGCCTATGGCAAACCATCACCGGCACAGTGTTGAACCACGACGCTGACCGCCTGATCTAGAAGTGGACCGCTGATGGCATCTACACCTTGCATTCGTGCTACACAGCCTTGTTCCAGGGATCCTTCCTCTCTCAGTGCTAGAGATTAATCTAGAAGACCTGGGCACCACCGCACGTCTGATTCTTCCACTGATTGTCTACGTAGAACTGGTGCTGGACCGCAGAGCGACTTGAGCATCGTGGCCTGCAACACCATGCCAAGTGTCTACTCTACGATCAGCTGCCCGAGACGATGCACCATATGATCATGACGTGCCCCTTCTCGAGACAAATCTGGCACGGCGTCTTGTCATGGCTGCGGCTCCCATGCCAAGCACCTAGCGATGAACCCACACTGTTTGACTGGTGGTGTCGTGGTGGTGGCACGGCAGATGCCATGGGTAGGCTAAAGTTTGGGGCCAATGGGTGCTAGTGGGATCTGGGGAGGGAAGATGCAACTGATTCTACACTCAAGTGTTAAGGTAAAGATCTTTATTTCTCTTCTTTTGGGTTACAAGTGCTCCTCGAGCTGTATACAGGGAGACCAGATGAATCTTACCAGCCTAACGGTACTAAAAAGAGTTGATCCCCTTCTCAGGGTCCAAGCCTCCCCTTATAAAGGGGTGCCTTGGGTGCCCTTAGGGCTGACGAGGCAAGCATATTCGAGGAATATGCTTGTCCCAAAATAGTAGTTCGGTGGCCTCCTTTCGTTGTCGCCCTTCTAACGACGGCAAGGTTCCAGAGGACCCCTCCTGCGTGCCTCGGGCTCTAGGACTGTCACCCTCGTGACCTCCTTCTGCCCCTCTGACGTCCTGCATCTTTGTCTCTTGTGCTTGGTTCCGCTCCGATTCCTTCTAGCCTGCAGCTATAGTTTGACCTTGGGTTTCTCCTTCTCCTGCAAGCTTCGTATCACTCGGCCTTACCTTACCTCGCGTAACTCGTCTTATCCTTTACCTGCATCGAGATCACTCGGGCCAACCCGGCCGACCCTCGCAGTAACTCGGCCGGGTAGCTGCTTGATTCACATACACGGGCTTCTTGCCTCCGTACCTCGGCCGACATATTCATGATCCGGCCGATCTAGATTGTAACTCGGAAACTAGACGGGGATTGTCCCTCTGTCTTTCCCCGTCTCTGACCTACCCGAGGTCAACCCCCCGACATTAGTCCCCGAAGCTGGTGTGGCCCCGTCGATAACTTCGGCCGGGTCGTATCAGCTTCATTATATTCTTCAGCTTTGTTTCCGAGTTATACCCTCTTCATCCGAGATTTCCTCGTTCCTTCCCTCGTACGCCATGTCCTACGTGTCACCCTCATCATCGTTCTTCTAGTTTTTTGGTCCCTCTATAGGACTCACTGACAGGCTACAGTTAACTTTGTACCTGCTGCGCCGCCGCTGCGACGCCTCGGGTGCCGTTCCCCTTGGGGATCGTTACGCTCTTCCTTCCTGTGCGGCCATTGGTGTGGCTCCACTTATCGTCGTGCGTTCGTGCCACACCCACGATCTACACGGTCAACCGCTACACCCACGATCCCACTACCTTGTTCGCGGCTCGATTATAAAGAGGGGGACGGTGTCTGGGGAATTTACTTTTCCCCTTCTCGCTTGTCTCCGTCCTCCCCTTTCCTTCCGCCGGCGCGTCCTCTCGCAGCTCCGCCGCCGCGCGCTCGCCAGAGCCTCCGCCGGCGAAGACTCCGCCGCGCCGTTCTGCCTGCCTCGCCTGCACTCTGCGGCTTTGGCTCCGTCGCCGGTGAGTCCTTTCCGGTCGCATTGCCTGCGTTTTTCCCTAGACTCATCTGTTTCGATTCTGTGCTCGTGCCACGGTTCCTTTGGTTCTTCGCCATTGTTCTCGCGCAAAGTCCCGACGGGGCCCTGCAGCTCTAAACTCCCCTCCGCCGCCAGTCTTTCCTCCGGCGATCTTTCCGGCGCACATATGTCTAGTTCGTTTAGCGGCGCTCTGGTTGAGGACGACGACGCTGGCTCCGGGCCTGAGCGAGGCTCGTGGCAGGGC
Organism: Avena sativa; assembly: GCA_916181665.1. NCBI lineage: Eukaryota > Viridiplantae > Streptophyta > Magnoliopsida > Poales > Poaceae > Avena > Avena sativa. Next base: position 384,119,158 of record OV702280.1, on the reverse strand, counting down.
TCTTCTGTCACACGCCGTGAGATAGAGTGGCTCATCCGGACTCGTAGAATTCCCGCCGAGGTTTCTTGCCGTTTACCCGGCAGCGAATCCTCTCCGGATGTTAGGGAGGGCGAGTATGTGGTTTTTATGTCGCACTTCGCGCGTGGCTTCAGTCTCCCTCTTAGCGATTTCGCTAGATAATTCCTCGACTACTTCGGCCTTCAGCCGCATCATCTTCCTGCGAACGCTATCGCTTCTCTTTCTGCTTTCATCAGCGCATCGGAGGGATACTTCGGCTTGTGGCCGTCAGTGCATGTCTGGTCGAAGTTCTTTCAGATTCGCTCCAATGTAGTTCCTGACAAATCTCTGCACCCTTCCGAGAAGTCGCTTACCCAATGTGGGGCAGCGTTTATTACACCTCGGAGGAAGTCCGTGTTTCCTCGTGTCACTGGGTTGGAGTCGTGCAAGAAGTGGCACAAATCATTCTTCTATGTCAAGAACAGAGGGGCTGAGGACAAGATTCGGCTCCCTGCATTCTCAATTGGTCCACCTTCCAAAGTGAACTGGCTCTACAATCCGAGGAAAACTCATGCCTTGGCCGAGGCCTTCGAGATTCGGCTTAAAGAGTTGATCCGGGCCGGGTTATGTGGCGAAGACCTGATGGCTACTTTCATTAGTAGCCGGATCTGCCCATTCCAAAAGCGGTCTCACAAACTGTGCTACATGAGTGGTCCCCTTGACCCTAATCGAGTCTCGACCGTGGAGCTGGACAACTATCTTATCTATAAGCGCGTCCGAGCTATCTTCAAGACAGAGATGCCTGAGGATTGGGCTTGGGGATTAAAACCGTTCACCCGCGATCATCCGCCTCCCGAGGTGAGCTTAATCTACACCGCTCTGCTATTCCATTGTTTTTGTAACGAGTTTATCTAACTTTCTTTCTCCTCGTCTTGCAGAGGTTCGCAGAGCAAAAGAACGAGGACGCCGAAGTTCTGCTGCTCCCTTGGCCCGCGGACAGGAGTATTCCGGATACTGGTGAGCCGGACTCCGAGGAGTTCGTCCCTAAGTCGGATCCTGCCCCGGCTCGAGCTCGTGGCAAGACTTCGGCGCACGATGAGGAAGGTGATTCGGATGAGGTCCAAATTCTTGAGGTAGTTGCCGCTGTGCCTATTTCTTATGCATTTCCGGCTTCTACCTTCCCAGCTAATCCGGCCGGTCAGGTTCACGACGCCGAGCCAATTGCTTCTCGACCCCCTGTTACCTCGGGGAAACACGGGGCTCCTGCTAGTGCCTCGGAGGCGGTTCCCAAGAAACGAACGAAGAGATCCGCTCCGAATCCTCCCAGGCGCAAGACTATGCCTGGGGTCGCCGGGTAAGTCCCTTTTGCTTATATTTCTTGTTTCTTTCTTTCTGTTCTTCATACTGACGATTCTCCTTTCTTATTTTTGCAGTGCTCCTCTTTCTGTTAAACCCGGCGGTCCTAGTATGACTAGTCGCCCGATTCAGCCGCAGTCTCCTCCTCCTGCTGATGATACTAGGATTCCTAGTCCTATTCGTCCTGCTTCTCCTCCAGCTCCGAATACGTCGCCTCTTTGTCGCGAAGTGCCTGAGACCCCTTCCATTGACCCGGATTCAAACCGGCCCTCCGAAGTTTTCGTCGAACCCGCCGCCCCTTCTATGGGCCCCAGCGCTGCTGCTGAGTCTCTATCTACCCCGGCAGTTTCTATAGCCATTCCAACCTCGGCCGAAAAGGTCGTTTTCTCGGCGCCCTCTGCGACCATAACCCCTGCTGCTCCTAAAGATGCCGTCCCCACCTCCGAGGCGTCACTTCCTGCTGATGCCTCCTCTAAGGCGAGAAAAACTGTTGCCGCCAAGACTTCCTCTTCTCAGAAAGGTCTTGTCGGCTCTTCTCAGCCGAGTATTGCCGACGTGCTGCGTCAGGGAGCTGCGCCTACTAAGGTCCCCGTTGCCTCGGCCGCCGGCACCCAGCTCGCTCTTCATAAGAGCCCTGCGACCGCCGTGGTCGATCAGCCTGTCCGGGGTAAGGTCTTAACTCGGACAGCCAGTGGGCACAGCCTCGGAGCGTTGGTGGAGTATGCGAATAATTGGAACGCTGCTGATCAGTTTGAGGGTAATCCTATGAATCAGCCCTTTCAGCTTTCTGACATCAGCGGCCGTTTTGACCATGCCGCCAAGTTCATCGTTGATACCAACAAGATGAATGAGGTAATTACTGTTTCTCTGAGTTTTAAATTATTCCTCAGATGTTACTATATGCTCTAGTCCCCGAAACTTGCAAGTATATAACTTGTTATATACTTGTAAGTTTAATGATCTTTGACTTAATTTTATTCCTACGGTTCGTTAATCCGGCCAACTAGATCCGAGTTAAGTTTTGTTTGACTCGGATATGCTGTAGCTTTGAATATCCGATCACCTAGATTTGAGTTAAGTCCTGCTTGACTCGGATCTGGTTTAGCTTCGAATATCCAGCCACCTAGAGCCGAATGAAGTTTTGCTTGATTTGGATCTAATTTAGCTTCAAATATCCAACCACCTAGATCTGAGTTAAATCCTGCTTGACTCGGATCTGGTTTATCTTTTAATATCCAGCCACCTAGAGCCGAATTAAGTTCTGCTTGATTCGGATCTAATTCTAGCTTCGAATATCCGATCACCTAGATTTGAGTTAAGTCCTGCTTGACTCGGATCTGGTTTAGCTTCGAATATCCAGCCACCTAGAGCCGAATGAAGTTTTGCTTGATTCGGATCTAATTTAGCTTTTACTGTCGATTTATCATCTTGCCTCATTGTTCAAGTTGCACATGACCGGCGGACCGCCGAATTCCAGAGGTTGCTTTTTTCGCACCGCAAGCTGGAAGAAAAGTACGAGAAAATTCTTCCAGTGGTGAAGAAGGCTGGTATGTCGATAGTTCCTTTTCCTTATTTTCAATGTTCTCATGTATTCGTTCACGGAATGCCGGCTTACTTCTTGGTGAATAGGTAATATTAATAACCTCAATATTCGCCTTGAGAAGAAGGTCAAGAGCCTGGAAGGTTAGTTTCCTTTCTGTTTTACACCTTCTCCCTTTTAATATATGTGCTAAGTTTCCTTATTGCGTTTGGCTCTGGTAAAGCCGAGTTACAAAACTTTGCAGTGTCACACCAAGATTGCATGCCCATGCCTGACGTGATGCTGCATTTTTTAGAACAAGACGCTATTCATTCGGCGCAACTTCAAGAAAAAGATGATGAAATAGCTCGCCTGCGATCCGAGGTGGATACCCTCAAGCTTTCTCAGAAATCCGAACTGGAAAAGGTCGACCAAGAATTTTCCGAGGAGAAGAATCGGCTGACTTTGGAGCTGCAGAAGAACAAAGAACTTCTCGAGGCTGCCGAACTTAAAACTCAGGGTTTGAGTGAGGAAGTTGCTCGTTTTGAGAAGAGTAAGGTCGATTGGACCAAAGACCTTCAGATAATGATGAGATACATTCATCGTAAGCTACTTGGCATGGCCGAATTATATTTTTCTTTTTTGTTCCCGTTACCATCTGACACGTTCATGCTTTGCGCAGATCATTTCCCCGAGGCCAAACCCGTGAGTTCTAAAGCGGTTCTTGCAGCTCGAGTGCGCCGAGGTGAACCTGTCACCGTTGATTCGGAATATTCCATGGAAGATTACTTGGTTGCCGTTGGTGCTGCAGTTGGTCCGATGAAAATTATGGGCCGGGACTTGGTGCAAGCCGCTATCCGAGCTTACCATGTGCTTTGGCCGAATACTTCGGGGACTCCTGATATCAACGAAGTCAAGTTATTGGTGAAAAGACTAATGGCATCTGAGAGGCAGCTGAGTCTTTGGAGGGAATCTGCTGGGCGTGCTGGTGCCGATATGGCTCTTACTGTTATCATGTCATGGTATGAAGACATCTCTCTTGACATCCTGAGAAATTTGCGCACTGGTTCCCGCTGGGTTGAGGATCCCACCTTTGTTGCTCTTCGGCAAGCTCGAGCCTTCCAACTTGTCGAGTACGCCGACGTGCACACTTGGAATGAAGGGCCGAGTTTTCTTCCAGACCCGGATGAGGAGGTTGTAGTTGAGGATGCTTCGGATGATAATTCGGCTGAGCAGGGGGAGGGTGAAAACGATTCGGCCGCATCTGATAGCTCCAGCTCAAGCTCGGACAGCAACGGCGACGCGCGGTCTTCTTCCAAAGGTACCGGGTATTCTACCGCACAGACTGACGCTCCTGAGCAACCTCGGACTTCCGCTGAAGTTGCACCTGGGTCGGCGGAGGGCGAGGCGACCTCAGTCCAAGTTCCTCCTACCTCGGAGTACCCCGCACCTGAGCCGGCTGCTGCCTCCCCAACGAACAATGCCTAAGTTATTTCCGACCCCTGGCATGCCGGGCGTATGATGTAGGCGAAATATTTTTCAGTTCTCTGTATGATTCAAATTTATTTTGCTGTGTACTGCTGTGACGTTTGGTTAAGTGGATGTTCGTCCGAATTCTTGCTTTGTTGGCCCTCGACTTCCTGATCTTTTAGGACTTATCTTTGCCTCCATTTTTTATGGTTTTATCCAGACGTGAGCTCTGAATATCATAAAATATTGATCTGTTCTGAACAGAGATTGACTGCTTCGTTGTGAAAATATATAGCAATCGTTGGATCATTGTTTATTGTGCGAAACTTCGATTTGTAAATCGAATTTCAGAGGTAGTATAAGACTAATACGGGTGCGTTCAGTATAAGATTGAGGTAGCATACGGTAGTCCCCGAGTCGCTGCTTTAGATGCCGAGGTTTAGTTATTAACATGAAATTGATATATCATATGGCAGTCCCCGAGTTACTGCTTTGTGCGATGAGGTTCAGATACATAACATGAAGTTGATATAAGATACGGCAGTCCCCGAGTCATTGCTCTGGGCACCGAAGTTCAAATACATAATACGAAATAGATATAATATATGGCAGTCCCCGAGTCACTGCTCCGGGCGCCGAGGTTCAAATACATAACACGAAATAGATATAACATATGTCAGTCCCCGAGTTACTGCTCCAGGCGCCGAGGTTCAAATACATAACACGAAATAGATATAACATATGGCAGTCCCCGAGTTACTGCTCCGACCGCCGAGGTTCAAATACATAACATGAAATTGATACAAAATACGGCAGTCCCCGAGTCACTGCTCTGGGCGCCGAGGTTCAGATACATAACATGAAATTGATATAAGCTACGGCAGTCCTCGAGTCACTGCTCTGGGCGCCGAGGTTCAAATACATCATTAGATCTTGACTTTGAGATATAATGCTACGAGTAGAATGGCCGAAGTAAAGCCACATTCCAGGGACGCTTCGTTTCTTCGCCAGCTTTGTCTGCCTTGTCTCCTCCGGGGGACTGAGCGTCGATTAGATAATAAGCATCATTGTGCAACGCTTTGCTCACAATAAATGGTCCTTCCCATGGGGGTGACAACTTGTGCATGCCGGCTGTGCGTTGCACGAGTCGGAGGACCAAATCTCCTTCTTTGAATACTCTTGGATTCACTTTCTTGCTGTGATACCGCCGCAAGTTCTGTTGATAAATAGCCGATCGTGATAATGTCAACTCCCTGGCTTCTTCCAGCAGGTCTACGGCATCTTGTCGAGCTATCTCATTTGTCTCTGAGGTTGTGTACTGAGCAACTCTTGGCGAGTCATATATTATGTCAGCTGGAAGTACGGTCTCTGCCCCATACACCAGAAAGAATGGAGTATAGCCTGTTGATCTATTCGGAGTAGTCCGGAGGCTCCATAGTACGGCTGGGATTTCTTCGATCCAACATCCTGCCGACCTTTGCAATGGTTCGACAAGTCGTGGTTTTATTCCTGATAGCACCAGTCCATTAGATCTTTCCACTTGTCCATTGGATGCTGGGTGAGCCACAGAGGCAATATCTAGTCTTATGTGCTTCTCTCGACAAAATCTAGTGAAAGCTCCTTCTGTAAAGTTTGTGCCATTGTCCGTAATAATACTGTGCGGGTACCCATATCTCAAGATGATATCCTTGAGAAATTTCACTGCTGTGTGCCCATCACACTTTTTAATTGGTTTTACTTCAATCCATTTTGTGAACTTGTTCACCATAACCAACATGTGGGTCATTCCTCCTCGCGCCGGCTTGAATGGTCCCACCATATCTAAACCCCATACAGAAAATGGCCAGGTGATGGGTATTGTTTTTAACTCGGCCGACGGCATATGTATCCTGGTTGCGTATCTCTGACATCCATTGCATTTCTTAACTAATTCTTTTGCTTCTTTCAATGCCATTGGCCAATAGAATCCATGCCTGAATGCCTTGGCTACTAAGGCGCGAGATGAGGCATGGTGCCCACATTCCCCTTGGTGTATGTCTAGAAGGATTTCCTGCCCTTCTGTCGAACTTACGCACTTCTGCAATATGTTTGTGACGCTTCTTTTATACAGCCCATTATTTACGATTGTATAAGCTTTTGCTCTTCTTACGGTTTGTCTAGCTAATACTTCATTACTCGGCAGCGTCGCGTCTTTTAGGTAAGAAAATATGGGTTGCGCCCATATCGGTGTTACTTTTTCTGATGTGATATCACTATCTATCTCCATGTTCTCTGCTGACATATATATCTCGGCTCTCTCCATGATTGCGCTTACCTCGGCTGTCCCCCTCCTTAGGGGTTCCGAGTCATTCTGCGGATCTACCTCCATTGGCGTGTGATCTTCTGCCGAATTTGCTGGGATAAAGATAGATTTGGATTCTGGTGATGGGATTATTGATGGTTTCCTGAGATGTTCCAGGGCAATACCCGGGGGAATTGATTGCCGGGTTGATCCTAATTTTGACAATGTGTCGGCGGCGTCGTTTTCTGCCCGAGGTATGTGGTGGAATTCACATCCTTCAAAGTATCCACTGATTTTTTGCACATGGAATCTGTATAAAGCCATATTAGCATCTAATGCGTCCCAACTACCTGATACTTGCTGTACTACTAGATCCGAGTCACCATAGCATAAGATCCGACATATACCAATTTCTTTTGCAACTTTCAATCCATGGACTAGCGCTTCATACTCGGCTACATTGTTGGACGCAGCAAAATGTATTTGCAATACATATTTCAATTGGTCTTTTTTAGGCGAGGTTAACACTATTCCTGCTCCCAAACCATTTCTTAGTTTGGAACCATCGAAATGCATTGTCCAGTAATTTGGATCTGGCAATGGTGGCTCATACTGCACCTCGGCCCAATCCACGAGAAAGTCGGCGACAACCTGAGATTTGATTGCATCTCTTCTATCAAACTGTGGTGCGTATGGAGATAACTCGATCGCCCATTTTGCTATTCGGCCACTTGCGTCTTTGTTGCTCAATATGTCGGCTATGGGTGCCTCACAAATTACTTTGATGGGATGCTCTTCGAAGTAATGTTTAAGCTTTTTCGCCGACATATATACTCCATAGGCCATCTTCTGATAATGCAGGTAATTCTGCTTTGAAGTGGATAACACCTCACTTAGATAATATACTGGCCTCTGAATCGACTTACCATCCTCAAGTCGTTCCACTACAACTACAGTACTAACTACTCTATTGGTAGCTGCTACATAGAGTAACATAGGCTCTTTTGATAATGGAGAAGCCAAAATGGGTGCCGTAACTAACATCTTTTTCAACTCACGAAATGCAAGGTCGGCCTGTGGAGTCCAAATGAACTTATCCGACTTTCTCATCAGCTGATAGAGCGGCAGTGCTTTCTCTCCTAGCCGACATACAAATCGACTAAGCGAAGCCAGGCAGCCCGTGAATTTCTGTACATCATTCAAACATTTTGGCAATTCCATTCTTTCTACTGCTCTTATCTTTGTTGGATTAGCCTCGATACCTCGGCTAGATACAAGGAAACCGAGTAATTTTCCTGCCGGTACGCCAAATGTGCATTTTTCTGGATTAAGCTTCATTCGGAACCTTCTCAGGTTCGCAAAAGTCTGCCGTATATCTTCTAATAATGTTTTGCTCTCTTTAGTTTTGATGACCACGTCATCCACATATACTTGTACATTTTTTCCTATCTGATCATGCAGGCATTTTTGCATGCATCTCTGATATGTTGCTCCTGCATTTCGCAGGCCGAATGGCATTGTGCGATAACAATAAGCCCCGTACGGGGTAATAAACGCAGTCTTTATTTGATCAGCCGGATTTAACGGTATCTGGTGGAAGCCAGAATACGCGTCTACAAATGATAATAGCTCACAACCAGCGGTCGAGTCAATGACTTGGTCTATTCTAGGCAATGGAAAAGGATCTTTCGGACATGCCTTGTTCAGGTTGGTGTAATCGATACACATTCGCCATACAATGGCTACATTTGGATCATCTTTCTTCTTTTCTACTAGCACCGGATTCGACAACCAATCCGGGTATAGCACTTCCATGATGAACCCGGCCGCGAGGAGCCGAGCTATTTCATCTCCTATGACTTTTCTCCTGTCTTCGGCGAAGCGGCGGAGAGGTTGCTTCACCGGCCTCGCTCCTGGTCTCACGTTCAAAGAGTGCTCAGCCAACTCCCTCGGAACACCTTGCAGATCTTGAGTTGACCATGCCAATATGTCCCGATTCTCACGGAGGAAGTTGGTGAGCTCGCTTTCCTATTTAGCGTCCAAGCCTGCACCGATGGTAACAGTCCGCTCTGGGAATTGCTCATTGATCTGAAATTTCTTCGTTTCTTTAGTCGGCTGAAAGGAGACACTGCCATGTGGGTTGGCCAACGCCGGCATATTCAGCTGTGCCGACTGAGCGAGGGCCGCTACCTCTTGAATCCTTCTCTTTTCTCTTGCTATGACCAATGATTCGGCCAAATTTGACCCGGCTGAAGCACATTCCATTGATTTCTTGTAATCCCCTGCAACTGTTATTACTCCTTGTGGCTCGGGTAGCTTCATTTTTAGATAACTTATATGACAACTGCTCATGAACTTGGCCAGCGCGGGCCGTCCGAGTAGAGCGTGATAGCAACTTTCCAGATCTACCACTTCAAATTCTAAGTTCTCTGCTCTGCAGTTATCTCTTGTGCCGAATAACACATCAACTCGGATTTTTCCGATGGGCTCGCATGAAAGTCCCGGCACTATCCCATGAAAAGTGGTTCTTGTGGACTGCAACATGTTCTGCGATATTCCGAGTTTGTGCATAGTATCCTTGTACATGATGTTGATACTGCTTCCATTGTCAATGAGGACTTTTGAAAATTTCACATTGATGCTTGGTCCAACGAATGTTGGATCCAATACTAGTGCATATGATCCTGGATTTGGCATTATTTTAGGGTGGTCTTTTATGCCCCAAGTCACCTCCTGATCTGACCATGGCACATATCTGGGTACTGCCGGCATGACTGCATTTACTTCCATATGCCGGCGTTGCACACTCTGCTTGTCTTGCTGTTCCGTCGTGAACACGCAATAAGACTGATGATGCTCTCTGTAATCATTACGTCCTGTATTTGCTGGATTTATCCTTCCATCCTGGACTTGATTCATTACTTGATGCACCGCATCTCTCCGATCCGAGTTGTCATACCTCGGGGGAGGAGGTGGTAACATCAGTTGCTGTGCATTTGCTCCAGTCAATTGTGGTTGATGCTGCTGATGTACTTGATGGGGGGCCTGAACTCCTGCGGGGTTCCCCATTGCATTTTTCATCCATGCACATTGGCGGGTCGTATGATTGGCTGGCCTGGATGGGTTTGATGTGTGAAATTTGCACGGCTGATCTAACATGGATTCGAACGTGTATTTCGGCCTCTCCTGCCACTGCTTCTTTTGTTCTGGGGTCCATTGCCTTTTTCCTTCATTCCTTGGTGTCCACTGTTGAGGTCCATTCTTTTGTCGCTGAGTTGCTCCATGACTCGGCTGATCTTGCGCTACTGCCGCCACCTGGGCCGGATTATATCTATAATCCGGCCTTTCCTCTCTTCTTCTTCCTCTGAAATCATTGCGCCTGGATGACCCGCCAAGTCTCTTGCATAATGATCCTGTTGCTCGCGATGATCCGCCGACATTAATTCTGGTTGTGTTGGGTCCCCTAGTGCATAGGAGTCTGCTATTCTGATAGTTTCTACCAGTGTGGTCGGCATATCTCTTTGCAGACGTTGCCACAGCATGCTGCCATAACGGAAGCCTTGCGCGAACCAAGCTATTGCTTGCGATTCTATAACCCCTTCGCATGAGTTTCTCAAGTTACACCATCGAGTTAAAAACTCTCTATCTGTTTCATTCGGCCTCTGTTTGCACATGGCTAATTGCTGCGGCCTGTTTGGCCTCTTGTATGTGCTGGTAAAGTTGCTGACGAACATTTCTTCAAAATCTAACCAACAATTTATGCTGCCTGCTGGTAGATTATTCAGCCATACCCTGGCTGGTCCTTCCAACATTTGTGGTACATACCGTACTGCCCATCGTAAGTTCCCACCCGCTATTTTCACAGCAGTGGCATAGTCAATTAACCAGTCCTGTGGCTTGGTGCTCCCATTATATGTTTTTGTGCCTCTTGCTAGTTGAAAGTTCAGCACGGGTGGTTCTCCCATTATCCGTGGTCCAAAACAAGTCGGACCCGGTGGACCCTGTTCTTCCAACAACTCGGACCGGTATAGTCGGTCCAGCTTCACTCTTGCATCATTTGATGGCAAATCTCTGTACAGAATTCTGTCTTGCATTCCATAATGGTTATTTCCTCCATGGATCGCATATTCCATCTCGGAATAGCCATCATTGTACCTTTCATTTACTTGATTATGGCGAACTGGCCTCGCTTCTCTTTCCTGCCGGGGTTCATGCCTTGGTTGTGGGTTGAGCGGCTGCTCTCTCCTTAGTTCGGTCGGGGTATTGTTCTCATGATTTCCCCTGGCGGGTTCTCTTCTTCCGAGATCTCCATTACCTCGGCTTCCGCCATCTTTCTCCACGCGGCGGTGGTTCCTCTCTCCACTGTTACCTCGGCTTGCATTGCCTCCGTTCTCATTCGCCTTTCCAGCTATCGCCGGATTACGGAACAATTTGCTTATTTCTCTTTCCTGAGGTTACCGCCTTGTCTCTTCGTGCGTTGTTTCCGGGTGAAGAAGCTGCTGCTGCGGACAAGGCAGGTGCTGCTCCAGCTGAGTGAACCATCCGCGAGGCTCCTGGCCTTGCCGGGTTTGTCCTGAGTATTTCCTCATTTTGCTGGTTTGCGATGCTCACCAGCTCATTCACTCTTTCCTGTTGTCTCTGCCGGGCTTCCCCGGTCAATCCCTCTAATTCCAATGCTGCGGCGTTTGCCGCTCTCAAGTTCTTCGCCGGGGTATTGTACCTCGGCAAACCCAAATCACCTGATACTGCTCTGTGAGCTTCATGCTCTCTGTTAATATCATCTATGAGGTTCTTTCCTCTCAATCTTAATTCGTCCACCCGCTTGGGTGCGACATCAAGCTTATTGGCTTTAGCGTATTCCCTCCGGGTCCTATTCAAGGACTCCCGCAAGGCCGATACTTTCTTTGCCTCTACCAGCACCTTTTGCCTGGTTTCCTCTAACTCTGCCTGAGCATTTGCCGGATCGAGTATCGGCGCTACAGGTGTAGTCAAGTTTTCTATTGTTGCTTGAAGAATGTTCTCTGGCCTTTCTAGAGGCGGCCCTCTTACCCTTGGTGCCTTTGGTGTGGTGTCTTGCAGCTCGCTCCGGTGAGTCACTGGCGGGATTACCTCGGTGGGTTGAGGTGCGGTCTGCTTTGGCACGCCTTGCGCGCCTGTGGCGGGTTCTCTGCTTGGCCCGGCTACTGCTGCTTCCGCCTGTGCTCCTGCAGCGACCATTACCTCGACGCTGCCTGCGAGACGCGCTCTGGACCGACGGCTTGCTGCATTAAGAGATGGCTCTCCTGCAACAACAACTTGGTGAGGATAAACGTTGGTGATGTCGACGCCGACGTAAACCTTGTGCTCGCCCAGGCTGATGAAAACACCATTTCGCGGGGGAACCTTCCCCTTGAAGCTCCCTGCATTGTCACTGACATAGTCGCAGAGACCAAATCTCTGGACTAAGCCAGAAACAACGCGCTCGCCCGTGTTGATGAAGTTTCCCGTCCGGATCATAACTCCAGCTAGCACCGCTGCTGGCCCCACGGTGGGCGCCAACTGTCGTGGTGGTGGCACGGCAGATGCCATGGGTAGGCTAAAGTTTGGGGCCAATGGGTGCTAGTGGGATCTGGGGAGGGAAGATGCAACTGATTCTACACTCAAGTGTTAAGGTAAAGATCTTTATTTCTCTTCTTTTGGGTTACAAGTGCTCCTCGAGCTGTATACAGGGAGACCAGATGAATCTTACCAGCCTAACGGTACTGAAAAGAGTCGATCCCCTTCTCAGGGTCCAAGCCTCCCCTTATAAAGGGGTGCCTTGGGTGCCCTTAGGGCTGACGAGGCAAGCATATTCGAGGAATATGCTTGTCCCAAAATAGTAGTTCGGTGGCCTCCTTTCGTTGTTGCCCTTCTAACGACGGCAAGGTTCCAGAGGACCCCTCCTGCGTGCCTCGGGCTCCAGGACTGTCACCCTCGTGACCTCCTTCTGCCCCTCTGACGTCCTGCATCTTTGTCTCTTGTGCTTGGTTCCGCTCCGATTCCTTCTAGCCTGCAGCTATAGTTTGACCTTGGGTTTCTCCTTCTCCTGCAAGCTTCGTATCACTCGGCCTTACCTTACCTTGCGTAACTCGGCTTATCCTTTACCTGCATCGAGATCACTCGGGCCAACCCGGCCGACCCTCGCAGTAACTCGGCCGGGTAGCTGCTTGATTCACATACACGGGCTTCTTGCCTCCGTACCTCGGCCAACATATTCATGATCCGGCCGATCTAGACTGTAACTCGGAAACTAGACGGGGATTGTCCCTCTGTCTTTCCCCGTCTCTGACCTACCCGAGGTCAACCCCCCGACAGGTGGCAAGCTTCACACCGCAGCCTGCCCAAGCCCATGTGCAAAGGGCTAGCCTCCATCACCCTCTTGACTCCATGGATGATCTGGAGACACCAGAACAGCTGCGTATTCGACCACACCCAGCCCTCCCCATGACTGCTACTTGTCAACATCAAGGAGGAGGCCACGCTTTGGGTGACTGCCGGAGCCAAAGGGCTCCACTTCATCGTCCCGACGACCTAGGACATTCATTGATGTTTTTGCCCTCCTAACTTCTGCTTAGGCGGCGCTTGTAACTGAACCTTTTCTACCTGTGCAATGAAATGAAACGCAACAGTCCGTTGCGTTTTCGCGATAAATATTGTCATATTCAGGAGGTCAGTTTTTCTCATCCTACATGAGACACTGTTGAAAAAATTTGGGCTGAACTGCTGAAGTTAATTCCTTTCATGTGTTCTAGCGAAACATTAGCACTACTTTTATGGACAAATCACCACTTGGAGAGTACTATATGGGCTCTAAACCAAGGCCTTTGGTTTGGACATTTCTCACTTGGTTTGTACATTTCTCACTTGGTTTTCATGAGATTTTGGAGCATGTATACCAAGGCCTTTCATGAGATTTTGGAGCATGTATACCACTTGGCCTTGGTTTGGATATTTCTCACTTGGTTTTCTTATTTTGATATGCTTCCATTTGTTACATGAATTGATTCAATTCGCTTCAGTTGATTGTAGCTTAAAGCACTCTCTGTTACTGTCTTTCAGGGTATGTTGCCTTGACAGCATTTTGGGGTCAATGATTCTGCACATTCAGGAGCATCGCACTGCAAGCTAGGTTGCTATGTGTAACACCCTCAGAATCGGACCTATGCAAGTTTTAGCGAAACCCGCCAAACCCGCATAGAAACGATTCAAAGGTGCCCACCAGGCACTTTCGTGCGGGTGGAAAACGAAGTAATAACATTACACAACAGTCCTCAATGGGACCCACAGAACAGATATATATACAACAGCGACTCAATGAGTCAAGAATACAGATATAATATACAAAGTTCCAAATCACCTTGAAAATGATAGAGCGTCCGACTACGGACAAGATGCAAATGGGGCTAAGAGCCCTGCAGAATAACCAATGGCGTCCATAACCCTGCCCAGGCCAAGCCGGAAGGGTAACCCCGCTAACGACGTCGATCTCAAAACCTGCTTAAACAAAAGGGGTGCCGACAAGGGGCAAAGGAAAAAGAGGAGCGTCAGTACTAAGGCCAGTACACGGCGAGACTAGAATTCGGCGGTCCTCGCCTACATAGGTATGGTGGACTGAAGCGGCAGCGGCAGCATGCACTAAACAACCTATAGAGACGTGATACAACTAGCGGCTATCAGAGAGGGGTGAGAAAGACCTATTCGGAACCAACCTGATTCTACCATCAGACAAACCCATCCTGGTGTTTCCCCCTCGAGACCAAACGAGGAAGTCAACCGAGGAACTCACACAGTTGGCAGTTTTATTTATTCAGTTATCGTTGCAGCAATTACTAGTCAGGTATAGATAATCCTCCTGATAAAATAAGCAGTGGGTCATTTTTAGTTAGCCATTCCGTGATAGTTGCAACACTTACTAGTCAGATACAGTTAACATGAGATAACCCAAAACCCAGCAGTTGTTGGTACTTTTATTTAGCCATTCCGTTATAGTTGCAATACTTACTAGTCAGGTACAATGGTCGCAAGCGACAACTCAAGCAAGCACTCGTTGGCAGTTTTATTTAACCATTCCATTATAGTGGAGCTGATTACTAGTCATTATAAAGTCAAATTTATAGCACTACTTTAGTTATAGTTGTCTATGATCGAGATACTGTGCTCCAAGTCGTCCATAACCGCGGACACGGCTTTCAGAAAGTTTTAACCCGGCCGGGGTGCACAAATAGCAACACACACTCGATCAGCCTCGGAAAAACCAAATCAAAACCCAACGAGGCCTTCACGACAAAGAAATCACAGGATTCAGAAATATTTCAGGGGGCCACCCCTTAAAGTAGACCCGCAACGAAGCCGGTCGGCTCCGAGACGGACTCAAGGTTGTGGGGACGGCTGTGAACGACTGGGAACCCAAAACTGGGCTTGTCGACACCGCGGAATCGTGCCACGATCCTAAACAGCACAGTGTGCTCCTCGCACAATCGTAAATAAAGCAGTAGCATGGCATAAGTACAGGATAGTAATAAAACCCCAAACTAGTTTGTGGCCCCAAGAAATAAGAATGAATCAAGCTCTGGCTCAGGGGGGTCCCATAAGCCTCCCGGATGTGGATAGCGCGATAAATCAAGGAACAGGTATCAAGTACTCGGGGTCCTACGGGACACAAGTGGGCGGTCGGAAACCAAATATTATCTATCACCCACCGATGCCTCTGCTTACTTACTTCAATTTTAGTTGTTAAACAGGAATTAAAGTGAGCGATAAGTAAAACCATGATCATCTCCAACATCAAACATGCGGCAATACACCAACAACTGTGGCACTTGACAACACGCAACAGCACTTGAGCAAGCGACTACGACGCGCAAGTCCAACTATCTACCAAACAACAGGTAATAGGATGTGTCCAAGGCAATATAAGGCTGCAAGGGATATCACGGGTACGAAAACTAGAGCATCGCAACACAGATAGCAATAGATCAACAGGAGGGAGTAAATACTATAAAAGTAAGATAGGTAGAAAGGGGGAGATGCTCGCCTGAAAACATTGCCGAAGGTTCAACCGAAGATCGGGTCGACACTCGCATCAACTCAACGGCCTTATCCGCGAAGAAGCAAAACACTAGAATAAACACCGGATGCAATATTTAATACTACGGCAGAAGATCGGGCATGATGCATGTATGATGTATGACATGGCAAGATGCGATGCAATTAGGTCATATTAAGCGGAACCGGGGGTCCCGACAATTAGTTAGATGGTTCATGTTATTTAGGTACCCCGCATTTTAAATGTTGTTTAAACATGGCAAAAGGTAGCACCGGTTCGCTCCACAAATTTAAATGAGGCCAATATACGACTGGATTTGCCCGCATATGGGCCCCATATTTAATTATGAGGTGAATCGGCCTAAGGCCCCCAAACCAATGATATGCATGCAAACATGAACAAGTTGATATGCAACAATTTGATATTTCATTTAAAAAATAGGGCTCGGGAAAAGGGGTCACACATTAGGGTTCGACGATCTTGGTCCGGGGGTTCGGGGTCGGTCTCAGGGTTCAGGGTTCGACGGGATCATTCTCGGACTCCGGGATTTAGGGTCTTCGGATCTGGGTAGTAGATCTTGCCGCACGAGCGTCAATGCTTCCGGGAAGGAGAACTTGTCGTCCAGGGTCTCAGTGTCCGGGGTGAAGTACTCGGCGTCCTCGAGGGAGTACTTGACGCACATGTGGTCTTCGGGTTCCATGACGAAGATCTTGTCGTTTCGATGTCGGGGTCTTGAAATCCGTGAAGGAAACCTTGTCGCCCTTGGGTGAAGAACTTGTCATCCCGAGGGTCCGTGGCTTCGGCGGGACGTTCTATGGATCCGGGGTCGAAGAACTTGGTGTCCGCGAAGGGGCACTCGGCGTTTCCATGTCGGCGGCCTTGGCGGTATCGGGTTCGGTCTCCGGATCCGGGCACGGTCTTAGCGTGCCGTCTTCGGTGTCGATGGCGAACTTGGGCTCGATACCGGGGATCCATCGGATTTATCTCGATCGATGTCGATCTTGTCGAGGCCTTGGATTGGGGCCACGTAGCGGCTAAAGCAGGCGAGGAGATGTCGACGTGGGGCCGCACGGGTGCCTGACGAACCACGGCGACGAGCCGAGTGAGGCAGGGCGGCCTAGGCTCGGATCGGGGCGACAGCGGGCGGCGGCACGCAGGCACGCGAGGCAGCAGCTCGCTGCAGGGCGCGGCGGGGGTCGGCCATGGCGGGGCGGGGCGAGCTGCTGGCGGCGAGGCGGGGCTTGGGCGACGCAGACGCGGGCGAGGCAGGCTCGCAGGAGGACGCCGGGGAGCTCGCGGGAAGGAGGAGGCCCGACGGTCGGCGAGGGTGGAGGCACGCGCGGCCGAGGAGGAGGCTCGGGGCGAGGCCGTCGGGGCGGAGGGAGGCCGAGCGGGGCGACGGTGGAGGCGCAGAGGGCGGGACGAACGGAGGAGGCGGCCAGGGCGGTGCCAGAGCACGAGGTCGGCAGCAGGGTGGCTCGGGGGCGTCGGCCGAGGGGTGGACGGCGGCGGCTCGACGAGGCGAGGTCGGGGCCGGCGGAGCTGGTGGAGGGGCCACGGGCGGCTGACGCGGGCTCGCCGGCGGTGGCGCGCCGCGCGGAGGAGAGGAGGCCAGAGACGAGGGTGAGCGGGGAGATGGCCGGAGAGGGCTAAGGTCCGGCGACGGCGGAGGGAGCGGAGGCAGAGAGGCGGGCTGGCGCCGGGCGCGGAGGAGACGGCCGGGGGGGGCTCAGGGACGGAGAGGCAGGGCGGGCGCCTGGACGGCGGGGAGCCAGGGACGCGGGCGGTGGGGAGGTTGAGGAAGGAGAGAGGAAAC
The DNA here is from genome assembly GCA_916181665.1 of Avena sativa. Classification (NCBI taxonomy): domain Eukaryota; kingdom Viridiplantae; phylum Streptophyta; class Magnoliopsida; order Poales; family Poaceae; genus Avena; species Avena sativa. Next base: position 384,101,655 of record OV702280.1, on the reverse strand, counting down.
GGGGGGAGGAGAGAGGGGTGACAGCGCGTGGGGGGAAGAGGTGGGGTCGGTGGTTGGGGGTGGGACGCGCCAGGTGGGGGCGGGATCCCGAGGTGGGGTGCTGGGCGGGAAAAGCAGGTGGGGACGGCGGCAGGGCTGCTGGGTGTGTGCGTGAGTGCATGTGAGGGAGGGGAGAGGGAGTGGGGGTAGGTGGCGGCATAGGATTGGGTAGAGGGGAGGGAGAGGGTGAGGTGGCAGACAGGGATTGGGTGGGGTGAGGTGGAGGTGGGGTGGGTAGACTAGGACTAGGTAGACTAGGGATTCTGGTGGACCGATTTGTTTTGTACGGGGGTGGTCGACTGGGTCGAATCGGCCCGTTCGACTGCCCCCTATAATATTATAACTTTTAATTCATTTGCAATAAACTTTGGTAAATAGTTTTTTTTTAGACAAACAAAATATCCGGAAGCATCCGGGGTTTAATTTGAAATAGAAGGAGGGCTAGTTTTAGAAAACAGTAGACTTTCGCAACATAGTTTCAAGTAAAATAATATGCATGATGTTGACGATGCTCAAATGCAATGTGGCATGATGACATGAGCATGCGGTCATGATCATGCAATGCACAAAAACAACGCGATTTTCTAGTAGTGGTTTTGCGGGATGCCACAATTCGACACCACTAACAATGGATCTCGCCCTCGAGATCCGCCTCATGGTGCCGGGAAGAAGGTCGGCGGTCTGAATCTTCTCGCTTCATGTAGATCCTCGCGACACCACTAACAAGAGGTCGTTATCCGTGATCGTCGAGGGAAACGCTCCGGAAACAAAAGGTCAAAGGTAGAGGTATCCACAAATAAAGCCACCCCTAACTTCCGTGGACGGAGTAAAACTGCTGGATCCACTGATTCGATGCACAAGAGCGAATGATAAGAGTAGTCGGATGGTGATCAGTCCATCGCGCACCCAAACCATTACTCTGCACACGAATAGGCGGATTATGCAACCAACTCTCGGAATCAGACTGAAGATCTCGACAAGCGAGGTTCGGAACAAAGGAGTGATGCAGACTCTGCATCGGATCTAGCGTAGATGATGTCGTCGCGTCGGAAAACACCGGAAGGCACAAACATGGAACAAAGAATGGTACCACAGTAGACGGATTCCTCAGACAGCTTGAACACCGGATGGTAGAACACCGTTATGAAAGGGGGAAGCGAAACCCTGAAGGTACGACGGAACCCAACCACGAGAAATCCTGGACTCGAAGAAAAGATAAGAGAGCAGGTTCAAAACACGTCGCGATAAGAGGAGAATAGCAGAGGGGTAAGGAGTAAAATCAGACCTAATGAGAACTATCCAACCGATTTTCAAAATAGTTTTGACACTCTACTTCGGCCGTTAGCTAGGTTATCCTACAGGCTGGACTTGTGGGGTATCGCAACTGCTGAGCTCTGATACCACTCTGTAACACCCTCAGAATCGGACCTATGCAAGTTTTAGCGAAACCCGCCAAACCCGCATAGAAACGATTCAAAGGTGCCCACCAGGCACTTTCGTGCGGGTGGAAAACGAAGTAATAACATTACACAACAGTCCTCGATGGGACCCATAGAACAGATATATATACAACAGCGACTCAATGAGTCAAGAATACAGATATAATATACAAAGTTCCAAATCACCTTGAAAATGATAGAGCGTCCGACTACGGACAAGATGCAAATGGGGCTAAGAGCCCTGCAGAATAACCAATGGCGTCCATAACCCTGCCCAGGCCAAGCCGGAAGGGTAACCCCGCTAACGACGTCGATCTCAAAACCTGCTTAAACAAAAGGGGTGCCGACAAGGGGCAAAGGAAAAAGAGGAGCGTCAGTACTGAGGCCAGTACACGGCGAGACTAGAATTCGGCGGTCCTCGCCTACATAGGTATAGTGGACTGAAGCGGCAGCGGCAGCATGCACTAAACAACCTATAGATACTCGATACAACTAGCGGCTATCAGAGAGGGGTGAGAAAGACCTATTCGGAACCAACCTGATTCTACCATCAGACAAACCCATCCTGGTGTTTCCCCCTCGAGACCAAACGAGGAAGTCAACCGAGGAACTCACACAGTTGGCAGTTTTATTTATTCAGTTATCGTTGCAGCAATTACTAGTCAGGTATAGATAATCCTCCTGATAAAATAAGCAGTGGGTCATTTTTAGTTAGCCATTCCGTGATAGTTGCAACACTTACTAGTCAGATACAGTTAACATGAGATAACCCAAAACCCAGCAGTTGTTGGTACTTTTATTTAGCCATTCCGTTATAGTTGCAATACTTACTAGTCAGGTACAATGGTCGCAAGCGACAACTCAAGCAAGCACTTGTTGGCAGTTTTATTTAACCATTCCATTATAGTGGAGCTGATTACTAGTCATTATAAAGTCAAATTTATAGCACTACTTTAGTTATAGTTGTCTATGATCGAGATACTGTGCTCCAAGTCGTCCATAACCGCGGACACGGCTTTCAGAAAGTTTTAACCCGGCCGGGGTGCACAAATAGCAACACACACTCGATCAGCCTCGGAAAAACCAAATCAAAACCCAACGAGGCCTTCACGACAAAGCAATCACATGATTCAGAAATATTTCAGGGGGCCACCCCTTAAAGTAGACCCGCAACGAAGCCGGCCGGCTCCGAGACGGACTCAAGGTTGTGGGGACGGCTGTGAACGACTAGGAACCCAAAACTGGGCTTGTCGACACCGCGGAATCGTGCCACGATCCTAAACAGTACAGTGTGCTCCTCGCACAATCGTAAATAAAGCAGTAGCATGGCATAAGTACAGGATAGTAATAAAACCCCAAACTAGTTTGTGGCCCCAAGAAATAAGAATGAATCAAGCTCTGGCTCAGGGGGTCCCATAAGCCTCCCGGATGTGGATAGCGCGATAAATCAAGGAACAGGTATCAAGTACTCGGGGTCCTACGGGACACAAGTGGGCGGTCGGAAACCAAATATTATCTATCACCCACCGATGCCTCTGCTTACTTACTTCAATTTTAGTTGTTAAACATGAATTAAAGTGAGCGATAAGTAAAACCATGATCATCTCCAACATCAAACATGCGGCAATACACCAACAACTGTGGCACTTGACAACACGCAACAGCACTTGAGCAAGCGACTACGACGCGCAAGTCCAACTATCTACCAAACAACAGGTAATAGGATGTGTCCAAGGCAATATAAGGCTGCAAGGGATATCACGGGTACGAAAACTAGAGCATCGCAACACAGATAGCAATAGATCAACAGGAGGGAGTAAATACTATAAAAGTAAGATAGGTAGAAAGGGGGAGATGCTCGCCTGAAAACATTGCCGAAGGTTCAACCGAAGATCGGGTCGACACTCGCATCAACTCAACGGCCTTATCCGCGAAGAAGCAAAACACTAGAATAAACACCGGATGCAATATTTAATACTACGGCAGAAGATCGGGCATGATGTATGACATGGCAAGATGCGATGCAATTAGGTCATATTAAGCGGAACCGGGGGTCCCGACAATTAGTTAGATGGTTCATGTTATTTAGGTACCCCGCATTTTAAATGTTGTTTAAACATGGCAAAAGGTAGCACCGGTTCGCTCCACAAATTTAAATGAGGCCAATATACGACTGGATTTGCCCGCATATGGCCCCATATTTAATTATGAGGTGAATCGGCCTAAGGCCCCCAAACCAATGATATGCATGCAAACATGAACAAGTTGATATGCAACAATTTGATATTTCATTTATAAAAATAGGGCTCGGGAAAAGGGGTCACACATTAGGGTTCGACGATCTTGGTCCGGGGGTTCGGGGTCGGTCTCAGGGTTCAGGGTTCGACGGGATCGTTCTCGGACTCCGGGATTTAGGGTCTTCGGATCTGGGTAGTAGATCTTGTCGCACGAGCGTCAATGCTTCCGGGAAGGAGAACTTGTCGTCCAGGGTCTCAGTGTCCGGGGTGAAGTACTCGGCGTCCTCGAGGGAGTACTTGACGCACATGTGGTCTTCGGGTTCCATGACGAAGATCTTGTCGTTTTGATGTCGGGGTCTTGAAATCCGTGAAGAAAACCTTGTCGCCCTTGGGTGAAGAACTTGTCATCCCGAGGGTCCGTGGCTTCGGCGGGACGTTCTATGGATCCGGGGTCGAAGAACTTGGTGTCCGCGAAGGGGCACTCGGCGTTTCCGTGTCGGCGGCCTTGGCGGTATCGGGTTCGGTCTCCGGATTCGGGCACGGTCTTAGCGTGCCGTCTTCGGTGTCGATGGAGAACTTGGGCTCGATACCGGGGATCCATCGGATTTATCTCGATCGATGTCGATCTTGTCGAGGCCTTGGATTGGGGCCACGTAGCGGCTAAAGCAGGCGAGGAGATGTCGACGTGGGGCCGCACGGGTGCCTGACGAACCACGGCGACGAGCCGAGTGAGGCAGGGCGGCCTGGGCTCGGATCGGGGCGACAGCGGGCGGCGGCACGCAGGCACGCGAGGCAGCAGCTCGCTGCAGGGCGCGGCGGGGGTCGGCCATGGCGGGGCGGGGCGAGCTGCTGGCGGCGAGGCGGGGCTTGGGCGACGCAGACGCGGGCGAGGCGGGCTCGCAGGAGGACGCCGGGGAGCTCGCGGGAAGGAGGAGGCCCGACGGCCGGCGAGGGTGGAGGCACACGCGGCCGAGGAGGAGGCTCGGGGCGAGGCCGTCGGGGCGGAGGGAGGCCGAGCGGGGCGACGGTGGAGGCGCAGAGGGCGGGACGAACGGAGGAGGCGGCCAGGGCGGTGCCAGAGCACGAGGTCGGCGGCGGGGTGGCTCGGGGGCGCCGGCCGAGGGGTGGACGGCGGCGGCTCGACGAGGCGAGGTCGGGGCCGGCGGAGCTGGTGGAGGGGCCGCGGGCGGCTGACGCGGGCTCGCCGGCGGTGGCGCGCCGCGCGGAGGAGAGGAGGCCGGAGACGAGGGTGAGCGGGGAGATGGCCGGAGAGGGCTGAGGTCCGGCGACGGCGGAGGGAGCGGAGGCAGAGAGGCGGGCTGGCGCCGGGCGCGGAGGAGACGGCCGGGGGGGGCTCAGGGACGGAGAGGCGGGGCGGGCGCCTGGACGGCGGGGAGCCAGGGACGCGGGCGGTGGGGAGGTTGAGGAAGGAGAGAGGAAACGGGGGGAGGAGAGAGGGGTGACAGCGCGTGGGGGGAAGAGGTGGGGTCGGTGGTTGGGGGTGGGACGCGCCAGGTGGGGGCGGGATCCCGAGGTGGGGTGTTGGGCGGGAAAAGCAGGTGGGGACGGCGGCAGGGCTGCTGGGTGTGTGCGTGAGTGCATGTGAGGGAGGGGAGAGGGAGTGGGGGTAGGTGGCGGCATAGGATTGGGTAGAGGGGAGGGAGAGGGTGAGGTGGCAGACAGGGATTGGGTGGGGTGAGGTGGAGGTGGGGTGGGTAGACTAGGACTAGGTAGACTAGGGATTCTGGTGGACCGATTTGTTTTGTACGAGGGTGGTCGACTGGGTCGAATCGGCCCGTTCGACTGCCCCCTATAATATTATAACTTTTAATTCATTTGCAATAAACTTTGGTAAATAGTTTTTTTTAGACAAACAAAATATCCGGAAGCATCCGGGGTTTAATTTGAAATAGAAGGAGGGCTAGTTTCAGAAAACAGTAGACTTTCGCAACATAGTTTCAAGTAAAATAATATGCATGATGTTGACGATGCTCAAATGCAATGTGGCATGATGACATGAGCATGCGGTCATGATCATGCAATGCACAAAAACAACGCGATTTTCTAGTAGTGGTTTTGCGGGATGCCACACTATGAACCACTTAGATTTAGATACAAGCGGTTGTCTGGGGCAAGTTCTTACTCTTGGCGCGAAGTTACTTCTTATATTTTATAATTGACTAATACTTCACCACATTATTCTATAGCTGCATAGCTGCTATCGTCCAAGCCAGCTCATGGTGCAGGAAACATCCCATTCGGTGTCTGGAACCTATTGATGAATCAGTTGTGGCTCTAGAGAAAGAACACACTAGTTTATGCCTACACGTTGTGGGAATTAAACACTAGTTCTATTTCTTGTGATAGAAATAGAACTATATTTAAAATAAGAAATGTTCAGCATGGCTAATTCTTCTCCCAGCTCCAGGATTTAAATGCCTAAAACACCCAAATTTCTAAAGAATGTGAATCCTACCTTACAGTATACATGATTTCAGCTTATTCTTTGTAGCTGTCAGATGGACCTATAAAGTACTTCTTGCATAAGTTGTGGACACATCTCATTGTATGTACTATGAAGAAATGCGAGCTGGATATTTCAAGTCAAACCTTGTACTCCCTCCGTCCCAAAATAGATGTCTTAGATTTGTCAAAATTTGAATGAATCTAGACACTATTTAGTAAATAGATTTATTCAAATTTTGATAAATCTGAGACATCTATTTTGGGACGGAGGGAGTATGTTTCTACACCTGATAATAATATTATATATTGGGATAATGTCCAATATCTTGTTTGCTTTTAATCAATGCTTCATGTTTCTACTTCTGGAGTTCCATGACGTCCGTTTTTCAAATTCATTTGGTTGTGATTCTTACTAAAGAAGTGAAGGGCTCTGATAAAAATTCATTTTCACACTGCATATTATTACACTAGCCTTAAGTATCTCTATATAACAAGCTCCTTCCTATCATGGAAAAATGTATACCATACATATGCTACATTCTATTGGTGATTTTGTTTCAGATTTGCTAACTCTGATGAGTAGGTGACAAGATAACACATCAGCTATTTTAACTAGCACAGGCAGTGGGAGATTTATATAATTTGCATATAAGAAAGCTGCAGTATTTTCTGAGAAATAAATCGATTTTTTTATTTATATCACCAGTTTGGTTATTTTTATGCCCTGTAGGGTAATTTTATGTGTCATCAGACAGGCGATACAAATGACCGACTGGTCTAGCGCTAGACTGAATCTGGGAGCTAAACAACCAAGTCGGCATTCTTCCATGATCAGATTGAGGATCAATACTGGAGGCATATTTGGAAGGAAAGTGCAGTCAGTAATCAGGGTATAGTTCTTGATCTTCAGCGAACATGGTGCTATACAAGTCGCCGCGCGCCCATGGGAGGAGTCTCTGACTTGGTTTTACCTGTGCAGCGGCTTGTGCCAGCAGTGATATGAAGGAAGGAGCGCGAACGACCATCACTTTTCACGGCAACTAACTGGCACATCTAGATGCACAGAAACACTATTGTCTTTGTTGGTGCTAAGGCTGGATGCATAAAGCCAATTCGATAAGATCGGTTGATCTTGATTTCTGGGGCCAGGCCGTGAAATAACAGAGATCTTTGCCTTTCAAGAACCTGACAACCGTTTACATGCCAAATTCTCTACAGTTATTCCAATGACCTGAATTCTCCAAAGCACACAGCACATTCAAGTGAGGTGCAGAAACAGCGCACTTATACAAAACGAACACAGGGTGTACCTTAGGATCCTAACTTCAGGACATCTAATTATTTATGAACTATCATATGAACAAAAGGCACAGCACCTGTATTTTCTAGATACCAAATAACCCTTGACAATTTAGGGGGACAACTGATCATTGATATAAATTAATTTATATACATGCTAGTTACAGTTATGCTCCTGGGGTTTTCACATGATAAGACTCTGATGTAAAATATCATTATTATAACCACAAGTCCACTGAATCTGGGGCTCTCCACATGATAAGGGTCTAGCGTAGAAAAGAATCTGGTATTGCCACAATTGTTTCTGTTGCGGTTAAATGCAGAGATCTGCTCCTGTTATCCAACTTACGAATTGGGTTTATCATAACATTCTATCTGAAACATTGCATCAAAAGTTGGTGCCTTGACTAGACTCAAAGAACTGGTACTATGAGCAAATTACCTAATAACATATGAAATTACATTTTTTACAAAGGGATATTACTGGACGAGAAGTCTTTTGAGGAAGCATACCTCAGTGAGGCATTCCAGGAAATACAGGCAAGAGGATGCAGCAAAGAGAAGCCTGAATCCAAGACATTTAGAACAGCGGTGGAGAAGCAAGCTGTGCAAGAGGTGATCCTAAAATAACAGAAGCTATACATGATGTTTCAGTTAGTAGCTGTTCTCAGAGCTTTGCAGTGGTATCAGTTAAATTCAAAATGTAAATCAAAATAAACTTCAGATATCAGTTGAATTTTGAAGCCCCAGGTGGTTTGCAATGACACAATAGCAATTTTAGTAATTACTACCATATACCTATGTTCAAGATTCTGAAGACCAAATGGTGCCCAAGTTCTATCATTCCAGAACCAAGACATCTGTAGGTAGCACTGAATCATTAAGTCACAGACAAAGATTTATACTCCACACTTAACACTGTCCATTTATAATAACTACAAATGTGTAATTCAGGTAATTAGAAACGAATACAATTTCACTAAGTATCACCACTAATCTGCATTGGCTTCTAATACCACAAAATAGAGATGCATACCTCATGTTTGTCTTCGTTGGATAGAGCATAGAAGAACATGGAGAGAGAAGCCCCAGTTTAAGGCATTCAGAACAGCAATGAACAACTAACAAGAAATTTGACAAGAACTTAGCATTCCCTCTATAGATTGCAGAACTAGATTATTTGCAGAAGTCTCAGATAGAAGTAAACTGCAAGGCAACATGAATGACCCTCCAAGCCATTCCATATCATTCAGGCAACAGCTCCTAGTAATCAATCAGATTTCACAATACTAATTTCTCAACATTTTACATCGAACAAATTGAATCTAGAACATGTAAACACCACAAGATCATATGCAGATGGAAACGGACTTCTATTCAAGACAATAATAAAGGCATTCAGTCCAAACACATTCGAACTAGTAGGATATGTTGAACAACACTAGAATTTCCATTCAATGTAGGTGTTCATTTTACAAGATCCCAGCAGGCAGAGAAAGCATCCTAATCTAACAGACACGAAGCAGACTAAGAGGATGTGAACTTGGTGACGGCCTTGGTGCCCTCAGAGACAGCATGCTTTGCGAGCTCGCCGGGGAGGACGAGGCGAACAGAGGTCTGGATCTCCCGGGAGGTGATGGTGGGCTTCTTGTTGTAGCGGGCGAGCTTGGCAGACTCGCCGGCCAGCTTCTCGAAGATGTCGTTGATGAAGGAGTTCATGATGGACATGGCCTTGGAGGAGATGCCGATGTCCGGGTGCACCTGCTTGAGGACCTTGAAGATGTAGATCTTGTAGGTCTCGACGCTCTTCTTAGCCTTCTTCTTGCCCTTCTTCCCCTCGCCGCCCTCCTTGGAGGCGGTCTTCCCCGCCGGCAGCCGCTTCTCCGCCTTGGGCTTCTTCCCCGCTGGGGTCTTCTCGGCCTTCTCCGCCGCGGGCTCCTCCTCCACGGGCTTCTTCGCCGCCGGCTTCTTCTCTGCCTTGGGGGCCATGGGAGATTCTCGGAGGAGAGGAGAGGAGAGGCTGTGGTGGGGATTCGCAGGGGGGAGGTGGGAGAACAGGTGGGGAATTGCAGATGAGATGTGAGGATTCCAGGAGGGAGCGGAGTAGTTATATAGGGGGGTGGAGGTAGACGCTGATTGGTGGAAGAGTGGGTGCCTCGGATCGCGAACGTGGAAGGGTATGATGCACTGGCGTTGTTTTGGCTGGACGGTCCGGATACGCTTCACCGCAGATCGCTCCGGTGCCTTGGCGTTGGTCCCCTTCTTTTTAGCTTACTGACCAGCTTCTTCCAGAATCTACTCTCGACCAGCTTCTCTCAGAATCTCATCTGCTAAAATCGTTTATACTTTTAAATTGACATTAAAACTACTAATTAAGAAGTTTGAACGAATTTTAAAGATGAGATTTTAGGAGAAGCTGGTCGAGGATAGCTTTTAGGAGAAGCTGAAAAGAAGGGGCCCGTTGTTTTGGCTGGAAGCTGTGTGCGTTAACGGTGGCGGGAATCTGGAAAGCGCCGAGTGAGCAAGAAAGAATGGAAATGGACGGCAGGAGCGAGGCTTCTAGACCTCGTGGCTTGTGTTTTTGTTGGTTCGGTATGCATCTGAATTTTCGGGAGTGCCAATGTTAATTACATACTCACTCCGTCCCAGAAAAGATGTCGCAACTTCTCTTCCTCCTAGTTTAAATTCGATTTTACAAAAACGTCCTTAATACAGTCAAATTATTTCAAATTTGGCTAGATCTTGTCGTCTTGCCCGTAATCGCCGCTCCCCCCGTAGTATCCGGCGTCCATCGCTCCTCATGCACTTCGCCGCCACTCCGGTCACGTTGGAGAAATCTCGCGGGGGTCGCCCTGATCCGCGGGGGTCGAGCTCCTCAGAGTTTAAGTAGAGGATCAAAGAAAAGAGTGAGTAACAGTGTTAACCAGCAATTTCATTATATGCAAGGTGGAAGGTTTGATGTTTTATCTACCACCTCAGGTTATATATAAGTCTTTGGCACTATGCAGTTTTCGTAAAAAAAAATTCAAAAGTTAATTTTAACTTCACATGTTGACCAGAACTTCACGAAGTTTCTTTCCTGCCACGTTCATACCTTCTTTCCGGAGCAGGGAGTAACATATCACAATTCTTACACTATGCAGAGATGCATTACTTTACCCACAAAAGATCAAATCCTTGTTGCACAACCGGACGTACTTTCCCGTCTACAATTCTCGTTCAATAAAGTTTTCTATTCTTTGAGAAATGTTCCTATAATGTTCTTACTTAATATACATTTGTATTTGTTTTATTATTATTGAATAAGGAAAGAATAGGAAATAAATTTTCTTATTTTCATATTGTAATCATTTCCTTTTCAAATAAAATACTTAATATGTATTCAAATATTTATACTTTCTATTAATAAATATTCCTTTTAAAACAACCAAAACTTTAATACTTCTAATTTTTAAATCTTTTCAAAAGTGATTCAATTTAAAATATATATCCAAATTATTTACCCAAAATCATTTGAATTCCTAGATATCATGTCAAAATTTATAACAATCACTAATAAGAGCTAAACCTATCTCAAAAATAGTAAAGAAAACTCTGATCTCTCCAGGGTTTGTTTGGCAAAAAAATTACCCTAGTTTTACTAATGAATGCATGCAAATGCACTTAATTCTATTTCTACCCTTCGTTGGTACCTAAACGCTGGGATGTTACATTATTATAGATCAATCACTCTGATCTTGTAGCTGTGATGTTGGTTACTATTGAGGTGCTACCCACAACTGTGGTGTTCTTCACTGTTGGGTTCCTTCCTGGCTTGCCCTTGCTCCACACCAAATCCATTCCCTCCTCCTTAAGTGACCATCTTGCTTGGTGATCATGTATTTTTTGGACTCTTTTGCTAGTTGATCTGGTGAGTATCTTGCTAATCTGTATGGAGATGTTCTTGTTGTTCTTGCTGGTTTGTGAGCTAGTGTAGCAGAGCTTGCTATGTTGTGTGCATGTTTGTAAATTTTATTTACCCAGCTTTCACCCTGCTGTCGATAACAGCTCCTTTATGCATGGGTGAGTAAGCTATCTGCATGTTTACTAGGCCTAAGTATACGATCAAAGAAGAAATACGTGGGTTTACCCCTTTTACCTTTGCCAGCTTGGTGAAACTTTCCCCTCTTTGGCTAAGGGTGTTATACCGAAGCCTCTTTGCTTAAAGAACATATGTTGTACTTTGGTGGAACTTTCTCCAACTATTTATATTGCTCAATGTTGTATTTAAACAATGCATTACACTGTTCAAAACTGAGAGCAATCTTTCTAAACTAACCCTTTCTTTTATTTTGGTTTATATATTGTTTTCTTGTAGGTATAAAGTACTACAAAGAAGATCAAGTAGATGAGATATAGAATTTATTTAGGAATTAGTATAGATTTTTTTATTACTTTTGTAGTTTCAATTATTTACTTTGTAATTTCACTTTTTATAATTATTCCAGTGATGTAAATTTTTTCTATTCAATTATGTTTATATTCTTGTTATTAAAAAAGAAATGAATAAGCCTAGAAATAGGCTTTCGCACCGCTATATTAATATAGCAACCACATGATAAAACTGCTGGTCAGCAGCACAATCAAGCCCAAACAAAAAAAGAAATAAAAGCCAACAATGGCAGATTGATTAAACAAGGTTGACCCACAATCGTTGTGCCCTCTGAAGTTGTCTCACCACGCTCCTAGAATTTTAAAGCGTCATGTATCAAGCAACACCTTCAACAAGGGACACGACGACGTTGTTGCCCAGACTAGTCCTAAGGGTTTCCCCCGATACACAAAGGGTGGTGGAGAAGGGTACACTCGACGCCCTCCAGGAAGGAAAAGTAGCACCCGCAAGCGTCACCACGTCGGTGTCGGACGAGCTGACATGGTGCGGTGATCCAGCATACCACTGCATGATGTAGTACACTATAGTCGTTGACATAACACCAATGAAACACCGTTCACTAGTATTACATCCCTCGGAGTAGTACAACAAAAACATAGCAGGTCCAAGACATGACTATAGGTTACAACTCAACTCTTTACACAAGATCCAGAGAACACTCTAGGTTAAAGAGAGAGAAAGAACTTCTTATGAAGAAGAATCAAGAATAAATAACTCATAGCTACCATACTTATAAAACTAGTAGCTGAACTACTGGCTTGCATTGCTGCTATTGCAATACTCTACAGAAGTAGGTTCTATGGTTAGGAATTCTATTATTATCTAATCAGCAACTTCGTCTTTACTTGAGTTGATGTATATGTTGACTTTCTTGACTTCCTTGAAGAGCTTTAGCTGTTGATGATGATTCCTGGAGCATATCTTGATGTGGACGTCGTCGGTACTGGCTTTTAGAACCTAGCAAGGGTTAAGAAGATACTTTGAGTACGAGCGTACTCAGCAAGTCCACTAGAAAAGGAGTGTTTGATGCACTATATCTACAGCCACAGACCGTAGGTCATAGGCAATGCAAGTTTTCTTAAACATTTCTTCAAAGGTTGCTTTTATTCTAAAAAAAGCTATGTCTGTAAGCCTTCACGGGTTTACTAGAACTTTCATGGAGTTTCTTTCCCGCCGCGTTCACAACTCCTTCCCGGAACAGGGAGTAATAAGTTACAGTTCTTACACTCTGCAGAGGTGCGTTACTTTACCCATGAGAGACCTTAGCCTTGTTGCACAACCAAGTCATGACCTTGTCCATACTTCCTTGGTATGGGGCCCAGTCTAAGATCCAAGCCAATCACTGCCCCCTTCGCAACCCCGCATGCCTCCTTGCTGTACACCATGCCCACATATTGAATTACGGCAATGGTTTGTACATACCGTTAGATGCTAGAACTATCGTGGGACGTTGAGGGTTCCCACCCATATGTTGCATATCCTCTACGAATTACCAATTAATATGCATGCTACGAGTGATAACAGCCACGACCTGCACATCCGGCTACATGCGAGAGGAAGAAGATACAGCTGACTTCTCTGTCCCATTCCAAATCTCATGGTTAACGCGTGATATATGGCGCAAGAATCACTGACGACATTGGTTGTTAAGTCCTAGAAAATATGTTCCTTTACCACCGTGAAAGGGCATGTATGCCCCCATGTGTGGTTTTGGTAATTAATGACAATCTCTATGGACTAATGTGTAAATTTAGTTTCACTTGTAAGCTTGTCCATTGGCATCACTTGGGCCATGTGTTGGTCTCAAGGTTGGAAGATGAAAAAATGTCCAAGGGCTTTGTGCCCATTGGAATCATGAAGAAAGAAGGAGCTTGAAGGTTGATCAAGACATGTGCAAAGAGTTGCATCAAGATGGATCAACCTCAAGTAGGGATGAAGAAGGGCGAGCTCAAGATGCGCCATCTCTGGAAGATCTCATGCTTGAAGCTTGCCATCCTAGTGCTCATGGAATGATGAAGACAAGTTCAAAGAAGAGGTTTCCCCATGGAGTATGGGGGAGCAATTTGCAAGTCTTCATCTTCATCAAGCAAGAGCATCCAAGAAAGGTGTTCCCACTATAGAAGAACAAGACGGTCTACATCAAGTTCAAGTGGGATTCTCAAGGCAAAGGTATGTTCTTGATAGGGCTTCTCTTTTGCCGGTCTCGTATTGTTAGTTGGGAGACCGGGTTTAGGATAGATAGCCATTCTATCAAGAGGGGCTCTCAAGCGGGTGTCTCGTTTGCATTGTTCGGAGAGAGCTCAAACCTTTGCATTCATAGCATCATCTTTCTTGGTTGTTTTTTGGTTCTTGTACATGTGAGGATCTAGAGATTGTGGTCATCATCATAACAAGCTCTAGTTCATCATCTAAGGATTTCACTTGCATATCTTATTGTGGTTTCTGATCTTGCGAGTTTTCCGGCTCCACACCTTGGGGGATACTTCACATATATATTCATAGTATTTTCTACCAAGGTGATACCCAATATTTCGACTTTTTGTTGGATTCTATTCGTCATTATATTTCCAACAAAATTGGTTTCATCCCAATCGGAGTTTCCAAGCTCAACTTCTTGTGTTTTGGGTTTTGGAGGTTTTACCGGTTCATCGCTTCTAGAGAGGTCATATATTTCTCAATTTGGTTTTATACTTCCATGATGGACTATTATGTTTTGCATAATCTTTTAAAACTTTTCGTTCTCTTCAAAACGAGCCCAAGATCATCAAAAATGGAGTCCGGGATCAAAAGTTATTGAAGTTTTCGTGCAATGTTGTCCTGTGTTTTTTGCTTGAGCGGAAGTTCCGGCCCAAGTTCCGACCCAAGTTCCGGCCCAAGTTCCGACCCAAGTTCCGGCCAGGTTCAGTAACTTGTGTTTCTATTTGCCGGAAGTTCCGGTGGGAGGCCGGAAGTTTCGGTGGGGGCGCGAATCTGGCCCAAACGGTCAGTTTTTCCTTGTCCTATTTAAGGGGGGCTTCTTCCCCAATGGTTCCCCATCTTTTGAGCTCGTTTTTGCCCACCGTTGTTGACCTATTTGATCTCTCTTACTCCCTCTCCCTCCCATGATTCTTACATCTTTTTGAGGGAAAGGTGAGAGGAGATCTAGATCTACAATCCCACCAAGTCAAATCCCTTCTTTGTGAAGGAATCATTGGGATCTAGATCTTGGAGAGTTTTGTGTTCTCCTCTTGTGTTCTTCCTCCCTTATTCCCCCAATAGCTTTTGTAGATTTGTTGGAATTTGGGAGACAAGGACTTGCCCTTGCATTTGGTGCATAGGTTTGTGTTCTCCTCTTGTGTTCTTCCTCCCTTATTCCTCCAATAGCTTTTGTAGCTTTGTTGGAATTTGGGAGAGAAGGACTTGCCCTTGCATTTGGTGCATAGGTTTGAGTTCTCCTCGGAGATTCGGCGAGTACAAGCTTGTGGGCTTGTTACTCTTGGGTTCTTGGAACCCTAGACGTTTGTGTGGTTGGGTTGTTGACCTTTTGTGGTCTTGTTGACCTTTTGTGGTCTTGTAGCCTCTTGTGGCTTTGTTGGCCTTTTGTGGCATTGTAGCCTTTTGTGGCTTTGTTGTTGGGAGCCTCCAATTGAGTTGTGGAGTTAGCCCCAATCTTGTACGGGTTCGGTGACCGCCGTCAAGCGTCCCATAGTGGAGCAAGTGCCCGCCTTTTGTGGTGCGCACTTGGGAGAATAGGGTGAGCCTTTTGTGGCGTCGGTGAGTTGCGTGCTTCCGCATCCGGGGTGAAGCCTTGTGTGGCGCTGGGTGAGCATCGAGCCACCACACCTCGAGGTGAGACATTTGTGGCGTTCGGAGAGCATTGCGCCATCACACCTCTCCAACGGAGACGTAGCTTCTTTGGAAGTGAACTTCGGGAAACAAATCTTCGTCTCCGCGTCCATCGGTTATCTCTCAACCGAGCCCTTTACTTATGCACTTTACATTGTGATAGCCATCGTGCTTGAAGTATTTATTTCTTGCTATCACCTTGTTGCTTGTATTGCTTAGCATAGGTTATTAGTGCACTTAGGTAAACTTAGTAGCTAGGTTTTGTGCTCAATAAATTAAACGTTAGTTTTATTCCGCATTTACTTGAGCCTAAACCGTAATATTTTCAAAAGCCTATTCACCCCCCCTCTAGGCGACTTCCTTTATACTTTCAATTGGCATCAGAGCGAGGTCTCTCGCTTTTAGGCTTCACCGCCTCGAGAGTAAAGATGTCTCCTAGGGGTTTAGTGCACTCTCACACATTTACTTTTGATGGCACACATTATGATGTTTGGCGTACTCGCATGCTTAGTCATTTCCGGGCCATTGACCCAAACATTGAGCGCATTCTAGATATGGGCTTGTCTCCTCCTAAGGATCCCCAAAATCTATCTTTGGAGGAGAAGACAAACTCTTATCTCGAAGCTCAAGCATCTAATGTGCTTGTTAATGTTGTGAGCTTTGTAGTTCTTTCCTCAATCATGCCTTTCCGGAATGCTCATGATATATGGACCAAGCTTCAAGCAAAATATGATGTGTCCAAGCTTAATGAGGATGATTGTGTTCCATCCACCTCCGGCCGCGATGAGTTCTCATCTTCTTCCACTACACCAACATGTGATTTGTCACAAGGTAATGATATGGTGAGTGGTGATAGAACTTGCAATGTAGATAGTGAGATTTCCATTCATGATTCTTTGTCTCTATCTCATTGCAATGTTGTATCTTTGGGCATGAACACTTGTAGGACCATATGTGATTTACATCCTAGTGTTGATTGCCCTTGCATATCTTGTATAAATGAATTGGATATATCTCATGATGATATGCTGGCTTTGCCTTGTTGCCATGATAAATGTGCTTCCATTTCCTCTAGTTCTTGTGTTGCTAACCATGTAGAGGAAAGTGAAGAATGTGTGGGCCAAGGCAAAGTTGTCATTAGAGCTTCATGTGTTCCCTCATCATCATCTTCTTCCAATGTTCACTTGTGCCTCATGGCTAAGGGTTCAAAGGTAACCTCTCCTTTGGACTCCAATATATCTCATGATGATGTGAATGTTGATCATGTAGAAGTAGATAATGATGTTGCTTCTCTAAAAGAGAAGGGGGGGCTAGTCCTTCGTGCTCTTCATCCTAATAAAAATGCTTGCTCTACTTTCATTGAAATCTTGACTTGTGCTATTGAAAGTAGGCAACTAATATATGAGCATGAGGACAAAATAGATAAAATAAGTAGTCTTGAGCGTGAGTATGCTAATGAAATTGCCAACCTAAATGAAGCTCTTGAAGAGGAACAAGGCACTAAGGAATCTCTTGAGGAGACCTTTGCTCTAGAGATATCTAGAGTGAAGAAATCTCATGATAGAGATTTTGAGGTGGCATGTGCCCTTCAAATTAAAAATGATGAACTTGAAGTTGCTTATGCCAAAATCCTTGAGGATTTTGAGCACCATAACAATGGCTCTAGGGTCATCAAGGGGGAGCTCATCAAACTCACCGAGTCACATGAGCAACTTAAAGCTTCTTATTCTAAAGAGCTTTCCAAGTTAACCTCGCCTCTTGCTTTAAATGATGATGCTTGTGCTACTAACTCTATTTCTTGTGAAGCATCTATCTTGAAGGAGAATGTTGAGCTAAAGGCTCAACTTGCTTTGCTAACGAGCAACTATGGAAAATTAGAAGAAAGTCATGCCAAGCTCTCAAGCTCGCATGAGGATCTTCTAGTCTCCCATGGTAGGATAAGGTTAGCTCATGAGGCCATTATGTCAAAGGTAACATCTAGTGGGCCTCATGTGGACATTAGCACTATATCTACTCCAAATGTTATATTGCCATGTGCTAGTCCTTGTAATTCATCCTCTCACGACCATGCTAAATCTTGTGATGAATTGCATCCTTTGCCTTGTTGCTCTAACAATGAAGCTTCTACTTCCTCTAGTATTGTTGTTGATATTAACCATGTAGAGGAAGTCAAAGAGCTCAAGGCTCAAGTCACTTCTTTGAAGAATGACTTGAAAAGGTGTCATGAAGGGAAGACCACGCTCAAGAATATGTTGAGTGTGCGACGCCCCCCAAGTGACAAGAGTGGGCTTGGATTCAAATCCAACACCAAGAGCAAGTCCACTATCTCGTTGAAGCACAAGGGAAACAAGAAGAAGGGCCAAGGACAAGTGAAGAATCCGGCCAACATTGTGTGCTTCAAGTGCAAGGAAGAAGGGCATCATGTGAGGGATTGCCCATTGAAGAAGAAGCCTCTTAGTGAGAAGCAACGGGGGAAGCGGCCTCAAGCTCCTCCACAAGCTCAAGATGGGCCACTTCCCAAGAAGCCTCAAGCTCTTCTTCATGGTGCAGCTCCTCCCAAGAAGAAAGACGGCAAGAGAATAACTTGCTACATATGTCGTGAGAAGGGGCACCTTTCTTCCTCATGCACCATGGGTATCTCCTCATCCCATCCTATCTTGTTTGATGATGCTTATTCACTTCGTAAGGATGAGGGTGGCAATGTGTTTGCCAAATTTGTTGGTGCCCAAAGTGGTGTCAAGAAAATAACCATTTGGGTGGCCAAGCCCATTGTGACTAACTTCTTAGGACCCAACTTGGTTGGGGACCAACAAGCTAAACTTGATCAATAGGTGTTTTTGGAGGGCATTGGAGACTTGGATATCTTATGAAGAGTTGAGAGATCTTCATTATATTCTTGTTGTCAAAGTCAAGTCATTGGTTATCATGCTTCTATTCCTTATCCAATGTCCCTCCTTCCGGTAAGTTGTGCTAAACTCCTTTACATTTATAGTTACTTGCTCCCTTGTGCATGTGTTGGTTTTGTACCTTGCATGTGCTTGTACATGTTGTGCTTCCCACTTACTTATATTGACCTATGAATTATCTTTGTGTATGTTGGTTGGCACACCATGTATTTGTGTTTCTTGGTTTTGAGCCTTTATTGTTTCTAGTAGGTATCTTATTTGGCTCTTGTGAGGGATTAATGGACTATTCCGTTTTGGGGGAGTGTCATGCTTGGGCATTCCAGAATCCTAAAATATGTGTACATGAGAAAAACCACTTAGTAGTCATTTTGTTGTCTCTATGTGGTTTGTCTCTCTCATGAGAAACTCAAGTTTCCGTAATGTCCATTAATACCTCTAGTTTGATCTTTTTGCCTCTTGTTGAGATTTCTTGGTTTATCACATTATGGGGGAGTCATATGCTTTGTGCATATTACAAACCTAGAAAATGTGGACATTTGAGGTAGTGCCACTTAGATTTGATATTGAGAATTATCTAGTTCCTATGTGGCACATTTGCTCATACAAGTTCCAATTTGCTTAAATGTTTTTATTGCTCATCTTTTGGATCTTGTTCGAGAGAGTGATTCTTGGTATGTGCTTCCTCATATTTGGATCTATATATCCTCATGGGAACCACTTGCTTCTATTTAATCCAATCACTAGTGATTGTGTGACTATTTGAAGCAATCAAGAATCTCTTTCAAAGCATCAAGTTTAATTCCTATCTTGTTATATGCTTCTTTGTGTGAATATGATCTTGGATATCCTTGCAAACTACCTCGGAAAATTATCCCTATTACTTCTTGTCCTTGGACAATTAGTACTTAATATATGGTAGAATTCATTGATCATATTCGTTTTGGACTTTTCCTTTTTGTCTTATCTTTGGCCAATAAAATGTTTGTCTAGTTGCTCCCAAGCTTTCCTTGCCTCTTGTGGATCTTCTTATTTTATTTATTTTCACTTGTGTTTTACTTAGTGTAGGTAGTAGTGATGATCTCATTTGTGGGCATTTTGCATTCAAAGGCAAAATTATATATAATGCTCTACTTATGGGGGAGCTCTCCTATATTATCTAGAACATTGTTTTATGCTTCTTGATTTGATCCGTTTTTTTTGCTTGGAAGCTCGATCCTTTTTGTGTTGGTACTTTGTGTGCCATAATGAAAAGTGTGAAGATTTTGTTTTGGTTATTATTTCCTTGCTCTCATTGGGAGTTGGCTTTATCTCATTCCATTTCACTTGTTTTGTTCTTTTAGGATGAGATAATCCTTGAGCCTTGGTATTTTTCTTATCCTTTTTCTTTGGCTCTTTCGAGTTCATTTGTTGAACTTCTGTTCTTTCATGTGTTGATTTGGCTCTTCGATACAATTTGGACACCTTTTGTCGAGTCACAAATTTGTGTGTGTCTTATTGGTTTACATGGCGTTTTTGTTCAAATTGTATATCCTTTTGGTTCTTGAAAGCCTATGCATGCATATTTACTTCGTGTATATATTATGGCATGCTTGCTTCCTTTGATCCAATATATAGGGGAAACTCCACCAAATCCTAATAGGCAAAGATGTGCATGAAATTCAATTTCATATCAATATGCACATATTTATGTGGGGGCTCTCCTATGTATTGTAGTTTCACTAACTACTTTGGACCCAATGTGTTTGGGGACCATAGTGTACTTAATTGTGTTTTAGGTACATTGGAGATATATATTGGGTGCTTGTATCTTGAACAAGGAAGAAGTGGCGTCTACATGTCAGCTGGATGGAAGCTAGGATGATCAACGAATTCATATCTGCTTCATCCTACCAATTATATCTCGGTAACAAGTATCTCTCTCTCATGCATACATATCTTGTTCCCAACCTTGTGTAGGTTGCTTGTTGGCATGAATTTGTGTTCTTCCATATGTAGGATTTCTTGCTTTGGCTTTGAGGAGTTCTCTCATTGCAAATGTGTGTTTGTTGAGATGAGTGCATATAATGGGGACTATACTACATCATGCTCATGATTCACTAATCCCAAATATGTCAATCTAGCAATTTTGTTGCATATTGCTTCCTCAATATCTCTCATGTGAACAGTGAGTATTTTTGCCAAGTTGATTTCTATCTTGTGATACTTGTTGCCTTTCTCCATATATTCCTTCTATCCTCTTCTTCCCTTGAGAATAGTTGTGTTGTATGGGGTATTTTGGTGTTTGAAGCTCATTGATGTACAATAAGATATATTTGAGCCCTTGGGCATGCTTTCAAGCAAAACATCTTATTGGTATATTCTATGACTTCTTCTTTTTTGGGTCTTCATGTGCTTTCTTGAGTATCTATCTTGTGTGTGCATGTTTCTTTGTGGTTATATGTCTTTGTGATATTTTCCACCTAAAAATTTATACACACAAGAGAAGATCAATATTTGGTTGTTTTTGCATTTCCTGGAAATCATCTCTTACTTCATTTTGATTCTTAGGTGGTTTCCAAATTATTGTATTTTGTGTGCATTGTTAAATGGTTTTGGAGGAGTTAGGATTCCATGGCTGTGCACATTGTTTCCAAATATAATTACTATAATTGGTGCACAATTTTTGGGGAGCTTCTATAATTCATTTAATGATGCAAATGTTCCTTCTTTCTCGTTTCTTGTGGTTTAAATGCTTATGGGGGAGCAAGGATTCCATATTTGTGCATATTGTATTCAATACAAGTATTCTAATCTTTGCACAAAGTTTGGGGAGCTTCTCTATTTTTATTTAAACACTCTTTTGGTTGTTGTTCCCTTTTGACATCATTTGATGGTGTTTCAATTGTTTCTTTTGGATCTTTTGATTGCTCGCTTCATTTGTTGAAGCCCTTTTCTTTTCTTTCTTTTCTTTTTGCTTTCTTTGGGTCCTCAATATAGTTTTACTTCCTCCCTAGTTCTCATCATTTGACTTGTGCATATGCACACCTTTGGAGGAATTCTCACTATGTTGACCGTCGACAACTTTTCACCCATTTTGGCAATCGATGCCAATGGGGGAGAAGTTTTGGAGGGTTTAAGGGAAGTTGGGCTTTGCTTTGAGTGTGTTCTTAAGCATTTGCCTCTCATGCTCTTGCATCTTTGTGTTTGCTTTGCATGTTGAATATATAGAGGAAACTCAACCAACGGTAATGGTTGGCAATCTATGCAATGAAATTCAAGTTCATCACACATGCATAGATTTTGGGGGAGTTTGCTCTATATATTGTGGTTGTACCAACATCACACACTTGTGTAGTATTTGATGTTGGGCAATCGCTTTGGTCGTTAATTTTCATATTTAAACCCTCGCTAAGGGATTGTCATCAATTACCAAAATGGGGGAGATTGAAAGGGAATATATGCCCCATGTGTGGTTTTGGTAATTAATGACAATCTCTATGGACTAATGTGTAAATTGAGTTTCACTTGTAGGCTTGTCCATTGGCATCACTTGGGCCATGTGTTGGTCTCAAGGTTGGAAGATGAAAAAATGTCCAAGGGCTTTGTGCCCATTGGAATCATGAAGAAAGAAGGAGCTTGAAGGTTGATCAAGACATGTGCAAAGAGTTGCATCAAGATGGATCAACCTCAAGTAGGGATGAAGAAGGGCAAGCTCAAGATGCGCCATCTCTAGAAGATCTCATGCTTGAAGCTTGCCATCCTCGTGCTCATGGAATGATGAAGACAAGTTCAAAGAAGAGGTTTCCCCATGGAGTATGGGGAGCAATTTGCAAGTCTTCATCTTCATCAAGCAAGAGCATCCAAGAAAGGTGTTCCCACTATAGAAGAACAAGACGGTCTACATCAAGTTCAAGTGGGATTCTCAAGGCAAAGGTATGTTCTTGATAGGGCTTCTCTTTTCCCGGTCTCGTATTGTTAGTTGGGAGACCGGGTTTAGGATAGATAGCCGTTCTATCAAGAGGGGCTCTCAAGCGGGTGTCTCGTTTGCATTGTTCGGAGAGAGCTCAAACCTTTGCATTCATAGCATCATCTTTCTTGGTTGTTTTTTGGTTCTTGTCCATGAGAGGATCTATAGATTGTGGTCATCATCATAACAAGCTCTAGTTCATCATCTAAGGATTTCACTTGCATATCTTATTGTGGTTTTTGATCTTGCGAGTTTTCCGGCTCCACACCTTGGGGGATACTTCACATATATATTCATAGTATTTTCTCCCAAGGTGATACCCAATATTTCGACTTTTTGTTGGATTCTATTCGTCATTATATTTCCAACAAAATTGGTTTCATCCCAATCGGAGTTTCCAAGCTCAACTTCTTGTGTTTTGGGTTTTGGAGGTTTTACCGGTTCATCGCTTCTAGAGAGGTCATATATTTCTCAATTTGGTTTTATACTTCCATGCTGGACTATTATGTTTTGCATAATCTTTTAAAACTTTTCGTTCTCTTCAAAACGAGCCCAAGATCATCAAAAACGGAGTCCGGGATCAAAAGTTATTGAAGTTTTCGTGCAATGTTGTCCTGTGTTTTTTGCTTGAGCGGAAGTTCCGGCCCAAGTTCCGACCCAAGTTCCGGCCCAAGTTCCGACCCAAGTTCCGGTCAGGTTCAGTAACTTGTGTTTCTATTTGCCGGAAGTTCCAGTGGGAGGCCGGAAGTTCCGGTGGGGGCGCGAATCTGGCCCAAACGGTCAGTTTTTCCTTGTCCTATTTAAGGGGGGCTTCTTCCCCAATGGTTCCCCATCTTTTGAGCTCGTTTTTGCCCACCATTGTTGACCTATTTGATCTCTCTTACTCCCTCTCCCTCCCATGATTCTTACATCTTTTTGAGGGAAAAGTGAGAGGAGATCTAGATCTACAATCCCACCAAGTCAAATCCCTTCTTTGTGAAGGAATCATTGGGATCTAGATCTTGGAGAGTTTTGTGTTCTCCTCTTGTGTTCTTCCTCCCTTATTCCCCCAATAGCTTTTGTAGATTTGTTGGAATTTGGGAGACAAGGACTTGCCCTTGCATTTGGTGCATAGGTTTGTGTTCTCCTCTTGTGTTCTTCCTCCCTTATTCCTCCAATAGCTTTTGTAGCTTTGTTGGAATTTGGGAGAGAAGGACTTGCCCTTGCATTTGGTGCATAGGTTTGAGTTCTCCTCGGAGATTCGGCGAGTACAAGCTTGTGGGCTTGTTACTCTTGGGTTCTTGGAACCCTAGACGTTTGTGTGGTTGGGTTGTTGACCTTTTGTGGTCTTGTTGACCTTTTGTGGTCTTGTAGCCTCTTGTGGCTTTGTTGGCCTTTTGTGGCATTGTAGCCTTTTGTGGCTTTGTTGTTGGGAGCCTCCAATTGAGTTGTGGAGTTAGCCCCAATCTTGTACGGGTTCGGTGACCGCCCTCAAGCGTCCCATAGTGGAGCAAGTGCCCGCCTTTTGTGGTGCGCACTTGGGAGAATAGGGTGAGCCTTTTGTGGCGTCGGTGAGTTGCGTGCTTCCGCATCCGGGGTGAAGCCTTGTGTGGCGTTGGGTGAGCATCGAGCCACCACACCTCGAGGTGAGACATTTGTGGCGTTCGGAGAGCATTGCGCCATCACACCTCTCCAACGGAGACGTAGCTTCTTTGGAAGTGAACTTCGGGAAACAAATCTTCGTCTCCGCGTCCATCGGTTATCTCTCAACCGAGCCCTTTACTTATGCACTTTACATTGTGATAGCCATCGTGCTTGAAGTATTTATTTCTTGCTATCACCTTGTTGCTTGTATTGCTTAGCATAGGTTATTAGTGCACTTAGGTAAACTTAGTAGCTAGGTTTTGTGCTCAATAAATTAAACGTTAGTTTTATTCCGCATTTACTTGAGCCTAAACCGTAATATTTTTAAAAGCCTATTCACCCCCCTCTAGGCGACTTCCTTTGTACTTTCACACCGGAACTCTTATAGTAGGTTATTACCTCATGGTAAATAACCTATAATCACATTATTATGAAAATAGTGTTTTCTGTCCTTTTTCAAATGCAGTTGATGACAACACTGGATTTGCAAAATACTTTACATAAAATAATCAAAGGACATGAGCAAGTGTGAACTTGCCTTTTGTGATTGCAAGATTATGCACTCACGGTCTTCAAGACAATATAAGATCCAATAGCTGAAATTTGCATCATTGGTCTGGTAAGGACTAATGTTTAAAGAAGCAAGATGCTTTTATGCATAAGTAATGATATGCATTTTGTAAAAACCCCAAAGTGAATCCCCAATACTTTGAGTGAATTGAATTCAAGTGATTCTTTTTTAAGAGTTGGTTTATCTTCAAATTTTACTTTATAAGTAATGATCTTTATAAGGAACTTAAGTGTTAATAATTCAAAATATACAAGTAAAGCATAATTTATGTGGTTATGGTTAATTGTCATGTGGTGACTATTGATAAACATCCTTGGATTGAGTTGTTAAGAATTGAAGAACTTATTATGAGCTTTTTGTTTGAAGTGGCAAAAAGAATAACATTTAAAGGAAAGAATTCCTTCTTAAAGTTTAAACAACCTAGATAGCTTTTAGAATATGATGGATGGAATGTGATTGATGTTGTTTATGCTTGCTTGAATAGTCTGGACTTGAGATGCATTATGTCTTGATTGAAATAGACCAAGGTTAACTATAAAAACATAAGTAGTTTATTAGATATAATGTTTATAAGCTCTTGAGACTAAAGTTAACTTTAAAAGGTTAAGTAGAATTAAAATGTAATATATTTTAATTCTTCCCAAGTTTTAGATTTATGATAGGTATAACTAAGGTATGGAATTATTCACTTTCTATTTAAGTGAATGATTAGATTAAATTTGTTTTGCTATATGAAAGGAATATGTATTTATTTAATGGAATCATACTTAGATGGTCTTAGTAATTTGTTAGAATTTAAATTTATGTTAATAGTGGTTAAGATATAATGATTATTCACCATATTATATAAACGGGTGATACCCAATGTTTATTTAAAAGGATTCTTAATAAGATTTTTAAAAGAATATTTTAAAGTTAAAAGTTATACTTAAGTTTTATTATGAATTCAAGTGATGGTTTTGGAATTGGTACTAAGACACTAATTACTTAAGGTTTTATAGCAATTGTGATTATTTCTTACTTAAGAATTGTTTTTAAAGAATTTATAAAATAAGTAATAGATAAGGATTTATTATTTAAAATATTGAAGACTTTTCTAATAATATATTTAATATTTTTCTAGTGTAATATATTTATTAAAGACCTTAAAAATGAATTTTATTTATTTTTAAGTATTATCTTTATTTTTATAAAATTCATCAAAGAATTAAGTGACTTTAAATATTTACTTTATGTTTTACTTGTACAACTCTAAGTGAGTATTTTTATAAAATAATAGAGTTATTTTGATACACAAAAATGATTTTTTATTTATTTTTAGGGTTTTTTGTTTTATTTTATAAAATTTCATTTAAAATTTAATGGTGTTAATAATTATTCTACTTTAAATTTATTTTAAACACTTAAAATTATATTTTTATTTGGTAGATTTATTTTTGTGATCATCTTGATATATCATATATATTTTTAGGATTTTTCTATATTTTTCTAGGGTATAATTTATGTTCAGGGGTAGTTTGGTCATTTAATGATTTGATAAATATTTTATTTTCTTATTTATTTTTCTTTGGAATTGGGCCAGGTTTACCAATGGGCCCATTTGGACCCAATCCGGCCCATCTGGCTCTGGGTCAAACCCCACCCCGAGCCTGTCTCCCTCATTCTCCCCCTCACGCATTCACTTCCTCTTCTGGCTGCTGGCGACGCCGACGCCGTCGCCCGCCCGATTCTGGCAAGGTAGGCCGTTGTGGTCGTCGGGGCTTCTCCTCCCTCAGGCCGACTTGGCTCTCCAATTGGATTTTTCTTAAAGCCCCCCTCGAGCTCGTCCCATTCCTCTTGTGTGCGTCTAGGGTTCCAGTGCCTTACTTTACTGTATTTTTGTGATGTTCTGATGGAGATTCGGGGTGGTTTAGTGCGGTGTTGGTGTTGATGTGATGGTGGTGAAGTGGGGTTGATTCTTTCCTAGTCCGATGCCGGTGGGACGACAGTAGGTGCAACCCCGGCGTCGGAACTACGGTGGCCGTGGTGGTGTTGATGGGGTTTGAAGACTTCCTCGGGTTAGTATCACCCTGGCCGCGCGGGCACTGCCCGCCATGCTGTGGTGAATGCTGCTCGCGCCAGGTACACTCCCTCTGTCTCACATCTACTTCTCCCTTTGTTTATCTCTCTCTGCTTAGTATCATCTGTTGAATGTTGTTCAAAACCAGTGGTATGGGATCACTTGTTAACACAGTAGAGAATCTGTTGCTATGTGTTGTAATGAGCTTCAGTTGGAGGAAGGTTTATTTATTCTTGGCATGAGATGATCTACAGGTGTTTGCTTAAATTGATTTGATACAAAGTTCTTTCCTGAACTACTTGTTCACTGCTGTAATTGAAGGATTTAGTGATAAAACCCTAATCATTGGTACTGTTGTTTATCTGAATTTTTGATTCAGTACATTGCTGAACTAAAGCTATGTTCATGGTTTGCTGGAACAGATGATAGCATATGATCTTTGCTGATGGTATTTTTAATTTAGACTATTGATCTTAGTGCTGGAGGTTTACTTAAGCATTCCTATGCCTGAGCCTATGTTTATAAAGAACATTTATAAGGAAATGATCCCATGACCATTAATTTGAGAATATGAGGAGGATATAGTTATAGTGACCCCTCCTAACCTCCTAGAATTTATTCTAGTATCAGGTTAGTTGTGTTGGTTGCTTTAACTTGTCATACTCCTGGTTTCTATGGTGTATCACTTTCTAAAGTGGAGTGTATATTCTTGACAACAACACATATGTAAGATTTGATTCCTAGTTTGGTGGCTAGGAAGATGATTAAATTCATTTAATTGATCTCTGTTGTATAATGAAATGGGTATAGTGCCTGACTCTAGTGACATCTAATGCACTGGTTGTTGTTGTGGTGCCTCTACCTGGAGTGTGCACAACAACAACTGGGTAGCATGCCTTACTGTTGTGTTACAGCTGACTGGAAATATTTCCCAGGCCAATGATGCATAGATTGAGGCTGTAAGCACATGGTATCTTATGTAAAGAAGGTGACCTTATCAATGATTCCTAAACTATTTGTCTAGGAAGATGATTTATGTGGTATTTGTACTTGCTGGCAGATAAGCTTAAAATCTGTCTTTTGATGATAAGATGATTTAGTTAATTATAGTGGCCTTATTAGTTATGAGATTGCTATTGTGGAACCTTATTAATGGGTGCACAACAACATGACCATAATGAATATGATTTGCTACTACTTTTGACTAATGTAACTGGTCAAAGGTCATTTGTTCTTGATGATTTATATGTGTAACCAATTCTAGCCCATGATGCAAAGGCCGAGGCACAAAATTTACATAAGAACAGATGCTTGAGTGCTCCAAAGCTCTATGATGAGCCTTGCATAGCATTTCTATGCAAGAGTGAGAGCTTCCCCCTTTTAAAAATCTTTTCATATAAGAACAGATGCTATGATTGATCATAGAAATGGATATTTACCTGATACTGCACAATTTACTGAAATTTGTTGTGGATGTGTTTAGATTTGATCAGCTAGATCTTCTTGCTCTTGGGCTTGAACTGCTCCACCTTGGTATGTTGTGAATCCTTCCTTCTTCCTAGCTACTGTCCTGCTCCTCCTCCTCTTGAGCTAGCTTATTATCCTGTCCTGATTTTCTTCTTGTTCTAGCTCTTGGATGGCTTTTAGGGAGCAACCAGAGTTGGGGTGTGGAGATGAAATCTGGTAGTGGTATGGTTAGTTGTTTAGCTGAGATCCAAAGCTAGAGTTATATGTGATGTGGTCTTGTGCTTTGGGTTGATTTAGCTTGTGCTGTTTTGGGAGAGAATGAATGTGTGAGCAGCACCTCTCCCAGTAGTGGCTGCAGTTGCTTCTTCTATAGTGGTCGCTTCCCTTGCTTGATCGACAGCACATCACATGCAGCTGTGTGTGTAAGCTGCCTGCCTGTTCCAGGGGTTTTGTCCCATTGCCAGATATTTCCTAGTCTGGAAGCTGATCCCTTATGGATGTGCTCGA
The DNA here is from genome assembly GCA_916181665.1 of Avena sativa. Classification (NCBI taxonomy): domain Eukaryota; kingdom Viridiplantae; phylum Streptophyta; class Magnoliopsida; order Poales; family Poaceae; genus Avena; species Avena sativa. Next base: position 384,072,839 of record OV702280.1, on the reverse strand, counting down.
CTGGTTTGAATATCTTCTCTTTTGCCACTTACCTGTCCTTGGTGAAACTTGCCCCTGTACCAGCCTATGATGCACTAATCTGAGGCAATATTCCAGAATAAGAACAGATTCTTAACATGGCCCCTTGATTAATACTCTATGATGAATTAGGCACTAGCATCACTAGGCCAAGTCTGAGAGTAAAATTCTAACCAATTAACATCCTTTTATTTTATTTTATTTTTCTGTTTTATTTTCTCTTTGTTGTGTTTGCAGGAAAGAAGAAGAAGAAGTAGAATCAGAAGAAAGGAAGATGAAAGATTATAGATAGGGTATAAGTTAGGGCTTCTTTTATTATTATGTAACTTTCTTTTATTGAAAGTAGAACTTTGTAAATTAACTTGTAACCTGGTACTGTATTCAGAAAGTTAAAACTTTCTCTTTTATTAGTTAATTGTAAAGACAATGTAATTTATTATATTATAATAAAGTTAAATTTCCTTCTTTTTGTAATGTTTATTCTTTAGTAATTCATTTATTCATTTGTAAAGACAATGTAATATATATTTGCTTGTAACAAAGAATTCTTGTATTTATTTCAGTAATGTAATCCCATTTTCCCAGTATCCTTTTCTATTTGTTCATTTTATTTTAATTTACTTTTATTCTTCAGTTATAAAACAACAATGTAATATTATATGTATATATGTATTAAGAAAGATTCCTTTATATGATTATCGTAATCATTTCATTTCAAATTCTTTTTAGATTCATTTTTTTATCAATTAAGTAATCAAATTTAAATTGTCATCCCATCAAACACAAAAGATACAAGAGAGATCATGCCAAAATCCATCGCACTTGTACTGATGTTTCCATCAGAACAAGAGAGATCTCGATCCCTCTATAGCTTCTTTAGTTTTGCGCGAAAATTCCCCGGATTTTCTTATGCATGAATGCAATGCACACGCATGTGTCCTCTCTAATTCTAGGTGCTAATCCTGGGATGTTACACATGTATTTCTCCTAACCCCCAAAAAACTAGTACCCCAGATGCTCCAAAACGCTCCACACACTTGCCGCCCACCAATAAGCACCACCACGATTAAGACGCCACCCTTGTCGTATCCCTATGATCACCAGCACGCGGCCTAGAGGAGGACAACATCGCAAGAATCGGAGGTGGCAGCAGCACCGCTGGTGGGAGGGAACTACCTCCACCGTGTTACGGTAGTCGACCAGACGTGGTAGCAGGGTCACACCAGGCCCCGCCGGGCCCGGTCGGGCCTAGATCGGCCTGCAAGGCCCCCACTTCCACGCTGCAGCAGGCCAGCAACACCGTCACCACTACCCATACGCCCATGCGAGGTCCTCCACTTACAGGAACCGCTACAACAGCTTGACTTCCAGTCCGCCCGGACCCAGATGGGTCCTGAAGGGCCCAGATATGGGCCGAGCGGGCGCCGCCACTGTAGAGCTCACCACCAACAACCACATCCCGCGCCGCCAAGCACCTAGCCGATGTCGAGCTACCCCGTCGCCGAGCCGAACCATTGTCGCACCGCCGCCGGCTGACCCTCCCGAGCTAGGCTCCCCCGCGCGCGGGTACATGAGTGTCTGTTGCTGCCGGCACCGCGCGGGCAACGCCTGGCGGCGGCCGCCGGCGACGGCGGGGGGGGGGGAGATGTTGGGGAAGATCCTGGGGAAGCGGACAGAGGTGTGCCGCTCCGGTCGCCCGCTTGGTGAGGGACGCGGAGCGGTTCTGTGTTTTTTCACAAGAGTGCCTCCATAACGTCCGAAAGAAGAGAATCCTGTATCAAGAAATGAATACGAAGTATGCTTATTTGCATGAATCCTTTTATTTATAATGTTTTCAATTTTCTTTTTCTTGAATAATCATTAATGTATCATTCAACAATCCATACTAATTGTTTATATATCCGTTTGAAAATAATAAAGTGTTAAATGCTTTTAGTTTAAAATCTTTTCAAAAATATTTCAAATTTAAATTATTCTCCCAAAATCATTTAAATTCCTAGAGATCATGTCAAAATTTATAGCGATCACTATAAAAAGCTAAATCCTAACTTAAAACAGTGAAGGAAACTCTGATCTCACTAGGGTTTTATTTGGCGAAAATTTTACCCTACTTTTGCAAATGAATGCATGCAAATGCATATATTTTTATTTCTACCCCTTGTTGGTTCCTAAACCCTGCGAAACCCACCAAAACACATCTTTTTCTATAGACATTATTTTGAATCAAAGCATCACGTGCTAATTAGAAGAGGTCAAAAAATAAGCCGTTTAATGGAGGAGAGAGAATGTTCATCAAATGTGTATGTTGCATCCGGTGAGAGCATGCGTGCTCGTCAGGTCCTGCCCCTAGAAAAGCTACAAATTTGAGCGTTCCTTTAGACAGGACGGCTCTATAGTTTACTGGGCCCTAGGCTAAATGGACCGTATGGGCCCTTAAGTTTAAAATATAATGCACATAACTAGAAATGCATACATGTCTATCTATATCTATACCTAATAATAAAGGAAGGAGCGTTTCTTATAGTACCTATACTTTTTTGGACGGCTTTACCCTTTGAGCAAAAAATAAATTACCCACTAATACCACCGGTAAGTGAAAAAGAAAAAAATAAAGAAAAAGCGTTTCATGTCGTTGGAGTTATTATATCCTATGCCACCGGTTAAATGAAACTGTCAGCCGTTTGGAAATATTCAGCTCTCCGGTGTGGACTCTGTTTCTGAACGTCTTCTGGCCACAGATTTGACCTTCAATCGAGGTGCCATGGCGTACGTCACGTAGTTTCTTTGTGCAGATTGAGCGATATGGACCTGAAAAAGAGTGCTGGACAGGATGAGATCTACACGTTGATCCTTAGTAAATACCACAACTTATCGATAGCTTTGTCATCAAATCTGTAACGCTATGGGGTTAATCTGTAGTTCAGATGCCGGTTTCTCGGTAAGTTCATCCATCATGTGCATGTCATGTGGGTCAACTATAAATTCTCTCTGACTCATTTCTTATATTCCACGGTGGTCGGCAGTCTTGGAAATTGGAATGTTGCGATGGAGGCACAGAGCAAGACATCTGAAAATATGGCTGAAATTTTTTAGTTCGTTGTTGAGAGTTACCGTAATAGCCAACTGATCCATCAGTATATTTCCTAGCTGTGGGTCTAGGTAAAATATTTATGAGTTCCTTCGCAATTAGCTGTGGGCATATTACCCTCATGATAGAAAAAATGATAATCACAAATCTCATTTAGTTATTCTAGCAAGTTCAATAAAAAATAAAATTTGCCTGCTCTTATACGTATACTAATCTACCTTTCAAAACTACACAAGTATATATCTGGTCAAGAATGAATATTTATCCCGGCGCAACGCACGGACACTTTTGCTAGTAAATATTAAAAGTTATAATCTATCTATATATTCCGAATCATGTGCATGTCATGTGGGTCAACTATAAATTCTCTCTACTCATTTCTTATATTCCACGGTGGTCGGCAGTCTTGGAAATTGGAATGTTGCGATGGAGGCACAGAGCAAGACATCTGAAAATATGGCTGAAATTTTTTAGTTCGTTGTTGAGAGTTACCTTAATAGCCAACTGATCCATCAGTATATTTCCTAGCTGTGGGTCTAGGTAAAATATTTATGAGTTCCTTCGCAATTAGCTGTGGGCATATTACCCTGATGATAGAAAAAATGATAATCACAAATCTCATTTAGTTATTCTAGCAAGTTCAATAAAAAATAAAATTTGCCTGCTCTTATACGTATACTAATCTACCTTTCAAAACTACACAAGTATATATCTGGTCAAGAATGAATATTTATCCCGGCGCAACGCACGGACACTTTTGCTAGTAAATATTAAAAGTTATAATCTATCTATATATTCCGAATCTGATATGTCTATAAATAATTGTTAAGCACTTAAGAATGTCATATTATAACAGACCGACGACTAATATGGTAGAAAAATATAAGTTGTATTTTCATCTGTTTGATTACTTTAATAAGAACGAAATTCCAATGAGTCATCTAAAGATCAATATTTTCCAAGATTCTACTTAATACAACATGTAGTCAAGCCATTCAAATGTGACATGTAAATATTAAAATGGTATCACCTAAAAACATGAAGGAACTACTAAATACATTCTACTCTCTCCGATCTACATTAATAGACCCTGATTGTCTAGACTCGGATATATCTAGACAAGTTTTATGTGAGATACATCTAAATCTAGACAGAACAGAGACAATTAGTTTGTATCGGAAGGGGTACATAAAACTAGAATCCTAATCTAACATGTAATAACATACTAAGATGCTTTGCTGTCTGAGTGGCTAAAGAGTCAAATTACGATCATGGGTTCATGCCTGATTAAGATTGTATCCTGAATTGATTCAACATGTCTGATTGTGCACGTACAAGGGGCACGGCCGTGAGTGACCAGCAGTGGCGAGCAGAGCGATGCTCAGCAGATGATTAGTTTAGATGAAATCGCACACTCAATCCAAGTTCTCCTCTTAGTCTAGGGCACTCAAGGCAGCACTCAAGGCATCAGGTGGCAGTCCATCGCTTTGCTACTAATCTGCAGGCGAACAGGCTGCCGAGCCATGGAGGCATGGACGCACCTAGGTAGTCGAACAGGGTAGATCAGATCGATTGCTTCACTACTCCGGGAAAAGTGGAGATCGATTCGCATTGCGCGTCGCTGTGTGTTTTATGCTCTCACCGATGGTTCAGTGTGTGTCTTTTTCTCTATTTTCTTTTCCAGACAAACATAACAAGCGGCTGTGCACCCGTACAAATTATGGGCCCCTCCTAGGTGTGGGCCCTAAGCAATTGCTAAGGTCGCTATGGCTTAGAGCCGGGCCTGCCTTTAGAGCCTGATCCGAAGGTGTTTTATTAAGAACTAGACGGACCATAATGTGGAGTCTGATAAACATCCAATTGGAGTATTTGTGTCATTAAAAAAAAGGTAAACACTAACTATCAGGGTCCGATTTGAAAGAAATTGTCGGACCTCTCCAGTGCCGTCGATCTTCTCTTGATGGAATGATCGGCCTTGCCACTTCCACGCCTCTAATTAGGCCTCCTAATTAAGCCCCCCTAATCTTGCGAATGCATCGCCGCTCCCATCCTCTCCCCGTATCGACCCGCATCGCGCCTCCCGCTCCATGGAAACCACCACCTCCACAGCCTCCGTCATCAACACCTACGAGGGAGGCGGCACCACCCGTCCACGGCCCCGACGTAGGCGCAGAACCTGAGCTCGCTTCCTGGCCTTTGTTGTAGATCGTGCCTCTCCCTGAGGCGCTCGCATACACGCTGACGAACCGCCTGTGTATCGAGGCTTCCGGCCATGGCGACGCTGGCGCATCCCTCAAGTGCCTCGCAAGGCTCATTCGATTCCATCCATACAACTCCACCTCACCATCTCGTGCACTGGCATGCATGAGTGCATGACACTCTGCCGCGCGGATACGTCGTCGGGGTAGGACTGATCCGCGACCGGCGGAAGTAGATGACGCGGGTGGGTCAGCCAGGCCGACAAGGCTTGAATCTGGCCAAAACAGTGGGGTCGTTGGCTGCTTCTACCACTCACTGGAACCCCCGATCCAAGGACAACACAATTCGGGAAGAATGTAACATGAAATGAACTAGATCTTGGTGTGTTCTTTTTTTGTTGCAAAATTCGAACACTAAATCCATATATTTCTCGTGTCTGCAGTTGTGAAATCAATTTTCTCCTCTAGGAAGCACTGACCGTCATCCCTACTTAGCAAAACTAACACCTGAATGAAGCACGACACCAGGAAGTATGGTCAAGATTGGTCATGCGTCTACAGAAGCGGATCAAACACATGCAGGAGGCACGCCATTATTGAAAACTAGCTTGAAGGCCGTATGAAAGAAGCACCACTATCGCAGGCTGCACGCATGCCCCAATATGAGTGAAGCATGACTACCGTCAGAGGAAGCATGTCTTCAGCATCACCTGTGGTGTCTAATTTTGGTTACAGAGCTCAAAACCGAGACCTCGATGCCATTTTTTATATGCAATTAAACTCTGAATAGTAAGTAGGTGGTACGATCCATGGAATTTTTTGGCATTACCGATTTTCTAAAATATGTGAATCATCGAGCGGCATGCATAGAAGAATTGTGATGGTGTAGAAAGAAAGTACTGATCATTTGTACAACATGTGAATTCAAATTAATATATTTTGTCCATGGAAGCAAATCTCCATTCCATAAGAACAAACATTTATCTCTTTAGAAGCACATCCCAATTCAATTGAAATATGTACAATTACGACAATGAAAATAAAAAAATTATTGTTGGAAAATATATTCATGTTATGTTGGAGCCACAAGTTTGGTCAATGAAAGGTGTACTATGATGCTTTGGATTTTTTTTGCTGCACTCACCATGGAAGCACAATTTTGATCGCTACATTAGAACTTGGCTCGTTTGATCTAGGAGTGAATTCTTTATCTTACCGAAGCACCTTTCGATTACGTGGGAAGCAAACTCTAATCAAATTGGAAACAAATTTGCTTGCCTAATAAGCAAAGTGAAATTAGCTAGATTAACCAATGTATTTAAAATAATGAAATCGTTTTTTAAAAATCAAAACAAATTGGAAGTAATAATTACTAACAAATTCCAGTTAATTAGCGTTAGCAAATTAGATTGAACGTAATTTTAGGGAGTAGTTTTAGGAAGCATGCAAACTGACAGCCCGTGAATGTGCTTTACTGGGCTATAATCGCGTGGTCCAGAACAAAAGAATCCTACGATGTAAGTGTAGTCCGATGGGAAGCAAGAAATCGGCATCCGATTCCTAGCCCTGCCCAAAAAGCTTAAAAAAACCAGAGTTACATCCCTAAACATTTATTGCAAGGTCAACATTCTAACGGGAGCACTTGGAGGGAGTCGCATCCATCTAAAAACCGAGTTGCATCTATTAAAAAAAACCCGAGTCGCATCCATCTCAAGAAAGAAAGAAACAAGAGAGTTGCATCCACGGAGAAAACGAATTGCATCGCTTTGGTGGGCCGTGGGGTTGGTCTCACAGACCAGACTGGAGGATTCCGAACTTCGAAGTCTGTTTGGCCTATCGGCTTTGTGTGCTCGAGTTTGTTTCTTGAGTCCTTGTCGGAAAACGAATCCGGACCGGTTACTGACTGAGGGATATAGGTTCCCCGATCTATAAACTGGCGAGGCCCACCACAGTCCACGGGCGTCCTAAGTAACCCGATCTCGATATACGGAAAGGAACACGAATCGATCCGGCGATCATGGCGAGCTCGTCCGAAGAACGCGAGGTTCCTTTCGATAAATTTGCAGCGGCGTCCCGAGTAAGCGAGCTCGTGAGGGTGCTCATGAAGATGAAGAACAAGGACTCCCCGAGGGCGGTGGCGGCCCGGGCGGAGGCCATGTCCCTGTCGCAGGCCCTCGGGAGAAACGCCGCCCGGATGGAGCAGGCGAGTTCCTCCATTGAAAATCCCCCCGCCGTGGCTCCGGCGCCCGCTCCACGGGAAAAGGTTCGCCTCGAAACATTAGACGACGCGCTGGCGATCGGACAATCCTTCTACGGTCTGGCGCCAGATGTACCGGAGAAGAAGGAGAAGAAGTATAGGAGGGTGAGGCTCACCAAAAGGGAAATCGAGGACATCCTCTCGTACAAGAGCAGCCCCATGCCTCATCCGCCGGCCTCGTTCCTCACGGACGATAAGCTCACCCTGGACTGCTATCCGGTCCCCAAAGAGCAGGTCGTGGACTATTTCACTCTGATGTTCTCCGCTTTCGATGGCCCGGACGATGAGTTCCTGGAGGAGCAGAAGAGGGTCCGTGAGGAGTACGAGAAGAACGGCTACGCTTATGGATGGGTCACCGACGACGAAGACACGGCCCCTTGGTCCCGGGCTCCGAGGAGGAGGGCTCGCCCGGGGGTCATGAAGCGCAAGGGTGGAACCTGTAAGAAGATCAACTGAAGAGATTGCACAATGGCAAGCTACGTGATTGTACTGAAACTAGTGCCCGTTGAATAAACTGATAGGCTTTTATAGCCTATATCTATGTACCACTCTCTCGTACTCATATTAGTTTAGTTGACTCACATTTGTCTAGATACACAAAAACTTGACTAAATACATTCGTATTTAGATAAATCTAATTCAACTAATATGAGTTATAGGAGTATTACTATGTAAACATGTTTTTTCGGTGAGTGACGCGGAGCGGTTATGAATCAAGAAATGAATAAGAAGTATGCTTATTTGCATGAATCCTTTAATTTATAATGTTTTCAATTTTATTTTTCTTGAACAATTATTAATGTATCATTCAATAATCCATACTAATTATTTATATCACCGTTTGAAAATAATAAAGTGTTAAATGCTTTTAGTTTAAAATCTTTTCAAAAGTATTTCAAATTTAAATATGAATTTGAATTATTCTCCCAAAATCATTTAAATTACTAGAGATCATATCAAAATTTATAGCAATCACTATAAAGAGCTAAATCCTAACTTAAAACAGTGAAGGAAACTATGATCTCTTCAGGATTTTATTTGGTGAAAATTTTACCCTACTTTTGCACATAAATGCATGCAAATGCACAAATTTCTATTTCTACTCTTTGTTGGTTTTTAAACCCTGAAAACCCCAACAAAACACATCTTTTTCTATAGAGGTTATTTTGAATCGAAGTATCACGTGCTAATTAGAAGAGGTTAAAAAGTAGAAGAGAGAATATTCATCAAATGTGTATGTTGCATCCGGTGAGAGCATGCGTGCTCGTCAGGTCCTGCTCCTAGAACAGCTACAGATTTGAGCGTTCCTTTGGAGCCTGATCCGAAGGTGCTTTAAGAACTAGACAGACCATAACGTGAAGTCCGATAAGCATTCAACTGGAGTATTTGTGTCATTAAAAAAGGTAAATGATACAGATTCTTCGGGGATCGAACAAAACGATCCTTCGGGTCGGCGTGGTGTCGCGTCGGTTGCACCTGGGCTCCCCCGAACGAAGCGATCAGCCGAACGAGCTAGCTCTTCTTCGTCTAACTGCCCACGACGCCCGCCCAGGTCTCTACTCCCAGAGATAGGTACCCGCCGCCGTCGTCGCCAGACGAGATCCTCGTGCCTCGTCTCCACCTGCACCTGCCGCCGCCGGACCGGATCCTCGTGCCTCCGCCTCCACCCGCCGCCGGATGATGCAGCGCTGAGTTGATCACTAGTAGAAAACATGCCATCCGTTCGCGCCCCCTCAGAGCATTAGTCCCGGTTGCGCCACCAACCGGGACTAATGCTGGCACGCGTCCCGGTTCGAGCGGGCACGAGGCCCGGAGGCATGCGTCCCGGTTGGTAAGGGGGCATATGTCCCGGTTTGTAACACAAACCGGGACTAAAGTTTGGGCGTCAGCCACGTGGCGTGGCACACAACTTTAGTCCCGGTTTGTGTTACAAACCGGGACGTTGCTCCCGTCCTCTATAAATGCAACGCCCCAGCCCTCTGCCTTCACTCTGTTTTTTCTCTTGGTGGAAGGTGTGAGGGGTGTGCTAGTTTTTTCCCCTATGCATGCATTCAAGGTGTTTGATGAAATGTTTGAGTGAATAATCCCGTTTAATTTCTCATAGAACAAAAATATAGAAGGTGTCCGAGACGCACTTGAGCTTTTCCTCTTTATTTCCCTCGATCGAGGTTAGCAATCTTATCTTTTCTCTGTCATTGATACAATGCATGTGTCGATGTGAATTGGTCATTTCACTATTTATGACGTCCTGTTTTTTGATAAACTTACTTATATGATGCAGATGAACGGTCGGGAATGGATGTACGGTGACCGGCGCGTAGCCGGATATATGAAAGGCGTGGATAAATTTATCGATGTGGCTACAACAAACAAAGAGAATGGTTTTATACGTTGTCCATGTGTTCAATGTCGGAACAACAAGGAGTACTCTTCCTCGAAAATCATTCGCGGCCACCTGATTATGAAAGGTTTCATGCCCAACTATAATTGCTGGACCAAGCACGGGGAAAGAGGGGTTATGATGGAAGATGGTGAAGAAGAAGATGATGATAACAACTATCATCATATGTTTCCTGAATATAGTGATACTGCAATGGAAGACAATGGAGAGGAAGGAGGTGAAGAACGGGCATCAGATGAGCTGGCTGATGAACTTGGTAGGCTCATTTCTGATGCAAAGCGAGACTGTGAAACAGAAAATGAGAAGTTAAAGTTAGAGGGCATGTTAGAGGATCACAAGAAATTGTTGTACCCAAATTGTGAAGATGGCAACACAAAGCTCGGTACCACACTGGAATTGTTGCGATGGAAGGCAGAGTGTGGTCTAACTGACTCCTCATTTGAAAAGATGCTGAAAATAATGAAGCCGAAGTTTCCAAAACATAACGAACTTTCCGAGAGTACCTACGAAGCAAAGAAGACTCTTTGTCCTCTAGGATTAGATGTGCAAAAGATACATGCATGAATTAATGACTGCATCCTCTACCGCGGTAAGGAGTATGAGAATTTAGATAAATGCCCAGCATGCAATGCATTGCAGTATAAAATCAGACGAGATGACTCTGATGATGTTGAGGGAGAGCCCCTCCGGAAGAGGGTTCCTGCTAAGGTTATGTGGTATGCTCCTATAATACCAAGGTTGAAATGCATGTTCAGAAACAAAGAGCATGCCAGATTGTTGCGATGGCACAAAGAAGACCATAAGAAAGACGGGAAGTTGAGACACCCTGCTGATGGGTCACAGTGGAGAAAAATCGAGAGAGACTTCCCAGACTTTGCAGGTGACGCAAGGAACTTATGGCATGAATACTTTTGGGGAGCAGAGCTGCAGTCACAGCACCTGGCCCATGACTCTATGTATCTACAACCTGCCTCCTTGGTTGTGCATGAAGCGTAAGTTCATTACGATGTCAGTGCTCATCCAAGGCCCGAAGCAACCGGGCAACGACATTGATGTGTACCTTAGGCCATTAGTTGAAGAACTCTTACAGTTGTGGGGCAAACCAAGTGTACGTGCGTGGGATGAGAACAAACATGAGCCATTTGATCTACGTGGGTTGTTATTCGTAACCATCAATGATTGGCCTGCTCTTAGTAACCTTTCAGGACAGACAAACAAGGGATATAAGGCATGCACATATTGTTTAGATAAGACTTAAGGTACATATTTGCATAAATGCAAGAAGGTTGTGTACCTGGCGAATCGATGATTTCTTCCGACCAATCATCCTGTAAGAAAGAAAGGCAAGCATTTCAAAGGTGAGGCAGATCACTGGAAAAAGCCTGAACTCCCTGCTGGTGATGATGTATTTGGTATGGTCAAGGACATAGAAGTAATCTTTGGAAAGGGTCCCGGCAGTCAATTAGTTCCGAACGACGTCGCTACAGGACACGCACCCATGTGGAAGAAGAAATCTATATTTTGGGAGCTGCCATATTGGAAAGTCCTGCGTGTCCGCTCTTAAATCGACGTGATGCACGTGACGAAGAATCTTTGCGTGAACCTGCTACGATTCCTAGGCGTGTATGGGAAGACAAAAGATACACCAGAAGCACGGGAGGACCAACAAATTATGAAAGACCCAAAGAACATGCATACACAGAACAAGACGGTTAAAGGGCGTCACTTAAGTCGTGCCAGCTATGCTCTTACCAAAGCAGAGAAGGAAATCTTTTTTGAAGTCCTTTACAGTATCAAGGTGCTGTCGGGCTTCTTATCTAATATAAAGGGGATAATAAATATGGCAGAGAAAAAGTTCCAAAACCTGAAGTCTCATGACTGTCACGTGATTATGACGCAGTTGCTTCCGATCCTCATTGCAATATCTCAGAAGGTAATCAATCCAGATATTCTGCCAAGGTTACAGAAGGATGTGATACAATGTCTTGTTAGTTTTGAATTGGTGTTCCCACCATCCTTCTTCAATATTATGACGCATCTCCTGGTTCACCTAGTGGAAGAGATTGCCATTCTCGGTCCGGTATTTCTGCACAATATGTTCCCCTTTGAGAGGTTCATGGGAGTCTTAAAGAAATATGTTCATAACCGTGCTAGACCAGAAGGAAGCATCTCCAAGGGATATGGAACAGAGGAGGTCATTGAGTTTTGTGTTGACTTTATTCCTGACCTTAAGCCGATTGGTGTTTCTGACTCGCGGCATGAGGGAAGACTAAGTGGAAATGGTAGGGAAAGAAAGCAATGATATGTAGGTACGGGGATTCTTTCACTAAAGCACACTACACAGTTCTACATAATTCCACCTTGGCAGCTCCGTATATCGAGGAACACAAGAATATTGTACGCTCCAAAAACCCGGGGAAGCCCGAATCATGGATTACAGATGAACACATGAAGTCTTTCGGTGGTTGGATGCGGACACATCTCTTGAATGACATCAGTGTTGGAGATCAGCTATACTTGTTGGCCGCGTCACCATCTTCTACTGTATTGAATTTCCCAGGGTACGAAATAAATGGGAATACATTCTACACGATCGCCGAAGATAAAAAGAGCACCAACCAAAATAGTGGTGTACGCTTTGATGCAATAGACGAGAATGGACAAAAGGACATATATTATGGTTGCATAGAGGAGATACCGGAACTAGACTATGGAGTCTCTTTTAAGGTCCCTTTGTTTCGCTGCAAATGGGTCAACCTAAATGGGGAAGGGGTAAAGATAGACCAGTTGTACGGAATGACAACAGTGGATCTCAACAATCTTGGTTATAGAGATGAACCATTCGTCCTAGCCAATGATGTGTCCCAGGTTTTCTATGTGAAGGACATGTCCTCCAGACCGAAAAAAAGAAAAAATATGCAAACGAATACATCATATGATGAGCCAAAGCGTCACATAGTTCTTTCAGGGAAAAGAAACATCGTGGGAATCGAGGACAAGACAGACATGTCAGAAGATTATAATAAGTTTGATGAAATTCCGCCCTTCACAGTGAAAACTGACCCAAGCATTCCGTTAAGTAAAGAAGATGCTCCATGGTTACGTCTGAAGCAATCATAAGGAAGGACATATGCCAAGAAGTTCATGCTCATATTATGTAACTCTAGTTCATGTCTTTCGCGGTTTGTGGCTTCACCGAAGGATATCTTTCGCGGTTTGTGGCTTGACCGGGACTATATATAGGGGGGCCTTTAGTCCCGGTTTTGTAGTCTCAGTTTTTAATATTAATAAATGTCTTGAGTGTTAGTCCCGTTTTGTGGCTGGACCGGGACTATGAAGAAGTTGTCCCGATTCGTACTTACCATTAAGATCTGATCTCCAAACGCGCGTGGTCACATATTAGGGAGTGCCTCTATGACCAGTTTCTTGGAGATGCCGGAGGACTGGGATCCGACGGCATCTCCCTGAAACTGGTCGTAGTGGTGTCCCTGCTCTCGAAAACCATCTTGCAACTTGTAACTTCTCTAACTAGATCAATACACCTTGGAGCTAACTAATTTCACATATTAGGGAGTGCCTCTATGAACAGTTTCTCGGAGATGCCGGAGGAATGGGATCCGGCGGCATCTCCCTGAAACTGGCCGTAGTGGTGTCCCTGCTTTCGAAAACCATCTTGCAGCTTGTAACTTCTCTAACTAGATCAATACGCCTGGGAGCTAACTAATTTCACATATTAGGGAGTGCCTCTATGACCAGTTTCTCGGAGATGCCGGAGGACTGGGCTCCGTCGGCATCTCCCTGAAACTGGCTGTAGTGGTGTCCCTGCTCTCGAAAACCATCTTGGAGATGCCTCAAACTGGCTGGAGGACTGGACTCACAAGGATGCCTATTTATAGTACAAGCAGCTCGGCATAGTGTCGACACTTACGAAATAATGTCGACACTCACCCCTATTATTAGTGCTGGCTCGTGTTTTGTCCCGGTTGGTGTCTCCAACCGGGACTAAAGGTTCATCTTTAGTCCCGGTTGGTGACACCATCTGGGACAAGGTACACGCCGCACGACATAATGTCGACACTCACCCCTATCATTAGTGCTGCCTGGCCCAGCCTGCCGAAATCCCTCCAACCGGGACTAAAGATGAACCTTTAGTATATTGAAAATCCGAACAATGAAAATCCTTCACATGGTGTCATATTATGTGACATAGTTGAAAGGAAAAATACCAGACTTGGTATATTGATCATGTCTCGAAAAAACCTTCACAAAATGACCTATCATGTTCGAGGTTTCATGGCTTTCGGTCCAAATGACCGATGTTATGTGTCGAATCATGGCATAGTTTGTGATGTTGTGCCCATATTTTGCATACGTGTGGACATTGGTATGGAGAACAATGTTGTAGGAGGAAGTTTTCCTTTTTGTCGCACGGAAAAGCCCTTTTCGATTTTCCGAGCGCAAAAAACGGGTCGTTTTGTGAAGTAACCACAAAAATGTAGGGGTTCGTAGCATGGAAAACAAAAATTTTCTATCGCATACAAACAAACAAGCCAAGATCTATCTACTAGATTGTAGCAACGAGTCGATGGAATAACTCACCCTCGAAGATTCCAAAGTGTTTAACGAGAGCAGATTCTCGTGGGTGATGTAGTCGTACTCTTTCCGATCTCAAGATCGCGTAGACGATCCTTCCGGCGCCACGTTCCGGCAGCGCTCCCGTAGTCGGTCACACGTTCGGTACTCGACGAAGACCTTCCTCTCCCTTGTTCCAGCAGGCAGCGGAGGTTGTAGTACTCTCCTCGTGATTCCGGCAGCACAACGGCGTGGTACCGGAGGTAGAGGGGAGATCCCGCAGGGCTTCGCCTTAAGCCGGTGCGAGTATGGTGGAGCTTATGAGAGAGGCTATTAGTGGTCTAGTAATTAGACACACCAATTAGAGGGCTCTAAACCAATTAGAAGGCTCTAAACCAAAATAGCTCTAAACCGGGGTTTAGATCTAGGGTTTAGTTTAGAGGGGTAGGAACTAGTGTGTCTAGAGAGGGGAGCCCTGCCCCTCCCTTTATAGGTGGGAGGGCCGGCGGCCAAGGGGAGGAGTTCCTCCCCAACTCGGCCTTGGGAGGTGCGCCGGCCAAGGGGAGGAACCCTCCTCCAACTCGGCCTCCACCTCTCCTCCTCTTTCTCCTCTTTCCGAAAACTGGCAGTTTGACCGAAAACTGGCAGTTTGACTTTTCCAATTAGGATTTGAATTAACCCTTTATTTCGGACAGCGAGAACACTTAGTACATGATGCAATCATTCCAACATGCAATGACACATTCATGTACCCTTCCCCCTCCGGAGTGCCGGACATTCCGGGACCTTCTAGAATGTTCCCGATGAAAACACCGGAACCATTCCCGAACTCCGAAACGGGACTTTCCTTATATGAATCTTATTCTCCGGACCATTCCGGATCACCTCGTGATATCCCGGATCCCATCCGAGACTCCGAACAACATTCGGTCTCTTTCTCATAATACCATAACTACTCAAACAACGTCGAATCCTTAAGTGTGTCTCCCTACGGTTCGTGAATTATGCGGACATGATCGAGACACTTCTCCGAACAATAACCAATAGAGGAATCTGGAAATTCATATGGCTCCCACATATTTCTACGATTACTTTGCGATCGAATGAACCACTTACATACGATACCAATTTCCCTTTGTCTCACGATATGTTACTTATCCGAGGTTATGATCGTCGGTATCTCTGCATACCTAGTTCAACCTCGTTACTGATAAGTACTCTTTTCTCGTTCCCGTGATATGTGATCCCTTGTGACCAAGTCACATGCTTGCAAGCTAATTGGATGACATTTCACCGAGAGGGCCCAGAGAATATCTATCCGTCATGTGGATGGACAAATCCCACTCTTGATCCATGTGTTTCAACCAATACTTTCCGAACACTCAATGCCACCTTTATAGCCACCCTGTTACGGTGTGGTGTTTGATGATATCAAAGCATCCATCTGGTAAAGGTGATATGCATGATCTCATGGTCGAAGGAATTAGGTTACTATGTATCAGAAAGCATATAGCAATTGAACTATTGAAATGACTTGATCTTTATGCTACGCTTGTCTATAGGAGTATGTCCACCATATCATTCTCCTAACGATATGATCTTGTTGTTGATAACATCTCAATGTTCATGACAAAGAAACCACATCATCAATCAACCAACAAGCTAGTGAAGTATAGAGGCTATACTAGGGACTTCAAATTAAGTTTACAAATCACACAAGTATTAATGGTTTCCTTGTTAATACTATTATAGCATGAATGCAAACATTTATCATAAACACAAAGATATATAATAATAACTATATTTATTATTGCCTCTAGGGCATATCTCCAACAGTCTCCCACTTGCACTAGAGTCATCTAATCTAGATTACATGGTAATATACCGAACACCCATGGCAGTTTGGTGTTGGTCATGTTTTGCCCTCGGGAGAGGTTTAGTCAACGGATCCGCCACATTCAGATCTGTGTGTACTTTGCAAATCTTTATATCCCCATCCTGGATATGTTCTCGAATAGCGTGAAAACGCAGCTTGATATGCTTCAGCTTCTTGTGTGACCTTGGTTCTTGCGCATTGGCTATGGCGCCCATGTTATCACAGTAGATAGACATTGGGTCCAGCGCACTAGGAACCACACCCAGCTCTGTAATGAACTCTTTCATCCATATCGCTTCTTGTGAAGCCTCCGAAGCAGCCATGTATTCCGATTCAGTTGAAGATCTCGCCACAACGCTTTGCTTTGCACTCCTCCAGCTAACTGCTGCACCATTCAAAATAAATACGTATCCAGATTGTGATTTAGAATCATCCGGATCGGTGTTCCAACTAGCATCGGTGTAACCATTAACAACGAGCTGTTCATCACCTCCATAAGAAAGAACCATATCCTTAGTTCTTCTCAAGTACTTAAGGATGTTTTTGACCGCTGTCCAATGATCCACTCCTGGATCACTTTGATATCTGCTAGTTAGACTAACAGCATATGCGATGTCGGGTCTAGTACATAGCATGGCATACATTAGAGATCCTATGGCTGAGGCATAGGGAGTCTTACTCATCCTTTCTCTATCTTCTGCCGATGTCGGACTTTGAGTTTTACTCAAGGTCGTATTGGGCAACATGGGCAAGAACCCTTTCTTGCTTTCTTCCATTCCAAACTTCTTTAGAACTTTGTCCAAATATGTACTTTGTGACAATGATATTTGGCGTTTCGATCTATCTCTATAAATCGTTATGCCTAATATGTAAGCTGCTTCGCCAAGATCCTTCATTGAAAAACTATTATTCAAATATTCTTTGACACTATTAAGAAGGTCTACATCATTCCCAATCAATAATATGTCATCCACATATAGTATTAAGAACGCTACAGAGCTCCCACTCACTTTCTTGTAAATACAAGCTTCTCCATAAGTTTGTATAAAACCAAAACTTTTGATTACCTTATCAAAACGTTGATTCCAACTTCGGGATGCTTGCTTCAATCCATAGATGGACCGTTGAAGTTTGCATACCTTGTTAGCATCTTTAGGATCGACAAAACCTTTGGGTTGCATCATATACAATTCTTCATCAATGTCTCCATTGAGGAATGCTGTTTTGACATCCATCTGCCATATCTCATAATCATAATATGCAGCGATTGCTAACATAATCCTCACAGACTTTAGCTTCGCTACTGGTGAGAAAGTCTCATCGTAGTCAACTCCTTGAATTTGTCGAAACCCTTTTGCGACAAGTCGAGCTTTATAGACAGTAACATTACCATCAGCATCTGTTTTCTTCTTGAAAATCCATTTGTTCTCGACAGCCTTCCGGCCATCCGGTAAGTCCACCAAAGTCCATACTTGGTTTTCGTACATGGATCCAATCTCGGATTTCATGGCTTCTTGCCATTTATTGGAATCTGGGCTCATCATCGCTTCCTCATATGTCTCGGGATCATCGGTGTTGTCCACCAACATGACATTCATAACGGAATCATACCAATCTGGAGTGGTACGAGTTCTCGTTGACCTCCGAGGCTCTGTAGCAACCTCAACCGAAGTTTCATGATCACTATCATTAGCTTCCTCCCTCATTGGTGCAGGCACCACAGGAACTTCTTCCGGTGCTGCGCTACTCGCAATTTCGAGAGAAGGTTCGACAACCTCGTCGAGTTCTACTTTCCTTCCAGTCACTTCTTTCGAGAGAAATTCCTTCTCTAGAAAGGATCCATTCTTGGCAACAAAGATTTTGCCTTCGGATCTATGATAGAAGGTATACCCAATAGTTTCCTTCGGGTATCCTATGAAGACGCATTTTTCCGCTTTGGGTTCAAGCTTGTCCGGCTGTAACTTCTTTACATAGGCTTCGCACCCCCAAATTTTAAGGAACGACAATTTAGGTTTCTTCCCAAACCATAATTCATACGGTGTCGTTTCAACGGATTTAGATGGTGCCTTATTTAAAGTGAATGCGGCTGTTTCTAATGCTTAACCCCAAAATGATAGCGGTAAATTTGTAAGTGACATCATAGAACGAACCATATCTAAGAGAGTTCGATTACGACGTTCAGACACACCATTACGCTGTGGTGTTCCCGGCGGTGTCAACTGCGAAAGTATTCCACATTTCTTCAAATGCTCGCCAAACTCGTAACTTAGATATTCACCTCCACGATCAGAACGTAGAAATTTAATCTTCTTGTTACGTTGATTCTCTACCTCACTTTGAAACTCCTTAAACTTCTCGAAAGTTTCGGACTTATGTTTCATGAAATAGATATACCCATATCTACTCAAGTCATCCGTGAAGGTAAGAACATAACGATAACCACCGCGCGATGCTACACTCATTGGACCACACACATCGGTATGTATGATTTCCAATAAGTCCGTAGCTCGCTCCATCATACCAGAAAATGGAGTCTTAGTCATTTTACCCATCAGACATGCTTCGCATCTTTCAAGTGATTCAAAATCAAGTGATTCAAGAAGTCCATCGGAATGGAGTTTCTTCATACGCTTCACTCCAATGTGACCAAGACGACAGTGCCACATATAGGTTAAGTTATCGCTTGATTTCAAACGTTTAGCTTCAATGTTATTAATATGTGTATTTCCACTATCGAGATTCAATATGAATAGACCATCTATCAAAGGTGCATGTGCATAAAACATATTACTCATATAAATCGAACAACCATTATTCTCGGATTTAAACAAGTAACCGTCTCGCAATAAACAAGATCCCGATATAATGTTCATGCTCAACGCAGGCACCAAATAACAATTATTTAAGTATAAAACTAATCCCGATGGTAGATGAAGAGGTAGCGTGCCGACCGCGATCACATCAATAACATGTATATCAGATATACCTTTCTTCTTGATGTTGCCGTTCTTCAAATCCGCCAAGTACTTTGGGCAATTCCGCTTCCAGTGACCTTCTCCCTTGCAGTAAAAGCACTCAGTATCAGGCTTGGGTCCAGCCTTGGTCCTCTTCGTCAGCATGGTAGCTTTCTTACCACCCTTCTTGAAGTGTCCCTTCTGCTTAGACTTGCCTTTCTTGAATTTGGTGGTCTTATTGACCATCAACACTTGGTGCTCTTTCTTGATCTCCACTTCTGCAGATTTTAACATAGCAAATAGTTCTGGCAACTCTTTGTTCATGTTCTGCATGTTGTAGTTCATCACAAAGTTCTTGTAACTTGGTGGTAGTGATTGGAGGATGCGGTAAACTCCCAAAGTATTAGGAATCACTATACCCAAGCTTTGAAGTTTATTCGCGTGCCCAGACATTTTAAGCACATGCTCACTGACGGAGCTACCCTCTTCCATCTTGCAGTTAAAGAACTTTTCAGAAGCTTCATAACTTTCAATTGCCGCATGAGTCTCAAAAATTAATTTGAGATCCTCGACAATATCATATGGGTCTGACTCTTCAAACCTTTTCTGAAGCTCCGATTCTAAACCATACAAGATAGCACACTGAACTATGGAGTACTGATTCTTCCGAGCGAGGTAAACATTCTTTACTTCATCGGAAGCATCAGCTGCAGGTGGGTCACCTAGCGGTGCATCCAGCACATAGGTCAAATTACCAGCTGTGAGGACAATCCTCAAATTGCGGAACCAATCCGCGAAGTTGCTTCCATTGTTTTTCAACTTTTCTTTCTCTAGGAACGCATTAAAATTGATGGTAGGGGCTGCCATTGATCTACAACATATTTGCAATAGTTTAGACTAAGTTTATGACAAATTGAGTTCAAATTAATTAATGAAATTAAACTAGGTGAACTCCCACTCAAAACAACATCCCTCACATTGTTTTAGTGATCACACGAACCAAATCCACTACATCAACACCGATCATCACGAGAGCTGATATAGTTTTAATGGCGAACAATCATCATGTTCATCATATCTACTATATGATTCATGCTTTGCCTTTCGGCGATCCGTGTTCCTGAGGCCATGTCTGTACATGCTAGGCTCGTCAAGATCAAACCTTAGCTACCGCATAAGCAAATCTGGCTTGCTTACGTTGTATTCACCCGTGGAATCAAAGACACCCGATCATCACGTGGTGCTTCGAAGCAACAAGCTTTAGCAACGGTGCTAACTAAGGGCGAACACTTTAGAACTTGAAATTTATGTGCATGAGGGATCATCTTATAATGCTACCGTCGTCTACTAAGCAATACAAGATGCATAAAGGATTAACATCACATGCAATTCATAATATGTGATATGATATGGCCTTTCTTCTTTGTGCTTCCGATCTCCATCTTCAAGCACGAACATGATCTCCATCATCACCGGCATAGCATCAAGATCAATGACGCTTCTTCATGGTTGTCGTCCACCAGCTTCAACTATTACAACTATTTTGAATAGACACGCAGGTCTTAACAGAAATTAAAGACAACCATATGGCTCCTGCCGGTTGCCAACTTACAATAAGGAACATTGCATACATCAAATATAATCACAATCATGGCCATATCACATCACTGCACACCCCTGCAAAACAAAGTTAGACGCTTCTACTTTCTTTGCATATTTTACGTGGTTTGGGGCTTTCCATAAGTGTCGTTCTAACTTACGAACAATAACCACAACATTGATACTAGCATTGTTGATCACCCGTTGTAAATTGGATCTTTACTATGCTAGGAGAAACAGGCACCCGCAAAGCCACTTATGCAAAACGAGTTGCATGTCAAGCGTGGAGCAAGTCTCATGAACGATGTCATGTAAGGTTAGCCCGGGCCGCTTCATCCCAACATACCGCAAGATGCAAAGTACACAAAAAGCAATCTACAATAAAAGCATCAACGCCCACAATGACCATTGTGTTCTACTCGTGCAACAGATCTACATATAGACACGGCTCTGATACCACTGTAGGGGTTCGTAGCATGGAAAACAAAAATTTTCTATCGCATACAAACAAACAAGCCAAGATCTATCTACTAGATTGTAGCAACGAGTCGATGGAATAACTCACCCTCGAAGATTCCAAAGTGTTTAACGAGAGCAGATTCTCGTGGGTGATGTAGTCGTACTCTTTCCGATCTCAAGATCGCGTAGACGATCCTTCCGGCGCCACGTTCCGGCAGCGCTCCCGTAGTCGGTCACACGTTCGGTACTCGACGAAGACCTTCCTCTCCCTTGTTCCAGCAGGCAGCGGAGGTTGTAGTACTCTCCTCGTGATTCCGGCAGCACAACGGCGTGGTACCGGAGGTAGAGGGGAGATCCCGCAGGGCTTCGCCTTAAGCCGGTGCGAGTATGGTGGAGCTTATGAGAGAGGCTATTAGTGGTCTAGTAATTAGACACACCAATTAGAGGGCTCTAAACCAATTAGAAGGCTCTAAACCAAAATAGCTCTAAACCGGGGTTTAGATCTAGGGTTTAGTTTAGAGGGGTAGGAACTAGTGTGTCTAGAGAGGGGAGCCCTGCCCCTCCCTTTATAGGTGGGAGGGCCGGCGGCCAAGGGGAGGAGTTCCTCCCCAACTCGGCCTTGGGAGGTGCGCCGGCCAAGGGGAGGAACCCTCCTCCAACTCGGCCTCCACCTCTCCTCCTCTTTCTCCTCTTTCCGAAAACTGGCAGTTTGACCGAAAACTGGCAGTTTGACTTTTCCAATTAGGATTTGAATTAACCCTTTATTTCGGACAGCGAGAACACTTAGTACATGATGCAATCATTCCAACATGCAATGACACATTCATGTACCCTTCCCCCTCCGGAGTGCCGGACATTCCGGGACCTTCTAGAATGTTCCCGATGAAAACACCGGAACCATTCCCGAACTCCGAAACGGGACTTTCCTTATATGAATCTTATTCTCCGGACCATTCCGGATCACCTCGTGATATCCCGGATCCCATCCGAGACTCCGAACAACATTCGGTCTCTTTCTCATAATACCATAACTACTCAAACAACGTCGAATCCTTAAGTGTGTCTCCCTACGGTTCGTGAATTATGCGGACATGATCGAGACACTTCTCCGAACAATAACCAATAGAGGAATCTGGAAATTCATATGGCTCCCACATATTTCTACGATTACTTTGCGATCGAATGAACCACTTACATACGATACCAATTTCCCTTTGTCTCACGATATGTTACTTATCCGAGGTTATGATCGTCGGTATCTCTGCATACCTAGTTCAACCTCGTTACTGATAAGTACTCTTTTCTCGTTCCCGTGATATGTGATCCCTTGTGACCAAGTCACATGCTTGCAAGCTAATTGGATGACATTTCACCGAGAGGGCCCAGAGAATATCTATCCGTCATGTGGATGGACAAATCCCACTCTTGATCCATGTGTTTCAACCAATACTTTCCGAACACTCAATGCCACCTTTATAGCCACCCTGTTACGGTGTGGTGTTTGATGATATCAAAGCATCCATCTGGTAAAGGTGATATGCATGATCTCATGGTCGAAGGAATTAGGTTACTATGTATCAGAAAGCATATAGCAATTGAACTATTGAAATGACTTGATCTTTATGCTACGCTTGTCTATAGGAGTATGTCCACCATATCATTCTCCTAACGATATGATCTTGTTGTTGATAACATCTCAATGTTCATGACAAAGAAACCACATCATCAATCAACCAACAAGCTAGTGAAGTATAGAGGCTATACTAGGGACTTCAAATTAAGTTTACAAATCACACAAGTATTAATGGTTTCCTTGTTAATACTATTATAGCATGAATGCAAACATTTATCATAAACACAAAGATATATAATAATAACTATATTTATTATTGCCTCTAGGGCATATCTCCAACAAATGCCGTTTCATAATGCTACCGTCCCATTTTCCTAAAATACTAGACCACCTTACATAGACTATATCCCAACCGGGACATCTCAAACCTTTTTGTGCATCCTGGGTAAAAAGGACAAATGTCTGCCAAATCAGTAGGAAGTTGGTCCGGTTTGTACTACAGGTACATGATCTATCGCCCGTGATTTTTTTAAAAAAATCATTTTTAGACTCGCAATATGTGGTTTCTTCAGAGATCCAATGCAAGATTTAACGATGCTCGTCCCCTATCTTCATGCACGCCGGTTCGACCATAATTAGAAATTCACAAAATTCAAAACGAGCATAATAAATTCAAAAAAAATCCGAACAATGAAAATCCTTCGCGTGGTGTCATATTATGTGACATAGTTGAAAGGAAAAATACCAGACTTGGTATATTGATCATGTCTCGAAAAACCTTCACAAAATGACCTATCATGTTCGAGGTTTCATGGCTTTCGGTCCAAATGACCGATGCTATGTGCTGAATCACGGCATAGTTTGTGATGCTATGCCCATATTATGCATGCGTGTGGACATTGGTATGGAGAACAATGTTGCAGGAGGAAGTTTTTCTTTTTGTCACACGGAAAAGCCCTTTTCCATTTTCCGAACGCAAAAAACGGGTCGTTTTGTGAAGTAACCACCAAAATGCCGTTTCAGAATGCTACCGTACCATTTTCCTAAAATACTAGACCACCTTACATGGACTATCTCCCAACCGGGACATCTCAAACCTTTTCGTCCATCCCGGCTAAAAAGGAGAAATGTCTGCCGAATCGGTAGGAAGTGGGTCCAGTTTGTACTACAGGTACATGATCTATCGCCCGTGATTTTTTGAAAAAATCATTTTTAGACTCGCAATATGTGGTTTCTTCAGAGATCCAATGCAAGATCTAACGATGCTCATCCCCTATCTTCATGCACGCCGGTTCGACCATAGTTAGAAATTCAGAAAATTCAAAATGGGCATAATAAATTCAAAAAAAAATCCAAACAATGAAAATCCTTCGCGTGGTGTAATATTATGTGACATAGTTGAAAGGAAAAACACCAGACTTGGTATATTGATCATATCTCGAAAAAACCTTCACAAAATGACCTATCATGTTCGAGGTTTCATAGCTTTCGGTCCAAATGAACAATGTTATGTGCTGAATCACGGCATAGTTTGTGATGCTGTGCCCATATTATGCATGCATGTGGACATTGGTATGGAGAACAATGTTGCAGGAGGAAGTTTTCCTTTTTGTCGCACGGAAAAGCCCTTTTCCATTTTTCGAACGCAAAAAACGGGTCGTTTTATGAAGTAACCACCAAAATGCCGTTTCAGAATGCTACCGTCCCATTTTCCTAAAATACTAGAACACCTTACATGGACTATCTACCAACCGGGACATCTCAAACCTTTTCGTCCATCCCGGGTAAAAAGGACAAATGTTTGCCGAATCGGTAGGAAGTGGGTCCGGTTTGTACTACAGGTACATGATCTATCGCCCGTGATTTTTTGTAAAAATCATTTTTAGACTCGCCATATGTGGTTTCTTCAGAGATCCAATGCAAGATCTAACGATACTCGTCCCCTATCTTCATACACGCCGGTTCGACCATAGTTAGAAATTCAGAAAATTCAAAACGGGCATAATAAATTCAAAAAAAATCCGAACAATGAAAATCCTTCGCGTGGTGTCATATTATATGACATAGTTGAAAGGAAAAATACCAGACTTGGTATATTGATCATGTCTCGAAAAAACCTTCACAAAATGACCTATCATGTTCGAGGTTTCATGGCTTTCGGTCCAAATGACCGATGTTATGTGCTGAATCACGGCATAGTTTGTGATGTTGTGCCCATATTATGCATGCATGTGGACATCGGTATGGAGAACAATATTGCAGGAGGAAGTTTTCCTTTTTGTCGCACGGAAAACCCCTTTTCCATTTTCCGAGCGCAAAAAACGGGTCGTTTTGTGATGTAACCACCAAAATACCGTTTCAGAATGCTGCCGTCCCATTTTCCTAAAATACTAGACCACCTTACATGGACTATATCCCAACCGGGACATCTCAAACCTTTTCGTCCATCCCGGATAAAAAAGGACAAATGTCTGCCGAATCGGTAGGAAGTGGGTCCGGTTTGTACTACAGGTACATGATCTATCGCCCGTGATTTTTTGTAAAAATCATTTTTAGACTCGCCATATGTGGTTTCTTTATAGATCCAATGCAAGATCTAACGATGCTCGTCCCCTATCTTCATGCACGCCGGTTCGACCATAGTTAGAAATTCAGAAAATTCAAAACGGGCATAATAAATTAAAAAAAATCCGAACAATGAAAATCCTTCACGTGGTGTCATATTATGTGACATAGTTGAAAGGAAAAATACCAGACTTTGTATATTGATCATGTCTCGAAAAAACCTTCACAAAATGACCTATCATGTTCGAGGTTTCATGGCTTTCGGTCCAAGTGACCGATGTTATGTGCTGAATCACGGCATAGTTTGTGATGTTGTGCCCATATTATGCATGCATGTGGACATTGGTATGGAGAACAATGTTGCAGGAGAAAGTTTTCCTTTTTATCGCACAGGAAAGCCCTTTTCCATTTTCCGAGCGCAAAAAACGTGTCGTTTTGTGAAGTAACCACCAAAATGCCGTTTCAGAATGCTACCGTCCCATTTTCCTAAAATACTATACCACCTTACATGGACTATCTCCCAACCGGGACATCTCAAACCTTTTCGTCCATCTCGGATAAAAAGGACAAATATCTGCCGAATCGGTAGGAAGTGGGTCCGGTTTGTACTACAGGTACATGATCTATCGCCCGTGATTTTTTGAAAAAATCATTTTTAGACTCGCAATATGTGGTTTCTTCAGAGATCCAATGCAAGTTCTAACGATGCTCGTCTCCTATCTTCATGCACGCCGGTTCGACCATAGTTAGAAATTCAGAAAATTCAAAACGGGCATAATAAATTCAAAAAAAATCCGAACAATGAAAATCCTTCACGTGGTGTCATATTATGTGACATAGTTGAAAGGAAAAATACCATACTTGGTATATTTATCATGTCTCGAAAAAACCTTCACAAAATGACCTATCATGTTCGAGGTTTCATGGCTTTCGGTTCAAATGGCCGATATTATGTGCTGAATCACGGCATAGTTTGTGATGCTGTGCCCATATTATGCATACATGTGGACATTGGTATGGACAACAATGTTGCAGGAGGAAGTTTTCCTTTTTGTCGCACGGAAAAGCCCTTTTCCATTTTCCGAGCGCAAAAACGGGTCGTTTTGTGAAGTAACCACCAAAATTCCATTTCAGAATGTTACCGTCCCATTTTCCTAAAATACTATACCACCTTACATGGACTATATCCCAACCGGGACATCTCAAACCTTTTCGTCCATCTCGGGTAAAAAGGACAAATGTCTGCCGAATCGGTAGGAAGTGGGTCCGGTTTGTACTACAGGTACATGATCTATCGCCCGTGATTTTTTGAAAAAATCATTTTTAGACTCGCAATATGTGGTTTCTTCAGAGATCCAATACAAGTTCTAACGATGCTCGTCCCCTATCTTCATGCACGCCGGTTCGACCATAGTTAGAAATTCAGAAAATTCAAAACGGGCATAATAAATTCAAAAAAAATCCGAACAATGAAAATCCTTCGCGTGGTGTCATATTATGTGACATAGTTGAAAGGAAAAATACCATACTTGGTATATTGATCACGTCTCGAAAAAACCTTCACAAAATGACCTATCATGTTCGAGGTTTCTTGGCTTTCGGTCCAAATGACCGATATTATGTGCTGAATCACGGCATAGTTTGTGATGCTGTGCCCATATTATGCATGCATGTGGAAATTGGTATGGAGAACAATGTTGCAGGAGGAAGTTTTCCTTTTTGTCGCACGGAAAAGCCCTTTTCCATTTTCCGAGCGCAAAAAACGGGTCGTTTTGTGAAGTAACCACCAAAATGCCATTTCAGAATGCTACCGTCCCATTTTCCTAAAATACTAGACCACCTTACATGGACTATCTCCCAACCGGGACATCTCAAACCTTTTCGTCCATCTCGGGTAAAAAGGACAAATGTCTGCCGAATCGATAGGAAGTGGGTCCGGTTTGTACTACAGGTACATGACCTATCGCCCGTGATTTTTTGAAAAAATAATTTTTAGACTCGCAATATGTGGTTTCTTCAGAGATCGAATGCAAGTTCTAATGATGCTCGTCCTCTATCTTTATGCACGCCGGTTCGACCATAGTTAGAAATTCAGAAAATTCAAAACGAGCATAATAAATTAAAAAAAGATCCGAACAATGAAAATCCTTTGCGTGGTGTCATATTATGTGACATTGTTGAAAGGAAAAATACCATACTTGGTATATTGATCATGTCTCGAAAAAACCTTCACAAAATGACCTATCATGTTCGAGGTTTCATGGCTTTCGGTCCAAATGACCGATGTTATGTGCTGAATCACGACATAGTTTGTGATGCTGTGCCCATATTATGCATGCATGTGGACATTGGTATGTAGAACAATGTTGCAGGAGGAAGTTTTCCTTTTTGTCGCACGGAAAATCCCTTTTCCATTTTCCGAGCGCAAAAAACGGGTCGTTTTATGAAGTAACCACCAAAATGCCGTTTCAGAATGCTACCGTCCCATTTTCCTAAAATACTAGACCACCTTACATGGACTATCTCCCAACCGGGACATCTCAAACCTTTTCGTCCATCCCAGATAAAAAGGACAAATGTCTGCCGAATCGGTAGGAAGTGGGTCCGGTTTGTACTACACGTACATGATCTATCGCCCATGATTTTTTGAAAAAATCATTTTTAGACTCGCAATATGTGGTTTCTTCAGAGATCCAATGAAGTTCTAAATGAGCCATTTTTCTTCCCGGCATTTCTCCCGCCATTTCTTCCCGCCAGTTCTTCCCTTCAGTTATCTTCCTGCCATTTCTCACTATATATATGTAGGGTTGGCCTCCATTGTCATTGCACATCTCTAGACTCATATCTGCAATCGCATCACTCTTTTCCATGACTTCCACCGTAGCACTAACTCCCAGGGAGGCGGAGGCGCTTTGCGCCTCGAACTACCCCTGCCCGGCGGGCTACTGTGTCCCCGTCGGCTGGTTGCTGAGCGCCGGAGGCGTGCCGGTTCCTCCTGTCCCTCTAGGTGTGGCGTGTCGGATGGCCATCACGAACCACTACTACTTCGAGCTCACGCCGGAGCAGCGGAGGAATCCCAGATGGCATCCCGACTATTTCCCGACTTGGGAAGCCTTCTTCGTGGATCGGCGTGAGAGGGCGCTCGCCAGGCACGAGGAGGATGGCCCACCTCCTCTGAACTTCAACGAGGTCGGCCGTCGGTTGTGGTGGCGCGGTCGGACTCTCCAGAGCGTCATGGCCTAAGACACGGCCGCCGACTCTAGCCCCCGCCTGCGCTACCCTCAAGTCCAGCCCACTCGTACTCAGCCTTCAAGGTTCAACTACGGTGACCCCGACGACGACAATGACGACTACAGTGGCCAGTATTACAGGTGTAGGCAGGAGCATGACTGAATCACTCCAACATTGCAAAACAAGTTTGGCCGATTGTGGCTTAATCTGGCCATGTATCTTAATTTCCAGTTCTTCTATGTAACTTTGTGTTAGTTGCGTTATGTACTTTACTTCCAGTTCTATCCTAATAAAATTTTCTTGCCGCCCATTATTTCCCGTCCTTTTTCCCGCCCCTTAATATATAAAAAATATAAGTTAATTCAAATCCAAATTAAAACACAGAAAATGGTTTTGAATTATTTATTCAAATCCAGACACTTTTTATGTTTAAAGTTTTTCTAAATTCCAAATTAATATTCAAAAAATATAAGTTAATTCATTTTTAATTTTAAATGGTTCATAGTTTAAATGGTTACATTAATTATTTTAAAAACAGAAAATGGTTTTGAATTAGTTATTCAAATTCAAACACTTTTTATGTTTAAAGTTTTTCTAAATTCCAAATAAATATTCAAAAAATATAAGTTAATTAATTTTTAATTTTAAATGGTTCATAGTTTAAATGGTTACATTAATTATTTTTTAAAAATAGAAAATAGTTTTGAATTATTTATTCAAATCCAGACACTTTTTATGTTTAAAGTTTTTCTAAATTCCAAATTAATATTCAAAAAATATAAGTTAATTCATTTTTAATTTTAAATAGTTCATAGTTTAAATGGTTACATTAATTATTTTTAAAAACAGAAAATGGTTTTGAATTGGTTATTCAAATTCAAACACTTTTTATGTTTAAAGTTTTTCTAAATTCCAAATTAATATTCAAAAAATATAAATTAATTTATTTTTAATTTTAAATGGTTCATATTTTAAATGGTTACATTAATTATTTTTTAAAAATAGAAAATGGTTTTGAATTAGTTATTCAAATTCAAACACTTTTTATGTTTAAAGTTTTTCTAAATTCCAAATTAATATTCAAAAAATATAAGTTAATTCATTTTTAATTTTAAATGGTTCATAGTTTAAATGGTTACATTAATTATTTTTAAAAACAGTAAATGGTTTTGAATTAGCTATTCAAATTCAAACACTTTTTATGTTTAAAGTTTTTCTAAATTCCAAAGTAATTATCATTTAAAAAACATTACAAATTTAAACCCCAAAATAAAAAATAAGGCGGGAAAAGAGAGAAAATTCCTAAAAAAAATTGATAACAAGGTCATATATCCCTGTTGGAGCCACCAACCGGGACTAAAGACCCCCTGCGCACGCCCCTTGGTCTGCTGAAAAAATTGGAGTATACGTCCCGGTTGGTGGCTTCAACCGGGACGTATGACCCTTTAGTCCCGGTTGGAGCTACCAACCGGGACAAAATGCCCTTCCTTTATAACTTGCACGCCTGTTCTTCTTCTTCTTCCCCATCTCACTTCTCTGCAACCCGAAGCGCTGCACAGGTACAACAGGGGAGACGCCGCCGCCACGATCCCCCGAATGCCGGCAGGCTGCCCGCCGTCGTCGTCAGCGCCGCCGCCTGCGCCCGTGGAGCCGCGCGTCACGAAGTGCCGCCGCCTGTCCCCGCGCCTCGCCGGAGAGGAGCTCCGCGCCGCCTATCCCCGGCCGCGCCTCTGACCTCGCTGATCCCTCCACCGGCATCACGGTGAGCCACTGGTCCTCAAGGACCCTTCCTCTTCCTCCATGTCCCTCTGTAGCTTGCTACCACCATAGCTCACCGTCTGCCGCCGCCATTCATCGTCATCGCCGGTGCTCCGGTGACCATTTCAAGGTGGCGCCGCCTCTATTAGGTCTGCCCTGGTTCGAACAAGATAGGTTTCATAGCCTCGCATCGCCTCTGTCGCCGTCCCGCGCTACCGTCTGGCCGTTCCCTCCGGCGCCGCCCGCGTGGCGCCAGCGTGGCTTGCCCGCGTGGACCAGGCCCACCCGTCAATGGCAGTGTGTAACCCCTGCCCTGGTGAAAAACACCCAACGGCCTCCTCTGTCCCACTTTGCTCACGTGGCTGCCTATGTGGCACAGGGCCCATCAGTTAGTTGCTGTGGGTATAGTGTGCCTGGGTGTATTAAATAATTCCAGACTTATTTATTTTCAAAAATTGTTTTGAATATTGAAAATTCAATAACTTTTAATCTATAAGTCAGAAAAATATGAATAATATATCAAAATGTTCAGAAAAATGAAACCTAGCTATCTAAGCTATAATCATGCATTATTCAACAACTTAAATGACAAGTTTAATTAGAAGAAAAAATCCACCCCTCTCATGTGTTCCGGAGTTTCTCCGAGTTAGGGTTTTCACCCCTCGGAACCCCGATTAATTGTAGACCATGCTTTAGGGTTACATTTCAATGCAATTCAACTTGTCATATCATCATACTTGCTTGAGCATTGCATCGATGACATGTGTTGATTGTTTCCCTTTCTTTCAGGTGTTTGGTTCTTCCCGGTAGAATACGATATCGAGATCGAGATCGAAGACAGAGATCAACACCGTCGAAGCTCGAAGACAAATACTTGACCAACTGTAATCAAGTCAAGTACAAGGATCCTACAGCTCTGCTTTCGGCTATCAACAGGCAAAGGCAAGCATAGCCCTACCATGATATAATCCTATGATTTCGAAAGCATTTTAATTCTTGCCATGATGCATACAATTCTACTGTGGTCTTTTATCGATAGATAGAGTGTCCTATATATTATCATATTTTGTATTTGTATATGTATATGTATATGTATATGTATATGTATATGTATATGTATATGTATATGTATATGTATATGTATATGTATATGTATATGTATATGTATTTGTATTTGTATTTGTATATGTATATGTATATTATCATATTTTGTATTTGTATATGATATTAGTTGTCATAGACCCTATTTGAATCGATGTTGCACCTAGGGTTAGCCGGTGTGTCCTCGCCAGGGCATCCCGAACCCGAGGGTTGATTGATTGCTGCCTTTATTTCCGGTATTGGTTCTTCGCTTTATACACGACGCGCCTGATGTAATAAATTGTTTTATAATTCCAGAAAATGATTAAATATTGTAAAATTCGTATCTTATTATTTATAAGTCAGAAAAATACAAATAATATATCAAAATGTTCAGAAAAATGAGTTCTACCTTTTTAAGCTATAATCATGCATTGCTAATCAACTTTAATGACAAGTTTAATTATAGAACTAAATCAACCCCTCTCATGTGTTTCCGGAGTTTCCCGAGTTAGGGTTTTCAACCCTCGGAAGCCCGTTTAAATTGCCGAGCAAGTTTTAGGGTTTAATTTCAATGCAATTCAACTTGTCATATCATCATCCTTGTTTGAGCATTCGGCCTATCCCTCCTCCCCGACAGCCACAGCGCCTCCGTCTCCGTCCATCGCCACGCGCTCCAGCCGCCCCTTCCCTTTTAGTGTGTATGTATATATTGTGTATGTATATATATAGTGTGTATGTATATATTAGGGTTTCTCTAAATTAGGGTTTATCCATTTTGACTTATCCGTTTTTCCACCTATGCAGAAAATATGGACCCACACGTTAGAGACGAATAAAAGGAAGAGTTGATCCAATGTGTGATCCGCGGGGTAGAAAATTTAGATGTATCGACGTTTCTGAACAACTCCGGTGAGGGTGATCCTCTTTTTGCCGGAATAGACGACTTGTTTGAGGTTGAAGGTGTTGTCTTCCACGAGGGAGAAGGCGATGCCTTGTGTAATCGAGAAGACGACCGCTCTGGCGAGGTGCATGTAATATAATTAATTCATTAATTAATCATCTGCTATCTATGTAGAAATAGTAACGGCGATCTTTCTTCTTTTAGCCCTCCGGATCGAACAAATCTACTGAAAAGAGCGGACGAGGCCCAACCAAAAAGTTGGAAGACCATGAGAGGTTCAGGATCGAAGATATCGCTGAAGACGGCAAACCGACGGCTCCCGAAGTTGTCGCAATCAAATTTGTGGCACAATGCGGAGTAATCATTAGGGACTTAATCCCGATCACCATTCAAAATTGGAATAGGCCTGCTGATGCGGAAGAAGAGGGAACATGTTTGTTTGTCCCTAACAAGGCCAAAGATTTACTGTGGAAGAGGCTCATGGTTAATTTCAAACTACCGAAGATAGAGCTGGATCCAAATGCGGAGGATCCAGTTGAGGACGCCTTAGAACATGGGAGATCCATGGAGGCTAAGGTCAGGGAGTGGGCTATGAAGAAGATGGCCCAGTGTTTCACCAACTGGAAGAAAAGATTGCACCTTGACTATGTCGTGAAAGAGAAGACTCCAGATTTCAAGAAGATTCAGTTTGAGAAGATAAAACCATTCTGGGCTGAGTTTGTAAAGTACAAGACATCAGAAAAAGCTAAGAAAATGTCTGCAACGAATAAGCTAAATGCTGCTAACAAGAAGTATCACCATACTATGGGGCAAGGTGGCTACAGGGTTGGCATTCCTAAGTGGGAGAAACTTGAGAATGAACTGCGTGCTAAAAAGATCACCCCAGAGATAGACGATTGGGTAGAACGTGCAAGGAATTGGTTTTACGGGCATGGGGGCACGTTGGACTCGAAAGGGATGTGTATGTATAACATACGACATAAAGAAGACCCCTTGCCAATCGAGAGGATGAGAAAAGCAGTAAAGGCTATTAAAGATGGGGACTTCATTCCCGATAGAGAGAATGATGAGCTCACACTCGCCCTTGGAAATAAGGAACATGATGGACGAACACGAGGCACAAGAGGCTCCCAACCATGGAGGACTGGGTTTCCCGAAGAGAGGAATAAATATCCTGATAGAAGCCGTCAGAGGAGAAAGGACAGGGTGGAAGTTGAAGCAGATATTCAGAAAGAGCGAATGCGTATAATTGAAGAACGAATAAAGCAACAACAAGATGAAATTAACGCACTTAAAGAGCAAAGTACTACCGGCCCATCTCAGCAGCACACTGCATTCGATGCTACCAGCCTATCGAATAATCGAAAAAGCAGTGTGGCTTCCACCGAGGTCCCGGGTGATGACAATGGCGATGACGATGGTGCACCGACGATGGCTCCTGTTGGCTACCCAGTGGATGATATCAGAGAGATGACACACTTCGAGCTACATGTCAAAGTTGTGAACATATCAATGAAGGTGGCGGTCGGCTATGCCTTACCAATTGGACCCACACCAACTTACCACTGTCGACCGACTCCAAAGGGCTACGCTGTTGTCGGGGTGGATGAAATCATGCCCACCTTTGAAGTTTTGGATCTTCACTACCCTGCAGGTGAAGGGGATGTGACTATACTGGGAGACGCAACAAACGTCACCATTCTATGGCCGAAGGAATGTATCGTGCTTCGAAATCACACGCCAAGGACATCTTCGCCGCTGCCTCACCCGTCTCCAGCGAGGTCGTTGCCGCGGCGGCAGCCGGCTTCGTCGCCTCACCCGGCTCCGTCGCCTCTCAAATCTCCGGCGCAGCCATCGCCGGCGCCTCAGGATAAAAAGCGT
This sequence comes from Avena sativa, assembly GCA_916181665.1. Lineage (NCBI taxonomy): Eukaryota > Viridiplantae > Streptophyta > Magnoliopsida > Poales > Poaceae > Avena > Avena sativa. Next base: position 384,038,425 of record OV702280.1, on the reverse strand, counting down.
AAGCGTACCGCTACTCTGCGTCGTGGTAAGCGATCGCCGAAACGTAAACAAGAGCCTCTTCCAAAAGTACCAAAGGTTCCTCCCAAGAGAGCTTATGACTGTACCGAAGAGGAGACTGCGGTGATCGTTGATACGGAAACGACAGCGTTTTTCTCTAAGCTGAGGCGGCCGAAAGAGCCAGAGTTCCCCAGCACCAAAGAAGAAAAAGCCAAAGTGTTGAAAATGCTAAAGACTCTTCATCAACCCGAGCCAAAGCTATCATCAGACTATGAGCATTCTATTCTCAAGTCACATGCGGCACAAAAAGCCTCGAAGAGCAGTACTGATGCAAGCGAGAAATCTGTTGCCCAGCTCGGAGAACAAGCAAAACAGTCTTGCGCCCCTCTCAAGGTGATTTCCCAAACCAATGTGGGGTCGAGCAAATATGGGGCCGAAGAGCAGTATGATCTAGAGGTAGTTGCATAATACGGAGAAGCTGCCGCTTCTCAAGGTATGAGTATTGCCTAGTACTTATCCCAGTTAGAGTACTTCCCCGTGAGTGAAGTAGCATACAAATACCAATACGGCAAACCTCTCGTCAAACCTGAGGATGTAAATATTCTTCCAACAAAAATGCGAAGATTGCATAACTGGTACATGCATGCCACATAGGCTGGGGCTAACTGGATAGTGCTGAGGGTTACAAAAAAGCATCATGGGAAATAAAAGGATGACATGATATCCATTGAATTTGAGGAACTATTTCAATTATTCAATCAAGACGCCTTGGACAAATCGATCATCAGTGCCTATTGTCTGTAAGTACTAATTCTGTAATTAATTTAGTCTCCAGCTATCTCACCTTGTTTATTGCATGTATATAATCATAATGTAATATGCAGAATGAAGATTCTCGAATGCAGCAGAGGACAAATCTATGACATTGGCTTCATTGACCCATATTGGGTTCATGAAGCTAATCTCAAAACAAGCCCCCAGGATACGGAGGATAATATAGTACACGCGTTAAGGTTTCAAGAAACCAGAAGGGAAATACATTTTCCTTACAACTTCGAGTGAGTGTTATTGTCTTCTATACACTTTCTATTTTGCTTACTCGATGTTAAGTATATAATTGATTAGTTATGCATTCGCAGCTTCCACTATATTATGTTAATCATTCAACTTGACAAAGGGCATGTACTAGTCATGGACTCGAAACATAAACCCCTTGAGCAGTGGAAGGACATGCAGATGCTTCTCCAGCGGTAATTCTAATCATTACGACACTATATCGGCAACGTTCATGAATTTTATGATATCAAGTAATTAATAACTTATTTTATTTGTTTTCTTCGCCGGGCAACGCTTGGAAACGGTTCACCAACAAGTCTAGGGGTGTTTGGAAAGCGGATCTTACATTTGAAGCACTAGATGTAAGCACCACTAGCTATATCCGCGCATCTCTTTGATTCTAGTTTTGATACAGTTATTGAAGGGAATATGCCCGAGAGGCAATAATAAAGTGGTTATTATCATATTCCTTATTTATGATAAATGTTTATTGTACATGCTATAATTGTATTAATACGGAAACGTTAATACATGTGTGTTTAATAAACAAACAGAAAGTTCCTTGTTATGCCTCTCTCATAAACTAGCTCGTTGATTAACAAGATGATCAAGGTTTCCTGATCATGGACATTGGATGTTGTTAATAACGGGATCACAACATTAGTGTAATGATGTGATGAACATTCATCCGAAGTATAGCATTACGATCAAAGTCATTGAGTTTATATTGCTATAACAACTTACGAAGTGATCCTAATCCTTAGACCATGAGATCATGTCAATCACTAACACCGGAAGAGTTTCTTGATAACATCAAACGTCACACCGTAACAGGGTGATTATAAAGATGGATTCAGAACTAATAAAGTGTTATGTTGAGGCCCATGGATCGAGAGTGGAATTTGTTCATCCCGATAACGGATAGATATGCTCTGGGCCCTCTCGGTGATATCACATTGATTAGCTTGCAAGCAAGTGATTTGATCACTAGAATGTTATATCACGGGAACGAGAAAAGAGTACATGTCGGTAACGAGATCAAACTAGGTATGGAGATACCGATGATCGAATCTCGGACGTGTAATATATCGCGAAACAAAAGGATTAAGATACTAGCGTAAAATGTTCCGACGATCACAAGAAAGTCATCGTTGAATGTGTGGGAGTCAGTATGGGTCTCCAGATCCCGCTTCTGATTATTGATCCGAGAGGGGTCTCGATCATGTCCGCATTATTCACGAACCGTAGGGTGACACACTTAAGAGACACCGACATCCAATTGGAGCAAAAGTTTCATGCCGAAAGAATAAACAAGCGCGGTAATTTATTTCACTAGATACCGAAACAGGTTTTCGGGTGAAATTGCATAAAGTGGTTATGCATGTGAAATGGAATTCTAGCAAGGGGTTATTTGTGAATGTTTGTCATTAAAGTAATTGACAAAATTCTGAATAAAATAAAAGAGTTTTATTTAATGAGAGTTTGCATTAAATTTGGTGGAAATTTAATGGGAATTTGAGTGGACTTTTGAGTGGGGGGAATTTAAAGGGCATTTTGTGAGTGGAGTGTACACCCACATGAATGAAGGAGGGGAGGGGGCAGCCCCCATGGCCGGCGGACACCCCTTGGGTGCCCCCCTCCTCCTATAAAAGGAGCCCCCCCTCCTCACTTGTCTCACACACCTCCTCGTGAAGGATCTCTCTCCCCCTCTAGAATTTATCCCCCATGGTCTCGGACTAGCGAGATACATGTTCCCGGTGGCTTTTCGGCAAGAAAGAGTTGTGCTTCCGCTGCATCGCTGGAGCGAGGAGGCGGAGGTTGCTCGGTGCCTCGAACGTGTGTGCGAGCACGGATGCGCTGCTGTTTTGCGGCGCTAGGACTTCCTCTCGATCTTGAGATCGACAAGAGATCGTCTACATCAACCACGAGTTTGGACTCGTTAAGCTTTGTCGGTCTTCAAGGGTATGTTCTCTACGGATATACATCCGCCCGTTGTTTGTATCTAGTAGATAGATCTTGGTACATAGTCGTTCACATCGTAGGAATTTTTTTGTTTTCTATGCTGCGAACCCTACAGTGGTATCAGAGCCGGATCTATGCGTAGATGCTTTGCACGGGTAGTACACATATGAGTATGTGGGCGATGATGATCATTTTATTGCTTCTTAGTTGTACTTTGGATATTGGTGGCATAGTGGGATGAAGCGGCCCGGACAAACTTTACATGTCCTCGCACATGAGACATGTTCCACGCTTGACATGCAACTAGTTTTGCATAAGTGGCTAGCGGGTGTCTGTCTCTCCTACTATAGTCAATATCTAATTTGCAACGAGTTGTCAACAATTTGGTTATCCTCGTTGTGGTTCATGTTCGTAGGTAAGAACGGTTCTATCTTCGAAAGCCCTAAGCCACGTAAAATTTGCAATGGATAAATTAGAGGCGTCTAGTTTAGATTGTTGCTGGGCTAGTGTTATGATATGGTGATGTTGTAAGTAGAAGTATGAGACGATACTCTTACAACATACATAACGTGTAAACTCCATAGACCTTGGATTTACACATAAAGGTATGATAGTGATCATATCACGGTGCACATGATAGAGATCATATGCGAGAACCATATCATTCCACTAATAAACATGTGATGTTTGATAGCATCTTATATTGATTGTTTGGCGTTTTATTAGCATAATAAGATGATCCCTCATTTAGATATCAAGATAAAAATGTGTTCTTCCTTAAGTATGCACCGACAATGTTTCGTCGCTTCAAGACATCACGTGATGATCGGGTGTACTTGAATCCACGAGCATATCTCGGGTGTAAGGCAGTTACACACGCGAATACTAAGGTTCTTACTTGGCGAGCCTAGCATGTACAGACATGGCCTCGGAACACGGACCGAAAGGTTAAGCATGAGTCATATGTTTTGATATGATGACCATATGGATGCTCTCCTTTGAAGCTACACCGACTCACGTGATGATCGGACTTGGTGTAGTGGATTTGGTTCATGTAATCACCAAAAAGGCACGAGGGATGTCGTTTTTGAGTGGGAGTTCATTTCTAATTTGGATTAGTAGAACTCAATTTATCATAAATTAAATCAAAGTGAATTTGCATAATTTGCTGTAGTCATTGGCATTCGTTCACCACCTTATGCATAGTTGTAATTGAGATAATAGAACTATAGAATTCTGGATATATACTTTACGAACTGGTATCGTATTGTGTTGAGTGTCAATCTAAAGTTTAAAGTCCTATTGCAAACTTTCAGCAAAATTCTATTTACTCTGTGAAATTTAATAATTGGTATTAAATCGAGAGTAACAATTCCAGTGTTAGTATCTTAAGTATCATGTTTGCCTCCATGATTCTTGATTGTTTTAATATCAAGTTTATCTAGGAGCTGAAAGAATTGTTTCAGAAACCATCATGTGTGGCAGATATAACGATATCTGAAATAATGTTTTGGTTGCAATATGATAGAGTATAATATATGTTCTCATATTGGATGAGAATTTACAAAGGTTGGAGATGCTAGACATCCTAATCATCCAAAAAGGGTTTTGGAAAGTAATGTTATACTCACGATTCGCCTTTATAAGCTACAGTAGCTTGATCATAAAAGTCGTCATGATAAGGATGAATGGAAGATGTATGTAAAATGTTTACTACACTAAAAGATTACTAAAGAATGGATTTTGAAAGAATACCGATCATTTTGATGATGGTGATCTACTTCAAAGTGCAAGTCCAAAGGTATTATTATTTGAATATACACGCTTTGGACTATGTGTCATGTATATGGCGCCACTTTTGATGTTGATAGATTCTTTTAAAAAGGAAAAGGAAATGCTGAAAGAGAATCTATAAAATATATTTGGCAGAAAAGAAAAGATTGGAAATATCCGATTTAGGTATATGGATGATATACATGTTATGGTTGTATTCTTTGCTTGTTAAACAATGTGGTTCTTGGGTATTGGATACCGAATTGGTTGGTATGAAATTTCATACAAAACAACGCAATTCATGAACCACAATGGCCTAAGTAACTAGCAAGAGAATATGTGATGATGTTCATCGAAAACAAACAAACCGTTGTTTGTATTTCTCGTTGACATCAAATCTTGACTTCAAGATTTTTTTTAATAATTGTTATTTGAATCAGGTATTATGAGAACAAAGGTTGTTCAAATAATTACCGTATTCCATATAAGATGGATGATTTACAAATCTAGTTGGAGAAATCACATCCATAAAACCTAATGCTAAAATGTCGCAAGACAAATGATTGAAAGATCACTTACGAAGTGACATCGCTGTTTAAATTATATTGGAAAGAAAACATAAAGAATCTCCATATTCATGGATTTTTGGAGTCTTTGATTTGATCAAGTGACGCTTGTGAGACTTTCCACGTGATAATTAAAACTTCGTTCAAAGGCCAAAGAAGAACGAATGACTAAATTGTTGGAATTTATACATATCGATGTATGTAGTCCATTATGTGTAGTCGTAAGCGATGGGTTTCAACTTCATATACTTTCTCCGGAAATTTGAGTGAATATTCACTTAATGAGAAAGAAGTGTGAAATATTTGAAAATGTTCAAAGACTTTCAAGATGAAGTGAAAATCATTGTAACAAGAAAATAAATGGTTTATGATTTTATCATAAGGGATTTGTTTGAGTTACAAGTGTAACAAGAAAATAAATGAATTATTATTTTATCATAAAGGGATTTATTCGAGTTACAAGTTTAGCAAAACACCTAGATTTACATATCCCGAAACACCATAGGAATATGGAGTGTTTGAGATTTGTAATGAAACCTTGTTTGACATGGTTGGATCAAAGGTGTTATTGATAAAACTGCCATTATGTTTTAAAAAGATTAAAGCTTTAGAGACTTCCGCTTTTTACACTGAAAAGAGCTCCATCTTGATCCGTTGAAATGACACCATATGAGTTATGGTTTGGGGTAAAACCCAAGTTGTCATTTCTTAAATTTTGGTATGCTAAACATAAGTAAGATGTTTACAACCAAAGTCAGATGAGCATGTCTTTGTAGGTTATTTCGAATAACAATTGGTTATTCCTCCATAACACCGAGGACAAAAGGGTATGTCGCTTGAAACGTGAAGTTTCTTGAAGAAGGAATTTTTCATAAATGTTAAGTGGGAGGACAATAGAACTTTGATAAGGTTAACGAACCTTAGCTATATGTGCTGAGTTGCGCAGCGCCGGAAAATGTTCCGGAGGCTGCCATAATGCTCATAGCTTATGTGCCTCAAAGGTTGTGGTCACGGAGATCTAAGTTCTTATTGAACCAAGTCGGTCGGATAAACAATCAAATACTAAGATTTGAGAGTAAATCATTATTGTTTGACAATGATGAACCGACTATATGCAAAGAAGCGATGATGGGCCCTGGCTCCGTCAAATGGCTTGAAGCCATAAAATCTGTGATAGTTCCATACACGAGAAATCAAGTTTTGAACTTGGAAGACCCTCCGAAAAGGTGTAAAAACCTATCGGTCGTATTTGGATCTATAAAGAAACAGACATGGATGTTTCACATCTATGAAATAGTCGACATGTCGTAAAGTATTTTACGACAATGTTCAAGGAGTTGACTATGACAAGATTTGATTTTTCATAGCGATATTTAGTCTGGACGGATTAAAGTAGCAACCACTACATATAATCTGTTATATGGTAGATGAATAAACAAAACAAAGTTCTTCTAATAGAATGGTTACCTAGGACGTGTACATGACACGATCCAAAGGGTTTTGTTAATTAAAAGGATGCTAAAAAGGGCATGCAAACTTCAATGGTTGAAGTAAGCATCGCGGAGTTGGAATCTTCACCGTGATGAAAAGGAGTTTTCATCAAGAGACGATGAAGATGCTTGCATTTGCAAGAAATTAAGTGGGAGCGCTGAGACATATTTCTAATACATTATGTGGAACACATCTTGTTGATTAGAAATAATGTATTATTTATTGACAAAGGTTAAAGAATTTCATTTCGATGAAATACTTAGGCAAAACCCGAATATTTAGCGTGAATGTCTATAGTGGATAGACTATGACGCTAATATGGTTGTGCCAAACGTACATATATGAGATATTGAAGGAGTTCAATATAGAAACGACAAGAAACGGTTCTTGTTGCATGGAAAGGAATTGAATCAAGATTCAAGTGTATCGACACTTGATAAGTGAAACAAGATTCAAGTGCTTTGACACTTGATGAGTAAAATCACAAGAATGTCTTGATCAATCATACCATGATATGTACACATCCAGATATGTCCTATGCTCTAAGTGTTATGAGCATATACCAGAATGAATCATAAAATGATCATTGGACGATAGTGAGGATATTCTTATGATATTTTGGAAGAACTAAGAATATATTTGTGTAGAGGTGACAAACAATTACAAATAGTTCATTGTAAAGCGTTACATTGATACTAGTTTTGTCACAAGATACAAATTAAGTTTATCTCAATTTAAACTATGGGTGGCACAATGTAATGGAAAGGAGATTCCATGATGGATTTGGAAGAGTTCCAAAGTTAAGACATTGTGACGGATACTACAACAAAAGGCTAAGTATATGACTGCTATAGTAGCAGCAAAGGAGGGAATTTGTGTCAAGAAGTTTGTTATCAAACTAAGGTGTGGTTCGCAACGGGCTAACACTAAAGATATATTGTATGACAATAGTATCGACGTGTTTTAACCCCAAGGAACTAAAGGTCTCACCGAAAGACCAAATTTATACAATGCCATCTCATTGGAGAATGAGTGATGCGTGAAGACGCAAAGACATGCAAATACACACGGACCTGAAAGCGTCAGATCCGTAGATTATGTTAACCACTTGCAATTGCGTATATGGAACACCAGAAAGCCATAGGTGTTCAATACGCAAAGTTCTCAAACTAGATTATTGTCTCTAGTGCAAGTGGGAGACTGAAGGGAATATGCCCGAGAGGCAATAATAAAGTGGTTATTATCGTATTCCTTATTTATGATAAATGTTTATTGTACATGCTATAATTGTATTAATACGGAAACGTTAATACATGTGTGTTTAATAAACAAACAGAAAGTTCCTTGTTATGCCTCTCTCATAAACTAGCTCGTTGATTAACAAGATGATCAAGGTTTCCTGATCATGGACATTGGATGTTGTTAATAACGGGATCACAACATTAGTGTAATGATGTGATGAACATTCATCCGAAGTATAGCATTACGATCAAAGTCATTGAGTTTATATTGCTATAACAACTTACGAAGTGATCCTAATCCTTAGACCATGAGATCATGTCAATCACTAACACCGGAAGAGTTTCTTGATAACATCAAACGTCACACCGTAACAGGGTGATTATAAAGATGGATTCAGAACTAATAAAGTGTTATGTTGAGGCCCATGGATCGAGAGTGGAATTTGTTCATCCCGATGATGGATAGATATTCTCTGGGCCCTCTCGGTGATATCACATTGATTAGCTTGCAAGCAAGTGATTTGATCACTAGAATGTTATATCACGGGAACGAGAAAAGAGTACATGTCGGTAACGAGATCAAACTAGGTATGGAGATACCGATGATCGAATCTCGTACATGTAATATATCGCGAAACAAAAGGATTAAGATACTAGCGTAAAAGGTTCCGACGATCACAAGAAAGTCATCGTTGAATGTGTGGGAGTCAGTATGGGTCTCCAGATCCCGCTTCTGATTATTGATCCGAGAGGGGTCTCGATCATGTCCGCATTATTCACGAACCGTAGGGTGACACACTTAAGAGACACCGACATCCAATTGGAGCAAAAGTTTCATGCCGAAAGAATAAACAAGCGCAGGAATTTATTTCACTAGATACCGAAACAGGTTTTCGGGTGAAATTGCATAAAGTGGTTATGCATGTGAAATGGAATTCTAGCAAGGGGTTATTTGTGAATGTTTGTCATTAAAGTAATTGAAAAAATTCTGAATAAAATAAAAGAGTTTTATTTAATGAGAGTTTGCATTAAATTTGGTGGAAATTTAATGGGAATTTGAGTGGACTTTTGAGTGGGGGGAATTTAAAGGGCATTTTGTGAGTGGAGTGTCCACCCACATGAATGAAGGAGGGGAGGGGGCAGCCCCCATGGCCGGCGGCCACCCCTTGGGTGCCCCCCTCCTCCTATAAAAGGAGCCCCCCCTCCTCACTTGTCTCACACACCTCCTCGTGAAGGATCTCTCTCCCCCTCTAGAATTTATCCCCCATGGTCTCGGACTAGCGAGATACATGTTCCCGGTGGCTTTTCGGCAAGAAAGAGTTGTGCTTCCGCTGCATCGCTGGAGCAAGGAGGCGGAGGTTGCTCGGTGCCTCGAACGTGTGTGCGAGCACGGATGCGCTGCTGTTTTGCGGCGCTAGGACTTTCTCTCGATCTTGAGATCGGCAAGAGATCGTCTACATCAACCACGAGTTTGGACTCGTTAAGCTTTATCGGTCTTCAAGGGTATGTTCTCTACGGATATACATCCGCCCATTGTTTGTATCTAGTAGATAGATCTTGGTACATAGTCGTTCCCATCGTAGGAAATTTTTTGTTTTCTATGCTGCGAACCCTACAGTTATTATCATGCTTGATTATTATTTTGATTGAACTATGTTCTCGTAAAGTGCCTGACACAGGGACCAGGTAACAATCTATGTGGATACTATGTTTGTGAGTTCATCCGGCAGACGTGCGATAAGAAGGGCGGAAATTTAGAGCAACTCCACGTACGCAAACAATTTCTATAGTTTTTAATTACAATCAAATTGTGTTTAGTTTCATTCATATAGGCTGACTCCTTTTTTAAATAAGATCGAACATCTACGGGACGGTCTTCTGCCAAAGGATCGCGTACGAGCAATTCAGGAGGAATTGGCGGGATTCTTGGATGGAGAAGTCCTAAACCCAAAAGGGGAATACTATTCCGCTGTGTATAGACAATAGGGATTGTAAAAAGAGCAACTTTTGTATGTAGTGCATGAACTCGATCCGTGTATCGAATGTAATATTGTCATGATGATCTTGTGTAATATAATGGTCCCTTCATTAATGAGTGCAAAACACTAAATAAACAATAAAACAACCTAAATGAATTCTCTACCGCGGCACAAAAAGTGGCGAAAATGCTATCGCGGTAACAAAATGTGCCAAAATGAATTCTCTGCCGCGGCAGAGAAATATGCCAAATCTCTGCCGCAGCAGAAGGTTATTTGTCCCGGTTCATGTTACGAACCGGGACAGTTGCTCCACCCCCCTCGCCCTCTGACGCCGCCACGTGTACCCCCATTTGTCTCGGTTGGTGGGGCAACCGGGACTAAAGGTTGGGGCTTTAGTCCCGATTGCCCCGTCCCGGTTGGGTAACCGGGACTAATGCCCCTTACCAACCGGGACTAATGGGGCGTTTTGCACTAGTGGATGTAGGAGCGCTTCGTTGGGAACCCCAAGAGCAAGGTGTGAAGCAGCACAGCAGCAAGTTTTCCCTCAATAAGAAACCGAGGTTATTGAACCAGTAGGAGGAAGGAAACGTCACACAGGTGTTGCAAGCAACACGGAGACCAGCGCAACACAAACTCAAGACTTTGCCCTAACGAATCAGTGAGGTTGTCAAGCTCACCGGTTTGCTATAAAAAAGGATTAAACGTATGGTGTGAAAGGTAATAGTGGTTTGCAACAAGTAATAGGTAACATGGGAAGATGTATCTGTTGGAATTATGCCCTAGAGGCAATAATAAAGATGTTATTATTATAATTCTTGTTCATGATAAAGTTTATATTCCATGCTAGAATTGTATTAAGCGGAAACTTTGATACTTGTGTGGTTTATGAACAACACTGTGTCCCTAGTACGCCTCTATGGACTAGCTCATTGATTAATGATGGTTAAGGTTTCCTAACCATAGACATGAGTTGTCGATTAATAATGAGATCGTGTCATTGGGAGAATGATATGATAGACAGACCCAAATCAAGCAGAGCAATTAGATCGTGTCATCGTGTTCATCTTTGCGAAGCTTTTTCTTATGTCAAATATTGTATTCCTTAGACCATGAGATAATGCAACTCCCTGGTATCGGAAGAAAGCTTTGAGGTCATCAAACGTCATCCTATGAGTTTGTGATCATAAAGGTGTCTCTCGGGTGATCGGAAAGTACTTGTTGGGTTGTATGTATCAAGATGGGATTTGTCCCTCCCAAGTCGGAGAGATATACTTCGGGCCCACTCGGTAATCGATATCAACACTGCTTGCAAGCACGTGGTTAAGGGGTTAATCACAAAGTGATATCGGATTACGGAACGAGTAAAGTACTTGCTGTGAACGAGATTGAACTAGGTATGCTGATACCGACGATCGAATCTCGGGCAAGTAAAATATCGCGCAACGAAGGGAATATATATGGGATTAATTGAATCCTGGCATCGTGGTTCATCCGATATGATCATCGATGAATATGTGGGAGTCAATATGGGTTTCCAGATCCCGCTGTTGATTATTCATAGAAGATCATGTCTGCATATTCTCGAACCCATAGGGTCACACACTTAACGTGTCTTGACGCTAGGATAGAATGGATAATTGGTTTATGAGTTTTTGTTCGGAGTCTCGGATGAGATCCAGGACATCACGAGAGGTTCCGGAATGGTCCGGAGAATAGGATTCATATAAGGGAAAGCAGTTTTTGGATTTCAGAATTGTTTCGGAATGTTCGGTTTTGTACCGGAAGGTTCTACAAGCTTCCGGAGTGGGACCAACGTGGCCCCACTTGTCGGGAGGGGGCATGGGCCTACAAGGGAGTGCCCTGGCTGCATTGGGCCAGGGGCACAAAGCCCCATAGGCCCAGCCGGCCAAGCCCTAGGGGTAACCCTAGGGAGAGCTTCTAGAAGGGGGGAAACTTGCCGCCCACTCCACCCCATGTGGCCACCGGCCCTAGGGTTTGGAGGAGGGGCAAGGGCATCCATCCAGCCCTCTATATAAAGAGGGCAGGGGCGCACCCTCCCCCCACACCTCCTCAAACCCTAGTCGCGTAGTTGCTGCCCTCCTCTCTCTCTCTCTCTCTCTCTCTCTCTCTCTCTCTCTCTCTCTCTCTCTCTCTCCCGACTACACGTAGGCGAAGCCCTGCCGCGGAAACTCTCCACCTTTGCACCACGCCGTCGTGTTGTAGATCCAATCTATCTCTCCATCCCACTTTCTGGACCGAGGAAGTAGGAGACGTAGAGGTGTCGTACGTGTGCATCTCTCGGAGGCGTCGCCACTTGCGGCGTTGGATCGGATCGCGAGGAGGAGAAGGCTAGTATGACTACATCAACCATGTTCCGTTGAACGTTCCGCTGTGCGATTTCTTCAAGGGTATGAAGATCTCATCTATTCCCCCTCGTTGTTTGCATCTCCTAGATTAGATCTTGGTTTCCCCGTTCGTATCCGTAGAATTTTTTTGATTTACTATGCTGCGAAACCCTTCAGTGGTATCAGAGCTAGATCTATGCGTAGATGTGTTTCACGAGTAGAATGCAACATGTTTGTTGTGGGCGTTGATGTTTTCTGTTGCAAGCCTTTTGTTGTGTACTTCTTATGGCGCGGGATAGTGAGATCGAAGCGGTCCAGGCCAACTTTACGCGACCTCGTTCGCGAGACCGGCTCCGCACTTGACGTGTGGCTTGTTCCACACATGCGGCTGGTGGATGGCGGTTTCTCTCACTATAGTTATCATGGGATTTACACCGGATATTGGCAACCATAATATCACCGTTGTGGCTTTCCATAGGTAAGAATCGTTCTTAGCTTGCTACTCCCATAAGCCACGTAAAACATGCAACAACAAAGTAGAGACGTCTAACTTGTTTTTGCAGGGAGTGTTTCTGTGATATGGTATGGCCCAAGATGTGATGTGTATGTTGTATGCAATGATCATGTTTTTTAATATTTCACGACTTGCATGTCGATGAGTACACAACCGGCAGGAGCCATATGGTTGTCTTTATAATTGTGTATGACCTGTGTGTCAACTTCTTATACGCCATGTAATAGCTTTACTTTATCGCTAAGTAGTTAGCAATAGTTGTAGTTGCTATTCGTGGTGGAGGCAATCATGGTGGAGTGATGGAGATCATGCTGACACGCACAAGATGGAGATCATTGCGCAAAGATTGGCTATACCATGTCACATAAAATTATATGCATGTGATGTTTATCCTTTTATGTATCTTATTATGCTTAGATCGCGACGGTAGCATTATAAGATGATTCCTCACTTAAAAATCAAGATAAAATTGTGTTCTCCCCATGTATGCACCGTTGCGGAAGTTCGTCGTGTTCAAGCATCACGTGATGATCGGGTGCTATAAACTCTACGTTCACATACAACGGGTGCAAGCCAGTTTTGCACACGCGGAAATACTTGGGTTTGACTTGACGAGCCTAGCATGTACAGACATGGCCTCGGAACACACAAACCGAAAGGTTAAGCATGAGTCATATGAATGATATGATCGACACTTTGTTGTCCACCATTGAAACCACATCTCTTCTCGTGAATATCAGATTAGGTGTGGTGAATTTGGATCGTGTTCACTAAACAACTTGAGGGATGTTGAATTTAGTGGGAGTTCATCTAGTAATATGATTAAGTTGAACTAGTTATCATGAACATAGTCTAAATTGTACTTGCAAATTTTGTAGATCAAATGGCTAAGTCCAACTTCAACTTCAATGTTTTTGCTGAGAAAGAAAAGCTTAAGAACAATGGGTCTAACTTCACCAACTGGTTCCGCAATCTGAGAATCATTCTCTCCGGCGGACAAAAGGACTATGTCCTTGAGAAAGCGCTAGGTGACGCCCCTGCTGTAGATGCGCCGGCTGATGAGAAAGCTGTTTATTAGTCCCGCAAAGATGATTATGGTGTGATTAAGAGCACCATGTTGTTTGCTATGGAATCGGACCTTCAAAATCGTTTTGAAGATTTCCCCGGGCCCTTTGAGATCCTTGAGGAACTGAAAACTATGTTTCAGACTCAGGCCCGTTCTGAGAGATATGAGATCTCTGAGAAATTCTTTAACTGCAAGATGGAGGAAGGGAGTTCCATTAGTGAGCACGTCATTAAGATGTCGGGCTACACTCAACGCCTTGAGCAACTGGACTGCAAGATTCCAGAGGAGCTCAAGATTGACAGAGTTCTGCAATCACTCCCTCCTAGCTACAAAGGTTTTGTAGTTACTCATAATCAGATTGGTTCCACTGATACGATCACTGATCTCTTCGCTAAGCTGAAAGCTGCGGAGGTGGACATCAAGAAAGATAATCATGTGTTGATGGTCAACAAGCCCCCCAGCTTTAAGAAAGGTAAGGGTGCAAATAAGCCCTTCAAGAAGGGCAGCGGCAAGCGTGTTGCCCCTGCAGAGAAGAAGCTCAAGTCTAGACCTAAGCCAGACACTGAGTGCTTCTATTGCAAGGAAAAGGGTCACTAGAAGCGCAACTGTCCGAAGTACTTAGCGGACAAGAAGGCTGGCACCATCAAAGGTATATTTGATATACATGTTATTGATGTTTTCCTTACTAGCCCTCGTTGTAGTGCCTGGGTATTTGATACTGGTTCAGTTGCTAATATTTGTAACTCAAAACAGGAGCTACGGAATAGACGGCGGCTAGCGAGGGATGAGGTGACGATGCGCGTTGGCAACGGATCAAGAGTTGATGTGATGGCCGTCGGCACGCTCTCCTTAGTTTTACCTTTGGGATTAGTTTTAAACCTCAATAAATGTTATTATGTGCCTCCGTTGAGCATGAACATCATATCTGGATCGTGTTTATTGCAAGACGGTTATTCATTTAAATCGGAGAATAATGGTTGTTCTATTTATATGAGTAACATCTTTTATGGTCATGCACATGCTATGAATGGTTTATTTCTTTTGAATCTCGAAAGCAATGAAACACACATCCATAACATTGAGGCTAAGAGATGCAAGGTAGATAGTGATAATACGACTTATTTGTGGCACTGTTGTCTAGGTCATATTGGTGTAAAACGCATAAAGAAACTCCATTCTGATGGACTTTTGGAGTCTCTTGATTTTGAATCATTTGACACGTGCGAGCCGTGACTCATGGGAAAGATGATCAAAACCCCGTTCTCTGGAATAATGGAGCGAGCAACAGACTTGTTGGAAATCATACATACCGATTTATGCAGACCAATGAGTGTTTCGACGCGCGGTGGTTATCGCTATTTTCTCACTTTTACTGATGACGATATGGGTATATCTATTTAATGAAACATAAATCTGAAACATTTGAAAAGTTCAAAGAATTTCAGAACGAAGTGGAAAACCATTGTAACAGGAAAATTAAATTTCTACGATCCGATCGTGGAGGTGAATATTTGAGTTATGATTTTCTCATGCATCTTAAAGCAAGCGGAATCGTTTCGCAACTCACGACACCCGGAAAACCACAGCGCAATGGTGTGTCTGAACGCCGGAATCGAATTCTATTAGATATGGTGCGGTCAATGATGTCTCTTACAGATTTGCCGTTATCATTTTGGGGTTATGTATTAGAAACCTCTGCATTCACTTTAAATAGGGCACCATCTAAATCCATTGAGACGACACCGTATGAACTGTGGTTTGGTGCTAAACCTGAGTTGTCGTTTCTTAAAGTTTGGGGATGCGAGGCTTACGTCAAGAAGTTGATGCCGGACAAGCTCGAACCCAAACGGAGAAATGCGTCTTCATAGGATACCCCAAGGAAACGATTGGGTATACCTTCTATCACAGATCCGAAGGCAAAGTGTTTGTCGCAACGAACGGATCCTTTCTTGAGAAGGTGTTTCTCTCGAAAGAAGTGAGTGGGAGGAAAGTATACCTAGACGAGGTTGTTGAACCTTCTCTTGAGTTGGAGAGTAGCGCAGCACCTGAAATTGTTCCAATGCCGTCTGCACCAACAATAGATGAAGTTAATGACAAGGATCATGAAGCTTCGGACGATGCTACTACTGAACGTCGCAGGTCGACAAGGTCGCGTGCCCCTCTTGAGTGGTACGGCAACCCTGTCTTAACTGTCTTGTTAGTAGACAACAGTGAACCTGTGAACTATGAGGAAGCAATGATGAGCCCAGACTCTGAGAAATGGCTAGAAGCCATGAAATCCGAATTGGGATCCATGAGCGAAAACCAAGTATGGACTTTGGTGGACCCTCCTAGAGACCGAAAGGCCATTGAGTGCAAATGGATTTTCAAGAAGAAAACGAACGCGGATGGTAATGTTACTGTCTATAAAGCACGGCTTGTCGCGAAAGGTTTTCGACAAGTTCAAGGTGTTGACTACGATGAGACTTTTTCTCCCGTAGAGATGTTTAAGTCCATTCGGATTTTATTAGCAATTGCTGCATTTCATGATTATGAAATATGGCAGATGGATGTCAAGACTGTGTTCCTCAATGGCAACATTGATGAAGAGTTGTATATGATGCAACCCGAAGGTTTTGTCGATCCTAAGGATGCTGATAAGGTGTGCAAACTTCAACGTTCCATTTATGGACTGAAGCAAGCATCTCGGAGTTGGAACCTTCGTTTTGATCAAGTGATCAAGAGCTTTGGATTTGATCCAAATTGCTACGAAGCTTGTATCTACAAGAAAGTGAGTGGGAGCTCAGTGACATTCCTAGTACTATATGTGGATGACATATTGATTATTGGAAATGACATTGACATGCTTAACGATGTGAAGAGTTATTTGAATAAATGTTTTTCAATGAAATACCTAGGGGAAGCTGCTTATATATTGGGCATCAAAATCTATAGAGATAGACAAAGACGCCTGATAGCTTTAAGCCAAAGTACATACCTAGACAAAGTTCTGAAAAGGTTTAGAATGGATAAGGCAAAGAAAGGTTCAGTGCCTATGTTGTCAGTTAAGATATTGAGCAAGGCTCAGTGTCCAGCTACGGTAAACGATAGAGAAGCTATGAGCAAAGTGCCTTATGCCTCGGCCATAGGTTTTATCATGTATGCCATGCTGTGTATTAGACCGGATGTGTCCAATGCTCTTAGTTTGACGAGCAGATACCAAAATGATCCAGGAGTGGAACACTGGACAGCCGTGAAGAACATCCTAAAGTACTTAAATAGGACTAAAGAAATGTTCTTAGTCTATGGAGGTGATGAACAGCTCGTCGTAAAGGGTTACATCGATGCTAGTTTCGACACCGACAAGGATGATTCTAAATCTCATACAGGATACGTTTATATTTTGAATGGAGGAGCTGTGAGCTGAAGAAGCTACAAGCAAAGCGTGATCGTGGGATCTACAGTAGAAGCGGAATACATGGCTGCTGCAGAAGCGTCAAGTGAAGGGGTTTGGATCAGGAAATTCATCACTGAGCTTGGTGTGGTTCCAAGTGCCTTGGACCCACTGGAGATATTGTGTGACAACACTGGCGCCATAGCACTGGCTAAGGAACCAAGATATCATCCAAAGACCAAGCATATCAACCACAAGTTTCATATAATCCGAGATTATATAACAGATGGAGATCTGAAGATTAGCAAAGTACATACATATCTGAATGTCGCAGATCCATTGACTAAACCTCTTCCACGAGCAAAACATGATCAGCACCTTAGTGCCATGGGTGTTAGATTGTTGCCAGATGTAAACTAGATTATTGACTCTAGTGCAAGTGGGAGACTGTTGGAATTATTCCCTAGAGGCAATAATAAAGATGTTATTATTATAATTCTTGTTCATGATAAAGTTTATATTCCATGCTAGAATTGTATTAAGCGGAAACTTTAATACTTGTGTGGTTTGTGAACAACACCGTGTCCCTAGTACACCTCTATGGACTAGCTCATTGATTAATGATGGTTAAGGTTTCCTAACCATAGACATGAGTTGTCGATTAATAATGAGATCATATCATTGGGAGAATGATATGATGGACAGACCCAAATTAAGCGGAGCAACTAGATCGTGTCATCGTGTTCATCTTTGCGAAGCTTTTCTTATGTCAAATATTGTATTCCTTAGACCATGAGATAATGCAACTCCCTGGTATCGGAAGAAAGCTTTGAGGTCATCAAACGTCATCCTATGAAAGGGTGGTCATAAAGGTGTCTCTCAGGTGATCGGAAAGTGCCTGTTGGGTTGTATGTATCGAGATGGGATTTGTCCCTCCCAAGTCGGAGAGATATACTTCGGGCCCACTCGGTAATCGATATCAACACCGCTTGCAAGCACTTGGTTAAGGAGTTAATCACAAAGTGATATCGGATTACGGAACGAGTAAAGTACTTGCTGTGAACGAGATTGAACTAGGTATGCCGGTACCGACGATCGAATCTCGGGCAAGTAAAATATCGCGCGATGAAGGGAATATATATATGGGATTGATTGAATCCTGGCATCGTGGTTCATCCGATATGATCATCGATGAGTATGTGGGAGTCAATATGGGTTTCGAGACCCCGTTGTTGATTATTGATAGAAGAGCATGTCTGCATATTCTCAAACCCGCAGGGTCACACACTTAACGTGTCTCGACGCTAGGATAGAATGGATAATTGGTTTATGAGTTTTTGTTCGGAGTCTCGGATGGGATCCAGGACATCACGAGAGGTTCCGGAATGGTCCGGAGAATAAGATTCATATAAGGCAAAGCAGTTTTTGTAGTTCGGAATTGTTTCAGATTGTTCGGTATTGTATCGGAAGCTTCTAGAACCTTCCAGAGTGGGACCAACGTGGCCCCACTTGTCGGGAGGGGGCGTGGGCCTACGAGGGAGTGCCCTGGCCGCATTGGGCCAGGGGCACAAGGCCCCATAGGCCCAGCCGGCCAAGCCCTAGGGGAAACCCTAGGGAGAGCTTCTAGAAGGAGGGGGGAAACTTGCCCCCCACTCCTACCTCCTTGTCCGCCGGCCCTAGGCTTGGATGAGGGGCAAGGGGAAGCCGACCACCCCTCTATATAAAGAGGGCTGGGGGCGCACCCTCCCCACACACCTCCTCAAGCCTTAGCCGCCCTGCTGCCCTCCTCTCTCTCTCCCTCCCGACTGCGCGTAGGCGAAGCCCTACCACAGAAACTCTCCACCGTTTGCACCACGCCGTCGTGTTGTAGATCCAACCTATCTCTCCACCCCACTTGCTAGACAGAGGAAGAAGGAGACGTCGAGGTGCCGTATGTGTGCATCTCTCGGAGGCATCGCCACTTGCGGTGTTGGATCGGATCAGATCGCGAGGAGGAGAAGCGAGTAGGACTACATCAACCACGTTCCATCGAACGTTCCGCTGTGCGAATCTTGAAGGGTATGAAGATCTCATCTATCCCCCCTCGTTGTTTGCATCTCCTAGATTAGATCTTGGCTTTCCCGTTCGCATCCGTAGATTTTTTTTGATTTACTATGCTGCGAAACCCTTCAACAAGCTCCTTCTTTATTTCACACCGGTGACATCCATAGACAAAAGAGCATGATATCAACTGAGTACAAAGTACAAGTGCAATGTTGAAAATGTTCCCCATGATAGCATGGTTCTGCTAATTCCAACATATAAGTGCAATCATATACAACATAGACGACACAATGGTTCAAGTTTATTAGGGGCAAAGAATATAAAGTGTGCCATCAAGTTTGTGAGGGCTTTAACCACTAAGTTTTCACATAACAAAATAGTTTTTAATTGGAAGATAGCTGAAAAACAAGAATATACTTGGAATGGTGTAACACACCATGCAAAGGAGTTTATAGTGGACACTTTGGAATAACTAGGTTTCTTGGGAGTTGGAAGCATGAGTAGAGCTTACTCATACAAGTGGAGGCTAGAAAGAGACTGGGAGCAACCAACTAAGAGAGCAATAATGGCCATAATCATGCAGAGCGACAAAACATTACTAATCAAAGCATAGAGTGGTACTACAAGTCTAGGACTAAATGATCATGGAGGCTATGGTGACTTGTCATAATTATAACATGGTGTGAGCATGTGCCAAGTCAACCCAAACAAAGCATCAAAGGAGAATACCACAATACTATGCTTTTGTATGCTAAAACAACGCATTATTTCTTCAAGGCACACTAAGCAATCCCAATTGTTTGGAAACAAACATGCTACAGCAATAATCACTAAGCATAAGGTCAAAACAACACCTATCATGTCAAGCTAAAGTCTAAGTCACAGTCAATGCAAGCTCCTCTTGCACTTTCAAGCAGGAACTTCCTACTCCTTTCCAACACCAATTTGACTTATTTGAAACAAAACAGCGAGAACAGGGGTCCAAACTACTTTATTCAAGCAAACTAAACAAGCTAAGCACAGCAAATGAAAACTAAGACGCTCCAAGAATAACACAATTGTGCATGAAACAATAAAAACAAAGTGTCTAGACATACTTGAGCTTTTTATTGATGAAGAAGGGGATGCCCAAGCCTTGGGCATCCCCAAGCTTTGACGCTTGTACCTCTTGGATATTTCTTGGGGTGACACCGGGGTGGCATCCCCAAGCTTGAGATTTTGTCCATTCTTCATCTCATTACATCATTCTCTCTCTACACCTGAAATTTTTCTTCATACAAAACTTCACACAATCTTCATTAGCAACATTAGTGTATTCAAAAGATAATAGACCTTTAGGCAAAACTTTGGAACAGCAAGAATTTTCACTAAAAACACAAGCTACTGTAGCAACTCCTTCAAAAAGCTCAATTTCCCAAAAGAGAACTAAAAAAGGAATCAATAAGAAGCAAATGCAAATAATGGCAGAAATCTGTCAAAACATACCAGCATGTAGAAACCGATTTTTTTGAAAATCTTCTGTTGCTCAAATCAAAAAGTGTTGAACTACCGAAAGTTGTCTAACATACTGGGGGATTTATTCGTAAATGTTCAGCTCAATCCGAGTTACAAGTACTCCTCACAAATTTTTATGGTGGAGGACAGAAATCTGTTTTGGGACATGAACTCCCCAAATCTTACTTCCCTCTTATTAGGGGTCATTTTTGGCACAAAAAGCAAACAAAAAGGATAAGGAGAGGTCATTACTGAAGTAATAACTCCCAAGACTCAAGGAAACTCTTGGGTTATCTCCCAACAAGTGATTTTTTCTTTAACGCCTTTAAGTTAGGCACAAGAAGCAAGAAGAATCAAGTATTTTCAAATGAAGAAGCATTAACATCAAACCTTGCTTTCAAAGGAGGAGCAAAAAGTAACCTCTCTCTCTCTTAGGTAAGTGTTCAATACCTTTCTTGAATGGAAAATGATATTTAATGGTGCCTTTTTCATATCAATGATGGCATCAACAGTTCTAAGAAAAGGTCTTCCCAAAGTAATAGGACAAGAAGCATTGTATTCAACATCCAAAACATAGAAATCCACAGGGACATAAGCATTGTTAACCATAATGAGAACATCATTAATACTCCCCATGAGTTTCTTTTTAGCATTATCATTGAGTGGGACATCCAAATAACAATCTTCCAAAGGTGGCAAATCAAGCATTTCAAAAATCCTCCTAGGCATAATAGAGATGCTAGAACCAAGATCACATGAAGCTTTGAGATCAAAGTCATTCACTTGCATATTAATAATGGGTTCCCAAGTATCTTCTACTTTCCTAGGAATAGAAGCTTTGTGTTTTAACTTCTCTTCCTTAATCTTAACAAGAGGATCTGTAATGTGTTTGGTGAAAGCAACATGCATATCACTAGCATCGGGACTTCCAGCAAGATTTTGCAAGAACATAATCACTTCAGAAATATTGCAACCATCTATGTCAAAATCAAACTTAGCATCACTAGTAGTAGTCTCAATAGGCTTAGGAATTGTAGGAGGAGGAATAGGGATTTCTTGTGGTTTAGTGGTGATGGTGCACATACTATTGTTTCTATCAATTGCAGCTTCCCTTTCCCACTTAGCATGAAGTTGAGCTAACAGTCTAGCATTTTCATCAATAGTAACTTGTATGGCATGAGTGGCGGCAAAGGTACTTTCCATGGTTTCAAGTTTAGCAGCCATTTTATTAATCAAGGAGGACTGAGCTTCAGACAAACAGGATATGTTCTTCTCAACACTCAAAAATTTTGACTGTAAAGTAGGAATTTCTCTATTTAGATTCTCAAGCTGATGACTAATATTTTTCAAGATAATAGATTGTTCTTCCATAGTTTTAGTGAATATCTTGTTTTGCTCATATTGCATCTGCATAAAGTTCTTAGTGGATCTTTCAATTTCTAGAATCCCGTCTTCACTAGGCATTTCAGACCTACCATGATAAGTATTTCCATTAGGAGGATAAGGCCTATAATTACCATAAGTATTGTTGCCAAAATTGTTGTTGCTAATGAAGTTCACATCAACTTGCTCTTCTTGAGCAACCAAATAGGCTAAGGGAACACTATTAGGATCTAGAGGAGCTTTCCCATTAACAAGCATAGCCATAATAACATCAATCTTATCACTCAAAGAGGAGGTTTCTTCAACAGAATTTACCTTCTTACCATGTGGAGCTCTCTTAGTGTGCCATTCAGAGTAGTTAACCATCATATTATCAAGGATCTTTGTTGCGGCACCCAAAGTGAGGCCCATAAAGGTACCTCCAGTAGCTGAATCCAACAGGTTTCTTGAGGAGAAGTTCAAACCTGCATTAAAAGTCTGGATAATCATCCAAGCAGCGAGTCCATGAGTGGGGCAATTCTTAACCAACGATTTCATTCTTTCCCAAGCTTGAGCAACATGTTCATTATCAAGTTGTTTAAATTTCATAGTGTCACTTCTCATAGATATAATCTTAGCAGGAGGGTAGTACTTTCCAATAAAAGCATCTTTGCACTTAGTCCAAGAATCAATACTATTTCTAGGCAAGGATAGCAACCATTCTTTAGCTTTTCCTCTCAAGAAAAAAGGAAAAAAGCTTGAGCTTAATAATATCTCCATATACATCCTTATACTTCTGCATCTCACAAAGTTCAACAAAGTTATTGAGATGGGCAGCAACATCATCTGAACTAGCACCAGAAAATTGCTCTCTTATCACAAGATTTAGTAAAGCAGGCTTAATTTTATAAAAGGTAGCATCGGGAGCAGGTGGAGCGACACGAGTGCTAAGGAAATCATTGTTGTTGGTGCTAGTGAAGTCACACAACTTGGTGTTCTCAGCAGAGTTCATTTTGGCAAAGGTGGGCAAGCCAAAAACAGCAGCAGCAGCTAGAGCGGGAACTAATTTTTGTGTGTTTTTGAATAGGAAAGCAAACCAAACCAAAATAGACTATTTTTTTGAGTTTTTGAAAAGAGGATAACAAAACCAAACAAAAGAAATTAAGCAAACTAAAAACAAAGTAAAGAGAAAGGAAGTGTAGGACTCCCCTTGTGAAGACGTCCTTAGCCTCCCCGGCAACGACGCCAGAAAGGCTTGATGCAGCGCTGAGTTGATGTAGGAGCGCTTCGTTGGGAACCCCAAGAGCAAGGTGTGAAGCAGCACAACAACAAGTTTTCCCTCAGTAAGAAACATAGGTTATCGAACTAGTAGGAGGAAGGAAATGTCATACAGGTGTTGCAAGCAACGCGGAGACCTGCACAACACAAACTCAAGACTTTGCCCCAACGAATCAGTGAGGTTGTCAAGCTCACCGGTTTGCTGTAACAAAGGATTAAACATATGGTGTGGAAGGTAATGGTGGTTTGCAGCAAGTAAACATGTAACAAGGGAAGATGTATCAATGGTAAAGATTGGACCGGGGTCCATAGTTCACTAGAGGTGCTCTCCTTAGATAAACAACATGGCATGAAGAGTAAACAAATTACAGCAGGGCAATTGACAGGAACTGAGCTAGGCATAACAATGCAATACAAGACAAAAAGATCCTATGAGATTCGATTGGGCAATACAAAAATATACATAGACCGTCATGCAACTGCATCTATAACTAGAAGTCCACCTTCAGGTTATCATCCGACCCCCCTCCAGTATTAAGTTGCAAGCAACAGACAACTACTTTAAGCAACGTGTGTAAGGTAAACAATCCACTTGTTCTATGAACAAGAGACCATTGTTTTCTCCCTAGTGGCAACAACACATCTACAACCGAAGAGATTTATGTCACTTCCCTTGGAAACTAGAGGCATGAACCCACTATCGAGCATAAATACCCCCTCTTAGAGTCACTAGCAACTACTTGGTTAAGATAGCTACTAACAACGGAGAGCATGCAAGATCACAAACAACATAGACATGATAGAATCATAAGACAAAACCATTGATCAATCTGACATATTAATCTTAATATCCATCGCATCTCCGCAAACACAACATGCATGATTACAAATAGATTAGATATTGATCATGAACGGAGCTCACAAGATCTATACATGAAAGCACAAGAAGGAGATACAACCAGCTAGCTACTACATGGACCCGTAGTCCAAAGTGGAACTACTCACGCATCATACCGGAGAAGAAGGCCTCTGGGATGATCTCCCCTCTGGCAGGGTGCCGGGAAGAACTTCAGATCCCCCAGATCTAGGGACGATGGTGGTGGCGGCTACAGACGGTTTCGTGGAGTTTTGATCGGTGCCTAGGGTTTCTGCATCGAGGGCTTCTTATAGGTGAAGGGGCGAGGCTGGGAGGCGACCAGGGGGGCCACACCCTGCCTAGGCGCGGGCCCACCCTGTCCGCTCCTAGGGGGTGTGGCGGCCCTGGCTCGCCTCTCCGTCTCTCCTCTGGACTTCGTGTCGCCCATGGTAAAATATTGACTTTGGCTTTTGTCCCGTCCAATTTCGAGAATATTGATTTTCTGCCTTTCTGGAACCAAAAAAAAGAAAAAACAGGCAACTGGCATTGTGGCAACTTGTTAATAGGTTAGTTCCAGAAAATATATAAAAACACCTCAAAGTGTAGACAAAGCAAAACAAAGTAGATACTAAACAAACATGGAGCATCAAAAATTATAGATACGTTTCCGACGTATCACCGGACCGGATCCCCGTGACTCCGCCTGCACCCGCCGCCGGACCGGATCCCCGTGCCTCCGCCTCCGCCTGCACCCGCCGCTGCTGGACCGGATCGCCGTATCTCCGCCGCCTGGAGTCGCGCACGCTGTGTCTCCCGGTTCTACTCCTCCCGATAGCGTCGCCTGCGCGCCCTGCTTCTTCCCTGGAGTGCCGCCGGTGCTCCTCCCCAAAGCGCAATCCATCTAGCCTATGTTCCTCTCCACCTCCCCGCCTCCTCCAGTCCTTTCCATGGGCACTCCCTAGCATGGGCTCGCCTCCGGTAGGGGCGTCGCCGGACACCGCCCACTGCTCCAACCTCCCTACACTAGAAGACTTTGCTACAGACGATCGGCGTTTTAGCTACCGCCGGCCATCTTCATTGCTACCGCCAGCCAGTGAATTCGCTATGAATGGAGCAACTGGATTTTCATGTTGGGGATTTTTTTGCTACGTCGCGGGATTTTCTACATACATTTTTTTGCACCAACTATTGTGTTTTTTTTGCTATAATATTGTAAAACTTTTGCTACAACATGACCGACCATAATCTCCGGAGAAGTCGTTTTGCTAGGTATCAACTTTTTGCTACAAGTTCTCCGATGATGTCTCCGGTGAAATTTATTTTTTGCTGCATTAGCACATTTTGCTTGCTACCATCATTTTGTGGTTTTGCTATAATAGAGTAAAGTTTTTGCTACACGGTCTCCGTCCAGATCTACCGGCGAAATTCTCCGGCGAGTCTCCGGTGGGTTCGGATCTGCTATATTAGCATAATTTTTTGCTACAAGGTTGCCAACAAGGTCTCCGGCAAACTCTCCGGCGAGGTCCAGTCTATTTATTCTTTTTTTATTCTTTTTCTAAAACGAACCGTTTTCTGCTGCGTGTAGCAAAAGCGGGTATATTTGTAACAAAAGCGGGATTTAGGGCCTTTTTGGAGGACACATGTTAGCAGGCGGATCCGAGGAATTTTGAGGAATTATCCCAAGGGGATGCGTAGTATGGCCCTTAAAAACCCAGAGTTAGAGCATCTCCACTCGGCTACCCAGGACGCCGAATTTAGGTCCAAACGCGGAAAATCGGCCCACTCGCGTTTTCAGGAACCACTTTTCGTCTGGATTTGGGCCAACTTTGGTCCGGGCTTCCCAGGACATTCCAAGGATCTCGGGAACGCCCTAGGAATGCCGGACGAAGCGAAGCGACGTGTGGACCCACCGAGTCATGGAAGCCGAGTCGTCGTCGTCCTCGGAACCACGCGACGACCGCTGGGCAATAACTGCCCATCGCTTCGGCCACGTGTCGCCGAAGTGCCGCGCCATCGCCGCCGCCTTGGCTCCCGCGACGGACCAGCGGGCACTAACTTCCTGTTGTTTCCCCTTTTCACGTCCTCGCCGCTACACCCCTCCCTCCCTCGCCGCCCATATCGCCCTATATAATCCGGCAGCATCGCCGACTCATTTCACTCACCACCAACACTCCTCCACTTCCCCTCCACAGCTCCCCAACCCCGGCGAACTCCGAGTTCTCCTTCCCCGCACACCATGGGCGAAAGGTACCCTGGCGACCCGGCGGCGGCGAATGGCTTCGGCCGCCGCACCCTCCAGCCTTAGGAGGTGCACATGTTGTACGAGGCGGGCTACATGGCGTCGCCGGACATCCGCCTCCCAACCGGCTGGAAGCTCAGCGCCGGTGGGATCCCTATCCCGCCGGAGTCGAAGCCCGAGGAGATCGACGAGATAGCGGCGGCCATCGCCGCCATGGACGACCCGGACCTCGCCGAGGATCCGGGCAACCGCGTCTTCTGGGAGCAGCATCTCGCCGAGCGGCGGCGGCAGGCGCTCGCCCGCCACGAGGGGCCACCGGGCTCACCGCTGAAGAGGAACAACGCGGCTGGGCGCCACCGCTTATGGAGTGCTCCCGGGCGCACACTCGCCGTTGTGCCGGAGCACATCCACGCTGGCAATGATCTCCGCCTCGCCTTCCCCTGCAACCCCACGCCGGCGGCCAGGTCGGGGCGGCGCTCTTCGGCCAACTAGCTGCCGAGGAGGATGGCAAGCCTCTCCTCTTCGTCCTCCCACTCGCCGGGATCCGCGCCGGTGGCTTCGCTGCCGCTCCGGCCCGTTAAGCGGGAGCCGGAGATGCCAGACCAGTCGACGCCGAGGACCAGGTCGGGCGGCATCGTCATCAACGAGGCGCGTGCTCTGACGCCGCCCACCGGCCATATCCGCCTTCGCACGCCGAAGCCGGAGCCGCAAGACTGTCCCGATCGACGAGGCGCGTTCGCTGTTAAGATGGCGATGGAGGAGTCCCTCCGGGAGGCGGCGTCGCAGCCGCCAGTGGATCCGTCCTCGCCGAACATCCTGGAATGGGCTAGGGAGGAGAAGGAGAGGAAGCGCGTCCACCGCCTGCAGCAGCAGGACGAACGACAGGCCTGGTCTGGCCGCGTTCTCACCTACCAGGGCGCGCCGCTCGTCGTCCTCGACGACGACGAAGCTGTCCCTTCCTACCAGCCGTGGTGGTGCGACGACGCTGGCCAGGGAGCTCCCGCCCGCCATAGCTGCCGAGCGACGATGACGACGATGACGACGACGGCGGCAAGGACGATGGCAGGACCGATCCCGGCTACACGTCCTTCTACGGCAACTTCGGCATGTAGAAGCGGCGACGACATCGGCGAAGGCGACGGCGGCGGCCTTTTTATTTTATTTTAGTTTATTATCCAGTTATATAGTTTAAGTTCGACGTAATCCGTCTATATTCGTCCATCTTTAATGAAATCCGCCCTAAACTCGTTTGAAATTTTGCCAAAGACGAAAACTCGGCCTGTGAACGCGGGTGGGAAACTCAGCGTTTCCAGACCAAAATCAAATTTCGTTTGGCCAAAATTTGGCCCGGATTTTGGCCTGAAATCGCCGAACGAGCAGGGATGCTCTTACATCCATAAACACTTACTGCAAGGTCAACATTCTAACGGGAGCACTTGGAGGAGTCGCATCCATCTAAAAACCGAGTTGCATCTATTAAAAAAAACCGAGTCGCATCCATCTGACGAAAGAAAGAAACAAGAGAGTTGCATCGGTTTGGTGGGGTGTTGGTCTCACAGTCCAGATTGGAGGATTTCTAACTCCGAAGTCCGTTTGGGCTGTCAGCTTTGTGTGCTCCAGTTTTTTGTTTTTTTTGAGATAAGCTTTGTGTGCTCCAGTTTGTTTGTCTGTCGAGTCCTTGTCGAAAATGAATTCGGCCCGGTTACTAACTGATTGATATAGGTTCCCCGATCTATAAACTGGCGAGGCCCACCACAGGCTTCCTAAGTAACCCGAGCTCGAACTCCGGAGACGAGCAACAATCAATCCGGCGAGATCATGGCGAGCTCGTCCGAGGAAAGCGAGGTTCCTTTTGACAAATTTGCAGCGGCAACCCGAGTAAGCGAGCTCGTGAGGGTGCTCATGAAGACGAAGAACAAGGACTCCCCGAGGGCGGTGGCGGCCCGGGCGGAGGCACTGTCCCTGTCGCAGGCCCTCGGTAGAAACGCCGCCCGGATGAAGCAGGAGAGTTCCTCCACTGAAAATCCCCCCGCCGTGGCTCCGGCGGCGCCCGCTCCACGGGAAAAGGTTCGCCTCGAAACCCTAGACGACGCGCTGGCGATCGGAAAAGCCTTCTACGGTCTAGAGGAGACGCCGGAGAAGGAGAAGAAGTATAGGAGGGTGAGGCTCTCCAAAAAGGAAATCGAGGACATCCTCTCGTACAAGAGCAGCCCCATGCCTCATCCGCCGTCCAAATTCCTCACCGACGAAAAGCACATCCTCGACTGCTACCCGGTCCCCAAAGAGCAGATCGTGGACTATTTCACCCTGCTTTTTTCCGCTTCTGATGGCCCAGACGATGAGTTCTTGGAGGAGCAGAAGAGGGTCCGTGAGGAGTACGAGAAGAACGGCTACGCTTATGGATGGGTCACCGACGACGAAGACGAGGCCCCTTGGTCCCGGGCTCCGAGGAGGAGGGCTCGCCCGGGGGTCATGAAGCGCAAGGGTGGAACCTGCAAGAAGATCAACTGATGAGATTGCACAATGGCACTAGTATTTTCCAGCTAGGTGATTGTACTGAAACTAGTGCCCGTTCCGTTGAATAAGCTGACTAGGCTTTATAGCCTATATATCTATGTACTACTATTAGAGGCTATGTAAACATGTTCTTAAGATGTAATGAAACCAGTTGAGTTTTTTTCGCGAAAACCCAGGTTTTCGTTTCGATTCATTGATAGAAAAAGGAGAGTTCTGTACAAAATATACAACGGGTCAGAAGAGCCAACATCCCACGACACCACCCACTAGGACTACATGGCTGCGGGGAGCAGGGCCCGGAGGCCAACCGCACCAGCGACAGCCTAGGCACGAGCCTTGGATCGGACCATGCTAAGAAGGTCCGACACGTGATATATTTGAAGTTCGAATTTTTAATAAAAGGCTGTGTGCATCGACCGATGCAGAGGCCGGGGTACATCCCCTTTTCGAACAAAAACGTAAGGCGACGCGTTGTAAAAAACAACCGCGTTCCGCTGCTTCCAGATCCACCACACTGTCAGCATGATCAGAGAGGACGTCCCCTTCGCAAGGCACGGGGGATAGATGAGGACGCATGCAGCCACCAGTCTACGAAGTCGCCTTCCCCATCCGGTGGTGAGACCGTAGATCGGATCTGCCATCCAGCAGCGATTCTGGCACACCAGCCAGACGAAGAACTTAACTCTAAGTGGCGCCCAGGTGGCCAGTTCAGTTGCCAGGATCTCGAAGCGATGGAATCTTGATGAAACCAGTTGAGTTATGTGCCTTGCGGCAGTAATCACAGTGCGCATCACAAAATATAAAAAAAATGCTTGTCCCCTGGATCTATTCGATAACAGCATTGCAATGCAGCAAAGGCATAATCTCTCGGAATCACACCACACCTCGATAGTTGATAGGAACACAAAGTAGTTCGTGAATACACGCAAAGCAAGTACTTTGACATGCTCCTCATTTACAAGCATCACCAAATACAAAGGTCTCCCAAATATAATCTAGCAGATCAATAGTAACACCCAAAGTACACTAAGATAATCTAAGCTGGTTACAACAGAGTTTTAGAGCAGATTCAGACAGGGAAGCTCTGCTCATCATCCTCCATCAGTTGTGTCAGGCTCCACCGTGCATGTCCTGAGATATCTGCAGATTGGAATAATGCGACTGGTCAAGCTGATGAAGTTTGCACATAATCATTCAGTTCTATGACCGACGAATTCAAACTCAGAGGCACCCACATAGGACACGCATACAACAAGACTATGCTTACCACAAAGAGTATGCTTACCAACTAGGCGACTGTACTGAAACTACTATCAGTGAGTTAATAGCATAAAACCATCACTTTGAAAGCAAAATTTACTGATTGATACCACTTTATGGAAAAGATAAAAAAACCACCATAATATTCGTTAATTGTCTCAAAAAACACCAATTCGACGCTAAACCTGAATTGACACCGCTTCTGACCGGTCGGGCCCACCGTCAGAGCTGACGTGGCACCCGACAGACGGCTCCGTTAACGGAGCATGGGCTCCCGTTCCGTTGGTAGCATAAAACCACCACTTTTGTATTTAAATTTCAAAAAACCACCATATTTGAATAAAAATTTAAATGGAAAAACTTTTAATATGAAAAGTGCTCAGATATATTTGAATATTACTAATATAAATTTTATTTACTATTTCGAATAAGTAAAATATGATTTTTTTTGCTTCTATTAGTAATGCAAACTTTGGAAATTCATAACTTCAACTATATAATTCCAAATAATATAAATAATATGTCTAAATTTATTAGAAAATTTTAAGAAATCCATTTCTAACATCCATCATGCATGATTCACATCTGTTGCTCTCGGGTATTACAATAAAAAAAATAAAAAACGTGTGTACATATGTGATGCACGGCCACGACTCTGTTCCGATCAAAGCTAAGTTCTATTTTGACGAGCACGCAAAGGAAGGAGTGTCCCCATCCGTCCTTTTTGAATTTGTTTGCCCCTGGATATTTTCTTATTTCAGTTCGTTTGACGAGCTAGCTGCTCAAGTTATTTTTCCTAGCTTGCTGGACGTACCCCTCATGATGGGATTTCTTTTTCTCTCAATCTTCTCTCTCATCTCCAAGGAAAACCTCATCTAAATAGGTATATACATGCATGTAAAACATGTGATCGTTTGATAATCTATGATTATGACAGTATAGTGATACTTTGTGTACCACCTGAAACAACACTTGTGGTTTCTACATGTTCGCACATTGCCCAGAAGGTTTGCCAAACCATTATTTGGTTTGTATACACTATTTATTATGGTGTACAAGTATCAAACCTTGGTGTCCGTGATAGAAGTATTGTGAGATGCTTTATCTTGATTCATGTGTAGATAGCAAGACAAGATGTTCTTATTTGGATGAAAGGGTCGTTCGATGGGAGAGAGAGAGCGAGAGAATGCGATGATATGAGGATGATGTGCTATAAACATCGTTTCTTTCGTATGAATTTCAAGGTCTTAATATGCACTTGTATGTGTGATCTTGCTGAATGATGATTGCTGACTTATTTTTAAAAATGTGAGGGTGATTCATCATATAACTGTCATGCCTTTGAATGAAGAACTTTGGCAATAAGTTAATGTGAAAATATCCATCTCTCTATCTTTGGTAGTACATTTCGTTTACAAAAAGTGCTAAAATGCTAAATACACATAGTACATGTATGTGTGTGTGAGAAGATTAATATTATATAGTGACAGACACGCCGGCGATGGGTATTGTCACGTACGCAGAGCGTTAACTGGCAGCGAGCTAAGGTCTCTATAAACACCCGCACAAGGATCAGCACACACGCTTATTTTTTTATTTTTTCTTGTAACCGAGAGGAACATATGTGAATCATGCATGATGGATGTTAGAAATGGATTCATTGATTTTTTCTAATAAATTTAGACATATTACTTATATTATTTGGAATTATATAATTAAAGTTATGAATTTTCAAATTTTGCATTATTAAAAGTTTTTTATTTGAATTTTTTATTTAAAAGTGGTAGTTTTTCGAAATTTAAGCACAAAAGTGGTGGTTTTATGCTACTGGGCCAACTCACCGTTAACGGCCGTAACGTCCGTGTCGGGAGCCGTCTGTCGGGTGCCACGTCAGCTCTGACGGTGGGCCCGACCGGTCAGAAGCGATGTCAATTTGGATTGAGCGTCGAATTGGTGTTTTTTGAGACAATTAACGAATTTTATGGTGTTTTTTGTATCCTCTCCATAAAGTGGTATCAATCAGTAAATTTTGCTCTTAAAGTGGTGGTTTTATGCTATTAACTCACTATCAGTTGTATAAACTGCCTAGGCTTTTCATTCACAAGCTTAACATGCGTCAATGCAAAAACTGTACATTGTACACACCCGAATCAACAGAAACTTAAAGGAAGGGAGCGACTTTATCAAGAACGTCAAGAAGAAACGTCACGAATGGCCTCTATTAGTAACCACAAAGTTACAGCGCCACAAAAGTGGCCCGACCAAAAGGAACAAAAGAAAAGAAGCTAAATGTCTGAATCAGGAGGCAAAAGCTAACCATGATGCCAAGGCAAACATTTGTGTTACTTCACTGCCGGATTCCAGAGATCAAGATCAACACTCATCTTGTCGAACAGGCTTTACGCATCCAGCCTAGCACCAACGAAGACCATAGTTGCAGCCGCATTAGCAAACCGAGTCATAAACCCCTCCCCTGTTGTGGAACCAGACCCTGTTTGTTGACCAAGCAATGCACCTCCCTTCCAAATTTACTTCCAGTGTTGATCCTCAAAATGACCATTGACTGAACGATGACGACTTGGTTATGTAGCTCCCAGATTCAGTCTAGCGCTAAGCTAATCTTCTTATTTGTTGTTTTTACTCAACGGTAATGCCAACTAGTATTTTAGGAACGAACAGTGCAGCAAGCCTGCAGGCTTGCGACTGCACTCTCTCTTGTACGCCAATTATCAAACCTTGCGAGGACACTGACGAGGGTTCGACTCGTCAATGCCCATTGTTATGGGCTTAGGTTTTGGGGAAGGAGGGGACGTTGGAGAGCGCGAAACGGCTAGCAAACAAGCAAAATAGGATAAAAGATTTACCTAGGTTCAGACCCCCGGAGGAGAAATTCTACTCTTGCTTGTCTGCTCTCGATTAATGGCGAAGCCGAAGGTTACATGGGTGCACACATGAGATCTCACGTTGTGGATTGTCCTCCTCGCCGTGCCCTCCTCGTCTTTATATAGATAGGCTAGGTCCCGGGGATATGCCGAGTCGGTTACAAGTTAGGCCGAGACGGTTACAATTTAGAGACTAGTAAAACATTTGTTAAGACAAAGCTATCTTGGCTCAGGTTTTTGAAATGTCAGAACATTTGAGAATATGAAAGATAAGCCAACACATCTCTTTTGTAAAATAGTTTTTGTTAACCATGGTTTGAGGTAAGGAGTGTATCCTCTATTACAAAATCAGTTACATAAGCACAAGCAAACAATCAAACAAACATTACAACACTTAACAAGAAAAGTTTTTGTTCCCCCTGATTTTTGCCTTTTGGACAATAAATCAGGTTTGCTAAAATTGGATGTTACAGACCTTTTCCCCTTAAAAGAATCTCATCCCGAGATTCGGGAGAGGTAGGGTTAGGTAAGAGCATCGTCTTAACAATTGTCGGCAGTGGAATTTTTAGATGAAAAAGGATATTACAACAAACAGGCTTGGTCATCTACGGGTCGAAGTTGAGTTGCTTCAGTTGAACGTTTAGGTTAAACTAGTGGAAACAACACAATCTTTTCCCCTTGGGATGATTCTACGTAGATTTAGCATCGACACTGTTATTTCTTCTAGGGACGAGACATCGAGTTGCGAGTTGAGCCTGCTTCAATTCTTTATCATTGAAGTCATATTTTTTGTATTCTTGGTCTTTATATGCTGGGAGTGGTGGATTGGACGGTCGACTTTGAAATGAGGGACTTCCCCAAAGTACCTTTTGATTCTGGAGAGTTTCTCATTGCTGTCCTTACATAGGATCCACGAGTTTGCTTTAGAGGATGGTCATCATGTAACGATGACTAGGGGTCGAACTCCTGAGATGCTTTGGGTAGTGGTTATTCTAGTTTTGCGGAAAAGACGCAGTATTTCCCCCTTAGAGCGATACAAAGGGTGCTTGGGAAATCGTAGACCTTCTTTCTTGGAGTTGTAGGATGATGCTTGAGGAGTGACGTTCCTTCGTCCGGAATTGGTATTTTCAGTCGACATGGTACATAGAGATTTAACAGGTTGGGAGGACACCGTTTGTGGTTGGTTGTTGAGGAACGCGGTCGTATGGGATGCTATCGTTCTGGGTTAGGTCTGATGCAACGTCATGGGTAGAACACTCAAAGAAGGGCACATCAGACTAGCATAACATCCAAACAGGGTTCATACAAGTTAATCAAGTCAGAGCTGATAGGCGTCTATGTAGGGTTTTACAAAACAGGTTTCGGGGCGATACATAAATCTACCCTATGCCAGAAGGGCGAGTTGCAGGGTACGAAAGACTACTCCATGGGTGCTTCTTGAATCTTGTCATCGTCTCTGGGGTGGATACTAACTTTGGTTACTATAATTTCTCGGGGGTGTGAGGGATATTTAGCTCTTCGACAATGAAGGTGAGGGTCGTGCCTTCTCCGGTGGCGGTTTCAACTGGTGGTTCTTCTCGGGGTGATGACTGAAAGATGGGTTGATACTCGTAGAAGGACAATTCTTCATTTTTAGTCTCGGGGTTAGCAGCTTCAGAAGTTGAGGTCCCTAAAGCGGCAACTTTCCTTTCTAGACGAGTATTGGCGGCTCGTAGACTCTTCTCCCGGGTACGGAGTATGGCGAGATCCATACGCATGAGGATGTTCTGACGACTGGTCTTATCAAGGTCTTCCTAATGGCGCTGCAGTAAGTATTCCATATTCTCTAGCTGATTCCTAATGCAATAGGTGAGCAAAGAATCAGTGGGAAGTCCATCCTTGTCGCGCTTCCCAAACAGGTGATAAGGGGTATCCTTCAGCTCTTCTTCGTGGATCTTGTAGAGGCGTGCCATGATGTTCTATATAGCTCTCACGACTCCATGTACCTAGTTGTGGCCGATGAAGGTGAAAATGATGGGATCGGGGTCGATTTCGCGAGCTGGAATGGTAGCCCTGATGACCCATTGAGTTATGCTTGAATCGCTGCGAGGAAGCTCTGCCCCTTCGATCTTGGGTGGGGATCCGTCAGAAGATTTTAGTAGGTCGTGCAGTTGCTCTTCAAAGGGCCAGAAGTTTTCTCCAACGATGATGCGCTCCGAGCGGGAAGGATCCATCTACATGGGGTTTAGGTTAGGAGTGAGTTTAGGCATAGGGATACAGGTTCATCAGGAATTACGGTTAGTATTATGCAAGGAATGGTGTTGTCTTAGATTTCCTAGGTTGCCATCCTGCTGAGAATAGGTCTCAATTTACGGGACAAGGATTTTTAGTGCCGGGATACACAAACAAGGTGGTCAATACAACATGATCGAATGTCCGAGGCAGATAAACAACACATTTCAAGCATCACATCGGCACATGACAAGAAAACAAAGTGTATCATAGGTACCAAGGAATGACTACGCGCCATAAGGGAAATCCTATATTGTGGATACTGATCCTAAGTGTGAAGATTACTGGAGGTATTGTCTTCTGTCTTGACATCTAGGGTCGTTGATGCCGCACTTGATCCATTGTGGGCAATGGAAGGGTTAAGTTGGTAGAGCGATCTTGTAGTGTCTTTCATCGTGGGTAGCTCCTTCGGTTTGCTGGTCTCTATTTCTCTTCATCTCGGGATCTCCGTCTTCATGGATTTTTAAGTCAGACTTGATTTTTTAAACTGTATTATTTGAAGGTAGATGAGATATAGAGTAATCCATTTTCAATTAGTTTGATAAGGATTGGGTAAGATAGGGAATCTTTCGAAAAGCTTTTGAGAAAATAGTTTTTGAAGACCGGTGTTTTCAGAAATAGGGGTTGTCCTGTCTAACGTTCATGCTAAATAAGGTCTCATACAGTCAAAATGGCTCTGATACCATGTCCGTGGGACCCCGGATTTATGGTCCAAAAATCCCCGGTTATGCCTGTAATTCACGTTTCCATGATCAGTGAGCCGTGAGCATAACCGACGGTATCATTACAACATCCATAAGTAACAAAGTAGAAGACTTCCATGATTTCCCTTAGGGCAGTATACACATTAGCAATGGATCATCCTCGAACGCAGAGTCCATGCCATGCCTTAACCTATAGACAGCTGACTGGAAAGACGACCTAGCTCGCATAGACGTCAGCATCTTCGCCCTTCTTACTTCTGAAAATTTAGCCAAGTAAATATCCAGGGAAAATGTCGGTGAGTACATTTGAATGTACTCGCAATACCATCGAGATAGGATAAACAAGGATACTGCAATTTCGGTTGTGGAGAGATGGCTCTAATCTACACTTGTTTTTTAAAACCCTAATTTGTCATCTCTATATTTTTGTTGAAAAAGAGTTTTTGGAAAACAAGCTTCCTTTTTGGTAAAATCTGGATATCACCATATCCTTTATAAAACCATTATAATTTTTTGGGAGTAAAACCCTTTTACTTCTTTTGGACCATCTCTGGTCAAAGCAAAACCCTAGCTTCTTACTTTCTATTACTTCTCAAACTCATCCTAAGGGTACTCCTAGCAATCATCTTTCAAACCATCCTTGACCATGGACACGACTATTCGAATAGATTATACTCTGCAGAGTTGGTGCACTTTACCCACAAGAACCAATACATCCTCAAGGATTCAACCACGACCCGTTACTAAAAGTAAACGGGGGTTTGAATAATCAAACCTAACCTTTTATCTGTCATCCCTAGCAAAGACAGCTTTCCCGTTTGGATTTGTTCTCCTTGCAACGAGTATGTGGCACTTCAGGGCCATAGTACTCCCTCCCATACACACACATATACCCAAACCGTAGCCTAGCATATACCTTAATTTGGTGACTCCACTTCCTTCTCCACTCCTAAGTCATATCATCCATGGGAGACCCAATTGTTGCACTGGCTCCTACCAAAGACAGTACGTAGGCTCCAAATCCGTAGACCTTTACAAGATCCCGCCCGGAATTCAGGAGATTTACCCCCTATAACACATGTAGGGACTACCCGGGCTAAAGACAACAAACTATGAGTTAAGCCCAAACTCCTAGGGTAACGTGGTTGCACAAATAAATTGTTCTGGTAAAGGCATAGAACATCCCTTTTCTTTCTCTTGTCCAACTTTCTTACTTCTCATCATCATTTATTTAGTAAAACATACACTTGGAAACGATGCCTCTTTCCAAGGATTTTTATATTTTTGAAATATTTGTAGTAGGGTAAACCCCAAAATAGTTTTATTCATAAAAAATCGGGGTTTCCAACGAGGTAGGATGGTACTCATCATAACCTTGATCTAAAGGGGAGGGTAGGTGTCGATAAGGTTATGTGCCCTAATGGACACTCATTCATAACTTGGAGGAGCCAAGTTAATAACATAATATTGTTAAAACAAAACATCCAAGTAGTAATGCAATTTATAAATGAGATACAAAAACAAGTAGTAAACAAGAGTGGGACATATATCGGAGTTCAAGAATGGTGGCTTTCTTGTGACTAGTAGTATGTCCCTGGACTTCTTATTTAGATAACCAAGAATACAGTAATAATAACAAGATATATTCTTCTCGTTGTCAATATAATCGCCACTATCGTCGTTATCGAGCATACATGTAGACAAACAATACCACATTCAGCACAAGGCAAACAAGCATCAATACAAAATAGTAAGTAATTAAAGAGCACCTAATATACTTGGTTGGGGTTTAGGATATTGGATTGAGAGAGATGGGAGAAATGACTTAGAAGGATTAGTGAACAAATGCATGTGATTTAAGGGCCACGGCTACTTGGGGTAAGGGGTTTTTGAGCAAGGTCGGGTTATGGATGATACCATTTTATAAAAATGACACCACCAGATAGCTAATGATAAAATGAAACCCACAAAAGTGGTTTCACTATTTTATCAATTTTATTTGATTTACTATAAATTTTCTAGTGATAAAAGCTCCTGTTTTAGGAAATAATTCACACAAAAATATCTGTGGTTCCAAAAATTATTTCCTCTTAGTTTTAGGTAGGTATTTGTGGACTGGTCCAAGGGGAGTTTGGAATTACTCCAAAATATTTACCAGATTTCCCTCAGGAAAATCCCAAAGTTAGTTCTGGTATATAATTGTCTTTTCACCAGATTTATGCTGTAGGGGATTTTGATGTGATTCGATAGACACATGTTAGGTATTTAGACTACCTTTATGTACAAATTGGAATCAATGTTTTTGGAGATATATAACTACTGGAGTGATTTTATTAGTGAATTAACCATACATAGAATAGTTTAATTCATAATAAATCAACCAATGCTTAATAAATTTTGGGATGCTAGGATTTTAAGTTTATTATGGTTTATGAGTTTTGAGAGTTGGAATTAGGTAAATAACTTATTCGGTTTGACCTAGAGAATTTCCTAAAGGCTGAAATGGCTTGTTTTTGTTATTTTCACCAGGGGCAAACTAGGAAGAAAATTTGGGTTAGGCTAAGGTGACATGACATAGGTATCCGATTTCTTGCAATACCATTTGGTTCCATGTCATTTGTCCTACTAAACTTTCTGCATATATTTAATAGTGTTTTGGATACTTTATGGAATTAAAATATCAGAAAATAATGAAATGACATTTGGGCAGGTGGTTTGTACTGCACGCTTAGGAAAACTACAGGGAACCTTTGGAAATTTAGATCTAGGTATTTTGGTTCATTTTTCAATTTCTTTGGCATTTAAAGTAATCAGCTAGATATGGATTTACAAAAATATATAAAAGCAAAAGAGGATGGGCAGTGCTGGGCTGGATCTAGATGGTCGTGGGCCGCTAAGCGCCAGTAGGCCCGCATACAGAGTTGCGAGCACGCGGTTGAATCTGGTCACACGGGGCGCAGTGGTCAGTCACGGCCAGGGGGCGAAGGGGTATGGGGCAATATGGACCGCCGGATCCAGTGGAGATCTATGGCGCTAGGTCATCTTCCACCTCTGTTTTGAACTGACGAAGGGGATACCCTAGCAGCGTTACCGGGGGCTCGTGGGTGTCCGAGAGGTGGCGGAGGAGAGGTGGATCCCTGCAATGACTCCGATGATGGGCGGAAGAGGCCACTTTGGTGCAGATCTGTTGAATCCCGTGTCGGTTAGAGGGCGGCGGCTCCTATCTCGACCACAACAGCACTAGAGAGGGACCTAGGCAGAAAAGAAAGTTGGGTCATATGCAGGCGAAGGAGGAAAACTCAGTACCGTGACATGCAGAGGTAGGGGAGCAAAGGAGGAGACCACCCGAGCAAGTTCTTGGCAATGGATGAGGTGCCTTTCTTCTCTTCTCTCGGGCAGGGCAAAGTAGGGGAGGAGGAGTGGTGCTCTGGGAAGGTAAGGGAGGGGTGAGGAAGCAAATGAGCAGAGAGAGAAGCGGGGGTGGTTGCTAGCCTCCCCACAACCTTAAAAAAATCCCAAATAAATCCTTAGAAAAATGACCAAGCAATGCACCTCCCTTCCAAATTTGCTTCCAGCATTGATCCTCAGTCTGACCATTGAACTATTGAAGGATGACGACTTGGTTATGTAGCTCCCAGATTTAGTCTGGCACTAAGCTAATCTTCTTATTGTTGTTTTACTCAACAGTAATGACAGCTATTATTCCAGGAACGGACAATGCAGCAAGCATTGCAGGCTTTCGATTGTGCTCTCTTGTACACCAATTACCAAACTTGCGAGGACGCTGTAAGAATATTAAAAGTTGGTGTAAAAATACACACTAAAGAAAATCGATTTTTATTAGAGCTCTGGACATCATCAGTAAGAATCACAACCAAATGAATTTGAAAAAAAGGACGTCATGGAATTCCAGAAGTAGAAATATAGCATATTAATTAAAAGTGAACATGATATTGGACATTATGCCGATATATAGTGTTCATTATTATCATTTCCAGATGAAACATATGAGGTTTGACTTGAAATATCGAACTCCCATGTCTTCGTATGGTGAAATGTTGTCCATGCTAAGAGACATCAGGCCCCATTACCAAAGATGAGCTCTGATTTCGGTGCAATTATCAACACAGAGATAACATGCTCCATTACCAAGAGTAAAAACTTGCCCTAGCCAACTGGTCATATCTAAATCTAAACATTTCATAGCGACTTGCCACATTGACTTACGTGGAATGTAGTGTAGTGCAACTGAACGCACATAATCATCCACCCAAAAATGTTGTCAAGGCAGCATGCCCTGAAAGACAGTAACAACACTTTAAGCTACAATCAACTAAAGCAAACTGAATCAGCAACTTCTCTTCATTGGAATATACTCCCCATGTAACAAAGGGAAGCATACCAAACTAAAACACCAAAGTGGGAAATGTTCAACCAAGGCAGGTGCTAAACACACTCCAAAATCTCACCAAAATTTTACTGTTACTGTTATACTAAGGTATTTGACTGTAAGGCTTGCTAATGTTTCCCTAGAACACATGAAAGGAATTAACTTCAGCAGTTCTGCCTAGAGTTGTTTAGCAACTGTCTCGTGTAGCACGAGAAAAACAGACCTCCTCAACATCTTGTAGAATTCCATCCTCCATCATCTCCTCAAGTCACAGCATCCTTGTCAAGAAAGGTACTCTTCTTGTCCTTTCTGGACAATGTAAACATCTTAAGATGCATGACCAGGAAATACAAAGAGGCAATAACAATTCCATCATACACAACTACATCCTCCTCACTTGATTCCCTGAAATGCAAGGATCACATCTGCCACACACAAAAACAAATAGATGAGACCAACACATCAGCTTCATAGGTTCAAACGGAAACATATATTCGTAAGATCTCAAAGGTTCATGGCATTATAATTTTGAATGAGTTAAACAAATAAGCAACATAGTGTCAGTTGACATTAAATGTCCATTTCATGATGCAAAATATAGGTTCAAACCAGATAAAATACAAACATATAATACAATCTAGGCTAATGCTTGTTCCTCTCCTCCCATGTCCTCTTAATCCATGCAAGTCTTGCAAATGGTGTCTTCAAAGTGGTGAACACATCACGAAACTCCTTTTTATACAAAGTTGTGAGGCATAGAAATGCTCATCACTCGCTATCTTGGCCCCATCCTCAATGATCATCTTCATAATTCGCCTGATCTCCCATCTCACTGGATCCCATGTCCTTTCAATCCATTCAATCCTTCCATCTTGTTTTGTAAAAATACTGAACATATCACGAATCTCCTTTTTCTTAAAGAGTTGTGTGGCATAGGAATACACAACGCTCCCTTTCTTAGCTCCATCCTCAATCACTATGTCCAACATTTGTGCGATCTCCTCAATCTCCTCAGAATCTTTGCGTGAACTCCTTTTAATCAAGTCTAAAATATAGTGAAGGGAGGAATCTTTGTCACGCCTCCTCTTTGATGGTGTAGGACTAGGTGATCACCACATGGTTCTCTTCTTTTCAACTTTTCCATCAATAGATGTATAAGCATTACAACCAAACTTTCACAACCAGAACCAGCTTCATCTTGTTCAAGCTGAACATAGGATGCTCCAACATCAGGTATTGCATCCGATACTATTGGTTGCTCATTTGTAATGATTCTCACTTTATATTCATTATCAAGTGGAGAATGTCTAAGTTTCACATCGTCTGGACATTTCTTTAAACAATATATACAAGAACTATTAGGAAATAGAAGAACTCATGTGAATGACATAAATTCTAAGGGCTACGGCATCCCAAGTTACTTTGCTTGACTCCTATTCTCAAGCTATGAACACATCACATGTAAAAAGAAAGCTATGCCATGCAAAAGAAATACATCACTACCTTCTTGAATAAAATAGCTAACATAACAAGTTTCTTCAGTGAATACAAGCTACGGAATTGATGAATTGTACATGTTAGAAGGTCAAGTTAACACACACCAAAAATCATAAAGTACTATATATTTCACACGACGGTATTATGCGGTAGTAAACTAGTTGAACACATTCTACTTATCATGGAACTAGAAGTCAAGTACAACCATACATTTCATGGATACACTCAGGTAAACACATGTCTTAATTCCAGAACCAAACCCCAAATCTCGCACACTAATCTTTGTACAAGACATGAATATCAGCCAATAAGAAAGCAAAAGATAGGAAATCTCAACAGAATGTCATCCGAAAATGTGACAAGTAACTTTGCAACAAGAATAACAAATTGGTCCAGACTAACGGAATGGTTGTATCTAAATATGAGCGTTCTGGAGAAACCTGCAAAATTGACTTGTTTAGCATGTACTAGAATAATCGCAAGATACCTAGAATGATGTTAAGGTATCATACCCCACAAGACAACAAGAACAACTATACAAATAGTGGCGGACCTAGGATTTTACTAGTGGGTATGCCACATAAAAAAATTGATTGCCATCTATTTACAAATCTAATGAATAAGTAAATTTGCACTGTAGAATGGTATAAAAGAAATAAATAACATGTAATTAGAAAATTAAGTTCCAAATTGGCAGAAATTACCATGCAAATAATTCAAACACTAGGTAATAGTCTGAAATATGCATAAAATAAACTTATAGTCCTACTTGTTTATTTGTTTGGCCGGTGATGGGACATATCATTCAGAACTTCTTCAAGTACATTCTATTACTTCTCTTGTTATGTGCTCTTGTGCCACATTTTCAATGTTAGAAGGATTTGAAGCATCATAGCTTGTTTCTAAAAAATGTCTGCAATGTCTCCGTCTACCTTGAGAATATGCACAATCGTAAATATATGTTCCAATTTATTTTTGTTTAACTATTTAATTAATGCCAAGATGGTATATACGAATCTATAGCTCTAAAATTTTAGCTACTTAGATAATTACCTCAGCGCGGATGCGACTTGTGGCTATCGATTATCTGGTTTAGTTCGTGGCCGTGAGCTCGCGGCAGCCAAAAAAAGAGGAACGGTCTCGCGGCGAGTTGGGGCAATCGCCTACTGGGCTGCCGGCATCTAGGAAACGTCGCGTCCTACCGCTGTTCAGGAGCGTGCCAGGGTCTAGAAAACATGCTGCAGTTTAGATCGGGTGCTCCGAGCTGCTCGTCACCGGTGTGAGCGAGGGCGCAAGGGCCAAGGAACGGTGGCGGCATAACGCAGCGCATCTGGAGTTCTGGACTTCTGGAGTTTCGGTTTGATGAAATTGGGCTAGGGCGCGAGGAGCAGTGGCCGTGTAAGAGCATGTCTAGTGGAACCCTTAAATCCCTAAATAACCGCTTTTTTACGGATTCAAGGGTCCAAATCTCAAATCGTGGAACCCTTAGACCCTCAAACCCTCAAAAAAAATTGAGGGTCGAGCTTCCAACCCTTCCTCCGGCCTGTAGAATTGAGGGTTGGAGCCTCCAACCCGCCCCCCGACCCGACCTCCTTCCGTTTCAGGGCGCCAACTATTTCTTCCTCTTCCCTCCCCGCGCCTCCTCCCACCTCGTGCCGCCGGCCACCTCCCCCGAGCTCCCCTCGCCTCCCCGTCCCCGTTCGCCACCTCCGACGGCCGGATCAGCAGCCCCCGCCTCCTCCTCCCCCC
This sequence comes from Avena sativa, assembly GCA_916181665.1. NCBI lineage: Eukaryota > Viridiplantae > Streptophyta > Magnoliopsida > Poales > Poaceae > Avena > Avena sativa. Next base: position 383,994,520 of record OV702280.1, on the reverse strand, counting down.
GCCCGACCTTTTCCCGCCGCCGCCCGAGCTCCTCCCGCCCCGCATCGAGCTCCTCCCCTCCGCTCCGTCCCGCCCCGAGCCCACCGCCGACCCGGCTTCCTCCCGCCCCTCCTCGACGTCCTCCCGCCGCCTGAGCTCCTCCTGCCCCTCCTCGAGCTCCTCCCGCCCCTCCTCGACGTCCTCCCGCCTCCTCCTCCCCCCACCCCAGGAGCTCCTCCCCCCGAGCTCCTCCCGCCCGACGAGCTCCTCCCGCCCCCGAGGTAAACTTTGTTCTTATTTTTTTTGTAAATTGTGTTGATATTGTTGGTGAAAAAATAAGCAATTTTTTTTGTTGTAGATGGACACCGACGACTCCATGTCGTTGTCCTCCGAATCCAGTTGGTCTTCATCGGACGATTCGGACATCGAGGAGTTGCTTCAAGACGACGACATCAAGATGATGGGCCTCCTCGTCGACGTGCAAGAGTTCGAAGACCGCTTGAAGCTATTGGATCAGAGGAGAGGATCGATGATGGGGCGAGTCACCATTTACCACAACCGTGCTCTCGGGCACGAGCAACTTATGCGAGACTACTTCGTGAAGCACCATCCGACATACCCACCTCGCCTCTTCCGGAGAAGGTACCGAATGCGCCGTAGTTTGTTTCTGAAGATTGTTAATGATTGTGAGGCCGCCTCGGATTACTTCAAGCGTCGTAGGTCCGCCTCCGGTCAATTGGGGTTTAGTGCGTACCAAAAGATATCGGCGGCAATGCGTGTGCTCGCCTATGGCATACCCGCAGACTATACCGACGAGTATCTTCGCATTGGACAAGCTACAACCACGGAGACCGTCCGTAGGTTTGCAAAGTTGGTCATCCGGTTGTACGGTGATTGGTACCTTCGGGCACCCAACGAGGAAGATACAAAGAGATTGATGGAGATGAATGAAAAAAGAGGATGGCCGGGGATGCTTGGTAGTCTTGATTGCATGCATTGGACATGGAAAAATTGCCCCAAATCATGGCATGGAATGTATTGTGGCAAAAGCAAGGATGCAACCATTGTGCTAGAGGACGTGGCATCGGAGGACACATGGATTTGGCATGCATTTTTCGGTTTGCCGGGAACACTCAATGATATCAATGTGCTCAATAGATCTCCTTTGTTTGCAAGATTAGTTTCCAGGGATGCTCCAACTTGCAACTACAAGGTCATGAACAATAAGTACTCAATGGGATATTATCCACCGATGGCATTTATCTCGAGTGGGCAACTCTTGTGAAGTCCATCAAGGAGAAAAATGGTGTGCCCCTAACCAAAAAAGAGGATCATTTCACAAGGGCACAAGAGGCAGCCCGCAAAGATATTGAGAGAGCTTTCGGTATTTTGCAAGCAAGGTTTGCCATAGTCTGGGGTCCAGCTCGTTTTTGGGACAAGGACACTTTGGAGAACATCATGAAATGTTGTGTGATTCTACACAACATGATCCTAGAGGATGAGAGAGGGTTAAACCTCCCTTGTTTATATGACAATGTTGGCACCCGTGTGCAACCGCAAAGGAACCCCAATCGCGTAGAAGATTTTCTTGAAGCACATCGTGCGATTGAGAATGCAAACACTCATTGTCAACTCCGGGATGATCTTGTAGAGCACCATTGGCAGTTGGATGGGCGGCGCCAAGGCTCATGATGTGTCTTTGTTTCACTTTGCTATCTCTTATTTGCTTTGAACTGTTAGCAACCTAGTGTCTCTGTACATGTGTAATCGTGTGTAAAGTGTATATCAGGAGGACCGAGTCCTTAGGCTAGCATGATGTGAGTTAGTTAGATATGATGTATTGCCCTATATAAGTGTAACCCACTCATAATCAATACAAGTTGTGTTGCACGAACCTTTTCTCTCCCGTTCTGGTTCTTACATGGTATCAGGCTTCCCCGATCCACAAATTCCGCTGCCCCCTCCCACCCCTCGCCATGATCTCCTCCTCTGAGCGCTCCTCCTCCTACGGTTCAGATTCCGACGAGGACTTTCACCTCCCGGTGGCAACACAGCCCCTCCCCACCCCCTGCTTCAAGGACTGCGCATCCGCGACCACGTCCTCGCCGTCCTCGACTACGAGAAGGAGAACTATGGCCTCTGGCGCCGCCAGTTCCTCCAGGCTCTGGCCAAGTTCAGGCTCACCAACCACGTCGACGGCTCCCCTGCGCAGCGTACCTCCGACTGGCTCCTCGCCGACTTTGCCATCGTCTCGTGGTACAACATCACCGTGGCGCCCTCCACCCTAGAAATCGTGGAGACCCGCAAGGACACGGCGCTCTCCCTCTGGCGCTCCCTCCGCTCCCTCTTCCGCAGCAATCGGGACACCCGCGCCACGTACCTGCTCGACGAGTTCCACAGCCTCAACCAGGGCGAACTATCCATCGTCGACTACACCTCCAAGCTCAAGCAGATGGCTGACACGCTGCACGATCTGGGTTGCCGCATCCGCGATCGCGAGCTCGTTCACAACGTCCTTCGCGGCCTCGACGACCGCCTTCAGCACGCGGTGCCCCACGTCACGAACGGTAACAACCGTCTCCCGACCTTCATCAAACCGCGTTCCTTTCTTCTGCTGGAGGAGCAACGCCTCAGTCGCCTCGCGCGGGTCACGGCTCGCAACGCCATGCTCTCCCAGGCCCATGCCTACTTCGCCGCGCGTCCACCACCACCTCCCCCCGCGCCCGCGGCTCCCGCCTTCAACCTGAGTCTGCTCGGCCCCCCTTCTCCGGCGCCGGCCCCTCCGCTAGCAGCGGCGGTCACGGCAAGAAGAAGCGGAAGAAAAAACCGTCCCCCAACGGCGGCTCTCCCTCCGGCGGGGCTCCGCCCGCTGCTCCTGCCTATGGTGGCCAGTAACTGGGCCACTGTGCCCCGGCCACGACAGTCACGGGCACGTTCCAAGGGCTTCTCGGCCCTCGTCCGCCCGCACCACAGGCGTACCAAGCGCACCAGGCTGCGCCTCCACCACTCCCTGCACCGACACCCTCCTCATAGTGGGATCAGTCGGCGCTGATCACCGCCCTCAATCAAATGAACGTGCACCCTCCCGCCGCCTCTGGAGGCGAATGGGTGTTTGACAGTGGCGCTACTGCCCATATGGGAACTGGCTCCGGTATATTCCCCCTTCCTGTCCCTACCTCCTCATCTAATAAAATTGTTGTCGGAAACGGCTCCTCGCTGCCCATCACCGGTATTGGTTCCTCTGTTCTCCCCACCAATTCCCGCTCCCTTTCCCTACTCGATATCTTGATTTCCCCTTCTCTTATCAAGAACCTTATTTCTGTTCGAGATTTTACTCGTGATAATTCTGTTTCGTTGAATTTGACCCTTCTGGTTTCTCTATCAAGGATCTGGCCACCAAGACGGTTCTTCTCCGATGTGACTCCCCCGATGAGCTCTACCCGTTCGTTCCTCCATGACAATGTCTCACCATCGCCGTCACCATTGACCTTTGGCACCAACGCCTTGGTCATCCCAGCGCCGTCCTCGCCAAGGCCTCTTCCTATTTCAAATTCAGCGGTAATAAGAGTTCCATGACGCACTGCGATGCTTGTCGTTTGGGCAAACATGTTAGGCTCTCATTTTCTTCTTCTGTTTCTTTCACTAAATTTCCGTTCGAATTGTGTCATTGTGATCTATGGACGAGTCATGTACTCAGTGTATCTGGTTATCAATACTATTTAGTGATTCTTGATGACTTCACCCACTATGTATGGACCTTTCCCATTCGTCGCAAATCGGATGTTCACCGTCTTCTGTCTGATTTTTACACCTACGTTCGTACACAGTTCTCCCGTCCGATTCTTGCCTTCAAGACCGACAATGGTCGCGAGTTTAACAACATTGCCAATCGCTCCCTCTTTACGTCTCACGACACTCTTCTGCGGCTTACTTGCCCATATACGTCGCAACGGAACGGGAAAGCTGAACGTATCCTCCGTACTATCAATGACGGCATTCGTACACTTCTTCTTCATGCCTCCATGTCTCCTTCATGGTGGGCCGAAGCCCTCGCCACTTCCACCTTTCTCCTCAACAGACGCCCGTGTAAACCAAATCTCCTCACCACTCCATTCGAGCTCCTGTTTGGCCGCCCCCCGATTTCCGTCTTTTACGTGTCTTCGGCTGTTTGTGCTATCCCAATCTCCTCGCCACGTCTCCTCATAAACTTTCGCCATGTTCCGTTGCCTACATATTCCTCGGTTATCCCGAAGAACGAAAAGGATATCGCTGCTACGTTCCCCTATCTCGACGTATCATTTTCTCTCGGCACGTCACGTTTGTCGAATCTGTCTTCCCGTTCAAAACCACCCCAACCTTATCTCCAGCTCCCTCTGATTCCGCTGCCGATCCCCCGTTTCCGGATCACGTCGATCCTGCATGGCTCCCGCCTCCTCCCGCGAATCCTGGTGCGCCACCTCCCTCGCTCCGGACCCCACCTCCCATGCAGCCCTCGTCGTCCGCGTCTAGGCCGTCTCCTGGGCCATCTTTTTGGCCCACTAGCTCCAGCTCCTCCCCCACTGATCCATCTCCGTCGCCATCGCTTTCCCCACCGCTTGTCCCTCTGCCTGAGCGCCCTCGCCATCCGATGGTCACGCGTGCGCGTCATGGTCTCTTCAAGCCCAACCCTAAGTACGCCCACATCGCCAACACCGCTCCCTCCCTGTTGCCCACCTCTGTCCGTGATGCCTTGCGAGATCCGCACTGGCGCGCCGCGATGCAAGACGAATACGACGCTCTCCAGGCCAACTCCACCCGGACCCTCGTTCCCCGTCCTCCTCGCACCAATGTGGTCACCGACAAATGGGTGTTTCGGCATAAACTTCGTGCCGATGGTTCCGTGGAGCGCTATAAGGCCAGATGGGTCGTTCGTGGCTTCGCTCAACGTCCGGGCATTGATTTTGGTGAGACCTTCTCCCTCGTCGTCAAACCGGCGACCATCCGCACTGTCCTCACTCTCGCGTGCTCCCGTGGGTGGCCCGTCCATCAGCTGGATGTGAAAAATGCCTTTCTGCATGGCGTCTTGGAGGAGCAGGTCTACTGCTATCAGCCCGCTGGGTTTGTGGATTCCACTCATTGGGATCACGTCTGTCGTCTGTCCAAGTTCCTTTACGGACTGAAACAGGCGTCGAGGGCTTGGTTCCAGCGATTCGCTGGTTTTGCTGCTTCCATCGGCTTCACCGCATCCCGCTCCGACGCCTCCCTGTTCATTCTTCGGCGAGGCACCAATGTCGCGTACTTACTCCTGTACGTTGATGACATCGTGCTGGCTGCATCAACTGACGCCCTTCTTCAGCACCTTGTCGCTTAGCTGCAGCGCGAGTTTGCGATGAAGGACATGGGGAGCTTGCACTTCTTCCTCGGCATACGGGTTCAACGTTCCTCGCGTGGCTTCTTCCTTGATCAAGGCCAGTACGCGGAGGACCTACTTCAGCGTGCCGGCATGAGTCAATGCCAGCCCGTGTCCACTCCTGTAGACACTGCGCCCATGCTGGCGGCTGACGCTGGCTCTCCTGTCGCCGACCCCTTGGCATACCGCAGTCTCGCGGGAGGTCTCCAATACCTCACGATGACTCGACCCGACCTGGCCTACGCTGTCCAGCAAGCTTGTCTGCATATGCATGATCCGCACGATTGTCACCTCGCCATCATCAAACGGATTTTGCGGTATGTTCGCGGCACAACTGCATCTGGTCTGCTCCTTCCAGCCTCCTCCACTGCTGACATTGTCGCTTATTCGGACGTGGACTGGGCTGGTTGCCCTGACACACGTCGATCGACATCAGGGTACTATGTGTACCTCGACAGTGCTCTTGTCAGCTGGTCGTCAAAACGCCAAGCCATTGTTTTCCGCTCCAACGCCGAAGCGGAATACCGCGCAGTTGCAAATGTTGTGGCAGACTGTGTCTGGTTACGCCAACTTCTGGGAGAACTCGGCTCCTCTCCTTCGAAGGCCACTGTCGTCTTTTGCAACAATATCTCGGCTGTGTATATGTCCTCTAACCCTGTTCATCATAGACGGACTAAACACATCGAGTTGGACATTCACTTTGTTCGTGAAAAAGTGGCCCTCAGAGATCTTCGAGTTGTACATGTTCCAACTACTCACCAGCTAGCCGACATCATGACCAAAGGTTTGCCAAGCTCTGCATTTTAGATGTTTTAATCCAGTCTCTGTGTTTTGCCATGCAAGGACACATCGACTGCGGCGGGGTGTTAGCAAGCTAGTGTCTCCGTACATGTGTAATCGTGTGTAATGTGTATATCAGGAGGACCGAGTCCTTAGGCTAGCATGATGTGAGTTAGTTAGATCTGATGTATTGCCCTATATAAGTGTAACCCACTCATAATCAATACAAGTTGTGTTGCACGAACCTTTTCTCTCCCGTTCTGGTTCTTACACGAACAATTTTTTTAATTTGCAAAAAACATTGTTGTAATAATTGGAACGATTATCTTGTGCTTAAGAGTACTATTTGGTGTTGTAATAATAACTAGAATGATTATTGTTTGCTTCATATGGTGATATTTGTGATATGAAACTGTGATAAGGGTTTGAGGGTTTGAGGGCTGAGGCAAATACTAGAACCATCGAACCCTCAGTTTTAAGGGTTTGAGAGTTGTAGTGTTTGCCCTCGACCCTTAGATTTAAGGGTTTGACGGTTCCAGTAAATAATCCCTATTTTTCACACCCATAAGTGCTCGAATATACTAATTCTCAATTAAACTTTTAAGGGTTTCACTAAATATGCTCTAACGGATCTAATCTGGAGATTCGGTCGACGGGATCACGGGATCAAACTGATCGCACGAACGCACGCACGTCTCAAGGTCAAGCTGACTAGTTTTGTACAACACGATCAGCTTCTTTTTCTTTCCCTACTAGTACTACGCTACACGGCAGTTTTCCTTGGTAGGAGTACGTACGATGGCCGGGCTCCAGAGTATTGCCGCGGCATACCGGGCATACCTTGTGGGTCTGTCACTGTATACAAATAGTTACTTAAAGCAATAATAAACTAAGCTCAACTGAATCAGTAACTCCTGTCTAATTGGCAAATTATTTCTCGTATAAGAAGCATACCAATAGGAAAGGATATATTCTTTAAACAATGGAGTGTCAATCAGGGAATATTCTTTAAACAAACATGATCAAGTCATAAAGCCTAATAAAACAACAGGTGTAGAAGCTTAGCATAACATTCGACCCCATAAGTAAAATTAGCTGCTAGTTGCGGTGGTCAGATAGTAGATTAGGTCTTTCACAATGGGGTGTCTCTTGACTCGTTATCCTAGGTAGTGGTCTATCTTAAGAAACAACTAGTACAGTGGTTTGTATCTTAAGAGATATATCTACATTTAATAATTTTGGATACATGCATACATGTGATTGGGCTAACCATATAATTTGACTATGATACCGTGCAAAGCTTGTAGCTAAGCTAAGAGCAAGGTTAATAATATAGCCAGCAGCCGGCTATAAGGACATGCCATGTCATCTAAGAGTCATCATATAGCCAACCCATATAATAGATGTGCTATTAGTTGGCTCTTAACTAGACACTAAATAATATTTAATTATTTAATGCATGTATACTATTGGTTTTAGGCTATATGCAAGTCTCTTTTCCTTGATTCTTGTGCTATAGCCGGGCTACAACATAAGAGCCGACTCTTCTCTCTTTCCTTCTTTCCCTCTCCTCCAACTAGTACTTTTGATGATGTGGCAAGTACTATAGCCTGCTGACTAGGCTTATTATACTTGCTCTAAGATACAACCTCACCTTCTCTCTTCATTAAGTATATTATCACATAAACAATTTGCCTATAATACGTTGCTAAGATACATTGGAAAAGATCTTATGGACTTTTAAGGTAACAGAAAAGTATTGTCAGACCAATGCATACGAGCCGTCCATTTCCATTTGCTCCTCCTCCTCACTAGGCGCGTCCCGGTTTCGCGTTTCCCGCTTCCGGTCGCGCACAACAACTTTCGGCACCAGCTACCAGAGCAATCCGCGACGAAGCGTATCTGGATCGTCCAGTGGAATCAACGCCAAGGCATCCTACCCTTCCACGTCAGCGATCCGCGGCACGCACCACTCAACCAATCATCGCCCACCTCCTTCCTCCTATATAGAGCTTCCGCTCCCTCCTCGATTCCTCACATCTCATCTGCAATTCCCCACCTGTTCTCCCACCTTCCCCCTGCTCCTCTCCTCTCCTCCGAGAATCTCCCATGGCCCCCAAGGCAGAGAAGAAGCCGGCGGCGAAGAAGCCCGTGGAGGAGGAGCCCGCGGCGGAGAAGGCCGAGAAGACCCCGGCGGGGAAGAAGCCCAAGGCGGAGAAGCGGCTGCCGGCGGGGAAGACCGCCGCCAAGGAGGGCGGCGAGGGGAAGAAGGGCAAGAAGAAGGCGAAGAAGAGCGTCGAGACCTACAAGATCTACATCTTCAAGGTCCTCAAGCAGGTGCACCCGGACATCGGCATCTCCTCCAAGGCCATGTCCATCATGAACTCCTTCATCAACGACATCTTCGAGAAGCTGGCCGGCGAGTCCGCCAAGCTCGCCCGTTACAACAAGAAGCCCACCATCACCTCCCGGGAGATCCAGACCTCCGTCCGCCTGGTCCTCCCCGGCGAGCTCGCCAAGCACGCCGTCTCCGAGGGCACCAAGGCCGTCACCAAGTTCACGTCTTCTTAGGTTGCCTCGCAACTGCTAGTAGTTTAGGATGCTTGCTCTGTCTGTTGGGATGATGTAAGATCAACTGCTATCTTGAATAGAAATGGTACTGCGTTTCCACCTCCATATCATCTGCCATGTGCTCGTGCTTAACGTCTTCTAGATTGAATGTGTTTTGACAATGTCGAGAAATTGGAATTGTGAAATCTGAATGATTATTAGGAATTGAAGGATCTTGAACGCCTTGAAGTGTCGTATTCATATTGCATACTCTCTTTGCCTGCAGTATAAGAACTTTGTGCATTGAAATTTGTATCTGTTTGTAGTTTGTCTGAATTATGAAGCTTCAGATGTGTCTTACTATCACATACTATCTCCTGATTTACATTGTTGTAGTGATTGTAAATGAATGTTATGAGCAGAGTATAAATCTTTGTCTACAACTTGATTCAAAAATAATGGTTCAATGGTACTCCATTTGGTTTACATGCATATGTAATGGTTTAGGAATGAGATAACTGGCACCATTTGGTTTTCAGAAAAAAAAAACTGGAAATGTAATTACTAGAATAGCTTTTGTACCATTGTGAACCACTTAGGGCTTGAAAGTTCAACTGATGTCTTTTGGAATGTTTTAAGATGAACTGCTATCTCCAATATAAATCGTATTGCCGCTCCAGCTCCATATGATACAATTTTTTTTACCATTTTCTAGATTGATTGAGTTTGATGGAGAACGTTGATGAATTAGGATTGTGAAATCTGAAGCATTACTAGGAATTGTTGCCTGAAAGTTAACTTCCTCTTAGGCTGCTTTGCTTCTGGTAGTTTAATTAGGATGCTTTCTGTCTGTTGGGTTCCTGTAAGATCAGTTATGTGGTGTCGCAATCTTGAATATGATTAGTACATTCCTACCTCCATATGATCTGGCATGTGACGGCTAAAGTTTTTCTAGATTGAATGCGTTTGATGGAGAACGCCGAGAAATTATTGTTGTGAAATCTGGCCGATTACTAATGTTTGTTGTTGGCAGATATAGTGATCTGGGAACGTAAAAACTTGTGCGTCATTACATTTCTGAGATCTTAGGCTAGAACAGAAATTAGCTGTAGTTTCCTTGCATTTCTCATTTATCCAAGACTGCTGCACTTCTGCAAATGACATCTATAACGGAAGGAATAATTCTTGTGCCAACTTTCTTGTAAGTTGTTCATTGCTGTTCTGAATCTGACTGCCTTAAATTAGCTAGGGCTTCTCTTTCTCCTTCATGTTCTACTTTGTTTAGCATTAAATTTGTAGCCATCTGGACTTTGTAGTGACCTGAATTGTGGAACTTCAGAGGTGCCTATTACTATTGTATCCTATCTCCTGTTTTTACAAATTTGTAGTGATTATAGATGAACAATGTTACGTGTGGAGTATAAATCTTTGTCGATGGCTTGATTAAAAAATAACGATTCCGGTACTCGTACAGATGTCCTGATTCAGGAATGAGAGAACTTGTGCATCATTTTGGTTTCAAAATCTTTTTGGACATATGTATATGGTAGTAGTTACTACAATTGCTATTGCTATTGTTCCATTGTGAATCACTTGGGGCTCAAAGTTCAACTGATATCTGAAGTTGAATTTGATCTACATTTTAAATTTAACTGATACTGTTGCAAAGCTCCGAGAACAGCCACTAACTGAAACATCGTACTATATAGCTTCTGATTGTTTTAGAATCATCTCTTGTGCCAGCTTGCTTCCCCACTGCTGTTCTAAATGTCTTGGATTCAGACTTCTCTTTGCTGCATTTATTGCCTGTATTTCCTGAAATGCCTCATTGAGTTATGCTTCCCTCAAAAGACTTCTCGTCCAGTAATATCCCTTTGTAGAAAATGTAATTTCCTATGTTATTAGGTGTTTTGCTAGACTTGGATCCCTCATAGTATCAATTCTCTGAGTTTAGTAATTGCACCAACTTTTGATGCAATGGTCCAGATAGAATGTTATGATAAACCCAAATGCCCTAAGTTGAAAAGTAAGAGGGGATCTCTGCATTTGATCTTCAACAGAAACAATTGTGGAATTACCAGATTCTTTGCTATGCCAGACCCTTATCATGTGGAGAACCCCAGATTCAGTGAACTTGTGGTTATAATAATGCCTTTTCATACTAGGGACAAGAGTCGTATCATGGGAAAATCGCAGGCGCATAACTGTAACTAGCACGTGTATATATTGATTTAAATCAGTGCTCAGTTTTTCCCCTAAAGTATCAAATGTTAATTCGTATTTAGAAATGACAGGTGCTGTGCATTTTGTTCATATGATAGTTCATAAAGAATTTATATGTCCCCAAGTTAGGGTCCTAAGGTACGCATTGTGATCATTTTATAGAAGATAAATGCTATTTCTGCACCTCAGTGGAATGGTGCCTTACTGCCTTGAGCTTTGGAGAATTCAGGTCCTTGAAATAACTGTAGAGAATTCGGCATATAAACAGCTGTTATGCTTTCTCTGGCCTACATATATATGTATTTCTACGACACTGTAGTAATAGTTGATGAAAGTGGATATTTTAGCAAAACAGCATTCTGCTATTTCTGCGCTCAGTTAGCTGAATATTTTTAACATTTACGTTTGACTGAGCGGCATAACTGTACTATCTGTAAACTGACTATGCTATTTTCCAACTAGGCGATTGTACTGAAACTAGTGCCTGTTGAATAAGCTGCCTAGTTTTTATATGTAAACATGTGCTTCATGCTGCAATGAAATCAGCTGTTTACCGAATATATGTGTTTTATGCCAATAATCACGGTTCGCATCACAAAAGCAAACATACTAACGTACTTGCCACCGACCGATATATCTGAGAATACCAATGTAAGGCATAAACAACACATCTAAGTAGATACGAACACAGAAGTAGTTCCTGAATACACGCAAAGCAAGTGGCATACTCCTCTCATTTACAAGCATCACCAAACATAATCTAGCAGTGCAATAATAACACACAAAGTGCAGTAATATACTCCATCTAAGCTGGTTAGAACAACACAGTTCTAGAGCAGATTCAGACAGGGAACCTCTGCTCATCCTCCTCCATCAGTTGCGTCAGGCCCCATCGTGCATGTCCCGAGACATCTGCAGATACGGATGACACCGGTCAAACTTGATGAACTTGTCCCCTTAGATACATTCAGTTACATGGGTGATGAACACGAATTCCAGCAACACCCACATACGACACGACTCGTACGACAAAGACAGCAATGCTTACCAGAGACGGAGGACGTAGCCATGGATGTTGTCCTCCTGCAGGTTGGGCTGCAGGGGCTGGAGCTTGTACTCTTGCAGCTGGGGTGAGAGCTTCAGAGTCGTCATGGAGGACTCGGCTTCCTGGCCGTAGATCGGCTCACCGACATCCCACATAGGGAACAGCTTCGGGTTCATCATGTCAGCTGCCTGGCCCTGCACCCTTAACGGATTCTTTTGACAGACACAGACAAATTAAAAGGGTAAATAAATTGGAGCAGGCTGTTGTGGTTTCAGTTTGAATGAAACGGAAACCAGGGCGGTGGTGGAGCACAAGTTCATCTGAGAATAAAAATTAAGCGTACATGTGATACCATGGGGAACATGAAGTTGCTCTGGTCCTCTGAAATGTGCATCTCCTATCAGAATGAATTAAACAAAAGCCCATGGAAACTCAGTTCATGAATCGAAGGTGTGATAAATAATGGTGCAATGCTGAACCAATCGGTGCGTCTTGTTTTGCATACCCTGTGGCGCATCCCGAGCAGCTGCTGGTCAATTAGCTCTTGCTGCAACAGATTGGTTAGGGTGTTAGCATTGGGCACTGAGGAATGCAGAGTTTTGTACAGAATAAAAGAACCTAGAACTTTTACACCATGTTGTTTGGTTGTTACCTTTTTCAGACGAACTTTGTACAGGGAGAAGTCAATCTGCTGCTCAAGGTTACTCACATCTTGCAGGGTCAGTGAACCCAGGTCCTCGCCCATGTACTGTCGCATGATGATCTTAAGCCTGTTGCTCTCATCCTTCATTCTTGTCATCTCATGGATGATTTTCTTCATGAGAAAAGGGAAGATTATTAGGTAGCACAAGCAAAATCTAACTGATTTATCCTAAACTGGCGTACCTGCTGGATGTCCATCTCATCAAAGCGGGTGCTGGGGGCTTTAAGGTACCTGTCAAAGATATTCGCAATCCTGGCATACACATGAAAACAAGCAGGGGTTACTTGATCATCATCAGTTCTTCATGAACCTCAAAGGGGCTAACTTAGTACAAGTCAGTACGAACTTTTCAAATTGAACCTTGATTTCATTACTAAAATGCCATTGCAGAAAATGCTGGAACCTTGCAGATTATGAACAACAGAAGTTCCCAACAAGAAGTTCAGAAAGAAGTATAAACATCGTGAAAAAATTTCCGAAGACTAACTCGACATGCAAAAGAACGTTGTCTTCTCTAGAACAACACTATGAGATCTGCACCGTATACAAAATTTCCACTTCCCCTCAAACCAAAACGAACAGATAGTGGTCAAAATGCAGAGAACATGCAATAGTTGGACTGGGGAAAAGATGTTTTACTCACCTCCATGGAGGGCTGGAGTACTCATACATCTTGCCACTTCCAGAGAAAACAATGACCCCAACCTGCGCATCACAAAGAATGGCTAGCTCATTTGCCTTCTTGAGCAGCCCCATCCGCCTCTTGGAGAAGGTAACTTGGCGGCTAGTCGTGTTCTCGATCTTCTTAAGCTCTACTTTCCCACGCCCCATTGGTCCAGTCCGATGGTTCTGTTCTCCTCTGCAATCTACCAGAAAGTGATAGTCAAATCATGATGCCAATGTTCTTCCAAGATGAGAATCAAGTAATGGTTTCAAACCCATAAGAAGAGATGCACCAAATGGCTTCAAGTGCAGGAAGTAAGAAGGAGCAAATGGTTTGAAATGCAAGAGTTCAGAAGAAAAGTTATATGAGATGGGAGTTCAGAGAGTTAAAGTTGAATCCAAAAGATTAAACCACCACCAAGATCAAGATGAAATGGAATCAAATGTATGAGATGGGGAAGAAAAAACTATAGACAGAAAGAGCATAAACCATATTTTCCACTATGAACAGTAAGTGATTGCATTTGCAATACACATGTTCTTGCACCGAGTGTGTGCTGCAGAACAAGAGGGGCAGAAGACTAAGGGGTAGTGGCATTACCTGCGTGTGCTTCTTCAAAAGATGGAGGGGAAAGCAAAGGGGCCAGGGGCACCTTTATAAGTCTGGAAAGTTCTTGTTTTAAGCCTTACAGACTACTAGCATTATTCTGATCATCTCTTGTCAGGCTGTCCCACCATATACTAGACAGAAGTAACATATATCACACTCTAAACGAAAGAGAGCAAAGCAAATCAAGCAATGTAGCAAACTTAACTTCCTACAAATTATGCCCTCCATCAGATAACATGTGAAGACAGATTAGCAGAGTACCATCTATGTTACAGACATCTCCCGCGTAAAATACGCTATGTCCTTAAATTAGCACCATTAGGATAAGCATCCCAAATATGTGTGTGTTTAATGCATGCTAGTGGATTGCAAGTGTAATGTTGGGTGTGCACGAGAGGTGGCACCAGATGAATAAAAATGGTAATGCTGTGGACTGGTAACTGCCTCTTACTTAGCATAGAAAGTGGTGGTGAGCTTGCAGCACAGGCTTCTCCTGTAAGAAGACCAGCCTAGAATTGACCAAGACAGAGAATAACTAGGAGCAATAATGCTCTCCATAAGGTAGCTTTTGGTCCACACTACACCTAACCTACTGGATGTCAGGGAAGCATAGTCAAATGCATGACATATGTCGCACACATATCCCCTGCCAATGTCATCAGTTTGTACTACCAAACAAAGCCCCCAGCTTACAAATGATCAACAGACATCTCTCTGGCAAGGTGTTTCAGTGACTGCTTCGTTTTAAAATGCACTTTCATATAAGAAAAGACACATCCAAATTAACAACGCTACGGTAACTATTTTTCACAGAAATTGCCATATTCTCACTCTGATATTGAACATTCAGAATATTTTGTTCTGATTTTCATTCATGTTGCAAGAAAAAAAGTGCCAAGTTCATTCCATTGCCCAGCTTTCATTTTTCTTGTGTAACAGATGGGGGTCTTGAAGTGAGAGTACCACAAGGCATTGAGATCTCATTCATCAGCCGTGATCAAGAGCCAGCAGAACATGATGGCAGAAGATATCTTTTCTAAAATAGAGGTACCTCCAAGCGAGCCCCCAGGCACCATCAGACCGGCTTATAAGGCAAGGAAATTATGCTCTCCCTCTCACGAGGCAGTTGAGGCACAGAACTGGAGGCTCACACATTTGCCTGGCCTGTCAGCATCTGACTGTCTCTATCGTTTTTCTTGGTTTCTCTTGGACTATGAACCATGTTCACACCTGGTAAGGAATATAGTTGTTGCGTGTAGTTTTACACATACAAATTATTACACAAAAACAAGCTTTGGGTCACTGCCCTGAATTTTGCAGTGGTTATAGCTTCAAATGCTACCCCATTTCAACATAGCTGACAAAAATTGTTTATTCTCGGCTAATTAAACATGGGAGGTATGGAAGTACTACTCCATAACACTTTTATCACCAATATGAAGGAGGTTGTGACTTGTTCACATGTTTATATGACAAATCATGGAAAATTTGGCAAATGTACATCTTTTCGCTGGGATCCCAAATCAATCACAATAATTCTGATCCAAGCCAAATCTCAAAATAACAGAGGTATAAATTGAGCTTGCTCATTGAAACAAATTATTTCAGCAGATTACAAGGTTCATGTATACAGTAAAGTAGGCACCGGGCAGATGGCAACAGTACTGAAGGACGCTGCATGACATACAGAAGATCGTGACATAAACCAAGGACGTCATCACAATTTGCTGGATGGTACACCAACACCAGAGAACCTAACCTTCTTCTCGATCACCTTTGAGAGCTCCTTCACTTCCTCCTTGGGAATGTGGCGCGGATGACTTAACCAAAGACCTCCATCGACCACCAATGTAGTCCCATTGACATATTTGCCTGCGAAACAGATTGTTGAATACATCAAATGGCCCACTATCCGACAAAGGTCAGCCATTACTTACTGATTTAAATGCTTTTGTAATATGTGTCAATTTCTGGGGATGATACTGACAAGGCAAGAAACAGTTTATAACTGACACAAACTAGCAAACATGAATAGCAGGGGTCGTTAAACTTATAGCCCTAGCGATACCAGTATCTTCCAAATGACCTCCAGGTAAGTGGATAATCAGCTTATTGAACTTTTACGGTTGAAAGGGCTTTTCTCGTTGTTTGGTTAGAGGAAACTGAAGAAGACAACTGACCTGCATCAGAGGCAAGATAGAGCGCAGCCATTGCTATGTCCTGTGTCTCCCCCAACTTAAATAAAGGCATCATTTCCCTTTTTCCCTTGGCCATTTCATCAGGTGCAAGCTTCCTTAGTCCTGGAGTGCCTCCGATTGGTCCTGGTGCAATTCCATTGACCCTAATTTCATAATCTGTTCCCCATTCGAGGGCCAGTGTTCTTGTGATACTATCAACACCTGCCTGTAGAAGCCAATCCCATCAGAAGAAGTCTACTACCAATTTCAATCATCTTTTGAAAGTGGTTCGAACATTATATAAGTACCTTAGCAGCGGATACATGAATTTGGTACCAAGACGCGGTGTAATGCAGTGTCGCACTTATGTTAATGATGAGGCCACCAGTGGAAGGACCTTTCCCTGGCCCACCTTTTTTCAGATACTTCAGGGCTTCATAGCACATTGTGTACGTGCCCACAGTGTCAATATCAAGAACTGCAGAGACAAAATTCAGTCAGTACTGAACCCTCCAAAAGAACAAAATTACATAGCAAAAAAGTTGCCAGGGCAACACTGCTTGAGCTCACAGCCTAACACAATTACACAAACTAGCAAGACCAAATTAATTCTCAAACGTCGTGCAGGAAAATCATCATGTAGCGCTGCCAATATTCACAAGATTGCACCAAGCAACAATTCTTAAGTAAACCAAAGATGATATGGTTTAACGAAGCACCTGTTCGGAATCCCTTGGGCGTCAGATCCTCAGGGGAGGCAAGGAAGTTGCCCGCTGCACCGTTGACAAGAATGTCAAGCTTGCCAAAATGCTCAACGGTGGACGCAAGCACCCTCGCTGCATCCTCCTGCTTGCGTACATCTCCCTGGAACCCAACAGCCTGCACGCCACCGCAAGCTCATATTAATACTACAGACTAGGACTAGTTTATCCCCATCGCACAAGAGGATAGTTCATTTAATCATGGTGGGCAACACATTTGTTTATGAATGTGGTTCCACAATTCAAAGTCAAACGAAACACGAAGCAATGGTACACCGAGCACTCGATTAGTATAGCATGTGCTCGTCATAGAGGGACACCCCTTCAACAGAGACGCTGACCGAGCTACTTGCTGGTTTCTTCTTTTTACTTGTGGACTGGTCTGAGAAGCGTCTGCTGTCAATTTAAAGCAGGCCGAAATGCCTAAAATAAATTCCTGCAACCGACGCGCTCACCATCTGTACGCTTGCCTAACATTGCTAACAAAGCTCAGATTGCCGTCGAACTCAATGAAGGAAACGCAACGTGCATACAGAATCGCAACGATCTCCCTTCTTATTTGTTCAGCAACTACTATTGACTACCAAAATAATTCCCACCTAAAGACCGGACCAGAGAGCACCAGATTTTATCATTTCAAGCAAGGGGGGGCCAAGGTGAAAACACGGGTAGCAGTGGTAGGTAGGGTTGTCTAGAGCGGAAGGAGGAGGGGAGCAGATGAATTGGGGGGCACGCACCCGTAGGCCCTCTGAGCGGAGGGCGGCGACGGCCTTGTCGAGGACCTCCTGGCGGCGGCCCATGATGGCGACGCTGGCGCCGTGGCGGGCGAGCTGGGCGGCGATCTCGAAGCAGATGCCGGAGCCGCCGCCGGTGACCAGCGCCGCCTTGCCCCTCACCACGTCCGCCCGGAACGGCGACCCCGTGGCCATCGCCTCCTCCCAGTCGTGCCGGCGTAGAAGGGAAGGTGGAGGGAAGAAAGATGCGTGTCCGTCGCTGAGCTGCTCGCTGCCGGCTTTGTTCCGTGTTTGGCCCTTTGTCGTCGACTGAATCCGTCGTCGACACGATGCTTGGCTTTCCACGTCAAGAAAAAAAAAGTTCCACTATACCAATTTAAACGCAAATGGTCTATTTCACTACAGAGTACCAATTTCAAGTCGTCGATTCGATTCCGTGTTTGACTACTCCCTCTAATCCATATTAATTGACTTAGATTTGTTAATTAATTTGGGTTAGATGGAGTACCAATTTGAACACTGAACGCAAAAGTCCGGCGAATCCTCATGTCGTTCTCGTGGAAATAAGGGTTTATAGTCCTCCACACAAGCCAAATCCGCATTGTCTAAGGTAAATCTTTAAGACGGGTCCTAATGAAAGTATTATATATTGGTATCATGTATATAATACTCTGTATTCCATCCGTCCATAAATAACTGATTTGGTTTCGTCTATATTTGAATGTATCTAGACGTATTTTAGTGTATAGATATATTTAAATCTAAACAAACTCAAAATAGTTATTTCTGAAAGGAAGGAGTGTATGATATTATTCCTCTAATGCATAGTATCAGATAGTACTATCATAGTTGTATAGTATTTAATGATTTATAAGATCCCAATATAAATATGTGTACATGATTTATTTGGTATTAATATATCTAGTTTTATGTGATATGATACCATATCATAATATTATATCACCGTCTCTTTCCTCGTTAATTGACATCTCGAGGTACTACCCTCGAGTTACCATCTCGAGCTACTACCCTCTCGTGGTTGTTTTTGATCATCTTTATACTCCCCCCTATCCAAATTAATATTCTTAAATTTATCTAGATTCAAATGTATCTAATTATGTTTTAGTATTAGATAGATAGATACATCTGAATCTAAAAAAGTCCAAGAACATTAATAAGATCATTTGCTGCCCAAAATGAAAATTCATTTTTACATTATAGAAGAAAACTAAAATACCGTGAGCCCACCGAGTTTTGGCCCATGAGCACCAGGCCATAGCGCCTCCCAAAGTCCCAAGCCCAACACGCGCGGCCCAGCCTTACATGCACGTGCTGAAACACTGTGTTTTGGCAAGCGACCTGCGTGTGACAAAGATTCAGGTTCCATCATCAGATTGCTCAAATGTTGGTAAAGAGAATACAGAGACGTATACACACCGCAGGGAGAACACTGCATGATCATTAAGGAGATAGCATCGAGGAGGGAGGAGTTCCAGGAGGTGACATTCGTGCACGAACGGCGAGAGGATAATGGAGAAGCGCATCAGTCTAGCTAGAACAGCGCGCGAATACTTTTAGTTTTGGTAGACATGTGTGGTTCAGTGATCCGATCCCCGGCCCAGCTAGCTAATCTGGGAATCCCTGTAAACTCTCCGTTAGTTGATCGATCAATAAAGCTTGCCGTTCTATATAAAAAAAAGAGCACTCGCTCGGATGACTCAGAGCCAAGTCGGAGCAACATCAAAAGGCAGGCACAAAGTAACGCCAAGAACTCTGAAAAACTAGTGATCGATAAGGGCCCTCCGATAAGCACCTCGTGTTCGTGCGCACCCAGTTTCCGTAGCTAGTCGCTGTCCACCACACATCGGAAGATCCAGCAGATATTCGCCCACTCGCCGATCGACGACGACCACGACAGCACGTACGTGCTCTGAACAAGTGCAACGGTGCGGCAGGTTTCTCTCGCTCGACTTTCCCGATGGACGACTGACTCCTGTAGCTCGGTGGAAAAGAAAACGTCCGCCGTCGATCAGCGTCGTCGACTCTGTCGTTCCGGTAGGCCGAGTCGGGCAGATAATGGATCGCAGCCACACGCCAACGTCTGCTGACCTGAACCGCCGGCGGTTCCCAATCAGAGCCCAGGCAACGGCGCAGCCACATGTACAGTACAGGTTGAGCCCTGCACGACTCCACAGTACTCCACACGTACTACGTCTATCAGCACGCGAGCTAGCTACCTAGTAGCTGCCTCCAAAGGTTTCGATCCGACTAGACTACGAGGCAAGCGCGAGTGTTCCGGCCGGAAACGAACCTAGTAGCTATGTACCACGACGTTGACACAGCACCTCACTGCTCGCCTCATCGTCGTCGAGTGTTGGGCCAAGATCCGCAGATAGCACACGGATGTGTAACCACGCAGAGTTATACGCTCTCCGTTTCAAAATATAAGATGTTTTACGTCTTTTGTATAACATATGTATCTAGACGACGTTTTTTAATATATAGATTAGAGCAAAATAAGTAAACCTACACGCTAGAACGCACAGAGATATACTCCTCCGATCCGAGCTTAGTCAGTCGGTACATGATCAGATCGACCAACAGTCAGGCATAGGACAGCCACAGGTGTAATGCGGTCTCGATCTGCACTTCCGATTTCTCCTGTCTGCAGAGTCGATCGTCCAGAGGTGTGTGCTTGAGAGAGATTAACGGCTCGCTTTCCCGCATAAATTTGCTTTCGACGTCAGACAGATGAACCGGTGCAGGTACACGTATGCGCGTCCGTACAATTTAATCCGACAGATGATTGATGGTGGGACGTCGGTTAAGGGTCCACAATAATCCGACCGACTAGTTGAGCTCCACTCGTTATCCCGCGCGTAAGATCCGAACCCCACTCGTTTGGACGAACCCAAGCTAAAATTTGGAACTTTTTTGACTGGACGAAACTCGTTTTTGTCTGTAAACGCCGAGTTTCCCACCGTGTTTCCAGGCTGAGTTTCCAGGTTCAGCGAAATTCAGTTAAACACGGCGAAATTTGGACGAATATAGGCGGATCTCATTAAACTAGGGCAAAGACGCACATATTACATTGAATTTAACTATGAAAAGGCCGCCGCCGCCGTGGTCGGACGCCGCTCTACAGGCCGAGACTTTTCACCAGCGGCGGCGAAAAGCCATATTGTGACACGGCGGCGGCGAGCCCGGCGGTCCATCGTGTCAGGTGAGATCCTGGAGGCGCCTGTCGACGAAGAACTGCCTCCAGAAGACCAGGCTGCCAGGATCCTCGGCGAGATTCGGGTCTTGCATGGCGGCGATAGCCGCCTGGATCTCTTCGGCGATGTCCTCGTCGGCTGCACCGTCGGAATAGGGATCCCGCCAGCGCTGAGTTGCCATGCGAAGGGGAGACGATAGTCCAGTCGGCTTCTGTCGCTGACAGGCTGGTCTACTCGGCCAATTCGTTGCGTCGGGCGTTCCTAGGGCATATCCGGGATCCTGGGTACGCCTGGACAGTCCGGACCAAAGTTGCTAAATCCGGACGAAAACAGGTTTCTGGATACGCGACTGGGCCGATTTTCGACGTCTGGACTTAAATTTGACGTCCGAATCAACGTCCTGGGTAGACGAGTGGAGATGACCTAATATGCACTCATGGTCATACTCCTTCACAATTGATGTAAGATCTTTGAGATATTGTAAAGTAAAATAGATACACTCTAAAATAAGTGAACCTGGACATTAAAACATGTTTAAATATATTTGTTATGGAAAAAAAACTAGATTTACATTAGTGAACAGAGAAAGTACTATTTATGTATGCGCTTAAAGTCACATCGATCATACGAGGACGACACTTTTCCCCACCCCGCACCGAGCAATCTGTTTACACTCGTTGTTTTTATACTACCTGCGATGTGAGTGTCGTTCCCGTCGTATTTTATCTATTTTTTATTAGATAATATGGAAAATTACTTATTTTTGCAACATTATGTACTTTCTCTGTTTGGGATTATAGGTCCGACACGTATACCTAGGTCGTTAATTTGACTAATAAAACATAAATTATTAATATAAAATTATACTATTAGAAAATATAACATCTAAAATTTCTAATGGTAATGTTTATGTTATTTTATTGGTCAAATTGGCAATCTAGTTAACCATGCGTGACCTATAATCCCAAACGGAGTAAGTACATAGCTAGGTTTAAGCTATTTCTGCCAACAGCAAAATTTATTGAAGTTTCTGGAGCAACTTTCGAAAAGCAGCAACCGTTACGAACATGTTGAACAGTTCGAGGACACTCTAACTCAACCATAGCCTAGAGTCCCATGCATCAGTATAATTCAAAGTCTGATCAGGTGCACTTTGGCGGAGTTCAAGAACTGAAAACGGCCACGACAATAACCGGTCAAGGCTGCCGGAAAGAAAAAATGGGCAAGGCGAAAGCGACCATAAGGTATCCTGTGCTCGCCACATGTTTCTTTTGATTCCCTCGGCTGATCGATCAGTGCGTAATGATGTGACCCATCGTTAAAATGTTTTTGTTCCGACATCGTGTCCACTCATATAGCCTAAATCGGCCATATCTATTTAGATCAGTTGTAATCCTGGTAGCCAGTGATATCCGGTTTGTTCAGCTAAGGTATACAGTATACATATACATATACATATACTCTTTCCATTTAAATATATAAGACAGTTTAGTTTTGTGAATCAAATGCATATTCGTGAATGGAGGAAGTAATTTATATATTCAAGATATATGGTACATAATTAGTGAAAGCATGTAGGGGTATATATATATCAACAACAGCAGCAGCTGCTGCTAAGTCAAAAGGATGGCTCAACGCTGTTGTTAAGGCTTAGGCCTTGATTGTAGAATGAACCGCGCGTGCGTGATAACTGATAAGCATATGGTGGTTGTCCAGTCCACCCTACACCCCTGTATATTCCCCTCCCCTATCTTGTCGATCAGTGTCCGCACATGGTCAGTCGCTGATGACCACGACTCCGCACCACGTACTCACTTTTGAACTGCGGCTAGCTAGTGGCGCGCAGTTCGTTTCTCCCTTGATCTCGATCTCCATCGACGACTGACTACTGTATGTCCATCGGGTTACAGCTTCCATGCGACGTCTTTACGTGAAATTGAAGAAACGCGACATCGTTGCAAAGAATAACTCGCATGCGACACTTCTGAAGCGGCAAATAGCTCCCGTGCGTCACTTCCACTTAACCCCACGAGACCGTCAACAAATCCGAATCAGCTGAGCACAATAGGACCCACAGCCTCTCCACGTCACGGCGGAACTCACCTGATGTCCACCTCATATCGTAGGACCCACGTTGTGCTTGAAGAGAGCCGTTGGCCCCGATCCGTCCCCGCACCCGAGCACTCCCGCCACCGTTCCAGCATCTCACCCCCTTCCGTTTTCTTCTATGGCAAGCAAGTGCGGCAACGCCGGCGAGGGATGTCGAGCTCTGCTTCAGCCTCCCACCGCTCATGGTATCGGTATGGTGCGGTGCCGATGAGGAGGTGCCCCGATTGCCCCCGTATCGCGCCCCTGAAGCGGCTTGTCACATCCACCGACAAGAACGGCAACATTGGCCGAGAATTTGTGAAGTGTGAGAGCAAGCCCGAGCCGGGAAAGGTGAGATCTGAGTGTTTCGAGCGCCAATTTCTCGCTTTTCTTTCGAAATTTCATGCATTTCATCGAATTTGGGATTTAGGGTTCATCTCTGCGATTTCAGGAACTGCCGAAATGTGGGCATTTTGAGTGGCTTGATGTGTACATCGAGCGAATTGGGGTGGAGGTAGCATCCCGGGAGCTCGAAAACCCGTCCGTGGTGGAGCAATTGGGATGTGGCAACCCCATTTCCGCTGGTACTACGGTGGATGCGAAAGTGAAGGCCCAGCTGAAGTAGATGAACAAGCAGCTAAGGCAAATCATCGAATTGAAGAAGCAGGACAATCTGATGGCCGGTTTTTTATTTTTGTGTAATTTATCTCGGATTAGTTTATCTCCTGATCATTAGTAATTAGACAGTGCAATCAGTGTTTGAGTGATGCTTTGTAATGGATGTAATGGTCTATGTCTTTGGCTTGAATAAAATGCAACACAAATTCGGGCTAATTTTAAGCTGCTCTGTTTTCAAAATCAGTGTTCCTTCAGTTTCGTCAGTGTTCCTTCAGTTTTATCAGTGTGCAGGGGGCGCCCGTGTGCAGGGGAGGGGGAGGGGTTGAAAAGTTAAAAAAACAATTGACGAGGAGTGATTGAAAAAGGCCAGGCCCAAATAGAACTTAGCCAGGCCAAAATGATCGTATCCAGACCCAATAGTAACTAAATATAGATTGGGCAAAAAAAATGGTACTCACGTTACAGTCTAAATAGGGATGTGTTGATCTGCAGATACTCGTGCTCACGTCGAAATCTTTTATTTTTTGCGAAAGTAAATATGTAAATGAAATCTAAGGGCATCCATTTAACTAACATAACTTGGGCGCCCCTTTAACTTATATAAATATGTAAATGTCTTGTTTGAAAATGAACCATGTGTTATTTGAAAATAATCAACCATCATAACGTTAACTTATTCTTCCTTTTGAGCTTTTTAATTTCACGCATTTTATAAATATTGCATGAGTATTATATGAGAACTTGTTTTTGTGTCTTTTGTTTTATGCACTTGTTGTTTTGGGTGTTTTGACAAATGACAATACAATAAAACACAGATTACAATAAAACACGGGATAAATAATATATTAGATAACATTTATATTAGATAACCCGATAACATTATAATAAAAAGAAAAGGGGTACAATAATATAGAAGGGAAGGGCAACTAGGCGCCTAAACCCTAACCCTAGCTACCCTACTCCATCGGCGGTGGAGGCGGTGCCTGTGCCGTCGCCCTCCGAGCCGCCGCATTATTCCAATCCGCCAGCCTCTCCCGCTGCTCCCGCCGCCGCTGCTCCTCCTGGAAGGCCCAACGATTGGCCTCCCGTCGTTCCTCGTCCTCCTATTTGCGCCTTTTCTTCAAGGCGCGCTTGGCCTGCTTCTCCTCCCACTTGGCGTAAGCAGCCTCCTCCTTTGCCTCCTGCTTCTCCGCCGCCTTCCAGTACTCTTCGGAGGGGCTGTCATCGGGGAGGTTGCCGCCGCCAAGGAGGGGGTTGTGGACGAAGGGGCCCTCCGCCCAGGGGTAGGGCGGGGCTTTGCGTCACCCCCCCTTTTGCCACGCTTGGGGCGCGTGGGCGCCTCCTGCTCCCAGACCTGCCTATTGTCCGGGTGGTTGTCCTCGTCGCTAACTTCGGTATCGAAAGGGAAGAGAAGAGGGGAGGTCGCCATGGTCGCCGGAGTGTTTTGGGGATGGGAGGAGGCAAAGTGACGGGCTCGAGGTTGAAGATGAGGGGCAAGATGAGATGAGGAGGCAAAAACGTTTTGCCTATTTATTGAGGGCGGGGCGTGAAAGGCGGCGTGGGAATCCAGCGTTGGTGCAGCCGCGTGCGCTGTGTTGCGTGTAGGCAGCGGGCGTAGCCGCATGCGTGATTAATGCGGTCAGTGCAAAAAAAATGCTAGGATGCGACGTGACCCCTGCACCGTCGCCCTCCGCCCCTGCATGCATGCATTAATGCGAAAGAGAGAAAAAACGTCCAAGGTAGTTGTTCATTGGCAGTAAAAAATAAAAGAAAAAATAGAATTTGGCCTTGATTTACTCGGTAATAAATGCAGGAATCTAGTACCAAGGTACTCGTTCGTTTTTACACACCCCATGCAATAAACTCGTTCGTTTTTCCACACGCAAGAAAAATCGGTGGGAGTAATCAGAGGGATGTCAATTGGAGGGAATAAAGGGAGTATGAAACTAAGTTTATAATATTTTAGATTTTGATTTTTTTTCTTATATACGTAGTTAAAGTTGATATTTTAGATTTATAAATATTGACTTTTTCTATGGCGCATGAACCGGATGGGAATAAGTTCGACTGAAGAAAGTTGTTCGACGTACACTTATTTAATGCGACAGAGGGAGTAAATACGCTGCAACGTTGTTGCACGCAAAATAGCTAGACTGCGACGCGAGAGGCAGCTGCATAGCATGCATGCATGGTGCAGCCCGTTCTGCCCAGCGCCCTCACATGCCACGCTGGGTCCAACGGTCAATAGAGTGTGCCACGCTGTACGTTATATTTATTACATATTTTAGATTTTGATATTTTTTCTTAGGATGGTCATAGTGACATGCATACTTCCTCTGTCCACAAATAAATGTACGTTTGGCTTCAAAATTTGTCCACAAAAAGTGTACTTCTACTTTTCCAATGCACTTTAAAGTAAAATAAATTGCTTCACGGAAATTAAGTCCAATAATATTTAGCAAATGGTCTCTTCAATTTATACATGCACTTACCTCATTGGAGGTGGGAGAATTAAAAATGAGAGAGAATATGACTAAACGTCCACTTATTTGCGGACTGAGGGAGTATGTGAGAGCATATGTTATTAGTCTAAGTTACTACTCCATAGTGTAAAATGACATAGATGTGGTATCATGCAAAGTCTCATTTATTACAATGTAGACTCATTCTGTCTTGAAATTTGTGATGTTATGGTAACATTGCTAGTTACCACAAACCTCTCTCATCATTTAATTGCATGCCGTAACATCTAAATGCTTAGTTGATAATACATGTAGGACTATGTTACTATCCAAGTTACTCCCACGATGAGTAGCCTTATATACATAGTCAAAGTTTATAAATATTGACTTTTTCTATGGCGCATGAACCTGAGGGGAGTAAGTTTGACTGAAGAAAGTTGTTAGACGTACACTTATTTAATGCGACGGAGGGAGTAAATACGCTGCAGCGCTGTTGCACGCAAAATAGCTAGACTGCGACGCTAGAGGCAGCTGCATGCATGGTGCAACCCGCCCCGCCCAGCGCCCTTGCATGCCACGCTCGGTCCAACGGTCAATGGAGTGTGCCACGCTATACCTTATCTGTTCATGGAAAAACGATGAAGCCAATCAGATTCCAGAATCATCCATCCCACGGATCGCCAAGAGCTAGCCGCGAAATCCTTCTAAGAGACGCCAACCAATCAAGTTGCAGAACAAGCCCTTCCATGGTCGCCCAGAGCCACCCACGGAATTCTTCTAGAAGACGCGATCGGACGGCCACAGTGTCGCGCTAGGGTTAGATCTACGTTCCTCATTCGGCCTTAGGGTTAGCTGGGTTTAGGATGCAGTCAACGGGGTTTCACAAGTTTGACCAGACATTCAAATGTGCATAACTAATTCAAAAAAAATCAAAAAAATACAAAACCTTCACATGGTGTCATGTTATGTGACATAGTTGTGAGTAAAAATATCAAACTTGGTCTATTGATCATATTTCAAAAACCCTTCACAAAATGACCTATCTCCTCCGATGTTTTCTGGCTTTCGGGTCAAATGACCAATGATATGACTAGAATCAAGGCATAATTTGTGATAATGTGCCCATATTGGGCATGCATGTGTATAATGGGATGAGTAACAATGTTGTAGTACAAAGTTTTCCTTTTTTACGCACAGAAAATCCATTTTCTATTTTCCGAGTGCCGAAAGAGGGGGGGGGGGGGGGATTTATGAAGCAACCAGCAAAATGAAGTTTCAAAATGGTAACATCCTATTTTTTAAAAATACTAGACCACCTAGCATGTACAATTTCCCAACTTGAGTATCTCAAACCTTTTATTCCATCCCTGGTGAAAAAGACAAATCCTGCCGAATCGGTTGGAAGTGGGTAAGATATGAACTACAGGTACATGATTTCATGCTGATTATTTTTTGTAAAAATCATTTTTAGGTTCACAACATGCTATTTCATCAGAGATCCAGTGCTAGTTTTGTGAGCCTCAGCCCCTAGCTAAGAATATTTATGAAAACCCTTCAAAAAGTTTGACCAGACATTCAAATATGCATAACTTATTCAAAAAAAATCAAAAAAATACAAAACCTTCGCATGGGGTCATGTTATGTGACATAGTTCTAAGGAAAAATACCAAACTTGGTTTTAGAAATGGTCGAAAAAAAACTTGCTTAGAAATGGGGTGGTTTACCCTAGCTTTGGAGCCCATTTCTACCACATTTTGGGTGAGTGTGAGTTGTACTTCACAAAAGGGATCAGGGTGAGGATGGGTTGTACTGTACATATGAGAAAAATGTTGGAAGCTCATACAAACATAGAAAAGTGACATGGCTACATTTGTTGAAATTCAAATTTACCATCATATTTGAATTTTGTCCAAATTATCAACAAGTGACAAATTATTATAATAACAAATGTTTATAACAACAACAACAACTGCCAAATTATTGCAATAACAAATGTTAACAACAACAAGTGCCAAATTCAAAGTCTATTTCTTTTTGAAGGGTTTCGCGGCATAGTAAATCAAAATTTTCTACGGATGCGAACAGAGGGAAAGCCAAGATCTAATCTAGGAGATGCAAACAACGAGAGATATTGGATTAGATCTTCATACCCTTGAAGATTCGCATAGCGGAACGTTCGTCGGAACGTGGGTGATGTAGTCGTACTCGCTTC
Organism: Avena sativa; assembly: GCA_916181665.1. Taxonomy (NCBI): domain Eukaryota; kingdom Viridiplantae; phylum Streptophyta; class Magnoliopsida; order Poales; family Poaceae; genus Avena; species Avena sativa. The sequence goes on along the minus strand of OV702280.1, from coordinate 383,966,311 downwards.
TCCTCCTCGCGATCCGATCCGATCTAGCACCACAAGTGGCGGTGCCTCCGTGAGATGCACACGTGCAGCACCTCGACGTCTCCTCCTTCCTCGGACCAGCAAGTATGGTGGAGAGATAGATTGGATCTACAACACGACGGCGTGGTGTATATGGTGGAGAATTTCTGCTGCAGGGCTTCGCCTACAAACAGTCGGGAGGGAGAGAGGAAGGGCAGCAGGGCAACTAGGGTTTGGAGGCAAGGTGTGGGGGGGAGGGGGCGCACCAGCCCTCTATTTATAGAGGGGGGGGAGGCCAGCCCTTGCCCCTCCTCCAAGCCTTGGGCCGGCGGCCAAGGGAGGGAGAAGTGGGGGGCAAGGACTCTCCCCCTTCTAGAAACCCTATCTCTAGTTTAAACGAGTTTAAACTCTCTAGGATCGGCTGGGCCCTATGGGGCCTTGTGCCCCTGGCCCAATGCGACCAGGACACTCCCTCATAGGCCCATGCCCCCTCCCGGAAGGTGGGGCCACGTTGGTCCCCTTCCGGAAGGTTCTAGAAGCTTCCGGTACAATACCGATTAACCCGGAACAATTCTGAACTCCAAAAACTGCATTGCCTTATATGAATCTTATTCTCCGGACCATTCCGGAACCTCTCGTGATGTCCTGGATCCCATCCTAGACTCCGAACAAAAACTCATAAACCAATTATCCAATCTATCCTAGCATCGAGACACGTTAAGTGTGTGACCCTGCGGGTTCGAGAATATGCAGACATGATCTTCTATCAATAATCAACAGCGGGGTCTGGAAACCCATATTGACTCCCACACATTCATCGATGATCATATTAGATGAACCACGATGCCAGGATTCAATCAATCCCATATATATATTCCCTTCGTCTCGCGATATTTTACTTGCCCGAGATTCGATCGTCGGTACCGTCATACCTAGTTCAATCTCGTTCACAGCAAGTACTTTACTCGTTCTGTAATCCGATATCACTTTGTGATTAACTCCTTAACCACATGCTTGCAAGCGGTGTTGATATCGATTACCGAGTGGGCCCGAAGTATATCTCTCCGACTTGGGAGGGACAAATTCCATCTTGATACATACAACCCAACAAATACTTTCCGATCACCTGAGAGACACCTTTATGATCACCCTCTCATAGGATGACGTTTGATGACCTCAAAGCTTTCTTCCGATACCAGGGAGTTGTATTATCTCATGGTCTAAGGAATACAATATTTGACATAGGAAAAGCTTCGCAAAGATGAACACGATGATACGATCTAATTGCTTCGCTTAGTTTGGGTCTGTCCACCATATCATTCTCCCAATGATATGATCTCATTATCAATTGACAACTCATGTCTATGGTTAGGAAACCTTAACCATCATTGATCAATGAGCTAGTCCATAGAGGCGTACTAGGGACACGGTGTTGTTCACAAACCACACAAGTATTAAAGTTTCCGCTTAATACAATTCTAGCATGGAATATAAACATTATCATGAACAAGAATTATAATAATAACATCTTTATTATTGCCTCTAGGGCATAATTCCAACACTTTTGGCTCTTCTTACCCCTCGTTTTCTTCCCCTTCACAAGTTTCACACCACACAACAGGTTTATGCTCTTCTTTTTCTTACCATTACCATCTGGCCTCCCCACAGCACGTCCAAGAGTCTCCTTCACCTCCTGCACTTCCTCATCAACACAATCTGGAACCAGAGCCTCATCAACATGGTCACTTTGCACCAGAGCCTCATCAACATGGTCAGTTTGCACCAGAGCCTCAACAACAGGCTCATTTTGCACCAGAGCCTCAACAACAGGATCATTTTGCACTAGAGCCTCAACAACATGCTCATTTTGCCCCTCATTTTGCACCAGAGCTTCCAAATCAGAAACGGTGTGCCCTAAAGCCTCAACAGTTTGCACATCATCCGCCAAAACAAGTTCAGACTGCACCTCAGCAGCACCAAACATGATCTGGTTACTTCTCTTCTTTCTTTGGCCATTGATTCTTGCCCTTTTCACTGGCCAGCATTCGTCAACAACAAGAGGTGGGCCTTTTTCTCCACGCTTCCTCCTAAAAACAAGCAAGTTAGCTGGGGGAGAAAAATCATCAACAAGAAATGGGATAGATTTTGGATGAACATACTTTGGCTTTTCAGCAGTGTATCTGCACTTGGTAGAGCCAGCTCGGTGTCCAAGTTCTTCACAGAGTTTGCATCTGTTCTTGTTACCTTTTTGGGCCCTTTTTGGCTTGGCATCTTTCTTTTCATCTTTATTTCCCTTCTTGCTGCTCCCACCTTTCTCAAAACAAGCCTTGAATCTACTCTGCTTGGGCCTGCCAGCCTTTCTTTTCATCAAAGTAGGACACAAGGAGAACTGAATGTCCACTTCAGGCCACTGAGAATGATCTGTAAGTGCTGGAATTGGTGTTCCATATGCAGCCTTGAATTTTGCTACAGAATAATACTGATGCAAATATGGGTGCATATTTAGCTTGTGTTTGGAGGCCAAGAAAAGTATGGCATGCTCACAAGGCTTCCCAGTGTGTTGCCACTCAAGGCATGTGCATTCATGCAATTGAGTGTCAACAACATGCCTCCTGCCAGTCTTTGTATCTATGACTTCAACATCCCACAATGAGGATTTCTCAACACGCAAATGTGCAAGATTTCTGCTCCTGTTGACTACCTGCTGCACAACATCAGGAAGCTTATCTCCTTGAATAACATCACCAAGCCTTCTTCTCAATTCCCACAACCTCATGATCATGATCCTGATCTTGTCAACCATGTCATGGACAGGCAAGTCTTTTAACTCCTTCACTTTGTTGTTGAAACTTTCTGCCAAATTATTGTTGATATGATCACATTTGATGGCAGTGTTAAAACCAGACCTGTACCATAAAAGAGAATGGTAGGTTTCCAACCATGTACAAAACTTGACCCTATCCTTCTCAGAGCATGCCGCCTTAATCTTCTCAAGGTGATATGAATGTGTCTGTCTGGTGTAAGATCTTGCTGCTGGCCACATGCGTCCAAAATCATCTCCTCTGAATTTTTTGATCAAATTCATCCACATATAGCCGAAGCACTCCCTCTTCTCAGCATGAGGGAAAACAATCTTCACTGCATTTTCTAAACCTTTACATGCATCTGTGTGCACTTCCAATGGAGAGACTGGCCCTATGCATCTTTTCAACTGCATCATGAACCATGTCCATGATGCCTCTATCTCAGACTGAAACATGCCAATAGCTACAGGGAACATCCAATTGTGTCCATCTAAAGCATTGCATGCTGCTAGTTGACCATTCCACTTTCCACTCAAGAAAGATGAGTCTATACTCAAATATGGACGGCACCCTGCTTTGAAGCCATCGATGCAAGGCTTTAAAGCCATGAAGAATTTAGAGAAGAAGACTTTCCCATCAGCTGTTACCTCAGTATCTATCTCCACAACACTGCCAGGTGACCTCTTCTCTACTTCTGCTTTGAAGTTATAAAGCATTCGAAAGGTATTTGCCCAATCACCATATAGCTCTTTCATTGCCCTTTGCTTTGCCTTCCACACTGTAGTATAATTCAGCTTAATGGGGTAATGCTTTTCCAAGTCTATTTTCAGTCTCTTTGTAGTGTTGTTTGGTGTTGTGGATAAAATGGGCTTGATCTTTTCTGCAACCCATAATTGTGATGTCATCTTTGTAACTGTTTGAGAACTTGTAATGCAAGTATGAGGTTTTGGAATTTGATTCACTCTTACTGTCCTTCCATCAGGTTGGCGTATAGCAGATATATACCACTTGCAAGGCTTGGCACCACCATCATAACCTACACATTTTGCATAGAACTTCTTTTTATCAGTCCACATAGTCTTGGTAGCAAACTCACGTTTGACTGCATATGTCCTGAAACACATCCTGAATTCATCCATGCTTGGAAACAATCTCCCAACTTCAATAACTGGGTCCTCTTTGTCATAAACTGTTACTAGCTCATCATCATGTGCATCATCTACATGAACTGCAGCATTTTCCAACAACTCTAGATCTATATCTGCCTCTTCATCTCTTAAATGGTTGTCACCATCATTTGCAGCTTCATCCCTCTTCTTCTCCTTGTCTCTGTCATCTATAGGAATGCCAAAAAGCTTTGCCATTTCAATGTCATCTATTGGTGCAATGACCAAATCAGTCCGGTCATGTATCTCAACTGAATTCCAGTCAATAGTTACAATCCTTTGTGCATTAGCATCTGCAGCATCCCCTTGTGCATTAGCATCATCCTCCACTATTAACACTTCCAACTCAGTAAGTATAGGCATTAATTGCCTTTGTGCAGCCCAATCATCCCCGACCATCTGAGCAGCCAGCTTCGAGGCCACATATCCAGCCCTCGAATCAGGTTTTAGATCAATGAGCTCTCCTAAAAACAGAACAGTTTTGCTTGTCCAATCGTTTCGCTCATCCATTTCATCAACTATATGTTCCCCTGTCTCAACCCTAACATAGTCACATTTGCAATCATCAAATCGTAACAAAGAAACTTCTTGCTCTGGACCCCAAACCACACTATCCCCAATTTTTTCCACCATTTTCCTCACCGTCTCCTCTCCCATGTTTATTAGCTCTTGGGGATCAACATGTTCTAATTCCACCTCCCATTTAACAACCGTGTCTCTCTCAATGAGCTGCGTGCTGCCATCAACTAAAACAACCCTAGAGGGAAAGAAATTGATGCGAAATTCGAAGGTTTGGCGCGCAACATCGTCTCCCCTGTTTTTGGCAGGCACTGTGAGCTAGCGAAAGCAAACAAAGAGCTCAACCTTAGAGAAATTAAGTGCAGAGATACGGGATATACCGATTAGAAGTCCCCTCTCCATGCTCCATCTCGTTCCCCCTCGCCCCGTTCAGCACACCCTTGCCTCCACAATCTAGCATCAATGGGCACGTTCCGATCTCGAATTGAGAAGAATGGGAGAGGAATTAGCTTTCAAATGGCACTCACCACCTTCGCCGTCGAACGAAAGTGCCGCCGCCTAAATTAATTGCCGTGTCGCCGGCGCCGGCGTCGAGAACGATGGGTGAGGTCCACCGCTGCCGTCGGGGAAGCTACAGTCAGTGTGACGCGCGCTCTCGGTCAGAACGGTTGGTTTGACTGGCTTGACTGGCTGTCCCAACCGACCGGTTTGGCTTAACCCTAATCTTGGAACAAAGTTAAATGTGTCCTTAACGACCGTTTTATGGCCCGTGTGGCCCTGGGATATTAGCTGCCTCACAACCGTCGCATGCGAGCTATTCTTTTCAACGATGTCGTGTTCCTTCCAATTCCACGTGAAGACGTCGCATAGGAGCTATAAGCCCATGTCCATCGATACAATGCCGGGTGCTGTTCATGTCGTCCTTGTTTTTGTTAGACCGTATATACGTAGCGTGTCTGTATATAACTGTATATGACTTGTACTGTACCTCTTGGTACTTCTATATAATGAGACAGCCGCACCCATGTTTAGGGTGTCGAGCAGTTCCCCAAACACATTGTTTTACATGGTATCAGATTAGGTTACGATGTCTTCTTCTGCTGCCCTAACCCTAGCCGCCGTCTCATCCACTGCCGCCGTCGCTCCTTTCGCCGCGACTGCCTCTGTCTCTGCCTCGACCAACGTGGTCGTGCCGCCACCCCCTGGTGGCCCTGCGCCCGCCCCCTACGGCGCCCCGCCCGTGCCGACCTACGGCGCGCCTCCCGCGTCGGCCTACGGCGCCACGCTCGCGTCGCACTACGGCCTTCCTGCCTATGGGTCCCTACCGACGCCGATGTCCTCCTGGTTGGCGCCTCCCTATGGTGCGCCGCCTCTGCAGCCCTACGTCGCGCCTATGGTGCCGCACTGCGGGGCCCCACCCGCGTCGCCCTTTGGGGGCCCACCTGTACCAACCTACGACGCCTACTCGTCGTCAGCGTATGATGGTGCGGCTCCTGCTGCCCCTGCACCGTCCATGGAGACGGCGCCACTGATGGGCTACTACGCGCCTCAGCCATCCGCTCACGCTTATCATGATGCACCGCCGTTGCCCTTCTACTTCTCGCACCTCATCCCGGTGAAGCTCACGCCCGACAATTACTTATCTTGGCGTGCACAGGTGTTGCCGCTCCTTCTGAGCCGCTACCTAGAGGGCTACGTCGACGGCACACTTCTGTGCTCGCCGGTGTATCATCTAGCGTACCATACGTGGGTGGCCCAGGATCAGGCCAACCTCTCTGCCATCCAGTCGTCGCTCACTCCGAGTGTCTCATCGCTGGTCCTCTTTGCCTGTACGTTGCGAGATGCGTGGACGACGCTCCACACCAGCTTCGCCTCTCAGTCTCATGCTCGTGCTCATGCTATCCGCACCGAACTGGGCGAGACGAAGCTCTGTGACAGCAGCATCACGGACTACTTCAACAAGATGACCGGCCTCTCCGACACGCTGGCCTCCATTGGACAGCCGCTTCACCCCGAGGACTTCACCACCTACGTACTAAACGGCCTCGATGACGACTACGATAATCTCATTGAGAACATCAATGGTCGCGACGTTCCGCTTTAGCCTCGTGAGCTCTACTCACGCCTCCTCGGCCGCGAACAACGTGTAAAAGCGCGCCACGACTCCCCGAGCTTCTCCGCCGCAGCCCGCGGCAAACCTCAGAAGCCGCCTGCTGGTGGCAAGCCGGTGACCGCCCCTCAGCAGCAACCCTACGCCGCTGCGCCTCCCGTCACTGGCGGGGGTCGCCCGCGTGCCTGCTGTCCCTGCTGCGGCGCTCAGCAGGCTTGTCAGCTTTGCGGTCTTGAGGGTCACATCGCCTCCCGCTGTCATCGACGCTTCAAGCAGGACTTCCTCGGCATTGGAAACAATGGCAATTGTAATGACAAGTAGGCGTCCACCGCTGTGGCGAGCAACGAGCACGGGCACACTCCGTCCTACTCCATTGATCCGGCATGGTACATGGATACGGGAGCTACCAATCACCTGACGAGTGAGATGGGCAAGCTCTCCACCCAGGAGCCATACCGCGATCATGATCAGGTTCGCACCGCCAACAGAGCAGGTATGCGCATCTCACATCTTGGTCAGGCCGCTCTTCTTACACACAATTCTAGAAAACTGCACCTTCATAATGTTCTTCGTGTTCCTTCTGCTACACGTAGTCTGTTATCTGTTCCTCAGCTTACTCGTGATAATCCTGTCTTCGCTGAATTTCACCGTTTCTTCTTTTTATTAAGGATCGGGACACGAGAATCGTTCTGCTTAGAGGTCGTCTTTGCCATGGCCTTTATGCGCTTGATGCGCCACCTGCACCTCCTGCGCCGCATGCCCCCAGGTGTTCACTGGTGTTCGCGTGTCATCTTCACACTGGCATGCGCGCCTTGGTCATCCTGTTGCTCCCATAGTTCGTCATGTTCTGCATCGTCATGAACTTCCAGTTGTGTCCAATAAAATTGCTGAAACTGTCTATGATGCCTGTCAGCAAGGCAAGAGTCATCAGCTTCCGTTTTCTGAGTCTAGTCGTGTCGTTAAACAGCCTCTTGAGCTAGTGTTTTCTGATGTATGGGGTCATGCCCAAACCTCTGTCAGTGGCCATAATTATTATGTCAGTTTTATTGATGCTTATAGTCGGTTTACATGGCTTTATCTTATCAAGCGTAAATCTGATGTGTTCGATGTTTTTATTCAGTTTCAAGCACATGTTGAGCGTCTCCTTAAGCATAAGATTCTTCATGTTCAGTCGGATGGGGGGGGGTTGAATATCATCATCTCAATTCATTCTTTAACAAGCTTGGGATCTGTCACATCCCAAATTTTAGATTTGGTTCTGCACATCATTCATGTCATTGCATCATGATCATCCATGCAAATTTCGGTTCGAAAATATTCTGGCGAAACAATACTTTCAAAGCCCTATTTTAAATTGCTAAAATGCTCCTACAAGGGATCATACTAGGTTTGTATTTCCACCCTTTTTGGAAGCTAGTGGTGTTGATACAAATGATCCTATGATGACCCTCTGGTTTTTACAAAAATTTAGGGACAAGAATCACTCAATTCGGGGCTCGTATGAAAAAGTTACGAAAGATTTACTAAAACAGAAATTGGAAAAAGAAAAGAACAAAAAAAATGAAGCAAACGGCGCAGGAGCAGCCGGCCCGCCGCGGCCCAGCCAGCGCACGCGCGCGCTGCAGCCGCCGCCGCCCGCGCGGCAGGCAGCTACGCACCGCTCGCCCGCCCGCCAGCCACCGACAGGTGGGGCCCACCTGTCGGTGCCGCCGCCGCCGTGTCCGACGCGGACTGCGCGTCGCCGTCGTTTTCGCGCGGCCGTTCCGCGAGGGACTCCGCCCGAGCCCCTAAAGACCCCCTAGCCTCGGCCTACCCTCCCCTCTCGAACCCCAACCGCCCCGAGCCGCCGCCGCCGATTTCGCCGCACGCCGCCGCCGCCATCGGTAAGCCGAGCCGTCGCCGCCCCTCGCCTTGCTCGTTCGCTCGTGAGCTTCGCCGCCACCCACTGACCCTCGCCGCGCCTTTCTTCCCCTTTGCAGACGTCGCCGCCGCCGCGGATTTCTCGCCGGAGCGGGACGCCGCCGCTCGCCCCTAGCCGCTGATCTTCGTCACCCCGCGCCTCGCCGACCCGCGCCACCACTGCGAGGAGGTCCGCCCCGCCGCAACCGACGCCGTCGTGCCACCCGCCGCCGCCGGAGACCCCCTACCACCGCCGCACGACCTCACCGCCGCCGCCGCTGCCAGCTCAGGTGAGCCACCCCGCCGCCTCACCCCTGCCGCTCGATCTACAATGAATGGCCCAGATCGGCCGTGGACTAGTCAGCCCGGGCACTGACTGGTCAAACCGCCACGTCAGCGCCACGTAGGCACAGTCAACAGTCAGGGTTGACTGTTTAATTTTAAATCAATATATTCGACAGATTTTAGGTAAAACTTATAAAATTTGTAGGAAATAATCTACTTGGACAAAAATTGCAAATAAAATATGTGTAGATTCAGTAACTCGTGTAGAATCTTGCTGTACCATTGTTTTACACTTTTACAGCAAGATTTTGCCAAGAATAATTAAATGAGTTAATGGCCTTTTGGGGTAATTAATTCGTAGAAAAAGATCTGTAACTCCAAAAATTGCAAATAATATGTCCCTGGATTCAGTAGAACAAGGGGAATCTCAAAGTGAATTAAAAGGATAGGCTTACGGTAATAAATTTTGTAGAATCTATTTAATGGTTTTCTACAGTATTTTAATTACTTAGGGAGTTATATAATTCCTTTTTGAGAAAATCCAGTTGGTACTGTTCCTATTTAGTATTGCCTACACAGTAGAATTTTCCCAAGATTTTACAAACAGTATGTTAACAGTAGTGAATTAATTGGGTTCTAGCTCTATTATTGAGCATTACAAATTGCATACTAGTTTTCCTTGCGCTAAAAATATTTTCCATGCATGCATTCAGTAGCTTTACTGAATAAGATTATGTGATGCTACTGTAGCATCAATCCACTGGTCATGCATGCATCTTGCATCATCTTTGTTTGCATATGCTTGAGGATGTTTTGTTTATGATTGCAATTGTATCGTGTAGATTGTGACGAGTGCAACGCTTGCTCGTGTGTGGATTGTTCTTCCGACCGCTACAACCAAGGCAAGTAGATGCTATCTTGTTCATGATGTTGTCCTACTATTTTCAATGCATTGTCGTGTATTTTGTAGATGCATGTGTATGATGATACTATCGCTATGCTATGTCCTATTATGTGGTAGGGTTTTCCTTGTAGATGAACCACCGTTGGTAGATGTGCTTAGCCATGATTTGATGAACGAGGGCTGGGTTACATCACTAAAAGTTGTTTCTAAATGTGTTGGTTTGCGAAAACTAAAACAACCTAATCAATGAAACTCCTGGGTGTGATGGGATTGATAATTTTTGGTGGTATCATTGCGGAAAGGCACCCAGGTATCAAGAGAAAATGATTGGCTTCTTTATTCTGTAGATTACATGTACAACCATGTGCCAATAATGGAACGGGTGATTGGTTGGACTTAGTAGGTTCTGGTAACCCGAACCCGCGTATCCAGAGATGTAGAATTTTGGTAGGTTGGACCGGTGCGCGTCGATATTGGGGAGCTACTTCCCGAACGGTCTCTTCTTGGACTTCTCCCTATCATCACCCAATATGAGAGTGATGGTACGAGTCGGGCTGGCCAAGTCACATGGGTAAAGTGTACTAACCCCTGCAGGGTGTATAAACTAATCGATTAGCCGTGTCCCCGGTTATGGACGTCTGAGTTGCTTGATATTGATTCCATGACATGTTTCTCGCTCATTCTAATTTCATAATTGCTTTAATGTTGTTGGGTTAACTTAATTGGGATCTTTTAAAAGAAAATCAAAAACCGTTTACGAAAGTAGGATAAAGATATTTGCAAACGCAAGCTAGCCACAGCTCCACTTGCCAAATATGCATGTAGATGATAGCACTATTGTCTCCTTTAATAGCTCTACTTTCCATACATTCCATGTATTGACCCTTCGGGGCTGCTACGCTTCATGTTGCAGGATATTCCGACTCTGAGTAATCGATATAGGCCATGGTACTCTACTCGGCACTTGTTCACTTGTGGGCAATTTGAAGAATGGAGGATTTGCTTTATTTATGTTGCTACCTGAATAATTTGAGCTAGCCTTGAGCTAAGCTTTTATTGTAATAATGGTACTCTGGATCTTTGTTATTTATGATACACGGATATTTTGCTATGTTATTCATCTTATTCTATTGTGGGCCAATGAACCGATCCAGGGATTGACATGTCACATAGAAGCTATGGTCTTTTCAGAACCGTAGTGTTACAAGATGGTATCAGAGCCCGTGTGTCGACTGTAGGATCGTGACCTAGGTTGGATTAGGAAGCCATAGAATTATTACAGCCTATATTAACTCTGTCTTTTATCTTATGCCTTTCACTCTCGTAAATTCTTACCATATGCTATTCTCACACTTTCCTATTTTAATTGATAGATGAGAGAAGTCAGGACTGAGTATGCAACCATGGAGTCACCAAGGCCCTTTGCAAGACAGTTAGCACAGCTCTCGCAGTCATTGGGATTGCCACTGCCCATGTTCAAGGGAAGAAGGTTGTACACCTATGGATATGGCGAGGATGCATGGGAGATCACCACCTTCATATTCAGAGATGCCGCCTTGCCAAACCCTGTGCATCCGATCTACACCAAGACATACTGCAACTGGGGACTTGGAATAAACTTGGCCATGCATGAAGCCCTGTCTCGCCAGTGCCATCTTGTCCGACACCTACTGCCAGCAGATTCACCCTACTGTGACTATGGGAGGCGTGATAAAGATGGGAACATTGTGGTTACCCCGGGCGACAGGAACAACATGCCGCCCTGTCGGAGGCACATAGAGGACATGGAAAGGGAGAATGGAGCTCTAGCTGAGAAAGTGATGATGGTAAAGGAGATAGCAGACTTTGCTAGCAATGGTATGGTGGTCCAAGGACAGGAGATAGACACCTTGCATGAAGCTGTGGGAGTTCTGGAGAATGCCCTAATAGGCAGGGATGCAACCATAGCTCACCTTAATGGGACTGTGCAGGATAACACCCAGACCATACAACAGTTGCAAGGGACCGTCCAGGAAAGGGATCAAACTATTGAAGATATGGCAGCCTAGATTGCCGCTCTCCAAGCACAGCTAAATCCACCCTCTGATGATGACACTGGAGATGGTGGCAACAATTATGATGACAATGACAGTGGGAACGATGATGATGATGAGGACGAGGATGATGATGATTGAGACGATGATGGTGGAGGAGATGAAGCTGTTGCAGTTGCAGCAGAGAGTGAAGAAGAAGAGGAGGATCCAGAAGAGGTGGAGTTTGAGATTTCAAGTGATGACTCAGGAGAGGTGTACACTCCGCCGCCATGGTTGGATCGTGGACAGAAGCGCCAACGCATGAGTGCAAGGACCTACCGCAACCTCTTCAAGAAGTAGATAGAAGTCCACCAATTAGTCTTCGTTAGGTAAAGTCGTTAGGACTAGACTCGATCGATGTAAAACTTAATTACTGTTAGTTTAAGAGTGTTTAGTTGCTTATTTGTGTACTCCAATATCCCAGGATTATTTGTGCGAATTTTATGGAAGAGTTATGGCAAGTTTGGTTAATATCTGAGTTATTCCTGTTGTAGTTTTCTGCTGATACAGCAGTACTGTACGATTTTTCATATTTTACTGGTATTTGGGAAAAATCTGAAAAAAATAGGGCTGGTGCTAAACTCTATGTACTATATGCACAAAAATCATCTAAAATTCCGGACGAGTTTAAGTCAGGTAGAAAAATTCGTGAACACTGCTGGACTGTTCTGGCAGATTGCTGTTTTTAATGCTTTGTTGATCAACTGTTTAGATAACCATTGCCAACTCTTCTAAAAACTATTTTAGTAGATATATACTGCTAGGATAACCCCTGGGATGTTGCTGGATCACTTGTTTATTGATGTGTTGCTTGCTTGAGATTGTCTGCTGTTGTTTGTTGTTGTTTGATCATAATGCATGGGTAGAATCCTGTTTTCGTAGTTGATTCTTTATAAGCTTACCTGTGCTGAACCGCAGATGCCTCCCCGCCGTCAACCCACTGAGTTGGAGCAGCTCATGGCAGCTCAGGAACAGCTGACCCAAGTTATGACTCAGTTCATGGAAGCTCAGAACAACAACAACAATGGGAACAACCAGCCTCAGGGAGATGCTCTCACCAGGTTTCTGAGGCTAAGGCCAGCTAAGTTCTCTACTGCAACGGAACCAATGGTTGCTCTCGACTGGTTGCGTTTAGTCAACAAGGATCTGGTAACTGTTGGGTGCACTGATGCTGAGAAGGTGAGGTTTGCCGCTCACCTACTGGAGGGACCAGCCGCTTCTTGGTGGGACACTTTTCAGATCACCCACCCGCTGGACACCGTGACTTGGGCAATGTTTGAGGAAGGTTTCAGGACCAACCACGTGTCTTCAGGAGTTCTGAGCCTGAAGAGGAAGGAGTTTCGCAACTTGCGCCAAACCAACCGCACTGTGGCTGAGTACATTGAGGAGTTCAACAACCTGTCTCGTTATGCACCTGAGGATGTTGACACTGATGCAAAGAGGAGGGAGAGATTCCTGGATGGCCTCAGTGATGAGCTTTCAGTGCAGCTGCTGGTGGTTTATTGTCCCACTTTCTAGGAGCTTATGGACAAGGCCAGGATCTTGGAAGGGAAGCACAAGCAGGTGGAGAACCGCAAGAGAAAGACCAGCAATCACCACTCTGGTTCTCACCACAAGTCTCGCACTTCTTATGATGGATACTCCAAGCATGAAGGGAGTGACCATGGGAGCCATGACCGCCACAACCATGGAGGCGATGGACGTCGCCATGATAACCACAAGAGCAACCACCACAGCCACAAGGGAGGACACACTCACCATTATAGAGGACACAATGGACATGACCGCAACCGTGACCGTATCTTTGTGAAGAAGGATCTGAGTGAGGTGACATGCTTCAAGTGTGGCCAGAAGGGACATTATGCTGACAACTGTCCGGAGAGGAAGGGACTGAAGCCAACCAACAACCAGAAGGACACAGTGAACCACATGAATGTGGAGGAGATCCCAGATGAGCCTGACCTTGTGATTGGTAAGTTTCCAATCAACACTCACCCTGCACTTATACTTTTCGATACGGGTGCATCGCATTCATTCATATCAAGGGCATTTGTGTATAAGTATAAGTTACCTACGGAGTCTATGAAAGAGTCTATTAGAGTAAGCTCACCTGGAGGAGATATGATAGCTAGCGCGGGATGCCGCGACTTAACTGTGAGGATTGGAGCACCCAATTTCATTGCACATATGGTAGTGTTGGAATCACAAGGGTTAGATGTTATTCTGGGTATGGATTGAATGTCTATGCATGTGGGACACATAGATTGTGCACAGCGAGCTGTTTCACTCAAAACCCCGGATGGTAAGAGAATTAGGTTCAAGTCGGCTGTACGACCGGGAAGGTGTAAGCTGAATTCTCTTAAGGGGGTTAGCATGAATACTGTGCCTGTGATTAAGGATTACCCCGACGTGTTCCCGGAAGAGCTGCTAGAAATGCCACCTGACAGGGAAGTGGAGTTTCTCATCGATCTGATGCCGGGAACAGGACCTATAGCAAAGAGACCATACAAGATGGATGTGGATGAGCTGAAAGAATTGAAGAAACAACTAAAGGAGCAGTTGGACAAGGGATTCATTCAGCCTAGTTCGTCTTCATGGGGTGCACCTGTTCTGTTTGTGGAGAAGAAAGACAGCAGCAAGAGATTAGTGGTGGACTATCGCTCACTAAATGAGGTGACCATCAAGAACAAATACCCCCTGCCGAACATAAATGATTTGTTTGATCAACTGGAAGGAGCAAAGGTGTTTAGCAAGATTGATCTGCGATCGGGCTACTTCCAATTGAAGATCCGGGAGGAGGACATACCAAAAACCGCTTTCACTACTAGGTGTGGTTTATATGAGTATACAGTTATGTCTTTTGGACTAACGAATGCCCCGGCATATTTCATGACCATGATGAACAAGGTATTCATGGAGTACTTGGACAAGTTCGTGGTGGTGTTAATTGATGACATACTGATATATTCCAAGGATGATGCTGAGCATGAGAAACATCTGCGACTGATTATGGAGAAGCTGAGGGAACACAAGTTGTACGCGAAATTCAGCAAGTGTGAATTCTGGCTTAACACTGTTGGATTTCTTGGACACGTGGTGTCAGGAGAAGGAGTCGCTGTTGATCCAAGCAAAGTCTGCAGTAACTGAGTGGGAAGCGCCAAAGAATGTGGGAGATATTCGAAGCTTTTTGGGACTTGCTGGATATTACAGGAGGTTCATTGAAAACTTCTCCAAGATTGCTAAGCCGATGACAGAACTTCTGAAGAAGGAGAGGAAGTTTGAATGGACAGATGCTTGTGAAGCCAGCTTTCAGGAACTGAAGCGTCGACTAGTGACCGCACCTGTTCTGTGTCTACCAGATCTTCAGAAGGATTTCCAAGTGTACTGTGATGCCTCTCGACAGGGACTTGGTAGTGTGCTGATGCAAGATGGGAGAGTGGTGTCATATGCCTCGCGGCAACTTAAACACCATGAGAGGAATTATCCCACGCATGATTTGGAACTAGCATCAGTGGTTCATGCGCTCAAGGTATGGAGGCACTACTTAATGGGAAAACACTGTGATGTGTACACCGACCACAAGAGACTGAAGTACATATTTACACAGAAGGAACTGAATATGAGGCAAAGGAGATGGTTGGAACTTATCAAGGACTATGATATGAATCTGCAATACCACCTAGGAAAAGCTAATGTAGTAGCAGATGCTTTGAGCCGAAAAGTTTATGCCAATGGATTGACAATTGGGGAATTGCCCGAGGATTTGTGCAAGCAATTCAAGAACCTTAGACTAGAGGTAGTGTCTGAAGGATATTTGGCAGCAATGGAAGTCCAACCAACGCTACAGGACAGGATCAGGAAGGCTCAGGTAGGAGACAAGGAAATAGAAGAGATACAGGAAAAGATGAAGGAAAATCAAGAAAAGGATATTCGCGAGGATGAGCATGGTACCTTGTGGTATGGAGATCGTTTGTGTGTGCTCAGCGACCCGGCGATAAGGAAGTTGATTCTACAGGAAGCTCATAACTCGCCATACTCCATACATCCGGGCAATACAAAGATGTATATGGATTTGAAGAGCAGATTTTGGTGGAATAACATGAAGGGAGACATCGCCAAGCATATTTCCCTATGTGATGTATGTAGCCGAGTGAAGGTGGAACACCAGAAGCCAGCAGGAGTGCTACAACCATTGCCCGTGCCGGATTGGAAATGGGATAGAGTGGGAATGGATTTTATCATAGGATTGCCCAGGACCAGGTCAGGATATGACTCCATTTGGGTAGTGGTCGACCATTTGACCAAGGTAGCCCACTTTATACCAGTGAAGACGACCTATACGAGTGCAAAGTTGGCCAAGATCTACATGGACAAAATTGTGTGCCTACATGGAGTTCCCAAGAGCATTGCATCAGATAGGGGCACCCAATTCACCTCGCACTTTTGGCGCCAGCTGCACGAGTCACTTGGGACTAGGTTGGAGTTTAGCACAACGTTTCACCCACAGACTGATGGACAGACCGAGAGGGTAAATCAGATTTTGGAAGATATGCTGAGAGCTTGCGCCTTGGCTCATGGTTCTAGTTGGGATGAGAATTTGACGTATGCTGAGTTTTCCTACAACAACATCTATCAAACCAGCATCAAGACGTCACCGTTCGATGTGCTGTATGGGAAACGGTGTCGGACACCATTGCTATGGGATGGAGTAGGAGAACGTCAATTGTTTGGGCCTGATTTGATCAAGGACGCTGAGGAGAAGGTCACCTTGATTAGCGACAAGCTCAAGGTAGCACAATCAAGGCAGAAGAGCTACGCTGACGCCAAACGCAAGGAAGTGGTGTATGAGATAGGTGATAGAGCATACCTCAGAGTGTCGCCACTTCGAGGAATCAAGATATTTGGAATCAAGGGTAAGATGGCACCTCGGTTTATTGGACCATATCGGGTCTTGGCACGCAAAGGAGAAGTTGCTTACCAGTTGGAGTTGCCAGAGGCTCTGTCCGCTGTTCACAATGTGTTCCACGTGTCCCAGCTAAAGAAGTGTCATCCGGAGATGGTGGATACACCGTTGAGAGACACTGTGCCATTAGAGGAGGTTCAGCTTGAGAATGACTTGACCTATGAGGACAAGCCAGTCAAGATTCTCGAGACAGCAGAGAGGATTACCCGTACCAAGACGATCAGGTTTTGCAAGGTGCAATGGAGCCACCACACCGAAGAGGAAGCCACTTGGGAGCGTGAGGATGACATCCGAGAGGACTACCCGCACCTATTTGCTAGCCGCGCTGAATCTCGGGGACGAGATTCATCTTAAGGGGGTTAGTCTTGTCACATCCCAAATTTTAGATTTGGTTCTGCACATCATTCATGTCATTGCATCATGATCATCCATGCAAAATTTCGGTTCGAAAAGATTCTGGCGAAACAATACTTTCAAAGCCCTATTTTAAATTGCTAAAATTCTCCTACAAGGGATCATACTAGGTTTGCATTTCCACCCTTTTTGGAAGCTAGTGGTGTTGATACAAATGATCCTATGATGACCCTCTGGTTTTTACAAAAATTTAGGGACAAGAATCACTCAATTCGGGGCTCGTATGAAAAAGTTACGAAAGATTTACTAAAACAGAAATTGGAAAAAGAAAAGAACAAAAAAATGAAACAAACGGCGCAGCAGCAGCCGGCCCGCCGTGGCCCAGCCAGCGCACGCGCGCGCTGCAGCCGCCGCCGCCCGCGCGGCAGGCAGCTACGCACCGCTCGCCCGCCCGCCAGCCACCGACAGGTGGGGCCCACCTGTCGGTGCCGCCGCCGCCGTGTCCGACGCGGACTGCGCGTCGCCGCCGTTTTCGCACGGTCGTTCCGCGAGGGACTCCGCCCGAGCCCCTAAAGACCCCCTAGCCTCGGCCTACCCTCCCCTCTCGAACCCCAACTGCCCCGAGCCGCCGCCGCCGATTTCGCCGCCCGCCATCGCCGCCCCTCGCCTCGCTCGCTCGCTCGCGAGCTTCGCCAGCACCCACTGACCCTCGTCGCGCCTTTCTTCCCCTTTGCAGACGACGCCGCCGCCGCGGATTTCTCGCCGGAGCGGGACGCCGCCGCTCGCCCCCAGCCGCTGATCACCGTCGCCCCGCGCCTCGCCGACCCGCGCCACCACTGCGAGGAGGTCCGCCCCGCCGCCACCGACGCCGTCGTGCCACCCGCCGCCGCTGGAGACCCCCTGCCGCCGCCGCACGACCTCACCGCCGCCGCTGCCAGCTCAGGTGAGCCACCCCGCCGCCTCACCCCTGCCGCTCGATCTACAATGAACGACCCAGATGGGCTGTGGACTAGTCAGCCCGGGCGCTGACTGATCAAACCGCCACGTCAGCGCCACGTAGGCACAGTCAATAGTCAGGGTTGACTGTTTAATTTTAAATCAATATATTCGACAGATTTTAGGTAAAACTTGTAAAATTCGTAGGAAATAATCTACTGGGCCAAAAATTACAAATAAAATATGTGTAGATTAAGTAACTCGTGTAGAATCTTTATGTACCATTGTTTTACACTTTTACAGCAATATTTTGTCCAGAATAATTAAATGAATTAATGGCCTTTTTGGGGTAATTAATTCGTAGAAAAAGATCTGTAACTCCAAAAATTGCAAATAATATGTCCCTGGATTCAGTAGAACAAGGGGAATCTCAAAGTGAATTAAAAGGATAGGCTTACAGTAATAAATTTTGTAGATCTATTTAATGGTTTTCTGTAGTATTTTAATTACTCAGGGAGTTATATAATTCCTTTTTGAGAAATTCCAGTTGGTACTGTTCCTATTTAGTATTGCCTACACAGTAGAATTTTCCCAAGATTTTACAAATAGTATGTTAACAATAGTGAATTAATTGGGTTCTAGCTCTATTATTGAGCATTACAAATTGCATACTAGTTTTCCTTGCGCTAAAAATATTTTCCATGCATGCATTCAGTAGCTTTACTGAATAAGATTATGTGATGCTGCTGTAGCATCAATCCACTGGTCATGCATGCGTCTTGCATCATCTTTGTTTGCATATGCTTGAGGATGTTTTGTTTATGATTGCAATTGTATCATGTAGATTGTGACGAGTGCAACACTTGCTCGTGTGTGGTTGTTCTTCCGACCGCTACAACCAAGGCAAGTAGATGCTACCTTGTTCATGATGCTTTCCTACTATTTTCAATGCATTGTCGTGTATTTTGTAGATGCATGTGTATGATGATACTATCGCTATGCTATGTCCTATTATGTGGTAGCGTTTTCCTTGTAGATGAACCACCGTTGGTAGATGTGCTTAGCCATGCTTTGATGAACGAGGGCTGGGTTACATCACTGAAAGTTGTTTCTAAATGTGTCGGTTTGCGAAAACTAAAACAACCTAATCAATGAAACTCCTGGGTGTGATGGGATTGATAATTTTTGGTGGTATCATTGCGGAAAGGCACCCAGGTATCAAGAGAAAATGATTGGCTTCTTTATTCTGTAGCTTACGTGTACAACCATGTGCCAATAATGGAATAGGCGGTTGGTTGGACTTAGTAGGTTGTGGTAACCCGAACCCGCGTATCCGGAGATATAGAATTTTGGTAGGTTGGACCGGTGCGCGTCGGGATTGGGGAGCTACTTCCCGAACGGTCTCTTCTTGGACTTCTCCCTATCATCACCCAATATGAGAGTGAGTACGAGTCAGGCTGGCCAAGTCACATGGGTAAAGTGTACTAACCCCTGTAGGGTGTATAAACTAATCGATTAGCCGTGTCCCCGGTTATGGACGTCTGAGTTGCTTGATATTGATTCCATGACATGTTTCTCGCTCATTCTAATTTCATAATTGCTTTAATGTTGTTGGGTTAACTTAATTGGGATCTTTTCAAAGAAAATCAAAAACCGTTTACGAAAGTAGGATAAAGATATTTGCAAACACAAGCTAGCCACAACTCCACTTGCCAAATATGCATGTAGATGATAGCACTATTGTCTCCTTTAATAGCTCTACTTGCCATACATTCCATGTATTGACCCTTCGGGGCTGCTACGTTTTATGTTGCAGGATATTCCGACTCTGAGTAATCGATATAGGCCACGGTACTCCACTCCGCACTTATTCACTTGTGGACAATTTGAAGAATGGAGGATTTGCTTTATTTATGTTGCTACCTGAATAATTTGAGCTAGCCTTGAGCTAAGCTTTTATTGTAATAATGGTACTCTGGATCTTTGTTATTTATGATACACGGATATTTTGCTATGTTATTCATCTTATTCTATTATGGGCCAATGAACCGATCCAGGGATTGGCATGTCACATAGAAGCTACGGTCTTTTCAGAACCGTAGTGTTACAGGATCTCACACCATGTGTCTTGTCCTCATACACATCAGCAGAATGGCGCCGCTGAACGTAAGCATCGTCATCTTGTAGAAACTGGCCTTACTTTACTAGCTCATGCCTCCGTTCCGTTTCGGTTTTGGAGTGATGCTTTCTCCACAACCTGTTTTTTAATAAATAGGCTTCCTTCATGACTCTTGCAAATGAAAACTCCTCTTGAACTCTTGCTCAATGAACTCCTAGACTACACTTTTCTGAAGGCTTTTGGATGTGCATGTTGGCCTCACCTTCGTCCTTACAATAAACATAAGATAGAGTTTCGGTCTAAAAAGTGCGTTTTTCTTGGGTATAGTTACCTTCATAAAGGGTACAAGTGCCTTCACGTTCCCACCAATCGTGTTTATATATCTCGTGATGTCGTGTTTGATGAGAGCGTGTTCCCTTTTTCTACACTTCCGAACAACTCTACTACTCCTACACCACTCGTGCACTCCACTTTACCTTCGCCTGATCAATTTGTAGATGTTGCATATGCTCCTGTGTTGCTTCCTAACCATGCTGCAGGTATTGGACGTGGTGCTCGCCTTGAGCTTCTGGATGATCAGGCGACCAACGTCGATCACACTGGCGTCGTTGATCCCGTGCATGGCGCATGCACATCGGGTCGCGCCCGCCAGCCCGCTGGCGGTCACGCCCGCGCCGGTTCCCTCCGGCCCAGCTTCGCCCGAGCTAGGATCGCCCGGCCCAGCCTCCCCGGCCGCCTCCTCGTCGCCTGGCCCTGTGGCCAGCTCTGTTGGATATATGCCCAAGAGGCAATAATAAAGTAGGTTATTATCATATCTTAATACTTATGATAAATGTTTACATACCATGCTATAATTGTATTAATAGGAAACATTAATACTTGTGTGATTTGTAAACATAAAAGAGTCCCTAGTAAAGCCTCTTGTTAAACTAGCTTGTTGGTTAGTATATGATCATGGTTTCCTGATCATGAACATAGAGATGTTATTAACAACAGGGTCATATCATTAGGAGAATGATGTGATGGACATACTCCTATAGTTAAGCGTAGCATAAAGATCAAGTCATTTAATATAATTCATTTGCTATAAGCTTTCTGATACATAGTAACCTAATTCCTTTGACCATGAGATCATGCTTATCACCATCACCAGAAGGATGCTTTGATGACATCAAACACCACATCGTAACTGGGTGGCTATAAAGGTGGCATTGAGTGTTCAGAAAGTATGGGTTGAGACACATGGACCAAGAGTGGGATTTGTCCATCCATATGACAGATAGATATACTCTGGGCCCTCTCGGTGGAATGTCATCCAATTAGCTTGCAAGCATGTGACTGGCTCACAAGGGATCACATACCACGGGAATGAGAAAATAGTACTTATCAGTAACGAGGTTGAACTAGGTATGCAGAGATACCGACAATCAAAACCTCGGATAAGTAAACTATCGTGAGACAAAGGGAAATTGGTATCGTATGTAAGTGTTTCATTCGATCGCTAAGTAATCGTAGAAATATGTGGGAGCCATATGAATTTCCAGATTCCTCTATTGGTTATTGATCGGAGAAGTGTCTCGGTCATGTCCGCAAAATTCATGAACCATAGGGAGACACACTTAAGGATTCGATGTTGTTGAGTAGTTATGGAATGATGAGTAAGAGACCGAATGTTGTTCGGAGTCTCAGATGGGATCTGGGATATCACGAGGAGATCCGGAATGGTCCGGAGAATAAGATTCATATAAGGAAAGTCCTGTTTCGGAGTTGGGGAATGATTCCGGTGTTTTCACCGGGAATGTTCTAGAAGGGTCCGGAAGGTCCGACACTCCGGAGAGGAAGGGTACATGAATGTGTCATGACAATATGGAATGGTTGCATCATGTACTAGGTATCATGGCTGGGCAAAATAAAGGGAGAAATCAAATCCTAGTTTGAAAGTCAAACGCCAATTTGAAAAAGTCAAACGACAAGTTTGCTTGGTGGAGGGAGAGTAGGAAACCTACTTGGGGAGGAAGTCCTCCTCCCTCCACCCGCCGGCCAAGGAGGCCGAGTTGGGGAAGGACTCCCTCCTCCCAACCGGCGCCCTCCCACCTATATAAGGAGGGGCAGGGCTGCCCCTCTCACCTACACCTCTCACACCCAAAACCCTAGCTCCTGGCGCCTCCACCCAAGTGCAGCCGTCGCCTAGGGATCCTCCAAGTCGGCGACTTGGGGTTTCCCCAAACCCTAGCCGCCGGCCTAGCCCCTACCCTTTGTGCTTCTAAACCCTAGATCTCCAAGGCACCTCTCTTGCTCCACCATACTCGCTCCGGCTTAAGGCGAAGCCCTGCGAGATCTCCCCTCTACTTCCGGTACCACGCCGTCGTGCTGCCGGAATCGCGAGGAGAGTGCTACAACCTCCACTGCCTGCTGGAACAAGGGAGAGGAAGGTCTTTATCGAGTACCGAACGTGTGACCGACTGCGGAAGCGCTGCCGGGACGCAGCGCCGGAAGGATCGTCTACGCGATCTTGAGATCGGAAGTGTACGACTACATCATCCACGAGAATCTGCTCTCGTTAACCGCTTTGGATCTTCGAGGGTTAGTGTTCTATCGACTCGTTGCTACAATCTAGTAGATAGGTCTTGGCTTGATCATAGATTAGATCTTGATTGTGTGTTCATGCGGTAGAATTTTTTTGTTTTCCACGCTACGAACCCCTACAGTGGTATCAGAGCCGTGTCTATATGTAGATCTGTTGCACGAGTAGAACACAATGATCATTGTTGGCGTTGATGCTTTTGTTGTCGATTGCTTCTTGTGTACTTTGAATCTTGCGAGATGGTGGGATGAAGCGGCCCGGGCTAACCTTACATGGCATCGTTCATGAGACTTGCTCCACGCTTGACATGCAACTTGTATTGCATAAGTGGCTTTGCGGGTGCCTGTTTATCCCAACATAGTTAAGATTCAATTTACAACGGGTGATTGGCAATACTAGTATCAATGTTGTGGTTCTTGTTCGTAAGTTAGAACGACACTTATTGAAAGCCCCAAACCACGTAAAATATGCAAAGAAAATTAGAGGCGTCTAACTTTGTTTTGCATGGGTGTGCTGTGATGTGATATGGCCATGATTGTCATTATATGTGATGTATGCAATGTTCCTTATTGTAAGTTGGCAACCGGCAGGAGCCATATGGTTGTCTTTTAAATTTCGTTAAGACTTGCATGTCTATTCAAAGAAGTTGTAATAGTTGATGCTAGTGGACGACAACCATGAAGCGGCGCCATTGACCTTGACGCCACACCGGTGATGATGGAGATCATGTTCGTGCTTCAAGATGGAGATCGCAAGCACAATAAGAAAGGCCATATCATATCACATATTATGAATTGCATGTGATTTTAATCCTTTTATGCATCTTGTATTGCTTAGTTCACGACGGTAGCATTATAAGATGATCCCTCAAGCACACAATTTGAAGTTTTAAAGTGTTCATCCTTAGTAAGCACCGTTTCTAAAGCTCGTTGTTTCGAAGCATCACGTGATGATCGGGTGTGTTAGATTCTGTGAGTGTATACAACGTGAGCAAGCCAGATTTGCTCATGCGGAAGCTAAGGTTTGATCTTGACGAGCCTAGCATGTACAGACATGGTCTCGGAACACGGATCACCGAAAGGTAAAGCATGAGTCATATAGTAGATATGATGAACATGTTGATTGTTCGCCTTTGAAGCTACATCATCTCTCGTGATGATCGGTTTTGATGTGGTGGATTTGGTTCGTGTGATCACTAAAACAATGTGAGGGATATTGTTTTGAGTGGGAGTTCAACAACAATATGATTAAAAGTTGAACATTATTTATCATAAATTAAAGTGAATTTGCATAGTTGTTGTAGTCATTGGCATCCGTTTACCACCTTGCGCTTAGTTTTAAATGAGATGATAGAACTATAGAATTCTGGTTAGTTACTTTACGAACTGGTATCGTATTGTTTTGAAGTGTTAATCTAAAGTTTAAAAGTCCCATTGCAAACTTTTAGTAAGTTCCGGTTACTCCATGAAGTTTAATAATTGGTATTAAATCAAGAGTGACAATTCCAAGTGTTAGTGTATGAGTATCATGTTTGTCTCCATGATTCTTGATATTCAAAGGATTGTCTTAATATCAAGGTTATCTAGGATCTGAAAGAGTTGTTTCAGAAACCATGATGTGTGGAAGATATTGTGATATCTGAAACAAAGTTTTGGTTGCAACATGATAGAGTATAATATGCCAAAAGTCATGTTTTCATATTTGATGAGAATTTGCAAAAGTTTGGAGACACTAGTTGTCCTAATCCTCCAAAAGGTTTTGGAAAGCAACATTATACTCGCGATTCACCGTTATAAGCTAAAAGTAGCTTGATCATGGATAATTCCATGATAAAGGTGAATATCTGATGTAGGTAAAATGTTTACTACACCAAGAGATTACTAAAGAAAGGAATTTGAAAGAACATCAAACATATGATGATGGTGATCTACTTCAAAGTGCAAGTCCAAAGTCATTGGTATTTAGCTATACATGCTTTGGACTATGTGTCATGTATATGGATCCACTACTGATGTTGATAGATTCTTTCAAACAGAAAAGGAAATACTGAAAGAGAATCTCATAAATATATGGCAGAAAAGAAAAGAATAGAATTTTTTAGCTTAAGTATATAGATGATATACATGTTATGGCTATATTCTTTGCTTGTTAAAAAATGTAGTTCTTAAGTATTGGATACTGAATTTGTTGGTGTGAATCGTCATACGAAACAACACAATTCATGAACTACAATGGCCTAAGTAACTAGCAAAAGAATATGTGATGATGTTCATCGAGAACAAATAAAGGGTTATTGTGCTGCTTGTTAAACATCAAAGCTTGTCTTCAAGATTTGTTTTATCAGGTATTATGAGAACAAAAGGGTTGTTCAAATAATTGCCGTAATCCATAAAATATGGATGATTTACAAATCTCATTGGAGAAATCACATCCATAAAACTAGTGCTAAAAATGTCGAAAGACAAATTGATTGAAAGATCACTTGGGAAGTGACATCGACGTTTAAATTATATTGGAAAGAAAACATGAAGAAACTCCATGTGGATGGAATTTTGGAGTCCTTTTGATTTTGATCAAATGACGCTTGTGAAACTTTCCTAGAGATAATTAAAACTTCGTTCATAGGCCAAAAGGAAACGAATGACTGGCTTATTGGAACTTGTACATATTGTTGTATGAAGTCCATTATGTATAGTCAAGAGCGATGGATTTCAACTTCATATGCTTTCTCCAAAAATTTGAGTGAATATATGAATATTTACTTAATAAGGATGAAATATGAAACATTTGAAAAGTTCAAAGACTTTCAAAATAAAGTGCAAAATCATTGTAACAAGAATATAAATAGTTTATGATAAGATCATAAAGGAAGATATTTGAGTTACAAGTTCAGCATAATACCTAAGATTTAAGGAATCGTTCCGTGGATTTGCATTTCCCGAAACACCATAAGAATATGGAGTGTTCGAGGTATGTAATTAAACCTTGTTTGACATGGTAAGATCAAAGGTGTAATTTATAAAACTGTCATTATATTTTAAAGATTAAAAGCTTTAGAGACTCTCGTTTTCCACTGAAAAGAGCTCCATCACAATCCATTGAAATGACACCATATAGAGTTATGGTTTGGGATAAAACCCAAGTTGTCCTTTCTTAAACATTGGTATGCTATGCATAAGAAAGATGTTTGCAATCAAAGTCGGATGAACCCGTCTTTTTATGTTATTTCGAATAACTGTTCCTCCATAACATCGGAGACAAAAGTGTTTGTCGTTTAGAACGTCAAGTTTCTTTGAGAAGGAATTTTTCATGAAAAGTTAAGTGGGGGGACAATAGAACTTTGATAAGGTTAAAAGAACCTTAGCTATATGTGCAAAGTTGCGCAGCGTCGAAAAGTGTTTCGGAGGCAGCAACAATGCTCATGGCTCACGTGCCTCAAAGGTTGTGGTCACGGAGATCTAAGTTCCTATTAAAACAAATAGGTCGGGTAAACAATCAAATACCAAGATTTGAGAGTTAAATCATTATTTGAAAATAATGATCCTACTACATGCAAATAAGCGATGATGGGCCCTGACTCCATAAAATGGCTTGAAGCCATAAAATCCGTGATAGTTTCATACACGAGAAATCAAGTTTTGAACTTGAAGGACCCTCGAGAAAGGTGTAAGACCTTACAGTTGTGTTTGGATCTATAAAATAGACATAGGATGTTTCACATCTATGAAATAGTCGACATGTTGGGAAAGAGTTCACAACAATGTTCAAAGGTTGACCATGACAAGATTTGATCTTTCATAGCGATAGTTAGTCTAGACGGATTAATGTAGCAACCACTACATATAATTTTGTTATGTGGTAGTTGAATAAACAAAACAAGTTCTTCTAATATAATTGTTACCTAGGACATGTGCATAACGCGGTCCATAGGGTTTTGTTAATTCAAAGGATGCTAAAAGCATATGCAAACTTCAATGGTTAAAGTAAGCATTGCGGAGTTGGAATCTTCACTATGATGAAACTGTTAAAGGAGTTTAAATTCGTCGGAAACGATGAAGATGCTTGCATTTGCAAGAAATTAAGTGGGAGCGCTAAGACATATTTCTAATACATTATGTGGAGGACATATTGTTGATTGGAAATGATGTATCTCTTATTAACAGATATTAAGAATTTCATCCCGATGAAAGACTTAGGCAAAACCCAAATATTTTGCATCAATAGACGCTAATATGGTTGTGCCGAAAGTACATAGATGATGTATTGAATGAGTTCAATATAGAAACTACAAGAAAGGTTCTTGTCGCACAGAAAGGATTGAATCAGTTCAATATTGATGATATATTCAAGTGTATTGACACTTGGTAAGTGAAACAAAGATTCAAGAATAGATTGATACTTGATATATGAAATCACAAAGAGTATTTATATCAATCATACTGTGACATGTACAAATCCAGATATGTCCTATGCTCTAAATGTTATGAGCATATACCAGAATGATTCATAAGATGATCATTGGACGATAGTAATGATGTTTTTATGATCTTTTGGAAGAACTAAGAGTATATTATTTTGTAGAAGTGGCAAATAGATGGTTAGTTCATTGTAAAAGTACTACATTGATACTAGTTTTGTCACAAAGTACAAATTAAGTTTATCTCAATCTGAACTAAGGGTGGCACAATGTAATGGAAAGTAAGTTCCATAATGGATTTGGATGAGTTCCAAAGTTAAGACATTATGACAGATACTACAACAAAAGGCTGAGTATATGACTGCTATTATAGCAGCTAAAGAGGGCATTTGTGTCAAGTAGTTTGTTATCAAACTAGGTGTAGTTCACAACGGGATAATACTATGAATATATATTGTACGACAATATTATCAACATGTTTTAACCCCAAAGAACTAAAGGTCTCACCAAAGGACCAAATTTATACAAAGCCATCTCATTAGAGAATGAGTGATGCGTAGAGACGCAAAGACATGCGATTACACACGGACCTGGAAGTGTCAGATCCGGAGATCAGTTGACCAATAACAATCGTGTACATACAACACCAGAAAGCCATAGGTGTTGAATACACAAAGGTTTGAAACTAGATTATTGACTCTAGTGCAAGTGGGAGACTGTTGGAGATATGCCCAAGAGGCAATAATAAAGTAGGTTATTATCATATCTTCATACTTATGATAAATGTTTACATACCATGCTATAATTGTATTAACAGGAAACATTAATACTTGTGTGATTTGTAAACATAAAAGAGTCCCTAGTAAAGCCTCTTGTTAAACTAGCTTGTTGGTTAATATATGATCATGGTTTCCTGATCATGAACATAGAGATGTTGTGAACAACAGGGTCATATCATTAGGAGAATGATGTGATGGACATACTCCTATAGTTAAGCGTAGCATAAAGATCAAGTCATTTAATATAGTTCATTTGCTATGAGCTTTCTGATACATAGTAACCTAATTCCTTCGACCATGAGATCATGCTTATCACCATCACCGGAAGGATGCTTTGATGACATCAAACACCACACCGTAACTGGGTGGCTATAAAGGTGGCATTGAGTGTTCAGAAAGTATGGGTTGAGACACATGGATCAAGAGTGGGATTTGTCCATCCATATGACAGATAGATATACTCTGGGTTCTCTCAGTGGAATGTCATCCAATTAGCTTGCAAGCATGTGACTGGCTCACAAGGGATCACATACCATGGGAACGAGAAAAGAGTACTTATCAGTAACGAGGTTGAACTAGGTATGCAGAGATACCGACGATCAAAACCTCGGATAAGTAAACTATCGTGAGACAAAGGGAAATTGGTATCGTATGTAAGTGGTTCATTTGATCGCTAAGTAATCGTAGAAATATGTGGGAGCCATATTAATTTCCAGATTCCTCTATTGGTTATTGATCGGAGAAGTGTCTCGGTCATGTCCGCATAATTCACGAACCGTAGGGAGACACACTTAAGGATTCGATGTTGTTGAGTAGTTATGGAATGATGAGTAAGAGACCGAATGTTGTTCGGAGTCTCAGATGGGATCCGTGATATCACGAGGAGATTCGGAATGGTCCGGAGAATAAGATTCATATAAGGAAAGTCCTGTTTCGGAGTTGGGGAATGATTCCAGTGTTTTCACTAGGAATGTTCTAGAAGGGTCCGGAAGGTCCGGCACTCTGGAGGGGAAGGGTACATGAATGTGTCATGACAATATGGAATGGTTGCATCATGTACTAGGTATCATGGCTGGGCAAAATAAAGGGAGAAATCAAATCCTAGTTTGAAAGTCAAACGCCAATTTGAAAAAGTCAAACGACAAGTTTGCTTGGTGGAGGGAGAGTAGGAAACCTACTTGGGGAGGAAGTCCTCCTCCCTCCACCCGCCGGCCAAGGAGGCCGAGTTGGGGGAGGACTCCCTCCTCCCAACCGGCGCCCTCCCACCTATATAAGGAGGGGCAGGGCTGCCCCTCTTACCTACACCTCTCACACCCAAAACCCTAGCTCCTGGCGCCTCCACCCAAGTGCAGCCGCCGCCTAGGGATCATCCAAGTCGGCAACTTGGGGTTTCCCCAAACCCTAGCCGCCTACCTATCCCCTCCCCTTGGTGCTTCTAAACCCTATATCTCCAAGGCACCTCTCTTGCTCCACCATACTCGCTCCGGCTTAAGGCGAAGCCCTGCGAGATCTCCCCTCTACTTCCGGTACCACGCCGTCGTGCTGCCGGAATCGCGAGGAGAGTGCTACAACCTCTGCTGCCTGATGGAACAAGGGAGAGGAAGGTCTTCATCGAGTACCGAACGTGTGACCGACTGCGGAAGCGCTGCCGGAACGCAGCGCCAGAAGGATCGTCTACGCGATCTTGAGATCGGAAGTGTACGACTACATCATCCATGAGAATATGCTCTCGTTAACCGCTTTGGATCTTCAAGGGTTAGTGTTCTATCGACTCGTTGCTACAATCTAGTAGATAGATCTTGGCTTGATCATAGATTAGATCTTGATTGTGTGTTCATGCGGTAGAAATTTTTTGTTTTCCATGCTACGAACCACTACAAGCTCTGCCCCGACTCCGAGCGGGCCGGCCTCGCCTGGCCCTTCAGCACCGGCCTTGCCAGCGAAGGACGCTGGCACAACATCGCCAGCTACCGCCTCGCCTCCTTCTGGCTCGACGTCGTCACCAGCCTCGTCGCCGCCAGCGTGACCTCCTGTTGTGGCTCTTCGCCCTCGTATACGCAGTCAGGCTGGTGTATTTCGTCCAAAGGAGCGCACTGATGGGACTATTGCATGGATTGCTGCTTGTGTTGCCCATGCCGTTGCTGATCCCACTGCTGAGCCTCGACACTTTCAGGCTGCTCTCGGTATTCCTCACTGGCGCGCTGCTATGGAGGAGGAACTTCAGGCTCTCCTGAAGAATGATACTTGGCGACTCGTTCCTCTTGTTTCTGGGGTCAATATTATTGATTCCAAGTGGGTCTTCAAGGTCAAGAAGCATGCTGATGGTTCCATTGAACGCTACAAGGCACGGTTAGTTGCTAAGGGCTTCAAACAGAGGTATGGTCTTGATTATGAAGACACGTTCAGTACAGTTGTCAAGCCTACTACCATTCGTTTGCTGCTCTCTTTGGCCGTTACTCGAGGATGGTCTCTCCGTCAGCTTGATGTGCAGAACGCTTTTCTGCACGGAGTTCTGGAGGAGGAGGTTTATATGCGTCAGCCACCTGGTTTTGTTGATCCTGCACGTCCTCAACATCTCTGTCGCCTGGTGAAGGCTCTCTATGGACTCAAGAAGGCTCCTCGTGCATGGCATGCACGCCTTAG
Source organism: Avena sativa (assembly GCA_916181665.1). Taxonomy (NCBI): domain Eukaryota; kingdom Viridiplantae; phylum Streptophyta; class Magnoliopsida; order Poales; family Poaceae; genus Avena; species Avena sativa. The sequence continues at coordinate 383,935,760 of OV702280.1, read as the reverse complement.
CTCGGTTCTTCGGGCTCACGGTTTTGTTCCCTCCACGGCTGACACATCACTGTTCCTTATGCAGCGTCCTGAGGTCACGATGTACATGCTGGTCTATGTGGATGATATCATCCTTATTAGCTCGTCTGATGCTGCTGCCCAGCGTCTTGTTTCTGCGCTGAGTGGAGATTTTGCTGTCAAGGATTTGGGTGCTCTGCACTACTTCCTTGGTCTAGAGGTCTCACGGTCTTCTTCTGGGTTGACTCTCACTCAGCATAAGTACTCTCTAGACTTGCTGCGCCGTGCTGGTATGTTGAAGCGTAAGCATGCTACCACTCCTATGTCTGCCACTGATCGGTTGTCTGCGCTAGATGGAGATCCTCTTTCGCCTGATGATGCTACTGAGTACCACAGCCTCGTTGGTGGTCTGCAATACGTCACTATCACCAGACCGGATGTCTCTTATGCAGTCAACCGTGTATGCCAGTACCTTCATGCACCCAAGACGTCTCATTGGTCAGCTGTGAAGCGGATTCTGCGCTATGTCTGTCTGACCGCCTCGTATGGATTGCTCCTTCAGCCTGCTCCATCTTGTGAGCTTTCGGCCTTCTCAGATGCAGATTGGGCTGGTAGTCCTAATGACAGGCGATCCACAGGGGGCTATGCATTATTCTTTGGTCCTAATTTGATCATCTGGAATCCTCGCAAGCAGACTACAGTATCTCGTAGTAGTACTAGAGCTGAATACAAGGCGGTTGCTAATGCCACAACTGAGCTCATATGGGTACCGTCTTTGTTGAGAGAGTTGGGAGTCTCTCAAGATCAGCCTCCGATACTTTGGTGTGACAACATCGGTGCTACATACCTCTCTTCGAATCCAGTATTTCATGCCCGAACGAAACACATCGAAGTTGATTATCACTTTGTCAGGGAACGCGTTGCACAGAAACTACTCCGTATCAAGTTCATCTCTTCCAAGGATCAACATGTTGACATCTTCACGAAGCCTCTTCCACAGCCTCAGTTTGTAGGATGTAGGCACAATCTTAACTTGCTTTGTACTTCAGGCCACAGTTAAAATTAAAGAAGGGTGTTAGATTGTATATACGTAGTGTGTCTATATATAACTGTATATGACTTGTACTGTACTTCTTGATACTTTTATGTAATGAGACAGCCGCGGTGTCGAGCAGACACATTGTTTTACAGTTGTTGGAGAGAGTGAGCGCAGCCACACGCCCACGCCTGCAGGGGCCGGGGGTGTTCGGTGGTCCAGATCGAGCCCAGGCGGCGGCGCAGCCACATGTACTGTCTGCCGCGCGGGACAAGTCCACGTACGTCGTCTACACGCTAGCTAGCTGCGCCCAAAGGATATTATCCGAATGATCCGCAGAGGCGATCGATTTGGCCAGGAATGATCCATAGAACAGAACACACACGATGTAACGAACCATCAGGGATAGACATACGGTCTTTAATCTCCTCTTTTGTCAGACAGATAGACGTATGTACGTATGTCTGTATGTACGGGAGATATCGGAAAGTCGCTTTCGACGCATAAATCGCTGGGAGGACACCTGGCCTTGCACACGTACGCGCGTCCGTACGTTCATTCCGACATCGACGACGTTCAGGGTCCACCATATTCCGATCGATAGCTAGCTTGGCTGGCTGCTGACTGGTGTGCTACGTGTCCCGCGCCAAGACATGCCTTGTCATCTCGTCTCATCGATCTTCTCTTCCTGGCTACTAGCGACTACTACTAGAATCTTACTGTTACTCTGAAGGAACGGTGTATGAGATCGAACAGTTACAGAATATATGAACTAGTGATTGCTCATCGATTGGACGGGACCTATATATGCGGATCGATGATATGCATATCCTATTGCTATATGCATGTATGTAGACCCATCTAAATTGGAAAACTTATTTATTACACAATAACAAGGAAATGCATGAGCTATATAGATAGATAAATTACCCACGAGCGAGTGCGTACCATAGTTTTAAAAACCGGACCGGGTGAGTGAACCGGTGAGGCGAAGGGTTTACTGGTTCAGACCACCGGTAAGTCCGTGCATATTATAGTTTTAAAAACTCGACCGGTGAGACATATGGTTCACTTTTCGGATCACCGGTTTGTCTGGTTTGATGGTAACAAAAGCCGTTATTTTTAATTAAAATTTAAGCAAATTTTACAATAAAACAACCATATATTGTATATATAAAGTATACTCCATCCATTTATAAATACGTGTACTTCTAGCCTTTGTCTTAAGTCAAAATTGCAAAACTTTGACCAACTTTGTAGACAAATGTAGCAACATATATGGCTTCAAACGTATATATTATGAAATTATATATTCAAAACATATCTAGTAGTACTTATTTTATGTCATAAGTATTGCTACGTTTTTATATAATTATTAGTCAAACTTAAGTATTTTTGACTTAGGCTATTTGTGAACGGAGGGAGTATTTTAATATGTAAACACAAGACATGGTGAGCCCAAGCGGTATTGTATCTGGACTCACGTGGTGCTATTTCTACTGGAAGGTTATGATTTCAATTCCTCTTGCAACATCTTTCTTATTGCCGATTTTTGCTCTTTGAACAGCTGCCTCCTTAAAAACCGACGATCCCGTTAGTTCGTTTTTTTGGTCAGTTTTACTATGGCCCGTACACACTTGTTTCTACTGTGGAGTAAAATTATTTGGCCGAAAATCACTTTAGAGCTCGGGTCGACATGAAGCCCTTTATTTTTCTAAATTTGAAAACATGATTACTAAGTTTGAAAAATAATATCTAGACGTATATAATGATGTACTCTACCAACACACAAAGTCCCAGCCCGAAATACCTTATATTCCGGGCTTAACAAAAATGAAAAAATCTAACAGAATTTTATGCTCTAAATTTTTGTACTATTTACTACTTTGGATATCAGATTTTGTCGTTTTGTGCAACAAAAAATACGGAATATTTCAAGTTGAGAAATTTTCATGTTGGTAGATTACACTATTTTCTACATCCAGAATTTTTTTATCAAAGTTGTTTAGAATTTTAAAGTGCAGTTTCTGAATTGCTCAAAAAAGAGTTCCATGTCACCCGAGCTCCAAACGTCCGCGTCCTCTTCAAATCTAGTGCTATCTGTTTGATTACGACAGCTGTGTATATAAAACATCATGTACTAATATATTGACTTCGTCATGAAAATAATTCGATGTGGATGTCAAACTGTCTACAGTACACCCATATGAGGATGGGGATAAGATGCTAACTAATCATGAACACATGCGTGAAGGTTGTATCTAGATAGGTGGCATTTGGTTCACCTAATTTGATGATCTAGCTGATAATTATCATGTACACGTTGCTTTAAACTTCTTTTTTTTAGCAAAGAAGACTTACACGTAAGAGGTCCTAAATTGTTTTGGAAGATTTTTCGTGGCACTTTCACTGAAATTTTTCCTTAGAGCTGGACCTCTCACAAATAACAAAAAATTTCAATATTTGAATCGGTTTTAAGAAGTGATTATCTCTTTAGGAAAATGTCGAACAATCTGAAGAAAAATGCAACCATAATTCAAAGTCTCATGAGATGCACCTGCTGGAGTTCAAGAACCGAAGACGGGTTTACAAGGTAAGGCTGCCCGCAAAAATAATAAAGGTAAAGCAAAAACGACCACAAGTTCATAATCTTTTTGTGTTCGCCGCACATCTTTCTATTGATTCGATCGACTGATCGGTGCGTAACGATGTGGCTCATCAAATGTCAATTTTAGGCTGACCAAATGTTTTTTCTTGACGTGTCCACTCATATGGCCTAATTAACCACATCTAATTAGATTAGTGCTAATCCTAGTACTAATGTAGAGTATGTTCCACTTAGGTGTAAAGAATACAGCTAACTCATAAAGTCAATATATGATAAAGAATTTGTGAACCATGTATATTCCAACTTGCAAACCGCATGATGGAAAATGACGTTATCAGAATAGTTCTGACTGTTTTTCAATCATATACACATTACCACCGGCATTTGTAAAGTCAAATATAGCATATTATTCTTATTATCTATGGTCTAAACAATTCATTTTATTTGATCTATGCCATCAGTCTTTTGATGCACCACACACAAGCTTATAAATTTCTCAAATTCTAAATTTCGCGAATAAATTAATGCATGAATATTTCTAGTATCGGTGTATGTACGTACGTAGCTAGGTGCTGTTGTCAGATCAGTTGGTGGATTACTTGCATATTTCTAGTGCATCTACAAATATTGCAAGAATAAATAAAATGGTACACATTTATTATTATAATTACTTGCATAATCAAAATATCAGATAGTAACGGATATGATTCATGCATTATAAATATAAGAAATGGATTCCTTGGATTTTTCTAATAAATTCAGACATATTATTTATATTATTTGGAGTTATATAGTTAAAACTATGAATTTCCAAAGTTTTTGTATAATTAATAAAATAATTTCTTATAATTAATAAAATATTTTTTATATTTTTGCATATTTTAATTATGTAAAATAATAAATAAAGTTTGGAAAAACATTTAAACAATTCTGAGCACTTTTCGTATTTAAACTTTTTCCATTTGAATTCGTATTCAAAAGTTATGAAGGTTTTAATAGTGTCAGAGACTTTTGCGCAATTATCTAACAAAACTTGAGGACCTGCTTGCAAAACGGTAGACGACACGCCGTCTCGCGCTGCCACGTCAGACTGAAGGATGGGCCAGCCTTGTCAGTTCCCGTGTCAATTCGCGATCAGGACGAGTTTAGTGCAATTTGAGAAAACTGACTCAAAATGTGGTAAATTTTTGCTATGAAAACTGATAGTTTTATGCTATCAACTGTAGAAATAAGGGTCTGTTTGTTTGGGCTGCAGCTGTTGAGAAGCAGCTGTAGCTGGTGGGCTGTTAGAAAGCAGCTGTGAGAAGCAGCTGCGAGAAGCAGAAATTTGATGTTTGGCAGGAGTGCATATTTATGTTTGCTGCTGCTGTTTCAAGGATGAAATGTTTGAAATGCCCTTAGATACCGAAGAAGGGATGATTCGAATCGAATTAGCTAACTCTGGCTCTTCTAGACATACTTAAGACATAATTATCTCAATTAACCATTTTTTTGGCTAAAGTTAGTGTAACATGCTTTTTACCAAAATATTTTTTTTGTTGTTTGTTAGGCTTTGGCTTGTAAGTATAAATTATTTTTTTTTTTTATTTGTTAGCATGTTGTTTGTTCTGAGAATATACAACCATACCATACATACATTCATTGAACTAAGATGCATCCATAAATTCAGTTAAGAACTAGCGTACTAATCTGAATTATTTTAACAGGAAGCTTGTGTATACACCACGTTCATCAATCGCAAGTAGTACATCCAGCTCGAAGTAGTACATCCAGCGCAGAACTGGCCTTGTTGTGGGGCTACGAACGAATGAAATCGGCACGAACAGATCTGGATACAGCTTTGGCACGGTTGTAGCAGGACTTGGCTGAATCGGCGGAGAAGGTCACGTGGACGAACACGGACGAAAAACGGCGAGGCGGCGGCTCGAAGAGCGCCTTTCTCCGGCGGCCGACGGGGACAAGATTGACCCGTGGTCCTTGTCGATTCCAGGACGAAGAGAGTCGGAGGAGGCCGGGAAAGCAGCGGGGAAGATGGTCTTGCGTGGTGGCGGAGGGGAACAGCGGCGGCGGCGGCGGCGGTGGAATCCTAGCTTGCCATGGCTTGGGGACGGCAGTGAAGGAGACGGGCCGAGAGGAAAGTGGTCTGGGCAAGATCGATCCGTGGGGTGCGGTTGCGTAAGTACGGGATGGCAAGATTTTTGTAAATAGGCTAAAGAGTAGAGGACCGTTTGGTCCACAGCGACTCGGGAAGCAGCAAAAGCTGCGGGAAGCACCTTCCGCCCAACTTTCGCTCTGGTTCGTTCCTCGAGTGCATTTCTACACAGCGCTTCTCGCTAGCGCTTTTCCACCATGTGTTGTTTGTTTGTGATTCTGCTTTTGGATCCGAAAAGCAGAAGCAGAAGCCCAAACAAACAGGGCCTAAGAGTCCATAGGTTCGGCTTTTAACCCCAACAAAGTGGTTTCTGCCCCCAAATGTTTGTTTGCCACAACCCTTCATAAATGACGAGGGAGGAATATATCTTGAATTTTTTTTCTGGATGCCCTGAACTTTTGCTGCATATAATTGAAGATCAGACAAGTTACACACTACAAGACATATATGTCTACATGTTGCCTAGTCACAACTTTTTTACGTGTTGCCTAACCTCGTATTATGATTGCTATATAATTGAGTATCAGGCAACAATTAGGTGAGGATTAGCACGTTTCGTTGTCGCTCAAGCTGTCCCCTTCTTCATTATTTATTTTAATTATGTGGCATATGTACGTTGGTAGACACATCTTACTCGAGCACCAGCATATATGCAGCTGCGGATCGATCTTTTGGTTCGGTCTTAATTAATGTAGTTAAGTAAATAGAAAACTTACAGCCACAAACTGAACTTTCATTCAATTATTAAGAAGATATGAAGAACAGCCTTTCTACTAATAGTACTAGAAAACATTTATTTATTCTAGAACAATGCTTAATTTTTTCTTGGAGTGAGGATATGCCACCTCCACGCTAAGTAAGAACAAACTTTTACTCTTCTCTCGTTTGCTCAGTGCAGCTTTGACCAGCATGCATCAAGCTACATGATGATAGCTTAAAATATAACAAATCAAACACACTGGAAAAAAGAGAGGCGGAAGGCAACCGAGGATGTGTACTGTGGAACTGTGCATGCATCTTTTAATAAAAAATTATAAAGGATGAGCCGGTCGATGTTGTCTTTTTCGTATCTCGTAAGGTAAACTGATTTGGTTTCAAACGTAATTTTTATATTTTGAAAGAAGGTGTGTCCCTTTTCGCTTGATGTACAGTGACCATGGCGACATGTAAGTACGTACCTGCTAGCTAGAGCCTAGAGAGAAGAGGAATTAGGGTTAGTGTGGGAAGAATGATCAAATAATCATATCCAGATACCAAACCCAGCCACCAACAAGACAACAAGCATGGTAGTGGAGTATACATTAAACCTGCAGAGAACAACAGCCACTGAAAAAGTACTGTACCATCTCATCTCAACATGCATACTGTACTACAAACTCAGAAAAGCCATGAGGCTGTCCATGACTTTTTTGTCATGACATGACTCGAAGGTTCAGGTGCTCTCCTTTTTGGAAGAAAGCTAGTAGCTAGGACGGAGGGACAGAAGCGTCATTTCATCTCAGGTAGGACGGATAAACCTTTGTGATGACGATGATGCAACCGTCCGGTTCGTCGGTTCGTGCCCCTGTTTCATGCACATCGTCACTGCACCCGACGACCTAGACCTAGAGGCTAGCTCGATCTGCTTGCTTCCTGGGGGCGTGCATATCCGGATGGATCGAGTAAGCAAAACCACTTGGACTGGGGTTTAATTGGCACCACACACAAATGGCAACAAAAGTCGTCAGGTAGCACGTCAGTTTCTTTGGGAATAATGGCATTATTCCTTCTCACATTATTGATCTGATGATTAGTGTTTAGCATAATCAATCATCGCATCCTATTCTAGTTCCCCTTTCATAGTTGGGGCACATTATCTTTGATCCCGTAATTTTTGTTCGGCTCACGAATATATTTGTGCATGGTGCATAACCGGAATATTCGTGCGATCATATCAGTTGGTTTCAGGCAGGTTTCTCCGATCGATCGACAGGGGCTAGCTTGATCGGAAGTATTCCCACTGTTTCACAATATAAACGGTTTTAGCAAGCTGCGGAGGGAGTAACATGGACATGTTTGTCTTTACCGGAGGCTCTGAAAACTTCACAAAAGAAGTCTTGCAAGTTACACATGAAGAAGTCTTGCAAGTTACACATGAGGAAGTTTCAAGGTTTTCTCTATGGGAGATAAGTACACGGGCAAGGGCACACGTTTGAGTTTGAAGATCGTGCATGTTTTTTAAGTAAATATATTTACTCCCTCCAACCCATATTAGTTGACTTTAATTTATCAAAATTTAGATGAACCTATATACTAAATAGTGTCTAAATTTATTCAAATCTAGATAAATCCAAGTCAACTAATATGAGTAGGAGGGAGTATTATTACTAGTAGTAGTTAACAAAAATATACTAGGTGATTGAACTCCCATGGCTAGTGGCCAAGTTGAAATTAACTACGTACTACTGGCTTATCTTGAAAATAAATTCCAAAAAATATAGAATTATTGAGTTTAGATCTCAAGAATCAAGACACGAAATAAAAATAAAAATAGTAGTACAACTCAATAAAGTCAAACACCAAACTGTATTCAGGTAGTACAGTCCAAGTTGCAACCTGGGCGCTACTACCAAACAAAAGAAGCAGAACCACAGACAGAACTACTTTTTAAACACACAATTAAAGTGACGACCTTGGATTGGATCTCAGTACTATGAAGATTAGCAACTAATACTTGTTTAACACTCAAGCTAAACAAGGAGCATCAGACCAGGTAGGTAGATTAGGAGCTACTAACTGATCAAGCTGCTAGATTAAGAACACGCCACGCCGGCGTCAGCATCAGCACTCAGCAGTAATAAAACCAATTTGATCCTCCTCCTCATCATCCTTGTCAGTTGTCACTGTCCCTAACAGCAACAGTACGATTCTCCAATGAGCACCCAAATCTGAGAGCTTTTCATCAGTTAAATTCCAGACAAAATAAGTGGGCGTCCACCCTGTGCCTCTTCTCCCCTCCCTCTCCCTGTCCTCATATGCCGCTCCTCTCCTGGCAATACTACTTCATTGCTTCTTTCGCTCCGTGTGGGTTGGTTGGTTGGTCGGTCGGCTGCTGTTCTCTCCGCCTCGCCTACCCTCCTCCTCCCCCTCTGACTCTCCCCTGTCGCTACGGAGCCCGGCCGTCCCGGCTCCTTTCTTGGTTGGGCGCTGGCCTCGGCGCCCGCCGCGCCAAAGTTTGATTTTGGGGAGGTTTTCCGGAGGAAGAAAGGTTGTGATTTTTCCGTGGTTTCAGGAATCCGTGGCCGGTTTCTGTCTGTACGGTGATTTCGATTGCTGTACGAGTCTTGGAGTTACGATTTGGGGTTTGCCATTCCTGGTTAGACCGGAGCTTCCATTTATGGTCCCTGCAGATATCCCCAAGAATTCAGAGTTTCAGACCGGTCGAAGCAGCTCTTCAGTGGGAGAAGAACGGCTTGGCCTTGAGATTCGGTTGCAAGACTAGTGCCTTCTTGGTGAGCCTGAATGCTCTACTACTTATTGATGTAAGAACGGAGGTGTGGAGGTGTTGATGTGGAGATTTGGGTCTGAACTCTGAGTTTCAGTTGGGTTGAAGTGGGGGACTTGTTTTTTGGGACTGTTGTATCTGTGAGGATTTGAGGCTTTGGCAAAAAGAGATCGATGGCATCGCTATCCGAGAGTGAGCCAACAAATAGGGGGAGCATGTGGGAACTAGATCAGAACCTTGATCAGCCCATGGATGAGGAAGCAACCAGACTGAAGAATATGTACAGAGAAAAGGTCTGACGTTTCTCTTCTTCAAGTTAGTTACATTTTTTAATTTATTTTTATGTTTTTTAGAGAATATAAAATTTGTCTCTGCATGTGACCAATTCATCAAAATTGCACTGCATGTACATGTTATTCGTCATCCGTAAGGCTTGAAACAATCTGGTTTGGTTCATATGATGGGAGTACCTTATTTATTTATTTTACTGGGGTGCGGTTACAGAGTAACTGAAGAAAGCAGGATGATTGTGTTTTATTCAAGTTTTTATGCAGTCCATTTCGATGAAACAATTAGCTGAGAAAGCTTTAGTTCTAATAAACTTTATGCTGATGTGTTCTTGAAAAGGAATTTAATGCTTTTCTTATTACTGGAGTAGCTAAGCTACTAAAGCATGGTTTTATACTGACTGTTATTTCCCTTGATGCAGAAGTTTTCATCAGCTTTGTTACTACGGCTCGCATTTCAGAGCCTTGGGGTGGTATTTGGTGACTTGGGAACATCACCGTTGTATGTGTTCTATAATGCCTTTCCTCATGGAGTAGAAGACGACGAGGATGTTATTGGAGCTCTTTCCTTGATCATTTACACCCTTACACTGATCCCTCTTCTGAAGTATGTTTTTATTGTCTTGCGAGCAAATGATAATGGTCAAGGTGAGATAGTTTATCCTCAAGTAACATGCTGCTTAGACCTTCAATAAGATGGTGCCTCTTATGATCTGCTTTGCACTTGGAAAAAAAATACTGACTGCAATAGTAGTAGTGCCTCTTATCCTCAAGGAACAAATTTTTGTTTCTACACATTAGCCAACACACTTGAAGTTTATAAGCAGCAACGATAGTAGTGAATTTTTCCATAAAATTAGTAGGTGAATAAATATATGAACAGAGGGCCTTTCTATTTAGGAGAGATGCCAGAGTGGCAGCTAATTTGCTTTCTTCAGATTATGGAAAATTTAGTCTGATAACGTTTTACTTTTGCTCAATATCGGAAACAAATGTTACATGCAGTGACTACTTGACTTGATAGCTTTCTTGCACATTTTCAGCAATGCTGACATCTTTTTGCCTTGCAGGTGGTACATTTGCTCTTTATTCACTACTCTGCCGTCATGCAAAGATCAGCACTATACCCAATCAACACAAGACGGATGAGAACCTCACGACATATAGTAGGCAAACTTATGAGGAGAACTCATTGGCAGCAAAAATAAAGAGATGGCTGGAGACACGTGCATATAAGAGAAACTGTCTTCTTATTCTTGTTCTCATTGGAACTTGTACAGCTATTGGAGATGGGATCCTTACTCCTGCTATATCAGGTATTCTGCATAATCTCTTCTGAAGTCATGTTTAGCATCATGTATTTCTGAATAAATCCAGTGTATCCAGGAATCTGACTTATGATTCTGTGTTTCCACAGTTCTTTCTGCATCAGGTGGAATAAAAGTTCAAAATCATAACATGAGCACAGGTATATCCTGCATTCAATACGCTTTATTCTAATTCTGGCATATTGTAACTTCTGTACATTCTTCAAGTAGCATGTAGAAACATATTCTCATCCCAATGATGAAAGGAAGTCAATGCAATTCACATCTGTGTATTGTATTAATTATGATCTCATATGCATCGCTTACCTTTCTTGGTCTTACTTCAAATTGTTTTGCACAAGTTAATGTTTTGAAGTCACTTCATCTTTGATTTTCTCTTCATCTGGCAGATATTGTTGTACTTGTTGCTGTGATCATCTTGATTGGAATATTTAGCATGCAGCACTATGGTACAGACAAAGTTGGATGGTTGTTTGCACCCATAGTGCTGATCTGGTTCATTCTAATTGGAAGTGTCGGAGCACTGAACATACACAAGTATGGCAGCTCCGTGTTGAAAGCATACAATCCAGTCTATATATACCGATATTTCCGAAGGCGAGGGAATACTCCTGACAGCTGGACTGTTCTTGGAGGAATCATGCTTAGCATCACAGGTCAGTCCGTTTTACCTTTTAGAGATTATCTTCCATCAATTTATAGTTGACCCGGTGTAACATGCAGAAAATTGTTTCTTTCTCTTCAGGAACTGAAGCATTATATGCAGATCTATGTCATTTTCCCGTGTTGGCCATTCAGGTAATATATCCTCAGTTAGGAATTGTGTGATATATCTTATTGTAATTATGCGCTCCTGTAAAATGAAGAGGGTCTATTTGCAGATTGCTTTCACCTTCATTGTATTCCCATGCCTTCTACTGGCATACACAGGGCAGGCAGCTTATATAATTTCCAACAAGAAACATGTGAATGATGCCTTTTATCGCTCCATTCCAGGTTCTCCTCGGCTCCTATCGCTTGTCATCCTTTGACTAATCTTAACTCTTACGATATATCTGTCGGTGTGCCACCACATCATGTTTGCTAGGTGCACATTGGCGTTATACGTATTCATTTTTTTCTTCTTTTTTTGAGATTTGTATTCATCATTGATAGTGCACACCAGTGCTGTATGAAATATGGTTCTCATAGTGAGATGTTTAATCGTTGCAGATGCCATATACTGGCCAGCCTTTGTTATAGCAACTGCTTCAGCCATAGTTGCAAGTCAAGCCACCATATCTGCAACATACTCAATAATAAAGCAAGCTCTTGCACTAGGCTGCTTTCCCCGTGTGAAGATAGTCCACACCTCAAAGAAATTCCTTGGGCAGATTTACATCCCGGACATCAATTGGCTCCTTCTGGTTCTTTGTATTGCTGTGACTGCTGGATTCAAGAACCAAAGCCAAATCGGAAATGCCTACGGTGAGGTTTACATTTCAATATGTGAATTTTCATGTGTACTCCATGTCCATGTAGTTATATACTGCTGAGCTTGGAGAGGTCAGGGGTCATCCTCCTTTTAGAAAAAAGTAATGCTGAGCTTGGAGAAGCTACAATTTAGAAGAAAGGTTGGCATATAATAGTAACAATATATGCTAACGGTATGTTTTGTTTGTTTTGTCCTGTTTTACCTGAACTATATATTTGTCTGGCTTCTCTTAATTGAGATTGGGCAAAAGCCTTTCTTTAAAACAACAGTTTCTGGTAATACTAGCAGACTGACATTGTCCTGAACTAAGAACTAGTTGCTGATTTTTCAGGATATAATCTCCATCGCAAACATCAGATGGCTCTTAACTCACATTTCATGTTTTGTCAACAGGGACTGCAGTGGTTATAGTTATGCTAGTGACCACGTTCCTCATGGTACCAGTAATGCTGCTGGTGTGGAAGAGTCACTGGATCCTTGTCGTTACCTTTATTGTGTTCTCGCTGATGGTAGAGTTACCCTACTTCTCGGCTTGCATTTTAAAGATCGACCAAGGAGGTTGGGTTCCACTTGTCATTGCAGTAGCCTTCTTCACCATCATGTATGTGTGGCACTACTGCACCGTGAAGCGGTATGAATTTGAGATGCACAGCAAGGTCTCGATGGCCTGGATTCTTGGCCTTGGTCCTAGCCTTGGTCTGGTCAGGGTTCCAGGGATAGGCTTTGTGTACACTGAGCTCGCAAGCGGCGTCCCTCACATCTTCTCCCACTTTATCACCAACCTACCTGCTATCCACTCGGTTGTTGTGTTTGTGTGTGTCAAGTATCTTCCGGTCTACACTGTCCCGATGGAGGAGCGGTTCCTTGTGAGGAGGATTGGGCCAAAGAACTTCCATATATTCCGGTGTATCGCAAGATATGGATATAAAGACCTCCACAAGAAAGATGACGACTTTGAGAGGATGCTCTTTGACTGCCTCACATTATTCATCCGACTGGAGAGCATGATGGACGGTTATTCTGATTCCGACGAGTTCAGCGTGCCAGAGCAGAGGACAGCCAGTGATACACTTCAAGGAGAAAAAACTATCAACACAATGTGCTCCAATGGTGACCTGAGCTACTCATCACAGGATTCCATTGTGCCGGTGCAGTCACCCCTTGGGGTGAACAATCTACTGACGTACTCAAGCCATGCCAGCCAAGCAGTTGGCAACGAGCTGGAGTTCTTGAACCGGTGCAGGGACGCTGGTGTGGTCCACATCCTAGGGAACACAATTGTGCGTGCACGGAGAGATTCAGGGATCATCAAGAAGGTTTCTGTGGACTACATGTATGCTTTCATGAGGAGGGTCTGCAGGGAGAACAGCGTGATTTTCAACCTTCCTCATGAGAGCCTTCTTAATGTTGGGCAAATATACTACATCTGAAACATCTTCTTTTTCTATTGAGTCAGCTCTGTTGCACTGCTCTCCTGAGTGGGGAGGGGAAGATTTTTAGGACGAAACGATAGGGACCTGTTGTTAAAGTGTAAATAGGAAACACATCGTTCATGGAGTATAAGCGGTGTTAGCTTAAAATTTTGTTTTCTGTTCTGGCAGTGTTTACACTGGAAATGGTAATGTTTTCTGTTGTGTCATGTAAGATTCAGATGGTTCTTCGCCATGATATATATACTCTTTATATAGACAGACTATAGTGATGGTTATTTCTGTCAGGTTGTTGAAAACAAAACGTCTGGCTGGGCATTATTCACGGATTCAAATATACCATACTGCTACTAATTTTGTGGCAGAATTTAAAGTTTTATAAGAATGGCTGGAATCAACATGACAGATAGACCAATGAATGAATGCACAGATGGTGTGGCAAAACAGAAAGTTGATGCAAAAGGGCACAGTATCACCCAGAGTCATAGCCATAGTACTCATAATACTCTAAACTGGGCAACATGTTCAGATTCCGGGCGAGCTCCACATCCAACTCGGAACTGAAGTGGACGAGGTCCATCTCTAGCATGCCATCCACGCTGCCGGTTCCACCATGGGTGACATCGTCAGGGATGTACTTGGCGTCGTCCGGATACACGATCTTCCTCGCGGAGTGCTCGTCGCAGTAGCAACGCCCCGCATATGCGCAGGGTAGAGGGCAGCATAGTTCTGGCTTTGTTGGCTTATTAGGTGATGAGGACCAGAACTCGGCGTAAAATAGGGTCCTCTGAAGCTTGAGATCAGAGGTGGCCATGAAGTTCACTTGGTAGCGCGTGTCAAAGAAAGGGCGGCGGCCTCGCTTCCTTTCCTCCACGCCAAGGATAAAATCAAGCTTATAGTTTGGTTCCTACAGCAAGCAAGCAAAGAGTTAATTGGATAAAACTACCACAATTGAGGCTGTTGGGATGGGTCAGTACCGATTATGGTAATTTCTGCATGTCATTATCAACACCTGGACGCCGCAACTCTGATCGCGCAAATCCCAGCTTGAACACGTTTCTGACGAGGCTGGCCCACGTGCAGAGCTGACGTGGCCAAACGGCCGTTTTCCCAGCCGTTAGGACTAGACCAGTGCGGTCCGACCAGGTGGTTCTGTGTCTGGGTCGCCTTCTTCCCTAGTCAGTTCCTGCTCTCTCACTCTTCTCACTCTCTGCTTCCCCCGATCTGGTGCCTCTGCCGCCGCCGACCCTCTGCCACCGCCGTCGCCATGCCCTCCTGGGATGAAGAAGACACCAACGATGGTAGCCTCGTATTAGGCTTCTCAGAAGGGCAAGATATTAGCCCGCCAGGACCTGTAAGTGTAGATCTAGGGTTCTTCGATTTCCATGCTTTTAGTTGGATTTCAGTCGATTGCAGCTCTTGTTTAGTTCAGGATAATAAGCTCTAGTAAATCCACTAACATATGTTGCTGTCCTATCCACTGAACCCTAGATAGATTTGTCGATTTATGTTATTATTGTGCTTTGTGTTAGGTGCCAGATACTATCTTTGAACCTGATTACAATGGCAGTGATGATGTTCAGCTGAGGTGCAAGCATGACAAGCCTCTGCACAAATTTGTTACTTTCGAAGGATCAGACACTGAAAGGAAATTTCTTGGCTGTGGTTGCAAGGTTGGTGGTGTCACTGATTGTAGAATTTGCATTGTTTCATTATCACTAATTGTAAAACATGCTTTGCTTAGTGACTATTGTTGCTTAGGTGATTTATCACAAGCTGTGATTACATATTGCTTAGGTGATTTATCACAAGCTTTGATCATATATTGTGTACTTTGCTTAATTTGCATTTGTGTAGTACTAACTAATATGTACTAACTAATCTGTAGGAGGGCATGTGTGACACATTCCATTGGGTGGATTTGGAGTGGTCACCTACATTGCAGAAAGCTTTGATTAGGCTATGGGGTATGTATGAGGAAGAGAAAGACACAAGAATCTCTGGGAATGTGGAGTATGCCACTTCCAATTACCAGCTGGTTTTAGAGAAAAAGGAATTGGAGCAAGAGAAAGTAAAACTGATGAAAGAACTCAGCCTGACTCTGCCATTGAGTGAGTTGGCAAAATAAAAACCCATGAACTTGAGCTTGAGAAGGCAAGGAAGGAGAAGGTTGTGGCACAAGTGAGAACTTTGAAGGAGGAGAAGAAGAAACTGGAGTATTGCATGGGAGATCTTTTCAAGGCTCTCCAAGAAAAGAAGGAGAAGTTGAAACAGATCTCAGAGTTGTGTGCTGAATAACTTGCTATTGTATTAAGTAGTTAAAATTGTGTGTTTCTGGCTATTGAACTAGAGCAACAACTTATGTGTTTCTGTTATGTACCATTGGAACAAGTATGTTATTGTATTATGGATGCTTTCTATATGTACCAGATTATTATGATGTCTCCACCAGATTATTGTGTGTTTCTGTATGTACCAGATTATGTGTATGCTTTCTATATGTATTTATCAGCATCAACTAATCTGTATGCTTTCTATATGTATTTATCAGAATCAAGCATGCATTTCACATTCCATTTCAATGTCCAGAATTATTTATCACAGAATGATTTATCACAGAATGCATTTCAATCAATCAAGCATGCACCATTTCACATCATGCATGTCATGTCCAGAATGATTTATCACAGAATCAAGCATGCATTTCATCACATTCATAGAATCAAGCATGCATCAAATTGACAGAACCAAGCATGCATTTCATGTCCAGAACCAAGCATGCATTACTACATGTCTAGAACATTCAGAATAACTCAGCTGCATCACTTACATTGTTTCCATAAACTAGAGCACTAGAGCACTAACCACATGCTTGTTCTTTCTTAACACCAGATCAGACCTCAAAGGTTGTGAGAAGCTGGTGTATCTGTGCCCTTGCAGCTTGCAATTAGAGCATGTAATGGTTCCCATTCTTGATGTGAGCTAACCATTTAGCACTCACCCTTGAACTATCAGTGGTTGTATCACAAGTATGTTGCAACCTAATTTCCTAATACAAAAGGTCTTCTCACCCTTTATCTCTGAAGCTGTCATATGGAAAGAACAGTCCTTATGGATGCAATGCACAATTATTCTTACATTTGAGTTCCTCCAATATGAGTAGTTCCTGCTTTGAGCAATATGCAGATTTATCAAGGCATCTCTGAATTGTTGCACATTCACAAAGCACATCTTCAAGCATAATTGTTCATGTGGATGCAACCTTCTCTCATCATACCACCTTCTCTCTGGCCTTTTCTTTGCTCTGCTTTTTCTGCCTTTTGGTGGAACCATGATCAATGGTTCAAACAGATCAACTTTATCATCCTCAGAAAAACCAGCAGCATTATCTTCATCATTTGATGATGGTATGTACTTTGGTGCTTCTTGTATCTCCACATATGTATAACACCTTGATGTGGGTCCTTTCTTAACAGGATTTTTCTTCTTTTTCTTTGCAGGTTCAGGGGCTGGTACAAACACAGTTGGTGTGTATTCTTCAGTCACAAACAAGTCTTCAATATCTATGTCCGCTTCACAGTGCAACAAGGGATCCTGTCTCTTCCTCCTCAGCTCCTCAATTCTCTCTGCTAGTTCCATCTGTTCCTTTCTCCTGGACTCTTCTAACTATTCAATATTAACCTGTCCAATGGCAGCATCCCACCAAGGATCATCATCAGCAATGTCTGACCCCATGCTGCAATCATCCTCAGAATCAGTGTCTTCAATGGCTATTCCCTTTCCCTTCAACAACATCTGACTTTCTTGAGTTGGAAGATAAGTATTTGTGCACTCATCATCAACTATAACAGTGCTACCAGTCTGACTAGTGAAAATGTATCCTTCCTTGTCAACAACATACACAGGTTCACTATAGTCAATAGGGATAGGTGCATTGCAATCAATAGTGATAGGTTCTTCATATTGCACAATGGAAGATGATGTTGGTTGACTAGGTATGGCTACTGGTTTCTTGTTCTTACTAACTTTGCCCCTCTTTACAAACAAAGACAACACCTTCCTTGAATCAAAGTGATCTAACAGTTCATAGATATGGTAGTTGTTCTCAACCAATTGATATACCCCTTGCTTTCTGCAGTAAATAGAATCCCTAAGACTGAACCCCTTCTCCTCAGTAATTGCAACTATATTCATATAAGTAATATCATATCTGGCAATTGTTCTCTCTAAATTGTCCACTCCATCAAGATGAATCCTGACCTCCCAAATCTCTGGATCAAGACTACAAAACATATAGCAAGCAAATAGCCATCTCAGCAAACCCTAACCCCTAAATCTAAAATTTCAGAGAGATAGGGAGACAGGGAGACAGGGAGGAGAGATGAATACGTACTCCACGCCGCCGAGACTGGTCGTCCACCTCTCGGAATCCATTGGGTTAGCCACCCACATCTGCGCCAGCATCACCGACGTCGTCGATGGCCGAGACGGCCATAGCTCGTCCAGACCATCCATCTGCTCCCTTGTGGCTCCCTCCCTTGTGGCTCCCGTGCTCCCGTGCTCCCGCGGCCTCCGCCAACAGCACAAGACCCGCCTTTCTCGCCTGCGCTGCCGCCGCCTCCAGGATTCGCCAGCTCCTCCATCGCCACCGAATCGAGGGTGGGAGAGAGAAAGGGGGAGTGTAGACTAAGACTGACTGGGGAGAGGAAGGCCGACCCAGATGCGGTTGGACCGCACCTGGTCTTGCCACTGGCGGGAAACGACCGTTTGGCCTCGTCAGCTCTGTGCATGGGCCTGGCTCGTCAAAAACGTGTTCAAGCTGGGATTAGCGCGGTCAGCGTTGCAGCGTCCAGGTGCTGGTACTGACATGCAGAAATTACTAGAACCGGTACTGACCCGTCCCGACGGCCTCAATTGTGGTAGTTTTATCCAATTAACTCGCAAGCAAGAGTGTTGGTCAAATCAAACGAAGGTAAAGCGAATGAAGCAAGTAGCTATAATAATGATCGCAAATAATAAGTTGAAGAGCTATAGCTGCCTACCCAGAAATGCTGGTCCGTGTAGTCCTTGAGCACTCGTCCAATCTCTGAGTGGAACCAGCTCCTTCGCTCCTCGTAGTTTGATCTCTTACTTGACACCCTGCTCAATGCGTCTTCAGAAAGTTTAGGGGCTTGCTGCACTCGTATCGGGGCTCTAGACACCAACTCCAGAACAAGTCTCATCTCATCGAACAATGTCTGTCCGCGAAAAAATGACCGTTGGGTCGAGCTCTCGCGACTTGGGTGGCGACGCGGGGCTAGCGACGAATCTCCCCACGGCAGGGCGCCGGTGCTCCTCCCCTTCCCCTCCAGTGGCGGCCGGGAGAGGGAGATCCAAGTTCTGGGCGCTGGCCGGTGATAGCTCCGACGAGGAGGACGCAACTTCCCCTTGCACGGGGGTGGAACCTGTGGGGGACCTCCCTAGATCTGGCCCCGATACTGCGAAGCTGTGGGATTTCTTTGGTCCTGAGTGGACCTTGGTGGAGCGGCGTGCGTTGTTGGAAGCTAGGAAGAAGAGGAAGTTCGCCCCGCCGGCCGCGGCTCGCGCCTAGTGGGGGGTGGTGCTGGTGGGGTTTCCGTTCGAGGAAGTGAAGGTCCTCGCGCTGCGTCGAGATGCCCTGCGTTCGCGGGAGCCCGGGGTTCGAGCGTGATGGGGGCTCCGACGTGTTCCCTCACCACAGAGACAATGGTGGTGGGGATCAGAGCGCTGCCGCGGGTGGAGCTTGGCCAGGTGCCGTGCGCGGCGCCGTCATCCCCTCCGGCGGCGACAGCGGAGGCAGATCGTGCGGGTGGATCTCTAGGCCTGACCCACAAGGAGTTGGCGGCTCCTGGGCTAGCGCGCTAGGGGGGCCGTTTCCGTTGGCCCATGTGGGGGCCTGGGCGGGATGTGTTTGGATCTGGGTACTGTGGTGGAACCTGATGCGGTGCGTCAAGTGGTGTGCGGCCCAAACCCACGTGCGCAGGAAGGCCCACCGGTGCGGCTCAACAGTGGAAGGGGAGAGGTACTTAAGTGGTTTTGGGTCCCGAAGGGAACCCTAGATCTCTCAGTCTCTTTCCCAGCCTCCGCCTCCAGCGTCCTAGATTGGTTCTCCCGCACTCGCTCCAGCCTCTCCCTCCCGCGCCTCCTCCTCTGTTCCCTTCCTTCCCCCTCCTAAATCCTTCGTCCAAGTGGTCATGGAGCGCGGTCGTGATTCTTCGAGCAAGCGAGCTCGCGAGGATGCGGCGGATGGGCGGCGCATCGAGAGGCAACTGCGGCAGCGTCTGGAATATGAAAGGGAGCGATCCTGGGAAAGGGGCCATGGGGCATATCGGGACCATGCGCCGGAGTGGCGCCGGGACGAGGGTCGCCACCAGGAGGATCTGGACAGGTTTGAACCAGCGCGGTTCGAGCCAGGCCCCTCCAACCCTCCCCTGCAAGACCATCAGATCCGAAAGCTGATGTCAAGAATTTCTCTGCCAGTTCCAGGGCCAAGGCTCCGAAGCAGGGGCAGGCGTCGTCTAAACCTGCCGCTCAGACCTCGTAGCAGACAGATGGGGTTGAGCCAGGAGGGGTGGCCGGTAGGAAGGCCGACATCATTTGCTTCAACTGCTCCAGGGAGGGCCACTACCAATCTGGCTGCTCCTTCCGCGCCAGATGCGGCGTGTGCAAGGTGGAAGGCCATACCACAGCCATGTGCCCCTCTGCCACCAAGCACTCCAGTGAGCCGGCCCTACCCCCTATTCTGGTGGCGCCGGTCAAAGCTCCAAGGTTGCAATGGTATGGCTTCGCGGTCGATGGGGTGGGCTTCCACTGTCTTGAGGTTGAGGAGGAGGTGCTCAAGCTGGGCGCAGACAATCTTGCGCATGCAGCAACGATCATAGCGGCTGAAAATTCCCTGACTTGCGACTTGCTGAATCAAGATTTGAAGGCTCTAGTGGAAAACAACTGGGATTGGAGGGCGAGGAGGTTGTCTGATACTGATTTTGCAGTGAGTTTTACCACCAAGGATAGTCTAAACTTGTGCAAGAATCTCTGCAAGAGTTCGGGCGGCATCAATCTCCCTGTCAGTGGCGTGCCGGTGTTGGTGGCGGGCGCGCACGTGAACCCCCAAGCGTGAGCGGCCCTGTCTAAGGTCTGGGTACACCTCTCAGATGTCCCAGAGTGCTTGAGGAATGCCAAGCTGCTTTTGGAAGGGACCAAGATGATTGGGCATCCTAGGGTGGTTGATGAGGAATTTGTTGCCAACAAGGATGGGCCGGTCCGCATGCTGTTCCATTCACATGCCCCGGATAAGCTGCCCAAATCGGTGCTGCTATTTGCCAATGCTGAAGGGTTTTGCATTGGAGTGGAGGTGGAGTTCGCTAAGGAGGTTGGGAACAGTCAGCTCTCCCCCTCCTTCCCCTAGAGCCTAAGGACCCTAGTGACAAGGATAAGGGGGAGGGCGAAGAGGAGGAAGCTAGGACGGAGGAGCAAAGCCCGTCGGTCGATCGACACTAGAAGAGGACTGGTACTGCTGAGAAAACTAAGGACAAACCAGCGGGCAAGGAGGCTTCGGGCAGGAAGGGTGGTGCAGACATGCTGGTTGGGAAGGGTGCAGCTGCGGCCGAACCCGTGAGCTTGTTACCCGCGCTCAAACCCTACCCTGTACAGACTAAGGCTACACTTATGGCTAAGTCCTCGGTGGGCAGTAGTAGTGTCCCAATTTCTGCGCCTAAGGATCAGTCGGAATCCAAACCCTCTTCCGTGCCTCCTAGGTCCAACATCCAGCCGATTCCTTTCAATCAGTATGGAACTAACCTTGAGGCCTCTGGACTGTTTGACCTGGTGTCTTCTCCTGCGCCCATGGCGGCCGGAGTGGGTATGGGGACCCAGGCGTGCAATGATAAATCATCCTCTGAGTCCTGGGATTTGTCTCTTCTTAGTTCCCCTGTTTCCCCTGGTGTCTTCAAGCGTGACAAGATGTCTGAAAAGGATCATGTGGAGATTGGTTGGGTGTCCCCTGTTGACTGGGAGTTTGACTTATAAACGCTGGCCGAAAAGATTTCTAAGCTCAACAAAAATCAGGATGGGGAGGTTGATAACCCCCTAGAGGATTCTCCGAAGTTGCTACCGGACCTGGAGAAGGAGATCGCGAGTACTACCAAGGTCGCCAAGGCTAGGCGCTCGGTCCCCATCGTCTCTCTAGTCGCGGGTGCAAGGAGCAACGCGAGGACCAAGGACAAGAATGTTGAATCTGTGCCGCTGATAGTGGCTCGTCGGGCCACTGCATCTGCTCCAGGTACCCCCTGGTCCCTCCTCTTTGCCCTCGTCGCGTTTTTGGCTTTTCCCTCTTTGCCCGATTCGCATTTTCTAGGGATTGCTCTTGATTGTGGGATGGTTGTCGAACCGTTGGTTTCCTTCCCCCTCTCTCTTATTTCCCTGGTTCGGGCTAAGGAGTTGGCACAGGCGGCTATTGCGGAAGCTGATGCGCAAGCTAAATTGGTCAAGAAGAACATCGACATAGGTGGGCCTAGGCAGAATGATGAGGCCCCCGTCGATCAAGCCGAGGGGGGGGGACAGCGGCCCCTTCTCCTGCGGTGGAGGTTGGTGATCTAGAGCGGATCATCATCGTCGACCTGGTCCACAAGCCCAAGAGGCAGAGGAAGGTTTATGCGAGTACGGGTCCAAGACCTAATCTCCGGAGCACGCTAGCCCGACAAGCACGGGCTCAAGATGGTCAGCAGTGTTGACGGCGCTAGGGTGGAACCTGAGGGGATTTGGGGGCAACAGCAGAGGATCCCAAATCAAGGATCTAGGGAGGAAGTAAAAGCTGGACATTATCTTTCTGTAGGAAACCATGAGACATGACTTCACCGACAGAGAGCTCAGGAATCTGGTCAATGGCGAGTTGTTTCGTTGGCAGTGGAAGGCGGCGAATGGAAGGTCTGGGGGTATGTTGATTGGGTGTCGTGATGACTCGCTTGAGGTGGGAGGAATTGATCAGGGCGATCATTTCCTCAGTGTGCTCCTTTTCCACCGAATTCTCAAGTTCAAATTCGAGTTTATTGGCGTGTATGGTCCCACGGACCATTCTTGGTCGGCGGCGTTCCTCCAAGAGCTGGAGGCTAAGATTGGTGGCTCCCAACACCCGGTGGTGGTGTTTGGGGATTTCAACCTGGTCCGTGGTCCCCATGATAATAATAACAACAACATCAACTAGCCGCTAGTGAATTTGTTCAATGAGGCCATTGCAAATTGGGCGCTGCGTGAAGTGGAGAGGTCAGGTGCGGCCTTTACCTGGTCCAGCAAGCAAAGGAACCCAGTGTGGTGTGTGCTTGATAGAGCCTTTGTTTCCTCGGAGTGGGAGGCAAAATTCCTGCTGGTTGCTCTCAGGGCGGAGACGTCCCTGGGCTCGGACCACACACCCTTGATGCTGACCACGTGGGAGGGCTGCAGGAAAAAGGCATCGCGCTTATTTTTTGAAGCAGGTTGGTTCGAGATTGTTGAGTTCAAGGCCCAGCTGGGCGCGTGGTGGGACGACCTCGCAAGCTCGCTGGGGCACTGCAGAGGCCATGTGGAGCGTTGGCATGATCTAGAGGTGTTTCTATGCCGGAAACTCAGGGGTTGGAGCGCCAATCTTGGTAAGGAAAACAGGGAGGCCAAGGCTGACCTATTGCACCGTATCCAGGGGTTGGACTCGCAGGCCGATGAGGGTGGTATAGATGAAGAGGAGTGGGTGCTTCGGTACTCCCTGGAGGACCACCTTCTGCAGGTCCTCAGATGTGAGGAGGAATACTGGAGGCAGTGAGGGAGACAGAATTGGATCCTTCTGGGCGATGCCAACACGAAATATTTTCATGCCACTGCTAACGGCAGAAGACGCAAGTGCGCGATCACCAGCCTGACGGTGGTCAATGGGATTATTTTAGATAAGGAGGGCATCTAGAAGCATATCTACGAGTTCTACATCTCTCTCATGGGAACGGAGGAAAGCAAACCCCTCAAGCTTGGCGAGATGGCTTGGCAGGCCTGGGCCAAGGTCTCGGAAGCAGAGAATGAGCTACTTATCCGCTCTTCCTCAATGGAGGAGCTCGAAGAAGTAATTAAGTACACCAAGACAGACACTGCGCCAGGCCCCGATGGTTTCCCAGTGATCTTCTTTAAAAATTCTAGCCCAGGATTAAAGATCTGGTTCTCCAAATTCTCAATGGCTTTGCCCTTGGGACGGTTGAGATTGCTAGGATTAACTTAGGGATCCTGTCGCTTCTCCCTAAGGTCCATGGAGCAGACTCCATCAAGCAATTTTGTCCCATTGCGCTGATCAATGTGCTCTTCAAGTTTATTGCCAAGGCATATGCTTCTAGGCTTGCTCCAATTATGCACCGGGTGATCGCTCGTTCCCAAACGATGTTTATCAAAGGGAGATTCATCACATATGGGGCCCTGGCTCTGCATGAGATCATTCATGAGCTCAAGTCCAAGAAGTTACCAGCGATTCTGTTGAAATTGGATTTCGAAAAAGATTATGACCATGTGAATTGGCAATTTCTGAGGGAGGTCCTGCTGCGTAAGGGCTTTGCTGGGGCGGTGGTGCATCGCTTCATGCAATTGGTCTGCGGGGGTCAAACGACGATCGCCATCAATGGTGATATGGGGCCCTTCTTACGCAACAAGAGGGGTGTTCGGCAAGGCGACCCTCTATCCCCCTCCTATTCGATTTTGTTTCTGATGCGCTGGATTTGATTCTCTCTAAAGCCAAGGGTGCTGGGCACATCTGTGGGGTGGTTAAGCACCTTATCCCTAGGGGCGTCACGCATCTGCAATATGCTAACGACACTATGATTATGCTTGAGAACTCTGTGGCTGCGGTCACCAACCTCAAATTCATCTTGATCTGCTTTGAGTTGCTCTCTGGGCTGAAGATCAACTACCACAAGAGCGAAGTTATCATCATGGGTGGTGAGCCTGGGGATCAAGCTAGAGTAGCTGATCTCCTAAACTGTCAACAGGGAGCCTTCCCTTTCACGTACCTGGGCTTCTTGATGTCTGACCAAAAGCTCACGATTAATGATTTCCAACCCCTGGTGGCGGCGCTGGGGAAAAGAGTGGAACCCTGGCAAGGGAGATTCATGTCGTCTGCCGCTAGGCTGATGCTGATCAACGCCTACCTCTCATGCCTCCCTACCTTTGTCATGAGTGTTTTTCTGCTGGCCGATGGTACTCATGGGGGCTTTGATTCCCATCGGGGCAGATTTTTCTGGGAGGGCCAAGGTACCAAAATAAAGTACCATATGGTCTGCTCGAAGGACATTTGCAAACCTAGAGACCAGGTTGGTCTTGGGGTGACTAACACTAAGAGGATGAACATCACACTAATGCTCAAATGGGTGTGGAGAATCCTTAATGGCGAAAATGAGGAGCTGTTGTGGTTGCAGTTGCTCAGAGCTAAATATAGGGTGAATGATCTGTTCGTCACTAATGCTGCGGGTGGCTCTTAGTTCTGGCAGAGCATCCACAAGATTAAGGATCTCTTCAAGATTGGCGCCCTGTTCTCCCTAGGACGCAACTCTAACGTCGGGTTTTGGACTGATCTGTGGACGGGCTCGGATCCCTTATGTGTGAGGTTCCCTGGGTTGTTTGCCATTGCTGCCGACCCGGACCTATCTATTGCCAGGGCATTCTACGGGGGTGCCTGGTCTCCATCGTTTAGGCGTACCTTCGATAGCGATGACACTATGCTCTGGACTAACATGATGGTGGAGCTGGATGGGGTCACTCCAGCCGATGGTCCGGACAAAGTCTCTTGGAAGATTGAGAATGATGGTTCCTACTCGGCGAAATCGATGTACGCTGAGCTATCTAAGGGTCATGTGTTTGGGACTTGTGCCTGCATATGGAAGCTCAGAATCCCTACCAAGTTTAAAATCTTTCTCTGGCAGTTGTTATGTGGTCGCCTCCCGTCGAATGACCAAATCTGCAAGAGGAATGGCCCCTCGAATGGGCTGTGTGCCCTCTGTGAGCTTGAGGAAAACGTGGAGCATATCTTTTTCCGTTGCATCCTTGCCCGCTTTGCCTGGAGCGGCGCTCGATCCATGTTTGGATCGACCTGGAACCCTGGTTCTCGCCAGGAGTGGTGCAGAATTATGGAGGGATTCTAGGGGTTGGCTGCGAAAGCCCTGTGGACCTTCTTTGTGGCGCAAAGTTGGTCGATCTGGACTACCAGAAATAAATTCACTATTGAGGCAAAATTCCCCCGTCAACCAGCAGACATTTTCTTTAAATCTATCTTATCTCTGCAGGGTTGGCGGCTCCTGCAAAAAAGCAAAGGGCTTCTGCTGGTGGACGAGATGGTGGCCATGCTTAGGAAGGTGTTCGCGGAGACATCCAACCCTTCCTCGACCTCGACCTCCTCTCCCACCGTCCCATCCTGAAGAAATCTTTTTGGTGTTCTCTTAAGTTGGCTAGTGTAGCGGCTTAAGCTTCCTTAAAAACTCTCCCTTATTGCAGTTGTGCTGTCTCGTCTGTAATATTTTTGGGCTGGTGTCCCTAGAAGTTGAACTCTCTGTACTCTGCCGATTGTGGCTTTATTAATTTAAAGCCGGGCACGTGGTGCCTTCAGTCTAAAATTCCCATCTCATCGATGGGAAACACTGTACCACTAGTCTGAGCCGTGGTTATATAGGCGAGCAGTCTATTCCGCTCGACGGGCATGAGCAGCAGCTGCTGGTGGAACTCACCCAGCTGAAGGGGCAGAGGGTGTCCAGTGGCCATGGCAGCCTTGTGGAAGGGGTTCCTCTCTGTAGATGATGGTGATGGTAACATGTCAACAATGTAGCATTTTGCACTGCAGAGTTTCTCCATAGCACAAGCAGTTGTGGATTGGGGGTCGGCGAGCAAGGCAAGCTTCTCAAGCCCATCGAGGGAACAGACGACTAGTATGAGCAGAGATAGGGGGTCCAGGACGTCGTTGTAGTCTTCCAACTCGCTGCGGTCAGAAACGGAGCCACAGCAGGTGTCATACCAGATGGATTTGACGAGGATGTTGGAGAGAGGGTCCATGGAGCCGTAGCAGTGGCCGGCGGTGAGGACGCCGCGCATGAGCGAGCCCGAGGGCGTGGGAAGTAGCTTGAACGCCTTGAGGTACATGTTGTGAACCATGCCATGGAGGTACATCTTGAGAAACTGCAGGTAATCGCAGGCATCACCAGCAGCACATGACATGGTCTTGTTCAGAATGTTGTGTTTATCATGGCCATCATATGTTGTTCTGCGGCAATGTTGCAGCTTGGTAGGCAGTAGTCCGCACTGCAGAGACGAGATGGGGGTCCCATCCCAGCAGTAGGCGGTGGAGGAGATCCTGGTGTCAGTTGTGCTAGTGACAAGGGGCTTTGTTTCGGACCAGCGGATAGCGCCGCCGGCGTCGAGGGTCTGACGGACATGGATGACCAGCCCCTATTTGGTGTGGCTAATGTTGGCAACACACATTGGGGCCATCATCATGTGCAGTACACGGTGGATTGCTCGGACATCCTCATCCGTGAGAGGAGGGGTGCCTCCTGCGCCATCGGCGGCTGAAAAGTGCTTCTTCATAAGGTCGAGGTTGCCGCCATGTTTATTGAGCCGGATCGCCATGACCTGAGCCAAGAGGCTGGGCGAAGGGTGATCTATTGCGGTGGTCGCGTACATGAGGGCGGCTTTCGTCCTGTCGGATTCAGGGTCCAGTACGGCTTCTTCACCCTCCATGTACAGATCGTGTTGGACGAGCATGACGGTGAGGAGGAGATTGGCGCCGACCCTGTAGAGGTAGTGCATGGCCTGTGACTCGTCGAGGCATCCGAAGTATGCCACTAGGAAATCCACGAGACTCTGGAAGGACCTCATTGCAGCGACGTGCCAGGGGTCGAAACCGTGTCTGGTTCTCTTGGACCTCTTTGCAGTGGGTGGAGAGGAGGAGGAGGAGGAAGCGTCTTTGGGTCTGGGGAGGAGGGCGAGGGTGTTGAGGATGATGTTGGTGATGGGGTCAAGGAGGCCCAGGCAGGAGCCGCCCGTGCTGAGAAGGCCGAAGAGGTCCAGCATGGTCCTGCAGGGCTACCGGAGCCGGACGAACGTCTCGTCGTAGAAGCCGACGATGAGCTTGTTCATGGCCTGACGCAGATCCTGGTCGGAGAGAAGAGGTTAATCGTCGGAGCGGCAGTTGTGGCTGCAGTGTGAGCACGATATTAGGCCCCTCCCGAGGGGAGCAGAGGGGGTAGAAATTGAGCTAGACGCCATCGGCACCGGCAGCAATCTGGGAGCAGACGGTGGACGGAAGTGCTAACTTTTGTGCGTGGCTGTTCCGGATTTATATGTTCAAAATATGGAGCTTATAGCTCCCATGCGACGTCTTTACTCGGAGTTGGAAGGAACACGACATTGTTGCAAAGAATAGCTCGCATGCGACGCTTGTGAGGCAACTAATAGCCCAGGGCCACACGGGCCATAAAACAGTCGTTAAGGACACATTTAACTTTGTTCCAAGATTAGGATTAAGCCAAACCGGTCGGTTGGGACAGCCAGTCAAGCCAGTCAAACCAACCGCTTTCGACCGAGAGCGCGCGTCACACTGACTATAGCTTCCCCGACGACGGCGGCGGACCTCACCCGCTGTTTTAGTTGATGGAAGCATGCAGGTCATTGAGAGAGACACGGTTGTTAAATGGGAGGTGGAATTAGAACATGTTGATCCCCAAGAGCTAATAAACATGGGAGAGGAGGCGGTAAGGAAAATGGTGGAAAAAATTGGGGATAGTGTGGTTTGGGGGCCAGAGCAAGAAGTTTCTTTGTTACGATTTGATGATTGCAAATGTGAATATGTTAGGGTTGAGACAGGGGAACATATAGTTGATGAAATCGATGAGCGAAACGGTTGGACAAGCAAAAATGTTCTGTTTTTAGCAGAGCTCATTGATCTAGAACCTGATTCGAGGGTTGGATATGTGGCCTCGAAGCTGGCTGCTCAGATGGTCGAGGATGATTGGGCTGCACAAAGGCAAGTAGTGCCTATACTTACTGAGTTGGAAGTGTTAACAATGGAGGATGATGCTAATGCACAAGGGGAGGATGCAGATGCTAATGCACAAAGGATTGTAACTGTTGATTGGAATTCAGTTGAGATACATGACCGGACTGATTTGGTCATTGCACCAATAGATGACATTGAAATGGCAAAGCTTTTTGGCATTCCTATAGATGACAGGGACAAGGAGAAGAAGAGGGATGAAGCTGCAAATGATGGTGACAACCATTTAATAGATGAAGAGGCAGATATAGATCTAGAGTTGTTGGAAAATGCTGCAGTTCATTGTAACTACCTCGGTGAATTACGCTCCTAGATACAAGCCTGGATGAACGGTAGTGGTTGAAATAGTACGGTGGGGCCCCAAAAGCCACTCACGGGTAGACCTTTCGGCCGTCCCAACCACTTCCAATTCATCGGGACCTGCACGGGCGGCGTAATCGGCAGGCGAAGGGATCAACTACATACACAAATGAGTATGTATGCAAGCCACCATACAAAAGTACATCAGAGCCATTCCATCTAGAAAGAAAGGAAATATAGCAACGCCATACGGCAAGATTCAAATGACCTAGATAGATATAATATTTTAGGATAATTCCTCATACATCACACATCAGAGTATCAAGCGGAAGCGGCAAAACAAGTCCGAGTACGGATAAGAAGCAAATCGGCATAAGATGCCACAGAAATAAGCACATCCCGCCCACAGATCTCACGGATCCCCGTTCCCGGAATCTCTACACCGAACGATCGTTGCCCACATCATCAGCCTCTTCCACCCAGTATCCGTCCTGCGAGGGTACCTGTTCATCTGAACCAATAATTTATCGTGTGAGACCCTAAGGGTACTCAGCAAGTCTTAATGCCTCTAAAGGGGACACCACCTGGGGTGACGCAATTGCAGCAAAAGATAACCCTAGCAGTTCTATAGATAAACGCTAACCATCCGCCTAACCAATGATAGACGGATGTCCGTGAATTAATGACAACAGTTATAACAGTAATTTCATCAGATCCATCCTCCTCCTCGCTTACCAACGAGGAAGCGGACGAACAACTCCCCCATCCGTTGACAATTTTATTAACCATTCCATGAGTATTGCACTATTTACTAGTCATTTACTTAGTCAGATTAAAGCGGTACTTTAGTTATGCTTGTCTATGATCGAGAAACTGTGCTCCAAGTCGTCCATAACCGCGGACACGGCTTTCAGAAAGTTTTACCCTGCAGGGGTGCACAAATAGCAACACACACTCGATCAACCTCGGAAAAACCAAATCAAAACCCAACGAGGCCTTCACGACAAAGCAATCACAGGATTCAGAAATATTTCAGGGGGCCACCCCATTGAGTAGACCCGCAACGAAGCTAGCTGACTCCGAGACGGACTCAAGGTTTGCGTCAATGGCTGTAAACGACTGGGAACCCAAAACTGGGATTGTCGATACCGCGAAAACACTCCGCTTACCTAAACAGTACAGTGTGCTCCTCGCAAAATCATAAATAAAGCAGTAAAGCATGGCATAAGTACAGGATCGTAAATAAAACCTCAAACTAGTTTGTGGCCCCAAGAAATAAGAATGAATCAAGCTCTGGCTCAGGGGGGTCCCATAAGCCTCCCGGATGTGGATAGCGCGAATATTCAAGGAACAGGTTTCAAGTACTCGGGGTCCTACGGGACACAAGTGAGCAGGAAAATCCAAATAGCAGATATTGCCCACCGGTGCCACTTTCATTAGTTATCCCATTACTACTCAGGTTAAGTTGTTTAGGTACCTCGTTATCCATCAGACTCTCACATACCCTACACATGCTGTTCTACGACTCGCATGGCTCAAACAACTCCTGTAGTAATGGCTCATGGGATGGAGGAACAAGCTTGGTGGGGTTTAAAAGTAAAAGCTATGCAATACTTGGGATTCAGTTTAATGCAATCGCGACTCAATGATGCAAGAATAAGGTAGAGGCAATAGGTGCTGTATGTATGCAAGCATGTGGTAGTGCTTGCCTGGCAACTCAGTTGAAGCGAGAGACGGATCTGGGTAGTGCTCCTGGTTCTCTTGATATATCCCCTGCTCATCGTCTATTCGAAAGAAGAACCAAACAAACAAGGGCCAACATAAATAAAGAGCGCAAGCATATGAATAAAATGCGACAAGCAAACAATCATGCCATGATGAATGATGCACAAGTTGCATGGCAATAATGTAGCATGGCATGGGTGAGGTGTAGAATACAAGAGATAACATTTTTATTGAGTTTTGGTCCCCTTTTATTGTCATATTAGTTGCTTCATATTATATATTTGCATGATGCATGCTGCAATTGAAGTCATGGATAACATAAACAGAAAGGTCTCGTCGAGCTGATCATTTTAGACATATCATTTGTTGAATTTGGAATTATAAATCAAAAGTTATTAAATATTTAAGAAAGGATGGCATTTATTGTAATTTCATCAACTTGGAAAATAAGGTGTGCAAATATAATTTGAATAGCATATTTGAAATCCTCACATTTTTCTGATTCAAAAACATATATTATATGTATTATTTGAGTTTGTATTTTAAAAGTTATATTAAAACAGAATTTGAGTTTGAATTCAAATAATTTGATTTAGATTTGAATTTAAACAGACAGCCAGCTAAAACTTTTTGCACCCAGGTTCAGTTAGCCCCAGTCGCCGACAGATGGGACCGGCGCTGACTGGACTCACACGCGCGCAGACGACGTTTAACACCACGGGCTGCTCTAGGCTCAGAGACAGACAGGTGGGACCCGCTGGCGCGCAGGCCCACTTGACAGCGAGATGCTGCGGGCTGACCACGTGGCTCAGGGGGGGACTGCGGGTTGAGTAATAGGATCTTCAAGAGCCTTTTCAGAAGAAAGCCACAGAGGCTGACAGGCGGGACCAGGAAGGGTCGCGGGTTGACGCAACAAAACGCGAGGGGGTTATCGGTAAAAAGACCCGCGCCACTGTGGATCTTCCTCTCGCGCGTCTGACAGAGCGTCAGAGAACGGCGCGGCGAGGCGGGATTCGAACGCGCGACCGCTGGCTCGCGCAGAGGGCGGCTGCCGCTGCGGCCGGGCTGGGTAGTTGCTAGGAGGGAGGGTAGGCGGCTAGCTAGGGTTTGGCGCGCACGGGAGCGAGACGACGACGACGTCCACGCCGTGCACCGAGGGCGCTCGTCGCCGTGACCCGCTCATCCAGGAAACAAACAAGTAGGGGAGGATGTCTGGGAGGTAGTGTGGCTCACCGCGGGTTCGTCGGGGTGGTCGGTACGGGCAGGGGCGCAGACGATCGCCGACGCGGCTCGCGGACGGCGGTGTTAGGGTTTCGGCAGGACGGCGCGGGTGCTCCTCGGCCTGGGCGTTCTCCTCCTCCGTCTGCAGGTACAGGGGCGAAGCAGGGCGGTCTTCTCGTCCTCGCTGACACGCTGCTGCCCGCCTGCGCCTCCTGGAACGACGGGGGAGAAGGAGACCGACGGTGGCCGGCGTGGGTGCTGCTTAGAGGTGGGAAGGAAGGAGGGGCGAGGGCGTCGCCCTGGGCGGATCTGGGGGAGGCTAGAGGGGCGAGGGGGTGGATAAGAACTAGAGGGGCTGGTGAGGTTGCGTGGGGGAGGGGAAGATGGGAAAAGGTGGCCTCGGTGCCACCTTTCTCCTCCCTCACGTGATCGGCCAGGGCAGGGGGTAGCTAGGTGGGGAGAGCTGGGGGAGAGGCTGCCAGGTAGGGCCAGGGAGGAGGGAGCTCGGGGTGGGGCAGGCTAGGCAGAGAGAGAGAAAGGGGAGGGGGTGGGTTCGGTCTAGGTTAGCTAGGGCAGGTGGGGGTGACTAAGGGAGAGGGTGGCCGGTGGGGCCATCTAGGCTAGAAGGGGTGGTTGGGTTAGGGTTTTGAGATGAAAAGAGAGAGGGGAGGTTTAGGGCTTGGCATGCCCACATGGTCACATGTGCATGCATGGATAGGGATGGGGTTTAGGGTTTGGTTTAGATTAGGTGTAGGTTAGGGTTTAGCTAGGATGGGGTAGATCATGGTGCTTACATGCATTAAACCAGACCAAGCAAGATCAAAAACAAGGTCCACAAGAACAAGCAAAAGGAAGAAAAGAAAACAAGGGTGATGGTTGCATGGCCCATGCAAAATATTTAATGCCTTGTTTACTCTTGTGAAAACAAAATAACTTCCATGGAATTTGTTTATTTGCATCCTCCCAAAGTTGGAGTAAGGGCAAGCAAAAGAAGTGGAGAGAGATCCATCCAACCCACATGAGCTAGAGGTAAACTCAATTAAAATGCCAAGCTCATATTAGTTGGATGGTGGAATTATAAGGTGGTGAAGAAAAGGTGGTGGAGTCAATAAGAGATATGCCCCAACTCAACTTGGGCATTTAACAATATATCAAGAACCAAATACAATATCAAGAGGCAAATACAAATATTAATGCATATGAGGTAAGAACCAAATCAAAAGGGTTTTTGTATGATGCTCAAATGCAAGGTGGCATGATGACATGAACATGACATGATGATGATGCAACAATTATATGTAGGAAGTGGCCCTTTTATTACTAGATCAAGTAGCATTACAGGTGTTAGACAACTGGGATGCTACAACTCTCCCCCACTAAACAGGAATCTCGCCCCGAGATTCTAGGAAAAAGAAGAAGACACAAAGAGGGTAGGATAGTTGGCACGGAGTTCATCTTCACGTTCCCAAGTGGCTTCATCCACAGAATGGTGTGACCACTGCACCTTGCAGAACTTGATGGACTTGTTGCGAGTCCTTCTTTCTGCGGTCTCAAGGATTTTGGTGGGGTGTTCTTGATAAGACAGGTCTTCTTGGAGATCGATTAGCTCATGATCCACGGTCCTGCCGGGATATTTGAAGCACTTCTTGAGCTGAGAGATGTGGAAAACATCATGGACTTTGAGTTTTTCCGGAAGCTCAAGGGCATAAGCGACTTCTCCTCTTCTACCACGAATCTTGAAAGGACCGATGTATCTAGGAGCCAGCTTTCCTTTGATGCCAAAGCGGTGTGTGCCTCTCATGGGAGTGACACGAAGGTACACGAGATCACCAGGGGCATACACCATGTCCGTGTGCTTCCTGTCATAGTTGCTCTTCTGACGACTTTGAGCAATCTTCAGGTTCTCAAGAATGATATGCACCTTCTCCTCTGCTTGAGTTACAATATCAGGGCCAAACCATATTCTTTCTCCTGCACCTGACCAACCAATCGGAGTTCTGCACTTGCGACCATAGAGAGCCTCAAATGGTGCCATCTTCAGACTCTTCTGGAAGCTGTTGTTGTAAGAGAATTCGGCATAAGGAAGACATTCCTCCCACTTCATGCCAAAAGAGATGACGCAAGCACGAAGCATATCCTCCAGAATCTGATTGATCCTTTCAACTTGTCCTTGCGACTGAGGGTGGTAAGCTGTGCTGAAGTTCAACTTTGTTCCCAAAGCATTTTGGAAACTTTCCCAGAACTTGGAAGTGAAGATGCTTCCACGGTCTGAACTGATCTCAAGCGGAACCCCATACAGAGAGACAATTCTGTTGATATAGAGCTCAGCCAACTGAATTCCAGAAATTGTTTCCTTGACGGGGAAGAAATGAGCCACTTTAGAAAGCCTGTCGATGACAACAAAGATTGCATTGTTGCCCTTCTGCGACCTTGGAAAACCAGTGATGAAGTCCATCTCTACTTTCTCCCATTTCCATTCCGGGGGTTTCAATGGCTGTAGAAGACCGAAAGGTTTCTGATGGACAGCTTTCACTCTGCGGCAGACATCACACTCCGAGACATACTTGGCACAATATCGTTTCAACCCAGGCCACCAATATTGTGTTTTCAAGTCCATGTACATCTTTGTGCTGCCAGGGTGGATAGATAGAACAGAATCGTGCGCCTCCTTGAGAACTTGCTCTCTCAAACCCGGGTAGTTCGGAACAAACATCCGGTGTTCAAAGAAAAGCGTGCCTTGATCATCTACGTGGAAGGACTCATACTTCGGAAGCTGAAGCTGGGAGGTGATCTTTCTGGTGTGCGGATCACCACGCTGACAAAAACGAATCTTTTCTTCCAAGAGAGGAGTAGCCAGTAGGTTCAGGAGATGCCCTTGTTCCACAACTTCCAGGTTGAGCTGACGGAATTCCTTGCACAAAAGAGGTTGCTGGTCTTCCATCATGAGGTTGTTGACATAAGCTTTGCGGCTGAGAGCATCGGCCATGACATTAGCTTTGCCCGGTGTGTAGTTGATGGTCAAATCAAAATCATTGATTGCTTCAATCCATCTCCTCTGCCGAAGGTTGAGATCAGGCTGTGTGAAGATATACTTCAAACTCTTGTGATCAGAAAAGATTTCACAACGGTTGCCAAGCAAGTAGTGCCTCCATAGCTTCAAAGCAAAGACAACTGCTGCGAGCTCAAGGTCATGTGTGGGATAGTTGATCTCATGCTTCTTCAACTGTCGAGAGGCATAAGCAACAACTTGTCTTTCTTGCATAAGGACCGCACCCAATCCTTGCAAAGAGGCGTCACAGAATATCTGGAAAGGCTTGGATGTATCCGGAGGAACCAAGACTGGTGTGGAAGTGAGCTTCTCTTTGAGTGTCTCAAAGCTTTCTTGACATGCAGGAGTCCAAAGGTATTTCTTGCCTTTCTTGAGGAGATCGGTAAGAGGCTTCGCTATCTTCGAGAAGTTCTGAACGAAGCGACGGCAATAACTAGCCAAACCGAGGAAACTCCGCACTTCTTTGACATTAACAGGAGGAAGCCATTCAACAATTGTCTTTACCGTTTCCGGGTTGACTGCAATGCCCTTGGCCGAGATGACATGACCAAGATAGGTTACTTCAGGAAGCCAAAACTCACACTTTGAGAACTTTGCATACAAGCGGTTCTCGCGAAGCTTGTTTAGGACACACCGAAGGTGTTCTTCATGCTCTTCCTTGGACTTCGAATAGACCAGGATGTCATCCAGATAGACCACAACGAACTTATCAAGGTACTCCATGAAGACCGAGTTCATAAGCCTCGAGAAGGTAGCAGGCGCGTTGGTGAGACCGAAAGACATGACTGTGTACTCATACAGGCCATAGCGGGTGGTGAAAGCTGTTTTAGGCACATCTTCCTTGCGAATCTTGATTTGGTGATACCCACTTCTCAAGTCAAGCTTAGAGAATACCACAGCTCCAGCTAGCTGGTCAAAGAGATCATTAATCCGCGGAAGGGGATATTTGTTCTTGATGGTTTTAGCATTGAGAGCCCGATAGTCAACACAAAGTCTATCAGTCCTGTCACGCTTCTTCACAAAGATTGTTGGGCTACCCCAAGAAGAAGTACTGTGTTGAATGAAACCCAACTTCTCTTGTTCATCAAGCTGACGTTTGAGTTCAGCCAACTCAGCAGGACCCATTTTATAAGGCCGCTTGGAGATAGGTGCCGTTCCAGGTTCAAGCTCAATTACAAACTCAACCTCACGATCCGGAGGCATACCCGGCAACTCTTCAGGAAAAACATCCGGAAACTCACAGACCACTGGGACTCTCTGAATAGCTTCCATAGCATCATCATTCAGAGCCGCCAAAGAGAAAAGCTGGACAGCAGGAGTCAGACTTGGAGAAAAGACTATATGACCTTCAGGAATCTTGAGAAACCGAGCGCTCAGCACAATCAATCACAGCTGCATTTGCCGTCAACCAATCCATGCCCAAGATGACATCAATGTCAGAATTTCCCAGAACAATTAAGGAAGCCGAGAACGAAGAGCCACCAATCTCAATTTGATTGCCATGGCTGATTTTAGCAGCTGCCATTGTTGCTCCAGGAGAAAGGACCATTAACCGCTTAAGGAGAGGATCCATAGCTAACTCATTCTCATTTGCAAACTTGTGAGAAAAAAAAGAATGCGATGCACCAGAATCAAACAAAACTCGTGCAGGGACTGAGTTAACGGAAAGCATACCCATCACAACTCCAGGTGCATGCTCAGCTTGAGCGGCGTTGACACAATTGGCACGAGAAACAGTAGACCCGGGCTTGGTGTTGATGTTGAGAGCCCGAGGTGGTGGTGCACGAACCATAGGAGAGCTTGCCGCAGATCTTGGAGGGGGTGGAGGAAGAGCTTTGTTCTTCAACGGACAGTTCCAGTTCAGATGTCCAGGATCTCCACACGTGAAGCAAGCACCAGGTGGACGTGGAGCAACGTAGCCAGGGACTCCGCCAGGCGCTCCAGGGTAGTTGTGGGTGTAGCCCCTGGGAGCCGCAGTGATGGAGTTTAGTGGCCTTGACGCGTAGCTTGCAGGTCTTGGTGAAGCCGGGAGCGACGATGGGGTGTTAGGAACCCAGACACGCCGCTTAGAAGGAGCTGCCATAGCTGAAGAGCTTGATGCATCACGGTTGTGTTTCTTGGACTCCTCAAACACTTGCCTGCTTGCTTCCTCTTGCAGAGCTGTGTGCTGTAGTTCCAGGAAAGATGCCGGCCTTGCATGTGTGATTGCATACTTGATCGATGCATTGAGCCCCTGCCTGAACCTCTTTTGTTTCTTCTTGTCATCAGATACCTCATCGCCACCATAACGAGAAAGGTTCATGAAGTTCCTGATGTAGGTGTTGACATTATCATTTCCCTGCTTAAGGTTGAGAAAAGCTTCCTTCATCCTTTCCATAACAATTTCTGACAGGAATTGCTCTTTGAAAGCTGCAGTGAACCTTTCCCAAGTAGGCTGAAAACCAGTGCAGCTTGCCTTGAGGTAATTCTCCCACCAGAGAGCTGCATCTCCCTTTAGAAGGTGAGTAGCACACTTTACCCACTCCTGCTCAGGAACATCAGCAGTCTCCAGTAGCCTTGCCGTCTCACGTAACCAATCATCCGCATCCAGTGGTCGATCAGAAACATCAAACTGGCGAGGGTTGAATTTCAGGAAGCTTTTGATGTCGCCCCGCTTGGGAGGTGGAGGTAGTGGAGCAAACTCATTCCTCCGAACACTTTCTTCCAAACGCTGCTGGTTCTGCTGCATTGCTGCCAAGGCATTGGCTATGTTTGACAACGCGGCCCCCAATTACGGTGGTATGTCCTCATCTGAACGGCATGGTGGAGCCATCCTGAGATTGATATAAAACACAAGTCAGTACTATAATGGAGAATAATAATAATCCAAAATAGTACCAAGATGGAATTAACCAAGATTAAAGGATACAATTTACTAAGATGATATTAAAATATCAACAAAGTTCAAAGCACCTAAAAGATATTAAGCATATCGCACACGACTGAAAAGGAGTGTGGTACACAAATATATCAAAGAAAATTTTTCCACAAATTTCGGCATTAAAATACCAATAGATGCGCAAAATTACTTAACGAATCAAGATTAGTGACTCTACCGATTCAATATACAAAAGCGAATGATAAGAGTAGTGGTATGGTCGCGACTCCATCCCGCACTCAGATCATTACTCCGCACATGAACAAGTGGAACACATATCCTAACCCCTTCTTCTCACGTTGAACCTAAAGATTAGTAACTACAGAAACGAACACCCCAAACAAGATAACGTCGGATAACAAAGAGTAAGACAGATTGCGTCGGTTTGCAAAAGCCTGTCGGTATGGAATGTACCAACAGTTGATAACCAAAAGGCCGATAAAGATAACATGCTGGATGCAACAGATAGACAAGGAATTACACACACACACACACACACACACAACCTATGGTACTACGGAAACCCAGAACACGTGAATCCTAGTTTGAATTTTAAGAAGAGGATTGAAAACGTTGCACTTCCTTCCCAGAAAAGGGTGGGTGGGAGGGTAAGAAGAAAAAATGGAAGCAGTCCTACTCTCGCGTTTTGTTTTTCCCTAGTATACATAACTACCAAAAATATTTGCTAGACTGACAACGACCGTTTGGCTGAGACCCTGAAGGTCGGGATGGCTCTGATACCAATTGTAACTACCTCGGTGAATTACGCTCCTAGATACAAGCCTGGATGAACGGTAGTGGTTGAAATAGTACGGTGGGGCCCCAAAAGCCACTCACGGGTAGACCTTTCGGCCGTCCCAACCACTTCCAATTCATCGGGACCTGCACGGGCGGCGTAATCGGCAGGCGAAGGGATCAACTACATACACAAATGAGTATGTATGCAAGCCACCATACAAAAGTACATCAGAGCCATTCCATCTAGAAAGAAAGGAAATATAGCAACGCCATACGGCAAGATTCAAATGACCTAGATAGATATAATATTTTAGGATAATTCCTCATACATCACACATCAGAGTATCAAGCGGAAGCGGCAAAACAAGTCCGAGTACGGATAAGAAGCAAATCGGCATAAGATGCCACAGAAATAAGCACATCCCGCCCACAGATCTCACGGATCCCCGTTCCCGGAATCTCTACACCGAACGATCGTTGCCCACATCATCAGCCTCTTCCACCCAGTATCCGTCCTGCGAGGGTACCTGTTCATCTGAACCAATAATTTA
This sequence comes from Avena sativa, assembly GCA_916181665.1. Taxonomy (NCBI): domain Eukaryota; kingdom Viridiplantae; phylum Streptophyta; class Magnoliopsida; order Poales; family Poaceae; genus Avena; species Avena sativa. The sequence goes on along the minus strand of OV702280.1, from coordinate 383,896,408 downwards.
TCGTGTGAGACCCTAAGGGTACTCAGCAAGTCTTAATGCCTCTAAAGGGGACACCACCTGGGATGACGCAATTGCAGCAAAAGATAACCCTAGCAGTTCTATAGATAAACGCTAACCATCCGCCTAACCAATGATAGACGGATGTCCGTGAATTAATGACAACAGTTATAACAGTAATTTCATCAGATCCATCCTCCTCCTCGCTTACCAACGAGGAAGCGGACGAACAACTCCCCCATCCGTTGACAATTTTATTAACCATTCCATGAGTATTGCACTATTTACTAGTCATTTACTTAGTCAGATTAAAGCGGTACTTTAGTTATGCTTGTCTATGATCGAGAAACTGTGCTCCAAGTCGTCCATAACCGCGGACACGGCTTTCAGAAAGTTTTACCCTGCAGGGGTGCACAAATAGCAACACACACTCGATCAACCTCGGAAAAACCAAATCAAAACCCAACGAGGCCTTCACGACAAAGCAATCACAGGATTCAGAAATATTTCAGGGGGCCACCCCATTGAGTAGACCCGCAACGAAGCTAGCTGACTCCGAGACGGACTCAAGGTTTGCGTCAATGGCTGTAAACGACTGGGAATCCAAAACTGGGATTGTCGATACCGCGAAAACACTCCGCTTACCTAAACAGTACAGTGTGCTCCTCGCAAAATCATAAATAAAGCAGTAAAGCATGGCATAAGTACAGGATCGTAAATAAAACCTCAAACTAGTTTGTGGCCCCAAGAAATAAGAATGAATCAAGCTCTGGCTCAGGGGGGTCCCATAAGCCTCCCGGATGTGGATAGCGCGAATATTCAAGGAACAGGTTTCAAGTACTCGGGGTCCTACGGGACACAAGTGAGCAGGAAAATCCAAATAGCAGATATTGCCCACCGGTGCCACTTTCATTAGTTATCCCATTACTACTCAGGTTAAGTTGTTTAGGTACCTCGTTATCCATCAGACTCTCACATACCCTACACATGCTGTTCTACGACTCGCATGGCTCAAACAACTCCTGTAGTAATGGCTCATGGGATGGAGGAACAAGCTTGGTGGGGTTTAAAAGTAAAAGCTATGCAATACTTGGGATTCAGTTTAATGCAATCGCGACTCAATGATGCAAGAATAAGGTAGAGGCAATAGGTGCTGTATGTATGCAAGCATGTGGTAGTGCTTGCCTGGCAACTCAGTTGAAGCGAGAGACGGATCTGGGTAGTGCTCCTGGTTCTCTTGATATATCCCCTGCTCATCGTCTATTCGAAAGAAGAACCAAACAAACAAGGGCCAACATAAATAAAGAGCGCAAGCATATGAATAAAATGCGACAAGCAAACAATCATGCCATGATGAATGATGCACAAGTTGCATGGCATGGGTGAGGTGTAGAATACAAGAGATAACATTTTTATTGAGTTTTGGTCCCCTTTTATTGTCATATTAGTTGCTGCATATTATATATTTGCATGATGCATGCTGCAATTGAAGTCATGGATAACATAAACAGAAAGGTCTCGTCGAGCTGATCATTTTAGACATATCATTTGTTGAATTTGGAATTATAAATCAAAAGTTATTAAATATTTAAGAAAGGATGGCATTTATTGTAATTTCATCAACTTGGAAAATAAGGTGTGCAAATATAATTTGAATAGCATATTTGAAATCCTCACATTTTTCTGATTCAAAAACATATATTATATGTATTATTTGAGTTTGTATTTTAAAAGTTATATTAAAACAGAATTTGAGTTTGAATTCAAATAATTTGATTTAGATTTGAATTTAAACAGACAGCCAGCTAAAACTTTTTGCACCCAGGTTCAGTTAGCCCCAGTCGCCGACAGATGGGACCGGCGCTGACTGGACTCACACGCGCGCAGACGACGTTTAACACCACGGGCTGCTCTAGGCTCAGAGACAGACAGGTGGGACCCGCTGGCGCGCAGGCCCACTTGACAGCGAGATGCTGCGGGCTGACCACGTGGCTCAGGGGGGGGGGGGCTGCGGGTTGAGTAATAGGATCTTCGGGAGCCTTTTCAGAAGAAAGCCACAGAGGCTGACAGGCGGGACTAGGAAGGGTCGCGGGTTGACGCAACAAAACGCGAGGGGGTTATCGGTAAAAAGACCCGCGCCACTGTGGATCTTCCTCTCGCGCGTCTGACAGAGCGTCAGAGAACGGCGCGGCGAGGCGGGATTCGAACGCGCGACCGCTGGCTCGCGCAGAGGGCGGCTGCCGCTGCGGCCGGGCTGGGTAGTTGCTAGGAGGGAGGGTAGGCGGCTAGCTAGGGTTTGGCGCGCACGGGAGCGAGTCGACAACGACGTCCACGCCGTGCACCGAGGGCGCTCGTCACCGTGACCCGCTCATCCAGGAAACGAACAAGTAGGGGAGGATGTCTGGGAGGTAGTGTGGCTCACCGCAGGTTTGTCGGGGTGGTCGGTACGGGCAGGGGCGCAGACGATCGCCGACGCGGCTCGCGGACGGCGGTGTTAGGGTTTCGGCAGGACGGCGCGGGTGCTCCTCGGCCTGGGCGTTCTCCTCCTCCGTCTGCAGGTACAGGGGCGAAGCAGGGCGGTCTTCTCGTCCTCGCTGACACGCTGCTGCCTGCCTGCGCCTCCTGGAACGACGGGGGAGAAGGAGACTGACGGTGGCCGGCGTGGGTGCTGCTTAGAGGTGGGAAGGAAGGAGGGGCGAGGGCGTCGCCCTGGGCGGATCTGGGGGAGGCTAGAGGGGCGAGGGGGTGGATAAGAACGAGAGGGGCGGGTGAGGTTGCGTGGGGGAGGGGAAGATGGGAAAAGGTGGCCTCGGTGCCACCTTTCTCCTCCCTCACGTGATCGGCCAGGGCAGGGGGTAGCTAGGTGGGGAGAGCTGGGGGAGAGGCTGCCAGGTAGGGCCAGGGAGGAGGGAGCTCGGGGTGGGGCAGGCCAGGCAGAGAGAGAGAAAGGAGAGGGGGTGGGTTCGGTCTAGGTTAGCTAGGGCAGGTGGGGGTGACCAAGGGAGAGGGTGGCCGGTGGGGCCAGCTAGGCTAGAAGGGGTGGTTGGGTTAGGGTTTTGAGATGAAAAGAGAGAGGGGGGGTTTAGGGCTTGGCATGCCCACATGGTCACATGTGCATGCATGGATAGGGATGGGGTTTAGAGGGGGTAGGGTTTAGGGTTTGGTTTAGATTAGGTGTAGGTTAGGGTTTAGCTATGATGGGGTAGATCATGGTGCTTACATGCATTAAACCAGACCAAGCAAGATCAAAAACAAGGTCCACAAGAACAAGCAAAAGGAAGAAAAGAAAACAAGGGTGATGGTTGCATGGCCCATGCAAAATATTTAATGCCTTGTTTACTCTTGTGAAAACAAAATAACTTCCATGGCATTTGTTTATTTGCATCCTCCCAAAGTTGGAGTAAGGGCAAGCAAACGAAGTGGAGAGAGATCCATCCAACCCACATGAGCTAGAGGTAAACTCAATTAAAATGCCAAGCTCATATTAGTTGGATGGTGGAATTATAAGGTGGTGAAGAAAAGGTGGTGGAGTCAATAAGAGATATGCCCCAACTCAACTTGGGCATTTAACAATATATCAAGAACCAAATACAATATCAAGAGGCAAATACAAATATTAATGCATATGAGGTAAGAACCAAATCAAAAGGGTTTTTGTATGATGCTCAAATGCAAGGTGGCATGATGACATGAACATGACATGATGATGATGCAACAATTATATGTAGGAAGTGGCCCTTTTATTACTAGATCAAGTAGCATTACAGGTGTTAGACAACTGGGATGCTACATTCATGTAGATGATGCACATGATGATGAGCTAGTAACAGTTTATGACAAAGAGGACCCATTTATTGAACTTGGGAGATTGTTTCCAAGCATGGATGAATTCAGGATGTGTTTCAGGACATATGCAGTCAAACGTGAGTTTGATACCAAGACTATGTGGACTGATAAAAAGAAGTTCTATGCAAAATGCATAGGTTATAATGGTGGTGCCAAGCCTTGCAAGTGGTATATATCTGCTAGATGCCAACCTGATGGAAGGACAATAAGAGTGAATCAAATTCCAAAACCTCATACTTGCATTACAAGTTCTCAAACAGTTACAAAGATGACATCACAATTATGGGTTGCAGAAAAGATCAAGCCTATTTTAGCCACAACACCAAACAGCACTGCAAAGAGACTAAGAATAGACTTGGAAAAGCAGTATCCCATTAAGCTGAATTATACTATAGTGTGGAAGGCAAAGCAAAGGGCAATGAAAGAGCTATATGGTGATTGGGAAAATACCTTTTGAATGCTTTATAACTTCAAAGCAGAAGTAGAGAAGAGGTCACCTGGCAGCGTTGTGGAGATAGATACTAAGGTAACAACTGATGGGAAAGTCTTCTTCTCTAAATTCTTCATGGCTTTAAAGCCTTGCATCGATGGCTTCAAAGCAGGGTGCCGTCCATATTTGAGTATAGACTCATCTTTCTTGACTGGAAAGTGGAATGGTCAACTAGCAGCATGCAATGCTTTAGATGGACACAATTGGATGTTCCCTGTAGCTATTGGCATGTTTCAGTCCGAGATAGAGGCATCATGGACATGGTTCATGATGCAGTTGAAAAGATGCATAGGGCCAGTCTCTCCATTGGCAGTGCACACTGATGCATGTAAAGGTTTAGAAAATGCAATGAGGATTGTTTTCCCTCATGCTGAGCAGAGGGAGTGCTTCGGCCATATGTGGATGAATTTGATCAAAAAATCCAGAGGAGATGATTTTGGACGCATGTGGCCAGCAGCAAGATCTTACACCAGACAGACACATTCATGTCACCTTGAGAAGATTAAGGCGGCATGCTCTGAGGAGGATAGGGTCAAGTTTTGTACATGGTTGGAAACCTACCATTCTCTTTTATGGTACATGTCAGGTTTTAACACTGCCATCAAATGTGATCATATCAACAACAAAGTGAAGGGGTTAAAAGACTTGCCTATCCATGACATGGTTGACCAGATCGGGATCATGATCATGAGGTTATGGGAATTGAGAAGAAGGCTTGGTGATGTTTTTCAAGGAGATAAGCTTACTGATGTTGTGCAGCAGGTGGTCAACAAGAGCAGAAATCTTGCACATTTGCGTGTTGAGAAATCCTCATTGTGGGGTGCTGAAGTCAAAGATACAAAGACTGACAGGAGGCATGTTGTTGACACTCAATTGCATGGATGCACATGCCTTGAGTGGCAACACACTGGGAAGCCTTGTGAGCATGCCATACTTTTCTTGGCCTCCAAACACAAGCTAAATATGCACCCATATTTGCATGAGTATTATTCTGTAGCAAAATTCAAGCTGCATATGGAACACCAATTCCAGCACTTACAGATCAGTCTCAGTGGCCTGAAGTGGACATTCATTTCTCCTTGTGTCCTCCTTTGATGAAAAGAAAGGCTCGCAGGCCCAAGAAGAGTAGATTCAAGGCTTGGTTTGATAAAGGTGGGAGCAGCAAGAAGGGAAAGAAAGATGAAAAGAAATATGCCAAGCCGAAAAGGGCCCAAAAAGGTAACAAGAATAGATGCAAACTCCGTGAAGAACTTGGACACCGAGCTAGCTCTACCAAGTGCAGATACACTGCTGAAAAGCCAAAGTATGTTCATCCAAAATCTATCCCATTTCTTGTTGATGATTTTTCTCCCCCAGCTAACTTGCTTGTTTTCAGGAGGAAGCGTGGAGAAAAAGGCCCACCTCTTGTTGTTGAAGAATGCTGGACAGTGAAAAGGGCAAGAATCAATGGCCAAAGAAAGAAGAGAACTAACCAGATCATGTTTGGTGCTGCTGAGGTGCAATTTGAACTTGTTTTGGAGGATGATGTGCAAACTGTTGAGGCTTTAGGGCACACCATTTCTGATTTGGAAGCTCTGGTGCAAAATGAGGGGCAAAATGAGCATGTTGTTGAGGCTCTAGTGCAAAATGAGCATGTTGTTGAGGCTCTGGTGCAAAATGAGCATGTTGTTGAGGCTCTGGTGCAAAATGAGCATGTTGTTGAGGCTCTGGTGCAAAATGAGCATTGTCGAGGCTCTGGTGCAAACTGACCATGTTGATGAGGCTCTGGTGCAAAGTGACCATGTTGATGAGGCTTTGGTGCCAGATTGTGTTGTTGAGGAGGTGAAGGAGACTCTTGGACATGCTGTGGGGAGGCCAGATGGTTATGGTAAAAAAAATAAGAGCATAAACCTGTTGTGTGGTGTGAAACTTGTGAAGGAGAAGAAAACGAGGGGTAAGAAGAGCCAAAAGAAATAGACTTTGAATTTGGCACTTGCTGTTGTTGTAAACATTTGTTATTGTAATAATTTGGCACTTGTTGTCGATAATTTGGCCGAAATTCAAATATAATGGTAAATTTGAATTTCAACCAATGTAGCTATGTGTACTTTTATATGTTTGTATGAGCTTCCAACATTTTTCTCATATGTAGAGTACAACTCATCCTCACCCTGATCCCTTTTGTGAAGTAAAACTCACCCTCACCCAAAATGTGGTAGAAATGGGCTCCAAAGCTAGGGTAAACCACCCCATTTGTAAGCAAGTTTTTTTTCGACCATTTCTAAAACCAAGTTTGATATTTTTCCTCACAACTATGTCACATAACATGACACCATGCGAAGGTTTTGTATTTTTTTTATTTTTTTTTGAATTAGTTATGCACATTTGAATGTCTGGTCAAACTTTTTGAAGGGTTTTCATCAATATTCTTAGCTCGGGGCTGAGGCTCACAAAACTAGCATTGGATCTCTGATGAAATAGCATGTTGTGAACCTAAAAATGATTTTTACAAAAAATCATCAGCATGAAATCATGTACCTGTAGTTCATATCTTACCCACTTCAAACCGATTCGACAGGATTTGTCTTTTTCACCAGGGATGGAATAAAAGGTTTGAGATACTCAAGTTGGGAAATTGTACATGCTAGGTGGTCTAGTATTTTTGAAACATAGGATGTTACCATTTTGAAACTTCAATTTGGTGGTTGCTTCACAAATCCCCCTGTTTCGGCACTCAAAAAATAGAAAATGGATTTTGTGTGCGTCTAAAAGGAAAACTTTATACTACAACATTGTTAGTCATCGCATTATACACATGCATGCCCTATATGGGCACATTATCACAAACTATGCCTTGATTCTAGCCATACCATTGGTCATTTGACCCGAAAGCCAGAAAACCTCGGAGAAGATAGGTCATTTTGTGAAGTTTTTTTTGAAATATGATCAATAGACCAAGTTTGATATTTTTCCTCACAACTATGTCACATAACATGACACCATGCGAATGTTTTGTATTTTTTGATTTTTTTAAATTAGTTATGCATATTTGAATGTCTGGTCAAACTTGTGAAAACCCCGTTGACTGCATCCTAAACCCAGCTAACCCTATGGCCGAATGAGGAACGTAGATCTAACCCTAGCGTGACACTGTGGCCGTCCGATCGCGTCTTCTAGAAGAATTTCGCGGGTGGCTCTGGGCGATCCGTGGAAGGGCTTGTTCTGCAACCTGATTAGTTGGCGTCTCTTAGAAGGATTTCGCGGCTAGCTCTTGGCGATCCATGGGATGGATGATTCTTAAATCTGATTGGATCGCATCATGTTTTCATGAATAGATAAGGTACAGCGTGGCACACTCCATTGACCGTTGGACCGAGCATGGCATGCGAGAGCGCTAGGCGGGACGGGCTGCACCATGCATGCATGCCATGTTGCTGCCTCTCGCGTCGCAATCTAGCTATTTTGCGTGCAACCAACCAACGCAGCAGCGCTGCAGCGTATTTACTCCCTCCGTCGCATTAAATAAGTGTACGTCTAATAACTTTCTTCAGTCAAACTTACTCCCATGTGGTTCATGCGCCATAGAAAAAGTCAATATTTATAAAATTTGACTACGTATATAAGAAAAAATATCAAAATCTAAAATATGTAATAAATATAAGGTATAGCTTGACACACTCTATTGACCGTTGGACCGAGCGTGGCATGCGAGAGTGCTAGGCGCGGGATGCACCATGCATGCATGCCATGCAGCTGCCTCTCGCATCGCAGTCTAGCTATTTTGCGTGAAACCAACCGACGCAGTAGCGCTGTAGCGTATGTACTCCCTTCATCGCATTAAATAAAGTATACGCCTAACAACTTTCTTAAAGTTACGCCCCTCCGGTTCATGCGCCATAGAAAAAGTCAATATTTATAAACTTTGACTACGTATATAAAAAAAATATCAAAATCTAAAATATGTAATAAATATAATTAGATTCACCATAACACATACTTTTATTATGTAAAATTGATATTATAAATGCTAGTATTTTGTTTTTAAACTTAGTTTCATACTCTCTTTATTCCGGATTATAGGTTTATATATGCATTGATTGCTCCAATTGACATCCCTCTGATTACTCCCATCGATTTTTCTTCTCACCCATTGAGTTTCCATGTGTGAGTTTGTTGCATGCGGTGTGTAAAAACGAACGAGTTTGCTGCATGTCGTGTGACAACTATCTTGGTCCTAGATTCCTGTATTTATTACCGTGTAAATCAAGGCCAAATTATTTTTTCTCTTTTATTTTTCACTGCCAATGAACAACTACCTTGGACGTTTTTTCTCTCTTTTCCATTAATGCATGCATGCATGCAGGAGGCGACGGTGCAGGGCAGGATCACGTCGCATCCTAGCAATTTTTTTTGCACTGACCGCATTGATCACGCACGCGGCTACGCCCGCTGCCTACACGCAACGCATCGCACGTGGTTGCGCCACCGCAGGATTCCCACGTCGCCCTTCACGCTGAGCCCTCAATAAATAGGCAAAACGCCTTTGCCTCCTCATCTTCAACCTCGAGCCTGAGTCTCTTTGCCTCCTCCCAGCCCCAAAAAACACCTCTACGGCGACCATGGTGACCTCCCCTCCCGCTTCCCTTCGAAATCCGAAGTCAAAGACGAGGACAACCACCCGGACCACAGGCAGGTCTGGGAGATAGAGGCGCCCACGTGCCCGAGGCGGCGTGGCAACAAGGGAGGCGACGCAAAGCCCCGGCCTACCCCTAGGCCCAAGGCCACTTCGTCCACAACCACCTCCTTAGCGGCGGCGGTAACCTCCCCGACTCCGGCCCCTCCGACGAGTAATGGAAGGCGGCGGAGGAGCAGGAGGCGAAGGAGCTGTCTGCTGCTGCGAAGTGGGAGGAGAAGAAGGTCGCACGCGCCCTGAAGAAAAGGCATAAACGGGAGGAGGAGGACCAACGGGAGGCAGCTCGCTGGGTGTAACACCCTCAGAATCGACCCTATGCAAGTTTCAGCGATTCCCGCCAAACCCGCATAGAAACGATTCAAAGGTGCCCACCAGGCACTTTCGTGCGGGTGGAAAACGAAGTAATAACATTACACAACAGTCCTCGATGGGACCCACAGAACATATATACAACAGCGACTCAAGGAGTCAAGAATACAGATATAATATACAAAGATCCAAATCACCTTGAAAATGATAGAGCGTCCGACTACGGACAAGATGCAAATGGGGCTAAGAGCCCTGAAAAATAACCAATAGCGTCCATAACCCTGCCCAGGCCAAGCCGGAAGGGTAACCCTGCTAACGACGTCGATCTCAAAACCTGCTTAAACAAAAGGGGTGCCGACAAAGGGCAAAGGAAAAAGAGAGAGCGGTCAGTACTGAGGCCAGTACACAGCGAGGCTAGAATTCGGCGGTCCCCGCCTACATAGGTATGGTGGACTGAAGCGGCAGCGGCAGCATGCACTAAACAACCTATAGAGACTCGGTACAACTGTCGGCAATCAGAGAGGGATAAGAAACACCTATTCGGAACCAACCTGATGCTACCTTCAAACAAACCCATCCTGGTGTTTACCCCTCGAGACCAAACGAGGAAGTCAACCGAGGAACTCACACCGTTGGCAGTTTTATTTATTCCGTTATAGTTGCAGAAATTACTAGTCAAATATAGATAGTCATTCTGATAAAATAAGCAGTGGGCACTTTTATTTAACCATTCCATTGTAGTTGCAACACTTACTAGTCAGATACAATTAGCATGAGATATCCCAAAACCCAGCAGTTGTTGGCACTTTTATTTAGCAATTCCGTTATAGTTGCAATACTTACTAGTCAGATACAATGGTCGCAAGCGACAACCCAAACAAGCAATTGTTGACAGTTTTATTTAGCCATTCCATTACAGTAAAGCTGATTACTAGCCATTATAAAGTCAAATTTATAGCACTACTTTAGTTATAGTTGTCTATGATCGAGATACTGTGCTCCAAGTCGTCCATAACTGCGGACACGGCTTTCAGAAAGTTTTACCCTGCAGGGGTGCACAAATAGCAACACACACTCGATCAACCTCGGAAAAACCAAAAAAAACCCAACGAGGCCTTCACGACAAAGCAATCACAGGATTCAGAAATATTTCAGGGGGCCACCCCATTGAGTACACCCGCAACGAAGCTAGCTGACTCCGAGACGGACTCAAGGTTTGCGTCAGTGGCTGTAAACGACTGGGAACCCAAAACTGGGCTTGTCGATACCGCGAAAACACTCCGCTTACCTAAACAGTACAGGTGCTCCTCGCACAATCGTAATAAAGCAGTAAAGCATGGCATAAGTACAGGATAGTAAATAAAACCTCAAACTAGTTTGTGGCCCCAAGAAATAAGAATGAATCAAGCTCTGGCTCAGGGGGGTCCCATAATTCCCCCGTATGTGGATAGCGTGAATAGTCAAGGAACAGGTATCAAGTACTCGGGGTCCTACAGGACACAAGTGGACGGTTAACAACCAAATAACATCTATTGCCCACCTGTGCCTCTGCTTACCTACTTCAATTTTAGTTGTTAAACAGTAATTAAAGTAAACGATAGTTAAAGCCATGATCATCTCCAACATTAAACATGCGGCAACACTCTAACCACTGTGGTACTGGATGACACGCAACAACACTTGAGCAAGCGACTACGACGCACAAGTCCAACTATCTACCAAACAACAGGTAATAGGATGTGTCCAAGGCAATATAAGGCTACAAGGGATATCACGGGTACGAAAACTAGAGCATCGCAACACAGATAGCAATAGATCAACAGGAGGGAATAAATACTATAAAAGTAACATAGGTAGAAAGGGGGAGATGCTCGCCTGAAAACATTGTCGAAGGTTCAACCGAAGATCGAGGCGAAGCTCACATCAACTCAACGGCCTTATCCGCGAAGAAGCAAAACACTAGAAGAACACCGGATGCACTATTTAGTACAACGGCAGAAGATCGGGCATGATGCATGTATGATGCATGACATGGCAAAGATGCGATGCACTTAGGTCATATTAAGCGGAACCGGGGTCCCGACATTTAATTATTAGGTTCATGTTGTTTAGATACCCCGCAATTTAGATGTTGTCTTAACCTGGAAAAATAAGTTACCGGTTCGCTACACAAATTTAAATGAGGCCGATATGAGACTAGATTTGCCCGCATATGGACCCCATATTTAATTATATGGTGAATCGGCATAAGGCCCCCAAACCACGTGACAATATGCATGCATGAACAATTAATATGCAACAAGATATATCATTTATAAAAATAAGGGCTTAGGGTCACACATTAGGGTTCGGAAGATCTTGGGTTCCGGGGTTCGTGGTTCGGACTCAGGGTTCGGGGTTCGACGGGATCGGATACAAGATGGAGAAAATGTCGTGACGGAGAGCTTGGGTCCAAGCGGCCGATCTTGCCGTCGCGCAGATCTTGTCGGGTCCGTGTATCGGGACGGTCTTGGCGTCCGGGGTGCAGTGCTTGACGTCCTTCGGTTCCATGTCGACGGCCTTGGTGTCCCCGATGGAGAACTCGGTGTATCCGTGTCGACGTCCTTGGCAATTATCGGGTTCGGTCTTCGGTTCCGAAGCGGAGTACTTGGTGCTCCGAGGGAAAGACTTGGCGTTCCGGATCGGCCTCGGATCCATGTGGACGATCTTGTCCCTACGCCTCCGGGCAGGAGATCTTGTCACATCCTCGGGTTCAATTCTTGCGAGTTCCATCTTGTAGCCCTGGACAACAGTCTTCATGTTCAACTTCTATGTGGAGACATCCACGCACATCACGACGTCTCGGAGAAGGGCGACGAGGAGGTGCTACAACGGAGGCTCGGGATGGCAGGGGCGACGCAGACCCGACGACGGTTGCCTGAGAGGCGGCGACGCGCGCAGTGGCGTCGAACAGGGGGATGGCGAGGAGGCCAAGCCCGGTGAAGGGGCGCACGGCGGCGCTCGAGGCGGAGGCTCCACGCTGAGAGGGGAGGCGAATCGGGGCGGAGATGTGGAGGCCGCTGATGGGGGGCCCGCGGCGGCGACAGAGCTTGACGGGGGAGCAGGGCTGCCAGAGGGGAGGTTGGGGACGCGAGCGGGGCGGCGCGGCCGCAGACGGGGACAGGCGGAGGAGAGGCGCCGGGCGGCAGGGTCGGAGGCGCGGTGACGCAGAGGGGCGCTGGAGGGGAAGCCGCGGGGAGAGCACGCGGTGGCGGCGCCGAGAAGCTCGAGGGAGGCCGGTGGCCGGCGGAGGCGCACGGGCGACGGCGGTCGCGGCTCAGGGAGGCGGAGCGCGAGCGGAGGCGGAGCGAGCGAGGTAGGTGGAGGCGGAGCGCCGGGGGTGCGGGGTCGGACGGAGGAGGGCGGCGGGTCGAGGTGGACGACACGGCGGGAGGGGTGAGGTCGACGGCGGGCGCTGCCACGCGCCGGAGAGGAAGAGGATGGCGGGGCGACGGGGGCCGGGGTAGCGGCGACGACCGGCGCGTTAGCGGCGAGGCAGAGGGGACGTGCCGGCGCAGAGGACGTGGGAGGGCGGCTCGGGGCCGAGGGGTTCCTGCGGCGGCGCCAAGGGGAGGGAGGAAAACGCGGGGCGAGCGGGGGAACGTGAAGAGGAAGGTGGGGGCGGGGCGGTGAGTGCGCGGGGTGGGTGGGGTCTGTTGGGGTGGGGCCGAAGGTGGGCCAGGCTGGCGGTGTGGGTTGCTGTGGCGTGCGTGTGTGTGTGAGGCAGGGGTGAGAGGGGGGTAGGTGGGGCTGTGTGTGGGTGTGGGGCAGAGGAGAGAGGGAGAGAGGGCTGCGGGGTGGGACCGGATGCAGGAGGTGGGGCCGGGGTGAGAGGGAGGGGGAAAAGAAGGGGATTGGGGTGGCGGTGGTTGTGATGAGGTGGAGGGACGGTGAGGTGGCAAGCTGTGGTTGGTGGGTAGACTAGGTTTGGGTAGGAATAGATTGGGGTTTGGGTTTTATTAGTTTGTAAAATATTTATGGTGTTGTCTTGTTTTAAATCTTTTTAGCAAAATAATTTTTAGGCAATTAATTTAACAGATAATTATAAGACTTGTTTTGAAATAAGAGAAGAGGTATTGTATCAGACAAAATAGTTTTTAGCTACAATATTCTGCGAGCCAAAGATGCATGATGATGTCATGGTGATGCAATGCACAAAAACAACGCGATTTTCTAGTAGTGGTTTTTGCGGGATGCCACACTGGGCCTTCCAGGAGGAGCAGCGGCGACGGGAGGAACGGGAGAGGGCGGTAGCTTGTAAGGCGGCAGCGGCGGCTTGGAGGGCGCCGACACCGCACCCACCGCTGATGGAGTAGGGCAGCCTCCCGGCGGCGAGGTTGGCCAGTAGCCGGGCTAAACCCACGTAGTAGCTAGGGTTAGGATTTAGCCCAGGCTTTAGGCGTCGGGCCCTTAGGATTAGTTTCCCTTAGGGTCTATGTAATGTGGGGCCCCTCTCTATATTGTACCCCTCTCTATATTGTACCCCTTGTGTTTTATTGTAATGTTATCTAATATATGTAATGTTATCTAATATATTATCTGTGTGATCGACTTGTGTTTTATTGTTTTATTGTATTGTCATTTGTCAAAACACCCAAAATAACAAGTGCATAAAACAAAAGACACAAAAAAAGTTCTCATATAATACTCGTGCAATATTTATAAAATGAGTGAAATTACAAAAGCTCAAAAGGAAGAATAAGTTAACGTTATGATGATTGATTATTTTCAAACAACACATGCAACACATGGTTCATTTTCAAACAACCCATTTGCATATTTACATAAGTTAAGGGGCGTCCAAGTTAAAGTGCTCGGCTTGTTAGTTAAATGGATGCCCTTGGCCTTCATTTATATATTTACTTTCGCAAAAAATAAAAGATTACGACGTGAGCACGCAAATCCACACATCCTTAGTTAGATTGTAACATGAGTACTATTTTTTGCCCAATCTACAAGTAGTTATTATTGGGCCTGGATACGACCATTTTGGCCTGACTAAGTTCGATTTGGGCCTGGCTTTTTTCAATCACTCCTCGTCAATTTTTTTTTAACTTTTCAACCCCTCCCCCTCCCCTACACACTGATGAAACTGAAGGAACACTGACGAAACTGAAGGAACACTGATTTCGAAAACAGAGCAGCTCAAAATTTGCCCGAATTGCATTTTATTCAAGCCATAGACCATTACATCCATCTCCGCAGGTTCTACGATAACAAAGCATTACTCGGACACTGATTGCGCTGTCTAATGACTAATGATCAGGAGATAAACTAATCCGAGATAAATTACACAAAAAAAGGCCATCAGATTGTCCTGCTTCTTCAATTCGATGATTTGCCTTAGCTGCTTGTTCATCTTCTTCAGCTCGTCCTTCACGTCCGTATCCACCGTAGTACCAGCAGAAACGGGGTTGCCAGATCCCAATTGCTCCACCACGGACGGGTTTTTGAGCTCTCGGGATGCTACATCCACCCTAATTCGCTCGATGTACTCATCAAGCCACTCAAAATTCCCACATTTTGGCATTTCCTGAAATCACAGAGATGAACCCTAAATCCCAAATTCGATGAAATGCATGAAATTTCGAAAGAAAAGCGAGAAATTGGCGCTCGGAACACTCAGATCTCACCTTTCCCGGCTCGGGCTTGCTCTCACACTTCACAAATTCCCGGCCAATGTTGCCGTTCTTATCGGTGGATGTGACAAGCCGCTTGGGCGTGGTACGGGGGCAATCAGGGCACCTCCTCATCGACACTACACCATACCGAGGCCATGAGCGGAGGAAGGCTGAAGCAGAGCTCGACATCCTTCGCCGGCGTTGCCGCACTTGCTCGCCGGAGAAGAAAACGGAAGGGGATGAGATGCTGGAATGGTGGCGGGGGTGCTCGGGTGCGGGGACGGATTGGGCCAACGGCTCTCTTCTACCACAGCGTGGGTCCCACGATATGAGGTGGACATCAGGTGGGTTCCGCCGTGACGTGGAGAGGCTGTGGGTCCTGCTCTACTCAGCTCATTCGAATTCGTTCACGGTCTCGTGAGGTTAAGTGGAAGTGTCGCACGGGAGCTATTTGCCGCTTCAGAAGTGTCGCATGCGAGCTATTCTTTGCAACGATGTAGTGTTCCTTCCAATTCCACGTAAAGACGTCGCATGGAAGCTATAAGCCCCAAAATATGGGCTGAATCGTCTTGCCGATCTGTATTCTGTTAGGAAACGGATCCATATTTCCTTACAAAACCGTCCAATTCTACTCCATTACCAACCTCTCGGCTAAATTAACATAAACTAGCATAATATCCGTGCGTTGCAATGGAGCTACGGGACAATAATCGTTGAAGTTGAATGCTCCGTGTGATGTCACGGACATTCAAATTTATTTGGGTCTCTCTATGGCGCAATGCGATTGCGACGAATGTTAAGTTACAGTCAGCTCACGTCATCTTGCACACACACAACAACGGGAGATTTTGAACCAAGGAGCAGTCCAGTAAGGAGCAGCATCTAGCCCTCTACACGCGCGATGCACCCGGCAAAAACTTTTTTCCCTCTAGCTCACTGAGTTGCTTGCGCCCATAAACTCATGGGCTCACTCCTCACAGTCTAGGTGCCTACTCTCATAACTCACGACGCTCGCTAGCTGCACTCTAGCCTTTCTCATCTAGTTTATACTTAGTTTGTTTGATTTTTGATTATTTTCGTACTGTTTTCCACTTTGGGCAATGTGCTTTTTTTTGGCTGGCTGCTATATATTGATTGTTTGTGCATACGGTCTAGTCTCAAGTTTGTTTTTGTCATAACATCTAAAAAGCTCTACTCCCTCTGTCCTGAAAAAGATGTTGCAAATTGCCTAAATTTAGATGAATTATATACTAAATCATGTCTAGATACATTTAAATTAGACAAATCCGTGATATCATTGCCTAAAATCGTACAAAGAAAAAGACTAATTTTAACTGGACATGCAACTCGTATGAACAATCAAAATGTTCCCAGTTAAAACACAACTTGCAACTGTACTACCCATGAGAAAAATGTCAGTTTCAAGTGTTGATGCAACTCACATACCTCCTAAAAAACCGTACCGAGAAAAACCATTTTCAAGTCGACATGCAACTCATGAACAAAATCAAAATGTTCCTAGTTACAACCCTACTTGCAACTGTACTACTCGTGATTTCAAGTGTTGATGCAACTCACGTACCCTCTAAAATCCTTCTAGGAAAAACTAGTTTCAAGTGGACATAAAACTCATGTGAACAAATCAAATGTTCCCAGTTACAACCCTACTTGTAATTGTGCTACCCATGATTTCAAGTGCTGATGCAACTCACATACCTAATAAAATCGTACCAAGAAAAATACCAGTTTCAAGTGGACATGCAACTCGTGTGAACAAATAAAAAAATATTACCAGTTTCAACCCTACTTGCAACTGTAGTACCCGTAAGAAAAATAACAGTTTCATGTGCTGATGCAACTCACATATCCCCTAAAATCCTACTAAGAAAAAGAACAGTTTCAAGTCGACGTGCAACTTCTGTGAACAATTAAAAAATGTTCCCAGTTATAACCCTATTTGCAACTGAAGTACCTGTGATTTCAAGTGCTGGTGCAACTCACATACCCCTTAAAATCATACCGAGGAAAAAACAGTTTCAGGTGGACATGCAACTCGTGTGAACAATCAAAAATTCCTAGTTACGACCCTACTTGTAACTATAGTACTGTGATTTCAAGTGCTGATGGATCTCACATACCACCTAAAATTGTACCGAGAAAAAGGCCGGTTCCAAGTGGATATGCAACTCGTGTGAACAATCAAATGTTCCCGGTTACAACCCTACTTGCAACTGCAGTATCCCGTGATTTCAAGTGCTTATGGAACTCACATACGCCCTAAATAGTACCGAGAAAAAGTCCAGTTTCAAGTGGACATCCCTACTTGCAACTGTAGTACCCGTGAGAAAAAGGACAATTTCAGGTGCTGATGCATCTCATGTTGGAATTTTGGCCCAAATAGCCTAGTCCATTTTCCATTCCAATAATTCCTGAAAAATCTAGAGGCCCATGTGGCTCATTCATGCATGTCAAGAGGTGGGACAAATATTTAGTCCCACATTGCTAGTGAACGAGGTTTGCACCAGCTTATAAGGGAGGCTCTCCTACCACTTGGTAAAAGGATGAGAAGGAGAAGGAGAGAGTCCCATACGCGCGCTCCTCCTCCGCCGCCCGCCTCGCCTCGCCTCGTCACGCCGCGCGCGCCGCGGGTTGCGGGAATCTCACCGAGCCGAGTTCTTTTTTGCCACGCATGACTGGTATACAAACGGGTGTGCAGAATTTGAACAGTTCTGCTAATGGGTTTTAAATACGACTCAATGGAGGTTTAATTCAAACTTAGTGGAGGCTGTTTGGCTTCGGTCACTGCCTGTTCGTTTCCTCTTATGACGTCGCCTGTTCGCCTGTCTACCCGTGCCTATAAGAGAGGAAGGTCGCTCCTTTCCTCATGCATCTATCAGAACCATTGCATCCCAGTTCCAGAGCACTGAGCTGCCAACAGTTCTTCCCCATCCCGTCTTGTGGCGTGCACCGCAAGCCGGGACAGTAGGGCCTCCGGAACCCCGCCTCTTCGAGTCCTGTACGGGAGAAGGACGATAAGATTTTTGGGGAGCGCTATCGGCGCGACTACTGGCTTCATCACGGACTCCTCCACCGACGCCGATGACATCTTCCCCAACGACGACTTCTTCCCTGCCATCGAGAACCTCTTCCTAGACGACATGGGTGACAACACCAACTCCGGCACACTGCTGTATGTTTTCTTTCTTCATCTTGTTCAGCTTATTTCGATTTATCTACAACTCTCTACACACTTTCTGTCAGATGACTTGGCTAGTTTATTTTCGATCATTCTAGTCATGTTTTACCTACTGTTTATCTCACATAAATCACTTGATAAATTGCTCATATTTCCAATAATCCAAAAACCTTATTATAGGCAATTTACTCCAAGTGGTTTTGTGGCATCTGTGAATCCACCTGTGTTTGAGGGTACGCACTATAAGAGATGGCGCATGAGAGCAGTTCTTTGGTTTGAGAACATGAACTGCTATGACGCCACTCTTGGCATGCCTGAGGGAGAGCTTACTCCTGCCCAGGAGCAAGTTTTCCAGAAATCTGACAAACTGTTCAGGGCTGCTCTGTTGTATGTGCTTGGGGAGAACATTGTTGAACCCTATATGTCATTTGATAATGGCAAGGATATGTGGGCTGCTCTCGAGGCCAAGTTTGGGGTCTCGGACGCTGGCAGTGAACTGTATATCATGGAGCAATTCTATGACTTTAAGATGTCTGATGACCGCTCCGTCGTTGAGCAGGCTCATGAGATACATGCACTCGCCAAGGAGCTTGATTACTTCTCATGTGTGTTACCGGACAAGTTCGTTGTCGGGGGCATTATTGCCAAGCTTCCCCATTCATGGAGGAACTTTGCTACTTCTCTGAAGCACAAGAGACAGGAGTTTTCTGTTTCAGATCTCATTGGGACTCTTGATGTGGAAGAGAAGGCGAGATCAAAAGACACACGTGCTCGAGTTGTTGAGGGAGGTTCAAGTGCCAACTTGGTACAGAAAAAGAACTTCTAGTCCCACAAGTTAAATAACAAGAGCAAGTTTGAGGGAAAGGGCAAGTTTGATGGGAAGAACAAGCCCTCACATTCTACCAATTTCAAGAAGAAGACTGATAAGAAGAAAGGTTCTTGTCATGTGTGCGGTGATCCTGATCATTGGGCTCCTAGCTGCCCCAACCGCTATGACAGGCGCCAGCATGGGAAGAGCGGCAAGACCGCTAATATTGTCATGGGCGACGTTGAGATGAAGCATGTTGGGTATGGTATATCACCTACTGTTCTTTTATTATGTCATTCTCCTGATTGGTGGATTGACACGGGCGCTAATGTACATGTTTGTTCTGATATTTCCATGTTTTCTTCATATCAGGTCAGAGGGACTCAGTCCGTGTTGATGGGGAACGGCTCGCATGCTTCTGTTCATGGTGTTGGTATGGTCGATCTGAAGTTCACTTCGGGAAAGACCGTACGCCTGAAGAACGTGCATCATGTTCCCTCAATAAATAAGAATCTTGTTAGCGGATCTCTTCTATGTCGCGATGGCTACAAGATTGTTTTCGAGTCCAATAAGTTTGTACTTTCTAAGTTTGGTACTTTTATTGGTAAAGGATATGAGTGCGGAGGTCTGTTCCGCCTATCATTATCAGATGTTTGCAATAAAGTTATGAATCATGTTTCATCTGATCTTATATCAAATGTTTGGCATTCACGTCTTTGTCATGTTAATTTTGGTTGCATGACGCGGTTATCTAAAATGAGTTTAATCCCAAATTTCACTACTGTCAAAGGATCTAAGTGCCTAGCCTGTGTGCAAGCAAAACAACCTCGCAAGTCACATACGACTGCAGAGATGAGAAATTTGGCACCACTAGAACTCATACATTCTGATCTTTGTGAGATGAATGGTGTGTTGACAAAAGGTGGAAAGAAATATTTTATGACGTTAATCGATGACTCTACGAGATACTGTCATGTGTATCTTCTGAAAACAAAAGATGAGGCTGTGAGTTTCTTCAAAGTCTATAAAGCTGAAGCAGAAAACCAACTTGATCGAAAGATTAAGAGGCTTAGGTCTGATCGTGGTGGGGAGTATTTTTCCAACAAGTTTGACTCTTTTTGTGCGGAACATGGTATAATCCATGATAGGACGCCTCCCTACTCACCCCAGTCAAACGGGGTAGCCGAACAAAAGAACCGCACTCTAACAGATTTGGTTAACGTCATGTTAGACACATCGGGTCTCTCCGAGGAATGGTGGGGGGACGCATTAGTGACCGCATGTCATGTCCTAAACCGAGTTCCCACAAAGAACAAAGAAATTACTCCATTTGGAGAATGGGAGAAGAAAATGTTAAATCTCTCTTATCTACGAACTTGGGGCTGTTTGGCAAAAGTTCATGTGCCAGTTCCCAAAAAACGCAAGCTTGGACCAAAAACTATGGACTGTGTATTTCTGGGTTATGCTTTTCGTAGCATTGGCTATCGATTCTTGGTAGTAAAATCCGGAGTACCAGACATGCATGTTGGTAAAATCATGGAGTCGAATGATGCAACTTTCTTTGAGGATATCTTTCCCATGAAGGATATGCCTAACTCATCAAGTCAGGAATTAGATACAATTTCTGAACCAATCATTCCAGTAGAACACCTAGAAAATCCTGAGGAGGAGGATAACGAAATTCCTAAAATAAGCAAGAGACAGAGGACTGCAAAGTCTTTTGGTGATGATTTCGTTATATACCTCATGGATGATACTCCCACTTCTATTTCAGAAGCCTATGCATCTCCTGATGCTGACTACTGGAAGGAAGTCGTCCGTAGTGATATGTACTCCATTTTAGCTAATGAAACATGGGAGATCACTGATCGTTCTTATGGGTGCAAACCTGTAGGATGTAAATGGGTGTTTAAGAAGAAACTAAGGCCTGATGGTACTATTGAGAAGTACAAGGCAAGGCTTGTGGCCAAGGGTTATACCCAAAAGGAGGGGAAGACTTCTTTGACACTTACTCACCTGTGGCAAGGTTGACCACCATTCGAGTACTACTTTCTCTGGCTTCCTCACACGGTCTTCTCGTTCATCAAATGGATGTTAAGACGGCTTACCTAAATGGAGAGTTGGATGAGGAAATTTATATGGATCAACCAGATGGTTTTGTAGTAAATGGTCAAGAAAGAAAAGTATGCAAGCTGCTGAAGTCTTTATATGGTCTTAAACAAGCACCTAAGTAGTGGCACGAAAAGTTTGATAAAACATTAACCGCTGCAGGCTTTGTTGTAAACAAAGCTGACAAGTGTGTATACTATCGCCATGGTGGGGGCGAAGGAGTTATTCTATGTTTGTATGTTGATGACATACTGATCTTTGGGACCAACCTTATTGTAATTGAGGAGGTCAAGGATTTCTTATCTCAGTCTTTTGAGATGAAGGATCTAGGAGTAGCTGATGTTATCTTGAACATCAAACTATTGAGAGATGATGATAGTGGGATCACACTTCTTCAGTCTCACTATGTGGACAAGATTTTGAGTCGCTTTGGGTATAGCGGCTGCAAGTCTTCTCCAACACTGTATGATCCTAGTGTGCTACTTTGAAAGAATCAAGGCACCATCAGAGATCAATTGACATACTCTCAAATAATTGGCTCGCTTATGTACTTGGCTAGCGCGACAAGGCCTGACATCGCGTTTGCTGTTAGCAAACTCAGTCGATTTGTTTCAAATCCTGGAGATGATCATTGGCAAGCTCTTGAAAGAGTCATGCGCTATCTAAAAGGCACTTCAAGCTATGGCATTCACTATACCGGGTATCCGAGGGTACTGGAGGGTTATAGTGATTCAAATTGGATATCTGATGCTGATGAGATAAATGCCACGAGTGTATATGTGTTTACACTTGGTGGTGGCGCTGTTTATTGGAAGTCTTGCAAGCATACCATCTTAACGAGGTCAACTATGGAAGCAGAACTCACAGCACTAGACACGGCCACTGTTGAAGCAGAGTGGCTTCATGAACTCTTGATGGACTTACCTATGGTTGAAAAACCTATACCCGCAATTCCAATGAACTGTGATAATCAAACTGTGATTATTAAGGTGAACAGTTCTAAGGATAATATGAAGTCCTCAAGACATGTGAAGAGGAGACTAAAATCTGTCAGGAAAATGAGAAACTCCAGAGTTATTGCATTGGATTATATCCAAACATCTAAGAACCTGGAAGATCCCTTCACAAAGGGACTATCACGTAATGTGATAGAAAATGCATCGAAGGAGATGGGTATGAGACCCACACTATGAGTTTTCCACAGTGGCAAACCAATCTATGTGATCGGAGATCCCGTGAATTAGAATTGGAAGACAAGCTGTTGGTAGACTGAGAGGAAAGTATCCCTATTTTAATGAATACCACTCCGTGAAGATGCAATACTTTCCTATTCTGCATGGCATGTTGATTTTTATCTTAATGTGTTCTAAATGTCTTAATCTTAAGCAGAGATGTTGTCTTGCAGAACATCTGTTGAAAAACACACATATATGAGTCTGACTGTCAAACGTCGCAGTCTATGAGAGTTGGGTACTCTCTAATAAACTCATGAAAGGCCATGGAGTATGACGCATAAGCTCCACCCGCGGGGAAGTCCCACGGTAGCCCAGTATCGGTCAAGGCTTTGTGTGAATCTAGGTTGCATCACTGGGGAGCGCTATCGGCGCAACTACTGGCTTCATCACGGACTCCTCCACCGACGCCGACGACATATTCCCCAACGACGACTTCTTCCCTGCCATCGAGAACCTCTTCCTAGACGACATGGGTGACAACTCCAACTCCGGCACACTGCTGTATGTTTTCTTTCTTCATCTTATTTAACTTATTTCGATTTATCTACAACTCTCTGCACACTTTCTGTCAGATGACTTGGCTAGTTTATTTTCGATCATTCTAGTCATGTTTTACCTATTGTTTATCTCGTATAAATCACTTGATAAATTGCTCATGTTTCCAACATCTCACATACCCCCTAAAAATCCTATAAAGAAAAACCAATTTCAAGTGGACATGCAACTCAACCCCTTCTCTACACAAAAAACAAAACGCCAGTTTCAAAGTCTCTGATATGACTTTCAACTAAATTATTCTTGCTTCCATAATGTAACGTAGATTGCAAATCAATACTTACTAAGAAAGTTCATTCTGAACTTTCAACTAGGTTCGTGTAAAATCTAGGAGTTGGCTATAAAGTTAGAAAGGGCTAAAAGACATACTATAGTGCAAACACATAGAAAATGAAGAACAAAAATGTACACAGAACATTTAATAATCTTCGACTTGTGAATTACACAAAAAGAAATAAATTCTTATAAAATATAAACAGAAAAGGAAAACTTACACAAAAAATGAAAACTACATCCTAAATTTTTTATAAATTTTTATCTTCTTTCTTCACCAGTACTAAATGGTGTTCTAATCTCGTTCACTCTTGTTTACATCAAGTATGATGTTTCCTTGTTTTACATCAACAATTACAAGCATAATATCATTTGCTTTTAAATTTGTAATACTAAGAAAATCACTCCCATTATAACGGAACCTAAAAAAATCTCCAACAATCTTGTATATGATTCAAGGACAGCTCTGGCACCCCACACAAAATGTGCTTCACCTCTGTCTGGGATTTGAAATGTAGTTGGAAACACCTCAATATGTACTTCCTATAGAAAACATTGAATATAAAAAATAAATTATTTTTATAATATAATATTTGTAGATAACAAACAAAATATAAATTATTCTTATAATATAATATTTGCAGATAATAAACAAAAAAAATAACAACTAAACAAAATGATAGTAATTGAACCACTCAACACTAAAAAAGCATTAAAAACACTAATAAAAGCAAATTTGGGACAAGCCCAACAGAAAACGATAGTGTTTCAACCAACTAAACAAAACAATCAAATAAAAACGCGCACGCAACAACACAGTCGCATCCCAACAGCCTAACAAAAAAGCCCACCAACACAACCATTCACGGCTGCTAAAAATTCAGTGGAAGTAGTTTGGTTGGATAATTGCATGGCTTTTCTTAGTCAACGGAGAAAAAATATGTCCCTCACACTAAAAATCGCTATTTTTCTAGCGCGAAATGAAGAAAAAACAGTGCTCTAACAAATACTTAAAATAGAGGGTGTCTAAAAAAAATTCCACGACCTATGGACTACGAGAACGATTCCCTGGCTGCCACGTTGCGGCATCTCTCGCTCCGCATTATGCGGCAGCGAGACGGTTGCCTAAGGGCATCTCCACCTGGCCGATCCATCCGGTCGGAGCGTGCCTGAACCGGTCCGCGCGGACGCGTGAGGCATGCGTGGCACCCCAGCGGGGCGATCCATCTGGAGAAACGCGTCCGGCTCGACCCATCCATGCATCTAATCTGCGACTCGGTTGCGTCGGTCCGGACGAGCGTGAACAGCGCGAACGTCGTTCCAGCACGTGCTACTGGCCCACCTGTCAGCCACACACGGCATTGATTTCAGACACACGCAGCGGCACCGGTTCAGACGCAACCGTGGCAACGATTCAGAGGCGCTGGCGAAAGGCTGACCTGCGGCAGCCTGCGCCATCAATGGCGACGCGATGGCACGCTGACTGACTGGACGACACGCTCTCCATCGCCGCTGCAGGCGCCGCCCGACGCCTGCCCTACTGACTGGACACTTCAATGCCCCTCTTCGGCCTCCACGCCGGCATCCGATGCCGGCCCTTTTTAACCGGCCACCCGCGATCATCTTCTCCCACACAGAACACCATCCCTCTCCTCCTTCCCCTTTTCCTTCTCCACTGCTTGTAGCTATCCATATCCGGCGGTGCTGGGTCGAGGGGAGGCCGTGGCGGCCGTAGACACTGAGGGAGGCGTGAAGACGCGTCCAACTCACCGCGCCACCACGCTCTCCCTCAACGTCGTTGTTGCCCAAAGATTTCGACCAAGGCACCCAGTTCGCCGTGGCCATCCACCTTGGCATGCCGCATGACAGGATTCTCCTGCCCCGCTGGTTTGTGACGCTAATCGGCGACGCGTCGTCCCGGTCGCCATGCTGCGGGCAAACGGTTTCAGGATCGGCAGGTACCAAGTCGATCTGCAGCTCAACCACCTCAGACAGCTGTAATTCGGCAACGGATGGGAGTGCTTCGCCCGCTCGCACCAGATTGAAGAAGGCAACATCATCGTCTTTAAGTACGACAACGAAGGAAAGTTCGGCGTTAGTGTCTTTGACCACACCATGTGCCGCCGCTGCTACCACTCCAACTCCTCCGTCTCCGACGAGTAGGCTAGGCCGTGCGCGCGCCATGTATGATGTATGAATGTAGGCATTGGCTATTAGCAATGAAATCTTTATTCAAGCCCTAAAACATTCGTTACACTCATGCCACACAAACCTAAGACTACGCGCAGCTGCCGGCGCTGGGGCGGCGGCTGTGGCGGGTCAGATACACCATTCGTCATTGAGAGAATTGATGATCGCTCGTTGCGCCTGCACCTCCTCTTCAGCTCGGTCGAGGCGGGCATGCAGGGAAGCGTCGTCAGGATTGGCCCACACCGCTTCCCGTAGGTCGCCACGCACCAATCCGACCTGGTCCAATCGCCGGTATTCCGATAGAAAGACGTCTTCCGCCACCGCCATCGTGAAAGGCTCACCGATGGTCACGTGATGGCTGTAGAAAGGGCAAACCGGCGGTGTGCCCATCCTGTAAATCCGCGGGCGCCCCGGAATCGGAAGAGGCAGCACGTCCGGCAACTCTGGCGGATTCGGCCACCATGGCAGCAGCAGCCCCTCGGGCACCTCTTCTCTGCCGACATCGGGGTTGCCACGGAGCTTGTCGTGTCGACGCCGGCGGCCAGGCATGGTGGTTTTTTGTGTTGTGGGTGGCGCGGGTATGGCCCTTTTATGGTCGCGCCTGGACGCGGTGTTAAACGCTGAGAACTCGCGGGAAACGACGGGAAAGAAAGACGGGAGACAGCGTGACGGCGGAAAGACACTGAAAATACGTCGGCATTAGCGATGGCCAAGCGCGAACAACTGGATCGGGCCGCTGTGCGCGATCGGCCGGACAGGCTGAACCCCCTCTTCAAATCGTCCATGGCCCGACATAAACGGACAGAAACGAACCATTTGGAATAACCATTTGGATCAGCCCGACGAAGATGCCCTAACTGCCTCTGAGTAACAGGCCGCCGAGGAGATCATGGGTCGGAATATTGGGATTTAGGACCGATGACTACTGTGATTAATCTAAGGTGGATTTTGATTAGGTGCGGATGTACATGTCAAATCAGATCGATCAACAAAAGTACCAGCTAGTAGAGGCTATGACCACTGTAGCAAAGGTTGTGAGATCGGAGAGAGAATCCGATCAACTGCCGATCGAGCAGCTCATTTGTGGCAAGGACCATCCTAAGAGATTGAATCCCTCACTATAGGACGCATGCGCTATGCCGAGAGAAAAAGCCCGTCGACGTAGGCCAAAATGCCCTCGGCGTATGGTACGTCGACGGCTACCCTCGGCGTAGCCTCCTCGGCAAAGGTCTTTCTCGGCGGAGCACAAACAAGCCGTCGGCGTATCAAAATGCCGTCGGCGTACGCTACGCCGAGGGCAAAAGCCCTAGACATAGCGGCCGTCGGCATAGCCTGTCGGCCGATTGCAAAAACATTTTTTTAAAAGAAAATTATTATTCTTATTTTTTTCTCAATTTTTTTTTTGAATTGTTTGACTCGTTAATCTCCCACTTCGAACATTTTTAACACTAATTACACTTAATCTTTGATTAAATTTCAGTCTTAGTCAAACTTCTCACCCGGTCACCCATCCTAATACTAATTCAATTCCAACACGCTTAACTTCCTCGTTCTTTTAGAATCCGTTTTCGCAAAGTAATTCATACATTGTTGTCAATACTATGATATCAATCCTATTAACTCTTATATCATCATGCCATATGTTTGTATTTTTTGAAATTACAAACAATTATCTAAGTAAACATTAATGAATAAGTAAAAATATTATTGAATTCAAATAAAAATATAATAATTTTACTTTTTTGTATTTTTTTATTTAATATGGAGTAATTAATATCTTTAAATCTGTAAATCGGAATTCGACAAAAATATGTCTAAATTGATCAGAAAAATGAGAGGAATCTAAATATGATATCCATATCAACTAATCACAAACCCTCCATTTTTGAATTAGGTATTTGGTGGTTGCTTTAGAAAATCCCCTTTTTGCGCCTGGATAATGAAAAATGGCTTTTTAGTGCGATGAAAAGAAAAAATTACATTGGATCTTTGATAAAATAGCATATTGTGAACCTCAAAATGATTTTTTTAAAAAACATGAGCATCGAATCATGTACCTGTAGTTGATATCTGATACACTTCCTACAAATTCGACAGGAATTTGTCTTTTTCACCAGAGGCGGACGGAAAGGTTTCGGATCCCCCTGTTGGTACATTGTCCATATAAGGTGGTGTAGTATTTTTGTAAAATGTGGTGGTAGCATTTTGAATTAGCCATTTGGTGGTTGCTTCACAAAACCGTCCGTTTTTTGTGCTCGAAAAATGGGAAATGGCTTTTTGGTGCGATGAAAAGAAAAACTTCCTCCTACAACATTGTTCGCCATCCCGTGATGCATGTGTATGCACAATATGGGCATATTTTCACAAACTATGACTTGATTCTAGCCATAACATTGGTCATTTGACCCGAAAGCCAAGAAACCTCAAATGAGATAGGTCATTTTGCGAAGGTTTTTTTGAGACATAATCAATATATCAAGTTTGATATTTTTACTTATAACTATGTCACATAATATGACACCACGCGAAGGTTTCACATTGTTTCGATCGTTTTTTAATTTTTTATACTCGTTTTAAACTATCGTCAAACTTTGTCGAACGGCGAGCATTAAGATTATTAGATCGGGGCCGAGCCTCGCTAAAATTGCATTGGATCTTTGATAAAATATCATATTGTGAATCTAAAAATTATTTTTGTAAAAAAACATGAGCATCGGATCTTGTACCTGTAGTTCATATCTGGCCCACTTCCTACCGATTCGGCAGGAATTTGTCTTTTTCACCAGAGGTGGACGAAAAGGTTTCGGACCCCCCTGTTGGGACATTGTTCATATAAGGTGGTATAGTATTTTTGTAAAATGTGGTGGTAGCATTTTGAATTAGCCATTTGGTGGTTGCTTCACAAAACCGTCTGTTTTTTATGCTCGAAAAATGGGAAATAGCTTTTTGGTGCGACGAAAAGGAAAACATCCTCCTGCAACATTGTTCGCCATCCCATGATGCATATGTATGCATAATATAGGCACATTATCATAAACTATGCCTTGATTCTAGCCATAACATTAGTCATTTGACCCGAAAGCCAAGAAACCTCGAATGAGATAGGTCATTTTGTGAAGATTTCTTTGAGACATAATCAATATATCAAGTTTGATATTTTTCCTTATAACTATGTCACATAATATGACATCACGCGAAGGTTTCGCATTGTTTCGATCGTCTTTGAATTTTTTATGCCCGTTTTAAACTATCGTCAAACTTTGTCGAACGGCGGACATGAAGATTCTTAGTTCGGGGCCGAGCCTCGCTAAACTTGCATTGGATCTTTGATAAAATAGCATATTGTGAACCTAAGAATGATTTTTGTAAAAAAACATAAGCATCAGATCATGTACCTGTAGTTCATATCTGACCCGCTTCCTACCGATTCGATAGGAATTTGTCTTTTTCACCAGAGGTGGATGGAAAGCTTTCGGATCCGATTGGGACATTATCCATATAAGGTGGTATAGTATTTTTGTAAAATATGGTGGTAGCATTTTGAATTATCCATTTGGTGGTTGCTTCACAAAACCGTCCGTTTTTTATGCTCGGAAAATGGGAAATGGATTTTTGGTGCGATGAAAAGGGAAACTTCCTCCTGCAACATTGTTCGCTATCCCATGATACATGTGTATGCATAATATAGGCACGTTATCACAAACTATGCCTTGATTATAGCCATAACATTGCTCATTTGACCCGAAAGCCAAGAAACCTCGAATGAGATAGGTCATTTTGTGAAGGTTTTTTTGAGACATAATCAATATACCAAGTTTGATATTTTTCCTTCTAACTATGTCACATAATATAACACCACGCGAAGGTTTCGCATTGTTTCGATCGTTTTTGAATTTTTTATGCCCGTTTTAAACTATATATAATGTTTTATGTTTTACTTAATTTTTATTTACAAATGTGTAATATTTGAGTGTAGATAGATATGTCTTATTTTTCTGTAAATTTTGATATATTATTTGTATTTTTCTGAATTAGAATGATTTAGTTATGATTTTTCAAAGTTTAATGAGATAAAATAAAAAATAGCTACGCCGAGGGCAGCCGCCGGCGTAGCATAGGATATGCCGAGAGAAATTCTACGCCGACGGCTGCTTGGCAGGGCTGGCCTGGACGATGGCTACGTCGACGGTCCCAACGTTTGGCCGTTGATGTAGCGTCCCAATCCTGTAATGCCTAGTTAGAAAAAGGAGCTTTAATCCCATCCATCATGGTGAATAAGGAAACCACGTCAAAAAATCTTTGGTTAATTTTTTTCTTGGAGAATATCTAGACGCCCCACACCGTTGTATATATTGGCATGCAGTAGATATTATAAGGTTCCGTCGAAGTCGGAAGGATGGCAAGACGACGGTGGACTCACGGCGAGACTGCAGCGGATGTTGTGGCATACTCATGACGAGATGGCGGTGCCGACTCCGGCAAAGTCGATGGAACGATGATTGCGTGCGAGAGAGGGCGGTCGACTCGATCCAGGTTTATTCGCCGTGAAGGACTGTAGCTTGTATGTTTTTATAAGTGACTCTATCGATCGATCCCTTGTATAGATTGAGTAGGGAAAAGAGTTTTACTCGGCTCGGCTGCATGAAAAGAGTTCTAATCGGCTGCATGCCAGGTCTGTGCGGTGGCATGACGTCTGGGCTTGACTCGGACTATGGGACTTCTAACGAAGGTTTGGTTTTCTATTTGACTTACCCGCGGCGGTAGAGGTAACTTGTGATTTGATAGAAGAGCACTACAGGAATGGGAAGCTACGCCAACGGCCGGTCGCTACGCCGACGGCCAAACGTCGGGGCCGTCGGCGTAGCCATCGTCCAGGCCAGCCCCGCCAAGCAGCCGTCGGCATAAAATTGCCCTCGGCATATTCTATACTACGCCGACGGCTGCCCTCGGTGTAGCATACGCCGACGGCTGCCCTCGGCCTAGCTATTTTTTATTTTATCTCATTAAACTTTGAAAAATCATAACTAAATCATACTAATTCGAAAAAATACAAATAACATATCAAAATTTGCAGAAAAATAAGACCTATCTATCTACACTCAAATATTACACATTTATAAATAAAAATTAAGTAAAATATAAAACATTATATATAGTTTAAAACGAGTATAAAAAATTCAAAAATGATCGAAACAATGCGAAACCTTCGCGTGGTGTTATATTATGTGACATAGTTAGAAGGAAAGATATCAAACTTGGTATATTGATTATGTCTCAAAGAAACCTTCACAAAATGACCTATCTCATTCGAGGTTTCTTGGCTTTCGGGTCAAATGACCAATGTTATGGCTAGAATCAAGGCATAGTTTGGGATAATGTGCCCATATTGTGCATACACATGCATCATGGGATGGCGAACAATATTGTAGGAGGAAGTTTTCCTTTTCGTCGCAACAAAAAGCCATTTCCCATTTTCCGAGCATAAAAACGGACGGTTTTGTGAAGCAACCACCAAATGGCTAATTCAAAATACTACCACCACATTTCACAAAAATACTATACCACCTTATATGGACAATGTACCAACAGGGGGATCCGAAACCTTTCCGTCCACCTTTGGTGAAAAAGACAAATTCCTGCTGAATCGGTAGGAAGTGGGTCAGATATGAACTACAAGTACATGATCCGATGCTCATGTTTTTTTACAAAAATTATTTTTAGGTTCACAATATGCTATTTTATCAAAGATCCAATGCAAGTTTAGCGAGGCTCGGCCCCGAGCTAAGAATCTTTATGTCCGCCATTCGACAAAGTTTGACGATAGTTTAAAACGGGCATAAAAAATTCAAAAACGATCGAAACAAAGCGAAACCTTTGCGTGGTGTCATATTATGTGACATAGTTATAAGGAAAAATAGCAAACTTGATATATTGATTATGTCTCAAAAAACCTTCACAAAATGACCTATCTCATTCGAGATTTCTTGGCTTCGGGTCAAATGACCAATGCTATGGCTAGAATCAAGGCATAGTTTGTGATAATGTGCCCATATTATGCATACACATGCATCATGGGACGGCGAACAATGTTGCAGGAGGAAGTTTTCCTTTTCGTCGCACCAAAAAGCCATTTTCTATTTTCTGAGCATAAAAAACGAACGGTTTTGTGAAGCAACCACCAAATGACTAATTCAAAATACTACCACCACATTTTACAAAAATACTATACCACCTTATATGGACAATGTCCCAACAAGGGGATCCTAAACCTTTCCGTCCACCTTTGGTGAAAAAGACAATTTTCTGCCGAATCGGCAGGAAGTGGGTCGGATATGAACTACAGGTACATGATCCGATGCTCATGTTTTTTTACAAAAATCATTTTTAGGTTCACAATATGCTATTTTATAAAAGATCTAATGAAAGTTTAGCGAGGCTCTGCCCCGAGCTAAGAATCTTTATGTCCGCCGTTCGACAAAGTTTGACGATAGTTTAAAACGGGCATAAAAAATCCAAAAACGATCGAAACAATGCGAAACCTTCGCGTGGTGTCATATTATGTGACATAGTTATAAGAAAAATTAGCAAACTTGATATATTGATTGTCTCAAAAAACCTTCACAAAATGACCTATCTCGTTCGAGGTTTCTTGGCTTTCGGGTTAAATGACAAATGTTATGGCTAGAATCAAGGCATATTTTGTGATAGTGTGCCCATATTATGCATACACATGCATCATGGGATGGCGAACAATGTTGCAGGAGGAAGTTTTCCTTTTCGTCGCACCAAAAAGCCATTTTCTATTTTCCGAGCATAAAAAACAGACGGTTTTGTGAAGCAACCACCAAATGGCTAATTAAAAATACTACCACCATATATTACAAAAAAATACTATACCACCTTATATGGACAATGTTCCAACAGGGGGATCCGAAACCTTTCCGTCCACCTTTGGTGAAAAAGACAAATTCCTGCCGAATCGGTAGGAAGTGGGTCAGATATGAACTACAGGTACATGATCCGATGCTCATGTTTTTTTACAAAAATCATTTTTAGGTTCACAATATGCTATTTTATCAAAGATCTAATGAAAGTTTAGCGAGGCTCTGCCCCGAGCTAAGAATCTTTGTGTCCGCCGTTCGACAAAGTTTGACGATAGTTTAAAACGGGCATAAAAAATCCAAAAACGATCGAAACAATGCGAAACCTTCGCGTGGTGTCATGACATAGTTATAAGGAAAAATAGCAAACTTGATATATTGATTATGTCTCAAAAAAACCTTCACAAAATGACCTATCTCGTTCGAGGTTTCTTGGCTTTCGGGTTAAATGACCAATGTTATGGCTAGAATCAAGGCATAGTTTGTGATAATGTGCCCATATTATGCATACACATGCATCATCGGATGGCGAACAATGTTGCAGGAGGAAGTTTTCCTTTTCGTCGCACCAAAAAGCCATTTTCTATTTTTCGAGCATAAAAAATAGACGGTTTTGTGAAGCAACCACCAAATGGCTAATTCAAAATACTACCACCACATTTTACAAAAATACTATACCACCTTATATGAACAATGTCCCAACAGGGGGATCCGAAACCTTTCCGTCCATCTTTGGTGAAAAAGACAAATTCCTGCCGAATCGGTAGGAAGTGGGTCAGATATGAACTACAGGTACATGATCCGATGCTCATGTTTTTTTACAAAAATCATTTTTAGGTTCACAATATGCTATTTTATCAAAGATCCAATGCAAGTTTTCTTTTTCATCGCACCAAAAAGACATTTTTCATTATCCGAGCGCAAAAAGGGGATTTTCTAAAGCAACCACCAAATAGCTAATTCACAAACGGAGGTTTTGTGATTAGTTGATATGGATATCATATTTGGATTCCTCTCATTTTTCTGATCAATTTAAACATATTATTTGTTGAATTTCGATTTACAGATATTAATTATTCTATATTAAATAGAAAAATACAAAAAAATAAAATTATTATATTTTTATTTGAATTCAATAATATTTTTACTTGTTCATTAATATTTACTTAAATAATTGTTTGTAATTTCAAAAAATACAAACATGTGACATGATGATATAAGAGTTAATAGGATTGATATCATAGTATTGACACCAATGTATGAATTACTTTGCGGAAACGAATTCTGAAGGAACGAGGAAGTTAAGCGTGCTGAAGCTGGAGTAGTATTAGGATGGGTGACCTGCTGAGAAGTTTGACTATGACTGTAATTTAATCAAATAGTAAGTATAATTAGTGTTAAAAATGTTCAAAGTAGGAGATTAACAAGTGAAACAATTCAAAGAATAAAAAAATTGAGAAAAAAATAATAAAATTATTATTTTTTTAAAAAAAATTCAAAAAAAAATATTTTTGTAACCGGTCGACAGGCTATGCCGACGGCCGATACGCCGACGGCTTGAGTGTGCTCCGCCGACGGAGATCTTTGCCGAGGAGGCTACGCCGAGGGCATTTTGGCCTACGCCGACGGCATTTTGCCCTCGGCGTAGCACGCGCGTCCCGTAGTGGAGCAAACCTGTCTAAAAAAATGTTGAATACGAAGAAATACTTTGTTTTATTATTATTATTACTAGCAAAATGCCCACACATTTCGGAAAGAGAAAACAATATTCTTATATAACTTTCTGCGTCACGCATAGCCTTTTGATGACCTTTAAATCACCATTGTTGTTCCCTCGTGGTTGCTGGCAGGAGCAAAAGGATACAAAGTAATTTATTTATTCTCTATTTATAAAAAATGATTTAAAAAATTTAGTATCACTAAAGGAATAACCAAATAGGTCGACTGCCATTTTATACGCCGACGGCAAAATGTCGGGGCCGTCGGTGCAGCTCGATGGGCCGTTGGCCCAGTTTTGCCGTCAGCCTAGAATAATTAGGCCGACGGTCGCCGTCAGCGTAAACAAGACCGTCGGCGTAGCCTATTGTGCTAACGGCAGAGTAACGGCGTCCAGTCTACGCCGACGGCCAGACCTATGCCGACGACAAAGCCGTCAGCGTAGCTATTTTTCTTTTTTTTGCCACATTAATTTTAGAAAAATCATAACTAAATCATTTAAATTCACAAAAATACATATAATATTTCAAAATTTACAGAAAAATATGATCTATCTATATATACTCAAATATTATATTTTTTTATTTAAATAGTTTCGTATACCATATTTTTCATTTTCCGAGTGCAAAAAAACGGGTTGTTTTGTGAAACAACCACCAAAAAAAGTTTCAAAATGATAATACCATATTTTTCAAAAATACTAGACCATATTGAATGGACAATTTCCTAACCTAGGAATCTCAAACCTTTCCGTTCACCTCTCGTGAAAAAGACAAATTCCTGCCGAATCGGTAGGAAATGAGTTAGATTTGAACAACAGGTACATGATATGTTGCTCATGATTTTTTGCAAAAATCATTTTTAGGTTCACAATATGCTATTTCATTAGAGATCTAATGCAATTTTAGTGAGTCTCAGCCCCGAGCTAAGGATCTTCATGCCCCTCGATTTACAAAGTTTGACGATTGTTTGAAATGGGCATAAAAAATTCAAAAATGATCGAAACAATGCAAAACCTCCATGTTGTGTCATATTATATGACATAGTTGCATGGAAAATTACCATACTTGGTATATTCATTGAGTCTCAAAAAACCTTCACAAAATAACCTATCTCAATCGAGGTTTTCTAGATTTCTGGTCAAATGACCAATGTTATTGCTAGAATCGCGGTATAGTTTGCGATAATATTTCTATATTGTGCACGCATGTGTATCATGGGATGGTGAACAATGTTGCAGGAGGAAGTTTTCCTTTTTGTCGCACCAACAAGCCATTTTTCATTTTCCGAGTGCAAAAAATGGGGTGTTTTTGTGAAGAAACCACCAAATAAAAGTTTCAAAATGATAATATCACATTTTTTAAAAATACTAGACCATATTGAATGGACAATTTTCCAATCTGGGTATCTCAAACCTTTCCGTCCATCCCTCGTGAAAAAGACAAATTCCTGCCGAATCAGTAGGAAATGAGTTAGATTTGAACAACAGGTACATGATATGTTGCTCATGATTTTTTAAAAGAATCATTTTTAGGTTCACAATATGCTATTTCATCAGAGATCTAATGCAATTTTAGTGAGGCTCAGCCCCGAGCTAAGAATCTTTATGCCCCTCGATTTAGAAAGTTTGACGATAATTTGAAATGGGCATAAAAATTCAAAAACGATCGAAACAATGCAAAACCTTCGCATAGTGTCATATTATATGACATAGTTGCATGGAAAAATACCATACTTGGTATATTCACTGAGTCTCAAAAAAACTTCACAAAATGACCTATCTCAATCGAGGTTTTCTAGATTTCAGGTCAAATAACCAATGTTATTGCTAGAATCGCGGTATAGTTTGTGATAATATGTCTATATTGTGCATGCATGTGTATCATGGGATGGTGAACAATGTTGTAGGAGGAAGTTTTCCTTTTCATCGCACCAAAAAGCCATTTTCATTTTCCGAGTGCAAAAACAGGGTGTTTTTGTGAAGCAACCACCAAATGAAAGTTTCAAAATGATAATACCATATTTTTAAAAATACTAGACCATATTGAATGGACAATTTCCTAACTTGGGTATCTCAAACCTTTCCGTCCATCCCTCGTGAAAAAGACAAATTTGTGCTGAATCGAAAGGGAATGAGTTAGATTTGAACTACAGGTACATGATATGATGCTCATGATTTTTTGTAAAAATCATTTTTAGGTTCATAATATTCTATTTCATCAGAGATCTAATGCAAGTTTAGTGAGGCCCAGCCCCGAGCTAAGAATCTTCATGCCCCTCGATTTAGAAAGTTTGAAATGGGCATAAAAAATTCAAAAACGATCGAAATAATGCAAAACCTTCGCGTTGTGTCATATTATATGATATAGTTGCATGGAAAAATATCAGACTTGGTATATTCATTGAGTCTAAAAAAAACCTTCACAAAATGACCTATCTCAGTTGAGGTTTTCTTGATTTTAGGTCAAAATGACCAATGTTTTGCTAGAATCGCGATATAGTTTGCGATAATGTGTCCATATTATGTACAAATGTGTATCATGGGATGGTGAACAATGTTGCAAGAGGAAGCTTTCCTTTTTGTCGCACCAAAAAACTATTTTTCATTTTCCGAGTGCAAAAAACGGGGTGGTTTTGTGAAGCAACCACCAAATGAAAGTTTCAAAATGATAATACCACATTTTTAAAAATACTATACCATATTAAATGGACAATTTGCCAACCTGGATATCTCAAACCTTTCCGTCCATCCCTCGTAAAAAAGACAAATTCCTGCCGAATTGATAGGAAATGAGTTAGATTTGAACTACAGGTACATTATCTGATGCTCATGATTTTTTAAAAAAATCATTTTTAGACTCACAACATTATATTTCATTAGACATCCACTTCAAGTTTTCTTTTTCGTCGCTCGAATAAGCCATTTTCCTTTTTTCCAAGTGCAAAAAAGGGTGTTTCATGAATCCTAACATAGTTTTGGTTGTTCTAGTGTTAAAAAGATACAATACATAATTAAATATATGATAGGGATGTCATATTTGGATTCCTCTTATTTTTATGATTTATTTGGATATATTATTTGCCGAATTACGATTTACGGATTTGTAGTTGTGAATTATTCAATATTAAATGGAAAAAGGCAAAATAAATAAAATTTGTTTTATTTTAATTTGAATTCAAGATTATTATTACTTATTCATTGTTGTTTTCTTAAATAAATGTTTGAAAATTTAAAAATAAAGGCGCATGATACCATCCTCCAAGGATTAATAGGATTGATATGGTAATATTATCAGTAAGGTCTAGTTTCATGATTAGAAGCTTATATGGAAGGAACAGAGAAATTAAGCGTGCTGGGGCCGGAGTAGTGCTAGGATGAGTGACCGATGAAAAAGTTTGACCATTAGTATAATTTAACTGAAAATTAATTATACTTAGAGTTAAAAAATGTTTGTGAGATTAATGAGTCAAATAATTAAAAAATGCTTGTGAGATTAATAATTCAAAACAAAAACAAAAAAAATTGGAAAACAAAATTTAAAAAAATGAAAAAAGATAGGCCGACGGCATTGCCGTTGGCCTACCGTCGACTTAGCTCCAACCAAATCCTCTAGGCCAACGGCAATGCCGTCGGCGTAGCTGCCGCCAGGGCAAACGGCCGTCAACCGTATGATGTGGGTCCCACATCCTTTACGCCGACAGTATCCTCTACGCCGATGGACAAACGGGCTACACCGACGGTCATTACCGTTGGCGTAGCCTACCCCGATGGCAATCCGGGGCTACGCCGATGGGGTCTGGCCGTCGACGCCTGGTCTGTTTCCTGCAGTGTACTCTTGAAAAAACTAATTACCACTAAAAACAATTAGAGAGTGCAACTTTAAAAAATGCCATGCAAAGGTAGCACCTTACGTGATTGATGATTGAAAAAATTCTATATGAAGATACACAATCCTCTTTTTATTTGCTGAAATAAATAGTACATGCATGGAACTAAGCTAGCACCTTCACCTCACATGATCGATCCGTAAAGGAGTAGACCGATAATTGTGAAATTTGTGTTGCTTATAATAAAAAGACTGCAACCTGCAGATCGATTAGAGTTGAAAGCAGGGAGGGCAGTCCAATATGGCATCCGTATCGAACTCGATCATTCTCGTCGGGCTTGCATAGACACTGGCTGCTGCCACCAAAGGCGCACGGAGATAGATGACCAGCCAACACCACCGAACAAAAATCAATCATAAGAGTTGGACAATGGACATGCCTGGCTACCGCATCGAACTTGATCCGTCATCTAGACATGCTTTTTCGTTTTTGGGTTGTGATCTTTACTTGATTTGTTCAATAGCATGTATAATGCTAAACTGTCAATCTCAGATAAATTACAACTTTTCCATGGGAATTAACAGAGGCATGCTTATAATTTTTTTTTTTAAATTGCGATCTAGCTCACGCCGTCGCTCCTGCACCTGCACATGTCGGAGAGCATCCCCACGACAATGTTGTCATTGCCCACCCGCCTTCGTGCTCATCAGCACGACAAAGTTTGCCAGCTCGGTCTACTCCATGCCAATGTCTCTCATCCTTGACCTTGAGCCACCCTACTATCACCACATGTTGAAGGTGACCGCCATTAGGGTTCCGCTGCGCGCAGGCTATGATGCATATCGTTCTGCCTTGTCTTGATCGTAGCCTCTAGTGTAGCTTTCATGGATAGCACCAGAACGGAAGAAAAGACTCGCATCGGTGGCCATGAATTGAGCATATGAGATGGCGGGCGATGGCAGCGAAGAGAGAGGAGGCTTTAGGCTTGCATCCGCGTGGCTTGGGTTTAGGCATGGGTTCGTGCGGATTTTATGGAAACAATCCAGGGTAGGTGATGGATTACATGATGGATACAGTATGTATCCAAAGAGTTCAAGTCAGATGGAGGACATACGATGCATGCTAGATGTGCACGTTTAGCGCTTTGTATAGGACTCATCTAGCAACACCAAAAAAAACGTTCAAAAAACCCTACCGCTGATCCTTCCGAAACGCGCTGTTATTTCTCCAGAGTCTGGCGTCCGATGGTCACTTACGAAAAAAGAATAAAATAAATAGGTACTTGGCAATGCGGCAATATATAAATTGGTGAAAGGGCAAACCTGTCTAAAAATAATAATAGACCAGAAAAAACAGTTAGTCCGTGGTATATATGAAGCTCGTGTGTTCCTAAAACAAATGCTTCCACCACCATGATTAATGCTGCCGGCCCGTAAGAAGGTTGGCGCTAGCGATGGCCCATCGCGGCCCAAAAGAGCAGAATATGCATATGGAGTGGAGGGGTTATCTGCCCCAAAAAAGAATCTGATCTAGGGTCACGCTGGGCCACTGCCACGGCCACGGCCACGGCCACACCCGCCCGCTCCGACGCAGCGCCGCCGCTGTCGAAGGAGGAGAAGCCGAGAAGGAAGGAGCGTGGTAAGACCCCTCCTCTGGTTTTCCTTACACCGTCGGTCGGTTCAGCTGTCTGACCACCAGATCCGTTTGATTTTTCAGGGTGGGGTATATAAGTATATTTGTGGATTTCTAGCTCCACAAGGCCGTAAGAATTTATATGAGTACTTAAATCATGGTGGTGGCAGGACGGACTGCTGGTGCTTGCACGGTTCCATCTCGAAGATCGCCTCCGGGTTCCAGTCATTGTCCGAGTCGTGCTCAGCACTGACTCCTGCGCCTTCCCTTCCAATCAATAAAGACGATCGCTTGGGCTCTTGGCGTCCTGGCTTCCGAGCTTGTTAGTGTTATATCCTGGACATGGAGTCCAACAATGAGCGCCGCAGCCGCCCTGTACCTCTCGCTCTCTCTATCTCTCTTTTATGTTCAAATCAATCAACTGGTCCTCAGATTATGCAGTGTTCTTGTTGATGAGCTGTATTTATTCATGGATCACCTCGTCTTTTTACAGAAGGCGCACCAGGAAGACATGCTCAGCGCGCTGACCGATGACATTTTGCTCTCTATCCTGCGTGGAGTGGACCTCGCCACGGCGGCAAGGACCAGCGCTCTGTCGACACGATGGAGGGACTTGCCATGGTTGCTCCCCGAGCTCAACCTTCATGCTAGGGACTTCCTGCCTGCGCCGTGCACTGATTCCCCAGTCGCTGGTGCACAACCGGTCGATTTTTATTCTCGAATACCACTGCAACACATAGATCAAGCAATGGCGTCTCTGACAAGAGCTGCTGGGAGTTTCTTGCGCACCAGACGCAGCGGCAACGTCGTCACCAGACTGTCCCTTGAGATCCACCTGCTATCAAACTACTCGCGGGAAATTGGCCCGCTAGTCCGCGACGCCATTAACAGCGGCATGGTAAAGGACCTGTACCTCGCTATTGTGGACGACGAGAATCCTAACCACTGCAAAGATGGGGACATGGTACAGAAAGCTCAGAACGTAGGCGCGTTTTTCAGTGCCTATCCTAATATGCTTCTTTGCATCACAAGGCTACAGCTTTGTAACCTGCGCTTTGCCGAGGTGAACATAAATCACATCCTATTTGACTGCTGCAAGCAGCTGCAGCACCTTAGTCTGGACCATTGTGACGTTGGGGACTGTTCGGTGTGGCAGATAAATGCGCCAAATTCGACCCTAAGAGTTCTCGAAATCTACTATTCCTACTTGAAGAGGCTTGAGGTGCTCTGCCTTCCTAAACTAGAGCGGCTCCATTGGGAGGTCTGGATGCATTACGAGGCCCCTCTGCGTTTTGGTTCAGTTCCATCTCTGAAGGACTTATTCCTGCTATGTGGTGCACCTCTGGCTCACCCAGGTTTTTCGTTTAGCCAGCTTCTAACTGGTGCCATGGGTATTCATGCTCTGACCTTAAACTTCCAAGGAGAAAAGGTAATTTCACATTCCAGTACATGTTGTGGGATGTTGCTTTTTTTTCATTAGTAGGGATCGTTAAGTTGCACAAGATGGATCGAGGTGGCAGTGCTAATTTTGCTGCCACATGCTTGATCAAGATATCTGCTTTTATTTACAATTGTCACATAGCGTTTCACTAACTACTCCCTCCGTTTCAAAATATAAGATGTTTTAGGTTTGTGAAGAAAATGTATCTAGACTTCTTTTAGTTTGTAGATTCACTCCAAATCTGAGTGAATCTACATACTAAAAGAAGTCTAGATACATTTGCTTCACAAAGCTAAAACATCTTATATTTTGAACGGAGCGAGTAGATGATTCCCCGTAAGTCGGGGGTATAGAATTTTCTTTCTATAGGCAATGCAAACAAAATGTTTGGCCAGTAGATCAGGTTAACAAAATAATCAAAATGCTTAGTATGCATAGCAATGGAACATTAGTCACAAAAAAAATTGAACAAATCTTACTTTCTTGATATTGGCAACCTAGACTAGTAAGCATTTTTCCTAAAATTCCTTTAGGCTTAACCATGCCACGCTTAATACTTCAGAGGAATAAAAATGACCAATAGTTATCAGAACATACAAACTCCACAAATTCATTGAGTTTACAGATAAAACCTTTTGAAATCTTATAATCAAGTAAATAAGTTTGGACGTACATACGTACGATCTCAATTAGACCAAACAAAAAAAGCAAACTAATCAAGTTGATGCTTGCAGATTGAAAGTAATAACTAATGTGCCGAACAACATACAGTAGTACGTATATCATAACTGTTAATGCACAATCTAAAAATCTTCTTAGATGGCTAATACCCTTCAAAAGAAAATGTCGAACATGTATAGCAAAGATAATTTATTAGAGCTACTAAATAGCCAAATAAGCTGACAGCAGTAAAAATATGTAAACAGTGGGAAAAAACATGACATGACATGATTGTAATCAGGAAAAGAGAGAGGGATTTTGAATAGAAAATCTGTAAAAGATTCTGGAACTGAAATTTGACTGTACACACTACATGCTAACATTCATATACTTGGCCTGCTGCTCATGGTGAGTTTAAGCTGAGAGCAAAAGTTTACCACACTTCAGATAGTAATACCACAGTGGTCTAGAAGTGGAACTTCAAAAGAACAAATCCCAAGCTGACTTCAGGAGCACCATCTGGAGGCAATACGAAACGCTGAAGGTCCAAGCTGACTGGACTGGAGTAACAGCTGACTTCAGAAGCACCATCCGGAGGCAATACGAAACGCTGAGGGTCATAATCCACGGCTTGGTAGTTAACTGCACATTTGCTAGAAGGCTCTAACCTTAGCTTGATGTCACAAAATTTCCAAGCTACTCATTCAATTATATCATAAAATATGAGACCAGAATCACATAGCTTAAACAACTTGTATTCTGAATCACTGTTCGCCTCTCATAATTCCTATTCTCCTTCCTCTGCAAAGCCCAGGCCCCTAAAACAACTAGCAGAATAGTACTGAAAGGATGAGCAGCGACCAACAGAGGGCACAAAACTGGGGAGCCAAAAACCTGAGAAGAGACTCAATTTGAGAAGGATTGTAAGCCCCTCTCCCTAATAACACAGTTCGTGGAAGCTAAGACCGCATCATCCAGAGGGGTGGAGATGATGCTAGAGGAAGAGGTACCGCCAGCGACATGTATATTCTGAAGATGGATGGTGCCCATGGGTGGTTGCCTGGACAAGCCTTAGAGTTAATAAACCCACCAGGAAGAGGAATGGTTCGAATTAAATACGCACGGACAGGACCTGCGCCAGAAGGAGCCAGAACGACATAGTAACTTGGATAATGTGGACATGCTGCATGGCGGCCTAGAAACTTAGTTTTTTAGGATGAACTGTTTAGTCATATAGGATTTGCACACGAATAACCTTGTGCACATTGATTTACCTCTGTCATGTACAAATCAATACATTTTTATTTTATTTATTTATGTGTTCACCAGCTTTGGATTCAGCCTGAAAGACCACAACTCCTCCGTACTGCATTCAACAAGCTAAGGAAGCTGTCTATTCATGGCGTGTATGTTGAATTTGACCTGTTATGGACAATTAATCTCCTTGAAGCGGCACCAACTGTCGAGATATTTGATATTGAGGTACTCTTAGTCATTCCTTCACCAATTGTTAGTTTAACAGATATAAGCATTTCTGGTTGTTGACATCATCGGATGATAGAATTTAGAATAGGATATGTTGGAATTCCACTATACTCAATATAATTAGGTCTTGGTTTTTGAATGCAGATATTTGAACATCCATGTCAGAAACCATATTGGGGTTGTGTTGGCCTTCAAAGAGTGCAACCTTCATGGAAGTTGCCTGC
This sequence comes from Avena sativa, assembly GCA_916181665.1. Taxonomy (NCBI): domain Eukaryota; kingdom Viridiplantae; phylum Streptophyta; class Magnoliopsida; order Poales; family Poaceae; genus Avena; species Avena sativa. Next base: position 383,853,201 of record OV702280.1, on the reverse strand, counting down.
GTTCACAGGCTGTAATAAGTGGCAATTGAGAGAGCTCCACTTTGTTAACTTTAGCCCCCTCGTGAGGCATCATATGTTATTTGTACGTGCCATGATGGACCGAGCGCCAAACTTGAAGACGGTTCTTTTGAAAAGAGACGAAGAGCCATGCAAGGCATGTGAGGCAATGGCCGCACTTCCTCCTCCAATAGGAGGCATATTTCCAAGGGGCAAAGAACAGCAAGAAGAAATAGCTAAGCAACTTAGGGGCAACAGGGTCTTGTCCTCGGCACAGATAATTTTCAGCAGTAGTGTTTCAACAGTAATATTCTGAATTTGAGAATTTGGCTGCAAACAAGTGAACTAGTACGAAAACAAACATATGTATCGTTATCTTTAACAATTTGTGTTCTGTTTGTGTTAATTTATGTGCAAAATTGTGCACGCAATGATATCATTGTGCCTGCTATTTATTTACTTTATTGTCATCCTTGTTCCTTGCATGTTTATTGAAGGAAATCCCAAAAGAATCTGTTTCCAGTTTCTGTTGCAGAGTGAGATTTCTGGAGTTGGGATAATAGTTTCTTCACTTGTGTGAAACTGTTAGGAAATAATTAATCGATATTCTTTTCTGTTTTTTGCGTTGATATTTCATCAACATCAATTTTGCTATGAAAAAGATACTACGGTGTAAACTGTACATTGGCACTGAAATCCTTACTCCACATTAGTAATCGGGTGATTACACGCATGGTTTCGACATGTGGCATAGATTCAAACGAAGAAACCTAGTCACAACGCAGAAATAAAGTGTTTGATTCGAAAAAGGGCCACCCAGAAACTGCTAGACTGACGAGATAGATCAGAAACTGCTAGACTGACGACAGTTCACAAGTCATAGTTGGAATCTAATGTGGAGCGCGATGGTCATGGTTGCTGGTGCGGATCGGGGCTCGTCCCCTTGGGTATGTTTGGATTGTGGCGAAAGTGTATCCTATCAATATTTTGGTCATAATCAAAAGGTTGGCTCTTGTTTGGATTCTTGCCAATTTTTTGGCATGCCAATGCTCCACTATCAACTCTAGTTCACTTTTTTAGCCAATGATGACCAACTTGTGGACAAGCAAAGGCTCAACCAAAATTTTGGCTAGCCAAAAATTTGATAGGGCAATCATGGCCAAAAACCAAACACACCCCTTCTTCTCGCGGTCGGAGGCGTCGGCGTTGGGGCTCGTCTCCTTCTTCTCGCGGTCACGCGGATGCACGCGGAGGTGATCGATGAGCATGTCAGCGGCAATGCTGTAGATCTCCTTGGCGGGGGTTGCGAGAGGTACCTGGACGACGGCGAGCTTGTCGGAGGAGAAGGCGGGGAGGATCTCGTAGAGCGCGGACTTGGGGTCGATGTTGAGCAGAGTCACCGCGCGGGTCTGATTCTCGCCGGAGTTGGTGTGGAGCGACTGCGAGTCCTCGCGCGGCGCCGTGGAGCGGGAGGCGTCGGCGTTTGGGCTCGTCTCCTTCTTCTCGCGGTCGCGCGGATGCACGCGGAGGTGATCGATGAGCATGTCAGCGGCAATGCTGTAGATCTCCTTGGCGGGGGTTGCGAGAGGTACGTGGACGACGGCGAGCTTGTCGGAGGAGAAGGCGGGGAGGATCTCGTAGAGCGCGGACTTGGGGTCGATGTCCAAGAGGGTCACCGCGCGCGTCTGCTTCTCGTCGGTGTGGGCCGCGGCGGCGGCGGCGGCGGCGGCGGCTTGGATGCGGGAGTCGTCGGCGAGGTCGGGGTGGCCGCCCTCCCGCTGCCGACCCTGCGTTGGCGGGATTCGCCCACTCATCTCTCTCTGTCTCTCTGGAGCTTTGGGGGATTTGGGATGAGCAGGCAGCGAGCACCGGGGGTTTGGTATTTATAGAAGTGAGACTCCGGTCCGGCCGGATGGTGCGGCGGTTTCAAATTTCAGAGAAAGGTGTCGTGCAAGATTGGCCAATGTGTTGAACAGGTGAAGACTATATTACCTAGAATAATAATAAGAAGAAATAAATTGACTTCAGTTTGGGTATCACGCCTTGCTAGCTGCATCCAGGTGAGACTGGGAAATTCCGTGGTCCACTAATTAGTTGTTGTCTGCATAGAATGTTTGTTCTGTAAGCAGTTGAATCGCGCTGACATAATAACTACTTCCTCCGTCTAAAAATAATATTTGATTTTGTTTAGATTCATATGTATCTAGACGCATTTTAGTATAGATAAATTCAAATCTAGATAAGCTTAAGTCGATTATATCTAGATGAAGGGAGTACTTTTTTTAGGTTCACATATCAACTAGCTAACCTCTCTAAAATTGGAGTGATAGTAGCTTGAGGAGAAGTTTAGATGATAACAACAACTCACATGGCTTCTTGGCAATTTGGAATTTCCTAGATTTTTCTTTTTTATTAGTAATTCGAAATCCATGGAGGGAGGAGTTTGAGTGGCGTAAGGCAGCGACGGACTGCCACAATGCTCAGGAGCATATCACGCAAGCGGTCAAGCCTTCGGGCCGACTGCCACAATGCTCGGGAGCATATCACGCAAGCGGTCAAGCCTTCGGGCCGACTGCCACAATGCTCGGGAGCATATCACGCAAGCGGTCAAGCCTTCGGGCCGACTGCCACAATGCTCGGGAGCATATCACGCAAGCGGTCAAGCCTTCGGGCCGAGCTCGTGACGACGGTCATGGTTGCAACTCGGCTAGGGCCAGGCTAAAGGCGACGCCACACCAACGGGATAGGTGGCTATGGGTTGGGCGTGGGGCGTAAATTCCCTTATTTTGGCGTTTCTCGGTGTACTAACATTTTTATCACCATACTAGATATCCACAGTAAGGGAGGATATATCTTAGTATATAAGAAGTTTAGTAAAAGCGTTTTCAACATCAAGACAGTTTTTGTTAGAGTAAAATAACAGTATAGCTAGACCCTAGTTCTCAAATAACAGTACTCCCTCCATTTCGGTTTAAAAGACATACTATATAGCAAATCTCTAAGATGTAGGCATCTTCTGACTGGGGCTACTTTTGCTCGAGATCTTGATGACGACCATGGTTGGAGCTCGGTGAGGGCCATAAGGACCTCTGCCATGGGCGGGCAAATGGGGTGGCGCTGCTTGGAGGAGGCTAAAGGCGACGTCACACCGGCGGGATAGGTGGCCAGGAGTTGGGCATGGGACGAAAATTCCCTTATTTAAGTGTTTTTCTATGTACTAACATTTTTTTTCATCATACTATACATCCACGCGGTAAGAGAAGATTTACATATATTAGTATATAATAAAAAAGCTTAGTCCAGAAAGCGCTTTCAACATTATAACAGTTTTTCTTAAAGAAAAATAACAATAAGGCTAGACCCTGATTCTCAAATAACGGTATTTCTTTTACAATATGTCCTCTTTTTCAGTGAAATGTCTGCTTAACGTGCACGGTATTTAGCATGCGCAGTTTTCACACGTTTCAATTTACAAAACACAATAAAACTTGATGATATGTCATCGCACGAATCTCAAAACAAGGCATGTGCTCTCCTCTTTTTCAGTGTTGCTAGGTTTGCCAATTAGATGTCGGACTGACCTGTCTAAGTCATATTTTAAGATGACATCCATCCATCAAGTCTGGGATTCTCTACCGTCGAGACATCCTGATCTAACCAACTGGGATTCTCCACATGATGTAGGAAGTGCAAATTAAACTAATCACCCTCGCTACTACGGGTTCGGCTCTCCTGCAGGGAGCCCTGCACGCACTATCCTGCAGGGCCAATCCTTGTTTGACACATGTCCTGGTTGGCCCCATCTCTCAAATAATCCGTTTTATTTTTATTTTTCTGAAATAGAGCCTTATCCCCTCACTTGGACGGACAGTTCGGCACAGCAGCAGCCATTGCTACGCAGTTGACCTATGCGAGATGATTTCACCAAGCTGGGCTCCGTGAGAGAATCATCTGCAGGCGGCAAGCTTGAACTGAGAAAGCGACGGCGGCCCTGTCCGACTGAGCTCGCCGCTCGGATTGAGCTCGCGACGGCGGCCGCTCCGATTGAGCTCGCCGCACGGATTGAGCTCGCGACGGCGGCTGCTCCGATTGAGCTTGCCGCACGGATTGAGCTCGCGACGGCGGCTGCTTCGATTGAGCTCTCGAAGGCGCTGCCTCTTTGTTTGAGCTCGCTATCGCTGCAAGGTCATTCTGCTATTGGGATCGTCGGAGGCCATGGCGTGCTCTCGCCGCCTGTATGCTGAGTGGGGTGTCAGTTCTGGTGCAGGTGCATAAGAAGAGGGCGTCGGTTCTGGACTGGAGGGGCGTACTAGGAGAAGGGGAGGGGCAATAGCCGCCTGGCTGGCCTGCCCGCCCTTAAAATAAAAGTTGGGGATGGGAGCTCTCGATGCAAACTTCAGCGGCAGAGGTGAGTGAATGGTACATAATACTTCCCTTGATGCATATGGATATGTTTATTATAGTACATACATCATATGTTATGGAGAATTGCAATGGGAATCGCAAATTGGTGGAAGCTCCTTATAGGAAATTTAGTGTCCAACACCACAATTTAACTTCAACTAAACTGTATGAAAATAACTAGTGCGCAACCAGTAGCCTTATACATGTAACGGTAATATACTTCATTCTATTTTTGTAGAGCAATCAATCCTGACAGGCCATCCTAACAAGCAAAGTTCATGTAGAGCCATTCAAAAATGTTTATCTTCTTGATGACTTGGTTGGCTACCAAAGACCTGCGCAAAAAAAGAAATGATTTGATATAGTGGCCATCCCATATAAACTTGAGTTTGTTTCATTGGAAAATAAATTTGGGAGTATGACTTGCGAGTGAAACAATACATTAGTTGGCGGCTGATCATTTTGATATGGTGGCCATCCCAAGTTTTGTGACAAGACAGAACTAGAACTCTACATAGAGTGTAAATCCAAAAGTTAGTGCAGGTTAATGATATGTGCATGTCCATATCAGTTTTTAACGATTAATTAAATGAATTTAACTGACTTGGTTGAGTGTTATAAAAGAAATATGGTTGTTGTGGCTGCAAGCCAAGTAACCGTCGAAGACTAGAATTTTTATGTGGTAGTGGAGGCATCGCATGCTGCAGTACTTGCAAATTGTAGTTTCCAACCTGTGGCAGAGCCTGCGGTAGTGTAGGCATAGTGCGTGGCAATCCTTGCAAATTGTAGTTCTCAACCTGTGTTATTGGACGCACAGCTTGTGGTAGTGGAGGCATAGCGCGCGACAATCCTTGCAAATTGTAGTTCTCAACATGTGGTATTTGAGGCCTAACATGCTGGAATACTTGGAAATTGTAGTTCTCATTTGACATTGTGAAATTAGGATTCCCTTCTGAAGATATAGTTACACAATCACCCCCATTCTCGTACATTGTTGCTTGCCCTATTTGGAAAAAAAACGTTAAGGTAATTTAATTTATATACCTATAACTGTTGCTTTGCTGTAAAATACCTTTCTTTGGTTTATTCTTGCTGTTTTGTTCAAGTTCAGATTTTTTCCTCTTGCTGCTACTTCCTGACTCTCTTCTCTTTATTCCCTTGATTTGGACTTCACTTTCTTTTGTGGATTCAACTGGTTGCTTCTCTGCTTGATTACAATTAGGTAATATATCTTTTGACTGATTTCCGTGCATGATCATGTCCACCTTTTCCATTAGCTCTATTGAAGCACTTTGTAGCAGTGCATATGCCTCTTCACTTTTTGCTGCTTTGCTCAAGATGTTATTGTAAGAACGACATAATGATCCGTACCGTCTAGCTAGCACAACTCTAGTTTCTTCATCATTAGCATATTTTTGAATTGCCTGTGAGGGTCCTCTTTTTGCATGTCTTGTCCATCTTTTCAAGATATACTTCGGTGCCAACTCCTTGACATTGTTGTGATTCAACACCTTCAATGCATGACAACACAGTACTCCCACAAATTCAAACTTCTTGCATGAACATGAAACCTTTGATCCATTGGGATCAAATTTCACGGTAAACCTATGGCTTTCGGGGTGATCTGAATTACTAACCTTGAATTCTAAAGTAGATTCAGTATGACCACTGTTGTACAAACTACATCCCATCACCATGTCGTATTCTCCTCTAAATATCTCAAACATAGCAGGTGTATATTCTTTTGAAGTTTGTATCAGCATCCGCACATGTGGCACTTTGGGAGATGTTTGACTTGCATAGAAATCACCTTCCACTTCAGCATGCCTTCTGTCATCCACTGCCCTCTCATAGTGCTTGAAGAAGTCTAGTATATCAAGGTGAACATGCAAGTATCGCTTCAACATTGCATTGAGACTCTCGCTTCTTTGTGTAGATATCATATCTGCACAGAAGGTTTGCCGACCATAAACTAAAGCCCACTTCTCTTTGCTCTGGAATAATGTATGTAGCCACTCATTATCTTCCAAATTATATGCCTTTAACATATTATTCCAAGTTGCTATAAATTCATCAACTTCTTAAAAATAAAAAACACACTTGCCAAAATCTTTCTTAAAAGTCTTGGAACCTTGGAAAACATGGCTCAAATGTTTTACGGCATTCTGATACATGTGCCACACGCATAGACGATGTATTGTGGTAGAGAAAACAATGTCAATGGCACCGATAATGGCTGCACACTGATCGGTCAATATTGTCTTTGGTTCTTTTCCTGACATGGCTTTTTTGAATGTTTCAAACAACCATTCAAATGTTGCTTTTGTTTCATCATATAATAATGCTGCTCCAAAAACCATTGTTTGCTTATGATGGTTGACACCAACAAAAACCGCAAATGGTCTGCCATAACTATTTGTCTTGTAGGTCGTGTCAAAACATATCACATCACCAAAGTAGTCATAATCTAACACTGACCTTGCATCTGTCCAGAATATATTTGTCATCATCTCATCTTCATCTACCTGTATTGCATAAAAGAAAGAAGGATTTTCCATCTGCTTGTCCTGTAGGTATTGAAGAATGGCTCCTGTATCTCTTTCTTGGATTGATTGCATACGCTTTGATCGAAGATAATTTTTATAATCTTTTCGAGTGAAGCTAAGACTTTGTCGACCCCCTGCTTGTCTACTCATTGCTTCATGACCTGATTTAGGTCGAATACCCGAGTCATTCAATATGTCAATTTGGGCCTTCTGAGCTTCTGTAATTCTTCTCTGGGATCGCAACAGATGGGCTTTGCTTGGAGTAACAAGTTCATGATTATGAGCATCCCCAAAGCTGCTTACAACATATTTTCCAATTGCATTTATTTTGATAGTCATCTCGGCGTACAACCAACTCTTGTATCTGCCCTCTTCCGTTGGCATGGTTCGGAAGTACTGCTCTTGTCTTTGTAACCTGCCTTTGAGCATACAAATTTCTTTGTCCGAATTACATTAGTTGAAGATTTATCATGCCAAAATTTCCTGACACTAAAACCTACATGTCCTGCATATGTATTGTAGAACTCATATGCTATATGCTCATTCTCAAATTCCATCCCTATCTCTGGTTTTAACTTTTTGATGTAATATTCATCTCTACTATCACCTGTCCCTCCCACGTTAGTGGTCTCATGATCTACACAAAAGAAAGATAGCATACACTAATTAATTCTGCTGTTAGGACTAATAGCTAAAAATATTATGTTCATCGTAAGTTAAACACTTCTTCTTTTCTTCTTTAATTTTGTCTAGTTCGTATGATAGACTAATGTGACAAATTGTGAATAAATTGCAGATTCACTGTACGAACATACCTGTTGAAGAGGAAGCACGAGGAGCTTCATCCATGGAGAAGGAGTTCTCATCCACGGGAAGGAATTTTCTAGCGACTAGTTCCGATCTGTAGGGCTGCAACTTCCAACGAGATTGGTAATAGGAGAAAGGAAACACGCGGGAAGAGAGGATAGAATCTGTTAGCTGATTTTATGGAGATTAACTGCAATTGTAGAGATACTGCGTTATTTGAAAGGTGGGGCCAACCAGAACATGTGTCAAACAAGGATTGGCCCTGCAGGATAGTGCGTGCAGGGCTCCCTGCAGGAGAGCCGAACCCCGCTACTACTGCTGAGAAAACACAAACGTCGGCTAATCCGGATTCCGGACGCCGTCCTCTTCCGGCATTCTTGCTGGATTACAACGAAATGTACGTGAGGTGGTGGGCCCAGCACGCTTGATCGTCATCATTTCTTTATGGAAAATAATAGCGTTCCGCCGGGGGATCGAGCTGATTTCATCCTCCTGCACGAGAGCGCGCCACGCGTCCTGCGTCGGTACGAAAGAAACGTACGGGGCTCCGTCTTCTCTGGTTGTTCTTATCCCCTTCTCTCTGTTTATTCTCTCCCTCATCGCATCTCTCCCTCCCTTGCAGCCTCTCCTCTCGCCATCGATGCACCACGCCATGTAGGCCTCTGCCTCACCCCAATCTACTCTCCTCGTTCCCACCGCTCTGTTTCCTCTGCTCCGACGGCCGACGCCGCCGGCGAGCTCCGCCTGGCTCGTGGACGAGCTCAACCCTCTGCTCACCTGCAGCAACCTCTGGTTTCTGCGCCTCTGGCCCGCTAGCGCTCGTCCGCCATGCTCCAGTTCTACTACAGCCGTGTGCACCCATCGTGGCCGTGGGTGAAGATGACTCAAGGGCTCGATGCCACGATCCATCGAAGCGGAGCTGCGAAGGGAGGACAGTGGTGCTCCCTGCGGCGCCTCCATGTGGCCGCGAGGATAAGCGTCTGTTGCTGCTGCTGCGAGGGAAGGGTGGTGGTGCTGCTGCGAGGATAAGGGCGATGTCCCATTTGCTATATTAGAAAAAATATTTTGTGATTTTGCTATAATAGCGTTGAGTTTTTGCTACACGATCTTCGGCGAGGTCGTCTCCGGCGAGGTCTAAGTCTCCGGCGAGGTCGAATCTGCTACATTAACACAACTTTTTTGCTACCACCGTTTTGCGTTTTTGCTACAATAGCATAACGTTTTTGATACACGGTTTTCGGTGAGGTCTACCGGCGAAAGCCTCCGGCGAGGTCGAATATGCTACGTTAGCCCAACTTTTTTGCTACACGGTCTCCGGCGAGGATTCCGGCGAAATCTTCGACGAGGTTCAATCTGTTTTTCTATTTCTGAGCCGAACCGTTTTCTGCTGCAGTGTAGCAAAAGCGGGACACTATGTAGCAAAAGCAGGTCCGAGTGTACCAAAAACGGGTTTAGATAGACACGTGTCAGCACGAGGACCCGGGGGATCGGAGGCAATATCCGGGGGACGCGTAGTGCTCCGCTTTCTTTATGCCTCTGCTGCGCACCTCAACACTGGGTCCCACTCATGCCGTCCTTTTTTGCTCCGATTCTGTGCATTGTCGCGACACGCAGACGCAATGCATTGTCGGTTGGCTTGTACAGTTGTCCTTCCATTTTAAAATATAAGATGTTTTATGTTTTTTAAAAATTATCAAGATTTGTTTTAGTGTGTAGATTTATTTTAAATCTAAATAAACCTACATATTAAAAAAAATCTAGATACATTTGCTTTCTAAAACTAAAACATCTTATACTTCCTCCATCTCGGTCTATAAGACTTGCATGTATTCCTAGATTGATAAATTAACCAACTTAGCATGATTAAGCCGCTAAAATAAAAACATCTTATACTTACTTCGTCTCGGTCTATAATACTTACACATATTTCTAGATTGATAAATTAACCAACTTAGCATGATGTATATATAATAAAAACTATATTATTAAAAACTTTAAGAGGTCGTTTGGCATCCAGATATTCATTTTATTTAGTAGAAATGAAATGAATACATGGATTTATTTTATTTATATTATGATTCCAAAAACACCCATATGTTTGGCTACCACCGTAATTTGAAAATAACAGGTCTGAAATAGAAATTGAGTTTACACATAGGGATATTTGGATGAATTTGCCAATAAAATGACGGCCCAATTCCGTGCCAACCAAACAGCACAGGGATGGAATTGCAAAATGAATTTCAGGATTCTAGACCCAAATAATGGATACTAGACGACCTCTAAATGATATATTTTCTAATATATAATTTTTATATAATATAGCTCATGCGGATGATTAGGTATACGCGCAAATTTTATACAGAGGGAGTAGTAATGAGTAGTCGTACTACTATACTAATATACTAGTACTCCTCCATCCTAAGAGCATCTTCACTCGTTGGTTGTTTTCAAGCCGAAATCCGGACATATTTTGGACCGAACGGAGCTAGTTTTTAGCCTAGGAACGCTGAGTTTTCCACTCGTGTTCTAGTCCGAGTTCTCACGTTTGACTAATATTTAACAAAATTCGGCAAATTATAGCGAATATAGACGGCTTTCATTAATAAAGGTGGAATATAAATATTACATCAAATTCGGACGAACACCCGAATTTTAACCGTCGATGCCATCGATGCCGATGCCGGATGCCGCTTCTATATGCCGAAGTTGCTATAGAAGCAGGTGTAGCCGGGGTCGGCCTTGCCATCATCGTCACTCAGGAGCTGCCCTGGCCGGGGTGGCCGTACCTCCACGGCTGGTTGGAGGGGCGGCTTTCTCATCATCGTCGTCAAGGACGACGAGCGGCGCCCTAGTAGGCACGATCACGACAAACACTGGCCTAGCGCTCGGCCTTCTCCTGCAGCCGTGAGAATAACAAGCCATGTCTATTTGATCTTAGTCCAAACACCAGCGCCCATAAGAAATTTTCTTGTTCGCGTGAGAATAACAAGCCATGGTTATATCTACCTTCAGACCACGTTTGTGCTTCCTCTAATAGTTTGGTCTTTCTACGCTGAATTCTTTGTCCATTGATCAACTTAATAATGCCATTCAGAAGGTCCCCTTTAGGCTCGAGGAGCTTGGGGAGGCTTTGTGGACGATGAGGCTAGACAGTAGTCCTGGGCCCAATGGCTTTGGTCCTGTCTTCTTTCGCAGTTTTTGGTCCACGATTTCCCCGACCTCATGGTTTTCCTTAAGGAATTCTATCATTGCCGTGCGGAACTTGACGGCCTGAACCGTGCATACATTGCCCTGCTTTCCAAGTCTGAAGATGTCGTCACTGCGAATGGCTTTCGGCCCATCTCCCTCCAGAACTGTGTGGTCAAGATGCTCACAAAAATCCTGACTTCGCATCTTCGGCGGTTCATTGAGGAGTTGATGGCGTCTGAGCAGACGGGCTTCATCCGGGGACGCTGTATCACCGTCGGGTTCCTCTATGCCGCCGACCAGATCCAGTATTGTCGCCTTCGGGGGGTCCCTACGGTTGCCCTTAAACTTGACTTCAGGAAGGCCTTTGACTCAGTAAATTGGGATTCCCTCGATGCGATCCTCCGAGCACGTGGATTTGGTGACCGATGGCGTACCTGGATCCGCATCCTCCTGGAAACCGGCAAAGCTGTTGTGCTTCTCAATGGGGTTCAAGGACGTTGGATCAACTGCAGGAACGGGCTACGCCAGGGGGACCCCCTCTCGCCATATTAATTCCTGATAGTTGCCGACATCCTGCGACAGATGATCCTGAAGGACACTGACGGACATCGGCTCCTCCACCCCCTGGTGGACGATCTCCCATGCCCCGTGGTGCAGTATGCTGATGACACGCTGCTCTTGGTGCACACTGATCCCGGTCAGCTCTGCCGCTTGCGGGACATACTTTGGGAGTTCTCAGCCGCGACAGGTCTGGCCATCAACTATCATAAGAGCGCCTTCGTGCCCATCGACGTGTCTGTTGCGGATGCCGCGCGTCTGTCTGCTATCTTGGGATGCTCCGTCTCCTCGTTCCCGCAGACATACGTGGGGCTCCGGCTATTAGATCGCAAGTTGCCTGCCTCTGCCCTGGACTACCTTACCGGGAAAATTGAGCGATGCATCTCTTCCTGGCAGATCCGCCCCACCTCCCTTGGTGCTAGGCTGACGCTCTCTACATCCGTTCTGTCGGCTCTCCCCGCTTATGCGATGTCAGTGGATCAACTCTCTAAGGGGACAATCGCAAAGATGGATCGCCCCTGGCACGGCATGCTGTGGAGTGCCATGACGTCCTGCTCGGGGGGCTCATGCCAGGTGTCATGGGAGGTGGTATGTCGGCTCCGCTCGGAGGGTAGGCTAGGTATTGTCGACCTCGCTCTTCATAACACGTGCCTCCTGCTTAAGAAACTTCATGTCGTCCTCTCCGGGCAGCACACCCCGTGGGCTGACTGGGTCCGCGCAAACTACATGCGTGCACGCCTTGCCCTCCGGCCCCCGCTTGGTAGGTTTTCTAGTCGCTTTTACCCCTATATCGGGCGATCACTTCTGTGTGTGGGGGGCACGGCCGTTCCGTGGATCTCTGGGGAGACAACTGGACCTCGCTTGGTGCACTCTCGACCGCCCTGCCTGCGGCATACTCCCATATGATCCGCGTTCCTGGCTCTGTTTCCGACGCACTTGCGGACTGGGCCCTTGTGCTCCGTACGCACGACAGGGTGACCGACCGTGCTGGGGTGGAGCTTCGTGTGCTTCATGGCGCTCTGGATCGCCTCCTCGAGCGCTCCTCCACTGCGGATGACGAGCGGTCTCTGGCGTGGGGTGATGCCCATCAGTTCGGTGTCGAGGTCGTGTACAAGATGTTGAAGAGCTCTGGTTGTGGCCCTCCCCTTCACGACCTGAATTGGGCTGGGTACGTGCCACTCAAGGTCAAGGTGTTCGTCTAGATCCTTCGCCACAGAGATACTTGCACGCGTGCCTTCCTGCGACACATCGGGTGCTTGGACACTGACGTGTGTCCCTACTGCCCGCGCCAACCAGAGACTCTCGACCACCTATTCTTCACCTGCTCCCGTCTGCGGTTGTTCTGGCGGCGTGCTCTTGGGCCTTGTCGATGCGCCCTCCCCACCTCTGCCGAAGCTGCCTGGGTCTCTCTCCAAGTAAGCAACCCATCCTGGGGTGTGCTGTTGTGGAGCACCTTCGCCTCGTGCCTCCTCTGGGTGATTTGGAAAACCAGGAACCGGATGGTCTTCGATGCCGTTCGTCTCCCTCTTCCGACGATCCTCGAGCAAGTCGTTGAACATATGCGGATATGGCGGGCTCGGGTTCCTTCGTGTGTTAGCTTCGAGAGTGTAGAGCAGTGGTGCGCCGCATTGTTGTAATCCCTTGAGCTGACGTTCCTCCCTCTCCCCCCCCTCCCCCCCCCCCCCCTTTTGTAAAAGTTTGATGGGCATTTTTCGTCTTTTCTCAATAGAAAAATATGCAGGTGGGCAGTTCGCCCTGTTGTCCCGTTCAAAAATAATGCCATTCAGTCTGCTGGTGCTTATGCTCCCGCTAGCTTCATTGTTTCCTCGGAGCATTGCCTGATATCCCTACAGATTAAGTCGTACTGTGACTGTCAAAAACAATATGGTTAACTAATTGTCGTTTCTCTAGCAGTTTCCCTGCAAACAAATTTGTTCCATGTGGCTAAATTGTACTTTAATCTGGCTATTTTAGTCTAAATCCTGCAGCTTGCCAAACATGTTAGCGTAACGAAAGTCTGAATCAGACTGTTGCACTATCTATTACGATCTTGGTCATCAGCGGTAGTCCGCTGCATTGAACTTGTTCCTTCTATCTATTTTCGTTGTAGCTAATGAAGTCTTGTGTCGGCGCATGAGAAAGGGATTTTGGCAGGTGCCAGGAGACAGGGTGATAGAAATTCAGTACACGGCATTTCCTGGGCAATGTGAGCTCATGCGGATGCGGCCCCATCATTCAATTGGAACATCTTCATTATCCGGCGATGAACATCTTCATTTTTTTTTCTAAACAATTGTGATATCGCCTCTGAAACTACATTCCCATTTCAAATTTTACTCTTCCGTACAAGGGACATGATGCCAAAGCATTGCTTGTGGAGGCAGTACCGTCAAAGAGATTGGTTTGCCGTGGTTTTGCCCGCACGGCTGGCTTGCTTATATTGATCAGAAACCGTGCTGTGTACGTATACAACAATTACAAGTTAGGTTAGGACTCTAACTAAGAAACCGTATACAGCAGGGAAACCGACTATGTCGGTATTCATCTAATACACCCTCTCAATCTAAACCGTCGTGAACAAGGTTAAGATTGGAACTAAAATGACTAAGCAACTGAGCAGAGACAGGCTTAGTAAGAATATCAGCAATCTGATCTCCAGAAGCGATGAAGCGTACATCGAGAGGACCAATGCAACTTTCTCTCGGACGAAGTGAAAATACACCTCAATGTGTTTGGTGCGAGCATAAAACACTGGATTGGCGGATAAATAAGTGGCACCTAAATTATCACGCCAAAGAATGGGCGCCCGTGGTTGAGCAATACCAAGCTCCTTAAGCACAGACTGAATCCATGCTGCCTCAGCTGTGCCATTCACAAGAGCTTTATATTCGGCCTCAGTACTGGAACGAGAGACAGTGGGTTGCTTGCGAGAACTCCAAGAAACAAGATTAGACCCAAGAAATATGGTGAAACCTTATGTTTATCAACGGAGCCATCCGGACGAAATTTGGTCTTGAAGATTCATTTGCTGCCAACAATATTAGTACCAGGAGGACGTGGTACAAGTCGCCATGTCTGATTTCGCTGAAGAGCGTCGAACTCATCCTCCATGGCAGTACGCCAAGCTGGTTCAGAAAGGGCAGTACAGTGTGATGACGGAACTGCAAGAAGTGCACGACGTCTGTAAGGATCATAATGAACCGTGCCATCTGTATATTGCCTGGGACGAGGCACATCATTGCGAGCACGAGTGACCATGGGATGAGGTGACACGACGGACGTGTCGACGTCCGCAGGAGGCACGGACGGAGTGACGGAGTTCGCAGGCGACGCGGACTGCACGGCGTCCGCTGGCGAAGCGGACGGCGGCTCCGAATCCGCTGGCGAGCGTGGGCCGGATGAAGGAGGCCTAGTTGTTGCTGGGATGGCAGGCGAGCCATGAGACGACCCGAGGGACGCTGACGTGGGCTGCTCGGGAGATGGAGTAACCATGGGCTCCCCGGGCGATGGAAACGAGGCATGCACGTCGATCGCGGGGACGTCGATCGTAGGCTGAGACGCCAAATCCTGCACAGGCAAAGCACGAGAAAATCCAGGAGGGTCAACTGGTAACAAAGTAATGTCATATTTACGCAAATTGGGACCCTGTAGAGATGGTTCTTACACAGGAAAAGTAACTGGATGAAGAGATGAAACATCGACAACAACTCCAGGAGTAGCAAAAGGAAACACCTTTTCATCGAACACGACATCGCGAGAAATATAGATGCGACCAGTACTGCAATCTAGACACTGGTAGCCCTTGTGCATCGGGCTATATCCAAGAAAAACACACTTCTTGGAATGGAACTCTAATTTGCGCGAATTATACTTGCGCAAACTAGGCCAACAGGCACACCCAAAAACTCGAAGGAAGGAATAATCTGACGACTGTTGTAGGAGACGAGTAATGGGTGATATATTTCCTAGGACGGGGTGGGCATCTGATTGATGAGGTAACATGCAGTAAGAAAGGCTTCATCCCAATATCGTAAAGGCAAAGATGAGTGAGCCAAAAGTGCTAAACCGGTCTCGACAAGATGTCGGTGTTTACGCTCAACAATTCCATTTTGTTGGGAAGTGTGAGGACATGAGACACGGTGAGCAATACCCGTGCGACGGAAATAGCTATGCAAACGATGATATTCACCATCCCAATCAGATTGCACAGCCCGGATTTTTGTGTTTAAAAAACGCTCGACATGCTTTTGGAAGAGATAGAAGGTATCTTCAACATCAGACTTGTGTTTAATCAAGTAAATCCAGCAATGACGACTATAATCATCAACAAAGCTAACATAATATTTGTAATCACAAGAAGAAGCCAAAGCAGGACCCTAGACATTAGTATGAACAAGCTCAAGCGGTACCGTGGAAATACGATATGACTGTGTATCTAACTAAGAAACCGTATACAGCAGGAAAACCGACTATATCGGTATTCATCTAATAAGTACTGCCGGTGGAGAACACGTAACCTTGGCTTGGCAGTGAGCACTTCAGTGTAACACGTACGAGAGCAGCAAGAACTGATAGATAGCACCGATCGTGATCGGCCAGAGCTTGATCGACAACGATCTATATCCATCGATCCAGCAGGAAGGCTATGCCCCCTAGCTACGTGCCTGGTGCCTTCATACCTGGCACAACATTCGTCATCATTTTAAGTAGACTGAGTTATACCGGTTAGTTCGAGTAAATGGCACTAGGGGTCATACAACTTGTCCCGTATGTACAGATAAGTCACAGATCTTGTAAAATAAACAAACTGGTCACTCTATATGTCAAACGTGTGCATCGCAGTTCGCAAACAAGTCAACCGACCTGTTTTTAACCAAAAAGAAAGGGCATCTGCGTCTCACGTGAGCATCTCAGAACAGTCAATATCTTACACAACCCCCTAGTATTGCCAAATATTTTTAGACCAGGTTTAAATCAATTTTGCAGCTGCTTGGGCTTAACCAGGTCACTACGTACGTCAATTGGCTAGTTAATTTCGAATTTGAAGTTGCAATTTCTATGTACGATACAACAACAATTGGCTACTTAACTATATATATTGACAGAAACTAGCATACATATGACCATTTCGCTACATTTTGACAGCAATAATCCCAGCTGTACAAATTTTAACAGCATAATCCCAACAATACATAGCAAAATACAGTGTCAAATCACAACAGTGCATAGAAATATAGTGTTAAACTCCATATCTAAAAATATTTGACAATAATAGGGGGTTTCCGTAAGATATTTATTAACTGTCCTGAGATGCACGTGCCCTTTTTTTGTTAAAAATCGTCCGGCCGTAACGCGCGGGATATTATCTAGTACCCGGAAAGTATATCCCAACAGCAAGAGCCTCCCAACTTTTAGTGTTATGGTTGAGGGTTATTTTAGACATTGCATATGAGAGAAGGGAGAGGATAAGCCTCCCATCCAGCCATCACTAGGTGGCATGTGACGAAAAATCCAGATTAGCCTCCATTGGAGAAGAAAACCAAGTTAGAAGGAAAAGAGGAAGAAGTTAAGGAAGAAGATAAATCAAGCACCGAGTTCTATCCATAAGGTCATGACGTTTAGATCCACTATATTTCTCTTTTTAGCTACAATTTCATCATCTTTAGTAAGATTGTTCTAATCCCTAACTTTTGTGCTCCAAATTTTGTTGTTGGCATCCCAGATGTGTGTGTATCTTTATATATAGGATCTTCTAATGGTCTCTAAAGATGAACAGGTTGTAACTCCATTTGATAATAGTGGAAGGAAAATTTAGATAGCTTTGGCCCATGATTTTTTATTTTCCACGTAAGCATGATTGGTGCCCTGTGTTGATTTGCTTATTGTTGCAATTGAGCTCATTGCTATCCACTTGCAGAAATCAGCTACAAGTGTGCTAAGAGCACCCCATGATTTTTTTCTCGTTTGATAATAGTGAACGAAAAACTTAGGTGGGTTCAGCCCTTGGTTTTTAGGTGATCTTCTAATGATCCATCTTTGGATATAGCCCCCTACGAGACTGGTGCCTTCGTACCTGGCGCAACATTCGTCATTGTTTTAAGCAAACTGAGTTGTGCTATGATGGTTGGGTTTAATGTGATGGAACCGGCCTATCCAGATTCAAATCCAAGATTTGGTACGAGTGTTTGCATAGGCTGAATTTATTTATTTCAAGCTTTAACAGTCATATTCTTTTAGTGGTAAATGACGTGTTAGTCAACAGCGAGGCGCCCGTAGTGATTTCGTCAACCTCAAATTATATGGGTTAGTATCTCGGAGGTACTCATAAGTTATGCTTGTGTGCGTACAATCATACGGATGGATATACATTTGCGAACATAACCTCCCTATTGCCCGGCACTTGCGTGGGCTTCTGGCTGATCGGCAAACCTATTTTTTATAGAGATTTGATCTAGAATTACAGTTTAAATCTTTAAATACACAGTTTGTCTAGGCTTCAAAATTTTCTCAGGTCCGCTACCATGGGTCTATGAACGTTTTCGATGTACTGCGCTTAGAAAAAACAGCGTGTTAAAATTTATATTTTGCATGTAAAAAACCATCGTGTTAAATTGTGCAGGTTAATTAAACCGAGATCGACCGCCTGTACATAGCAAGTTATATAGCGCGCGTCGCTGTGTGAACCAATCCAGCCTCCGTCCGGCCCTCAAAAAAACCAATCCAGCCTCCGTCCGGCCCTCAAAAAAACCAATCCAGCCCTAGCCGCCGGCCTGTCGAGCCGATGGCCCGTCCACGCGCACGCGCACGCGCAGGAGGCGCCGCCGGCGAAATCCCGGACGAGCTCCTCCAGGACGTCTTCGCGCGCCTACCGGGCTTGCGGGACCTCCTACGGTGCGCAGCCACCTCCAAACGGTGGCTCCGGCTCGTCGCCGAGCGTGGCTTCCTCCGCCGGCTCGGCCTCTGGCCGGACACGTCGCCCCACCCATCCGTCCTCGTCGGGGTCTTCTCGCAGAACTCGTATGCCTGCAAGTGGTCTTGTTTCGAGAGGAGTAATCTCTCTCCTAGGCCCCCGCAATTCTTAAGCCTCCAGCCTGGGGACGACGGGGCGCGTCATACCTTCGACTCCTTCTTCGCCGGTCACGATGTGCTCTTCAACTTTGCAAGGCCTCTGGCATCGCGGCGTGGTCTTCTCCTCGCGCGTGTCTGGCGGCCTGATTCCGATTCCGGCCGCGTCGAACCCGTCGACCACAAGTTCCAGCTGGCTGTGTGCCGTCCTATGGGCGACAACACCACGAAGCAGAGCACGCATCTTCTCCCAACGCCTGCCTTCGACATGATTGGATTCGGGGATCACGATTTTACCGGCGAAGCGCTTCTCACCGACGCGGACTACGGCGGCGGCGGTGGCAATGGTGGTAATTTTGACCGTCAGGGATTTCGAGTTGTCCTGAATTACACCGACCGCGACGGATTCGCGTCTCCCGTTAGGCCTTGTTTGGCTGCAGGGGTTTGTAGAGTTTTTTGGTGTATTATCCACCGGGGATTTGGTGAAATCAGTTCCTTCACCCAATACACTTCGCTCTTCTTAATTCCCTTGCTAATCAATCCCCTTCCCCAATTCATACCATTTGGCTCTCGGGATTATTTCTCAGTCAGGTTTGAGATCAATAAAAATCTAGTCTTTGCATCACCGATTCAGCAGCAAATCAGCACACTTTTCTTGACGAGTTCACAATATCTCAAGAAGCATTATATAGAATCAGAATAGAATAACATCTCAGCAGCTAATTAATATTTTTTGCAACAAGAATATGCAGCTTTTTTTGCCATTGTTCATTGTGAGGTAACCTGATGGAGTCGAGCCCTTTTTACGTACTGGATTAGAATTTTTGCAGCAAAATGAAAAGAAAAAAAAACGCGGGGGCGGGCGTAATCTGCATGGACGTATCAGTTTGGTCGGTTCTTCCAAAGCTTGTTCTAGGAAAAAGAAAAGTGCCATGTTCATGAGCTGTTGACTACATAACATCAACTTTTGTTGATCATCAAAGTGCTTTGCTCATCAGCCGGTGCACTGGTTGCTGTCATAAAGAAAGCTAGCTCATTTCAGTAAAAAAAAACAATTACTATAGAATTTAAACAATAGTGCTAACTATCCTGAGTTTGATGTGGCATAAAATATATATTCTGATTTGAGGTAGCTCTAGCAATACAAATGCAGTTCAACCAAAATTCTGCAGGAACTTCTTATGATAATAGTACCTGGACTTCACTCGCCTGGACAACTTAAGTTTAGCATGGAAATTAGAGAACTTCTTATTTGGGCTATTTTCTTTGATTTCTACCAATTTCTCCATCACTCCTACTATTCCATTTGCACTCTTCTTCTTGGGGGTATTCTTAGGATTCACTCTTGAAGCACCTGCTTGTGAACTATTTCTCCTTCCAACATCTCCTTGCGACTTATTCCTTTCAAAAGCACCTCCTCCTCTTCGATTCCTGAAGCCCAATAAGGTTTTGGTACCTAAAAAACAGCAAACACAGCAGTTAGAAGTAAGCACATAGAGCATTATGTAGTAAATACATACAACAGGAAATAAGCTGATACTAATTGCCAACAATCAACACACATCCAAATTGAGAAATCACTAGCTGCATCGTGGTTCAGAGTTAGAACAAATCAACACATAGGAAATAAGTTGTTGCTAATTGTTCACGAACCAGAACCAATCAATATGCAGAACTGCAACGTGGTTCAGAATTAGAACCGATAAAAAACAAATCATAGTTTCATAGGCATCTAGCCAGCAAGTGAGGAATAGGTGCAGAACCAATCATAGCTTTATGTATCTAGCTAAGGTAGCTAAATCTAGCTACTGCAGTATTGGCTATTTGTTCACAGATATAAAAAGCAAAGCTTCATAGCTTGTAAATGTAGAAAACCATTCATCGCTGCTAACATGCATAGCTTTAAGTTTGAACAAGATAAGGAACACGATGCAAAACTAAGTTTGAACAAGATACAGGACATAAGGCTCCCTTATACCAATTTAGATCAATAGAAAAACAAGAATGGACTGATCCATCAAAGCAGCATTTAGATCAAGAAAAGTACAACTAGTATTGAAATTTCTGCATCAATTCAGTCGCCATAGGCAAAACAAGATGTGGATCAGTCCAAGGAACACTCACAACATGGACAGCATCAGTCCATGCAAGATCTACTAAACAAGATGTGGATCAGTCCAAGGAACACTCGAATCAGCTCTACAACATAGACTGGTACGGATCAGATCTTGCAGGTTCTGCAGAGAACGAATTAGCATGCTTACAACAAGTGAACCAATCCATCAATCCTATTTCTTCAGAACTAATAAGAACCCTAGTACAAAAAGGCTAGTACAAGAACTCGTGAGAACGCCAACCGGAACTTCTGGAGAAGCTGAGACGACGACGGAGGCGACGGCGAAGCTGAGACGGCGGCGGAGGAGACGAAGAGAAGGAGACGGCAGCGGGACGGCGGCGGGACGACGAAGGGGAGATGGAGGAGGACGCGACGACGAGGCGGGATCGAGCGGCAGCAGGGACGCTCCGCCGCAAGAGCTCGCTGCGCCGCCGCCGCGAGAGCTTGCTGTGACGATAGGAGTGGAAGAAACGCGAGCCCTTCCTCGCGTCTGGAAAACTCGTCGACCCGACGGGTTTCTAGGAATTTACTCGGGCTCACCAGATTGCAAACCGGGCTGCCAAACGGGCCATTGAGTGTAACTTCGGGTAACGAACGGGGCTGGTAAGATTCACGTGGAACTAGTTAAAAACACGGCTGCCAAACAAGGCCTTAAGTGTCGTCGGCCATCCGCGCTCATCAGGTGTGGACCGCGTGCTGGCCTTGTCATCCATAGCGTCGTGCATTGGCTCTACATGGGCGAGGACAACAACAACTTCTACACCCTCAACGTGAACACTACCACGACAGAAATCTCTGCGACCAAGATCCCAATCAAGGCCCACGCCAACCCTCTTCTGTCCCGGCCGCCGATCCCATGCATCGCCGGAGAAGCAGGAATGCTTTCGTTTGTTACTATACCACGACATGGCGTGCTAGAGCTTTGGACCAAGCAGCAAGGACAAGACGATGATGGGTGTGAATTAGAGGGCTGGCAACACTCCGAGCTGACGGATTTGGGGAGCAACAAGATCATAAGCAGCGTCTTCTTCGCAGAGACTAGAGGCGTTTTGCTCCTCCAGCAAGCTGGTGTCTTCATTACCGTGGACCTCAGGACTAAGGAGAAAATGGTTGTTGATCTCAAAGACGATAAAGTGAGGCGTATCGAGGGTACGTCTATGGATGTAGAGAGTTGTAGTAGCACCTGCTGCAGAGGAAGGCACTACTATCTTGGTAGGAAGTGTTCACCTCCGCTACGTGTTCTCTACGAGTTGGATTGGGTATTTAGCCGCACTATGCTCCTCGCCTCTTCTCCGTGAGTAAACATAGAACATGATGAGTACTACTCTTCTTATTTCTCTACTATTCTTCTGGATACGAATTGGTTTCATGTGCTGAATTGGTCTTATGGATTCTGTTTTTCTTGGCCATAATATCCAAAGTTTTAAGTCTACGAAATCCTAGTATTAGAGAGTATTGAAAGTCTCAATCAGACTGTTCCCATGTCTATTTGACCTTAATCCTCAGCATTTCAATGATGCACTGCCACTCTACAGGTTTTTGGTATTTACTTTTTTTCCCCTGTACCTACGTACTGAATTCAGTCTGCAGCAGTTAAACTGTTAACCCTAGAGATTGAAAAATTGCATCATTGACCAAAAGAAAATACCAGCTTGCATAAAAAGAATTCTTGCTAGTTCAACCTTCAGACCTTGGTTGTGCTTGCGGCCAAGAATTGGCTCTTTTCTATACGCTGAATTGTTTCTCCGTTGATTATTTAATCAACTTTATATTGCCGTTCAGCCTGCTGGGGTTTAAACTCCCGCTGGCTCCATTTTTCGTTTGGGACAAAGCCTGAGATATCCCTACAGATTAAGCACGTTGTGAGCGTCAGAAACAACATGAGTTGTATTGTTGTTTGTCAAGCTATTTGCCCTGGACACGAATTTGTTCCATGTGGTAAATTAATAAATTATACTGCAATCATGCTATTGCCCTAAACCCTAATATTAGCGAGTGTGCTCGTCAACATGTTAGTGTACTGAATGCCTGAATCAGACTGTCGCGATATCTATTTTGATCTTTGTCCTTGGTGGCAATGTGACGCATTGAACAAGTTCATTTGCTCTATATTTGCTGCCTCTGCTAGAAATTTAGTACTCCAGGACAAAGTGATCTCTCATTTGTTCCATCATTCAAAGCCTGAGATATCCCTACAGATTAAGCATGTTGTGAGAAACAACATGGTTTATATTGTTGTGTTGTCAAGCTATTTGCGCTGGACACGAATTTGTTCCATGTGGTAAATTATACTCCAATCTTGCTATTGCCCTAAACCCTAACAATATTAGTGAGTGTGCTCGTCAACATGATTTGTATTGTTGTCTGAATCAGACTGTCGCAATATCTATTTTGATCTTTGTCCTTGGCGGCAATGTGAGCATTGAACAAGTCCATTTGCTCTATATTTTCTGCCTCTGCTAGAAAGTTAGTACTCCCATGACAACTTGAGCTTTCATTTGTCCCATCATTCAATTGGAACATCTTCAGTGGAATTTCTGTGTGAAATGTCACAAGACATACCTGTAGTAAGTGAAATATCATGCACATATTATTACACCATGTTGTTTTCAGTTTCTTTTCTGAATTTTCCAAAGCGTTCTTTTGTCTTGAATTATACTGAACAATTTCCACGGCTCGTGTCATTTTTTGGACTATATACGTGCGGTTAGTCTTCCTTGATCATGGATGGTTGGTAGCTATGTGCCTGGGGCGTAGTATGAGTGTTGCTTCAGAAAAAAAAAGTCCACAACAAACCTTGAACTTGAAGCCAAAAGCTAAATCGAAACCCCAGCTGCGAATCCTAGAAATTAGTACTCCGAACTTGTGAATCTCGGCTATTTTAGACCCTAGACCTGATTGGCACACAGGGAAAAAGAAAATCCCAACAGGGAATGCTCGCCGTCTCACTGACTACACATGCCCGCATGTCATATTCATCTCTATCTCTGGTCAATTAATCCTTCCAGCTCCGGTGAAGTCGCACCGACGGTTCCCTTCTCCTCTCACTCGACGCACGAATCCTCTTCATCAACCTTGCCCCTCAGATCGTGCTGCCACTCGTGCAAGCTCGCCAAGCACATTGATGTGAGGTACCTTTAGATTCAAGATTTTATGTGTTCCACGTTGCTGAAAGTTGAGAAGATCCATATCGACAAGAATGGCTTGGATATAATGACCAAGATATTGCGAAGTGTGAAGATGGGTGTTGTCGAGTAAGTCTTTTAGGCCTTGTCGTAGCTGAATTTGACTCCGTCTTCTTTTCCTGACTGGGCCGCCGTGAAGCAAATCTCTAACACGTTGGTGGGCCACCGTAGTCAATGAGTCCTGTGGGTATACCCAGAAAGTATATCCCCAACAGTAGCCCCCGGAAGTATCCAAGATCCAAAGTCGGATAAATCGTGTAGCTTGATGGTTTCTTCGTCTTGAGAATCTTGAATGGTTCCCGAAAACTTCTTTCAACAATGTAGGATTCCGAGTCATCTGAGTCGGATATTTTTTTAAATTCAATCTTTTCCCTGCTCGATTCAAAACATGAGCCATATTTTAAACAGCGGCGTGCTGTCTGACAACTTTTCAGACCAGGTCTTGTCACTGACAAGAATCCCATCAGCATGACCGTTGGTGTGTCCGTTCTTTACGGAACAGGACACTGTTTCAATGCTCGTGCGAGAATCAAGGGGACAGAGGAGTCGCGAAGAAGCTACCTCCCTCTCTCCTATACGCGTGGCGCAAATCACGCAGTTTTAACACGAATCTTGGCGCAGAGGTTAATAAGAGAGAAGAAACCCCTCTCTCCCAGATTCATTCTTCGCTGCTTCATTCATTGTGTCCTCGTGTTCCTCGAGACCTCCGTAGCCATTCTCATCTACACACCGAAAAAACCTCAGCGCCGCCAATCTTTGACCTTCTGCAACAAGATGGAGGCACCATCTAGCTCCGGAGCGGCAGCGTCAACATGCACGGCGGTAGAGGAGAGGAAGCTGCGGGGCCTTTGGGTTCCCAGCGCCATGGACAACGCCGAGCTTCAAGTCATGGAGGACGAGGGCTACATCGTCGCTGGCGCGTGGCGGAGCGGCGCTGGAGAGGCCGTCTCTGCACCACGCGACGACGAACGAGTTCTCTTCGGCACGCACGTCGACCGCAGCCTCAGCCTGCCACCGTCAGAGTTCTTCACCGAAGTGTGCAGCTTCATAACATTCCCCCAACTCCTTTCTTGAGCTTAGTGCTCACGCAGCTCTGAGTGAGGGGTTTCTTGGCATTAGGCCAAGCCTCACCCTTTTCCGGTACTACTATGGTACTCGGAAGAACTTAAGCAGTGCCGGTGTTCCTTACACCACTGACACCCTTAGCCTAGTCCTTAGGACAAACCGAGTTTATCCTAGGATTAATGCTAGCGAATCTGTAAAAAGATGGGCCGGAACTTTCTTCTATCACAAGGATATTCTGCTCCAGACAAGGCGTTAGGTCTTCAGGCCTTCGTCGACGGTGCCGCTCCCCACCAAGAATCGTGGGACACGGAAGCGCCGGAATTTTCCGAGGACTTGATACTTGCCAAGAGGCGGATCGAGTTCTTGATGAAGCACAAGGGGCTTCGTGGATCCGACTTGATCCACTGCTAGCTGGATCGCCGGATTCAGCCATTGCAGTTTCACGGAGATCACCTCATGCACACGGTTGATGGCGCCTGATAGCGCTTCGTCGCGAAACCCCAAGATCAAGGTGTGAAGAGCACAACAGCAAGTCTTCCCTCAGTAAGAAACCAAGGTTATCGAACCAGTAGGAGGAAGGAAAAGTCTCAAAGGTGTTGCTAGCAACGTGGAAACCTGCACAACACAAACTCAAGACTTTGCCCCAATAAATAGTGAGGTTGTCAATCTCACCGATTGTTGTAACAAAGGATTAACTATAAGGTGGGGAAGGTGATAGTGGTTTGCATAAAGTAACAGTAACAATGGAAGATGTATCAATGGTAAAGATTGGACCGGGGGTACATAGTTCACTAGAGGTGTTCTCCTTAGATAAACAAACATGGCATGCTGGGTAAACAAATTACAGCAGGGCAATTGACAGGACTAAGCAAGGCATAACAATGCAATACTAGACATTCATGATCCTATGAGATTCGATTGGGCAATACAACAAGATACATAGACAGCCATCCAACTGCATCTATGACTAGAAATCCACCTTCAGGTTATCATCCGAACCCCCTCCAGTATTAAGTTGCAAGCAACAGATAATTGTTTTAAGCAAAGTGTGTAAGGTAAATAATCCACTTGTTCCATGAACAAGAGACCATTGTTTTCTCCCTAATGGCAACAACACAGCTACAACCTTAGAGATTTCTGTCATTTCCCTTACTATCGAGCATAAATACCCCCTCTTGGAGTCACTAGCATCTACTTGGCCAAGATAGCTACTAGAAACGAAGAGCATGCAAGATCACAAACAACACAGACATGATAGAATCAATAAGACAAAACCATTAATCAATCTGACATAGTAATCTCAATATCCATCGGATCCCCGCAAACACAACATACATGATTACAAATAGATGATCTTGATCATGAACGGAGCTCACAAGATCTAAACATGATAGCACAAAGGAGGAGATACAACCATCTAGCTACTACATGGACCCATAGTCCAAGGTGGAACTACTCACGCTTCATACCGGAGGCTGGCATGATGAAGAAGAAGGCCTCAGATCCCCCTGATCTAGGGACGATGGTGGTGGTGGCTACAGACGGTTTCGTCGAATATTGATCTGGTACTTAGGGTTTATGCATCGGGGGGTCTTTATAGGCGAAGAGGCAAGGCAGGGGCGTCCAGGGTGGTCACACCCCCAGGCGCGGCTAACCCTAACCCACGCCGCCAGGGGGTGTGGGCCCCAGGTGCCTCCCCTCCGTCTCGTACTCTGGCTCCGTATTCCCCACGGTAAAATATTGACTTTAGCTTTTGTCCTGTCCAATTCCGAGAATATTGATTTTCTGCCTTTCTGGAACCAAAAACAGAAGAAAACAAGCAACTGACACTGTGGGGCATCTTGTTAATAGGTTAGTACCAGAAAACATATAAAAACACCTCAAAGTATAGACAAAGCAAACTAGATACTAAATAAGCATGGAACATCAAAAATTCTAGATACGTTTCCGACGTATCAAGCATCCCCAAGCTTAACTCCTGCTCATCCTCGAGTAGGTAAGTGATAAAAAAATAATTTTTAAGGTGGCATGCACCATCAAAATCAAGATCAAACCATTTGCAAGCATTGAAATCTGGGATCAAAGAACTCTAAACATGAGCATGAAATATGGAATTCTAACGGTAAGACAAATTAACTATGCATGCAACATGAAAGGTTACAAACAAAGATCATGAATAACATGCATTGGAAATGTTTGTTTGTTTCACATACAGAAAACATGGCATAGTGGCATTGAGCTTGTCCCTCATGGAGTAGCAAATAGATGCATAGGACACCTTCAAAGTTTACAAGAGTGACTATATACAAATAGCACAAGAACCAGTAATATCAACAATATGCATCAATCAATAAGTTTTGGGACAATGCACATAGAACTAAGAATGGCCTTCAGAATCTAGTTTGGGACAATAAATTTATACTATGGGGTGGACATATAATATCAAATTTATTACTGGATTCAGAACCAGTAATATCAAATTTATTACTGGATTCAGAACCAGTAATATCAAATTTATACGCTGTGTAGGGCGACGATCTTCCCAACGCTGGCCACCATCGCACCGGCCTGGTCCGTCATCACGACGATGATCTTCCCAGCGAGCGTTGTCATCACAGCGTCGTTATTCACGTTGTCCACGTCCACGGTTTCCACGATCAGGAGAGCGACCGCAACCACGGTCACCGCGGTTAGGCGAGCGTGCACGTCCACGTCCAATATCCTGGCTATGACGCGCAGCAGCATTGGCAGAGGAACTGAACCCGACGTTCTGGCCGGTCTCGGAGAGCATGTCATGGCGTATATCATGTGCAATGATCTGATCATACACTTCATCCAAAGTGATTTCATTATTACCGTTAAAGGCGGCGGCAACGTCGTTGTAGGAGCCATCAAGGCCGTTGACGATGTACCCTATCATCTCATCTTCTGGAACGAGTTTCCCTGCTGTAGCGAGCTCGGACGCGAACCCCTTCATCTTGGCGAAGAAGGCAGGCATGGTCAGATCCAGCTTCTTGGTGCCACCGAGCGCGGACAATGCAATTCCCCCCGTAGAAGGGCCCCCGGCACCATCTGTGTCCTCCATATATTGGAGATTCGTGCTAACATTTTTACAGAACACCCCTTTCACCTTACTTTTTGAGTCCATCACAGTTTTGCTTCTTGGCCCCTACTGTTTTCATGTTTTATACATATTTTGTCGCTGTATGAAACCGTACACATGTTACACTAAGAGCATGTTTCTTCAAACAATCTGCATAATGTCTGTTTCTTTTTCATCTCATTTTTTCTTGTAAAATTTCAGGAATATTCAACACTTTTTATGTACATTTTTTATTCTAAAAATGAAATATCCATAATTTGTTTTTTCAACAATCTCAACAATCTGCATAATGTCTGTTTCTTTTTCACCTCATTTTTTCTTGTAAAATTTCAGAAATATTCAACACTTTTTATGTACATTTTTTATTCTGAAATGAAATATCCATAATTTGTTTTTTCAACAATCTCATTTGATAATATTAATTTTTAAACTTTTTATTTAACAATATTTAGACACTCTTACTTTGATTTATCCTAGATTCAGAAGTTTCATACAAGATTCACACGTTTTACAAACTTTTTTCTATCAAGAGATATTCATATAATTTAATCAAAAAATTCTTATAATTATTTTTTCAATAATATTCAACAATATTTCATAGAATATTATTTTTAAGAATTTTTCTAGAAATATCCGTACAAGTTTCATACTTTTTCCAAGATAATTTTTTAAGATACGGGCAACACCGAAACTCAAAAATATCTTCAATAGATATTTTTTAAGAATTTTTTTAGAGATTCACAACAGATTCGCACAAGATTCTTGTGGGAGGACATAACTTTCTGCAAACCAAATATGCCAGGAAATATGATGTTACCCGCGCCGGCCCGGCCATATATTTTTCTACAAAGAATCATACATGATTCATATAATTTTTCTAAAGATTATCAATGTTGCATGTATGTTTCGATCAAAAATTTGACACCCGTATCTTCAAATAACAAAGAAAAAATTAGTAGATAATTCACTTATCATGAACAATACGATTTTCTCCCTGTCGCATTTTGTAACTGTCAAATTCACGTACGATTCAAACCCGTTCAAGAAACAACACGGTTTCATAGAGGATTAGTACTAAAGAACATGTTTTTAAATAAAAAGAGGTTTGTCCATGATTCAAAGAGGTTTCATACACAATCTGATCTAGAAAATAAGAAACTACATATTTCATAGATCTGCACTGAAAATTGAACAATTATTTTATGGAAGATTGGTCTATGATTCAAACAAATAACATGAGATCTCATAGGTTCCATATACCTGAAGATTCATACAAGTTCCATACACCTGAAGATTCATACAAGTTCCATACATTCATGTAAGAATCATTAACGATTCTTCTAACATAGGGGAAAAATTCATATACATGACATATAAATTCGATTCAGAACAAAATTCATAGAAGATTCATACAAGAATCACTCATGATTCAGAACAAAATTAGACGAACTGGATATGGATTTTTTTTCATGCACGCATCCGACAACAAATTTTCGAAAATCCATCAAAGATTCTGTAGGGGTTCGTAGCATGAAAAACAAAAAAAATCTACCGCATGCACACAAACAAGCCAAAATCTATCTACTAGATTGTAGCAACGAGTCGATAGAAGCACTCACCCTCAAAGATTCCAAAGCGGTTAACGAGAGCAGATTCTTGTGAGTGATGTAGTCGTACACTTGCCGATCTCAAGATCGCGTAGACGATCCTTCCGGCGCTGCGTTCCGGCACCGCTTCCGCAGTCGGTCACACGTTCGGTACTCGATGAATACCTTCCTCTCCCTTGTTCCAGCAGGCAGCGGAGGTTGAAATTTTCCCCTCGCAATTCCGGCAGCACGACGGCGTGGTGACGGAAGTAGAGTGAATATCCCGCAGGGCTTCGCCTAAGCCGGTGCGAGTTATGGTGGATTAGGGTTTTCCGGAGATCTAGGGTTTAGATGACCGGGAGGAGGAGGAGGTGTCGGCGGCGGCTAGGGCGGCGGCGCGAGGCGGCGGCGGGGCTGCGGCGGCGGCGGCTAGGGCGGGGAGATGGGATAGGGCTTGTGTGCTTTGGGGCAGCCCTCCCCCTCTATTTATGAGTGGGGGGCAGCCTTGGGAGGGGTGTGTTTGAATCCAAACCCAAACCCAAGTTGGATTGAGAAAAGGACTTGTTCCTTCTTCCACTAGGAAACCATTGTTCCAGTTTGACTTTTCAAACTCCCGTTTGACTTTCAATTTAGAGCTTTAATTCTCTTTTGCAAATGCACACACCAAGTGACCTAGGATATGATCTAATCATTCCACTTACCCATGACACATTCATGGACCATTCTCCTTCCGGACCGGTGAACCTTCTAGACCCTTCTAGAACCTCTCCGATAAAATCATCAAAAACTTTCCCGAACTCCGGAATCGGACTTTCCTTATATGAATCTTATTCTCTGGACCATTATGGATCTCCTCGTGATATCCCGGATCCCATCCGAGACTCCGAACAACATTCGGTATCCCTACTAACATTCCGTATCTACTAAACAACATCGAATCCTTAAGTGTGTCTCCCTACGGTTCGTGAATTATGCGGACATGACCGAGACACTTCTCCGATCAATAACCAATAGAGGAATCTGGAAATTCATATGGATCCCACATATTTCTATGATTACTTTGTGATCGAATAAACCACTTACATACGATACCAATTTCCCTTTCTCTCACGATAGTTTACTTATCCGAGGTTTTGATCGTTGGTATCTCTGCATACCTAGTTCAACCTCGTTACCGATAAGTACTCTTTTCTTGTTCCCATGATATGTGATCCCTTGTGAGCCAGTCACATGCTTGCAAGCTAATTGGATGACATTCCACCGAGAGGGCCCAGAGTATATCTATCTGTCATATGGATGGACAAATCCCACTCTTGATCCATGTGCCTCAACCCATACTTTCCGAACACTCAATGCCACCTTTATAGCCACCCAGTTACGGTGTGGTGTTTGATGTCATCAAAGCATCCTTCCGGTGATGGTGATTAGCATGATCTCATGGTCGAAGGAATTAGGTTACTATGTATTAGAAAGCTTATAGAAAACAAACTATTGAAATGACTTGATCTTAATGCTACGCTTATCTATAGGAGTATGTCCATCATACCATTCTCCTAATGATATGATCTTGTTGTTAACATCTCAATGCTCATGATCGGGAAACCACGACCATCTATTAACCAACAAGCTAGTATTACAAAGAGGCTTTACTAGGGACTCTGATTTAGTTTACAAATCACACAAGTATTAATGTTTCTGGTTAATACTGTTATAGCATGAATGTAAAAATTTATCATAAACACAAAGATATAATAATAACCACTTTTATTATTGCCTCTAGGGAATATCTCCAACATTCTCCCACTTGCACTAGAGTCAACTAATCTAGATTACATGGTAATATACCGAACACCCATGGCGGTTTGGTGCTGGTCATGTTTTGCCCTCGGGAGAGGTTTAGTCAACGGATCCGCCACATTCATATCTGTGTGTACTTTGAAAATCTTTATGTCACCATCTTGGACATGCTCTCGAATAGCGTGAAAACGTAGCTTGATGTGCTTCAGCTTCTTGTGTGACCTTGGTTCTTGCGCATTGGCTATGGCGCCCATGTTATCACAGTAGATAGACATTGGGTCCAGCGCACTTGGAACCACACCGAGCTCTGTAATGAACTCCTTCATCCATATAGCCTCTTGTGAAGCCTCCGAAGCAGCTATGTATTCCGATTCAGTTGAAGATCTCGCCACAACGCTTTGCTTTGCACTCCTCCAGCTAACTGCTGCACCATTCAAAGTAAATACGTATCCAGATTGAGATTTAGAATCATCCGGATCGGTGTTCCAACTAGCATCGGTGTAACCATTAACAACGAGTTGTTCATCACCTCCATAAGAAAGAACCATATCCTTAGTTCTTCTCAAGTACTTAAGGATGTTTTTGACCGCTGTCCAATGATCCACTCCTGGATCTCTTTGATATACTAGGTATTTGCAAGAAATACTAGATCGGTGATTCTCCAAATGAATGGAGAGGAGGTGAATTGCTTGATTGCTGATGATGAAGATCGAGTTCTCCTCCTTTGATTCCCCAAGGAACGGGGCCTTTGGGTGGATCTAGGTGGAGTTCCCTTGGATGAAGGTTGTAGATCAGGTCTTTTCTTTTTCGGATGAATCAAGGAGTTCTGGCCAAAGGGGGAAGACAAGCTTAAATACCCCCTGCCTAGAACAAGCCGTTGGAAACGTTTGGGGGCAGATTATCCGCCCCCCTTTGGGGCGGACTATTCGCCCTAGGGAGAAACTCCCCCTCCCCAGGACGGAAACTCCGGGGAAAACTCCGCCCCCTATACAGAGAGCGACGCAGCCTTGACTTGAAGAAAATCCACGAGGGGGGCGGACTGTCCGCCCCCAAGGGGTGGACTATCCGGCAGGGCCGAAAAAA
Source organism: Avena sativa (assembly GCA_916181665.1). NCBI lineage: Eukaryota > Viridiplantae > Streptophyta > Magnoliopsida > Poales > Poaceae > Avena > Avena sativa. The sequence continues at coordinate 383,820,697 of OV702280.1, read as the reverse complement.
CCAGCCACAAACTCCGCCCCCTCTCTAGGGGTCGCGCACTCTTGGGAAGAGGGAGGGGCGGATTATCCGCCCCCAAAGGTAGATACTTTTCCCTTTTTATTAGAGAGAGCTGCAACACTTCAACACACGTTAAATAATCCTTGATATTGTTATCTAACACACAAAACACTAGGTATTAAGAAATGTTCTTTAAATCTCCCCCTTTTTGGTGTTAGATGACAATACTAGGATTTGCAAAGAAACCGGCTAACGGCACCTTAAAAATGAAAGACTCTCCCCCTAGATGTGTGCATATTTAAAATTTGCATTTGAATACAAATACACACACTAGAGAGAACACAACTTTCATAGCAAAGATAATTGAGACAAGGTGGGTTGGGAAACAAGGTCATACCACCGGGATGTGATTATAGCCAAAGAAAATAATTAGCTTGATAGCCTCCAAGCACATACCAACAATATTGATGCATACATTAGATAATTCCATGATTCCATATGCCATCAAATTTTCTCCATAGATAAATCCATAATTCCATGAGATCCACAATAGATAAATCCAGACTTCCATGAATACCAAACATAGTACCAAACATAATGGAGCACGACATAGTCTTACATAATCCAAGCACAAATAGCAAATAAGTTCACGCTAAAACAACGGAAATACAAGTGCTTGCGCCCGACCCTTGCAAATCCACGAGACCTAATAGAACTACTTCTCCCCCTTTGGCATCGAAACGTCAAAAAGGAAGAAGAGCGATGCTAACGGAGATGGTACTACACACCCAAATTTGCAAGAATCAAATCAAACAAAAACCAAGTTGAGTGTGTTTTCCATAAGAACAAGAAATATGCAAGAAAATCCAAAGAGAACCATTAGAAACCAACTCTTCTCAAGGAAGAGGGCGGTGGCCGAAGCCACCATGTTGGAGCGCATGGCATGACACCGCGAAGATGTATCTTGAGTTCAAAACCAATGCTCATCGATGACCCACATATCACAAAATGATATTAAGGGAAATGATTTTACTTGCTTTCGGCATTATGGGGGGGGGGGTTAGCCCAATCAATTAGGACCACACTCCCCCTATGTCTATGCCCGCATGTAAACCAAATACATGAATAAGAGCAAGTGAGTGTGAAAGGATAGTCAAGAAAAGATCCTTGAATCTATGATATTTAGCTCATTCCTCAAATAACAAAATCTTGCTTCGTCAAGGGGCTTCGTGAAAATATCACCAAGTTGGTTCTTCGTGCTCACAAAGGATAGGGCAATATCACCACGAGCAACATGATCCCGAATGAAGTGGTTGCGAATCTCTATATGTTTTGTTCTTGTATGCTGCACGGGATTGTAAGCAATCTTGATAGCACTTTCATTGTCACATAATAGAGGCACTTTGTTACAATTGACACCATATTCCTTTAAAATTTGCCTCATCCATAACAATTGTGTACAAGCACTTGCAGCAGCAACATAGTCAGCTTCGGCTGTTGAGAGTGAAATACAATTCTGTTTCTTTGAAGACCAACACACTAGAGACCTGCCCAAGAATTGACATGCACCAGAGGTTGATTTCCTATCATCTTTGTCACCGGCCCAATCTGAATCAGTGTAACCACATAGAGAGAAACTTGAACCCTTGGGATACCATAACCCAAAAATTGGGGAATGCACCAAATATCTGAATATTCGTTTGACCGCCACTAAGTGGCTTTCTTTAGGAGCGGCTTGGTACCTTGAACATACTCCTACACTTAACACGATATCGGGACTAGATGCACAAAGGTAAAGGAGAGAGCCAATCATGGATTCGTATACCTTTTGGTCCACGTCTTTACCCTTGGTATTGAGCTCAAGATGACACTTTGTTTGCATTGGAGTAGCCACACCATTGAGATCCGTCATCTTGAACGTTTTGAGCATGTCTTGGTTGTACTTAGCTTGATTAATAAAGGTTCCCTCTCTAAGTTGTTTGATCTCAAATCCAAGAAAGAACCTCAACTCACCCATCATGGACATCTCAAACCTGCCAGTCATAAGCTTTGAAAATTCATCGTTAAAAGCTTGGTTAGTAGAGCCAAAAATAATGTCATCTACATAAAGTTTGCATACAAAAAGCTCCCCATTAACCTTCTTAGTAAAAAAGAGTGGGATCGATTTGCCCAACTTCGAATCCACGGTCTAGAAAAAGCTCTTTAAGGTGCTCATACCACGCACGTGGGGCTTGTTTAAGGCCATAGAGCGCCTTATCGAGTTTGTAGACATGGTTTGGAAATTTGGGGTCCTCAAAACCCGGGAGCTGCTTGACGTATACTAACTCATGGAGAGGACCATTAAGAAATGCACTCTTAACATCCATTTACTGTAATTTAAAATTATGATGGGTTGCATAGGCAAAGAAGGATAATGGGCATGGGCAACCCGTCCCGACGCGGCCCGAAAAAAGTCCGACGGGCCGGGCTTTTAAGGCCCATGGGCCGGGCCTGGGCTTCACAACTACGGCTCGAAGGATGCACGGGCCGGGCTCGGGCCATAGAAAAGTGAAAAATAGGGAGAAGCCCGGCCCGCGGCCCAACGGCCCGAAGAAAAATGTGTACCACGGGCCGGGCTCGGGCTCAGTTTTCAGGCCCGACAGCTGGGTCGGGCCAGGCTCGGGCGTGGGGTTTGCACGGGCGGGCTTTGTCAGGCCCGGCCCGAGCCCGGCCCGGCCCGGAACATGTCTAGGTATAGGCAAGAAGGATACGGATGGACTCAAGCCGAGCCACAGGAGCATAAGTCTCGCCAAAATCAATTCCTTCCACTTGAGAGAATCCTTGAGCCACGAGTCTTGCTTTATTCCTCAAAATAATGCCATTTTCATCTTGTTTGTTCTTGAAGATCCACTTGGTACCGATAACATTGCGGCAGTCCTTGGGTTTCTCTACGAGCTTCCAAACTTTGTTGCGTTCAAAGTTATTTAATTCTTCATGCATTGCAACAACCCAATCGGGGTCTTCAAGAGTATCAAAGACCTTCTTCGGTTCAACCATGGAAATGTGAGCTTGATGATCACAAAAGCTTGCAAGTTCTCTTCTAGTAGATACCCTTCTTCGTAGATCACCAACAACCTTTGAAAGAGCATTTGCTATCCTTAGTGATTTTGGTGTTTGATAACAACACACATATCGGACTAATGATTTGCTAAGTGTGTCGCAGGTACATTAAAAAGGTTTGCAAACATTCAAAAACTGTCTGCCTGGCGCGATACCAAAAAGCGGTAGTACCGCTTTTTGCTACCGGACCAGACAGAAGCAAGTGACTAACTGTCAAAAAGTCTCTGCCGTGCCAGGTACTAAAAAGCGGTAGTACCGCATTTTAGTACCTAGCGCGACAGAAGCTTTTTTACAGCTTGTCAAAAGCTTCTGCCTGCTCCGGTACTAAAATGCGGTAGTACCGCATTTTAGTACTGCTCAGGACAGAGCCTTTTTGAACGTTGCAAAAAGCTTCTGTCTGCGCCGGTAGCAAAATGCGGTAGTACCGCATTTTCCTACCTGGCGTGACAGAGACTTTTTGTACGTTGCAAAAAGCTTCTGTCTGCCCCGGTAGCAAAATGCGGTAGTACCGCATTTACTACCTGGCGTGACAGAGAGTTTTTGTACGTTGCAAAAAGCTTCTGTCTGCGCCGGTAGCAAAATGCGGTAGTACCGCGTTTTACTACCTGGCGTGACAGAGAGTTTTTCGTATGGAAAAGTGCTGATCTCTCCAGGTCCGGTAGTACCGGTTGCCTCAAGCGGTACTACCGCTTCCCGGTAGCAACAATAGTAGTACCGTTGGGGGCAGGACTTGATTCAGTTTGAAAAAGGGTGGTCCGATACCAGGTCCGGTAGTACCGGAGTTCTCCGGTAGTACCGCTTGAACTTCCGGTACTACCGCTTCAATAAATGCATCAATGGTCAGATTTTGTGGAGGGGTATAAATACCCCTCCACCTACCTTGGGACAAAGTGCTCAGCACATTAAAGTCATTGCCCACCATTGGAGTCCATTGGAGCCACTCAAATCCTCAAGATCTCCTCATCCAACCACCCAAAGTCCTTGATCTTTGGGGAATCGAAGGAGGAAGCCCCGATCTACTACTTCACCAAAAGAGATCTTTATTTCCCCCTCATTTCATTGAGGGCCCCTTTGCTCTAGTGTTTTGTTGGAAACCCTAGCTCTTGTTTTTGTTCTTACAAGCTTGTCTTTGATTGCTTTGACAGCTTGCTTGTATGTGGGAGCCTCCGATTAAGTTGTGGATGTGTGCCCCAAACTTGTAACGGTGCCGGCTTCCACCTTGAAGGTTTCCAATATAGTGGAAGGTGAATCGATCCCGTTGGGGTGAGATTCATCGGAGAACAAGGGAGGCCTCTCGTGGCGTCGGTGATTTGAAACCACCCCCTCTCCAAACGTAGACGTACTTCCCCTCAAAAGGAAGGAACTACGGGAAACAAATCCTTGTGTCTCCACGTCCACTTTTCGGTTACCTCTATCCTTTACCGCACCTTACTTACTTTCACTACTTTGTGTTGTGGTAGCTCTTGCATATTTGTCATATAGGTAAATTCACCATAGTTGCATTATCTAGAGAATTTACCTTATTCTCAAACCTTAATTTGAAAAATAAGAAAATTTGAAGTAGCACCTATTCACCCCCCCCTCTAGGTGCCCATACGATCCTTTCAATTGGTATCAGAGCCTCGGCTCTTTATTCAGGCTTTACCGCCTAAGAGAATATGGGTAGCCAAGAAGGGGATGGTGGTAGTGAGTCGACTCTGGTGACCATGGAAGATCTCAGAAACTTGGAAAAAAGATTGAGCTCTTCCTTGGTCAACGAAGTCAAGAAGATGCTTGAGCAACTTCTTAAAGAAAAAGATGGCTCATCACCCCCATCTCCTCAAGAGGAACTACCATCCGTTGTACCTAAAGGGAATACTCCGGTATCCCCCGAGGGTATGGTGGTAGGGGACAAACTAGACAATGCTAACTCCTCCACACGACTTGATGGGGGGAAGGGTGAGCACCGTGATTCTTGGTACTCCCCCGATCCTCCCATCCCTCACCCTCATGTGTACAATAGAGGTGACCCACCTAAGCTAGAAGAGTCTGCTACTTTTGCTCAATGGCAATCACTAATGAGGACTCATATGCGCAGCTCTTGCATTGAACTATGGAACATCATCGAGCATGGACTCTTTATTGGGGATCCAAACAACTTGACAAGAAGAGAGGTTGTCAATAGTCAACTCAATGCCACTGCTTTGCATATGATTCAACAAGGATTGGGAACAAAGGATTACCCACACATTGAGCACTTTATCATTGCCAAGGAAGCTTGGGATGCTCTCACTGTGTTGTTTGTTGGAAATGAGAGTATGAGGAGGAACAGATATGATGCTCTAAGCAATGAAGCCGAAGGTTTCTACATGAAAGAAGGTGAAGATCACGAAGACATGTATCGAAGGCTCAATACCACCGCCACCGCTTTTAGAAATGTGGGTGCCTCACATGTGGATGATGCATGGATAAAACGGAAATATGTGAGTGCACTCATGCCTTTTGATCCCACCGACTTGAAGAGCTTACAGGGAAGACACAACTATCATCTCATGACCTCAAATGAAGTTATGCAAGAGATGGCCGCTTTCAAGGTCGCCGCCAAGAATGCCAAAGATGCCCGTGCTCGTGCCCTCGGTATGAGCAATGTGGTCAATGTTGCTTTGAAGGCCAAAGTTGTGGACTTTGAAGATGAAGATGATAGTGATGAAGGCCTCTCCTTGGACCATCCCGATGACGTCAAGATTGCTCATAGTCAATATATGGCTTTCTATGCAAAGAACTTTTGGAAGAACCCCGCCAAGGACAAGATGGAAATGCAACGAAGAAGCAATCCAAATGGGAAAAGAGAGAATACCACTAGGTTGAGAACTTGCTTTAATTGTGGTGACCGCTATCACTTTGTGGCAAGCTGTCCCTATGAGAAGAGAGAGGATAACAGTGGTAAGCTTGTGTTGAAGAAGACTCTCAAGGCACCTTACAAGAAACCCTTCATCAAGAAGAATCCCGTCAACAAGAAGTCAGGAGAAATTGTCTTGATCACTCATGAAGAATACTCCTCCGACAATGAAGATGATGAAGACGAGGAAGATGAAACTTCGCATGGTGTGGCTGCTCTAGCCACCACCTCTAATCCGACACTCTCACTCTTTGATTCTGCAAATGAGAACTCTTCCACCAAGAACGTCACTTGCCTTATGGCAAGAGGAACGGAGGTATCCTCATCATCCCACTCTACTCAATTAGATAATGATGAATGTGATGATGAAATGTCTCTTGATGTTAAAAAGGAATTAATTGCCTTTGATGAGTTCATGACTAACCTAGAAGGTGATGCTAAGCTACATTTTGGGAACATCTTAGATCAACTCTCCCATACTCAAGAGCTTCTAGATGTTAGATGTAAACTTGGGCATGAACATATGATTGAACTAGAGGCTTTGAGCAATGCTCTAGTAGAAGAACAAGAGACTAGGTTGTCTCTTGAGTCAAAGCTTGAAGGGCTTGATTAGGCCAATGACATCATTGTTAACAAACTCATCAAAGAGCGTGATCATGCTATTGCTAAATACAAACGTGCTAAAAAGGACAAGATTGAGTTTGGTGTGGTTCATGAAAAACTTGCCGAGGATTTTAGCTTGCTCAACAAGGCCCACAAGGCCTTGGAGAGTGAACTCTTGTCACTCACAAAGTCCCATGAAACACTTCAAACTCAATTGGCCAATATTCCTTCACCTAGTAACTTCATTCCATCTAGTAGCACAACTATTCTTAAAGAGAATGCTAGGTTGAAGGGAGAGCTTGCTAAGGCCACATTTCCACAAGGCAACAAGTCTATTGATTATCTTTTGAGCAACCAAAGGCGTAGTGGTGATAAAGGGGGCATTGGTTTTGTCTCTAAAACAAAGAAGTGACAACGGCACCGAGTTCAAGAACTACACCTTGAATGATTTTCTTAGTGATGAGGGGATTAAACATCAATATTCCGCTGCATACACCCCTCAACAAAATGGTGTGGCCGAAAGGAAGAACCGGACTCTTATTGAGATGGCTAGGACCATGTTGGCGGAGTTTAAATCTCCATACAACTTTTGGGCCGAAGCCGTCTCCACCGCTTGCCATGCTTCAAACTGGCTCTACCTCCGCAAGAAAATCAACAAGACTCCATATGAGATACTCACCGGTAACAAGCCCAACATATCTTATTCCCGGGTGTTCGGTTGTAAGTGTTTCTATCTCATCAAAGGTGTTCGTTTGTCTAAATTTGAGTCTAAAGCATTAGAGGGTATTTTTGTTGGCTATGGTCTCGAATCTCACACTTATAGAATCTATGACAAGCTCTCTGGAGCCGTCATAGAATCTTGTAGTGTGACCTTTGAAGAATATGATGGTCCCCAAGGGGGGCGTGTTGATGCTTGTGATGCAGATGATGAAATGCCTCAGGATGCCATAGGAAGAATGGGTGTGGGTTATATCCGCCCCGTTGAGGAACCCCTTATGGCGGATCGAGAAGAACTATGCTCCACTCGAGTGGAGCCCTCATCTACACAACCTCAACATGCTCCATCTACCGATGAGGACATTGACTCAAGCCAAAGACAAGATGTGGACCCTCAACATAGTGATCAATGTGTGAACTCTAATCAAAGGGAGCTTGGTCCATTCGATGGGTTGTCAAGTGGTGCCAAGTCAATTTGTCAAGGAAGATCCATCCAAACTGTTTTGAGACGAGCTCAAATTGAGGCTAGAAGAGCACTTGATCAAGACCAAGGTCAATCCGTGCCTCCCAATGTTGAGGATGACTCCAATGATGATCAAGGTCAAGTTGATGGTCAAGACGAGGATCAAAATGATGAAGAGGGACCTCCAAGAAACAATGAGGAGATCCACGCTCGTCGCGAAGCTAGAAAGGAAAGAATGTTGGAAATTAGAGACCACACCCTCCAAAATGTTGTTGGAGATCTAAGGAAAGGAATTTCCACAAGAGCACAATTGAAGAGGTTCAGTGAACATCAAGCTCACATTTCCATGATTGAACCAAAGAAAGTGTGGGAAGCTCTTGAAGATTCGGATTGGTTAGAAGCTATGCACAAAGAGCTCAACAACTTTGAGAGAAACAAAGTGTGGAAGTTAGTTGAGAAGCCAAAGGATTGCCGTAATGTTATTGGAACAAAGTGGATATTCAAGAACAAGCAAGATGAGCATGGGATTATTGTAAGGAACAAGGCTAGATTGGTTGCACAAGGTTATTCCCAAATTGAAGGCATTGATTATGGAGAGACTTATGCACCCGTGGCTCGCCTTGAGTCCATCCGTATCCTTCTTGCTTATGCGGCACATCATAACTTTAAGTTGCAACAAATGGATGTAGAAAGTGCATTCCTTTATGGTCCTTTAAATGAATTGGTATATGTTAAGCAACCCCCGGGATTTGAGGACCCCAACTTCCCAAACCATGTCTACAAACTTGATAAGGCGCTCTATGGGCTCAAGCAAGCCCCACGCACGTGGTATGAGCACCTTAGAGAGTTATTGTTTGACCGTGGCTTTGAGGTTGGGAAAATCGATCCCACTCTTTTTACTAAGAGGGTCAATGGGGAGATTTTTGTATGCCAAATATATGTTGATGATATTATCTTTGGCTCATCTAACAAAGCGTTTAATGATGAATTCTCAAAGCTTATGACTAGTAGGTTCCGGATGTCCTTGATGGGGGAGTTGAAAGTATTTCTTGGCTTTGAGATCAAGCAAGTTAGAGGAGGAACATTCTTCAATCAAGCCAAGTATACTCAAGATATGCTCAATAGATTCAAAATGCAAGATTTGAATGGATCCCCAACTCCCATGGAAACAAAGACTCATCTAGAACAAAATCCAAATGGTAAAGATGTGGATCAAAAGGTATACCGGTCTATGATTGGTTCTTTGCTTTACCTTTGTGCATCTAGACCCGATATTGTGTTGAGTGTAGGTATGTGTGCAAGATATCAAGCGGCTCCTAAGGAAAGCCATTTAATGGCGGTCAAGAGAATCTTTCGATATTTAGTTCATACCCCATTTTATGGTCTTTGGTACCCTCAAGGCTCAACATTCGCTCTTTGTGGATACACGGACTCGGATTGGGCGGGAGACAAGGATGATAGAAAATCAACATCCGGGGCTTGCCAATTCCTTGGTAGGTCCTTGGTATGTTGGTCTTCTAAGAATCAAAATTGTATATCTCTCTCCACCGCCGAAGCCGAGTATGTTGCTGCTGCTAGTGCTTGCACCCAATTGCTATGGATGAGGCAAACTTTAAAGGAATACGGTGTCCAGTGTGACAAAGTGCCTCTTCTATGTGACAATGAAAGTGCCATCAAGATTGCATACAACCCGGTGGATCACACAAGGACAAAGCATATTGAGATTCGACATCACTTCATTAGAGATCATGTTGCTAGAGGTGATATTGATCTATCCTATGTATCAACCAAAGATCAACTTGCCGATATCTTCACGAAGCCACTTGATGAAGCAAGGTTTTGCTACTTGAGGAATGAACTAAATATCATAGATTCTAGGAGTTTGACTTGATTATCTTGCACTCTCACCTAATACTCGACCCTTGTTTGGTTTATATGTAGGCATGGACATAGGGGGAGTGCGGTCCTAATTGATTGGACTATCCCTCCCCCCATTATGCGCAAATTAAACAAAATCATTCCTCTTAATATCATGTTGTGATATGTGAGCTCAATGATGAGTTTCGGTAATGGACCCAAGATATATCTTCGTGGTGCCAAGCCGAGTATACTCAAATATGGTGGCCTAGGCCACCGCCCCCCTCTCAATCGAGAGGTTGATGTGCTTACTCGTGTTTGTCACCTTTTAAATTGGTTCTTACTCATGTTTGTCATCCTCTAGTTGGTGTTGATTCTTTTGGTCATGCACTCATATTTGGCTCTCCATATGTTTTTAGTGTTTTTCCTTTGAGTGCATTGGCCCATATCCGCGTGTCTCTCTAAACCCAGGCCACTCTTATCCAACAAAACCCATCTACTCTGCACAAGAACCTTCCATTTTTCTGTATCTTGGCTCTCTGTCCTGATGGTAACGGTACTGCCGGATCTCATATGCGGTACTACCGGAAGTTACCTGCGGTACTACCGCCCGTGGTTGTGTTTCCAGGTTCCTGCCTGAAAACTTCCCAGGAGCGGTACTACCGGCCTGTACCTCCGGTACTACCGCTCGGCGGTACTACCGCCCGTGGAACCAGTACTACCGCTCGCGCGCGTCGGTTAAGACTGGAGCCGGGGGAGAGGCACCCCTTAGTGCCTCATTCATCCCTTGTCTCCACTCCTCACCAGCGCCACCACCAGAGCAAGACGACGCCGGAGGAAGCCCGCCCGTCCCTCCCTCTCCCGGATCCACACCGGATTCGGCCTCCCTGCGGGCTCCTCTCTCTTCCCCACCGTCATGGACACCGGTACTACCGCCCTCCTCATCTTCTTACTTGTTTTCTCCATTGAATCTAGGGTAACTTCGATTCTTGGTTAAAACTCGCATTCTTGAGGTTGTATTGTGTGCTATTTACCAGATATATCACTTGGCCCGATGGAAATCGTGTTTTACAAAAAATTTGTTGCCCGTACTTGGATCTTAGTTCAGATCTGCACTGTAGTCGCGGGCCGGTAGTACCGGAATCTTTTTCCGGTACTACCGCTTGGCGATACTACCGCTAGTGCAGGTAAGGTACTACCGCCCTAGTACTGGCAGCAATTTTTTTTCAAACACTAAACTCCATCCTCCGTTTGCCCCAGGTTCTTGTGCTCTTACCCCTATGCTATCTCCCTCGTTCTTTCACAGGTGTAGGGGGTTCCCAGGGATCGCGCAAGCGCTCCAAAGCTCACTATGAGATCGAGGACTATGAGTCAGAATCTGAGACTGAGTCTGAAGAGGAGGTCATGCGTCAACCTAGTGCCCATCTGAAACTGCCAACAACTCGTGGTCGTGGGGGTAAGGGGGTCAAGCAAAGTGTTGGTCGTGGTAAAGCTCCTCCACCTCCTCCTCCCTCTGGTCCTCGCAAAAGTCAAAGTTCCGGGCCATCTGGGCCAAAGCTGTTGTCTAATATCTCTGAGACTGAATTTCATGCTCTGCGGGTGGTCAGTCCGTATGGGGCGGCTCGCGCTTATGCTCGATAAAATAGCCTCTTCTTCACAGACTTTCTAGAGCGGGTGTACCATGAGATTCTCATGAAATATGACAAAATTGTGGTTCCTCAAAAATGGATCGAGATGAATCATGTGAGGAAGAATCTGCACTACTTTGGTGAGGCCCTTGACATTTGCACCAACATTGGCTTGCTTCCTATTATGGAGTTCCGGTGAAACTATGATCCAATGCTCATTGCTCAGTTCTATGCAACCGTTCACTTTTCCAAGAATGCTACTAGGACTCTCACTTGGATGACCGAGGGTGTTGTCAAGGAAGCAACGTTGGCTGAGTTTGGGGCTATCCTCGGGTACGAAGACCGTGGCAAGGATGTTCCCGTTGGCTTTCGGTGCCATGCCAATGACTATCCCATGAAGAAAGATAGGCTTGCCCCTCTGTACATCCGGGGGCGCGGAATCCCTGGTAAGATCAAAGGTCTCCTTCCTACTTATGACATCTTGCACCACATATTTCGCGAGACCATCGCCCCTCGAGCTGGGAATGTTGATGAGATTCATGCTTACATGGTGGATATTATGATGGCCACCTATCACCATCGTGACTCTGGACTACCTATGGATGTGATGGATGTTATATGGAATGAGATGGTCTGCGCCACTTTTCAGAGGAGGGTGCCTCCTTTTGCTCCATACATCATGGCTCTCATCATTAGAAAGTGCCCTGTGATTGCCCGTGACTTGCCTCATCTTCGTCTTGCCACTCACCGCCACAAGAATCTGCTGATCAAGACCCATCTCAAACCCCGCAATGCGGATGGTCAGATTGTTGATGAGGATGGGAACCCGGTTGAGGAGGACTCAAGTGATGCTGCTGATGCACCACAGGGTGCTGCTTTTGTGGTCTCTCGTTGCCAGCCCGCACATCCATCTTTGGCTAAGAGGTTTGAGGCCAAACTCAAGAAGATATTCTACCTCCAAGTGGACAATCAGAAACGCCTGTACGAGGCCCATGTCTATGCCAAGAAGGCCTGTGCTCGTCAGAAGGAAATGATGGAGGCTCAAGGCTTGACTAATTCCAAGGGCTCCGAGAACAACATTACCCCAGAAGACCAATGGATCTCCAAGCACAGCAACTGGGAAGATGATGCCACCTCCTCCTTCCGTGCCCCTCCACCTCATGGTGCTGCATGGGACGACGTTGATGATGATGATGAGTGATCTCCGGGGCGTTAGTGTTGCTCTTGTCCCTTTTTGGCGTCTTGATGCCAAAGGGGGAGAAGTTGCACATTAGGTATGCGGGAGATTTGCGAGGGAAAGTCACAAGCTCGTTCTTGCCTTTGATTTTATTCGCTTGTGAACTTTATTTGGTTGCCTCTTATTATGTGTGACTTACTATGTGTGAACCTAACTATTTGTGCTATGTATGATAAGACTATGTGGTTATCATATGGATCCATCTTGTGTGTAATATGGCTATTCTTGTTGGATCCATCCTATGTGATGACATTCCTCATTCCTAATCAATATTGGTCATCACATGTTATTTAGCAAAGTTATGTCCTCTATGTGCAACTTCTACTCTTAGTTAGCTTGCTAGAATGTATGGGGCTTGTTTCTACATATCTAGGGGGAGCCCCATCTACATCTTGTCATCACAAGATTTCCCTGCAAAATGTGTGTTATCATCAAACACCAAAAAGGGGGATATTGAAAGAGCATTTGCTATCCCTAGTGATTTTGGTGTTTGATAACAACACACATATCGGACTAATGATTTGCTAAGTGTGTCGCAGGTACATTAAAAAGGTTTGCAAACATTCAAAAGATGTCTGCCTGGCGCGGTACCAAAAAGCGGTAGTACCGCTTTTTGCTACCGGACCAGATAGAAGCAAGTGACTAACTGTCAAAAAGTCTCTTCCGTGCCAGGTACTAAAAAGCGGTAGTACCGCATTTTAGTACCTAGAGCGACAGAAGCTTTTTTACAGCTTGTCAAAAGCTTCTGCCTGCTCCAGTACTAAAATGCGGTAGTACCGCATTTTAGTATTGCTCAGGACAGAGCCTTTTTGAACGTTGCAAAAAGCTTCTGTCTGCGCCGGTAGCAAAATGCGGTAGTACCGCATTTTACTACCTGGCGTGACAGAGACTTTTTGTACGTTGCAAAAAGCTTCTGTCTGCGCCGGTAGCAAAATGCGGTAGTACCGCATTTTACTACCCGGCGTGACAGAGAGTTTTTGTACGTTGCAAAAAGCTTCTGTCTACGCCGGTAGAAAAATGCGGTAGTACCGCGTTTTACTACCTGGCGTGACAGAGAGTTTTTCGTATGGAAAAGTGCTGATATCTCCAGGTCCGGTAGTACCGGTTGCCTAAAGCCCTACTACAGCTTTCCGGTAGCAACAATAGTAGTACCGTTGGGGGCAGGACTTGATGCAGTTTGAAAAAGGGTGGTCCGATACCAGGTCCGGTAGTACCGGAGTTCTCCGGTAGTACCGCTTGAACTTCCGGTACTACCGCTTCAATAAATGCATCAACGGTCAGATTTTGTGGAGGGGTATAAATACCCCTCCACCTACCTTGGGACAAAGTGCTCAGCACATTAAAGTCATTGCCCACCATTGGAGTCCATTGGAGCCACTCAAATCCTCAAGATCTCCTCATCCAACCACCCAAAATCCTTGATCTTTGGGGAATCGAAGGAGGAAGCCCCGATCTACTACTTCACTAAAAGAGATCTTCATTTCCCCCTCATTTCATTGAGGGACCCTTTGCTCTAGTGTTTTGTTGGAAACCCTAGCTCTTGTTTTTGTTCTTACAAGCTTGTCTTTGATTGCTTTGACAGCTTTCTTGTATTTGGGAGCCTCCGATTAAGTTGTGGATGTGTGCCCCAAACTTGTAACAGTGCCATCTTCCACGTTGAATGTTGCCGATATAGTGGAAGGTGAATCGATCCCGTTGGGGTGAGATTCATTGGAGAACAAGGGAGGCCTCTCGTGGCGTTGGTGGTTTGAAACCACCCCCTCTCCAAATGTAGACGTACTTCCCCTCAAAAGGAAGGAACTACGGGAAACAAATCCTTGTGTCTCCGCGTCCACTTTTCGGTTACCTCTATCCTTTACCGCACCTTACTTACTTGTTACTACTTTGTGTTGTGGTAGCTCTTGCATATTTTTCATATAGGTAAATTCACCATAGTTGCATTATCTAGAGAATTTACCTTATTCTCAAACCTTAATTTGAAAAAGAAGAAAATTTTAAGTAGCACCTATTCACCCCCCCCCCCGTCTAGGTGCCCATACGATCCTTTCAACCTTGTCAAGAGTGTGACCCCTTAGTTCAAAGTTTCGATCAGCACGAGCCTTGCGATGAGCCTCAATGTCCTTATTGTTTCTAGAAGGAGTTGATTCAGTATTTGTATCCTTGTCTTGACCACTGCCTTGCCCTTGATCTTGATTTGAGTTAACACCAGGAGGTTGCTACAGAGTTTGTTCTTCAGGGCCGGATAATCCGCCCCTTGGAGGGGCTGGACTATCCGGCCTGGGAGGTGAAGCACCAGAGCCTTCTTCCTGAGAATGCCTGACAGGACTTGGAGAACAAGAGCCGGATAATCTGCCCTCAGGGGCCGGAGAATCCGGCCTGGGAGCTTCTTGGCTGTTGTCTTCTCCTTCGGATCCCCTGGAACGAGTTGGAGTGCCAGGGGCGGATTGTCCGCCCCTTGGAGGGGGTGGATAGTCCGACCTGGGACTACCAACTTGTCCAAGAGACAGATGATCTTCAGCAGGTTGCGGTGTTGGTGCAGAGTTTTCTCCAACAGTAGGAGCTTGTTGATCTTGTGTAGATGAGGGCTCCACTTGAGTGGAGCATTGTCCTTCCCGATCCGCCACAAGGGGTTCCTCAATGGGGCAGAAAAATCCCACGCCCATTCTTCTTATGGCATCTTGGGGTATTTCAACATATGCATCACAAACATCAACTTGCCCTACAAAGGAGCAGTTATTTTCATCGAACTCCACACTACAAGATTCTACAACAATCCCAGTGAGCTTGTTGTAGACTCTAAAGTGTGGGATTCGGCACCATAACCAACAAAAATACCTTCTAAAGCCTTGGACTCAAATTTATACAAGCGGACACCTTTAATAAGAAAGAAACACTTACACCCGAATACCCTGAAGTATGAGATGTTGGGCTTGTTACCGGTAAGTATTTCATATGGAGTCTTGTCCAAAATCTTTTGGAGGTAGAGGCGGTTTGATGAGTGACAAGCAGTGGATATGGCTTCAGCCCAAAAATTGTAAGGAGACTTGAATTCAGCCAACATTGATCTTGCCATATCCATCAAAGTCCGGTTCTTCCTCTCGGCTACACCATTTTGTTGAGGGGTGTACGCAGCGGAATATTGATGTCTAATCCCCTCTTCGTTTAGAAACTCATGCAAAGTGTAGTTCTTGAATTCGGAGACGTTGTCACTTCTTATTGCTAAGATAGGGACATTGTGTTGATGTTGAACTTCATTGGCAAAGTCAATGACAGTTTGTTGAGTCTCACTCTTTAGTTTGAAGAAATAGACCCATGTATATCTTGAGTAATCATCGACAATGACCAAGCAATATTTCTTCCCACCAAGACTTGCATGAGAAGGAGGACCAAATAAATCCACATGAAGTAATTCCAAGATCCTCTTTAAGGACGCAATAGTCTTCCTCTTGTGGGGAGAATCATGCATTTTGCCTTCAACACAAGCCCTGCAAACACGATCTTTGGCAAAGGATACATTGTCTTTTAGTCCAAGGATGTGGCCACCCTTGTGGAGACTTTGCAAAGTTCTCATGTTGACATGGGCTAAACGGCGATGCCATAGCCAGCCCACGTTGGCCTTTCCGAATAGACCCATCGGACCCGAAGTGGTTTTCCCCGAAAAGTCCACCAAGTTATTTTCGACGTATCCAACGAAAGCAACCTTTAGATACTTGCTCCACAAGAGTACCACCAAATCATCATCGATAAAAACAGCAAAGCCCATCTTGCCAAGGGCACGAACAGAAAGAAGGTTGTAACCGAGGGTCTCAACAAGCATGACGTCCACGAGAGAGATATCGTGGGCAACCACAACCTTGCCAAGACCCAATACCTGAGATTTAGACTTATCACCATAGGAGACTGTGATATTATCATGATTTGGACGCATCTCCGTGATGATCTCCTTGCTTCCGGTCATATGACTAGTGCATCCACTATCCAGCACCCATTTCGACCCACCGGAAGCATAGCCCTGCAAGAGAATTACTTCTTGGTTTTAGGTACCCTTTTTCAATGGGTCCTTTCATGTTAGTAACAAGGGTATTTGGGACCCAAATAGACCAAGCAATATATTCATCAAAGGGGCCGACATAATAAGCATAAACATCGCCATAATCATCACAAAAGAGTTCATAATTTGGATTGTGAGACCCTGCAAAACCAATATTGTTAGTCTTGTCTTTTGTGACACTCTTCTCAGCGGTGCTTGTCTTTGATTGCACATTCTTGGTCTTGTTCTTCTTGTTTTTCTTTTTCACATTCTTGGTCTTGTTCTTCTTGTTTTTCTTTTTCTTGGACTTGGTGACATACCCAAGTCCCTCTTTACCATGATTTGACCTTTGCTTGCCAAGAACTTCATCAAGCATACCCTTATCCTTGGGAGTGATGTCCTTGACCACTTCTTTTTTCACACTAGCATTTTCCTTGTGACTATATGTTGAGTTGGATGAGCTAGGAACATCATATTTGGCCAATCGACTTTGAAGCTGATCACATGACTCATTGAGAATAGAGAAATCATTTTTCAACGCCTTGTGAGCATTGTCAAGTTCCTCCAATTCCTCGGAGAGTCTATCATGAGCAGCCCCAAAGTCAATCTTTTCTTTCTTTAACTTCTTTGCTTTGGTGACCGCATTGTCACGTTCCTTAACAAGTTTAGCCACAATTTCTTCATGTGACTCTTCAATGGACTCAAGCCTCTCTTCAAGAGAGACCCGAGCTTCTTCTTCCTCAAGAGCATTTTTTAAGGATGCAATTTCCATTGCATCCTCCCTTTCAATTCTGCCCTTTTCTTCGAGGAGAGCTTCGTTTTGGGCCAGCTGATCCATAAGAACTTCAAAACGAACTTTGTGCTCACCTTGCAAGTTAGTGTAGAAGTAATCCAAAGCAATAATCTCTTCTTTAACCTTAAGACTAGTAGGATCATCCATGTCAATCATAGCCTTAGGAAACGAAGAGTTAGAAGTCGTTACCTCGGAGCTTCTTGTCATGAGACAAGTAGCATTCTTGTTGATGATGTTTTCATTCGGAGAGTCGAAGAGAGATGTAGATGTAGATGTGGTGGCTATAGCAGCCACCTCTTGAGAGCTATCGTCCTCGTCCTCATTATCTTCGTTGCTCTAAGCATCATATCTATTCCTTCCCATACTTTCATTTCCGATGAAGAGCTCGGTGAGGGCATCCAAAGCTTCCTTCGCTGTGCTAAGATGTTGAATGTGTGGCATGTCTTTGTCACCCGCACCAAGCTGTATCATGTGTAGAGCTGTATCGTTGAGTTGGCTATCAACAACTTCTCTTCTTGTGAGATTGTTGGGGTTTCCAACATGAAGACCATTTTCTATGATTTTCCACAACTCAATGGAGGAACTACACACATGAGACTTCATCAAAAATTGCCATTGAGAAAAAGAGATGCAGAAAGTTTGGGTGGATCACCCCTATTATGTATGTGGGTGAGGGATAGGTGGATCAGGAGAATACACATGAGAAACCTCATTGTATCCATCCTTACCACTATCCTTTTTCGAGGAGGATCTCTTGCTAGTGTCATCACCAACCACTTCGTTCTCTTTAGAATCGGTTTTACCCATTTCCTTGGATTGCGGAGTGGTAGCCTCAGAGTTAGATGGAGGTGATGCTATGGATGGGGAGAGACGCATTATCAATTGACGCATCTCTTCCATCTTATACTCCATTGAACTCACCAAGGTTGTTTCCAACGTCTTGAGATCGTTCATGGTGACTACATCCGGAGCATCACTCCCATCTACCTTGGAACCCATACTTCGCTTAGGCGGTTAAGCCCGAAATAAGAGCCGGGGCTATGATACCAATTGAAATGGATCGTATGGGCACCTAGAGGGGGGTGAATAGGTGCTAACCAATTTTTAATACTTTTTCAATTTTAGGCTTGACACAAAGTAAATTCTCTAGATATGTAACTACGAGAATTTCCCTATATGCAACCCTAACTACTAAGCACGTAAAGAGAGGAGCGAGGAAACCGTAGTGGAGCACGCGGAGACACAGGGATTTGTTTTACCGCAGTTCCTTCCTTGTAAAGGGAAGTACATCTGCGTTGGAGGGGTGGGCGGTTCTAAGACCACCACGTCACAATAGGCCTCACCCTATTCTCTGATGGATCTCGCCACGAGAGGCCTGATCCACCTTCTCCACTATTGGGTCCATTCGAGGCGGGAACCGGTGCCTTTTACAACACTACCGGGGCACACACCCACAACTGAATTGGGGGCTCCCGAGATGACAACAAGCTGTCACAAGAACAAAGTTTATCAATATAAACAAAAACAAGGATCTAGGTATTTGCAAGAAATACTGGATCGGTGATTCTCCAAATAAATGGAGAGGAGATGAAGTGCTTGATTGCTGATGATGAAGATCGAGTTCTCCTCCTTTGATTGCCCAAGGAATGGGGCCTTTGGGTGGATCTAGGTGGAGTTCCCTTGGATGAAGGTTGCAGATCAGGTCTTTTCTTTTTCGGATGAATCAAGGAGTTCTGGCCAAAGGGGGAAGACAGGCTTAAATACCCCCTGCCTAGAACAAGCTGTTGGAAACGTTTGGGGGCGGATTATTCGCCCCACTTTGGGGCGGACTATCCGCCCTGGGGAGAAAATCCGCCCCCCAGGACGGAAACTCCGGGGAAAACTCCGCCCCCTACACAGAGAGCGACGCAGCCTTGAGTTGAAGAAAATCCTCGAGGGGGCGGACTGTCCGCCCCCAAGGGTCGGACTATCCGGCAGGGCCTGAAAAACCGGCCACAAACTCCGCCCCCCTCTCTAGGGGGCGCGCACTCTTGGGAAGAGGGAGGGGCGGCCGCCCCTGGTGGGGGCGGATTATCCGCCCCCCAAAGGCAGATACTTTTCCCTTTTTCTTAGAGAGAGCTGCAATACTTCAACACACGTTAAATAATCCTTGATATTGTTATCTAACACACAAAACACTAGGGATTAAGAAATGTTCTTTCATCGTTGAAGTTTGCATACCTTGTTAGCATCTTTAGGATCAACAAAACCTTTGGGTTGCATCATATACAACTCTTCATCAATGTCGCTATTGAGGAACGCCGTTTTGACATCCATCTGCCATATCTCATAATCATAATATGCAGCGATTGCTAACATAATCCTCACAGACTTTAGCTTCTCTACTGGTGAGAAAGTCTCATCGTAGTCAACTCCTTAAATTTGTCGAAACCCTTTTGCGACAAGTCGAGATTTATAGACAGTAACATTACCATCAGCATCTGTTTTCTTCTTGAAAATCCATTTATTCTCGACAGCCTTCCGGCCATCCGGTAAGTCCACCAAAGTCCATACTTGGTTTTCGTACATGGATCCAATCTCGGATTTCATGGCTTCTTGCCATTTATGGGAATCTAGGCTCATCATTGCTTCCTCATATGTCGCAGGGTCATCGGTGTTGTCCACCAACATGACACTCATAACGGGATCATACCAATCAGGAGTGGTACGAGTTCTCGTCGACCTGCGAGGTTCCGTAGTAACTTCAACCGAAGTTTCATGATCAACATCATTAGCTTCCTCTCTTATTGGTGTAGGCGCCACAGGAACTACTTCCGGTGATGCACTACTCGCAAGTTCAAGAGAAGGTTCATCAACCTCGTCGAGTTCTACTTTCCTTCCAGTCACTTATTTCGAGAGAAACTCCTTCTCTAGAAAGGATCCATTCTTGGCAACGAAAAATTTGCCCTCGGATCTTTGATAGAAGGTATACCCAATAGTTTCCTTCGGGTATCCTATGAAGACACATTTTTTCGCTTTGGGTTCAAGCTTGTCCGGCTGTAACTTCTTTACATAACCTTCACAACCCCAAACTTTAAGGAACGGCAATTTGGGTTTCTTCCCAAACCATAATTCATACGGTGTCATTTCAACGGATTTAGATCGTGCCCTATTTAAAGTGAATGCGGTTGTTTCTAATGCATAACCCCAAAACGATAGCGGTAAATCTGTAAGTGACATCATAGAACGAACCGTACCTAAGAGAGTTCGATTACGACGTTCTGACACACCATTACGCTGTGGTGTTCCCGGCGGTGTCAATTGTGAAAGTATTCCGCATTTCTTCAAATGCTCGCCAAACTCGTAACTTAGATATTCACCTCCACGATCAGATCGTAGAAATTTAATCTTCTTGTTACGTTGATTCTCTACCACACTTTGAAATTCCTTAAACTTCGCAAAAGTTTCGGACTTATGTTTCATGAAATATATGTACCCATATCTACTCAAGTCATCCGTGAAGGTAAGAACATAACGATAACCACCGCGCGATGCTACACTCATTGGGCCACACACATCGGTATGTATGATTTCCAATAATTCCGTAGCTCGCTCCATCATACCAGAAAATGGAGTCTTAGTCATTTTACCCATCAGACATGCTTCGCATCTTTCAAGTGATTCGAAATCAAGTGATTCAAGAAGTCCATCGGCATGGAGTTTCTTCATACGCTTCACTCCAATGTGACCAAGACGACAGTGCCACATATAGGTCGAGTTATCGCTCAATTTCAAACGTTTAGCTTCAATGTTATTAATGTGTGTATTACTACAATCGAGATTCAATAAGAATAGACCATCTATCAAAGGTGCATGTGCATAAAACATATTACTCATATAAATCGAACAACCATTATTCTCAGACTTAAACAAGTAACCGTCTCGCAATAAACATGATCCAGATATAATATTCATGCTCAATGCAGGCACCAAATAACAATTATTTAAGTATAAAACTAATCCCGATGGTAGATGAAGAGGTAGCGTGCCGACCGCGATCACATCAACCTTTGATCCATTTCCAACGCGCATCGTCACCTCGTTCTTCGCTAGCTTCCGTTTATTCTGCAACAGCTGTTTCGAGTTACAAATATGAGCAACCTAACCAGTATCAAATACCCAGGCACTACTACGAGTACTAGTGAGATACGCATCAATAACATGTATATCGGATATACCTTTCTTCTTGATGTTGCCGTTCTTCAAATCCGCCAAGTACTTTGGGAAATTCCGCTTCCAGTGACCCTCTCCCTTGCAGTAAAAGCACTCAGTATCAGGCTTAGGCCCAGCCTTGGTCTTCTTCGCCGGCGCGGTAACTTTCTTACCGCCCTTCTTGAAGTTTCCCTTTTTCTTAGACTTGCCTTGCTTCTTGAATTTGGTGGTCTTATTGACCAACAACACTTTGTGCTCTTTCTTGATCTCCACTTCTATAGACTTTAACATGGAGAAAAGTTCTGGCAACGACTTGTCCATGTTTTGCATATTGTAGTTCATCACAAAGTTCTTGTAACTTGGTGGTAGTGATTGGAGGACACGGTGAATCCCCAAAGCATTAGGAATCACTATACACAAGCTTTGGAGTTTACTTGCGTTCCCAGACATCTTAAGCACGTGCTCACTGACGGAGTTGCCATCTTCCATCTTACAGTTAAAGAACTTTTCAGAATCCTCATAACTCTCAACTACCGCGTGAGCCTCAAATATCATTTTGAGTTCATAGACAATATCATGTGGGTCATGGTTCTCAAACCTTTTCTGAAGCTCTCATTACAAACCATACAAGATAGCACACTGAACTGTGGAGTACTGATTCTTCCGAGCGAGGAAAATATTCTTTACCTCATCGGTAGCATCAACTGCAGGCGGGTTACCTAGCGGTGCATCCAGCACATAGGTCAAATTACCAGCATTGAGGACAATCCTCAAATTGCGGAACCAATCCGCAAAGTTGCTTCCATTGTTTTTCAACTTTTCTTTCTCTAGGAACGCATTAAAATTGATGGTAGGGGACGCCATTGATCTACAACATATTTGCAATAATTTAGACTAAGTTTATGACAAATTGAGTTCTAATTAATAGTTAAATTAATCTAGGTGAACTCCCAATCAAAACAATACCCCTCAAATTGTTTTAGTGATCACACGAACCAAATCCACCACATCAAAACCGATCATCACGAGAGTTGATGTAGCTTCAATGGCGAACAATCAACATGTTCATCATATATACTATATGACTCATGCTTTACCTTTCGGTGATCCGTGTTCCGAGACCATGTCTATACATGCTAGGCTCGTCAAGATCAAACCTTAGCTTCCGCATGAGAAAATCTGGCTTGCTCACGTTGTATACACTCGCAGAATCTAACACACCCGATCATCACGTGGTGCTTCGAAACAACGAGCTTTAGCAACAGTGCTTACTAAGGATGAACACTTTAAAACTTGAAATTGTGTGCTTGAGGGATCATCTTATAATGCTACCGTCATAAACTAAGCAATACAAGATGCATAAAAGGATTAACATCACATGCAATTCATAATATGTGATATGATATGGCCTTTCTTCTCGTGCTTCCGATCTCCATCTTCAAGCACGAACATAATCTCCATCATCACCGGTATGGCGTCAAGGTCAATGGCGCCGTTTCATGGTTTCCTTCCAAAAGCTTCAACTATTACAACTACTTTGAATAGACACACATGTCTTAACGGAATTTAAAGGACAACCATATGGCTCCTGCCGGTTGCCAACTTACAATAAGGAACATTGCATACATCATATATAATCACAATCATGGCCATATCACATCACAACACACCCCTACAAAACAAAGTTAGACGCCTCTAATTTTCTTTGCATATTTTACGTGGTTTGGGGCTTTCGATAGGTGTCGTTCTAACTTACGAACAAGAACCACAACGTTGATGCTTGAACTATAAAGTGCCCGTTGTAAATTGAATCTATACTATGATGGGAGAGACAGACACCCGCAAAGCCACTTATGCAATACAAGTTGCATGTTGAGCGTGGAGCAAGTCTCATGAACGATGTCATGTAAGGTTAGCCCGGGCCGCTTCATCCCATCATACCGCAAGATGCAAAGTACACAAAAAGCAATTGATAATAAAAGCACCACCACCCACAATGACCATTGTGTTCTACTCGTGCAACAGATCTACATATTGACACGGCTCTGATACCACTGTAGGGGTTCGTAGCATGGAAAACAAAAAAATTCTACCGCATGCACACAAACAAGCCAAGATCTATCTACTAGATTGTAGCAACGATTCGATAGAAGCACTCACCCTCGAAGATTCCAAAGCGGTTAACGAGAGCAGATTCTCGTGGGTGATGTAGTCGTACACTTGCCGATCTCAAGATCGCGTAGACGATCCTTCCGGCGCTGCGTTCCGGCAGCGCTTCTGCAGTCGGTCACACGTTCGGTACTCGATGAAGACCTTCCTCTCCCTTATTCCATCAGGCAGCGGAGGTTGCAGTTTTCCCCTCGCGATTCCGGCAGCACGACGGCGTGGTGATAGAAGTAGAGGGAAGATCCCGCAGGGCTTCGCCTAAGATGGTGCGAGTTATGGTGATTAGGGTTTCCCAGAGATCTAGGGTTTAGATGACCGGGAGAAGGAAGAGGTGTCGGCGATGGCTAGGGCGGAGGCGACGAACCGACATCGGCGGGGCTGCGGCGGTGGCGGCGCGTGCGGGGAGAGGGGCTAGGGCTTGTGTGCTTTGGGGCAGCCCTCCCCCTCTATTTATGAGATGGGGGCAGCCTTGGGAGGGTTGGGTTTGAATCCAAACCCAAACCCAAGTTGGATTGAGAAAAGGACTTGTTCCTTCTTCCACTAGGAAACCATTGTTCCAGATTGACTTTTCAAACTCCCGTTTGACTTTTAATTTAGAGATTTAATTCTCTCTTGCAAATGCACACACCAAGTGACCTAGGATATGATCCAATCATTCCACTTACCCATGACACATTCATGGACCATTCTCCTTCCGGACCGGTGAAACTTCTAGACCCTTCTAGAACCTCTCCGATGAAATCATCGGAAACTTTCCCGAACTCCGGAATCGGACTTTCCTTATATGAATCTTATTTTCCGGACCATTCTGGATCTCTGTAACATCCCAAAAATACTAAACTTAAATCATCAAACTCTAATCATCAAAATTAGGGTTAACAAAAACTTTTCTAAATAAAATTATGAAAGCATGCCTATGTGTATGCATTGAATTTGAAATTCTTTTGAACCACCTTGTTTGTGTGTTTCTTTGCTTGTAAAATGTTTCTTAAGTGAAATAAACATCATCTAAACATTTCCCACACTTTTCCCAAAGACAAGTAAATGCAAAACTTTCAAATGCCCACTTTGTACTCCTTGATTGTACTCATAACAAAGTATCAAGGCCCACTTTGTGATCATCCAGAAACTTTCAAATGCATAGTTTAAATGACAATTCAAAATTGAATCTTTATCATATGGGAAGATCCCACTTTTTCAAAAACCACTCAAACAAGCTCAACTTTCAAAACCCAAGCATCTGCAGACTCACCAACACCAATCTAGCACACCCACCAATTTTTTTTTCAAAATTCAAAACTTGAATTCATGCGGCCATTTCATCAAACACTTGGCAGACACAAATCAAACAAAATCAAAACACTATAGTGTGGAGTGTTTTGAGCCTAACTGGTTCCCTATCTAGCTCACAACCAACTCAGTAGATCATCTAGCAAGATTAACCAAGCACTAGCACCACTGTGAGCTTGCCAATATCATCAATGGTGAACAGCCGAATGCATCCTTGCCACCCCAGTGTAGACAACAAGCTAGGAAAGAAACTAGCCATGCCAACCTTGTCTGGGAGATCACCCATGCCTCACCGCCCCTCTCGACCAGCCCTGCCTCGAAGGCACCGACCAGAGCACCCAAGAACGTCGCGCCCGTGCCTCTGCCAACCGTGCCGAGCATGCGCCAGAGCGCCACCCTCGACCGAAGCCCACAGACCGCGCGCCGCCCTCGCCGCGTTCATACACGATCACCACCGACCCAGGAGACCGCCAGACATCCCCATTAGCCGCCCCATGCCGCACATCCACCGCTCGCCGTTGAAGACGCCTCTGCCGCGCAGAGCGTCGCGTGTTCCAGACCAACCCGCACCGCCCCACGTCTCGCCATCGTATCATTGAGCATCGCTAGGGAACACCGCACCGTCCCCTACCTTCGCCCATGCCAATAGCCGTCTGTACCATCGCCCCCGACGAGCTCACCGTGCGCCCCGTCGGTCCCCTCGCTCGACTATAAATAGAGGCCACCCCCAGCCGAATTGAGCACACCATTCTACTACCCTCTCCTCACTGATAGTGCCAC
Organism: Avena sativa; assembly: GCA_916181665.1. Taxonomy (NCBI): domain Eukaryota; kingdom Viridiplantae; phylum Streptophyta; class Magnoliopsida; order Poales; family Poaceae; genus Avena; species Avena sativa. Next base: position 383,794,968 of record OV702280.1, on the reverse strand, counting down.
ACCATTCCCGGAGCAAGGCGAGCAACACTTCGCCGGAATTTCACCGGAGCCCGCCGCCTCTGGAGAAGAAGGGAGCCAGCGATTGGAGCCGCCCTAGGAGAAGCCACCAGTGCCAAGAGATTCGCTGTCGTCGACTTCGTCGTTCGCCTGCCTCGCCGACCCTCGCCTGCACCCCGGTAAGCCCCCAGCAACCCCCACTGGCCGCGCTAGGTTTCTGTCTCACCGGCGTTGCCCAACGTCGATGATGAATCCCAGCCGTTGGATTAGAATCATATCGAACGCCCCACATCGCCCCATACCGCTTCACACACCCCTGTCTCACTGACAGGTGGGGACAGCCACTTAAACAGCCCGCGGAAGTGCTACGCTTAGCAGGCCGACCCGTTAACCTTCCCCGCGCAGCCCAGTTATTTGAATTAAACCTTTTCTATTTTATTTCAAACACACTTCTGTACCCAGTTTCAAAAATCAACCCAGGTCGATTCAGTGCACCAAATTGAATGAAAATAATTTTGTTAGAAAGGTCTGGGAATGCTGAATCCAAGCCCGTTGGATTCAAGTCATTTGGATCTATAGATCACCCATGGTAAAAATAACAAGGCAGAAGCTTTTCTGCATTCAAACATTTTTCAAATTTAAACCATAATAGCTTTTGAGTTGATTCCAACTCTCAAAAATCACATTTAACCATACCTTTCAGAATATATAGGTTTACTTACAGAAATAATGTTCATGTAATAAAAGAATGCTACATAGGCATTTCTAGTCACTTTATTTAATTAAAATAAAAGGGTAAAACCTTATTAAATTGTGACACCACTTTAAATCATATTCCCATGGACTAAAATATGTGGTGATGACATGTGTCAACATGATCCCATGTTTGGTTTGGAGAATATTAAATCTTAAGTAGTTTTTCAATGAGTAGAAATTACTTTTCTAAAAATAAAAGGAATTAAACCAAGCCTTAATCTTGTAATGTTAGAGATGATGTTAGATCATCTATAGGACCCTTGTGTGTGATGATTGCAAGTAGTTAAGTATTGTTTGGTGATTGTGTACCTCGTATTTATTTATAGATGCTAGTACCGACCAAGGATACGAGGAGGAAGGAGGATTCTACGATGAAGAAGCCGAGGAGAACTTCAACCACTACTCTGCACAAGGCAAGCTTTACTAACTAAGTGGACCAATGCAAGATAACACTTGCAAGATACCCTACTGATGCAAACAAACCCCTACTTGTTACCATGACCACTATATGCCTTAAGCATATGTGATCATATCCACTTGATAAACCAATCCTAGTTTTACTTACCAGCTTTATTATTTTATTTCTTTATCAAAGCTCTTACTTAGAGTTTACTGGAATAAATGGTAGATACTAGAAGTATAATTGAAGGTTGCATAAAGAGCATAAAATTTGGCCTAAGCTAGATAATCTTGATGTCATCCTAAGGCATGAGATTAAACTCAGCTACACTCCAATAGTTTACCACCCTCATTAGTGCTTACCCCCATCTGTAGATGCTAGTGCTAAGCATAAAACTTGATCAACTTTAGATGGGAATACTTGGTGGAAAATGGTTATGAAAACCTTGGAATGATGGATCATTCTATTGAAATGTTTTGGACATGTGTTTCCGAACACCTGATGATTTTGGTGATGAAAATGTTGAGGCGTGAGCCTTAGACCTTTATAAAACTAATGGTTGTCTAGATGCGATACCATTCCAATTTTATCGTACAACCATAATACCCGAATATTGGGTACGGCTTGACTGGAAACTTATATACCTTAGTATTGGTTCCCTCACGGCCAAGGTCTGAGCTGAGGCTACCTTGTGAAGATTGTCCACCTGTGCAGTACCCAAGATGACAGTTGGTCATGGTTGGGACGCCAAACTCACAGGAGAGGTGCTTATACTAGGGCGTGTAATTGAAAGGTTAGGATTGATTATCCGCATACTGAGTATGGTGAATTCAGGATTTGTTCCTGACGGATGTATCGAATGTTGTGGTGAAAGTGTACAATCTCTGCAGAGTGTCAAACTATTCGAATAGCCGCGTCCGCGGTTATGGACAGTTGGAGTGTCCATACTGTTCCCCCGTCAGACTTTTCAAAATGACTTGTGAAATGAAGTGAGACTTTGACTTGACCACAACAGGGTTGTGATATGAAATACAAGTTCCCACTTAGATGTTATAAACTTCAACTAGCATCCGTTGCCCCTAAAACTTAGTAGAGATAAATCTGGCTTTTGCAAAACAACCCTAGAGCCTAGTGTCCTATTATCAAAAACCCCTTTTATTTGTTAGTATTAGTTTGCGAGTACTTAAAGAGTACTCATGGCTTTGTCCCTGGCTATTCCCATGGCCAGACTATGAAGAGGAGTATTTGGAGGATGGACCCCAGAAAGGTTACGACAACTAGGATCATCTCCCATCGTCAGCATTGCCTATGACCCCAAAGATGGAGCTTCGCCTACGCTACCGTTATTATTACGTATTCCGCTGCTTGATGTTGTATTAAGAACTGGATCATGAGATCCCTATTTGTGTAAGAACTTATGTACGGTTTGTAATGGATTATGTACTATGGTATCCAATTCTGTTATGTCTCGCAAAAATGGTAATCCTGGGATTGCGATGTATGGCATAACAGGCATCTGGGATTAAAAATCCGGCTGTTAACAATCTCCTCATGATATCCCGGATCCCATCCGAGACTCCGAATAACATTCGGTATCCCTACTAACATTCCATATCTACTAAACAACATCGAATCCTTAAGTGTGTCTCCCTACGGTTCGTGAATTATGCGAACATGACCGAGACACTTCTCCGATCAATAACCAATAGAGGAATCTGGAAATTCATATGGCTCCCACATATTTATACGATTACTTTGCGATCGAATGAACCACTTACATACGATACCAATTTCCCTTTGTCTCACGATAGTTTACTTATCCGAGGTTTTGATCGTCGGTATCTCTGCATACCTAGTTCAACCTTGTTACAGATAAGTACTCTTTTCTCGTTCCCATGATATGTGATCCCTTGTGAGCTAGTCACATGCTTGCAAGCTAATTGGATGACATTCCACCGAGAGGGCCCAGAGTATATCTATCCGTCATATGGATGGACAAATCCCACTCTTGATCCATGTGCCTCAACCCATACTTTACGAACACTCAATGCCACCTTTAGAGCCACCCAGTTACGGTGTGGTGTTTGATGTCATCAAAGCATCCTTCTGGTGATGGTGATTAGCATGATCTCATGGTCGAAGGAATTAGGTTACTATGTACCAGAAAGCTTATAGCAAACCAACTATTGAAATGACTTGATCTTAATGCTATGCTTATCTATAGGAGTATGTCCATCATACCATTCTCCTAATGATATGATCTTGTTGTTAACAACATCTCAATGCTCATGATCGGGAAACCACGACCATCTATTAATCAACAAGCTAGTATTACAAAGAGGCTTTACTAGGGACTCTAATTTAGTTTACAAATCACACAAGTATTAATGTTTCCGGTTAATACTGTTATAGCATGAATGTAAACATTTATCATAAACACAAAGATATAATAATAACCACTTTTATTATTGCCTCTAGGGCATATCTCCAACAGATTCATCCAAAAAAAACGAGATTCACACAAGATTCTTATTTTTATACATATTTCTGCAAGATCCAATCGAGTATCATACAAAGAACTTGATAAAAAACAAAAGTTTGAATTATTTTCTCTGAGTTTTGATAGAACTACAAAGTTCTTCAGAAATTTTTACAAGAATCGGGCCATGTGATCCTTAGATGGATTCCCATACCAAATTGAAGAAACACACATAAAACAACATTTCATCCGTGAGCCAGATTTGGGAAAAAATCAACAAAATCAAGGAAAAAGAGAGGAAAAGAAAGGGGATCCAAATCTGGCCACCGCGAGGCCCCGACGGTGGATCTCCTCGAGGTGGTGTCCGCGCGCGCCAGGAGACCGGGCTCGCCATCCACCACCGAGCGCATGTGGATCCCGTCGATCTAGAGCTAGAGCTCGCTAGGGATTTGGAGCTCCTCGCACGTGACTGTGTGTTGTTGTTTTTTGTTTTGTCGATGGGAAGTGGGGAGTAGGATGAATAGGTATATTTCTAAGGACTAAAATGCAAAATACTTGGAAGCTTTGACTAGTATACTTTTGCACGAATCTTAAATCAACCTATGGCTATGATGGTGCCGGGGGTCCAACCTAGGAGGGGGAAATCCACACTCCACCGAGCGCACCTCACAGCCGGTTGATCTTGGAGCGGGAGCTTTACCCGTAGACTTTGTTGATGATGGTCCAGACCGCAGCGGACCAGCGATCGATGGTGTGAGCGAGGATTTCCGGTGAAAGGGTGCTGAGGATCCACCCGAGCACCGTGGAGTCCCACGAAACCCATGACGCATAGTCGGGATTCGGGATCTTCTTCGTCTTTCCTTTAGAGTCCTCAGCCTCCAGATGTGTTGCCGGGGCGGCGTCAGTGTCGTCCAGAAGGGCGAGCACTTGAGTACCGCGAAGGGGAGGATGCACCAGAGTCTTCCAGAAAAGGAAATTGGACCGGGTGAGCTTCTGGGAGGGAGGAGGCCCCGGGGCAGCCGCCAGGGCAGGGCCAGCAGACGACGATGATGTCATGACACCGCGGGGAGGTTTCCGATCAGATGATCGTGATGGGTTTTAGGCGTTTCCGATCCGTGGATCGTGGGGATTGTGGTTTTGCTGGTTTCTGGTTTTCCGATCTAGAGGATCGTGAGAGGATTTTGGGGCTTCTGATCTACCGATCGTTGGGAGAGGTTTTGGTGGTGTTTTCCGATCTTGCGATCGTGGCGGCTAGTAGTTAGGTCGGGGAATAGGTAGCTCTGATACCATATTAGACTACTTAGGGTTTAACCGATGCCTTTTAGGGCTCTCGGGCTGCGTGTTATATAGGGCAGGAAACGCTCCTGTCTTGGCTTACAAGTTGGTATTACTTGAGACGGTATACTACACCGTGTCCAAGTTATACACGATTTACATAGATATTCTAACAGTGCATATCAAGGACCATCAAGAAGATTGTTGTGGATCACATGTATGCTTTCATGTGGAGGATCTGCTGGGAGAACAGTACCATTTCTAATACTCCTCGCGATATAGCCTTCTTAATGTTGGACAAATAAACTACATATTCAGAGTCTCATCCAAATTCAGGGACAAATCGTTCAGTGATAGTCACAAAACATTACCAAACCACATATTACATTTATTTTGCAGCACCAGATGAATAGCCTGGAGTCACAGACCATCCGACAAATTAGGGGACTAACTGTCCTTGGCTAATCTAGGAATTTGGATCGGGGGCTTCTGTTCGTCTTGGTTTCCATGACTAACAGAAGCTTCTCTGATGGATCTTTGATGGATCTTTTACGCTGACGGTGACGAAGCTCACACTGTAGGTTGTCGACCTGCCGCTGGAGGGCCTTCTCGCTCTCCTGGAGTTTGTTTATCATTTTGATTGCCTTCTTAGAGCAAGTACATCGTATACAAAAACCGGGTGTCTAAGGAAATTTTTGTCTGCCTAGCATGAGTCTAAACGGTGGAGACGTTGAGTCTAGTAAAAAGATTCATGGTCTTGAGCCTAATACTAGACACAAGGTCTAAGGAAGTGAATTGCTAGCTGGGCCCATTGTCAGCCTCTAATCTCTCTCTATGGTGGCAGCGCATACATGTCAAAAAGGCAATCATTTTCTCCTTTTGCATGTTAAATCGATGCTATAAAAAAATTCTCTCTTAGCACGAGTCCAAAAGATCAGCTTTTTCTGACAAAATTTTTTAGACCTAGGCCTAAACGGTGTACACGCTCTTAGGGAACTTATTGTCCAACCATTTGGTGAATTTGCAGTCTTCTCTGGGCGGATAAAAAAGAACTTGTGAGTTGATAGAGATTGTTGTGAAGTAGCAACTTGCACATTTCCCCTAAATTCTACCGCATGTTTCCAAAAATCAAATCGAACCGAATACTACACTGTTCCTCCACAAGCAACAAAATTTAAGAAAACATAGTACTCCCTCCAATCCATATTACTTGTCATTGGATGTTCTAATCCAATGACAAGTAATATGGATCGGAGGAAGTATATCCTACAACTTCACAATGAATCGAATCGAACACCGCAAATCGGATCGATGCGCCCTCCCTCTTGTTCAATTCTCCAACAATTTTCTCTGCCTTTCTGTTCTTTTTTCTCTTGCATTTTTCAAGTGGAGTAAAGGAAACAAGAGTGGAAAAGCACCGTGATCTGAGAGAAACTCACTTGTCTAATGATGCGGCAAGGGGCTGAGAAGCGCCGCCACTCTCCGTCCTTTGCTTCCTTCACACCACGGCACCACGAAAACCACCGGTCCATATGTGCATAGGTACACTGTATACTTCACCGGGTGGTACCCATCACCATCAGATTAGAGTAGCGGTCAGCTGCCAACACTAATAATTAGCTCGTTCGCAGGACCATGCATGGGCCAAGGAGCATGGTGTCAAACCATTCGTTGGTCTGGTGAGAGGCCGGGCAGTTGCGTGCCGCGACCTGTGACCGAGACTCCGAACCAGCACCGTGCACGTACCTTTCTTTCCAACCGTTACTTACATACATACTCGTCTATTGCGAATCGTCGTATCTACTCCCTCCTTCTTGTAGTCAAAACTTTTAATTTTTCTTTATAAAAAATATTTTCTACTTAAAACTTGTTTCTGCATAGTTAAGATACACAAAACCGACACAAGTCCAAAAGCCATAAAATGAAAAATACGAATTACATATCAAAACTATGGTGGTGAAGAGCCAATCCGAAGATAAAACTATCATCCATGTTGGGTAGAAACGTCTTCCAAACCTTTAATGTTTGACCAATTTAAAAAAAATAGCAACATTTATGACACTAAAATAGTAAGACTAGACACCTTTTTAAACGGAGTTTCGCAATATAGTGATGTGATGTCATCTGTATTTCTACTTTTTTCAGTAAAGTTGGTCAAATATAAAAATATTTGACTTTGGAAAAAACCTAGAAGCACACTCATTTGTGGATAGTGGGAGTAAGTGTGAGCTCTGTAAACTGTCGTGGAATCCATATGCCACCCACGTCAAAACATCCAAATATCGATTTGTCCATCGAGCCCTATTCGATCAAGGCCATGGCCAATGCACCAGTAGGAGTCGGTCAAAGCATGATCTCTCCTAGAGATGGGTCGACAAAGACATTGGTGGCAACTTCGAGAGCGTGCACACATGGTGCATGCTGAAGGTCTGTCGAACCGGTTTGTGGTCCCGAGTCGCCGTTGGGAGGCTTGGTGAGCCCTCCGGATTGGAAGGTGTACGTCGGTGTGGGCTCACGGCATATGGCCTCGATCCTGGCCACCCCCACAATAAAACTTGTAGGTGTAGCGAGAAAGGTCATTGGGAAGGTGGCTTTGGGTTGATCAATGCATTCGTTTTGTGAGGCTTTGTTGAATATTATAATAAAAGAACCTATGTGCATCAATTTGATAATGAGGCAAAAGGGTTTCAATCTCCTTTTGGAAAAAACAATCTAAGTTTAAGATACATCTTGTGTTACTAGTTTTATGTCATAGATATTATTGCAGTTTTCTATTAAATTTATCAAACTACAAAGAACTTAGCTTAGAACAAGATCTAAATTTGCCTGCATTTATGAATGGTGAGAATAATAATAATACACAAAGACACAGAGGGGGTGCAAATACATGGTCAATGTAGTTGGCCATGAATTAATCATATCTTTGATTCATGAATGCAATCATGTTTGGCATACCGTCGAATCCGGTTTAAGTGGTAGTCAGCATACACGGAGTCTTTGTCATCCCTCTTTGCCTTCGGTCGGCTACGCTGAATTTCACAGCAGCCAGCAATGGAACCCCAAAGAAAAGCAGTAACTTCATAAAAAAAATATGAGAACAATATTATGACAAGGAATTCATATATGAGGTGTGCTTCGGTGTCCCCTCTCTCAAACTTAAGTTTGCATGAGCCAGTTTTCTTTTAAGCCCGTCAAAACCCATATTAAGACCATGTATATACCTCTATATAGGTGTACTCAGTCGAGTTGGTTATACTCCACTTTCCCACCGGCTGATCTTACCTCCTGCTATTGTGATCTACGTCTTTGTGTGCCATGTTTTGAATTTTTGTTGTTAGTGTTATAAACCTTCTGATTTCGGCCTCTTGCAGGGAAAAAAATAGTAGTAGTAATAAGAATGACGAAAGCAAACGGCATGAAGGATCATAAGAAGCAAATGGAGCTAGACATGACAATGACGCAGGTGGATTCTGACATGACAATGACGCAGGTGGATTCTGACGAGAAAACAACTTGAGGCGAAGTCAAGTTGTTCCAGCCAAATACTTCCTCTCGGCGGCTCCGTTCCTTGGCGAGTAGAAGCATCTAAAAGTTGAACGATTGATAGAAAGAAGAAATGGTATATCCAACACATATACCCAATCGATGGATCCAAGACAATGATCTGTCGGATGTTGGTCTCCATTGATCTAGTTCTTGTATCGTGTTTTGGAAGGCTTCGTCGACGAACTCTATAAGTGCTATCATGTCGTGAGTTTGCTGGAAGGATTGAATTCGGTCATACGTACCCATGTTTTACCCTGACCGTTTGGTTTCAGAGGGTGTGCTTTGAAGCTTTGTTGGCTGTTATTATTATGGGGCATGTTCTCGTTCCATGGTGCTGACGAAGAAAATCATGAAGACCGGGATTTGAGGACAGACAATGGTGGTTCGAGTCTGGATGGTGATGAGGAATTGGCTAGGTGACTTGTGAATTGGAGCAGTGGCATGCAAGTGGGGGCGACTGCATAGGAGGGGTTCATGGTCCTACCTCTCAGGATAAAAACTCAGGGTCTAGCCTTAATTGATTGTGTCTGGCAATGGCCTTGCTGAAGGTATTGTTTTGAGAGCGCAGACTTTCTTCAGGGTAAAAACCTAGATCTTTGATCGGACGATGACGGTGTTTGTGCACTGTTTCCTTCTTAAATGCGTCTTTTTTTGGAGAAGTTGGACTTCTGGTGATGTCTTGGTGATGGTAGTACTGTTATTTCAATTAATGAGTCAATGTAGCGGGACTTTTTTTATATTTCTTCTTTCTTTTTTGGTTGTGTGCATCCGTGTGACCGCTAGGGCAATGCGTTGTTGCAGAGACTGGGTGTATTTGGTATATCTAATATTAATATACGCTCCTTTACAAAAGAAAAAATCATCGATCGTAGGCAGACTAGCTACACACCACTAAACCCTGCACTCCGTTGTTTTTGTGTTTCCTATCAAGGGGTGACGAACGTGCGACGGTGAAATTAATACCCAGTCCATCTCGTACAACACAGGCGGGTTGTGTCGGCACGGCATGGGCCGCCCGCTACACCAAGTGCTACTACAACTCTCCGCCGGAAACCTCCTTGTGCCTGCCTTATGCTCGATTATTTCCTCGCCGATCATGTCGATCGTCGTCATTTCCTTGCTCTCGAGGTCGATGCTGAAGTAGACACCTTTCATCTCGACGAGCATGGCACCTCTCCTCTCTGCGAAGAAGACGAGGTCTATTTTCCTGATCTCTTCTAGCTTTATCAGCTCAGAGCGCGACCACGCTCCCATGCCGCCATCCTCATGAGCCTCACCGTCTTCTTGCCCCTGTTTTGTCCAAAGCTCTAGCTTGCCATGGTCTGGTATGGTGACAAAGGAAAGGCTCCCTTCTCCGACGACGCATGGAAACGGTACTCGCAACCACTCCCCACAGTCCTGGATTTTGATCGGGATCTTGGTCCAGGAGACATCATATGTCGTGGCTGCGGCGAGGTTTATGTTGAGCGTGTAGAAGCTTGTCTTGTCTGTATACAGCCAGTGAACGATGCCGCCGCGAGCGACGACGCCAGATCGCGGTCCGCAACTGACGAGGCTTGAATAATCCCATGCCCTGCGACAGTCGATGGGTGCGCCCCAAGTGTCGGTGGAGGAGGAGTATGTGTAGGCCAGCACGGGTCCATGGTCATCGGCGGTGTAGGTTAAGAGCACCTGAAACACCACCTTCTTCTGATTCATATCCGAATCATCAGCAGCACCACCACCGTGGTCCGCATCGGTGAGAATCGCGCAGCCGGTAAGCTCGCGGTAGGAGAGCGGAGGGTTGAGGAAGAAAGGAGGCGGCGGGAGAAGACGCCTGTACCGCCTGTCAATCAAAGGGCGGCATACCGCCAGGTGGAGCTTCTTGCGATGGTGGTCTTCGTCGTCGGGGCTACTAGGAAGAAAGACGTGGGCGAGGAGAAGGCCGCGACGTGACGCCAGTGGCCTTGCTAGGTTGAAGAGCCCGTCGCCATTGTCGACGATCGAGTCGAAGGTACGATGCGGATCGCCGGCCTGAAGGCTCAAGAATTGGGGAGGGGTGTCTGGTTTCCTTTCGAGGGGCTGGAACCTGCCACCAGCTTGCACCGTGTTCTGAGAGAAGATCCCGACGAGGACCGACGGGTGGCGCCCCGTCTCCGGCCAGATGCCGATCCGTCGTCGGAGGAGAGCTCGGTCCGTGGCGAGGCGCCGCCATCGTCTGCACGTTGCCGCGCAGCGGACGAGGTCCTGGAAGCCCGGCAAGCGCGCCAAGACGTCGAGGAGGATGTCGTCCGCGATCTCACCGCCGGCGCCTGCTCGCGGATTGGCCATCTCGGATCGATCGATCGATCGACCTGCGGATTCGTCGAGCCGGTGGTTGGTATGGTTCCACGAAATCAGGGACACGTGTGACGTGTGTATAGCTATTTGCTAAACATCGATGCTAAAAAAACGAATCGTACACATATCAATCACGTGTTGATTAAGAGCGAGATGGACTCTTTTTCAGGTAGACGTGCGTGTTCATAAGCAGGTATTATATCATTTGGAAACAAATAATCCGGAAACAAAAATAACAATTAGATTCAGATATATCTAGTCATATTTTCGTGCTAAATATATTTGAATCTAGTCAAATCTAAAACTATTAATTTGGATCGATCGACCTGCGGATTCTCGGATCGATCGATCTGCGGATTCGTCGAGCCGGTTGTTGGTATAGTTCCGCGAAATCAGGGACCTTGCTATGCTAAACATCGATGCTAGTACATGTCCTGGGCAGCAACTAATCGTGTATATGCACTTCTAAAAAAAACGAATCGTACACGTATCAGTCACGTGTTGATTAAGAGCGAGATGGACTCCTTTTCAGGTAGACATCTGTGTTCATAAGCAATTATATCATTTGGAAATAAATTATTTGAAAACAAAAATAATAATTATATTCCCTCCCATCCAAATTAATAGTCTCAGATTTGTGTAGATTCAGATTTATCTAGTCATATTCTAGTCTAGTGCTAACTACCGAATCTAGTCAAATCTAAGATCATTAATAGTAAGTAGTTTAAGTTGGATACAACATCTATTCCGGGCAGCTCAGCGATGAAGGTGCTCTCTTGGGGGGGCAAGGGGCAGCGACTGCGGTCGTGCAAAGCTGGGGCGACGCGCGGTGCTCTCTGGGGGGGGGCAAGGGGCAGCGACTGCGGTCGTGCAAAGCTGGGGCGACGCGCGGTGCTCTCTGGGGGGGGGGGGGGAGGGGCAAGGGGCAGCGACTGCGGTCGTGCAAAGCTGGGGCGACGCGCGGCTTCACGGTGATCCCGGTCGAGGTGGTGATGCTGGCTTCCTTTTCGACGGCGCACAACGGCATTCTATGGAGGGGCGGCCCTATGGATTTGGGTCCCACCAGGACCCGTCACAGGCGGAGGCCCCCGATCGAGTCCGGTGGCACGTGGCAGATTGCCGTTTCCTCCGGCGTTCGAGGTGGACAGGGCGCATTGCATCCTATGGCTGGCATGCGCGTGGCCTTCATGGCTCGGGCGGGTTGTGGCTAGATTTTGTTGTGCCCTTGATCAGAATAAAAGTGGTTTGCCTTGATGTTCACATGGGCACTGCTGAAGTGGTGATCCTAGGGTTCTTTTCAAGCCAAGAGGTGGTTTCTTGAATCCTGTCTTCATTGATCTGCCCGGTGACAAGTTTCGGAAGGCTCCATCGGCGATCTCCCTTGAGCATCTCATGCTTGAAGATTGCTAGATCGGATGAGAGTTAGTCGAGGACACCCTTATTTTCCTAACCGTTCGGTTTCAGGAGGGAGTGACGCGATGCTTCATTTTCTATTGCTATCATGGGATATGTCTTTTGTGTTCCATGATGAAATCAGCGGCAGAGAGTGTCATGGAGGCTGAGATACGGGGACTAGCAATGGTAGTTCGATATTTTGAGTTGATGAGGAATTTCCTTGGTGATTCATGACTCATAGCAGCGGAATCGGTAAGTGGGGACAGCAACATAGAAGTACAAACTCTTATCTTTAAGCTTGAAAATTCAAGGTCTGGCCTTAATTGGTTGTGTTGGTAATAGCCTTGTTGAGGCATTGTTTTGAGAATGCGAATTTTCTCCGAGGTGAAATCATATGATCTATGATTGGATGAGACAACACTTGTGTACTATTTCCTTTTTAGAGACATCACAATAATTTGGACTTTGTGTGTGATGGTGCTCGACGTGGCACTTTGTTGGTAACCCCAAGCGCAGGGTGTGAAGAGCAAGCAGCAAGTTTTCCCTCAGTTGAGACCGAGGTTATCAAACCAGAAGGAGAAAGGAAACGTCACACGGGTGTTGCAAACAACGTGGAGACCTGCACAACACAAACTCAAGGCTTTGCCCCAACGAACAGTGAGGTTGTCAAGCTCACTGGTTTGCTGTAACAAAGGATTAACGTATGGTGTGGAAGGTAATGGTTTACAGCAAGTAAACAAGTAATAGTGGAAGATGTATCAATGGTAAAGATTGGACCGGGGTCCATAGTTCACTAGAGGTGCTCTCCTTAGATAAACAACATGGCATGAAGGGTAAACAAATTACAGCAGGGCAATTGACAGGAACTGAGAAAGGCATAACAATGCAATTACTAGTCAGAAAGATCCTATGAGGTTGATTGGGAAATACAACAAGATACATAGACCGCCATCCAACTATATCTATGACTAGAAGTCCACCTTCAGGTTAACATCCGAACCCCCTTCAGTATTAAGTTGCAAGCAACAGACAACTGCTTTAAGCAAAGTGTGTAAGATAAACAGTCCACATGTTCCATGAACAAGAGACCGTTGTTTTCTCCCTAGTAGCAACATCACATCTACAACCGAAGAGATTATTGTCATTTCCCTTGGAAATTAGAGGCATGAACCCACTATCGAGCTTAAATACCCCCTCTTGGAGTCACTAGCAACTACTTGGCCAAGATAGCTACTAACAACGGAGAGCATGCAAGATCACAAACAACACAGACATGATAGAATCATAAAGATAAAACCATTAATCAAACCAACATAATATAATCTCAATATCCATCGGATCCCCGCAAACACAACATGCATGATTATAAATAGATTAGATCTTGATCATGAACGGAGCTCACAAGATCTATACATGAAAGCACAAAGGAGGAGATACAACCATCTAGCTACTACATGGACCCATAGTCCAAGGTGGAACTACTCACGCATCATACCGGAGAGAAGGACTCCGGGATGATCTCCCTCCAGCAGGGTGCCGGGAATAACTTTAGATTCCCCCCGATCTAGGGACGATAGTGGAGGCGGCTACAGACGGTTTCGTGGATATTTGATCGGGTACTCAGGATTTCTGCATCGGGGGCTTCTTATAGGCGAAGGGGGAGACTGACGAGGTTTAATCTCGTCAATGCCCATTGTTATGGACTTGGGTTTTGGAGAAGATGGGGATGCTGGAGATCGTGGCACGGTTAACAGACAAGCAACCAGGGGACACGAGATTTACCCAGGTTCAGGCCCCCGGAGGGAAAACCCTACTCCTTCTTGTCTGCTCTTGATTACGGCGGAACAGAAGGTTACAGGGTGCGCAGATTCGATCTGGCGTGGAGGTGTGTGCGAAAGTATGAGTCGAGAGATCTAGGACGTGCCCTCCTGGCCTTTATATAGACTTAGGCAGGTCCCGGGCATAGTCCTAGTCGGTTACAAGTTCTAGGGTTTTACCCCTTTGAATTTCCTATCTATGCTAGTCTTGCTCTCCAAGGATCCGAAGACGTCATGGGCCTTGGCCACCCGAAAATCGTCGTGGGCCAGCGTATATCTGTTGTGGGCCTTGCTTGGGCTGGACCAGGTATGCTGAAGTCACGTACCCGTAGGGTATGACCATGTCAGTAGCCCCCGAGTGATCAGTCGAATCGTAGATTCGGCTGAGGACTCTTCCATCTTTCGGGTGCAACTATGTATTAATAATATAAGTGTGTAGGGATTGTTGATGCGTGTGCCTGACTCACCCGACGGATCAGGGTCAGTTAACTGTCTTAGGACGAAACAACACGATCTTCTTCAAGTTCGAGTCCCTCAACTCGAACCTGGAACATATGCTGGGGTAATTCGTCTCAGGCCGCGGAGGACTTACAGGAGTGGAATTCCAGTGATTTTAATTAACGTACCCAACGCGTCCGTCGGGATTTTTCATCACGCATGTTGACATGGATTTGTACTAGCAGAGCGTAGTCATGTACGTTGCCAGGCCGTCAGATGATATCTGCAGGTCTTATCTTTGTGTCGCGGACACAGCATCCGAATGTTCGTCACCGCAGAGGTGTTTCGGGTGGCCAAGGAGATTGTCGCTCACTCAGCGTTTTGTTGGGGCAGAGATGCTAAAAAAAAATTTCGTGCTGATCCGAAGGATCACAGTCGAAGAGTTCATAGGGTGCGCGACCAGCGCTCCCTATGGGAGTAGCCCCCGAGTGTCTGTTCGAGTCGTAGACTCGAGCAGAGACTTTAGTTCAAGCATTTGTTCGGTTGTTAGGTCCATGGGACTCAAATAATTTCGGATGACTAAATCCATCCTCCCTATGGGAGTAGCCTCCGAGTCCGTAGTGGAGTCGCAGACTCGACGTAGGACTCGAAGAAATACTTTCTCGTTATTCATCTTCCAGGTACGCGGTCAGCGCTCCTGATAGGAGTAGCCCCCGAGTATTTAGTCGAATCGAAGATTCGAGTGAGTACTCTTAGCTCTTAGTTGTGGAGCCCAAGAATCGTAATCGGTGCTAGTATAGCTTTTGATGACATCAGTGCTGACGATCGATGACCTCAAGCGTCTGCTACGCTAGAGATGACTTGACTGGACGAACATGGGTCCCACTTGCTGACTTTGAATTGACCGGTCACGCGAGGCGTGGAGATAATTACGGTGTGTCCTCGATTTCCGCGCGTAGTGGACGGCGTGGTAACGACGGTTCGTTGTGGTGTTGACACGTGTACGGCCAGATCTGCCGTTGGCGTTAGGTCTTCTAGATGAACGGCTACCATGCGTCGTCTTCGCTATTATAATCATTGAGGGGAACCGTGGTTTGTTTTCACCACACCAGTTCTTGTGTTTCACTGCCTCCTTGCGCTCGAGCGATTCTTGCTTCGCGCTGGGATTTCATTCCACATTTCCGTCGTCCTTTGTACGTTTTCACCGCCGGCGCCGCCGTAGCGTGATGGGGAAACCAAAGAAGTCTTCATCTGCGGTTGGGACCAGCGCCGCCGGAGGAAAGAAGGGAGCCGCCGCTGCTCGTGTCACCGATGGTGGCTGGCGGCGATCAGAGACGCGGGAGAGCGATCTCCACAAGCTGCGCGAGCGGGGCCTGATCCCGCAAGATATGGAGGCCGTCAAACTTCCTGGCAATGAGGTAATCCCCCGTCCCCCATCTGGGTACCGGGTTATGTTCCTCGCCTTCGTTTTGCGCGGGTTTTCGTATCCAGTCCATGACTTCCTTCGTGGACTGCTCTTCTTCTATGGGATTCAGCTGCATCTTCTGTCTCCCAATTCTCTTCTCCACATTGCTTGTTTTATCACTTTTTGCGAGTGCTGGCTTGGCATTGAGCCGCACTTTGGCCTCTTCCGGAAGCTATATTCCGTGAAGAGGCAATCTGGTTCGGATGGTGTGTATCCTATTGGGGGTTGCATCATCTCCCTTAGTCCCAATCTTCTCTTCTTTTCCTTTTCCATGTCCGAATCTGTCCAGTACTGGCGGAGGCGATGGTTTTATATCCGCGACTCCGTAGTGCCCGGGCAAGATTTTGGTCTTGTTCCCTTTGACCCCTCCCAAATGATTGAGAAGAAAAGGTCTTGGAAAAACCAAATCTTAGACGGTGAGGTGGCGGAGATAGAGGCCATGTACCGTCGGGTGGAGGATCTCCAACTGATTCCTGAGAAGGAGGTGAACGGTGTGGACATCATCCGGACGTTTCTTGAGCGTCGGGTGCCACCTCTCCAAGTGAGGGCGCACCCGATGTTTCTTTATTCTGGGCGCCGTGATCCGACGAGGGTTTCGAGTGAGAAAATCTCCGAGGGGGATCTTGACAGGGCCCTTCGCGCGCTGCTAAAGTTCAAGGCCGGAGAAGAAATCCCGGGGAAGTCGCTGACTCCTCCCTTTTCTTCGACGTTGGTCATACCGAAGGTGTAGATTTGTGCACGTAGTGCTCCCCCTTTTTTTTGTCGGCTGTGTATTTGTTTCCTTTGTTTGCTAACAAAGTTCCTTCTCATCTTGCAGAGCTTCAAGGTGCCGGGAATGGTACCACCATTGCCCGAAAGGTATCCGAATGCCCCGGATAATGAAGTGGTTGACTCCGTGTCCGAGCTACCGTCAGCGCGATCTCCAGCGGAGGATGCCGACGAGTCGAGTGAGGACCATACGCGCAAGCGATCACGGAGCTTCAGCGAGTCTTCGGATGCCTCGACTCCTCCGACTCCCAGAAACCCTCTGGGCCTTGAGCGTCATGATGATGGTCATGGAGGCTCTTCCTCTCCTATTCCTGCCATTCCTGTGCGGGCTGCAGCGCCGCACCCGCCAGCAAAGCGGAAGAAGGAGGAGAAGAAGGACGAGAAGAAAGAGGAGAAGAGGGACCGAAGGGCTTCTCCTATCTTCGACCTGAGCGCATTGGGCTCGTAAGTTTTCTTGTTATACTGTTGTCCTTGTTCCTTCGTGATTTTTGCACTTGTGCTGATTGGTTTGTATGCAGGCAATCCTCCCATGATTCCTCCAGTGATGGTGAACGGGAGATGATGGGGGAGTCAAAAATTGCGTCTCCTCCACCTCAAACGGTGGCGACTTTGGGTGGCGCGCCTTCGAATCCTCCGTTGCAGGAGGTGCAGGTGGTTGTGCCTCAGAATTTCGCAGGCGGTCCTTCGGGGTCGTCATCAGAGCATGTAAGTTTTTCCTGCCTCATGGGGGGAGCCCCCGAGTGTCTTCGTGTGCGAATCTTGTTTTTACTCCTTTGTGTTGGGCGTAGCCCCCAAGCCCCTTTCTTACTGACATTTCTTTTTCTGCAGCCTTTTGTGCAAGAGGCCAAGCGGCTTGTGCAAGAGCGCCTGGTGCTGGAGGCGAACCTTCGGCAGCTTCAAGGTATCCATCTGACTTTTCTCTTATGTATCCTTGTTTAGTTCTTTGACACTTGTTTGTTTTGAATGCAGAGGAGCATAACAAGTCTCTCCGTGACGTTGACGCTCTCAAGAAGAGCCTTGGTCAATCAGAGCAGAAGGCTGGAGCCGCCGTTGGTGCGACAGAACGCCTTGAGCTAGAGCTGACTAAGGCAGCCGAAGCGAAAGAGCGTCTGCAGCAGGAAACCGCAGATCGTGAGGAGCAGCTGGCCACGGTTGCGGCTGTTCGTGAAAAAGAGGTGGCGGCGAAGCTCATGGCTGCTGCCAAGGCTATTTCGGGTGAGTACTAGTTTTGTACTTTTTTTATTTTCCTTCGGGTCTTCTTTTATGCGGCTTTTCTTCATGTCTTTCTTCTTTTTGTCTCAGATGCCGCAGGCATCGAGTTCGACCGCGGTGCTCTGGAGCACGGGAGTGCTCTAGATGATGCCACTGCGGCGGTTGAAGACCGCTGCAGCACCGTCGTCAACTCCCTTGCCAAGGCGAAAGAGGTCCTTGGTCGCTTCTACAAGGAGCTTGTCCCGAAGGGCACAGCCCTTGACGATGTGGATGCTCTGGCGGAGGCTCTGTCAGCCGAAGCGCCTGCGGCGTATAAACGCAAGCAGAAAGGCATAGGCGCATCCGTCGGACTGGCGATGGCCATGGCGGCTGGAGCGGAGCTGGATCTGCCCCAGATCACTTCTCGGATGCCGACGGCTGCGGATGGATCTGAGGTAGCCTTTGCTGCCTATTCTGCTCGCTGCAGGCGATATGAGCCCAAGCTCATTGATTTGATGTCTAAGTATGCACTGCGGCAGCAGGGTGGGGCCAAAGCTAGGCAGTCTGGCTCCGAAGCGACTCAGGCTCTTGCATCTTAGGCGTAGTAAATGTAGGCTAGTTTGTAGTTTGTTTTTGTTGTAAATATCTTGAAGAACACCATCCTTGTGCCACGTAGTGGCTTTATATATTCAATGAATTTCTCTGAGTTGTGCTCCATCCTTGGCTGAATGTTTGTGTTCCTTTATTTTGCTACCGCTCTAGGTTCCTTCGGGTGCTGACCCTGTTGATGCCCCATCCGCAACGCCGTTGCGCCCATCCTTGGATGATTCCTCGCAGCTTACTTTCCTTCGGGATCGTGTGCGCAGTCTGGAGAGGGAGTTGCTCGGGCTACGCGGTCATGCCGACGTTTGGAAGTCCAAGGCGGATCGTGGCGCAGCCAGAGAGGAGTACTTGATGGCGGAGTTGGTCCGTCTGTCCGAGCAGCTGCAATGTAAGTTGTTCTTTGGTCGAGTTGTAGCTCTGGTCTTCGGGTGAGCCTGTTGGCCTTACTCTTATTTTGTCCGATTGCTGCAGGTGCAAATCTTGCTCCGAGGGAAGAAAAAGAGCGTGTCGCTGTTCGGGTCAATTGCTTGACTCAACAGGACATGGAGGCCGGCGGCTTCTTCTCGATGGATCGTGATCGCGCCATAGCCCTGGCGACGGTGCAGGATCGTGTTCATCAAGTTTCGCGGGTGCTCCGCCAAGTACAGACATCGCTTTCCTCGGTGCTGCACGTCATGTTCCCTTTGGATGCTGCGCCAATAAACCTTGCGGGTCTTCTGTCGAAATTTCGGAACGTAAGCAATGTCAAGGAGTTGGTGCGGCGGCAGCTTGTCGCAGGAGTGAAGGCTGCGTTGTCTCTTGTGAGGCTGCACCGGCCTGATGTGGATTTGGCTGCCGTGGCTGCTGGGCCACCTCTTCGCCCTGATGGTAGCGAGTGGGACATGCGTCCGCATTACGCGGCTGTGAGGCAGTATGCCGAATAGATTGTAGATTTGTTTGAGCAGTGTGCCCAGGTTATTCTTCAACATAGGTAGTACCTGTAAAAAGAGAGAGATGTAAAATTTGTATATTTCGGCTGGGCGTGTTGTGTCCTTTGTTGTAAAGGTTTGTTTGTATGTGAGCATGCAGTGCTTTAATTGGATACGTGTCCTTTTCGTTTGCCTGACGTTGTCAGCTACTCAGGTGTACACGTTTGGCCCTCAGTCGATGAAATCGTGAGGTGGGGGGAGCCCCCGAGTGCGTTTGTAGCATATAGTATAGTTGCAGAAAATAGTGAAACGAAGTTTTGGGGCGAGACACTTAGCTTTATTTATATCGTAATGGAGGAGATACATTGTTCGGCTGAGTAGCCTTGGCTGGAAGCCTTATTGAAAGTAAAAGAAGGGGGTAGGTTGCTACGGATAGAACCGTCGCAGGTGCGAGATATTCCATGGGTTGGAGTATGCGACTCCAGACTCCACGTGCTTGAGGCGATAGGCGCCACCTGGGATGACGTAGGGTCCTTCCCATGGCGACTCAAATTTATTCGGTCGCTTTTGCTTGAGTCGCAAGACGAGGTCTCCTTCGACGAAGGACCTTGGGCGCAACCGGCGGCTGTGGTAGTTGCGGAGACTCTGCTGGTACACCGCTGATCGAGCTGCTGCTATATCCCGTGCTTTGTCGAGTGTATCGACAGCGTCTTCGAGTGTAGCCGTGGATTCAGCTTCACTGTAGGCGACAACCCGTGGGGCCTGGTGGCGTACTTCGGCTGGTAGCACGGCTTCGGCTCCGTGTACCATGAAGAACGGTGTGTAGCCGGTGGAGCTGTTTGGCGTAGTTCGTAAGCTCCACAGGACGGAGGGTAGCTCCTTCGTCCAATTTCCAGCTTTAAGTTCGAGTGAGCTCATGAGGCGCTTCTTGATGCCGGCGCCGATTAAGCCGTTGGCCTTTTCCACCTACTCGTTCGTTTGCGGGTGTGCCACTGAGGCATATGTGATGTTGATCCCAAGGCCTTCGCAGAAGTCCTGGAATTCTTCGGAGATGAAGTTCGATCCGTTGTCGGTGATGATGCTGTGTGGTACGCCAAACCTGTAGACAATGGACTCGAAGAACTTGACGACAGTTTTTCCTTTCTGGTTGGTGACCGGCATGGCCTCGATCCACTTGGTTAATTTGTCGACCGCAACCAGGAGGAAGACGTGTCCTCCTTTCGAGGATTTTGGCAGTTTGCCGATCATGTCGAGGCCCCATTGAGCGAAAGGCCAAGCTATAGGTATGGGCCTGAGCTCGGACCCAGGTGCGTGCAGTTTTTCGACGAACCATTGGCATCCGTTGCATCTTCGGACGATGTCCTTTGCGTCGCTCATGGCCGTCGGCCAGTAGAATCCTGCTCGTAGAGCTTTAGCTAGCGACAAGGGAGCGGCTGCCTGCGTGGTGGCCGCAGATGCCTTCGTGGATGTCTTGGAGTATGGCCTTGTCGTCGTCGATGGTGACGCACCGTTGAAGTATACCCGTGATGCTGCGCTTGTATAGCTCGCCGTTGATGACGGTGAATGCTTTTGACCGGCGAGATATGCGCCGGGCGTCTGTTGGTCTATCAGGCAATTCTCCGGTTATCATAAACTGGAGGTACGGTCGTGTCCAGGATTCTTCGACTGCCATGACCTGCATTAGGTTGACCATGGCTACCTCTGTGTCCAGTTTCTCGGGTCCTTCGTGTCCTTCGGGTAGCGTAGCTCCCGATTGCTCTGATTCTTCGGGTGATTCCTTGGGGAATTTGCGCTTGATGGATGGCACGCAGATTTGTTCGAGGAACACACCTGGTGGCACCTTTGCGCAGGTGGAGCCGATGTTGGCGAGTCTATCGGCTTCCTCGTTGCTCTCTCTTCCAACGTGCCGAAGTTCGCAGCCGTCGAATTCTCCTTCGAGTGCGTTGTAGAGCGCGCGGTACGCGATCATGTTTTCGGCGTGTGCGTCACACTCATTCATCGTCTGCTGGATGACGAGGTTGGAGTCACCGTAGATGACCAGGCGCGTTGCGCCGCATATCTTTGCCATCCTCATGCCATGGATGAGGGCTTCGTATTCGGCTTCATTGTTGGAGGCCCTGAATTTCATCCGAAGAACATACTTCATCTTGTCACCTTGCGGGGAGGTCAGTATGACCCCTGCCCCTGCTCCGGCTTCGCGCTTGGAGCCGTCGAAATGCATTGTCCAGGACTGCGACATGTCTGGGGTGTCTGGCAGCTGCAGCTCCATCCAGTGCACCAGGAAGTCCGGAAGGACTTGAGATTTGATTGCGTGTCGCTTCTCGTAGACGATGTCCAAGGGTGATAGTTCGATGCCCCACAGGGCCACCCGTCCTGTGGCCTCTGGATTATTCAGGATGCTGTTCAGGGGTGCTTCGTTGACGACCATCACCTGGTGTTCCTGGAAGTAATGGCTCAACCGTCGAGCCGTCATGAACACGCCGTAGGCTAGCTTCTGGTAGTGAGGGTATCTCTGCTTTGTTGGTGTCAGTACCTCGCTGAGGTAGTAAATTGGGCGCTGGACCCCGTGGGTCTTGCCTTCTTCGGGTCGTTCGACCACGAGTACGGTGCTGACCACCTGGTGTGTGGCTGCTATGTACAGCAGCAGGGGCTCGCGCTCCTTTGGCGTGACCAAAACGGGCGAGGTGGAGAGGAGCCGCTTGAGGCTTTCGAATGCGTCGTTGGCTTCTGGTGTCCACTCGAACTTGTCTGCTTTATGCAGCAGCTGGTAGAATGGTAGGGCCTTCTCGCCCATACGGCTGATGAACCTGCTTAGCGCCGCTACTCGTCCTGCGAGCTGCTGGACGCCCTTGAGTTTTTTCGGTTTCTCCATCATCGTGATGGCTTTGATTTTCTTTGGGTTCGCCTCGATCCCTCGTTGAGAGATGAAGTACCCGAGAAGCTGACCTGATGGGACGCCGAAGGCGCATTTTTCGGGATTGAGCTTGATCCTGTAGCGATCGAGGTTGTCGAACGTCTCGCGGAGATCGTCGATAAGTGTCCTTGCCTCTCTGGTTTTTATTACTATGTCGTCGACATAAACTTGGACGTTGCGACCAATCTGGTCCTTGAGGCAGGCCTGCATGCATCGCTGGTACGTGGCACCCGCGTTCTTTAGCCCGAAGGGCATTGTGTTGTAACAGAATACTCCGAACAGTGTGATAAACGCCGTTTTCTCCTGATCTTCGACCTTGAGCCGAATCTGGTTATAGCCTGAGTAGGCGTCGAGGAAGGAGAGTTTCTCGCAACCTGCAGTCGAATCGATGATCTGGTCGATCCGTGGAAGAGGGAAGTGGTCCTTTGGGCAATGCTTATTTAGTGACGTGAAGTCCACACACATCCGCAGGATGTCCATGTCCTTCTTCGGGACCATCACCGTGTTTGCAAGCCACTCGTTTTCTTTGATTTCCCTGATGAAGTCTGCAGCGAGCAGTCTATTGATTTCCTTGCCGATAGCTTCGGCTCGTGGCTCCGACAGTCTTCGGATGGACTGCTTGACTGGCTTGGTGTCTGGAAAGACATTGAGTGCGTGCTCGGCGAATTTCCTGGGAACTCTTGGCATGTCTGCAGGACACCAGGCGAAGATTTCCCAGCGCTCACGGAGGAATTCGACGAGCGCGCCTTCCTACGCGGTGCTGAGGTCATTGGCGATCAAGGCCGTCTTGGAGGCATCCGTCGGATGGACCTGTACTTTTTTGGTGTTGACGGTGGAGTCGAAGGACATGTCAGGTGCGTTCTGCCTTGTGACTGGGGGTAGCCCATTGTCTGTCACCTCGCGGAGCCTTACAAGCTCGTCTTGCATGCCGAAAGACTGGGAGATTTTATTGAAGTCCCTGTCGCATTGGTCCGATCGGGTGAAGCTCCCATGTACTGTGATGACGCCCCTTGGTCCTGGCATCTTGAGTAGTAGGTATGCGTAGTGTGGAACGGCCAGGAACCTTGCGAATGCTACACGCCCCAGGATGGCGTGGTATTGTGACGGCCAGTCCACCACTTCGAATTCGAGTCGCTCCTGCCGAAAGTGTCCGGCTTCCCGAAGATGACGTCGAGCCCTATTTTGCCCAGGGGGAATATGCCCTTTCCTGGTACAATGTCGTGGAACGTTGTGTCTGATTGTTCCAGGCTGCATTGCGGGATTCGCATAGATGCTAGGGTGCTTGCAAACATTAGGTTGATGCCGCTGCCACCGTCCATGAAGACGCGACTCATCTCGAAGCCTCCGATCTGCGCCTCGAGCACCAGGGCAGCATGACCTGGGCGAGGGATCTGGCAAGGGTGATCCGCGCGAGTGAACGTGATGCAGGACTCCGATCCGCTGAGGTACTTAGGGATTGTAGGTGGAGTTGCCACGGCCAAGTTGATTTGTCGGGTGATTTTCTTCTGTACCCTGTTTGTTGGGCATCCCTTCTGGATCATATTTAGTGCTCCCTTTGGTGGGGGGTATACGACCCCGGCGTTGTTTTGCGCTGGTGCGACAGGTTGGTTTGGGCCTCCAATAGGTGGCGGAGGAGGAGCTCCGTGTGCTATTTCTCCTGGCGCGGGTGCGTTTCCGAACGCAGGGATTGGGGCTTGTTACCTCATCTGCGCCATGCTTTCGCTGAGTTTCTGGAACTCACGGCAGTCCTTGAGCATGTGACTGGCTTTCTTTTTGCCATCTTGCTTGTCGATGTAGAAGTGGATAGTGCATGGACCCGAAAGTTTTTCGAATGCTGAGGGTCCATTGTCGCGATCGCGGCGTTGCCACGATTGTGATGATCGTCCGCTGTCTCGGAGATTTCCTCCGCGGTAACCTCCGCTGTTGCGGCTGTTGTCGTTCCGGCGGTCGGCGTAGCCAGCCATGACCATGTCGGGTCCGTCGCAGTCTTCGTAGACACGCGATCTCCTCTTGCTGCGGCGTTCTCGCCTTCGGCCGTAGTCATCCTCTTCATCTGATTGCGCTCGCTGGATGCAATCTTCGCCGTCTGCCCAACTGTTGGCAATTTCCATGAGGTGGTCGAGTGTCTTGGGCTTGACACGCCCAAGTTCTTCCTTGAAATCTTGGCGCTTGACGCCGTCTCTGAAGGCGTCGATGGCCCTCTCCTCGGAGATATGCGCTGCGGAGTTCTTGGTGGTAGACCAGCGTAATATGTATGAGCGAATAGATTCCACCGTTCTCTGAGTGCAGGCTCGCAACTCTTCGATTGAGGCGGGCCTCTTGCTGGTGCCCTTGAAATTTCGGATGAAGCTGTTGTAGGGGTTCGTAGCATGGAAAACAAAAAATTTCTATCGCATACAAACAAACAAGCCAAGATCTATCTACTAGATTGTAGCAACGAGTCGATGGAATAACTTACCCTCGAAGATTCCAAAGCGGTTAACGAGAGCAGATTCTCGTGGGTGATGTAGTCGTACACTTCCAATCTCAAGATCGTGTAGACGATCCTTCCGGCGCCACGTTCTGGCAGCGCTCCCGCAGTCGGTCACACGTTCGGTACTCGACGAAGACCTTCCTCTCCCTTGTTCCAGCAGGCAGCGGAGGTTGTAGCACTCTCCTCGCGATTCCGGCAGCACAACGGCGTGGTACCGGAAGTAGAGGGGATATCCCGCAGGGCTTCGCCTTAAGCCGGAGCGAGTATGGTGGATTATGAGAGAGGGCTATTAGTGGTCTAGAGATTAGACACACCAATTAGAAGGCTCTAAACCGCAGGCTAAAGCAATTAGAAGCTCTAAACCAAAACGGCTCTAAACCGGAGATTAGAGGTAGAAACTTGTGTGTCTCAAGGAGGAGCCCTGCCCCTCCTTTTATAGGTGGAGGGGCTAGGCGCGCCAGGGAGGGAGGGAGTCCCTCCCCAACTCGGCCTAGGGCTGGGCGCCGTCCAAGGAGGAGAGGAACTCCTCCTCCAAGTTGGTTTCAACCTCCTCTTGCTTGTTTCCCACAGTTTCCTGTTTCCCACAGTTTCCTGTTTTCCACAGTTTCCTGTTTTAGCCGTTTGACTTTCAAACTGGAAATTTGACTTTCATGTTTTTGGAACAGCAAGAACACTTAGTACATGATGCAATCATTCAATGACACACTCATGTACCCTCCCCCCCCCCGGAGTGCCGGACAATCCGGACCCTTCTAGAACATTCCCGATGAAAACACCGGAATCATTCCCGAACTCCGAAACGGGACTTTCCTTATATGAATCTTATTCTCCGGACCATTCCGGATCACCTCGTGATATCCCGGATCCCATCCGAGACTCCGAACAACATTCGGTCTCTTTCTCATAATACCATAACTACTCAAAACAACGTCGAATCCTTAAGTGTGTCTCCCTACGGTTCGTGAATTATGCGGACATGATCGAGACACTTCTCCGAACAATAACCAATAGAGGAATCTGGAAATTCATATGGCTCCCACATATTTCTACGATTACTTTGCGATCGAATGAACCACTTACATACGATACCAATTTCCCTTTGTCTCACGATAGTTTACTTATCCGAGGTCATGATCGTCGGTATCTCTGCATACCTAGTTCAACCTCGTTACCGATAAGTACTCTTTTCTCGTTCCCGTGATATGTGATCCATTGTGAGCCAGTCACATGCTTGCAAGCTAATTGGATGACATTCCACCGAGAGGGCCCAGAGTATATCTATCCGTCATATGGATGGACAAATCCCACTCTTGATCCATGTGTTTCAACCAATACTTTCCGAACACTCAATGCCACCTTTATAGCCACCCAGTTACGGTGTGGTGTTTGATGTCATCAAAGCATCCATCCGGTAAAGGTGATATGCATGATCTCATGGTCGAAGGAATTAGGTTACTATGTATCAGAAAGCATATAGCAATTGAACTATTTAAATGACTTGATCTTTATGCTACGCTTATCTATAGGAGTATGTCCATCACATCATTCTCCTAACGATATGATCCTGTTTTTTGATAACATCTCAATGTTCATGATCAGGAAACCATGATCATATATTAACCAACAAGCTAGTTTAACAAGAGGCTTTACTAGGGACTCTTATTTTAGTTTACAAATCACACAAGTATTAATGTTTCCGGTTAATACAATTATAGCATGGTATGTAAACATTTATCATAAGTGTGAAGATATGATAATAACCACTTTATTATTGCCTCTTGGGCATATCTCCAACAGTCTCCCACTTGCACTAGAGTCAATAATCTAGTTTCAAACCTTTGTGTATTCAACACCTATGGCTTTCCGGTGTTGTATGTACACGCTTGCTAGTGGTCAACTGATCTCCGGATCTGACACTTCCAGGTCCGTGTGTAATTGCATGTCTTTGCGTCTCTACGCATCACTCATTCTCTAATGAGATGGCTTTGTATAAATTTGGTCTTTCGGTGTGACCTTTAGCTCTTTGGGGTTAAAACATGTTGATAATATTGTCGCACAATATATCTTCATAGTATTATCCCACTGTGAACTTCACCTAGTTTGATAACAAACTACTTGACACAAATGCCCTCTTTTGCTGCTAAAATAGCAGTCATATACTTAGCCTTTTGTTGTAGTATCTGTCACAATGTCTTAACTTTGGAACTCATCCAAATCCATTATGGAACTCACTTTCCATTATATTGTGCCACCCTTAGTTTAGATTGAGATAAACTTAATTTGTACTTTGTGACCAAGCTAGTATCAATGTAGTACTTTTACAATGAACTAACCATCTATTTGTCACTTCTATAAATATTATACTCTTAGTTCTTCCAAAAGATCATAAGAATATCCTTACTATTGTCCAATGATCATCTTACGAATCATTCTGGTTATATGCTCACAACATTTAGAGCATAGGACATATCTGGATTTGTACATATAACAGTATGATTGATATAAATACTCTTTGTGATTTCATACATCAAGTATCAATCTATACTTGATTATTTGTTTCACTTTACCAAATGTCAATACACTTGAATATATCATCAACATTGAACTCATTCAATCCTTTCTGTGCGACAAGAACCTCTCTTGTAGTTTCTATATTGAACTCATTCAATATCTTGTCTATGTACTTCTGGCATAACCATATTAGCGTCTATTGATGCCAAATATTTGGGTTTTGCCTAAGTCTTTCATCGGGATGAAATTCTTAATATGTGTTAATAAAAGATACATTATTTCCAATCAACAATATGTCTTCCACATAATGTATTAGAAACATGTCTTAGCGCTCCCACTTAATTTCTTGCAAACGCAAGCATCTTCATTGTCTCTGATGAATTAAAACTCTTTTAACAATTTCATCATAGTGAAGAATCCAACTCCGCTATGCTTACTTTAACCATTGAAGTTTGCATATACTTTTAGCATCCTTTTGAATTAACAAAACCCTATGGACCGTGTTATGCACATGTCCTAGGTAACGATTCTATTAGAAGAATTTGTTTTGTTTATTCAACTACCATATAACAAAATTATATGTAGTGGTTGCTATACTAATCCGTCTAGACTAAATATCACTATGAAAGATCAAATCTTGTCATAGTCAACCTTTGAACATTTTGTGAACTTTTTCCCAACATGTCGACTATTTCATAGATGTAAAACATCCATGTCTATTTCTTTATAGATCCAGACACAACTGTAAGGTCTTACACCTTTCTCGAGGGTCCTTCAAGTTCAAAACTTGATTTCTCATGTATGGAACTATCACGGATTTTATGGCTTCAAGCCATTTGACGGAGTCAGGGCCCATCATCGCTTCTTTGCATGTAGTCGGATCATTATTGTTAAACAATGATTTAACTCTCAAATCTTGGTATTTGATTGTTCATCCGACCTACTTGTTTCAATAGAAACTTTGACTATTGTAACCACAACCTTTGAGGCACGTGAGCCATGAGCATTGTTGCCGCCTCCGGAACACTTTTCGGCGCTGCGCAACTTTGCACATATAGCTAAGGTTCTTTTAACCTTATCAAAGTTCTATTGTCCTCCCACTTAACTTTTCACGAAAAATTCCTTCCAAAAGAAACTTGACGTTCTAAGCAACAAACACTTTTGTCTCCGGTGTTTATGGAGGAATACTTAATAGTCATACAAAGACAGGTTCATCCGACTTTGGTTGCACACATCTTTCTTATGCATAGCATACCAATGTTTTTAATAAAGGACAACTTGGGTTTTATCCCAAACCATAACCTTATATGGTGTCATTTCAACGGATTATGATGAAGCTCTTTTCAGTGGAAAAACGGTAATCTCTAAAGCTTTTAATCTTTAAAATATAATGGCAGTTTTATGAATTATACCTTTGATCTAACCATGTCCAACAAGGTTTAATTACATATCTCGAACATTCCATTCTCTTATGGTGTTTCGGGAAAATGCAAATCCACGGAATGATTCCTTAAATCTTAGGTATTATGCTAAACTTGTAACTCAAATATCTTCCTTTATGATCTTATCATAAACTATTTATATTCTTGTTACAAATGATTTTGTACTTCATCTTGAAAAACCTTGAACTTTTCAAATGTTTCATACTTCATCCTTATTAAGTAAATATTCATATATTCACTCAAATTTTCGGAGAAGGCATATGAAGTTGAAATCCACCGCTCTTGACTACACATAATGGACTTCGTACAACAATATGTACAAATTCCAATAAGCTAGTCTTTCATTCCCTTTTGGCCTATGAACGAAGTTTCAATTATCTCTAGGAAAGTTTCACAAGCGTCATTTGATCAAAAATCAGAAGACTCCAAACTTCCATCCACATGGAGTTTCTTCATGTTTTCTTTCCAATATAATTTAAATGGCGATGTCACTTCCTAAGTGATCTTTCAATCAATTTGTCTTTCGACATCTTTAGCACTAGTTTTACGGATGTGATGTTTCCAACGAGATTTGCGAATCATCCATCTTTTATGGATTACAGCAATTATTTGAACAACCCTTTTGTCCTCATAATACCTGATAAAACAAATCTTGAAGGTAAGCTTTGATGTTTAACGAGCAACACAATAACCCTTTATTTGTTCTCAATGAACATCATCACATATTCTTTTGCTAGTTACTTAGGCCATTGTAGTTCATGAATTGTGTTGTTTCGTATGACAATTCACACCAACAAATTCAGTATCAAATACTTAAGAACCACATTGTTTAATAAGCAAAGAATATAGCCATAACATGTATAACATCTATATACTTAAACTGAACAATTCTAGTCTTTTCTTTTCTGCCATATATTTATGAGATTCTCTTTCAGTATTTCCTTTTCTGTTTGAAAGAATCTATCAACATCAATAGTGGAGTCATACATATGACATATAGTCCAAAGCGTGTATAGTTAAATACCAATGTCTTTGGACTTGCACTTTGAAGTAGATCACCATCATCAAATGTTTGGTGTTCTTTCAAATTCCTTTCTTTAGTAATCTCTTGGTGTAGTAAACATTTTACCTACATCAAATATTCAGCTTTATCATGGAATCGTCCATGATCAAGCTACTTTTAGCTTATAACGATGAATTATGAGTATAATGTTGCTATCCAAAACCTTTTGGAGGATTAGGACAACTAGTGTCTCCAACCTTTTGCAAATTCTCATCAAATATGAGAACATGACTTTAGCCATATTATACTCTATCATGTTGCAACCAAAACTTCGTTTCAGATATCACAATATCTTCCACAAATCATGGTTTCTGAAACAACTCTTTCAGATCCTTAGATAACCTTGATATTAGGAGAATCCTTTGAATATCAAGAATCATGGAGACAAACATGACACTTATATACTAACACTTGGAATTGTTACTCTTGATTTAATACTAATTATTAAACTTCATGGAGTAACCGGAACTTACTGAAAGTTTGCAATAGGTCTTTTTAAACTTTAGATTAACACTTCAAAACAATACGATACCAGTTCGTAAAGTAACTAACCAGAATTCTATAGTTCCATCATCTCAATTATAACTAAGCGCAAGGTGGTAAACGGATGCCAATGACTACAACAACTATGCAAATTCACTTTGATTTAGTTTATGATAAATTGAGTTCTAATTAATAATTAAATTAATCTAGGTGAACTCCCACTCAAAACAATATCCCTCACATTGTTTTAGTGATCACACGAACCAAATCCACCACATCAAAACCGATCATCACGAGAGTTGATGTAGCTTTAATGGCGAACAATCAACATGTTCATCATATCTACTATATGACTCATGCTTTACCTTTCGGTAATCCGTGTTCCTGAGGCCATGTCTGTACATGCTAGGCTCGTCAAGATCAAACCTTAGCTACCGCATAAGCAAATCTGGCTTGCTTACGTTGTATACACTTGCGGAATCTAACACACCCGATCATCACGTGGTGCTTCGAAACAACAAGCATTAGCAACGGTGCATACTAAGGGTGAACACTTAAGAACTTGAAATTGTGTGCTTGAGGGATCATCTTATAATGCTACCGTCGTCTACTAAGCAATACAAGATGCATAAAAAGGATTAACATCACATGCAATTCATAATATGTGATATGATATGGCCTTTCTTCTTTGTGCTTCCGATCTCCATCTTCTAGCACGAACATGATCTCCATCATCACCAGCATTGCATCAAGGTCAATGACGCTTCTCCATGGTTGTCGTCCACCAGCTTCAACTATTACAACTACTTTGAATAGACACGCGGGTCTTAACAGAAATTTAAAGACAACCATATGGCTCCTGCCGGTTGCCGACTTACAATAAGGAACATTGCATACATCATATATAATCACAATCATGGCCATATCACATCACTGCACACCCCTGCAAAACAAAGTTAGACGCCTCTACTTTCTTTGCATGTTTTACGTGGTTTGGGGCTTTTAATAAGTGTCGTTCTAACTTACGAACAAGAACCACAACATTGATACTAGCATTGTTGATTACCCGTTGTAAATTGGATCTTAACTATGCTAGGAGAAACAGGCACCCGCAAAGCCACTTATGCAATACAAGTTGCATGTCAAGCGTGGAGCAAGTCTCATGAACGATGTCATGTAAGGTTAGCCCGGGCCGCTTCATCCCAACATACCGCAAGATGCAAAGTACACAAGAAGCAATCAACAATAAAAGCATCAACGCCCACAATGACCATTGTGTTCTACTCGTGCAACAGATCTACATATAGACACGGCTCTGATACCACTGTAGGGGTTCGTAGCATGGAAAACAAAAATTTTCTATCGCATACAAACAAACAAGCCAAGATCTATCTACTAGATTGTAGCAACGAGTCGATGGAATAACTTACCCTCGAAGATTCCAAAGCGGTTAACGAGAGCAGATTCTCGTGGGTGATGTAGTCGTACACTTCCGATCTCAAGATCGTGTAGACGATCCTTCCGGCGCCACGTTCTGGCAGCGCTCCCGCAGTCGGTCACACGTTCGGTACTCGACGAAGACCTTCCTCTCCCTTGTTCCAGCAGGCAGCGGAGGTTGTAGCACTCTCCTCGCGATTCCGGCAGCACAACGGCGTGGTACCGGAAGTAGAGGGGAGATCCCGCAGGGCTTCGCCTTAAGCCGGAGCGAGTATGGTGGATTATTAGAGAGGGCTATTAGTGGTCTAGAGATTAGACACACCAATTAGAAGGCTCTAAACCGCAGGCTAAAGCAATTAGAAGCTCTAAACCAAAACGGCTCTAAACCGGAGATTAGAGGTAGAAACTTGTGTGTCTCAAGGAGGAGCCCTGCCCCTCCTTTTATAGGTGGAGGGGCTAGGCGCGCCAGGGAGGGAGGGAGTCCCTCCCCAACTCGGCCTAGGGCTGGGCGCCGGCCAAGGAGGAGAGGAACTCCTCCTCCAAGTTGGTTTCAACCTCCTCTTGCTTGTTTCCCACAGTTTCCTGTTTCCCACAGTTTCCTGTTTTCCACAGTTTCCTGTTTTAGCCGTTAGACTTTCAAACTGGCAATTTGACTTTCATGTTTTTGGAACAGCAAGAACACTTAGTACATGATGCAATCATTCAATGACACACTCATGTACCCTCCCCCCCCCCGGAGTGCCGGACAATCCGGACCCTTCTAGAACATTCCCGATGAAAACACCAGAATCATTCCCGAACTCCGAAACGGGACTTTCCTTATATGAATCTTATTCTCCGGACCATTCCGGATCACCTCGTGATATCCTGGATCCCATCCGAGACTCCGAACAACATTCGGTCTCTTTCTCATAATACCATAACTACTCAAAACAACGTCGAATCCTTAAGTGTGTCTCCCTACGGTTCGTGAATTATGCGGACATGATCGAGACACTTCTCCGAACAATAACCAATAGAGGAATCTGGAAATTCATATGGCTCCCACATATTTCTACGATTACTTTGCGATCGAATGAACCACTTACATACGATACCAATTTCCCTTTGTCTCACGATAGTTTACTTATCCGAGGTCATGATCGTCGGTATCTCTGCATACCTAGTTCAACCTCGTTACCGATAAGTACTCTTTTCTCGTTCCCGTGATATGTGATCCATTGTGAGCCAGTCACATGCTTGCAAGCTAATTGGATGACATTCCACCGAGAGGGCCCAGAGTATATCTATCCGTCATATGGATGGACAAATCCCACTCTTGATCCATGTGTTTCAACCAATACTTTCCGAACACTCAATGCCACCTTTATAGCCACCCAGTTACGGTGTGGTGTTTGATGTCATCAAAGCATCCATCCGGTAAAGGTGATATGCATGATCTCATGGTCGAAGGAATTAGGTTACTATGTATCAGAAAGCATATAGCAATTGAACTATTTAAATGACTTGATCTTTATGCTACGCTTATCTATAGGAGTATGTCCATCACATCATTCTCCTAACGATATGATCCTGTTTTTTGATAACATCTCAATGTTCATGATCAGGAAACCATGATCATATATTAACCAACAAGCTAGTTTAACAAGAGGCTTTACTAGGGACTCTTATTTTAGTTTACAAATCACACAAGTATTAATGTTTCCGGTTAATACAATTATAGCATGGTATGTAAACATTTATCATAAGTGTGAAGATATGATAATAACCACTTTATTATTGGCTCTTGGGCATATCTCCAACAGCTGTAAGCTAGCTCCTCCCAACTTTGGATGGATCCTAATGATAGGCTGCTGAGCCAGACCCGCGCCGCGCCTGTCAGCTGCAGCTGGAGGCATTGCATGGCGGTTTCTTTGTTACCGCCGTGCAGCTTGACGGATGACAGATGATCGCTGAGCCAAGATTTTGGATCTTGCGTGCCATTGAACTTCGGAGTATCCGAAGGAAGCTTGAAATTGCGTGGCATCTTTGTTCTCCGAACAGATCTGCTGAAGCATCGAGCTCCACAGAGTTCTCCTTCATCTTCATCCATCTCGGACTCGGACGAGCATGCGCGTTTGGCTCGCGCTTTGTCGATTTTGCGCTGTGTAAGCGCGTCTCTGGCATCGTAGTCGCGTTTATGGCGATGCGAGCTCTTCTTCCTTTGAGGAAGGTCGTGTTCCTCTTCCTCTTCGGATCAAGGGGTGGGGCTACGGTCGCGCCTGACCGGAGCTTTCTTCTTCGGCTCCGCAGGAGCGTCTTCGTGGAGCGCAGCTCCGACGAGTCCGAGTCTGGTGAGTGCGGACTTATGCATGGCTCTTTTCGGGTCCCCCTCCGGAGGTTGGTGGGCCGCAAGATACGCGGTGGCTGCCAGGATCGCAGCTTGTGGTGTCTTCGGGATGATGTTGCCGTCGGCATCCATATCCATGAACGATGTGTGGAGAGTTCGGGTCACATCACGACGTTCCTTGGGGTCTATGTTCTCCACCCGCGAGCGATGCTTGTTTCCCTGATTTCCATTCGTGCTAGAGCCGGGTGCCATAGCGGAGAGTGCAGCTCGTCGCGCGCTGGACTTGGAGGCTGCTTGCTTGCGTTTATCGAGCGTCCCCTGCATCTTGACTTGCTTCTTGTGCTCCTCGATGAGGAGGTAGTGGTACGCCATCAGTAGGTCGCGTGGTGAATCCACAAGCAAGACTATGTCGCCTGCGACAGCACGACGTGCCTGTACCCATCCTTCTTTGCTAAGTTGGATGACGTGGCCGTTGTTCTCCCCTTCGGGTGGGGGGATTGGCTTCTTCTGTTCCTGCCGTTTCCACCGTTTCCGTCCTGCGGGTTGGGGTTCGTGTTGGGCGGCGGGTTGGGCGTTTGTTGATCCTGGATGACCGCGGCGCATAGGCAGCGCTCGTAGATCGGTTCGCTGCTACCGCAGCTTTCAGGTTCGGAACCGTAGGTCCCTTCATCCGAAGGTGGATCGCACAGATCGGAGTTGCAGCTGCTGCTACTGTAGAACTCATCTGTCGATGGTGACGTGCGTAGCACGGGGTGTGGAGCCCACGAGGCGGGCCTGATTGATGGCATGGGCACCCGCTCAGGAAGGCGGAGGGTGCCAGTTTGTCTCACCTGGAAGCAGAAACTCCCGAACAAAATCTCGAGTCCGTCGCCTACGGGCTCGAAATCTTTCATGGTGGCCGGCGAGTGGGCGGTGAAGTCGAAGGTCCCGAAGAGAAGGTGATTCTCCGTCGCCGCGGAGTTGTAGATCGGTCGGGTTGGAACCGTCACGATCGCACAATCAGCAGCCCCGATTCCCACAGACGGCGCCAATTGACGAGGTTTAATCTCGTCAATGCCCATTGTTATGGACTTGGGTTTTGGAGAAGATGGGGATGCTGGAGATCGTGGCACGGTTAACAGACAAGCAACCAGGGGACACGAGATTTACCCAGGTTCAGGCCCCGGGAGGGAAAACCCTACTCCTGCTTGTCTGCTCTTGATTACGGCAGAACCGAAGGTTACAGGGTGCGCAGATTCGATCTGGCGTGGAGGTGTGTGTGAAAGTATGAGTCGAGAGATCTAGGACGTGCCCTCCTGGCCTTTATATAGACTTAGGCAGGTCTCGGGCATAGTCCTAGTCGGTTACAAGTTCTAGGGTTTTACCCCTTTGAATTTCCTATCTATGCTAGTCTTGCTCTCCAAGGATCCGAAGGCGTCATGGGCCTTGGCCACCCGAAAATCGTCGTGGGCCAGCGTATATCTGCTGTGGGCCTTCCTTGGGCTGGACCAGGTATGCTGAAGTCACGTACCCGTAGGGTATGGCCATGTCAGAGACCGAGGAGGCGGCCAGGGTTGGCAAACCCTAGCCAGGCGCGGGCTAGGGCCCACCCATTCCTAGGGTGGGTCTTCCCCCCTGGCTGGCCTCCCGGGCTCTCATCTGGACTTCTTGTTCCCCACGGAAAGTAATTGACTTTGTCCTTTGTCCCGTCCAATTCCGAGAATATTTCTTTACTAACTTTTCTGAAACCAAAAACAGCAGAAAACAGGCATCTGGCACTGTTGCAACTTGTTAGTAGATTAGTACTAGAAAACATGTAAAAAGCACCTCAAAGTGTGGACAAGTAAAGCAAAGTAGATACTAAACAAGCATGGAGCATCAAAAATTATAGATATGTTTCCAACGTATCAGCATCCCCAAGCTTAACTCCTGCTCGTCCTCGAGTAGGTAAGTGATAAACAGGATAATTTTTTAGGTGACATGCACGCTCACAATAAAGATCCAACCATTTGCAAGCATTGAAAGCTGGGATCAAAGAACTCTAAACAAGTGCATGATAGATGGAGTTCTAACAATAGGACATAGTAACTATGCATGCAATATGACAAGCTACAAAGAAAGATCATGAATCATATACATTGAAAAACATTTGTTTGTTTCACATGCAGAAAACATAGCATAGTGGCAATCAGCTTGTCCCTCATAAAGTAGCAAATAGATGCATAGGACACCTGCAAAGTTCACAAGGGTGACTAGAAACAAGTAGCACAAGAGCAAGTAATAACACAATATGCATCAATTAATAAGCTTTGGAACACTGCACACAGAATGACAACTATGCTCTCTTAATGGTGCCTAAAGGTAGAAGGTGGAGACTCAATAGTGGTGGAAGAAAGGCCTTTTTGTAAAGGAAGCAGAGATTACAAGTTTCGAAAAAAGCTTCCAAAAATTATGGTACTTGTTAGATTTTAGCCCTCATTTCCCCTGCCATAAGCATCTTGAAGTGGTTAAGGTTAAAGTGGCAAAGATGGGCTATATGCTTGATGAAGTATAAGTTGGCAATCTCAAGCCCCTTGAATACGAGGGCCACACCTCATGCATACTCAACTTTGGGTCTAGGTAAGTTCTTGTCACTGTAAGTATTTGCATATCATTGAGAATCGCCAACGGGGTACCCCTTGCACATGGTACAGGAGCTTTCCCATAACCAGAATGACAAGGCAAGCAGACAATGAGCATCTCAGCAATTATTCTTATGTACCATGGGAATATGGTGCTTTTTATCTCTTTCCTCTTTTCTCAATGTGTCTCTTTTTTTATAAGAAGAATGCTTCATATATGTCACTATTGTGATGCTGCAAGTTTCCACCATGATTAGGCATGGCTTAGGCTAGCGGCCCAGACGTTTCTCTAACACAGGATGCAAACTCTATGGACTTACAAGTCCCCTCTTTATTTCACATCGGTGACATCCATTGAAAAAAGAACATGATATCAACTGAGTACAACAAGGTACAAGTGCAATGTTGAAAATGTTCCCCGTGACAGCACGGTTCTGCTAATTCCAACTTATAAGTGCAAGCATATACAACAAAGTTGTCACAATGGTTCAAGTTTATTAGGGGCAAAGAATAAAGTGTGCCATCAAGTTCGTGAGGGCTTTAATCACTAAGTTTTCACATAACAAAATAGTTTTAAATTGGAAGATAGTTGAAAACAAGAATATACTTGGAATGGTGTAACACACCATGCATAGGAGTTTATAGTGGACACTTTGGAACAACTTGGTTTCTTGGGAGTTGGAGGCATGAGTAGAACTTACTCATACAAGTGGAGGCTAGCAAAAGACTGGGAGCAACCAACTAAAATAGCAATAATGGCCATAATCATGTAGTGCAACAAACCATACTAATCAAAGCAAAGAGTGGTACTGCAAGCCAAGGACTAAATGATCATAGAGGCTAATGGTGACTTGTGAGAGTCATAACATGGTGTAAGCATGTGCCAAGTCAACCCAAGCAAAACATCAAAGGAGAATACCACAATACTATGCTTTTGCATGCTAAAACAACGCATAATTTCTTCAAGGCACACTAAGCAATCCCAATTGTTTGGAACAAGATATGCTACAGCAATAATCACTAAGCATAATGCTAAAAAAACACCTAGAATTTCATGCTAAATTCTAAGTCACAGCCAATGCAAGCTCCTCTTGCACTTCAAGCAAGAACTTACTATTCCTTTCCAAACACCAAGCAACCTTATTTGCAAAACAACACAGCGAGAACGGGGGTCCAAACTTCTCAAGCAAACTAAAAAAACTAAGCAAAGCAAATGAAAACTAAGACGCTCCAAGAACAACACAACTGTGCATGAAACGATAAAAACGAAGTATCTAGACAGACCTGAGCTTTTTATTGATGAAGAAGGGGATGCCTTGGGCATCCCCAAGCTTTGACGCTTGTACCTCTTGGATATTTCTTGGGGTGACACCATGGTGGCATCCCCAAGCTTGAGCTTTTGTCCATTCTTCGTCTCATTGCATTATTCTCTCTCTACACCTGAAATTTTTCCTTCATACAAAACTTCACACAATCTTCATTAGCAACATTAGTGTATTCAAAAGATATTAGACCACTGGCAAAGCTTTGAAATAGCAAGGCTTTTCACTAAAAACACAAGCTACTGTAGTAACTCTTTCAAAAAACTCAATTTACCTGAAGAGAGCTCAAAAAGGAATCAATACGAAGCAAATGCAAATAATGGCAGAAATCTGTCAAAACAGACCAGCAGGTAGAAACCGATTTTTTCGAACATCTTTTGTTGCACAAATCAAAAAGTGTTGAACTAATGAAAGTTAGCTAACATACTGGGGATATTTGTAAATTTTGAGCTCAATCCGAGTTACAGAGCCTCCTCACGATTTTTTTTGGTGGAGGACAGAAATCTGTTTTGAGACAGCAACTCCCTGAATCTTACTTCCCTCTCATTAGAGGTCATTCTTGGCACAAAAAGCAAACAAAAAGTATAAGGAGAGGTCATTACTGAAGTAATAACTTCCAATACTCAAGGAAACACTTGGTTTATCTCCCAACAGGTACTTTTCTTTAACGCCTTTAAGTTAGGCACAAGAAGCAAGAAGAATCAAGTATTTTCAAATGAAGAAGCATTAACATCAAATCTTGCTTTCAAAGGAGGAGCAAAAAGCAACTTCTCTCTCCTCATAGGGAAGTGTTCAATACCTTTCTTGAATGGAAAATGATATTTAATGGTGCCTTCTTTCATATCAATGATGGCACCAACTGTTCTAGGAAAAGGTCTTCCCAAAGTAATAGGACATGAAGCATTGTATTCAACATCCAAAACATAGAAATCAACAGGGAGATAAGCATTGGTAACCATGATGAGAACATCATTAATACTCCCCATGACTTTCTTCTTAGAATTATCATTGAGTGGGACATCTAAATAACAATCTTCTATAGGTGGCAAATCAAGCATTTCATAAATCTTCCTAGGCATAATAGAGACACTAGAACCAAGATCACATGAAGCTTTGAGATCAAAGTCATTCACTTGCATATTAATAATGGGTTCCCAACTATCTTCTACTTTCCTAGGAATAGAAGCTTTGTTTTTTAGCTTCTCTTCCTTAATTTTCACAAGAGTATCTGTAATGTGTTTGGTAAAGGCAACATACATATCACTAGCATCAGGACTTCTAGCAAGCTTTTGCAAGAACATAATCACTTCAGAAATATTGCAACCATCAATATCAAAGTCAAACTTGGCATCACTAGTAGTAGGCTCAATAGGCTTAGGCATAGTAGGAGTAGGAATAGGGACTACTTGTGGTTTAGCGGTGATGGTGCACACACTATTGTTTCTATCAATTTCAGCTTCCCTTTCCCACTTAGCATGAAGTTGAGCTAATAGCCTAACATTTTCATCAATAGTAACTTGTATGGCATGAGCAGTAGCAAAGGTATTTTCCATGGCTTCAGGTTTAGCAGCCATTTTATTAATCAAGGAAGACTGAGCTTCAGACAAAGAGGATATATTTTCTCAACAGTTAAAAGCTTTTCCTCTATAGTCTTATTGAAAGTGGTTTGTTTACTGATAAAGTCCTTGAACATGACTTCAAGTTCAGAGGGGGCACTTCTAGCATTATTGTAAGAGCTTCCATAGGAATTGCCATTATTAGGAGGATAAGGCCTATAATTGTTGTTACTACCAAAATTATTCCTATAGGCATTATTGTTGAAATTGTTGTTTATAATGAAGTTCACATCAACTTGCTCTTCTTGAGCAACCAAAGAGGCTAAGGGAACACTATTAGGATCTATAGGAGCTTTCCCATTAACAATCATAGCCATAATAACATAAATATTTTCACTCAAAGAGGAGGTTTCCTCAACAGAATTTACCTTCTTACCATGTGGAGCTCTCTCAACATGCCATTCAGAGTATTTAACCATCATATTATCAAGGAGCCTTGTTGCAGCACCCAAAGTGAGGCCCATAAAAGTACCTCTAGCAGCTAAATCCAGCAGGTTTCTTGAAGAGAAGTTTAAACCTACATAAAAAGTCTGGATAATCATCCAAGCAGTGAGTCCATGAGTAGGGCAATTCTTAACCAAAGATTTCATTCTTTCCAAAGCTGGAGCAACATGTTCACTATCAAGTTGTTTAAATTTCATTCTGATGGAGAAGAGGCGAGGAGCATAGTGCGGCTAAATACCCAATCCAACTCGTAGAGAACAAGTACTGGAGGTATGGGTGAACACTTCCAATAGCGGTGTACTCCTCTACAGTAGGTGCTACTACAATATTCTGCAGCCAGGAGAGATGTGTCCTTGACACGCCTCATTTCATCGTCTTTGAGATCAACCAGCATTGTCTCCTTACTCTTGAGGTCCACGGTGAGGAAGACACCGCCTTGCTGGACGAGAAAAGCACCCTTACTCTCTGCAAAGAAGACGTTGTTTATGATCTTGTTGCTCCCCAAATCCACCAGCTCAGAGTGTTGCCAGCCCTCTTCACGGCCATGATCATCATCATCATGGGAACCGTCGTCTTCTTCTCATTGCTTGTTCGAAATCTCCAGCACTCCATGGTATTGTTGGATAGTTACGAATGAAAGCATTCCTGCTTCTCCAGTGATGCATGGGATCGTCGGCCGCAATCCGAGCGGGTTACTGTCGGCTTTGATTGGGACTTGGTGAGAGAGACAGGTGTCATGGTGGTGTTCACGTTGACAGTAGAGAAGTTCATGTCCTTGTCCATGTAGAGCCAATGCACGATGTTGTCGATGACGACGCCGGCAAGCGGTCCACACCTGATGAGGACGGATGGCAAGCGACACCTGATGGGTTCGCTCCAGCTCCCTGTGGCCGAGGAGACGAGTAGGTGCAGGCACACGCCAATCCTTTGCGGTCGGTTGTAGGGGTTCGTAGCATGGAAAACAAAAAAATTCTACTGCATGCAAACAAACAAGCCAAGATCTATCCACTAGATTGTAGCAACGAGTCGATTAGAGTACTCACCCTCGAAGATTCCAAAGCGGTTAACGAGAGCAGATTCTCGTGGGTGATGTAGTCGTACACTT
This sequence comes from Avena sativa, assembly GCA_916181665.1. Taxonomy (NCBI): domain Eukaryota; kingdom Viridiplantae; phylum Streptophyta; class Magnoliopsida; order Poales; family Poaceae; genus Avena; species Avena sativa. The sequence goes on along the minus strand of OV702280.1, from coordinate 383,753,872 downwards.
CCGATCTCAAGTCGCGTAGATGATCCTTCCGGCGCTGCGTTCCGGCAGCGCTTCCACAGTCGGTCACACGTTCGGTACTCGATGAAGACCTTCCTCTCCCTTGTTCCAGCAGGCAGCGAAGGTTGTAGTTCTCCCCTCGCGATTCCGGTAGCACGACGGCGTGGTGTCGGAAGTAGAGGGATCCCGCAGGGCTTTGCCTAAGCCGGTGCGAGTTATGGTGGATATAGGGTTTCCCGATGATCTAGGGTTTAGAAGGTCGGGAGGAGGAGGAGGTGTCCGCGGTGGCTAGGGTGGCGGCACGGCGTGCGGCGGCGGTGGTGCGGCGGCACGACACGGGTGGAGGGCTGGCTCTTGTGTGTTTGGGGCAGCCCTCCCCCTCTATTTATGAGAGGGGGGCAGCCTTGGGAGGGGAGGGTTTGAATCCAAACCCAAACCCAAGTTGGATTGAAAGAATGATTCTTTCCTTCTTCCACTAGGAAACTATTGTTCCAGTTTGACTTTTCAAACCTCCCATTTGACTTTTAATTTAGAGCTTTAATTCTCTCTTGCAAATGCTCAAACCAAGTGACCTAGGATATGATCCAATCATTCCACTTACCCATGACACATTCATGGTCCATTCCCCTTCCGGTCCGGTGATCCTTCTAGAACCTCCCTCATGAAAACATCGAAATCATTCCCGAACTCCAGAATCGGACTTTCCTTATATGAATCTTATTCTCCGGACCATTCCGGATCTCCTTGTGATATACCGGATCCCATACGAGACTCTGAACAACATTCGGTATCCCTACTAACATTCCATATCTACTAAACAACATTGAATCCTTAAGTGTGTCTCCCTACGGTTCGTGAATTATGCGGACATGACCGAGACACTTCTCTGATCAATAACCAATAGAGGAATCTGGAAATTCATATGGCTCCCACATATTTCTACGATTACTTTGTGATCGAATGAACCACTTACATACAATACCAATTTCCCTTTGTCTCGCGATAGTTTACTCATCCGAGGTTTTGATCGTCGGTATCTCTGCATACCTAGTTCAACCTCGTTACCGAAAAGTACTCTTTTCTCGTTCCCGTGATATGTGATCCCTTGTGACCCAGTCACATGCTTGCAAGCAAATTGGATGACATTCCACCGAGAGGGCCCAGAGTATATCTATCTGTCATATGGATGGACAAATCCCACTCTTGATCCATGTGGCTCAACACATACTTTCCGAACACTCAATGCCACCTTTATAACCACCCAATTACGGTGTGGTGTTTGATGTTATCAAAGCATCCTTCCGGTGATGGTGATTAGCATGATCTCATGGTCGAAGGAATTAGGTTACTATGTATCAGAAAGCTTATAGCAAATGAACTATTGAAATGACTTGATCTTAATGCTACTCTTATCTATAGGAGTATGTCCATCATACCATTCTCCTAATGATATGATCTTGTTGTTAACAACATCTCAATGTTCATGATTGGGAAACCACGATCATCTATTAACCAACAAGCTAGTATTACAAAGAGGCTTTACTAGGGACTCTAATTTAGTTTACAAATCACACAAGTATTAATTTTTCCGGTTAATACGGTTATAGCATGAATGTAAACATTTATCATAAACACAAAGATATAATAATAACCACTTTTATTATTGCCTCTAGGGCATATCTCCAACATCGGTATAGTTCAACACCACTCTAAAGGTGTGTTCTTGCTGACGGTCCAGATCGCCGGCGGCAGCATCGTCGTCGTAGTCGGCGTCGGTGAGAAGCGCATAGCTGATAAAATCGCTATCCCGGAATCGAGTCGTGTCGAAGATGGGCGGCGGGAGGAGATGCGTGCTCCCCCTCCTGTCGCCCATAGGCATAGGGAGGCATACGACCAGCTGGAACTTGTGGTAGATGGGGTCGACGACGTAGTTGGAATCGGAGCTAGGCAGCCAGACGCACACGAGGAGAAGACCACGACACGATGTCAGTGGCCTTGCAAAGGTGAAGAAGAGCCCGTCATCGACGTCGGTGAAGAACGAGTCCAAGGTAAGATCATGCCCGTCGCCACCGGCTGGAGTCTTAAGAATTTCGGGGGACGACGGGGATAACTCCTCTGGAAACAACATCGTTTGCCGACGATTGAGCTCTCGGAGAAGACCCCGACGAGATCGGAAGGGTGGGGCGCCGTATCCGGCCAGAGGCCGACCTGTCGGAGGAAGACTCGTTCGGTCACGAGGCGGACCCACTGTTTGCAGGTGGCTGCGCAGCGCAGGAGGTCCCGCAAGCCCGGCAGGCGCGCGAAGACGCTGTAGAGGAGGTCGTCCGCGATTTCGCCAGCAGCACCTCCTGCGCGTGTAGTAGACATAATCTCGATCGGCTAGCTCGCTAGGGTTGGTTCGCGCTAGTATACTTGTAACCGACCGACCATCACAGCCTCACAGGGCCGGGTGCGCAGCCCACCAGAGTCCAAGAGTTCATTTAAGGAAAAATTTCAAAACAAAACCTTGTACTAGTAAGCAAAACTAAATAGAACCTCTAACTTTCAATCCCCGAAATCGGCACTTAATTCATGATCTGTTAATTTGAAATCTTGGATCTGCTTTGCACATGACTTGCTCAACGCGTATGCGAGAACCCCTATATCCGACACGTTTATATGGTGGATAACTTATGTGTTATAGGTGGATAACTTATGTATTATGTCATGGATAACTTACGTGTTAGTGGTTGGTAATTTTTTGATCCAAATTTTTTTCATCAAAACATATCAACATGAGATCTAGTTTTAAAGATCTCGTCGCGGCAAGGTCAACGGTGAAAACGGATCCTAAATCAGGTAAACGGTTTGATCTACAAGACATTTTGAATCTTCCCTTTGTTGTAATTTAGCGCGTTCACATTTGACGTACGGAACTATCCAGACGGTAAAGATGAGTCCGCCAGAATTTAACATCCATTCACCGGTCTCAACCTAGATTTCCCGTTAGATTTTGGTGCTTCTTGGGTCCAGAATCTGTACGAGAAACAAACTTGCTAAATTTTCTACAGCGCTGGCAATATTAGCAATAATGCAATATACATCTTGACCATCCTTTAAGTGGATAGTTTTCATTAGTATCCAGGTCCTTTCATTCTGTACTGTCAATCTCATCCTGAACTGATGTAGAAACTTGCTCTCTGCTCAAGGGGCATACTGGACTAATGTATCTGTCAAGGTTAGTATACTGTTACCTCTGTTTCTGAATGTAAGACTTTCTAGCAGTTCAATTTAAAATTTCTGGAGTATTTACGAAACAGAGGTAGTACTTGTTACGTTTGTGTTTTACTGTTTTGCAATAGAGCTTACAAATATAGTGGCTTTTACAGCTGATATATCCTTTCAATGCGAGAAAATTACAAAAAAAACATCACAATTGGGGCTAGGATTTCAAAAGACCACTAAAAACTTAAAAAATTTCAGATAGCACCGTTTTTGAGGCGAGAGGTTTCAGAAAGCATCGATCCGCCTCTGACTCGGGACTAATGACAAAACTGGCAGGTGGGACCCGGTTATCAGTGTCGTTTTTTACAAGAAACACCTCCAGACTTTATAAATTCTAATTATACGTCCTTTTTCTTTTTTTTCAACTCCTTCTCATCAAAATTCTTTTTTATTTCTCTTTTCTTTATTTCAATTAGTTCATACATCTGAGCAGAGCCGTCAGTTTATACATCTGAGCAGAGTCGTGAGGACGGCCAAAGGCCACATGTCAGAGCGGACGGGCGCGTGGTCAGGCGCGTGGCCAGGCACGGACAACCACGACGACGGCCAGGGCGGCCACGGCGACGGCCGGAGCGTTCGGCCGAAGGCCACAGGTCAGAGCGGCGCCTGGGACTTCTAAGCTTCCGCCGCAGCGCCATCGCCGTCGCCTCCTTCGACCCGGCGCAGGACGACGAGCTCCTTGTCCTCGACGCCCTCCAGGCCCATGTCGCCGACCGACACGCCGCCCTCTCCGCGCACCAGCAGGGGCAGCCGGGCCCGGTACTCTCGGTCGCGTTCCTCTCCAAGCTCCTGGACGCCGTGGTGTCCTCAGACGCGGCCTTCCGCGACGCCCTCGCCGTGGGCCCCGTCGGCGCTGCGCTCTCCAGGGCCCCCGCCGACCGCCTCGCCGCCGACCTCCTCGACCGCGCCGTCAAGGCGCTCGACGTCCTCAACACCGTCTCCCTCGCGCTCGCCTCGCTCCGGGGATCCCACCGCGCCTGGGCTCATCCTCCGGGAACTCTTCCTCGTCTGCGTCGACTGGGCTCCTCGCCGAGATGCAGGTCGTGGAGCGTGCTGCGCGGGAGCTCAGCAGCCTCCTGGACGAGGCGGCGGCGGCCGATTCAGAAACCGAGGCCGTGGCGTCCGTCAGCGAGGCGCTGGACAGCGCGTGCAGGGCGCTTGAGGACGGCCTGGCCTCTCTCGAGCGGCAGGTGCGCGCCGTGTTCCACCGCGTGGTCGCCAGCCGCGCGGAGGTCGTGCGTTGCATCGAGCACAGCGCGCGCAGCGGCAGCGCCGGGTCCGCCTTCGCCGGCGCGCCACCGCCTTAGCCTCGCGCGGTCCATCGGCGTCAGCAACTTCTCCGCGGCCAAGATGGAGCGCCTGGTGTCCCTCGCCGCCCTGCCGCCGGCGGTCAACCAGGTGGAGCTCAACGTCGGGTGCAGGCAAGAGAATTTATAAAGTCTGGGGTGTTTCTTGTAAAAAACAATGCCACGTCAGCCTGATAACCGGGTCCCACATGTCAGTTTCGTCATTATACCCGAGTCATAGGCGCGGATCGGTGCTTTCTGAAACCTCTCGCCCCAAAAACGGTGCTATCTGAAATTTTTTAAGTTTTTGGTGGTCTTTTAAAACCCTAGTTCCAATTGTGGTGGTTTTTTGTAATTTTGTTTTTCCATGCTCATTGAATGGTACTTCAAGATTCTGATGCTCTGAAAACACAACTGTAACTAACATAGTATCTCATGTATTACTCTGTACCAGGTTGTAATTTGAGCCTCGCAGAGTCCAAGCCAGAAGATGTTAAGGAAACAATAGGAAAGTTAGATCCAATTTTCCTACCAAAATAAAAAAGAAATACAATGTAAAGCAGCCACAGATAAGACTTTTCTGAATATAAAAGGCAACACAAAACAATATCATGACATTGGCTAATTGTTCCTTGGTAAAATCTTCTCATAACACAACCCAGTACTTGTAAATCATACATATAAGATGCAAGTCCTAATTCAATTAGGACGCGAAGTGAACCACACGAGACGAAGTTATCCCCAACATCTCTGTGACACCCATCCTCTCCTCGGGAGTCTGCGGATATCTCGACGGGCAGACTTTGAACTTGGGTTCCAAATCACCACCACAGTACCCATTACATGACTTGCGGTCGTGCAGAGATATCTCCTCCAGATTCACCGCAGCTTCCATGACACGACTGATGTATCCAAGGAAATTGTCGTCGGGTTGGAAACCATAGATGGTAAGCTTAGCCAGATTCTTGTGCCTGAAGTTAGAAGCAGATGGCTTCCACTCCACGTTTGCTTTGTCAAAGTAGCCATATTCCCGTCGAAGCTTCTTGTCTGTCACAATGGTGCACCAATGATCACGTACTGCGATGCATAGCTCCTTTACTGATGGTGCAGCTTCGAGGATAAACATTGTCCAGGCAATATCACAACCTTCAGGAAGATTGTCCAGATTCACAAACTGTAGTTCGCCGAGCACAGGAGCGAGCAATGTGGGGCATTCTGGTAGAACCCAAATCTGAACAGAAGAAGCAAACCAAAAGTTAATTGCAGCTTGCAAATAAATTACACCCTACAGTTACATATAACAATCATAGGGTGGAAATAAGATAGCTACCTTTTCACTTTCAAAATCCAGATTTAGATCGGTTATAGAGGGAACATCAGCAAGGAGTTGGCTTAACTCGAGTGTCTTGTGCGAACGAGTTCCAGCTTTCGTGAGGCTTAGCTTTGAAAGCCGCGGGACAAAGACAAAAGACAGAGGATCCTCACAAGAGACCCAATTATTATAGCTCACCTGTTCGAGTTTGGGTAGGCAGAAGAGCTCCACTTTTTGAAAATTTCCATAGTCGATAAAAAACTCAACAAGTTGAGCATGCTCAACTTGTAGCGTGGAATTGATCCCAGAGTCACAGTAAGTTAAGTGCAAAGACTTCAATCTCTTGCAAGTTCTGAGGATGTTGGGGATGCCAGATTCACCAAACCTCATATTGTCCAGCCGCAGGCGGGTAAGGCCAGCGAATGCATCTGGGGAAGCACCAAGGAAAGTATTGAACTGCGTCGCAAAGTTGAGGAGATCAGCAGCCGTGCAACCCTCACGAACCTTCTCCGTAACGATCTCAAACTCTGCCGCCTCAACCTTGTGGGTTGCCATGGCACGGGCAACAGACCTGCCGATGGAGAGACAATCATAGCGCCTCAAGATGAACCTCACGCGCAGCTTGCGTATGGTGATATCCTTTCTCCTCGCAAACATGATGTTTTCTGTGACATCAGCCACGGCGCCATTGATCCGGACCACATCACGAATAGTGAACTCACTGTTTTCATCAGTGTGGCGTGCAATCGAAGCAATATCTAAGTCCAACCGCGAGAGCATAGAGGGGAGGTTCAGCATTTGCTTCGAGAGGATGCATGTCCTTACAGCGTCGAGTGTGTCCACCCTCTCCAGGATGTTGAGCAATAGGTCGTTGGGTAGCTTGCTGATCCTGTCCCCGTTCCCGCTGCCCGCGGCGTCTTCGTTACAGGTTGCTTTCTGCAACGCATTGTAGCAGGGAAAAACAACAAATCAGCATTGGGAGGTTGAATCGACACGGAGGAAGAACAGCGCGGACAAAAGAAGCAACCCTTACATTGCGGCTGCGGCGACCCTTTCTGTTCTTCATGGCTGATCAGGGGGCAACTTATTCGATGAGATGTTGCTTCCTCTGAAAATCAGGGAGCTTATTGATGAGATGTTGCTTCCTCTGAAAATCAGGGACGCCAACTTATTCGATCCTACTCCTCCTCCCGCTCCTCTGTTTATTCAGGCCGGCGGACTAAATGCCGGCTCTCCTCCAAAAGGGAGGAGATTATTAAGAGGAGAGGGAGAAGGATTCCGATTACAGCTTCGCTACAGACAGACTAACCATAAAAATCGCTCCTTTTCGAGTCCGCTTGGTACACAAACCGAAATGGATCTCCTCTCTGTCACGATTGCACAAGGAAACCGACTCTTCCGTCTCCGCCTCCGGCTCCCGTGAGATTACTTCGCCGGAAATGCAGTAAGACATGAGGGGGCGGAGGAGAGTGGTGGTCACCGGCAGCGGAGGGCAGGGTGGGCGTGGGGGGGGGGGGGGGGGGGGGGGCACAGGCGGCAGAGGTGGTGTGGTGGTCGGCGGCGGGGTGGGCGGACTAGGCGGCAGAGGTGGTGTGGCAGCTGCAAGTGACGCGGAAGAGAGTAGTGCTCGCCAGCGGCAGAGGGTGGGCGGCTGCGGCCTGCAGGATCGGCCAGGGTTCGCTCATGCTACCCGCTGCAAGCAGTTTGGAGTGGGGATCGAGTTCGAGTGTGGGCGGAGGAGGTCGTGAGGAGAGAGATGAGGATTTGGGGCTTTTCTACCTGGGCTGGTCGGGTTGACTAGGGCTTTTCTACCTTCTCATTCGTGGACTGGCCAAATTTCACAAGCGGACACGCCACTATCGGGTCGAAGTTGAAGGAGCGTCACGATTATATTAAAAAAAAAACTTGAAGAAGAACATGCGATTTTTCCGTTAAGTCCTTGTTTACTTCTAGGGTATTTGAAATTCAAAAAAAAATACTTCTAGGGTATTTGAGGGGATGGAAGAAAATTATTTTGTATTCCGGAATTTTTCTGATAGGTTGTTTACTAGGCCGGGTTTAAAAGGGATAATTTCAGAATATTCTCACAAATCTCCTCTATACTAGTGTATTTTTGGCTAGATTAAAACTCTCCATCATGGTAGAGTATTTTGGGAAAGGTATTTGAGAAAATTTGAGAGTAATGAGTGAACACCAAATTCCCGCATATTCTCACATCTTTTAGGGATAAAAATACCGGAGAAGTAAAAAAGCCCCAAGGGTTCTTTTGTTCCTAGAGTCTGGCAAAGTGATTGCTCTGGTGCTTGGGCTCATCAAGGGGTGGGCTCGTTCCGCTACCCGAACCGTTCTAATTTTTTCCTATGTTGGGTCTTGGGTTCCACACCAAAGTTTTCTATTAGAGATCGATCTAGGGTTTAAAGTTCTGTGTCGTCTAAATCTTCAAGTTCGGGAGAGTAAGTAAGGAGGAAGAGCTCGCGAGAATGTTGGATGATGATCTTAACGACATGATTTTCGAGGTGGAGGGGCCTCCTGTCGAAGAACTCCCTCGCTGGCTCGCCATGGCCAAGCCCACCGCGTCCCACCAAGTGACCTCTTGTGACCCTTTAAATTAAATGGAACACCGCTAATTGCCCATGTAATACGTTGGTGTTTAGCCATCGGTCGCTTGCTCACTCCCGCTAGCTCCAGAATAGGAGTAGTATACTTTCGTGCTTTGCCAAGCGGAGACGGAGAACCTCTCCCCTTCGGTTGCAGAGTTTGATTCACCGGCAATCAATGGGAATTTGGAGATGTATTCAAGACCCAATGGCAGTGAGCCTGTAGAGATCTCAAGCGGGAGCTGCCAGCCACTCCGGGCTACATATTGGATGGAGGCGGACGCCGGCTGTTCGAGATACAGGTTGGACAGGGCCAGAAGGCTTCTTGCGTTTGCACCATCGCTGACGACGATGTCGTCCGACTCGCCGCAGCCGATCCAGACCAGAGCCCCAAGGCCGTTGTGGACTACCTCACCACCAAAAAGTTGATTTCGTTCTTGTCATGGGTCGCAGAGAGATAGGCACAGCAATCTTCAGATAGTTGGTTTTCTTTCGCGAATTTTATGGATATCCTTTTTTCTCCTTGATCGGTGGCCTTGTAAAGGACGTGGCGTCGAGGGTCATTGACCAACACAAAGAGAAGTTTTGATAAGGTGCCATGTTCATTCCTTTTATTTGTTGCCGTTGATATACCTGGCGGTCGATCGTACGTGGAGGCTGCTGCCACCGGAGAGATCGGAACCAGCAAGAGATCGAGACTGTGTCACGTCGAACTTTATTCTCTCTCGATTTCGAAGGAGATGCCCGGGTTTCTCAAATCAGTATAGCGTATCTTTTTTATCCACGCGAATGGAATTACAGAAGATCAAAAGAAAACTAAATCCTGCAAATTAGGATTGTCTTTAAAAAAAAAATGGAGCTACAACTACAAGTGCGTGGTTTTCCCAAAGCAAGTTCGAAGACACGCTTGGCACAAGAAAAGCCTTGTGGTCCTGGTCCAGAACTAAGCTTTAATAGTAACGCACACCTGCTAAACATGTTTTCATGTTCATCACACATCACTGTATACGTGATCCAGCTAGCTAGCTAGGTAGGTAGCCTAGCGGACGAGAATTGGATTCCCTGCTGTTATCCCGATATACTCCCGTCTTACTATTATCCAATCGACTTTTTTTTTTCTCGAAGAAGATTTTTTTACAAATATACCCCTCTATAAATCTGCATCGCTAAAAATACCCACCTCTGAAAGTGATTGTCAAAACTACCCTGGCGGGAGGAGAGAAAACCAACACGTGGCTCTTTCCGCCACTGTGTCTGGCGGGACTTTCATCCCGCCAGGGGAGAGACGGAAAGAACATCCCGTCCTTCGCTCTGGCGGAAGGGGGCTTGACCATGTCGATGGCTGGCGGGAGGCCACCTGCGGGCATGTTGGAGGAACTTCTAGTCATTGTCTTTGGCGGGAAGAGGGGGACATCGTGACATGGGCTGCATATTCCTTAGCGTTAATTGCTATGCAAGAATCAGAGTCCGCCGCTGCTACAGGTTAGTGACTACCATCAGTTAACTGCGTCTAATACAGTAAGTAGGAGCATATTTAATGGCAGATTTGCTAGTTCTCAGGCGCCTGAGAACTTCTTAGTTCTCAGTCACCTCTCTCGCCATTAGATTTATCTCGCGATTCGTGTAACATGAGACTTTCACATGAGTTGCAACTAGGTTGTAACTGGGATTTTAATGAGTTGCAACTAGGTTGCAACTGAGAATTAGTACAAATTATATAAGTTGCAACTAGGTTGTAACTAGCACAAATAGTAGGATGATGTCAGCGACTTAGACATAAGAAGTTCTCAGGCGCCTCAGATCTAGGCACTCCCATTTAATGGCAAGGTGGTGTGTGGCTCTAGTTACCCGGATGTCTATTCGAAATACTACTTAGCTTCGTACTTTTAGTTTTTTTTGGAGAAGTAATCTTAATTTTTTTTGGCTGAGACCATCGGATTAAGTCTAAAAAAACAAATTGTCCGGCAATTAGAATTACGTTCCAATACAATTACTCCCTCCGATTCATAATAAGTGTCGTTTATTTTATACTAAATTAGTACAAACTTTTTACTAAGTTTTTTATCGCTCTAGTTTTTTACACTAAGCTAATACAAATTCTATCGCTCACTTAGTAGACCATCGGAGGAGGAACCATTACCGAAAATGATAACTGTAGATCTAAAGAGACTGATCTCCAACCACACCAATGAATACGAAAAATGAAAGAATCCCAAGAGATCCGCTCAACACATTGACTCCGTGTGCCCTCCGTCAACACTGGACGCACCACCGAAGCGAGGCTAGGACGAGAAAGACATTATTCTGACTTCAAGATATCGCCGTCGCCTCATCATCGGAGTGAGTAATTGTATTTGGAACGTAATTCTAATTGCCGGTCAATTTGTTTTTTTAGACTTAATCCGATGGTCTCAGCCAAAAGAAAATTAAGATTACTTCTCCAAAAAAAAAAACTGTACGAAGCTAAGTAGTATTTCGAATAGACATAAGGGTGACTAGAGCCACACACCACCTCGCCATTAAATATGCTCCTACTTACTGTATTAGACGCAGTTAACTGATGGTAGTCACTAACCTGTAGCAGCGGCAGACTCTGATTCTTGCATGGCAATTAACGCCAAGGAATATGCAGCCCATGTCACGATGTCCCCCTCTTCCCGCCAAAGACGATGACTAGAAGTTCCTCCCGCAAGTCAACGTGCCCGCAGGTGGGCTCCCGCCAGCCATCGACATGGTCAAGCCCTTTTCCGCCAGTGCGAAGGACGGGATGTCCTTTCCGTCTCTTCCCGTGGCGGGATGAAAGCAGCGCCAGGCACAGTGGCGGGAAAAGCCACGTGTTGGTTTTCCCTCTTCCCGCCAGGTTAGTTTTGACAATCTCTTTCATTGATGGGCATTTTTAGCGATGCAGGTTTACATAGGTGTATATTTGTAAAAAAATCCTCGGAGAAAGAATCCACGAGGAGATGATTGATGAGCATCTCGCCCCTCTTGGCCTGATTTAGTGATCCGTGTGATAACCACGGTTGATCTTTTTGGGACCAATAATTGAGGGAGGGAGAGGAGTACTCCTACTATACTGTACCAGTAGTAGTCGTAGTGACTTGCCATGGAAGGGTACCCTCACGTGTACGACAAGACTAGAGACGCCTAGCTAGCTAGCTAGACCTGGAGCTGGATGGGCATGCCGCATGCAGTGATGAAGCTGCTAGTCAGCTAGTGTAGTAGTGAGTCTGTTGGAATTTTGGCCCAAATAGTCTAGTTTATTTTTCATTTCAATAATTTCTGAAAATCCTAGAGGCCTATGTGGCCCATTCATGCAAGGCAAGAGCTGGGACAAATGTTTAGTCTCACATTGCTAGTTGAGTAGAAGTTGGACCAGCTTATAAGATGAACTCTCCTACCACTTGGTAAAAGGATGAGAAGGAGAAGGAGAGAGTTCCACACGTGCGCTCCTCCTCCTCGCTCGCCACGACACGACACGACACGCGCTCGCCGCGGGTTGCGGGAATCTCGCTGAGCCAAGCTTTATATTGCCACGCATGAATGGTATATGAACAGATGTACAGAAGCTCAAACGTTTGCTTTGAATGGACTTTTAATACGAATTGAGTGGAGGCTGTCCGGTGGGCTGCCGCCTGTTCGCTTCATCTTCCGTCCATTCGTTTCATCTTCTGCGTTGTCTGCCTTCCCCTCTGCGCCTATAAGAGAGAGAGGTCGCGCCTCCTCTCAGATACACTGCCACACATCCCTTGCGCCTCCAGTTCCAGAGCACTGGACTACCTCCATCTTCCCCATCCCGTCTTACGGCGTGCACCGCGAGCCGGGACAGTAGGCCTCCGAGACCCCGCTGCTTCGAGTCCTGTATGGGAGAAGGGCGATAAGGTTTTTGGGGAGCGCTATCAGCGCGACTACTGGCTTCGTCACGGACTCCCTCACAGATAGCGACGTCTTCCCCGACGAGGACTTCTTCCCCGACATCAGCACCCTCTTCCTCGACGACATGGCCAACGACGGTTCCAACGCCGACGGTTCCACTTCTGCTACTGTCATGTACATCTTCTGTCTCAATCTTGTTCTGATCCTATCCAAAGTTTTATGCCTTGCAGTTTGTTTGGCTATATGCCTTAATTTGTATTCGCTATTTAACATGATTAGTATATTGCCTATTATTCTAGTCATATTTTATATAGCGTTTATTTTGGATAATTCGTTTGGTAAATTGCTCTATTTCTCAACAGAGTCAGCTGGAAGCAGAGGGAATCACGCTGACTTCATTACGCAAGGACACACGCATCGTCGCAATGTATTTATTTATTTATTTTTGGAAACATGGATGCCTTTTGTGCAGGCGACGCGAGCTGGGATTTCTGGCTGTGTTTTCTTTGCCTCATTTACGCAGGCAGTAAAAAACGAATCCGCATTCAGGGACGACGGTTCCAATGGCCGCCGGTGAGTGAGGTCGCACGCGCAGGCACGTGCATCTTTTTTTTGTTGAGGAGGCGGAGCGACGGGGAAACGGCTCTCTCCTTCCTTCTCTGTCCACTCGTGGTCGTGGGCCGATGGAGGAGGAAATTATTACCTCGACGGACGGACGACACTGTCACAGTCCACGCATGACGGAATCACGAGACGGGAGAGGGAGCAGGGCAGAAAACAAAGGCCGCTTTCGCTGCCATCCCTCCGACTGCGCTGCGCCCCCAGTACTAGTGCTCGTAGTCGTCCTGGAGTGGAGCCAGCCACCTCCCTCCTCCCGTGCCGTCCTCCTCCTGCGCTCTCTCCTTCCCCCAACCACTCGCCGACGATGAGCTCCGTGGCCGCCGCAGCCGGACGGTGACTCGCTGACCACCAGGTGAGTTCCTTCCTACCTCTTCGTTTCTTCACACGCCGTATTTCCTTTCTCTCTGGCTGTGCGCCGCTGATTATTCCGAGTAAACTTGGCGAGAATCCGTTCCATTCATCTCCCCCCAAAAATGGATTTCAATGCTCTGTAGTCTAGCGTTCTGGCCGCGAAGAAATGTTCTTGAGGGTAGCAGCATGCGAATATGCCATCACTTTGCTGCCCTGGTTACTACTCACCGTGCCGCTTCGCCTGGATCTGGATTCCGGTGCCGTACAAAATATATATCTTCTTTTATCTTTCCCAATGAGGGGAACCGAACGACGTGCTACATACTATCGGTGCTTGGTTTCGTTCTGTAAAAGTTACTACCAGTTCGTGGGTACATTCTCTTTACTGCGTGCTTGAATCGTTTCGATTTCTGAAACAGAACAAGGTTTCTTTGTTTCCTCTCCCTTTTGTAGGTCTGCGTTCTGATTTTTCTAGTGCTCAGAGCTTTATGATTCAGCTATCACCTGCTAATCTCCCAAGCAAGTTCCCAGATGGGTTTACTGAGCTACCTGAATCCCCCCGTGTTCACTTTTTTTTTCTGACTGAGGTCAAAGAGATATTTTGTTCAACAGAAGTACCGAAGTATTTACTATCAGTAGGAAGAACATGAGAAATAGGAATTGGGGCATACGCATTACACATTCTCAGCATGTTACCCCTCTTTTCTAACAAGGATGCTTTTTAGCTGCTCTCAGCTTGTGCGAATATATCCGTTTGTGGGGGTGCTAAGGTTAGGCAGTCCTATTAGTAGCTCAACAGTGAGGTATTCAGGAGGAGTGGATCTGAGCTAATTGTTCTGCAAGTGCCTTTATTATGTAGTGCTGTGCTCCCATAGCCTTGTGCCATGCACCAAACTTTCCTTTTTGTTTTTGAGATTCCATCAAACTTTCCTGGCAGACAGCTTCAGCCACTGTGTATTGTTCCTTCAGTAAAGTGCACAAATTCTTCATTGCTAGTAACAGAGCTATTTTTTTCCTTCACATTAAGCTCCATGCATTTATGTGCTTCCTATATGCTTATAATATTCCTTGCATGATTTAGGATATTTTAGCCAAACAGGACCTTTTGGATCGCATTCAGCAAACAGGATCATGGTATGGACACTTTAAACTCGTCCCTTTTTTGCTTATGTAACTACTCAGTACTATTTGGCAAGTTTCCTTAATTACTACCTCTTACCTGCCTGCTAGGTTGATACCAAGAATGAGCCTGCCGGAGAGGGGTTGCCTGATGGATGGACCAAAGAATACAGGGCCAGAAAGGTTCGAGCTGGAGCTAGGGCCAGGAGGGACATGGTAAAATGTAGTTCCCTTGGGTCAAATTGACAAAATATTTCTACTCATGCCTTAGATAATGGGCAGTCTGTTAATGCATCTAGTTGATACGTAACTATTCAAATATCCAAATAAATTCTGAGATTGAGCAGAGAACAAGCATTGTTATGATCGTACCGAAAACAACTGCTTAACTAACTCCCCACTTGCATTAGGATTTGTACAGTTTTCTTTTAGTGGAGGTTAGACCGCTGCCTTTCCTTTTTCACTAGTAATACGCTGGTCGATTTAATTTATTTGGAAAAAAAATCATTAAACCTTGTTCTGGTCGTGGTATGCAAATGAACAAAACATGGAAAGATGTTACTCTGAACCTTGTATAGATATAGTACAATAAGTTACATGCCTTTTAACTGAATGAGTGCACGTTTTGCCACAAGATGGTATGGCCAATTTATATGACATTGACATCATTTTGCTTATTTTCCGTGCAATATCTGTTTTGTATTTGTAACTGATCCAATTTTGTATTTGTAACTGATCTAATCATTTGATCTCCACAGTTCTACATTGATCCTACCAATAGTTATGAATTCCGTTCTCTGAAAGATGTTTACCGCCATCTGGAATCTCGAAATGCCAGTAATTCCATTGTGACACCAAACAAGAAAAAAGTTGAAGATCTGCAGGTTCCAGAGAACCAATCTCATCATGTATGTTCTTTATCTTTTGGCATTTCTTATTTGACCCATGTCTAGATGTTCCTACCGCCACCCACCAAGCTCACCAATCTTGTGTAAGCTAATTATTCTTTGCTGGAGTGAAAACAATGTGAAATAAAAATTATTTCATGTACTAATGCAAAAGTGTTTCGTTTGAAGTACACCAGAAAATGGATCGTTTCCTCATGCACCCACAAAGTTGCGATATTTGCTAAAAACACACCACACCCATTGAAACTATGGTATTTAAAATATAAGAGAGAAGGGACACAAACAAAACGTTTAATTTGCCCAACAAATTTTGAAACAAAGTTGAGATGGTTAAATTATCAACGGTCAGATTATCAAGTCCTGATGGCCAGATTATTCTTTTAAGTTGGACTACTTCACACTTCTTAGTGTCTCAACCAATATGAGATGCAGATAAAATGCGTTACAGCTGTTAATATCTGCATTTCACTCCCTTTATCTCCTCCTAAATTACAAAAGATTGATATATTAATAGCTGTAATGTGTTTTGGCATTGAACTGCAATTTTGTAGTTTACATCCGCGAATATCAATTTATAGCATCCCTTCAGGGTATGGCACTCTTTGGCATCCCAATATATTTCCTATGCTGACATTAACATCAGCCTTGCTGTTGTTAAAATGAACTGCCGATGCCCTATGATTTCCCTTGTACTGCAGCCATATACAAGGCCACTGCCAAAAATATATTTTCTACATATACAAGGCCACTATCACCCCCCCGAGAAGAATTCATTAGATTTCTACCTTGTATGATGGTCCTTACTAATGCTACTGTTGCATGCAGCCATAGAGAAAGAGGCACTGCATACAACATCTTTAACTAGCCCGGAGCACGAGAGGTTTTCCAAACAACAACTAATCATGCTAATTATTGGTTGGCTTTGTTTTCTTGGTATCCAAAAAGTGAGATAGAGGCCTTGTATACGAAAACGGAGGGAGTACCTATGTTTGCCTTTCTAATTAATTATTAGTACACTGTCTTATATCCTTTATTTTGAAATATACAGGAAGAAGGGCCTTCAGATAACATAAAAATGGATACTGTTCCCGAGTCGAATCCAAAGAGTAGAGAGAATTCTGAAAACATGCCATCATCAGTTCACAAGGGTGTCTCCCATGGGAGGCTAACAGAGTTGGAGCTTCAGAAGGCAAAAGTGAACAATCAGTCTCCGAAGCATGAATCAACTGGGAGAGAAGAAGCAAATGGGGAGCCAAAGCCCAAGGAAAAGAAGCAACGAACTAAACCTGCGAAACAGATTTCTGCACCTCTTCGAGCGTCGCCTCGTTTAACTGCACTGAAAGTCAACCAGGAACCGAAACTCAACCAGGAAGCCAATAATTTCCCCAGAGATTCGCCTGTCAGCACACGGACGGATATTGCCGATCAGTTAAAAACAACAAAGCAGGTCGAAAATCCTAAATCAAAGACTATTCCCTCTTTACTTCCTCGGAAGAAAGATGGAGCACATACCGCAAGTGCTTCTAAGCATACTGCAGACAACTATCCTTCAGCTCCTGAACTGATACCAGGAACGTCTGCTGCATGCTCTATAACAAATGTTGGATACCAGAATGAGCCCGCTGAGGTACATGCTCCACTGAAACAGTCTGGGCTCTTTGAAACAGCTGATGCTATGCCTGGTTCCTCCTTGTCGTCACTGCTGCAAAGCATCTGCTCAGACCCATGCCTTGAGTTTGCATTCAAGACTCTTACAGGTGATATCCCTGTTCTTGACAACAATATAGCTGGCGCAAACTACTTCCTTCCAGCACAGGAATTGAGCAAAGGGGATCCATGCCTTGAGTTTGCATTCAGGACTCTTACAGGTGACATCCCTGTTCTTGACAACAATCTAGCCATCACAAACTACTTCCTTCCACCACAGGACTTTAACAGAGGCACAGCACCTAGTCGTTCCGCTTCCACTTACGATGGCACTAGGATGAACCATGCGCAAGTCGACCGTGTCAGGATGCCAATGCCAATGCCATCAGATAAGCTCTACAGCAGTGGTTGGTTCCCTCCCCAGTGAACCACATCAGGGCATTATGCAACAATTGCTAGAATGCAAATAATAAGCGATCCTTAGTTTGGCTCATACATTAGGCTTCTTATTATCTAAGCGTTAGGTACCTTCGACAAGGATGCATATTGTAAGAAAGACTGTATCTTGTTGTGACTGTAGTAGAGGATGCATCGCTGCCATGATATGCTAGACTTGCGAAACCTTTTGATTTTGTGTAGTAAGCTGATCAGTAACTCAGTTTGTAGTATGGTTAGCAGATAGAGATGTCGGACAGTACCTGTGACACCCCCTTCTATTTTCGTGGCTAGGGTTTCACTCTGTCTGCATGTAAGCCATTTGATGTGAACTGGACTAAGTTCTGCCTGAATTTGGGTTTCTGTTTTGATGGTGTAGCAAATGCTGTTGTGATGTACCCACTCCCCATTGATTCCTGAAGTACTTCAGTGTGGCTGGCAGTGGCACCTTGTGTTGTTTTATGTCCCTGTTTGCTTTGCCATGTAACAACTGTGGTTGGGTAATAATTGAACTTGCCTCCAACAGTTGTTGGGATGGTGATGGCATTGGATGCCATGCAAGTACATACCAATGGTCTAATGATCTGTGCCTGTGGTCCTTTGGACTGTTCCTGGACCAGTAATCAGACATCAAAAGAATCTGCTATGCCGAGAGAGGTCCACAAACACACTGCTAGCTTTGCATTGTGAGGCTACAGGTCAAACTTTTTCCATGCGAATTAAATTTGATGTGATGCGTTTGTTGGGCTTCTTCACTTGACAATATCTTTAATTGGAAGATGATCTTGTGATGATGCAGAACTGTCTGCTGGCACTTTTATCGTCTGTACAGTAGAGGTACTCAAGTGTATCTTATCTAGTGCTTACAAGTTCATGGATAGTGCAAACAGAGCTGACATGGATTCCAAATGGAGTATGCAGGCTAAAAATTAGTCTGATTGCTAGTTGCTTCCCTCAAGTTGCAGGCTTGCAGCTGCAATGATAAGCTAGAGAATTCTTGGGAGACTAGTACTCTATGATCCCAGTATCCGCCTTGCTATCTCATGATGAGATGTAACTTTGAACAGAATAATAATGTGCTAATCACCAGCACTAAGCAGCAGCAGCACAAAGCGAGCATATGCCTGCGTGGTGCATCCAAATCCACGAGCCTTTGCTAGCAACTAGGCATTTCTTTGTTGCTTGCTTTGCTCTAGTTCAGCTGTCAAGATTTTTGTCGTAAATTTCTTGATATTTGCTTGTAGGTAGAATTTTTTTCCTTGACTTCCTAGTGCAACTTATCTTGACTTTTTGTTTGGTGAGAAGATATTTCCATTGACTTGTGAGACTGCTAATTTGCGGTGCATAACTGTCCCCAGTTCACAGCTAGAAGATGTACTGATCACCAACAGGGCACCAGCTAGCAGAGATCCAGGAAAGCAGGTTCCTATCTCTTGCCAAAATTTGCCTTTTCAATTTACTTATTTTGTCAAAACTCAAGCAGGGGTGTAGAAAAAAAATCTTGCAAAATGCTTGGCAAGATTAAACCTGAAGAATCAAACAATTATTTTTGCAAGTCTGATTACCTGTAGCATCTTCATGTCTACACACACCAAAAAAAAATCAGTTGTCTGATTAAGCTGCAGGCTTAATGCCCATCTACACATTATCCATTCATTCCCTCCCAAAAAACCATCAGCATAATTGCAAGGGATATGTGAGCGTTTCTAGTTCGGATGTCAGGTTCCGTTGCAGCTAGAGGTTTAGCTAATTAGCTTTGCATGACAGCGACCCGAGACCTGTGAACATAATAATATCATGCTGCTGATGATGATGAGTGTACGCGCGAAGTGGCCGTATCGGCGAAAAGAAACCAGCACCTACTACTATCGCTGATAAGGCCGACGCGCATTTGGTGTTTCCATTACCGAAAGAAACCAACACCAACTATGGTTGATAGATAAGGCCGACGCATTTGGTTAGAATCGTTTTCTTCAGATTCGGTGCACGCTCTTATATTATTTGAGAAAAGGAAGATGCGCACAACACCGTGCAATAATAATAGGTAGGAGTCCATCGAATCCGTGATGTTCTGACCGATTGATTGATTCTTTAGTCCGTGTCTAGTTTAGTTGGGTAGTGTTAAGTACTCCCTCCGTCCACTCCACTGGTATAATCTAGTTTGCCGAAGCATGTTATATTAGTGAATAGAGGAAGCGCTTGCTATTTTTTTCAAACTTCTTGTCATTGCTACTGATAGTTTTTTCAGTTCACTGTCTAGCCTTCCTAACAGTTTGGACTTTTGGTTGCGTAAATTAGTTTACGAAGCTTATTTGACAGCTTGTTCGTTTCTCCAAGGGGATTTCAAGGATTTTTTTTTCTTCTCACGTGGCAATGCTTGCGTGCTCGCTGGGCAACATTATCATGCCAATGAGCTTTTCTTTTCTTTCTTTTTCCAGCCTGACCACCCCTGCGTCCGTGTCAGGCGTCCCCTACTCCCCTGAGATCATCTTGCCATTCATTTCTGCACTGCACTCGCACTACATGGTTGGTTGGTGCATGCATGCGGTTGCATCTACTACCGTCCGGCCGTCAGAAATCATCAACATTAAAAAAAAAAAAAAGCTTTTCAGCCGACGATGCGATTGCATGGTCGACGCGTCTTCTCCCATGAAGCGACGCACCACCAAACAGTTGGTCGATGATACACACAAAACGGGTGGTGATATTTTCACGTCATGATGGGCTTTGGATTGGTCTCTCTCTCTTGAGTTGAGTGAGGTGCACGCCCAAGAAAAATGCTGCATCATGTGTACATACATGCAGGTAGTGACAGAAAAAAGATCTAGAAAGAGAAGAAAAAACAAAAAAAAATTAGAAAAAAAAGAGAAGGCTGTAAAAGCTAGGCTGCCTATTGGTAGTGGATCGTGCAACCAGAGAGAGAAAAAATGCATCATACACGGTGGTGCGGTGCCTTTCTTTGGGCAGAAAGACAACCAGACTTGGAATTCAAGCCTGCTTTGGTCGATCCATCGGCTTGTCCTGTCGGTGATCGGTTCGGTTCCTTCTGGATAGGTACGTTGTCTGTCTTGTCAATTTTTTCTCCACTTGTCCAACCGATTTAATTAATTAATCATGTGTTTTTTTATGTTTTTTTTAAGTGCACCAACCATACAGCCGAAGAATCGCAAAGAAATTGCTGCATATCGGTATACATACCCTTATGTTAAATCACTATGAACTTACCCGCAAAAAAAAAATCACTATGAACTTCCTGTCAAATGATGCCTTTTCACATACATAAGATTCAGAAAAGGTGCCCTAGCCCACTTACGGTTTTTTGTGGTTGCAAAAAAAATCCACTGAGCTGTTAATAATCATCAAGACATCAACGATAGCGAAAAGCTTCAAAAGTAACAAAATTATAACCCGAAATATAAATAGGTAGCCCACTTATACGAGTTAATGTACTGAACCGTACTATAATGTTGTAGTATCTGAGATTGCAATGCCACGAGATGTTTTCCTGTTCTCGGTATGCATTGACGCATGCCAGTTAATTCACTGTACGTGGTCCATGGCAGCATGAATGCAAAGCAAGTGTAGCACTTTATCAACTGCGCGTGAGAGGTACTAGCTCTGGTGGTACGCCATGAATGAAGCTGGACACACTTCTCATATGGCAAGAACACATGTGTAGTGTATTAGCTAGGCTCTTGCCCGAGGTGTCAGAAACAATGTGCTCCTAAGAGCATCTCTAGGGTGCAAAAAAGTTATGTTTCCTATATAAATGATTATGTTCACTTTGACCCACAAAAAAAAAATCTGACATAGAAAGCGCAGTGTATGAGTTATTACAATGTAACAAAAACATATCGTATTTTTTACATCGTCGTAAACAAAAGATTTAAGTCATGTCTATATTTTCTTATGTCCTTCTTAGCCTATGAGGTAAAAAAGTTTATGTGATGTAAACTCATGTACAGTTACAAAAAAACAAAGCGGGTGTAGAATAATTATTTTGCACAAGAGAGAGCCGGTCGATTAGGGTTTCCTGCCTCCCATTGGCGGTGCCGCCGATCTGCCTTGCCTCCTGCGGCCTTAGGGCCATGGACGCACGGTGGATCCTGGTCCTTGTCGACGGGAGTTTTTTTTAATGTTTCCCTCAATTTGTTTAGGGTTTAATTATGTCCTACTCATGAATGCATGCCAATGACAGCTCCATGAAGATGAATAAAGTTCTCCCAGTCTAGCCCCATTCCAGTGGTGCGTCTACTATCACCAGAGGGTGTGCGGAGTTGAGTCTCCGACGGATCTCTCCAGACTTGGTCATGTTCCTTCTGATCTACGCTCCTCTTCATCAGCGACGGTTGTTGCTCTCGTGCGCTAGTCCTTTGGGGTCTTACACGATGACTTCTTCTATGTCTACTACAACATGTTTTAGTATGCCAAACTTTGCCCAGATCGAGTGAATAAATCGGTGGACTTTTCGCAAAAATAATAACAAGCTTTTATATTATCCATATATAAAATAAAATAGCACCAAAAACAATATAAAGACGATTATAATATTTCCTTTGTCCTAAAAATAGATGACTTAGATTTGTCAAAATTTAGATGAATTTAGACACTATTTAGTATATAGATTCATTCAAAATTTAACAAATCTGAGACATTTTTTTTGGAACTGAGCGAGTAATAATAACCAAATACTCCCTCCGTTTTAAAATATAAGATGTTTTAAGTTTGTAAAGAAAATGAATGTAGACTTATTTTAGTACGTAGGTTCACTCGAGTTTAGGATGAATCTATATATAAAAGAAGTCTAGATTCATTTTGTTTAAAAATCTAAAACATAAACACATGGTTACCGTAACAACCAAATGGTGTCGCCGCCATGTCACGTGTTTCCCTTGTATCGACGCAACCCACCTGCTCCCATCCAAAAATCCAGTGAGGACCGAGGCGCGACACCTGACCTGAGCTGCACACACAGACACAGGCATCACGCACGCATGGTATATAACCTCGCGCGGCGGGCGGCCCACACGCACACCGGCGACGCGACCCGAGAACATTCCGAGCTGCCTCCCTCGGCCACCGCGTATCATTGCCCAATCACGGATCTCTCGTCTCTACTACTAGGAGCAGGCCTCTTCTCGCACCTGCTCCGCTGCTAATCTCTCCTCTCCCTCCACCACCGCCTTCTCCTCCTGTTGTCGCGCCGAGGAAGAGGAGGAGGAGATGAAGGAGATGATGGTGGGGTCGGCGGCGCCGGTAGGGCCGGTGGGGAGGTGGGGCGCGGCGCCACCGCAGGCGCTGCTGGAGAGGATGAAGGACTACGGCCAGGAGGGCGCCTTCGCGCTCTGGGACGAGCTCTCGCCCGAGGACCGGGACCTCCTCGTCAGGGACATCGAGGTGAGCCCAATGCCGCCCCGCGGTTTTGGTTTGTCCCCGATACCAAGAATTTCGCTCGTAGGCGGCCGGGGGAAGATTTGGTTTTGCATTGGGCGTTGGAACTGTCGGGCGAAGGTTTTGATTCGAGTCTCATCGGTCTTTTTTTTTCTTCTGCATATCTGTTTCCGCGTCGGGATTATGAGACGGATTTACTCTGTTTTAACAAAGTTGGAATTCTGCATTTTGATTCGGGATTATGGGTTGGTTTGGTTTTATTGGATTTTGAGCCGCAAGTGTGTTGCTCAACAATGTAAATCTGCATCAGTTAGTTGTGTCCAGTTGGACAGATTGCCTAGGATCCACAACCCACCCTTTGATCCCATAGGCAACACCACAATCCAAATCCGCAGCATTTAATTACTACCCATTTCTCAGTGGCTGAATACTACTGTCTGATGGACGTGTGCATACTATATTGCAGAGTCTGGATCTTTCAAGGATTGATCGGATCATTCGGCGCTCATTTGGATCACAAGGTCAGGGGTCCCTCAGTTTGATTATACTTTGCAATAAAAATGGATGACTGCATCGATTGATGCCGAGGCCAGGGTTTTTCCCCTTTTAGAAAAAAAAGTTCAATAATCCACCATTCACACTGAACCTATGGTTTCATTTGATAATGGAGCCGAGGTGGTGTCCTGTCTTTTTTTTTAAGAAAACAAACATCATTCTAGTGAAGATGTGTATCTTTGATTAGCATTCTTAGTTAATGTGGTGATTTTGCTAGCACAGGCTTTCTAGCTCCCGCCGTTGAGCCCGTGCCGGAATCCAGTGTCTCCAGGGTGGAGGACAGGTCTCCAGACGACAAAGAACGGTGGTGGAAGAAGGGGCTGAGAGCCATTTCAGAGGGGAAGCTGGCCGTTGTCCTTCTGGCTGGTGGTCAGGTAATATGATGAAATAGGATCCTCCCAACCCTGTTTTCTGCTACTGCAATATCTGTAGTCTGTACCGCGCATTGAGAAGCACTGTACTTATGATCAAATTTGTTCTCATGTTGTGCGTAGGGGACTCGGCTTGGTAGCAATGATCCTAAAGGATGTTTCAGTAAGTTGATCCCACCTGAATTCTTGTATGTCACTACTTGACTGCATATATGCGGTGGCATGTTTTTAACACATAAATGTATGCAGTACCAAGTTTTTATTTGTTCACTAAATCTATGCATTAGCATATAATTAGGACAACAAAATATTTATTTGCTATTACTATATCTGGTGTTACATCTTTGTTCATTCCTACTAGTATGGAATCGCACTATGCTGATAATTTCAACTCCAATTCTACTTACACTACATTTATCACTGTTTGCTTTTGACACGTCGTTTTCACCCTTCAGATATTGGACTTCCATCTGGAAAATCACTTTTCCAGCTTCAAGCGGAACGAATTTTGTGTATTCAAAAGTTGGCTGCTCAATCCAGTGATAGTAATGTCTTTTGATCACAAGCTCCTGGATTTTTGTTTTTTGCTTCATGTCCTTACCCTTGATTTCAAATATTTGTAGCTCCGGGCAATATTTTATCGATCCAATGGTATATAATGACCAGCCCCTTCACCCATGATGTCACACGCAAATTCTTTGAAAGCCGTAAATATTTTGGTCTAGAGGCTGACCAGGTAAGAACAAGTTAATAAAATGTTACGTTCAATATTCATGGATTCAACAAAAATGCACATAATGTCCAATTCAATAGTTAGCCTTGAAAATGTTGAACCTCTTTTCTTTGGCAGGTGACTTTTTTCCAACAAGGCACCCTTCCATGTGTTTCTGACGATGGCAGATTTATTATGGAGACGCCATACAGGGTACTGTGTTGCACCTTCTCTTCTATTAATCATTCATCTGACCATGAATAGCCAGGAGGCAGATTTTTGGTTTATTGCAACTTGATTTATAAGTTCGCTCATGGTGTGAGATCTCAGAGTTTAAATGCCAATTATTATGCCTGCAAAGCTACTTTGACACTGCATATCTGCAATGCTAAATGATTGTATTGTTTGTACATGATCTGCTGAAACCAGGTAGCAAAGGCTCCTGATGGAAATGGAGGACTTTATTCCGGTAATCTCCCATAAATATGGAACAGTTGTTATGCACCGTGCAGTGGTTCTATTTTATTAAATACATATCATTTACGATGTTTCGTTTTTGCAACTGTAACATCTCACAGCCCTAAAGTCCAAGAAGTTGCTTGAAGATATGTCTGCACGGGGTGTAAAATATGTAGATTGCTATGGAGTTGATAACGCATTGGTGAGGACATTACACTTTGAGGTGTCATCTGATTTCCCCACCTCAATGGCTAATCGATGTCTTAACCGCAGGTTCGTGTTGCAGATCCAACATTCCTAGGGTACTTTATAGAAAAGGGTGTATCTTCTGCTGCAAAGGTTGTTAGGAAGGTAAAGTCAAATATCTCATCTGTCGAGCTTGCAAAAGGAAATTCTATTGGTCCATCACTTGATGGCTTGTCTTCTACCACATAATATGCACTTCGCTAATAGTCATCCATATTCTGAACAGGCTTATCCACAAGAGAATGTTGGAGTATTTGTTCAACGGGGTCGAGGGGGACCTCTCTCCGTGGTCGAGTATAGTGAAATGGATGCGGCTATGACTACTGAAATTAATCAATCAACAGGGCGCCTTCGTTATTGTTGGAGCAATGTATGTTTCTGTCCTTAGCTTGTTGATCCCTCTTCTCTCAGTCACTAGGACGCATGCCAACTGTATATTCTTTTGTTTCCTTGCAGGTATGCTTGCATATGTTTGCTTTAGATTTTCTGAATCAAGTGGCAAACAGCCTTGAAAAGGACAGCGTGTGAGTATTTCCATATCCAGTTTGAATTCTGAAGCATTATGAATTCATTGCATGTTTGCTTCCTCTTCCAAACTGTGTGAGTTCGGAGTTAACGTTAGATGATTACTTTTGTTACCTCTTTGCTGCTTATCTCTCTTAATCTTCTCGCCTTCTGGGAGAATGAGAGTTACGTCTAGAACTACACTTGTGATTTAAGGATCAGCTAGTCGTGTCATGGCAACTAATTTTACCTCGCAATTGCCATCTCCAGCATAAATTATGTTCTGTTCAGGCAATTGATATTTAGAAACTTGGTGGTCAGGTATCATCTTGCGGAGAAGAAGATACCTTCCATTCACGGGTGTACAATGGGCCTGAAGCTTGAACAATTCATATTCGATGCATTCAGTTACTCCCCATCCACCACACTTTTCGAGGTTCACTTCTCAGCCACCTATCTTGATATAGCATCCTATGCTCCCTCCATATTTCCTGTTTTCTTCTCTGTTAGAAGCTCGAGACACTTACTGGTGCAAATCTAAAATCCAGGTGTCACGCGAAGAGGAATTTGCGCCAGTGAAGAATGCAAATGGCGCAGCTTATGACACCCCTGATACCGCCAAACTCATGCTGCTCCGGCTCCACAGCAGATGGGTAGTTGCTGCTGGTGGCTTCCTGACACATTCAGTACCCTTATATATGACAGGTAATTCCTTAATGTTGCCTTTTACCTAGAACCTGTAAGAAACCACAATATCAAACATTGCAAGAAAGAGCAATGTTTTTTCTTGACATCTTTCTCATGGTCCCTGTTCCTCGTAGGCGTCGAGGTTTCACCGCTCAGCTCATACGCCGGAGAAAACCTGGAGGCAATCTGCCGCGGGCGGACATTCCACGCACCCAGCGAGATTTCATTCTAGGTGTTTCGGCTCATGACAGCAGCAGCTACACGCAAATGGAAGCTGTGGTGCGGGTGGATACATTGGTGTGGATGGGCCTGAGCTCTTTGAGCAACGGCAATCGAGTTTCAGATACTGGCCTGGATGTTGTATCGTTTGTGAGTAGTTTGGCCAAGGTTCTGAAGCATTTGTAATTGTGAGTTAATGATGCCCATTTAGATGTTTATTCTTCTTGTCAGTTCCATGTCAAAACAATGGTACCATTTTGATTGCAAATGTAGAACAGAGCAAGCCCTGATTTTGAAGTTCAGATCAAACTGTCCCCAAATTCCACTAAGACATGACATACACCCTCGGTTCCATGACAAGAATTATGGGGAAGGATTAAGAGTAGATCAACCAGTCATGACTCCCTACTACAGCTCAACTCCATACCTCATGTGCATACTCTAGATAGACAGCCACCCGAGGGGCATCAACTGGATCATCGAGGCCCTTGAAGACTGCAGATGCGGCAATTGATGAACGAACGCCGTATGTTTCCATTTATCATCTTTAGCAGACCGTCAGGATAGCCACTTTATGATCTTCAGCAGACCGTCAGGAGAGCCACTTTATGATCTTCAGCAGACCATCAGGAGAGCCACCCACCTGGGCATCAACTGGATCACACCGTTATCAAGGCCCTTGAAGACTGCAGATGCAGCAATTTTGAATCAAGGTGGTTAAAGGATGAACAAACACCATATGGTTCCATTTGTGATCTTCAGCATCTTCTTCATGAGTTCATTTTTAACACCTTCTCGCTGTATTTTGCAACTAGGCACTATCTTTCTTGCTCTACTGTTGAGAGCCATGTAGCCTTTTTTAAATAAAAAGTCACGACTAACAGGACTAGTCCATGACCCTGAGTACCAAAAAAAAAACATTTGGTTGCATAAGAACGCAGGCTGCTGATATAAATACTGATGAGAACACATTGACAGCATTCTGCTGATTCATAGGAGTAAGCATCACGGCAGAGCAGGGGAACAAATTCACTAGTTTCCGCAAAAGCAACACAGTACAATTTAAGCAAAACTGTTAATGATAGATAGATTCCACAAACATGTTCAGATGACAAGACTTCAGTTTGACAGAAAATATGGAATCAAGAGCCAAAACACCAGCCCGGTAGGTCCTGAAGTGCGAAAAGCGGCTATGAACTACTCATGAATCTAGCCTTAGGCAGCGATGAAAGCTTTCTTCCCACCGCCAGTAGTTCCAGCTGGAATAACCTTCAGGACATTGAATCTCACAGTTTTCGACAGGGGCCTGTTGAAGATAGAGACAACAAATGCTTCAGCAACAAAAGAAAATCATGTTATGCAGTAATCAGTAGGTAACAACCATGTTACGAAGTAGTTAAAAGTGTCACAAAGGGTGATGGTTTTAACAGGTCTACTGACTAACCAGGCTAAATTTCCAAAGTTACATACTGTGTTATTTATAAGTATTTGAGTATTACCTGCACTGGCCAATGATGACATGGTCGCCTTCCTTGATACGGAAGCACGGGGAGATGTGAG
Organism: Avena sativa; assembly: GCA_916181665.1. Lineage (NCBI taxonomy): Eukaryota > Viridiplantae > Streptophyta > Magnoliopsida > Poales > Poaceae > Avena > Avena sativa. Next base: position 383,725,755 of record OV702280.1, on the reverse strand, counting down.
CTGGAATGTTTGAGTGCCTCTTCTCATACCTGCATGGTGGACAATTTTCTTCTGAGTTAGAAATGCAATTGCCAAGGAGAAATTGTAGTATCATGTTTATGATCCTTGATCATTTTACTTGCCTCTGGTACTTCTTGACAAAGTGGAGGTAGTTCCTGCGAACGATGATGGTCCTGTTCATCTTGGCACTGTGGCATGTTCCGGCGATGATTCTGCCCCTGATGGCAACAGTTCCAGTGAATGGGCACTTCTTGTCAATGTAGGTACCTGGAAGGGAATTGATATTAATAGATTCCCTAACAAGTGAACAATGTAATGTAGATCCTACATTACATTGAAAGTGGGACTACAGACTACACATGTTTGCACCACAGAAACAATTAACTCTGAACTAATCAAAAATAATTTCTGTAACACAACACTGCCTATTGTTAAGCAGGAAAAATTATACAGATGTGAAAGTTAAGCATCCTCCAGCAACAATTGATTCAATTCCTATTAGCACATATACTTATGAGTCTGAAGACAGAACTCAGGAAAGGCCTATTGTTTGACCTTCGATCGCTTCCTTTGGGGTCTTGAAACCAAGGCCAACACTCTTCCAGAAGCGGTTGCCAGCCTTGCCTGGCCTCTTGGACTTGTCACTCTTCTTTGTGCTGAATTAAACAGAAAAGCTCTGTAAGTAATGTACACAAAACAATTTGTCCATTGCAAACAATAAGAAGGCCAATGAAATGAATCAAACCCCTCACCTGAGGAAAACCTTTGGTTGCTTGAGGAAAGACTTCTCGGTCTGCACAAAATGGAAGTAAACCATTAAGGCATCACGACTACAAGCTATGATAAATTACATGTAGGACTAACACAGGAAACTAAGACCAAATCTATACTTGGTTCAATCCTTGCAAAACTACAAATGAACCATATACAACAATAACAACCATATGAGAGTGCAGGAAATTAAGGAACAAATCAATACTTGATTCAGTTCTTGCAAAACTACCAAATATGCATTAAACAATCACAACCATATCAGCGTACAGCTATAGCAGATCCAAAAAATTAGCACGGACATACCACTACAAAGATTAAATCCTACTGAGTTCAGATGAACAGAGAGGATGGCTACGGAGGAACAGCGAAGATTTACAAACGAAGTGGAAGGTAAAGTAGCACAGCACAGTAAAAACAATCGCTCCACCCACAAATACCAAAACCTGATCAAGTTCTTCTGGCAGCGGAAACTGCCAAGATACGATACCACTAGATATGCGACGGATACACAAACCTCTCGAAGAATAGATCTAACTATTCATGGTACAAGGCATAAGGGCGCATCACATATCCAAGTAGACGGCGCAAGCAAGTGAAAGGGAGAGGCGCAAGCAGAGTACTACGGAAAGGACAGGAGGAGCCTTAACCTGCTCCGCCATGGCTGCGCTGCGGGCTTCGGGCGGCGGCGGCGCGCGGTGAGATGCGGAAGCGGAGAGAGCTAAGGTTTGGCGGCCGCTGCGGAATGTGCAGATACGGCCCCGACCTTTCCGGCTTTTCTACGCATCTCCTCGGGCCAGCCCGTTTCGAAGCCCACGCAAGGCCCATATCTACCTTACTCGCAGCGGGCCCCATTCCGCGCTCTACTAGTTCACGCCGTTGATGGTGTATTAGCCGTGCTGTTACGTGGGCCGTCCGATCTTAAACTGCTCCGACCGGGAGACATAGAGAGAGATCCCAGTCGTGGCCTGCTCCCTCTGCTTTCCCCTCCCCGTCGCGGCCAGCTCCGGTGGTCTCCGGCGCGGCGAGGCGAGGCGGCCGCTCTGCTCGCTGCGGTCGTCTCCTCCCCATCCACCCCTCTCCCCGTGCTCGGGTTTTCGTGTAGCAGTGTACAGTGCAGATCCGTCCGGAACTTCATCGAGCTGATTTGTTCGGTAATCTCCAAACCTTGGCTGGTTGTGCATCTTCCCCGATCCACCCTGTGCTTGCGGAAATGGACATCCTGAACGGATTCACGGGACGCTTGTGATCCGTGCGAATGTACTATGTGCTCGTTGCTGTGGGTCGACTCAATTAGCTGCGGGTGCTATTTTTTGTTGTTGAAGGGTGTTTCGCTGGTTTTTCTGCAGTTATGGCGAACCTGCAGCCTTCCGTCCCCATGCCCCCCTCCTTCGCCGGGGCCTCGTCGCCGTCCCCCTCCCCGATTGGTGGAGGCGCCGGCGCGGGCGGCGCTGCGGCGGCGCAGGAGCCCAATGACAGGAAGATGGCGTCGGCGGAGCAGCTGGTGCTCGACCTCTGCGACCGCGAGCTGCGCGAGAACGCCCTCCTCGAGCTATCTAAGGTCCTTCCCGTGCTCTCCGAGTTCTTCTAGGGTTCTAGCGCCTGCCTCGTGAGGAGGGATTGCGTGATTTTCTTAATCTCCGGGAGGGATTTTATCTCGAGTTTAAATTACCATGAAACAGAACAGCTGTTGACTGCGTGTTCAGTCATTATCATGCTAATATAAGGCATTTTGTCAGGCCAAAGAACGTTACTAACTAATAAATGTGCTCATTTCAGAAACGAGAGATCTTCCAAGACCTGGCCCCGCTTCTGTGGCACTCTTTTGGCACAATTGCTGCACTGCTTCAGGTATCCATAATTCATTTGTCTCCTATGTTTATGATTTGCATTCTTGAACATGGAAATAGAAAAACCGTGAGCCGTGGCCCTGCTCTTTACCTTATGCTCTGTTTATGTTGTCGAACTCTTGAAATCGGTCACCATTTGCTTTTCAAGTTGGCACTTGCTGTTCTGAATGCAACTTATCAAAGTTTAAGCCTGCCTTCCTCACCTGGAATATTTTGCAACTTGGAAAAACTCGCAGGAAATCGTGTCGATCTACCCTGCACTTTCGCCCCCAACTTTGTCGCCAGGTGCATCAAACCGAGTCTGCAACGCACTTGCACTTCTTCAGGTACAGTTTCAGTGGAAATTACATTCACGAAATTGCTTGAAGTTTGCCATGTTAGAATTAGTGCATATATTTATTATCTGATTGTATTTTATGTTTGTCTTACAATTGATTGCAGTGCGTTGCATCACACCCTGATACCAGACTCCCTTTCTTACACGGTAATGAGTTCAACCATTTGCAACGTGTCTCGCATATATTGATATCTAGTAGTATGATACGACCAAAGAGCCATTTGGCTCTTCATATTGTTGCTGTAGATTCACTTTCCCATTTCTGTCCTCCATTTGTTCCTTTCAGCTCACGTGCCACTGTTCTTGTACCCGTTCTTGAATACATTTAGCAAGACACGACCCTTTGAGTACTTGCGGCTTACCAGCTTGGGTGTCATCGGTGCTCTTGTTAAGGTAATTTATCTGTGCTAAGTTTTCATGAATCAACAGATTACGTATACTGCACCCAACTCTGCAGAACATGTCATTTCACTAATTCTACAATACACCACCAATGAAGATTCATGTTGCTGTCATACCAATGCCCTGGCATGAAATGATGAATCTAATATGGTCATAAGGATACATCCTTGTTACTCTGTGTAATGAAGAGATAATCAGTTGTATAGTTTATAAACAAGCAATGTTCTATCTAATGTTTTCATCTTGTTTTTGGAATAAGCTGCATGTGTTCACAAGTACCAATTTTGTAAATGGGAATGAAGCTTAGTTATGCATGCAGGTTGATGATACTGAAGTTATCAGTTTTCTGCTGCAAACTGAAATTATTCCTCTGTGCTTGCGTACCATGGAGATGGGCAGTGAGCTGTCAAAAACTGTATGTAGCTAGCCATCTCAATCCTCATCTAAAGTATCAACATCTTTCTCTTCTGTTTAGCCCTGGCAAAGATCAGATTGCTTCTTCTTTTCTGTCTGAATTTTGTGTGGAACACTGTGTTCTGATTTACTATCAGTCCAAAGGTTTGTCAGGTCTGGAATGTAAAGTAGGCCATTGATTATCATCAGTCTTTTTTCTGCCACGCGATGCTTCTCTTTGACAAGTCCTTAAAATCGCTTCACAATTTATAAACCTAAAATGTGTATTATGTGAGAAACCTCAAAAGCTGTTTGGCTTTGGCAATTCAGGAACTGCTCTATGCTTCTAATTTCAGTGCCATATTTCTATCAGTTATCTCTTGAACTGGAAGATATATAACTTTGTTGAAACGTAAATATGCCAACGTTTTTGCAACATCTTTCCTGTATAACCTACAGTAGTTGGATAGGAACTTGGAGGTGCTTAAGATTTTTTCGTCGTAGAGTTTCAAGTTGAGGCTAGGCCAAACGGTGTATTATTCAGATAATGAGATAAATTACTAGCAGTCACTTCAAATTCGCTAATTTAGTCAAATGTATAAGCAGGTCGCTACCTTCATTGTCCAAAAGATTCTGCTGGATGATATTGGGTTGCGTTACGTCTGTGCCACCGCAGAGCGTTTCTATGCTGTGGGCAGCGTTTTAGGAAACATGGTAATATCACTTGCTGATCAGCCTTCCACAAGGTTGCTCAAGCACATTATCCGATGTTACCTCAGGCTGTCAGATAATCCCAGGTTTGTGCTGCCATTCTTATGTTACAAAAGTACTTCACATCTATCTTCAAGTCTGCTAATTTTCTTCCTCCCCATTTTACCTGCAGGGCCTGTGTTGCACTGCATAACTGCCTCCCTGACATGCTGAAAGATGGGACATTCAATGTATCTCTTAGGGTGAGTCATGCCCTATTAACATATCTGTCGTTACCAACTCATGATGTCATTCCTCGCAAGTGAATTGATGCATATAAATTGAAGTTAAGGACGAGAATACTAACTGTGTTTATTTGTCTTGAAACAAAGGATGACCCCGCGACAAGGCGCTGGCTCCAACAACTGCTGCACAATGTGACAGTGGGTGGCATGGGAGGACCTGGCATGGGAGGTCCTCCCCAGCCAGGCCTGGATCACATGATGGGGATATAATCCAGTTTAGTTGGTGCGCAATTCACAGCAATAATACATTCGCCTGTGAATTGCAAGTAGGGGAAGATATCGTTCCCTTGGTGTCTAGAAGAAGGTTTGTATGGTGTAGTTTCAACCTTCCAAAAAGGGAAATGTTGTGTTATGTTGTGTCCTAGCATCTTTAGCAGTTATAAGCTGGTATGCTTATCATGTAATACTGTGAACACAAGCAAGGCAAGCTGCTATTTTTATCTGGTCTTGCGCCAGGACTGTTGTTGTTATCTAAGTTCATCGTCCTAACTGAAGCTGTGAACACATTGTCTTGTTGAATTGCAAGAGCGGAAGGAACACATTTTCAAGGTGACAGTCCAGGTGGCAACCTGCAGAGTGATTAAACACTAGTAACATGCAGCAGTGAGACGATCTTCAGAAACCTCGTAGGAGGGATTTGGGGAGTGTCATTTTGGCACCCGGGCTCCATGGACCTCGTTTTTGAAAGCTTCAAAAAAATCAAATTTAAAGCATAAAAAAATCAATAAAAAATATCAGAATATACTCAATGATTTATTCTACCTGCCTGTAATTTTTTAAACACGGAATACATTCCATTCCATACCCAGCAAAAAATGACAAAATGCAAATCTAGGAGCATCAACGGTGCAACTTTTGAATCTTCTAAAATTGTCTAATTTGGTTTTTAGCCTAAAATACAAAGTATTTCACATTTCAAATTTGCACACTCATATTGTACATAGTTTACTATATCCAGGTATTTTTGGGGGAATTATTTGAAACTCTGACCAAATCAAGTTTTTAATTTTCTTTAGAAAAGCTCTAGGGAGCTCGGGTTCCAAAGCCATTTTTCGGGATCTAGCACTCCTTCACATCCAGTGCTTTTAGACCGTGTCGGACTATCAGTGGGCAGCTCAGGAGGTGGTGGTGAAGTCTTCCGATGATCTCCACAATAAACTCATGGAAAAGGTTCTTGATGAGGGACATCTCATAGATTTTGGGAACCCTAAGGCAACATGACCCAATGGCCACTCGTTTAAAGTGGCGGAGCTTCCCTAGGATCAAACGGGCAAAGGCCCCCTACTCCAAAAAAAACTCCTTACTGTGTTTGAATGTATGAATTTTAGCTCGGAATTGAATTGGTCTGAAAATTCCAAATCCAAGATAGAAAGGAAATGGACTGCAATTACATTTCCGTTGTTTGGATGTGCATGAAATTTATTGTTGGAATCCAAGGGTAGCACCCAATTCCAATTCTTGTTTGGATGTACAAACCATAGAATTGTTTATTTTGTTGATTTTGTACAATATAAAATTGTCAACAAAATAGTATGTGTGTATATTTCAATGTACATATTCTTTTCACACATAATAGCATTAAAATATTCATATCTCATCATATTGGATATTCATAGAGAATATGAATTTTAAATCACAAATTTGTATACACACATCAACCTAGAGTAGAGAATATGAAGTATATAACTTCCATTGGACCGAGGTGCTACAAATTCTTGTGCGAATCTGCACATCAAAAAGATCAAATCAGGTGTGATTCAAATAGCTCTAGCAAATTAATGGAGGAAGAGAAGGGGAAGAGGTGGGGAAGGGAGAGGGCACCTTGAGGAGGACCAGAGAGCCGCCGCCATTCACCTCTCGTCGGCGCTCGAGTTTTCACCGGCGTTTGGGGTTAGGGCGGGCTCATGGCCACAGTGCCAGCCGATTAGGGTTAGGGCGGGCTCCCCCAGCCGTTCGGAGAGAGAGAGGACGGGATGGGGTGAGGAGAGGAGGCCAGGAAGGGGGACAACAACGGGGAAGACGACGGGGCGGCGGGGAACCTGCTTGCGGTGGCGCTGGGGGCTGCAGGTGCGCGGTCGCGTCTCGAGCGGCGGGGAACCAGGCGTTCCCGAGCGGGCCGACGAAGCGGTACGCGGAGACGCGATTCCAGGAGTTTCCGAGCGGGTGAGCTCGGAAAGATTTGAGGCCGGGCGACACTAGCGGGATCGTGGCTTGGAATTGCCTCTCCTTTCCACGCTGGAATTCCGAGACCACCCCAAACGACCGAATTCGGCCCAACAATTCCAATTGGAAGATTCCAGGCCTCAATTCTTACATCCAAACACAGCGTTAAAGATATTTTAGTATTTGTGCTAAATTTTTAAAAGATTACTCTATGTTTAAGCACGATTAGTGTTTTTGGGACTCTCAACAATATTTACCGTGCTCCGTCACTTGTTCACACACGAAATACATAAAAATATTAGTATCCTGGAAGAGAAATATTACTGTTATGTAATAGAAAATTAAATAATTCGTACATTTGATAGATCCATGATCTTTGGAATCTTAGTGAAAAAATTGAAACTATTTATATTGATCAAGCAAACTATATATCACGATACTTATTTCTACCAATTGCTCTTTGTGTACACGTGTATATACATAAAAATATGTAACTCTAGAATTAATCACATAACAAAATTATAAGAGTAATAGATTCATATGACCGCACAAAAATGAGTAGAATAATAGACATATTAGATACTAAATTAATAAAATGATGGAATGATCTTTCAAACATGTATGATGGGATAAGTAGAATCGTTGGAGTCGGAGGAGAGCAGCTTGTAGAATGGTATATTCCATGGTTAATGAATACACACAACCTTGTACACATGAGCATCGATGTTGTCATGCACACTTTGAGAGGCTAGATAAATGTGGCATCAAGAGAAAAAAAAAATCCAAAATGGCGGATTATTTTTTGGGGGGAGGGAGGGGAGAAGAGTGAGAGTAAAACGTGGTAGAGTAGCTTGTGTCATCTATATTTTTTTAGAACTATTCTGCCTCAATAGTAGAAGACTACTATTAATACACAAACGGTTCTTTGGCCGGATCCCTCACGGGTCCAGGGAGAGCGCCCCTTTGCATCTTCCTATGGGTCGACCCTTTTTGGGATGTGAGGATGGGTTTTAATGAGGCTTATCTAATAAAGCTCATTTTTTATCTCATATGACATCTTGACTCATAGTAACATATTTTTTATATTTTTATATAATATTTTCAATTGTTTTTAAAATTTTGTAGCCATTTATCACCGGCAAAAAGGGCCAAAATTGCCCCCCCCCCCCCCCCCCCCCCGCAGTGCCGAATCAATAGATTTTGGGATCCCTAGGGAACATGACACTAACACCCTAATTGTTTAAAGTGCGAGAGCTTCCCTCGGTTAAGGGGCCCATGCCCCCTACTCCATAGAACTCCTTAAAAATCATTTTAATATTTATGCTAATTTTTTAAAAATTACTATATGTTTTAGCATGATTAGCGTTCTTGGGTATGTCGATAATGTCTGTCAAGCTCTATCACTTGTTCACACATGAAAGACATAGAAAATATTAGTATCACAGAAGAGAACTATTACCGTAATATAATAACAAATTATAATCTATACATTTGATAGATCCATGGTTTTTTAAATTTTAGTAAAAATCAAAACTACTTATTTCTATTGATCGAGCAAACTATATACACGTTGTATGCCCTTCCTAGCATTTTGACGTGTCCCGCGCTATGGGATCTGGTCCACAAAATCACCCGTATAGACCAATTTATGTATTGGACACATGTCCAAGGGAGAAAAATTATACGATTTGATCGTCTATTTTTATATCTAAATTGGCACGCATGCCAGGTGTAAATTTTAGAAGTTGGTCCATGCATGTAAATTTATGGACCAGGTCCCATAAAATTATTTTCTACGCCTACATCTTTCCATGTTCAGGTATCACACGACTCAATAGGACCAAGGCGTACCAACACCCGAGGGGATGTAACATCCCAAAAACATTAATCAAGATTATCAAGTTCCAATCATCCAAGTTTAGGGCTAACAAAAACTTTTGTTAATTAAAACCAATATGAATGCATGTGTGTGTGATGAATGTATGAATGCTTGCAATGCCATGTTTGATTGCTATGAATGGCATGGAGTGGTTTAAAGATGAAAACAACATCATCTAAATCATTTCCAAGCAAAATCAAATCAAGAGAAATTCAAATATAAATATTATGAGCAAATGGTCATTTGACCAAAGTTAACCACTAGACCACTTTGAGTGTTTCTAGTCCAAGTTTTCTAACAGAAACAAATCCAATTATTTTCACCCCTTGCTAGACCAAGTAAAAGTGAACCCAAGCCCACTTTGAAAACCCACAGAAACAAATTGCAAATCTATTCGAATGACAATTCAAAATCGAATCAAGTGTAGGTACTAAGATCACCATTCTCAAAACCCAACCAAAGCAGTGCACCTTGACAAACCCAAGCAACCAGATACTACCAAGTGTGTGACCAGTATACTCACCAAAATTCATTCAAAATTTTCAAACTAAATTTTTTTCGGCCATTTCATCAAACAGTTGGTGAACACAGTCGACACTGCCTAACTTTCACTGCTTTTGATCAATGCTTTGTTCTCTCTTTGCACCCAAATATCTCCCCTTGTCTCCCCCAGTGACCACACTGCATTGACACAAGCTAGCAAGCTACCCCTTTGCACCATGTCGAGCCACCCGAGCCTCCCTTGCCAGCCGACCATGGCTAGCTAGCAGGAGCAACCGCCGCGCCCGTTCACAATGTCCAGGAGGCAGCTGACCGTCCACCGCCGCCCCCTGTCTAGCCCTCGCACGCAGCCAGGCCCTGGACCACAGAGGAATCGCCGCGCTCATTTTCTCTGCGCCATGCCGAGAGCACGCCAGAGCGCCGTGCCCGACACACACGTACACGCCGCGCCTCACCTTTGCCGCTCGTTCCTGCAATCACCACGACACCAGCAACCCCCCAGACATTCCAGTTCGCCGTTGCGCGACCCGTAGCCACTGTGCGTTGTCAAAACCACCATCGGTGGCGCGCAGAGCATGGACCATTCCCGACCAACCTAGACCGCCCCTTGCCGCGCCATTACATCCTTGAGCATCGCCAGAAGACCGCGCACCGGCCTACACCCTCCGCCATGTCAATAGCTCGCTGTACCGTCGACCCCGTCGAGCTCCGCCCATGCCGCACTGCCTCCCTCGCTTGGCTATAAAAGGAGGCCTCCCCAGCCCCAATTCGCCACACCATATCACTTCCCACCTCTCACTGAACCTCCCACACCTCTCCCCGGAGCAAGGCGAGCTCCGCATAGCCGGAATTTCACCGGAGCCCGCCGCTGTAGAAGGAGAAGGGAGTCGTTGATTGGAGCCGCCCTAGGAGCCGCCGTGACCACCGTTCGAACCGCCGTCGTCGACAACGTCATTCGCCCCCAACGCCGACCCTATCTAGAGCCCTGGTGAGCCTCACACGACCCCCACCGCTGCGTTAGGGTTTAGACCTCGCCTGAGCTGTTCGTCATCGACGATGCACCTCAGCCGTAGGATCCTATTCTAATCACACGGTCCAGATTGCCACTTACCGCTTCGCATAGCCAGAGTCGCTGACGCGTGGGATCATCACTTTAGTCAGCCCGCGCTACGCTCTGCGCAGTGGGCCGGCCCATTTAGTTCCCACGCGACCCAGTAGATTCAAATATAGATTTTTCTATTTTATTCAAAACCTAGTTCTGTCAGTAGATTCAAAAATCAATCCAGATTTTTACTGAACCAAATTGCATGAAACCAAATTTTTTTAGGAAGGTATTGAAATTTTTAATCCAAGCTCGTTGGATTCAAAGCATTTGGAATTAAAAATCACCTATAGTAAAAATAATAAGGCAGAGACTTTTCTGCATTCAAACATTTTTCAAAAATCAACCATAAATGCTTTTGAGTTGATTCCAACTCTCAAAAATCACATTTGTCAAGATATTTCTGAATATGTAAAAAGATCCAGGTTTACTTGCAGTAATAATAGACAAGTATTAAAAGAATGCCCCATAGGCATTTCTAGTCACTTTAATTAATTAAAATAATAATGTTAAACCTTATTAAATTATGACACCGCTTTAAATCACTATCCTAAGTATTAAAATATGTGGTGATGACATGGTCAATATGATCCCATATTTTAATTGAAGAATATTAAATCTTAAGTAGTTTTTCAATAAGTAGAAATTACTTTTCTAAAATAAAATAAATAAGATTAAGGCTTTAATCCTTGTGATGATTATGATGATGTTAGATCATCTAGTGGGAACCTTTGTGTGCTAAATAGAAGTAGTTAAGTATTGTTTGGTGATTGTGTACCTCGTATTTATTTATAGATGCTAGTATCGACCAAGCATACGAGGAGGAAGGGGACTACTACGAAGAGGAAGCAGAGGAGAACTTCAACCACCGCACTACTCAAGGCAGGCTCACACTTGCAACTTTACAAGCCATCTTAGAAAGCTAACACTTGCATGATAACTATGCAAACTAGAGGCCTTAGGCATATTTGGTTATACCACTTAATTATACCAAATCCCATTTTTACTTGCAAGATTTATTATTTTATTTCTTTATCAAAACTTCTTTATTGCTTTTTACTTAGTGACTTGTGAATTTTGGAAAGATATTAGAGGTAGCATAAAGAGCATAAAACTTGGCCTAAGTTAGTTAGAAATAGATGTCATACTGAGGCATGAGATTAGACTTGGCTAAGTCACACTTGATTAGCACCCTTCATTAGTGATTATCCCCAATTTAGTGGCTAGTGCTAAGCATAAAACTTGATCACTTTAGATGGGAATACTTGGTGAAAATGATTATAAAAACCTTAGAATGATGAGTCATTCTAATGAAATGTTTTGACATGTGTTATGAACACAAGCTGATTTGATGATGAAAATGTTGAGGCATGAGCCTTACCCCTTTATAAAACTGATGGTTGGGTTAGGATGCGGTACCATTCCAATGTTACCATATAACCACAATACCCGAATTTGGGTAGTGCTTGACTGGAAGTTTATATATCTTAGTATGGGTTCCCTTGCGGAAGAGGTTTGAGCTGAGGCTACCTCGTTATGATTTTCCACCTGTGCAGTTCCCAAGATGACAGATGGTCATCGTTGGGAGGCCAAACTCATAGGGGAGGTGCCTATACTAGGGTGTGTAATTGAAAGGTTAGGATTGATTATCCGCATACTGAGTATGGTGATTCAGGATTGTTCCTAACAGATGTATCGAATGTTGTGGTGAAATTTGTAACACCCTCAGAATCGACCCTATGCAAGTTTCAGCGCTTCCCGCCAAACTCGCATAGAAACGATTCAAAGGTGCCCACCAGGCACTTTCGTGCGGGTGGAAAACGAAGTAATAACATTACACAACAGCCCTCGATGGGACCCACAGAACAGAGATATATACCACAGCGACTCCATGAGTCAAGAATACAGATATAATATACAAAGATCCAAATCACCTTTTAAACGATATAGCGTCCGAGTACGGACAAGATGCAAATTGAGCTAAGAGCCCTGAAGAATAACCAATGGCGTCCATAACCCTGCCCAGGCCAAGTCGGAAGGGTAACCCTGCTAACGACGTCGATCTCAAAACCTGCTTAAACAAAAGGGGTGCCGACAAAGGGCAAAGGAAAAAGAGGAGCGTCAGTACTGAGGCCAGTACACGGCGAGACTAGAATTCGGCGGTCCTCGCCTACATAGGTATGGTGGACTGAGCGGCAGCGGCAGCATGCACTAAACAACCTATAGAGACTCGGTACAACTGGCGGCTATCAGAGAGGGGTAAGAAAGACCTATTCGGAACCAACCTGATACTACCAACAAACAAACCCATCCTGGCGTTTCCCCCTCGAGACCAAACGAGGAAGTCAACCGAGGAACTCACACCGTTGGCAGTTTTATTTATTCAGTAATCGTTGCAGCAATTACTAGTCAGATATAGATGATCATCCTGATAAAATAAGCAGTGGGCACTTTTATTTAACCATTCCATTGTAGTTGCATCACTTACTAGTCAAATACAATTAGCATGAGATATCCCAAAACCCAGCAGTTGTTGGTACTTTTATTAGCCATTCCGTTGTAGTTGCAATACTTACTAGTTAGATACAATGGTCGCAAGCGACAACCCAAGCAAGCAATTGTTGGCAGTTTTAATTAGCCATTCCATTATAGTGAAGCTGATTACTAATTATTATAAAGTCAAATTTATAGCACTACTTTAGTTATAGTTGTCTATGATCGAGATACTGTGCTCCAAGTCGTCCATAACCGCGGACACGGCTTTCAGAAAGTTTTACCCGGCCGGGGTGCACAAATAGCAACACACACTCGATCAACCTCGGAAAAACCAAATCAAAACCCAACGAGGCCTTCACGACAAAGCAATCACAGGATTCAGAAATATTTCAGGGGGCCACCCCTTGGAGTACACCCGCAACAAAGTTAGCTGACTCCGAGACGGACCCGAGGTTTGGGTGGACGGCTGTGAACGACTGGGAACCCAAAACTGGGCTTGTCGACACCGCGGAATCATGTCCCGATCCTAAACAGTACAGTGTGCTCCTCGCACAAACGTAATAAAGCAGTAGCATGGCATAAGTACAGGATAGTAAATAAATCCTCGAACTAGTTTGTGGCCCCAAGAAATAAGAATGAATCAAGCTCTGGCTCAGAGGGGTCCCATAATTCCCCATATGTGGATAGCGCGAATATTCAAGGAACAGGTATCAAGTACTCGGGGTCCTACGGGACACAAGCGGACGGTTAACAACCAAATAACATCTATTGCCCACCTGTGCCTCTGCTTACTTACTTCAATTTTAGTTGTTAAACAGTAATTAAAGTGAAAGATAATTAAAGCCACGATCATCTCCAACATGGAACATGCGGCAATACACCAACAACTGGGGCACTTGACGACACGCAACAGCACTTGAGCAAGCGACTACGCCGCGCAAGTCCAACTATCTACCAAACAACAGGTAATAGGATGTGTCCAAGGCAATATAAGGCTGCAAGGGATATCACGGGTACGAAAACTAGAGCATCGCAACACAGATAGCAATAGATCAACAGGAGGGAATAAATACTATAAAAGTAAGATAGGTAGAAAGGGGGAGATGCTCGCCTGAAAACATTGCCGAAGGTTCAACCGAAGATCGGATCGACACTCGCATCAACTCAACGGTCTTATCCGCGAAGAAGCAAATCACTAGAAGGAACACCGGATGCAATATTTAATACTACGGCAGAAGATCGGGCATGATGCATGTATGATGTATGACATGGCAAAGGTGTGATGCAATTAGGTCATATTAAGCGGAACCGGGGTCCCGACAATTAATTAAACGGTTCAAGTTATTTAACTACCCCGCAATTTAAATGTTGTCTTAACATGGCAAAAGATAGCACCGGTTCGCTACACAAATTTAAATGGGACCAATATTAGACTAGATTTGCCCGCATATGGGCCCCATATTTAATTATGATGTGAATCGGCATAATGCCCCCAAACCACATGATATGCATGCAAGCATGACAATTTAATATGCAACAAGTTTATATTTCATTTTATAAAATTAGGGCTCGGGAAGGGAATCACATTAGGGTTTGTCGATCTTGGGCTCCGAGGGGGTACGGGGTTCGGTCTCAGGGTTCAGGGTTCGACGGGATCGCTCTCGGACTCCGGGATTTAGGGTCTTCGGATCGGGGTAGTAGATCTTGTCGCACGAGCGTCAATGTTTCCGGGAAGAACTTGTCGTCCAGGGTCCCGGTGTCCGGGGTGAAGTGCTCGACGTCCTCGGCTCCGGGAGGAAGATCTTGGCGCGTCGGATTCGGTCTTCTAATCCATGTAGTAGACCTGATCAGCTCCATGTCGACGACCTTGGGATTCGGGGCTTCGTCTCCGTGAGGCTACCTTGGCGCTCCGCGGCCTTCGGTCACGGGTTCTCCGGGCTCCCATGTAGGAGATCTTGTCGTCGCGTCGAAGAACTCGGATTCGGGTGTCGGTGGACTACTTGATGTTCCCCCTTAGACGATCTTCGGGTTCCGTGAAGGAGATCTGGTAGTGCCGGAAATCCTCAGGGTCGATCATCGGATCCGGCGACGGGGCTTCGAGGCACTTGTTATAGGGTCTGCCTTGTATCTCTAGGTACGGGGGTCTCGGTGAGCTTTGCGTCCTGAGGGGGTGGTCTTCGGTTACGGGCCTCGGCCATCTCCTCTGCGTAGTAGATCATGGCGTTCCGAGGCTGCGGTTCGGCTTCATGTTCTCCAGGGCCGGTCTCACCAATACGTGTTCAACGTGTTGGACGGTATGGACCGGCGCGCTACAGGGTCGGATCGAACAGGACGTCTCGGGACGAGCCGCTGCAGGGGAGGTGGGCCCCGGGAAGGAGAGGCAGAGGCGGCGTGGGCTCGACGGGACCAGGGGCGAGGCGGGCCGCGAGAGCCGCTGTGGCATCCCGCAAAAACCACTACTAGAAAATCGCGTTGTTTTTGTGCATTGCATCATCATGACCGCATGCTCATGTCATCATGCCACATTGCATTTGAGCATCGTCATCATCTTGCATTGGCTCGCATAAAACTATTTTTGAAAAGCCTGGTTTTGTTTTCTAAACGCCCCGTCTTTTATTCAAACGTCAAACCTGGGTCTCCGGATTATTTTGTTTTGGCTGCTATCGGTTTGCAAACGGCCCGTTTAAAACAAATAAAATGTTTAATTTTTTTTAGTGGGGCAGTCGAACGGGCCGAACCGACCCGAACGACCACCCCCAGTACAAATAATCGGTCCACCTAATTCCTAAACCTACCAAACTACCTACCCAGCCCAACCCTCCACCTCACTCCCTCCAATAGCCTCTCGCCAACTCAGCTACCCTCTCTCCTCTAACCAATCCTAGCACTCCACCTAGACCCTCTCTCTCTCACCCTACCCACACCACACACACTCACACACGCAGGCCACACAGCACACCGCGCCCCCACCTTCCCCCATCAGCCGATCCCCACCCCCCTGGCCCGCTCCTTTCCCTTGGGCCCCACCTTCCCCAACACACGCCCCACCACGCGCCGTTCCTCCCTCTCCCTCCCTGGCTCTCCCCGACGCGCCTCCCTCACGCCACCGACGCTCTCCTTCTTCCTCCTTCCTCCACCCCGGCGACCACACGCCGCCGGCGCCCCCTCCCCTCACCCCGCATCGTCGCTCGCCGCCTCCTTCCCTCCTCGCCTCCTCTCCTCCCCGCGCTCGCCTGCGCCCGCCGCCCCGGCTCCACACCGCCTCACCGCCGCCTCTCTCCGCGCCTCTCCCTCCCTCTCTCCGGTGGTTCCCCTCCTCGAGCCGCGCCGCCCTGGCCCGTGCTCGCCGGCCAAGCCCCGCCGCGGCCCTCTCCGCCCCGCTCGCCGTCGTCGCTCCGTCGCCTCTCTGGCCCGGCCGCGCCGCCACCGGGGTCCTCTCCTCCCGGCCGCCTCTTCATCGCCCTGCAAGCCGCCGGCCGCCGCGGTCTCCTGCGTCGCCGACCCCGCGCCTCCCGGGGCCCCCGCTCTGCTCCGGCCAGGGGCCCTCCGCCAGTCACCTTCCCCACCATCCTCCCCGCCGCTCCGCCGATTCGCCGGCCTCCCGAGCGCCGTCCTGGCCCACCGCCCTACCTTCCCTCCGCCGCCGTCGAGCCCACCGCTCCTTCCCCTCCCGGCCCTGGCGCCGTCGGCAGCAAGCCGACCCGCCTCCGCGCCTCAACCTCCTTCCTCCCCCTCTCCGTTCGCCGCCGCGCGGCTTTCCCCTCGCGTCGCCCGTCCTCGACCCCGTCGGCCGCGCCCGCCCCTGCTTCGCGCCGCCAGCGAGCTCGCCTCCCCGCTGGCCTCTCTCCTCTGCAGCACGTCCTCCCCGCCGACGCCGCCGCCTCCTGCGTCCCCGTCCGCGCTCCGCCGTACCCGGCCTCTCCCTCAAGCGCGACCCCCACCTCTGTCCCGACCCCGACGGCCCCTCGCCGCCGGACCCCCGCCTTGCCGGCGCCCCCTCCGGTCCACCGCCGCCTCCAGGCCCCATGCCGCTCCCCTCCGCCCTTCGCCACCTTCTTCCGCGAGCCCCGGCTCGAGCTCCTGCCCGTCCCGCCGCGTCTACCGCCGTGGGTCCCGCAGCGCCCTACTCTGTAGCTGTGGTCGCTGCCGCCCTCTGGCCGGTGCGCCGGTCGTGTCTTCCCCGGCCTCTCGTCTGCCCTCCTGCTTGACAGAACGGTGCTCCTGATGCTGCATACAGTAAAGGGGAGTTGGGACCTTGAAGCATAATGCGCGTGTGTGTGCAAGCGAAGATGGTGATGTGCCGACAAGGCGTGTTGATGGTGTGGTGCTACAACAAGAACTCCCTCTGGCTTGAGTCGACAAGGTCGACAACGGATGATGAGACCCGAAGTATCCCGACAAGATCTCCATCCGGGACTCCAAGGACTCCCTCACGGACATCGAGCGCCAAGATCGTCTCACGGAATCCGAAAACGCGAACCAACAAGATCTCCGCAACGACAAGCTCGTCTCCCGGACGCCATGACCGTCGACATGACCCGAAGACCACGGATGCGACAAGGATGACACCGACCTGGAAGAATCCGATGCGCCCCCGACACCGACCCAAGTCCTTCGTCCCGGAACGACAAGTTCTACCCCAGTAATCCGAGAACGTTTCCGTCGAACCCCCCCCCCCCCCGAACCAAGGCCCGTCGAACCCTGGACCCTGAGACCGACCCCGAACCCCGGAGCCCCAAGATCTGCCGAACCCTAATGTGTGCCCCTTTTCCCGAGCCCTATTTTATAAATGCTAAGTATAAAACCTGTTGCATAATAATCATTCATCTCGCATACGTATTTGTGTGGTTTGGGGGCCTTAGGCCGATTCACCTCTTACTTAAATATGGGGCCCATATGCGGGCAAATCTAGTCTCATATTGGCCTCATCTAAATCTGTGTAGCGAACCGGTGCTATCTTTTGCCTTGTTAAACAACATTTAATTTGCGGGGTAGATAAACAACTTGAACCGTTTAATTAATTGTCGGAACCCGGTTCCGCTTAATATTGACCTAATTGCATCGCACCATGCCATGTCATGCATCATACATGCATCATGCCGATCTGTTGCCGTAGTATTAAATATTGCATCCGGTGTTTATTCTAGTGTTTTGCTTCTTCGCGGATAAGGCCGTTGAGTTGATGTGAGCTTCGCCCCGATCTTCGGATGAACCTTCGACAATGTTTTCAGGCGAGCATCTTCCCCTTTCTACCTATCTTACTTTTATAGTCTTTATTTCCCTCCTGTTGATCTATTGCTATCTGTGTTGCGTTGCTCTAGTTTTCGTACCCGAGATATCCCTTGCCGCCTTATATTGCCTTGGACACCTCCTATTACCTGTTGTTTGGTAGATAGTTGGACTTGCGCGTCGTAGTCGCTTGCTCAAGTGCTGTTGCGTGTCGTCAAGTGCCACAGTTGTCGGAGTAATGCCGCATGTTGATGTTGTAGATGATCATGGCTTTACTTATCGTTCACTTTAATTCCTGTTTAACAACTAAAATTGAAATAAGCAGAGGCATCGGTGGGTGATAGATAATATTTGGTTTCCGAACGCCCACTTGTGTCCCGTAGGACCCCGAGTACTTGATACATGTTCCTTGTTTTATCGCGCTATCCACATCCGGGAGGTATATGGGACCCTCCTTAGCCAGAGCTTGATTCAGTCTTATTTCTTGGGGGCCACAACTAGTTTGAGGTTTTATTTACTATCCTGTACCTATGCCATGCTTTACTGCTTTATTTACGATTGTGTGAGGAGCACGCTGTACTGTTTTGGAAGCGGAGTGTTTTCGCGGTATCGACAGTCCCCTGTTTGGGGATTTGCTGTCGTTTACAGCCATTGTCGCAAACCTTGAGTCCGTCTCGGAGCTTGCTTACTTCGTTGCGGGTGTACTCCAAGGGGTGGCTCCCTGAAATATTTCTGAATCCTGTGATTGCTTTGTCGTGAAAGCCTCGTTGGGTTTTGATTTGGTTTTTCCGAGGTTGATCGAGTGTGTGTTGCTATTGGTGCACCCCGGCCGGGTAAAACTTTCTGAAAGCCGTGTCCGCGGTTATGGACGACTTGGAGCACAGTATCTCGACCATAGACAAGCATAACTAAAGTTTATTGCTATAAATTTGACTTTATAATGACTAGTAATTAGCTTCACCATAATGGAATGGCTAATTAATACTGCCCACAATTGCTTGTTTGGAGTATCGCTTGCGACCATTGTACCTGACTAGTAAGTATGACAACTGCAACGGAATGGCTAAATAAAAGTGCCAACAACTGCTGGGTTCTTGGGTTATCTCATGCTAATTGTATCTGACTAGTAAGTGTTGCCACTATAACGGAATGGTTAACTAAAACGGCCCACTGCTTATTTTATCAGGATGATTATCTATACCTGACTAGTAATTGCTACAACGATAACCAAATAAATAAAACTGCCAACTGTGTGAGTTCCTCGGTTGACTTCCTTGTTTGGTCTCGAGGGGAAACACCAGGACGGGTTTGTTTGGTGTTAGAATCAGGTTGGATCGAATAGGTCTTTCTCACCCCTCTCTGATAGCCGCCAGTTGTATCGAGTCTCTATAGGTTGTTTAGTGCGTGCTGCCGCTGCCGCTCAGTCCACCATACCTATGTAGGCGAGGACCGCCGAATTCTAGTCTCGCCGTGTACTGGCCTCAGTACTGACGCTCCTTTCTTTTCCTTTGCCTTTGTCGGCACCCCTTTTGTTTAAGCAGGTTTGAGACCGAAGTCGTTAGCAGGGTTACCCTTCCGGCTTGGCCTGGGCAGGGTTATGGACGCCATTGGTTATTCTTCAGGGCTCTTAGCCCCATTTGCATCTTGTCCGTAGTCGGACGCTGTATCATTTTCAAGGTGTTTTGGATCTTTGTATATTATATCTGCATTCTTGACTCATGGAGTCGCTGTTATATATATCTGTTCTGTGGGTCCCATCGAGGACTGTTGTGTAATGTTATTACTTCGTTTTCCACCCGCACGAAAGTGCCTGGTGGGCACCTTTGAATCGTTTCTATGCGGGTTTGGCGAGTTTCGCTAAAACTTGCATAGGTCCGATTCTGAGGGTGTTACAGCCGCGCCATGGCAGGTCTCGGCGGGGTGGAGGCGGGGCGGCCGAGGGCGGCCGAAGACGGGGACGAGGGCGTCTGGGGAAGCGGTACGCGCGGAGACCCGAGGGCGCCGACGACGGTGGGCGGTGGTTGGAGGAGGGCTCGCGGTGGGGTAGGAGGCCCGGCGGCGCAGCAGCCGGCGAAGGGGTGGCCTCGTCGGCGAGGCAGAGGCGGAGGAAGAGGGAGGTCGAGGCGGCGGAATACAGCCGGCGCGAGGGCGGCGAGGAGGGAGATGTCGGGGTCGGGGTGAGGGAGGAGGCCGCGGAGAGGTTGGGGGAGAGAGGAGAAGGAGGTAGGAGCGGGGGCGCGTCGGGGTGGGTGCTGGGCCAGGCGGGAGTGGGTCCTGGGGTGGGTCCCGCGGGCAGGGCGGTTGACCGGTCCAGGGAGAGGGTGAGGTTAGCGGTGGGGGCTGCTGCGGGTCCAGGGTGGTGAGATAGGGAGTGGGGTGGGCCAGGTGGCAGATGGGGATTGGGTAGGGCTTGGCCAGGGATGATGTGGCGCGCTGCGAGTGGAGGAGGTGATGTGGCTGGAGGGGTGGGTAGTCTAGGATTGGTAGAAAAAGGTTTCTAGGTTGGACCGTTTTTAACTGGGGGTGGTCGTCTGGGTCGAATCGGCCCGTTCGACTGCTCCCACTAAAATAATTAAATAATTTATTTATTTCAAACAGACTTTTGCAAACCGATAGCAAACAAAACAAATAATCCGGTGTCCCGGGTTTTGCGTTTGACAAAGATGGGGCGTTTAGAAAACAAAAACAGGTTTTCCGCAAATAGTTTTATGCAAGCAAATGCAAGATGATGACGATGCTCAAATGCAATGCGGCATGATGACATGAGCATGCGGTCACGATGATGCAATGCACAAAAACAACGCGATTTTCCAGTAGTGGTTTTGCGGGATGCCACAAAAGTGTACCACCTCTGCAGAGTGTCAAACTATTTGAATAGCCGCGTCCGCGGTTATGGACAGTTGGAGTGGCCATATTGTTCCGTCGTCATATGTTTTCAAAATGACTTGTGAAATGAACTATGACTTTGACTTGACCACAACAGGGTTGTGAACATGAAAACTAAGTTCCCACTTAGGTGTGTTAAAACATTAAGTTAGTTTTCTTTACTTCTAAACTCAGTTAGAGATAAACCTGGCTTTCTGCAAAACAACCTAGAGCTTAGGATTCCTACTTGGACCATTCTTTACTTGTTAGTTATAGTTTGTGAGTACTTAAAGAGTACTCATGGCTTTGTCCCTAGCTATTCTTATGGCCATACTATGAGGAGGACTACCATGATGATGGACAGGAAGTCTATGACAACTAGGATCATCTCCCATCGTCAGCATTGCCTGTAACCCTGAAGATGAAGCTTCGACCATGCTACTTTATTATATTATTGCGCTGTGTTGATTGTATTAAGACTGATCATGAGATCCTTTATTTGTAAGACCTTTATTATGGTTTGTAATGTATGATGAACTATGGTACCAATCTGTTATGTCTCGCAAAAATGGTAATCCTGGGATTACGATGTATGGCATAACAGGCTTCTGGGAGTAAAAATCTAGGTGTTGACAGGGGAGCTCGATGTAATTGTTTGATTCCTCTAGGTGACGTAATGCCGAACCGTCATCATACATGGGGAATATCATGACCTGTCGACCTGAGTAGCATGTTGTCCCCGAGGGATATCCATAAGCGGAGTGCACCCCCCCACACACACACGTTCCGGGTTCGGCTTTCATATCCACACATGATGCGATTAAGGCCAGGCAAGACCTCGTTGGCTTCCCTTCCGCCGAAGGTAGCTCATCTGATCCCGATCTGATTTGTATGATGTAGGCTCCCCATGTCTAGCACGCCAACTGACGAATGATAGTTTTTATGATCATATGGCAATCTCACTTCTGAAGATCGAAAGTGATTTATTTGTCCGGTAATCATATTAGGTCAGCAAGTTTGGATCATCAAGACAGAGGTAACAATAATGAAGGGATCCCTCAGACTTTATTCATGAGATGATCGAGAGATCATACAATTGTTTAGAAGGGTATCGTCAGGTTCGGCGAGACCATATGAACCTAAGGCTTAAGGATAAAGGCTAATAGCTACGACGTAGGCATAGATGGCGTGTCCCTTCCAAGCGAATGTCCTCTAGTATATATAGTCGTCGGAGGTGTAAGAGTCATCGCTAGACCCGCTAGGCCTTCGTCTTGCCTTGCACAGTGAGTTGATATTTGATCTCCCTTCAATGTACGTCTGGTGGACGGAATACTTCAAAAAATCTTCTTGCAGCACGGTAGGCCGGGTTGGTTGAAAGCTTATGGATATGGGCCTTCGAGTCATGGGAGTTGAGGTCCTCGTGGGAAGGATAGTGGGGGTAAGGTCCGTGTAATATATATGCCTTAATCCAGCCATCACAGACAATAGTTGTAAAGAATCCTGATCTAAATGCTTACCATTGATTTAGATAAGGGTCAATAAATACTTTACATGCCCCTCAATTTTTTTGTTGATCTCCAAATGCTCCAATTTAGAAAATGTTGAATGTTAGCATTATCTTCCGTTTGATCACAAGGATTTTGCGGCTATGACCTAAAGGAAATGTGCCCTAGAGGCAAATAATAAAGGAGTTTATTATCATATTTCAGTAGTTCATAATAGTTTTATATCATGCTATAGCTATATCAATAGGAAATACTGATATAGGTGTGATATGTAAACAAACCTAGGTCCCTAGTAGACTCTATTTAACTAGTTCATTGGTCAATGGATGATCAAGGTTTTCTGATCATGTTGGTGCTTTGACACCTATTGACAATGAAGCCATATTATTGGAGAATGAAATGGTGGACAGTTCCACAGATAATTGTTGCAACACGATCATATCATAAAGTTCACAGTTGCAATTGTCAGAAACATAATGACTTGTTCCTCAGACCGTGAGACCATATTTAATCACTGTCACCAGAGAGTGCTTAGAGAGCATCAAATGTCACTCCATGAAATGGTGATTATAAAGGTGTGATCAAGTACTCAGAGCAACAGGTTGAGGTGTATGTGTCAAGAGCGGGATTTATACATCCGTGTGATGTAAGATATTATGGGCCCACTCGGATAAGTTATATCTAATATGTTGCACAACATGTGACTAGGTCACGGGGATATCACTTATCGGTACGAGTAAAGTAGCATTTGTCGGTAACGAGGTTGAACCCGACATGGTGATGTCGATGATCAAATTTCGGACAACGCAAGTATCACAGAGACAAAAGGAATATGACACATTATTTAAGGTTTGACACGGTGGAGACTCGTGGAGTGCATAGGGGTCATCATGGGCATATCGGTCCCGCTGTTGATCATTGATCATGTCTATGACATTCCCGAACTGTAGGGACGCACACTTAAGGGCATTATGATGCTTAGAGACCTACCTGTAAGAAGGAATCCCAAAAGATAGAGAAACCGAAATTATTTCAGAGATTTGAAGTTGTTCGGACAAAGAAAGAAGGAAAAAGGACTAAAAGGAGTTTCAGATAAATGGGAATTTAAATATACATTTATTATATGTTAATTATGAATTAATATATTCTAAATAATACTTAAATTAAGATTTATAAAGTAACTTTTGTATTAGATCCAAATCGTCGAGGGAATTAACCTAAAATAAAAGCTGCAGGAAAAAAGGAAAAAAAGAGCAGAGAAACAGCCCGCGAGGGCGGCAAATAAGTTGCCTCCTGTAGGGGTCGTAGCATGGAAACCAAAAAAATCTACCGCATGCACACAAACAAGCCAAGATCTATCTTTATATTGTAGCAGCGATTCGATTAGAGTACTCACCCTCGAAGATTCCAACGTGGTTAACGAGAGCAGATTCTCGTGGGTGATGTAGTCATACACTTGCCGATCTCAAGACCGCGTAGACGATGCTTCCGGCGCTGCATTCCGGCAGTGCTTCCGCAGTCGGTCACACGTTTGGTACTCGATGAAGATCTTCCTTTCCCTTGTTCTAACAGGCAGCGGAGGTTGTAGTTCTCCCCTCGCGATTCCGGCAGCACGACGGCGTGGTGTCGGAAGTAGAGGGAAAATCCTGCAGTGCTTCGCCTAAGCCATAGCAGGTTATGGTGGATCTAGGGTTTCCGGCGATCTAGAGTTTAGAGGGCCGGAGATGAGGAGGCGTGGACGGTGGCGGCTAGGGCGGCGACAGCAAGCCGATGGCGGCGCTAGGTGGCGGCGACAGAGGCGAGCGGCGACGCGGCTTGGTGGGGAGGGCTGGTTGTGTGGTCTTGGGGCACCCCTCCCCTCTATTTATGAGAGGGGGGCAACATGGGAGAGGGGAGTTTGAATCCTTCCCCAACTCCCTCTCCTAGTTGGCTTGTGGTGGAGGGAAAGAAGGATTCTTTCCTTCCTCCACTGGGATACATTGTCCCAGTTTGACTTCTCAAACTTGCCTTTTGACTTTCAATTTTAGAGCTTTCTTTTTCTTGCAAATGCCCAACCAAGTGACCTAGGACATGACTCAATCATTCCACTTATCCATGACATATTCATGTACCCTTCCCCTTCTGGTCCGGCAAACCTTCTAGACCCTTCTAGAACCTCTCCGATGAAATCATCGGAATCATTTCCGAACTACGGAATTGGACTTTCTGTAACATCCCAGCATTTAGGAACTTACAAAGGGTAGATTTAGGAATCTGTGCAATTGCATGCATTCATCTGTAAAAATGTGGGTAAATTATTCGCCAAATAAAAACTTAAAGTGATCAAAGTTTCTTTCACTCTTTAAGTTTAGGAATAACCTTGGAGAATGATCTTTATAAACTTTGACATGATCTTTATGGATTAGTGAGTGTTGGGAAAAGAATTTGAATTCAAATTTAGGATTTGAAATTACATTGTAAAATAATGGAATTGTGATTTAATAATATCATATAATTAAGAAACAATAAATAGTAACTAGAAACTCTATGTAAGATTGATAATTAAATAAATGAATATTTATTTCATATAATCATTTCATCAATAAGTTACAAAATGTAACTTACAAAGTTAATAAGGAATCTTTACAAGAGTGAAATTACAAAAAGAGGAAATTACACTATTGTTAAACTAATATATCTTTATTACAAAAGAATAAAAAATAAAGATTACAAAAGAATAAGATAAAGATTACAAAGGAACTATTCTATCTAAAATTACACCTATTCTAATCTTGAATCTTCAATCTTTGTACGTGCAAAACAAAGAACAAACAAAAACAAAGAAAATAAAGGTTAAGATATTTTTACTCTCAGTAGTGACAGTGAGATGCACAGTTCCACTTTACATCATTGAGTAAATCTTTAGGGGCAAGTTTCACCAATATGAAAGAATTAATTCTTTCATAATTAATAATCCATAAGTCAAATGATTCCAATCAGTAAGAGGGGCAAGTTTCACCAGGCAGATAATTGTAATCAGATAAAAGGGTAAATCATCTCCCTGAGCATATCCATAAGGATGCAGCAGACACACAAGCAGCTTACACACCTAAATGTAGGGGTTCGTAGCATGGAAAACAAAAAATTTCTATCGCATACAAACAAACAAGCCAAGATCTATCTACTAGATTGTAGCAACGAGTCGATGGAATAACTCACCCTCGAAGATTCCAAAGTGTTTAACGAGAGCAGATTCTCGTGGGTGATGTAGTCGTACTCTTTCCGATCTCAAGATCGCGTAGACGATCCTTCCGGCGCCACGTTCCGGCAGCGCTCCCGTAGTCGGTCACACGTTCGGTACTCGACGAAGACCTTCCTCTCCCTTGTTCCAGCAGGCAGCGGAGGTTGTAGTACTCTCCTCGTGATTCCGGCAGCACAACGGCGTGGTACCGGAGGTAGAGGGGAGATCCCGCAGGGCTTCGCCTTAAGCCGGTGCGAGTATGGTGGAGCTTATGAGAGAGGCTATTAGTGGTCTAGTAATTAGACACACCAATTAGAGGGCTCTAAACCAATTAGAAGGCTCTAAACCAAAATAGCTCTAAACCGGGGTTTAGATCTAGGGTTTAGTTTAGAGGGGTAGGAACTAGTGTGTCTAGAGAGGGGAGCCCTGCCCCTCCCTTTATAGGTGGGAGGGCCGGCGGCCAAGGGGAGGAGTTCCTCCCCAACTCGGCCTTGGGAGGTGCGCCGGCCAAGGGGAGGAACCCTCCTCCAACTCGGCCTCCACCTCTCCTCCTCTTTCTCCTCTTTCCGAAAACTGGCAGTTTGACCGAAAACTGGCAGTTTGACTTTTCCAATTAGGATTTGAATTAACCCTTTATTTCGGACAGCGAGAACACTTAGTACATGATGCAATCATTCCAACATGCAATGACACATTCATGTACCCTTCCCCCTCCGGAGTGCCGGACATTCCGGGACCTTCTAGAATGTTCCCGATGAAAACACCGGAACCATTCCCGAACTCCGAAACGGGACTTTCCTTATATGAATCTTATTCTCCGGACCATTCCGGATCACCTCGTGATATCCCGGATCCCATCCGAGACTCCGAACAACATTCGGTCTCTTTCTCATAATACCATAACTACTCAAACAACGTCGAATCCTTAAGTGTGTCTCCCTACGGTTCGTGAATTATGCGGACATGATCGAGACACTTCTCCGAACAATAACCAATAGAGGAATCTGGAAATTCATATGGCTCCCACATATTTCTACGATTACTTTGCGATCGAATGAACCACTTACATACGATACCAATTTCCCTTTGTCTCACGATATGTTACTTATCCGAGGTTATGATCGTCGGTATCTCTGCATACCTAGTTCAACCTCGTTACTGATAAGTACTCTTTTCTCGTTCCCGTGATATGTGATCCCTTGTGACCAAGTCACATGCTTGCAAGCTAATTGGATGACATTTCACCGAGAGGGCCCAGAGAATATCTATCCGTCATGTGGATGGACAAATCCCACTCTTGATCCATGTGTTTCAACCAATACTTTCCGAACACTCAATGCCACCTTTATAGCCACCCTGTTACGGTGTGGTGTTTGATGATATCAAAGCATCCATCTGGTAAAGGTGATATGCATGATCTCATGGTCGAAGGAATTAGGTTACTATGTATCAGAAAGCATATAGCAATTGAACTATTGAAATGACTTGATCTTTATGCTACGCTTGTCTATAGGAGTATGTCCACCATATCATTCTCCTAACGATATGATCTTGTTGTTGATAACATCTCAATGTTCATGACAAAGAAACCACATCATCAATCAACCAACAAGCTAGTGAAGTATAGAGGCTATACTAGGGACTTCAAATTAAGTTTACAAATCACACAAGTATTAATGGTTTCCTTGTTAATACTATTATAGCATGAATGCAAACATTTATCATAAACACAAAGATATATAATAATAACTATATTTATTATTGCCTCTAGGGCATATCTCCAACAGTCTCCCACTTGCACTAGAGTCATCTAATCTAGATTACATGGTAATATACCGAACACCCATGGCAGTTTGGTGTTGGTCATGTTTTGCCCTCGGGAGAGGTTTAGTCAACGGATCCGCCACATTCAGATCTGTGTGTACTTTGCAAATCTTTATATCCCCATCCTGGATATGTTCTCGAATAGCGTGAAAACGCAGCTTGATATGCTTCAGCTTCTTGTGTGACCTTGGTTCTTGCGCATTGGCTATGGCGCCCATGTTATCACAGTAGATAGACATTGGGTCCAGCGCACTAGGAACCACACCCAGCTCTGTAATGAACTCTTTCATCCATATCGCTTCTTGTGAAGCCTCCGAAGCAGCCATGTATTCCGATTCAGTTGAAGATCTCGCCACAACGCTTTGCTTTGCACTCCTCCAGCTAACTGCTGCACCATTCAAAATAAATACGTATCCAGATTGTGATTTAGAATCATCCGGATCGGTGTTCCAACTAGCATCGGTGTAACCATTAACAACGAGCTGTTCATCACCTCCATAAGAAAGAACCATATCCTTAGTTCTTCTCAAGTACTTAAGGATGTTTTTGACCGCTGTCCAATGATCCACTCCTGGATCACTTTGATATCTGCTAGTTAGACTAACAGCATATGCGATGTCGGGTCTAGTACATAGCATGGCATACATTAGAGATCCTATGGCTGAGGCATAGGGAGTCTTACTCATCCTTTCTCTATCTTCTGCCGATGTCGGACTTTGAGTTTTACTCAAGGTCGTATTGGGCAACATGGGCAAGAACCCTTTCTTGCTTTCTTCCATTCCAAACTTCTTTAGAACTTTGTCCAAATATGTACTTTGTGACAATGATATTTGGCGTTTCGATCTATCTCTATAAATCGTTATGCCTAATATGTAAGCTGCTTCGCCAAGATCCTTCATTGAAAAACTATTATTCAAATATTCTTTGACACTATTAAGAAGGTCTACATCATTCCCAATCAATAATATGTCATCCACATATAGTATTAAGAACGCTACAGAGCTCCCACTCACTTTCTTGTAAATACAAGCTTCTCCATAAGTTTGTATAAAACCAAAACTTTTGATTACCTTATCAAAACGTTGATTCCAACTTCGGGATGCTTGCTTCAATCCATAGATGGACCGTTGAAGTTTGCATACCTTGTTAGCATCTTTAGGATCGACAAAACCTTTGGGTTGCATCATATACAATTCTTCATCAATGTCTCCATTGAGGAATGCTGTTTTGACATCCATCTGCCATATCTCATAATCATAATATGCAGCGATTGCTAACATAATCCTCACAGACTTTAGCTTCGCTACTGGTGAGAAAGTCTCATCGTAGTCAACTCCTTGAATTTGTCGAAACCCTTTTGCGACAAGTCGAGCTTTATAGACAGTAACATTACCATCAGCATCTGTTTTCTTCTTGAAAATCCATTTGTTCTCGACAGCCTTCCGGCCATCCGGTAAGTCCACCAAAGTCCATACTTGGTTTTCGTACATGGATCCAATCTCGGATTTCATGGCTTCTTGCCATTTATTGGAATCTGGGCTCATCATCGCTTCCTCATATGTCTCGGGATCATCGGTGTTGTCCACCAACATGACATTCATAACGGAATCATACCAATCTGGAGTGGTACGAGTTCTCGTTGACCTCCGAGGCTCTGTAGCAACCTCAACCGAAGTTTCATGATCACTATCATTAGCTTCCTCCCTCATTGGTGCAGGCACCACAGGAACTTCTTCCGGTGCTGCGCTACTCGCAATTTCGAGAGAAGGTTCGACAACCTCGTCGAGTTCTACTTTCCTTCCAGTCACTTCTTTCGAGAGAAATTCCTTCTCTAGAAAGGATCCATTCTTGGCAACAAAGATTTTGCCTTCGGATCTATGATAGAAGGTATACCCAATAGTTTCCTTCGGGTATCCTATGAAGACGCATTTTTCCGCTTTGGGTTCAAGCTTGTCCGGCTGTAACTTCTTTACATAGGCTTCGCACCCCCAAATTTTAAGGAACGACAATTTAGGTTTCTTCCCAAACCATAATTCATACGGTGTCGTTTCAACGGATTTAGATGGTGCCCTATTTAAAGTGAATGCGGCTGTTTCTAATGCATAACCCCAAAATGATAGCGGTAAATTTGTAAGTGACATCATAGAACGAACCATATCTAAGAGAGTTCGATTACGACGTTCAGACACACCATTACGCTGTGGTGTTCCCGGCGGTGTCAACTGCGAAAGTATTCCACATTTCTTCAAATGCTCGCCAAACTCGTAACTTAGATATTCACCTCCACGATCAGAACGTAGAAATTTAATCTTCTTGTTACGTTGATTCTCTACCTCACTTTGAAACTCCTTAAACTTCTCGAAAGTTTCGGACTTATGTTTCATGAAATAGATATACCCATATCTACTCAAGTCATCCGTGAAGGTAAGAACATAACGATAACCACCGCGCGATGCTACACTCATTGGACCACACACATCGGTATGTATGATTTCCAATAAGTCCGTAGCTCGCTCCATCATACCAGAAAATGGAGTCTTAGTCATTTTACCCATCAGACATGCTTCGCATCTTTCAAGTGATTCAAAATCAAGTGATTCAAGAAGTCCATCGGAATGGAGTTTCTTCATACGCTTCACTCCAATGTGACCAAGACGACAGTGCCACATATAGGTTAAGTTATCGCTTGATTTCAAACGTTTAGCTTCAATGTTATTAATATGTGTATTTCCACTATCGAGATTCAATATGAATAGACCATCTATCAAAGGTGCATGTGCATAAAACATATTACTCATATAAATCGAACAACCATTATTCTCGGATTTAAACAAGTAACCGTCTCGCAATAAACAAGATCCCGATATAATGTTCATGCTCAACGCAGGCACCAAATAACAATTATTTAAGTATAAAACTAATCCCGATGGTATATGAAGAGGTAGCGTGCCGACCGCGATCACATCAACCTTTGATCCGTTTCCTACGCGCATCGTCACCTCGTTCTTCGCTAGCTTTCGTTTATTCTGCAGCTCCTGTTTCGAGTTACAAATATGAGCAACCGAACCAGTATCAAATACCCAGGCACTACTACGAATACTAGTGAAATACACATCAATAACATGTATATCAGATATACCTTTCTTCTTGATGTTGCCGTTCTTCAAATCCGCCAAGTACTTTGGGCAATTCCGCTTCCAGTGACCTTCTCCCTTGCAGTAAAAGCACTCAGTATCAGGCTTGGGTCCAGCCTTGGTCCTCTTCGTCAGCATGGTAGCTTTCTTACCACCCTTCTTGAAGTGTCCCTTCTGCTTAGACTTGCCTTTCTTGAATTTGGTGGTCTTATTGACCATCAACACTTGGTGCTCTTTCTTGATCTCCACTTCTGCAGATTTTAACATAGCAAATAGTTCTGGCAACTCTTTGTTCATGTTCTGCATGTTGTAGTTCATCACAAAGTTCTTGTAACTTGGTGGTAGTGATTGGAGGATGCGGTAAACTCCCAAAGTATTAGGAATCACTATACCCAAGCTTTGAAGTTTATTCGCGTGCCCAGACATTTTAAGCACATGCTCACTGACGGAGCTACCCTCTTCCATCTTGCAGTTAAAGAACTTTTCAGAAGCTTCATAACTTTCAATTGCCGCATGAGTCTCAAAAATTAATTTGAGATCCTCGACAATATCATATGGGTCTGACTCTTCAAACCTTTTCTGAAGCTCCGATTCTAAACCATACAAGATAGCACACTGAACTATGGAGTACTGATTCTTCCGAGCGAGGTAAACATTCTTTACTTCATCGGAAGCATCAGCTGCAGGTGGGTCACCTAGCGGTGCATCCAGCACATAGGTCAAATTACCAGCTGTGAGGACAATCCTCAAATTGCGGAACCAATCCGCGAAGTTGCTTCCATTGTTTTTCAACTTTTCTTTCTCTAGGAACGCATTAAAATTGATGGTAGGGGCTGCCATTGATCTACAACATATTTGCAATAGTTTAGACTAAGTTTATGACAAATTGAGTTCAAATTAATTAATGAAATTAAACTAGGTGAACTCCCACTCAAAACAACATCCCTCACATTGTTTTAGTGATCACACGAACCAAATCCACTACATCAACACCGATCATCACGAGAGCTGATATAGTTTTAATGGCGAACAATCATCATGTTCATCATATCTACTATATGATTCATGCTTTGCCTTTCGGCGATCCGTGTTCCTGAGGCCATGTCTGTACATGCTAGGCTCGTCAAGATCAAACCTTAGCTACCGCATAAGCAAATCTGGCTTGCTTACGTTGTATTCACCCGTGGAATCAAAGACACCCGATCATCACGTGGTGCTTCGAAGCAACAAGCTTTAGCAACGGTGCTAACTAAGGGCGAACACTTTAGAACTTGAAATTTATGTGCATGAGGGATCATCTTATAATGCTACCGTCGTCTACTAAGCAATACAAGATGCATAAAGGATTAACATCACATGCAATTCATAATATGTGATATGATATGGCCTTTCTTCTTTGTGCTTCCGATCTCCATCTTCAAGCACGAACATGATCTCCATCATCACCGGCATAGCATCAAGATCAATGACGCTTCTTCATGGTTGTCGTCCACCAGCTTCAACTATTACAACTATTTTGAATAGACACGCAGGTCTTAACAGAAATTAAAGACAACCATATGGCTCCTGCCGGTTGCCAACTTACAATAAGGAACATTGCATACATCAAATATAATCACAATCATGGCCATATCACATCACTGCACACCCCTGCAAAACAAAGTTAGACGCTTCTACTTTCTTTGCATATTTTACGTGGTTTGGGGCTTTCCATAAGTGTCGTTCTAACTTACGAACAATAACCACAACATTGATACTAGCATTGTTGATCACCCGTTGTAAATTGGATCTTTACTATGCTAGGAGAAACAGGCACCCGCAAAGCCACTTATGCAAAACGAGTTGCATGTCAAGCGTGGAGCAAGTCTCATGAACGATGTCATGTAAGGTTAGCCCGGGCCGCTTCATCCCAACATACCGCAAGATGCAAAGTACACAAAAAGCAATCTACAATAAAAGCATCAACGCCCACAATGACCATTGTGTTCTACTCGTGCAACAGATCTACATATAGACACGGCTCTGATACCACTGTAGGGGTTCGTAGCATGGAAAACAAAAATTTTCTATCGCATACAAACAAACAAGCCAAGATCTATCTACTAGATTGTAGCAACGAGTCGATGGAATAACTCACCCTCGAAGATTCCAAAGTGTTTAACGAGAGCAGATTCTCGTGGGTGATGTAGTCGTACTCTTTCCGATCTCAAGATCGCGTAGACGATCCTTCCGGCGCCACGTTCCGGCAGCGCTCCCGTAGTCGGTCACACGTTCGGTACTCGACGAAGACCTTCCTCTCCCTTGTTCCAGCAGGCAGCGGAGGTTGTAGTACTCTCCTCGTGATTCCGGCAGCACAACGGCGTGGTACCGGAGGTAGAGGGGAGATCCCGCAGGGCTTCGCCTTAAGCCGGTGCGAGTATGGTGGAGCTTATGAGAGAGGCTATTAGTGGTCTAGTAATTAGACACACCAATTAGAGGGCTCTAAACCAATTAGAAGGCTCTAAACCAAAATAGCTCTAAACCGGGGTTTAGATCTAGGGTTTAGTTTAGAGGGGTAGGAACTAGTGTGTCTAGAGAGGGGAGCCCTGCCCCTCCCTTTATAGGTGGGAGGGCCGGCGGCCAAGGGGAGGAGTTCCTCCCCAACTCGGCCTTGGGAGGTGCGCCGGCCAAGGGGAGGAACCCTCCTCCAACTCGGCCTCCACCTCTCCTCCTCTTTCTCCTCTTTCCGAAAACTGGCAGTTTGACCGAAAACTGGCAGTTTGACTTTTCCAATTAGGATTTGAATTAACCCTTTATTTCGGACAGCGAGAACACTTAGTACATGATGCAATCATTCCAACATGCAATGACACATTCATGTACCCTTCCCCCTCCGGAGTGCCGGACATTCCGGGACCTTCTAGAATGTTCCCGATGAAAACACCGGAACCATTCCCGAACTCCGAAACGGGACTTTCCTTATATGAATCTTATTCTCCGGACCATTCCGGATCACCTCGTGATATCCCGGATCCCATCCGAGACTCCGAACAACATTCGGTCTCTTTCTCATAATACCATAACTACTCAAACAACGTCGAATCCTTAAGTGTGTCTCCCTACGGTTCGTGAATTATGCGGACATGATCGAGACACTTCTCCGAACAATAACCAATAGAGGAATCTGGAAATTCATATGGCTCCCACATATTTCTACGATTACTTTGCGATCGAATGAACCACTTACATACGATACCAATTTCCCTTTGTCTCACGATATGTTACTTATCCGAGGTTATGATCGTCGGTATCTCTGCATACCTAGTTCAACCTCGTTACTGATAAGTACTCTTTTCTCGTTCCCGTGATATGTGATCCCTTGTGACCAAGTCACATGCTTGCAAGCTAATTGGATGACATTTCACCGAGAGGGCCCAGAGAATATCTATCCGTCATGTGGATGGACAAATCCCACTCTTGATCCATGTGTTTCAACCAATACTTTCCGAACACTCAATGCCACCTTTATAGCCACCCTGTTACGGTGTGGTGTTTGATGATATCAAAGCATCCATCTGGTAAAGGTGATATGCATGATCTCATGGTCGAAGGAATTAGGTTACTATGTATCAGAAAGCATATAGCAATTGAACTATTGAAATGACTTGATCTTTATGCTACGCTTGTCTATAGGAGTATGTCCACCATATCATTCTCCTAACGATATGATCTTGTTGTTGATAACATCTCAATGTTCATGACAAAGAAACCACATCATCAATCAACCAACAAGCTAGTGAAGTATAGAGGCTATACTAGGGACTTCAAATTAAGTTTACAAATCACACAAGTATTAATGGTTTCCTTGTTAATACTATTATAGCATGAATGCAAACATTTATCATAAACACAAAGATATATAATAATAACTATATTTATTATTGCCTCTAGGGCATATCTCCAACACTAAATGCATGGTGTGTGCTGTCAACACAGCCACTGCTGTCGACACAATAAAAAATAGCTCAGCACCACAACACCATTTCCTTGCACATACACACCAAGCATCAGCAGTCTAGCCACAACAAACCAAACCAAACCAAACCAAACCAACCACACACCAGATCATCCCAGTACTCACCAAGATGGTGACATAAGGAGGGGGTGGATCAGGTGGATATCAAGGACAAGGCCAAGTTAACAGGAACCAGAAGGTGGATAGCAAGATCAAGGACAAGCCTCCAAGAGCTGGAAGTAGTAGGAGAAGCATCAAGAAAAGAACCAGACCAAGCCACAAGATCAACCAGTTACAACACCAACAACTCAACTGTTGGGGTGAGTAGTATAAAACCATCACATGATCTCTCTATCTAAGTTAGATAAGAATTCATGTGTTGTCTTAAATTATACCTCTCAGAAAGCACCCAAGTGGGGTGAATCCATCATAGAGGATTTTGAATAATAAAGTTATAGCCATAAGAAAACCATACAAGTAAAACCAGGATCTCAGACCAGCATCACTAATCCTGGATATAAAAGCCAAATCTTATAATCCAATATAATCATAGTCAAGATTATGAATTCTGGGCACATCTCTTAAAAGAGTAGCACCCCAGAATCCATAAATCTTATGGATCCATGCAAAACCATTAGCACACCAATCATTTTATCAAAGGGATTCCATAATAAGTAACTGATATCACTACCAGAACATATCTATGAGGAACAACAAGATAGGAACCTAGTTCCTAAGCCTCAGACCAACATCACATGCACTAATGTTTAAAGAAAGAAGCTTCCAACTTATCTTTGGCATTAATCCAATCTTAAGCTTTAACAGAATCAAGCCAAGAAGGAGAACCTAGACTTGTGTGCCATTTCAAGATGGTGTCACAAGAGCAGATTCTAAACCAAGCAGATTAAGTATCTAGCTTTCATAGATAAACTGACAAACAACTAATCATCATTTTCCTGGTATCAATCACCAGGAATCATTTTCAAGTTTATGTATACAGAACACCACTGTAAGGAACTAATTAACCTCAATCTGCATATGAATCCATAAGCCAGCAATTACACATACAGTGAATAAATCACTCACAAAGTCACTATCATTAACCAAATCATGACAGTAATGAACTTCCAAATCACTAGGATCCACAAGTAATGATTCCACAGTAGCACTATCATTTGACCATATCAAATTACCCACTGGAACTAGTCCGGTAAGCCACTAGCATCACCAAAGCCCACGTATAAACAGTAATCCACATCAAACAACCATTCACCATCCTCAATGACCATTACTACTAATCCCAATTCATCATATATAACCACAATAGAGGTATGAACCCTAATCAGGATATGAACCCTAATCAGGGTATGAACCAAACAGGGGTAGCCACATGAAACACACAGGATAGGGTGGCAGAGTACAGAAAGCACGAGTGGGAAGAGAAAGCAAACTTACTGGAGGTTCTAGTCGTGGTCGAGAAGAGGAATCAGAAGGAGTCGACAAGCGTGGCGGCATGGGGAGCACCCCAAGGGGCGCTGCAACCCGCACCAAGCCTAGGCGGCGACCACAACAACACTTGAGGGCGAGTAGCAGCACCACAGGCGCGGCGGCGGCATCACCAGCACCACCCCAAACCCTAGGGTTCGGGACGGAGCCGACCTGGCCACAGGAGAGCCCCAAATCGAAATCGAAATGGACTAGATGAAGGAGCAGGATCAGCAACCACGCCATGCACCACGGCGGCGGCCGAAGAGGACCGCGACGGCGTGAATCGCCCGGTGGTGGTATCGGTGACCACGAGGTCGAGGAAGGAGAAAGGATGAGGACGAGACAGAGAAGGGAAGGGAGAGTGGGATGAGAGGGCCAACCCTTCGGGGAGCCTTTTTGGTTCTGATCACTTGGGGCCAAAACGTCCCAATAAGCCCAACAAAGCCAGCCCAACAACCTAAAGAAAATTTTAATAATTAAGAAAAGACCAAAATACCCCTGAAGTTAAATAAATTCTAGAAAATAAAATAAAAGTCTAAAATTTATAAATAAAATATTTATGGATTCCCAATAATCCAAACTATCTAAATAAATTAAGAAATAAATTTTTATGCAAATAATTTTTATCAAGAATTTTATAATATATGTATTCCTTATGGAATTTTATAAAACTGAAATAAAAATAAATAAAAATCACTTTTATTATATATCAATGTTGTAGTATTTTAGAAAAATAGTAAATAAATGTTTAATGTCATAAAAATAATTTTTGTATTTAAATGATAATTCTTAAAGGAATTATTAAATAAATAAAAATCAAGTAAAATAAAATAAAAACATTCAATAAATATTAATAATTAATATTTAGAAATCCTTTACTACTTAAAGGATTTTTTGTAACTCAAATAATGGGTAGAACACACAAAAATAAATAATTCATTACTTTACTTTGCATAATCATTTTTGCGTCTTTAAATATTGTCCTTACCGGGCAATAATGATGTTTTGTAGACATAGAAGCTCAAGGTCCAGTGGAAGCATCCGACTTCACTACCTTGCAATCACAAGGCAAGTTCATCACTTGCTCATGTCCTTTGAAGAGTATTTACCAAAGTATTTGCAATTTGTGTGTTATCATCTATATTCCAGAAAAATAAATTATTATTTTCTCAAACAAATAAACCTTTGGTATCATCCTAAGTGATGATACAATGAAGCAATAGAACTTAGGTTTCTATTTGCAATAATGATGATCAATTAGGGATTTAATAACCCATGACATCAGTGATTCTAGCACCGTATATAACGCGTTAACCATGAGATTTGGAATGGGACGGAGAAGTCAACTGTATCCTTTTCCTCTCGTATGGAGGCAAGACGACCTTAACGTGACGTTGTGATTCCTTGTGCGGATCCAACATATGGGTGGGCACCCTTACGCCGCACACTTTTGGTGTATATATTATCTATGAATGGTGTTTAGTGGTATAGTCCATTTAATATGGTACTTGCCAGGGCATCACCAGGTCATAGAGTCTTCGGGAACTCATCAAGGTTTTAGCCTGCCCGAAAGGGGGCTTAACGGAGGTGAGCCGGCCCCGAAGGATCATGCAGACATATGAGGTCGCGGAGAGGGCAGTGATTGGCTTGGACCAACTACTGGGCCCCATATCATGGAATTGTGGACGAGAAAGTACGCTCGGTGGTGCAATAAGGAAGTTGATCTCTCATGGGTAAAGTGATGCACCTCTGCAGAGTGTAAGAACTGTAACTTGTTACTCCCTGTTCCAGGAAGGAGCTACGAATGCCGCAGGAAAGGAACTCCATGAAAGTTCTGGTCAACCCGTGAAGGCTGATGGTCATAGATTTTTATAATAAAATCAATCTTTGAAGAAAGATTTACAAAAACTGCATAGTCCAAGGACTTATAGTCCGAGGTGGTAGATAGAGCATCAAACTTCCCACCTTGCATATAATGAACTTGCTGGGTAACACTGTTACTCACCCTTTCCTTTGATCCCTTGCTTAGACTCTGAGGATCCCGAAGATACTCCAATGTATGCAGCTGCAAGTCAAGAAGAGGTCTTCTATGAAGAGCCCAATTTGTATGGAGCCATAGAAGGGGAGAACTACGATATCGCCTATGGAGGAGAGTACCAAGAGTCAAAATAATTACTATAGTTCTAGGAGCCAATTGAGCCGAGCAACATGAACAATATATAGCAATAAGTTGTTGAGCTCAATTTGGAGTTTAAGTTTTCACTTTGAAACTTCTGCTGAAACACTTATATTTTGGTTTGTAAGTTGAATCTTTTGGAAGTATTGAACATCTGGTATTGTAATAATAACAATGTGTGTATGTTTGTAATATGGACCCACAATGTTTCTATTGTACCACTCTGAGGGATGTGATATTTACGGAACGGTGTTCTGTGGATGTCATATCAACGACTATAGTGTACTACACATGCAGTGGTATGCTAGGTCACCGCAGTTGGTATCAGAGCAAATTGCTTTGACCTTAGGTTGGAAACCTAGTAAAGGGTATTACCTGTAGGAGTCTATAGCAACGATAAAGAATTCTCTAAAAGAAATATAATGGCTATTTGAATGAGAATATTCTGTTATATGTTTTAGTGAGATAATTCTTTGTTATGATGCAATATATTATTGCTTACTAATAAAAAAATTATTTTTGACATACAGAGTTATGGCACCAATGTTTCTAAAACATACTTTGGTAAGGAAAGAGGAGACTCTCGATGATTACCAAGGACCGTTCACGGACCAACTTCGTCAACTCTTAAAGATTTTTAGTTGTCCAACTAGAATTCCAGTGAACACCATAACCTATTATGATGGTCGGATGTTATCCAAGTATCGTTTGAGTATCCAACTCCTAGAGGAGCTTGGATTATATCACGATCTACCTATGGGTGAAGGTAGGAGTCACTTAGCAGTATATCATGTTGTTGTTGTGGAGGCGATAGCTAATATCCAGGAGCATAAAGCTAGGGAGTTAGAAGGTAGCACATTTTCTGTGATTCCTCATGATTCTATAGACTCAGATCCTGTACCGGATCATCTTACTTTGGTTAAGAAGCATCCTAAGTTAGCTTCCAAGTTTATGGATAGATACCGAACACTTGTTGCGTCTTTTTACAAGACACATCAAGTTATCGTCGAAGATAAAAATGACATGTTAGAGGATCTAATTGATCCGGAAAGAAGGAAGCAGTTAGCATTCCAGTTGGAGAAGGAAGCAAGTAGTAGTACAAAACCTAACTTTAAGGATATACCTATAGATCATGAATCTTTTACACCATATCCTTATTCACCGAGTCCTGGACCTATATATGATCCTACTTTAGATATGAGGTATGCAGTACCACAGGGATCAGAGGAGGGTTCTGATTCAGAACTTCCTATTGAGAATTCTGATGGTTGGAGAATGGGATCATCCGAAGGATCCTAGAGACACCAGATGTCCATAGATGGTTCTGACAGAAATGTTGGACAATCCAGTTGGATGGGTGCAAGAATTAACCCTAGTAACAGTAGTGGAAATACCATATTCATAGATAATCAGGATGGAGAAGAAGATCCCGAGGAGAGAGTGTTTGAATCATCAACACCTTCTCCAAACCTAGGGAATATACATTATCTGGTGTTTAACTATCTTGCCCAACAGAGCACCTGGGGAGCAGCAGGATCTGCGTATTCTGTTGACGACTCAAGGAATGAAGCTCAGGATATGCAAGTAGGTGATAATGTTGAATATGTTTTTGAAGACTTTTCAGCTGAGCTGGAAGGAGTCAATGTGCTCAGGCTGAGTAATGACTCAAGTCCTGACACTTCAGATACTGAGTATGTTCCTTCTGGAAGGCCATTTGTTCCACAAACTGTGTGATGGACGTCACGTCATCACGGTTGGACTGCAGGCATGTATGATGAGCATCGTGGATACTAGAAGCAGGCGATTTAATAGGAAGTATCGTGTATCGTGTATTGTAATGTGAGGAAATGATGTAGATAAATAAATAAGGAAGTGTGCTAAGTTATTATTGTACCCATACGGTACAAGTATGGTGACTCTGTACTTTATTATAAGGCTTGTAATGTATAATATGTGAAATGCATATTTGGATTTTCATTGTGTGACTAGTTCTGTGCGTAAAGTCGAGCTCAGAACACATGTGCATGATTTAATTATGAGTATTCACTTTATGTTGCAGGACTAGGGGTCATGGACACGGGTGTAGAAACCGAATCTGAGCAGCAGCGAATGGAACGTGAGGCCAAGGAAAAGGCCGATGCAGATGCAGGAAATCAGGGAACATTGTCGCCACCACCACCACCAATGAGGCCGTTAATGGAGCAGAATTTTATGCAGTGTATGCAAATGATGCAAGAAAACCAAAACAAGTTCGTGGAAGAGTTGCTGGGACGAGGTGGGAATCAGAGAGCACCTGAAGGTGGATGAGTTAGTCTTTCTGACTTCTAGAATGCAAGGCCGTTACCTTTTGCATCAGCCCCTGAACCAATGGATGCAGAAGATTGGCTAGCAGATACATAAAGAAAGCTGAAGACTGTAGGTTGTAATGATGAGGAAAAACTGAGGTATGCAACTCATCTTCTGACCGGACCTGCAACATCATGGTGGGAAAATCAGTTAGCCATGCAATAGCCAGGAAGGGATTATACTTGGGAAGAGTTCAAACAGAGATTCCGTGAATATCATGTTTCGAAGAGTGTTATGGAGTTGAAACAGAGAGAATTTGAGGAGCTTCAGCAGGAATATACTAGTGTCATGAAGTATATTCGGGAGTTTAGCCAACTGTCTCGTTATGCTGAGGAAGAAGTTAATACGGAAGAAAAGAGGAAGAAGTGTTTCGTGAGAGGGTTAAATACATTTGTGAGGATGCAGTTAAGGTTGGCTAATAAGCAAACTTATCAGTAGTTGCTGGATGCAGCGATCACATTTGAAGATGACTACAAGAATGTCCAAGAGGATAAAAGGAAGAGAGCTAAGAAGGAAACTAAGAGGATACATGCAAGTAAACCCAAGACCAATTTGGAATTCAAGCCAAGTAATAGACCATATAACATCAACAGTTCCAACCAGAGTGTTAATCCAAACATAAAGAATATTACATGCGACAACTGCAAACTTCCAGGGCATATGAGTAGGGATTGCCTGAAACAAGTAATTGTGTGCCATGCTTGTGGTCAGAGAGGTAACATAAAGCCAAATTGTCCAAGTAAACCACAAGGAGGTTGGCCAGTTAGAGATGGAAGACAAGATAGTGGAGGCTATGGGCAGCCAAAAAAAGGAGGAAATAATGTCAAGAGCAACAATGGCAAGAGGAACAGACCTACTGGGAAGCTGAATTGCGCAACTCTAGAGGAGGTGGATAACTTGGAGCATGCGGTGATAGGTACGCTCAATATCCTTACCAATCCCGGCAAAGTTCTATTTGATACTGGTGCAACTACTTCATTCATTTCTGAAGAATTCTGTGATAAATTCGGGATTAGAAGGGCAACGTTAGAAAACCCTATGACCGTAGTTACAGTAGGGGGAAATGTGATTATACGCCACGTTTTACAAGATCAGGTTATATCAATCTGTGGTTGTACATACTTTGCGGACCTTTATGTGATTCCTTTGAAGGGAATTGCAGTAGTGCTGGGGATGGACTAGATGACTGAACATGGGGCCCAGATAAATTGTGAGGAGAAAACTGTCTCAATCAAAACTCCAAGTGGAGCAAGGATAGTTTACCAACCAGATAAGCACAGTCATATCATGGTGGATCTTTAGTTGAACTCAATGAAGGAGGTCAAGTTGGAAGATATTCCTGTAGTAAATGAGTTTCAAGATGTTTTCTAGCAGAGCTACCTGGAATGCCACCAGATCGGGAAATAGAGTTCACTATTGATCTAATTCCAGGTACAACACCAATAGCTCAAGCACCATACAAGATGGGTCCAAGAGAATTAAAAGAACTCAAGGAGCAAATTGATGAGTTAGCCAGAAAATGATTTATTTAGGAAAGTGTATCCCCATGGGGAACACCGGTGATATTTGTAGATAAAAGGGATGGTGGAAGAAGGATGTGTGGGGACTACAGAAATCTGAACAATGTTACCATAAAGAATAAGTATCCCTTACCAAGAATTCAAGATCTGTTTGATCAAGTGAAAGGAGCTGGAGTATTCTCTAAGATCGATCTAAGATTTGGATACCATCAGATAAAAATCAAACCAAATGATGTTCCAAAGACAGCATTTGCCTCAAGATATGGACACCATGAGTATCTTGTAGTACCATTTGGTTTGACCAATGCACCAGCAATATTCATGAACCTGATGAACAAAATCTTCATGCCATACTTGGATAAGTTCGTCATAGTCTTCATTGATGATATTCTGATATATTCCAAGGATAAGGAAGAGCATGCAGATCATTTGAGAATAGCATCGCAGACTCTAAGAGAACATAAACTTTATGCTAAGTTCAGTAAGTGTGAATTCTGGTTAGATGAGGTAGAATTCCTCGATCATGTGATCAGTAAGATGGAATTGTTGTAAATCCATCTAAAGTTCAATAAGTACTAGAACGGACTGCACCAACCAATGTGAAACAAATTCGAGGTTTCCTGGGGATGGCTGGTTATTATCGGAGATTCATTGAAGGTTTCTCCAAAATAGCTGGACCAATGACCAAATTGTTAAGGAAGAATACACCATTCAACTGGGATGAGAAGTGTGAAGCAAGTTTTTAGGAGTTAAAGACCAGGTTAACTACCGCTCCAATCCTAGCAGTTCTAGAAATAGGGGAAAGACTTCACAGTATACTGTGATGCATCTAAAGAAGGTCTGGGTTGTGTGTTAATGCAAGATCGGAAAGTGATTGCTTATGTTTCAAGACAACTGAAACCACATGAAGTCAATTATCCAACTCATGATTTAGAGTTAGCAGCAGTAGTCTTTGCTCTGAATGGATGGATGCAT
Organism: Avena sativa; assembly: GCA_916181665.1. Taxonomy (NCBI): domain Eukaryota; kingdom Viridiplantae; phylum Streptophyta; class Magnoliopsida; order Poales; family Poaceae; genus Avena; species Avena sativa. Next base: position 383,682,590 of record OV702280.1, on the reverse strand, counting down.
TTTCTTTATGGAGCCAGATGTGAGTTATACACTAGCCATAAAAGTCTCAAATATTTCTTCACCCAAAAGGAATTGAACATGAGACAAAAGCGTTGGTTGGAACTAATCAAAGATTATGACCTAACAATCAACTAAACCCCGGGAAAATCAAATGTTGTAGCAGATGCTTTAAGTCGTAAAAGTGCAGATATTCAGCCTAGCAATCGGGAGCTACCAAAAGAGTTACAGATGGACTTGGAAAGATTAGAACTGCAATTTATTAGAACAAAGACTCTTGGAGGATTAGATACTATGCAGATAGTTGCAGAACAAGATAGTGATCTTAAGCATGAGATTTTTAGATATCAAGCAGAAGATCCTTTCATTGCTGAAGAAATTCGGAGGATATCTCAAGGGCAAACATCAGTTTTTCGCCTAGGAGATTATGAATTCTTGTGGTTCCAAGATCGTCTTTGTGTTCCAGATGTGACTGAGATTTGTGAAGTCATACTCCGAGAAGCACATGAAACACCATATTCTATACATCCAGGAAGTACTAAGATGTACATGGACCTGAAAGAATTATTCTGGTGGAATAACATGCAAAGAGACATTGCAAAATATGTTTCAGCATGCCATACTTGCCAAAGGGTGAAGGCTGAACATCAAAGTCCAGCAGGACCATTGCAACCTTTGGAAAATCTCGAATGGAAATGGGAGGAAATTGGTATGGACTTCATCACAGGATTGCCCATGACACCTAAACGGAAGGATATGATCTGGGCAATTGTTGATAGACTCACTAAAAGTGCACATTTTATTCCAGTAAATCAGAAGGATAATGCCGAGAAGTTAATGGAAGTTTACACCAAAGAGATAGTGAGTAAGCACGGAGTGCCCAGAAAGATCGTAACTGATAGGGAATCAGTGTTCACTTCGGCATTTTTGGAAACAATTACATGAAGCACATGGTTCAAAGTTAGATTTTAGCACATCTTATCATCCAGAGACAGGGGGTCAAACAGAAAGAACCAATCAAATACTGGAAGATATGTTAAGAGCTTGTGCATTAGATTTTGGAGGTTCATGGGAAGATCATCTACCGTTGGCAGAATTTTCCTACAATAATAGCTATCAGAGTAGTCTGAAGGCAACTCCATATCAAGTTCTGGATGGAAGGAAATGTAGATCACCAATATGTTGGTATGAGCCTAGAAGTAGCAAAGAATTTGCGCCAGACTATATCAAGGAATAACAAGATATCATTGATAAAATCAAGGATAGATTGAAAATAGCTCAAAGTAGTCAGAAAATTTATGCTGATCAAAGTCGAAGATCATGGCATCCTGAAGTGGGAGACATGGTATATCTGAAAGTAAGTCTAATGAAAGGAGTTAAAAGGTTCGGAGTTAAAGGAAAATTGAGTCCAAGATATATAGGGCCATTCAAAATACTGAGCCAGAACAGGACTATAGCTTATGCTTTAGAGTTACCCTCAAGATTGGCTCAAGTTCATAATGTTTTCCATGTGTCACACCTCCGAAAATGTCTTAAAGTTCAATATGATGTGACCACACATCAAGAGATAGAATTACAAGCAGACTTGACCTATGTTAAAAAAACCTGTAAAATTTTGGAAGAAAACTGGAAAAGGTTGAGGAACAGGGCAATCAAGTACTGCAAGGTAAAGTGGGAACATCATCCCGAAAGAGAAGCCACCTGGGAGAAAGAAGATGATTTAAGAAAAGCCTATCCAGAACTGTTTAGGTACACTTCAACAAACTTCGGGACGAAGTTTAATTTAAGGGGGGAGTCTGTAACATCCCAGCATTTAGGAACCGACGAAGGCTAGATTTAGGAATCTGTGCAATTGCATGCATTCATCTGTAAAAATGTGGGTAAATTTTTCGCCAAATAAAAACTTAAAGTGATCAAAGTTTCTTTCACTTTTTAAGTTTAGGAATAGCCTTGGAGAATGATCGTTATAAACTTTGACATGATCTTTATGGATTAGTGAGTGTTGGGTAAAGAATTTGAATTCAAATTTAGGATTTGAAATTACATGGTAAAATAATGGAATTGTGATTTAATAATATCATATAATTAAGAAACAATAAATAGTAACCAAAAACTCTATGTAAGATTGATAATTAAATAAATGAATATTTATTTCATATAATCATTTCATCAATAAGTTACAAAATGTAACTTACAAAGTTAATAAAGAATCTTTACAAGAGTGAAATTACAAAAAGAGGAAATTACACTATTATTAAACTAATATATCTTTATTACAAAAGAATAAAAAATAAAGATTACAAAAGAATAAGATAAAGATTACAAATAAACTATTCTATCTAAAATTACACCTATTCTAATCTTGAATCTTCAAGCTTTGTACCTGCAAAACAAAGAACAAACAAAATGAAAGAAAATAAAGGTTAAGATATTTTTACTCTCAGTAGTGACAGTGAGATGCACTGTTCCACTTTACATCATTGAGTAAATCTTTAGGGGCAAGTTCCACCAATATGAAAGAATTAAATCTTTCATAATTAATAAGCCATAAGTCAAATGATTCCAATTAGTAAGAGGGGCAAGTTTCACCAGGCAGATAAATGTAATCAGATAAAAGGGTAAATCATCTCCCTGAGCATATCCACAAGGATGCAGCAGACACACAAGCAGCTTACACACCTAAATGCATGGTGTGTGCTCTCAACACAGCTATAGCTGTCGACACAATAAAAAAGAGCTCAACACAGCCGTGGGCAAGCACCACATCACCATTTCCTTGCACATACACACCAAGCATCCGCAGTCTAGCCACAGCAAACCAAACCAACCACACGCCAGATCATCCCAGTACTCACCAAGATGGTGAAATAAGGAGGGGGTGGATTAGGTGGATAGCAAGGACAAGGACAAGTTAACAGGATTCAGAAGGTGGATAGCAAGATCAAGGACAAGCCTCTAGGAGCTGGAACTAGTAGGAGCAGCATCAGGAAAAGAACCAGATCAGGCCAGCAACACAGCCAACAAGATCAAGCCACAAGATCAACCAGTTACAACACCAACAACTCAACTGTTGGGGTGAGTAGTATAAAACCATCACATGATCTGTCTATCTAAGTTAGATAAGAATTCATGTGTTGTCTTATATTAAACCTCTCAGAAAGCACCCAAGTGGGGTGAATCCATCATAGAGGATTTTGAATACTAAAGTTATAGCCATAAGAAAACCATACAAGTAAAACCAGGATCTGAGACCAGCATCACTGATCCTGGATATAAAGGCCAAATCTTATAATCCAATATAATCATAGTCAAGATTATGAATTCTAGGCACATCTCTTAAAAGAGTAGCACCCCAGAATCTATAAATCTTACGGATCCATGCAAAACCATTAGCACACCAATCATTTTATCAAAGGGATTCCATAATAAGTAATTGATATCACTACCAGAACATATCTATGAGGAACAGCAAGATAAGAACCTAGTTCCTAAGCCTCAGACCAACATCACAGGCACTGATGTTTAAAGAAAGAAGCTTCCAACTTATCTTTGGCATTAATCCAATCTTAAGCTTTAACATAATTAAGCCAAGAAGGAGAACCTAGACTTGTGTGCCATTTCAAGATGGTGTCACAAGAGCAGATTCTAAACCAAGCAGATTAAGTATCTAGCTTTCATAGATAAACTGACAAACAACTAATCATCATTTTCCTGGTATCAATCACCAGGAATCATTTTCAAGTTTATGTATACAGAACATCGTTGTAAGGAACTAATTAACCTCAATCTGCATATGAATCCATAAGCCAGCAATTACACATACAGTGAATAAATCACTCACAAAGTCACTATCATTAACCAAATCATGACAGTAATGAACTTCCAAATCACTAGGATCAACAAGTAATGATTCCACAGTAGAACTATCATTTGACCATATCAAATTACCCACTGGAACTAGTCCGGTAAGCCACTAGCATCACCAAAGCCCAAGTATAAACAGTAATCCACATCAAATAACCATTCACCATCCTCAATGACCATTAATACTAATACCAATTCATCATATATAACCACAACAGAGGGATGAACCCTAATCAGGATATGAACCCTAATTAGGGTATGAACCAAACAGGGGTAGCCACTTGAAACACACAGGATAGGGTGGCAGAGTACAGAGAGCACGAGTGGGAAGAGAAAGCAAACTTACTAGAGGTTCTAGTCGTGGTCGAGAATAGGAATCAGAAGGGGTCGACGAGCGCGGCGGCACGGGGAGCACCCCAAGGGGCGCTGCAACCCGCACCGAGCCTAGGCGGCGACCACAACAACACTTGAGGGCGAGCAGCAGCACCACGGTCGCGGCGGCGGCATCACCAGCATCACCCCAAACCCTAGGTTTCGGGACAGAGCCGTCCTGGCCACATGAGAGCCCCAAATCCAAATCGAAATAGACTATATGAAGGAGCGGGATTAGAAACCACGCCATGCACCACGTCGGTGGCCGGAGAGGACCACAGCGGCGTGAATCCCCGATAGTGGTATCGGCGACCACGGGGTTGAGGAAGGAGAAAGGATGAGGACGAGAGAGAAGGGCAGGGAGAGTGGGCTGAGAGGGCCAACCCTTTAGGGAGCCTTTTTTGGTTCTGATCACTTGGGGCCAAAACGGCCCAATAAGCCCAACAAAGTCAGCCCAACAACCTAAAGAAAAATTTAATAATTAAGAAAAGACCAAAATACCCCTGAACTTAAATAAATTCTAGAAAATAAAATAAAAGTCTAAAATTTATAAATAAAATCTTTATGGATTCCAAATAATCCAAACTATCTAAATAAATTAAGAAATGAATTTGTATGCATATAGTTTTTATCAACATTTTATAATATATGTATTCCTTATGGAATTTTATAAAATTAAAGAAAGAAGATACAAATAAATAAAAATCACTTTTATTATATATTAATGCTGTAGTATTTTAGAAAAATACTAAATAATTTTTTAATGTCATAAAAAGAAATTTTTGTATTTAAATGATAATTCTTAAAGGAATTATTAAATAAATAAAAATCAAGTAAAATAAAATAAAATAAAATAAAAATACAATATAAAATAAATATTAATAATTAATATTTATAAATCCTTTACTACTTAAAGGAATTTTGTAACGCAAATAATGGGTAGAACACACAAAAATAAATAATGCATTACATTACTTTGCATAATCATTTTTGCCTCTTTAAATATTGTCCTTACCGGGCAATAATGATGTTTTGTAGACATAGAAGCTCAAGGTCCAGTGCAAGCATCCGACTTCACTACCTTGCAATCACAAGGAAAGTTAATCACTTGCTCATGTCCTTTGAAGATTCTTTACCAAAGTATTTGCAAATTGTGTGTTATCATCTATATTCCAGAAAAAGAAATTATTATTTTCTCAAATAAATAAACCTTTGGTATCATCCTAAGTGATGATACAATGAAGCAATAGAACTTAGGTTTATATTTGCAACAATGATGATCAATTAGGGATTTAATAACCCATGGCATCAGTGATTCTAGCGCCGTATATAACGCGTTAACCATGTGAAAGGATACAGATTTCGCCTAGAGGGGGGGTGAATAGGCGATTAAAACTTTTCCTAGAGTGGCTCAACAAAGGCAGAATAAAACTAGTGTTTACTTTGTTAAGCACAACCTTGAACAACTAAGGTTCACCTATGTGCACCAACAACTTATGCTAAGCAATACAAGCAACAAAGTGATAGCAAGATATATATTACTTCAAGCATGAAGGCTATCACAATGTAAAGTGCATAAGTAAAGAGCTCGGGTATAGAGATAACCGAGGCACGCGGGGACACCGATATTTTACCGAGTTCCTCCCAACATGGAGTACGTCTCGTTTGGAGAGGGGTGGTATCAAACCACCAACGCCACAAAAGGCCTCCCTTATTCTCTGGTGAATCTCACCCCAACGGGATCGATCAACGCTTCCACTATAGGTGCACTTGTCGATGGCAACCAAAACTTCTCACAAGGTTGGGGCACTTCTCCACAACTTAATTGGAGGATCCCAACAAATGCCACAAAAGGCCACAATGCCATCAAGGCCACAAACCGTCTAGGGTTCCAAGAACCCAAGAGGGACAAGCTCCAATGAGTAATTCAAACCAAATCCTCCGAGGAGAACACAAACTGATGCACCAAATGCAAATGGAAAGAACACCACAAAGATGCTCAAATCCCTCACTCTCAAGTTCCAACAAAGCTACTAAAGCTATTGGGGGAACAAGAGAGGAGGAATCAAAGAGAGACACAAAATCCCCCAAAATCTAGATCTCCAAAGATGCACTCACAAAGAGATGAATCGGTTAGGTCAAAACGTGGGTCTAGATCTCCTCTCTCTTCCACTCAAATATGGGCACGAATCATCGAAGGGAAAAGATTAGGCAAGCTTCAAGATCTAGAGCAAGTGTGGACAAAGCTTAGCCTAATAGATAAGAGAGGAGCTCCCTAAAACGATTTAGGAGAAGGCTATTTAAAGAGCGGCCAAAAATCTGCCCGTTGGATGATTTTTCTGGACGGAACGGTAGTACCGGTTTTGGCCGGTACTACCGCTTGGCAGACCAGCAGCAAACACAGCAGGGCCGTCAACGCAGCAACGGCGCCAGTGCGAGCCTGCGCGCGCGAGAGTGGGGCCAGCGGGCGCGGTGCAAGCAGGACCCAGACGCGGTGCAACGCACACGCAACAAGCGAGCCAGCGCAGCCGCGCATCAGGCGGGCCCAGCGAAGCGAGCGCGCAGCACGCGGGCGAAGGGATGCGGCAGCGCGCGCGGGAGCGAGCGGACGCAGCGGTCAAGGCGAGCAGGGCCCACCGCGCGAGCGGGGATCTGGCGATTCATGCGGGGCTGTGCGGGGTCAGCGGGCGGCAGCAGGGCCCAACGCGTGCGCGGGAAATCAGGCGAGTGGGCGCAGGAGGTGGGTCCAGCGAGGCCACGCAGCAGGCAGGCGCAACGAGCAGCGCGCGGGTCGCGGGAGCAGCGCCGCGAGCGAGCAGGAGCGGGGCCAGTCGGGCACGCAAGGCGATGTGGGTCAACACGCTCGGGGCCTAGAAAACTAGATCTGGATCTGGGCGATTCTGAGAAAAATAACTGGGCCGGCCGGTACTACCGGCCCACCCGGGCGGTACTACCGGACCGGCCGGTAGTACCGGATTTAGGTACCTAGTGAGGCAGAAAGAAAACGGGCCGTTTTCAGGGGCGGGCGGTAGTACCGGCCCGCCCGGGCGGTACTACCACTCGGCCCAGAAAACAGATTGACAGGCAAATATTCAAACGGCAATAACTTTTGACTGGAAGCTCTGATTGACCCGATTCAAATTGCGTTGAAATATTGATTATCACCAAGTGAGAAAGTATCAAGTAGAATAATGTGAGATATCTCACTTGGTGAGAAACCGAAAAGCCGCATAAATCAAAATCGCAACAAGATATATATGGGAGATCCGATTTTGATGAACAAGAGCTTGTTATGGAGATTACCACAAGCTCTATATCCTCACATGTACAAGACCAAATAACAACCAAATACGATGATGCAAGTATGCAAAGTTTTGAGCTCTCTCCGAACAATGTGACCGAATTACTCATACGAGAGCCTCTCTTGATAGTACAGTTATCTATCCTAAACCCGGTCTCACACACACAACGTGAGACCGGCAAAAGGAAAAACCTATCAAGATTATACCTTTGCCTTGAGCATTCCACTTGAGCTCGATGTAGACGATCTTGCCCTTCTCAAGATGGAACGTCTTTCTTGATTCTTCATCATCGATCCATGATCACCGAGGATGGCAAGCCTCAAACATGAGATCTTCTATAGATGGCGCATTTTGAGCTTGCACAACATATATTCTTCGCATTTCATCGACCTTGAGGCCAACATATGCTCCAAGCGATGCCAATGGACAATTCCTACAAGTACAACTTAATACACACATTAGTCCATAAAGATTGTCATTAATTACCAAAACCACACATGGGGGCCCAACATGTTCTTTCACCATGAGATTTGGAATGGGTCGGAGAAGTCAGTTGTATCCTTTTCCTCTCGTATGGAGGCAAGACGACCTTAACGTGACGTTGTGATTCCTTGTGCGGATCCAACATATGGGTGGGCACCCTTACGCCCCAGACTTTTGGTGTCTATATTATCTATGAATGGTGTTTAGTGGTATAGTCCATTTAATATGGTACTTGCTAGGGCATCAGCAGGTCATAGAGTCTTCGGGAACTCATCGGGGTTTTAGCCTGCCCGAAAGGGGGCTTAACGGAGGTGAGCCGGCCCCGAAGGATCGTGCAGACATATGAGGTCACGGAGAGGGCAGTGATTGGCTTGGACCAACTACTGGTCCCCACATCATGGAATTGTGGACGAGAAAGTACGCCCGGTTATGCAACAAGGAAGTTGATCTCTCATGGGTAAAGTGACGCACCTCTGCAGAGTGTAAGAACTATAACTTGTTACTCCCTGTTCCGGAAAGGATCTACGAACGCCGCAGGAAAGGAACTCCATGAAAGTTCTGGTCAACCTGTGAAGGCTGATGGTCATAGATTTTTATAATAAAATCAATCTTTGAAGAAAGATTTACAAAAACTGCATAGTGCCAAGGACTTATAGTCCGAGGTGGTAGATAGAGCATCAAACTTCCCACCTTGCATATAATGAACTTGCTGGGTAACGCTGTTACTCACACTTTCCTTTGATGCCTTGCTTAGACTCTGAGGATCCTGAAGATACTACAATGTATGCAGCTGAAAGTCAAGAAGAGGTCTTCTATGAAGAGCCCAATTTGTATGGAGCCGTAGAAGGGGAGGACTACGATATCGTCTATGGAGGAGAGTACCAAGAGTAAAAATAATTACTATAGTTCTAGGAGCCAATTGAGCCGAGCAACATGAACAATATATAGCAATAAGTTGTTGAGCTCAATTTGGAGTTTAAGTTTTCACTTTGAAACTTCCGCTGAAACACTTATATTTTGGTTTGTAAGTTGAATCTTTTGGAAGTCTTGAACTTCTGGTATTGTAATACTAATAATGTGTGTATGTTTGTAATATGGACCCGGAATGTTTCTGTTGTACCACTCTGAGGGATGTGATATTTACGGAACGGTGTTCTGTGGATGTTATGTCAACGACTATAGTGTACTACACATGCAATGGTATGCTAGGTCACTGTACTTTCCTTATATGAATCTTATTCTCCGGACCATTCTGGATCTCCTCGTGATATCCCGGATCCCATCCAAGACTCCGAACAACATTCAGTCTCCCTACTTACATTCCATATCTACTAAACAACATCGAATCCTTAAGTGTGTCTCCCTACGGTTCGTGAATTACGCGGACATGACCGAGACACTTCTCCAATCAATAACCAGTAGAGGAATCTGGAAATTCATATGGCTCCCACATATTTCTACGATTACTTTACGATCGAATGAACCACTTACATACGATACCAATTTCCCTTTGTCTCGCGATAGTTTACTTATCCGAGGTTTGGTCGTCAGTATCTCTGCATACCTAGTTCAACCTCGTTACCGATAAGTACTCTTTTCTTATTCCCGTGATATGTGATCCCTTGTGAGCCAGTCACATGCTTGCAAGCTAATTGGATGACATTCCACAAAGAGGGCCCAGAGTATATCTATCCGTCATATGGATGGACAAACCCCACTCTTGATCCATGTGCCTCAACACATACTTTCCGAACACTCAATGCCACCTTTATAGCCACCCAGTTACGGTGTGGTGTTTGATGTCATCAAAACATCCTTCTGGTGATGGTGATTAGCATGATCTCATGGTCGAAGGAATCAGGTTACTATGTATCAGAAAGCTTATAGCAAACGAACTATTAAAATGACTTGATCTTTATGCTACGCTTATCTATAGGAGTATGTCCATCATACCATTCTCCTAATGATATGATCTTGTTGTTAATAACATCTCAATGTTCATGATCGGGAAACCACGATCATCTATCAACCAGCAAGCTAGTATTACAAAGAGGCTTTACCAGGGACACTAATTTAGTTTAGAAATCACACAAGTATTAATGTTTTCGGTTAATACTATTATAGCATGAATGTAAACATTTTTCATAAACACAAAGATATAATAATAACCACTTTTATTATTGCCTCTAGGGCATATCTCCAACAGTCTCCCACTTGCACTAGAGTCAACTAATCTAGAGTACATGGTAATATACCGAACACCCATGGCGGTTTGGTGTTGGTCATGTTTTGCCCTCGGGAGAGGTTTAGTCAACAGATCCGCCACATTCAGACATGTGTGTACTTTGCAAATATTTATGTCACCATCTTGGACATGCTCTCGAATAGCGTGAAAATGCAGCTTGGTATGCTTCAGCTGTTGGAATTATGCCCTAGAGGCAATAATAAAGATGTTATTATTATAATTCTTGTTCATGATAATGTTTATATTCCATGCTAGAATTGTATTAAGCAGAAACTTTAATACTTGTGTGGTCTGTGAATAACACCGTGTCCCTAGTATGCCTCTATGGACTAGCTCATTGATTAATGATGGTTAAGGTTTCCTAACCATGGACATGAGTTGTCGATTATTAATGAGATCATATCATTGGGAGAATGATGTGATGGATAGACCCAAACTAAGCGAAGCAATTAGATCGTGTCATCGTGTTCATCTTTGCGAAGCTTTTCCTATGTCAAATATTGTATTCCTTAGACCATGAGATAATACAACTCCCTGGTATCGGAAGAAAGCTTTGAGGTCATCAAACGTCATCCTATGAGAGGGTGATCATAAAGTTGTCTCTCAGGTGATCGGAAAGTATCTGTTGGGTTGTATGTATCGAGATGGGATTTGTCCCTCCCAAGTCAGAGAGATATACTTCGGGCCCACTCGGTAATCGATATCAACAGCGCTTGCAAGCATGTGGTTAAGGAGTTAATCACAAAGTGATATCGGATTACGGAACGAGTAAAGTACTTGCTGTGAACGAGATTGAACTAGGTATGACGGTACCGACGATCAAATCTCGGGCAAGTAAAATATCGTGAGACGAAGGGAATATATATGGGATTGATTGAATCCTGGCATTGTGGTTCATCCGATATGATCATCGATTAATGTGTGGGAGTCAATATCGGTTTCCAGACCCCGCTGTTGATTACTGATAGAAGATCATGTCTGCATATTCTCGAACCCGAAGGGTCACACACTTAACGTGTCTCGACGCTAGGATAGATTGGATGATTGGTTTATGAGTTTTTGTTTGGAGTCTCGGATGGGATCCGAGACATCACGAGAGGTTCCGGAATGTTCCGGAGAATAAGATTCATATAAGGCAGTGCAGTTTTTGCAGTTCAGAACTGTTCCGGGTTAATCAGTATTGTACCGGAAGCTTCTAGAACCTTCCGCAAGGGGACCAACGTGGCCCCACCTTCCGGGAGGGGGGAGGGGCCTATGAGGGAGTGCCCTGGCCGCATTGGGCCAGGGGCACAAGGCCCCATAGGGCCCAGCCGGCCAAACTAGGGATAAACCCTAATTGGAGCTTCTAGAAGGGGGGGGGGTTTCCTTGCCCCCCACTCCTCCCTCCTTGGCCGCCGGCCCTGGGCTTGGGGGAGGGGTTAGGGCTGGCGCCCACCCCTCTATATATAGAGGGCTGGGGCGCACAACCCCCCACACCTTCCCCTCAAGCCTAGTCGCCCTGCTGCCCTCCTCTCTCTCTCCCTCCCGACTGCGTGTAGGCGAAGCCCTGCTGCAGAAACTCTCCACCAATTGCACCGCGCCGTCGCGTTGTAGATCCAACCCATCTCTCCACCATACTTGCTGGACCAAGGAAGGAGGAGACGTCGAGGTGCTGCACGTGTGCATCTCACGGAGGCATCGCCACTTGCGGTGCTAGATCGGATCAGATCGCGAGGAGGAGAAGCGAGTACGACTACATCACCCACGTTCCGACGAACGTTCCGCTGTGCGAATCTTCAAGGGTATGAAGATCTAATCCAATCTCTCTCGTTGTTTGCATCTCCTAGATTAGATTTGGCTTCCCTCTGTTCGCATTCGTAGAAAATTTTGATTTACTATGCTGCGAAACCCTTCAGTGGTATCAGAGCTAGATCTATGCGTAGATGTGTTTCACGAGTAGAACGCAACATGGTTGTTGCGGGCGTTGATGTTTTATGTTGCAAGCCTCTTGTTTGTGTTCTTCTTATGACGCGGGATAGTGAGATTGAAGCGGTCCAGGCCAACCTTACGCGACGTCGTTCGCGAGACCGGCTCCGCACTTGACGTGTGGCTTGTTCCACACATGCGGCTGGTGGATGCCAGTTTCTCTCACTATAGTTGTCATGGGATTTACACCAGAGTTTGGCAACCATAATATCACCGTTGTGGCTTTCCGTAGGTAAGAATCGTTCTTATCATCTACTCCCATAAGCCATGTAAAACATGCAACAACAAAGTAGAGGCGTCTAACTTGTTTTTGCAGGGAGTGTTTTCTGTGATATGGTATGGCCCAAGATGTGATGTGTATAATGTATGCGATGATCATGTTTTGTAATGTTTCACGACTTGCATGTCGATGAGTACACAACCGGCAGGAGCCATATGGTTGTCATTATAATTGTGTATGACCTGTGTGTCAACTTCTTATACGCCATGTAATAGTTTCACTTTATCGCTAAGTAGTTAGCAATAGTTGTAGTTGCTATTCGTGGTGGAGGCAATCATGGTGGAGTGATGGAGATCATGCCGGCACGCACAAGATGGAGATCATTGCACGAAGATTGGCTATACCATGTCACATAAAGTTATATGCATGTGATGTTTATCCTTTTATGTATCTTATTATGCTTAGATCGCGACGGTAGCATTATAAGATGATTCCTCACTTAAAGATCAAGATAAAAACTGTGTTCTCCCTAAGTATGCACCGTTGCGAAAGTTCGTCGTGTCCAAGCATCACGTGATGATCGGGTGCTATAGACTCTACGTTCACATACAACGGGTGCAAGCCAGTTTTGCACACGCGGAAATACTTGGGTCTAACTTGACGAGCCTAGCATTTACAGACATGGCCTCGGAACACATGAACCTAAAGGTTAAGCATGAGTCATATGAATGATATGATCGACACTTCGTTGTCCACCATTGAAACCACATCTCTTCTCGTGAAGATCGGATTAGGTGTGGTGAATATGGATCGTGTTCACTAAACAACTCGAGGGATGTTGAATTTAGTGGGAGTTCATCTAGTAATTTGATTAAAAGTTGAACTAGTTATCATGAACATAGTCTAATTTGTACTTGCAAATATTGTAGATCAAATGGCTAAGTCCAACTTCAACTTCAACGTTTTTGCTGAGAAGGAAAAGCTTAAAAACAATGGGTCTGACTTCACCAACTAGTTCCGCAATCTGAGAATCATTCTCTCTGGCGGTCAAAAGGACTATGTCCTTGAGAATGCGTTAGGTGACGCCCCTGCTGCTACTGCGCCGGCTGATGAGAAGCTGTCTATCAGTCGCGCAAAGATGATTATGGTGTGATTAAGAGCACCATGTTGTTTGCTATGGAATCGGACCTTCAAAATCGTTTTGAAGACTATCCCGGGCCCTTTGAGCTTCTCGAGGAGCTGAAAACCATGTTTCAGACTCAGGCCCGTTCTGAGACATATGAGATCTCTGAGAAGTTCTTTAACTACAAGATGGAGGAAGGGAGTTCCGTTAGTGAGCACGCCATTAAGATGTCGGGCTACACTCAACGCCTTGAGCAACTGGACTGCAAGATTACAAAGGAGCTCAAGATTGACAGGGTTCTACAATCACTCCCTCCCAGCTACAAAAGTTTTGTAGTGACTCACAATCAGATTGGTTCCACTGATACGATCACCGAGCTCTTCGCAAAGCTGAAGGCTGCGGAGGTGGACATCAAAAAGGATAATCATGTGTTGATGGTCAACAAGCCCCCACCTTCAAGAAAGGTAAGGGTGCAAAGAAGCCCTTCAAGAAAGGCGGCGGCAAGCGCGTTGCCCCTGCTGAGAAGAAGCTCAGGTCTGGTCCTAAGCCGGACACTGAGTGCTTCTATTGCAAGGACAAGGGTCACTGGAAGCGCAACTGTCCGAAGTACTTAGCGGACAAGAAGGCTGGCACCATCAAAGGTATATTTGATATACATGTTATTGATGTTTTCCTTACTAGCCCTCGTTGTAGTGCCTGGGTATTTGATACCGGTTCAGTTGCTAATATTTGTAACTCGAAATAGGAGCTACGGAATAGACGGCGGCTTGCGAGGGATGAGGTGACGATGCGCGTTGGCAACGGATCAAGAGTTGATGTGATGGCCGTCGGCACGCTCTCCTTAGTTTTACCTTCGGGATTAGTTTTAAACCTCAATAAATGTTATTATGTGCCTGCGTTGAGCATGAACATTATTTCTGGATCTTGTTTATTGCAAGACGGTTATTCATTTAAATCGGAGAATAATGGTTGTTCTATTTATATGAGTAACATCTTTTATGGTCATGCACCTATTGTGAATGGTTTATTTCTTCTAAATCTCGAAAGGGATGAAACACACATCCATAACATTGAGGCTAAGAGATGCAAAGTAGATAGTGATAATACTGCTTATTTGTGGCACTGTCGTCTAGGTCATATTGGTGTAAAGCGCATGAAGAAACTCCATTCTGATGGACTTTTGGAGTCTCTTGATTTTGAATCATTTGACACATGCGAACCATGCCTCATGGGCAAGATGATCAAAACCCCGTTCTCCGGCATGATGGAGCGAGCAACGGACTTGTTGGAAATCATACATACCGATGTATGCGGACCGATGAGTGTTTCGACGCGCGGTGGATATCGCTATTTTCTCACTTTTACCGATGACTTAAGTAGATATGGGTATATCTATTTAATGAAACATAAATCTGAAACATTTGAAAAGTTGAAAGAATTTCAGAATGAAGTGGAGAACCATCGTAACAGAAAGATTAAGTTTCTACGATCCGATCGTGGAGGTGAATATTTGAGTTATGATTTTCTCACGCATCTTAAAGCAAGTGGAATCGTTTCGCAACTCGTGCCACCCGAAACACCCCAGCGCAATGGTGTGTCTGAATGCCGGAATCGAACCTTATTAGATATGGTTCGATCAATGATGTCTCTTACTGATTTGCTGTTATCATTTTGGGGTTATGCATTAGAAACCGCTGCATTCACTTTAAATAGGGCTCCATCTAAATCCGTTGAGATGACACCGTATGAACTGTGGTTTGGTGCTAAACCTAAGTTGTCGTTTCTTAAAGTTTGGGGATGTGAAGCTTACGTCAAGAAGTTGATGCCGGACAAGCTCGAACCCAAAGCGGAGAAATGCGTCTTCATAGGATACCCTAAGGAAACTATTGGGTATACCTTCTATCACAGAACCGAAGGCAAAGTGTTTGTCGCAAAGAACGGTTCCTTTCTTGAGAAGGAGTTTCTCTCGAAAGAAGTGAGTGGGAGGAAAGTAGAGCTAGACGAGGTTATTGAACCTTCTCTTGAGTTGGAGAGTAGCGCAGCACCTGAAATTGTTCCAGTACCGCCTGCACCAACAATAGAGGAAGCTAATGACAAGGATCATGAAGCTTCGGACGATGTTGCTACTGAACGTCGCAGGTCGACAAGGTCGCGTGCCCCTCCTGAGTGGTACGGCAACCCTGTCTTGACTGTCTTGTTGGTAGAAGACAGTGAACCTACGAACTATGAGGAAGCGATGATGAGCCCAGACTCTAAGAAATGGCTAGAAGCCATGAAATCCGAACTGGGATCCATGAGCGAAAACTAAGTA
Source organism: Avena sativa (assembly GCA_916181665.1). NCBI lineage: Eukaryota > Viridiplantae > Streptophyta > Magnoliopsida > Poales > Poaceae > Avena > Avena sativa. Next base: position 383,666,708 of record OV702280.1, on the reverse strand, counting down.
TGGACTTTGGTGGACCCTCCTAGCGACCGAAAGGCCATTGAGTGCAAATGGATCTTCAAGAATAAAACGGACGCGGATGGTAATGTTACCGTCTATAAAGCACGGCTTGTCGCGAAAGGTTTTCGACAAGTTCAAAGTGTTGACTACGATGAGACTTTCTCTCCCGTAGCGATGTTTAAGTCCATTCGGATTTTATTAGCAATTGCTGCGTTTCATGATTATGAAATATGGCACATGGATGTCAAGACTGCTTTCCTCAATGGAAACATTGATGAAGAGTTGTATATGATACAACCCGAAGGTTTTGTCGATCCTAAGGATGCTGATAAAGTATGCAAACTTCAACGTTCCATTTATGGACTGAAGCAAGCATCTCGGAGTTGGAACCTTCATTTGATCAAGTGATCAAGAGCTTTGGATTTGTTCCAAATTGCTACGAAGCTTGTATCTACAAGAAAGTGAGTGGGAGCTCGGTGACATTTCTGGTACTATATGTGGATGACATATTGATTATTGGAAATGACATTAACATGCTTAACGATGTGAAGAGTTATTTGAACAAGTGTTTTTCAATGAAAGACCTAGGTGAAGCTGCTTATATATTGGGCATCAAAATCTATAGAGATAGACAAAGACGCCTGATAGCTTTAAGCCAGAGTACATACCTAGACAAAGTTCTGAAAAGGTTCAGAATGGATAAGGCAAAGAAAGGTTCAGTGCCTATGTTTTCAGGTAAGATTTTGAGCAAGGCTCAGTGTCCATCTACGGTAAATGATAGGGAAGCTATGAGAAAAGTGCCTTATGCCTCGGCCATAGGTTCTATCATGTATGCCATGCTGTGTACTAGACCGGATGTGTCCAATGCTCTTAGTTTGACGAGCAGATATCAAAGTGATCCAGGAGTGGAACACTGGACAACCGTGAAGAACATCCTAAAGTACCTAAATAGGACTAAAGAAATGTTCTTAGTCTATGGGGGTGATGAACAGCTCGTCGTAAAAGGTGACGTCGATGCTAGTTTCGACACCGACAAGGATGATTCTAAATCTCAGACAGGATACGTGTATATTTTGAATGGAGGAGCTGTGAGCTGGAGAAGCTGCAAGCAAAGCGTGATCGCGGGATCTACAGTAGAAGTGGAATACATGGCTGCTGCAGAAGCGTCAAGTGAAGGAGTTTGGATCAGGAACTTCATCACTAAGCTTGGCGTGGTTCCAAGTGCATTGGACCCACTGGAGATATTGTGTGACAACACTGGCGCCATAGCACTCGCTAAGGAACCAAGATATCATCCAAAGACCAAGCATATCAACCGCAAGTTTCATATAATCCGAGATTATATAGCAGATGGAGATCTGAAGATTAGCAAAGTACATACAGATCTGAATGTCGCAGATCCATTGACTAAACCTCTTCCACGTGTAAAACATGATCAGCACCTCAGTGCCTTGGGTGTGAGATTGTTGCCAAATGTAAACTAGATTATTGACTCTAGTGCAAGTGGGAGACTGTTGGAATTATGCCCTAGAGGCAATAATAAAGATGTTATTATTATAATTCTTGTTCATGATAATGTTTATATTCCATGCTAGAATTGTATTAAGCGGAAACTTTAATACTTGTGTGGTTTCTGAACAACACCGTGTCCCTAGTACGCCTCTATGGACTAGCTCATTGATTAATGATGGTTAAGGTTTCCTAACCATGGACATGAGTTGTCGATTAATAATGAGATCATATCATTGGGAGAATGATGTGATGGATAGACCCAAACTAAGCGAAGCAATTAGATCGTGTCATCGTGTTCATCTTTGCGAAGCTTTTCCTATGTCAAATATTGTATTCCTTAGACCATGAGATAATACAACTCCCTGGTATCGGAAGAAAGCTTTGAGGTCATCAAACGTCATCCTATGAGAGGGTGATCATAAAGGTGTCTCTCAGGTGATCGGAAAGTATCTGTTGGGTTGTATGTATCGAGATGGGATTTGTCCCTCCCAAGTCGGAGAGATATACTTCGGGCCCACTCGGTAATCGATATCAACACCGCTTGCAAGCATGTGGTTAAGGAGTTAATCACAAAGTGATATCGGATTACGGAACGAGTAAAGTACTTGCTGTGAACGAGATTGAACTAGGTATGACGGTACCGACGATCAAATCTCGGGCAAGTAAAATATCGCGAGACGAAGGGAATATATATATGGGATTGATTGAATCCTGGCATCGTGGTTCATCCGATATGATCATCGATGAATGTGTGGGAGTCAATATGGGTTTCCAGACCCCGCTGTTGATTATTGATAGAAGATCATGTCTGCATATTCTCGAACCCGAAGGGTCACACAGTTAACGTGTCTCGACGCTAGGATAGATTGTATAATTGGTTTATGAGTTTTTGTTCGGAGTCTCGGATGGGATCCGAGACATCACGAGAGGTTCCGGAATGGTCCGGAGAATAAGATTCATATAAGGCAGTGCAGTTTTTGGAGTTCGGAATTGTTCCGGGTTAATCAGTATTGTACCGGAAGCTTCTAGAACCTTCCGCAAGGGGACCAACGTGGCCCCACCTTCCGGAGGGGGCATGGGCCTATGAGGGAGTGCCCTGGCCGCATTGGGCCAGGGGCACAAGGCCCCATAGGGCCCAGCCGGCCAAACTAGGGATAAACCCTAATTGGAGCTTCTAGAAGGGGGGGGGGGGTTCCTTGCCCCCCACTCCTCCCTCCTTGGCCGCCGGCCTTGGGCTTGGGGGAGGGGTTAGGGCTGGCGCCCACCCCTCTATATATAGAGGGCTGGGGCGCACCACCCCCCCACACCTTCCCCTCAAGCCTAGTCGCCCTGCTGCCCTCCTCTCTCTCTCCCTCCCGACTGCGTGTAGGCGAAGCCCTGCTGCAGAAACTCTCCACCAATTGCACCGCGTCATCGCGTTGTAGATCCAACCCATGTCTCCACCATACTTGCTGGACCAAGGAAGGAGGAGACGTCGAGGTGCTGCACGTGTGCATCTCATGGAGGCATCGCCACTTGCGGTGCTAGATCGGATCGGATCGCGAGGAGGAGAAGCGAGTACGACTACATCACCCACGTTCCGACGAACGTTCCGCTGTGCGAATATTCAAGGGTATGAAGATCTAATCCAATCTCTCTTGTTGTTTGCATCTCCTAGATTAGATCTTGGCTTCCCTCTGTTCGCATCCGTAGAAAATTTTGATTTACTATGCTGCGAAACCCTTCATCAGCTTCTTGTGTGACCTTGGTTCTTACGCATTGGCTATGGCACCCATGTTATCACAATAGATAGACATTGAGTCCAGCACACTGGGAACCACACCGAGCTTTGTAATGAACTCCTTCATCTATATCGCCTCTTGTGAAGCCTCCAAAGAAGCTATGTATTCCGATTCAGTTGAAGATCTCGCCACAACGCTTTGCTTTGCACTCCTCCAGCTAACTGCTGCACCATTCAAAGTAAATACGTATCCAGATTGAGATTTAGAATCATCCGGATCGGTGTTCCAACTAGCATGAGTGTAACCATTAACAACGAGTTGTTCATCACCTCTATAAGAAAGAACCGTATCCTTAGTTCTTCTCAAGTACTTAAGTATGTTTTTGACCGTTGTCCAATGATCCACTCCTGGATCACTTTGATATATGCTAGTCAAACTAACATCATATGCAATGTCGGTTCTAGTACATAGCATGGCATACATGATAGATCCTATGGCTGAGGCATAGAGAGTCTTATTCGTCCTTTCTCTATCTTCTGCCATAGCAGGACTTTGAGTTTTACTCAAGGTCGTATTGGGCAACATGGGCAAGAACCCTTTCTTGCTATCTTCCATTCCAAACCTCTTTAGAACTTTTTCCAAATATGTACTCTGTGACAATGATATTAGGCGTCTTGATCTATCTCTATAATTCTTTATGCCTAATATGTAAGATGCTTCGCCAAGATCTTTCATTGAAAAACTATTATTCAAATAATCCTTGACACTATTAAGAAGGACTACATCATTCCCAATCAACAATATGTCATGCACATATCGTACTAGGAATGCTACAGAGCTCCCACTCACTTTCTTGTAAGTACAAGCTTCTCCATAAGTTTGTATAAATCCAAAACTTTTGATCACCTTATCAAAATGTTGATTCCAACTCCAGGATGCTTGCTTCAATCCATAAATGGACCATTGAAGTTTGCATACCTTGTTAGCATATTTAGGATCTACAAAACCTTTGGGTTGTACCATATACAACTCTTCATCAATGTCTCCATTGAGGAACGCCGTTTTGACATCCATCTGCCATATCTCATAATCATAATATGCAGTGATTGCTAACAAAATCCTTACAGACTTTAGCTACGCTACTGGTGAGAAAGTCTCATCGTAGTCAACTCCTTGAATTTTTCGAAACCCTTTTGCGACAAGTCGAGCTTTATAGACAGTAACATTACCATCAACATCTGTTTTCTCCTTAAAAATCCATTTGTTCTCGACAGCCTTCCGGCCATCCGGTAAGTCCACCAAAGTCCATACTTGGTTTTCGTACATGGATCCAATCTCGGATTTCATGGCTTCTTGCTATTTATTGGAATCTGGGCTCATCATCGTTTCCTCATATGTCGCAGGGTCATCGGTGTTGTCCACCAACATGACACTCATAATGGGATCATACCAATCAGGAGTGGTACGAGTTCTCATTGACCTGCGAGGTTCCGTAGTAACTTCAACCGAAGTTTCATGATCAACATCATTAGCTTCCTATCTTATTCGTGTAGGCGCCATAGGAACTACTTCCGGTGCTGCGCTACTCTCAAGTCCGAGAGAATGTTCAACAACCTCGTCGAGTTCTACTTTCCTTCCAGTCACTTCTTTCGAGAGAAACTCCTTCTCTAGAAAGGATCCATTCTTGGCAACGAAGATTTTGCCCTCGAATCTATGAAAGAAGGTATACCCAATAGTTTCCTTCGGGTATCCTATGAAGACACATTTTTCCTCTTTGGGTTCAAGCTTGTCGGGCTGTAACTTCTTTACATAAGCTTCGCAACCCCAAACTTTAAGGAACGACAATTTAGGATTCTTCCCAAACCATAATTCATACGGTGTCATTTCAACGGATTTAGATGGTGCCCTATTTAAAGTGAATGCGGCTGTTTCTAATGCATAACCCCAAAACGATAGTGTTAAATCTGTAAGTGACATCATAGAATGAACCATATCTAAGAGAGTTTGGTTACGACGTTCGGACACACCATTACATTGTGGTGTTCCTGGCGGTGTCAATTGTGAAAGTATTACGCATTTCTTCAAATGCTCGCCAAAATCGTAACTAAGATATTCACCTCCACGATTAGATCATAGAAACTTAATCTTCTTGTTACATTGATTCTCTACTTCACTTTGAAATTTCTTAAACTTCTCAAAAGTTTCGGACTTATGTTTCATGAAATAGATATACCCATATCTACTCAAGTCATCCGTGAAAGTAAGAACATAACGATAACCACCGCGTGACGCTACACTCATTGGGCCACACACATCGGTATGTATGATTTCCAATAAGTCTGTATCTCGCTCCATCATACCAGAAAATAGAGTCTTAGTCATTTTACCCATCATACATGCTTCGCATTATTCAAGTGATTCGAAATCAAGTGATTCAAGAAGTCCATCGGAATGGAGTTTCTTCATACGCTTCAATCCAATGTGACCAAGACGACAGTGCCACATATAGGTCGAATTATCGCTCAGTTTCAAACGTTTAGCTTCAATGTTATTAATATGTGTATTACTACAATCGAGATTCAATAAGAATAGACCATCTATCAAAGGTGCATGTGCATAAAAGATATTACTCATATAAATCGAACAACCATTATTCTCGGACTTAAAACAAGTCACCGCCTCGCAATAAACATGATCCGAATATAATGTTCATGCTCAACGCAAGCAACAAATAACAGTTAGTATAAAACTAATCCCGATGGTAGATGAAGAGGTAGTGTGCCGACCGCGATCACATCAACCTTTGATCCATTTCCAACGCGCATAGTCACCTCGTTCTTCGCTAGTTTCCGTCTATTCTGCATCACCTGTTTCGAGTTACAAATATGAGCAACTGAACTAGTATCAAATACCCAGACACTACTACGACTACTAGTGAGATACACATCAATAACATGTATATCGGATATACCTTTCTTCTTGATGTTGTCGTTCTTAAAATCCGCCAAGTACTTAGGGCAATTCCGCTTCCAGTGACCTTCTCCCTTGTAGTATAAGCACTCAGTATCAGGCTTAGGCCCAACCTTGGTCTTCTTCGCCGGCGCGGTAACTTTCTTACCGCCCTTCTTGAAGTTTACCTTTTTCTTAGACTTGCCTTGCTTCTTGAATTTGGTGGTCTTATTGACCATCAACACTTGGTGCTCTTTCTTGATCTCCACTTCTGTAGACTTTAACATGGAGAAGAGTTCGGGCAATGACTTGTCCATGTTTTGCATATTGTAGTTCATCACAAAGTTCTTATAACTTGGTGGTAGTGATTGGAGGACACGGTGAATCCCCAAAGCATTAGGAATCACTATACCCAAGCGTTGGAGCTTACTTGCGTGCCCAGACATCTTAAGCACGTGCTCACTGACGGATCTGCCCTCTTCCATGTTGCAGTTAAAGAACTTTTCAAAAGTCTCATAACTCTCAACTACCGCGTGAGCCTCAAATATCATTTTGAGTTCACGGACAATATCATATGGGTCACCTAGCGGTGCATCCAGCACATAGCTCCGATTCCAAACCATACAAGATAGCACACTGAACTGTGGAGTACTGATTCTTCCGAGCGAGGAAAGCATTCTTTACCTCATCGGTAGCATCCGCTGTAGGTGGGTCACCTAGAAGTGCATCCAACACATAGGTCAAATTACCAGCATTGAGGACAATCCTCAAGTTGCGGAACCAATACGCGAAGTTGCTTCCACTGTTTTTCAACTTTTCTTTCTCTAGGAACACATTAAAATTGATGGTAGGGGCCGCCATTACATATTTGCAATAGTTTAGACTAAGTTTATGACAAATTGAGTTCTAATTAATAGTTAAATTAATCTAGGTGAACTCCCACTCAAAACAATATCCCTCACATTGTTTTAGTGATCACACGAACCAAATCCACCACATCAAAACCGATCATCACGAGAGATGATGTAGCTTCAATGTCGAACAATCAACATGTTCATCATATCTACTATATGACTCATGCTTTACCTTTCGGTGATCCGTGTTCTGAGACCATGTCTGTACATGCTAGGCTCGTCAATATCAAACCTTAGCTTCTGCATGAGCAAATCTAGCTTGCTCCCGTTGTATACACTCATAGAATCTAACACACCCGATCATCACGTGGTGCTTCGAAACAACGAGCTTTAGCAATGGTGCCTACTAAGGATGAACACTTTATAACTTGATATTTTGTGAGATGGATCATCTTATAATGCTACCGTCGCGAACTAAGCAATACAAGATGCATAAAAGGATTAACACCACATGCAATTCAAAATATGTGATAATGATATGGTGATGTCTACGCACTTCTATTCTTGTAGACAGTTGTTGGGCCTCGAACTCAGGGATGAAGTGGTCAAAGGTATTCCCTCTCAAGCAACCCTGCAATCAAGATACAATAAGTCTCTTGTGTCCCCAACACACCCAATATACTTGTCAGGTGTATAGGTGCACTAGTTCGGCGAAGAGATAGTGAAATACAAGTGGTAACGGTGCCAGAAAATAGCTTCTGACTTGTTGTTGACGTGGGGTAATGGTGCCAGAAAAGAGCTGATGGCGTGGAGGAAAGGTAAAAGCCCAAAACCTCCCCGGCAAACGGAACAAAGATGGAAGCAAGCAAACATACAACAGATCTATATGCCACCATGACGTGCACGCTATCACTTTCACACACATGGGGAAAGCAGAGATCTATTGAAGCACTTGAGTAGCAAGGTAGATCTACTTGATTACAAAGCTCATGACCACAAGATCATGCATAGAGAGAGATGAACACATAGCTACCGGTAGAGCCCTTAGCCCTGAGGAAGAACTACTCCCTCCTCATCATGGGAATCAGCAACGGTGATGTATATGGTGGTGGAGATCGATGGAAATGGCTCCGGGGGAACTTCCCCGTCCCGGCAGGGTACCCGAACAGAGACTTTCTATCCCTCGAATCTCCTCTTCGGTGGCGGCAGCACTACAGAGGTTTTCGTGGATTTCTTCTGGATGCCCTAGGGTTTTTGGGTCGGAGGCTTCTTATAGGCGCAGGAATCAAGGTCGGTGGGGGTCCAGGGGGCCCACACCCTCTGTGGGCGTCTAGGGCTTGCCCGCGCCTAGGGGGGTGCGGCCACCCTGTGGCCCCCCTCCGGCTCTGCTTCGTGGTTCCGTGTTGCTCCGGGGAAATAATGACTTTGGCTTTTGTCCCGTCCAATTCCGAGAATATTGATTTCCTGCCTTTCTGGAACCAAAAACAGAAGAAAACAGGAAACTGGCACTATGGCATCTTGTCAATAGGTTAGTTCCAGAAAGTATAAAAATACCTCAAAGTGTAGACAAAACATAAGACAAATGATACAAAACAAGCATGGAGCATCAAAAATTATAGATATATTTCCGACGTATCATATGACCTTTCTTCTTGTGCTTCCGATCTCCATCTTCAAGCACGAACATGATCTCCATCACCACCGGCGTAGCTTCAAGGTCAATGGCACCGCTCCATGGTTGTCGTCCACCAGCATCAACTATTACAACTACTTTGAACAATAGACACGCAGGTCTTAACGAAATTAAAAGACAACCATAAGGCTCCTGCCGGTTGCCGACTTACAATAAGGAACATTGCATACATCATATATAATCACAATCATGGCCATATCACATCACAACACACCCCTGCAAAACAAAGTTAGACGCCTCTAATTTTATTTGCATATTTTACGTGGTTTGGGGCTTTCAATAAGTGTTGTTCTAACTTACGAACAAGAACCATAACGTTGATGCTTGAATTATCAAGTGCCCATTGTAAATTGAATCCATACTATGATGGGAGAGACAATGCAATACAATTTGCATGTTAAGCGTGGATCAAGTCTCATGAACGATGTCATGTAAGGTTAGCCCAGGCCGCTTCATCCCATCATACTGCAAGATGCAAAGTACACAAAAAGCAATTGATAATAAAAGCACCACCGCCCATAATAACCATTGTATTCTACTAGTGCAATAGATCTACATATAGACACAGCTCTAATACCACTGTAGGGGTTCGTAGCATGGAAAACAAAAAAATTCTACCGCATGCACACAAACAAGCCAAGATCTATCTACTAGATTGTAGCAACGAGTCGATTAGAGTACTCACCCTCGAAGATTCCAAAGCGGTTAACGAGAGCAGATTCTCGTGGGTGATGTAGTCGTACACTTGCCGATCTCAAGATCGCGTAGACGATCCTTCCGACGCTGCGTTCCGGCAGTGCTTCCGCAGTCGGTCACACGTTCGGTACTCGATGAAGACCTTCTCTCTTGTCCCAGCAGGCAGCGGAGGTTGTAGTTCTCCCCTCGTGATTCCGGCAGCACGACGACGTGGTGTCGGAAGTAGAGGGAAAATCCTATAGGGCTTCGCCTAAGCCAGAGCAGGTTATGGTGGATCTAGGGTTTCCGGCAATCTAGAGTTTAGAGGGCCGGAGAGGAGGAGGTGTGGCCGGCGACGGCTAGGGCGACGACATCGAGCCGACGGCGGAAGCGAGCGGTGGCGGTGGCGACACGGCTTGGTGGGGAGGGCTGGTTGTGTGGTCTTGGGGCACCCCTCCCCTCTATTTATGAGAGGGAGGGCAGCTTGGGAGAGGGTAGTTTGAATCCTTCTCCAACTCCCTCTCCTAGTTGGCTTGTGGTGGAGGGAAAGAAGGATTCTTTCCTTCCTCCACTAGGATACATTGTCCCAGTTTGACTTTTCAAACTTTCCTTTTGACTTTCAATTTTGGAGCTTTATTTCTTTCTTGCAAATGCCCAACCAAGTGACCTAGGACATGATTCAATCATTCCACTTATCCATGACACATTCATGTACCCTTCCCCTTCCGGTCCGGTGAACCTTCTAGACCCTTATAGAACCTCTACGATGAAATCATCGGAATCATTCCCGAACTCCGGAATTGGACTTTTATTCTCCGGACCATTCTGGATCTCCTCGTGATATCCCGGATCCCATCCGAGACTCCGAACAACATTCGGTCTCCCTACTTACATTCCATATCTACTAAACAACATTGAATCCTTAAGTGTGTCTCCCTACGGTTCGTGAATTACGCGGACATGACCGAGACACTTCTCCAATCAATAACCAGTAGAGGAATCTGGAAATTCATATGGCTCCCACATATTTCTACGATTACTTTACGATCGAATGAACCACTTACATACGATACCAGTTTCCCTTTGTATCGCGATAGTTTACTTATCCGAGGTTTGGTCGTCGGTATCTCTGCATACCTAGTTCAACCTCGTTACCGATAAGTACTCTTTTCTTGTTCCCGTGATATGTGATCCCTTGTGAGCCAGTCACATGCTTGCAAGCTAATTGGATGACATTCCACCAAGACGGCCCAGAGTATATCTATCTGTCATATGGATGGACAAATCCCACTCTTGATCCATGTGCCTCAACACATACTGTCCGAACACTCATTGCCACCTTTATAGCCACCCAATTACCAGGCCCGTCGATGGGCATGTTCGTATGGAGCGCCCGAACAGGGCCCCCTGATTCACAGGGCCCCCAATTTTCTAAATCTCACTAATCAGACGATTGAACGAACCTCTTGAGATCAATTGCTGATCCGTCTTCCGAATTATGCCTCGCGGCCGCGTTTTGCCTAGGCTGTAGATCGATCGCCTGCGCTCCGCCTAGGCTCCTTGCCGGCAGATCGATCGAAGGGGATGACGGGCACGGAGCAATAGATCGACCACCTAGTACGTGCCCAGATATGAAAATACTAAGAACAGATTGTTACCTGCGCTGCTTCCTCTATTTAATTACCCTGCTCCGTCTGAATCTCTTAGCGTACACAGTTATAGCGTACATGGCTGGTGCTTCCGTTGAGAGAATTTGATGCTAGACTTTGCCCGCTGATTGCTGAACCCTCTTTGATTCTCTAGTAGAATGTGACTGCTGAACCTTGTTCTGAATCTCGTAGTAGAATTTGCTTGCTGAACCCCTGTATATACGTCTCAAATATATCCTATATTTATTGAATCTCCAAATTGGATGACATTCCACCGAGAGGGCCCAAAGTATATCTATCCGTCATATGGATGGACAAATCTCACTCTTGATCCATGTGCCTCAACACATACTTTTCGAACACTCAATGCCACCTTTATAGCCACCCAGTTACGGTGTGGTGTTTGATGTCATCAAAGCATCCTTTTGGTGATGGTGATTAGCATGATCTCATGGTCGAAGGAATTAGGTTACTATGTATCAGAAAGCTTATAGCAAACAAACTATTGAAATGACTTGATCTTCATGCTACGCTTATCTATAGGAGTATGTCCATCATACCATTCTCCTAATGATATGATCTTGTTGTTAATAACATCTCAATGTTCATGATCAGGAAACCACGATCATCTATCAACCAACAAGCTAGTGTTACAAAGAGGCTTTACCAGGGACACTAATTTAGTTTACAAATCACACAAGTATTAATGTTTCCGGTTAATACTATTATAGCATGAATATAAACATTTTTCATAAACACAAAGATATAATAATAACCACTTCTATTATTGCCTCTAGGGCATATATCCAACACCTCCGCACGGGGGCAACAACTGGCACCGTCCGCCACAGCCGGCCTGCTCAACCCGACCTAGTGGGCGCGGGGGGAGCTAGCGGGCGGGGCTGGATGGCAAACGGCCACGCGGGGAGGGGGGTCGGCCCTCTGGGCCAGGCGGGCACCATCGTCGCGGGGGTGTAGACCCACCTGACTGCCTCCTACTACGCCTGGCTGCTGCCAGCGCGAGCTCGACCGTGCGTGTTGGAGCCGGCCCACCCGGCTGCTCCTTGCCGCCGCGTTTGCTGCTGGGCTGCTTCTGGCCCATCCGGCTGGGAGCAGATTTTTCCCTTGTTCTTTGATGGTTTTAGTCCCACATGGGGCACTTACGAGGGAGGGGACTTCTACCTTCCCCTATATAAGGAGGTGCCCATAGGTGGGATAAAACACACAATAAAATAAGATAGTCTCTTTGGTTGGAATATCCCTCTCTCTCAAACGTTTCCTTTGCTAGTGTGTGGTCTCACGTCTGGACTGTACATGCAATGTCTTATCTTCCGCGGCACGCCATTGTGCTGCTGGAATTCCAGCCAGGAGGTCTACATCCGCAATCTCGATGGGATCCGAGCCTAGGAGTCGTTGTCTTGCATCGTATATGTGTGGAAACTTGGTGGGGCTATACTTGGAGGGCAACTCGGTGGGGATATAATTGGAGCTATCCAGGCCATTGTGTGATGACCTGGACAAGGGGTGACATGTGAGGAGCTTAGCGACCTTGAGGTCGGACGGGTACGACTGCATCATCCACGCTTCCGCATGAGCGTAACTCTCTCTCTCTCTCTATATATATATATATATATATCTTTAAGGGTATTTTACTGCTATCTTCCTCCATTACTTATTACTGATAGATAGATCTTGGACAATTAAAGTTTCATGCGTAGTAAAAATTTTGTTTTCTGCATCAGAACCCAACATGACCCTGGTTGGTCCTGCTATGGATCATACCAATCATACTATCATACTCCGTTGAAGCATAAAATAAAGACCAAGGATCATGAAGATGGCATATTGTCTTTTTTGTACAGAGGTGGTGGAAAAAGACCAAAGATGGTGGAGAGAAAGAAAAGTAATGGCTTCATTGTGGTCTTTGGTGAGAGAGAAGTGTGAGGAAGAAGCCACATTCATCGAGACGAGGTTGGAAACAGGCTTTGCTCTCTGAGCTCTCGATTAGTAAAATAATGTGTATATTTATTGTATTATTTCATAGCAACACATGAACACTTCAATTGACAATTAGATCGGTTTTTTTTTCTATGCATATGAAATACAATTATAGCCTTTAAACCAAATTACATGTTAAAAAGTATAATTTTATTGTTCCTAGAATAATATATTGCTATATCATTTTATATACAGAAACAAAAGAAATAATTTTTCGTGTAGCAACACACGACATTCAACTAGTCATTAAAACACAGGGTGAAAACTATTGATATGATGCAGATATGTTAGGATATCACACAGTACACTAGAAAGTTCTTGGATACGAGTTTTCGACGTATCAAATGTCTATTTATACATGGGATATATGGCTATGTTTGTTCATAATCAATCTTGTTAGGCTTGTAGCTTATACTATGTCATCTAGATGACGATCTCCTATTCATGTGCATTAGGGCATTATGTACCCTATGAGTCTTGTGACGGGTCTGATATTTACTTCTGTAACAACTTCTAATGGGGTTGTTGGAAATTGTCTATGCGCTATTGGAAGGCCTTTGTGAGTTTAGACGCGCTGCCTCCCTCTAGTTTCCCTTCTTGACGACGTTGGTGGAAGTCCTCTGCTTCGAGCACTCTAGATGCTCCCGCTCCTGGTAGGCCCTTGGGGCCTGTTAGGAGGTGGTTCCCTCCTGAAGTGATTATCTCCTAGGATGATATATGTATGGGAGCAATAACGGGTAAGTCTCCCTCCATATATTCAAATTTGTGTTGATTCGGGGTTGGACCAAAATTCCATGTCACCACAATTTCAACCACAACCCATCCCAAAACCATACACTCATATTCATTGTTCTCATACTAAAAGATATCTCTCTCTCATGCTTGCATACATACAATAGAGGGATATCCTCTATATTCCACTCATGTGCACCACTACCATGAGCGCCTCCCCTACCTGTAGTGTTGCCCATCTATCTTGGCCTTGACTATACTCCTTTTCCCCTTCTCCCTTTTAGCCTATCGTGTTCTCGTTTTTGTAGAAATGCGAGCTCATACCTTTGTCCTCCTCGCCTCCATCCTGACCCACACTTATAACCTTTTTCATCGCCCCTCATCCCATCGTCTCTTTGTGTCTAGATTCACTATCCTTCGTGCCTCCTCTCAAGCTTTTGCATGTCCACGACCTCTTGGTCACATGGTATGTCATGTGCATGTTCTTCTTGTCGGGCTTCATTGCCACTAGTTCCCTCAAGAACTCTTACATAGCTAGCGCCCTTAGCCTACGTCTGTTGCCAAGAGAGATTATGTTTCTTGACATCTTGGAGCTCTCAATTGCAACAAAGGCAAATTCCTCGTCCATTTCCAACAAAGCATGAACAAACACCAAGGTCAAATTTGCATCCAAGAAGGCACATGATGGTCTCGTGAAGAGACAAAGTGGATGCGGGGTAGGGAGAGAGATGACCAAAAACTAGTAGGCAAAGGTATAGAATGAAGTGGATGGGTGTGACCATCGAGCAAAGGGAGATAAAGGAGCATAGGTGTGTGGAAATTATAGGGAAGAGTCGGACAACCACCGGAGAGAAGGAGAGCAACGAATAGTGAAAAGGGGATTTCCCACATAACTTGTTATGGCATCCACTTGTGCCAAATCTTAGCTCAAACAAAATTAGGTGTACATTTAAATGACATTTTAAGCCAAGGGCCACGCTCTAAACCGTTTTGGCTAGAGAGATTACAACTTTAATTCTAACAAAAATTTAGATAAATTTTATCAAGCGAACATTGCAATTTTAGTCTTCTGGAGCGAACACATTCTAGTCATGGGATTTTGCATCATACAGTACGATGGATGCAACTTGTTTTTTTTGCTCTGCTGGGCCCTACAATGTAACAACCCCTGCAATTTGTCTGCCTGTCGCGCGGACGCTCGAAGGAGCGAATTTGAGTGTCTGATTGGCATCCAAAATTTAAGATATTTCAAAAAGAAAAGTTCAATTAATAACCAAAGGTTGCGAGGGAAGAAAACTCAATGCACAGAATTGGATCTTTAGGGGAGACCATATAATCAACTCCCAAAATTTGTTAGTTAGAAGTTTTAAAAAAATCTGTTCTTTTTTACAACATACCTTCATGCTATCTAGAACTCTAAAAACTGAGCTAGAAATTAGATCTATGGATAGGAAAACAGAGACACATTCGATTGTGAATGGTGTCGGTTTTGGGTGACTATTCACGGCCGAATCCGTCTTTTTTTATTTTTTCAAGTGTGGGTTAAATTTGGGGCAGTAATTTTTTGGCTTGTATATACTATATGAATGTGTGTTTATGATTTTATTATCAATAACTTTTAAACATCTTATACTTTTTATGATTTTATCAATAACTTTTAAACATCCTATACTTTTTATTTAGGAGAAAACCATCAGGCGCTTTTTATTTATTTGCCAACACAGTTACATCATTGATTCGCATATTCTAGCTAAGAATGCCGAAAGGAAACAGAGGCCGATAGAGTATTTGTTACAGCATCGAAACGTCCACGACCGTCTCTCTCGCGGACAATGAAGCTCGTTGCAGCTTCGGCAGCCACTCAAAGGCACCCTCTTTTCTCGAGCACACACGATACACGACCGCACCACAGTCCACACGCACCCAAGAACGCAATTTGAAGCTTCTACATGGAACACCTAGGGCTCGTAGGAGAAGACGACAAGTAGCAGACATCAAAATCAGCTCGGAGGAGAAAAAATCGAGAGCAGGAAGCCATGGCCTTCCTCCTCCCCAAGCTCACCACGCCGCCCTGCAGATCGCCCCTCAAACCCCAGCTCGCCCCGCCGAGCCATGGCGGCGGCAGGCTCCACGGCTTTGGCTCGGCGCAGGCCGCGGCGCCGATCCACCTCAACCTCCCGCTCCTCCTCAGCGGCTCGCAGCAGGAAGCCCCCACGGCCAAGTCCGCGGAGACCAAGAACCGGGGCGCGAGCAGCGGCGGCGGGGACCCGCGAAGGTCCGATTTTTACCTCAACCTTGGGACGGCGGTGCGCACGCTGCGGGACGACCTGCCGGCCGTGTTCGTCCGGGAGCCCAATTACGACATCTACCGGTGAGGAGACCTTCCTGTTTTCTCTGTGACTGCTTCTGTTAATTTTTTGTCGCTGGTTCAGTACCTAAAGAGTTCGTTGGTGATTAGCCATGGAAACATCTTACCACCAAATTGTAGTTCGGTGGTGATGACACTTCAACTGAAATTGTGCAGCTAATAGAAACTGGTCATAAAATGGATAATCGTGCAAAAATTGACACAGCTTGCCACTGATACGAGTCATGATTCAGAATGAAGGATAGTCTCTATGTGGTGGTGATATGTTCTACTGTCTCAATATTATCCTTTTATCAACTGATAATATGTCGTATTCAAGATCGGAGCTGAATTAATTGAGGAACACAACAAATTATAAGAGTTTAAGGACACTAGAAGACACTGACTGTGACAGTCCATCACCAGCAATTTTGACAGTAGGTGACCTAGTACTAACACAAATAACTGACTGTGATTCTGGTTATGTCTGACAAGAACCCTACCTGCATGAATTTAATTTTTGCAAGCTTCAGTTCGTTAAAAATGGCGATTATAAACGTTATTTACATCCTTTTGCAGCGAAGACATCACATTTGTCGATCCTTTGAACACTTTCCATGGGATTGACAACTACAAAACAATATTCTGGGCTCTCAGATTCCACGGGCGTCTATTATTCAGTGAAATTGGGCTTGACATATCACGCATTTGGCAACTAACAGAGAACTCGATAGTTGTCCGCTGGGAACTGTGGGGTACCCCGCGTGTCCCGTGGGAATCATATGGATGCTTCAGTGGCACATCCAGGTACAAAGTCGACAGGAATGGGAAAATTTACGAGCACAAAGTTGACAACTTGGCTTTGGACTTCCCCCGGCCAGTAGCCAAAGTGGGCAGGATTGCTGACTTAGTAGTTGCTGCTTACCCGCCGAGCCCCAACCCGACTTTCTGGAATGTAGTAGGGACAGATGATCGATGCTCATGGACAAAGCTTTACCGAGCGGTGCTGGAGACTGTAGAGCGGGAAGGCGACGTTCCTGCAGGCATTTGCATTGAAGGTCTACTTACTTGTTCATAGATAGAATCAGCTTCAGGACTAGCTGCTTGTTAGTGAGTTTTTTCTAGATAAAATGTATAGAATGTGGGTACATAAATTAACCACATTACTGTCAGTTCTCTCTCTGTATACTGTAGCTCAGCTCTAGAACAACAACTTTACATCAACTACATGTTAGATGACTATATCTCGTCGTCCTTGGTGTGTATAGTATATTATTACTGCCACTTGTTTACATACTGTGAGATATGAATACAGAAGTTGTAGTTTTTATTCATAGGTTGGTCAAACTTTGCTCTCTAAATTATTTAAAAATATATATAATATCTCCAAGAATTTTTTGTGATGCATCATTTATTTTGCTTTGCAATTTTTGAGCTGCTTGGTGAGTGAGCTGGGTCATTTGAATTGTGAAATTGTTAGTAGCACCCATGAACTCTGAAAGAACACTACGTGAGATGCCATTGGGAGTGGTATCAGTTTTTGTTCTCTTAATTTAACTTGACTCTGCAGGATTTACATGATTAGACATAGTCCTAGTTAAACATTCAAAATTTTCAACTGTTGATGATTATTAATAGATTGGTGGAACTTTCGCAAAAAAAACATTCAAAATTTTGACTAACAATAACTTTTCAAATATTCGGGCTGGAAACTTACTCATGTCAGTTTTTCTAGGAAAAAACTTGCGCAATATGAAAATATTATTTATTTATTTATTATAAGAATTACGTCAAAGTGATGTTTTGTAAACTGTATTGATGTCCAAAACTTCAGGTTTTTTAGTTGGAGTGAAAATAAGATATGTGTATGAGTTTATCACTGTTTTTTTTTTGCTTCCTTTGGCCTTTTATCATGTCTTCTCTCTCCTGGTATCAAAGCAGCATGGCAATTTCCCTTGTCCGGCACTGGTATAACCTTCTTATAATCCTTGGAGGTTGTCCTTTATATGCTTGTAGGCCGTCCTTCATCTGAACTTTTTTAGTATTCGCAAAGAAAGGGACATATATACTTGATCCCATATGACTGATAAACAACCATCCTAACAGCCGGCTGGCCAGCCGGCCGCCGGCTTCCCTAAAGGTTTTTATTCTGTGGCGCAGCACATCACTACCTGTGGTGCAGCGAAGCAAATTTCTAGTGTCTAGTTCTTAGCTATCTGTCATTCCAATCATCAAAGCCTGGAACTTCTATCCTGGCTGCTGAATCTTTTGATCTGACTGTCCACACCCAAGCCACCATGAAGCCCCTACTACTATCATGCACCTGTCTTCTACTCTGTGCCATTGTCTCACCGGTGAGTTCCGACATCCGGCGTGAAGCTGAAGCTCTTCTGAAATGGAAGGCTAGCTTGACCGGTGCCGAGGAGTCCCTAAGTTCATGGTCGTTCGCCAACTCTCCCAGCCTCTGCCACTGGATGCACATCGGTTGCAACTCAGTGGGGAACACCACCATAATGCTCAACATTAGTGGAGCGAGTCTGAATGGCACGCTTGACAAGTTGGACTTCTCGGCTTTCCCCAACCTGAAGACGCTCATCCTATCTGGTAATGGTCTGCATGGCGACATTCCAGGAGGGATTGGTAACCTGACAAGCTTGGTGAAGCTGCAGATCAACAGCAACCAGTATTTGACAGGTGCAATTCCTCGCGGCATTGGCCAGCTGAAGCAACTCACTGAACTGCAACTGGAAGATTTGGGTCTTGATGGCGCACTACCTGAAGAGATTGGTAACTTGACAAGTTTGAAGAAGCTCTCTCTCTACTCAATCAATTTGGCCGGATCAATCCCGCTAACAATCGGGAAACTGAAGAAGCTCCGCTTGCTGAACCTAAGAAAGAACAATCTGACAGGGCGCATCCCGCAGGAGATAGGCAACATGACAGAATTGGGGCGCATGGACTTAACGCAGAACTATTTACACGGCAAGATACCAGGTACAATCTCTGATTTGGTAAAACTAAGTGCCTTGTTTCTGTCAGAAAATCAGCTCGGAGGCGACATCATCCCTGAGCTAGGGAATAGCAGCACTCTATCTTATATCAACATTGCAAATAACCGCTTCTCTGGGCTGTTCCCGCCATCCATTTGCGTGGGAGGAGCACTGATTACAGTCCTTGCTGCATACAATGGATTTACGAGCCTTGGCGACCTGACCTTCCAAAATTGCACGACCCTGAAGCACATCGACTTCACGGAAAACAACATTGTTGCAGACCTGATGGGTTTGTTTGCCAAGCCTCCAGAACAACTTCGAGGGATGTCTTTCAGTAAAAACCAACTGTCTGGCACTCTTCTGACAGATCGGGGTGAGGTATTTCTCTGTAACTCTACTGAAGTAAGACTTCTGGACCTATCAGACAATGCATTACTTGGGGATCTTTCCAACTCCAAGTGTTTATGGAAGATGCGGCATTTGGAATTCATGGATCTATCCAGTAACTCACTCAGTGGTATAGTTCCATTCTTGGCAACACCTAACAATAAGCTTCAGTCTCTACACCTAGCCAATAACCATTTCAGAGGAACCTTTCCTTCGGTTCTTAAGAGAAGCAAGGAGCTTATCACTCTAGATCTGGGAGACAATAATTTCTCAGGCGGAATACCTTCTTGGATAAGTAAGAGCTTGCCAAAACTAAGATTTCTTCGACTGTCATCAAACATGTTTGACGGCAGCATACCCTCACAGATATTGCAATTTCATCAACTTCAGCTATTGGACTTGTCAAAAAACAAGCTCACTGGACGCATCCCAGACAATTTTGTGAACTTCACTTCCATGATGCAAGAACGGAAAAATGGAAACATCACATACTGCTACCTGCCAGTGGAGCAGCTTAAAATAATCTTGAAGAATGAGGCTTATCTTTTCAACAACACGATAGCATTCATAGCAGGTATCGACTTATCTGGCAACTTCCTTTCACAAGAGATCCCAAAAGGACTCACATCACTTTTGGGACTCAGGTACCTCAACTTGTCAAGAAACCATTTCTCAGGTCGTATCCCCAGAGAGGTTGGCAATCTGGCATTGCTAGAATCCTTGGACCTTTCAGTAAACCAACTCTCTGGGGAAATTCCTCCAAGCCTTGCAGATTTGACGGCCATAGGCACTCTGAACCTCTCGAGCAACCGCCTATCGGGGAGGATACCTACCGGCAGACAGCTGCAGACGTTCGATCCTTCAGCATATAGCAATAATTCAGGGCTATGTGGTTCTCCATTGCAGGACTGTGTGAATCCATCGGCACCAAAGCAGAATGAAATGATCCAGGATGAAGAGGCACTTTGGCTGTATTGTTTTGTGCTTGCTGGAGTCATCTTTGGGTTCTGGCTATACTGGGGAATGCTCTTATATTGCAACGAAACATGGAGATGTGCATTGTATCAATATGTCGACAGTGTGCAAGACAAGGTAATTACCAAGTGCGGGTATTCTGTTAGTGCTCCAACTCGTAATCTCTTTTTTCCGTCTCCTGTAGCTGCTGTAGCTGCTGTGTTAGAAAAACTTCATATTTTCGTTAAGCAATTAATGGAGAAGGGTATTACCTTGGTCCAAATTAAAGGTAATTACCAAGTAGCTGCATATCGCACCTTCAAGCCAAGGCGTTGAATGAGGAAATGTATCACAAACTTCTTGGGTCGAACATTGTTTGTAATATTTTCCTTTTCCCGATATGCTATTCCTATGTTGTCATTTCTTACTTGACCGAGTTGCACATGATCAAATCAAAGTTGCACAAAAAGATTACAATCTATGTAACTTTAGGCTCGCATAAATTGTTGACCACATTTTCAGTTTAGAAAATGTTGACCTGATATCCAGTCACAGGTAGTTGGCTAGATTAACTCACCAACAACAACCAGTTCCCAGTTTCTAGATCTATTAGGGATGAAGTCTAGTAATTGGACTTTGGTTTATTAGGGATGAAGTCTAGTAATTGGACTTTGGTGAATTGGTTGTCAGATACGCTGACATTGAACTGTGTAGTTCAGACTTCGGACATTGTACAGTTCAGACTTCAGATATCGATGTTCAAATTTCAGGCGATTTGGTAGTACATATCGCACCTTTTCTTGACGCCGCCTTTATAAACTCTGTATGTTCTTCTCAACATGATGCTCGTTTAAATCAGCAGGAAATGTAAACTTAACAGGCAAATCATCCTTACAGTTGCAGATTACTCTGTTGTAAAAGCTTTAAAGCGGTTCATTTTGACAACGGAATGACTTTAAACAGAGGTAGTCTTCACCAGTTCAGCTTTAAACTGGTGAACTAGTGACACGTTAGTTGGTTTTAAAGAGAGGCCATAATTCACATGGGCTGGGGCCAGTCGACCACCTCCCACCTGCTCCACACTAATGTGTGGTAGTGTTCCGAATCCGAAAGAACATAAACTAAGGGAAATATGGTGGAGAACCCGGGGAAAATCAAAAAATGCTAGCAGTACTATTTAATTGTTTAAATAATGAAATAATTCACGCACGTACATGTCACCTTGATACTTACTCATGCAATTTTAAAAAAAAACTAGAACTTTGTAGTTTTTGTGTAGGCTACGATAATTTTATATTTTATGTTCAGACTTGACAAATACATGCAAATATTCTCTACACACATGATCTATGCCGTATTTTATCAATTTTTATATTTTTCGATTTAATTGTTCAAAACGGATTCCGGCGCACCCCGAGCGCCAAAAATTGTGTCCCATAAACTAGCACGTAGTACATTTGTTGGGTTTTCTGGAGAAGCTAGAAAATGTAAATTATATTTAGTATTACACAGCAGTAATTAACTCGGCAGGAAGCCAGGAACTAACAAAATTCTTTACACAGAACAGAGACCTTATGTTTCAGTTGCTGGTGATGTGTAAATAAATAAGATTGAACAAGATGAACTGGTTGTTAGACAAAATTGTAATCTGTATGGAGTAGTACTCCACCAGGTCTCTCTCTCTTTATCTCCTCCTTATCTCTTCACATATGTAACAAACTCCTTTGATATATATTTCAACATGTAGCCGATGCTAGTTCCACGCATCGTTCTATCCTCTTTCTATTATTCAACATGGTATCGAGAGCCCCTTCTCTTCCCTTCTAGCACCGCCGCCGGAGCTCCCCTTCTCCTCCGTCGCCGGCCCTCCTCCCACACACAAACAATCCAAAAACCTCTCCTCCCCATAGATCCAGGTTCCCTCTACCAATTCCCAAGGTTTTTTCTCCTCAAAAACAACCTACAACCAATCTAGACACAAACCGATCTCCTCAAAACCTCTGCCTATGTCGACATCAACAACCCCTTCGGCCACCATTGGATCTCCACCGCCAACGAAGCTCACTCGCGACAACTTCCTCTCATGGCAGACGCAGGTCATGCCCTCCTTGCGTGGTGCCCGGGTCCTCGGGTACCTTGATGGGATTGTAAAGGAGCCAACCCAAACCATTGAAGCTGAAGATGCCGAGCACAAGAAAATCATCATCCCCAATCCAGACTATGATGTCTGGGTCACTAAGGATCAGGCGGTGGTGAGCTTCCTCGTCAACTCTCTTGGCGATGATCTACTCTCTCATGTGTACGGCCTCATCCATGCCAAGGATGTGTGGGGCGCTATCCTCGAGCTCTTCTCCACACAATCCAAGTCTCGTGTGTCTACTCTTCGTGGGCATCTCACAAACACAAAGAAGCTCGACATGACCGCCTCTCAATACCTCACCAAGATGAAAGGCTTCGCCTCTGAACTTGCTGCTGCAGGGAAGCCGGTCGATGATGATGAGCTCAAGGACTACATCCTCAATGGCCTTGATGGTACCTACACCCCCCTCATTGCCTCTATCAATGCAAATCCTGCTACCACCATAGGTGATATGTGCTCGCAGCTTTTATCATATGAATCTCGTGAAAACATGCTAGTTGCAACGGGTCAAAACACCGGCACGTTCACTTCTTCCATTAATGCTGCTCCTCGTCGTCCACCCTTCCCTGCCACACCATACCATCAGCCTCCCATCTTTCCTACACCACCATCCCCATACCACACCACTACTCCACCTCCATATGCCCCTGTCCCTGCCTCATATCATGCCGCACCACCACCATATCATGCCGCACCACCATCAAAATTTCAGCCACCAACATATGCCCCGCCACCATATCCCTATCCTCCTACACCCTTCCAACAACCAATTCACTATTACCAGCTACCTCCAAACCGCCCTCCCAATTCTCCACAACCACAACCCCACGGCCACACCACTCCGGGGCAGCAGGATCGGCGCCCCAAAGGGGGGCGCGGCAAGGGCCGTGGGCGACCTGATCGCGTTGCAAGTCCTTGGCAGCCCGGTGTGTATTGTCAGATCTGCAAGAAAGAAGGACACCCTGCTAGTGAGTGTTGGTGGCGCTATGGAGATGACCATGATGATAATGCTCCCCATGAACAAAAGGGTGCTCATGGTGCTTATGGAATGAACACTAACTGGGTGCTGGACACAGGAGCCACTAATCATGTGGCAGGACAATTGAACAAACTTCAAGTTCATGAACCATATCAAGGGCAGGATCAAATCCACAATGCTAGTGGACAAGGTATGGCAATTGATAATATTGGTCATTCAGTTTTGCACACCCCACATGCTTCTCTTCAAGTTCGTAATATTCTTCATGTTCCTAGCTCTTCCATGAACTTGCTTTCTGCTCATAAAATAACTCTAGACAACAATGCCTTCATTGAGATTCACCCATTTTTTTATTAAGGATCAGGCAACGCGGCAAATAATGTTTAAAGGTCCATGTCACGGTGGTCTCTACCCTCTTGTTCCTGTGTCATCGGACTATTCCAAGCATGCGTTGATCACCATCAAGCCCTCATCCTCTACATGGCATCGTCGTCTAGGACATCCTTCTACATTTATTGTTCAGCAAGTATTTAGGAAAAACAATCTCCCATATACCCCAGAAATAAATCCTTATATTTGTGATCCATGCCAACAGGCTAAGAGCCATCAGTTGCCCTATCATGTTTCCACTAGTGTTTCCATTGTTCCTTTGGAACAGGTGTTTTCTGATGTTTGGGGTCCAGCTCCTATGTCTTTAGGCAAACATGCATACTATGTAAGCTTTATTGACGACTTCAGCAAATTTACTTGGATATATCTTCTCAAAAATCGTTCTGAGGTCTATCAAGTGTTTCTAAATTTTCAGCAATATGTTGAGCGCAAGTTTAACAGGAAAATTATTACTATGCAAACTGACTGGGGGGTGAGTATGTAAAACTTAATGGCTTCTTCAAAAAAGTGGGCATTACTCATCATGTCTCATGTTCTCATGCTCATCAATAAAATGGTTCTGCTGAACGCAAACACCATCATATTGTTGAGGTTGGTCTTGCTTTACTTGCCAATGCCTCCATGCCATTAAAGTATTGGGATGATGCTTTTCTCACAGCCACCTTTCTCATCAATCTTATTCCATCCAAGGTGCTTAATTTTCAAACTCCTACTGAAAAGCTTCTTCACACTAAACCCAACTATGACTCCCTTCGCGTTTTTGGTTGTGCTTGCTGGCCCAACTTACGACCCTACAACAAACACAAATTGTCTTTTCGTTCAAAACGATGTGTCTTTCTTGGGTACAGTCCACTTCACAAAGGGGTCAAGTGTCTTGACATTGCTACTGGTCATGTTTATGTGTCCAGAGACGTTGTGTTCGATGAAAACGTTTTTCCCTTTGCTGAACTTCATCCCAATGCCGGTCGTCGCCTCCGTGAAGAACTTCTCTTACTTCCTCCTGAAAATCTCTCCTCGGTAGACATACATTAGGGGGTGCATACTAACGATCAATATTTCCCAATTGTACCTGTTGTTGATGCTTCTCAGGTGACAGTGCAAAGGGTCTCTCCAAGTTCTTCAGAAGAAACTGAGCTGAATTCTGCAAGAAATTTGGATCTGCCCACATCAAATAATAGTACTCAAGAAACTAGAGCTACTGGACAAAATAATGCGGAATTTGAGGCAGAATCGCCCTTGGATCACGCGCCTTCAGCACCTGACATGGAATCATCTGGGCACCCTGCAGCGGACTCTCCCGCGTCCTCGCACCCGCACCAACCAGGCTCCGCCACGTCCTCCGTCAGGTCTCAATCAGACACAGATACCGCGTCCGCGTCTGCCCCGTCTCCATTTGACGCAGAAACCGCGTCTTCCACGCGCCAGTCGTCCGGGGCCAGGGAGCCTCTTTCTCCGCGCAGCCGCTCGAGGTCTCCACGTTGCCTTCTGGGTCGCCCCGGTCCCCTCCAGGGCCCACGCCATCTCCGACACGGACTAGAGGCCATGATGATTCCCAGGAGGATTCCGAGGAGGCCTCGTCTGCCTCGCCAGGGTCGCCAGGGCCTCTGTTCGGCGGGGAAAACAATGCTGCACAGGATCAGGAGGGGTCTTCTTCAGGATCGTCTGTGGCGGGTGACCCTGTGTCACCTCCTGCTGCAGAACCACGTACACGCCTACAAAAAGGTATTAAACAACCAAAAATTCGTACTGACGGCACAATTCGCTGGGCTTTGTTAACATCTACAGGAGAACCTGAAAATTTAAAGGAAGCCTTGGTTGATGCAAATTGGAGACATGCTATGCAAGAAGAATATGATGCTCTTATGAAAAACCACACATGGCACCTTGTTCCACCTGGTTTAAAAAGGAATGTCATTGATTGCAAATGGGTTTATCGCATCAAGAAAAATGCTGATGGTACAATTGACAGATACAAAGCTCGTCTTGTTGCAAAAGGTTTTAAACAAAGGTATGGGATAGACTATGAAGATACTTTTAGCCCTGTTGTTAAAATTGCTACAATTAGGCTTGTTCTATCTATATCCGTTTCAAAAGGTTGGAGTTTAAGGCAGCTAGATGTCAAGAACGCGTTTTTACATGGTGTTCTGGAAGAGGAGGTGTACATGAGACAGCCACCTGGTTTTGAGTCTTCCGCTACTCCAAATTTTATTTGCAAACTTGAAAAAGCTATTTATGGACTAAAACAGGCACCTAGGGCATGGTACTCACGACTCAGTGCTAAGCTGTAGGGGTTCGTAGCATGGAAAACAAAAAATTTCTATCGCATACAAACAAACAAGCCAAGATCTATCTACTAGATTGTAGCAACGAGTCGATGGAATAACTTACCCTCGAAGATTCCAAAGCGTTTAACGAGAGCGGATTCTCGTGGGTGATGTAGTCGTACTCTTCCCGATCTCAAGATCGTGTAGACGATCCTTCCGGCGCTGCGTTCCGGCAGCGCTCCCGCAGTCGGTCAAACGTTCGGTACTCGACGAAGACCTTCCTCTCCCTTGTTCCAGCAGGCAGCGGAGGTTGTAGCACTCTCCTCGCGATTCCGGCAGCACAACGGCGTGGTACCGAAAGTAGAGAGGAAATCCCGCAGGGCTTCGCCTTAAGCCGGAGCGAGTATGGTGGATTATGAGAGAGGGCTATTAGTGGTCTAGAGATTAGACACACCAATTAGAAGGCTCTAAACCGCAGGCTAAAGCAATTAGAAGCTCTAAACCAAAACGGCTCTAAACCGGAGATTAGAGGTAGAAACTTGTGTGTCTAGAGGAGGAGGCCCTGCCCCTCCTTTTATGGGTGGAGGGGCCGGCGCGCCAGGGGAGGGAGGGGAGTCCCTCCCCAACTCGGCCTAGGGCTGGCCGCCGGCTTGGAGGAGAGGAACTCCTCCTCCAAGTTGGTTTCAACCTCCTCTTGCTTATTTCCCACAGTTTCTTGTTTTAGCCGTTTGACTTTCAAACTGGACATTTGACTTTTCTGTTTTAGGATTCAATTTAATCCTTTATTTGGGACAGCAAGAACACTTAGTACATGATGCAATCATTCCAATATGTAATGACACATTCATGTACCCCTCCCCCTTCCCGGAGTGCCGGACATTCCGGAACCTTCTAGAACATTCACCGGAATCATTTCCGAACTCCGAAACGGGACTTTCTTTATATGAATCTTATTCTCCGGACCATTCCGGATCACCTCGTGATATCCCGGATCCCATCCGAGACTCCGAACAACATTCGGTCTCTTTCTCATAATACCATAACTACTCAAAACAACGTCGAATCCTTAAGTGTGTCTCCCTGCGGTTCGTGAATTATGCGGACATGATCGAGACACTTCTCCGAACAATAACCAATAGAGGAATCTGGAAATTCATATGGCTCCCACATATTTCTACGATTACTTTGCGATCGAATGAACCACTTACATACGATACCAATTTCCCTTTGTCTCACGATATGTTACTTATCCGAGGTTATGATCGTCGGTATCTCTGCATACCTAGTTCAACCTCGTTACTGATAAGTACTCTTTTCTCGTTCCCGTGATATGTGATCCCTTGTGAGCCAGTCACATGCTTGCAAGCTAATTGGATGACATTTCACCGAGAGGGCCCATAGAATATCTATCCGTCATATGGATGGACAAATCCCACTCTTGATCCATGTGTCTCAACCAATACTTTCCGAACACTCAATGCCACCTTTATAGCCACCCAGTTACGGTGTGGTGTTTGATGTCATCAAAGCATCCATCCGGTAAAGGTGATATGCATGATCTCATGGTCGAAGGAATTAGGTTACTATGTATCAGAAAGCATATAGCAATTGAACTATTGAAATGACTTGATCTTTATGCTACGCTTATCTATAGGAGTATGTCCACCATATCATTCTCCTAATGATATGATCTTGTTGTTGATAACATCTCAATGTTCATGATAGGGAAACCACAATCATTTATCAACCAACAAGCTAGTGAAGTATAGAGGCTATACTAGGGACTTCAAATTAAGTTTACAAATCACACAAGTATTAATGTTTCCCTGTTAATACTATTTTAGCATGAATGTAAACATATATCATAAACACAAAGATATAATAATAACTACATTTATTATTGCCTCTAGGGCATATCTCCAACAGTCTCCCACTTGCACTAGAGTCATCTAATCTAGATTACATGGTAATATACCGAACACCCATGGCAGTTTGGTGTTGGTCATGTTTTGCCCTCGGGAGAGGTTTAGTCAACGGATCCTCCACATTCAGATCTGTGTGTACTTTGCAAATCTTTATATCCCCATCCTGGATATGTTCTCGAATAGCGTGAAAACGTAGCTTGATATGCTTCAGCTTCTTGTGTGACCTTGGTTCTTGCGCATTGGCTATGGCACCCATGTTATCACAGTAGATAGACATTGTGTCCAGCGCACTAGGAACCACACCCAGCTCTGTAATGAACTCTTTCATCCATATCGCTTCTTGTGAAGCCTCCGAAGCAGCCATGTATTCCGATTCAGTTGAAGATCTCGCCACAACGCTTTGCTTTGCACTCCTCCAGCTAACTGTTGCACCATTCAAAATAAATACGTACCCAGATTGTGATTTAGAATCATCCGGATTGGTGTTCCAACTAGCATCGGTGTAACCATTAACAACGAGCTGTTCATCACCTCCATAATAAAGAACCATATCCTTAGTTCTTCTCAAGTACTTAAGGATGTTTTTGACTGCTGTCCAATGATCCACTCCTGGATCACTTTGATATCTGCTAGTTAAACTAACAGCATATGCAATGTCGGGTCTAGTACATAGCATGGCATACATTAGAGATCCTATGGCTGATGCATAGGGAGTCTTACTCATCCTTTCTCTATCTTCTGCCGATGTCGGACTTTGAGTTTTACTCAAGGTCGTATTGGGCAACATGGGCAAGAACCCTTTCTTGCTTTCTTCCATTCCAAACCTCTTTAGAACTTTGTCCAAATATGTACTCTGTGACAATGATATTTGGCGTTTCGATCTATCTCTATAAATCTTTATGCCTAATATGTAAGCTGCTTCGCCAAGATCCTTCATTGAAAAACTATTATTCAAATATTCTTTGACACTATTAAGAAGGTCTACATCATTCCCAATCAACAATATGTCATCCACATATAGTATTAAGAATGCTACAGAGCTCCCACTCACTTTCTTGTAAATACAAGCTTCTCCATAAGTTTGTATAAAACCAAAACTTTTGATTACCTTATCAAAACGTTGATTCCAACTTCGGGATGCTTGCTTCAATCCATAGATGGACCGTTGAAGTTTGCATACCTTGTTAGCATCTTTAGGATCGACAAAACCTTTGGGTTGCATCATATACAACTCTTCATCAATATCTCCATTGAGGAATGCTGTTTTGACATCCATCTGCCATATTTCATAATCATAATATGCAGCGATTGCTAACATAATCCTCACAGACTTTAGCTTCGCTACCGGTGAGAAAGTCTCATCGTAGTCAACTCCTTGAATTTGTCGAAACCCTTTTGCGACAAGTCGAGTTTTATAGACAGTAATATTACCATCAGCATCTGTTTTCTTCTTGAAAATCCATTTGTTCTCGACAGCCTTTCGGCCATCCGGTAAGTCCACCAAAGTCCATACTTGGTTTTCGTACATGGATCCAATCTCGGATTTCATGGCTTCTTGCCATTTATTGGAATCTAGGCTCATCATCGCTTCCTCATATGTCTCGGGGTCATCGGTGTTGTCCACCAACATGACACTCATAACGGGATCATACCAATCTGGAGTGGTACGAGTTCTCGTTGACCTTCGAGGCTCTGTAGCAACTTCAACCGAAGTTTCATGATCACCATCATTAGCTCCCTCTCTAATTGGTGCAGGCACCACATGAACTTCTTCCGGTGCTGCGCTACTCGCAATTTCGAGAGAAGGTTCGACAACCTCGTCGAGTTCTACTTTCCTTCCAGTCACTTCTTTCGAGAGAAATTCCTTCTCTAGAAAGGATCCATTCTTGGCAACGAAGATTTTGCCTTCGGATCTATGATAGAAGGTATACCCAATAGTTTCCTTCGGGTATCCTATGAAGACGCATTTTTCCGCTTTGGGTTCAAGCTTGTCCGGCTGTAACTTCTTTACATAGGCTTCGCATCCCCAAACTTTAAGGAACGACAATTTAGGTTTCTTCCCAAACCATAATTCATACGGTGTCGTTTCAACGGATTTAGATGGTGCCCTATTTAAAGTGAATGCGGCTGTTTCTAATGCATAACCCCAAAATGATAGCGGTAAATCTGTAAGTGACATCATAGAACGAACCATATCTAAGAGAGTTCGATTATGACGTTCGGACACACCATTACGCTGTGGTGTTCCCGGCGGTGTCAATTGTGAAAGTATTCCGCATTTCTTCAAATGCTCGCCAAACTCGTAACTTAGATATTCACCTCCACGATCAGAACGTAGAAATTTAATCTTCTTGTTACGTTGATTCTCTACCTCACTTTGAAACTCCTTAAACTTCTCGAAAGTTTCGGACTTATGTTTCATGAAATAGATATACCCATATCTACTCAAGTCATCCGTGAAGGTAAGAACATAACGATAACCACCGCGCGATGCTACACTCATTGGACCACACACATCGGTATGTATGATTTCCAATAAGTCCGTAGCTCGCTCCATCATACCAGAAAATGGAGTCTTAGTCATTTTTCCCATCAGACATGCTTCGCATCTTTCAAGTGATTCAAAATCAAGTGATTCAAGAAGTCCATCGGAATGGAGTTTCTTCATACGCTTCACTCCAATGTGACCAAGACGACAGTGCCACATATAGGTCGAATTATCGCTTGACTTCAAACGTTTAGCCTCAATGTTGTTGATATGTGTATTTCCACTATCGAGATTCAATAAGAATAGACCTTCTATCAAAGGTGCATGTGCATAAAACATATTACTCATATAAATCGAACAACCATTATTCTCTGATTTAAAGAAGTAACCGTCTCGCAATAAACAAGATCCCGATATAATGTTCATGCTCAACACAGGCACTAAATAACAATTATTTAAGTATAAAACTAATCCCGATGGTAGATGAAGGGGTAGCGTGCCGACCGCGATCACATCAACCTTTGATCCGTTTCCCACGCGCATCGTCACCTCGTTCTTCGCTAGCTTCCATTTATTCTGCAGCACCTGTTTCGAGTTACAAATATGAGCAACTGAACCAGTATCAAATACCCAGGCACTACTACGAGTACTAGTGAGATACACATCAATAACATGTATATCAGATATACCTTTCTTCTTGATGTTGCCGTTCTTCAAATCCGCCAAGTACTTTGGGCAATTCCGCTTCCAGTGATCTTCTCCCTTGCAGTAAAAGCACTCAGTATCAGGCTTAGGTCCAGCCTTGGTCTTCTTCGTCGGCGTGGTAACTTTCTTACCACCCTTCTTGAAGTGTCCCTTTTGCTTAGATTTGCCTTTCTTGAATTTGGTGGTCTTATTGACCAACAACACTTGGTGCTCTTTCTTAATCTCCACTTCTGCAGATTTCAACATGGCAAAGAGTTCTGGCAACGTCTTGTTCATGTTCTGCATGTTGTAGTTCATCACAAAGTTCTTGTAACTTGGTGGTAGTGATTGGAGGACACGGTAAATCCCCAAAGCATTAGGAATCACAATACCCAAGCTTTGAAGTTTGTTTGCGTGCCCAGACATCTTAAGCACATGCTCACTGACGGAGCTGCCCTCTTCCATCTTGCAGTTAAAGAACTTTTCAGAAGCTTCATAACTTTCAATTGCCGCATGAGTCTCAAAAATCAATTTGAGATCCTCGACAATATCATATGGGTCTGAATCCTCAAACCTTTTCTGAAGCTCCGATTCCAAACCATACAAGATAGCACACTGAACTATGGAGTACTGATTCTTCCGAGCAAGGTAAACATTCTTTACTTCATCGGGAGCATCATCTGCAGGTGGGTCACCCAGCGGTGCATCCAGCACATAGGTCAAATTACCAGCTGTGAGGATAATCCTCAAATTGCGGAACCAATCCGTGAAGTTGCTTCCATTGTTTTTCAACTTTTCTTTCTCTAGGAACGCATTAAAATTGATGGTAGGGGCTGCCATTGATCTACAACATATTTGCAATAGTTTAGACTAAGTTTATGACAAATTGAGTTCAAATTAATTAATGAAATTAAACTAGGTGAACTCCCACTCAAAACAATATCCCTCACATTGTTTTAGTGATCACACGAACCAAATCCACCATATCAACACCGATCATCACGAGAGTTGATATAGTTTCAATGGCGAACAATCGACATGTTCATCATATCTACTATATGATTCATGCTTTACCTTTCGGTGATCCGTGTTCCGAGACCATGTCTGTACATGCTAGGCTCGTCAAGATCAAACCTTAGTTTCTGCATGAGCAAATCTGGCTTGCTCACGTTGTATACACTTGCAGAATCTAGCACACCCGATCATCACGTGGTGCTTCGAAACAACAAGCTTTAGCAACGGTGCTAACTAAGGGTGAACACTTTATGATTTGAAATTGATGTGCATGAGGGATCATCTTATAATGCTACCGTCGTCTACTAAGCAATACAAGATGCATAAAGGATTAACATCACATGCAATTCAATATATATGTGATATGATATGGCCTTTCTTCTTTGTGCTTCCGATCTCCATCTTCAAGCACGAACATGATCTCCATCATCACCGGCATTGCATCAAGGTCAATGACGCTTCTCCATGGTTGTCGTCCACCGGCTTCAACTATTACAACTACTTTGAATAGACACGCGGGTCTTAACATAAATTAAAGACAACCATATGGCTCCTGTCGGTTGCCAACTTACAATAAGGAACATTGCATACATCAAATATAATCACAATCATGGCCATATCACATCACTGCACACCCCTGCAAAACAAAGTTAGACGCCTCTACTTTCTTTGCATATTTTACGTGGTTTGGGGCTTTCAATAAGTGTCGTTCTAACTTACGAACAAGAACCACAGCATTGATACTAGCATTGTTGATCACCCGTTGTAAATTGGATCTTAACTATGCTAGGAGAAACAGGCACCCGCAAAGCCACTTATGCAATACAAGTTGCATGTCAAGCGTGGAGCAAGTCTCATGAACGATGTCATGTAAGGTTAGCCCGGGCCGCTTCATCCCAACATACCGCAAGATGCAAAGTACACAAGAAGTAATCGACAATAAAAGCATCAACGCCCACAATGACCATTGTGTTCTACTCGTGCAACAGATCTACATATAGACACGGCTCTGATACCACTGTAGGGGTTCGTAGCATGGAAAACAAAAATTTTCTATCGCATACAAACAAACAAGCCAAGATCTATCTACTAGATTGTAGCAACGAGTCGATGGAATAACTTACCCTCGAAGATTCCAAAGCGTTTAACGAGAGCGGATTCTCGTGGGTGATGTAGTCGTACTCTTCCCGATCTCAAGATCGTGTAGACGATCCTTCCGGCGCTGCGTTCCAGCAGCGCTCCCGCAGTCGGTCACACGTTCGGTACTCGACGAAGACCTTCCTCTCCCTTGTTCCAGCAGGCAGCGGAGGTTGTAGCACTCTCCTCGCGATTCCGGCAGCACAACGGCGTGGTACCGGAAGTAGAGAGGAAATCCCGCAGGGCTTCGCCTTAAGCCGGAGCGAGTATGGTGGATTATGAGAGAGGGCTATTAGTGGTCTAGAGATTAGACACACCAATTAGAAGGCTCTAAACCGCAGGCTAAAGCAATTAGAAGCTCTAAACCAAAACGGCTCTAAACCGGAGATTAGAGGTAGAAACTTGTGTGTCTAGAGGAGGAGGCCCTGCCCCTCCTTTTATGGGTGGAGGGGCCGGCGCGCCAGGGGAGGGAGGGGAGTCCCTCCCCAACTCGGCCTAGGGCTGGCCGCCGGCTTGGAGGAGAGGAACTCCTCCTCCAAGTTGGTTTCAACCTCCTCTTGCTTGTTTCCCACAGTTTCTTGTTTTAGCCGTTTGACTTTCAAACTGGACATTTGACTTTTCTGTTTTAGGATTCAATTTAATCCTTTATTTGGGACAGCAAGAACACTTAGTACATGATGCAATCATTCCAATATGTAATGACACATTCATGTACCCCTCCCCCTTCCCGGAGTGCCGGACATTCCGGAACCTTCTAGAACATTCACCGGAATCATTTCCGAACTCCGAAACGGGACTTTCTTTATATGAATCTTATTCTCCGGACCATTCCGGATCACCTCGTGATATCCCGGATCCCATCCGAGACTCCGAACAACATTCGGTCTCTTTCTCATAATACCATAACTACTCAAAACAACGTCGAATCCTTAAGTGTGTCTCCCTGCGGTTCGTGAATTATGCGGACATGATCGAGACACTTCTCCGAACAATAACCAATAGAGGAATCTGGAAATTCATATGTCTCCCACATATTTCTACGATTACTTTGCGATCGAATGAACCACTTACATACGATACCAATTTCCCTTTGTCTCACGATATGTTACTTATCCGAGGTTATGATCGTCGGTATCTCTGCATACCTAGTTCAACCTCGTTACTAATAAGTACTCTTTTCTCGTTCCCGTGATATGTGATCCCTTGTGAGCCAGTCACATGCTTGCAAGCTAATTGGATGACATTTCACCGAGAGGGCCCAGAGAATATCTATCCGTCATATGGATGGACAAATCCCACTCTTGATCCATGTGTCTCAACCAATACTTTCCGAACACTCAATGCCACCTTTATAGCCACCCAGTTACGGTGTGGTGTTTGATGTCATCAAAGCATCCATCCGGTAAAGGTGATATGCATGATCTCATGGTCGAAGGAATTAGGTTACTATGTATCAGAAAGCATATAGCAATTGAACTATTGAAATGACTTGATCTTTATGCTACGCTTATCTATAGGAGTATGTCCACCATATCATTCTCCTAATGATATGATCTTGTTGTTAATAACATCTCAATGTTCATGATAGGGAAACCACAATCATTTATCAACCAACAAGCTAGTGAAGTATAGAGGCTATACTAGGGACTTCAAATTAAGTTTACAAATCACACAAGTATTAATGTTTCCCTGTTAATACTATTTTAGCATGAATGTAAACATTTATCATAAACACAAAGATATAATAATAACTACATTTATTATTGCCTCTAGGGCATATCTCCAACATAAGCTTCATACTCTTGGTTTCATACCTTCCAAGGGAAATACATCTTTGTTTCTGTTCAATCATTCAGGCATCCAAATTTTTCTGCTTATTTATGTTGATGACATCATTGTTACAAGCTCCTCTGATGCTGCAATAACATCTCTTCTTGAGAAGTTGAGCCATGAGTTTGCTCTCAAGGATCTTGGAAATCTTCATTATTTTCTTGGCCTTGAAGTGCACAAACAACAAAATGGGTTACTCTTGAATCAAGAGAAATATGCCACGGATCTGTTAAAACGTGTTGGTATGAAGGATTGCACAAACTGTCCTACACCTTTGTCTACTACTGATACTTTGTCACTCAAGGATGGAGTACCACTTGGTCCTGAAGATAGTACACATTACATAAGTATTGTAGGAGCACTTCAGTACTTAACATTGACACGACCTGACTTGTGTTTTTCAGTTAGCAAGGTCTGCCAGTTTATTCATGCTCCTACTATTACTCATTGGACAACAGTAAAAAGGATATTGAGGTATATTAATGGTACACGTACAGTTGGTCTTACTTTTTGTCGATCTTCTTCTACACTTTTGAGTGCCTATTCTGATGCTGATTGGGCTGGAGATTTGGATGATAGACGTTCTACAGGAGGTTTTGCTATTTTCTTTGGTTCTAATCTTATTTCATGGAGTGCAAGGAAACAGCCAACTGTCTCTCGTTCTAGTACCGAGGCTGAGTATAAATCTCTTGCAAATGCTACAGCTGAGCTGATCTGGGTTGAAGCTCTTGTCAGAGAATTGGGTATTACTCTTCAAGAGAAACCTACTCTCTGGTGTGATAATCTTGGTGCTACTTTTCTGTCAGCAAATCCAGTGTTTCATGCTCGTACTAAACACATTGAGATTGACTTCTATTTTGTTCGGGAGCGAGTTGCTAGAAAACAACTTGATGTCAGGTTCATCTCCAGCAAGGATCAGATTGCAGATGGTTTTACTAAACCACTATGTTTCAAAAATTTAAACGAATTCATGTGTAATCTAAATCTGTCTAAGCTTTAGATTAAGGGGGAGTGTTAGACAAAATTGTAATCTGTATGGAGTAGTACTCCACCAGGTCTCTCTCTCTTTATCTCCTCCTTATCTCTTCTTATATGTAACAAACTCCTTTGATATATATTTCAACACGTAGCCGATGCTAGTTCCACGCATCGTTCTATCCTCTTTCTGTTATTCAACACTGGTGAGCTACTTCGATGTTAAGAAACCAACGTACTGAATTAATTGTCCGTTTACATGATTAATGGATGCCAAGAAGATCAAGAAAGAGAAGTCTGCCAACCAAATATGACCATGTCCAACAAAAATTGGACAAGAAAGAGAAGTCTGCCGACCAAATATGACACATCCTTGACTTTTTAAGATGTTTCCTTGACATTACAGACCAACTAGCAAGGAAAGACAAATTTTTCCATACGATTAGAAGGGGTGAATTTAAGCATCATATGGTCATTTTTTAAAATCCTTTCATTGTTGTGAAGCTGAGTTAAGTGACGTGAACACGTACGAAATAAAACAGAACGGGCAATCTTATTTGTTATGCTTATTATCAATTGATTTGAGTGAGGGAAAAAATAATGGTAACAACAACCCACTAACATTCTGAAATAACAATCTGCTAACACTAATACTAATCAAGGAAAATTGATAAGTTGCCTACATCTGGAAGTACACGCCATTGTAGTTGGATCACGCGTGAAGAGGCCAAGAAATGGCCGTTGCCGACAGATCGAAAATTAGTGAGGAAACAGAACGGGCAATCTTATTTGTTATGGAACTAGCCATAAAAGCTGGTACCGCTGCTTGCAGCGTTTTAATGGAAAACACGTCACCAGTACTTTAATCTGGGTTTCCGAATCAGGAACGGGGAATGATTGAGCGTGCATGAAGGAACAGGTTATTTGAGTGAAAGTTGGTGCACTCGATCAGAGATCGACAGAAAAGTTGGCGCACTTGAGATTGACAGGTTACCAGCAAAACAAGTAGGGTAGATCGAAAGGCTGATGCCCAACGGCTCCACAGATTCCATTTCCGGCACAAGTAATGATTATCACTAATTCTTGCACGATTTTGGGGCTTCTTTTTACTTGCACGATTATCGATCATTGTGACTGAAAGTGTATCTAGTGCTTTCAAGTGGGTTTTAGACGACACTCGCTCCGTTTGGAACCTACACACTAAAACTTGTCTAGATACATTAGTTTCACTAACCTAAAATATCTTATATTTTCAAACGGAGGGAGCAGATGACAACATCAATTAAGTAGTAACTTTTATATCTACTGTTTAGTCACATAATCCTAGAATTATTGGTGGACCGCTTTGGGACGCTCCTTCTGTTTGCGGGTGGCCATTGGGCCGCGTCCTCGGTCCGGTCAGCCCCCAATTCAAATGGTGGCAGTCTGTTTGCGGGCTGCCGTTGAAGATGCCCTATGAGTTGACATGGTACCTCAATGGATCAACTGTATTTGTTTGTCGGCACAAGGAATGAATTAATTATCACTAATTCTTGCATGATCTATAGATTTTTTGATTTTGGACGAGAAGGATGTGATCCATTCTGAATTCAATCACTATGACTATTACTCTATACCAATGATAGTATGACACTCAATGTGCCACGATAGATCGCGCGAACAAATTAAGCGAGGGGGTATGGGT
Organism: Avena sativa; assembly: GCA_916181665.1. Classification (NCBI taxonomy): domain Eukaryota; kingdom Viridiplantae; phylum Streptophyta; class Magnoliopsida; order Poales; family Poaceae; genus Avena; species Avena sativa. The sequence goes on along the minus strand of OV702280.1, from coordinate 383,628,737 downwards.
ACACACTTTTGACGCTCTCGCGACACATATCTATATTTTCTTGCCAAACTTTGTATTTTTAAAATAATAAGGTCAATAGATGATCATACTTGTATTTTGAAAATATTCAAAATAACCATCATGGTTTGATGTTCCAAAATGCTCTACATATATATAAGAGCCTTGGATATTCATCCCATGATTTATTGAGGATTTAAAATGCATGCAATGAGTAATACTCTCTCCCTCCCAATTTAGGATGCATCTTAGTTTTTCACAGAAATCCCGTTTTAGGATGCGTATTGTGAAGAATAGTACAAAACGGACCATTTTGTCCCTAACTAGAGAGCAGCTCCATGCATGCATTAACTCCCAGCCGAAAGCTACTTCCTCGATTCATTTCCATCTTCCTTGTATTCTCCCCATCCAGTCCACTCCTCTTCCTCGTATTCTTCCTGTCACTCACCGAACGACAGCTGCGGCATGGATCCGTCTTAGTTCGTAGATAGCCAGGAGGAAGAAGAGGTCCTAGAGCATGGTGGAAGCGGTGAAGAAGAGTTGTTCCGTCGAGCTCGCGAGCTCGTGGGCATAGAGATTTGTAAGAAAATATTTTGGTATTATATTTATTAAATAATAAAATAGTGTGAGATATTAATGGGATCACACTTCCCACATTTCATTTGACAAAGAGTTGATTTAATTTTTTTAAAACCAGAGAGAAAATTTGTGGAGTTAAAATGGTCGTGTCTCCATTAGGGTTTTGGTAAAATGGAAAAAAATCCATTGGAATAAATTTGAGCATGTTAAATCTTATTCCAGGATTTCCAGATAATTGTTTTGTGTTGAGTTACAAACTTGGCCTAAGGTGATTTAAGCACACAAGGTACCGAGGTACAAGCACAACACAAGCATACATAAAGTGTTTTTGGAAAAGATGTTTTGTTAAGGAGGTAATAAAGATTTGGTAGTTCTTCCATGAAAAAGCTTTTCAAAGATTAAAGTACCTTTATCAGAGTTTGGCAAAAGATGTTTGGAAACCCTTTTTAGGCTTTATACATTAAAGTTTGTTGCATGATCTGTAGATGTTTTTGATTTTGGACGAGCAATGCAGGGTGTGATCCATTCTGAATCAATCACTATGACTATTACTCTCTGCCAATGACAGCATGATACCCAATGTGCCACGATAAATCACTCTCGCCACCTAGCTAGGTTCAGGTCCTCGGTCTCGGCCAAGATTCAGGTGGCCAGGCCAGTAGTCCATAAAAAATCTCGCAAGAATTAGAAACGAATATGGCGACGCCTTGCTTGCTCGCACGCACGCACGCGCAGTGGCAGCGGGCAGCAGGCAGCATTTGTTCGATGGATGTATCAGTTGCTGTTCTGGTCGACGAGCACGTGCACGGTGGCGGCGACGGCCTTGTCCGTGGCGACGACGACCTGGTTGCCGGACACGTTCCTGAGCGTGTGGCCAGGGAACTCGTCGCCGGAGACGAGCGAGTACTGCACGTGGCCGATCCGGTCCGGAAACAGCAGCACGGACGCGAAGTCGACGGTCCAGGAGGTCCCGTTGCCGTCGACGGAGCCGCGCGCCGCCGTGGCCTTGACGTTCATCCCCATGGCGGAGTTCTGCTGCACGTAGACCTGCTCCACCGTCTTGAACGCGCCGTCCAGCTGCACGATGTCCACGCCCTTGCCCCTCCCGTTGAACAAATTCCCGGTGATCTGCACGCCCCTCGCCACGCCGTTCACCGCCTTGAGCACCACGTTGGCGTCGCCGAGGAAGAAGGACCCTGACACGTGCAGCAGCACGGGGTCCTCGGCCACGATGCTGGTGTAGTCCATGTAGCAGTTGGTGAGCCACGTCTGCGTGAGCCCTGGCACCTTGAGGTAGATGCCCGTGCCGCCGAACCCGGACGCCTTGTTGTAGCAGTGCACGCCGGAGATGGTGTTGGCGCCGCCGGTGACCATGATCCCCGTGCCCGCCGAGAACACCACCACGTCGGACACCGAGTTGTCGTTGCCGTCGAGCCGGATGCCCGTGCCGGTGAAGGACCGCTCCCCCGGGTCGGTCCCCGCCGTCATGTGCTGGCCCAGGAAGGTGTTGCGGATGTACGTCTCGTGCCCGCCCCGCACCGCGATGCCGTCGGTGCCGAAGTGCGTGACGTAGAGGTTGTCGATGCTGGTCCGGAGCGAGTCGACGACGGTCACGCCGCCGCCCCGGTAGCTGCAGTCCAGCATCAGGTCGCGCAGCGTCACGAACTCGTAGTGGTACCCTGATGACGATGAGCCGGCCGACAGCTCGATCAGGTACCGGTCCGTGGGGAACTCCGCCGACGCGCGCAGGGAGCCGCTGTGGATCTGACACGAGGCACGTTTTTACACCGGTCAGATCGACACGAAGACTTTGCATTGCGCATTGCACGGTAGTACAATATGCGGTAGGAGTATGTTTGTAATTTACGTACCTTGAAGTTGCCGCCGCCGGAGGCCGGCAGGGTGAGCGGGCCGTTGACGAGGTAGGTGCCGCCGTCGAGGTGGATCTCGGCGCCGCCCAGGTCGGGGATGCCGCCGGTCATGGTGGCGTTGGAGGGCAGGCTGAAGGCGTCGGCGATGGCCTTCTTGATGGCCGCCGTGGCGTCTGTCGCGCCGGTGGGATCGGCGCCGTAGTCCGTCACGTGGTACACCCGCGACGCCGAGGACTGCAACGAAATTCACACGTCAGACGTGACAGTACAGTAACAAGCTGGCCAGTGCGGCACACCGAAGCGAAATCCAATGGGACGAGCAGAGCAGGAGTAGCAGGGCAGGCGAGCATTGGACGTTTGTAGGGTGGGTGGTTGTCAGCTGTGAGGTGGGGGCAGTTACTACTTTCGGCCAGGAGCATTACCAAACACGGAAGCAAAATGAATTATTTGTCTGTTGGGAAGAAAAGTTTCTTTGCTGACAAAATTGCGTGTGAAACTAACTGGAAAAATGATTTAATAAGCTGATGAAACATGAAGAAGACTGAGGCAAAGAATCACATGCACGGCGGCGTTTTTGACTGCGGTCAAGAAAAACAACGAGAAGATGATGTTTTTTTTCCTTTTATTCAGAAAAATAAGAGAAAGGTTTCCTTTTAGGTGAAAGGAACAGCTTATTTTCCTTGGTAAAAAGCGAAAGAAAGATCTCCCAGAGCAGAAAGCAAACCGACCCTTCCATCTGCTCCTCTGTTCCAAGCAAGAAGCATCACAGGATTCCACTCTCGTTTCAATATGAACAGAAGCGATTAGAAGCAGAGGTAGTATTAGTCCAAATGGAGGAAGCACTTTGCATTCATGACCTGACGACGCACTTTCGCCCCTGCCGTCCGTCTTGCTCAAAGAAAAAACAACGGGAAGATGATGTTTTACCCATTTCCATTAAAAAAATAAAAAAGGTTCCTTTTTTTTGAGGTGAAAGAAACGGCTCATCTGCCTTTGCAAGAAAAAGGCAGTAACGAATAATCTCCGAGAAAGCAAACCGGCAACTCCTGTGTTCTCCTTGGCTTCTTAGAAGAAGAAACTGTGGATTTAGCACTAACTATGGTCCCATGCAATTAAATCATCCCCACTGCAGAAATGATCAGTTGGAATAAAGGCAAGGACGCGAACGGTAATAACAACTGCTCCCAGGACAGGATGATCAACGGCAACGGAACGAACGAACGAACGAATGCGTCACATGATTACAGGCAGCAGCAGCTCTTGTTTTAATTTGAACACAAGTGATTACTTATTAGAAGCAGAGAGATTAGGCGTAATGGAAGAAGGCACTAACTATGCTTGTTAATGCTGAGTAAGTAAAGTACTGACCGTGGCGAGCCCCCTCCTGGCGCTGGCGGCGGCGGCGCCGAAGGAAGATCTGACGCTGGCCATCCTCACCGCCGCGAGATCCCTGTACCGCCGCTCCGGAACTCCTGCGCCGCCGCCGAGGGCGCCGTGGTGACCCCAGGCTTCGGCGCCGCCCGCCAATGCGAGGAGAAGGTGCAGCAGGGCGCCGAGAATCAGGAGAAGCGCCAGGAGGCCGCGCTTCCCTCCCGTGAGATCGAGAAGGAGCTCCATGCTTCTTCCTCCTCCCTTCCTCCTCTGCTTCTTCAACCTGGCCGCCCTGCCTGCCGCCACAGCATCAATGGCGCCTCTCTCTGTCTGATGCTGGTATCTTTCTTTCTGTCTGTGTGGGTGGGTGGCAGTCAGGGCAGGGGCGCCGCGGGTTCGCCCTGTAGCTAGCTAGCGCCGGAATAAATGGTAGTAGTAACGCTTCCGGGGTGGCGCAGAGTAGACGGATATATAGCCAGGTTCCAGCAGCAGAGCCGCGTCGTCGTATGCGAGAGAGAAAGGATGGTTCCGTTCCGTCGCGATGGTTACAATGTTGGTGGAGTGGAACTGACGGATGAGAGAGGGGAGAGCGACGAGTTATACATACAGCTAGCACTTAGCAGCAGTGTCAAGCTAATGGCAAAACTACACGCCGAGTTTTCGATAATTGACAAAGTCCGTTCAATGCAACGCCAAACGAATGGGTCCGGTCCTGTGCACTCTTTTCTGCCTGCCAGCAGTAGGCTTTCAGTTGGAAAGAAAGAGAAAAAATCATCTCCTTTTCTGACTGTCAAACTGCTGCACCAGCCTCATTGTGGTTTTCCCCCCTGATGACTAATACAAGTAGCTGTAACAATCTGTGAGGGATTAGCCGCTGTGAACAGGTGCAAATCCAGCTTAGATCCTGCTGGTCAGCGACCGACCGGTTTAGATCAAACAACGGACGCGTGTCAAGCGTCCCTAGCTGCATGTATACCGACCAGATTTTACTACTTTATTTAACTCACTCTCTTGGCGTGATGATGCTGTGTCTGGGTAAACAATGTAGGAGTGAATCTACTAGAAGAAGAAGAAGAGGAGGAGGAGGAGGCCAGGTGGTGTGCGCATCTTGGTGCGTGCGGCCTTGTTTACTCGGATCCAAGGGGAGCCGATACAAAGTTGCTTTGGTGTGTGGGGTTGCTCGTATTCTTTGCTTCTTTCCTCCTACTGTGCTTTCACAAACCTTTTTCCTTCCTCTTCTTCTTTTCTTTTCTTGTGTGCTTTCCTTTTCCTTTGTTCCCACCCCATGACTCGGATGCCCCTCTTAAATCAATTTGAAATTAAAAGCATACCTAGAAGATCCTTAAATCCTCACCACAAAATATTCCCACCCGTACGCGGTACTAGCCCCCTTTTTGTGTCGGATCAAAACACATATATTGAGCCGGCCTGAAAAATATATCTATGTGCTGAATATCGACCCAACCCGATTTTGGGGTCGATTTCCCCATCCCCTCGCATTGCTTTGCTCCGTAGCCACAATCCACCGCCCCACCTCCGGTGACTCTGTCCCAACAAATCTGGCAAGCCTCCTGCTGGATCTACAAAATGTGGCCGGTGAATAGCTCGATCGCCGGCCGTTGGGGATTCTATCTCGTGGAACGACCGTGTAAGCTGACATCTTTTCGCGAATCTCTCCGTTGCCGAGGACCGCACACGATAAATTCATCGCGGCGAGAGTTGGAGGGCGCATGGGTCACGCACCCAGAGGGTAGGCAGAGAGCTCCCTGGCCGCCGCACGTTGCACACCACCGTTGTCCTACATCTTTTAGAACCTCCATCCTCCAAGGAGGCCGAGGACAAGGCGGAGGAGGCAGAGCCCGAGCCTGAGGAGCACGCGTACATGATCACAAAGATTGCTGGCTCCAGAGACCTGATCTCCCTTTCACCATTGCATGCTGACGCTCGGGGTGGAGTAGACTATGGTGGCATCACGGGTAGAGAGCTGGCAAAACTCTAACAATGTTTCGGTGTTTGTGCGACGGAAACCCTTCCAGACTTTATGTAGAGCATCTCGAAAAAACCCTAACGGGTATAACGTAGGCTGAGTCCACGTCGCCGCATGTTCGAGCCGGTTACAAATAGCACAAAATTCGTTGAGTGATCTGAACCGACTAATTGCAACACGTCTATCAAAAGCGTAATTTTTTTGAGTAACAAAAAAAAAAACCTCAGCTATTTCTGCAACCCGCGGCGTGTGAACAACGGAGGAGGCACGCGTGTATCACTTCTCTTCTCGCTCACTTACCGTTATAAGGTGTCACGACCTTGTTCCATTTTTTCACGTGAAACTAAACTTCTTTCTCACTCGTTCCGCCAATCGTATGAGAGTTGTCAGCAACATGAGCTTTCACACACATGGATTTAAATATTTAGGAAAAGGCTAAAAATTTGTATGGGCAAAGGGTTTAGCCCATTATTTCTATCATTTCCCGTCCTTAATTTGTTGATGAATTTGTACGAATTATCGCAAAAAATCATGGCGCCATCGCCATGTTTTTTTTAGATTTCTATTTTGAATTTCTAGGGTTACCGAAAACACTTTTTCCGATGTATACCCCATCCATCGTTTTCCGGTTTGAGTTTATTATTCGGTATCCGCTAGAAATGCTGTGAGCCGCCACTTTATGGTATGCGAGCGGGGGGCGTGTACGTGCGATTTGTTTGTTGAGAACAGTGACGATACTGTAACGTTCGTTCGTTCTCCTACGTACTATGCTCGTACGTACGTACGTACTACGTAGGGGCCGTTGCAACTGCTGCTGCGTAATGTATTGGAGCAACACGTACGCACGCACCGTTAGATAAGAAAGCTCCTTTGATTCGTTGGGGCTGCTGCCAACTTGTTGACATATAGTAACAGTTTGAAGGCCTTGGCTAGCTTTTCTGTGATATTTTTCTCCAACCAACCCGAATTTACCTGACCTTTCGCACCAGTTTGCTGGAGGGCCGGGTACTACGTGCGTACGTGGCCCGTTCAACGATAAATCCGAGAGCTAGTAGTAGTCTCCACGATCCGGACGACGGACTTATTTTTACGTACGTGGAGCGTTACCATTAATACCAAGACTTATTTTTTGTTGTTGCTTCCACGGACGACGGACGGCCGTTGGGAGGACGCGTGCCTGCATGCATATGGACTCGAGACCGCACACATGGATCGGATCGGAGGTGTGTATCGTCCCAAGCGCTCTCCGTCGTCGTGTTCGAACGATCAAGGCCGAGCGTTGCGCGCGGCTGCCGCCGATCGAACACTACAGGAATGGAAAGCTACGCCGACGACCGGTCGCTACGCCGACGGCCAAACGTCGGGGTCGTCGGCGTAGCCATCGTCCAGGCCAGCCTCGCCAAGCAGCCGTCGGCGTAAAATTGCCCTCGGCATATTCTATGTGACGCCGACGGCTGTCCTAGGCGTAGCATACGCCGACGGCCGCCCTCGGCGTAGCTATTTTTTATTTTATCTCATTAAACTTTGAAAAATCATAACTAAATCATTCTAATTCAGAAAAATACAAATAATATATCAAAATTTGCAGAAAAATAAGACCTATCTATCTACACTCAAATATTACACATTTATAAATAAAAATTAAGTAAAATATAAAACATTATATATAGTTTAAAACGGGCATAAAAATTCAAAAACGATCGAAACAATGCGAAACCTTCGCGTGGTGTTATATTATGTGACATAGTTAGAAGGAAAAATATCAAACTTGGTATATTGATTATGTCTCAAAGAAAGCTTCACAAAATGACCTATCTCATTCGAGGTTTTTTGGCTTTCGGGTCAAATGACCAATGTTATGGCTAGAATCAAGGCATAGTTTGTGATAATATGCCCATATTATGCATACACATACATCATGGGATGACGAACAATGTTGCAGGAGGAAGTTTTCCTTTTCGTCGCACCAAAAAGCCATTTCCCATTTTCCGAGCATAAAAAACGGACGGTTTTGTGAAGCAACCACCAAATGGCTAATTCAAAATACTACCACCACATTTTACAAAAATACTATACCACCTTATATGGACAATGTCCCAACAGGGGGATCCGAAACCTTTCCGTCCATCTTTGGTGAAAAAGACAAATTTCTGCCAAATCGGTAGCAAGTGGGTCAGATATGAACTACAGGTACATGATCCGATGCTCATGTTTTTTTACAAAAATCATTTTTAGGTTCACAATATGCTATTTTATCAAAGATCCAATGAAAGTTTAGTGAGGCTCGGCCCCGAGCTAAGAATCTTTATGTCCACCGTTCGATAAAGTTTGACGATAGTTTAAACGGGCATAAAAATTCAAAAACGATCGAAACAATGCGAAACCTTCGCGTGGTGTCATATTATTTGACATAGTTATAAGGAAAAATATCAAACTTGATATATTGATTATGTCTCAAAAAAACCTTCACAAAATGACCTATCTCATTCGAGGTTTTTGGCTTTCGGGTCAAATGATCAATGTTATGGCTAGAATCAAGGCATAGTTTGTGATAATGTGCCCATATTATGCATATACATGCATCATGGGATGGCGAACAATGTTGCAGGAGGAAGTTTTCCTTTTCGTCGCACCAAAAAGCCATTTTCTATTTTCTGAGCATAAAAAACGGACGGTTTTGTGAAGCAACCACAAAATGGCTAATTCAAAATAGTACCACCACATTTTACAAAAATACTATACCACCTTATATGGACAATGTCCCAACAGGGGGATCCGAAACCTTTCCGTCCACCTTTGGTGAAAAAGACAAATTCCTACCGAATCGGTAGGAAGTGGGTCAGATATGAACTACAGGTACATGATCCGATGCTCATGTTTTTTAAAAAAATCATTTTTAGGTTCACATTATGCTATTTTATCAAAGATCCAATGAAAGTTTAGCGAGTCTCGGCCCCGAGCTAAGAATCTTTATGTCCGCCGTTCGACAAAGTTTGACGATAGTTTAAAACGGGCATAAAAAAATTCAAAAACGATCGAAACAATACGAAACCTTCGCGTGGTGTCATATTATGTGACATAGTTATAAGAAAAAATAGCAAACTTGATATATTGATTATGTCTCAAAAAAAAACTTCACAAAATGACCTATCTCATTCGAGGTTTCTTGACTTTCGGGTCAAATGACCAATGTTATGGCTAGAATCAAGGCATATTTTGTGATAATGTGACCATATTATGCATACACATGCATCATGGGATGGCGAACAATGTTGCAGGAGGAAGTTTTCCGTTTCGTCGCACCAAAAAGCCATTTTCTATTTTCCGAGCATAAAAAACAGACGGTTTTGTGAAGCAACCACCAAATGGCTAATTCAAAATACTACCACCATATTTTACAAAAATACTATACCACCTTATATGGACAATGTCCCAACATGGGGATCCGAAACCTTTCCGTCCACCTTTGGTGAAAAAGACAAATTTCTGCCGAATCGGTAGGAAGTGGGTCAGATATGAACTACAGGTACATGATCCGATGCTCATGTTTTTTTACAAAAATCATTTTTAGGTTCACAATATGCTATTTATCAAAGATTCAATGCAAGTTTTCCTTTTCATCGCACCAAAAAGGCATTTTTCATTATCCGAGCGCAAAACGGGGATTTTCTAAAGCAACCACCAAATAGCTAATTCAAAAACGGAGGGTTTGTGATTAGTTGATATGGATATCATATTTGGATTCCTCTTAGTTTTCTGATCAATTTAGACATATTATTTGTTGAATTTCGATTTATAGATTTAAAGATATTAATTATTCTATATTAAATAGAAAAATACAAAAAATAAAATTATTATATTTTTATTTGAATTCAATAATATTTTTACTTATTCATTAATATTTACTTAAATAATTGTTTGTAATTTCAAAAAATACAAACATGTGACATGATGATATAAGAGTTAATAGGATTGATATCATACTATTGACACCAATGTATGAATTACTTTGCGGAAACGGATTCTGAAGGAACGAAGAAGTTAAGCGTGCTGAAGCTGGAGTAGTATTAGGATGGGTGACCTGCTGGGAAGTTTGACTAAGACTGGAATTTAATTGAATATTAAGTATAATTAGTGTTAAGATGTTCAAAGTAGGAGATTAACAAGTGAAACAATTCAAAGAATAAAAAGAATTGAGAAAAAAAAATAAAAAATATTATTTTTTTTGTAAAAAATATTTTTACAACCGGCCGACAGGATATGCCGACGGCCGCTACGCCGACGGCAAAGCCCTCGGCGTAGCATACGCCGACGGCTTGAGTGTGCTCCGCCGAGGAAGATCTTTGCCGAGGAGGCTACGCCGAGGGCAGCCCTCGGCGTACCATACGCCGACGGCCTTTTGCCCTCGGCGTAGCGCGCGCGTCCCGTAGTGGAAAGCGAAGCTGCGCTACGTGCGCGTCTCAGGCACCCCGGCCGGTCAACCGTTTGTCCGGCGCTCAAGGCTAGACGACTTCGGGTTTCTGTCCCATGCATGTTGGCTTTGGCTCCAACGTGGGTCTGTGTCAAGTGGGAATCCCATCAAAGACACACTTCTAGTTAATTTGATATAAAATATATTTAAAATTTTGTTTAAAATTAAAACTAAAAATGATTTTGGCGGGATCCGGCCTGGCACCTTAGGTCTGACTGTCACAGCCTCCACCCCGCAAGGACCGAGGGAGGCTTGATCATCCCGTATAGATTTCACCCAAAGTTAAATTATCAAACTTTGAGGAAAAGTATCTACCTAATTTACAATGATAAACTGGTCTCACTAGAAACATCATTAAATATATTCTAATATTATATCCATACCATATTTTTTTCATCCACCGGTGTTTTAGGCGTTTATTTATCCGCCATGGAGGGCAACATAATCTACCTATCGGTCCTCAATCAATGTTTTAGGTGTTTTTACACTTTCTCATCATGATATGTAATTCACTTTTTTATTTTCCTTGTTTGGATATGTGGACTTTCGCGGCTGTGTGCATCCTAATATGCAGAGACCGGGTATAATACTTAAATCTTTTAAATAATAAAGAGTCCTTTACCAAAAAAAATACTTACCATATTTTTTCGAATGGGGATGAACAAACCCGGCCTATCCATCAACTGATGCACACATGACAGAAAACTAGCAGAAGTTTGTAGCACGAACAAAAGTCTGAACCAAGAACAGCATGCACGTCTTGAGGATTAAGCTCACGCGTGGTCTAGGGCGGCCTGAGATCTTCATAGGATGGACTCTCTTCTGCATGATCTCTAAGAAAAATGATAGTTGTTTCGTTCTTGTTTGGAAAACTTAGGTAGAAGCATGGTACTAGGTGCATTTTGCAGACTTGAACAAGTTTACAATACTTCATGATTTTTGATGATATGAAAAAAAAAACTTGCTTCTGTAACATGCAAATTAACTTTGTACCTAAAATTTACTTGCTTCTATAAACAAAAAAGGATCTATATTTTTGCATCTATAGAGTTTGACTATTATACTGTTGGTACGGACCTAAGTGTTCAACAACGGGACAATGAAGACATGCAAAACTTTGTGGGCGAGAGAGGTCAAGATCATGCAGCATAAGAATAACAAGTTACAGCGCATGTGCAAGGGTGTATAAAAGGTTACGGTCCATACAACTCCATGACCCCCTAATGTACATCAGTAAGCATAAAGATATATGCTAAGATGAATTAGTGCCCTCTTCATCTAAATAGCCCCAAAAATAGTGCTAATTTGACGTTACATCCTAATATGAATTAGTTGCGTACAACATATCTTCAACAACATAATCCATACAAAACAAGAAAAATCGGAGAACATAGAAAAACTCCTGTGCATATAACAAATGTCTATCGACTAAAAATCTGGCCCATGCTCAGCTAGAGCTGCACATGAACACTATAGGTCAACTAAAAAGGGACGCGGCTAGGCAGCTCCCAATGATATCCCCGATGGTCGGTGCTACTACGAGCGGTGGTAAAAGTAGATAGGGGATGTACAGTAAGGTACTATTGCACAGAACCGAGACACGTACACATGACCTCACCGTTATGCTCTCCAGCGTACTCTGCTCTTATTCTGGCCCAATGGACCACATCTCCCCTTGGTCATACGATAGAGTCCTGATTCGCGACGTCAATGAAGCACCACCACGAACCTGTACGTGGGCCTGTGCACCAGGCGAGGTGCGGCAGCTGCTCAAGGCCCGTCTAGGATTCCCTTCCCTCCGCTGGAGACGTCGTCGATCCGTTCCATCTCTGGTGGGCTTAGGGTCTTGGAGGTGTGGCGGACCATGGCTCTCGTCGGCGAAAAATTTCCGTTCTTTGTTTAGGCAATTTTTTGTGTCTTCTTCGGGATAGTGAGGCGGTGGCTACATCTTGAAGTCGGAATAAGGTCCTCCCGCCATATCCTCGCTCCGGTGGTGCGTGTAGCGCCGACAGAGGATGTGTGGAGTCGTGTGTCTGGCCGATCTCCTCGGATCTTGTCGGTTTTCATGTTCGTTGGTCTAATTTTAGGCCAGTTTCTTCCAATCTACGAATGTCATCATTGGCGACGGTTGCTGCTCTCGTGCGCTGATTCTTTGGCATCTTAGCACCACGACTTCTTGTATGTCTAGTACAACAAGATCTACTACGACAAGATCTCCGGTGATGGAGGGGCGAGGACGACGGCGTGCCTTTGGCTCGTGCTAGTGTTTGTAGTCGTCGTTAGGTGGTTCATTGACCTATTTTTAATTTTTATTACTTTTAGGACTCTTTGTACTACTATTGATTATTATTATTAGATTGGTGAAATTTCGCAAAAAAAATAAAAAAATAAAGCACCACCGCTCCAAACCACGAACATGAACCACCGCTTGCGCTTGATGCGTCTTCCGCGGGACAGCTTGCCGGCAATAACACAGATTGACACGAGGAGGTGAGGGGATCGAAATCGCCCGTGTGAGAGACGATGAAGTGGGATAGGGATTTTTGGACACGGGGAGGGGCAACTTGCAGTATGCGTTTGTCGGTAGCACCGGTTCGCTTGGAAAAGAATAGACCACGCGATGCTGATCGGTCCGACAACACATCATATTTCGGGTTTTCATTAATGCAAAATACCCGAACCCACGCAATGGACGGTTGATCTAAGTCCTAATAATACTCCCCCGTTGGAGTAGTAAATTGTACCCAAAAAACCCTCATATATATTGTATGACCCTATGTACACATTACAAGCATCGTGACCTAAGTCCTAACAAAGGGTGGGGTGAGAGGAAAGGAGGGAGTCTCAGAATCCCTCACTGAATAAATTTGAAACAGTGACTTAATAATGGAAAAATTTGTACTCGGACTTGAATTTTATTGGCAGGAAAACCAATTCACCTGCTCGATAACTCCATAAAACCTCTACATCTAGTATCTTTTTTCCATACTAGAATCTAAAACCTTGGCGATCCAGATCGGAGCCGGTAAATCTAGCCAAGAATGCATGATTGTCCATGCATCCATAATGTTCTGTATACTCCTTTTGTTGATGTTCCAAATACAAAGATCCTTCCTTAACATCGGGCCATATACGGAGCAGTCATCGGTCATATAGGCATGGTTTGGTTCCAACGGTGATAAGTCCTTAGTCGGAAGGCACACGGCGGCATTGAACCCAAGGAAGATCGCGTGGTCTCCAATATCCCCAAGCTCAACTAGCTTTTGTGTTTCAAAGTTAACCATGAAGACCAAGAGCTTGTGCGTGCTGACCTGGTCATCTTTTTCCGCATCACTCGGCTCGTCGTCTTGGTCGTCATTTGCTTGCAGATTAGTGGGCTTATTGTTGTCATTTTCGGTTGCAAAATCTATGCAATCTTGGAGCACATATCTCCTTATGTCTCTGTAAGCCCATCGACACTTGAGTGGAGTACCTACTAAATCTCGCATCCTCCATACCTGCAGAAGTTCACCCGATGGCATCAGGGCGATGTACATATCAGCAACGCTCCCTCTTACCACATTGCCCATGATCGTGGCCACGGACGGCGAAGGCCCGCTTATTAGATCCAAAGTAGAGATGGAACCCCGAGAATGTAGAATGTAGAACAAGCCGTCCTTTTCGTTATAAAGAACATCGCTGACGAGACGTATATCGTCGGGGAGCAATGTCCATGTCTTGTCGCCCGGCCTAGCGAACGAGAGCCTGTGCTCCGGCGGGTGCACGATCACAACGGTGCATGCGGCCACCTCGGCGGCGGAGGAGATGGCGACCCGGACATACGCTTCATGCCGTGCCCAGATGACGCCGATCCTCGAGACTCCGTCGAAAACTACATGCTTGCCTTCGTCATCGTAGTAGTGGTCGTCGTCCTCGTCGCGGCCCATGATCGTCTTGACCGACGGTAGTGTGGCGTGAACGCCGGTGATGGGGTTGAAGAGGTACGGGTTGCCGACCTCGTCCGCGGCGAACACCCAGCCGTTGCACGAGAATACAAATCCCCGCTTGTGGTGCGGAGGGCCCGGGAAGGGGATGCGGAACGTGGCGTCGACGGAAGGGCAATAAAGAGCGGCGTCGCTAGGCCCGTACTCGTCACACGCGTAGAGCAGGCATGGCGCTTGCTTGAGCGCCGGGAGGGGGAAGGTGTTGCAGGCGTCACGCCAGGACCTGCAGACGGCGCCGGAGCGGATGAGGCTGGGAACATCCAACGCGGCCATGATGAGGAGGTCGTCTGGCAGGCCGGACCAACCGGCGGCGGCGGCCGCAGCCGCATCTGGCGGAGCAATTGACCTTCGTCGTTGTTCGCAGTCCTTGGTCCCCCTGACTAATGTGTCGTCGACGGTGGAGGACGGTAGCTCTTCCATTGTTTATACTATCGATCGGTGGTTCTGCCAACAGCGAGACGACGCACGCCATGTATGTGGAGTATTATTGTATAGACGGGTCACGACCTCACGGGGCGCAGATCCACTCTCCGAGTCGGACACCAGCCTGGTGTTATCCGACGCTGAGTCAAATACCCTGCAAGGACTAGCACATGCTACGATTGATAATTAAAGGTGTGTTTTAGGCGGCTACGCTCCGAAGCTATAAAAACGTGTTTGGAAACAAATTAGCTTTTGGCTTTGGTTCATACCAAAATTGACGTGGAAAGTCAGAACAACTCTTTGTTTTCTTTTCTTCTCATCAGCTCTTCGCTAATTCATCTCTACATCTTTTTATAAAAAAGTATATATTACTACCGCGATGATACCATACACTTGTCCCAGCGGTCTTATGTATACACATGGCACAGCAACATATGACGTAATGCTCACAAAGGTCAAGGACGAGGGAAGAGAAATGGGTCATCCAAATGCCAGATTGAATAAATTTCAAGCAAATATGAAGAAATCACGATAAAATTAGAATGTGGTCCCGAATTTTATTCTATTTTTAATCAAATCCTCTAGTAGTTACTTTTACACAGAGCTTGTAGCTAAAACCGTGGTGTGATCCAGATTGGAGCCGGTATATGTAGCCAAGAATGCACGTTTGGCCATGCATCAGCAAGTTTCTGCATACTCCTCTTCTTCATGTTCCAGATACGAAGATCTTTCCGCAACTGTGGGCCGGTCAGGCAAGAGTCGTCGGTAAGGTAGACACAGTTTTGTTCTAGCGGCGACAAGTCTTTGGCCGGAAGGCACACCGCGGCATTGAACCCGACGAATAACGCGTGGCCCCCAATGTCCCTAAGCTCCACCAGCTTCTTCCTATCAATGTCAACCTTGAAGACTATGACCTCGGTCGTGTTGTCCCAGTCATGATTATCATCAATGTCCGCTTCTTCATCTCTCATGCAGTAGTCTTCCTCATTGTAGTTACTTTCTAGAATGGGCTCGCCGCTGCCATCTTCGTCGGCGAACTCTATGCAATCTTGGAGCGCAAGTCTTTGGACATCCTGGCGAGTCAAGTGGTTCTTGAGTGGTACAACTCTCTGATCTCCTAGCCTCCACACTTGCAGGAGTTCACCTGAGGGTGTGAAGGTGAGGTACCGCTGAACCCCCTTGCTTGTCACGTGATCCATGATGGTGGCCATGGACGGCGAAGGCCCACTGAGGTCCAAAGTATAGATGGCACCCCGAGAATGTAGAATGTAGAACAAGCCGTCCTTGTGATTATAAAGGACGTCGTCGATGTAACGTATATCCTTGGGGAGCAGTGTCCACCTCTTGTCGCCCGGCCTGGCGAATGAGACCATGAAGTCTGGCAAGTGCACGATCACGACGGTCACCTCGGCGGCGGAGGAGGAGGAGGAGGAGACGGCCGCCCGGACATACTCTGAATGGCGTGCCCAGTAGACCTGCCTCGTCGGAATTCCGTTCTCGATGCTAGGCTCGTAGACGCGCTTGCCTTCATCGTCGTAGAAGTTCTCGTCGCGGCACATGATCGTTTTGAGCGGCGGGAGCAAGGCCTGGACGCCGGTGATGGGGTTAAAGAGGTAGGGGTCACCGGCCTCGTTAGCGGCGAACACCCAGCCGTTGCATGAGAAGACGAAGCCCCTCTTGTCGTGCGGGCCGCCTGGAAAGAAGGGGACGCGGAAGGTCGTGTCGGTGGAAGGGCAGTAGAGGGCGGCGTCGCTGGGCCCGTACTCGTGGCACGCGTAGAGCAGGCAGGGCGCTCGCTTGAGCGCGAGGATTCCGGGGCGGACGGTGGTGCAGGCGTCGCGCCAGGACGAGCAGACGGCGCTGCAGCGGTCGCGGCTTCGGATGTCCAGCGCCGCCACGACGGTGAGCAGGAGGTCCTCCGGGAGGCTGGACCAGTCGACGGCTGCGGTGTCTTGTTGTGCCATGAACCACCGGCGGGCGTAGTTCTTGGCCGCCATGACAGCGGAGTAGACGACGGCGGCGGAGGACAAAGCTGCTCCCATGATGTTTGTGTATACTTGAGTCTTGATCGAACTTGCGGTGCGCTGATCGGTGGTTGTGTCTGCTTCGATGGAGACGGTGCACGGCTAGGTAGTAATATAAGGTGAACCAGCGCGCGCAGACATCCACTCCGAGTCGAGAAAGGTATGCAATTCTGATACTATAGAGCTACGTTGATGACGATGCGGCCCGGCTTTAATTTGGGTAGAGTTTTTCGTACGCGTATAGAACTTCCTAGGACTCCATGTTTCCCGGACGATTAATGGAGGATGAGATGATCAAAAAAACCTGGCGGCTAAAGATTCGTTGCACGGTTTTAATCTGCAATCAAGTCTAGTGAAAGGAACATGCTAGCAATTAATCTTGATTAATTAGGAGTTTCGCACGATTCTTTGCACGTGTTATGGTTGGCTTGCATGCCAAACCGAGTCAGGTTATAAGAGTCGTGTTAGGCTGTTGTTAGCTCAAGTCCGGCCGTGTCGTACAAAGTTACCTACTAGATTGGTTAGTTTGATACCGAAAAGTTGTATTTATCATGCGTTATTTGCGTCGAATTTCAGTCCGTGATCGTCTAACGAGTGGAGGTGCTCTTATAGGGTATTAGAAGAAGTAAGTTGAGACCGGTTTGGTGTGCCGTGTTGTACATGAGTTTTTTTTTTGCCGGAGTTTGAGAAAAGAAATAAAGAACAACAAAGGACACAATACTGAGTCTTTGGCAAAAATATTTCCAACGTGCGTGTGTTCGCCAATTTTTATGTGATCCTGGGCAAATAAAGTCCAACTAACCAGTTGACTCGCATGGAAAAGTTAGTTTGGACCGGTCGATCAAGCTTTCATGCACGTGTCTAGGTAAAATCAGTGTAACAGTCCTACCTAGATCCACAAGAGCAATCAATAGCAGATACATGGTATTATCGACTCCAATTTCACTAATGACTCACCAAGTACTCAGAAATTGTTCGAGCGCTCCAGATGAAAAGTAGTGTAACACCCTCAGAATCGACCCTATGCAAGTTTTAGCGAAACCAGCCAAACCCGCATAGAAACGATTCAAAGGTGCCCACCAGGCACTTTCGTGCGGGTGGAAAACGAAGTAATAACATTACACAACAGGCCTCGATGGGACCCACAGAACAGATATATATACAGCAGCGACTCAAAGAGTCAAGAATACAGATATAATATACAAAGATCCAAATCACCTTGAAAATGATAGAGCGTCCGACTACGGACAAGATGCAAATGGGGCTAAGAGCCCTGAAGAATAACCAATGGCGTCCATAACCCTGCCCAGGCCAAGCCGGAAGGGTAACCCTGCTAACGACGTCGATCTCAAAACCTGCTTAAACAAAAGGGGTGCCGACAAAGGGCAAAGGAAAAAGAAGGAGCGTCAGTACTGAGGCCAGTACACGGCGAGACTAGAATTCGGCGGTCCTCGCCTACAAAGGTATGGTGGACTGGGCGGCAGCGCAGCATGCACTAAACAACCTATAGAGACTCGATATAACTGGCGGCTATCAGAGAGGGGTAAGAAAAGACCTATCCGGAACCAGACTGATACTAACACCTAACAATCCCTTCCTGGTATCCCCCCTCGAGACCAAACGAGGAAGTCAACCAAGGAACTCACACCGTTGGCAGTTTTACTTATTCAGTTATAGTTGCGGCAATTTACTAGTCAGGTAAAGATAGTCGTCCTGATAAAATAAGCAGTGAGCACTTTTATTTAATCATTCCGTTGTAGTTGCGACACTTACTAATCAGATACAATTAGCATGAGATAACCCTAAAACCCAGCAGTTGTTGGTACTTTTACTTAGCCATTCCGTTGTAGTGAAGCTGATTACTAGTCATATCGGATACAAGTCAATTTATAACAATAAACTTTAGTTATAGTTGTCTATGATCAAGCACTGTGCTCCAAGTCGTCCATAACCGCGGACACGGCTTCTCGAAAAGATTTAACCCTGCAGGGGTGCACCAAAGTATCCACAAGCACTTCGACCCTTTTTGCCAGATCAGTTAACATACACCCATCGGTATGTCGGCGGGGCCTAAGTCATGACGTTCCCAGACCCAAAGCAAGCACGGGGGGCCACCCCACTAAGTACACCCGCAACGAAGTCGGCCGGTCTCCGAGACGGACTTAGGGTTTGCGTCAGTGGCTGTAAACGACAGCAAATCCCAAAACTGGGACTGTCGATACCGCGAAAACACTCCGCTTCCTAAACAGTACAGTGTGCTCCTCGCACAATCGTAAATAAAGCAGTAAAGCATGGCATAAGTACAGGATAGTAAATAAAACCTCAAACTAGTTTGTGGCCCCCAGTACAATACTTTGAAATCAGGTAATAATCAATGGGGGGCCCATATCTCCCCACCTGTGGTTAGCGCGCTCGATCTCGGAACAGGTGTCAAGAACTCGGGGTCCTACGGGACACAAGTGGGCGGTCGGAAACCAAATGTTATCTAACACCCACCGATGCCTCTGCTTACTTACTTCAATTTTAGTTGTTAAACAGTAATTAAAGTGAACGAAAAGTAAAACCATGACCATCTCCGACATTGAACATGCGGCACTTCTCCAACAACTGTGGTACTTGACGACACGCGAAAACACTTGAGCAAGCGACTACGACGCGCGGGTCCAACTATCTACCAACAACAGGTAATAGGATGTGTCCAAGGCTATATATGGCTGCAAGGGATATCTCGGGTACGAAAACTAGAGCATCGCAACACAGATAGCAATAGATCAACAGGAGGGAAATAAATACTATAAAAGTAAGATAGGTAGAAAGGGGGAGATGCTCGCCTGAAAACATGCCGAAGGTTCAACCGAAGATCGGGCGAAGCTCACATCAACTCAACGGCCTTATCCGCGAAGAAGCAAAACACTAGAAGAAACACCGGATGCAATATTTAATACTACGGCAAAAGATCGGGCATGATGCATGTATGATGTTCGACATGGCAAGCATGCGATGCAATTAGGCCATATTAAGCGGAACCGGGGTCCCGACAATTAATTAAATGGTTCAAGTTATTTATCTACCCCGCAAATTAAATGTTGCATTAGCAAGACAACAGATGGCACCGGTTCGCTACACAAGTTTAAATGAGGCCAATATGAGACTAGATTTGCCCGCATATGGGCCCCATATTTAATTATAAGGTGAATCGGCATAAGGCCCCCAAACCACATGATAATATGCATGCATGAACAATTAATATACGACAAGTTGTATTTTATTATAAAATAGGGTTCGAGAAAAGGGGTCACACATTGAGGTCTCGACGAACTTGGGGTTCCGGGGGTTCGGGGTCCGGTCTCAGGGTTCAGGGTTCGACGGGTTCGTTCTCGGCGAAAACATTCTCGATCAATGGGTAGATCTTGTCGCATCCGGGTTCTCGGCGAGCTCGGCGTCCGGGAAGGAGAACTTGTCGTCCAGGGTCTCGGTGTCCGGGGTGAAGTACTTGGCGTTCCGGGGACGATCCTGTCGCATCCGCGCTCGTCGGTTCGTGTCGACGGTCTTGTCGTCTCACGGCGGAGATCTTGGGATCCGGGGTCTTGGCGTCTTCGGGTCCGAGAGGGAGAACTTGGGTCGGCATCGGTCTTCCGATCCGAGAAGGAGAACTTGGCGATTCCGAGGGCCTTGGTGTTCGACGGGGTTCGGGCGCGCCAGGATCGGTCTTCGAAACCATGAAGCAGATCTTCGCGTTTGAAACATCCGGGCCTGGCAACGGGGCTTCGAGCTTCTCGTAATGGTACTGATCCACGAGCAGTCCTGCATCGAAGATCATGACGTCCGTGTAGATGATCTTCCGGTTACTTCAATGTGTGTCGAAGGGCTTGTCACTATGGCTTCGGTTGCCGGTGGCGATCTTGAAAAATGTCGGTGTCAAACTGGCAGCAACCTATCGGTCAGCTCCTCCCGGAAACGGTCCAACTCGATGCTACAGGAAGGCGGGTACACACGGACTGCCGCTTGCTGCAGCTAGCAGATACACGCAGAGGCCGGATGCCAGGAGACACGGACGGCGGCACGGGGCCCGCAGGAGGCGCTCGGGCCGGTTGGCGAGGACGACGGCCGACAACAGCCTTGCTGCGGAGGCAGCGCCCGCGCGGACGGCAGAGCTCGGGGCCGGAGGCGTGGATCTCGCTGCGGGGCTCGGGGCCGGCGGGGAGGGTGGCCGGGTCGCGGACGACGGAGATGAGGCGGGCCGACGCGCTGGTGGAGGGATCGCGGGTGGTGGCGGGGGCGAGCTCGCCGGCGCGGCGGAGGACGGGTCGGGGGAGCTTGTGCGGGGACGGAGGCGAGCAGGGCGTCGCGGTGGCGGAGGAAGGAGGCGGGCGCGCGGCGGCGCTTGGACGGCGGGAGGCGGCGGTGACCGGAGGGAGCGGCGGCGGTGAGGGCGGGCTCGGGCGGCGAGGTGGTGGCGCGGCGCTCGTCGGTGGCCGCGGGGCGGGGCCGAGGCCGGAGCGGGTGGAGGCAGGCGGGGCGAGTGCGGCGTCGGGGCGGCTCGAGCGGGAGGTAGGGGAAGGAGGGGGCTGCGTGGGGCGCGGGCCAGAGTGTGGGACCCAGGGGAAGGTGGGGATCGGGTGTGGCGGTGGTGGCGTGCGTGTGTGCTGTTGTGTGAGTTGGTGTGGGGCTGTGGGGAGTGTTGTGTGTGTGGTGGGTTGAGAGGAGGTGAGGTGGCAGAGAGGATAGGCTGGGGTGAGGTGGAGGGGGGGCTGGGTAGATTAGGTTGGGTAGCTTTAGGATTATGGGTGGGCCGTTTTAATTTCTGGGGGTGGTCGTTCGGGTCGAATCGGCCCGTTCGAATGCCCCCACTAAAATAATTTAACATTTTATTTGTTTGACACGGGGCTTTTACAACCCGATAGCGGACAAAACAAAAATAATCCGGAGACCCGGGTTTTGCGTTTGAACAAAGACGGGGCGTTTAGAAAACATGAACCGGTTTTCCGCAATTAATTTTATGCAAGCAAATGCAAGATGATGACGATGCTCAAATGCAATGTGGCATGATGACATGAGCATGCGGTCATGATGATGCAATGCACAAAAACGACGCGATTTTCTAGTAGTGGTTTTGCGGGATGCCACAAGTAGCAAGGAGGAGGAGCGTGTGCTACCCTCACCAGGGGCGCAACTTCCATCCCAGATAGCGTCTACGACACACATGTCTCCCTAGTTAACTCTCTAGACACTTAGAGCATCTTCACCCGTGTTCCTAAGACAGCGTTCCCAAGATGTCTTTTCATTCAAACAACGATTTTTTGTCTAGTCGTGTTTTCAGGACACAGAATTGGTCCGAATTTGAAATTTGCGTGTTTGCGGCAACTTCCACCATGGTATCTCGATGCCCAACAAGAGATATTGCACTTCCTTTCATAAAACTATGGTGTTTGAAAAAAGAGAGGTCTAGGCCTCTTTCTTTTAATACTATGAAAACAACTGCGTTTCTTGGGCTTCGGGAGGCTTTAGGCCGAGGGGGATTTGGGCCGGGCTGTCTACACGATTTTTTTTGGGTGCGGTGCCGATTTGCATCGTTGGTACGAATTGTATACCTGGTTATCTTAATAAAACCGAGACAAGTAATTTGGATCGGAGTAAGTAGTATACTTTTGGCCAATAATATGAACTGTTACGAGCCATTGGATACATGAAAATAAAGTTTTGTCATTTATTTGGGGTGCTACAAAACAGCTCCAGAAATAAGTCACCTCACTTGTAACCATAATAACACTGTAATATTTTTATCCTAAAAAATGTAGAGTAGCTAAAATCTTGGTCGGACCCAAATCGGGGCTGGTATATCTAGCCAAGAATGGAGGTTAGGCCAAGCATCACCAAGTTTCTGCATGCTCCCCTTCTTGATGTTCCATATACCAAGATCTTTCCGTAACATCGGGCTGTACTCACAGCTGTCCGTTAGGTATGCACAGTTGGGTTCGAACCCTGATAAATCTTTGGTCGGAAGGCACAACGAGTCATTGAACCCAAGAAAGAGCGCGTGTTCTCCGATGTCCCTTATCTCCAACAACTTTTGCATCTCTATGTCAACCTTGAAGACAAGGAGCATGGTCGTGTTGACCTCGCAGTCAAGTAGTTGTTCCACTTGAATGTCTTGGTCACCGGTGACAGCTTCGTCGTGCTCCTGGTTGGCGAAATCTATGCAACCCTCGCGCACACTGTCCATGATGCATTGGTAAGTGAATCTATCCTTGAGTGGAGTCTCTATGAGATCCCACATCCTCCACACCTGCAGGAGTTCGCCCGATGGCACCAGTGCGAGATACATGGTTGGGGCAATGCACACGTCTGTAACATGATCCAAGATCATGATCACTGTTGGTGATGGAGAAGGCACAGAAAGATCTAAGGTAGAGACCGAGCCATTATAATGTAGGATGTAGAACAAGCCATCCCTATCGTTGTAAAGAACATCGCTCACGCATGATTTAATGGCGTGCAGCGGCGTCCACTCCTCGTCGCCGGGCCTGGCGAACGAGAGCTTCCACAGCGGCATGTGCACGATCAAAACAGTGCATGCGGTCACCTCGGCGGCCGGGGACATGGCGACCCGGGCATACGTGTCATGCCGTGCCCACCAGGTGATCTGGGACCTCGAGGCTCCGTTCTCCGTGTCAACCTCCTTGACGTGCTTGCCGTCGTCATCGAAGAAGCCACCATTGCGGTTCATGATCGTTTTGAGCGGTGGGAGCGCGGCCTGGACGCCCGTCATAGGATTGAAGATATACGGGTGGCCTACCTCGTCGGCGGCGAACACCCAGCCGTGGCACGAGAAGACGAAGCCCCGCTTCTCGTGGAGGGGCCCCGGGAAGGGGACCCGGATCGTGGAGCCGGCGGAGGGGCAGTAGAGAGCGCCGTCGCTGTGCCCGATCTCGTCACACGCGTAGAGCAGACACGGGGCTTGCTCCAGTGCGGAGAAGTGGAAGGTGTTGCGGGCGTTGCGCCAGGACGTGCAGACGGCGCCGGAGCGGATGAGGTTGGGGACATCCAGCCCGGCCATGATGGTGAGCAGGAGGTCCTCTGGCAGGCCTGACCAATCGGATGCGCCGCCGGCGGCGGCTGCGGCATCTTGAGTCATTAAAACCTCCGCTGCGGCTACGTAGTTCGATCTTGGTAGCCCTAGCTAGATTTATATATATGCAAGTATTGTACTGGCTCGCTAACGTAAAAAGAAAGGGCTCTTCAATAATCCGCTTCCTTCTAATTAAGGAAAGATGGCACGGTAACCGGCTAGCTGTAGGTCTACAAAGAACACAAGGTCTAGATTTGTCCGTACGTCGTGTATACCAAAATAAAGTTCGTGTGTCTTAATTAAAGAAAGACCATGCATTAGGAGTCTTGTTTTAGAAGCGTATAATTTTGATTTAATATGGACGACAGAGAAAGATTAAAAAAGAAAATATTGTTTTATCTTCCTAAACCATGTTTTTAATTTTTACTACATACAATTTTAGCGGGAGGATTTTCATTCTTTGTTTAGATTGTTTTTCCGTGTTTTTAGACACTATTCATGATTGGACATGGGTGTAAACTTATCTCCATGGATATTCGCTAGATACCCATTTGACAGATAGGGCTAAGTTCACAAGTTTTTGGCTTCCCTGAGTCGTTGCCTATAGGGTGGTTAGATGGCGAGTAGTCGCTTAGCCTTCCTATGAGGAGCCGTCACTTATGTTGACAGCATCGTCTGCCGATGACTCGGCGTTGTAACTGCCTCTTGGCACTTCTTCTATGTGATCGATACACCTTTCAAGGTGTATTCTAGAAAAAAAGTTTGCAAGTTTACAACCCTTGCCTCTAAAGAGCCCAAAGCCCAACCATGGCCCAACCAAGTAGACTTAGCTTCATTTGATCCACAAAATGTTGCTGTTGTTATTTTTATTTGCTCCATGGATATCCACCAATGGCAGGGTATTTCATAGAATTCATATGCAACAATCGATCATAATTAATCAAATAATCATCCAAATTATTACAACACATAAACAATAGTCTAAACCAAATTATTATAACAGTTTTTGGAAAATTGAACAAATGAAAAATGTCTCAACCAAATTACAAAAATTCTCGAAAAATTGGACAAATGAACACGTGTCTCAACAATGATACATGTCACACATAAATGAATGGAATGGTAGGATCAAAGGCGACGGCCATGTCGCTGCCAGTGGTGCATTTTCATATCATGAACAAGCTGGGCATGGGTACTGGCATTCTCAATCTGCCGACACGTTTCAAGGGAAGCTTCAATGCGATCCGGATTGCGTTGGGGTTCCATTCGGGTGCCAACGTTGTCACAGAAGCCGGGCAAGCTCAACTCTGTTTCATCCTCGATGATCATGTTGTGAAGAATCACACAACATGTCCTGATGTTGACAAGGGTTTTTTTTTGTCCCAAAATCAGGCTGGGCCACGAACAATGGCAAAACTTGCTTGCAAAATACCGAAAGCTCTCTCAATGTCCTTGTGAGCTGCTTCTTGAGCTTTGGCAAATTCAACATCCATCCTATCTTGGGGATCCTTGATAGACTTAACAAAAGTTGCCAAATCCGGATAGATGCCATCGGCTAGGTAATATCTCATTGTGTACTCATTGTTCATGACCTTGTAGTTGCAAGTGGATGCTTCCCTATTTGCTAATTTTGCAAATAAAGGGGATCTTTGGAGCACGTTGATGTCATTGAGTGTTCCAAACCAAAAAAGCAATGCCAAATCCACAAATCTTGTGATGCAACGGCCTCAAGTATAATGGTAGCATCTTTGCTATTGCCACAGTATTGCCCATGCCATGGCTTGGGACAATTCTTCCATGTCCAATGCATACAATCAAGACTACCAAGCATGCCCGGCCAACCTCTTTTCTCATTTATCTCCATCAATTTTTTGGTGTCATCCTTATTGGGAGCTCGGAGATAGGTTGGCCCAAACAACTTGATAATCAGGCGAGTGAACCTACGCACCGACTCCAATGTAGTATCTTCGCCAATTCGAAGATACTCGTCAGTGTAATCCGCAGGGATGTCATTGGCAAACACTCTCATGGCAGTAGAGATTTTTTGAAACGGGCTGAAACCATCACGCCGGCGACATTTCTACGTTGCTTGAAGTAATTCGAATTGGATTTGCAGGCCTTGATGATTTTGACAAACAAACTACAACGCATGTGATACGTCCAAAACGTATCTTCTTTCCCGAACAATTTTGCTATTGTTTCTCCTTTAAACTTGTGTGATTTGGATACAACTAACACAGACTGACGCCGTTTTCAGCAGAATTTCCTTGGTGTCTAATTTTTGTGCATAAAATCAACTATCAGGAAAAATCCCGGAAAATATGCCAAAAATTATATTTCACCAGAAGATCCACGGAGTCAAAAGACGAGACGGAGAAGGGTCCTAGGGGGCCCACACCCCTGCCAGGCGCGGCCCCACCTCTAGCCGCGCCTAGGGGGTGCGGCCACCCCAGGCACCCCCTCGGCCTCCCTCTGCGCCTATAAGTTGCCTCTCGACCTAAAAACTGAGGAGGGTTCGATAGTTTTCTAGAAAGAGTTCCGCTCTGCCGCCGCCACCAGAAACCAAGATTCGGATCCAGAAACTCCGTTCTAGCACCCTGCCAGGACGGGGAATTTGGAGAGGATCATCGCCATTGTCATCATCAATGCATCTCCATCGACCATCAATGTTTCCCTCATCCATGAGTGAGTAATCCCCCGCTATAGGCTTGGGGATGATAGGGATTGGATGAGTTCTATCATGTAATCTAATAAGATTGTTAGGGCATAGTGCCTAGTATCTCTATTAGTGATATTTGACTTTGTTGCAACTTGTTGTGCTTAATTCTTGTCACTAGGGCCCGAGTGCCATGATCTCAGATCTGAACTTATTATTGAATCATTATGATAGTATTGTTTGTGATCTTATCTGCAAGTTGTGTACACATATCATTATCCGGATCCAAAGGCCCCAAAGTGACAATAATTGGGATAATCGGAGGGGATGGCTGTGGTGTGAGGATCACATGTGTTCACGGAGTGTTAATGCTTTGCTCCGGTGCTCTATTAAAAGGAGCACCTTAATGACCAGTAGTTCCCTAGAGGCCCCGCTGCCACGGGCTGGCTAGACAGAAGATGTTGTGCAAGTTCTCATTGCGAGCACGTATGCTATATTTGGAGCACATGCCTAGGATTGTTCAGTACTTGGATGCTTGTTATTATTTATCTGCAATGCCCTAGATCTTGAAGTTACATGTTTAGACTCGTCCATGCAACGCCCGTCCATCCATCCCTATGCCTATCGCACTCGAATCCCACTGTTTACTGTTACTGTTACTATTGCTCCTGTTTTCACTGCTGTTGTTGCTTTGCTGTTGCTACTACAAGTTGTTGCTACTAATAAACTTCTATGTGCAAGAACTATTTCCAGGTGCAGCTGAATTGACAACTCGGTTGTTAAGGCTTGCGAGTATTCTTTGGATCCCCTTGTGTCAAATCAATATATTGGATAATACTACCCACGAAGACTGTTGCGATCCCCTATACTTGTGGGTCATCAAGACTATTTTCTGGCGTAGTTGCCGGGGAGCATAGCTTTATTTGTAAGTTCACTTGGATCTACTATTGTTCACCGCTACTCATTTCATCATGGGGAAGTCTCGTGATGGAAAGTTCACTATTTTACCATCCACTACAAGAAGAGGTACAGTCCTGAGCACCTCTGCTGCTGTTGATTCACCGTCTGTATAAGTAAGCTTGTTACACCACCACCACATACTCATGCTACACAACTGCTACTACGGATGAGTCTGAAACTGCTTTTGATACCCATGATGTTACTTCTACTGTGCTTGATGCGAGTGGTTCATTTGGTCATTTTCTAGATGCTACTATGGCTAGTCTAGGAAATACCAAAACTCCTAGTGAATACATTGTTACACCTGTTAGCTCACCTGAGTCTAGTGAGAGTTATGATATTAATGATGGTTACATTGAGTTTACTGATGAATTTTTTGAAGAGTGCCAAAACACACATGGTACTAGTGCTATTAAGAGTCTCCTTGCTAGACGTACTATTATGCCTAAACTGTCCTATAATCCTAAGTTTGCCACCTCTCCCATAGATATTAAAGATAAAGATTATGATTTCTCTCTTGATTTATCCTACTTGGACATTGTTGAGAAAGAAACTTTCTGTGGGACTGAAAATGAGAGTGTTGTGTCTCATATGAATGAGCTTTCTACTATGAGTGCTTTGTTCTCTGATGATTTTAATATGTGCAAGTACTTTGTTACTAAGATCTTCCCTTTTTCACTAAAAGGAGAAGTTAGGGCTTGGTTTAATAGATTACCTCCTGGTTCCATTGATAGCCCTGATTGTTTGATTGCTTCTTTCTTCCAGAAATATTTTCCTCCCAGTGCTAGACATACTGCTTTGTAGAGACTTTTTTATTTTAAACAGGGAGAAGAAGAGAAATTGCCTGAGTCATGGGCAAGGTTTTATGCCTTGATTTATTCACATCCTGGTTGTCCATTAACTAAGAATGAGCTTCTTGATATTTATTGTAATGAACTAACTGATGATTCTAGGACATACCTAGATAGCTTTGCTAATTATGTTTTCAGGAAAAGAACTCCTACAGATGCTGGAGAATTAATGGCTAAGATAGGCAAGAATTATGATGATTGGACTTCAACTGAGCTGAATACACCTGAGCCTATTACTCCTGAACTAGTTGTGCCTGAACCAGTTCCAACACCAACACCAAAGAAGAGGGGAGTTGTTGCATTAAATGATGAAGTGATGAAGAAAGCTAAGAAATGTCTAAAGGAGAAAGGTATTAGAGCTGAAGATGTGAAGAATCTACGTCCTATAGAAGAATTATGTAAGTCAATTCCCCACTCATCTACTATTGAGGTACACTCTCTCCAACACTTTGATGAAGGTGATATTCCTTATGGTAAGCCTCCTGATCAATGCTTAGAGGAACTTGACATTTTTATTGTTAAGCAAGGTAATTTTAATAAACAAGTTCAGAATCATTTATTGGAAAACTCTAGAGCTATTAATGAGTTGAAAGATATTGTGGAAAGAACTTCAAATGATATTAAAAATGCTTTGTAAACACTTTCAAATGGTCCAAACCCAAGTTGATCAACTTGCTAAGGTATAAAAGGATATGCTAGTTAATGCCTCAGGAGATAAACATGCTTATGGAATTAGAACTAGGAGTGGTATAGCTACTCAAAATCCTTTATATCCTGAAGTACATCCTAAAAGAATTGAGCAGGATTCTCAACAAGGTGAGAGTAGTGGTAGTCCTCATAAGAGAAAGAAAAAGAAACATAGAATAGTCGAGGAACCACTTGAACCTGCTGTAGATCCTAATAGTATATCTGTCTCTGATGCTGAAACTGAGAGTGGTAATGATAAAAATGATGCTCCTGATAAGGAGGAAGTTGCGGAAGAGCCTGATAAGCACACTAAGAACACTAGGTACACAAAGTAAGATTGTATTGCTAATAAACATGGTAAAGAGAGAGAACCTTGGGTGCAGAAACCTATGCCTTTTCCAGGTAATAAACACAAGTCAAAGGAGGAAGAACACTACAACAAGTTTTGTGAGTGGATGAAACCTTTATTCTTGCAAATTCCTTTGACTGGTGCTATTAAGTTGCCTCCTTATTCAAAGTATATGAAGGATATTGTCTCTTATAAAAGGAAGATTCCCAATGAGGAGACTTCTACTTTGCTTGCTAATTATTCTTTCAATGGTAAGGTTCGAAAGAAACTTGGTGATCCAAGTATACCAACTATCCCTTGCTCTATTAAGAACAATTATGTTAGAACTGCTTTATGTGATTTGGGAGCTGGAGTTAGTGTTATGCCTTTTTCTCTATACAAGAGACTCCAGCTAGAAAAGTTGATACCAACTGATATTGTTGGAGATATGCCCAAGAGGCAATAATAAAGTGGTTATTATCATATTCATGCTTATGATAAATATTTACATACCATGCTATAATTGTATTAACCGGAAACATTAATACTTGTGTGATTTGTAAACATAAAAGAGTCCCTAGTGAAGCCTCTTTTTAAACTAGCTTGTTGGTTAATATATGATCATGGTTTCCTAATCATGAACATTGAGATGTTATTAACAACAAGACCATATCATTAGGAGAATGGTGTGATGGACATACTCCTATAGTTAAGCGTAGCATTAAGATCAAGTCATTTCAATAGTTCGTTTGCTATAAGCTTTCTCATACATAGTAACCTAATTCCTTCGACCATGAGATCATGCTAATCACCATCACCGGAAGGATGCTTTGACGACATCAAACACCACACCGTAACTGGGTGGCTATAAAGGTGGCATTGAGTGTTCGGAAAGTATGTGTTGAGGCACATGGATCAAGAGTGGGATTTGTCCATCCATATGTCGGATAGATATACTCTGGGCCCTCTTGATGGAATGTCATCCAATTGGCTTGCAAGCATATGACTGGCTCACAAGGGATCACATATCACGGGAACGAGAAAAGAGTACTTATCAGTAACGAGGTTGAACTAGGTATGTAGAGATACCGACGATCAAAACCTTGGATAAGTAAACTATCACGAGACAAAAGGAAATTAGTATTGTATGTAAGTGGTTCATTCGATCGCAAAGTAATCGTAGAAATATGTGGGAGACATATGAATTTCACGATTCCTCTATTGGTTATTGATCGGAGAAGTGACTCGGTCATGTCCGCATAATTCACGAACCATAGGGAGACACACTTAAGGATTCGATGTTGTTTAGTAGATATGGAATGTTAGTAGGGTTACCGAATGTTGTTTGAAGTCTCGAATGGGATCCAGGATATCACGGGGATATCCGGAATGGTCCGGAGAATAAGATTCATAAAAGGAAAGTACGATTCCGGAGTTCGGGAAAGATTCCGATGTTTTCATCGGAGAGGTTCTAGAAGGTTCACCGAACCGGAAGGGGAATGGACCATGAATGTGTCATGGGTAAGTGGAATGATTGGATCATATCCTAGGACACTTGGTGTGTGCATTTGTAAGAGAGAATTAAAGCTCTAAATTGAAAGTCAAACGGGAGTTTGAAAAGTCAAACTGGAACAATGGTTTCCTAGTGGAAGAAGGAACAAGTCCTTTTCTCAATCCAACTTGGGTTTGGGTTTGGATTCAAACCCACCCCTCCCAAGGCCGCCCCCCTCTCATAAATAGAGGGGAAGGGCTGCCCCAAATAACACAAGAGCCAAGCCCTCCCCACACCCGCGCCGCCGCCGCCCTAGCCGCCGCCGACACCTCCTCCTCCTCCTGGTATTCTAAACCCTAGATCGCCGGGAAACCCTAATCCACCATAACTCGCACCGGCTTAGGCGAAGCCCTGCGGGATCTTCCCTCTACTTCCAACACCACACCGTCATGTTGTCAGATTTGCGAGGGGAGAACTATAACCTCCACCGCCTGCTGGAACAAGGGAGAAGAAGGTCTTCATCGAGTACCGAACGTGTGACCGACTGTAGAAGCGCTGCCGAAACACAGCGCCGAAAGGATCGTCTACGCGATCTTGAGATCGGCAAGTGTACGACTACATCACCCACGAGAATCTACTCTTGTTAACCGCTTTGGAATATTCGAGGGTGAGTTCTTCTATCGAATCGTTGAGGAAGCACAAGAACAAAGGCCATATCATAGCACATATTATGAATTACATGTGATGTTAATCCTTTTATGCATCTTGTATTGCTTAGATCGCGACGGTGGCATTATAAGATGACCCCTCTTACAAAATATCAAGTTATAAAGTGTTCATCCTTAGTAAGCACCGTTGCTAAAGCTCGTTGTTTTGAAGCACCACGTGATGATCGGGTGTGTTAGCTTCTGCGAGTGTATCCAACGGGAGAAACCCATATTTGCTCATGCGGAAGCTAAGGTTTGATCTTGACGAGCCTAGCATGTACAAACATGGTCTCGTGACACGGATCACCGAAAGGTAAAGCATAAGTCATATGTTAGATATGATGAATATGTTGATTGTTCGCCTTTGAATCTACATCATCTCTCGTGATGATCGGTTTTGATGTGGTGGATTTGGTTCATGTAATCACTAAAACAATGTGAGGGATATTGTTTTGAGTGGGAGTTCAACAGTAATATGATTAAAAGTTGAACACTATTTATTATAAATTAAATCAAAGTGAATTTGCATAGTTGTTGTAGTCATTGGCATCCGTTTACCACCTTGCGCTTAGTTATAATTGAGATGATAGAACTATAGAATTCTGGTTAGTTACTTTACGAAATGGTATCGTATTGTTTTGAAGTGTTAATCTAAAGTTTAAAAGTCCCATTGCAAACTTTCAGTAAGTTTCGATTACTCCGTGAAGTTTAATAGTTGGTATTAAATCAAGAGTAACAATTCCAGTGTTAGTATATAAGTATCATGTTTGTCTCCATGATTCTTGATATTCAAAAGATCGTTTAATATCAAGGTAATCTAGGAGTTGAAAGAGTTGTTTCAGAAACCATCATGTATGGAAGATATTGTGATATCTGAAATGATGTTTTGGTTGCAGCATGAGAGAGTATAATATGGCAAAGTTTATGTTCTCATATTTGATGAGAATTTGAAAAAGGTTGGGGACGCTTGTCGTCCTAATCCTCCAAAAGGTTTTGGAGAGCAACATTATACTCGCGATTCACCATTATAAGCTAAAAGTAGTTTGATCATGAATAATTCCATGATAAGGGTGAATATTTGATGTAGGTAAAATGTTTACCACACCAAGAGATTACTAAAGAATGGAATTTAAAAGAACACCAAACATTTGATCTACTTCAAAGTGCAAGTCCAAAGATATTGGTATTTAACTATACATGCTTTGGACTATGTGTCATGTATATGACTCCACTATTGATGTTGATAGATTCTTTCAAACAGAAAAAGGAAATACTGAAAGAGAATCTCATAAATATATGGCAGAAAAGAAAAGACTAGAATTGTTCAGCTAAGGTATATAGAGGATATACGAGTTATGGATGTATTCTTTTCTTGTTAAATAATGTGGTTCTTAAGTATTGGATACTGAATTTGTTGAATCGTCATACGAAACAACACAATTCATGAACTATAGTGGCCTAAGTAACTAGCAAAAGAATATGTGATGATGTTCATCGAGAACAAATAAAGGGTTGTTGAGTTGCTCGTTAACATCAAAGCTTGCCTTCAAGATTTGTTTTATCAGGTATTATGAGAACAAAAGGGTTGTTCAAATAATTGATGTAATCCATAAAATATGGATGATTTACAAATCTCGTTGGATAAATCACATCCATAAAACTGTTGCTAAAAATGTCGAAAGACAATTGATAAGAAAATATCACTTAGGAAGTGACATCGCCTTTTAAATTATATTGGAAATAAAACATGAATAAACTCCATGTGGATGGAATTTTGGAGTCTTTTGATTTTTTGATCAAATGACGCTTGTGAAACTTTCCTAGAGATAATTAAAACTTCGTTCATAGGCCAAAAGGGAACGAATGACTAGCTTATTGGAACTTGTACATATTTTTGTATGAAGTCCATTATGTGTAGTCAAGAGCGATGAATTTCAACTTCATATGCTTTCTCCGAAAATTTGAGTGAATATATGAATATTTACTTAATAAGGATGAAGTATGAAACATTTGAAAAGTTCAAAGACTTTCAAGATGATGTGCAAAATCATTGTAACAAGAATATAAATAGTTTATGATAAGATCGTAAAGGATGATATTTGAGTTACAAGTTTAGCATTGTAGCACCCCGGGTAAAACCACTACTAGAAAATCGCCTGCGGTTACCTCTATGCATCATCATGCCATCATCATCATGCATACCTGAAAAACCCTATATCGTTTTCTACTTTACATCTTCTCTTTACATTCAAATTATTTCTCTTACTATTTAAATCGTGTAAAGATGTTTACCAAAATGATTTTTAACAAAAGAACATAAAACAGAAAATATTTTTAAATATAAAAAAAATACTACCTAGACCTAAACCAGTCAGGCCCAAAGGCCCAACCGGTGGAAACCCTAATCTACCCAACCTACCTAGCCAAACCCTAGCATCCAAGCTAATCCCCACTCCTCACCCACCACCAACCGTCGCCACCACCCAATTCTCCCCCAACCGCCTGGAAATCCCACACCCGGTCAACCCGACCCTGCCCTGGACCCACTCCCCAGCCCCGCAGCGATCCCCGCGTGCTGTACTTTTCGCCTGGCCCACCTCGATCGCGAGCCATGCCTCGACCCCATTTCCTCCCCATCCTCGACCCGCCGCCACCGCCTGCAGATGTCTCTCGCCCTCGCCCTGCATGCTTTCCAGTGCCCCATCGCCGGCCCTCCCTCTCCTATCCGTCCCGGCCGCATCGAGCCCGCCGCCGCGAGCACCTCTGGACGCCCGTCTTCATGACGCCGACCCTGGCGCATGTTCCCCGTCGCTCCAGCCGTCGTCACCCCATTTCAGGACCTCCGGACGTCTCCTACCTCGCCCCTCTGCAACCCCAGCGACCGCCGCTGCTTGGTCCTCTTCCTCCCTGGCCTCTCTCTCGCGCCCGGTCGCGGCCTCGTCGCTGGAGTCCCTCCGTCCAACTATCGCCCGCCGCCGCTGGCCTCCCTCTGTGCCACCGCCTCTCCCACTCCCCTCGCGCGGGTCCCCTCCCGCAAGGCCTCTCCCTCACCCCGCTTCATCCGCAGGCCGACACCGTCGTGTCCCCTGCGAAGGGCCGCCCGCCTCCTGCGAGCACCCGCTGGCTCCTGTAGTCCTTGCTTCGCCCTGACGCCCCTCACCACCGCGAGTTAGCACCCGCCCGCCTTGCAGTCATCGCCCAGGGACTCCCTCCTTCTTGTTGTGGACGTGCTAGCGCGCCCGCACCGACGAGGCCCCATGGTGCTCCTCTCTGTAGTGACTCGCAAGCAACCAAGGCTGCAGTTTGTGCCTCCATATACATGTCGCCCAGGTCGTCTGTGACACTGCCGGCCTCCCATGTTCCACCTCTGCAGCGCCACCTGCAGGTCCTGTTTCTGCCTTCCATCCCACGTGCAGAGGCGTTGGCTCTGTTTTGGTTGGATGCCAAGCTCCTTTATCAGTGTTCGCCTTGTGGAGACGGACTGCTATTCGGAGACCCTGGCACCGATCCAAGTTCGACACGTTGCCACTCAAAGATCATGCGACGCCGAGAACTCATGTCGGGCCCGGTGAAGCGGGCGCCTCAAGATGTCCCTCACGGACCGCAAGACCGTTCCCCGAAGCCGAAGATCGAACCCCGGCGCATTCTCCTTCCTCTTCGAAGACCAAACCAAACCCCTCGGTGAACCCCAAGATCATTGATTCCGATGTGCGACCTTTCTCCGAGCCCCTATTTTGATAATATAATACAACTTGTTGCATATTCAATTATTCATGCTTGCATCTCATCATGTGGTTTGGGGGCCTTATGCCGATTCACCATATAATTAAATATGAAGACCATATGCGGGCTATTCTAGTCTTAGTTTGTCTCCATTTAAATTTGTGTAGCGAACCGGTAACCTATTTTGCCTTGTAATACAACATTTAAATTGCGGGGTATCTAAATAACTTGAACCACTTAAATAAATTGTCGGGACCCCGTTTCCGCTTAATTTTGCCTAATTGCATCGCACCTTTGTCATATCATACATCATACATGCATCATGCCTGATCTTCTACCGTAGTATTAAATAGTGCATCCGGTGTTTCTGCTAGTGCTTGGCTTCTTCACGGATTAGGCCGACGAGTTGATGCGAGTGTCGACCCGATCTTCGGATAAACCTTCGGCAATGTTTTCAGGCGAGCATTCTCCCCCTTTCTACCTATTTTACCTTTCTAGTCTTTATTTCTTCCTTTTGATCTATTGCTATCTGTGTTGCGATGCTCTAGTTTTCGTACCCGTGATATCCCTTGTAGCCTTATATTGCCTTGGCCACATCCTATTACCTGTTGTTTGGTAGATAGTTAGACTTGCGCGTCGTAGTCGCTTGCTCAAGTGCTGTTGCGTGCCGTCAAGTACCACAGTTGTTGGAGTAATGCCGCATGTTTAATGTTGGAGATGATCATGGATTTAATTACCGTTTAATAACTAAAATTGAAAGTAGGTAAATGCAGAGGCACCGGTGGGTAATAGACAATATTTGGTTTTTAACCGCTCACTGGTGTCCCGTAGGACCCCGAGTTCTTGACACCTGTTCCGAGATCGAGCGCGCTAACCATAGGTGGGGTGTGTGGGCACCCCCATCGATTAGTACCTGATTTCAAAGTACTGTACCGGGGGCCACAAAGTAGTTTGGGGCCTTATTACTATCTTGTACTTATGCCATGCTTTACTGCTTTATTTATGATTGCGCGTGGAGCGCCTGTACTGTTTAGGAACAAATGTGGAATGTTTTCGCGGTATCGACAAGCCCAGTCACATTTTCGGGTTCCCAGTCGTTTACAGCCATTGGCACAAACCTCTGGGTCCGTCTCGGAGCCGGCCGACTTAGTTGCGGGTAGCTTAGTGGGGTGGCCCCCATGTGCTTGCTTTGGGTCTGGGAAACGTCGTGTCCGAAACCCCGTCGACATACCGTTGGGTGTATGTTTTGTGATCTTGTACCTACCTGATCTGACAACAAGGGTGTAGATGTGTGTGGAAACTTTGGTGCACCCCTGCAGGGTTAAATCTTTTCGAGAAGCCGTGTCCGCGGTTATGGACGACTTGGAGCACAGTTCTCGATCATAGACAACTATAACTAAAGTTTACTATTATAATTTGACTTGTATCCGAAATGACTAGTAATCAGCTTCACTACAACGGAATGGCTAAATAAAAGTACCAACAACTGCTGGGTTTGGGATATCTCATGCTAATTGTATCTGACTAGTAAGTGTCGCAACTACAACAGAATGATTAACTAAAAGTCCCCACTGCTTATTATATTAGGATGACTATCTATACCTGACTAGTAATTACTGCAATGATAACTGAATAAATAAAACTGCCAACTGTGTGAGTTCCTCGGTTGACTTCCTCGTTTGGCCTCGAGGGGGAAATACCAGGATGGGTATGCTTGGTGATAGTTTCAGGTTGGATCCGAATAGGTCTTTCTTACCCCTCTCTGATAGCCGCCAGTTGTATCGAGTCTCTATAGGTTGTTTAGTGCATGATGCGCTGCCGCTTCAGTCCACCATACCTATGTAGGCGAGGACCGCCGAATTCTAGTCTCGCCGTGTACTGGCCTCAGTACTGACCGCTCTCTTTTTCCTTTGCCCTTTGTCGGCACCCCTTTGTTTAAGCAGGTTTGAGATCGACGTCGTTAGCAGGGTTACCCTTCCGGCTTGGCCTGGGTAGGGTTATGGACGCCATTGGTTATTCTTCAGGGCTCTTAGCTCAATTTGCATCTTGTCCTTACTCGGACGCCGTATCGTTTTCAAAGTGTTTTGGATCTTTGTATTGTATATCTGTATCTTTGACTCTTTGAGTCGTTGTTGTATATATATGTTTTGTGGGTTCCATCGAGGCCTATTGTGTAATGATATTACTTCGTTTTCCACCCGCACGCAAGTGCCTGGTGGGCACCTTTGAATCGTTTCTATGCGGGTTTGGCGGGAAGCGCTAAAACTTGCATAGGGCCGATTCCGAGGGTGTTACAAGC
This sequence comes from Avena sativa, assembly GCA_916181665.1. NCBI lineage: Eukaryota > Viridiplantae > Streptophyta > Magnoliopsida > Poales > Poaceae > Avena > Avena sativa. Next base: position 383,591,259 of record OV702280.1, on the reverse strand, counting down.
ATAAACACCTAAGATTTAAGGAATCGTTCCATGGATTTGCATTTCCCGAAACACCATAAGAGTATGGAGCGTTCGAGATATGTAATTAAACCTTATTTGACATGGTAAGATCAAAGGTGTAATTCATAAAACTGCCATTATATTTTAAAGATTAAAAGCTTTAGAGACTACTGTTTTTCCACTGAAAAGAGCTCCATCATAATCCATTGAATTGACACCATATAAAGTTATGGTTTGGGATAAAACCCAAGTTGCCCTTTCTTAAACATTGGTATACTATACATAAGAAAGATGTTTGCAACCAAAATCGGATGAACATATCTTTGTATGTTATTTTGAATAATTGTTGAGTATTCCTCCATAACACCAAAGACAAAAATGTTTGTCTCTTAGAACGTCAAGTTTCTTTGAGAAAGGAATTTTCCGTGAAAAGTTAAGTGAGAGGACAATAGAACTTTGATAAGGTTAAGAGAACCTTAGCTATATGTGCAAAGTTGCGCAGCGCTAAAAAGTGTTCCGGAGGCAGCAACAATGCTCATGGCTCACGTGTTGGAATTATGCCCTAGAGGCAATAATAAAGATGTTATTATTATAATTCTTGTTCATCATAAAGTTTATATTCCACGCTAGAATTGTATTAAGCGAAAACTTTAATACTTGTGTGGTTTGTGAACAACACCGTGTCCCTAGTACGCCTCTATGGACTAGCTCATTGATTAATGATGGTTAAGGTTTCCTAACCATATACATGAGTTGTCGATTAATAATGAGATCATATCATTGGGAGAATGATATGATGGACATACCCAAATTAAGCGGAGCAACTAGATCGTGTCATCGTGTTCATCTTTGCGAAGCTTTTCTTATGTCAAATATTGTATTCCTTAGACCATGAGATAATGCAACTCCCTGGTATCGGAAGAAAGCTTTGAGGTCATCAAACGTCATCCTATGAGAGGGTGATCATAAAGGTGTCTCTCAGGTGATCGGAAAGTGCCTGTTGGGTTGTATGTATCAAGATGGGATTTGTCCCTCCCAAGTCGGAGAGATATACTTCGGGCCCACTCGGTAATCGATATCAACACCGCTTGCAAGCACTTGGTTAAGGAGTTAATCACAAAGTGATATCGGATTACGGAATGAGTAAAGTACTTGTTATGAACGAGATTGAACTAGGTATGCCGGTACCGACGATCGAATCTCGGGCAAGTAAAATATCGCGCGACAAAGGGAATATATATGGGATTGATTGATTCCTGGAATCATGGTTCATACGATATGATCATCAATGAATGTGTGGGAGTCAATATGGGTTTCCAGACCCCGCTGTTGATTATTGATAGAAGATCATGTCTGCATATTCTCGAACCCGAAGGGTCACACACTTAACGTGTCTCGACGCTAGGATAGATTGGATAATTGGTTTATGAGTTTTTGTTCGGAGTCTCGGATGAGATCCATGACGTCACGATAGGTTCCGGAATGGTCCAGAGAATAAGATTCATATAAGGCAAAGCAGAATTTGGAGTTCGGAAATGTTTCGGGTTGTCCGGTATTGTACCGAAAGCTTCTAGAACCTTCCGGAGTGGGACCAACGTGGCCCCACTTGTCGGGAGGGGGCGTGGGCCTACGAGGGAGTGCCCTGGCCACATTGGGCCAGGGGCACAAGGCCCCATAGGCCCAGCCGGCCAAGCCCTAGGGGAAACCCTAGGGGAGCTTCTAGAAGGGGGGAAACTTGCCCCCCACTCCTCCCTCCTTGGCCGCCGGCCCTAGGGATTGGGGGAGGGTCAAGGGCCAGCCGCCCACCCCTCTATATAAAGAGGGCTGGGGGCGCACCCTCCCCACACCTCCTACTCAAGCCCTGCTGCCCTCCTCTCTCTCTCCCTCCCGACTGCGCGTAGGCGAAGCCCTGCCACAGAAACTCTCCACCGCTTGCACCACGCCGTCGTGTTATAGATCCAACCTATCTCTCCACCCCACTTGCTGGACCGAGGAAGGAGGAGACGTCGAGGTGCTGCACGTGTGCATCTCTCGGAGGCATCACCACTTGCGGTGTTAGATCGGATCAGATCGCGAGGAGGAGAAGCGAGTACGACTACATCAACAACGTTCCGTCGAACGTTCCGCTATGCGAATCTTCAAGGGTATGAAGATCTCATCTATCCCCCCTCGTTGTTTTCATCTCCTAGATTAGATCTTGGCTTTCCCGTTCACATCCGTAGAATTTTTTTGATTTACTATGCTGCGAAACCCTTCAGTGGTATCAGAGCCAGGTCTATGCGTAGATGTGTTTCACGAGTAGAACGCAACATGCTTGTTGCGGGCGTTGATGTTTTCTGTTGCAAGCCTCTTGTTTGTGTACTTCTTATGTCGCGGAATAGTGAGATCAAAGCGGTCCAGTCCAACTTTACGCGACCTCGTTCACGAGACCGCCTCCGCACTTGACGTGTGGCTTGTTCCACACATGCGGCTGGTGGATGCCAGTTTCTCTCACTATAATTGTCATGGGATTTACACCGGAGTTTGGCAACCATAATATCACCGTTGTGGCTTTCCGTAGGTAAGAATCGTTCTTAGCTTGTTACTCCCATAAGCCACGTAAAACATGCAACAACAAAGTAGAGGCGTCTAACTTGTTTTTGCAGGGAGTGTTTTCTGTGATATGGTATGGCCCAAGATGTGATGTGTATGTTGATGGGTTTCGCAGCATAGTAAATCAAAAAAATTCTACGGATGCGAACGGGAAAGCCAAGATCTAATCTAGGAGATGCAAACAACGAGAGAGATTAGATGAGATCTTCATACCCTTGAAGATTCCCACAGCGGAACGTTCGTCGGAACATGGGTGATGTAGTCGTACTCGCTTCTCCTCCTCGCGATCCGCTCCGATCTAACACCGCAAGTGGCGATGCCTCCGAGAGATGCACACATGCGGCACCTCAACGTATCCTCCTTCCTTGGTCCAGCAAGTATGGTGGAGAGACGGATTGTGTAACTACCTCGGTGAATTACGCTCCTAGATACAAGCCTGGATGAACGGCAGTGGTTGAAATAGTACGGTGGGGCCCCAAAAGCCACTCACGGGTAGACCTTTCGGCCGTCCCAACCACTTCCAATTCATCGGGACCTGCACGGGCGGCGTAATCGGCAGGCGAAGGGATCAACTACATACACAAGTGAGTATGTATGCAAGCCACCATACAAAAGTACATCAGAGCCATTCCATCTAAAAAGAAAGGAAATATAGCAACGCCATACGGCAAGATTCAAATATCCTGAATAAATCTATAGTTTAGGATAACTCCTCATACAACACACATCAGAGTATCAAGCGGAAGCGGCAAAACAAGTCCGAGTACGGATAAGAAGCAAATCGGCATAAGATGCATGGAAATAAGCACATCCCGCCCACAGATCTCACGGATCCCCGTTCCCGGAATCTCTACACCGAACGATCGTTGCCCGCATCATCAGCCTCTTCAACCCAGTATCCGTCCTGCGAGGGTACCTGTTCATCTGAACCAATAATTTATCGTGTGAGACCCTAAGGGTACTCAGCAAGTCTTAATGCCTCTAAAGGGGACACAACCTGGGGTGACGCAATTGCAGCAAAAGATAAACCCTAGCAGTTCTATAGAGAAACGCTAACCATCCGCCTAACCAGTGATAGACGGATGTCCGTGAATTAATGACAACAGTTATAACAGTAATACCATCAGATCCATCCTCCTCCTCGCTTACCAACGAGGCAGCGGACGAACAACCCCCCCATCCGTTGGCAATTTTATTAACCATTCCATGAGTATTGCACTATTTACTAGTCATTTACTTAGTCAGATTAAAGCGGTACTTTAGTTATGCTTGTCTATGATCGAGAAACTGTGCTCCAAGTCGTCCATAACCGCGGACACGGCTTTCAGAAAGTTTTACCCTGCAGAGGTGCACAAATAGCAACACACACTCGATCAACCTCGGAAAAACCAAATCAAAACCCAACGAGGCCTTCACGACAAAGCAATCACAAGATTCAGAAATATTTCAGGGGGCCACCCCTTAAAGTAGACCCGCAACGAAGTTAGCTGACTTCGAGACGGACTCAAGGTTTGTGGGGCCGGCTGTAAACGACTGGGAACCCGAAAGTGTGACTGGGCTTGTCGATACCGCAAAAACGGGTCACAATTCCTAAACAGTACAGTGTGCTCCTCGCACAATCGTAAATAACCAGTAGCATGGCATAAGTACAGGATAGTAAATAAAACCTCAAACTAGTTTGTGGCCCCAAGAAATAAGACGGAATCAAGCTCTGGCTCAGGGGGGTCCCATATACCTCCCGGATGTGGATAGCGCGATAAATCTTGGAACAGGAATCAAGTACTCGGGGTCTTACGGGACACAAGTGAGCAGGAAAAACCAAATAGCAGATATTGCTCACCGGTGCCACTTTCATTAGTTGTCCCATTACTACTCAGGTTGAGTTGTTTAGGTACCTCGTTATCCATCAGACACTCACAAACCCTACACATGCTGTTCTACGACTCGCATGGCTCAAACAACTCCTGTAGTAATGGCTCATGGGATGGAGGTACATGCTTGGTGGGGTTTAAAGTAAAGGCTATGCAATACTTGGGATTCAGTTTAATGCAATCGCGACTCAATGATGCAAGAATAAGATAGGGCAAAAGGTACTGTATGTATGCAAGCATGTGGTAGTGCTTGCCTGGCAGCTCGGTGGTAACGAGAGACGGATCTGGGTAGTGCTCCTGGTTCTCTTGATATATTCCCTGCTCAGCGTCTATTCGAAAGAAGAACCAAACAAACAAGGCCAACATGAATATAGAGCACAAGCATATGAATAATATGCGTCAAGCAAACAATCATGCCATGATGAATGATGCACAATTTGCATGGCATTAATGTAGCATAGCATGGTTGAGGTGTGGAGACAAGAAATAACATTTTAATGGGGTTTTGGTTCACATTGTTGCCATAACAGTTGCTGTACACTATATTTTTATAGGATGCATGCTGCAATTAAATTCAAGGATAGCATAAACAGAAAGGTCTCGTCGAGCTGATCATTTTAGACATATCATTTGTTAAATTTGGAATTATAAAACAATAGTTATTAATTATTTAAGTTCTAGTGGCATTTGTGGTAATTAGCTCAACTTGGAATTTAAAATGTTCAAAAGGTAATTTAATTAGCATATTTGGAATCCTCACATTTTTCTGAACTCAAAACATATATCATTTGTATTATTTGGATTTGTGATTGAAAAGTTATTTGAAATCTGGTTTAAATTTGAATTTGACTTAATTGAATTAGATTTGAAATAACAGACAAAACTGAATTACTTTTTACACCCAGCCTAATCTAACCCTAGTCACAGACAGGTGGGGACAGGCGCACCTGGACCCACACGCCAGTGCTGAGAGGGAGAAGTACTGCGGGTTAAATAAACAAAACCTGAGGACCCTTTTTAGAAAACTTCCACCGACGCTGCCAGTGGGCCGGGGCTGGACCGCGGGTTGGCAAAACAAAAGATGGAGGGCCTAAAAGCAAAAGCGCGGCTACTCTACTCTCTGACGAAACTGAAGCCAACGCGAAACAGAAGCTTGCTTGAATTTTTGGAAGACGATGGCGACCAAACCCTCGAGAATTACGACATGCCACAAAAACAAAAGATGACCAGGGATGAACGAGCTACAACTTTCGTTAAGGGGTCAACGCCGGATCTGGGCTGTGGCGGTGGGGAAACGGCGAGGAACAGAGGCCGAAACAGCAGCTGGACTGACGGACGAAACCGTCCACCCCGAACAGCGGCGACAGGAGGAAGGCGCCACTTCGGAGGAGGATGGCGAAGGATCTAGCGCGAATTAGGGGATGGTGTAAAAACCAAAAACGCAGAGGGAACTAAGGTCTACGATTTCAATGTTGTGGATTTCTGCGATGGAGGGCCGTAGCGGTCGGGGCGAGGTGAAGAAAACAGAGGCTGCGCTCGGGCGGTTCCTGCTACTGCTGCCGTTCGCGCGCGCGGCGAGCGCGGCGTGCGCCAGAGCGCGAGCGCCAGAGCGGGCGAGGCGGTACGGCGGGCCTGGGAAGGATGCTCACCGAGGGATGCGAGGGGGAGAGACGAGGCGGAGCTAGCGGGGTCCTTCAGGGTCCAATTCCCAGCGACGCGGGGGCGCGAGGTCGTGGGAAGATCGCCGGGGAGGGGTCGCCTACGGGGCACAACCTGCAGACAACGACGGTCACCGACGAGCTAGAGGCAAGAAGAGAAGAACAGGGCCGGATCACAAACGGGGAGGGTCGCTTGGTACCTGGAGCACGGGAGCGAGGACGGGGCTACGCGCAACACGCTCAGGCGGGCGCCGGAGCAGCCGTCGGACGGGACATGGCGGCGGAGGGGTGCGAGGAAGGATGGGAAGAAGATAGGGTTTCAGAGAGGGCTTCGGCCGAGGATAAGAAGGAGGAAGGGAGGTGACGCGGCTGACGGCGGAGACGGCCACCTGCTCCCTGCTGCTTTCCGTCTGCGTGCCTGCAGAGAGGAGGCGACGGAGAAGAAGTACAGGGCGACGGCGCCGTGAGTGAAGGGGTATCGGGCCAGGGAGGCGAGTTGGGCCGGGGGAGTTTTCCTGATGGGTTGCTACTGGTTCTCTTGGGCTGCTGCGGCTGCTCCTCTCTCTCTTTTTCTCTCTTCTTCTTATTTTCATTTGTTTGTTTGTTTTCCTTTCAATGTAATTTTAAACCAGCTACTAACTTCTAAAAGCTTTTGAACTTTTAACAAGAGGTTTTGAATAGGGCTTGACTAAGAGAGAGGCAAACAGAGGCCAAGGCACCAAAAAGAGAGCAAGCACACATGATCACATGATCATGCTTGGAAGAGAAAAAGGAAAAAGGAAAAAGAATAGGTTTAAAGATTAGCTAGAGGGTTAGATAGGGAGGGTGAGAGCTAGGGTTTTAAACAAGTCAAAACAAGATCAAGTAAGGCAGGAGTGATCCATGCAAGCAGAACAAAAAAAAAACCTGCAAAAGTCAGAAAGAGGTGGCACTTGCATGGCCCATGCACACAATAAATGCCATGTCTTGATATTGTGAAAACAACATAAAAATCATGTGGCATTCTTCCATGCATTCCCAAAAGGTGGGCAAAGGCCAAGCAAAAGATTATGAGTGGAATCGACCCAACCCACATGAGCTAGAGGTAAACTCATTTAAAATGCCAAGCTCATGTTAATTGGATGGTGGAGTTATAAGGTGGTGAGAAAATATGGTGGAGTCAATAAGAGATATGCCCCCAAATCAACTTGGGCATTTAGCAATATATCAAGAACCAAATACAATATCAAGAGGCAACTACAATTAATAATTCACATGAGATAAGAACCAAACAAGAAGGGGTTTTATATGATGCTCAAAAGCAAGGTGGCATGATGACATGAGCATGATATGATGATGATGCAACAATTATATATTGGAAGTGGCCCTTTTTATTACTAGAACAAGTAGCATTACAGGTGTTAGACAACTGGGATGCTACAACTCTCCCCCACTAAACAGGAATCTCGCCCCGAGATTCTAGGAAGAAGAAGAAGACACAAAGAGAGAAGGATGGTTGGCACGGAGTTCATCTTCACGCTCCCATGTGGCTTCATCAACAGAATGGTGTGACCACTGCACCTTGCAGAACTTGATGGACTTGTTGCGAGTCCTTCTTTCCGCGGTCTCAAGGATTTTGGTGGGGTGTTCTTGATAAGACATGTCTCCTTGGAGATCGATTAGCTCATGATCCACGGTCCTGCCGGGATCTTTGAAGCACTTCTTGAGCTGAGAGATGTGGAAAACATCATGAACCTTGAGTTTTTCCGGGAGCTCCAAGGCATAAGAAACTTCTCCTCTTCTTCCACGAATTTTGAAGGGACCGATGTATCTAGGAGCCAGCTTTCCTTTGATACCAAAGCGGTGTGTGGCTTTCATGGGAGTGACACGAAGGTACACAAGATCACCAGGGGCATACACCATGTCCGTGTGCTTCCTGTCATAATTGCTCTTTTGGCGACTTTGAGCAATCTTCGGGTTTTCAAGAATGATATGCACCTTCTCCTCTGCTTGAGTTACGATATCAGGGCCAAACCAGATTCTTTCTCCTGCACCTGACCAACCAATCGGAGTTCTACACTTGCGACCATAGAGAGCCTCGAATGGTGCCATCTTCAGACTCTTCTGGAAGCTGTTGTTGTAGGAGAATTCAGCATAAGGAAGACATTCCTCCCACTTCATGCCAAAAGAGATGACGCAAGCACGAAGCATATCCTCCAGAATCTGATTGATCCTTTCCACTTGTCCTTGCGACTGAGGGTGGTAAGCAGTGCTGAAGTTCAACTTTGTTCCCAGAGCATTTTGAAAGCTTTCCCAGAACTTGGAAGTGAAGATGCTCCCACGGTCTGAACTGATCTCAAGCGGAACCCCATACAGAGAGACAATTCTGTTGATATAGAGCTCAGCCAACTGAATTCCAGAAATTGTTTCCTTGACGGGGAAGAAATGAGCCACTTTAGAAAGCCTGTCGATGACAACAAAGATTGCATTGTTGCCCTTCTGCGACCTTGGAAAGCCAGTGATGAAGTCCATCTCTACTTTCTCCCATTTCCACTCCGGAGGTTTCAATGGCTGTAGAAGACCGAAAGGTTTCTGATGGACAGCTTTCACCCTGCGGCAAACATCACACTCCGAGACATACTTGGCACAATACCGTTTCAAACCAGGCCACCAATATTGTGTCTTCAAGTCCATGTACATCTTTGTGCTGCCAGGATGGATAGAAAGAACCGAATCATGCGCCTCCTTGAGAACTTGGTCTCTCAAACCCGGGTAGTTTGGAACAAACATCCGGTGGTCGAAGAAAAGCGTGCCTTGATCATCAACGTGGAAGGACTCATACTTCGGAAGCTCAAGTTTAGCGATGATGTTTCTGGTGTGCGGATCACCCAGCTGACGAGAGCAAATCTTTTCTTCCAAGAGAGGAGTAGCCAGAAGGTTCAGGAGATGCCCTTGTTCCACAACTTCCAGGTTGAGCTGGCGGAATTGCTCGCACAAGAGGGGCTGCTGCTCTTCTATCATGAGGTTATTGACATAAGCTTTGCGGCTGAGAGCATCTGCCATGACATTAGCTTTGCCCGGTGTGTAGTTGATGGTCAAATCAAAGTCATTGATTGCTTCAATCCATCTCCTCTGCCGAAGGTTGAGATCAGGCTGAGTGAAGATATACTTCAAACTTTTGTGGTCAGAAAAGATCTCACAACGGTTGCCAAGCAAGTAGTGCCTCCATAGCTTCAAAGCAAAGACAACTGCTGCTAGCTCGAGGTCATGTGTGGGATAGTTGATCTCATGCGTCTTCAACTATCGAGAGGCATAAGCAACCACTTGTTTTTCTTGCATAAGGACCGCACCCAATCCTTGCAAAGAGGCGTCGCAGAATATCTGGAAAGGCTTAGATGTATCCGGAGGAACCAAGACTGGTGTGGAAGTGAGCTTCTCTTTGAGTGTCTCAAAACTTGCTTGGCACGCAGGAGTCCACAGGTATTTCTTGCCTTTCTTGAGGAGATCGGTAAGAGGCTTCGCTATCTTTGAGAAGTTCTGAACAAAGTGACGACAATAACTAGCCAAACCGAGGAAACTCCGCACTTCTTTTACATTTACCGGAGGAAGCCATTCAACAATTGTCTTCACAGTTTCCGGGTTGACTGCAATGCCCTTGGCAGAGATGACATGTCCAAGATAAGTTACTTCAGGCAGCCAAAACTCACACTTTGAGAACTTTGCATACAAGCGGTTCTCGCGAAGCTTGTTTAGGACACAACGAAGGTGTTCTTCATGCTCTTCCTTCGACTTGGAATAGACCAGAATGTCATCCAGATAGACCACAACGAACTTATCCAGGTACTCCATGAAGACCGAGTTCATAAGCCTCGAGAAGGTAGCAGGAGCGTTGGTGAGACCGAAAGACATCACCGTGTACTCATACAGGCCATAGCGGGTGGTGAAAGCTGTTTTAGGCACATCTTCCTTGCGAATCTTGATTTGGTGATAACCACTCCTCAAATCCAGCTTAGAGAATACCACAGCTCCAGCTAGCTGGTCAAAGAGATCATTAATCCGCGGAAGGGGATATTTGTTCTTGATGGTTTTAGCATTGAGAGCCCGATAGTCAACACAAAGTCTATCAGTTCTGTCACGCTTCTTCACAAAGATTGTTGGGCTACCCCAAGAAGAAGTACTGTGTTGAATGAAACCCAACTTCTCTTGTTCATCAAGCTGTCGTTTGAGTTCAGCTAACTCAGCAGGACCCATCTTATAAGGCCGCTTGGAGATAGGAGCCGTTCCAGGTTCAAGCTCAATTACGAACTCAACCTCACGATCCGGAGGCATACCCGGCAACTCTTCAGGAAAAACATCCGGAAACTCACAGACCACTGGGACTCTCTGAATAGCTTCCATAGCATCATCATTCAGAGCCGCCAAAGAGAAAAACTGGACAGCAGGCGTCAGACTTGGAGAAAAGACTATATGACCTTCAGGAATCTTCAAAGAAACCGAGCGTTCAGCACAATCAATCACAGCTGCATTTGCCGTCAACCAATCCATGCCCAAGATGACATCAATGTCAGAATTGCCCAGGAGAATTAAGGAAGCCGAGAACAAAGAGCCACCAATCTCAACTTGATTTCCATGGCTGATATGAGCAGCCCTCATGTTTGAACCAGGAGATAGCACCACCAGACGACGTGATAAAGGAACCCTATCCAGGTCATGCTCTTGTGCAAACTTATGCGAAACAAAAGAATGTGATGCACCAGAATCGAACAAAACTCGTGCAGGGACTGAGTTAACGGATAGCGTACCCATCACCACTCCAGGTGCATGCTCAGCTTGCGCGGCGTTGACACAATTGGCACGAGCAACCGTAGACCCAGGCTTGGTGTTGATGTTGAGAGCCCGAGGTGGTGGTGCACGAACCGTAGGAGAGCTTGTTGCAGATCTTGGCGGGGGTGGAGGAAGAGCTTTGTTCTTCAACGGACAGTTCCAGTTGGGATGTCCATGATCTCCACATGTGAAACAAGCACCATGTGGGCGTGAAGCAACATAGCCAGGGACTCCGCCAGGCGCTCCAGGGTAGTGGTTGTTGTAGCCCCTGGGAGCCGCAGTGGTGAAGTTTGGTGGCCTTGACGCGTAGCTTGCAGGTCTTGGTGAAGCCGGGAGCGACGGTGGGGTGTTAGGAGCCCAGACACGCCGCTTAGAAGGAGCTGCCATAACCGAAGAGCTTGATGCATCCCTGTTGTGTTTCTTGGACTCCTCGAACATTTGCCTGCTTGCCTCCTCTTGCAGGGCTGTGTGTTGGAGTTCCAGGAAAGTTGTCGGCCTTGCATGTGTGATTGCATACTTGATCGATGCATTGAGCCCTTGCCTGAACCTTTTCTGCTTCTTCTTGTCATCCGATACCTCATCACCACCATAACGAGAAAGATTCATGAAGTTCCTGATGTAGGTGTTGACGTTATCATTTCCTTGCTTCAGGTTGAGAAAAGCTTCCTTCATCCTTTCCATCACAATCTCTGATAGAAACTGCTCCTTGAAAGCTGCAGTGAACCTCTCCCAAGTAGGCTGGAAACCAGTGCAGCTTGCCTTCAAGTAGTTCTCCCACCAGAGAGCTGCATCTCCCTTGAGAAGGTGAGTAGCACACTTGACCCACTCCTGCTCCGGAACATCAGCAGTCTCGAGCAACCTTGAGATCTCATGCAGCCAATCATCCGCGTCCAGAGGTCGGTCAGAAACATCAAACTGACGAGGGTTGAATTTGAGGAAGCTCTTGATGTCTCCTCGCTTGGGAGGTGGAGGAAGTGGAGCAAACTCGTTTCTTCTGACACTCTCCTCAAAGCGCTGCTGGTTCTCTTGCATTGCTGCCAAAGCATTAGCGATGTTTGACAGTGCGGAGCCCAGTTCCGGAGGTATGTCCTCATCAGTCCGGCGTGGTGGAGCCATCCTGTCATTGATATAAAACTCAAGTCAGTACTATAATGGAGAATGATAATAATCCAAAATAGTACCAAGATGGAATTAACCAAGATTAAAGGATACAATTTACTGAGATGATATTAAAATATCAACAAAGTTCATAGCACCTAAAAGATATTAAGCATATCGCACACGACTGAAAAGGAGTGTGGTACACAAATATATCAAAGAAAAATTTTCCACAAATTTCGGCATTACAATACCAATAGATGCGCAAAATTACTTAACGAATCAAGATTAGTGACTCTACCGATTCAATATACAAAAGCGAATGATAAAAGTAGTGGTATGGTCGCGACTCCATCCCGCACTCAAATCATTACTCCGCACATGAACAAGTGGAACACATATCCTAACCCCTTCTTCTCATGTTGAACCTAAAGATTGGTAACTACGGAAACGAACACCCCAAACAAGATAACGTCGGATACAAAGAGGAAGATAGATTGCGTCGGTTTGCAAAAGCCTGTCGATATGGATTGTACCAACAGTTGATAGCCAAGGCAGATAAGATAACAACTTGGATGCAACAGATAGACAAGGGATTACACACACACACACACACAACCTATGGTACTACGGAAACCCAGAACACGTGAATCCTAGTTTGAATTTTGAGAAGAGGATTGAAAACGTTGCACTTCCTTACCAGAAAAGGGTGGGTGGGTGGGTAAGAAGAAAAGTGGAAGCAGTCCTACTCTCGCGTTTTGTTTTTCCCTAGTATACATAACTACCAAAATATTTGCTAGACTGACAACGACCGTTTGGCTGAGACCCTGAAGGTCGGGATGGCTCTGATACCAATTGTAACTACCTCGGTGAATTACGCTCCTAGATACAAGCCTGGATGAACGGCAGTGGTTGAAATAGTACGGTGGGGCCCCAAAAGCCACTCACGGGTAGACCTTTCGGCCGTCCCAACCACTTCCAATTCATCGGGACCTGCACGGGCGGCGTAATCGGCAGGCGAAGGGATCAACTACATACACAAGTGAGTATGTATGCAAGCCACCATACAAAAGTACATCAGAGCCATTCCATCTAAAAAGAAAGGAAATATAGCAACGCCATACGGCAAGATTCAAATATCCTGAATAAATCTATAGTTTAGGATAACTCCTCATACAACACACATCAGAGTATCAAGCGGAAGCGGCAAAACAAGTCCGAGTACGGATAAGAAGCAAATCGGCATAAGATGCCATGGAAATAAGCACATCCCGCCCACAGATCTCACGGATCCCCGTTCCCGGAATCTCTACACCGAACGATCGTTGCCCGCATCATCAGCCTCTTCAACCCAGTATCCGTCCTGCGAGGGTACCTGTTCATCTGAACCAATAATTTATCGTGTGAGACCCTAAGGGTACTCAGCAAGTCTTAATGCCTCTAAAGGGGACACAACCTGGGGTGACGCAATTGCAGCAAAAGATAAACCCTAGCAGTTCTATAGAGAAACGCTAACCATCCGCCTAACCAGTGATAGACGGATGTCCGTGAATTAATGACAACAGTTATAACAGTAATACCATCAGATCCATCCTCCTCCTCGCTTACCAACGAGGCAGCGGACGAACAACCCCCCATCCGTTGGCAATTTTATTAACCATTCCATGAGTATTGCACTATTTACTAGTCATTTACTTAGTCAGATTAAAGCGGTACTTTAGTTATGCTTGTCTATGATCGAGAAACTGTGCTCCAAGTCGTCCATAATCGCGGACACGGCTTTCAGAAAGTTTTACCCTGCAGGGGTGCACAAATAGCAACACACACTCGATCAACCTCGGAAAAACCAAATCAAAACCCAACGAGGCCTTCACGACAAAGCAATCACAAGATTCAGAAATATTTCAGGGGGCCACCCCTTAAAGTAGACCCGCAACGAAGTTAGCTGACTTCGAGACGGACTCAAGGTTTGTGGGGCCGGCTGTAAACAACTGGGAACCCGAAAGTGTGACTGGGCTTGTCGATACCGCGAAAACGGGTCACAATTCCTAAACAGTACAGTGTGCTCCTCGCACAATCGTAAATAACCAGTAGCATGGCATAAGTACAGGATAGTAAATAAAACCTCAAACTAGTTTGTGGCCCCAAGAAATAAGACGGAATCAAGCTCTGGCTCAGGGGGGTCCCATATACCTCCCGGATGTGGATAGCACGATAAATCTTGGAACAGGAATCAAGTACTCGGGGTCTTACGGGACACAAGTGAGCAGGAAAAACCAAATAGCAGATATTGCTCACCGGTGCCACTTTCATTAGTTGTCCCATTACTACTCAGGTTGAGTTGTTTAGGTACCTCGTTATCCATCAGACACTCACAAACCCTACACATGCTGTTCTACGACTCGCATGGCTCAAACAACTCCTGTAGTAATGGCTCATGTGATGGAGGTACAGGCTTGGTGGGGTTTAAAGTAAAGGCTATGCAATACTTGGGATTCAGTTTAATGCAATCGCGACTCAATGATGCAAGAATAAGATAGGGCAAAAGGTACTGTATGTATGCAAGCATGTGGTAGTGCTTGCCTGGCAGCTCGGTGGTAACGAGAGACGGATCTGGGTAGTGCTCCTGGTTCTCTTGATATATTCCCTGCTCAGCGTCTATTCGAAAGAAGAACCAAACAAACAAGGCCAACATGAATATAGAGCACAAGCATATGAATAAGATGCGTCAAGCAAACAATCATGCCATGATGAATGATGCACAATTTGCATGGCATTAATGTAGCATAGCATGGTTGAGGTGTGGAGACAAGAAATAACATTTTAATGGGGTTTTGGTTCACATTGTTGCCATAACAGTTGCTGTACACTATATTTTTATAGGATGCATGCTGCAATTAAATTCAAGGATAGCATAAACAGAAAGGTCTCGTCGAGCTGATCATTTTAGACATATCATTTGTTAAATTTGGAATTATAAAACAATAGTTATTAATTATTTAAGTTCTAGTGGCATTTGTGGTAATTAGCTCAACTTGGAATTTAAAATGTTCAAAAGGTAATTTAATTAGCATATTTGAAATCCTCACATTTTTCTGAACTCAAAACATATATCATTTGTATTATTTGGATTTGTGATTGAAAAGTTATTTGAAATCTGGTTTAAATTTGAATTTGACTTAATTGAATTAGATTTGAAATAACAGACAAAACTGAATTACTTTTTACACCCAGCCTAATCTAACCCTAGTCACAGACAGGTGGGGACAGGCGCACCTGGACCCACACGCCAGTGCTGAGAGGGAGAAGTACTGCGGGTTAAATAAACAAAACCTGAGGACCCTTTTTAGAAAACTTCCACCGACGCTGCCAGTGGGCCGGGGCTGGACCGCGGGTTGGCAAAACAAAAGATGGAGGGCCTAAAAGCAAAAGCGCGGCTACTCTACTCTCTGACGAAACTGAAGCCAACGCGAAACAGAAGCTTGCTTGAATTTTTGGAAGACGATGGCGACCAAACCCTCGAGAATTACGACATGCCACAAAAACAAAAGATGACCAGGGATGAACGAGCTACAACTTTCGTTAAGGGGTCAACGCCGGATCTGGGCTGTGGCGGTGGGGAAACGACGAGGAACAGAGGCCGAAACAGCAGCTGGACTGACGGACGAAACCGTCCACCCCGAACAGTGGCGACAGGAGGAAGGCGCCACTTCGGAGGAGGATGGCGAAGGATCTAGCGCGAATTAGGGGATGGTGTAAAAACCAAAAACGCAGAGGGAACTAAGGTCTACGATTTCAATGTTGTGGATTTCTGCGATGGAGGGCCGTAGCGGTCGGGGCGAGGTGAAGAAAACAGAGGCTGCGCTCGGGCGGTTCCTGCTACTGCTGCCGTTCGCGCGCGCGGCGAGCGCGGCGTGCGCCAGAGCGCGAGCGCCAGAGCGGGCGAGGCGGTACGGCGGGCCTGGGAAGGATGCTCACCGAGGGATGCGAGGGGGAGAGACGAGGCGGAGCTAGCGGGGTCCTTCAGGGTCCAATTCCCAGCGACGCGGGGGCGCGAGGTCGTGGGAAGATCGCCGGGGAGGGGTCGCCTACGGGGCACAACCTGCAGACAACGACGGTCACCGACGAGCTAGAGGCAGGAAGAGAAGAACAGGGCCGGATCACAAACGGGGAGGGTCGCTTGGTACCTGGAGCACAGGAGCGAGGACGGGGCTACGCGCAACACGCTCAGGCGGGCGCCGGAGCAGCCGTCGGACGGGACATGGCGGCGAAGGGGTGCGAGGAAGGATGGGAAGAAGATAGGGTTTCAGAGAGGGCTTCGGCCGAGGATAAGAAGGAGGAAGGGAGGTGACGCGGCTGACGGCGGAGACGGCCACCTGCTCCCTGCTGCTTTCTGTCTGCGTGCCTGCAGAGAGGAGGCGGCGGAGAAGAAGTACAGGGCGACGGCGCCGTGAGTGAAGGGGTATCGGGCCAGGGAGGCGAGTTGGGCCGGGGGAGTTTTCCTGATGGGTTGCTACTGGTTCTCTTGGGCTGCTGCGGCTGCTCCTCTCTCTCTTTTTCTCTCTTCTTCTTATTTTCATTTGTTTGTTTGTTTTCCTTTCAATGTAATTTTAAACCATCTACTAACTTCTAAAAGCTTTTGAACTTTTAACAAGAGGTTTTGAATAGGGCTTGACTAAGAGAGAGGCAAACAGAGGCCAAGGCACCAAAAAGAGAGCAAGCACACATGATCACATGATCATGCTTGGAAGAGAAAAAGGAAAAAGGAAAAAGAATAGGTTTAAAGATTAGCTAGAGGGTTAGATAGGGAGGGTGAGAGCTAGGGTTTTAAACAAGTCAAAACAAGATCAAGTAAGGCAGGAGTGATCCATGCAAGCAGAACAAAAAAAAACCTGCAAAAGTCAGAAAGAGGTGGCACTTGCATGGCCCATGCACACAATAAATGCCATGTCTTGATATTGTGAAAACAACATAAAAATCATGTGGCATTCTTCCATGGATTCCCAAAAGGTGGGCAAAGTCCAAGCAAAAGATTATGAGTGGAATCCACCCAACCCACATGAGCTAGAGGTAAACTCATTTAAAATGCCAAGCTCATGTTAATTGGATGGTGGAGTTATAAGGTGGTGAGAAAAGATGGTGGAGTCAATAAGAGATATGCCCCCAAATCAACTTGGGCATTTAGCAATATATCAAGAACCAAATACAATATCAAGAGGCAACTACAATTAATAATTCACATGAGATAAGAACCAAACAAGAAGGGGTTTTATATGATGCTCAAAAGCAAGGTGGCATGATGACATGAGCATGATATGATGATGATGCAACAATTATATATTGGAAGTGGCCCTTTTTATTACTAGAACAAGTAGCATTACAGGTGTTAGACAACTGGGATGCTACAGATTGGATCTACAGCACGACGGCGTGGTGCAAGTGGTGGAGAGTTTCTGCAGCAGGGCTTCGCCTACACGCAGTCGGGAGGGAGAGAGAGAGGAGGGCAGTAGGGCGGCTAGGCTTGAGGGGAAGGTGTGTGTGTGGGGGGGGGGGGGTGGTGCGCCCCAGCCCTCTATATATAGAGGGGTGGGCACCAGCCCTAGCCCCTCCCCCAAGCCTAGGCCGGCGGCCAAAGGAGGGAGGAGTGGGGGGCAAGTTTCCCCCTCCTTCTAGAAGCTCCAATTAGGGTTTCCCCTTGTTTGGCCGGCTGGGCCCTATGGGGCCTTGTGCCCCTGGCCCAATGCGGCCAGGGCACTCCCTCATAGGCCCATGCCCCCTCCCGACAGGTGGGGCCACGTTGGTCCCCCTCCGGAAGGTTCTAGAAGCTTCCGGTACAATACCGATTAACCCGAAACAATTCCGAACTCCAAAAACTGCATTGCCTTATATGAATCTTATTCTCCAGACCATTCCGGAACCTCTCGTGATGTCCCAGATCACATCCGAGACTCCGAACAAAAACTCATAAACCAATTATCCAATCTATCCTAGCGTAGAGACACGTTAGGTGTGTGACCCTTCGGGTTCGAGAACATGCAGACATGATCTTCTATCAATAATCAACAGCGGGGTCTGGAAACCCATATTGACTCCCACACATTCATCGATTATCATATCGGATGAACCACGATGCCAGGATTCAATAAATCCCATATATATATTCCCTTCGTCTCGCGATATTTTACTTGCCCGAGATTTGATCGTTGGTACCGTCATACCTACTTCAATCTCGTTCACAGTAAGTACTTTACTCGTTCCGTAATCCGACATCACTTTGTGATTAACTCCTTAACCACATGCTTGCAAGCGGTGTTGATATCGATTACCGAGTGGGCCCGAAGTATATCTCTCCGGCTTGGGAGGGACAAATCCCATCTCGATACATACAACCCAACAGGTAGTTTTCGATCACCTGAGAGACACCTTTATGATCACCCTCTCATAGGATGACGTTTGATGACCTCAAAGCTTTCTTCCGATACCAGGGAGTTGTATTATCTCATGGTCTAAGGAATACAATATTTGACATAAGAAAAGCTTCACAAAGATGAACACGATGACACGATCTAATTACTTCGCTTAGTTTGGGTCTGTCCATCATATCATTCTCCCAATGATATGATCTCATTATTAATCGACAACTCATGTCTATGGTTAGGAAACCTTAACCATCATTAATCAATGAGCTAGTCCTTAGAGGCATACTAGGGACACGGTGTTGTTCACAAACCACACAAGTATTAAAGTTTCCGCTTAATACAATTCTAGCATGGAATATAAACTTTATCATGAACAAGAATTATAATAATAACATCTTTATTATTGCCTCTAGGGCATAATTCCAACAGTCTCCCACTTGCACTAGAGTCAATAATCTAGTTTACATTTGGCAACAATCTCACACCCATGGCACTAAGGTGCTGATCATGTTTTACACGTGGAAGAGGTTTAGTCAATGGATCTGCGACATTCAGATCTATATGTACTTTGCTAATCTTCAGATCTCCATCTGCTATATAATCTTGGATTATATGAAACTTGCGGTTGATATGCTTGGTCTTTGGATGATGTCTTGGTTCCTTAGCGAGTGCTATGGCGCCAGTGTTGTCACACAATATCTCCAATGGGTCCAATGCACTTGGAACCACGCCAAGCTCAGTGATCAAGTTCCTGATCCAAACTCCTTCACTTGACGCTTCTGCAGCAGCCATGTATTCCGCTTCTACTGTAGATCCCGCGATCATGCTTTGCTTGCAGCTTCTACAGCTCACAGCTCCTCCATTCAAAATATAAACGTATCCTGTCTGAGATTTAGAATCTTCCTTGTCGGTGTCGAAACTAGTGTCGATGTAACCTTTTACGACGAGTTGTTCATCACCTCCATAGACTAAGAACATTTCTTTAGTCCTATTTAGGTACTTTAGGATGTTCTTCACGGCTGTCCAGTGTTCCACTCCTGGATCACTTTGATATCTGCTCGTCAAACTAAGAGCATTGGACACATCCGGTCTAGTACACAGCATGGCATACATGATAGAACCTATGGCCGAGGCATAAGGCACTTTGCTCATAGCTTCTCTATCATTAACCGTAGCTGGACAGTGAGCCTTGCTCAATATCTTACCTGACAGCATAGGCACTGAACCTTTCTTTGCCTTATCCATTCTGAACCTTTTCAGAACTTTGTCTAGGTATGTACTCTGGCTTAAAGCTATCAGGCGTCTTTGTCTATCTCTATAGATTTTGATGCCCAATATATAAGCAGCTTCACCTAGGTCTTTCATTGAAAAACACTTGTTCAAATAACTCTTCACATCGTTAAGCATGTTAATGTCATTTCCAACAATCAATATGTCATCCACATATAGTACCAGAAATGTCACCGAGCTCCCACTCACTTTCTTGTAGATACAAGCTTCGTAGCAATTTGGAACAAATCCAAAGCTCTTGATCACTTGATCAAAACGAAGGTTCCAACTCCGAGATGCTTGCTTCAGTCCATAAATGGAACGCTGAAGTTTGCATACTTTATCAGCATCCTTAGGATCGACAAAACCTTCGGGTTGCATCATATACAACTCTTCATCAATGTTGCCATTGAGGAACGTAGTATTGACATCCATCTGCCATATTTCATAATCATGAAACACAGCGATTGCTAATAAAATCCGAATGGACTTAAACATCGCTACGGGAGGGAAAGTCTCATCGTAGTCAACACCTTGAACTTGTCGAAAACCTTTCGCGACAAGTCGTGCTTTATAGACGGTAACATTACCATCCGCGTCCGCTTTCTTCTTGAAGATCCATTTGCACTCAACGGCCTTTCGGTCGCTAGGAGGGTCCACCAAAGTCCATACTTGGTTTTCGCTCATGGATCCCAATTCGGATTTCATGGCCTCTAGCCATTTCTCAGAGTCTGGGCTCATCATCGCTTCCTCATAGTTCGTAGGTTCACTGTCTTCTACCAACAAGACAGTCAAGACAGGGTTGCCGTACCACTCAGGAGGGGCACGCGACCTTGTCGACCTGCGACGTTCAGTAGCAGCATCGTCCGAAGCTTCATGATCCTTATCATTAGCTTCCTCTATTGTTGGTGCAGGCGGCACTAGAACAATTTCAGGTGCTGCGCTACTCTCCAATTCAAGAGAAGGTTCAACAACCTCGTCTAGCTCTACTTTCCTCCCACTCACTTCTTTCGAGAGAAAATCCTTCTCAAGAAAGGAACCGTTCTTTGCGACAAACACTTTGCCTTTGGTTCTCTGATAGAAGGTATACCCAATAGTTTCCTTAGGGTATCCTATGAAGACGCATTTCTCCGCTTTGGGTTCGAGCTTGTCCGGCATCAACTTCTTGACGTAGGCTTCGCATCCCCAAACTTTAAGAAATGACAACTTAGGTTTAGCACCAAACCACAGTTCATACGGTGTCGTCTCAACGGATTTAGATGGTGCCCTATTTAAAGTGAATGCAGCGGTTTCTAATGCATAACCCCAAAATGATAACGGCAAATCAGTAAGAGACATCATCGATCAGACCATATCTAATAGGGCTCGATTTCGGCGTTCAGACACACCATTGCGCTGTGGTGTTCCGGGTGGCGTGAGTTGCGAAACGATTCCGCTTGCTTTAAGATGCGTGAGAAAATCATAACTCAAATATTCACCTCCACGATCGGATCGTAGAAACTTAATCTTTCTGTTACGATGGTTCTCCACTTCATTCTGAAATTCCTTGAACTTTTCAAATGTTTCAGATTTATGTTTCATTAAATAGATATACCCATATCTACTTAAGTCATCGGTAAAAGTGAGAAAATAGCGATATCCACCGCGCGTCGAAACACTCATCGGTCCGCATACATCGGTATGTATGATTTCCAACAAGTCCGTTGCTCGCTCCATCATACCGGAGAACGGGGTTTTGATCATCTTGCCCATGAGGCATGGTTCGCATGTGTCAAATGATTCAAAATCAAGAGACTCCAAAAGTCCATCAGAATGGAGTTTCTTCATGCGCTTTACACCAATATGACCTAAGACGACAGTGCCACAAATAAGTAGTATTATCACTATCTACTTTGCATCTCTTAGCCTCAATGTTATGGATGTGTGTTTCATCCCTTTCGAGATTTAGAAGAAATAAACCATTCACAACAGGTGCATGACCATAAAAGATGTTACTCATATAAATAGAACAACCATTATTCTCCTATTTAAATGAATAACCGTCTTGCAATAAACAAGATCTAGAAATAATGTTCATGCTCAACGCAGGCACATAATAACATTTATTGAGGTTTAAAACTAATCCCGAAGGTAAAACTAAGGAGAGCGTGCCGACGGCCATCACATCAACTCTTGATCCGTTGCCAACGCGCATCGTCACCTCATCCCTCGCAAGCCGCCGTCTATTCCGTAGCTCCTGTTTCGAGTTACAAATATTAGCAACTGAACCAGTATCAAATACCCAGGCACTACAACGAGGGCTAGTAAGGAAAACATCAATAACATGTATATCAAATATACCTTTGATGGTGCCAGCCTTGTTGTCCGCTAAGTACTTCGGACAGTTGTGCTTCCAGTGACCCTTGTCCTTGCAATAGAAGCACTCAGTGTCCGGCTTAGGACCAGACTTGAGCTTCTTCTCAGCAGGGGCAACGCGCTTGCCGCCTCCTTTCTTGAAGGGCTTTTTTGCACCCTTACCTTTCTTGAAGGTGGGGGGCTTGTTGACCATCAACACATGATTATCCTTTTTGATGTCCACCTCTGTAGCCTTCAGCTTTGCGAAGAGCTTGGTGATCGTAGCAGTGGAACCAATCTGATTATGAGTCACTACAAAACTTTTGTAGCTGGGAGGGAGTGATTGCAGAACCCTGTCAATCTTGAGCTCCTCTGGAATCTTGTAGTCCAGTTGCTCAAGGCGTTGAGTGTAGCCCGACATCTTAATGGCGTGCTCACTAACGGAACTCCCTTCCTCCATCTTGCAGTTAAAGAACTTCTCAGAGATCTCATAACTCTCAGAACGGGCCTGAGTCTGAAACATGGTTTTTAGCTCCTCGAGAATCTCAAAGGGCCCGGGATAGTCTTCAAAATGATTTTGAAGGTCCGATTCCATAGCAAACAACATGGTGCTCTTAATCACACCATAATCATCTTTGCGCGACTGATAGACAGCTTTCTCATCAGCCGGCGCATCTACAGCAGGGGCGTCACCTAGCGCATTTTCAAGGACATAGTCCTTTTGACCGCCAGAGAGAATGATTCTCAGATTGCGGAACCAATTGGTGAAGTTAGACCCATTGTTTCTAAGCTTTTCCTTCTCAGAAAAACGTTGAAGTTGGACTTAGCCATTTGATCTACAATATTTGCAAGTACAAATTAGACTATGTTCATGATAACTAGTTCAACTTTTAATCAAATTACTAGATGAACTCCCACTAAAATCAACATCCCTCAAGTTGTTTAGTGAACATGATCCAAATTCACCACACCTAATCCGATCTTCACGAGAAGAGATGTGGTTTCAATGGTGGACAACGAAGTGTCGATCATATCATTCATATGACTCATGCTTAACCTTTCGGTTCATGTGTTCCGAGGCCATGTCTGTACATGCTAGGCTCGTCAAGTCAAACCCAAGTATTTCCGCGTGTGCAAAACTGGCTTGCACCCGTTGTATGTGAACGTAGAGTCTATAGAACCCGATCATCACGTGATGCTTGGACAAGACGAACTTTCGCAACGGTGCATACATGGGGAGAACACCGTTTTATCTTGATCTTTAAGTGAGGAATCATCTTATAATGCTACCGTCGCGATCTAAGCATAATAAGATACATAAAAGGATAAACATCAAATGCATATAACTTTATGTGACATGGTATAGCCAATCTTCGCGCAATGATCTCCATCTTGTGCATGCCGGCATGATCTCCATCACTCCACCATGATTACCTCCACCACGAATAATAACTACAACTATTGCTAACTACTTAGCGATAAAGTGTAACTATTACATGGCGTATAAGACGTTGACACACAGGTCATACACAATTATAAAGACAACCATATGGCTCCTGCCGGTTGTGTACTCATCGACATGCAAGTCGTGAAACATTACAAAACATGATCATCGCATACAATATACACATCACATCTTGGGCCATACCATATCACAGAAAACACTCCCTGCAAAAACAAGTTAGACGCCTCTACTTTGTTGTTGCATGTTTTACGTGGCTTATGGGAGTAGCAAGCTAAGAACGATTCTTACCTACGGAAAGCCATAACGGTGATATTATGGTTGCCAAACTCCGGTGTTAATCCCATGACAACTATAGTGAGAGAAACTGGCATCCACCAGCCGCATGTGTGGAACAAGCCACACGTCAAGTGCGGAGCCGGTCTCGCGAACGACGTCGCGTAAGGTTGGCCTGGACCGCTTCAATCTCACTATCACGCGTCATAAGAAGAACACAAACAAGAGGCTTGCAACAGAAAACATCAACGCCCGCAACAACCATGTTGCGTTCTACTCGTGAAACACATCTACGCATAGATCTAGCTCTGATACCACTGATGGGTTTCGCAGCATAGTAAATCAAAAAAATTCTACGGATGCGAACAGGAAAGCCAAGATCTAATCTAGGAGATGCAAACAACGAGAGAGATTAGATGAGATCTTCATACCCTTGAAGATTCGCACAGCGGAACGTTCGTCGGAACGTGGGTGATGTAGTCGTACTCGCTTCTCCTCCTCGCGATCCGCTCCGATCTAACATCGCAAGTGGCGATGCCTCCGAGAGATGCACACGTGCGGCACCTCGACGTATCCTCCTTCATTGGTCCAGCAAGTATGGTGGAGAGACGGATTGGATCTACAGCACGACGGCGTGGTGCAAGTGGTGGAGAGTTTCTGCAGCAGGGCTTCGCCTACACGCAGTCGGGAGGGAGAGAGAGGAGGGCAACAGGGCGGCTAGGCTTGAGGGGAAGGTGTGGGGGGTGGTGCGCCCCAGCCCTCTATATATAGAGGGGTGGGCGCCAGCCCTCGCCCCTCCCCCAAGCCTAGGCCGGCGGCCAAAGGAGGGAGGAGTGGGGGGCAAGTTTCCCCCCTCCTTCTAGAAGCTCCAATTAGGGTTTCCCCTTGTTTGGCCGGCTGGGCCCTATGGGGCCTTGTGCCCCTAGCCCAATGCGGCCAGGGCACTCCCTCATAGGCCCATGCCCCCTCCCGGCAGGTGGGGCCACGTTGGTCCCCCTCCGGAAGGTTCTAGAAGCTTCCGGTACAATACCGATTAACCCGAAACAATTCCGAACTCCAAAAACTGCATTGCCTTATATGAATCTTATTCACCGGACCATTCCGGAACCTCTCGTGATGTCCCGGATCACATCCGAGACTCCGAACAAAAACTCATAAACCAATTATCCAATCTATCCTAGCGTCGAGACACGTTAAGTGTGTGACCCTTCGGGTTCGAGAACATGCAGACATGATCTTCTATCAATAATCAACAGCGGGGTCTGGAAACCCATATTGACTCCCACACATTCATCTATGATCATATCGGATGAACCACGATG
Source organism: Avena sativa (assembly GCA_916181665.1). NCBI lineage: Eukaryota > Viridiplantae > Streptophyta > Magnoliopsida > Poales > Poaceae > Avena > Avena sativa. Next base: position 383,566,155 of record OV702280.1, on the reverse strand, counting down.
CCAGGATTCAATCAATCCCATATATATATTCCCTTCGTCTCGCGATATTTTACTTGCCCGAGATTTGATCGTCGGTACCGTCATACCTAGTTCAATCTCGTTCGCAGCAAGTACTTTACTCGTTCCGTAACCCGACATCACTTTGTGATTAACTCCTTAACCACATGCTTGCAAGCGGTGTTGATATCGATTACCGAGTGGGCCCGAAGTATATCTCTCTGACTTGGGAGGGACAAATCCCATCTCGATACATACAACCCAACAGGTACTTTCCGATCACCTGAGAGACACCTTTATGATCACCCTCTCATAGGATGACGTTTGATGACCTCAAAGCTTTCTTTCGATACCAGGGAGTTGTATTATCTCATGGTCTAAGGAATACAATATTTTACATAAGAAAAGCTTCGCAAAGATGAACACGATGACATGATCTAATTGCTTCGCTTAGTTTGGGTCTGTCCATCATATCATTCTCCCAATGATATGATCTCATTATTAATCGACAACTCATGTCTATGGTTAGGAAACCTTAACCATCATTAATCAATGAGCTAGTCCTTAGAGGCATACTAGGGACACGGTGTTGTTCACAAACCACACAAGTATTAAAGTTTCCGCTTAATACAATTCTAGCATGGAATATAAACTTTATCATGAACAAGAATTATAATAATAACATCTTTATTATTGCCTCTAGGGCATAATTCCAACATATGTTGTATGCAATGATCATGTTTTGTAATGTTTCACGACTTGCATGTCGATGAGTACACAACCGTCAGGAGCCATATGGTTGTCTTTATAATTGTGTATGACATGTGTGTCAACTTCTTATACGCCATGTAATAGCTTTGCTTTATCGCTAAGTAGTTAGGAATAGTTGTAGTTGCTATTCGTGGTGGAGGCAATCATGGTGGAGTGATGGAGATCATGCTGGCACACACAAGATGGAGATAATTGCGCGAAGATTGGCTATACCATGTCACATAAAGTTATATGCATGTGATGTTTATCCTTTTATGTATCTTATTATGCTTAGATCGCGATGGTAGCATTATAAGATGATTCCTCACTTAAAGATCAAGATAAAACTGTGTTCTCCCCATGTATGCACCATTGTGAAAGTTCGTTGTGTTCAAGCATCACGTGATGATCGGGTGCTATAAACTAAATGTTCACATACAACGGGTGCAAGCCAGTGTTGCACACGCGGAAATACTTGGGTTTGACTTGATGAGCCTAGCATGTACAGACATGGCCTCGGAACACACAAACCGAAAGGTTAAGCATGAGTCATATGAATGATATGATCGACACTTTGTTGTCCACCATTGAAACCACATCTCTTCTCGTGAAGATCGGATTAGGTGTGGTGAATTTGGATCATGTTCACTAAACAACTTGAGGGATGTTGAATTTAGTGGGAGTTCATCTAGTAATTTGATTAAGTTGAACTAGTTATCATGAACATAGTCTAAATTGTACTTGCAAATTTTGTAGATCAAATGGCTAAGTCCAACTTCAACTTCAACGTTTTTGCTGAGAAAGAAAAGCTTAAGAACAATGGGTCTAACTTCACCAACTGGTTCTGCAATCTGAGAATCATTCTCGCTGGCGGACAAAAGGACTATGTCCTTGAGAAAGCGCTAGGTGACGCCCATGCTGTAGATGCGCCGGCTGATGAGAAAGCTGTCTATCAGTCGCGCAAAGATGATTATGGTGTGATTAAGAGCACCATGTTGTTTGCTATGGAATCGTACCTTCAAAATTGTTTTGAGGATTTCCCCGGGCCCTTTGAGATTCTTGAGGAACTGAAAACTATGTTTCAGACTCAGGCCCGTTCTGAGAGATATGAGATCTCTGAGAAATTCTTTAACTGCAAGATGGAGGAAGGGAGTTCCGTTAGTGAGCACGCCATTAAGATGTCGGGCTACACTCAACGCCTTGAGCAACTGGACTGCAAGATTCCAGAGGAGCTCAAGATTGACAGGGTTCTACAATCACTCCCTCCTAGCTACAAAGGTTTTGTAGTTACTCATAATCAGATTGGTTCCACTGATACGATCACCGAGCTCTTCGCTAATCTGAAAGCTGCGGAGGTGGACATCAAAAAAGATAATCATGTGTTGATGGTCAACAAGCCCCCCAGCTTTAAGAAAGGTAAGGGTGCAAAGAAGCCCTTCAAGAAAGGCAGCGGCAAGCGCGTTGCCCCTGCTGAGAAGAAGCTCAAGTCTGGACCTAAGCGGGACACTGAGTGATTCTATTGCAAGGACAAGGGTCACTGGAAGCGCAACTGTCCGAAGTACTTAGCGGACAACAAGGCTGGCACCATCAAAGGTATATTTTATATACATGTTATTAATGTTTTCCTTACTAGCCCTCGTTGTAGTGCCTGGGTATTTGATACTGGTTCAGTTGCTAATATTTGTAACTCGAAACAGGAGCTACGGAATAGACGGCGGCTGGCGAGGGATGAGGTGACGATGCGCGTTGGCAACGGATCAAGAGTTGATGTGATGGCCGTCGGCACGCTCTCCTTAGTTTTACCTTCGAGATTAGTTTTAAACCTCAATAAATGTTATTATGTGCATGCGTTGAGCATGAACATCATATCTGGATCGTGTTTATTGCAAGACGGTTATTCATTTAAATCTGAGAATAATGGTTGTTCTATTTATATGAGTAACATCTTTTATGGTCATGCACCTGCTATGAATGGTTTATTTCTTCTGAATCTCGAAAGGGATGAAACACACATCCATAACATTGAGGCTAAGAGATGCAAGGTAGATAGTGATAATACTACTTATTTGTGGCACTGTCGTCTAGGTCATATTGGTGTAAAACGCATGAAGAAACTCCATTCTGATGGACTTTTGGAGTCTCTTGATTTTGAATCATTTGACACATGCGAGCCATGCCTCATGGGCAAGATGATCAAAACCCCGTTCTCCGGAATGATGGAGCGAGCAATGGACTTGTTGGAAATCATACATTCCGATGTATGCGGACCGATGAGTGTTTCGACGCGCGATGGATATCGCTACTTTCTCACTTTTACTGATGACTTAAGTAGATATGGGTATATCTATTTAATGAAACATAAATCTGAAAAATTTGAAAAGTTCAAAGAATTTCAGAATGAAGTGGAAAACCATCGTAACAGAAAAATTAAGTTTCTACGATCCGATCATGGAGGTGAATATTTGAGTTATGATTTTCTCACGCATCTTAAAGCAAGCGAAATCGTTTTGCAACTCACGCCACCCGGAACACCACAGCGCAATGGTGTGTCTGAACGCCGGAATCGAACTCTATTAGATATGGTGCGATCAATGATGTCTCTTACTGATTTGTCGTTATCATTTTGGGGTTATGCATTAGAAACCGCTGCATTCACTTTAAATAGGGCATCATCTAAATCCGTTGAGACGACACCGTATGAACTGTGGTTTGGTGCTAAACCTAAGTTGTCGTTTCTTAAAGTTTGGGGATGTGAAGCTTACGTTAAGAAGTTGATGCCGGACAAGCTCGAACCCAAAGTGGAGAAATGCGTCTTCATAGGATACCCTAAGGAAACTATTGGGTATACCTTCTATCACAAATCCGAAGGCAAAGTGTTTGTCGCAAAGAACGGATCCTTTCTTGAGAAGGAGTTTCTCTCGAAAGAAGTGAGTGGGAGGAAAGTAGAGCTAGACGAGGTTATTGAACCTTCTCTTGAGTTGGAGAGTAGCGCAGCACCTGAAATTGTTCAAGTGCCGTCTGCATCGACAATAGAGGAAGCTAATGACAAGGATCATGAAGCTTCGGACGATGCTACTACTGAACGTCGCAGGTCGACAAGGTCACGTGCCCCTCTTGAGTGGTACGGCAACCCTGTCTTAACTGTCTTGTTAGTAGATGACAGTGAACCTGCGAACTATGAGGAAGCGATGATGAGCCCAGACTCTGAGAAATGGCTAGAGGCCATGAAATCCGAATTGGAATCCATGAGCGAAAACCAAGTTTGGACTTTGGTGGACCCTCCTAGCGACCGAAAGGCCATTGAGTGCAAATGGATATTCAAGAAGAAAACAGACGCGGATGGTAATGTTACTGTCTATAAAGCTCGACTTGTCGCGAAAGGTTTTCGACAAGTTCAAGGTGTTGACTGTGATGAGACTTTCTCTCCTGTAGCGATGTTTAAGTCCATTCGGATTTTATTAGCAATTGCTGCGTTTCATGATTATGAAATATGGCAGATGGATGTCAAGACTGCGTTCCTCAATGGCAACATTGATGAAGAGTTGTATATGATGCAACCCGAAGGTTTTGTCGATCCTAAGGATGCTGATAAAGTGTGCAAACTTCAGCGTTCCATTTATGGACTGAAGCAAGCATCTCGGAGTTGGAACCTTCGTTTTGATCAAGTGATCAAGAGCTTTGGATTTGTTCCAAATTGCTACGAAGCTTGTATCTACAAGAAAGTGAGTGGGAGCTCAGTGACATTTCTGGTACTATATGTGGATGACATATTGATTATTGGAAATGACATTGACATGCTTAACGATGTGAAGAGTTATTTGAACAAATGTTTTTCAATTAAAGACCTAGGGGAAGCTGCTTATATATTAGGCATCAAAATCTATAGAGATAGACAAAGACGCATAATAGCTTTAAGCCAGAGTACATACCTAGACAAAGTTCTGAAAAGGTTCAGAATGGATAAGGCAAAGAAAGGTTCAGTGCCTATGTTGTCAGGTAAGATATTGAGCAAGGCTCAGTGTCCAGCTATGGTATATGATAGAGAAGCTATGAGCAAAGTGCCTTATGCCTCGGCCATAGGTTCTATCATGTATGCCATGTTGTGTACTAGACCGGATGTGTCCAATGCTCTTAGTTTGACGAGCAGGTACCAAAGTGATCCAGGAGTGGAACACTGGACAGCCGTGAAGAACATCCTAAGGTATTTAGATAGGACTAAAGAAATGTTCTTAGTCTATGGAGGTGATGAACAGCTCGTCGTAAAGGGTTACGTCGACGCTAGTTTCGACACCGACAAGGATGATTCTAAATCTCAGACAGGATACGTTTATATTTTGAATGGAGGAGCTGTGAGCTGGAGAAGCTGCAAGCAAAGCGTGATCGCAGTAGAAGCGGAATACATGGCTGCTGCAGAAGCTTCAAGTGAAGGAGTTTGGATCAGGAACTTCATCACTAAGCTTGGTGTGGTTCCAAGTGCCTTGGACCGACTGGAGATATTGTGTGACAACACTGGCGCCATAGCACTGGCTAAGGAACCAAGATATCATCCAAACACCAAGCATATCAACCGCAAGTTTCATATAATCCGAGATTATATAACAGATGGAGATCTGAAGATTAGCAAAGTACATACAGATCTGAATATCACAGATCCATTGACTAAACCTCTTCCACGAGCAAAACATGATCAGCACCTTAGTGCCATGGGTGTTATATTGTTGCCAGATGTAAACTAGATTATTGACTCTAGTGGAAGTGGGAGACTGTTGGAATTATGCCCTAGAGGCAATAATAAAGATGTTATTATTATAATTCTTGTTCATGATAAAGTTTATATTCCATGCTAGAATTGTATTAAGCGGAAACTTTAATACTTGTGTGGTTTGTGAACAACACCGTGTCCCTAGTACGCCTCTATGGACTAGCTCATTGATTAATGATGGTTAAGGTTTCCTAACCATAGACATGAGTTGTCGATTAATAATGAGATCATATTATTGGGAGAATGATATGATGGACAGACCCAAATTAAGCGGAGCAATTAGATCGTGTCATCGTGTTCATCTTTGCGAAGCTTTTCTTATGTCAAATATTGTATTCCTTAGACCATGAGATAATGCAACTCCCTGGTATCGGAATAAAGCTTTGAGGTCATCAAACGTCATCCTATGAGAGGGTGATCATAAAGGTGTCTCTCAGGTGATCGGAAAGTGCCTGTTGGGTTGTATGTATCGAGATGGGATTTGTCCCTCCCAAGTCGGAGAGATATACTTCGGGCCCACTCGGTAATCGATATCAACACTGCTTGCAAGCACTTGGTTAAGGAGTTAATCACAAAGTGATATCGGATTACAGAATGAGTAAAGTACTTGCTGTGAACGGGATTGAACTAGGTATGCCGGGTACCGACGATCGAATCTCGGGCAAGTAAAATATCGCGCGATGAAGGGAATATATATATTGATTGAATCCCGGCATCGTGGTTCATCCGATATGATCATCGATGAATGTGTGGGAGTCAATATGGGTTTCCAGACCCCACTGTTGATTATTGATAGAAGATCATGTCTGCATATTCTCGAACCCGAAGGGTCACACACTTAACGTGTCTCGACACTAGGATAGATTGGATAATTGGTTTATGAGTTTTTGTTCGGAGTCTCGTATGAGATCCAGGACGTCACGAGAGGTTTCGGAATGGTCCGGAGAATAAGATTCATATAAGGCAAAGCAGATTTTGGAGTTCGGAAATGTTTCGGGTTGTCCGGTATTGTACCGGAAGCTTCTAGAACCTTCCGGAGTGGGACCAACGTGGCTCCACTTGTCGGGAGGGGGCGTGGGCCTACGAGGGAGTGCCCTGGCCGCATTGGGCCAGGGGCACAAGGCCCCATAGGCCCAGCCGGCCAAGCCCTAGGGGAAACCCTAGGGGAGCTTCTAGAAGGGGGGAAACTTGACCCCCACTCCTCCCTCCTTGGCCGCCGGCCCTAGGGCTTGGGGGAGGGGCAAGGGCCAGCCGCCCACCCCTCTATATAAAGAGGGCTGGGGGCGCACCCTCGCCACACCTCCTCCTCAAGCCCTAGCCGCCCTGCTGCCCTCCTCTCTCTCTCCCTCCCGACTACGCGTAGGCGAAGCCCTGCCGCAGAAACTCTCCACCGCTTGCACCACGCCGTCGTGTTGTAGATCCAAACTATCTCTCCACCCCACTTTCTGGACCGAGGAAGGAGGAGACGTCGAGGTGCTGCACGTGTGCATCTCTCGGAGGCATCGCCACTTGCGGTGTTAGATCAGATCGGATCGCGGGGAGGAGAAGCGAGTACGACTACATCAACCACGTTCCGTTGAACGTTTCGTTGTGCAAATCTTCAAGGGTATGAAGATCTCATCTATCCCCCTCGTTGTTTGCATCTCCTATATTAGATCTTGGCTTTCCCGTTCGCATCCGTAGAATTTTTTTGATTTACTATGCTGCGAAACCCTTCATCACGTGCCTCAAAGGTTGTGGTCACGGAGGTCTAAGTTCATATTGAACCAAGTAGGTCGGGTAAATAATCAAATACCAAGATTTGAGGGTTGAATCATTATTTGACAATAATGAACGGACTACATGCAAAGAAGCGATGATGGGCCCTGACTCCGTTAAATGACTTGAAGCCATAAAATCCGTGATAGTTCCATATACGTGAAGGGAATATGCCCGAGAGGCAATAATAAAGTGGTTATTATCGTATTCCTTATTTATGATAAATATTTATTTTACATGCTATAATTGTATTAATACGGAAACGTTAATACATGTGTGTTTAATAAACAAAAAGGAAGTTCCTAGTTATGCCTCTCTTACAAACTAGCTCGTTGATTAACATGATGATCAAAGTTTCCTGATCATGGACATTGGATGTTGTTAATAACGAGGTCACAACATTAGTGTAATGATGTGATGAACATTCATCCGAAATATATCATTACGATCAAAGTCATTGAGTTTATATTGCTATAACAACTTACGAAGTGATCCTAATCCTTAGACCATGAGATCATGTCAATCACTAACACCGGAAGAGTTTCTCGATGACATCAAACGTCACACCGTAACTGGGTGATTATAAAGATGGCTTCAGAATTACTAAAGTGTTATGTTGAGACCCATGGATCGAGAGTGGAATTTGTTCATCCCGATGACGGATAGATATGCTCTGGGCCCTCTCGGTGATATCACATTGATTAGCTTGCAAGCAAGTGATTTGATCACTAGAATGTTATATCACGGGAACGAGAAAAGAGTGCATGTCGGTAACGAGATCAAACTAGGTATGGAGATACCGATGATCGGATCTCGAACATGTAATATATCGTGAAACAAAGGGATTAAGATACTAGCGTAAAAGGTTCACACGATCACAGAAGTCATCGTTGAATGTGTGGGAGTCAGTATGGATCTCCAGGTCCCGCTACTGATTATTGATCTGAGAAGGGTCTCGATCATGTCCGCATTATTCGCGAACCGTAGGGTGACACACTTAAGGGATGCCGACACCATTCGGAGCAAATGATATGCCAGAAAAAGAAAAGGAAAGCGCAGGAATTTATTTCACTAGACACCGGAACTGTTTCGGTTGAAATTGTTGAAACTGGTTCTGTATGTGAAATTGAAATGTTGTAAGGGGTTTTACATGAATGTTTGTTAATTAAAGTAATTAACAAAATTTTGAATAAATAAATAAAAGAGTTTTATTTAAATGAGAGCTTGCATTAAATTTGGTGGAAATTTAATGCATGTGAGTGGATTTTTGAGTGGAGGCTTTTTAATGGGAGTGGAGGCTTTTCATTTTGAGTGGTAGATCCACCCACATGAATGTGGAAGAGGTGTGGGCAGCCCCCATGGCTGGGCGCCATGCCCCTTGGGTGCCCCCCTCTCCCCTATAAAAGGCCCCCCTCTCCTCCTCTCAAAGCACACCTCGTCGCGAAGGATCTCTCTCCCCCCTTTAGAATTTCCCCATGGTCTCGGATCAGCGAGATACATGTTCCCGGTGGCTTTTTCTGGAAGGATTTGTTGCTTCCGCTGCTTCGCTGGAGCGAGGGCGCGGAGGTTGTCGGGGTACCCGTACGTGTGTGCGATCACGGATGCACCACTGCTTTGAGGTGCTAGACTTGATCATGCTGGACCGGCTGGACCAGATGGACTTCACCACGATCTTGAGATCGGCAAGCGTTCGTCTACATCATCCACGAGTACAACCTCGTTAACACTATTCGATCTTCGAGGGTATGTATTCTATGGATGTATATCCACCCGTTGCTTGTATCTAGTAGATAGATCTTGGTACATAGATGTTCCCATCGTAGGAAATTTTTTGTTTCTATGCTGCGAACCCTACAGTGGTATCAGAGCCGGATCTATGCGTAGATGCTTTGCACGGGTAGTACACATATGAGTATGTGGGCGATGATGATCATTTTATTGCTTCTTAGTTGTACTTTGGATATTGGTGGCATAGTGGGATGAAGCGGCCCGGACAAACTTTACATGTCCTCGCACATGAGACCTGTTCCACGCTTGACATGCAACTAGTTTTGCATAAGTGGCTAGCGGGTGTATGTCTCTCCTACTATAGTCAATATCTAATTTTAAACGAGTTGTCAACAATTTGGTTATCCTCGTTGTGGTTCATGTCGTAGGTAAGAACGGTTCTATCTTCGAAAGCCCTAAGCCACGTAAAACTTGCAATGGATAAATTAGAGGCGTCTAGTTTAGATTGTTGCTGGGCTAGTGTTATGATATGGTGATGTTGTAAGTAGAATTATGAGATGATACTCTTACAACACGCATAACGTGTAGGTTCCATATACCTTGGCCTTACACATAGAGGTATGATAGTGATCATACCACGGTGCACGTGATGGAGATCATATGCGGGAACCATATCATTCCACTAATAAACATGTGATGTTTGATAGCATCTTATATTGCTTGTTTGGCGTTTTATTAGCATAATAAGATGATCCCTCATTTAAATATCAAGATAAGAATGTGTTCTTCCTTAAGTATGCACTGACAATGTTTCGTCGCTTCAAGGCATCACGTGATGATCGGGTGTACTTGAATCCACGAGCATATCTCGGGTGTAAGACAGTTACACACGCGAATACTAAGGTTCTTACTTGACGAGCCTATCATGTACAGACATGGCCTCGGAACACAGACCGAAAGGTTAAGCATGAGTCATATAGTAGATATGATGCCCATTTGATGCTCGCCTTTGAAGCTACACCGACTCACGTGATGATCGGACTTGGTGTAGTGGATTTGGTTCATGTAATCACCAAAAAGGCACGAGGGATGTCGGTTTTGAGTGGGAGTTTATTTCTAATTTGGATTAGTAGAACTCAATTTATCATAAATTAAATCAAAGTGAATTTTCATAATTTGTTGTAGTCATTGGCATTCGTTCACCACCTTATGCATAGTTGTAATTGAGATAATAGAACTATAGAATTTTGGATATATACTTTACGAACTGGTATCGTATTGTGTTGAGTGTCAATCTAAAGTTTAAAGTCCTATTGCAAACTTTCAGCAAAATTCTATTTACTCCATGAAATTTAATAATTGGTATTAAATCGAGAGTAACAATTCCAGTGTTAGTATCTTAAGTATCATGTTTGCCTCCATGATTCTTGATTGTTTTTAAATATCAAGGTTGTCTAGGAGCTGAAAGAATTGTTTCAGAAACCATCATGTGTGGCAGATATAAAGATATCTGAAACAATGTTTTGGTTGCAATATGATAGAGTATAATATATGTTCTCATATTGGATGAGAATTTACAAAGGTTGGAGATGCTAGACATCCTAATCATCTAAAAGGGTTTTGGAAAGTAATGTTATACTCACGATTCACCTTTATAAGCTACAGTAGCTTGATCATGAAAGTCGTCATGATAAGGATGAATAGAAGATGTATGTAAAGTGTTTACTATACTAAAAGATTACTAAAGATTGGATTTTAAAAGAATACCGATCATTTTGATGATGGTGATCTACTTCAAAGTGCAAATCCAAAAGTATTATTATTTGAATATACACGCTTTGGACTATGTGTCATGTATATGGCGCCACTTTTGATGTTGATAGATTCTTTTAAAAAGGAAAAGGAAATGCTGAAAGAGAATCTATAAAATATATTTGGCAGAAAAGAAAAGATTGGAAATATCCAATTTAGGTATATGGATGATATACATGTTATGGTTGTATTCTTTGCTTGTTAAACAATGTGGTTCTTGGGTATTGGATACCGAATTGGTTGGTATGAAATTTCATACGGAACGACGCAATTCATAAACCACAATGGCCTAAGTAACTAGCAAGAGAATATGTGATGATGTTCATCGAAAACAAACAAACCGTTGTTTGTATTTCTCGTTGACATCAAGGCTTGACTTCAAGATTTGTTTTAATAATTGTTATTTGAATCAGGTATTATGAGAACAAAGGTTGTTCAAATAATTACCGTATTCCATATAAGATGGATGATTTACAAATCTAGTTGGAGAAATCACATCCATAAAACCTAATGCTAAAATGTCGCAAGACAAATGATTGAAAGATCACTTACGAAGTGACATCGCTGTTTAAATTATATTGGAAAGAAAACATGAAGAATCTCCATTTTCATGGATTTTTGGAGTCTTTGATTTGATCAAGTGACGCTTGTGAGACTTTCCTCGGGATAACTAAAACTTCGTTCAAAGGCCAAAGAAGAACGAACGACTAAAATATTGGAATTTATACATATCGATGTATGTAGTCCATTATGTGTAATCGTAAGCGATGGGTTTCAACTTCATATACTTTCTCCGGAAATTTGAGTGAATATTCACTTAATGAGAAAGAAGTGTGAAATATTTGAAAATGTTCAAAGACTTTCAAGATGAAGTGAAAATCATTGTAACAAGAAAATAAATGGTTTATGATTTTATCATAAGGGATTTATTTGAGTTACAAGTGTAACAAGAAAATAAATGATTTATGATTTCATCATAAAGGGATTTATTTGAGTTGCAAGTTTAGCAAAACACATAGATTTACATCTCCCGAAACACCATAGGAGTATGGAGTGTTTGAGATTTGTAATGAAACCTTGTTTGACATGGTTGGATCAAAGGTGTTATTTATAAAACTGACATTATGTTTTAAAAATATTAAAGCTTTAGAGACTACCGCTTTTACACTGAAAAGAGCTCCATCTTAATCCGTTGAAATGACACCATATGAGTTATGGTTTGGGGTAAAACCCAAGTTGTCATTTCTTAAATTTTGGTATGCTAAACATAAGTAATATGTTTACAACCAAAGTCGGATGAGCATGTCTTTGTAGGTTATTTCAAATAACAATTGGTTATTCCTCCATAACACCGAGGACAAAAGGGTTTGTCGCTTGAAATGTGAAGTTTCTTGAAGAAGGAATTTTTCATAAATGTTAAGTGGGAGGACAATAGAACTTCGATAAGGTTAACGAACCTTAGCTAAATGTGCTGAGTTGCGCAGCGCCAGAAATCATTCCGAAGGCTGCCATAATGCTCATAGCTTATGTGCCTCAAAGGTTGTGATCACGGAGATCTAAGTTCTTATTGAACCAAGTCGGTCGGTTAAACAATCAAATGCTAAGATTTGAGAGTAAATCATTATTGTTTGACAATGATGAACCGACTACATACAAAGAAGCGATGATGGGCCCTGACTCCGTCAAATGGCTTGAAGCCATAAAATCCGTGATAGTTCCATACACGAGAAATCAAGTTTTGAACTTGGAAGACCCTCCGGAAAGGTGTAAAAACCTATCGGTCGTATTTGGATCTATAAATAAACAAACATGGATGTTTTACATCTATGAAATAGTCGACATATTGGTAAAGTATTTTACGACAATGTTCAAGGAGTTGACTATGACAAGATTTGATCTTTCATAGCGATATTTAGTCTGGACGGATTAAAGTAGCAACCGCTACATATAATTTGTTATATGGTAGATGAATAAACAAAACAAAGTTCTTCTAATAGAATGGTTACCTAGGACGTGTACATGACACGATCCAAAGGGTTTTGTTAATTTAAAGGATGCTAAAAAGGGCATGCAAACTTCAATGGTTGAAGTAAGCATCACGGAGTTGGAATCTTCACCGTCATAAAAAGAGTTTTCATCAGGAGACGATGAAGATGCTTGCATTTGCAAGAAATTAAGTGGGAGCGCTAAGACATATTTCTAATACATTTTGTGGAGGACATTTTGTTGATTAGAAATAATGTATCTTTTATTGACAAAGGTTAAGAATTTCATTTCGATGAAATACTTAGGCAAAACCCGAATATTTAGCATGAATGTCTATAGTGGATAGACTGTGACGCTAATATGGTTGTGCCAAATGTACATATATGAGATATTGAAGGAGTTCAATATAGAAACGACAAGAAATGGTTCTTGTCGCATGGAAAGAAATTGAATCAAGATTCAAGTGCATCGACACTTGATAAGTGAAACAAGATTCAAGTGCTTTGACACTTGATGAGTGAAATCACGAGAATGTTTTGATCAATCATACCATGATATGTACACATCCAGATATGTCCTATGCTCTAAGTGTTATAAGCATATACCAGAATGAATCATAAAATGATCATTGGACTATAGTAAGGATATTCTTATGGTCTTTTGGAAGAACTAAGAATATATTTGTGTAGAGGTGACAAACAATTACAAATAGTTCATTGTAAAGTGTTACATTGATACTAGTTTTGTCACAAGATACAAATTAAGTTTATCTCAATCTAAACTATGAGTGGCACAATGAAATGGAAAGAAAGTTTCAATGATGGATTTGGATGAAATCCATAGTTAAGACATTGTGACGAATACTACAACAAAAGGGCTAAGTATATGACTGCTATAGTAGCAGCAAAGGAGGGAATTTGTGTCAAGTAGTTTGTTATCAAACTAAGGTGTGGTTCACAACAGGCTAACACTAAAGATATATTGTATGACAATAGTATCGACGTGTTTTAAACCCCAAGGAACTAAAGGTCTCACCGAAAGACCAAATTTATACAATGCCATCTCATTGGAGAATGAGTGATGCGTGAAGACGCAAAGACATGCAAATACACACAGACCTGAAAGCGTCAGCTCCGTAGATTATGTTAACCACTTGTAGTTGCGTATATGGAATACCAGAAAGCCATAGGTGTTCAATACGCAAAGTTTTCAAACTAGATTATTGTCTCTAGTGCAAGTGGGAGACTGAAGGGAATATGCCCGAGAGGCAATAATAAAGTGGTTATTATCGTATTCCTTATTTATGATAAATGTTTATTTTACATGCTATAATTGTATTAATACGGAAACGTTAATACATGTGTGTTTAATAAACAAAAAGGAAGTTCCTAGTTATGCCTCTCTTACAAACTAGCTCGTTGATTAACATGATGATCAAAGTTTCCTGATCATGGACATTGGATGTTGTTAATAACGAGGTCACAACATTAGTGTAATGATGTGATGAACATTCATCCGAAATATAGCATTACGATCAAAGTCATTGAGTTTATATTTCTATAACAACTTACGAAGTGATCCTAATCCTTAGACCATGAGATCATGTCAATCACTAACACCGGAAGAGTTTCTCGATGACATCAAACGTCACACCGTAACTGGGTGATTATAAAGATGGCTTCAGAACTACTAAAGTGTTATGTTGAGACCCATGGATCGAGAGTGAAATTTGTTCATCCCGATGACGGATAGATATGCTCTGGGCCCTCTCGGTGATATCACATTGATTAGCTTGCAAGCAAGTGATTTGATCACTAGAATGTTATATCACGGGAACGAGAAAAGAGTGCATGTCGGTAACGAGATAAAACTAGGTATGGAGATACCGATGATCGAATCTCGGACATGTAATATATCGTGAAACAAAGGGATTAAGATACTAGCGTAAAAGGTTCACACGATCACAGAAGTCATCGTTGAATGTGTGGGAGTCAGTATGGATCTCCAGGTCCCGCTACTGATTATTGATCGGAGAAGGGTCTCTATCGTGTCCGCATTATTCGTGAACCGTAGGGTGACACACTTAAGGGATGCCGACACCATTCGGAGCAAATGATATGCCAGAAAAAGAAAAGGAAAGCGCAGGAATTTATTTCACTAGACACCGGAACTGTTTCGGTTGAAATTGTTGAAACTGGTTCTGTATGTGAAATTGAAATGTTGTAAGGGGGTTTTATGTGAATGTTTGTTAATTAAAGTAGTTAACAAAATTCTGAATAAATAAATAAAAGAGTTTTATTTAAATGAGAGCTTGCATTAAATTTGGTGGAAATTTAATGCATGTGAGTGGATTTTTGAGTGGAGGCTTTTTAATGGGAGTGGAGGCTTTTCATTTTGAGTGGGAGCTCCACCCACATGAATGTGGAAGAGGTGGGGGCAGCCCCCATGGATGGGCGCCATGCCCCTTGGGTGCCCCCTCTCCCCTATAAAAGGCCCCCCTCTCCTCCTCTCAAAGCACACCTCCTCGCGAAGGATCTCTCTCCCCCTTTAGAATTTCCCCATGGTCTCGGATCAGCGAGATACATGTTCCCGGTGGCTTTTTCTGGAAGTATTTGTTGCTTCCGCTGCTTCGCTGGAGCGAGGGCGCGGAGGTTGTCGGGGTACCCGTACGTGTGTGTGATCACGGATGCACCACTGCTTTGAGGTGCTGGACTTGATCATGCTGGACCGGCTGGACCAGATGGACTTCATCACGATCTTGAGATCGGCAAGCGTTCGTCTACATCATCCACGAGTACAACCTCGTTAACACTATTCGGTCTTCGAGGGTATGTATTCTATGGATGTATATCCACCCGTTGCTTGTATCTAGTAGATAGATCTTGGTACATAGATGTTCCCATCGTAGGAAAAAATTTGTTTTCTATGCTGCGAACCCTACAATACGAGAGATCAAGCTTTGAACTTGAAAGACCCTCTGGAAAGGTGCAAGACCTTACAGTCATATTTGGATCTAGAAAGAAATAGACATGGATGTTTCACATCTATGAAATTATCGACATATCGGGAAAGAGTTCACGACAATGTTCAAAGAGTTGACTATGACAAGATCTGATCTTTCATTAAGCGATATTTAGTCTAGACGGATTAATGTAGCAACCACGACATATAATTTTGTTATGTGTTGAATAAACAAAACAAGTTCTTCTAATAGAATGGTTACCTAGGACGTGTGCATGACATGGTCCAAAGGGTTTTGTTAATTCAAAGGATGCTAAAAGCATATGCGAACTTGAATGGTTGAAGTAAGCATCGCGGAGTTGGAATCTTCACTATGATGAAACTATTAAAAGAGTTTAATTTCATCGGAGACGATGAAGATGCTTGCATTTGCAAGAAATTAAGTGGGAGAGCTAAGACATGTTTCTAATACATTATGTGGAAGACATATTGTTGATTGGAAATGATGTATCTTTTTATTGACACAGGTTAAGAATTTCATCTCGATGAAAGGCTTAGGCAGAACCCAAATATTTGGCATCAATATCTATATGGATAAATTGAGACGCTAATATGGTTGTGCCAGAAGTACATAGATGAGATATTGAATGAGTTCAATATAGAAACTACAAGAAAGGTTCTTGTTGCACAGGAAGGATTGAATAAAGATTCAAGTATTTTTTGATACTTGATATATAAAATCACAAAGAGTATTTTATCAATCATGTTGTGATGTGTACAAATCCAGATATGGCCTATGCTCTAAATGTTATGAGTGTATACCGGAATGATTCATAAGTTGATTATTGGACGATAGTAAAGATATTCTTATGATCTTTTAGAAGAACTAAGAATATATTATTTTGTAGAAGTGACAAATAGATGGTTAGTTTATTGTAAAAGTATTACATTGATACTAGTTTTGTCACAAAGTACAAATTAAGTTTATCTCTATCTAAACTAAGGGTGGCACAATATGATGGAAAGTAAGTTCCATAATGGATTTGGATGAGTTCCAAAGTTAAGACATTGTGACAGATACTACAACAAAGGCTAAGTATATGACTGCTATAATAGCAGCAAAAGAGGGCATTTGTGTCAAGTAGTTTGTTATCAAACTAGGTGTGGTTTACAGCGGGATAGTACTATGAAGATATATTGTACGACAATATTATCAACATGTTTTAACCCCAAGGAACTAAAAGGTCTCACCAAAGGACCAAATTTATACAAAGCCATCTCATTAGAGAATGAGTGATGCATAGAGACGCAAAGACATGCAATTACACACGAACCTGTAAGTGTCAGATCCGGATATCAGTTGACCACTAGCAATCATGTACATACAACACTGGAAAGCCATAGGTGTTGAATACACAAAGGATTGAAACTAGATTATCGACTCTAGTGCAAGTGGGAGACTGTTGGAGATATGCCCAAGAGGCAATAATAAAGTGGTTATTATTATATCTTCATGCTTATGATAAATGTTTACATACCATGCTATAATTGTATTAACTGGAAACATTAATACTTGTGTGATTTGTAAACATAAAAGAGTCCCTAGTGAAGCCTCTTGTTAAACTAGCTTGTTGGTTAATATATGATCATGGTTTCCTGATCATGAACATTGAGATGTTATTAACAACAAGACCATATCATTAGGAGAATGGTGTGATGGACATACTCCTATAGTTAAGCGTAGCATTAAGATTAAGTCATTCAATAGTTCGTTTGCTATAAGCTTTCTGATACATAGTAACCTAATTCCTTCGACCATGAGATCATGCTAATCACCATCACCGGAAGGATGCTTTGATGACATTAAACACCACACCGTAACTGGGTGGCTATAAAGGTGGCATTGAGTGTTCGGAAAGTATGTGTTGAGGCACATGGATCAAGAGTGGGATTTGTCCATCCATATGACGGATAGATATACTCTGGGCCCTCTTGGTGGAATGTCATCCAATTGGCTTGCAAGCATGTGACTGGCTCACAAGGGATCACATATCACGGGAACGAGAAAAGAGTACTTATTAGTAACGAGGTTGAACTAGGTATGCAGAGATACCGACGATCAAAACCTTGGATAAGTAAACTATCGCGAGACAAAAGGAAATTAGTATCGTATGTAAGTGGTTCATTCGATCGCAAAGTAATCGTAGAAATATGTGGGAGCCATATGAATTTCCAGATTCCTCTATTGGTTATTGATCGGAGAAGTGTCTCGGTCATGTCCGCATAATTCACGAACCGTAGGGAGACACACTTAAGGATTCGATGTTTTTTAGTAGATATGGAATGTTAGTAGGGTTACCGAATGTTGTTCGGAGTCTCGGATGGGATCCGGGTATCACGAGGAGATCCGGAATGGTCCGGAGAATAAGATTCATATAAGGAAAGTCCGATTCCGGAGTTCGGGAAAGATTCCGATGTTTTCATCGGAGAGGTTCTAGAAGGTTCTAGAAGGTTCGCCGAACCGGAAGGGGAATGGACCATGAATGTGTCATGGGTAAGTGTAATGATTGATCATATCCTAGGACACTTGGTGTGTGCATTTGTAAGAGAGAATTAAAGCTCTAAATTGAAAGTCAAACGGGAGTTTGAAAACTCAAACTGGAACAATGGTTTCCTAGTGGAAGAAGGAACAAGTCCTTTTCTTAATCCAACTTGGGTTTGGGTTTGGATTCAAACCCACCCCTCCCAAGGCTGCCCCCCCTCTCATAAATAGAGGGGGAGGGCTGCCCCAAAGCACACAAGAGCCAAGCCCTCCCCATACCCGTGCCCAAGCCGCCACCGCGCCGCCGCCGACACCTCCTCCTTCCGGTCTTCTAAACCCTAGATCACCGGGAAACCCTAATCCACCATAACTCGCACCGGCTTAGGCGAAGCCCTACGGGATCTTCCCTCTACTTCCGACACCATGCCGTCGTGCTGTCAGATTCGCGAGGGGAGAACTACAACCTCCGCTGCCTGCTGGAACAAGGGAGAGGAAGGTCTTCATCGAGTACTGAACGTGTGACCGACTGCGGAAGCGCTGCCGGAACGCAACGCCGAAAGGATCGTCTACGCGATCTTGAGATCGGCAAGTGTACGACTACATCACCCACGAGAATCTGCTCTCGTTAACCGCTTTGGAATCTTCGAGGGTGAGTGCTTCTATCGACTCGTTGCTACAATCTAGTAGATACATCTTGGCTTGTTTGTGTGCATGGGGTAGAAATTTTTTGTTTTCCATGCTACGAACCCCTACAGATATATCTTTTCAAATGGCTAATAAGTCAACTACTATTCATGTTGGTATATGTGAGGATGTTCCTGTTCAAATGGCTCACAATTGCTTGGTTTTAACTGATTTTATTGTTTTTAAAATGCCTGAAGATGATAATATGTCTATTATTCTTGGGAGACCGTTTCTTAATACTGCAGGTGCTGTCATCAATTGTAATCAAGGAAAAGTAACATTCAATATTAATGACAAAGAGCATACTGTCTATTTCCCCAAGAAAGTTGCTAAGAGCTATTGCTTGAATTCCATTGAAAATATTTAGAGCATCAAGGTTGGAGAAATATATTGTCCCATTCCATAAGAAAATTTTGAAACTATTATGATTGGGACCATTGCTATCAAGTATGAGGTAACATAATCACCTTGTGGATTGCAAAGTTTTGTTTCATGTAAGATTGTTTTGGTAACAAGACTTGATCAACCTTGTTAACAAAAGGATTTTAATGAACAAAATAATGTTTTCACTGTGGTTATTCTTGCTTTCTTTTACTTTTCTCCTTCCTAGTCTTTGCCTTTTCTTTTGCTAGATTTGGTTTTGTTAGTTGTTTGCTTGTTAGAGTGTCTTAGAACTTCTGTAGTTTTGCTTTTTTTTTCTTTTGCTTCTTCTAAAAAAATTGTTTCTGCAAGAAAATCAATTTCCATACCCTAAAAATTGGCCAAAAATAAAGTTTCCCGAAAAATCCCAGAAAATTCAAAATAATTTTTTCCTCGAAAAAGGGGGTAGAGGGACACCTGGAGTGACCCAGGAGGCCACCCTAGGCCACCACACCCATGGTAGGTGCGGCCTACCTGTGGGTGGCGCCTAGGAGGGGTCTAGCCCACCTGGGCCCCTCCAAGGTGCCCCTCACAGCCATCTTCTTTCTCTCTTCCAAAAAACACCGGAAAACTTGCTCAAGCTCGAGTTCTTGCTGATGATAACTGTATAGCTCAACAGGGAAAGATAAGAAACATTCAGCTTCCAGCCATCAGGTACTTCGTTTATTATCTTGCCACTGGTGTTCTTGGTAGGGAGAATACTAGTAATATTTCCAGCTATCATTTGGCTTTCTTAGCTGTCGCGCTCAACAATGAAACCAAGTATAATCTTGGTTCTCTCATTGCTCGTCGCTTAACTGCTAAGGGACCCATTTATGGGGGAATTATTGCTATGCGTGTTGCTGCTGCCTTGGACATTGTTGTTGATCCAAATGATACAGTCTTGGCTCCTAAGAGGCTTGATCTTGCTGCCATGAAGGCGCATCACTTTGTCACCACTAGCTCTACCCTTGAGAACTTGGTTTATAGAATGTTGTTTATTGACGGGAAAGAGAGAGAGATCCCTCTACCCCAAACCACTTTGTTCAGTATTTCTCAGGGACCTTTGTCACGCTCCAAGGAGGAGATGGATGAGATGCTGCACTCTTTTAACTTCCATGGGCACTATCAGGAGGAAGTGCCCTCATATGACCCCTTTGTACACTACACAGGGGAGTCCTCGAGCTCGTACCACGACGAGGGAGCCTCCTCGTCATACTACGGAGGTGCATCTACTTGGGCACCATGGGATTGAGCCCCACTTAGGCCAAAAGCCTAAGCTTGGGGGGAGGTATACCGACATCACACTCATCTTTATATCATGTTCGGTCGGTTCTTTGTATATCCATTGTTTTGCTTTCTTTTTGGTTCTTGTTGCTTCTTTCTAAAAACAAAAATACCAAAAATATTTTTGTTGTTTATCTTGGTTTGTTTCTTTGCTTTTTGCTTTGGTTTGCCTTAAAAGAAAAATCCAAAAAGATTTTGCTTTGTTTGCTTCTTGTTTGGTTTGCCTTTTGCTTTGTTGGTTTGCTTTTGTTTTGTTGTTTTTGCTTTGTTTGCCTTCTTTAAAAAATCGAAAACACCAAAAATATTTGTTGTTCTTCTTTGGTTTTGTGAGTTCTTTGCAGGGTTCAGCCGTCCTCAGTGGATTTTGGTTTCATGTTATTATTCAAGTCACACAAGTGAAGGGCAATAATGAAGATTAAGACAACTTGAGGTGTGGTAAGAGGCTGGTAACAAACTCTTTTTGTTTTCATTTTTGTACATATACTCGTCATTGTGAGCATGCTTAGCCTATTTGTGTAAGGTGTATGTCATTATGAATGCTCAGTAGTTCTTGCTTGTCTTTGATTAGCTCCAGCTTGCTAATAGTTTTGTAGCATGTCATATGAATGTTTGCTTGCATTGTTTTATTCATATTTTGGTATGATATTGTGGTATCCTCCTCTGACTGTTCATGTGAATCGACTTGGCACATGCTCACGCACGCATATGACTAAACAATAGTCAGTAAGCCTCGATGGTTTATTTTGTCTCAGAGTTCTTGTATCACTTTCATGCCATAATTAGTCCTGTTTTGTTGCAAGCATGATTATGACAGTTATTGCTCTCTCGTTTGTCGCTCCCTCTCTATTGCTAGCCTTTACTTGCACTGAGTATGAGCTTTACCCGTGCTTCCAATTCCCCAAAACCAATATTGCCAACTGTGTCCACCATACCTACCTATTAGCATCATTTGCTATTTCAGTGCATAATTTATATGCCGTGTTTTCTTCCAAATAAAATACTTGTCTGTTTTGAGAAAGTTAGTTAGTAAAGCTCTCACGAACTTGATGGCACACTTTATTCCGTGCACTTAATAATCTTGAACCATTGTGACATGTTCATGAAAGTTATATGCTTGCAAATTATATGCTGGGAGTCAATAGAACCGTGTTGTCACGGGGAACGCTTTCAACACTTTTTGGATATCTCATCTAGTTGATACATTGCTCTTTTGTTTACGAATGTCGTCGGTGTGAAATAAAAAGGGAGTTTGTGAGTTCATGGAGTCTATACATTGTGTTAGAGAAACGCCTGGGCCGCTAGCCTAAGCCATGCCAAATCATGGTGGAAACTTGCAGCATCACTATAATGAGCATTTATGAAGCATCCTCAATAAAAAGCTATGCACATAGTAAATAAAAAAGATCGCTGAGATGCTCATTGTCTGCTTGCCTTGTCATTTTGATCATGGGATAGCTCCTGTATCATGTGCAAGGGGTACCCCGTTGGCGGTTCTCTATGATATGCGTGTATTTATAATGACAAGAACTTACAGGTAACCAAAGTTGAGTAGCACGCGGAGCGGCCCTCGTACTCAAGGGACTTGGGATTTCTAGTTTATGGTCTGTCAAGCATATAACTCAGATTGGACCTCACTTTCACCTTAACCATATGAAGATGCCTATGATAGGGGCAATGAAAGCTCAAAGCTAATGAGTACCTTCCTTTCAGCATTTGGAAACCTTTCAAACTTTAGAAAACCGTTTTCACGACCTTGTTGAGTCATCACTTATTCTATGAGCACCTTCTTGAGAGCATAGTTGTTATTCTTGTGTTTGTTCCAAAACTTGGTTAATTATGTCATGACTTTGATGCTTGTATCTCTGATATCTTTATCTCTAGTCTTCACTTGAACTTTAGAGGTGCCTTGACATTTATATTGAGCTCTTCAAACAAATGCAAGCAAGATACCACTCTATCATACCTTATTATGAGCATTGCAATGTTGCTTATGTTTATGTTTATTGCTACTTATTATTATTGAGTTGGTTTCTCTTCATAGCTTACAATGACTATTGAGTAGACTTAGTTGCATACTCTTTATTATGAATTGTCTAAGAATCTACTCCTGTATAGATAATATTTACATCATATGAAATAAATGTGTTTGTGAAAGTTCTTTTATCGCACTCAGTTTTCAACTGAATTGCTTGAGGACAAGCAATAAGCTAAGCTTGGGGAGAGTTGATACGTCCAAAACGTATCTACTTTCCCGAACACTTTTGCTATTGTTTCTCCTCTAAACTTGTGTGATTTGGATACAACTAACACGGACTGACACTGTTTTCAGCAGAATTACCTTGGTGTCTAGTTTTTGTGCAGAAAATCAACTATCAGAAAAATCCCGGAAAATATGCCAAAAATTATATTTTACCAGAAGATCCACGGAGCCAGAAGACGAGACGGAGAAGGGGCCTAGGGGGGCCACACCCCTTCTAGGCGCGGGCCCACCTCTGGACGTGCCTAGGGGGAGCGGCCACCCCAGACACCCCCTCGTCCTCCCTCTGCGCCTATAAGTTGCCTCTCGACCTAAAAACCGAGGGGGGGTCGATAGTTTTCCATAAAGAGTTCCGCTCCGCTGCCGCCACCAGAAACCAAGATTCGGATCTAGAAACTCTGTTCTGGCACCCTGCCGGGACGGGGAATTTGGAGAGGATCATCGCCACCGTCATCACCAACGCATCTCCATCGACTATCAATGTTTCCGTCATCCATGAGTGAGTAATCTTCCGTTGTAGGCTTGGGGATGGTAGGGATTGGATGAGTTCTATCATGTAATCAAATAAGATTGTTAGGGCATAGTGCTTAGTATCTCTATTAGTGCTATTTGACTTTGTTGCAACTTGTTGTGCTTAATGCTTGTCACTAGGGCCCGAGTTCCATGATCTCAGATCTGAACTTATTATTGAATCATTATGATAGTATTGTTTGTGATCTTATCTACAAATTGTGTACACATATCATTGTCCGGATCCAAAGGCCCCAAAGTGACAATAATTGGGATAACCGGAGGGGATGGCTGTGGTGTGATGATCACATGTGTTCACGGAGTGTTAATGCTTTCCTCTGGTGCTCTATTAAAGGAGCACCTTAATTACCAGTAGTTCCCTAGAGGCCTCGCTACCACAGGCTGACTGGACAGAAGATGTTGTGCAAGTTCTCTTTGCGAACACGTATGACTATATTTGGAGCACATGCCTAGGATTGTTTAGTACTTGGATGCTTGTTATTATTTATCTGCAATGCCCTAGATCTTGAAGTTACATGTTTAGATTCGTCCATACAACGCACGTCCATCTATCCCTATGCCTACCGCACTCGAATCTCACTGTTTACTGTTACTGTTACTATTGCTCCTGTTTTCACTGCTGTTGTTCCTTTGCTGCTGCTAGTAATAAACGTCTGTGAGTAAGAACTATTTTCAGGTACAGCTGAATTGACAAGTCAGTTGTTAAGGCTTGCAAGTATTCTTTGGCTCCCCTTGTGTCGAATCAATAAATTGGATAATACTATCCGCGAAGACTGTTGCGATCCCCTATACTTGTGGGTCATCAGCATGCGATACCTCCTATGGAATAGATGTGGCGAATAGGTAGGTACCTCGGCAAAGTAGTCCTCCATCAGCTGCTCGTGGTTGAGGAGGCGATTCCGTTGGATGTGGTTCCGACCCATCATTGACCCACGCCTTCGATTCAGCAGCTTCACGCGATCCTCCAGCTCCTTGACGGAGAGGAGGAGGATGGTGGCCTCCATCTCGTCGTCGTCCTGGAGCAGCTCGTCGAGGTCGGAATCGTCCGAGCTCGACGAATCCGACATATCGACATCGACGAACTCGTCGCCATCTCATCCTCGATTCGGACGGCGCGGCGGCGGCGGAGAGGGCGACACCCAGAGTTGGGCGAGGAACTGCGAGCGGGGTGCGGGGCAACCTGCGCTAGCTCCGGGATGTCGGGCTCGGGCGAATCAGCGGCGGAGGAGTGTGATGGCGGCGCGGGGAGGGAGAGAGCGGGCATTTGCTTCAGCTGAAATTTCAGCGCGCCCTAGATATGAATCCAACATTCGGTTCGCTTGAGCGACCCCTACAAATACATGTCGATTTGGGTTTTCGGTCTCGGCCCGAAAAAATATCCGGTTTCGCCTCGTTTACGATAACTGATCGGCGCCATTTTTCAGCCCAAACCCGTAAACTTGCGGTTATTTTTCGGTTTTGGCCTTTTTACGGGCTAGAGATGCTCTTAGCATCTTGTCTTTTTTTATTTAGTTTTGAGCGAAACAAATGGGAACAAGGCTCATCGCAGAGGCAGAAGATTGGGTCTTGGGCCAGGCACTATAACCGGGCCATGGCACTCCTAGAATTAGAAGGAAGAATGGTCACCCCCGCGAAAAATAAAAGAGGAAGAGTGGTCACAAAATAAGGATCGATCCTGGGGTGTTCCTTTTTTTCAAAAAGCAGGCAGGATTGTGGGCGTCCGTTTTGGTACACACCGAAATTCGGATATATATATATTTTTTTAAGAAACACAGTATGCTCTTCCCACAGGAACAGTGGTGGTGGCCGCAGGTCAAGTGCACCATCACGGATCCTGTTGCAATTTCGCGAGCATTATTGGCTCCACTCCAGCCGCCTCACGCGTGGCGTGGTGCTTGTGCTGTGGATCGACGCTGTTCAAGCGGCCAGGGGCCACCACCTACGTCTTCTTAACCCTACTAGGAGATGACGCTGCCATCCTGCTCGTGTAAGCTGCATCGCCTTCTTCCCTTGCCTTTCCCCCCTATAGCCAGGTAGCTAGCCATCAGTCACCTTGTCCTTCTACACAGAAGATGCATGCACCTGCCTTGAACTTGGGCCTAGCCAAGTTCGGTGCAGATGGTCACGGTTTCGAACTGTAGACAGTTCGTGGATGTCTATATCTCTGCTACTGCACTGAACTGTCCTTCGCAGATGATCATTCAGAAAAAAAGGGCCATTGTCGATGAGCTCGATCTCAGGAAGCATTCCCTGCCGCATGTATAGAACCCACGAGTGGAGTGTAAAAACCAAAAAGCTTTTCGGCTCATTCCCTCGCATTGCATGTACGTACACATCAACCCTAAAACCCACCCTGGTGCTGGTGCCTCCAACGGCGCTGTCACATCCCTGCAAAAAAACAACAAGGTAAGGGATTGCATTCCATTACTGGGGATAACGGAATACAGAACACAGCATCCAAATGCGAAAAGGATAATACGCACGCCACCACCAGAATTACCACTGGGCAACGGGTATAATAATAATACAGTACTACATCAGATCCTTGTTCACAGGTCAACACTACAGCCGAGCACCTGATCCACGGCACCAACCAACCAACCAAGTAGGCAATCCCTGTTGGCCTTGGCACATCAGCCTTTCCTTCTTTCTTTCGTCCTCAAGTTTTCCGGACAGGGTTCGATGGCTCCGTGTTTCCTACAGAGATTATTCCTCCCTATCTCTAGCTAGCTAGGGAGATTCTGTGTATCGTAATCAGCTTTGGATCGGGAGGAGGACAGCACCTCCGCTGTGGCTGACAAAGTTCTCCGCCAAGGTCAGTGGAACTATCTCACGTCGCTATGATTGTGACCCAGGACGACGCGGCAGTTGAAGACCCCCAACGACTCGTACAAGCCATGGCATGCATCGCGCAGCGAAGGGGCTCAGTGGGGCGTCCACTGGGGAGCCAGCCAGGGCACCCAACAAGTTCATCCAAGATCCAACGCCGGGGTCCGACATCCGATTCAGATTCTGCGTAGCGTTCAATCATGTGTTTTTATATTCAGTTTTTCTCTCACACAAAGACAATTTGGCAAGTTCCTCACCTTGCCTTCAGCAGGCACCGAAAGCGCACAGCTAAACAGAAGCTAGGGGCCTTGACTTTTTTTACCTCCACCAATGATCGGACGAATAATTGGTATCTGCGATATTAATATATTCCCCTTTCATCGAAAATTCAGAGGCAAACCCCACGGAGCCTTTCTCGCAATCCAGTCAACCACGGAAAAGATTAGCAGACCCCAGAAAGAGTAATCACCTGGGAAATTGTCTAATCTGGCTGACTGATGACAACATTCTCTCAACACTGCACTAAATCGACCCGAAAGCGTGCCAGCCCATCCTGATTAATAAATTCCTCAGCCTTCATCGGCCAAACATGTCTTCCTTTCGCATAGCCCCTGCTGGGTTTGAAAGGGTGAATAGTACTAGTATCTATCAGGTGTTACCTGCCCTTCGCCCATCTAGTGATCAGCGACAAGGCACGCAAACAACAGCTAGTTCAACCTCTCCTTTTTTTTTTGTTCCTCAGTTTTCCAGCCAGGGTTCGATGGCTCCTGTTTGGTGTGCACGTAAGAGAGATTCCTCCCTATCTAGCTAGGGGGATTCTTTGCATCACAGTATCAACTTTGAATTGGGAGGAGGGACGGCACCTCGGCTGTGCTCACATAGTTTTCGCCACAGTTAGTGGAACTATCTCACGGTCGTTATGAGTGTGACCCAGGACAATGGCAGTTAAAGACCCCAGCGACTCAGACATGGCATGTCATGCATTTTAGCCCCGTCGAACAGGGAAGTGGCTCAGCGAGACGTCCTCTCGCGAGCCAGGGCACCCAACAAGTTCATCCAACATACAATGGCCGGGCACCGACGTCCGATTCAGATTCCGCACTTGCTCAGCGTTCAATCATGTGTTTTATATTTCAGTTTCTTTCACAACGACAACTTGACAAGTTCCTTCAGCCGGCACCGAAAGCGCACAACTCAACAGAAGCTAGGGGCCTTGACCTTTTATCTCCACCAATGATCAGACGAATAATTGGTATCTGCGATACTAATATATTCCCTTCATCGAAAAAAAATGATCAGATGCAAACCCCACAGAGCCTCTCTCTCAATCCAGTCCACCACCGAAAAGATCAGCAGACCCCAGAAAGAGTAACCACCTGGAAAGTGTAATCTGGCTGACTGATGACAACATTCTGTCAACACTGCACTAAATCGACCAGAAAGCGTAATAACCCCTCCTGATTAATAAATTCCTCAGCCTTCATCGGCCAAACATGTCTTCCTTCTCATACCCCCACTGGGTTTGTAAGGGTGAATAGTAGTATCCATCAGGTGCTATCTACCTTTGTCCATCCAGTGATGACCGATGAGGCACGCAAACAGCCGATACGGCGGCTATCACCAGACAGACTAATCCAGATTCCAGAGAGCTAAAGCTGATGACCAGGGATGAAAACAAACTTTTAAGTTATCCTGGGGATCTCGATGAAAAACAGGTCCGAAAAGTGCAGATAATCCGGTTTCTGGATACCATATCATTCCGGTATCAAGCATCAATGACACTATGCACCGAGGTCAGTGACACATGGCCACAGGGACGTGGAATTTTGGTAGTATCAGACCCCACCTGGACAAAGGACGACAGCTCTCATCAGCACAAACCCTCTCCTATATAAAGCACCCAGCATTGGTTCCTTCCATCTATATCCCAGCAGCCCACACCAGAATAGACAAGCACACATCACAAGACATAATAATCAGCATAGTTCAGCACCATGTCGACTACCAAGCATACCTTGCAAGTGCTTCCATGGCTCCTCTTGTTTGCGCAGCAGGCTGCAGCTAGCAGCGGCTGCGACTGCACTACCGCCACGGACGGGGCGGACAAGCAGGGCGCGGAGAAGCTGAAGCTGGTCGCCATCGCGTCCATCCTGACTGCCGGGGCGGCTGGCGTGCTGGTGCCGGTGCTTGGCCGCTCCATGGCTGCGCTGCGCCCTGACGGCGACATCTTCTTCGCGGTCAAGGCGTTTGCAGCTGGTGTCATCCTCGCCACTGGCATGGTGCACATTCTGCCGGCGGCGTTCGACAGCCTCACGTCCCCATGCCTCCACAAAGGTGGCGGGGGTAGGAACGGCTTCCCTTTTGCGGGTCTTGTGGCCATGTGTGCTGCAATGGCCACAATGGTGATAGACTCACTGGCTGCTGGGTACTACCGGCGGTCTCATGTCAGTAAGGCACAGCCTATTGACAGCATCGACGTACCTGAGCATGTTGGGGACGAGGAAGGGAGGACAGGGCATGCACATGGACACGTGTCTGCGACACATGGCCATTCACATGGTGAGGCAGTGGTCATCAGCTCACCAGAGGAGGCTTCAATAGCTGACACAATTCGGCACAGGGTGGTATCTCAGGTAAGAGCAGTCACTCGAAGCTCATAGGACTCCTGACAGCAGTAACGGAGGTTTGTTCCATAACTTCCTGTCATCCTGTGTACCAGAAAAATAGTGTACATGAAAATGATTGAAGCATGAAAGAATTTTGAAAATAATAAAGCAATATATTGACTTTAACATGCAGATAATAAGATTAAATAGTGGCAAGGTGAAGTGGTGAACTACAGTAGCACATAATGTCCAAAATATCACACTATGACCAAAGTACTAAACTGGTACTCCCTCCATCCAAGAATAGATGTCTTAGGTTTTTAAAATTTTGAATGAATCTATATACTAAATAGTGTCTAGATTCATCCAAATTTTGACAAATTTGAGACATCTATTTTGGGACGGAGGGAGTATTTTTTAAAATAATAAAGAGGGGCGAAACCCCCCTGGTTCCATTATACATTGAACATCACAGATAGCTCCGACAAAACAGTTTCAGAGCAAAACCAAAAGGCAGTGTCAGGTTAAATAATTCTCTAAAATCAGTGTGCATCTCTTTTGAAACCATTACATAACACAAACAGAATAAAAATACAGGGATGCGAATGAGGAGATAAGTACCTATTCCAATTCGATAAGTCAGGCAAACTTATCCTCTTTGAACCAAGAACTCGGTATCTCTGCGCACTATTTGTCAAGTAGACTATTTAAGTAACCACATAACGTTACCATCATGCAGGTTCTAGAACTGGGAATCTTGGTGCATTCCGTGATCATTGGGGTGTCCTTAGGAGCATCCGTGAGGCCATCTACCATTAGGCCTCTCGTTGGTGCCCTCAGCTTCCATCAGTTCTTTGAAGGCATTGGCTTGGGTGGTTGCATTGTTCAGGTATGCATTTGTACTATAAAAGCATACTAGGTATCTCACTGATAAGAATGTAAACTTTGATACCAGGAAGGTACAACTTGTTCAAAAATATAATTCCACATCAACACATCAGAAAATATACCACCCTCACAAGGGGAGGAAAACAAGAGATAAAGATAATATAAGTTCAATTTAAATTGTTCATTGATAGCAGCATGACACATTACAGTCATTAAAAAATGTTCATAATTTTTTACAAAAAAAATCCAACAGCTATTGATCATTAAAAAAATTCAGGGAGAAAATGCAAATAAGCTAGTCGTGCAGATAGACTCTTATAAGGGCTAAGGACATTATTTTGCCATAAGTTAAAGCAAGTAAATATTCTCAAGAAAAAGCAAATAAATGATTGCAGAGGAATAATGAACAAACTGTATAGAGTGTCACAGCAACAAAAGGCTAACATCTTTGATCTTCGCTTCTCACTGCAGGCTAATTTCAAGGTAAGGGCAACCATCATCATGGCAACATTTTTCTCCCTGACAGCGCCTGTGGGCATTGTGCTAGGGATTGCGGTTTCATCCAGCTATAATGTACATAGCCCTACTGCCTTCATTATTGAGGGAGTCTTCAACTCAGCATCAGCAGGGATTTTGATCTACATGTCCCTAGTTGACCTTCTAGCAACAGATTTCAATAACCCAAAGCTACAGACAAATACAAAGCTTCAGCTGATGACATATCTTGCACTATTCTTAGGTGCAGGGATGATGTCCATGCTTGCCATATGGGCATAGATCTCCATATTTCCACTAGCATTACTACTTCCTGCTAAACTAGAAGTATCCAGGTGTAGTTCTCCATCTTATCAAAATAATTATCCATTTGTGCAGAATTGATTATTCATCCATGAATTTTCTATATTTCCAAAAATATGATACTCTTGGATATCCTGTCATCCTGTGTACATCATTGTATGAGATTGTATGAACGTCAGCCCTATATCCTAAGTCAAGTAACTGATAAGTTATACAGCAGGTTTCGATTTAGATCAACCAAGTCCCATCTGTCACACTATCAACGAATCTGCAGGTACAGTTTTCCCATCAACAAGAAGCAACAGAACAGGCTAGTTTGTTTAGGTAGTTAGTAAACATGACAGGGGAGATTCAAAGCTTCGGCTCAGATATAAATTTCAATAAAAAGGTCTACATGATTTATCCGCATTTGCATATGCCCCTGTGAGAAAAACACATGTAACACACAAGACAAAAGTGCTACTGGGGCTATTGATCCATGGTATTATACATATATATATATATTGGCCTAAAGCTTCAGAAAAGATTCAAATCCTTCATGAAGTCAACGACAACATATCAAGAGACTATTTTGTTTCACGACACAAAAGTTATATCCAATTGTCAAACAAAGACCTAATTTATCCAGCTCCACCGATTGTTCACAAATACTCCTTGTTTAAATAACTAGCAACAATTTAACTCAACCAACCTTTCTTCCTCGGTTTTCCGGCCAGGGTTCGATGGCTCGTGCTTGGTGTGTATTGGTGTGTACGTTGCAGAGATTCATCCCTATCTAGCTAGGGAGATTCTTTGTATCTATCAACTTTGGATTGGGAGGAGGACAGCACCTTGGCTGTGCTCACATAGTTTTCACCAAGGTTAGCGGAACTATATCACGTCGTTATGATTGTGACCCAGGACAGGGCAGTTAAAGACCCCAACGACTCGTACATGACATGGCATGCATTTTAGCCCCATCACGCAGGGAAGTGGCTCTCAGTGAGACGTCCACTGGCGAGCCAGGGCACCCAAACTAGTTCATCCGAGATCCAACGGCCGGGCTCCAACGTCTGATTCAGATTCCGCACTTGCTCAGCGTTCAATCACGTTTTTCAAATTTCAGTTTCTTTCACAACAACTTAACAAGTTCCTCACCTTTAGTTTACCTTCAGCCGGCACCGAAAGCGCACAGCTAAACAGAAGCTAGGGGCCTTGACTTTTTATCTCCACCAATGATCAGACACAATAATTGGTATCTGCGATATTAATATATTCCCTTCCATAAAAAAAATGGTCAGACGCAAACCACACAGAGCCTCTCTCTCAATCCAGTCCACCGAAAAGAAAAACAGACCCCAGAAAGAGTAATCACCTGGAAAGTGTCTAATCTGGCTGACTGATGACAACATTGTGTCATCACTGCACTAAACCGACCAGAAAGCACACCAACCCGTCCCGATTAATAAATTCCTCAGCCTTCATCGGAAAACATGTCTTCCTTCTCATACCCACTGGACAAAGGACGACAGCTCTCATCAGCACAAACCCTCCTATATAAAGCACCTAGCATCGGTTCCCATCTATCTCCCAGCAGCCCACACCAGAATAGACAAGCACACATCACATTCAGACATAATCAGCATAGTTCAGCACCATGTCGGCTACCAAGCATACCTTGCAAGGGCTTCCATGGCTCCTCTTGTTTGCACAGCAGGCTGCAGCCAGCAGTGACTGCAACAGCACTACCGCCACGGACGGGGCGGACAAGCAGGGCGCGATAAATCTGAAGCTCTTTATCGCGCCCATCCTGACTGCCGGGGCAGCAGGCGTGCTGGTGCCCGTGCTTGGCCGCTCCATGGCTGCGCTGCGCCCTAACGGCGACATCTTCTTCGTGGTCAAGGCGTTTGCGGCTCGCGTCATCCTTGCCACCAGCAGGGTGCACATTCTGCCGGCGGCGTTCGACAGCCTCACGTCCCCATACCTCCACAAAGGTGGTGGGGGTAGGAACGGCTTCCATTTTGCGGGTCTTGTGGCCATGTGTTTTGCAATGGCCACAATGGTGATAGACTCACTGGCTGCTGGGTACTACCGGCGGTCTCATGTCAGTAAGGCACAGCCTATTGACAGCATCGACATACATGAGCATATTGGGGACGAAGAAGGGAGGACGACAGGGCATGTACCTGCGCACGTGCCTGCAACACATGGCGAGGCAGTGGTCAGCTCACCAGCGGAGGCTTCAATAGCTGACACTATCCGGCACAGGGTGGTATCTCAGGTAAGAGCAGTCACTCGAAACTCGTATAGGACTCCTGACAGCAGTAATGGAGGTTTGTTCCATAACTTCCTGTCATCCTGTGTACCAGAAAATAGTGTACATGAAAATGATTGAAGCATGAAAGAATTTTGAAAAGAATCAAGCAATATATTGACTTTAACATGCAGATAATAAGATCAAATAGTGCCAAGGCG
This sequence comes from Avena sativa, assembly GCA_916181665.1. Lineage (NCBI taxonomy): Eukaryota > Viridiplantae > Streptophyta > Magnoliopsida > Poales > Poaceae > Avena > Avena sativa. The sequence goes on along the minus strand of OV702280.1, from coordinate 383,533,126 downwards.
AAGTGGTGAACTAAAGTAGCACATTATATCCAAAATATCATACTATGACTAAAGTACTAAACTGTTACTTTTTTTTAGATAGAGAGGGACGAAACCCCCTGGTTCCATTATACACTGAACATCACAGACAGCTCCAACAAAACAGTTTCAGAACAAAACCAAAAGGTGTCAGGTTAAATAATTCTCTAAAATCAGTGTGCAGCTCTTTGAAACCATTACATAACAAACAGAATAAAAATACAGGGATACGGATGAGGAGATAAGTACCTATTCGAATTCGATAGGTCAGGCAAACTTTTCCTCTTCAAACCAAGAACTCGGTATCTCTGGGCACTATTTTTCAAAGAGATTATTTAAGTAACCACATAATGTTACCATCATGCAGATTCTAGAAGTGGGAACCTTGGTGCACTCTGTGATCATTTGGGTGTGCTTAGGAGCATCCGTGAGGCCATCTACCGTTAAGCCTCTCGTCGGTGCCCTCAGCTTCCATCAATTCTTTTAAGGCATTGGATTGGGTGGTCACATTGATACATGCTTGTACTATAAAAAGCATACTAGGTATCTCATTGATAAGAATCTAAACTTTGATGCCAGGAAGGTACAACTTGTTCAAAAATATTATAATTCCAAATCAACACATCAGAAAATATACCAGCCGGACAAGGGGAGGCAAACAAGAGATAAAGATAATATGAAGTTCAAATAAAATTGTTTGTTGATAGCAGCATGATACATTACAGTCATTAAACAATATTGATATTTTTTTCCAAAATAATAAAACAACATATCCAACAACTATTGATCATTAAACATTTTCATGGAGAAAACACAAAACAAGTTGGTCGTGCAGATAGATTTTTATAAGGATTAAGGACATATTATTTTTCCTTAAGTTAAAGCAAGTAAATATTATCAAGAAAAAGCAAATAAATGATTGCAGAGGATAATGAAAAAACTGTATATAGTGTCACAGCAACAAAAGGCTAACATCTTTGATCTTCACTTCTCACTGCAGGCTAATTTCAAGGTAAGGGCAACCATCATCATGGAAACATTTTTCTCCCTGACAGCGCATGTGGGCATCGTGCTAGGGATTGCGGTTTCATCCAGCTATAATGTACATAGCCCTACTGCCTTCATTATTGAGGGAGTCTTCAACTCAGTTTTGATCTACATGTCCCTAGTTGACCTTCTAGCAACAGATTTCAATAACCCAAAACTACAGACAAACACAAAGCTACAGCTGATGACATATCTTGCACTATTCCTAGTGCAGGGATGATGTCCATGCTTGCCATATGGGCATAGATACCCATATTTCCACTAGCATTACTACTTCTGGCTAAACTAGAAGTATCCAGTGTAGTTCTCCATCTTATCAAAATAATTATTCATTTGTGCAGAACTGACTATTCATCCATAAATTTTCTATTTCCAAAAACATGATACTCTTGGATATCCGCTGTGTACGTCATTGTATGAGATTGTATGAACATCAACCCTAAATCCTAAGTCAGGTGATTAGTTATACAGCAGGTTTTGAACTGTCTATTTAGACCAAACAAGTCCCATCTGTCAAACAGTTAACGAATCTGCAGGCACAGTTTTACCATCAACAAGAAGCAACAGAACAGGATAGTTTGGTCGTTAGTAAACCTGACAGGGGAGATTCAAAACTTCAGCTCAGATATAATTTTACAATAAAAAGGTCTACATGATTTATCCGCATTTGCATATGTCCCTATGAGAAAAATACATGTAACACACAAGACTAAAGTGCTACTGGGGCTATTGATACATGGTATACAATACACATATATTGGGATAAAGCTTCAGAAAAAATTCAAATCCTTCATGAAGTCAACGACAACATATCAAGAGACTATTTTGTTTGACAACACAAAAGTTATATCCAATTGTCAAACAAAGACCTAATTTATCCAGCTCCATCGATTGTTCACAAATACTCCTTGTTTAAACAACTAACAACAATTTAACTCAAAAGTAACTATTCCACATCAACGTTTTAGTTTATCAAAATACTGGTATATGGCATACAAACAGAAGAAGCAGATTAAGATAGATCTACTTAAAGTATGCGCTAAAGAAAATAAAAAATAATTACTCCCTCCGACCCATATTAGTTGACATGAGTTTGTCTAGATTCGGATGTATCTATCACTAAAACATGTCTAGATACATTCGAATCTAGACAAATCCAAGTCAACTAATATGGGTCGGAGGGAGTAGTAAAAATATATTCTCAATTATGATCACAACAATTGGTCTTTCGCAACATCATAACTTTTTTAACAAACTGAACACAATATCTACTGATAACTGGTACACAAGATCCATCTTCATATAGCTCCGTAGTTCTCAAAATTTCCAGTGACTACATCCATCAATCAAACTAAAAGGACATGCTTAATATTACATAAGCACATAACACAACTGATTCTGGATAGCATGTGACCATTGTATCATGGAGATAAAACCGAAGTCAAATTGCGGACTGCCTACTCCACCTTTCCCTTCCCATGGGAATCGTCACTCACTTGAGAAGATGTTGGCTGGTTAATACTCGCTTTAGCGTTTGCCAGGAAGGTTGGATCAGGCTGCGGCTCCTGATGGGGAGTCTCCTTCATCGCCATGTATATGTAGAAGCCGATCACCAGGTTGACCGATATGACAGCAAGGAATCCACTGGCCAAGGTTTGGGTTGAGGGTGAAAGCTGGCTAACACCTGACCAAGGAGTGAAAATAAACGTCATTCTCATAACAATGCATGTGCTTCAGTTCTGTATAAAATATTAGTACACCATAGTTTAGAAGTGAAAGCAATCATACCTGGAAAAATCTGGTGGTTAAACCCATAGATAACTGCAACCGGGACCATCCACATGACCATAGATGTAACGGCGAACTTTGTGATCACTGTCGACATCGTTTCACCTAAGGGGAATGCTGATACAATTCGAGAAAAATGAACCATGAGTTCAACATACAGCTAAGTGCTGGGAAAGATATGGCGATGTAAGCTAGTTATGGTATGCGCTGGCAAGAGCGATCAATGAATGGAACAGAACAGTGTTACACTGCAGACTTAAATCACCAAAGAGCATGTATGCTTGTGCTTCCTATCCTAGGTTTGTTTGGTTGCTTTGTGGACTTTGCCCATGAACTTGCATCCTACCTTGTTCCAAACCCCCCAAAAAAGAAAGGATCGCCTTGCTATTGCTCGTACTCCACGCGGAACTGCGGCATAAGATCACTGCCCGTTCATCTAATTGAGGACCTAATTCCACCAATCTAGAAGTAAAATCCATCTCAGCGGTAGAAGCACGAACTCGTCGGAACCGCCAAACAACACCAAATTGATTATGGACTGCCGGAGAAGATGAGACTTACTTGACTGAGGGGAGGATTTGGCGCGGACGACGCGAGCACGGCCTGCCTTTGCACTAGGGTAGGGAGGTTTAGGGGAGAAGGCGATCTGGGGATGCAGCGAGGCAGGGGAAAAGGAGAAGACGATCTGACGTGAGGAGATGCGAGTATGCGACTTTACTCTCGTGATTCTAATGGGCCGGAAGCTGTGGGTATCGGGCCGTACCAGTTTCACGTGTATCCAAGGCCTGCTTCTTCGGGTTCGCTCGCAACTACAGTACTCCGAGACAGCCAGCCGAGGGGAAGGGCCGAGACGCCGCCCAAAGAATATGCTCCTCCGCGCCGGCCTCCCCCACCTCCGCCGCCGCGCGGCGGCGCTGCCCCGCTCGCTCGCGCCTCGCTGCTTCTCCTCCGAGATGCCGCCGGGCGCCGAGTGGACGGACACGGTGGACTACCTGGACGAGACGGGGGAGGTCCTCTCGTCGGCGCCCGGGGCGCGCCCCGCGGTGCCGGGCGCCGACCCCACCATCCTCTCCGGCTCCTCCGCGCACCCGCTCCCGCGCCCCGCAGCGGCGGCCCGCCTCGCGGCGCTCGCGCTCCGCCTACGCTCGGGGCCCTCCCTCTCCGCCGCGCTCTCCGCGCTCCCCTCCCCGCCCGACCCCGCGCTACTCCTCCTCGCCGCCAACTCCCTCCCCGCTTCCGACCCAGTCCCACTCCTCTCCCTCGTCGCCTGGGCCCGCCACCAGCCATGGTTCGTCCCCTCTGACGACCTCTCCTCCCTCGTCGCCGCGCGTCTCCCGCCGGCCACCCACTCCTCCGACCTCATGTCGCTCTTCGACGATACGCTCGCCCACCCGGACCCTGCCTCCTTCCCCAAGACCCTCAACAACGTCGTCTCCGCGCTCTCCACCCATGGCCTCCTGGAGCCCGCGTTCTACTGCTTCAAGCGCCTTCGTGACGCTGGCTTCCGGGGCTTAAGGACGCCCACCTACAACACCCTCCTTTCGCTGCTGCTCACCAGGGGGCTCGCCTTCAAGGCCTTCGAGGTGCTCGATGAAATGTCTGTTGCAGGCTGCACCCTCGACAAGGGCACTTACGAGCTTGCAGTGCCTGCGCTGGCACGTGCCGGGAGGATTGACGCCTCACGCAAGCTGTTTGATGAAATGAGACAGAGGGATGGTGTCGGGCCTGCGTCGCCGGGAGTGTACAGCACGATGGTGGATGTGCTGGCAAAATCAGGGAGGCTTGACGCAGCGATGGGGATGTACAGGGAGATGGTGGCCGTGGGGCACAGGGTGAGCAATGCAGTGAGTACAGCCATGGTGGAGGGGCTCGTCAAGGCTGGAAAGCTGGATGCAGGGATGGAGCTTTGGGAGGAGATGAGGCGGGGAGGGCTCCGGCCAAGCTTCGGGTTGTACACCATGGTCGTCGAGGCGAATGCACGGTCAGGGAGGCTCGACGTCGCTGTGAAGTTGTTTGGTGACATGGAGAAATCTGGCTTCTTCCCTACACCTGCCACATATGCTTGTCTGGTCGAAATGCATGCTTCTTCAGGGCAGGTGGATATAGCAATGAGGATGTACCACTCAATGGCAAATGCAGGGACAAGGCCAGGGCTGAGCACATTTACAGCATTGCTGACGATGCTGGCGAATAAGAGGCTGCTGGATTTGGCCGCCAAAGTGCTGCTTGAGATGAAGGCATCAGGGTTCCCAATCGAGGTGACTGCAAGCGACCTGTTGATGATTTACATCAAGGATGGGTCAACGGAGCTTGCGCTCAAGTGGCTGCGGTTTATGGGCTCTGCCGGGATACGGACCAACAATTTCATCATAAGGCAGCTCTTTGAGTCTTGCATGAAGATGGGACTGTATGACTCGGCACGTCCACTGCTCGAGACGTATGTCGGTGCGGCGGCAAAGGTGGACATGATACTCTACACCTCCATCCTCGCACATCTGGTGCGGTGCCAGGATGAGGACGGCGAACGTGCAATCATGAACATCCTGAGCGCGAGCAGGCACAAAGCGCATGACTTCATGTGCGGGCTGTTCACTGGGCCAGAGCAGCGGAAGAAGCCTGTGCTCTCTTTCGTCCGTGAATTCTTCCAGGGCATCGACTATGACAATGAGGAGAGTGCGGCAAGGTACTTTGTGAACGTGCTCCTCAACTACCTGGTGCTCATGGGGCAGATGAACCGTGCACGATGTGTGTGGAAGGTCGCCTACGAGAACAAGCTGTTCCCCAAGGCCATCGTTTTCGACCAGCACATTGCCTGGTCCCTGGACATTCGGAACCTGTCCGTTGGAGCGGCCCTCGTGGCGACAGTGCACACGCTGCACCGGTTCAGGAAGCGGATGCTCTACTACGGGGTCGTGCCACGGCGTATCAAGCTGGTGACAGGGCCGACGCTAAAGATGGTGGTGGCCCAAGTGCTGGCGTCACTGGAGTCGCCGTTCGAGGTAAGCAAGGTTGTCCTGCGGGCGCCTGGCGACTCGGTGCTCGAGTGGTTCAAGAAGCCGATCGTGCAGCAGTTCCTGCTCAACGAGATACCGTCCAAGTCCGACGTCCTGATGCACAAGCTCAACGTTATGTTCCCAAGCTCGGCGCCAGAGGTCCGGTCCCTGTCCCTCCCAAGGTCCCTTGGTATGTCACGGTGACGAGTCTCTGTGCTGCGCAAACCGTAGCGTAACTGTATACTTACTGTAGCTTTATGGCCAACACATGAGAATGTTCTCTCTTCTCTCTTTGTTTGTACGTGTACAATAATGCAGAATTGCATATGGTTTATGGTTTCTGTAATTTTTGGGGAAGAAGAGTTACAGTTAATAGAAATGGATTCATGTTTCGAAGAGCAAGAGAGATTCCACTTGTTTGTGGTGTAGGAGTATAACTAAACAGTTCCAGCTTATTTATATGAAATAACAGATAATAGATGTTACATACTGGCAGTAGTAGTACTGCATTGTTATTTCAAAAACCCTCACCGTCTCACAGAATCCATTCTCACATTATTACACAACATATGCAAGGTCTAGTAGAATAGTAAATGAAGGCAGATCAAGCACAGTCGTATCATTTTGGCTGCATTCGGCACCATCAGGATGAGGTTTTATTGTTGCTGGATTTGGCCACTGATCTCGCAGATACACTAGAGAGCCGACGCCAGGGAGCTGAAGGTGTTGCCGACGTCGATGACGAAGCGGTACCTGACATCGCCCTTGGCCAGGCGCTCCATGGCCGCGTTCACCTCTCCCGCCCCGATCACCTCGACATCGGCGTTCAAGCCATGCTCGGCCGCGAAGTCCAGCATCTCCTGCGTCTCCTTGATGCTCGCCATGGAGCTCCCGGTCAGGCTCTTGCCGCCTGTTCGATCGCAGTACAGATCGTCACAAAGATCAAACTGGGAATACTTGTCCGGTGGCGGTGACAGCGATGTCAGGTAGTACTTACCACCGATGAGGACGAAGGCAGAGACCTGCATGGGCTTGTCGGGGACGCCGAGCAGGACTATCTTGCCGTGGGGCCTGAGGAGCGCGAGGTAGGGGTGCACGGCCGCGGTGGTGCACGCCGTGCTGACGATTCCGTGCATGGTGCCCGCGGCGGCCTTCATCTCGGCGTCGTCGGTGCTGAGCACGAACGCGTCGGCGCCGAGCCTCTCGAGCGCCTCCTCCCGCTTCCCGGGCGACGTGCTGATGACGGTCACTTTGGCCGCCCCGAAAGCCCTGGCGAACTTGACGGCGACGTGGCCGAGCCCGCCGAGGCCCACCACGCCGACGTGCGTCCCCGGCAGGCCCAGCCCGTGGCGCCGCATGGGGGCGTACACGGTGGCGCCCGCGCAGAGCAGCGGCGCGCCGGCGTCCAGGGGCAGCGCGTCGGGGAAGCGGACGACGAAGCGCGCGTCGGCGACCACCAGGTCGGAGTAGCCGCCGCGGGTGACGGTGCCGTCCCTGTCGTGGGAGTTGTAGGTGAAGACGATCCTGGAGCAGTAGTTCTCGGCGCCGCCCTCGCAGCTCTCGCAGGTCCGGCAGGTGTTCACCATGCACCCGACGCCCACCCTGTCCCCCGCCGCGAACCCGGACACGTTCCTGCCCACCTCCGTCACCACCCCGGCGATCTCGTGCCTGCATGCGTTTGTCCATGGAAACCGTTCGTTGATAAGAACCTGCACTGCACCCAGTGTTGATTAGCTCAGCAATCTAGATTTTTTTTACCCGGGGACGACTGGGTAGATGGCGTTCCTCCATTCGTTCTTGATGGTGTGCAGGTCAGAGTGGCAGATCCCGCAGTAGAGCACCTTGATGGCGACATCGTCGTCTCCGGTGTTCCTGCACAACTAACAGAACTTCAGCACGGGTAAATTCAGGGTCTGAGTGGGAACTGAAATACTACAAGTATTTCCTCTGCTGCATTTTGCACCCACCAGCTTGTGTTGCAGAATTGCTGCAACTGCTGTGCCCAGAGATGCAGCAGGGTTCAGAATTTCAGACTAGTGTCTAGCATAGATTTTTGGTCTGCAAATGTTCATTGGTATCTGTCTATCCCCGAATATAGCTCATGAAATGTCAATTGAACTTCACGCCTAACAATTCATTTAGTCAGTACATATTTTTCACAGTTTACTTGTTGCCTAATCGCCTGGAACTGCATTTGCGCAAGTGTTTCCTCTGCTGCATTTGCACCCATCAGCTTGGGGGTTGCAGAACTGCAACTGCTGTACCAGAGATGCAGTAGGGTTCAGTTCAGAATTTCAGACTAAGAACTCGCTATGGGAGACCACATGAACACCATAGGTGGTGTTTGGTCCGAAAAAATAGTTCAGTAGTAGTAGTGTCTCTCTATGGAATGTCAATTGAACCTGACGCCTAACATTTCGACTAGTCACTAAACACACGAAAACTACTGCATATTTTACTTGTTGCCTAATCTCTCACCCTACTACTAGTAGGAGATTAAATGCGAGTGCGTGCATTCAAATCGATCCAACAGCTCTCCACATGCCCTGCCTCCTCCGATCCAGAGGGTCTGCACCACTGTTGTGGCTGAAAGAGGGCACATTGTCACGGACCTGGCAGGCATAAATGCCAAAAATTCGTAACAAGTCCTATCAACAACACACATAATCCGATCTGTGGTAACATGGGTATATCTCTACCATTTTGCTTCAACAAGCGCACCTCCATTCCCCCCGGCCGGACCGGCAATAATTCTCTGCAGGACCGGCAATAATTCGCTCCCGGCCGGAAACTGTGATGGAAGGATATGGAGCGTGGTGCAGGCGAGATCTGACCCTGCCGGGGCGAGTGGAACCATGGGGCCGGCGCCCACCATTTTTACGCAGGGAGCTAGCTGTGCCTGTGGGTGAAGCAGAGGATGGTGCCTATCACCAATTTATTCACGTGTCAGCAGAACCCGTCGTGTTGTTTGCAGCCAGTGTTGTCTTCCAGATGGAAGTGGGATTAACAGAGATGATTTTACAGCAATGGTTTTTGAGATTTCTATGTTAACTGTCTGGAATAGAAAGAAAGCTCGGCTCGGCTCGGCTCCGCTATTGTTTCTTCCAGGAAGAGAATGCGTTCCTTCTACGCGTGGAGCCACACAGCTGCTCGAGATTTGCTTCGGAGTTCAGTCTTCAGACATGAACTTGCTAAGATCAAGTGCGTACGCTAATAAGTCGAAAATCGAAATACATCCAAAGTCTCGAGGTCGCACTGCATGTACCAGCACCTACGAGCGACACGACGTACGTACGGCTGCTCATAACTGAATCTGAATGCACCGGGGCCCTCGCCGGGCTGGTCGCCACACGGTTGAGGCCAGCACGAGCTAGCGTGGGAATCTAGAGAGAAACTCAAAGATTCAAGCAAGCAATTGCAAGGGGGGGATAGTCGAGGAGAGGCAGCAAGCATGGCAGGGCGGCGGGAGTACGTGCGTACCTCCGGGAGATGTGGATGGGCGAGAGGTGGCCGGAGGCGTCGTGCGCCGCGAGCCCCAGCGCCTTCCTCGGGTGCTGCTGTTCCTCCGCCGCCGTCGCCGTCGCCGTGGGCGCCATTGCGGGTGGGGAACGTTCCTCCGTGAGAGGCCTGCGACGGTGGGGGCTGGAGATGGAGCAAGCGAGAGAGCGGCAGAGCGCGCAGCGGTGCTGTGGGCAGGGTAGCGCTGTGTCCTGTACTACCCCAGCGTGATCCGGCTCTGCTCGTTTTATACTGACGCGCACGCGGGGCGAGACCGTGCTGGCACTGGCAGGATGGGAGGGCACAGAGCGACCGGAATTAAGTCAAACTTCAACGGTCCCGCAAACGGACAACGCATTAAGGATGGGTAACGGGTAGGGTATAGACAGGATAAAGCAATTCATGTAGTTAATAGGTAAAAAAAATTACATATACTAGCGTAATACCCGTGCGTTGCTACGGGTCAACAAGTAATTGATAATTTTTATAAAAAATAAAATAAACAAAAGATTTGGTGTTTAATTTTTCTATTAATCCAAAAAATATATCTTAAGGTGTCACCACGCCAATCTTTAAATTTATTATAAATGGTGGCATGTCGGATCCTCACATGGATTGTCGTCTTTTTTATCTTGCTTAGACATTTCACATTGTAGTTTAAGACATTTCACATTATAGTTCAAATTACAGATTTTGATAACCTGTGTGATGTAATGTTCGCAGAAAGGGTGGTATCGATAACACATTTTGGTTGTATAAGCTATCAATCTTTATCGAATACAACATTATTTGTTTGGACAAATCTGTTAGTATTGGCTCTAGTGGCGACAAGCGTCAATATAGACAACGGCCTTCTCTATTCAACGGCTGCGGTGGCAATTTGGCGGCAGAATCCAGAGACACGGAGTACTTTCTGAGCACGGGAAACCAAAAGCGTGTAGGAAAACGGTTGGCAGCATATGTAGATTGGGGGCTCGAGATGAGGGAGAAGATCATGTGGACGATGAGTGGAATAGTTTTTCTATCTATGGATCTATCTATCTATACTATAATTTATGTTGAGGTTCATCATCATAATTTTCCTTTTAATTTCTACTTTCCAATTTTGCTCCTGATGGTTTGTATGTTTTACATGATGTGCCACTACTAAATGAGACCCTCCCGGTCGTTGTTCAAGGTACTATTACCTCAAGACTTGAAGCCACCATTTGTGGGTCAATTCCATCTAAATTTTAATCATCTATAAACAGATGTATTTCACATTTTCTCCTCGTAGTCTCCGTTCTTCCAGACCAACCGACGGTTTGAAAAAAAAAAAACACCGACGGAGGGCCACCCTCGCTGGGACACACCGCTATTTCCGTTTCCATAGCATTCTTGTCCCGTACAACAAGATCCTCTTCTTCCCCAAATCCTCTCTCTAGATGGCCCAATAAATCTCAAATTAGACACCAATTTATGTATATATCAAATAAAGGAAATTGCAATTGCAAGCCTAAATCCATCGCCCATCCCAGTCCCTTAGTTGGATTTATTGGATGGCCTTATCAGTTGTGAATCGGGCAAAAGCATGTCCACGCTCGCCCTGCTTCGAGCACGAGCTCATCTCTACTATGGAGTAATAGCTTAGTCGAGCTTGCTAATGTCGTCCTCTACACTTGGTCGTGCTCTTCCGATTTTCCTCTCTCTCGTCGGCTGCAGGGGATTGAGAGGTGGGAACTATTGGAGAGGAAGCAGAGTTGGGGTGGAGTAGCGAGGAGGCGTTGTGCACGCCAGGAGAAGGTGGCATCAGGGTAGAGAGCTCCACCGTCGGTGAACCATGGAGGAGCAGAGCGCCCCGCGTGCGCCTCCACCCGCTCTAGAGGCAGCCGCCGCTCCTCTCCACCTCGCGTCCTCGCCCATCTCAGCATCGTAGGCCGTCGGCCCAGCCTTGTAGTCCATGTCCGAGGCGCCGTCCCGGTCGCCTCCACCTCCTGTCGCTCGCTCCCGACCTGTTGGCCACCGTCCACGGCCCCTTTATTCTACGATCTTGCCCGCCTCCACCGCGCCGCCTTGGCCCTCCTCCTAGGCTCGGCGAGGCAGGAGTGAATACAAACGCCACCCACACGCACGTTCCAGTGGCTGCGGCTGGTGGCACGACGGAGGCTTCCCTCCGGTACACCGCCCGGTGTCCCAACTTCCTCCTCAACAAGGTTGGCCGCTGCGGAGAGCGCTATACGACATGGCACAGAGACTGGCGGCGAGGGAGGAGCGGATTTTGCGGCTGATCGAGTTCTCGGCCGAACGGGCATCGGGACCTCGCGCTGCTCCTCCCTCTCTCTCCTCTCCTACCACCTCTTTCCTTGGATCCCCGCCGCGAGGACCTCAGCCTCCTCCACTGTCTCGCCCCGCCGCTGACAGATACCAGCTCTGCCGCCACCTCTCCCCTAGTCTGTGAACTCCACAGCGTCGCCACCTCCAGCTTCCTCGTTCCAGCGCTGGCGACAGCAAGGTCCCGCCTCCCCGAGCTCGACCTGCATCCTCCTGCTCGCCTCGGTTGTCGTCCTCCCTTCAAGCTCTGCCTCCGGGCCGTCGAACTCGCCAAGCCGCCGATCTAGTACTGCCGATTCAAGGGGGGGAAGGGGAAAGACGAGCAGCAGAATAGTATCAGGCGGAGGGATCAGGCACGTCACGGTTCACTTCGCGGTGGCAGGGCACGTAATATCCTCAAATAGCTAGGGGCAAAAGCGTCCAAAAAAAAGCGGACGGAAATTGAGGAGGACGTACCTACCTCAGCTTAAATTAGTAGATAGATTTATACATGTGAGTACAAATCTTTACCCATATCTATACTCGACGGATACCCCTATCCGTTGGATACCTGACGGGTAGATCCAATAATACACAAGTTATTCTTAGTTTTACATTAATCAAGCTCATATTTGATTAAAAAAATAAGTATCTCTACTCAATAATAGGTAGATGAGTACATGACAACTATCAAAGTTTAAAAATCGCAATCTCATACTTTCCCCTAAGCTACTTGGCCTCATGGGTTAAAACTCTACATAAAAGTTTTACTAGTCAGTCTAAATAGGCAGGGTATGAGTATACTCATGGGTACAACCCTTTACCCGTGCCCGTACCCATGACTTAACGGGCAGGATATGAGTATTACTCATGGGTATAAAAGTATGTGCATACCCTATCCATGAGGGTGTGATACCCGCGGATACCCGTACCCGTGGTAAAATTGCTATCCTTATAGCGCATCGTCATCCGACCTTATCCGGTCGAACACAACACGTGGTCCAACGTGTACCCGCAAACGGGGAGAATACCATGACGCAAACCGAGCCCAAATAAATGCGATGGGACACACGGCTGCCACGTCCGGCCATGTCGTCCTGAGGCTTCGACTGGGCCCATCTGGCGTTGTCCCCGCAGGAGGACCGCATCCATTTTAATGGGACCATATCGTCCCCATCGAGTCATAAAGATCAAGTCATTTTAATAGTTCAATTGCTATATGCTTTCTGATACATAGTAACCTAATTCCTTCGACCATGAGATCATGCTTATCACCATTATCGGAAGGATGCTTTGATGACATCAAACACCACACCGTAACTGGGTGGCTATAAAGGTGGCATTGAGTGTTTGGAAAGTATGGGTTGAGACACATGAATCAAGAGTGGGATTTGTCTATCCATATGACGGATAGATATACTTTGGGCCCTCTCGGTGGAATGTCATCCAATTAGCTTGCAAGCATGTGACTGGCTCACAAGGGATCACATACCACGGGAACGAGAAAAGAGTACTTATCTGTAACGAGGTTGAACTAGGTATGCAGAGATACCGACGATCAAAACCTCGGATAAGTAAACTATCGTGAGACAAAGGGAAATTGGTATCGTATGTAAGTGGTTCATTCGATCGCAAAGTAATCGTAGAAATATGTGGGAGCCATATGAATTTTCAGATTCCTCTATTGGTTATTGTTCGGAGAAGTGTCTCGATCATGTCCGCATAATTCACGAACCGTAGGGAGACACACTTAAGGATTCGATGTTGTTGAATAGTTATGGAATGATGAGTAAGAGACCGAATGTTGTTCGGAGTCTCGGATGGGATCCGGGATATCACAAGGAGATCCGAAATGGTCCGGAGAATAAGATTCATATAAGGAAAGTCCTGTTTCGGAGTTGGGGAATGATTCCGGTGTTTTCATCGGGAATGTTCTAGAAGGTTCCGGAAGGTCCGGCACTCCGGAGGGGAAGGGTACATGAATGTGTCATGACAATGTGGAATGGTTGCATCATGTACTAGGTATCATGGCTGGGCAAAATAAAGGGAGAAATCAAATCCTAGTTTGAAAAGTCAAACGCCAATTTGAAAAGTCAAACGGCAGTTTTGCTTGGTGGAGGGAGAGTAGGAAACCTACTTGGGGAGGAAAAAAAATAGCGCGCTAACATAAATAGCGCGGGCTTCAAAAAAACGCTACGAACGCTATAGCGTGCTAATAGCGCGCTATTTTTCAAAATAGCGTTTCACAAAAAAGTATGAAAAATTAGGATTTCAACAACTATAAAATCATAGATATAGCATTATGCAGCTATAAAACCACTTATAGCATTCTGCAGCCAAACATCAACTAGAGATAGTTCACATAGTCCATAACTCCATATAGCCTAAATGACAACCATAGTTTAGAATTCACAGTTCACACACACTAACATAGAGTCACACATAGTTCACATAGTCCAGAACACAACCACGGGTTCAACAAGGATCAAATAAACATCATAAAAGGGCAGCATAAAGTTACTTAATCAGATGAACAAGATGAATTGGCATCATCATCCGAATCTGAAGAAGAACCTGCAGATTGGAGCTCATCATCATGAAAAACTGGAAGTAACTTTTTCTTCCTATGCTGAACTTTCTTTCTTTTTGATGCAGCAGCACCAGCTCTTGCTTGATTTGATGTTGGTTCTTCTACTTGTTCAACTTGAACATGTACATCTTCAGGCACAATTCCTGTGATCCACTCATTATGCTCATTTTCTACAACATCTGCATAAGTTCTGTCCTTAAGAGGATCCCTGTCTTTCATCATTCTCTTTTGTTCTAGTTGGGAGTTGGCCTTGATAAAGACAAGATCTCTCATTTTATCATGAAGCAGCCTATTGCGTCTCTTAGTTTGAACCTGATTGCAAGTAAATAAAGTAGTAAACAACAAGCTACTAATTCTATTTCTAAGAAGATATCAAGATAAGCAAGCAGAAATATGATCAACAAATTATATTGGATTCAAAATAAGATCTGAAGCAGAGTAAATTTGTACTTCATTCTTACCTGCTGAAATATACTAAAGTTCCTCTCACAAGCCGAGGAGCTGCATGTCAAACTCAAAATCCGCATCGCCAATATCCTTAGATTTGGTGCACTTGACCCATGATTGGACCACCATTTAGCTTCAGCATTACACATTAACAAATAAAGTTAAGACCTCCATTGTAAATTGTAAGCAACCAGGATCAAAGCTACATATAAATATAAATAACTAAATATTCACCTGGATCAAAGCTCTTGTTTCTTCGCTGCCTTTTAGCACTATCTATTCCGAATGACCCTTCTTCATCTTGATATGCGTGACACTCCTCCATCATTGTGTCAATTTTCGCACCATCTGATACCATTTTCTCCATGCAAGCAACCAGTCCATCCTTAAATGTTCCATCTAACTCAATGTCAAGCTTGTTTTCATAGTAGTAGAATGGATTTAAGAAATATCCAGCCCTATGTAGTGGCCCCTTCAATTTCTTGTCCCATCTTTTATCCACAATATCTAGCACTTGCTGAAAATTAGTCTCATTCTCCTCTTCATTTTCAAACTGGGCAGCAATCTCTTTCTTTGCATCCAAAAAAGAGCCGTATATGAATCCCAGAGCTGGTATATCACTGTCCATTCTCCGAAGCAAATTAGCCAAAGGCTCAAAGAACTTGACATCAATATCTACTCCTTCCCAAAAACTATCAGAGCGTATACTTCGTTTTGCATCACGTCCTTTCACCTTTTTACAGTAACCCATTTCTTCCATTTGATCTGATCTAAATAGCTTCTGTAATTCTTTCTTGCTGTCCAACAAGCTCTTCAAGTTCAAGTACGCTGTAGCAAACCTTGTAATACCTGTCCTCACCAGATCTATCCCAAGGAATTCCCTCATTAGGGACAAAACTCTAGTGTGTGCATAAAGGAATACCGTGACAGCTCTAGCTTGTGCAATTGTTGAGTCAACTGATGGAAGCTTGCCAATATCCTCTAACATCAAATCAATTGTGTAACACCCTCAGAATCGACCCTATGCAAGTTTTAGCGAAACCCGCCAAACCCGCATAGAAACGATTCAAAGGTGCCCACCAGGCACTTTCGTGCGGGTGGAAAACGAAGTAATAACATTACACAACAGTCCTCGATGGGACCCACAGAACAGATATATATACAACAGCGACTCAAGGAGTCAAGAATACAGATATAAAATACAAAGATCCAAATCACCTTGAAAACGATAGAGCGTCCAGCTACGGACAAGATGCAAATGGGGCTAAGAGCCCTGCAGAATAACCAATGGTGTCCATAACCCTGCCCAGGCCAAGCCGGAAGGGTAACCCTGCTAACGGCGTCGATCTCAAAACCTGCTTAAACAAAAGGGGGGTGCCGACAAAGGGCAAAGGAAAAAGAGGAGCGTCAGTACTGAGGCCAGTACACGGCGAGACTAGAATTCGGCGGTCCTCGCCTACAAAGGTATGGTGGACTGAGCGGCAGCGGCAGCATGCACTAAACAACCTATAGAGACTCGACATAACTGGCGGCAATCAGAGAGGGGTAAGAAAGACCTATTCGGATCCAGACTGATACTAACACCAAACAAACCCATCCTGGTGTTTCCCCCTCGAGACCAAACGAGGAAGTCAACCGAGGAACTCACACAGTTGGCAGTTTTATTTATTCGGTTATCGTTGCAGCAATTACTAGTCAGGTATAGATAATCATCCTGATAAAATAAGCAGTGGGTCATTTTAGTTAACCATTCCGTTATAGTTACAACACTTACTAATCAGATACAATTAGCATGAGATAACCCAAAACCCAGCAGTTGTTGGTACTTTTATTTAGCCATTCCGTTGTAGTTGCAATACTTACTAGTCAGGTACAATGGTCGCAAGCGACACTACAAACAAGCAATTGTGGGCAGTATTATTTAGCCATTCCATTATAGTGAAGCTGATTACTAGTCATTATCAAGTCAAATTTATAGCAATAAACTTTAGTTATGCTTGTCTATGGTCGAGATACTGTGCTCCAAGTCGTCCATAACCGCGGACACGGCTTTCAGAAAGTTTTACCCGGCCGGGGTGCACCAATAGCAACACACACTCGATCAACCTCGGAAAAACCAAATCAAAACCCAACGAGGCTTTCACGACAAAGCAATCACAGGATTCAGAAATATTTCAGGGGGCCACCCCATTGAGTAGACCCGCAACGAAGTAAGCAAGGTCCGAGACGGACTCAAGGTTTGCGCCAATGGCTGTAAACGACTGGGAACCCGAAAGTGTGGCTGGGCTTGTCGATACCGCGAAAACATTCCGCTTACCTAAACAGTACAGTGTGCTCCTCGCACAATCGTAAATAAAGCAGTAAAGCATGGCATAAGTACAGGATCGTAAATAAAACCTCAAACTAGTTTGTGGCCCCAAGAAATAAGACTGAATCAAGCTCTGGCTAAGGGGGGTCCCATATACCTCCCGGATGTGGATAGCGCGATAAATCAAGGAACAGGTATCAAGTACTCGGGGTCCTACGGGACACAAGTGGGCGTTCGGAAACCAAATATTATCTATCACCCACCGATGCCTCTGCTTATTTCAATTTTAGTTGTTAGACAGGAATTAAAGTGAGCGATAAGTAAAACCATGATCATATCCAACGTCAACATGCGGCAATACATCAACAACTGTGGCACTTGACGACACGCAACAGCACTTGAGCAAGCGACTACGACGCGCAAGTCCAACTATCTACCAAACAACAGGTAATAGGATGTGTCCAAGGCAATATAGGGCTGCACGGTAAATCCAGGTACGGAAAACTAAAGCATCGCAACACAGATAGCAATAGATCAATAGGAGGGAATAAATACTATAAAGTAAGATAGGTAGAAAGGGGGAGATGCTCGCCTGAAAACATTGCCGAAGGTTCGACCGAAGATCGGGGAGAAGCTCACATCAACTCAACGGCCCAATCCGCGAAGAAGCAAAACACTAGAATAAACACCGGACGCACTATTTAATACAACGGCAGAAGATCGGCATGATGCATGTATGATGTATGGCATGGCAAGATGCGATGCAATTAGGTCATATTAAGCGGAACCGGGGTCCCGACACTTAATTAAACGGTTCAAGTGAATTAGCTACCCCGCAAATTAAATGTTGTCATATCATGGCAGAAGATAGCACCGGGTTCGCTACACAAATTTAAATGAGGCCAATATGAGACTAGATTTGCCCGTATATGGGCCCCATATTTAATTATCAGGTGAATCGGCATAAGGCCCCCAAACCACACAAATATGCATGCAAGTATGATAATTCAATATGCAACAAGTTGTTATAAAATAGGGTTCTCGGATAAGAGTCACACATTAGGGTTCGGCTGATCTTGGGGATCCGGGGGTTCCGGGGTTCGGCAGGGTCCGGGGTCGGTCTCAGGGTTCAGGGTTCGACGGAAACGGCAGGGTCGTTCTCGGATGACGGAGGTAGGTCTTGGCGCATCCGGGTTGAAGGCCCTCGGATTCGGGGTCCCGGCGAACTTGGCGTGTCGAGGTTCGGTTTCCGGTTCCGGCGTCGTGGTCTTGCAGAGTTTCCCGGTTCTCGACACGTGTCGGTCTTGTCGTTAGCTGAACTTGGCATCGTGGCGGCCTCTTCTCGTGGCGTCGGTCTTGTGGTTCGAGAAGGAGGGGGACGCCGTGATCGGTCTTCAAAGGTTCGCAAGGCGATCTTGGCGCTCGATGTCCATGAGGGAGTCCTTGGGGTCCCGGACGGAGATCTTGTCGGTGGCGGTTTCAGTTGTCGGTGTCGGACTTGGTCTCGACACTGGAGGTCTTGGTGTTCCGAGGGGATCTTGTCGCATCCATCAACTATGTGAAGTCCTTGGCGGTTTTTCTTGAAAACTCCTGGGCACATCCCCACAAAAGATCTTGTGGTACTTGGGCTAGCAACACAGGAACACATCCTCTGTGATATGAAACTGGTAAGATGCCCGTATGTGTCCCTAGCCCAAGTACTCGTTGTATGTCCTCCAAACTTCAGGGACGGGGCGAGCTGGTCGGAGCGCTCTGCAGGACGGAGACACTGCAGCGAGGGACAGCGACGGGGAGGTCCGGGGGCACGACGAGCTCGATGCAGACCAGAGGAAGACGACCATGGCTTGGCGGCGGCGGTTCTTTGCCTGGACAGCGAAGACGGGCGCCAGAGGGAGGAGGAGGGGGCCCGCGGGGCGTCGGAACTCCGGCGGCAGGCAGGCCTGGGGAAGCGCGCGCGGGGGGAACGGGGAGCGCGGCCGACGGTGGTTGGGGCCGGCGGCGGGCCCGGCGGACGACGGAGGAAGATGGCGAGGCGGCTCGGCGGCTTGACGGAGAGGAGGGCCGCTGGCAGGCGAGGAGGCGACAGCAGAGGGTGGGCGGCGCGGCTCGAGGAGGGGAAGCCACCGGAGAGAGGGAGGGAGAGGCGCGGCTGGCGGGTAGAGGCGGACGGGCGGCTCGGTCGGCGGCGGTTGGACGCGAGGGCTGAGGCGGTCGATGGAGGGGAGGGTGCGGCGAGGGGGCGCACGGCGGGCTTGCGGTGGGGCGGCCGGAACGGCGGAGGCGGGGAGGGGTCCGGCGAGGCGAGCGGCCGGCCGCGGGCAGGGCGCGGCGGAGGGAGGTGGGACACGGGCGGGCGTGGAGGTTGCAGGGCAGCGCGCCGGGACGCGCGGGCGCGGCGGTGCGAGCAGAGAGGCGGCGGTTCGGTGAGGCAGAGCGGCGGGGAGGAGCTCGCCGGTGGAAGGTTGGGGAAGGGAGGAAGGTGCCAGGAGGGTGCGGTGCGGGCTCGGGGAAGAGGCTGCGCGCGAGGGGGAGAAGGAGGGTGGGGACAGGGTGGAGGGTTGACTGGCGCGTGGGGTGGGAGTGGTTAGGTGGGGCCGGTGGAGGGAGTGGGAAGAGAAAGAGAGGCCAGGGGCTGCTGAGGTGGCAGTTCCTGGTTGGGTAGAGGGGGAGAGAGGGTGAGGTGTCACTAGGGAATTGGGTGGGGTGATGTGGAGGCTGGGTGTGGGTAGGGTTTTAGGTAGTTGTAGGATTTGTCTGGTGGACCGATTTAAAAATGGGGGTGGTCGTTCGGGTCGATTCGGCCCGTTCGACTGCCCCCGCTAAAACAATTAAACTTTTTTATTTGTTTTAAACGGGCCGTATGCAAACCGATAGCGGCCAAAATAATTAATTCGGAGAACCGGGCTTTGCGTTTGAATAAAGATGGGGCGTTTTAGAAAACAAAACGGGCTTGCGAAAATAGTTTTATGCGAACAATGCATGATGATGACGATGCAATGCACAAATTCAACGCGATTTTCTAGTAGTGGTTTTGCGGGATGCCACAATTCAACACCACTAACGATGGATCTCGCCCTCGAGATCCGCCTCATGGTACCGTAAGGAAGGTCGGCGATCTGCATCTTCTCGCGTCGTGTAGATCCTCGCGACACCACTAACGAGGGTTCCTTCTTTATCTGGAAATCGGCGACACCACCAACAAAGGGTCGTTGTTCCTGATCGTCGAGAGAACACTCCGGAAACAAAAGGTCGAAGGTAGAGGTATCAACAAATAAAGCCACCCCTAACTTCCGTGAACGGAGTAAAACTGCTGGATCCACTGATTCGGTGTACAAGAGCGAGTGATAAGAGTAGTCGGATGGTGATCAGTCCATCGCGCACCCAAACCATTACTCTGCACACGAATAGGCGGATTATGCAACCAACTCTCGGAATCAGACTGAAGATCTCGACAATCGAGGTTCGGAACAACGGAGTGATGCAGACTCTGCATCGGATCTGGCGTAGACGATGTCGTCGCGTCGGAAAACACCGGAAGGCACAAACAAGGAACAAAGAATGGTACCACAGCAGACGGATTCCTCAGGCAGCTTGAACACCGGATGGTAGAACACCGTTATAAGAGGAGGAAGCGAAACCCTGAAGGTACGACGAAACCCAACCACGAGAAATCCTGGACTCGAAGAGAGAGACGAGAGCGGATTCAAAACACGTCGAGATAAGAGGAGAATAGCAGAGGGGTAAGGAGTAAAATCAGACCTAACCAGAACTATCCAACCGATTTTGCAAAAATAGTTTTGACACTCTACTTCGGCCGTTAGCTAGGTTATCCTACAAGCTGGACTTGTGGGGTATCGCAACTGCTGAGCTCTGATACCACTCTGTAACACCCTCAGAATCGACCCTATGCAAGTTTTAGCGAAACCCGCCAAACCCGCATAGAAACGATTCAAAGGTGCCCACCAGGCACTTTCGTGCGGGTGGAAAACGAAGTAATAACATTACACAACAGTCCTCGATGGGACCCACAGAACAGATATATATACAACAGCGACTCAAGGAGTCAAGAATACAGATATAAAATACAAAGATCCAAATCACCTTGAAAACGATAGAGCGTCCAGCTACGGACAAGATGCAAATGGGGCTAAGAGCCCTGCAGAATAACCAATGGCGT
Source organism: Avena sativa (assembly GCA_916181665.1). NCBI lineage: Eukaryota > Viridiplantae > Streptophyta > Magnoliopsida > Poales > Poaceae > Avena > Avena sativa. The sequence goes on along the minus strand of OV702280.1, from coordinate 383,511,971 downwards.
CCATAACCCTGCCCAGGCCAAGCCGGAAGGGTAACCCTGCTAACGGCGTCGATCTCAAAACCTGCTTAAACAAAAAAGGGGTGCCGACAAAGGGCAAAGGAAAAAGAGGAGCGTCAGTACTGAGGCCAGTACACGGCGAGACTAGAATTCGGCGGTCCTCGCCTACAAAGGTATGGTGGACTGAGCGGCAGCGGCAGCATGCACTAAACAACCTATAGAGACTCGACATAACTGGCGGCAATCAGAGAGGGGTAAGAAAGACCTATTCGGATCCAGACTGATACTAACACCAAACAAACCCATCCTGGTGTTTCCCCCTCGAGACCAAACGAGGAAGTCAACCGAGGAACTCACACAGTTGGCAGTTTTATTTATTCGGTTATCGTTGCAGCAATTACTAGTCAGGTATAGATAATCATCCTGATAAAATAAGCAGTGGGTCATTTTAGTTAACCATTCCGTTATAGTTACAACACTTACTAATCAGATACAATTAGCATGAGATAACCCAAAACCCAGCAGTTGTTGGTACTTTTATTTAGCCATTCCGTTGTAGTTGCAATACTTACTAGTCAGGTACAATGGTCGCAAGCGACACTACAAACAAGCAATTGTGGGCAGTATTATTTAGCCATTCCATTATAGTGAAGCTGATTACTAGTCATTATCAAGTCAAATTTATAGCAATAAACTTTAGTTATGCTTGTCTATGGTCGAGATACTGTGCTCCAAGTCGTCCATAACCGCGGACACGGCTTTCAGAAAGTTTTACCCGGCCGGGGTGCACCAATAGCAACACACACTCGATCAACCTCGGAAAAACCAAATCAAAACCCAACGAGGCTTTCACGACAAAGCAATCACAGGATTCAGAAATATTTCAGGGGGCCACCCCATTGAGTAGACCCGCAACGAAGTAAGCAAGCTCCGAGACGGACTCAAGGTTTGCGCCAATGGCTGTAAACGACTGGGAACCTGAAAGTGTGGCTGGGCTTGTCGATACCGCGAAAACATTCCGCTTACCTAAACAGTACAGTGTGCTCCTCGCACAATCGTAAATAAAGCAGTAAAGCATGGCATAAGTACAGGATCGTAAATAAAACCTCAAACTAGTTTGTGGCCCCAAGAAATAAGACTGAATCAAGCTCTGGCTAAGGGGGGTCCCATATACCTCCCGGATGTGGATAGCGCGATAAATCAAGGAACAGGTATCAAGTACTCGGGGTCCTACGGGACACAAGTGGGCGTTCGGAAACCAAATATTATCTATCACCCACCGATGCCTCTGCTTATTTCAATTTTAGTTGTTAGACAGGAATTAAAGTGAGCGATAAGTAAAACCATGATCATATCCAACGTCAACATGCGGCAATACATCAACAACTGTGGCACTTGACGACACGCAACAGCACTTGAGCAAGCGACTACGACGCGCAAGTCCAACTATCTACCAAACAACAGGTAATAGGATGTGTCCAAGGCAATATAGGGCTGCACGGTAAATCCAGGTACGGAAAACTAAAGCATCGCAACACAGATAGCAATACATCAACAGGAGGGAATAAATACTATAAAGTAAGATAGGTAGAAAGGGGGAGATGCTCGCCTGAAAACATTGCCGAAGGTTCGACCGAAGATCGGGGAGAAGCTCACATCAACTCAGTGGCCCAATCCGCGAAGAAGCAAAACACTAGAATAAACACCGGACGCACTATTTAATACAACGGCAGAAGATCGGCATGATGCATGTATGATGTATGGCATGGCAAGATGCGATGCAATTAGGTCATATTAAGCGGAACCGGGGTCCCGACACTTAATTAAACGGTTCAAGTGAATTAGCTACCCCGCAAATTAAATGTTGTCATATCATGGCAGAAGATAGCACCGGGTTCGCTACACAAATTTAAATGAGGCCAATATGAGACTAGATTTGCCCGTATATGGGCCCCATATTTAATTATCAGGTGAATCGGCATAAGGCCCCCAAACCACACAAATATGCATGCAAGTATGATAATTCAATATGCAACAAGTTGTTATAAAATAGGGTTCTCGGATAAGAGTCACACATTAGGGTTCGGCAGATCTTGGGGATCCGGGGGTTCCGGGGTTCGGCAGGGTCCGGGGTCGGTCTCAGGGTTCAGGGTTCGACGGAAACGGCAGGGTCGTTCTCGGATGACGGAGGTAGGTCTTGGCGCATCCGGGTTGAAGGCCCTCGGATTCGGGGTCCCGGCGAACTTGGCGTGTCGAGGTTCGGTTTCCGGCGCCGTGGTCTTGCAGAGTTTCCCGGTTCTCGACGCGTGTCGGTCTTGTCGTTAGCTGAACTTGGCATCGTGGCGGCCTCTTCTCGTGGCGTCGGTCTTGTGGTTCGAGAAGGAGGGGGACGCCGTGATCGGTCTTCAAAGGTTCGCAAGGCGATCTTGGCGCTCGATGTCCATGAGGGAGTCCTTGGGGTCCTGGACGGAGATCTTGTCGGTGGCGGTTTCAGTTGTCGGTGTCGGACTTGGTCTCGGCACTGGAGGTCTTGGTGTTCCGAGGGGATCTTGTCGCATCCATCAACTATGTGAAGTCCTTGGCGGTTTTTCTTGAAAACTCCTGGGCACATCTCCACAAAAGATCTTGTGGTACTTGGGCTAGCAACACAGGAACACATCATCTGTGATATGAAACTGGTAAGATGCCCGTATGTGTCCCTAGCCCAAGTACTCGCTGTATGTCCTCCAAACTTCAGGGACGGGGCGAGCTGGTCGGAGCGCTCTGCAGGACGGAGACACTGCAGCGAGGGACAGCGACGGGGAGGTCCGGGGGCACGACGAGCTCGATGCAGACCAGAGGAAGACGACCATGGCTTGGCGGCGGCGGTTCTCTGCCTGGACAGCGAAGACGGGCGCCAGAGGGAGGAGGAGGGGGCCCGCGGGGCGTCGGAACTCCAGCGGCAGGCAGGCCTGGGGAAGCGCGCGCGGGGGGAACGGGGAGCGCGGCCGACGGTGGTTGGGGCCGGCGGCGGGCCCGGCGGACGGCGGAGGAAGATGGCGAGGCGGCTCGGCGGCTTGACGGAGAGGAGGGCCGCTGGCAGGCGAGGAGGTGACAGCAGAGGGTGGGCGGCGCGGCTCGAGGAGGGGAAGCCACCGGAGAGAGGGAGGGAGAGGCGCGGCTGGCGGGTAGAGGCGGACGGGCGGCTCGGTCGGCGGCGGTTGGACGCGAGGGCTGAGGCGGTCGATGGAGGGGAGGGTGCGGCGAGGGGGCGCACGGCGGGCTTGCGGTGGGGCGGCCGGAACGGCGGAGGCGGGGAGGGGTCCGGCGAGGCGAGCGGCCGGCCGCGGGCAGGGCGCGGCGGAGGGAGGTGGGACACGGGCGGGCGTGGAGGTTGCAGGGCAGCGCGCCGGGACGCGCGGGCGCGGCGGTGCGAGCAGAGAGGCGGCGGTTCGGTGAGGCAGAGCGGCGGGGAGGAGCTCGCCGGTGGAAGGTTGGGGAAGGGAGGAAGGTTCCAGGAGGGTGCGGTGCAGGCTCGGGGAAGAGGCTGCGCGCGAGGGGGAGAAGGAGGGTGGGGACAGGGTGGAGGGTTGACTGGCGCGTGGGGTGGGAGTGGTTAGGTGGGGCCGGTGGAGGGAGTGGGAAGAGAAAGAGAGGCCAGGGGCTGCTGAGGTGGCAGTTCCTGGTTGGGTAGAGGGGGAGAGAGGGTGAGGTGTCACTAGGGAATTGGGTGGGGTGATGTGGAGGCTGGGTGTGGGTAGGGTTTTAGGTAGCTGTAGGATTTGTCTGGTGGACCGATTTAAAAATGGGGGTGGTCGTTCGGGTCGATTCGGCCCGTTCGACTGCCCCCGCTAAAACAATTAAACTTTTTTATTTGTTTTAAACGGGCCGTATGCAAACCGATAGCGGCCAAAATAATTAATCCGGAGAACCGGGCTTTGCGTTTGAATAAAGATGGGGCGTTTTAGAAAACAAAACGGGCTTGCGAAAATAGTTTTATGCGAACAATGCATGATGATGACGATGCAATGCACAAATTCAACGCGATTTTCTAGTAGTGGTTTTGCGGGATGCCACAATTCAACACCACTAACGATGGATCTCGCCCTCGAGATCCGCCTCATGGTACCGTAAGGAAGGTCGGCGATCTGCATCTTCTCGCGTCGTGTAGATCCTCGCGACACCACTAACGAGGGTTCCTTCTTCATCTGGAAATCGGCGACACCACCAACAAAGGGTCGTTGTTCCTGATCGTCGAGAGAACACTCCGGAAACAAAAGGTCGAAGGTAGAGGTATCAACAAATAAAGCCGCCCCTAACTTCCGTGAACGGAGTAAAACTGCTGGATCCACTGATTCGGTGTACAAGAGCGAGTGATAAGAGTAGTCGGATGGTGATCAGTCCATCGCGCACCCAAACCATTACTCTGCACACGAATAGGCGGATTATGCAACCAACTCTCGGAATCAGACTGAAGATCTCGACAATCGAGGTTCGGAACAACGGAGTGATGCAGACTCTGCATCGGATCTGGCGTAGACGATGTCGTCGCGTCGGAAAACACCGGAAGGCACAAACAAGGAACAAAGAATGGTACCACAGCAGACGGATTCCTCAGGCAGCTTGAACACCGGATGGTAGAACACCGTTATCAGAGGAGGAAGCGAAACCCTGAAGGTACGACGGAACCCAACCATGAGAAATCCTGGACTCGAAGAGAGAGACGAGAGCGGATTCAAAACACGTCGAGATAAGAGGAGAATAGCAGAGGGGTAAGGAGTAAAATCAGACCTAACCAGAACTATCCAACCGATTTTGCAAAAATAGTTTTGACACTCTACTTCGGCCGTTAGCTAGGTTATCCTACAGGCTGGACTTGTGGGGTATCGCAACTGCTGAGCTCTGATACCACTCTGTAACACCCTCAGAATCGACCCTATGCAAGTTTTAGCGAAACCCGCCAAACCCGCATAGAAACGATTCAAAGGTGCCCACCAGGCACTTTCGTGCGGGTGGAAAACAAAGTAATAACATTACACAACAGTCCTCGATGGGACCCACAGAACAGATATATATACAACAGCGACTCAAGGAGTCAAGAATACAGATATAAAATACAAAGATCCAAATCACCTTGAAAACGATAGAGCGTCCAGCTACGGACAAGATGCAAATGGGGCTAAGAGCCCTGCAGAATAACCAATGGCGTCCATAACCCTGCCCAGGCCAAGCCGGAAGGGTAACCCTGCTAACGGCGTCGATCTCAAAACCTGCTTAAACAAAAAAGGGGTGCCGACAAAGGGCAAAGGAAAAAGAGGAGCGTCAGTACTGAGGCCAGTACACGGCGAGACTAGAATTCGGCGGTCCTCGCCTACAAAGGTATGGTGGACTGAGCGGCAGCGGCAGCATGCACTAAACAACCTATAGAGACTCGACATAACTGGCGGCAATCAGAGAGGGGTAAGAAAGACCTATTCGGATCCAGACTGATACTAACACCAAACAAACCCATCCTGGTGTTTCCCCCTCGAGACCAAACGAGGAAGTCAACCGAGGAACTCACACAGTTGGCAGTTTTATTTATTCGGTTATCGTTGCAGCAATTACTAGTCAGGTATAGATAATCATCCTGATAAAATAAGCAGTGGGTCATTTTAGTTAACCATTCCGTTATAGTTACAACACTTACTAATCAGATACAATTAGCATGAGATAACCCAAAACCCAGCAGTTGTTGGTACTTTTATTTAGCCATTCCGTTGTAGTTGCAATACTTACTAGTCAGGTACAATGGTCGCAAGCGACACTACAAACAAGCAATTGTGGGCAGTATTATTTAGCCATTCCATTATAGTGAAGCTGATTACTAGTCATTATCAAGTCAAATTTATAGCAATAAACTTTAGTTATGCTTGTCTATGGTCGAGATACTGTGCTCCAAGTCGTCCATAACCGCGGACACGGCTTTCAGAAAGTTTTACCCGGCCGGGGTGCACCAATAGCAACACACACTCGATCAACCTCGGAAAAACCAAATCAAAACCCAACGAGGCTTTCACGACAAAGCAATCACAGGATTCAGAAATATTTCAGGGGGCCACCCCATTGAGTAGACCCGCAACGAAGTAAGCAAGCTCCGAGACGGACTCAAGGTTTGCGCCAATGGCTGTAAACGACTGGGAACCCGAAAGTGTGGCTGGGCTTGTCGATACCGCGAAAACATTCCGCTTACCTAAACAGTATAGTGTGCTCCTCGCACAATCGTAAATAAAGCAGTAAAGCATGGCATAAGTACAGGATCGTAAATAAAACCTCAAACTAGTTTGTGGCCCCAAGAAATAAGACTGAATCAAGCTCTGGCTAAGGGGGGTCCCATATACCTCCCGGATGTGGATAGCGCGATAAATCAAGGAACAGGTATCAAGTACTCGGGGTCCTACGGGACACAAGTGGGCGTTCGGAAACCAAATATTATCTATCACCCACCGATGCCTCTGCTTATTTCAATTTTAGTTGTTAGACAGGAATTAAAGTGAGCGATAAGTAAAACCATGATCATATCCAACGTCAACATGCGGCAATACATCAACAACTGTGGCACTTGACGACACGCAACAGCACTTGAGCAAGCGACTACGACGCGCAAGTCCAACTATCTACCAAACAACAGGTAATAGGATGTGTCCAAGGCAATATAGGGCTGCACGGTAAATCCAGGTACGGAAAACTAAAGCATCGCAACACAGATAGCAATACATCAACAGGAGGGAATAAATACTATAAAGTAAGATAGGTAGAAAGGGGGAGATGCTCGCCTGAAAACATTGCCGAAGGTTCGACTTAAGATCGGGGAGAAGCTCACATCAACTCAACGGCCCAATCCGCGAAGAAGCAAAACACTAGAATAAACACCGGACGCACTATTTAATACAACGGCAGAAGATCGGCATGATGCATGTATGATGTATGGCATGGCAAGATGCGATGCAATTAGGTCATATTAAGCGGAACCGGGGTCCCGACACTTAATTAAACGGTTCAAGTGAATTAGCTACCCCGCAAATTAAATGTTGTCATATCATGGCAGAAGATAGCACCGGGTTCGCTACACAAATTTAAATGAGGCCAATATGAGACTAGATTTGCCCGTATATGGGCCCCATATTTAATTATCAGGTGAATCGGCATAAGGCCCCCAAACCACACAAATATGCATGCAAGTATGATAATTCAATATGCAACAAGTTGTTATAAAATAGGGTTCTCGGATAAGAGTCACACATTAGGGTTCGGCAGATCTTGGGGATCCGGGGGTTCCGGGGTTCGGCAGGGTCCGGGGTCGGTCTCAGGATTCAGGGTTCGACGGAAACGGCAGGGTCGTTCTCGGATGACGGAGGTAGGTCTTGGCGCATCCGGGTTGAAGGCCCTCGGATTCGGGGTCCCGGCGAACTTGGCGTGTCGAGGTTCGGTTTCCGGTTCCGGCGCCGTGGTCTTGCAGAGTTTCCCGGTTCTCGACGCGTGTCGGTCTTGTCGTTAGCTGAACTTGGCATCATGGCGGCCTCTTCTCGTGGCGTCGGTCTTGTGGTTCGAGAAGGAGGGGGACGCCGTGATCGGTCTTCAAAGGTTCGCAAGGCGATCTTGGCGCTCGATGTCCATGAGGGAGTCCTTGGGGTCCCGGACGGAGATCTTGTCGGTGGCGGTTTCAGTTGTCGGTGTCGGACTTGGTCTCGGAACTGGAGGTCTTGGTGTTCCGAGGGGATCTTGTCGCATCCATCAACTATGTGAAGTCCTTGGCGGTTTTTCTTGAAAACTCCTGGGCACATCTCCACAAAAGATCTTGTGGTACTTGGGCTAGCAACACAGGAACACATCCTCTGTGATATGAAACTGGTAAGATGCCCGTATGTGTCCCTAGCCCAAGTACTCGCTGTATGTCCTCCAAACTTCAGGGACGGGGCGAGCTGGTCGGAGCGCTCTGCAGGACGGAGACACTGCAGCGAGGGACAACGACGGGGAGGTCCGGGGGCACGACGAGCTCGATGCAGACCAGAGGAAGACGACCATGGCTTGGCGGCGGCGGTTCTCTGCCTGGACAGCGAAGACGGGCGCCAGAGGGAGGAGGAGGGGGCCCGCGGGGCGTCGGAACTCCGGCGGCAGGTAGGCCTGGGGAAGCGCGCGCGGGAGGAACGGGGAGCGCGGCCGACGGTGGTTGGGGCCGCCGGCGGGCCCGGCGGACGGCGGAGGAAGATGGCGAGGCGGCTCGGCGGCTTGACGGAGAGGAGGGCCGCTGGCAGGCGAGGAGGCGACAGCAGAGGGTGGGCGGCGCGGCTCGAGGAGGGGAAGCCACCGGAGAGAGGGAGGGAGAGGCGCGGCTGGCGGGTAGAGGCGGACGGGCGGCTCGGTCAGCGGCGGTTGGACGCGAGGGCTGAGGCGGTCGATGGAGGGGAGGGTGCGGCGAGGGGGCGCACGGCGGGCTTGCGGTGGGGCGGCCGGAACGGCGGAGGCGGGGAGGGGTCCGGCAAGGCGAGCGGCCGGCCGCGGGAAGGGCGCGGCGGAGGGAGGTGGGACACGGGCGGGCGTGGAGGTTGCAGGGCAGCGCGCCGGGACGCGCGGGCGCGGCGGTGCGAGCAGAGAGGCGGCGGTTCGGTGAGGCAGAGCGGCGGGGAGGAGCTCGCCGGTGGAAGGTTGGGGAAGGGAGGAAGGTGCCAGGAGGGTGCGGTGCAGGCTCGGGGAAGAGGCTGCGCGCGAGGGGGAGAAGGAGGGTGGGGACAGGGTGGAGGGTTGACTGGCGCGTGGGGTGGGAGTGGTTAGGTGGGGCCGGTGGAGGGAGTGGGAAGAGAGAGAGAGGCCAGGGGCTGCTGAGGTGGCAGTTCCTGGTTGGGTAGAGGGGGAGAGAGGGTGAGGTGTCACTAGGGAATTGGGTGGGGTGATGTGGAGGCTGGGTGTGGGTAGGGTTTTAGGTAGATGTAGGATTTGTCTGGTGGACCGATTTAAAAATGGGGGTGGTCGTTCGGATCGATTCGGCCCGTTCGACTGCCCCCGCTAAAACAATTAAACTTTTTTATTTGTTTTAAACGGGCCGTATGCAAACCGATAGCGGCCAAAATAATTAATCCGGAGAACCGGGCTTTGCGTTTGAATAAAGATGGGGCGTTTTAGAAAACAAAACGGGCTTGCGAAAATAGTTTTATGCGAACAATGCATGATGATGACGATGCAATGCACAAATTCAACGCGATTTTCTAGTAGTGGTTTTGCGGGATGCCACAAATTGAGTGGGCAGCACAACCATTCCAAAATATATTGGGACGCTTTGCTTTCAACAATGTTGATGTTGCTTGATTCACACTTGCATTATCAGTCACCACTTGAACTACATGTTTGTGGCATCCCGCAAAACCACTACTAGAAAATCGCGTTGAATTTGTGTATTGTATCGTCATCATCATGCATTGTTTGCATAAAACTATTTTCGCAAAGCATGTTTTGTTTTCTAAAACGCCCGTCTTGGTTGCAAACACAAATCCGGGTCTCCGGATTATTTTGTTGTCTACTATCGGTTTGCAAAAAGGTGCATTTAAAATAAATAAAAGATTTAATTATTTTAGTGGGGGGCAGTCGAACGGGCCGACCCGACCCGAACGACCACCCCCAGATTAAATCGGTCCACCTGAACAGCCCCTCTAAATCCTAAGTTCACCCAACCTAGTCTACCCACCCTCTGGCCACCTCACCCGGACCAATCCGTGACCGCCACCTCACCCCTCTCCTCCCCTAAACCTATCAGCTGCTGCCACCTAGACCACCCACTCACCCAGCCCCAACCAACTCAGACCACACACACGACACACCCTGCACGCACGCGCCCAACCAGCCTCCCCCTGGACCCGCGCCCCTAGGCCACCTGGCCCCCTGACCGCGGGACCCCCTCCCCACCAGCCCGCACCCCTTCTCCTCTCTCCTCCCACCGCCCCGCGCCCTGCCTGCTTCCCCACCTCTCCAAGCTCCTCCCGCTCGCCCTCTCTGCTAGCCCTGCCTCCGCGCCTCTGCGCCTCCTCAACCGCCTCCCCGTCGGGCCGCCACCGCCCCTCCCCGGCAGCGAGGTTCCCCGCCGCCGGTCGCCTCCGCGTCGACCTCGCCGTCACCCCTCGCCTCCTCGCTCGCCTCTCCCTCCGCTCGCCAACCCCAGGCGCCCGCCCGCGCGCCACCGTCGCTCCACTCCGGCCGCCGCCGCCACAGCAACCTCCGCCACCAACCTCCAGCGCGCCCTGCCGTCGGGACCCCCTCGCCTCCCGCCTGCGCGACCAGCGCCTGTGCCGCCGCCGCTCCCTTTCTGGCTCTCCACCGCTGGTTCCCGCCCGCGTCAGCCGCCCGCGGCCGTCCTGGCCCGTCCCTCCTCCCGCGCCCTTCCTCGCCCCGCCGCCGGCGCCTGCTCGCCTTCTCTCTCTCCGGTGCCCGTCCTCGAGCCCGGCAGTCGCCGTCGGCCTGCCTCCCTTTGTCGTGGGGCCCTCCCTCCTGCGTTGACCGCCTCCACGTTTTCCTCCGGGTTCAGCAGTGCCCACGTCTCGCCCCTGCTACTCCTTTGTCCAGCATGACCCTAGTGTCCTCTGTTGCATGCTTCGGGGTGTGAATGCTGGGTGTTTTGGAGTTGTGACGGTGGTGACCAAGTAAAGATGGTGTTGTGCCGACAAGGTGTGTTGATGGTGTGGTGCTACAACCAGGACTTCCCCTGGCTTGGGTCGACAAGATCGACAATGGATGATGAGACCCGAAGTATCCCGACAAGATCCTTCTCATGGACGCCAAGATCTCCCAGTGCCGAGACTCGGGTCCGACACCGACAACTGAAACCGTGGACCGACAAGGTCGACCTCCCCGACGCCATGATCTTCGTCGCGGACGCCAAAACCCTGGACCCTGAGACCGACCCCGAACCCCGGAACCAAGATCGTCGAACCCTAATGTGTGACCTCTTATCCGAGAACCCTATTTTATAATATAAAACAACTTGTCGCATATTAATTGTCCATGCATGCATATTGTCTTGTGGTTTGGGGGCCTTATGCCGATTCACCTAATAATTAAATATGGGGCCCATATGCGGGCAAATCTAGCCTTATATTGGCCTCATTTAAATTGGTGTAGCGAACCGGTATCTTATCTTGCCTTGTTATAACAACATTTAATTGCGGGGTAGCTAAACAACTTGAACCATCTAATTAAATTGTCGGAACCCCGGTTCCACTTAACATTGACCTAATCGCATCGCATCTTTGCCATGCCATACATCATACATGCATCATGCCGATCTTCTGCCGTTGTATTAAATAGTGCGTCCGGTGTTTATTCTAGTGTTTTGCTTCTTCGCGGATTGGGCCGTTGAGTTGATGTGAGCTTCTCCCCGATCTTCGGTCGAACCTTCGACAATGTTTTTCAGGCGAGCATCCCCCCTTTCTACCTATCTTACTTTTATAGTATTTATTTCCCTCCTGTTGATCTATTGCTATCTGTGTTGCGTTGCTCTAGTTTTTTTTCGTACCCGTGATATACCGTGCAGCCCTATATTGCCTTGGACACATCCTATTACCTGTTGTTTGGTAGCTAGTTGGACTTGCGCGTCGTAGTCGCTTGCTCAAGTGTTGTTGCGTGTCGTTCAGTGCCACAGTTGTTGATGTATTGCCGCATGTTGATGTTGGAGATGATCATAGTTTTACTTACCGTTCACTTTAATTCATGTTTAACAACTAAAATTGAAGTAAGCAGAGGCATCGGTGGGTGATAGATAATATTTGGTTTCCGAACGCCCACTTGTGTCCCGTAGGACCCCGAGTACTTGATACTTGTTCCTTGATTTATCGCGCTATCCACATCCGGGAGGTATATGGGACCCCCCTGAGCCAGAGCTTGCTTCAGTCTTATTTCTTGGGGCCACAAACTAGTTTGAGGTTTTATTTACGATCCTGTACTTATGCCATGCTACTGCTTATTTAAATTGTGCGAGGAGCACACTGTACTGTTTAGGTAAGCGGAGTGTTTTCGCGGTATCGACAAGCCCAGCCACACTTTCGGGTTCCCAGTCGTTTACAGCCATTGTCGCAAACCTTGAGTCCGTCTCGGAGCTTGCTTACTTCGTTGCGGGTCTACTCAATGGGGTGGCCCCCTGAAATATTTCTGAATCCTGTGATTGCTTTGTCGTGAAGGCCTCGTTGGGTTTTGATTTGGTTTTTCCGAGGTTGATCGAGTGTGTGTTGCTATTGGTGCACCCCGGCCGGGTAAAACTTTCTGAAAGCCGTGTCCGCGGTTATGGACGACTTGGAGCACAGTATCTCGACCATAGACAAGCATAACTAAAGTTTATTGCTATAAATTTGACTTTATAATGACTAGTAATCAGCTTCACTATAACGAAATGGCTAAATAATACTGCCCACAATTGCTTGTTTGAGATGTCGCTTGCGACCTTTGTATCTGACTAGTAAGTACTGCCACTACAACGGAATGGCTAAATAAAAGTACCAACAACTGCTGGGTTTTGGGTTTATCTCATGCTATCTGTATCTGATTAGTAATTGTTGCAACTACAATGGAATGAATAACTAAAAGGGCCCACTGCTTCTTTTATCAGGACGATTATCTAAACCTGACTAGTAAAGTGCCGCAACTATAACTGAATGAATAAAACTGCCAACGGTGTGAGTTCCTCGGTTGACTTCCTCGTATGGTCTCGAGGGGGAAACACCAGGATGGGTTTGTTTGGTGTTAGCTTCAGGTTGGATCCGGATAGGTCATTCTTATCCCTCTCTGATAACCGCCAGTTGTATCGAGTCTCTATAGGTTGTTTAGTGCATGTTGCCGCTGCCGCTTCAGTCCACCATACCTATGTAGGCGAGGACCGCCGAATTCTAGTCTCGCCGTGTACTGGCCTCAGTACTGACGCTCCTCTTTTTCCTTTGCCCTTTGTCGGCACCCCTTTTGTTTAAGCAGGTTTTGAGATCGACGTCGTTAGCAGGGTTACCCTTCCGGCTTGGCCTGGGCAGGGTTATGGACGCCATTGGTTATTCTTCAGGGCTCTTAGCCCCATTTGCATCTTGTCCATAGTCGGACGCTCTACCCTTTCAAGGTGATTTGGATCTTTGTATATTATATCTGTATTCTTGACTCTTTGAGTCGCTGTTGTATATATATCTGTTCTGTGGGTCCCATCGAGGACTGTTGTGTAATGTTATTACTTCGTTTTCCACCCGCACGAAAGTGCCTGGTGGGCACCTTTGAATCGTTTCTATGCGGGTTTGGCGGTTTTTGCTAGAACTTGCATAGGTCCGTTTTGAGGGTGTTACAATGTTTCTCACCAACCTCTTCTATGCACTTATCAATAAGCTCAAAGATGTATTTTCCATCTTTCTTCACAGCTGAACAGTCAACAGAATTAAGAAAGACCACACCATATGCACTATGAACTACAAGATTCATGACTCCTCTTCCTCTTATGTCAGTCCATGCGTCAGTCATTATTGTACATCCAGTAAGCTCCCAACACTTCCTATGTGCCTTAAAAGATTCCTCTACTCTTCTCTTCCTCTTCTTCAAGATCGGGCCACCCATTTCATAAGGAGTAGGACCGTCCAGATCCTCGCCATATTGTCCAATGGATTGTAGCATGAGGTCAAAGCTTGGAAGAGTGACTGCGTTGAAAGGAATGCAAGCTTCATAGAACCACTGGCATATGTACTCGCAAGCACGAGACCTTTTCTTCTCTCTACTCTCAGTTGTGAGCTTTAACTGGACGGTCTCAGCTCGTTTCCTCTTCCTTTCGGCTACAGCCTCTTTGGGTGTTACTTCGCAGAACTTGTCCATAGGACCACTTGAGGATTTTGATTTCTGTCTTGCTGCTCTTGATGGCTTAAGCACAACTGAAGTATTGTTTATCCCCTCTTCATCACTTGAACCTTGTTCCCCCTCGGAGTGGCTCAAGTCCACTGAACATCTCCGTCTCTTCTGCTCCACAACCTTGGTTGCCTTTTTGTCACCCTTCTGTGTCAAATACCGAAGGATTTCCTCTTTCACATCTTCTGGCACTTTTTGGCATCCATTAACACCAGAATTCGGAACGCATGCAAGATGAGACTTGATTCGAGTAGTGCCATTGGCGGACACATGACCACAGAAAATACATTGTAGAACATTCTTCTTGTCGGGGTCCGGACACTTGCAATACTTCCATGCTGGATCTTTTGATCTCACAACAACGTTTACTTGTTGTTGTGCTGCTGTTGATGCTGTGCTTGAAATGCCAGCACCTACTTCCAGACAATCAAAATTAGATTAATCAGCTACAAGTCTGTACTCTGTAAGTGAAACAAAATCGGCAAGATGTAAGTCTGCTTGAAATGCCAGCACCTACATTCAGACAATCAAAATTACATCTTAACGGTGGTGGAGCTAGCAAAGTTGACGTCTAGGTGAACTGGGCACTAAGCCACTAACTCTACAATCATTAACTGGATGTACGTAGGCATGGAGATTCAGTAGCATCTTGTGTGACTCGATTCAGTTCTTCTAGGGACGGACAACGACGGACGCGGAAGATCGGCAAAGTACGTAGGCCGGCGGAAGATCGGCAGTTGCGTACCTGTATGCTGACTTGCAGGCGCCGTAGTTGACATCCGGAGCAGCCGTGCGGTGATTGTCGGCGACGGATTGAAGGAGGAGAACGGATGCAGGGAGAAGAAAACGCATCCGCCGTCGGAGCAGCGATTTCAGGTGGCGTTGTCCCAGGCGGAGGCGATTCCAGGCAGAGGCGCCGATTCCAGCCGTGCAGGGAGCCGCCGCATCCGCCGTCGCGGCGTCACCTTGTAGTTGGAGGATACGAACTGAAAAGTCTGGACTCTGGATGTCTCTGTTGCTCTGTTAGGGTTACTGATTAGGGTAGGCCACTAGGCCAAAATGGGCCAGAATGAGGAATGGGCTACTAAAAATTAAAATCAACCCAAAAAATAGCGCCGCTACGACGTAACGTTAAATAGCGTGCATAGCGCCGTATTTAGCGCGCGTAGCGCCGTAGCGTGCCTGGAATGCATAGCAAAGCGTTTAGTTGCTGAAAACGCTATAGCGGCGCTAATAGCGTTAAATAGCGCGCTATTTTTTTCCTTGAATTGAGACACATGAATCAAGAGTGGGATTTGTCTATCCATATGACAGATAGATATACTTTGGGCCCTCTCGGTGGAATGTCATCTAATTAGCTTGCAAGCATGTGACTGGCTCACAAGGGATCACATACCACGGGAACGAGAAAAGAGTACTTATCGGTAACGAGGTTAACTAGGTATGCAGAGATACCGACGATCAAAACCTCGGATAAGTAAACTATCGTGAGACAAAGGGAAATTGGTATCGTATGTAAGTGGTTCATTCGATCGCAAAGTAATCGTAGAAATATGTGGGAGCCATATGAATTTCCAGATTCCTCTATTGGTTATTGTTCGGAGAAGTGTCTCGATCATGTCCGCATAATTCACGAACCGTAGGGAGACACACTTAAGGATTCGATGTTGTTGAATAGTTATGGAATGATGAGTAAGAGACCAAATGTTGTTCGGAGTCTCGGATGGGATCCGGGATATCACGAGGAGATCCGTAATGGTCTGGAGAATAAGATTCATATAAGGAAAGTCTTGTTTCGGAGTTGGGGAATGATTCCGGTGTTTTCATCGGGTATGTTCTAGAAGGTTCTGGAAGGTCCGACACTCCGGAGGGGAAGGGTACATGAATGTGTCATGACAATGTGGAATGGTTGCATCATGTACTAGGTATCATGGCTGGGCAAAATAAAGGGAGAAATCAAATCCTAGTTTGAAAAGTCAAACGCCAATTTGAAAAGTCAAACGGCAGTTTTGCTTGGTGGAGGGAGAGTAGGAAACCTACTTGGGGAGGAGTTCCTCTCCCTCCACCCGCCGGCCAAGGAGGCCGACTTGGGGAAGGACTCCCTCCCCCTTGGTCGCGCCCTCCCACCTATAAAAGGAGGGGCAAGGCTGCCCCTCTTCCCTACACCTCAAACCCTAGCTCCTGCGTGCCTCCACCTCCAAGTGCCGCCGCCTAGGGTTTCCCCTCCAACTCGGCGACTTGGGGCTTCCCCAAGCCCTAGCCACCGGCCACACCCTCCCCTTGGTTCCCTCTAAACCCTAGATCACCAAGGCCTCTCTCATAGTCCACCATACTCGCTCCGGCTTAAGGCGAAGCCCTGCGAGATCTCCCCTCTACTTCCGGTACCACGCCGTCGTGCTACCGGAATCGCGAGGAGAGTGCTACAACCTCCGCTGCCTGCTGGAACAAGGGAGAGGAAGGTATTTATCGAGTACCGAACGTGTGACCGACTGCGGAAGCGCTGCCGGAACGCAGCGCCGGAAGGATCGTCTACGCGATCTTGAGATCGGCAAGAGTACGACTACATCACCCACGAGAATCTGCTCTCGTTAACCGCTTTGGAATCTTCGAGGGTGAGTTCCTCTATCGACTCGTTGCTACAATCTAGTAGATAGATCTTGGCTTGTTTGTTTGCATGCGGTAGAAATTTTTTGTTTTCCATGCTACGAACCCCTACAGTGGTATCAGAGCCGTGTCTATATGTAGATCTGTTGCACGAGTAGAACACAATGGTCATTATGGGCGGTGGTGCTTTTATTATCAATTGCTTCTTGTGTACTTTGCATCTTGCGGTATGATGGTATGAAGCGGCCCGGGCTAACCTTACATGACATCGTTCATGAGACTTGCTCCACGCTCAACATGCAACTTGTATTTCATAAGTGGCTTTGCGGGTGTCTGTCACTCCCATTATAGTATAGATCCAATTTACAACGGGCACTTGATAGTTCAAACATCAACGTTGTGGTTCTTTTTGGTAAGTTAGATCGACACTTATTGAAAGCCCCAAACCACGTAAAATATGCAAATAAAAATAGAGGCGTCTAACTTTGTTTTGCAGGGGTGTGCTGTGATGTGATATGGCCATGATTGTGATTATATTTGATGTATGCAATGTTGCTTATTGTAAGTTGGCAACCGGCAGGAGCCATATGGTTGTATTTAATTTCTGTTAAGACTCGCGTGTCTATTCAAAGTAATTGTAATAGTTGGAGCTCGTGGACGACAACCATGAAATGACGCCATTGACCTTGACGCTATGCCGGTGATGATGGAGATCATGTTCGTGCTTGAAGATGGAGATCGGAAGCACAAGAAGAAAGGCCATATCATATCACATATTATGAATTGCATGTGATGTTAATCCTTTATGCATCTTGTATTGCTTAGTTAACGACAGTAGCATTATAAGATGATCCCTCATGCACATAAATTTCAAGTTTTAAAGTGTTCATCCTTAGTAAGCACCGTTGCTAAAGCTTGTTGTTTCGAAGCACCACGTGATGATCGGGTGTGTTAGATTCTACAAGTGTATACAACGTGAGCAAGCCAGATTTGCTCATGCGGAAGCTAAGGTTTGATCTTGACGAGCCTAGCATGTACAGACATGGTCTCGGAACACGGATTACCGAAACGTAAAGCATGAGTTATATAGTAGATATGATGAACATGACGATTATTCGCCATTGAAGCTACATCAACTCTCATGATGATCGGTTTTGATGTGGCGGATTTGGTTCGTGTGATCACTAAAACAATGTGAGGGATATTGTTTTGAGTGGGAGTTCACCTAGATTAATTTAACTATTAATTATAACTCAATTTGTCATAAACTTAGTCTAAACTATTGAAAATATGTTGTAGATCAATGGCGGCCCCTACCATCAATTTTAATGCGTTCCTAGAGAAAGAAAAGTTGAAAAACAATGGAAGCAACTTCACGGATTGGTTCCGCAATTTGAGGATTGTCCTCAATGCTGGTAATTTGACCTATGTGCTGGATGCACCGCTGGGTGACCGCCTGCAGCTGATGCTACCGATTAGGTAAAGAATGTTTACCTCACACGGAAGAATCAGTACTCCACAGTTCAGTGTGCTATCTTGTATGGTTTGGAATCGGAGCTTCAGAAAAGGTTTGAGAACCATGACCCACATGATATTGTCCGTGAACTCAAAATGATATTTGAGGCTCACGCGGCAGTTGAGAGTTATGACGCTTCTGAAAAGTTCTTTAACTGCAAGATGGAAGAGGGCAGCTCCGTCAGTGAGCATGTGCTTAAGATGTCTGGGCACGCAAACAAACTCCAAAGTTTGGGTATAATGATTCCTAATGCTTTGGGGATTTACCGTGTCCTCCAATCACTGCCACCAAGTTACAAGAACTTTGTGATGAACTACAATATGCAAAACATGAACAAGACGTTGCCAGAAATCTTCTCCATGTTGAAATCTGCAGAAGTGGAGATCAAGAAAGAGCATCAAGTGTTGTTGGTCAATAAGACCACCAAATTCAAGAAAGGCAAGTCCAAGCAAAAGGGAAACTTCAAGAAGGGTGGTAAGAAAGTTGCCGCACCGGCGAAGAAGACCAAGGCTGGGCCTAAGCCTGATACTGAGTGCTTTTACTGCAAGGGAGAAGGTCACTGGAAGCGGAATTGCCCAAAGTACTTGGTGGATTTGAAGAACGGCAACATCAAGAAGAAAGGTATATCCGATATACATGTTATTGATGTGTATCTCACTAGTACTCGTAGTAGTGCCTAGGTATTTGATACTGGTTTGGTTGCTCATATTTGTAACTCGAAACAGGTACCGCAGAATAAACGGAAGCTAGCGAAGAACGAGGTGACGATGCGCGTTGGAAATGGATAAAAGGTTGATGTGATCGCGGTTGGCACGCTACCTCTTCATCTACCATCGGGATTAGTTTTATACTTAAATAATTGTTATTTGGTGCCTGCGTTGAGCATGAACATTATATCTGGATCATGTTTGTTGCGAGACGGTTACTTGTTTAAGTCCGAGAATAATGGTTGTTCAATTTATATGAGTAATATGTTTTATGCACATGCACCTTTGATAGATGGTCTATTCTTATTGAATCTCGATAGTGGAAATACACATATTAATAACATTGAAGCTAAACGTTTGAAATTGTGCGATAACTCGACCTATATGTGGCACTGTCGTCTTGGTCACATTGGAGTGAAGCGTATGAAGAAACTCCATTCCGATGGACTTCTTGAATCACTTGAAAGATGCGAAGCATGTGTGATGGGTAAAATGACTAAGACTCCATTTTCTGGTATGATGGAGCGAGCTACGGACTTATTGGAAATCATACATACCGATGTGTGTGGTCTAATGAGTGTAGCATCGCGCGGTGGTTATCGTTATGTTCTTACCTTCACGGATGACTTGAGTAGATATGGGTATATCTATTTCATGAAACATAAGTTCGAAACTTTCGAGAAGTTTAAGGAATTTCAAAGTGAAGTGGAGAATCAACGTAACAAGAAGATTAAATTTCTACGTTCTGATCGTGGAGGTGAATATCTAAGTTACAAGTTTGGCGAGCATTTAAAGAAATCCGGAATACTTTCACAATTGACACCGCCGGGAACACCACAGCGTAATGGTGTGTCCGAATGTCGTAATCAAACTCTCTTAGATATGGTTCGTTCTATGATGTCACTTACAGATTTACCGCTATCATTTTGGGGTTATGCATTAGAAACAGCCGCATTCACTTTAAATAGGGCACCATCTAAATCCGTTGAAACGACACCATATGAATTATGGTTTGGGAAGAAACCTAGATTGTCGTTCCTTAAAGTTTGGGGTTGCGAAGCCTATGTAAAGAAGTTACAACCGGACAAGCTTGAACCCAGAGCGGAAAAATGCGTCTTCATAGGATACCCGAAGGAAACTATTGGGTATACCTTCTATCATAGATACGAGGGCAAAATCTTCATTGCCAAGAATGGATCCTTTCTAGAGAAGGAATTTCTCTCGAAATAAGTGACTGGAAGGAAAGTAGAACTCGACGAGGTTGTTGAACCTTCTCTCGAACTTGCGAGTAGCACAGCACCGGAAGAAGTTCCTGTGGCGCCTACAACAATAAGAGAGGAAGCTAATGATGATGATCATGAAACTTCGGTTGAAGTTGCTACAGAACCTCGCAGGTCAACGAGAACTCGTACCACTCTGGATTGGTATGATCCCGTTATGAGTGTCATGTTGGTGGACCACACCGATGACCCTGCGACATATGAGGAAGCGATGATGAGCCCATATTCCAATAAATGGCAAGACTCCATGAAATCCGAAATTGGATCCATGTACGAAAACCAAGTATGGACTTTGGTGGACTTACCGGATGGCCGGAAGGCTGTCGAGAACAAATGGATTTTCAAGAAGAAAACAGATGCTGATGGTAATGTTACTGTCTATAAAGCTCGACTTGTCGCAAAAGGGTTTCGACAAATTCAAGGAGTTGACTACGATGAGACTTTCTCACCAGTAGGAAAGCTAAAGTCTGTGAGGATTATGTTAGCAATCGCTGCATATTACAATTATGATATATGGCAGATGGATGTCAAAACGGCGTTCCTCAATGGACACATTGATGAAGAGTTGTATATGATGCAACCCAAAGGTTTTGTCTATCCTAAAGATGCTAACAAGGTATGCAAACTTCAACGGTACATATATGGGTTGAAGCAAGCATCCCGAAGTTGGAATCAACGTTTTGATAAGGTAATCAAAAGTTTTGGTTTTATACAAACTTATGGAGAAGCTTGTATTTGCAAGAAAGTGAGTGGGAGCTCTGTAGCATTCTTAATACTATATGTAGATGACATATTGTTGATTAGGAATGATGTAGACCTTCTTAATAGTGTCAAGGAATATTTGAATAATAGTTTTTCAATGAAAGATCTTGGCGAAGCAGCTTACATATTAGGCATAAAGATTTATAGAGCTAGATCGATATGCCTAAGATCATTGTCACAAAGTACATATTTGGACAAAGTTCTAAAGAGGTTTGGAATGGAAGATAGCAAGAAAGGGTTCTTGCCCATGTTTCCCAATACGACGTTGAGTAAAACTCAAAGTCCAGCAACGGCAGAAGATACAGAAAGAATGAGTAAGACTCCCTATGCCTCAGCCATAGGATCTCTAATGTATGCCATGCTATGTACTAGACCCGACATTGCATATGATGTTAGTTTAACTAGCAGATATCAAAGTGATCCTGGAGGGGATCATTGGACAGCGGTCAAAAACATCCTTAAGTACTTGAGAAGAACTAAGGATATGGTTCTTTCTTATGGAGGTGATGAACAACTCGTTGTTAATGGTTACACCGATGCTAGTTGGAACACCGATCCGGATGATTCTAAATCTCAATCTGGATACGTATTTACTTTGAATGGTGCAGCAGTTAGCTGGAGGAGTGCAAAGCAAAGCGTTCTGGCGAGATCTTCAACTGAATCGGAATACATAGCTGCTTAGAAGTCTTCACAAGAAGCGATATGGATGAAGGAGTTCATTACAGAGCTCGGTGTGGTTCCAAGTGTGCTGGACCCAATGTCTATCTACTGTGATAACATGGGCGCCATAGCCAATACACAAGAACCAAGGTCACACAAGAAGCTAAAGCACATCAAGCTACGTTTTCACGCTATTCGAGAACATGTCCAAGATGGTGACATAAAGATTTGCAAAGTACACACAGATCTGAATGTGGCGGATCCGTTGACTAAACCTCTCCCGAGGGCAAAACATGACAAACACCAAACTGCCATGGGTGTTCGGTATATTACCATGTAATCTAGATTAGTTGACTCTAGTGCAAGTGGGAGACTATTGGAGATATGCCCTAGAGGCAATAATAAATGTAGTTATTATTATATCTTTGTGTTTATGATGAATGTTTACATTCATGCTATAATAGTATTGACCAGAAACATTAATACTTGTGTGATTTGTAAACTAAAACAGAGTCCCTAGTAAAGCCTCTTTATAAATACTAGCTTGTTGGTTAATAAATGATTGTATAGAGGAGAATGATATGATGGAAATACTCCTATAGATAAGCGTAGCATAAAGATCAAGTCATTTTAATAGTTCAATTGCTATAAGCTTTCTGATACATAGTAACCTAATTCCTTCGACCATGAGATCATGCTTATCACCATCACCGGAAGGATGCTTTGATGAAATCAAACACCACACCGTAACTGGGTGGCTATAAAGGTGGCATTGAGTGTTCGGAAAGTATGGGTTGAGACACATGAATCAAGAGTGGGATTTGTCCATCCATATGACGGATAGATATACTCTGGGCCCTCTCGGTGGAATGTCATCCAATTAGCTTGCAAGCATGTGACTGGCTCACAACGGATCACATACCACGGGAACGAGAAAAGAGTACTTATCGGTAACAAGGTTGAACTAGGTATGCAGAGATACCGACGATCAAAACCTCGGATAAGTAAACTATCATGAGACAAAGGGAAATTGGTATCGTATGTAAGTGGTTCATTCGATCACAAAGTAATCGTAGAAATATGTGGGAGCCATATGAATTTTCAGATTCCTCTATTGGTTATTGTTCGGAGAAGTGTCTCGATCATGTCCGCATAATTCACGAACCGTAGGGAGACACACTTAAGAATTCGATGTTGTTGAGTAGTTATGGAATGATGAGTAAGAGACCGAATGTTGTTCGAAGTCTCGGATGGGATCCGGGATATCACGAGGAGATCCGTAATGGTCCGGAGAATAAGATTCATATAAGGAAAGTCCTGTTTCGGAGTTGGGGAATGATTCCGGTGTTTTCATCGGGAATGTTCTAGAAGGTTCCGAAAGGTCCGGCACTCCAGAGGGGAAGGGTACATGAATGTGTCATGACAATGTGGAATGGTTGCATCATGTACTAGGTATCATGGCTGGGCAAAATAAAGGGAGAAATCAAATCCTAGTTTGAAAAGTCAAACGTCAATTTGAAAAGTCAAACGGCAGTTTTGCTTGGTGAAGGGAGAGTAGGAAACCTACTTGGGGAGGAGTTCCTCTCCCTCCACCCGCCGGCCAAGGAGGCCGACTTGGGGGAGGACTCCCTCCCCCTTGGCCGCGCCCTCCCACCTATAAAAGGAGGGGCAGGGCTGCCCCTCTTCCCTACACCTCAAATCCTAGCTCCTACGCGCCTCCACCTCCAAGTGTAGCCGCCGCCTAGGGTTTCCCCTCCAACTCGGCGACTTGGGGCTTCCCCAAGCCCTAGACGCCGGACACACCCTCCCCTTGGTTCCCTCTAAACCCTAGATCACCAAGGCCTCTCTCATAGTCCACCATACTCGCTCCGGCTTAAGTCGAAGCCCTGCGAGATCTCCCCTCTACTTCCGGTACCACGCTGTCGTGCTGCCGGAATCGCGAGGAGAGTGCTAAAACCTGCGCTGCCTGCTGGAACAAGGGAGAGGAAGGTCTTCATCGAGTACCTAACGTGTGACCGACTGCGGAAGCACTACTGGAACGCAACGCCGAAAGGATCGTCTACGCGATCTTGAGACCGGCAAGAGTACGACTACATCACCCACGAGAATGTGCTCTCGTTAACCGCTTTGGAATCTTCTAGGGTGAGTTCCTCTATCGACTCGTTGCTACAATCTAGTAGATAGATCTTGGCTTGTTTGTTTGCATGCGGTAGAATTTTTTTGTTTTCCATGCTACGAACCCCTACACAGTCCACTTGGGGTCAAACCCCAAAACCCTAACTATCTCCCCACCGACAAGCCCCTCCGTCACTGGCCATGATGACAAAAGGGGGCTGGTTCCGGCCCGGGCGGAACGACCATGGGACCGGATCCTCTGCGGACGGCGGGCGGCACCGCCATTATGGGTCGAGGTCACAGCCACCGCGCGGCTCCTCCTTCCACCGCGGCCCACTAGCGCTCGCCGCCGCGCCCGCACTTAGAACGGAGCGTCTACCTCATCCTCAAGGCCACGTGGGATGGCACCTCAACGACGCCTGCGTGCCTATGCGAACCATCCTGGTATCAGGCTCTGCTCGCCGTCGCGAGATCTATCACCAGATCTGCGGCGGGACCCGGTCTATGCCATACACTCCCTAGTTTGGGACCGGTGGTTCGAGGCAGAGCACGCGGCGCGGCGTGAGGCCATCGAGTCCCACCTCGAGAACCTCGACGATGCCGACGAGGACTACTGGGAGGAGTCCAACGAGGTCTTCGGCGTGGAGGAGAAGCTGAGGATGACCACGACATCACCTCGACTACTTCGGCCCGCCGTAGCCCGGCCTTCCGGACTGGTTGCCCTATAGGAGGGCTGACACCGTCGAGTCCGAGATCTGGCCATAGTGGCCCGGCCAGGTGGCCCTCAAGGTGGAGGAGCCGGAGCCGTCGAAGCCCTGGCCGATGACTGAGGAGGAGGAGATTGATGTCGTCATCCTCGCCTCTCATCTCGAGGATGAGAGGAAGTGGGATGGCATGGGCAGGCCCTGTACGACTCCTGGGTGGCTGCACCGCACAAGTACAGATGCCCCCAGCGCTTCCTCCTGCTCTGGCCTTGGCCAGCGCCCCAGGTCTTCATCGTCATCGAAGACTACGACGAGTAGGCGGCGCAGTAGCAGTAGAAACAGCACTGGCCGGCCAGCAGCGCCGCCAGATCCCCTCCACGCTACGGCCACCCAAAATATTGGGTTTTTTTCTATTGATATTTTGACTACCCCAGAACATAAATTTATATGATTTTTTTTGCCATCATTTTTTCTGCACTTACTTTTTGTGGGCGAGTGGCCGTTGGGGGGCATAGGCCACCACAATGGCAGCCCGAACGGCCTTCCGCAACCCCCACAAATGGACCGAATCGGTCAGGGTGTCTGAAATGCGGGGCCGTTGGAGTTGGGCTAAGCGCCGGTGTGGAGTTGCGTCATGTAACACCCTCAGAATCGGCCCTATGCAAGTTTCAACGATTCCCGCCAAACCCGCATAGAAACGATTCAAAGGTGCCCACCAGGCACTTTCGTGCGGGTGGAAAACGAAGTAATACCATTACACATTAGTCCACGATGGAACCCACAGAACAGATATATACAACAACGACCCAAAGAGTCAAGAATACAGATATTTAGTACAAATATCCAAATCACCTTGAAAACAATACAGCGCCCGAGTACGGACAAGATGCAAATGGGGCTAAGAGCCCTGAAGAAAAACCAATGGCGTCCATAACCCTGCCCAGGCCAAGCCGGAAGGGTAACCCTGCTAACGACGTCGATCTCAAAACCTGCTTAAACAAGAGGGGTGCCGACAAAGGGCAAAGGAAAAAAGAGAGCGGTCAGTACTGAGGCCAGTACACGGCGAGACTAGAATTCGGCGGTCCTCGCCTACATAGGTATGGTGGACTGAAGCGGCAGCGCAGCATGCACTAAACAAGCTATAAAGACTCAATACAACTGGCGGCTATCAGATAGAGATAAGAAAGACCTATTCGGATCCAACCTTTAACTATCACCAAGCATACCCATCCTGGAATTTCCCCCTCGAGACCAAACGAGGAAGTCAGCCGAGGAACTCACACAGTTGGCAGTTTTATTTATTCAGTTATCGTTGTAGCAATTACTAGTCAGGTATAGATAGTCATCCTGATATAATAAGCAGTGGGCACTTTTAGTTAACCATTTCATTGTAATTGCGACACTTACTAGTCAGATACAATTAGCATAAGATATCCCAAACCCAGCAGTTGTTAGTACTTTTATTTAGCCATTCCGTTGTAGTGAAGCTGATTACTAGTCATATCGGATACAAGTCAAATTATAACAGTAAACTTTAGTTATAGTTGTCTATGATCGAGAACTGTGCTCCAAGTCGTCCATAACCGCGGACACGGCTTCTCGAAAAGATTTAACCCTGCAGGGGTGCACCAAAGTTTCCACACGCACCTACACCCTTGTTGTCAGATCAGGTAGGTACAAGATCACAAAACATACACCCAACGGTATGTCGACGGGGTTTCGGACACGACGTTTCCCAGACCCAAAGCAAGCACATGGGGGCCACCCCACTAAGCTACCCGCAACGAAGTCGGCCGGCTCCGAGACGGACCCAGAGGTTTGTGCCAATGGCTGTAAACGACGGGGAACCCGAAAATGTGACTGGGCTTGTCGATACCGCGAAAACATTCCACATTTGTTCCTAAACAGTACAGACGCTCCACGCGCAATCGTAAATAAAGCAGTAAAGCATGGCATAAGTACATGATAGTAATAAATCCCCAAACTACTTTGTGGCCCCCGGTACAGTACTTTGAAATCAGGTACTAATCGATGGGGGTGCCCACACACCCCACCTGTGGTTAGCGCGCTCGATCTCGAAACAGGTGTCAAGAACTCGGGGTCCTACGGGACACCAGCGAGCAGTTAAAAACCAAATATTGTCTATTACCCACCGGTGCCTCTGCATTTACCTACTTTCAATTTTAGTTATTAAACAATAATTAAAGCCATGATCATCTCCAACATAAAGCAAATGGCAGCCTTCCAACAGCTGTGGTACTGGACGACACGCAACAGCACTTAAGCAAGCGACTACGACGCGCAAGTCCAACTATCTACCAAACAACAGGTAATAGGATGTGTCCAAGGCAATATAAGGCTGCAAGGGATATCACGGACACGAAAACTAGAGCATCGCAACACAGATAGCAATAGATCAACAGGAGGGAATAAAGACTATAAAAGTAAGATAGGTAGAAAGGGGGAGAATGCTCGCCTGAAAACATTGCTGAAGGTTCATCCGAAGATCGGGTCGACACTCGCATCAACTCATCGGCCTAATCCGTGAAGAAGCAAAGCACTAGCAGAAACACCGGATGCAATATTTAATACTACGGCAGAAGATCGGGCATGATGCATGTATGATGTATGACATGTCAGAGGTGCGATGCAATTAAACCATATTAAGCGAAACCGGGGTCCCGACAATTACTTGAGTGGATCAAGTTGTTTAGATACCCCGCAATTTAAATGTTGTATTAACAGGGCAAGATAAGTTATCGGTTCGCTACACAAATTTAAATGGGGTCAATATAAGACTAGAAAAGTCCGCATATGGACCCCATATTTAATTTAGGTGAATCGTCGAAACATCCCCAAACACCCACAATATGTATGCAAGCATGACAATTTAATTATGCAACAAGATAGATGTTATATTACAAAATAGGGATGGATAAGATAGGGGTCACACATTAGAGGGGCTCGACGATCTTGGGGTTCGAAGGGGTTCGGGACTTCAGACTCCAGGTTCGAGGCCTTCGAAGGATCTTGGCATTGGTCCGGTTCTCGGAATACGGGATGGAGGTCTTGGCGTCCATGAAGGAGAGCTTGGCGTTAGGCGGTAGATCTTGTCGGTTCCACCCCGAAGGCCTTGTTGTTCCGCGGC
The DNA here is from genome assembly GCA_916181665.1 of Avena sativa. NCBI lineage: Eukaryota > Viridiplantae > Streptophyta > Magnoliopsida > Poales > Poaceae > Avena > Avena sativa. Next base: position 383,484,615 of record OV702280.1, on the reverse strand, counting down.
GTAGATCTTGGGGTCATCGGGGTCCGAGAGATCTTGGCATCCCATCTTGGGGAAAACCAGAGACGGAAGTACCACACCAACTATATCACCACCTTATATCCACGGTGTATCATCCTAACTCCAACACACATCAATTCCATATGCACTGCTGAAACAAAAATGCACGCATGCCCTGCTAAAACAGATATGCCCGCGGGCGAGCAAAACAAATAGAAGGTCCCAGTAGGGCAGCACACGACCGTGGCTCAAGGTAAACAGAGCATGTGTGGTGGGGCTTGCTACGGCACTGTAACACCAGGGACTGGGCGAGGAGAGGACGACGACGTCCGGCGCGGCGGCAGAGGTCGACAGAGACCGAGGACGCGGCGGGTACGATCTCGAACGGGCGGCGCTGAGCTTGAGAGGCACTGGGGAGGCGCCATGGCGATAGGGAGTCGCGGGGAGAGGCGTCGAGTGGCCGGAACAGAGGACGGCGGCCGGTGGCGGTGCAGGCTCGACGGAGAAGCGCGGGTGAAGCGGGCCGGCGAGCTCCTGGACCGGCAAGGAGGAGGGCGAGGCGGCTCCTGGGAGGCGGAAGGAGGGAGGTCGCGTTGGAGGGCTGGCCTCGGGAGGCATGCTTGACGGCTCAAAGGAGAGGCCACGACGGCGAGGCATAGGGAGCAGAGCCGCGCGGCCAGAGAGGCGTGGGGTGAGGCGACACTGGGCGGCCGGAAACAGAGAGGGGAGGCGGGCCGGTGGAGATGCAGAGAGGTGGATGGAGGGAGGAGGCTCGGGACAGAGGTCCCCGATCGGGAGCTCGCGAGGATGGGTCCGGCGGCGTGGGGAGGACAGCCGCGAGGCGAGGTTGTAGAGGGAGGCGAGGTGGTAGAGGGCGGGGACGGCGGTGCCTGCTGGGGAGAGAGAGAGAGGTTGGCGGCGGCAGGGCCACAGACCGAGGAGGGAGGCGAGAAGGACGGGGTGGAGTCACGGGGAGAGGAGGGATTATGGGAAGAGGGCGAGTGGGGTGGGCCAGAGCGACAGGGGCCTGTCGAGAGAGAGAGGGCAGGGTGGAGAGTTTAGTCGCACTGACCAGATCGGGGTGGAGTGTGCGTTGCATCTTGGGTTTGAATAGGGGGTGGCGGCGGCAGGGGGAATGGAGTGGGGTGACTCGGGTGAGTGGTGTGGTTCTAGGGTTTGGGAAGGGGATATGGTTAGGGTTTGGAGGAGGGATTATATTGGGCCGATCGGGGTGGTAGGGGGCCTGGCTTTTCGGGCCGGGCTGCCTCCCTCGATCAAAACAATTTTATTTATTTTATATTTTATAAACACTTTTACAAATAGTTTTTAGGCAAATAAAAGATCCGGGCGGGTCGAACCTTATATTTTGAAATAAGAGGGAGGGATATTTGTAGAAAACAAAATAGGGCTTTTAAAAATAGTTTTAAACAAATAGATGCATGCTGATGTCATGATGATGCACAACATACAAACAAGCGATTTTCTAATAGTGGTTTTTATCCAGGGTGCTACACGTCATACACGTTGAAGAGGAGCAGCGGCAGTGCCACCACCTCGTCCTTGTCGCCAGCATCGTCGTGATCCAGAGGGAATGTTCTTGTTACTTTCACGTGTTTTGGTTCATGGCCATAAACATACATATCATGCATAACTAGATAGGTGATTTCCACTAAACTTATTTTCGCAGTCCTACATGTCAACATGTAAAAATGTCATAATTTCCTTTTATTTTTGCATTCATGTCTAACACAATTGTTTTTGAGTACTACCTATATCCATAAAAGTATTACCGGATTTGACCAGATGCATGTATGTATATAAAAATGTATATAGATTAATGTGAATCTAGACAAATCTGCCACATTCTTTTTTGACGGAAGAAATACGTTACTTACCACCAACTTCATTCAATACATTATAAATAGATTTTTTGGGGCTAGTGTTTTCCCCATATTTGAATTGTTTTGCATCGATATGACAAATAAGTCGTAATAAAGTGCATTGTTATTTCCAATAACATTCTCCGTAAATAAACCCACACATTCTAGATTATTTTAGGTATACGTTTAATCTCGGTTTCATAAAGAAAAACTATAATTTTTCATTATTGTTTAAATATAAAATAAATTCCAAGACATGTCATATCCATATAAAACAAGTCAAATATGAAGAGAGACCTAGCATGAATCACAAGGGACAACTAACTGCGGATGCTTGAGTGGTAGACACCGGCTATGCAAGGAAAATTGCATTCACATAAACAAGAGGAAATTACAAAAAATCACCACAATTGGGTTCACTATAACAGAAAACCACCACAATTCAGATTCGTGACAAAAAACCACCAGAATCGGGGCACAATTTCTGTTATAGTGGTGGTTTTTTGCCCCAATTGTGGTGGTTTTTTGTCACGAATCTGAATTGTGGTGGTTTTCTGTTATAGTGACTCTAGTTGTTGTGGTTTTTTTGTAATTTCCTCCGTAAACAATGACAAAATATCGCCATTGAAAAAGTAAATCAAAGTGTGCTTCTGCCTAGATATAATTTTCCAAAAGACCACACAAGAGAGAATTCTAATCTAAAGAAAAATACATTAACCAGTGCAGCTTCATAAGTGCTCTTCCTCCCCGGCCGTATCATTTGTATACCATCGGCAGGGGATCCCATCAACCACGACGCCGAGCTCTTCTTCTTCCTCATCGTCCTGACCATCGTCATACAGACACGAGGGATGTTTCACCCAGGAGTTGTGTTTGGGCCATTACCGAATGGCTCGTCCATAATTTGTGCGTACTCTGCTCTCCACTCTTCGTAGAACTTGTCCAAGTTCGAGTCATGCTCCTGCGCCACCGTCCAGTTGGACGCCACCTTCGCTTCGGACAAACCCGAGATCTGCTGTGTTGATTTGGTTCGGGTTTTCGGGAGGCTTCTCTTCACTCTAGTCATCCTTCCCCTCTTCGGAGGCATTGTGAGGAGCCCCTTCTCCACCCATGTTTATTGTTTTGTCCTTTCATTTGGTTCGTATTGCCTTGTCTCCTCATCTTTGGATAGAAGGTGCGCGATCCTAGTTTTCGCCTATGTTGTGTCGTGGTGAGTCCGCTTGGACGATTCGGATCTCGACTTGCGTGGTGTGCAACCTCGGACCTGGCATGACAACATGTCGTATCGGTTTTTGGCAAGTCTCCCTTGTAAACTATCCAATTCTTTTCTGCTATATTAAAATGGACCAATAATCCTGTTGTCCGGTTTCAAATAAAAGCATATACTGTTGGAGATATGCCCTAGAGGCAATAATAAATATAGTTATTATTATATCTTTGTGTTTATGATAAATGTTTACATTCATGCTATAATAGTATTAACAAGGAAACATTAATACTTGTGTGATTTGTAAACTAAAACAGAGTCCCTAGTAAAGCCTCTTTATAAATACTAGCTTGTTGGTTAATAAATGATTGTGGTTTCCCTATCATGAACATTGAGATGTTATTAACAACAAGATCATATCGTTAGAAGAATGATATGGTGGACATACTCCTATAGATAAGCGTAGCATAAAGATCAAGTCATTTTAATAGTTCAATTGCTATATGCTTTCTGATACATAGTAACATAATTCCTTCGACCATGAGATCATGCATATCACCTTCACCAGAAGGATGCTTTGATGACATCAAACACCACACCGTAACTGGGTGGCTATAAAGGTTGCATTGAGTGTTCGGAAAGTATTGGTTGAGACACATGGATCAAGAGTGGTATTTGTCCATCCATATGACGGATAGATATACTCTGGGCCCTCTCGGTGGAATGTCATCCAATTAGCTTGCAAGCATGTGACTGGCTCACAAGGGATCACATATCACGGGAACGAGAAAAGAGTACTTATCAGTAACGAGGTTGAACTAGGTATGCAGAGATACCGACGATCATAACCTCGGATAAGTAAACTATCGTGAGACAAAGGGAAATTGGTATCGTATGTAAGTGGTTCATTCGATCGCAAAGTAATCGTAGAAATATGTGGGAGCCATCTGAATTTCCAGATTCCTCTATTGGTTATTGTTCGGAGAAGTGTCTCGATCATGTCCGCATAATTCACGAACCGTAGAGAGACACACTTAAGGATTCGACGTTGTTTGAGTAGTTATGGAATGATGAGTAAGAGACCGAATGTTGTTCGGAGTCTCGGATGGGATCCGGGATATCACGAGGAGATCCGAAATGGTCCGGAGAATAAGATTCATATAAGGAAAGTCCTGTTTCGGGGTTGGAGAATGGTTCCGGTGTTTTCATCGGGAATGTTCTAGAAGGTTCTGGAATGTCCGACACTCCGGAGGGGAAGGGTACATGAATGTGTCATAACAAGTTGGAATGGTTGCATCATGTACTAGGTGTCATCGCTGGACAAAATAAGGGGTTTAATCAAATCCTAGTTTGAAAAGTCAAACGCCAATTTGAAAAGTCAAATGGCTATTTTGTGAGGTGGAGGGAGAGTAGGAAACCTACTAGGGGAGGAGTTCCCTCCCTCCACCGCCGGCCCACTTGGAGACCGAGTTGGGGAGGGACTCCCCTCCCCTTGGCGCGCCCCCTCCACCTATATAAGGAGGGGCAGGGCTGCCCCTCCAAGCACACAACACCACGCCCCGCAAACCCTGATCCTAGCCGCCGGCGCCGCCACCTCCTGCTGCCGCCGCCGCCTAGGGCAAGCCGCCACCTAGGCAAACCCTAGCCGCCGGCCTTGCTCCTCCTTGGTGCGTCTAAACCCTAGATCGCCGAGGCTCTCTCTCATAGCCCACCATACTCGCTCCGGCTTAAGGCGAAGCCCTGCGAGATCTCCCCTCTACTTCCGGTACCACGCCGTTGTGCTGCCGGAATCGCGAGGAGAGTGCTACAACCTCCGCTGCCTGCTGGAACAAGGGAGAGGAAGGTCTTCGTCGAGTACCGAACGTGTGACCGACTGCGGAAGCGCTGCCGGAACGCAGCGCCGGAAGGATCGTCTACGCGATCTTGAGATCGGCAAGAGTACGACTACATCACCCACGAGAATCCGCTCTCGTTAAACACTTTGGAATCTTCGAGGGTGAGTTATTCCATCGACTCGTTGCTACAATCTAGTAGATAGATCTTGGATTGTTTGTTTGTATGCGGTAGAATTTTTTTGTTTTCCATGCTACGAACCCCTACATATACATGTTGGTCCCTAAAAAAGCATACGTGTTGGCTGGAAGATTATTCTAGAAAGTGATAACATGTTGTGTCCATCACAGCTCATACTTTGGATTAAGTTCTTCATGCACCATTGAGCAAGCATATATAATTATGCTTTCATTGTCAAGAATTACAAAATGTGATGCGAATTTTATTTGTACAATCTGAATTTAACAAGTTTTGATTGGACAACTCAATATATTTTTTCCAAGTTTATATGGATAGTGTTGTGGATGCACTTATGCACTCCAAAAAACGACCACTTTGTGGGTATTCTACAATCCTAATCTTTCAAGGTATGACTATACTCATATGAAGGTAAAAAAAACACTAACTGTCATGATTTTTAATTACCTCGAACATCTTTAAGATCATTGTGTTGTGATGTGTGAGGTAAAACCTTCAAAACATTTACCGCTAATATCGAAGACAAAAAACTTACTTTTCATGTACAAACGATGTTATAACCTCTGATCCGATTTAATTATTGAGGTTTAGGCAAAGCTTTGCCTAAACTTGCGACAACTAAATCTGATCGGAGGGGGTATTAGATTTATCATAGAAGTACTTTCACCTTACTATTTTTTTTTTGAGAAATACAGTACAATCGAAGACGCTCACAATACGTACATGCACCCACCCCTATGACCGCACACACGCACACCCTACCCCTATGAGCACCTCCGAAAAACTGAGCCGACGGATCGAGTTTTGAGATTGACGAAGTCACCATGGGCGCAGGGCCGGCTCTATACTTTGTGGGGCCCTTGTGCGAAGGTGACGTATGGGCTCTAAGTTTAATGTATATGTAGACATATGTAAAAATAGATATATATATATATATATATATATATATATATACATTCAATCACAAAATATTTAAATTAATATCAACAATTGCCTTTAAATTGTAGAAAATACAATAGTTATGAACTTACTTTTGCAAAACTTGAAGCTATTTAGTTACTTACCGTCATCCAAGGACTGTTCATTGACCTCATGATCGGCATTTGAATGACAATCATCATCTTGTCCGGGTTCAGAATCTTAACTTTGATTATCATCGTTGACATCAACACTACTTGTTGCCAAAAATACCTTTTTAAAACGCCTTTTTGTGTTTGAATCAGTTCAATCTTTTGTTTTCTTGTATTACTTTTCCTAGCGCCCGACCAACGTTTCGGCTTCATATCACCTAAGAATTGAATACATTACCTAAATAAAGAATTAAAGATAGAACCCTAAAAACTCTACAATTAGCTCATCATTTATTTAATTTACGGCAGATGCAATTACTGAAATAGATGCATTATCAGATCCATGAATTAAACATCTAGAAAAAAAAGGGCAAGAGACAACCGAAACCAGACAAGGATTAGAATAAAAATTTAATTTATCGTGCATAATCGCTAGGTTTTTAGAAAGGCTGGAAGGGCCAGGTGAGGCCACGCGTCAGGTCTCTGTAGGCTGCAGCGTGCAGCAACTCAGCCTGCAGCGATAGTGATTCTTGGCGTTGGCTACCAGCAGCACCGCATCAGAGATGAGAGATCAATCCACAGGGATCAGAATCTCTGTATCCTAGTCGGGATTCAGGCAGGGGACATCGGATCGATCGCTGGAGCTGGGTCATCGCGTGCGCTCGCGTCTGATTAGAAGATCAACCGGCAATTGGTAGCTAGGCTGGGCCTTCCATTTAACATTTTTTAGATGTATAAAGTATATAGTATATAGAAATATGTAGATATGGGCCCCTTTTTGCATGGGCCCTTGGCCATTGCACAAGGTTGCCATATGCCTAAGCCGGCCCTGCACGGGCGCCTCGCTATCGACGGGAACGTCGCCTCCCACTTGACACAATATCAAACCTGGAGTTTGAACTATTTTTTTGTAGAAAGTATATAGAAAAAAAGGTCAAATGTTATACTGCAGAAAAATAAATCACAGTAGTAGTCTCCTCGAAACAGGCAATCATAGTCTTGATCAAAAGCCGACGAACACATTAGAAAGCAACATATTTCGCTCAAGCTCAAAGCTTATTGCACACAACGGCAACATCAGCATTGGCCTTCACTAGTCTAACCAAGATCACAACATCGACCTCAAGATCCCTCCTCTTGTCGGCGGAGTCCCATCATCGACAGAACCGAGCTCCTCCTCCTCGTCCTCGTCCTCGTCCTCATCCTCGACAACCTGACCATGATAATACATGCACGGGGGATGGTCCACCCACCTTACAGTTGTTGCGTTTGGGCCATTACCGAACAGCTCGTCCATAAGCTGTGCGTATTCTGCTTTGCACTTGTCCAACATCGAGACAACCTCCTGATCCATCGTCTCGTCGGCCGTCGCCGTCGCCTCGGACAAGCCTACATCCTTGTCAGCCGCTGCCTGCTCGTCCGTCATCTCCACTCCCTTCGTTTCCATGGGGCACCCCCCGAGACCGGCCGTCGGCGCCTTCATCCTCGGTGCGGAAACTCCGGCGAACGCCTGCTCCACCTGGGGCGGAAACTCCGTTTCGTCAGCCATTGGTAGATATGTTGTAGTCTTGTGTCGATTTTAGCTTGAGATTTTTGTGAGGAGGAGCTGCACGCGTGGCTCGATCAATATAGAGGTAGAAGACCGTACCGAGTCCCTCTTCGAATTCTCCCCGGACAAGAGTCGCACCGTTCTACTAGGATTCAAAGTAGTCCGGATCAAGGACCAATTGTACGATCGGTGGAAGAGAAGCAGAAGATGGCCACAACGATGTGATGCGCCGTACAAAAGCTTCTTACCATCGATGTAGTCTCATAGAGGTTTTAGGATTTACCACGAGTAGTTAGCATAAAACTATCATTTTATACGTCAATTTTTCTAGAGTCAACCTTCAAATTACAAAAAACTACTAGACCGGAACCAAATTTTCGTAAAAAGCACTAATCGTGGCTTGATCGTGAATTGACACCGAATCTAACAGGTGAGACCCACTTATCAGGCACTATTTGCTGACATGGACCAGGATCCACATGTCAGCACAATTAAAAAAAATCCAAAAACATTAGAAAAACAATTCCTCTCTCCACCGTGACCAGGCCTGTTCGTCGCCGCCTGCTCGCCATCGCCGCCGCGCCCCTCACCATCGTCGCCGCGGCCGCACCCACCTGATGTGGCGGAGAGCCATAGCCCTATACCCGTCATCATTTTCCCTGTCTCTCCTTCCTCTCCTTGCTCTTCCTGCAAGATCGCCGGAGTTCGGCCATGGCCACCGCTGCCTAGCGTCACGGATTCAAGTCACCCCAAGCTCCTCTGAGCAAGCCCTCCGCACCTACGCACCGCCTAGAAGCTCCCCACCTAAGGAATCGACGCGGGGCACTTAGAATCCAGCGAATCGAGGTCATCTTCTTTAACACTGGTCGACGGTTCTCGCCGTAGGAAGCGTGGCGAGGTCAGCAATTATAGGCTCAGGGCGATTTTTTTACATTTAGACCCGTCCCCTCCTCGTCGCTCCCGTGGGCGACGGGAGGGCCTCTGCCTCCGCCGCTAGCCCCCCTCCTCCTCCCCCTTCCTCCCCTCGCCGCCGCCGGAGAGCGTCGTCGGCCGAAGGCCGGGCGCTGGCGGCGGCGGGGCCTGTTCTCCCCCTCGCGCGAGGCTGGCGGCGCGGGCCTGTGGCCTCCGCTTGGGCGGCGCGTTGGGCCTAGGGCGCGTCGGCGCGGCTCTCCGGTGGCGGCGTGGTGGACTGCGGTGGCGGGGCGCGTCTCGGCCGGCGGTCGGGTCCTGGTGGCGGCCGGCGGCGGTGATGGTGGCCAGGGTGGCGTGGCCCAGATCTGGGCCCATTCGGGCCCGATCTGGACCTGTGCTGCCTCGGCCCGCCTCCTGGGAGGGCCTGCGTCGGCAGGGGGTGGGCCAGTGCGGCGGCATGGTCTTGGGCGGCGGGGCAGCGCGGCGCTTCCATGGCAGGCAGAGCTCGGGTCGGGCGCGGCCATGGCGGCCCGGATCGGACTCATTGACCCCGATCTGGGTTGGTCGGGTCGGCCTTGCTTTGGCTGGGCTGCAAATCTTGGCGGGTTAGGATGGATGGGATCCTCGGTGTCCTTGGTCGGCCTGTTGCAGCGCGGTGGCGGACTCTACGGGCTCGGGCCCCGGCCGGACCGCCATGGGACTGGTTTGCCTCCGCGGAGGCTTAACGGGCCTGCTGGGCCCGACCGGACCTATGGGGGACTGGTTTGTCTGCTGCCGCGTCCGGTCGACTACCGTCTCCGGCGGTGGAGGAAGTTCCCTCCCGCGCGACCATGGTACTGAGGGTCCCGACTCGTTTCTACCTGTGCCGCGATGTTGTAGACCTCGCACCGGCTTGCTTGGTGAGACAATGATGACGAAGTCGGAACCGGAGTGGCGCATGCTCGTGGGCGGCAAGTTTTGGTGGTGGCGAGGCCTCGCCCTCGCGGGTCTCCTGTGCTTCGGCGCGTTCGGGGGTTATGGATAGGGTCCTCGGGAGAAATCCTTGTCGGCTCGACCGACACCGACGCGGTGCCGCCCGCGGGTGGCACCTTCCTTCCTGGAGGGCGTCGTGGCTTCCCTTCATCCATTCCCCTCTGTGTGCCGGGGGAAACCCTAGGGCCAGTCTTTGGTCCGGGCAGCAGCGGTCGCTTTCCCTCTTGAGGGTGCTGCTTGGTGCTTGGCGAGTCGGAGCTAGGAGCGTGGTGGGTATTCTTTGGAGGGCGCAGCGGTTGCGGTCTTTCTCGTCTAGTTGATCCCTCTCCGTTTCCTTCCTTTTTGCTTTGTTCCTTGCTTTCTTTCGGGCGTGTGTGTGCTGCTGCCCCAGCATTGTGTATCGTGTTGTGTCTGTCTTTGGGCGTTGTGCTGTCTGGCCCAACAGCGGTCTCACCTGTGTGCTTTATTTATAAAGTTGGGCGAAAGCCTGTTTCGAGACGGTTCTCGCCGTAGATTTCTTGCCGTACAACCTTTCCTGACCCCTCTCTTCTCCCAGTGCCCCACGCCCCTCTCGAGCTCAAGCCCACGACCTTCATCTTTGTGCTGTACCGGCACCACTCTCCTCGATGTCGATGGCGTCGTTCCTCGGGTCGCCCCAGTTGCACTCCCGGTCCACCACGGCGCGCGCCGCCGCGAGCTCCGGGGAGCAGGAGCACTTGCAGATGAGGTCCATGCTGAGGACCAGGAACTTGCTGAGCACCATGGAGTAGTGCCCCGGCTGCTGCGCGGCGTAGGCCTATCGCCCGCGGGCTAGGTCGAGGAGATGGGACCTCGGGAAGAAGCCGACGAGGGCGCATGGGTGCTGCTTCTAGGCGGCGAACGCGAAGGAGATGCCGCCGCGTCGGAGAGGACGTCGTCATCCGTGACGGCCACGACGGCGGTGCGGATGGAGGTGTGCAGGAGGAAGCGGGAGTTGAGGGAGGGGAGGGCGGCGGCGACGGAGGCAGCCGTGTTGCCTCACGACAGGGACCGGGGAAGATGGGTCAACGCGCCCACTTTTTTTTTTATATTTTGATTATTTTTAATAGAGCTGACATGTGGGGCTAGTCCACGTCGGCAACTTTTCTTCTTGCACGTGGGTCTCACTGTCAGTTTCAATGTCAATTCACGATTAAACGTGGATTAGTGTTTTTTCGAAAACTTGGTTCCAATCTGTTAGTTTTTTATGATTTGGTGGTCGACTGGTACCATCTGTTATCTATAAGTTTAGTCGGGTGGAGTGACATGGAGGTCCGTTGCAAGCTTTTGTTCGCTCAAGGATTGGCCATGAATGACTATTACACAAACACTGTAATATGTAGTACACAAAAGGACGTCTCCACACAACTTCACGAGTCCACTAACTCCATTCTAGCTAGGCCGAACTTTAGCGAGCAGAGCAAACCTCACCATCGATCGGTCTTCCTTCTCGTGTCAGTTTGATGCCGCCGGCGGCGGAATCGAATCAACCACGGTGCCGAGCTCGTCCTCTTCCTCGGCCTCGGCATCCTGACCATCAAACGACATGCACGAGGGATATTTCATCACCCTTACGTGTGGTGCGCCGCCACCAAACAGCTTCTCCATGAGCGCCTCGTATCTTGCTTTGCACTCCTCATGGACCTTCTCGTAGCGCGAGTCATCCTCCTGCTCCATCGTCCCCTCGTCCGCCACCGTCGCTGCTGCCTCGTCCTCTCCCTCTGAGCGGCCATACTGCAGCGTCCTTTTCATGGCACACCCCTCGAGACCGGCCGTCGGCGCCTTCCTCTTCGCCGCACTGTCCTCTCCGGCGAACGCCTCCTCCGCCTGGGGCGAACAGTACTTCGTCTTGTCAGCCATCGGTAGATCTGTTGCGCCGATCGTGTTGGGGTTTTTCGAACAAGCGGTGGATCGCTCTATATAGGAGGCGGACACTCCGTCTTGCAATCCCTCTCCGGACTGGATTAGAATCGGGCTAGGCCCGCTTTCTAGTTGTTCTCGGGCCTATCCTAATGACAGGCCTCAACTGGTCCTCCCTAGGCCCAACACGAGCCCAGTTATAGGCTCTCCATCTTTCATTCACCTTCCAGTTGCCAGTACCAAACCCAGAGACCCGACGAGCAATTCTTCCCCCGAGAGATCTCCCACTCGCCTCCCGGCCTCGCCGACGAACACCGTCGCCGGAAGCTAGCACCGCGCCCTCCCACGATGGCCACCCCCGACCTCCTCTTCAACCTGCGCAACCTCTTCTACCTCGGCGCCTACCAGTCCGCCATCAACAACAGCGACGTCCCGGGCCTCGACGCCGACGCCGCGGCCGAGCGCGACGTCATCGTCTTCCGCTCCTACATCGCCCTCGGATCCTACCAGGTAAGCAGAGAACCAATGGGGTTGCTCCGTTCGCGCGGCCAGCTTCGCCGCGATTTGGCTCTGATCGGCTGGGTTGTGCTGTGCAGCTGGTGATCAGCGAGATCGACTCCTCGGCGGCGACGTCGCTGCAGGCCGTGAAGCTGCTCGCGCTGTACCTCACCGGCGACAAGGTTAGCGTTCCGGATCTGATAGTTATTGCCTCTGATCTGTTCCTGATCGTGGTTCATGGGGTTGGATCTGGGACGTCCAGGTGTGGTTTGTTTGTGATCATAGGGTTAGATCTATAGACGTTACAGTCAGTGATCTGATCCGACGATAGATCCAGTACCGTTTGCACCGGAGCCTGACGAGCTTGTTGACACTTGATAGTTGATGCCATTTCAATAGACTTTATGAATTGTAAGTAGACTTTATGCATTGTAAAACTCATAATGCAGTAGTACTTCCGAATAACTATTAGGCGTGTCACACGTTTGTTGGATGCTTAGCTTTGTTGCCTTGTAGAATTGCTAGTCGAACTTCAACCTGTGACATTACCTATGAGCTTTGGTTATGTTGTGTTGCGGTACAGAAGTATATGATATAGTGGTATGAGATGCAAGCGGAATATGAGTGGGATACCAAGTGCTGTTATCTGCACCATATTTAATTAGAAAAAAAATGCAAATGTGCTGAGTTCAGTTTTGCTTAGGAATAAAGGCATTATTAAGTTTATCTTCAGACTTGTTTGATTTTTTCAAGGGCGATGTAACGGTCTACCAGAAAATTTGTCTTAGGCACACCTGAATGATTAATCTGAGTTGGAATGATATCATTATCTATGAAATATCTTGGCTATGGAAGTCACGATTTCCCCAGACCAGAAGCAAAAGTCCTATTGCTGATGCTTAGTGTTGCCGCTTCATAGAATTGCTTGCCGAACATCAACTAGTGACGATACCTATGAGCTCCTATTATATTGTGCTGCAGAAGTATTATATAGTGTGACCTGCTGTTAATCTTCACCATCTTTAATTCAAAAAATAAATGCAAATATGTCGTGTTTAATTTTGGTTAGGAATAGCTTGAGACCTTGCTGATTTTTTCAAGGGCAATGTAGCAATCTGATTTAATCTTTAGCAGATTTTTTTCCTTCTTAGTTGAACTCGAATGATTAATTTGATATAGAATTACATCATATTTATGGCAGTAGATCAGATTATATTGCATGACATAGTTCTCAACTTTGATTTGGAAGTCATGATTTCCCCAAATCAGAAGCAGAAGCAATCAGCATTCTGCGAATTGAAAGACCAATGTAGTTATCCAGGTTCCAGTATGAAAAAATGACGATATATTCGTGATCTATTTCAACATTAGGATATTCTGCTTATTTTGTTCATGCCGTAGTATTTTTTTATTGATGTGGCTAAACATAAGAAGATGAGTGCTACTTTACCCTATCAGGTTTCGTATTCCTCTCAGAATTTTCTGGATACACTGAAATGCTTATACATTGTTTCTTTGTGCAATTTTGAAGGAAGGTGCAATCGCCAGCCTCAAGGAATGGTTGAGTGACTCAGCTATAGGTAGCAATCCTGTTCTGCGATTGATTGCTGGAATCATATTTATGCATGAGCAAGATTACAATGAGGCTCTCAAGCACACACACACTGGAGGAACACTGGACCTGTTAGTTTTTTTCCCTATGCCTTTAGATGTTCGTACTTTCATTTCTGAATTGATTATTGCAAAACCATACACAAGAGTGAACATCAGTATATGCTCTTTACCAATTTTGGCCACTATTAAATAAGTTTATTCGGTGTCCAGTTCGAACAGTCAAACCTTTTGTAAAGATAAGTACAAATTTATGCATTTTTGTTCATAGAATATATTTCTTCAGTACTATAGTTGAACATCCTTTTCCATATTATGTTCCAGCCTTCCATCTGTAGTAGTATTTGATGCGTGTCATGTTTAAATATGAATATAGAAGAGTTATAATAGATACTGTGATTGACTGTCTGGCTCTTACTGACAAAGTATTAAAAAAGTGTTGGATTATATGTTTGGCGTTGCTGATTCATCCTACTTGGTGACCTGGAATTTCCTGTTTTAATGTGTCCAGCATTCATGAAAGTTAATATTGGTTGTTGATGCTTGGTTGGTTACAGGCATGCATTGAACGTCCAGATCTTCCTTAAGATGCACCGCTCAGACTATGCTGACAAGCAACTGAAGGTCATGCAACAAACTGATGAGGACCATACACTGACACAACTAGCAAATGCATGGCTCGATATTGCTGTTGTAAGTAATTCAATATTCAATGTGATGTCTGTTGAAAATTTGCTGGTCTCTGGAAATAGGAACGTAATCTCATTCTGATCTGTGATGCAGGGTGGCTCTAAGATCCGTGAAGCTTATCTCATATTCCAGGACTTCGCGGAAAAATATCCTATGACAGGGATGGTTCTTAATGGCAAGGCAGTTTGCTGTATGCACATGGGGAGCTTTGAGGAGGCTGAAACTCTATTGCTTGAAGCCCTGAACAAGGTTAGTACTTAACCCACCTTTCTAGCAAAGGACAAGCAGCGAAACATTTATATTTTGGTATTTTTATTTTCCTCAAGAAAGGTTGTAATATGCACGGCAGTTACTCAACTCACAGCTTAATGTCTTGTAGGATGCCAAGGATCCTGAAACTCTTGCCAATCTTATTGGATGTAATCTTCACCTTGGCAAAGCGTCGTCACGATACTTCAGGTATGATTGTTACTGTATGCTCTGTACAGTTTGTACCCATTTCTGATGTTCTTTAGGTGATCTCTGTTGGAGAATGGCATTATATCTAATTTTTTAGATGCAAGCCAAAGTGGTTTTAGAAAATATACTTGTTGATGGAAGCATGTGGATTGCACATATTCAGTTTGCATATTTCTCAAGTGTACATTCATCAGCAAACACTATCTAGAAATCTATAACTAGAAGGATATGTTACAAGTTACAACCCTGTAGAATGCATGCTTATAGTATCAACTTGTGTTAAGGTTAATGATACTCCCTCTGTCCCATAATATTAGATGTTATTACAACTAATAATATACCCATATATTGGTTGTAATACTCTATGGGACAGAGGGGGTACTTCCTAAAATTCCAAGGCTAATTTATGAATAATTCAAAGAGAATTCAAGCGAGTATCATAGAATATCATCCTGGCCATCATCTAGTGCAAAATCTCATGCACAACCTTCCCCCTTGTGTTAAAGGTCTGTATATAATTCACTTCTTAGCTTCTGTAAATAGTAACGACTCAGCCATATTACAACTTCTAGCAACTCTGCAGTTGCACATTTCTACGATTGGCTCCAGCTAGTTGCAAGAGACATGGACTGTACTAGTTGCAAGATGTGTTAAGAGTAGGACCACAGACTGATTGTCGTGACATACTGTACTGGCAAACCGTTCTTACTTTCCAGTGGATCAATTTGTCTGTAGTGTTTTGGGCCTCTTATTCTGATTTTGGGTATCTGGGAGTAACATGTTGTGGCCACTTATTTCTGATCTGCTATATCCTGACTAGGTCTTCCAGCAACTTGAAAATGACTTGTATCGGCTGTTTTCCAACTGTTGTTCCACCCGTATTCCACAAAACTGCTCTACTTTTCTTAGATGCTGCCAATCTCAATCTAGTATGAATGAATATAGCAAGTTGGGCATCCTGAAAATACTAGTCTACACAGTACGTAAGAGGCTGTTAAGATGAGAAGATCGTCCAGAGTTCAAAACTAATGGTTTAACTTTTGTTCTGGTAAAGTTACTGTTAGGACAAACCTTTCCTGGTAGATTTCAGTCCGTCTTTTCTGGTCGATATCAGTAATTGTTATGTTGTTGGCTTACTATATTTTTACGAACTTAAACATGCGCTTGCAAGTTCTAACTTTCTATGCTCTTGCAGCCAGCTGAAGCTGTCGCACCCTGACCACGTGCTAGTTAAGTCCACCGCATCGGCGGAGGATAACTTTGAGAGGGCTCTCCAAGCCGTCGCTTGAGACCCTCCTGCCTGATTGCAGTTAGCGCATTGAGCCTCCCCATGTCCCATTTTGAAGTGCTTTAACACAGTGAAATTGTATTGGTTTTACTTTATTTATTGTTCTATGGTAACGCTGCTCGCCCAATCCTGTACTCAAAACACCTTCTGTATGAAAGGATATACATGTAGAATCTCAGAGTGTTACATTTGTTGCCAGAATGGCTGCTTTGTTGTATCCTGCTTCTTCTGTACATTATCAATTCGTGCTACTGGTGATGTGCCGTGAATCGTGTAAAACACCCTGCTTGTGATAGCTGATGACACTATGTGATGGGGGAGTGCGTGCTCAGATCTGTCTCCTGTGCCTACACGACTGCCCTGTCCCAGAGCATCTCCACTCACGTTCCTAGGACGGCCAACTTAGGGTGATTTTTTTGGTCCGAACACCGAAAATGACTACCGAAAATTAGTCATGTTCTAAGATCCCGGTTTTGTTTTGATTTAGTCCAACTTTGGTCCGGACTTTTCATGCTATTTCTAGGATCAACCCTGGGAACGAGAATTCGATGAAAAAAACAATCGGCGAGGACCTGTTCAGTCAGCCTATATGCCAATATTTGCCCAAAGTTCGACCATATTCTTCCATATTCGTCTAAAGTTAGCTCATATTCGTCCAAAGTTCATCCATATTTGCCCAAAGTTCGCCATATTCATCCAAAGTTCGTCCATATTCGCCCAAAGTTTATCCATATTCGTCCAAAGTTCACCAAATTCGCCCGAAACTACCTATATTCGTCTAAAGTTTGGCAAAATTTGGTAAATTTTTGCCAAACACGAAAACTCGGCCTAGAAACACCGAGTGTGAAAAACTCGGTGTTTCCAGGCCAAAAACTAGTCCGAATTTTGGCCTGAGAACGCTCAACGAGTGGTGATGCTCTCGGGTCCTATGTTGAGAGTATAGTTTACATAAGAGTTCGATAAATGAATTCTCCATGGTTTTTTCTGAACGCTGGTCCAAACAGACGAGCCAGTCCATTCCAACTTTCAGCCATCTCTTTCCAGATCAATGCTGATGACGAAATGTTGTTTTCTTCCTTTGCCCTTCCAGTCAATGTAACACAGATTTGGGCCCTTATTTTTGCAATCCTTCTTCCAATTAGATGGTATGGGTCCTTGTAGTTTTCTTTACAAAAGCAAGATGGGGGCAGATGAAAGACTGAAAAATCTCCCCTTGTGCATTGAACATCATCCGGTTCTTCCTATTTTTGTCGTAGACAAACTTTTCGCCTTGACTTTTTTGTGGTGAAAAAAAAAGGTCTTCCTCACGTGAGGTCCTCATCTATAAGATGCTCCAGGAAAGGGAAAGCTATGTGGCACCCTCTTTCTCTGTACATGTTTTCACCGCAGTGAGTATAGTGACAGCCGCATGCGCGTCCAAATTGACTCCTGTCGTCCTTCCCCGGGTCTCTTTTGGATCATAAAATTGTGATTGTCAAGTTCTTGCGACTCCATCTAATTCCACGGGGAAATACCATCGAGGATCTCTTTGGGACCAGTCCAGTACTAACACGTGGGGTTGGTGATGCCTCTGTTTTTTTACTTGGAGATTTTTTTTTTGAGATAACAACTGATGAAATTCAATAATGACAAAACCGATTACAAACGACACCACAAAAAAAAAAATACAATATGGACCCAGAAGACCCGACACCGACTACTTGGAGATTTGGGGTTGTAAGGCGTAGGTCTCTTTGGTTCACATGATTTTCAAAATAGAATAAAAAAAATATTTAGGAATAAGATGTCATTGCGAGTTGAACCCTACAAATATCGAGAATACATGATGGACATGTGTAATAGATGTCTTTTGGTTGAATAACGAGGGAATTTTTATAATTGTAGTTCCATTTTAGAAAAAAAATTCATCGGTTGGACTACATACAAATTAGGTCATACAAAGAAAACCTTATGGTTATACAAACTAAACAAGTTAAATAGATTTTTGTCTATGTCATAGAATCCTCTAAAATTAAATTCCTTTGAACAAAAAATGCCCTTAATCACCATTAATTCCTCGAACACAAAAGAAGGCATACATGCTTGTGAAAACTTCATACTGTAGATTACAAACCCTTCATTCATATTTCTTCAAAAGAATACTACAAACACCACAACTCACACCTATGTATGCAATCATATATGCATTGCACGAGATACTACATGGTACAGAATTATACAATGCATGTTACACGACTCACACCACAAGTAGCCATATGGAGGTAGCTGTTCATGCGTGCATGTATGGATTACATGCATATGTGATAGTATTATACATGATGTTTTTATGCATGTATGACCTGACATATGCAAGACTAGTAGTTCACTTGGGGAACTTAATTAATCCATGGATGCAGAATTGCAGATGCCGTAGGTGATACATGTAGTAAGTGATGGAGCTCATCAATAGGACGGGCACTGGAAGGAGGATGGCACGTGCTTGCCGCACTCGTTGACGAGCACCGAGACGGCGACGGGGAAGACGAGGCCGACGCCGAGCGCCTTGGCCTTGATGACGGTGCAGAGGCAGAGCGCGGCGTCGAGGTCGGCGACGCCCGACAGCAGCGGGCAGCAGGTGTCGCTGGGGCTGGCCCCGATGACCCCGTGCGCCGCCCCGTTGAGCGCGTCCACGCACGCCAGCAGCTTCAGCGTGTCCACGGGGCACTTGCCCGTCGGCGACGGGGACGGCGGAGTGGGGGTGGGAGTGGGAGTGTAGTGCGGCGGTGGAGGGCACGGCACGGACGATGGTGGTGGCGGGGGTGTGACCTTGGGCGGCGGCGGCGGCGGAATCGGGGTCGGGCAGGTGGGGCAGGCCGACGCCGGCACGGCGGCCAGCGCCGAGAGCAGCGCCACCACCAGAAGGAGCGGCGCAATGCGGGCCATGGCTAAGAAGGTAGCTAGCTGCTTCGAGCTTGAAGTGCTCTACTAGATTTCTTGCTCTTTGGCTAGCCTTATTAGCTGCTCTGAGGAAAGGAAGAAGAAGGTGGGGCTGGTTATATAGGCGAGCGTGAGGCCGTGGAGCGACGAACGAACTGCTGGTGTACATGTCAGTCGCGTCTTGGTGGACACGGCGAAGTGTCGCGTATGCCTCAGCAGTTAGTGGTCAGTTACTGGCAGCTGAGATTGTGGCCTGGGTGAACCCGTCGATCGCTGCTCCGACGACGGAGGTCGTGGACGCTTCCTTGTCGTCTGGTTCCTGGAATCGCGCGTGAAATTTTGAATGCATCGTGTGGTGTCTCCATGTCGCGGTTAAATCGGCAAGATTCTGCCACTGCCGAGCTGGCCGGCCAGCCGTTTAAACTGTCACTCAGTCACACTCCGTGGACTGTTGTTCAGTTTCTGTCTTTGAGGAGCAAGTAAGGTTGTGATTTTCTGAAAATTCTCATCTGGATTGCTGTGCCATTAACAAGGCTAAGTTTTGAGATCGATGAGAATACACGTACCTGCCACCGGAATAATTACCTTTTGGTCAAAATGTTTCAGACCTTTTAGTACGGAGTAATACACATAGATACCAAAAATATTCATATTCCCTCCGTCGCAAAATAGATGTAGAACGTTTGTTTAAATTTGAATGAATCTAGATACTAAATAGCGTCTAGATATATATTCAAATTTAGAAAAGTTTACGACATCTATTTTGAGACAGAGGGAGTATTATTTTTCAAAATTTTGAATATTTTGATTAATTATGAGAGCAAATTTTGCTCGTTTGGCCGAAATAAAAACCGAAATCACTGAAATTAAGTGAATTTCAGTGATTCCGATAGGAAACGGGAATATTTCTGAAACCAAAAACGAAACCTTGCCTACAGTACATCAAATATACAACCTCTTGGATTCTTAGCCAGGTGAGCTACGTACAGGTGGAGGGGAAGGAAACATCCAAAACTAGTAAGTGACCTGTTGAAATCTTGGCTAGCAGATGGAGTACAAGTTGGAGGGAAGAAAATAGTACTCCCTCCATCCCAAAATAGATGTCTTAGATTTGTCAAAATTTAGATAAATCATTATACTAAATAGTGTCTAGATTTATTTATATTTTGATAAATCTGAGACATCTATTTTAGGACGGAGGGAGTATATCATCTGGCCATGGCTATAACAAGAATGCCAGTTGCTAGCTCCAGAAATCGGCTACACACGCTAGCTGCATGGGCCCTCTAACTCCATTGGCACCTTCTACAGATTTTTTGAGCCGCAATCTACGCCTCAGCTCCCACTACATGCGTTATGTTTATATGCTTTAGGTTATTGCTAGGCTAGAGTAGATTTATGTACATCTCAAATACGAATTGAGCCCTGTGTTATAAACGCGATACTGCATATGCTCGGTCTCTTCTTCCTTTTTCCAGGCTATACGGAGATGGCCACAGATGCATCGACCGGGCAGTATGCAAGACCCCGTCGCAAGGTTTTGGCGCCATGCCATGCCGACATTGGGGTACCTGTCTAGGTTCTATCTCCTCATCATCTCTTCTCGGCGTCTTGCTCTGCTCTGCGACGCAGATGCATCCTTTCTGCCTTCCCACTTGCTCTCTACCAGACCGACCAATCCTAGACTCCTTGGCTCAGTTACCGACCACTATCAGTGGTCTTTAACGGCCTTCTTCGAGCAGTCTATCAGGGTCTGAATTGAGAATGAATTTTCAGAGCATGAGTATTTCTGAACCCGAACTTACTCACAGTACCTTTAAATTATATATAGCTTTCTAGTTCTTATGTTACATAAAAGTCTGAAACTTAAGGGTTCCTTCTTATAACTCTGTCATTTTTGTCTAAGCTACACATAGTTTTGAGTTTTGGTACGCCAAAAATCAAGCTCGTATATACGTGCGGCCTCTCCACGCAAATATTTATTTTGATTTTTTTAATTTCATTTACCATGTTCTTTGATTTTAATGTTCGTGGCAGGTTCATGAGTACCCTAGTCCTGCTATGTAATTTCGGTCTGAATTTTGCTACCTAGCTATAGGGATTTACACTTTTACAGTACTACCTACATACTCTGCAGAAAACATGATGAATAAGAAGATGCAGGGGAACAACGAGCCAATAGGATGTCTTCCCCAGGTAGGTCTGACTTAATTAGTAGCGACGTGAGGAATTTTTGATTGGACACAATAAGTGCAAATTCCAAATATACATTCCCATGTTGCAAAGCAGAATCAGATTCAACTTTCCAGAATTCACCCTCAATTTCTAATTTCTTTTGTAACAGTTGTCAAGAAATACTATAATTAGTAGGTTTCGACATCTGGAAACACGTCTAATTTCGGTTTAAAATTACTAGCCTATGGATTTTTTATTTTTTTTTATCCTTTTTATAAGGTTAGTTATTCAGCACAATCCAGCTCACTGCCTTGCGTATGGAATCTGGAGCAAGCTAGACCTAACAATTTAACGTTTGCTCTTTTAGCCGCTACGTCACACGCTTTACATGGATGGTAGCTCTGCCATATAGTAACAAGCTGAATTCCGTTTTTTTCTTTGTTTTAAGCAAGGGGCATGAGCTCTGCCATTCAATGTAAAAAGAAATGGGCTTCATGCATGGCTAGTTTTAAGAAAACCGAAATACAGATTAAAACAGGAAAAATGATAAAAAAAACACTAGTGTTGGGAATAGGGTTTATTAGACTAGGACTATTTGGATATGGCCAAATCTTACGGCTCTGTGCAAGCTAGTGGGTAGAACATCAGTGTGCATATTTAGACACATGGGATGCGAGCTTGTTGTTTGTGGCCATGAAAAGGGACCTCCATGTCATGTCATGTGGTAATAATCCCACCCGGCTGGCCGGCCGTGCAAACTGTACGTACGTGTAGCCCCCTGATATCTGTAGCACTGTACTCCAGTTCATACTCGGCGAGTAGTTCCAGCAGGAACAACAACCCTATCTCATGTACGTCCAGATTAATCGATTGATTGTGGCGTGAGCGAAATAACCAGGGGGGGCTACACGTACAGTTGCACGGCCCAGCACAATGCCGTGCACCCACGGGTTAACTGCACGCGTACATTCATGGAGACATTCACTTGCTAAACTGCAATATGTCTCGATGTATTTGGGGCTTGGTAAAAGAAAACACCAGTCTTGCGTTTTTGAGAAAATTGCAAAAACCCACCACAATTGGTGGTCAAGAATAAAAAAGCCACTGGTTTTCAAAAATTTCACAAATCACCACCAGTTTTTTTGGAAACACGGACAAAAAACACTGATTTGTCGGTAAACACTGTTTGACACCATGTCTGACTGGTGGGACCCGCTATAGGTGATGACATGACATCCTAATCTTCACACTGTTTGACTGAGCTGTTACAGTTGACGTGGGGGCCACCAGTGGACGTGGGACCCATATGTCATCTTTCTCTTCCCCCTCATGTTCCCCTTCTAAGCTCCTCCTGGTTCCCGTCTCCTCCAACGCCGGTGGCGGCCGGCCCCGTCTCCCCTCCATCTCCTGGCTCGCGTCCCCTCCAGCGCCGGTGGCGGCCCACCTCCATATCCCCTCCATCGACTAGCTACATCTCCTCTCCAGCGCCGCCAGCGCCCGCCTCCATCTCCGACTCAGCTCTCTCTCTCTCTCTCTCTCTCTCTCTCTCTCTCTCTCTCTCTCTCTCTCTCTCTCTCTCTCTCTCTCTCTCTCTCTCTCTCTCTCTCTCTCTCTCTCTCTCTCTCTCTCTCTCCGATGTCGCTGCATACTGCATGGCGATATGATGGTGATACAGACAGGAGGGCCAATGGAGCTCGTCAGGTTGCAGGGTTGGGCGATGCGATGGTAATACGGGCCAGCTAGGAGCAGCAGGGCAGCGTGGTCGTCTTCCCTGATGGCGTTCGGCGGCGGGGAACATCGATGCTGTGGCGGACAACCGCCGAGTGCGAGCACGACGGGTCCCACATTTGTTGGTGGGCCCTACCCTTTTTAACGCCTTTAGAAAACGGTGTAAGGATTAGAATGCCATGTCATCACCTATAGAGGTTCCCACCGGTTAAAACGGTGTCAAACTGCGTTTACTGACAAATCAGTGTTTTATGAGCGTTTCCATGAAAATCGGTGGTGATTTGCGATTTTTTTAAAAACCGGTGGCTTTCTGAGTCTTGACCTACAATTGTGGTGGTATTTTGTAATTTTCTCTGCGTTTTTTCTATTTCTGCATGTAAAAATCCAACGAATAAAAGAATCTTGATTTGCACGGTGACCTCTTCTATCGGTCCCTCGCAGGTGAATAGCTGCTACTCGTAGCTGATTTGGCGACGAGAAGCTACAAGCTCTAGCCACGCGTGTTGCCAAAACTGGGGCTGCATACACACTGTCCCTGTGGAAAGGGGATGCACGGGCGCTTAGACTACCAAATATAGTGTAGCCGTGATATACTTTAACACGTACGACACGCACGCACCACGCAGTCGAATATGTAGTGACACGAATAGCAGGAGCGTCGCAGACGGTCTGACTGGTAATCCGAAAGCGCGAATTGGAGAGCGAGCCCGTGGATGCTGATGTCGATGTAGCCGGAAATGGGGTGCTGTAGTCGTGGTCAATGGTGTCGTTGGTGATGTAGTCGCCATTGATGAAGTCAATGAGGTTGATGTTGTCGTGGTGTTGTGATAGATGTCGTCGTTGAGTCTTGAGAAGTCGCTGTAGCAATTTTTGATGGAGATGTAGCTGGAGACGAAGTAACCGAGGTAGGCGACACGCCTTGACGAGCTTGCCAAACTCGGAAGCACGCCGGAGACGAAGGCACGCGTCGATGTTGCTAATACCGGACGTCTAAAGACAAGGACCATCACGAACCATGTGAGCCAGAGCCGGATTTGAAGAAGCAGAGAATGTCTCCTTAAACGGTGAGTGCGTAGAAGTTGTCCGCCGATGTGTTGGAGAAGACGAAGTAGTTGCACAAAGAAATTTGATTAGTGCAAAAATAAAAATTTAGACTGCGACTCTGGTGACGAGGTTGTGGTGGAAAAAGACAACGAGGTAGTTGTCGATGGCGATTGAATTGTAGCGGTAGGAGATTTTGGAGATTAGACCCGTATTTTCTGCTTGTAGTTGTGTGGCGTCGCTAGCGGAGGAGAAGAATATTTTGTTGGTGTTGACGTTGACCAAGATTGGTGGTGGCAACGATGATGCGGCGATGTTGTTGGTATCGATGGTTGTCGGCGGTGATGACCACGAGTGATGAAGGTGTGGCCCTTTGTTGACGGCGAGGCGCGTACTTGGAAACGTGCGTCCCAGACGATGTTGGGGAAGACGGGTCGGCGCAGTGACGACGTGAGGACGGAGCAGCCGACATAGCGCGTGAAGGCGTCCCTTGGGGCGCCGTGCGAAGCCTACTTGACACAACCGTTGACAGTTATTTGCCAGAGTTGAGTCAACATGGAGGTTCAAGTAGAGGCGCGTGATGACATACGGCTGTGGACGACGTAATCCGATCTAATGATCGCTGAAACAAGAAGAAACGTCGGTCAAGCAGACGGCAAGAATTTTTTGGCTAAGATCTAATATCTACAATTGCATGGCCCAAGGCGGAGAACGATCTCCTCGGGGACGGCGTCGTGAAAGTGGTGGTGGCTAGGAATGAGATGCTCTGATACTGATACGTCATAAATGTATCTATAATTTTTGATGTTCCATGCTTGTTTAGTATCTACTTTGCTTTGCTTTGTCTACACTTTGAGGTCTTTTTATATGTTTTTCTGGACTAACTTATTAACAAGATGCCACAGTGCTAGTTGCTGGTTTTCTTCTGTTTTTGGTTCCAGAAAAGGCAGAAAATCAATATTCTTGGAATTGGACGGGACAAAAGCCAAAATCAATATTTTACCGTGGAAAACACGGAACCAGAGTACAAGACGGAGGGGAGCCACCAGGGGGCCACACGCGTGGCTGGGCCTAGCCCGCGCCTGGCTGCCCCCTGCCTCGCCTCTTCGCCTATAAAGACTCTCCGATATCAAAATTCTAAGGACCCGATCAATATTCCACGAAACCGGCTGTAGCCGCCGCCACCATCGTCACTAGATCGGGGAGATCTGAAGCTCTTTCGGGCACCCTGCCGAAGGGGAGATCAGCCCGGAGGCCTTCTTCTTCATCATGCCAGCCTCCGGTATGAAGTGTGAGTAGTTCCACCTTGGACTATAGGTCCATGTAGTATCTAGATGATTGTATCTACTCCTTTGTGCTACCATGTTTAGATCTTGTGATCTCTGTTTATGATCAAGATCATCTATTTATAATCATGCATGTTGTGTTTGCGGGGATCCGATGGATATTGATATTACTATGTCAGATTGATTAATGGTTTTGTCTTATTGATTCTATCATGTCTATGTTTTTTGAGATCTTCCATGCTCTTCGTTTATAATAGCTATCTTGGCCAAGTAGATGCTAGTGACTCCAAGAGGGGGTATTTATGCTCGATAGTGGGTTCATGCCTCTATTTAATCTAAGGAAAATGACAGAAATCTCTAAGGTTGTAGATGTGTTGTTGCTACTAGGGGAAAACAACGGTCTCTTATTCATGGAACAAGTGGATTGTTTACCTTACACTCTTTGCTTAAAGCAGTTATCCATTGATTGCAACTTAATACTGGAGGGGGGTCGGATGATAACCTGAAGCTAGATTTCTAATCATAGATGCAGCTCGATGGTGGTCTATGTATCTTCTTGTATTGCTCAATCGAATTTCATAGGATCATGAATGTCTAGTATTGCATTATTATGTCTTACTTAGTCCTGTCCATTGCACTGCTGTAATTTATTTACCCGGCATTCCATGTTTGTTTATCTTAAGGAGAACACCTCTAGTGAACTATGGACCCCGGTTCAATCTTTACCATTGATACATCTTCTACTATTACTGTTTGCTTTCTGTAAACCACCATTACCTTCCACACCATACAGTTAATCCTTTGTTTTCAGCAAACCGGTGAGATTGACAACCTCACTGTTCGTTGGGGCAAAGTTTTGAGTTTGTGTTGTGCAGGTTTCCAAGTTGCTAGAAGCACCTTTGAGTCGTTTCCTTTCTTCTACTGGTTCGATAACCTTGGTTTGTTTCTGAGGAAGAACCTGCTGTTGTGCTCATCATACCTTCCTCTTAGGGTCTCCCAATGAAGTTCTACATTGATCTGAGCGCATCACATACCATGATGAATTACAGAAGTATTGTTTGTATTGATATTGATTGATTACACTGAGAGCTATTGGACTGATTATATAGTACTAAAAGACTTGAAGGACAAGAAGACTAATAGAGATAGAATTAGATTACAAACTTAAATTACCAAATATAGTACATCTGTGATATAGTCTAACAATTTCCACACTAAATATGGCTCCGAATTCGTTTTATAGAATTCATATCAGTTTTAAAGTATCCGATGGAGACGTTCATCCAAATAAAAAATACACGTAGGAATGTGTAAAAGATATGGCATAGTAGCGCAACGTGGATATGGACTATTTGAAAATTAATGAGGATTATCCAAATACTTTAAACCAGATTATTTTATATTCTACTAAAAAATCAAGCTCAATCTAGCCTAGTTAGCAGTTACTGAGTTCGATTGGCAAGCATGTTTGCCCGTGACACCACTTATAGGGTGATGATTCATCTATTCAATTTATGTTCTATTTTCTTAAGTCATTGAAGCTGCGAGGTTGAAAGGTTAAACCCTTTGTAATTCTACTATAAATATATTTTTTATGGACAAGAATATTTATTATATTACTAATTATTATTATTGTTTTTAAACCGAGTGAGTCCCGTTTCCGGCTTGAATCCATGATTCGATATTTATCCACGTTTGAGGTCGTAAGCGGTCCTCACCCAACCCGATCCAAATCCGAGACAAAAATGGCTAGTAAATGTGGTAAATGTAGTAGAGTAGAAGCAAAGTCCGACCCGACCCAATCCTATCCGACCCAATCCTATCCGGTTACACTAGAGTTCTAGCATGCATGGTATTTTTTTTGAACAAGGAAAGGACCCCAAAGGGTCTGCATTAAACGGTGGGCTCATAAATTACATCGAGGACCTTAGAAGAAAGGAAAAATACAACCAAGCCCTCGGCTTTTACAGAAAGGACCCTATCACAAGATTTGCAAAAGCAATCAGGCCCTCCTCCACCACTAAAGAAGACGAGCTCGCCACTGCGGCCATCGGCGTCGTCGCCGAGGACATCACCACTTGGAAACGGTGCGACGAAAAGCACTGCAACAGAGCCGTTGACAGGCATCCCTAATGGCACGCCCAAGCATGCATGGTATCTACCGTGCATTCTCCCAACATTCTCTCTTCTACCTTTTTTACATAGTTTGTGTCAGTTCATTGTCTCTCCTTTCTTATTTTGTGGATTTAGCTCTTAAAGTTGATACTTTTGTAGCTCTTAAAGTAAAAGTTCAATTTGAAAATGTTTTGTACATTTGGATTCCTATAGTAGAGAGTTTTATAACAAGACCAGTATTAAATATATTTTTATAATATTTGAAAATTGAATTCTAAAACATAATAGAACTCTGAAAAACTTAATGAAACCTGGTGAAAAATATTTTTCCAAACAATTTGTTTCAACATGGTCCAAACTTGATTCGTCAAAGTCTGGAAATAATTGACAATAATTTGTATCTACAATTTCATTGCGGTTTTCTACAAAATTTTATGTTGCATGTATACAGAGTTTTACTATGTTCCATAGAGTTTCATCATGTTTCAAAATTTAAAAATTTAATACTGCAAATATATTTAAAATTGGTCTTGTTTCAAAGTACTTGGCATTTGAAACATAAATATGCAATTAGAATATAAATGGGACACTTAATTCAAAAGTTTTAACATATAAGCAAGATTTAAGATCTAATGAAAAAAGGATGGGTGAGGAGGAGGAGATAGGACGTCATGTACTGTGAAAATGTATGAGATGTATTGCGGAAGGAATCACTCAAGAAATGCAAATAAATACAACGGGAGCAAGATGGCTCATTTTCTAATTTCAAACTGAATGGAGTACTCAGACAAGCATGCTATGTCGCGTGCACGTCAGAAAAACATTTCGCCCAGCTACACCCCTACTCCCCGCCATATCCTCTATGCGACTACCGCCTCCGCCTCCATCTAGGGCCGACTTCTTTTTAGCTTAAGATTCTAGAAAATCTAGCTTCTGGAGAATCCTGGGGAGAATCTATGGTGGAGAGAAGTTCATAGAAGCCAGGTTGGACCCTTCTTTTTGGCTTCTGAAAATTTAGCTTGTTTGATGTGTTGACTTGTGAAATGTCTATAATGCTCCTAAATTTTATATATGATCTTAAAAACGTTGATACCAACATGTGTATGCTAGTCCTCCTTAGTAGATAATGACATATAAATGAATAATGAAAAATATAAATAGTCACATGAGATAGGTACCATAATTTGTCTAATTCATTACATGCCAAAATAAAAGAAATCTCTTAGTGATTGCGACATTACAATAATAATAACAATAGGCGAACATAATTTCATTTACCATACATTGAAAAGAGATTGAAATAAAAGAACAATATGAATTACTAGCAAAATCATGTACAATAGGAATTACCAGTAAGAACATGGGCTCGTCGGCATTCCTACAAACACCTCACGCGCGCTCACGACGGCAAGAGTTCGTGGCTCAAAACACCACGCTTGAAAGGGCGATGGGACGGCGATTGAGGTGAAGGGGAACAAACCCGCGTGGCAGCCAAGGTCGCGGCTCAAAACACCACGCTCGAAAGGGCGATGGGATGGCGATTGAGGGGAAGGGGAACAAACCCGCGTGGCGGCCGAGGTTGGACGGCGGAAGGCGGTGGCAGCGTCAGAGACCGCGGCGACGGGTGGTGGAGATAGCGGAAACCCTAGCAGGGGCAGTACCGGAGGTGGCGACAGCGGCAGGTTCTGGGGGATGTGTTCGGCGGCGGATGCTGGCGATGGCCGCGGGTGCTGGTCACGTCGGCAGTTGGGCGAGTAGCACGATGCGGGTTGAGCGAAACGGTGTGACTCGGTTTTTGTTTCCATAGTTTCTCTATGATGGCAGCTTAGTGTAAATAAGAGCAATCATAGGGGCAGCTGTTGATACCGGTTCGCTTCAAAGAGGAGAAGCTCGGGAATCTGCTCAGAAGCAGGTCGCGGGCAAATTGCGATTCGCGGTGGAAAAAATCGAGACAGAATCTATCCCATTTTTTTACGATTCTGCTGCTGCCGTAGACCGTGAATCGGTTATAGAAGCGGAAAAGAAGTCGGCCTAGGATGGTTAATTCCGTAGACAAGTGGAACGAAAACATGATTGAGAAGGTTTAGCTACATGCTGAATGCCCTACAAGTCCAGATGCTCCACAAGTCGTTTACACATTTGAATTGCCGTGCGTGTAACTTACATCCATATACAAGCCAGCCTTAGCAGCTACCAGCTGGTACTCCGTTCCTGTTCCATGATTCCAACATGTACCGCGCGCGTATGTGCATGGGCCTGAGATTGCCTTGAGATTAGCTCCTCCTCCTCCCGCAACCGCGCGGCGGCGCCGCGCCGCCGCGGGCGGTCTCCCCTTCTCGCCGAGCTCTCCCTCCTGTGGTCTCTCCTCCCCCCGCCGCCGTTCTAATTGTCGCCAGGCAAAGACCTGGGGGCGTGGCGGCGGCGGCGGCCCTGATCGCGATCTGGCGGGAAGGCGGCGACGTCCGTCCCGGCTGGTTTGGCGGTGGTGTTGCGGCAAGCGGCGGCCGGTGATCCTCGGCCCAGATGGCGGCAGACGGCGGCGGGGATCTGGGGTCCCGTACGTTGGCCTCAACGCCGGCGTCCAGACGACCCGGGCCTTGTCCGTGTCACTAGGGCGCTTGGGGCATTTGCCTCCGGCATGGTGGTGGTGGCCTCCTTCTTTGTTGGAATGGTCGGCCGGGTGGTGTTGCCGTCTTACGGCGGATCCTGCTAGTTTCCGGCGGGTGGCGTGGGGGTTGCTGGCTTGGTTTTAATAAAGATGATGGTCCTGGAACCCTCTGAAGTCAAGACGATGATCTGCCGAATGTTGGTCTCCATTGATCTGGTTTCTTTGTCGTGTTTCGGAAGGCTCAGCCGGCGAACTCGATAAGTGTTATCATGCCGTGAGTTTGTTGGAAGGATTGAATTCGATCATACGCACCCATGTTTTACCCTGACCGTTTGGTTTCAGAGGGTGTGCTTCGAAGCTTTGTTGGCTGTTATTATCATAGGGCATGTTCTCGTTCCATGTTGCTGACGGAGAAAGTCATGGAGACCGAGATCTGAGGACAGACAATGGTGGTTCGAGTCTGGGTGGTGATGAGAAATTGGCTAGGTGACTTGTGAATTGGAGCAGTGGCATGCAAATGCGGGCGACTGCACATGAGAGGTTCATGGTCCTGCCTCTCAGAGTGAAACCCAGGGTCTGGCCTTAATTGGTTGTGTCTGGCAATCGCCTTGTTGAAGATATTGTTTTGAGAGCGCGAACTTTCTTCAGGGTGAAAACCTAGATCTTTGATCGGGCGATGACGGTGTTTGTGCACTATTCCCTTTTTGGAGGCGTCATTTTTGGAGAAGCTGGACTTCTGGTGCTGTCTTGGTAGTGGTAGTAGTGCTGTTTTAATAAATGAGTCACTGTAGCCGGACTTTTCTTTTTTGTAATTTTTTTTTGGCTGTGTGCATCCGTGTGGCCGCTAGGGTAATGCGTTATTGCAGAAACTGGATGTAATTGGTATATCTAATATTAATATATGCTTCTTTCAAAAAAAAAGTGCATGAACCCTGACTCCATCTGATATTTAGGAGGAGCAATTTGCACCTCATTCTCTCTTTGTTTCCGCCGTTGCCAAGAGCACACTACGTACGCAATAACGCTGTAGATCACTAGATTTGTACTTATATCTCAATAATGTACTGGGCCCTGATGATATAGATCGACCGGCCGGTCTCTTCTTCATCTTTTCCGCCGCAAGGATTTGGCGGCATCCCGTGCCGACATTGGTGTACCTGTCTAACGCTCTATCTCCTCATCATGCCTTCGCGGCTTGTTGCTCTGCTCTGCGACACAGATACATCCTTCCTGTCTCCCCACTTGCACTTGCACTTGCACTTGACTGGACTGACCGGCCTTGGCTCTGGTTACCGACCACTGGTACAACATTCATCGATCGACCAGGTGCCCCCTTTGGGAGGGCACACCGCCCGGCCGTCTATTGGGGTGTAAACACAATTAACACTGTCACAGCTAGGTAGTTGAAGGGTTTTAGACCATCATGTTGAGAACATGCATGATTCTCAGGTGGATGCATGACTGGCTACCAGAAGGATATATGAGATCAAATCTAGCCCGCGTATGTATGACATAGTAGTGACGTTGCGACTTGATAATAATCAGACCAGTAAATTGTAAATTCCATAATACATTCTTAATTTGGTGAACACAGAATCAAATATAAGTTTGCCCAATCCATTCATCGCTTAGAAATCAGAAAAAAACTTTAAAGAATTTCATTTAGAAGATTTCGTCCTCTAATAATATTTTTAATAAGTTCAGGTTCATGTGTAGCATGTAATTATCAGGTTTTTTTTGTATATATGCTTATTATATCCTGGCTGAAATCAGGGCCAAAATAATACTACTTCCATTTGCGCACGAGTTGAGAAGATATGGCCAAATCTTACAGCCCTGTCCGAGTAGTGGGTGGAACAGTGCGAGTTTAGAAGCATTCGAGCTTGTTGTTGGTGGCCATGAACAGAGACATCAATGTACCCTGAAGCTGCAGGGTGGTCATCCCGATGATACTCAAGTTCATACGCGATCGATCGACGAGTACTTCCAAGAACAGCCAGGCTAGCTCACGCATGTCCAGCTTGATTGATTGATCCTTGCGTAGCGTACGTGAGCGGAATAACGGGGGCTGGCTGCGCGTACTGTTGCAAGGCCCAGCAGGCCAGCACAATGCCGTGCACGCAGGGGTTCAACTGCGTACTTGGACCTGCAGCTGCATGCAGAGGAATTCCCTGGTTTCACTTGTTCGTTCTGGACACGATTACACGAGCACATGCATGCATGCATGCCTGAAACCCGCTGCATGCTTTGTCGTCACATCTGCAAGTGTCTCTGCAAGCAGTATGGTTGACATACTGCTTGTTTGGATTGCATGCGTCGCCGGCCGGCCAGCCGGGCTTCTTCACCAGGGACAGGGAGGGTTAGTTGTGACTGTGATGCCTCGTCGACCGGGATGCCCACTCCGGCCGTCAGCAGTGCCCTGAGGGCGAGGATGAGGCCCGGGCAACGCACACACGCTATCGGTTCGATCCTTACAGCATCTCCATTCGTTGAGCGAATCCAGGCCGAAATGCACTTTTTTGATCGGACGAAACTTGTTTTCGGCCTGGGAACGCCGAGTTTTTCTCTCGCGTTCAGGCCGAGTTCTCAGGCGAACAGAACACTACTAGGAAAACGGCTATAGTTAATCCAAACTTCCGTGGCTCACGTGGTTGAAATGCCTCACGGATAAAACAGGCGTGGCTCACCTGTAGGCAGTGCCCTACTACTAACTACAACAACTGTGACGCATATGGTGATGATGCGCCACAGATGTGTGTGGGCCAGGGCCCTGCTGGCCGCATGCCGCATAACTGTAGCGCACATGGGGAAGGTGCACTACGGATGTTATGGTTAACCGTGGCGCACGTGGAGGGGGGTGAGCTACGCCTAAGTGGAGGCCTCTCTGTTCTGTAAATGGCCAGACACATCCGTGGCGCACTAGGGCCATGTGCGTCACAGTTGTGTTTTGTTCCTGTGGCGCACTAGGGACATGTGCGCCACGGTTGTGTCGACCAGTATTTTTTTGGTAGCTCCACTTTGTGCACATGTGTGATCATCTACCACCCCACACTTCACTTTCCTCTTCTTCTTCCTCCTTAGATCTAGTCGGGATCCTTCTCATTTCCACCTCAATTTCTCCACTCATTCACCATTTTTAGCATGTGAAACTTGCCTTGGATGTTACATACGTAATAGAGGAAGCTCTTCGGTCTCTCGCATCTCCTTCTCCGGTCTCGCGCGCACCTCTCCTTTCCATCTTCTCGTAATCTCGGTCTCTCATCTCGGTAAGTTGTCCATGTAAGGATGTGTTCATGTGTATATGGATGATATGCTCATATGTATGTAGATGATTGATGCTCATGATGTGTGTATGGAGAGGATCGATGGTCATGTGTGTGTATATATATATGGAGAGTATCGATGCTCATATGCATGCGTGTATGGAGAGGATAATGATATGTTCATGTGTGTATGGATCGGTCTCTCTCTTGTGTTTGTGTGTGAACAAGTTGCCATTTGTTTTGCTAAAATGTTGATTCATTTCCATTTTGGCAAGACTTTGGCATTTCGCAAAGGTCCTAATTTTAGGATAGGTCATGTCGAAATTTTCTATCGACCATTGCATGCATGCATTCATTATGTAGTTCTAATAGACTTCTAATTGTACCGTGTACACCGTGTAGGCAAAAATGGTCCGCATAATGAGCGAAGGCATTGTGGCTAGATTTTTGAAATGTGCGACGGCCGACATGATACGAAATAACAAGACGGATATAAGATGTCCGTACAGAAGATGCAAACTCAACTGGGTGATCGACCCAGATTCCGGGAATCTGCAGGCGCACCTGCTCCGCCATGGTTTCATGGATGGATACACTCGTTGGATAAGCGATGACGAAGACGATGGAGACGGTGAAGGTGGGCAACATGACGATGATCATCACGGCGAGGACGAGCGAGATGATGAAGAGTCTCCTGGTGAAGGTGCGAAAGCAGACCGGGATGATGATGATCCAGATGCCAGAGGAGCGGACGGCGATGGAACAACGTCAGGCTGGGTGCGGGTCCCTTATGTGCAAGAGCTGCTTCTCAAGCAGACGAGTAACGCCAGGGCTGCCGCTAGAGAGAAAGCCAAGCTTGCGCAACTTGAGAAAGACGCGGTTACTCCATTGTATGAAGGATGCAGGCCCGATGATACCCGGTTGAATGTAACGCTCAAGGCTATGGAGATAAAGGCAAAACACAAATTGAGCGACGCAAGCTTCAACGATATGATGGCATTCTGGCACGATCGTCTCCCGGAGGGGAACACGTGTCCAACTAGTATCGAGGACGCCAAGAAAATCGTCTGTATCAACGATTGCATCATTTATCGGGGCGAGGACACAGAGAAAACCACATGTCTGGTGTGCGGCATGAGTCGATACAAGAAAGGGAAGAAAGCACCTCGAAAAGCGGTATGGTACTTTCCTATCACTCCTCGTCTGAAGCGCTATTTCGCGGACCCTAAGGAAGCGAAGCTCATGCGATGGCATGCGGAAAGGAAGAAGCCAGGAGATGACGATGACCCCGAAAAGGATGAGCTGCTGACGCACCCTTCAGATGCTAGCCAGTGGAAAGCATTGGACCTCGAATTCCCAGAATTCGGTGGAGATTCGAGGAACATCAGGCTTGGTGCGAGCACCGATGGACTCAGTCCGTTTGGTAGCCAGAGCAGCACGCACAGCACTTGGCCCGTGTTTGTATGGATGTACAACCTCCCTCCATGGTTGTGCATGAAGAAGAACTACATACAAATGAGTAGCTAATTCATGGGCCGAAACAACCTGGTACCGACATTAATCTGTATCTCGGGCTGTTGAAAGAGGAGCTAGCCACGTTATGGGAATCTGGAGTCAATACTTACGACGCCGTCGCACAAGATTATTTCACTATGAGAGCCGCGTTGGTCACTACGGTGCAAGACTATCCAGGTTGCGGGTATATCTCGGGGCCGGTTATCCAAGGATTTTGCGCATGCGTTAGGTGCATGGATAACACAAGCTATCTCCAACTAGAGAAAGATCCAGGGTCTTCGAAAACCGTGTTCATGGCGCACCGGAGATGGCTCGGCAAGAATGATCCATGGAGAAAACGTGGAGACCTGTTCGATGGCAAATCCGAGACCCGAGGAATCCCAGAGCATAGGAGCAGCGAAGAAGTGGAAGAGTTGCTGAAAAACTGGAAAGATTGTCCTAAGCCTGGAAAGAAGCAAAAGAGGCAGCAAGACAAGCCGCTGATGAAGGTATGGAAAACAATCTGTTTTCTGGGAGTTGCCATACTGGAAATTTCTCCACACGCCTCATAGACTCGACATCATGCATATCACGAAAAACGTGTGCGAGAGTCTGGTCGCCACCATAATCAACATGCTAGATAGGACAAAAGATGGTCCGAAATCAAGGCACGACCTGATATTCATGGGTATCCGGAAGGAGCTTCACGGAGGACGCACTACTCCTGATGATCAGGAAGATGACGATGATCATGAGTCGGAGACGACACAAGGTCGTCGGAAGGGTAAAAAGTTCAAGAAGAACGAATATTACTGCCCTCCTTCTTGCTTCACTCTAAGTCAGGATGAGATCAAACAGTTTTTCAAGTGTCTTCTAGGAGTCAAATTTCCTTACGGCTACGCGGGCAAGATAAGCAGATACCTAGACGAGGCGAAGCATAGGTTCAGTGGCATGAAGTCTCACGACTGTGTCGTGCTAATGACGCAGGTACTTCCGGTTGCACTAAGAGGGATAATGGACGAGCACGTCCGTAAAACGTTATTTGGCCTCTGCAAGTTTTTCGACGTCATCTCTAGGAAGTCGATTGGCGTGAATCAGCTCGGGAGGCTACAGGAGGAGATCGTGGTGATACTATGCGAGCTTGAGGTCTACTTCCCGCCCGCATTTTTCGACATTATGGTGCTTATGACCAGATTGTTCTGCTTTCTTAGTCCATGAGCCCCTCATATGCCAATGTTAACAAAGTACATTTGAAATAATTTTATAAGCTACGTTTGAAATAGGAGCTTCTGCAATAGTTTTTTTTTTGCATACTGCCATGGTTGCAACATGTTTTTATAGTTGTCTGAATGTGATGTATCTAGGTGATATAGCTTATGACCATCTAGGTGATATATTTTGATCCAAGAAGCAATCAAGTATAAATTCATTTCAGCTAAATTAGAGCAGGTAAATGATAAGTTCAGAGCAGTAGGTTAGTTTGTACAACCTTTGCTATACTTTTTATATTTGCATCTGGTTCAGAGTTATAGAATGATGATCCATTGTAGTCTTGTTAGCTTGTACAACCTTTGCTATGTTTTTTGTGTAGTGAATATATATGTGTATATACTAATCCTGGTACTGATCCTGGTCCTGATCCTGGTCCTGGTACTGGTAGTGAATATATATGTGTATATACTGATCCTGGTCCTGGTACTGGTAGTGAATATATATATGTATATAGGTTAGCTTGTACAACCTTTGCTATACTTTTTGTGTAGTGAATATATATGTGTATATACTGATCCTGGTACTGATCCTGGTCCTGATCCTGGTCCTGGTACTGGTAGTGAATATATATGTGTATATAATGATGCTCCTGGTGATGAAATGATCCTGCTTATTTCCAATTGTGCTTGTGCTTGTATGAAGCACTTTCTTATGTTGTGTATGCAGGTTCTTGTATGAAATGAGTCCTGATTTTTGCCGGAATGTTGATTAACTTCCGTTTCGCTAGAAATCGGGCACTCCTAGTTTAAGAAAATTAGCAAAGGTTATGCCGGATTTTTCCGTGCATTTAACCAATTATTTGTTTTTTATTAGTGCAAAGATGTGTGACAACGACGAGGCTGGATGTTCTAAGCGCATCAGTGCTGAAGGAGAACTCAGACCTCCGAATAAACAATTGACATTCTGGGAGGCGGCCCAGCGGCTAGAAGATGATGAAGAATACCATCCTTCGGAGAGCGAGGATGATGAGATGGAAGACGCGGAGGAAGAAGCCGAAGTAACGGCGAGTGATGAAACCACTGATGGCGGCGAGGGCACAGGGAGTGGTAGCAATCCTCCTAAGAAGAATAAGAAGCCGAAGGAACGGCGCCCGAACACGGTCGGCATAGTCAGGGAGGAAATTACTGAAGTGAGCCCAACAGGGGTTCCTTTGGAGCCCGACCTTGTCGTCAAAGGGTACGGTGGGCAAGTGGCGGCGATCACCCGGACAACCATCTCGATCAACACCGAGAATATCCGGCATAAAGATAATGGCCACTTACGCACACTCCTCTTCGAGAAGCTGCACGCAAGATACAAGTTCCCCGCTAAGTATCAGAACACAAATTATCATGGGAACGAAGTAAACAAATCCGCCCTCACAAAGATGAGCACCGCCCTGTCCAGCTGGAGAACCCAGATAAAGAAGAAGATCTTTAAAGAAGGCAAAAGTCTCGAGGAGATCCAGAAGATTGACCCGCAAATCACCGAAGATCAGTTCCGGGAGTTCAAGGAGAGGTGTGAATCCGAAAGAGACCTGGCCAATAGTAATCGGGGAAAGGTGCTATAGGCGATGAATATAGGTCATCACCATCTCGGATCTGGTGGATACAGAACCGCGGAGGCCAAATGGAATAAGGAGGACGAAGAGTATAGATCTAAGGGGATAGAAAACCCCTTTGCGAAATTTGAACCCGAGCAGGTTCGAAACTTCATGAGGGTCCGTTACCATGTGGACCCAAAAACCAAACAACTCACCGCAGATCCTGCGGTGAAGGAATTCGAGGAAATTGTGGTAAGTAATCTAATTACCGCGGATCAACTCAATTGCATTCTAATCGATGATCTAAACGATTCACTATTACTTCTTATGCAGGAGGAGGAAATTGTTGCTAGTCATGGATCCCAGGGTTCCTCATCCTAGGGGTCGACGGCGGCCACCCGGTGGGATAACCCTTTTAACAGAGCGATGAACCGGGCCAAGAAAATAGAGCCGGTTACGAAGAAGCCATCGTCGGTTGGCCGTCTGGCCGGCCTCGGAGGTAAGAATTGGGTGGATCATTTTGGTCCACCGCCGAGGACGCATGTGGCGCCGTCGGGAAGGAGCGAGGAGGAAAACCGCGATGTTCAAGAACTTAAGGAACAAGTGGCGCGGATCCCGCAGATCGTCCAAGACAACCTGGAAATCACCCTCACGTCCATCCTGCCTACCTTGGTGGAGTCAATAGCGAACTGGAGTGCGGGTGGTCGAGTAGGGCCGTGCCCGATTCCAAGCATGGTCAGCAGCCATTCGAACAACGCGGCGCCGATGAATCAGGCGAACTACGTGTTCGTGACTCCGCCTGCTAGCACCGCGGCGCCGCAAGTGTTGGTGACTCCCCCTGCCATCACCGCAGCACCGGACATGTTGGTGGCCCCCCTGCCATCGTCGCGGCGGCACCGGAGCTCCAAGCACCCGATAGGGAGAATACACCGGCGGCCATCACCATGCCATCAAGCAGCCCTTTCGTCTCTTGCACGCCCGTCGCCGTATGTGGTGCCTCGACATTAGCCGATCTCAACGCCATCGTGGTAAACAAATTGCTTTACCGCCTTTCACGCCATCTATTACTCTTATGGCATCTCTGACGACGCCGTACATGTTTTCCGCAGACGGATGTTCCTTGCACTCTCTTATGCTACGTGAACAACGAGCTGAGGGATGTTGCCAAGGGTACCATCGTTCAACCCTTGCAGCGCATGTTCCACTCAAGGCCGATGCCAGATAGCGTGCACAGGGTTAAAATTAGTCGGGTGCTAAGGGGCTACGACGACCTGGAACCTCCCATTCAACCCCCAGGAGCGGATGAAGAAGAATCGTCTGTCCTCAGAAGTTGCTTAGGCTTATTCTTGCAATGGACAAAGAGCATGATCTGTTTGGGGACAGCGGGGGCCATCACGCCATAGACAACAGCACCGCCTGTCGTGCCAGTGACAAGCGGTGGCAAGGCCCCCTTACCGCCCTTGCCGTCACCTCCACGCGGTGGGTCGGATGATCATGTTGATGATATGCACATGGCGCAGGATCCGGCCGAGGACGACGAAGACTGGAATGATCACTTCTTCAACACTCAGTTTAGCAACGAAGACCTAGCTGGTGGCCCCACAGAGAAAGCTGTTGGAATTATGCCCTAGAGGCAATAATAAAGATGTTATTATTATAATTCTTGTTCATGATAATGTTTATATTCCATGCTAGAATTGTATTAAGCGGAAACTTTAATACTTGTGTGGTTTGTGAACAACACTGTGTCCCTAGTACGCCTCTATGGACTAGCTCATTGATTAATGATGGTTAAGGTTTCCTAACCATGGACTGTCAATTAATAATGAGATCACATCATTGGGAGAATGATATGATGGACAGACCCAAACTAAGCGAAGCAATTAGATCGTGTCATCGTGTTCATCTTTGCGAAGCTTTTCTTATGTCAAATATTGTATTCCTTAGACCATGAGATAATACAACTCCCTAGTATCGGAAGAAAGCTTTGAGGTCATCAAACGTCATCCTATGAGAGGGTGATCATAAAGGTGTCTCTCAGGTGATCGGAAAGTATCTGTTGGGTTATATGTATCGAGATGGGATTTGTCCCTCCCAAGTCGGAGAGATATACTTCGGGCCCACTCGGTAATCGATATCAACACCGTTTGAAGCATGTGGTTAAGGAGTTAATCACAAAGTGATATCGGATTACGGAACGAGTAAAATACTTGCTGTGAACGAGATTGAACTAGGTATGGCGGTACCGACGATCAAATCTCGGGCAAGTAAAATATCGCGAGACGAAGGGAATATATATATGGGATTGATTGAATCCTGGCATCGTGGTTCATCCGATATGATCATCTATGAATGTGTGGGAGTCAATATGGGTTTCTAGACCCCGCTGTTGATTATTGATAGAAGATCATGTCTGCATATTCTCGAACCCGCAGGGTCACACACTTAACGTGTCTCGACGCTAGGATAGATTGGATAATTGGTTTATGAGTTTTTGTTCGGAGTCTCGGATGGGATCCAGGACATCACGAGAGGTTCCGGAGTGGTCCGGAGAATAATATTCATATAAGGCAGTGCAGTTTTTGGAGTTCGGAATTGTTCCGGGTTAATCGGTATTGTACCGGAAGCTTCTAGAACCTTCCGGAAGGGGACCAACGTGGCCCCACCTTCCAGGAGGGGGCATGGGCCTATGAGGGAGTGCCCTGGACGCATTGGGCCAGGGGCACAAGGCCCCATAGGGCCCAGCCGGCCAAAGAGGGTTTAAACCCTAGATAGAGCTTCTAGAAGGGGGGGGGTTTCCTTGCCCCCCACTCCTCCTCCTTTGGGGCCGCCGGTTTGGGCTTGGGGGAGGGGCTAGGGCTGCGCCCCACCCCTCTATATAAATAGGGATGGGGGCGCACCACCCCCCACACCTTCCCCTCCAACCCTATCCGCCCTGCTGCCCTCCTCTCTCCCTCCCAACTGTTTGTAGGCGAAGCCCTGTTGCAGAAATTCTCCACCATATACACCACGCCGTCGTGTTGTAGATCCAATCCGTCTCTCCACCATACTTTCTGGTCCAAGGAAGGAGGAGACGTCGAGGTGCTGCACGTGTGCATCTCACGGAGGCACCGCCACTTGTGGTGCTAGATCGGATCGGATCGCGAGGAGGAGAAGCGAGTACGACTACATCACCAACATTCCGACGAACGTTCCGCTGTGCGAACCTTCAAGGGTATGAAGATCTAATCCAATCTCTCTTGTTGTTTGCATCTCCTAGATTAGATCTTGGCTTCCCTCTGTTCGCATCCGTAGAAAATTTTGATTTACTATGCCGCGAAACCCTTCAGTGGTATCAGAGCTAGATCTATGCATAGATGTGTTTCACGAGTAGAACGCAACATGGTTGTTGCGGGCGTTGATGTTTTTTGTTGCAAGCCTCTTGTTTGTGTTCTTCTTATGACGCGGGATAGTGAGATTGAAGCGGTCCAGGCCAACCTTATGCGACGTCGTTCGCGAGACCGGCTCCGCACTTGACGTGTGGCTTGTTCCACACATGCGGCTGGTGGATGTCAGTTTCTCTCACTATAGTTGTCATGGGATTAACACCGGAGTTTGGCAACCATAATATCACCATTATGGCTTTCCGTAGGTAAGAATCGTTCTTAGCATCTACTCCCATAAGCCACGTAAAACATGCAACAACAAAGTAGAGACGTCTAACTTGTTTTTGCAGGGAGTGTTTTCTGTGATATGGTATGGCCCAAGATGTGATGTGTATAATGTATGCGATGATCATGTTTTAATGTTTCACGACTTGCATGTCGATGAGTACACAACCGGCAGGAGCCATATGGTTGTCTTTATAATTGTGTATGACCTGTGTGTCAACTTCTTATGCGCCATGTAATAGTTTCACTTTATCGCTAAGTAGTTAGCAATAGTTGTAGTTGCTATTCGTGGTGGAGGCAATCATGGTGGAGTGATGGAGATCATGCCGGAACGCACAAGATGGAGATCATTGCGCGAAGATTGGCTATACCATGTCACATAAAGTTATATGCATGTGATGTTTATCCTTTTATGTATCTTATTATGCTTAGATCGCGACGGTAGCATTATAAGATGATTCCTCACTTAAAGATCAAGATAAAAACTGTGTTCTCCCCAAGTATGCACCGTTGCGAAAGTTCGTCATGTCCAAGCATCACGTGATGATCGGGTGCTATAGACTCTACGCTCGCATACAACGGGTGCAAGCCAGTTTTGCACACGCGGAAATACTTGGGTCTAACTTGACGAGCCTAGCATGTACAGACATGGCCTCGGAACACATGAACCGAAAGGTTAAGCATGAGTCATATGAATGATATGATCGACACTTCGTTGTCCACCATTGAAACCACATCTCTTCTCGTGAAGATCGGATTAGGTGTGGTGAATTTGGATCGTGTTCACTAAACAACTTGAGGGATGTTGAATTTAGTGGGAGTTCATCTAGTAATTTGATTAAAAGTTGAACTAGTTATCATGAACATAGTCTAATTTGTACTTGCAAATATTGTAGATCAAATGGCTAAATCCAACTTCAACTTCAACGTTTTCGCTGAGAAGGAAAAGCTTAGAAACAATGGGTCTAACTTCACCAATTGGTTCCGCAATCTAAGAATCATTCTCTCTGGCGGTCAAAAGGACTATGTCCTTGGGAAAGCGTTAGGTGACCCCCCTGCTGCAACTGCGCCGGATGATGAGGAAGTTGTCTATCAGTCGCGCAAAGATGATTATGGTGTGATTAAGAGCACCATGTTGTTTGCTATGGAACCGGAACTTCAAAATCGTTTTGAAGACTATCCCGGGCCCTTTGAGATTCTCGAAGAGCTGAAAACCATGTTTCAGACTCAGGCCCGTTCTGAGAGATATGAGATCTCTGAGAAGTTCTTTAACTGCAAGATGGAGGAAGGGAGTTCTGTTAGTGAGCACGCCATTAAGATGACGGGCTACACTCAACGCCTTGAGCAGCTGGAATGCACGATTCCAGAAGAGCTCAAGATTGACAGGGTTCTGCAATCACTCCCTCCCAGCTACAAAAGTTTTGTAGTGACTCATTATCAGATTGGTTCCACTGATACGATCACCGAGCTCTTTGCAAAGCTGAAGGCCGCGGAAGTGGACATCAAAAAGGATAATCATGTGTTGATGGTCAACAAGCCCACCTTCAAGAAAGGTAAGGGTGCAAAGAAGCCCTTCAAGAAGGGCGGCGGCAAGCGCGTTGTCCCTGCTAAGAAGAAGCTCAAGTCTGGTCCTAAGCCGGACACTGAGTGCTTCTATTGCAAGGACAAGGGTCACTGGAAGCGCAACTGTCCGAAGTACTTAGCGGACAAGAAGGCTGGCACCATCAAAGGTATATTTGATATACATGTTATTGATGTTTTCCTTACTAGACCTCGTTGTAGTGCCTGGGTATTTGATACCGGTTCGGTTGCTAATATTTGTAACTCAAAACAGGAGCTACGGAATAGACGGCGGCTTGCGAGGGATGAGGTGACGATGCGCGTTGGCAACGGATCAAGAGTTGATGTGATGGTCGTCGGCACGCTCTCCTTAGTTTTACCTTCGGGATTAGTTTTAAACCTCAATAAATGTTATTATGTGCCTGCGTTGAGCATGAACTTTATTTCTGGATCTTGTTTATTGCAAGACGGTTATTCATTTAAATCGGAGAATAATGGTTGTTCTATTTATATGAGTAACATCTTTTATGGTCATGCACCTATTGTGAATGGTTTATTTCTTCTAAATCTCGAAAGGGATGAAACACACATCCATAACATTGAGGCTAAGAGATGCCAAGTAGATAGTGATAATACTACTTATTTGTGGCACTGTCGTCTAGGTCATATTGGTGTAAAGCGCATGAAGAAACTCCATTCTGATGGACTTTTTGAGTCTCTTGATTTTGAATCATTTGACACATGCGAACCATGCCTCATGGGCAAGATGATCAAAACCCCGTTCTCCGGTATGATGGAGCGAGCAACGGACTTGTTGGAAATCATACATACCGATGTATGCGGACCGATGAGTGTTTCGACGCGCGGTGGATATCACTATTTTCTCACTTTTACCGATGACTTAAGTATATATGGGTATATCTATTTAATGAAACATAAATATGAAACATTTGAAAAGTTCAAGGAATTTCAGAATGAAGTGGAGAACCATCGTAACAGAAAGATTAAGTTTCTACGATCCGATCGTGGAGGTGAATATTTGAGTTATGATTTTCTCACGCATCTTAAAGCAAGCGGAATCGTTTCGCAACTCACGCCACCCGGAACACCACAGCGCAATGGTGTGTCTGAACGCCGGAATCGAACCTTATTAGATATGGTCCGATCGATGATGTCTCTTACTGATTTGCCGTTATCATTTTGGGGTTATGCATTAGAAACCGCTGCATTCACTTTAAATAGGGCACCATCTAAATCCGTTGAGACGACACCGTATGAACTGTGGTTTGGTGCTAAACCTAAGTTGTCGTTTCTTAAAGTTTGGGGATGCGAAGCTTACGTCAAGAAATTGATGCCGGACAAGCTCGAACCCAAAGCGGAGAAATGCGTCTTCATAGGATACCCTAAGGAAACTATTGGGTATACCTTCTATCACAGAACCGAAGGCAAAGTGTTTGTCGCAAAGAACGGTTCCTTTCTTGAGAAGGAGTTTCTCTCGAAAGAAGTGAGTGGGAGGAAAATAGAGCTAGACGAGGTTATTGAACCTTCTCTTGAGTTGGAGAGTAGCGCAACACCTGAAATTGTTCCAGTGCCGCCTGCACCAACAATAGAGGAAGCTAATGACAAGGATCATGAAGCTTCGGACGATGCTGCTACTGAACGTCGCAGG
Organism: Avena sativa; assembly: GCA_916181665.1. Lineage (NCBI taxonomy): Eukaryota > Viridiplantae > Streptophyta > Magnoliopsida > Poales > Poaceae > Avena > Avena sativa. The sequence goes on along the minus strand of OV702280.1, from coordinate 383,440,274 downwards.
TCGACAAGGTCGCGTGCCCCTCCTGAGTGGTACGGCAACCCTGTCTTGACTGTCTTGTTGGTAGAAGACAGTGAACCTACGAACTATGAGGAAGCGATGATGAGCCCAGACTCTGAGAAATGGCTAGAAGCCATGAAATCCGAATTGGGATCCATGAGCGAAAACCAAGTATGGACTTTGGTGGACCCTCCTAGTGACCGAAAGGCCGTTGAGTGCAAATGGATCTTCAAGAAGAAAACGGACGCGGATGGTAATGTTACCGTCTATAAAGCACGGCTTGTCGCGAAAGGTTTTCGACAAGTTCAAGGTGTTGACTACGATGAGACTTTCTCTCCCGTAGCGATGTTTAAGTCCATTCGGATTTTATTAGCAATTGCTGCGTTTCATGATTATGAAATATGGCAGATGGATGTCAAGACTGCGTTCCTCAATGGCAACATTGATGAAGAGTTGTATATGATGCAACCCGAAGGTTTTGTCGATCCTAAGGATGCTGATAAAGTATGCAAACTTCAGCGTTCCATTTATGGACTAAAGCAAGCATCTCGGAGTTGAAACCTTTGTTTTGATCAAGTGATCAAGAGCTTTGGATTTGTTCCAAATTGCTACGAAGCTTGCATCTACAAGAAAGTGAGTGGGAGCTCAGTGACATTTATGGTACTATATGTGGATGACATATTGATTATTGGAAATGACATCAACATGCTTAACGATGTGAAGAGTTATTTGAACAAGTGTTTTTCAATGAAAGACCTAGGTGAAGCTGCTTATATATTAGGCATCAAAATCTATAGAGATAGACAAAGACGCCTGATAGCTTTAAGCCAGAGTACATACCTAGACAAAGTTCTAAAAGGTTCAGAATGGATAAGGCAAAGAAAGGTTTAGTGCCTATGTAGTCAGGTAAGATATTGAGCAAGGCTCAATGTCCAGCTACGGTAAATGATAGGGAAGCTATGAGCAAAGTGCCTTATGCCTCGGCCATAGGTTCTATCATGTATGCCATGCTGTGTACTAGACCGGATGTGTCCAATGCTCTTAGTTTGACGAGCAGGTATAAAAGTGATCCAAGAGTGGAACACTGGACAACCGTGAAGAACATCCTAAAGTACCTAAATAGGACTAAAGAAATGTTCTTAGTCTATGGGGGTGATGAACAGCTCGTCGTAAATGGTTATGTCGATGCTAGTTTCGACACCGACAAGGATGATTCTAAATCTCAGACAGGATACGTGTATATTTTGAATGGAGGAGCTGTGAGCTAGAGAAGCTGTAAGCAAAGCGTGATCGCGGGATCTACAGTAGAAGCGGAATACATGGCTGCTGCAGAAGCGTCAAGTGAAGGAGTTTGGATCAGGAACTTCATCACTGAGCTTGGCGTGGTTCCAAGTGCATTGGACCCACTGGAGTGAAGGGAATATGCCCTGAGAGGCAATAATAAATGTCTATTATGTGTATTCCAAGTATATGATAGATGTTTATTTTGCATGCTATAATTGTATTAATACGGAAACGTTAATACATGTGTGTTTAATAAACAAACAGAAAGTTCCTAGTTATGCCTCTCTCATAAACTAGCTCGTTGATTAACAAGATGATCAAGGTTTCCTGATCATGGACATTGGATGTTGTTAATAACGGGATCACAACATTAGTGTAATGGTGTGATGAACATTCATCCGAAATATAGCATTACGATCAAAGTCATTGAGTTTATATTGCTATAACAACTTACGAAGTGATCCTAATCCTTAGACCATGAGATCATGTCAATCACTAACACCGGAAGAGTTTCTTGATAACATCAAACATCACACCGTAACAGGGTGATTATAAAGATGGATTCAGAACTAATAAAGTGTTATGTTGAGGCTCATAGATCGAGAGTGGAATTTGTTCATCCCGATGACGGATAGATATACTCTGGGCCCTCTCGGTGATATCGCATTGATTAGCTTGCAAGCAAGTGATTTGATCACTAGAATGTTATATCACAGGAACGAGAAAAGAGTGCATGTCGGTAACGAGATCAAACTAGGTATGGAGATACCGATGATCGAATCTCGGACATGTAATATATTGTGAAACAAAGGGATTAAGATACTAGCATAAAAGGTTCCGACGATCACAAGAAAGTCATCGTTGAATGTGTGGGAGTCAGTATGGGTCTCCAGATCCCGCTTCTGATTATTGATCCGAGAGGGGTCTCGATCATGTCCTCATTATTCACGAACCATAGGGTGACACACTTAAGAGACACCGACATCCAATTGGAGCAAAAGTTTCATGCCGAAAGAATGAACAAGCGCAGGAATTTATTTCACTAGATACCGAAACAGGTTTTCGGGTGAAATTGCATAAAGTGGTTATGCATGTGAAATATAATTCTAGCAAGGGGTTATTTGTGAATGTTTGTCATTAAAGTAATTGACAAAATTCTGAATAAAATAAAAGAGTTTTATTTAATGAGAGTTTGCATTAAATTTGGTGGAAATTTAATGGGAATTTGAGTGGACTTTTGAGTGGAGGGATTTTAAAGGGCATTTTGTGAGTGGAGTGTCCACCCACATGAATGAAGGAGGGGAGGGGGCAGCCCCCATGGCCGGCGGCCACCCCCTTGGGTGCCCCCCCTCCTCCTATAAAAGGAGCCCCCCTCCTCACTTGTCTCTCACACCTCCTCGTGAAGGATCTCTCTCCCCCTCTAGAATTTATCCCCCATGGTCTCGGACTAGCGAGATACATGTTCCCGGTGGCTATTCGGCAAGAAAGAGTTGTGCTTCCACTGCATCGCTGGATCGAGGAGGCGGAGGTTGCTCGGTGCCTCGAACGTGTGTGCGAGCACGGATGCGCTGCTGATTTGCGGCGCTAGGACTTCCTCTCGATCTTGAGATCGGCAAGAGATCGTCTACATCAACCACGAGTTGAACTCGTTAAGCTTTGTCGGTCTTCAAGGGTATGTTCTCTACGGATATACATCCGCCCGTTGTTTGTATCTAGTAGATAGATCTTGGTATATAGTTCACATCGTAGGAAATTTTTTGTTTTCTATGCTGCGAACCCTACAGTGGTATCAGAGCCGGATCTATGCGTAGATACTTTACACGGGTAGTACACATATGAGTATGTGGGCGATGATGATCATGTTGTTGCTCCTTTGTTGTAATTTTGGATATTGGTGGCATAGTGGGATGAAGCGCCCGGACAAACTTTACATGTCCTCGCACATGAGACCTGTTCCACGCTTGACATGCAACTAGTTTGCATAAGTGGCTAGTGGGTGTCTGTCTCTCCTACTATAGTCAATATCTATTTTGCAAGCGAGTTGTCAACAATTTGATTATCCTCGTTGTGGTTCATGTTCGTAGGTAAGAACGGTTCTATCTCGAAAGCCCTAAGCCATGTAAAACTTGCAATGGATAAATTAGAGGCGTCTAGTTTAGATTGTTGCTGGGCTAGTGTTATGATATGGTAGTGTTGTAAGTAGAAGTATGAGATGATACTCTTACAACACACATAGCGTGTAAAATCCATAGACCTTGGATTTACACATATAGGTATGATAGTGATCATACCACGATGCACATGATAGAGATCATCTGCGGGAACCATATAATTTCACTAATAAACATATGATGTTTGATAGCATCTTATATTGCTTGTTTAGCGCTTTGTTAGCATAATAAGATGATCCCTCATTTAAATATCAAGATAAAAATGTGTTCTTCCTTTAGTATCCACCGATTATGTTTTCGTCGCTCCAAGACATCACGTGATGATCGGGTGTTCTTGGATCCACGACCATATTTCGGGTGTAAAACAGTTACACACGCGAATACTAAGGTTCTAACTTGGCGAGCCTAGCATGTACAGACATGGCCTCGGAACACGGACCGAAAGGTTAAGCATGAGTCATATAGTTGATATGATGCCCATTTGATGCTCGCCTTTGAAGCTATACCGACTCACGTGATGATCGGACTTGGTGTAGTGGATTTGGTTCATGTAATCACCAAAAAGGCACGAGGGATGTCGTTTTTGAGTGGGAGTTCATTCGTAATATAGATTAGTTGAACTCAATCTATCATACACTTAGTCTAAACTTTACAAATTCTGTTGTAGATGGCACCACCTGCTTTTAATTTCAATGTGTTCATGGAGAAAGAGAAACTAGCAACGAACGGTAGCAACTGTACCGAATGGGCCATGAATTTGAGGATTCTCCTCTCTGCTGCACAAAAGCAATATGTGCTAGAAGCGCCGTTAGGACCCCCCCCACCTTTTGATGATGCCCCTGACGAGGAGAAGAATGTCTATCAGACTCGTCAGGAGGACCACAACTTAGTTCATTGCGGCATATTGTATGGGCTAGAGCCGGAACTTCGAAAGCGTTTCGAAAACGGCAATGCATTTGATACAATGGGTGAGTTGAAAATGATTTTCGACACACATGCTGCTGTAGAGAGCTACAACGCTTCAAAAAAGTTCTTTAGCTGCATGATGGAAGAGCACAACTCCATTAGTGAGCATGTACTCAAGATGTCGGGTTACGCCGATAAGCTTGTGTCCTTGGGAATATCGATTCCCATTGATTTAGGCATCCATCGTGTTCTGCAGTCTCTGCCACCTAGCTATAAGAGCTTCATGATGAACTATAATATGCAAGGCATGAAGAAGTCTCTCCCCGAGCTTCTGTCAATGCTTAAAACTGCAGAAGTGGAGATCAAAAAGGAACATCAAGTGTTGATGATCAATAGGAACACTGGTTTCAAGAAAGACAAGAAGGGAAAACGGAAGGGAAGTAAGGGCGGCAAGCCTGTTGCCGCGCCTGAAAAGAAACCCCGAGTTGGACCTAAGTCTGATTCCGAGTGCTACTATTGTAAGGGGACTGGCCACTGGAAGCGCAACTGCCCCAAGTATCTGGCAGACAAGAAGGCCGGCAAGGGAAACAAAGGTATATATGATATACATGTTATTGATGTGTACTTGACTAGTGCTTGCAGTAGCACCTGGGTATTTGATACCGGTTCAGTTGCTAATATTTGTAACTCGAATCAGGGGCTGCGGAACAAGCGACCGCTAGCAAGGGGTGAGGTCAAGATTCGTGTCGGCAATGGATCAAGCGTTGATGTGATCGCCGTCGAAACGCTGCCTCTCCACTTGACGTCGGGATTAGTTATAAACTTGAATAAATGTTATCTGGTGCCTGCACTGAGCATGAACATTGTATCTGGATCGTGTTTGATGCGAAGTGGTTATTCATTTAAATCCGAGAACAATGGTTGTTCCATTTATATGAATGAAATCTTTTATGGTCATGCATCGATGATGAATGGTTTATTTCTATTAGATCTCGATGATAATGTTACACATATTCATAATGTTGATGCTAAAAGGATTAAACTTAATGATGATATATCCGCATATATGTGGCACTGCCGTCTAGGTCATATTGGCGTTAAACGCATGAAGAAGCTCCATTCGGATGGACTTTTGGAATCACTTGATTATGAATCATTTGATACATGTGAGCCATGCCTTATGGGCAAGATGACTAGAACGCCGTTTTCCGGTTCAATGGAACGGGCGACAGATTTATTGGAAATCATACATTCTGATGTATGTGGTCCAATGAGTGTGTCGGCGCGAGGTGGATATCGTTATTTTGTTACTTTCACGGATGATTTGAGTAGATACAGTTATATCTACTTGATGAAACACAAGTCTGAAACCTTTGAAAAGTTCAAGGAATTTCAGAATGAAGTGGAAAATCATCGTAATAGAAAGATCAAATTTCTACGGTCCGACCGTGGAGGTGAGTATCTAAGTTACGAGTTTAGCACTCACATGAAAGAGTGTGGAATTGTTTCACAACTCACACCTGCCGGAACACGACAGCGAAATGGTGTGTCGGAACGTCGTAATCGTACTTTATTAGATATGGTTCGATCTATGATGTCTCTGACGGACTTGTCGTTGTCATTTTGGGGTTATGCACTAGAAACTTCTGCATTCACTTTAAATCGGGCACCATCTAAATCCGTTGAAAAGACACCGTATGAATTGTGGTTTGGAAACAAACCTAAGTTGTCATTTCTTAAAGTTTGGGGATGCGATGTTTATGTGAAGAAACTTGAACCGGATAAACTCGAACCCAAAGCGGAAAAATGCGTCTTCATAGGATACCCTAAAGAAACTATTGGGTATTCCTTCTATCACAGATCCGAGGGCAAGGTTTTTGTTGCCAAGAATGGATCCTTTCTAGAGAAAGAGTTTCTCACGAAAGGCGTGAGTAGTCGGAAGGTAGAACTCGAAGAGGTTGTGGAACCTTCTCTTCAAAGTATGGCGAGTAGCGCAGCGCCGGAAGTTGTTCCGGAGTTGGCTCCACCTGTTGAAGAGGGAACTAATGATAATGATCATGAAACTCCGAAAGAGAGTACTACCAAACCTCGCAGGTCAAACAGGACGCGTGGAGCTCCCGAGCTGTACGGAAATCCTGTCATGAATTTCATGGTTGATGAAAATGATGACCCTGTGACGTATGAAGAAGAGATGATGAGCCCGAATTCCAACAAATGGTTAGGAGCCATGAAATCCAAGATGGAATCCATGTATGAAAATCAAGTTTGGAACTTGGTGGAATTACCTCACGACCGAAAGGCCGTGGAGAACAAATGGATTTTCAAAAGGAAAACTGATGCTGATGGTAATGTGACCGTCTATAAAGCTCGACTTGTCGCAAAGGGGTTTCGACAAACAAGGAGTTGACTACGATGAGACTTTCTCTCCCGTAGCGATGCTAAAGTCAGTTAGGATTATGTTAGCAATTGCTGCATATTTCGATTATGAGATATGGCAGATGGATGTCAAAACCGCGTTTCTCAATGCTAATATTGAAGAAGAGTTGTATATGATACAACCAAAGGGTTTTGTCGATCCTAAGGATGCTAACAAGGTGTGCATGCTTCAGCGATCCATCTATGGATTGAAGCAAGCATCACGAAGTTGGAATCTCCGCTTTGATGAGGTGATCAAAGAGTTTGGATTTGTCCAAACTTATGGAGAAGCTTGTATTTACAAGAAAGTGAGTGGGAGCAATGTGGCATTTCTGATATTATATGTGGATGACATATTATTGATCGGAAATGATATAGATCTTTTAAGCAGTGTTAAAAGTTATCTAAACAGCAAATTTTCAATGAAGGACCTAGGTGAAGCGTCATACATATTAGGCATAAAGATCTATAGAGATAGATCTAGGCGCCTAATAGGGCTATCGCAAAGTACATACCTTGATAAGATTTTAAAGAAGTTTAAAATGGATGGAAGTAAGAAGGGATTCTTACCTATGTTGCAAGGCAAGACATTGAGTAAGACTCAAAGTCCGGCTTCGGCGGAAGAAAGAGAGATAATGGACAAAGTCCCCTATGCTTCAGCCATAGGCTCTATAATGTACGCCATGCTATGTACAAGACCGGATGTGGCACATGCTATTAGTTTGACTAGTAGGTACCAATCGGATCCAGGTTCAGAACACTGGATAGCGGTCAAGAATATCCTTAAGTACTTACGAAGAACTAAGGATATGTTTCTTGTATACGGAGGTGAAGAAGAGCTCGTCGCTAAGTGTTATGTCGACGCTAGCTTTGACACCGATCCGGATGACTCTAAGTCTCAATCCGGATACGTATTTCTCATGAATGGCGGAGCTGTTAGTTGGAGGAGCTCCAAACAACCTTTGGTAGCGGGATCAACAACGGAGGCCGAATATGTTGCTGCTTCAGAAGCGGCTCAGGAAGCAGTTTGGATGAAGGAGTTCATATCCGAACTAGGAGTGGTGGCAAACGCGTTGGACCCAATGGTGATCTATTGTGACAACAATGGTGCCATTGCCAATGCCAAAGAGCCAAGGTCTCACAAGCATTCCAAGCATATTAAGCGCCGGTTTCACTCCATCCGCGAGCATGTCAAGGATGGAGATATAAAGATTTGTAAAGTACATACGGATCTCAATGTAGCAGATCCGTTGACTAAAACTCTCCCTAGAGCAAAACATGATCAACACCAGAACTCAATGGGTGTTAGATTTATCACTATGTAACTAGATTATTGTCTCTAGTGCAAGTGGGAGACTGAAGGGAATATGCCCTGAGAGGCAATAATAAAGTGTTTATTATGTGTATTCCAAGTATATGATAGATGTTTATTTTGCATGCCATAATTGTATTAATACGGAAACGTTAATACATGTGTGTTTAATAAACAAACAGAAAGTTCCTAGTTATGCCTCTCTCATAAACTAGCTCGTTGATTAACAAGATGATCAAGGTTTCCTGATCATGGACATTGGATGTTGTTAATAACGGGATCACAACATTAGTGTAATGGTGTGATGAACATTCATCCGAAATATAGCATTACGATCAAAGTCATTGAGTTTATATTGCTATAACAACTTACGAAGTGATCCTAATCCTTAGACCATGAGATCATGTCAATCACTAACACCGGAAGAGTTCTTGATAACATCAAACGTCACACCGTAACAGGGTGATTATAAAGATGGATTCAGAACTAATAAAGTGTTATGTTGAGGCTCATGGATCGAGAGTGGAATTTGTTCATCCCGATGACGGATAGATATACTCTGGGCCCTCTCGGTGATATCACATTGATTAGCTTGCAAGCAAGTGATTTGATCACTAGAATGTTATATCACAGGAACGAGAAAAGAGTGCATGTCGGTAACGAGATCAAACTAGGTATGGAGATACCGATGATCGAATCTCGGACATGTAATATATCGTGAAACAAAGGGATTAAGATACTAGCGTAAAAGGTTCCGACGATCACAAGAAAGTCATCGTTGAATGTGTGGGAGTCAGTATGGGTCTCCAGATCCCGCTTCTTATTATTGATCCGAGAGGGGTCTCGATCATGTCCGCATTATTCACGAACCGTAGGGTGACACACTTAAGAGACACCGACATCCAATTGGAGCAAAAGTTTCATGCCGAAAGAATGAACAAGCGCAGGAATTTATTTCACTAGATACTGAAACAGGTTTTCGGGTGAAATTGCATAAAGTGGTTATGCATGTGAAAATATAATTCTAGCAAGGGGTTATTTGTGAATGTTTGTCATTAAAGTAATTGACAAAATTCTGAATAAAATAAAAGAGTTTTATTTAATGAGAGTTTGCATTAAATTTGGTGGAAATTTAATGGGAATTTGAGTGGACTTTTGAGTGGAGGGATTTTAAAGGGCATTTTGTGAGTGGAGTGTCCACCCACATGAATGAAGGAGGGGAGGGGGCAGCCCCCATGGCCGGCGGCCACCCCCTTGGGTGCCCCCCCTCCTCCTATAAAAGGAGCCCCCCTCCTCACTTGTCTCTCACACCTCCTCGTGAAGGATCTCTCTCCCCCTCTAGAATTTATCCCCCATGGTCTCGGACTAGCGAGATACATGTTCCCGGTGGCTATTCGGCAAGAAAGAGTTGTGCTTCCACTGCATCGCTGGAGCGAGGAGGCAGAGGTTGCTCGGTGCCTCGAACGTGTGTGCGAGCACGGATGCGCTGCTGATTTGCGGCGCTAGGACTTCCTCTCGATCTTGAGATCGGCAAGAGATCGTCTACATCAACCACGAGTTGAACTCGTTAAGCTTTGTCGGTCTTCAAGGGTATGTTCTCTACAGATATACATCCGCCCGTTGTTTGTATCTAGTAGATAGATCTTGGTATATAGTTCACATCGTAGGAAAATTTTTGTTTTCTATGCTGTGAACCCTACATGGAGATATTGTGTGACAACACTGGCGCCATAGCACTCGCTAAGGAACCAAGATATCATCCAAAGACCAAGCATATCAACCGCAAGTTTCATATAATCCGAGATTATATAGCAGATGGAGATCTGAAGATTAGCAAAGTACATACAGATCTGAATGTCGCAGATCCATTGACTAAACCTCTTCCACGTGTAAAACATGATCAGCACCTCAGTGCAATGGGTGTGAGATTGTTACCAAATGTAAACTAGATTATTGACTCCAGTGCAAGTGGGGGACTGTTGGAATTATGCCCTAGAGGCAATAATAAAGATGTTATTATTATAATTCTTGTTCATGATAATGTTTATATTCCATGCTAGAATTGTATTAAGCGAAAACTTTAATACTTGTGTGGTTTGTGAACAACACTGTGTTCCTAGTACGCCTCTATGGACTAGCTCATTGATTAATGATGGTTAAGGTTTCCTAACCATGGACATGAGTTGTCAATTAATAATGAGATCACATCATTGGGAGAATGATATGATGGACAGACCCAAACTAAGCGAAGCAATTAGATCGTGTCATCGTGTTCATCTTTGCGAAGCTTTTCTTATGTCAAATATTGTATTCCTTAGACCATGAGATAATACAACTCCCTGGTATCGGAAGAAAGCTTTGAGGTCATCAAACGTCATCCTATGAGAGGGTGATCATAAAGGTGTCTCTCAGGTGATCGGAAAGTATCTGTTGGGTTGTATGTATCGAGATGGGATTTGTCCCTCCCAAGTCGGAGAGATATACTTCGGGCCCACTCGGTAATCGATATCAACACCGCTTGCAAGCATGTGGTTAAGGAGTTAATCACAAAGTGATATCGAATTACGGAATGAGTAAAGTACTTGCTGTGAACGAGATTGAACTAGGTATGACGATACCGACGATCAAATCTCGGGCAAGTAAAATATCGCGAGACGAAGGGAATATATATATGGGATTGATTGAATCCTGGCATCGTGTTTCATCCGATATGATCATCGATGAATGTGTGGGAGTCAATATGGGTTTCCAGACCCCGCTGTTGATTATTGATAGAAGATCATGTCTGCATATTCTCGAACCCGCAGGGTCACACACTTAACGTGTCTCGACGCTAGGATAGATTGGATAATTGGTTTATGAGTTTTTGTTCGGAGTCTCGGATGGGATCCGGGACATCACGAGAGGTTCCGGAGTGGTCCGGAGAATAAGATTCATATAAGGCAGTGCAGTTTTTGGAGTTCGAAATTGTTCCGGGTTAATCGGTATTGTACCGGTAGCTTCTAGAACCTTCCGGAAGGGGACCAACGTGGCCCCACCTTCCGGGAGGGGGCATGGGCCTATGAGGGAGTGCCCTGGCCGCATTGGGCCAGGGGCACAAGGCCCCATAGGGCCCAACCGTCCAAAGAGGGTTTAAACCCTAGATAGAGCTTCTAGAAGGGGGGGTTTCCTTCCCCCCACTCCTCCTCCTTTGGGGCCGCCGGTTTGGGCTTGGCGGAGGGGATAGGGCTGCGCCCCACCCCTCTATGTAAAGAGGGCTGGGGGCGCACCACCCCCCACACCTTCCCTCCAACCCTAGCCGCCCTGCTGCCCTCCTCTCTCCCTCCCGACTGTTTGTAGGCGAAGCCCTGCTGCAGAAATTCTCCACCATATACACCACGCCGTCGTGTTGTAGATCCAATCCGTCTCTCCACCATACTTGCTGGTCCAAGGAAGGAGGAGACGTCGAGGTGCTGCACGTGTGCATCTCACGGAGGCACCGCCACTTGTGGTGCTAGATCGGATCGGATCGCGAGGAGGAGAAGCGAGTACGACTACATCACCCATGTTCCGACGAACGTTCCGCTGTGCAAATCTTCAAGGGTATGAAGATCTAATCCAATCTCTCTCGTTGTTTGCATCTCCTAGATTAGATCTTGGCTTCCCTCTGTTCGCATCCGTAGAAAATTTTGATTTACTATGCCGCGAAACCCTTCAAAAGCCACTATCAAGGGAATCTTCAAGGGTATGAAGATCTAATCCAATCTCTCTCGTTGTTTGCATCTCCTAGATTAGATCTTGGCTTCCCTCTGTTCGCATCCGTAGAAAATTTTGATTTACTATGCCGCGAAACCCTTCAAAAGCCACTATCACCAAGCATTTGTTTGGTTCTCAGGAGACGCCTCCAGCTTGCGCCTTTACAGAGCCAGCTGATAAAACCAACCGGCCCTTTATTCTAAGCCCTAACACACTACATAGGACGGTCGGTGCTCAGATTGCGGTGCCTGCCCGCTCTCCAAAAGGAAAAAAGGGCAGGAAAAGAAAATCTAGTAGCTCGAGCCAGCCGGTGGCGTCAACTGTGAATCCGATCAGGTTTCGGGACGGGCCACCAATACCCGAGGGTATTATGTGGAGGATTCATGTGGCGGGTGAGCCCATGCTACCTAAGAATTTGCGGAGGCTCACCAGTTCGGAACTGCAGAGTGTGCATGACGGCGTGCTGACGATAGAGAGACGCCTTCTGGCGGAGAAAGATCCCTCGCACCCGGTATTCGTGGTTAAGGTGCCACCAGGCTTGGGCTTCATCGACAATGCCCCTGCGGATCGGTTCTTCATGTGGTTCGATGACATCTTCAATATGTTCCACCTATACCCGCTGCACTATACCATGGTCCGCCTGTTTTATCTCAGCCTGGCCATGCAGATCATTAGAGAGAACACACCGGGCATCGCTATAGTGGACCCCTACTACATGCGTGACGGCTGCTTGGGTTCCCCCACTAAACGACGTATCGTGGCCTCGTACCTAAAAAAATCCTCGTGGCGAACAAGACAAAGGAATACATTTTCGTGCCTTACTTTCCCGAGTAAGTCGTTATTCACTCGCCACCGTCGATTGGCTTTATTAGATTATCATCATTCTTTTTCCAACATATTCCATTTGAATTTTTTGCACAGAGATGAACACTGCACGCTCATCTCTTTATCGCCGAAGCATTTCCATGCCACGTATTTCGACTCGGGGAGTCTAGAAAATAAGAAAAACTATGACAAGATCAAGGAAGTTCTGGATGATGCTCTCACTAGCTATGCCTCGACGGAAGGCACCACCTTCGTGCGTACGAAGGTCAAGTTCGGCAGGCACGTCTTCAACCACGTAATTGAGTTCCCCTATGTGAAGCAGCCGGAAAACAGTAAGAAGGAAGCCTACTACGCACTCCATCACATGAGGGCGTTCCTACTTGACCAGCAGAATTCTACGCTGCCAGATCATCTCAAACAGTGGGCCGAAGCAAAGGCCAAGATCACTGATTCAGATATTAGACAAGAGATGTATCGCATCCAGCAGCAGTTTGGGGCAATCATCTTTCGTGATGTCATGACTTTGAGGGGGGATCTTCTACGGAGGAAATATCCCGAATAACCGTGACATAGAAGATCGCCTAGAGATGCAGGGTGACTATAGGAAGTTCATGACGAGACAAGGCGTCCTCCCGTTCCCTAAGCCGAGCCAGAAGGCTTGATGTTGGCCTAGTTGTAGTTACAAACTATAGATGACCTTTGTGTGTGTGTGTGTGGACAAGTGTACATGCTACTACTTATCTTATTGGGTTTATGAATCATCGCTTACTTCTTTTGCTTATTATTATTATATATCAATCAATGCTTGTTATTTTGCTTACTCTTTGGTCCTTTGCTCACTTTGGTCCTTCTTTTTTCCTTACTTTATTAGTCTTTTTTTGAGAATAATGCCAATGATTGAAATGTCGTGGCACACTATATATGTGAATGTGCTATGACCGGATTGTGAGCCTTGTGATATGCACAAGTCTAGGTGTTATGCATCCTACTTGGCTTACAGTTCCATCGTAGCATATTCCTGTGTCCAACGACCTATGCATATATATATATATATATATATGAGGCATTCTTTTTGATTTACTTTGGTCTTTTTCAAGAATAATGCCAATGATTGAAATGTCGTGGCACACTATATATGTGAATGTGCTACGACGGGATAGTTAGCCTTGTGATATGCACAAGTCCAGGTCTTGTGCATTCTACTTGGCTAACTGTTCCGTCGTAGCATATTCCTGTGTCCAACGACCTAGCTAGTTATATATGAGGCATTCTTTTCGAGTTACTTTGGTCTTTTTCGAGAATGGCGATGATTGAAATGTCGTGGCACACTATATATGTGAATGTGCTGCGATGGGATTGTCTGCCTTGTGCTATGCACAGGTCCAGGTGTTGTGCATCCTACTTGGCGGACAGTTCCATCATAGCATATTCCTGTGTCGAACAACCTAGTTATATATAAGGCATGCTTTTTGAGTTTGGTCTTTTTTATTTAGGAGTACTTTCTATAAGTGTATCTTCATATGCGATTTTAATTATATATTTTTTTAATCACCGGTTAATTATTATTGTCAACTTGTAGATGACGTGGTACGTCGTGTACAAGGGACGGGTTCCCGGAGTCTACGATGATTGGGAAGACTGCCGGAGACAGGTGCACCGTTTCAGCGGCAATAGCTACAAAGGGTACAACACTATGGCGGAGGCGGAAGCTAGATACACGCGCTATCTAGCGGGAGTTAGGACGAGAAACCGGATGAAGACCTACACCTTCGTCGCGGTGATCATGCTTATCTTCTTTGGTTGTTTATCCCGCGTTTGTGTCTAGCTAGTTTAGATGTCTAGGCGAGCTTCCGAGCTCTAACTTGTTCGAGACACATGTATTCGCATATCACCAACTACTTTGTAACTTGATCAAAACAATGTATAACTTATGTATTCATGTATAAGACTTATCTATATGTATTTGTTTCAATCTTGTTTTGTGAATTGTGTATTTATATATATATAACTGTATATCTTATATCTGTGTGTATATCTGCCTATAATATTGTATATAATCTGTATTATATATCATCTGGGCCTGAAATTAAAAAAAAAGACACCCGTGGCGCACTACAACTAAAGCGCACCTGCGCAGCTTAGTGGAGCACTGCAATGTGCGCCACAGAAGATCCAAAGCATAGCGCACCTGCCCACATAGCCATGAAGCACTAGCAGGTGCGCTACGCCTATCTCGACATAACCGTGGCGCACCAGGCAGTGCGCCACGGCTAGGAGATAGCCGTAGCTCGAGGCCCGTGGCGCACCCCTAGTGCGCCACAGATGCTGTTTACATGTGCGCCACGAACGTCCGTTTTCCTAGTAGTGGAAAACGGCGATATATTTTAATTTTTATCGTTCCCGCCGGAGAGAGCTCGGCCAAAAGATGTTCAACAGAATTAACGTCCATAAGTTCGGCGACAGATTATTACAGAACAGGGAAAATGAATCGGCCATCTCTCAGTCGTCGATGGGGATGGGCTCCTGCGGCGTGGTTGATGCGGCGGGGTCGGCCGTCTCGCCAGCGGACGCTGACTGGTTGGAGGAGGTGGACGCTTGCCTGGCTTCCCTAGTGGGGGGATACGGCGCCGCCATCAACGCCGACCTCATCGCCGCCGCCTGTTTCGCCCTACGATCGCCTGCTCTTCCACTGCTGCCTCTTGTTTTTACCGGAGCTTCGCCCTCTCCTTTCTGCCCTTTCGGTCGTCCGACGCGATCTTTCTGGCGTGCTCCTTGGACACCCACTCAGCGGAGGACATGCCCTCCGGCTTCTTCACCGACGCTCTCGGCTTCCTCGCCTTCTTCTCCGCCAGAACCTCGCCGAGGATCGATCTGGGTTGGACGAAACTCTTGGGTGGCATGGTCGGCGGGAGCTTGGAGGAGTGGCGGGAGTGGGGGGAATGGGGAAGAAAGGCGGGAGCTTGGCGAAGTGGCGGGAGTTCAGCCTTCTCTCGCCGACAGAGCTGGACCACGCCCGTTTTCGCTGCATCTGGTGTTCCCAGGGCCTTCCCGGGATCCTGGGTACGGCCTGGGAAGTCCGGACCAAAGTTCGCCTAAATCCGAATGAAAACAGGTTCCTGGTACGCGACTGGGCCGAGTTTTGGCGTTCGGACCTAAATTCGGCGACCGGATCAGCGTCCTGGGTACCCGAGTGGAGATGCTCTTACCTGTTCGGGCGACCGATCGAGATTCGAGACAGTCTCGGGCACACGGCCAGATGGCATGTGCGGTTGGTCGGCCCGATTGCCCGACCGAGGATGGACAACAGGCCGCGCCCATATATATTGCCACGCGGCGACCTGAGGACTATCTATTGCATGCATGCGCCCGACCCATGCATATTCTTATCGTTATAGTCTACGTACGTTTTTATGGTCTTTTTCTCTAAATTTGTGTATAATAAACTATTTTCATCCCTTTATTCTCCGATTTGAATCTTATTCACCGTGTAAAATAAATGGAGGGGCATGCTCTGGTCAGACGGAGGAAGTCTTTATAGGAGCATGACGTGGAAGGACTACTACGCTGCTGCCTTGGCTAAGCTGCTTGCCCAAAACTTTGACCAACGCAACTGAAAAAATCAAGTTTCCGAGATTTGCTCTTTTTTCATGCTTTTTTGAGTGAAAATAAGGAGAAAAATAGAGCTCCTCATAGAAAAGAATGGCCAAGAAAGTATTATAAAATTTGGATCTATAGCATCTGAGAGATAGAGAGGGAAACCACCTGCGCCCTGGCTCGAGGAACACGAGCCAGAGGGGATGTCGGAGCCGGAGCTGGTGCTAGTGGCTATGGGGAAAAGGGCGACGACGTGGGTGTGCGGTGGTGGCGGTGTTTCCCGTCGTCTCACGCTAAACCCTATATCGGTAGGGATATCGGTGGGACGTGCGGCACAGCAGCGAACCTCGTGATGCATGCTGCCAGTCCCCCACCTCTTTATATAGTGCGGCGTCAGGGGCCCGCCAACCAGAGTTCGGTTGGGCGCCCCCGATCAGGGCGCGGATAGGGGCGTGATCGAGCTGTTGGGCTCGGTCACGTTAGAGATCAATCTAACATTCTCCCCCTTGATCTCAACTTTACTTTTATTTTTATACTTTTACTTTACTCGTTTCATCACGGATCAGTATATGGAGCATGTTTTATCATCACAGCTCAATTGCCAATAGAATCAGACATCCACTACATACTTTTCTATTTTAAAACAAATCTTGTTACTTTTGGGCCTCTATAGTACAGGAATCATAGGCATTCCATTAATCCCATGTCGGCTAAGTGTTCTTTGAACACATTGGGTGGTAAGCCTTGCGTTAGCGGATCCGCAAGCATATCCTTTGTCCTTTTATGCTCGAGACTTATAGTTTGATCACGGACTTTATCCTTCATAACATAATACTTTATATCTATTGCCTTTGTAGCATTACTCGAATTGTTGTTGTGAGCGTAGAATACTACGGGCTCGTTGTCACAGTACATCTTTAGTGACCTGCTGATGCAGTTTACCACTCTCAAGTGAGGTAAAAATTTCTTTAACCATAACGCCTATCCCATGGCCTCATAACATGTTATAAATTCTGCATACATCGTAGATGATGCAACTATTGACTATTTGGCGCTTCTCCACGAAATAGCACCTCCTGCGAGAGTAAAGACATATCCTGTCGTGGACTTTCTATCATCTATATCTCCCGCAAAATCTGCATCTGAATACCCTCTTATTTCTAGGGAATCAGATCTCTTATATGTTAGCATGAGGCCTTTTGTGCCTTGCACATAACGCAAAGCTTTCTTTACCATTCTCCAGTGCTCTATGCCTGGATTCTCTTGATATCTACGAGTACCCTGGTGATAAAAGCTAAGTCAGGGCGAGTGCACACTTGCGCATATTGTAAGCTTCCAACGGCCGAAGCATATGGTACTGACTTCATTTGATCGATCTCATATTGGTTTTTTGGACATTGAAATTTTCCAAAATTGTTGCCCTTGACTATGGAAGCAGGTGTGGCATTACTCGCATGCATATTGTATTTCTTTAGAATCTTTTCACAATATGCCTTCTGCGATAGTCCTAACACTCCATTCTTTTTATCTCGGTAAATTTTTATGCCGAAAACATAAGAAGCTTCACCAAGATCTTTCATATCAAAATTTGAGGTCAAGAACTTCTTTGTTTCTAGTAGTAGACTAACATCACTGCTAGCAAGCAAGATATCATCCACATACAGAATTAGGAAAATATATTTCCCACTTGTAAACTTTGCATAAATGTAGTTGTCTTCAACATTCTCTTTAAATCCAAATATTTTGATTGTATCATTGAAATTTAAATACCACTATCTAGAGGCTTGCTTTAACCCATAAATGGATTTCTTTAGGCGGCATCCCATATGTTCCTTCCCCTCCATGAAAAAACCCTTAGGTTGTTTCATGTAAACATTCTCTTCTAAATCTCCATTTAGAAATGTCATCTTTACATCCATATGATACAACTCTAAGTCAAAATGTGCAACTAGTGCCATTATGATTCTGAAGGAATACTTACATGAGACCGGAGAAAAAGTCTCATTCTAATCTACCCCTTCTCTTTGCGTAAAGCCTTTTTCCACAAGTCTTCATTTGTACTTTTCTACATTCCCATTGGAGTCATACTTTGTTTTGTAGACCCATTTGCAACCTACTGTTTTGGCTCCTTTAGGAATTTCCTCTAAGTACCAAACATTATTGGAACTCATCGATTTCATTTCATCTTCCATTGCCTCCACCCACTTGGCTGAGTGATGGCTTCTCATGGCTTATTCATATGAGGTGGGATCACCCTCCATATGAATTGTTTCTGTGTTGTAAACTTTGTAAATTTCTTTAGAAATGGCTGGTCTTCTTTCTCTTTTAGACCTTCTGAGCTCGTCAGACTCTTGCTCATTTCGTGCCTCAGGTTCTGGCACATTTGTTGTGTGTGGCTATTCCGGCTCCCTTTCGTGCTCAACAGTGGGTTCAGAAGGCTCCTGACGGACAGGTTCTGGACCTTCTCCCATTATTGTCACATGTGGAGTCACAACAGGTGACTGCACCACAACCTCAGGGGTTGTCGATGGTGGCATAACAGGTAGCGAGATAAATGGCTCCTGAGTCATCGGATTAGGTGCATGCACCCTCTTATCCTCAAGATCGATTTTTCGAGCTACTGTGCTCCCCCTCATCAACTCGTCCTCCAAGAAGACTGCATGTCTTGTTTCTACAAACTTTGTGTATTTGTCTGGACAGTAGAAACGATAACCTTTTGATCTATCGGGATAGCCAATGAAGTGGCAAAACACTATTTTGGGGTCTAACTTTGCAATGTTTGGATTAAAAACTTTTGCCTCAGCTGGGCTTCCCTAGACCCTCAAGTGGCGTAGAGAGGGGGACTCTGCCTGTCCACAACTCGTACGGTGTTTTGGGCACCGACTTGCTTGGTACTCTGTTGAGAATGTGAAAAATGGCGGTTTTAAGCGCCTCCATCCATAATCCCAATGGGAGGGTGAAATAGCTCATCATGTTGCGCACCATATCCATAAGGGTACGATTACGCCTTTCAGCTACTCTATTTTGCTGAGATTCGTCTGGCATAGAATACTGGGCGACTATTCCATTTTCCTATAGGAACCTTGCAAAAGGTATAGGTACTTGACCATATGGAGTGTGCCGACCGTAGTACTCCCTCCACGGTCAGACCGGACTATTTTAATTCTTTTATCATGCTGATTTTCAACTTCAGCTTTGAATATTTCAAATTTATCTAATGCTTTAGATCTTTCTTTAATTGGATAAATATAACCGTATCGGGAGTAATCATCTGTGAATGTTATGAACGAATCATAATCATCCACACTTTTCACAGGAAACGGTCCACATATATCAGTGTGAATGATTTCTAGTGTTGCTATACTTTGGTTTGCAGCCTTTTAAATTTGCTTTACATATTTTCCTTTTATGCAATCTATGAATTGTTCGATATTTGAGAACTCTAACGGAGGAAGAATATCATTTTTAACGAGCCTTTTTATTCTTCTCCTTGAAATATGGCCTAATAGACAGTGCCATAATTTCGACGAGTCATGAGTTTGCTTTCTTTTCTTTTGTTCTTTGTTCGACAAGGGAATTTTCTCACTCACATTACACACAGAAAACACTTTTTCATGCAAGGATAATAAATAAAGCTTATCGTGAAGTAAAGCAGTACCCACACAATTATCTTTAAACCATATGGCACACTTGCCATGTCCAAAATAACACCCATAACTGTCTTTATCCAAATATGACACACTTATTAAGTTTCTGTGAAGCGAGGGAACAAATAAAACATCTTTTAACAGAATAATAAAACCATCAGCTAGCTCCAAAGGGATGTCGCCAATAGCTTCAACTTCTGCTTGAACTCCATTTGCAACTTCAATGCATCTTTCGCTTCTTTGCATAGTTCTTGTCGAATGGAATCCCTGTAAAGAATTAGCAACATGAACAGTTGCACGTGAGTCAATCCACCAAGTGGATTTCGAAAACTATGTATATAGGTATTCATTTACAAAAGAAACTATATCTATATCTTTCTTTGCCATTATGGACTTGAGCCATTCTGGGCAATCTTTCTTGAAGTGCCCATACTTCTTGAAGTGGTGACACTGGTCCTTGTCCCCTGGGAGACTCTGCTGATGTTGGTACTGTTGGGGGCCTTTGCCATGTGGCTTGGAGGGGGAACCACCATGGTTGCTGTTGTTGAAGGTTCTCTTCCTGTTGTCCTTCACATAGTTCAGAGAACCACCATGAATGGACTTGAGCCTTTCTTCCTCTTGAGTGCACATTCCAATGGCCTTTTCAATGTCCCATTTTTTAGGAGACATGTTATAGTTGATCACAAAGTTCTCAAACTGTTGGGGAAGGGAAGCTATGACAAGTTGAACCAGCAGAGTAGGCTTGAGCTCGAGGTCAACATCCATGGGCTTTAATTTAGCAGCCATGTTGCTCATCCTCAATATGTGCTCCCTGATGCCATGTGCCCCTCTCATGTACTTTTCTGTGACCAGCTGTTTGAGCAGCTGGGTGGCATACATCTTTGAAGAGTCAGTGAACTGGCTCTTTATCTTTCCAAGAAACTCTCCAACAGTATTGCACTCTTTGATTGATCCCAGAATGGCGTTCTTAATCGTATAAGGCCATGCACTTTTTATTGGCATTTACCCACTTTTGGTTGTCAATGGAGTAAGCCAACTCCAGTGGAGCATGGTCCCTTTTCCTCTTTTTCCAAGCAGCATTATCATCAACAACATCTCTTACTGGATCTTTTGGCTTGACTGGCTGTGGAGTCTCCACAACCCAGTCAACCTCGGTACACACGAATACCAGATCCACTTTCTTCCTCCACTCAGTATAGTTGTCCCCTCTGAGCATCGGAATGTCCTTGAGGCAACTCATGAGGTTGAGACTTCCTGAAAACCACAAAGATGTGAGATAAAAAAACAATTTTATGCATTAATCCAACGTTGGTATAAATTAATCATACAACTGTTTTGTGCAATTAAAATTATATCACTGTTGGGCAAAAATAAAGATAAATGCACCTTTGACACATAATAAACAAATCCTGATCATGTTATTAATAATGTTGGTCATTTAATAACAGGACCATAATCACCTTTAATATCACATCTTTAAATAATTTAATTGTCACTTTTTTGCATTTAAGCAAATTCTATCAACTATTTGCAGCGGAAAAAAAAAATTAATCAACTTTTAAAACTTTAGAGAAAAAATTCTATCACTTTTGAATTCTCTAAACAATTTTTCGTTGGAATAATTTGAGTAGAAAAAACTATGCAAAATTTGCTGAAAAAACTGAACAAAAAACATAAAAAATGTACAAATAAAAACAGAAAACTAGTCGCACCGTAGAAACTGTGTCCGCGGTCCACGTTGGCCCACGACCATCCGCGGCCACTTTTCTATCTAACGCACGCGTGGCCCACGTTCCAGCCGAGCGGCCTCGCGCTGTGCGCGTCGCCCAGTGGCTGCCTAGAGCCCTCCAACCGCCCGCAACGGCCCGACATTGTCCCACGCTCGCAAGGCCCGCACGCGGACCAGCTGCGCGCGCCCCGCCCCGCGTCGCGCAATCTGAGCCATTCAAACGCGCCACCCTAGATCCGACGGCCGCCCGTACGTCTCGCGGGAACAAAACGGTGATGGGTTTCGCGGCATAGTAAATCAAAATTTTCTACGGATGCGAACATAGGGAAAGCCAAGATCTAATCTAGGAGATGCAAACAACGAGAGAGATTGGATTAGATCTTCATACCCTTGAAGATTCGCACAGCGGAACGTTCGTCGGAACGTGGGTGATGTAGTCGTACTCGCTTCTCCTCCTCGCGATCCGATCCGATCTAGCACCACAAGTGGCAGTGCCTCTGTGAGATGCACACGTGAAGTACCTCGACGTCTCCTCCTTCCTTGGTCCAGCAAGTATGGTGGAGAGATGGGTTGGATCTACAACGCGACGGCGCGGTGCAATTGGTGGAGAATTTCTGCAGCAGGGCTTCGCCTACAAGCAGTCGGGAGGGAGAGAGGAGGGTAGAAGGGCGGCTAGGGTTGGAGGGGAAGGTGTAGAGGGTTGGTGCGCCCCCAGCCCTCTATATATAGAGGGGTGGGCGCAGCCCTAGCCCCTCCCCCAAGCCAAGGCCGGCGGCCCCAAGGAGGAAGAGTGGGGGGCAAGGAAACCCCCCCTTCTAGAAGCTCTATCTAGAGTTTAAACCTCTCTTGGCCGGCTAGGCCCTATGGGGCCTTGTGCCCCTGGACCAATGCGGCCAGGGCACTCCCTCATAGTCCCATGCCCCCTCCCGGAAGGTGGGGCCACGTTGGTCCCCTTCCGGAAGGTTCTAGAAGCTTCCGGTACAATACCGATTAACCCGGAACAATTCCGAACTCCAAAAACTGCACTGCCTTATATGAATCTTATTCTCCGGACCACTCCGGAACCTCTCGTGATGTCCCGGATCCCATCCGAGACTCCGAACAAAAACTCATAAACCAATTATCCAATCTATCCTAGCGTTGAGACACGTTAAGTGTGTGACCCTGCGGGTTCGAGAATATGCAGACATGATCTTCTATCAATAATCAACAGCGGGGTATGGAAACCCATATTGACTCCCACACATTCATAGATGATCATATCGGATGAACCACGATGCCAGGATTCAATCAATCCCATATATATTCCCTTCGTCTCGCGATATTTTACTTGCCCGAGATTTGATCGTCGGTACCGTCATACCTAGTTCAATCTCGTTCACAGCAAGTACTTTACTCGTTCCGTAATCCGATATCACTTTGTGATTAACTCCTTAACCACATGCTTGCAAGCGGTGTTGATATCGATTTACCGAGTGGGCCCGAAGTATATCTCTCCGACTTGGGAGGGACAAATCCCATCTCGATACATACAACCCAACAGATACTTTCTGATCACCTGAGAGACACCTTTATGATCACCCTCTCATAGGATGACGTTTGATGACCTCAAAGCTTTCTTCCGATACCAGGGAGTTGTATTATCTCATGGTCTAAGGAATACAATATTTGACATAAGAAAAGCTTCGCAAAGACGAACACGATGACACGATCTAATTGCTTCGCTTAGTTTGGGTCTGTCCACCATATATATTCTCCCAATGATATGATCTCATTATTAATTGACAGCTCATGTCTATGGTTAGGAAACCTTAACCATCATTAATCAATGAGCTAGTCCATAGAGGCGTACTAGGGACACGGTGTTGTTCACAAACCACACAAGTATTAAAGATTCCGCTTAATACAATTCTAGCATGGAATATAAACATTATCATGAACAAGAATTATAATAATAACATCTCTAGGGCATAATTCCAACATTCTCCCACTTGCACTAGAGTCAATAATCTAGTTTACATCTGGCAACAATCTCACACCCATGGCACTAAGGTGCTGATCATGTTTTACACGTGGAAGAGGTTTAGTCAATGGATCTGCGACATTCAGATCTGTATGTACTTTGCTAATCTTCAGATCTCCATCTGCTATATAATCTCGGATTATATGAAACTTGCGGTTGATATGCTTGGTCTTTGGATGATATCTTGGTTCCTTAGCGAGTGCTATGGCGCCAGTGTTGTCACACAATATCTCCAGTTGGTCCAATGCACTTGGAACCACGCCAAGCTCAGTGATGAAGTTTCTGATCCAAACTCCTTCACTTGACGCTTCTGCAGCAGCCATGTATTCCGCTTCTACTGTAGATCCCGCGATCACGCTTTGCTTGCATCTTCTCCAGCTCACAGCTCCTCCATTCAAAATATACACGTATCCTGTCTGAGACTTAGAATCATCCTTGTCGGTGTCGAAACTAGCGTCGACGTAACCTTTTACGACGAGCTGTTCATCACCCCCATAGACTAACAACATTTTTTTAGTTCTATTTAGGTACTTTAGGATGTTCTTCACGGCTGTCCAGTGTTCCACTCCTGGATCACTTTGATACCTGCTCGTCAAACTAAGAGCATTGGACACATCCGGTCTAGTACACAGCATGGCATACATGATCGAACCTATGGCCGAGGCATAAGGCACTTTGCTCATAGCTTCCCTATCATTTACCGTAGCTGGACACTGAGCCTTGCTCAATATCTTACCTGACAACATAGGCACTGAACCTTTCTTTGCCTTATCCATTCTGAACCTTTTCAGAACTTTGTCTAGGTATGTACTCTGGCTTAAAGCTATCAGGCGTCTTTGTCTATCTCTATAGATTTTGATGCCCAATATATAAGCAGCTTCACCTAGGTCTTTCATTGAAAAACACTTGTTCAAATAACTCTTCACATCGTTAAGCATGTTGATGTCATTTCCAATAATCAATATGTCATCCACATATAGTACCAGAAACGTCACCGAGCTCCCACTCACTTTCTTGTAGATGCAAGCTTCGTAGCAATTTGGAACAAATCCAAAGCTCTTGATCACTTGATCAAAACGAAGGTTCCAACTCCGAGATGCTTGCTTCAGTCCATAAATGGAACGCTGAAGTTTGCATACTTTATCAGCATCCTTAGGATCGACAAAACCTTCGGGTTGCATCATATACAACTCTTCATCAATGTTGCCATTGAGGAACGCAGTCTTGACATCCATCTGCCATATTTCATAATCATGAAACGCATCAATTGCTAATAAAATCCGAATGGAATTAAACATCGCTACGGGAGAGAAAGTCTCATCGTAGTCAACACCTTGAACTTGTCGAAAACCTTTCGCGACAAGCCGTGCTTTATAGACGTTAACATTACCATCCGCGTCCGTTTTCTTCTTGAAGATCCATTTGCACTCAACGGCCTTTCGGTCGCTAGGACGGTCCACCAAAGTCCATACTTGGTTTTCGCTCATGGATCCCAATTCGGATTTCATGACTTCTAGCCATTTCTCAGAGTCTGGGCTCATCATCGCTTCCTCATAGTTCGTAGGTTCACTGTATTCTACTAACAAGACAGTCAAGACAGGGTTGCCGTACCACTCAGGAGGGGCACGCGACCTTGTCGACCTGCGACGTTCAGTAGCAGCATCGTCCGAAGCTTCATGATCCTTGTCATTAGCTTCCTCTATTATTGGTGCAGGCGGCACTGGAACAATTTCAGGTGTTGCGCTACTCTCCAATTCAAGAGAAGGTTCAATAACCTCGTCTAGCTCTACTTTACTCCCACTCACTTCTTTCGAGAGAAACTCCTTCTCAAGAAAGGAACCGTTCTTTGCGACAAACACTTTGCCTTCGGTTCTGTGATAGAAGGTATACCCAATAGTTTCCTTAGGGTATCCTATGAAGACGCATTTCTCCGCTTTGGGTTCGAGCTTGTACGGCATCAACTTCTTGACGTAAGCTTCGCATCCCCAAACTTTAAGAAACGACAACTTAGGTTTAGCACCAAACCACAGTTCATACGGTGTCGTCTCAACGGATTTAGATGGAGCCCTATTTAAAGTGAATGCAGCGGTTTCTAATGCATAACCCCAAAATGATAATGGCAAATCAGTAAGAGACATCATTGATCGGACCATATCTAATAGGGTTCGATTCCGGCGTTCAGACACACCATTGCGCTGTGGTGTTCCGGGTGGCGTGAGTTGTGAAACGATTCCACTTGCTTTAAGATGCGTGAGAAAATCATAACTCAAATATTCACCTCCACGATCGGATCGTAGAAACTTAATCTTTCTGTTACGATGGTTCTCCACTTCATTCTGAAATTCTTTGAACTTTTCAAACGTTTCAGATTTATGTTTCATTAAATAGATATACCCATATCTACTTAAGTCATCGGTAAAAGTGAGAAAATAGCGATATCCACCGCGCGTCGAAACACTCATCGGTCCGCATACATCGGTATGTATGATTTCCAACAAATCCGTTGCTCGCTCCATCATACCGGAGAACGGGGTTTTGATCATCTTGCCCATGAGGCATGGTTCGCATGTGTCAAATGATTCAAAATCAAGAGACTCCAAAAGTCCATCAGAATGGAGTTTCTTCATGCGCTTTACACCAATATGACCTTGACGACAGTGCCACAAATAAGTAGTATTATCACTATCTACTTTGCATCTCTTAGCCTCAATGTTATGGATGTGTGTTTCATCCCTTTCGAGATTTAGAAGAAATAAACCATTCACAATAGGTGCATGACCATAAAAGATGTTACTCATATAAATAGAACAACCATTATTCTCCGATTTAAATGAATAACCGTCTTGCAATAAACAAGATCCAGAAATAATGTTCATGCTCAACGCAGGCACATAATAACACTTATTAAGGTTTAAAACTAATCCCGAAGGTAAAACTAAGGAGAGCGTGCCAACGGCCATCACATCAACTCTTGATCCGTTGCCAACGCGCATCGTCACCTCATCCCTCGCAAGCCGCCGTCTATTCCGTAGCTCCTGTTTCGAGTTACAAATATTAGCAACTGAACCGGTATCAAATACCCAGGCACTACAACGAGGGCTAGTAAGGAAAACATCAATAACATGAATATCAAATATACCTTTGATGGTGCCAGCCTTCTTGTCCGCTAAGTACTTCGGACAGTTGCGCTTCCAGTGACCCTTGTCCTTGCAATAGAAGCACTCAGTGTCCGGTTTAGGACCAGACTTGAGCTTCTTCTCAGCAGGGGCAACGCGCTTGCCGCCGCCTTTCTTGAAGGGCTACCTTGCACCCTTACCTTTCTTGAAGGTGGGGGGCTTGTTGACCATCAACACATGATTATTCTTTTTGATGTTCACCTCCGCTACTTTCATCTTAGCAAAGAGCTCAGTGATCATATCAGTGGAACCAATCTGATTGTGATCAACTACAAAACTTTTATAGCTAGGAGTGTCAATCTTGAGCTCCTCTGGAATCTTGCAGTCCAGTTGCTCAAGGCATTGAGTGTAGCCCGTCATCTCAATGGCGTGCTCACTAACGGAACTCCCTTCCTCCATCTTGTAGTTAAAGAATTTCTTAGATATCTCATATCTCTCAGAACGGGCTTGAGTCTGAAACATGTTTTTCAGCTCCTCGAGAATCTCAAAGGGCCCGACGAACTCTTCAAAACGATTTTGAAGATCCGATCCCATAGCATACAACATGGCGATCTTAATCAAATCATAATCATCCTTGCGCGACTGATAAACAGCTTTTTCATCAGCCGGCGCATCTATAGCAGGGGCGTCACCTAGCGCTTTCTCAAGGACATAGTCCTTTTGTCCGCCAGCGAGAATGATTCTCAGAATGCGGAACCATTTGGTGAAGTTAGACCCATTGTTTCTAAGCTTTTCCTTCTCAGCAAAAACGTTGAAGTTGAAGTTGGACTTGGCCATGTGATCTACAGTATTTGCAAGCACAAATTAGACTATGTTCATGATAACTAGTTCAACTTAATCAAATTACTAGATGAACTCCCACTAAATTCAACATCCCTCAAGTTGTTTAGTGAACATGATCCAAATTCACCACACCTAATCCGATCATCACGAGAAGAGATGTGGTTTCAATGGTGGACAACGAAGTGTCGATCATATCATTCATATGACTCATGCTTAACCTTTCGGTTCTTGTGTTCCGAGGCCATGTCTGTACATGCTAGGCTCGTCAAGTTAGACCCAAGTATTTCCGCGTGTGCAAAACTGGCTTGCACCCGTTGTATGTGAGCGTAGAGTCTATAGCACCCGATCATCACGTGATGCTTGGACACGACGAACTTTCGCAACGGTGCATAGTTGGGGAGAACACAATTTTTATCTTGATCTTTAAGTGAGGAATCATCTTATAATGCTACCGTCGCGATCTAAGCATGATAAGATACATAAAAGGATAAACATCACATGCATATAACTTTAATGTGACATGGTATAGCCAATCTTCGCGCAATGATCTCCATCTTGTGCGCTCCGACATGATCTCCATTACTCCACCATGATTGCCTCCACCACGAATAGCAACTACAACTATTGCTAACTACTTAGCGATAAAGTGAAACTATTACATGGCGTATAAGAAGTTGACACACAGGTCATACACAATTATAAAGACAACCATATGGCTCCTGCCGGTTGTGTACTCATCGACATGCAAGTCGTGAAACATTACAAAACATGATCATCTCATACATTATACACATCACATCTTGGGCCATACCATATCACAGAAAACACTCCCTGCAAAAACAAGTTAGACGCCTCTACTTTGTTGTTGCATGTTTTACGTGGCTTATGGGAGTAGATGCTAAGAACGATTCTTACCTACGGAAAGCCACAACGGTGATATTATGGTTGCCAAACTCCGGTGTTAATCCGATGACAACTATAGTGAGAGAAACTGACATCCACCAGCCGCATGTGTGGAACAAGCCACACGTCAAGTGCGGAGCCGGTCTCGCGAACGACGTCGCGTAAGGTTGGCCTGGACCGCTTCAATCTCACTATCCTGCGTCATAAGAAGAACACAAACAAGAGGCTTGCAACATAAAACATCAACGCCCGCAACAACCACATTGCGTTCTACTCGTGAAACACATCTACGCATAGATCTAGCTCTGATACCACTGATGGGTTTCGCGGCATAGTAAATCAAAATTTTCTACGGATGCGAACATAGGGAAAGCCAAGATCTAATCTAGGAGATGCAAACAACGAGAGAGATTGGATTAGATCTTCATACCCTTGAAGATTCGCACAGCGGAACATTCGTCGGAACGTGGGTGATGTAGTCGTACTCGCTTCTCCTCCTCGCGATCCGATCCGATCTAGCACCACAAGTGGCGGTGCCTCCGTGAGATGCACACGTGCAGCACCTCGACGTCTCCTCCTTCCTTGGTCCAGCAAGTATGGTGGAGAGATGGGTTGGATCTACAATGCGACGGCGCGGTGCAATTGGTGGAGAATTTCTGCAGTAGGGCTTCGCCTACAAGCAGTCGGGAGGGAGAGAGGAGGGCAGAAGGGCGGCTAGGGTTGGAGGGGAAGGTGTAGAGGGTTGGTGTGCCCCCAGCCCTCTATATATAGAGGGGTGGGTGCAGCCCTAGCCCCTCCCCCAAGCCAAGGCCGGCGGCCCCAAGGAGGAAGAGTGGGGGGCAAGGAAACCCCCCCTCCTAGAAGCTCTATCTAGAGTTTAAACCTCTCTTGGCCGGCTGGGCCCTATGGGGCCTTGTGCCCCTGGCCCAATGCGGCCAGGGCACTCCCTCATAGGCCCATGCCCCCTTCCGGAAGGTGGGGCCACGTTGGTCCCCTTCCGGAAGGTTCTAGAAGCTTCCGGTACAATACCGATTAACCCGGAACAATTCCGAACTCCAAAAATTGCACTGCCTTATATGAATCTTATTCTCCAGACCACTCCGGAACCTCTCGTGATGTCCCGGATCCCATCTGAGACTCCGAACAAAAACTCATAAACCAATTATCCAATTTATCCTAGCGTCGAGACACGTTAAGTGTGTGACCCTGCGGGTTCGAGAATATGCAGACATGATCTTCTATCAATAATCAACAGCGGGGTCTGGAAACCCATATTGACTCCCACACATTCATCGATGATCATATCGGATGAACCACGATGCCAGGATTCAATCAATCCCATATATATATTCCCTTCGTCTCGCGATATTTTACTTGCCCGAGATTTGATCGTCGGTACCGTCATACCTAGTTCAATCTCGTTCACAGCAAGTACTTTACTCGTTCCGTAATCCGATATCACTTTGTGATTAACTCCTTAACCACATGCTTTCAAGCGGTGTTGATATCGATTACCGAGTGGGCCCGAAGTATATCTCTCCGACTTGGGAGGGACAAATCCCATCTCGATACATACAACCCAACAGATACTTTCCGATCACCTGAGAGACACCTTTATGATCACCCTCTCATAGGATGACGCTTGATGACCTCAAAGATTTCTTCCGATACCAGGGAGTTGTATTATCTCATGGTCTAAGGAATACAATATTTGACATAAGAAAAGCTTCGCAAAGACGAACACGATGACATGATCTAATTGCTTCGCTTAGTTTGGGTCTGTCCACCATATCATTCTCCCAATGATATGATCTCATTATTAATTGACAACTCATGTCTATGGTTAGGAAACCTTAACCATCATTAATCAATGAGCTAGTCCATAGAGGCGTACTAGGGACACGGTGTTGTTCACAAACCACACAAGTATTAAAGTTTCCGCTTAATACAATTCTAGCATGGAATATAAACATTATCATGAACAAGAATTATAATAATAAAATCTTTATTATTGCCTCTAGGGCATAATTCCAACAAACGGCCAGCAGTCGCCACCCCCTGGAAACCCGAGTCATTTGCCCCCTCCCATCCCACGAGCCCCCCCCCCCCCCCGACGCTCGTCTCTCTCTAGCGGCGCTCTCCCGCAGTGAGTGAGGCGAGGTGGCCTCGCCGCCCGGCGCAGCACCGGCGACGAGCAGCCCCTCCCTCTCCCAACGCGCGAGCCCCTTCTCCCCCTCTTACTCTGTCCCATCCACCTCCCCCACCTCGTGAAAATAGCAGAGCTGAGGGTGGCAGACGACGGCGCCCCCCTTTGGCTCCTTGATACGTCCGAAACGTATCTATAATTTTTGATGTTTCATGCTTGTTTAGTATCTACTTTGCTTTGCGTTGTCTATACTTTGAGGTGTTTTTATATATTTTCTAGAACTAACCTATTAACAAGTTGCCACAGTGCCAGTTGCTTGTTTTCTTCTGTTTTTATTCCAGAAAGGCAGAAAATCAATATTCTTGGAATTGGACGGGACAAAAGCCAAAGTCAATATTTTACCATGGGAGACACGAATCCACAAGACGAGACGGAGGGGCGCCACGAGGTGGCCACACCCCCCTAGGCGCGGCCAGGGTGGGCCCGTGCCTAGGCAGGGTGTGGGCCCCCTGGTCGCCTCCCAGCCTCGCCTCTTCGCCTATAAGAAGCCTCCAATACATAAATCCTAGGCACCCAATCAAAACTCCACGAAACCGTCTGTAGCCGCCACCACCATCATCCCTAGATCATGGGGATCTGAAGTTTTTCCCGGCACCCTGTCGGAGGGGAGATCATCCCGAAGGCCTTCTTCTCTGGTATGATGCGTGAGTAGTTCCACCTTGGACTACGAGTCCATGTAGTAGCTAGCTGGTTGTATCTCCTCCTTGTGCTTTCATGTATAGATCTTATGAGCTCCGTTCATGATCAAGATCTAATCTATTTGTAATCATGCATGTTGTTTTTGCGGGGATCCGATGGATATTGAGATTACTATGTCAGAATGATTAATGGTTTTGTTTTTATGATTCTATCAGGTCTATATTTTTTGTGATCTTGCATGCTCTCCATTGTTAGTATCTATCTTGGCCAAGTAGTTGCCAGTGACTCCGAGAGGGGGTATTTATGCTCGATAGTGGGTTCATGCCTCTAGTTTCCAAGGGAAGTGATAGAAATCTCTTCGGTTGTAGATGTGTTGTTGCTACTAGGGAGAAAACAATGGTCTCTTGTTCATGGAACAAGTGGATTGTTTACCTTACACACTTTGCTTAAAGCAGTTGTCTGTTGCTTGCAAATTATTACTAGAGGGGGGTCGGATGATAACCTGAAGGTGGACTTCTAGTCATAGATGTAGTTGGCTGACGGTCTATGTATCTTGTTGTATTGCCCAATCGAATTTCATAGGATCTTTTTGTCTGGTATTGCATTGTTATGCCTTGCTCAGTTCCTGTCAATTGCCCTGCTGTAATTTGTTTACCCTCCATGCCATGTTGTTTATCTAAGAAGAGCACATCTAGTGAACTATGGACCCCGGTCCAATCTTTACCATTGATACATCCTCCACTGTTACTTGTTTACTTGCTGCAAACCACCATTACTTTCCACACCATACGTTTAATCCTTTGCTACAGCACACCGGTGAGCTTGACAACCTCACTGATTCGTTGGGGCAAAGTCTTGAGTTTATGTTGTGCAGGTCTCCGTGTTGCTTGCAACACATGTGTGAAGTTTCCTTCCTCCTACTGGTTCGATAACCTCGGTTTCTTACTGAGGGAAGACTTGCTGCTGTGCTGCTTCACACCTTGTTCTTTAGGTTCCCAACAGGCTCCACGCGTAGCCATCACTCCTTGCCGATGTGCACATCCACCCGAGGGTGGGTGCGCCGCCGTCAAGTGGTCGAGGTGGAGGCATATCCTTTGCCGGCGATGGCCGGTGCGACTTTTCTGATTGTAGATCTAGGGTTTGGAGATTTGGGGATTTTTATTAGGGATTTTGCTTGCGGGATCTGGAGATCCTTTTGATTCGGGGAAAGTGGGGTGTTCTTTTCTCTCTGTTTTTTGATTCGCGGTTGGGATCTAGGGGGAACTAGAGTTTCTCTTGGGGTTTTGGCTTTGATTTGCTTTGCCCCCGAAGGGGTTTGTCCTTCTTTGCTATGCCTCAGCTTGCCGATGTGCATAGGGATCGAGGGGGACAGCTCGGCCGTAAGGCGGGCGCAATTTAGATCTAGGCTTTCTTTTCTTCTTTTGCTTTTCTACCGAAAAATCTAGATCTAGGCTAGAACCTTGCTCTAATACCATTGTTAAATCTAGCCTTTGGATCTTCTAGTCTAGATGATTATAGTAGGACTATTTAGATTTGATCTATTGCATCTGAGAGAGAGGGGGAAACCACCTGCGCCCTGGCTCGAGGAACACGAGCCAGAGGGGATGCCGGAGCCGGAACTGGTGCTAGTGGCCATGGGGAAAAGGGCGACGACGTGGGTGTGCGGTGGTGGCGATGCTTCCCGTCGGCTCATGCTAAACCCTAGAGCGGTAGGGATATCGGTGGGACGTGCGGCACAACGACGAACCTCGTGACGCGTGCTACCGGTCCCCCACCTCTTTATATAGCCCGACGACAGGGGCCCACCAACCAGAGTTCGGTTGGGTGCCCCCGATCAGGGCGCGGATCGAGCCGTTGGGCTCGGTCAAGTTAGAGATCAATC
The DNA here is from genome assembly GCA_916181665.1 of Avena sativa. NCBI lineage: Eukaryota > Viridiplantae > Streptophyta > Magnoliopsida > Poales > Poaceae > Avena > Avena sativa. The sequence continues at coordinate 383,407,047 of OV702280.1, read as the reverse complement.
TAACATCTTGCATGCGCCCGGCCCATATTCTTATCGTTGCAGTCTATGTACGATTTTATGGTTCTTTTCTCTAAATTTGTGTATAATAAACTATTTTCGTCCCTTCATTCTCCGATTTGAATCTTATTCACCGCGTAAAACAAATGGAGAGGCATGCTCGGGTCAGACAGATGAAATCTTTATAAGAGCATGACGTGGAAGGATTACTACGCTGCTCCCTTGGCTAAGCTGCTTGCCCAAAACTTCGACCAATGCAACTGAAAAAATCAAGTTTCCTAGATTTGCTCCTTTTTCATGCTTTTTTGAGTGAAAATAAGGAAAAAAATAGAGCTCCTCATAGAAAAGAATGGCGAAGAAAGTGTTATAAAACTTTCTTTCTGTTAAGTCACAACAAAGTAATATAGCTTAGGGTGCATGTATGTTGTAAACTATACACCGGCTAAAAAGAGCGGATCTACAACACCTCCAAGATAAAATAGCCGGAAAGTTCAAATCCAGCACTTGAAAAAATGTCAACATGGCGTCTTTTGGTTATAGAGCCATCCTCACATGGCAAGCAATCGACCACATCATGTCCATTGATCTTCCAAAGGAGGTCCTAAGAACTTATTTGTAGGCAGGATATGACAAAGTGGTTGGTAAAAAATGCAAGGTCAATTGGAAGAAAGTTTGCCGACAAACACAACTTGGTTGCCTGGGTATTTTGGGTCTTGAGAAGTTTGCCACCACTTTAAGGCTAAGATGGCTATGACTCGAGCGGGTGGATGAGACCAAGACTTAGATTAGCCTTGGTAACCCGTGAAACGAGAAAGACCGGGGGATCATCGTGGCAGCCACGACGGTCGTGGTGGGGAGTGGAAATAAGGCCAAATTTTGGACACCCCCTTTAATTGATGGGATGTGCCCCAAATATTTTTGAATGATCAAAAAGGAAAAAATAACACCGTTTGGAAGGCCATGGAAAACGAGTTGTGGGTGGAACAAATCAACATTGGTGCTGATTTAGAAGTTGAGCACATCCACAATTTCTTATGGGAGTTTCTATCCAACATTCATCGTGATCAACATGTGGCCGACACAATCTATTGGAAATTCACTAGTTATGGCAAATAGTCTGCTTATCTGACATACAAAATGCAATTTGAAGGTCTTACTTCTACGACCATCAACATATCCATATGGAAAGATTGAGCTCCTCCAAAATGCAAGTTCTTTGCTTGGTTGGTCATGCAAGATAGGATTTGGACGGAGGATATGCTTCAACGACGACAATGGACAAATTGCGGAAATTTCCCCTTATGCAATCAAGTGCAAGAATCGGCGGCACAACTTTTATACAAGTGTAGGTTTACCACAAGAATTTGGAAGGAGATCTTCTCATGGCTGGAGTGGTATCAATGACAATTTCATGGTCCATTGGGCAAATGAGGAATCTGTTGAGACTTGGTGGACAAGTGTTGCCCTCGAGTCATGGAAAGAGAGAACTAGTACAAACTCGATCATTAGAGGCGGCGCCTAAAGACGGTTTACCCTGTAAACGAAATAAACCGGTTCTGCTCAATAATCTCAGATGGCCGAGATTCTAGAACCGTCTCTAACACTCTTGGTGCCGGTTACAAATAGCCACTATCTCCAGTATTTTTTTCCACCGTGACCGGATATAAAAATAACCGCCTCTAAAACAGTCTTGAGTCGGACCTGGATATTGACCGTCTCTAGAATTTGAAATAGACATTATTCATAGTCACATTACGACCTTTAGAGACAGTTAGTGATTTTTCCTAACTCCAATATACATGTTAGTGGAGCCGGTTTGAATTATAAACCAGCTAAGTTCACCTTGGCTAGTGAGATGCGATGGAGATTCACCAAGTTGTCCAAGTTTACCGGGTTGGATTGTTTGAAGGTACATTTTAATTTTGTACAATCTATTTTTGATGAAAACACAACATGTATCATGCAATCAATGCTCACATATAGATTACTAATGCACAATGCTCACAATTCTCTTCCTTGTTAATTATTTTTTGGTCTACAACCATAACAAATAGTTTGTGCATTTAAAAAACCGGACATGTCGATTATAACCGCAACTAGGATAACAATGACATCGAATGCGTAATATAGACACATTTCTTCCAAAGAGCATACTTTTTGACCTTATTCATATTCAACCTAGTTTGTTTGTCTGTTTCTTGCTTGATGTTGTGTCCATCGATGATGTCGGCCAATACCAACTCTATTTCCCCCTTCTCTCTCACAACTCTTTCCATTTTTTCGTTGATGGCTTTCATTGCTTGTTCCGTATTGCGGACTGTCTCATGAGATAGGCTTAGCTTCTCTCTAGTCTTCCTCAATTCTTCACCGGTCTTCATTGTCTCCTTCCTTGTAAAGTTTAGTTCTTCCAAGAGAATGATTTTTTTCTTCTAGACAATGTTGAAACTGGACATATTTATCTTGAATACCGCACTCACGGGTTGATTCCTAGAAAAAAGCTAAGACATATTGAACTGGGAAAATCTCATAAAAATAAGCACAAGCAAAATTTTTAAAAAAATTGAATTGGAGAGACGAAATCTAGACCCTTAAGGACATGTTCGATAGCGTCATGGTTTCCAGAAATCCTCAAATATGGCTCACCCATCCAAAAGCTTCTCAAGAGAGCCTAAAACGTTCGGCACAACTCCACAATATTAGTGTATGCTGTCAGCCTACTAAGAAGTTTTTATGAGGAAAGTTGTTAGCCTGGCCCAAGAAGAAGCAGCCCATCTAGCCCAGTCGCTTTCTTCCATGAGCCAATGACGAGTATACTTTAGTCGCCATGGTCATTGATAGCTTCGATCTGGATTACAAATTATAGTATAGTTTCTTTTTCTCTAGTAGACCTATGTTTATCGAATCCTTGAGAAGTCTTTGCTTAGTGTAAGATTACTTTGAACAAGACTATAGAAACTCGTAGTATTTTTGCTTACTAGATCAAAGTTTTGTGGTTTTTGTATTAATAGATGAAGATAGGCCGAGGCTAAAGTTTCACCAGCAGTTGTGCACATATGTTAGGATAAATATAAACTTAATCATCGCATTCATATATTGTGATCTATATTGATAAATAGTGTGTGCGGTATGTCCGTAACTACTATGGTAATTGTCAGCAACACTTACCATAGAGTTTTGTTCGACCACTACACCACCGTCGCGTGGGGTTGCAACAATTATTACGTAAATAAACCAAAGCATTGTGATCAATGACGTTAGCGTGACTCCCAAATAGGTCTCAAATAACTATTGTACTCCCCTTAGTATTAGTGGGTTTCATGCATAGAAGATGATGACCACTCATCTCACCTTACTACCTGGATCGATCCTCGGATTCTTGGATACCTCACAAGTCCTGTGAAATACTTTTATTTCATATATATTTTTACTAATTTTTTATTATGTTATTAGTGAAAATCATAGTAAACAATGTGCTAAAGAAGACATGAACACACATGAAAACTTGAGGAACATTTATTCAATATTTCCCCAACACAAAAGAAGAGATGTTCAGATGTGAAAACTTCGTATACATTTATTCCAAACATTTTATTCATAATTATTCAAACAACAAGTAAACAAGTGATACTACAAACAGATCGAATACCACAACTCACACGACTACCCATACGATTACTAGGAATATATGATGGTACTACTACACAATTGCACAATGCATGCATGCACGTTCCCGCAGCCCTCCACACCACAAGAATCAGAGCTGCCCATGCAAGAGCAAAAATGACGAGAATTTAATTGATGCATCGCATTCAGGTTGGAGTTCAACTAGGGCACTGGAAATCGTCTGGCACGTTCTTGCCGCACTGGTTGACGAGCACCTCGATGGCGACGGGCAGCACGAGGCTGATGTCGAGCGCCTTGGCCTTGATGGTGGTGCAGAGGCAGAGCGCCGCGTCGAGGTCGGCCACGCCGGACAGCAGAGGGCAGCAGCTGTCGCTGGCGCTGCTGCCGAGCACCGCATGCACCAGCCCGTTGAGCACGTCCACGCACGATACCAGCTTTAGCGTGTCCACGGGGCACTGGCCCGTCGGCGACGGCGTCGGGGCTACAGGGGTAGGCGTCACCGGCGTCGGCGTTGGGGTCACAGGGGTCGGTGTCACTGGTGTCGGCGTCGGGGTCACTGGCGTCGGTGTAGGGGTCACGGGACTTGGCGTCGGCGGCGTTACTGGGCTCGGTGGCGACGTCCCCGGGCACTGGAAGTCGCTGGGCACGTTCTTGCCGCACTGGTTGACGAGCACCTCTATGGCGACGGGCAACACGAGGCTGATGTCGAGCGCCTTGGCCTTGATAGTGGTGCAGAGACAGAGCGCGGCGTCCAGGTCGGCCACGCCGGACAGCAGCGGGCAGCAGGTGTCGCTGGCGCTGCTTCCGATCACCGCGTGCACCAGCCCGTTGAGAGCGTCCACGCAAGACAGCAGCTTCAGCGTGTCCACGGGGCACTTGCCCGACGGCGGCGACGGCGCCGGTGTCACAGGAGTCGGCGTTGGCGGTGACGGAGTCACAGGAGTCGGCGTTGGCGGTGATGGAGTCACAGGAGCGGGCGTTGGCGGTGACGGAGTCACAGGCGTCGGCGGCGTTACTGGGCTCGGTGGCGGGGTAACAGGGGTCGGCGGAGGAGTCACGGGACTTGGCGTGGGCGGCGTTACTGGGCTCGGTGGCGACGTCCCCGGGCACTGGAAGTCCTCTGGCACGTTCTTGCCGCACTGGTTGACGAGCACTGAGATGGCGACGGGCAGCACGACGCTGATGTCGAGCGCCTTTGCCTTGATGGTGGTGCAGAGGCAGAGCGCGGCGTCGAGGTCGGCGACGCCGGACAGAAGAGGGCAGCAGGTCTCGCTGGGGTTGGCGCCCAGCACGGCGTGCACCAGCCCGTTGAGCGCGTCCACGCACGACAGAAGCTTCAGCGTGTCCACGGGACACTTGCCCGACGGCGGCGACGGCGGCGGTGTCACGGGAGTCGGGGCCGGCGGTGTCGGAGTGACCGGAGTCGGTGGCGTTGGCGTGGGCGTGGGAGTGTGCGGCGGCGGCGTTGGTGTGGGCGTGGGAGTGTGCGGTGGCGGCGTTGGCGTGGGCGTGGGAGTGTGCGGCGGCGGCGTTGGTGTGGGCGTGGGACTGTGTGGCGGCGGTGTGGGTGTGGGCGTGGGACTGTGTGGCGGCGGCGTGGGCGTGGGCGTGGGCGTGGGAGTGTGCGGCGGTGGCGTGGGAGTGTGCGGAGGCGCGGGCGTGGGAGTGTGCGGCGGCGGCGTGGGTGTGGGAGTGGGAGTGTGCGGGGGCGCGGGCTTTGGAGCGTGTGGCGGCGGAGGGCAGGGCACGGACGACGGCGGGGGCGTCAGCTTACGTGGAGGCGGCGGGGGAGGAGGCTTGGGGCAGGTGGGGCAGGCCGCGGACGGCGCGAGCTGCACGGCCAGAGAGAGCAGCGCCACCAGCAGGAGCGGCGCAATGCGAGCCATTGCGGATATCAAGCTAGCCCCGATCGAGCTTGAGGTCTCGGCCGGAGTACTTGCTGCTCTTAGCTAGCTAGCTAGATGGTGTGAGGGAAGAAGATGAAAGTGGGCGTGCTTATATAGGCCCCCGGCGGAGGGACGAACGTACGTGCTTACTGGCTTACTGCGCTAGCTGCCTGGTGTGTCTATCACCTAGTACGTCTTGGCAGTGTCTCTCTGGTCGATCGACTTGGGTTGGATGAATCCAATCGATCGCTCTGCTCGGGCGACGAAAGTCATGGACGATTTGTCTGCTCGCGCTGGAATCGCGCGTGGATTGATCAATGCAATGTCGTATACCGTATGTGAGCAAGTTGAGAACATGTGGACTGTGGTAGAGTATCGATCTCTGGACGTCGTGGTTAAACCGACATATATAGTCTGCCCAGCCAGCCGTGTTTAATCTGCCGTCACTCCATCGATCGTTACATGTTCGGTTGACTGATGTTTGTTATTTCAAGGCTCTCCACTTCACATCCGCATCTGTTGTTTTGGCCATTAGCAATGCTAAACATGCTTAGACCACCTTAATAAGTACACCATTAGCAATGCTAAACATGCTTAGAGCATCTCCACTCGTTGGGCGAACAGTTTTCCACTCGCGTACAAAGACGAGTTCCCACATTTGGATAAAATTTTAACAAATTTCGGCAAACTTTGGGTGAACTTTGGGCGAATATAAGCGGTTTTGGGCGAATATGGGCGAACTTTGGGCGAATATGGGTAATATGGACGAACTATGGGCGAACTTTGGGCGAATATGGGCGGTACCGACGAACTTTGAGCAAATATGCCCGAATTTTGGGTGAACTTTGGGCGAATCTGGTCTATATGGGCGAAATTTAGGCGAATATGGTCGATACGGACCAACTTTGGGCAAATATGCCCGAATTTTGTGCGAACTTTGGGTGAATCTGGTCTATATGGGCGAAATTTGGCCTAATATGGTCGATACGGACCAACTTTGGGCGAATATGCCCGAATTTTGGACGAAATTTGGGCTAATATGGTCGGTACGGACCAACTTTGGGCGAATATGCCCGAATTTTGTGCGAACTTTGGGCGAATCTGGTCTATATGGGCGAAATTTGGCCTAATATGGTCGATACGGACCAACTTTGGGCGAATATGCCCGAATTTTGGGCGAAATTTGGGCTAATATGGTCGGTACGAACCAACTTTGGGCGAATATGCCCGAATTTTGGGCGAACTTTGGGCGAATATGGTCTACATGGACGAATATGGGCGAAATTTGGGCGAATATGGCGAATATGGGTGAAATTTGGGCGAATATGGGCGAACTTTGGATAAATAAGGGCGAATATATGCTGACTAGGCGGGTCCACTCGTCGAATTTGCTTCGTCCGGGGTTCCCAGGACGTACCCAGGATCCTGGGTTCGGCCTAGGTAGGCCGGACCAAAACACGCCGAAATTCGGACAAAAACAGGTCCTTGGGTACGCGACTGGGCCAATTTTCGGCGTCCGGACCGAAATTCGGTGTCCGGATCGGCTTCCTGGGTAGGCGAGTGGAGATGCTCTTAGACCATCCGCATCTGACAGCCCAACTATATGCCGATAGCTGATTTCTAGCCGCGGGCGTATCTCGGCTACGCCGACGGCCCTAATCTTTGGCCGTTGGGTTAGCAATTGTCGTCGGCAACGTCAGCGATTCTCATAGTGATACAACAATTTGTCATTCTTTGAGAACTACTATCCGAAGGTAATCTCTCCCAAGAGACCCCCGACAAGATTTTCTAGAAGTTCACAAATGATGGCCAATACACCGCCATGTCGGCTTACAAGATGCAATTTGAACGAATCATATCCACATCCTTCAGTGCCACGGTTTGGAAGACTTGGGTGCCCCCAAATGTAAGCTATTTGCTTGGTTGGTGATACAGAATAGGATTTGGACGACGGATCATCTACAAAATAGAGGTTGGCAAAATTGTCGGAATGCCCCTTATGCAACCAACTACAAGAATTTGCGGGACACCTCCTCTACAAATGTGGATTCACTACGAGGATATTGAAAGAGATTTTAGCTTGGCAGGGTGTCCTGACATCCTTCCAACGCTTTGGGCTGAGGGTTCCATTGAATATTGATGGACAAAGCTTTCACTTGATCCAGGAATGACAAGAAAAGTTATGGCCTCGACCATCATGCTTGTCTCTTGGGATATTTGGAAAGAACAAAATGCTGACATCAAGCTTCCCCGTTAAATGTGGTCATTGCTCGAATTAAAGATAAAGCGAGAGCGTGGTATTTAGCCAGGAAAAAATTCTGAGCAATGTAATACCGGGAGAGTAGACCGTTTTATAAAGTCCTAGGATTAATCATAGGCATGATGTTGTTTCTTTAAATCTCTTCTTGATTAATGAAAATGGCGACTACTATGTGGCTCCGAATGTTGGTTTTAGCCATCATGGAGAAGGAGACCAGGAAGAGGACAGAGGTGAAATTGTTGGAGATATGCCCAAGAGGCAATAATAAAGTGGTTATTATCATATCTTCACACTTATGATAAATGTTTACATACCATGCTATAATTGTATTAACCGGAAACATTAATACTTGTGTGATTTGTAAACTAAAATAAGAGTCCCTAGTAAAGCCTCTTGTTAAACTAGCTTGTTGGTTAATATATGATCATGGTTTCCTGATCATGAACATAGAGATGTTATTAACAACAGGATCATATCATTAGGAGAATGATGTGATGGACATGCTCCTATAGATAAGCGTAGCATAAAGATCAAGTCATTTCAATAGTTCAATTGCTATATGCTTTCTGATACATAGTAACCTAATTCCTTCGACCATGAGATCATGCATATCACCTTTTCTGGATGGATGCTTTGATGTCATCAAACACCACACCGTAACTGGGTGGCTATAAAGGTGGCATTGAGTGTTCGGAAAATATTGGTTGAAACACATGGATCAAGAGTGGGATTTGTCCATCCATATGACGGATAGATATACTCTGGGCCCTCTCGGTGGAATGTCATCCAATTGGCTTGCAAGCATGTGACTGGCTCACAAGGGATCACATATCACGGGAACGAGAAAAGAGTACTTATCGGTAACGAGGTTGAACTAGGTATGCAGAGATACCGACGATCATAACCTCGGATAAGTAAATTATCGTGAGACAAAGGGAAATTGGTATCGTATGTAAGTGGTTCATTCGATCGCAAAGTAATCGTAGAAATATGTGGGAGCCATATGAATTTCCAGATTCCTCTATTGGTTATTGGTCGGAGAAGTGTCTCGATCATGTCCGCATAATTCACGAACCGTAGGGAGACACACTTAAGGATTCGACGTTGTTTGAGTAGTTATGGTATTATGAGAAAGAGACCGAATGTTGTTCGGAGTCTCGGATGGGATCCGGGATATCACGAGGTGATCCGGAATGGTCCGGAGAATAAGATTCATATAAGGAAAGTCCCGTTTCGGAGTTCGGGAATGATTCCGGTGTTTTCATCGGGAATGTTCTAGAAGGTTCCGGATTGTCCGGCACTCCGGGGGGGGAGGGTACATGAATGTGTCATTACATATTGAATGATTGCATCATGTACTAAGTGTTCTTGCTGTTCCAAAACTTGAAAGTCAAACTGCCAGTTTGAAAGTCAAACGGCTAAAACAGGAAACTGTGGAAAACAGGAAACTGTGGGAAACAGGAAACTGTGGGAAACAAGCAAGAGGAGTTTGAAACCAACTTGGAGGAGGAGTTACTCTCCTCCAAGCCGGCGCCCAGCCCTAGGCCGAGTTGGGGAGGGACTCCCCTCCCTCCCTGGCGCGCCTAGCCCCTCCACCTATAAAAGGAGGGGCAGGGCCTCCTCCTTGAGACACACAAGTTTCTACCTCTAATCTCCGGTTTAGAGCCGTTTGGTTTAGAGCTTCTAATTGCTTTAGCCTGCGGTTTAGAGCCTTCTAATTGGTGTGTCTAATCTCTAGACCACTAATAGCCCTCTCTCATAATCCACCATACTCGCTCCGGCTTAAGGCGAAGCCCTGCGAGATCTCCCCTCTACTTCCGGTACCACGCCGTTGTGCTGCCGGAATCACGAGGAGAGTGCTACAACCTCCACTTCCTGCTGGAACAAGGGAGAGCAAGGTCTTCGTCGAGTACCGAACGTGTGACCGACTGCGGAAGCGCTGCCGGAACGCAGCGCCGGAAGGATCGTCTACGCGATCTTGAGATCGGAAAGAGTACGACTACATCACCCACGAGAATCTGCTCTCGTTAACCGCTTTGGAATCTTCGAGGGTAAGTTATTCCATCGACTCGTTGCTACAATCTAGTAGATAGATCTTGGCTTGTTTGTTTGTATGCGATAGAAAAATTTTGTTTTCCATGCTACGAACCCCTACAGTGGTATCAGAGCCGTGTCTATATGTAGATCTGTTGCACGAGTAGAACACAATGGTCATTGTGGGCGTTGATGCTTTTATTGTCGATTGCTTCTTGTGTACTTTGCATCTTGCGGTATGTTGGGATGAAGCGGCCCGGGCTAACCTTACATGACATCGTTCATGAGACTTGCTCCACGCTCGACATGCAACTTGTATTGCATAAGTGGCTTTGCGGGTGCCTGTTTCTCCTAGCATAGTTAAGATTCAATTTACAACGGGTGATTGACAATACTAGTATCAATGTTGTGGTTCTTGTTCGTAAGTTAGAACGACACTTATTGAAAGCCCCAAACCACGTAAAATATGCAAAGAAAGTAGAGGCGTCTAACTTTGTTTTGCAGGGGTGTGCAGTGATGTGATATGGCCATGATTGTGATTATATATGATGTATGCAATGTTCCTTATTGTAAGTTGGCAACCGGCAGGAGCCATATGGTTGTCTTTAATTTCTGTTAAGACCCGCGTGTCTATTCAAAGTAGTTGTAATAGTTGAAGCCGGTGGACGACAACCATGGAGAGGCGTCATTGACCTTGATGCAATGCCGGTGATGATGGAGATCATGTTCGTGCTGGAAGATGGAGATCGGAAGCACAAAGAAGAAAGGCCATATCATATCACAAATTATGAATTGCATGTGATGTTAATCCTTTATGCATCTTGTATTGCTTAGTAGACGACGGTAGCATTATAAGATGATCCCTCATGCACATGAATTTCAAGTCATAAAGTGTTCACCCTTAGTTAGCACCGTTGCTAAAGCTTGTTGTTTCGAAGCACCACGTGATGATCGGGTGTGTTAGATTCTGCAAGTGTATACAACGTGAGCAAGACAGATTTGCTCATGCAGAAACTAAGGTTTGATCTTGACGAGCCTAGCATGTACAGACATGGCCTCAGGAACACGGATTACCGAAAGGTAGAGCATGAGTCATATAGTAGATATGATGAACATGTTGATTGTTCGCCATTGAAGCTATATCAACTCTCGTGATGATCGGTTTTGATGTGGTGGATTTGGTTCGTGTGATCACTAAAACAATGTGAGGGATATTGTTTTGAGTGGGAGTTCACCTAGATTAATTTAATTATTAATTAGAACTCAATTTATCATAAACTAAATCAAAGTGAATTTGCATAGTTGTTGTAATCATTGGCATCCGTTTACCACCTTGCGCTTAGTTATAATTGAGATGATAGAACTATAGAATTTTGGTTAGTTACTTTACGAACTGGTATCGTATTGTTTTGAAGTGTTAATCTAAAGTTTAAAAGTCCTATTGCAAACTTTCAGTAAGTTCCGGTTACTCCATGAAGTCTAATAATTAGTATTAAATCAAGAGTAACAATTCCAAGTGTTAGTATATAAGTATCATGTTTGTCTCCATGATTCTTGATATTCAAAGGATTCTCTTAATATCAAGGTTATCTAGGATCTGAAAGAGTTGTTTCAGAAACCATGATGTGTGGAAGATATTGTGATATCTGAAACAAAGTTTTGGTTGCAACATGATAGAGTATAATATGGCAAAAGTCATGTTCTCATATTTGATGAGAATTTGCAAAAGGTTGGAGACACTAGTTGTCCTAATCCTCCAAAAGGTTTTGGAGAGCAACATTATACTTGCGATTCACCGTTACAAGCTAAAAGTAGCTTGATCATGGATAAATCCATAATGAGGGTGAATATTTGATGTAGGTAAAATGTTTACTACACCAAGAAGATTACTAAATAAAGGAATTTGAAAGAACACCAAACATTTGATGATGGTGATCTACTTCAAAGTGCAAGTCCAAAGACATTGGTATTTAACTATACATGTTTTGGACTATGTGTCATATGTATGACTCCACTATTGATATTGATAGATTCTTTCAAACAGAAAAGGAAATACTGAAAGAGAATCTCATAAATATATGGCAGAAAAGAAAAGACTAGAATTGTTCAGTTTAAGTATATAGATGATATACATGTTATGGATATATTCTTTGCTTATTAAACAATGTGGTTCTTAAGTATTTGATACTGAATTTGTTGGTGTGAATCGTCATACGAAACAACACAATTCATGAACTACAATGGCCTAAGTAACTAGCAAAAGAATATGTGATGATGTTCATCGAGAACAAATAAAGGGTTATTGTGTTGCTCGTTAAAACATCAAAGCTTGCCTTCAAGATTTGTTTTATCAGGTATTATGAGAACAAAAGGGTTGTTCAAAATAATTGCCGTAATCCATAAAAGATGGATGATTCACAAATCTCGTTGGAGAAATCACATCCATAAAACTAGTGCTAAAAATGTCGAAAGACAAATTGATTGAAAGATCACTTAGGAAGTGACATCGCAGTTTAAATTATATTGGAAAGAAAACATGAAGAAACTCCATATGGATGGAATTTTGGAGTCTGTTTGATTTTGATCAAATGACGCTTGTGAAACTTTCCTAGAGATAATTAAAACTTCGTTCATAGGCCAAAAGGGAACGAATGACTAGCTTATTGGAACTTGTACATATTGTTGTATGAAATCCATTATGTGTAGTCAAGAGCGATGGATTTCAACTTCATATGCTTTCTCCGAAAATTTGAGTGAATATATGAATATTTACTTAATAAGGGTGAAGTGTGAAATATTTGAAAAGTTCAAAGACTTTCAAGATGAAGTGCAAAATCATTGTAACAAGAATATAAACAGTTTATGATAAAGATCATAAAGGAAGATATTTGAGTTACAGAGTTTAGCATAATACCTAAGATTTAAGGAATCGTTCCGTGGATTTGCATTTCCCGAAACACCATAAGGGTATGGAGCGTTCGAGATATGTAATTAAACCTTGTTTGACATGGTAAGATCGAAGGTGTAATTCATAAAACTGCCATTGTATTTTCAAGATTAAAAGCTTTAGAGATTACCGTTTTTCCACTGAAAAGAGCTCCATCATAATCCGTTGAAATGACACCATATAAAGTTATGGTTTGGGATAAAACCCAAGTTGTCCTTTCTTAAACATTGGTATGCTATGCATAAGAAAGATGATTGCAACCAAAGTCGGATGAACCTGTCTTTGTATGTTATTTCGAATAACTGTTAAGTACTCCTCCATAACATCGGAGACAAAAGTGTTTTGTCACTTAAAACGTCAAGTTTCTTTGAGAAGGAATTTTTCGTGAAAAGTTAAGTGGGAGGACAATAGAACTTTGATAAGGTTAAAAGAACCTTAGCTATATGTGCAGAGTTGCGCAGCGCCGAAAAGTGTTCCGGAGGCAGCAACAATGCTCATGGCTCACGTACCTCAAAGGTTGTAGTCACGAAGATCTAAGTTCCTATTTAAATAAGTAGATCGGGTAAACAATCAAATACCAAGATTTGAGGGTTGAATCATTATTTGAGAATAATGAACAGACTACATGCAAAGAAGTGATGATGGGCCCTGACTCCGTCAAATGGCTTGAAGCCATAAAATCCGTGATAGTTCCATACACGAGAAATCAAGTTTTGAACTTGAAGGACCCTCGAGAAAGGTGTAAGACCTTACAGTTGTGGTTGGATCTATAAATAAATAGACATAGATGTTGCACATCTATGAAATAGTCGACATGTTGGGAAAGAGTTCACAAAATGTTCAAAGGTTGACTATGACAAGATCTGATCTTTCATAGCGATATTTAGTCTAGACGGATTAATATAGCAACCACTACATATAATTTTGTTATGTGGTAGCTGAATAAACAAAACAAGTTCTTCTAATAGAATTGTTACCTAGGACATGTGCATAACACGGTCCATAGGGTTTTGTTAATTCAAAGGATGCTAAAAGCATATGCAAACTTCAATGGTTGAAATAAGCATGGCGGAGTTGGAATCTTCACTATGATGAAACTGTTAAAAGAGTTTAATTTCATCAGAGACAATGAAGATGCTTGCATTTGCAAGAAATTAAGTGGGAGCGCTAAGACATGTTTCTAATACATTATGTGGAAGACATATTGTTGATTGGAAATAATGTATCTTTTATTAACACATATTAAGAATTTCATCCCGATGAAAGACTTAGGCAAAACCCAAATATTTGGCATCAATAGACGCTAATATGGTTGTGCCAGAAGTACATAGACAAGATATTGAATGAGTTCAATATAGAAACTACAAGAGAGGTTCTTGTCGCACAGAAAGGATTGAATGAGTTCAATGTTGATGATATATTCAAGTGTATTGACATTTGGTAAAGTGAAACAAATAATCAAGTATAGATTGATACTTGATGTATGAAATCACAAAGAGTATTTATATCAATCATACTGTGATATGTACAAATCCAGATATGTCCTATGCTCTAAATGTTGTGAGCATATACCAGAATGATTCGTAAGATGATCATTGGACAATAGTAAGGATATTCTTATGATCTTTTGGAAGAACTAAGAGTATAATATTTGTAGAACTGACAAATAGATGGTTAGTTCATTGTAAAAGTACTACATTGATACTAGTTTTGTCACAAAGTACAAATTAAGTTTATCTCAATCTAAACTAAGGGTGGCACAATATAATGGAAAGTGAGTTCCATAATGGATTTGGATGAGTTCCAAAGTTAAGACATTGTGACAGATACTACAACAAAAGGCTAAGTATATGACTGCTATAATAGCAGCTAAAGAGGGCGTTTGTGTCAAGTAGTTTGTTATCAAACTAGGTGTAGTTCACAGTGGGATAATACTATGAAGATATATTGTGCGACAATATTATCAACATGTTTTAACCCCAAAGAGCTAAAGGTCACACCGAAAGACCAAATTTATACAAAGCCATCTCATTAGAGAATGAGTGATGCGTAGAGACGCAAAGACATGCAACTACACACGGACCTGGAAGTGTCAGATCCGGAGATCAGTTGACCACTAGCAATCGTGTACATACAACACTGGAAAGCCATAGGTGTTGAATACACAAAGGTTTGAAACTAGATTATTGACTCTAGTGCAAGTGGGAGACTGTTGGAGATATGCCCAAGAGGCAATAATAAAGTGGTTATTATCATATCTTCACACTTATGATAAATGTTTACATACCATGCTATAATTGTATTAACCGGAAACATTAATACTTGTGTGATTTGTAAACTAAAATAAGAGTCCCTAGTAAAGCCTCTTGTTAAACTAGCTTGTTGGTTAATATATGATCATGGTTTCCTGATCATGAACATAGAGATGTTATTAACAACAGGATCATATCATTAGGAGAATGATGTGATGGACATGCTCCTATAGATAAGCGTAGCATAAAGATCAAGTCATTTCAATAGTTCAATTGCTATATGCTTTCTGATACATAGTAACCTAATTCCTTCGACCATGAGATCATGCATATCACCTTTTCTGGATGGATGCTTTGATGTCATCAAACACCACACCGTAACTGGGTGGCTATAAAGGTGGCATTGAGTGTTCGGAAAGTATTGGTTGAAACACATGGATCAAGAGTGGGATTTGTCCATCCATATGACGGATAGATATACTCTGGGCCCTCTCGGTGGAATGTCATCCAATTGGCTTGCAAGCATGTGACTGGCTCACAAGGGATCACATATCACGGGAACGAGAAAAGAGTACTTATCGGTAACGAGGTTGAACTAGGTATGTAGAGATACCAACGATCATAACCTCGGATAAGTAAACTATCGTGAGACAAAGGGAAATTGGTATCGTATGTAAGTGGTTCATTCGATCGCAAAGTAATCGTAGAAATATGTGGGAGCCATATGAATTTCCAGATTCCTCTATTGGTTATTGGTCGGAGAAGTGTCTCGATCATGTCCGCATAATTCACGAACCGTAGGGAGACACACTTAAGGATTCGACGTTGTTTGAGTAGTTATGGTATTATGAGAAAGAGACCGAATGTTGTTCGGAGTCTCGGATGGGATCCGGGATATCACGAGGTGATCCGGAATGGTCCGGAGAATAAGATTCATATAAGGAAAGTCCCGTTTCGGAGTTCGGGAATGATTCCGGTGTTTTCATCGGGAATGTTCTAGAAGGTTCCGGATTGTCCGGCACTCCGGGGGGGGGGGGAAGGGTACATGAATGTGTCATTACATATTGAATGATTGCATCATGTACTAAGTGTTCTTGCTGTTCCAAAACTTGAAAGTCAAACTGCTAGTTTGAAAGTCAAACGGCTAAAACAGGAAACTGTGGAAAACAGGAAACTGTGGGAAACAGGAAACTGTGGGAAACAAGCAAGAGGAGTTTGAAACCAACTTGGAGGAGGAGTTACTCTCCTCCAAGCCGGCTCCCAGCCCTAGGCCGAGTTGGGGAGGGACTCCCCTCCCTCCCTGGCGCGCCTAGCCCCTCCACCTATAAAAGGAGGGGCAGGGCCTCCTCCTTGAGACACACAAGTTTCTACCTCTAATCTCCAGTTTAGAGCCGTTTGGTTTAGAGCTTCTAATTGCTTTAGCCTGCGGTTTAGAGCCTTCTAATTGGTGTGTCTAATCTCTAGACCACTAATAGCCCTCTCTCATAATCCACCATACTCGCTCCGGCTTAAGGCGAAGCCCTGCGAGATCTCCCCTCTACTTCCGGTACCACGCCGTTGTGCTGCTGGAATCACGAGGAGAGTGCTACAACCTCCGCTGCCTGCTGGAACAAGGGAGAGGAAGGTCTTCGTCGAGTACCAAACGTGTGACCGACTGCGGAAGCGCTGCCGGAACGCAGCGCCGGAAGGATCGTCTACGCGATCTTGAGATCGGAAAGAGTACGACTACATCACCCACGAGAATCTGCTCTCGTTAACCGCTTTGGAATCTTCGAGGGTAAGTTATTCCATCGACTCGTTGCTACAATCTAGTAGATAGATCTTGGCTTGTTTGTTTGTATGCGATAGAAATTTTTTGTTTTCCATGCTACGAACCCCTACAGAAATACAATCTGGAACCAGTCTTAGTGAGTCTCAGTCTATTTGCATGCAAGATCATGACAAAGAAGAACAAAGCAGATATATGGATTTGGATGAAGAGGCAATGGCGCCAGCCTCTAAGGCGCCACGGGCGCCATGAGGGCCCTGGCCTGGAACTGCCAAGGCATGGGCAAGAGCCTAGGCAGTCCAAAAATGTGCCATCTTGCCAAAATGATCTATGCTACTAAATCTCAGGTAATCTTTGTTTCGGAAATTAAATCTTCAAAAACTAATTCACATGATCTTGCTGCAAGGTTTAATATGAATGATGCTATTGTAGTGCCTTCTCGAGGACATTCGGGAGGCCTCTGGTTGATGTGGACTGATGATGTGCAAGTTCTAGTTCACTACTACAATCAGTATATTATCTTAGCCACTACTATTATTATAGGTAGTAATCACCGTTTTGGGCTTGTTTGTATATACAGTGATCCCTACCATAGAACTACTGAGCAAATCTGGGATCAGATTGCTTCTTTTGTGTATGATAATGCTAATATCCCTATTATGTGCATGAGAGACATGAATGAGCTCCTGTATGATATGGACAAAAACTCTTCTAATATAAACCGTACTCGTATGAATGCCTTTCGCCTAATGATTAAAAACTGTGGACTATTTGATTTGGGCTATAGTGGTCCGGCATACACTTGGACAAACAAAAGATTTTCATCAAAGCCAACTTATGAGAGGCTGGATAGATGCCTAGTAAATGTTGAATGGTGTGCAAATTATCCAAACTCCATTGTTTATAATATGCCCCTCATTCATAGTCTAAGTGATCATGCCCCTATTCTCCTATCTACGGAAGGCCAAGCCAGGAAAATTAAGAGATCTTTTAAATTTGAAAATTGGTGGCTAAAGGAAAAGGATTTTCAGCAGCATGCAAAAGCTGTCTGGTCCTCCAGGACAAACTGCTCTTTCTCTATGAAGACTAATTATCTTGTAGGGGCTTTGAGAATCTGGAGTAGGAAAAAGAAGCCAATCCAGCAGGAGCTAAATGAGATTGAAGGAAAGATTAAGGAAATCCAGCAAAGGCCATTGTTGGATCAGGACCATGCACTTGAGGCAAATCTGGTAGAAAGATATGAACAAAATATGGTTAAACTAACAGACTTTTACATGCAGAGAGCCAAGAAGAATTGGATAAAGGACGGAGATAAGAATACCTCCTTCTTTCACAAGGAGATTGCAAAAAGGAGAAGAAGAAATACAATTGTGTAAATCAGGGATGAAAACAATCTCCTCCAATACATGCCTGACAAGATTGGTAATACCTTTGTTAAATATTTCAGAGAAATCTTTGCCTCCTCCAACCCTAACAATGGCAGGCCTTATTTATGCACCAGTGTACCAGAGCAAAATAATGACTACACCTACACTATACCAGACAAGAAGGAGCTCCTGGACACCCTCAAAGAAATGAAAAGGAATGCCTCTCCTGGCCCTGATGGTTTCAATGTGGAATTCTACTTAGCAACTTGGGACTGGATAGGACAAGACGTGTATGCTCTGGTTGAATCATTCTTCAAGACAGGTATTCTCCCCTCCCACGTCAATGATACTCACATAACTTTGATACCCAAAAAGCTTGTTCCTTTGGTGCCAACAGACTACAGACCTATAAGCTTATGCAACGTCATATATAAACTCATCGCAAAGTCTCTAGCGAACAGACTCAAGCCCCATCTCCCTGATTATATCCATCCCACCCAACAAGCTTTCATAGAAGGGAGACGCATAAGTAATAACATTATCATAGCTCAGGAGATCACTCACTCCTTTAACCTATCCTCCTAGAAAAGCAAAGCCTTTATGCTAAAAATAGATCTGGCCAAGGCTTTTGACAGAATGGAATGGAACTTTATTGTTCGTGCTCTCGCACGTAAAGGGCTGCATGGTCATTTCATCAATTTGATACATGTGTGTGTCTCTTCGCCGACATTCTCTGTCATCATTAATGGCCAGCCTTTTGCGAGATTCAAAAGTAACAGGGGAATACGACAAGGATGTCCTCTCTCTCCATACCTTTTTGTCCTGGCTATTAATGAATTATCTATTGAACTACAGGAAGCCATGACAAATCTTTCTCTGAGTGGCATAACTTTTGGATCAAATTGCCCATCTATCCACTCTCTTCTTTTTGCAGATGATCTCCTTATTTGTGGAAAAGCGGATATCAAGGAAGCCTCCACAATAAAAAATGTTCTGGACTCCTTTTGTAAGCAATCTGGTCAAACTCCAAGCTGGCCTAAGTCAGGTATTATCTTCAGTAAGCTAGTGGATCAAAATATTGTTGAAGCTATTAAGAATATCTTCCCTGTTCCTGAAATGGACCCATCCTTCATCCATTTTGGGCATCCTCTGATCCTGCCAAGCAAAAATAGAGCTGCAGCCTATAATTTTGTTATTGAGAAATTCAAAAACAAACTCACAACTTACAAGGCTGACCATCTATCTCATGCAGCTCGACTCACTCTTATTCAATCTGTGTTTGCCACTATTCCTGTCTACTACATGTCAAATATCATCTTCCCAAAAAGCTTCATTTCAAAACTCAATACAATTGTTAGAACCTTCTGGTGGGCAGGAATCTCTCAAGATAAACCAAGCAAAACTCTTTGTCTAAAAGCTTGGAAAGATGTGTGTGCCCCCAAAAAAGAAGGGGGTCTAGGCATTAGGAACTTCCAAGCTATCAATTATGGTTTGATCCTAATGGCTGCTTGGCGCATTGCCTCCAACCCTGATGATTTTATCCACCAAGTTCTCAAAGCAAAATATTTCCCTAACACTACAATCTGGTGTCCATCCCCTAATACCCCAAAATCTGCATTCTGGTCCTCCATTCTAAAAGTTCTGCCTATCCTTAAAACACACTGTTGTTTCCAACTCACACGGGGCAATATTTCTATATGGAACAATCCTTGGTGCAACCAATGGGAAAAAATCTATGAATGCTTAATCATTCAGGATAAAAACTATATCTACCCAACGAGAGTTAAAGATCTGTGGTGTGAAAATGGAAAAGCTTGGAATGCACATCTTATTGAATCCCTTTTTCAGCAACCCTTGGCAGACCAAATAATGCAAACTGCTATTATCCCTGCTCAGGAAGAAGATCTTCTCTGCTGGAAACTTACACCAACAGGGAAATGCAATGCTAAGAGTGCATACTATGCCTGCTTACACTATCTATAGGAAAAAGGGGAACCTAAACCAAGGCAAGCTCCTACAGCCATCATTAATCTCCTGAACCAGATTTGGAAATCTAAGGAGATTCTTCCTAGAGTACAAACTTTTGCTTGAAGGCTCCTACAAAAGGCAATCCCTACAGGACAAAGGGCAGGGGAATATTCTAAACATATAAGTAAGTTCTGTTGCAGATGTGGCATGGAAGAAAGTGACATGCATATCTTCTTCACCTGTCACTTTGCAAAAGCAGTCTGGTTTCTTCCACCATGGCATATAAGGATGGAGAATATCACTCAGAACAACCAATCTCTGGCAGATGTCATTTTGTGCCTTCTAAACATGAATCACCCACATGTCTCCACCCACAATGTCTTTACATTCCTTTGGTGCCTATGGAAATCGAGAAACAATTGTCTTTTTGGCAGAAATCCTGGAAAGCCCCACCAAATCATTATCAACTCCCAAGCTCTATTAAAATCCATGCAACTTATTGAGATCACTAGCAAACTGGCTGGGGAGGTCGACTGTCAAAAAGGAAGTGGAAATAAAGTAAAGCAATTAGCACTGGAAAGCCAAACTATTCTAGAGGAAAACAGCTATGGTGTTCACATCTATTCGGATGCAGCCTGGAAGAAAGAAGATGGGAATAATGTATCAAGAACTGGAATCACTGGAATTGGCATCTTTATTCAAGCAAAATAAGGAAACTCCCCTTATCAGCTGAAAATTTAGGCTTCCACCTTATCCACTGCTATTTTAGTCCTCCAGGCAGATGTAACACCCTCAGAATCGGCCCTATGCAAGTTTTAGCGAAGTCCGCCAAACCCGCATAGAAACGATTCGAAGGTGCCCACCAGGCACTTTCGTGCGGGTGGAAAACGAAGTGATAACATTACACAACAGTCCTCGATGGGACCCACAGAACAGATGTATATACTACACGACTCCATGAGTCAAGAATACAGATATACAGAACAAAGATCCAAATCACCTTGAAAACGATAGGGCGTCCAGCTACGGACAAGATGCAAATGGGGCGAAGAGCCCTGAAGAATAACCAATGGCATCCATAACCCTGCCCAGGCCAAGCCGGAAGGGTAACCCTGCTAACGACGTCGATCTCAAAACCTGCTTAAACAAAAGGGGTGCCGACAAAGGGCAAAGGAAAAAAGAGGGGCGTCAGTACTGAGGCCAGTACACGGCGAGACTAGAATTCGACGGTCCTCGCCTACATAGGTATGGTGGACTGAGCGGCAGCGGCAGCATGCACTAAACAACCTATAGAGACTCGATACAACTGGCGGTTATCAGAGAGGGATAAGAATGACCTATCCGGGTCCAACCTGAAGCTAACACCAAACAAACCCATCCTGGTGTTTCCCCCTCGAGACCAAACGAGGAAGTCAACCGAGGAACTCACACAGTTGGCAGTTTTATTTATTCGGTTATCGTTGCGGCAATTACTAGTCAGGTATAGATAATCGTCCTGATAAATTAAACAGTGGGCAGTTTTATTTAACCATTCCGTTGTAGTTGCGACACTTTCTAGTCAAATATACGATAGCATGAGATATCCCAAAACCCAGCAGTTGTTGGTACTTTTATTTAGCCATTCCGTTGTGGTGAAGCTGATTACTAGTCATATCGGATACAAGTCAATTTATAACAGTAAACTTTAGTTATAGTTGTCTATGATCAAGCACTGTGCTCCAAGTCGTCCATAACCGCGGACACGGCTTCTCGAAAAGATTTTTCCCTGCAGGGGTGCACCAAAGTATCCACACGCACTTCGACCCTTTTTGTCAGATCAATTAACATACACCCATCGGTATGTCGGCGGGGCCTAAGTCATGACGTTTCCCAGACCCAAAGCAAGCACGGGGGGCCACCCCACTAAGTACACCCGCAACGAAGTCGGCCGGTCTCCGAGACGGACTCAGGGTTTGCGACAGTGGCTGTAAACGACAGCGAATCCCAAAACTGGGACTGTCGATACCGCGAAAACACTCCGCTTCCAAAACAGTACAGCGTGCTCCTCACACAATCGTAAATAAAGCAGTAAAGCATGGCATAGGTACAAGATAGTAAATAAAGCCCCAAACTACTTGTGGCCCCCAGTACAGTACTTTGAAATCAGGTACTAAATCGATGGGGGGCCCATATCTCCCCACATGTGGTTAGCGCGCTCGATCTCGGAACAGGTGTCAAGAACTCGGGGTCCTACGGGACACAAGTGGACGGTTAACAACCAAATAACATCTATTGCCCACCTGTGCCTCTGCTTACCTACTTCAATTTTAGTTGTTAAACAATAATTAAAGTGAACAAAAAGTAAAGCCATGATCATCTCCAACATTAAACAGGCGGCAAGGCTCCAACAACTGTGGTACTTGACGACACGCAACAGCACTCGAGCAAGCGACTACGACGCGCAGGTCCAACTATCTACCAACAACAGGTAATATGAGGTGTCCAAGGCAATATAAGGCTGCAAGGGATGTCATGGGTACGGAAACTATAGCATCGCAACACAGCTAGCAATAGATCAACAGGAGGGAATAAATACTATAAAAGTAAGATAGGTAGAAAGGGGGAGATGCTCGCCTGGAAAACATTGCCGAAGGTTCATCCGAAGATCGGGTCGATACTCGCATCAACTCATCGGCCTAGTCCGTGAAGAAGCAAAGCACTAGAAGAAACACCGGATGCAATATTTAATACTACGGCAAAAGATCGGGCATGATGCATGTATGACGCATGACATGGCAAGATGCGATGCAATTAGGCCATATTAAGCGGAACCGGGGGTCCCGACAATTAATTAAACGGTTCAAGTTATTTAGAACCCCCGCAATTTAAATGTTGTCTTAACGTGGCAAGATATATCATCGGTTCGTTACACAAATTTAAATGGGGCCAATATAAGACTAGATTTGCCCGCATATGGGCCCCATATTTAATTAGCGGTGAATCGGCATAAGGCCCCCAAACCACATGACAATATGCATGCATGAACAATTTATTATGCACGAGTTTATATTATTTAAAAAAACTAGGGGCTTAGGGTCACACATTAGGGTTCGACGATCTTGGTTCCGGGGTTCGGGGTTCGGTCTCAGGGTTCAGGGTTCGGCGGGATCGGTCTCGGCGGGATCGGCGAGGTTCGGATACAAGATGGAGAACTTGGCGTTCCGGGAAGAAGAACTTGGCGTTCTGCGTCGGTGTCCTTACCGTCTGGGTTCTCGAGCATCGCATCCGGGAAGGAGTACTTGTCGTTCAGGGTCTCGATGTCCGGGGTGAAGTACTTGTCGTTCCATGGCGATCTTGGCGGTCATCGGGTCCGGGAGCGGTTCTCGGCGAACTGGTCGGTTCCATGTCGAAGGTTGTGGCGTTGGTGACGAACTCGGGTCCATCACCGATGGTTCATCGGATTCTTCTAAGTCGGTGTCGATCTTGGGTCCGCGCCCCTTTAGTCTTGTGGACGAGAAAGCCTTGGCGATCATAGAACTTGTCGGGGTCTTGATCCTGAAGGAGCTCTCGGCTTCTGTCTTGAGCAATACCACGGCATCGCCAACATCCACACACCACTCTATCTCCTCCATTAACAGATACAACCACGTGACAAGCACCACATATGCGAAGAACGAACTCTGACGGCCAAAACCTGCAGGGGACATACACAGCGAAGGGGTGGCAGCTGGTGGGGCTTGGAGGAGGGCTAGCGGCGGTGCTCGGGAGGCCGAGGCCGGCTGCTGCAGGGCCACGCCGGGCAGGAAGGGAAGGCCGACGCGGCACAGGACGGGCTCGAACGGCAGGCGGCGAGCTGCCGGAGAGGAACGCGCGCGAGGCAGAGGAGGAAGAGGCCGGCGGCGGCTCGCCGGAGGAGGAGGCGGTCATGGCGTGGATGGCGGAGGGGGTTGCAGGCGGGGCCGGCCAGAGGGAGAGCGGCAGGCTGGCGACGAGGGGAACGGAGGCGGAGGAGAGGGACCAGGGCGGCAGGGCTCCTGGGCGGCGGCGGAAGGGGACGTCGGCGCAGAGGGAGGCTGGCGGCGAGGCGGTTAGACGCGGTACCGCGTGCCGGCGGCGGAAGGGCCCGCGGCGGCGCGGCAGGCAGACGCCGGGGACAGGGAGGAGGGGAGGTGGTGGCCGGAGGACGCGCTGGAGGAGGCGGGAGGCGCGGCCGGAGCACGGGGTCGGGCGGCAGCGCGGCGGCCGGAGAAGAGGAGACGGGGCCGCGCGGAGGATGGGGGAGAGGAGGGAGGAGACGGGGGACGCGCCGGGGTGGGAGAGTAACAGAGAGAGAGAGGAGCGGGAGGTGGGGAACGGGGTCGCGGGCCAGGGGGTGGGCCAGGGAGAGCAAGGCCACGCGGGGAGGGGTGGAACTGGTCCAGGGAGAGGGTGAGGGAGGCAGGGGCCGGTCTGAGCGGGTGGGGCCAGGTGGGGCGTGGGACCGGGGTGTAAGGGAGAGGGGGTAGGTGGGAGCTGGGTGTGAGAGAGGGAGTGGAGGAAAAAGAAGGGGATTGATGAGGTGGCGGGGTGGGTAGGGATTGGGTCCAGGGGTGAGGTGGCGAGCTGTGAGTGGTGGGTAGATTAGGAGTAGGTAGTTTTAGGAATTCGGGTGGGCTGGTTAGATATTTTAGTCTAGGGTTTTCTTTTATTTTAAAATAACTTTTGTAAATAGTTTTAGACAAATAAAAGACCGGAACAGACCGATGTTTTAATTTGAAATAAGACGGGGGCTACTTAGAAAACAAAACTAGGCGTTTCGAAAAAATAGTTTCAGACAAACAATGCATGATGATGACGATGCAATGCACAAAACAACGCGATTTTCTAGTAGTGGTTTTTGCGGGATGCCACAATTCGACACCACTAACAATGGATCTCGCCCTCGAGATCCGCCTCATGGTACCGGAAGGAAGGTCGGCGATCTGCATCTTCTCGCTTTGTGTAGATCCTCGCGACACCACTAACAAGAGGTCGTTGTCCGTGATCGTCGATAGAACACTCCGGAAACAAAAGGTCGAAGGTAGAGGCATCAACAAATAAAGCCACCCCTAACTTCCGTGGAAGGAGTAAAATTACATTAATTCACCAATTCAATGTACAAGAGCGAATGATAAGAGTAGTGGTATGGTAGCTACTCCATCCCGCACTCAAACCATTACTCTGCACACGAATAGGCGGATTATGCAACCAACTCTCGGAATTAGACTGAAGATCTCGACAAGCGAGGTTCATAAACAAAGGAGTGATGCAGACTCTGCATCGGATCTAGCGTAGATGATGTCGTCGCGTCGGAAAACACCGGAAGGCACGAGAAGGATCAAAGAGAAGTCCACCAAACGAAGGATTCCTCGGATAGCAGGAAGACCAGATGTAGCAACACCGTTACCAAAGGAGGAAGCGAAACCCTGAAGGTACGACGGAACCCAACCACGAGAAATCCTGGACTCGAAGAGAGAGAAGAGAGCGGATTCAAAACACGCAGAGGCAAGAGGAGAGCAGCAGAGGGTAAGGAGTAAAATTAGACCTAATCAGAACTATCCAACCGATTTTGCAAAATAGTTTTGACACTCTACTTCGGCCGTTAGCTAGGTTATCCTACAGGCTGGACTTGTGGGGTATCGCAACTGCTGAGCTCTGATACCACTCTGTAACACCCTCAGAATCGGCCCTATGCAAGTTTTAGCGAAGTCCGCCAAACCCGCATAGAAACGATTCGAAGGTGCCCACCAGGCACTTTCGTGCGGGTGGAAAACGAAGTGATAACATTACACAACAGTCCTCGATGGGACCCACAGAACAGATGTATATACTACACGACTCCATGAGTCAAGAATACAGATATACAGAACAAAGATCCAAATCACCTTGAAAACGATAGGGCGTCCAGCTACGGACAAGATGCAAATGGGGCGAAGAGCCCTGAAGAATAACCAATGGCGTCCATAACCCTGCCCAGGCCAAGCCGGAAGGGTAACCCTGCTAACGACGTCGATCTCAAAACCTGCTTAAACAAAAGGGGTGCCGACAAAGGGCAAAGGAAAAAAGAGGGGCGTCAGTACTGAGGCCAGTACACGGCGAGACTAGAATTCGGCGGTCCTCGCCTACATAGGTATGGTGGACTGAGCGGCAGCGGCAGCATGCACTAAACAACCTATAGAGACTCGATACAACTGGCGGTTATCAGAGAGGGATAAGAATGACCTATCCGGGTCCAACCTGAAGCTAACACCAAACAAACCCATCCTGGTGTTTCCCCCTCGAGACCAAACGAGGAAGTCAACCGAGGAACTCACACAGTTGGCAGTTTTATTTATTCGGTTATCGTTGCGGCAATTACTAGTCAGGTATAGATAATCGTCCTGATAAATTAAACAGTGGGCAGTTTTATTTAACCATTCCGTTGTAGTTGCGACACTTTCTAGTCAAATATACGATAGCATGAGATATCCCAAAACCCAGCAGTTGTTGGTACTTTTATTTAGCCATTCCGTTGTGGTGAAGCTGATTACTAGTCATATCGGATACAAGTCAATTTATAACAGTAAACTTTAGTTATAGTTGTCTATGATCAAGCACTGTGCTCCAAGTCGTCCATAACCGCGGACACGGCTTCTCGAAAAGATTTTTCCCTGCAGGGGTGCACCAAAGTATCCACACGCACTTCGACCCTTTTTGTCAGATCAATTAACATACACCCATCGGTATGTCGGCGGGGCCTAAGTCATGACGTTTCCCAGACCCAAAGCAAGCACGGGGGGCCACCCCACTAAGTACACCCGCAACAAAGTCGGCCGGTCTCCGAGACGGACTCAGGGTTTGCGACAGTGGCTGTAAACGACAGCGAATCCCAAAACTGGGACTGTCGATACCGCGAAAACACTCCGCTTCCAAAACAGTACAACGTGCTCCTCACACAATCGTAAATAAAGCAGTAAAGCATGGCATAGGTACAAGATAGTAAATAAAGCCCCAAACTACTTGTGGCCCCCAGTACAGTACTTTGAAATCAGGTACTAAATCGATGGGGGGCCCATATCTCCCCACATGTGGTTAGCGCGCTCGATCTCGGAACAGGTGTCAAGAACTCGGGGTCCTACGGGACACAAGTGGACGGTTAACAACCAAATAACATCTATTGCCCACCTGTGCCTCTGCTTACCTACTTCAATTTTAGTTGTTAAACAATAATTAAAGTGAACAAAAAGTAAAGTCATGATCATCTCCAACATTAAACAGGCGGCAAGGCTCCAACAACTGTGGTACTTGACGACACGCAACAGCACTCGAGCAAGCGACTACGACGCGCAGGTCCAACTATCTACCAACAACAGGTAATAGGAGGTGTCCAAGGCAATATAAGGCTGCAAGGGATGTCACGGGTACGGAAACTATAGCATCACAACACAGCTAGCAATAGATCAACAGGAGGGAATAAATACTATAAAAGTAAGATAGGTAGAAAGGGGGAGATGCTCGCCTGGAAAACATTGCCGAAGGTTCATCCGAAGATCGGGTCGATACTCGCATCAACTCATCGGCCTAGTCCGTGAAGAAGCAAAGCACTAGAAGAAACACCGGATGCAATATTTAATACTACGGCAAAAGATCGGGCATGATGCATGTATGACGCATGACATGGCAAGATGCGATGCAATTAGGCCATATTAAGCGGAACCGGGGGTCCCGACAATTAATTAAACGGTTCAAGTTATTTAGAACCCCCGCAATTTAAATGTTGTCTTAACGTGGCAAGATATATCATCGGTTCGTTACACAAATTTAAATGGGGCCAATATAAGACTAGATTTGCCCGCATATGGGCCCCATATTTAATTAGCGGTGAATCGGCATAAGGCCCCCAAACCACATGACAATATGCATGCATGAACAATTTATTATGCACGAGTTTATATTATTTAAAAAAACTAGGGGCTTAGGGTCACACATTAGGGTTCGACGATCTTGGTTCCGGGGTTCGGGGTTCGGTCTCAGGGTTCAGGGTTCGGCGGGATCGGTCTCGGCGGGATCGGCGAGGTTCGGATACAAGATGGAGAACTTGGCGTTCCGGGAAGAAGAACTTGGCGTTCTGCGTCGGTGTCCTTACCGTCTGGGTTCTCGAGCATCGCATCCGGGAAGGAGTACTTGTCGTTCAGGGTCTCGATGTCCGGGGTGAAGTACTTGTCGTTCCATGGCGATCTTGGCGGTCATCGGGTCCGGGAGCGGTTCTCGGCGAACTGGTCGGTTCCATGTCGAAGGTTGTGGCGTTGGTGACGAACTCGGGTCCATCACCGAGGTTCATCGGATTCTTCTAAGTCGGTGTCGATCTTGGGTCCGCGCCCCTTTAGTCTTGTGGACGAGAAAGCCTTGGCGATCATAGAACTTGTCGGGGTCTTGATCCTGAAGGAGCTCTCGGCTTCTGTCTTGAGCAATACCACGGCATCGCCAACATCCACACACCACTCTATCTCCTCCATTAACAGATACAACCACGCGACAAGCACCACATATGCGAAGAACGAACTCTGACGGCCAAAACCTGCAGGGGACATACACAGCGAAGGGGTGGCAGCTGGTGGGGCTTGGAGGAGGGCTAGCGGCGGTGCTCGGGAGGCTGAGGCCGGCTGCTGCAGGGCCACGCCGGGCAGGAAGGGAAGGCCGACGCGGCACAGGACGGGATCGAGCGGCAGGCGGCGAGCTGCCGGAGAGGAACGCGCGCGAGGCAGAGGAGGAAGAGGCCGGCGGCGGCTCGCCGGAGGAGGAGGCGGTCATGGCGTGGATGGCGGAGGGGGTTGCAGGCGGGGCCGGCCAGAGGGAGAGCGGTAGGCTGGCGACGAGGGGAACGGAGGCGGAGGAGAGGGACCAGGGCGGCGGGGCTCCTGGGCGGCGGCGGAAGGGGACGCCGGCGCAGAGGGAGGCTGGCGGCGAGGCGGTTAGACGCGGTACCGCGTGCCGGCGGCGGAAGGGCCCGCGGCGGCGCGGCAGGCAGACGCCAGGGACGGGGAGGAGGGGAGGTGGTGGCCGGAGGACGCGCTGGAGGAGGCGGGAGGCGCGGCCGGAGCACGGGGTCGGGCGGCAGCGCGGCGGCCGGAGAAGAGGAGGCGGGGCCGCGCGGAGGATGGGGGAGAGGAGGGAGGAGACGGGGGACGCGCCGGGGTGGGAGAGGAACAGAGAGAGAGGAGCGGGAGGTGGGGAACGGGGTCGCGGGCCAGGGGGTGGGCCGGGGAGAGCAGGGCCACGCGGGGAGGGGTGGACCTGGTCCAGGGAGAGGGTGAGGGAGGCAGGGGCCGGTCTGAGCGGGTGGGGCCAGGTGGGGCGTGGGACCGGGGTGTAAGGGAGAGGGGGTAGGTGGGAGCTGGGTGTGAGAGAGGGAGTGGAGGAAAAAGAAGGGGATTGATGAGGTGGCGGGGTGGGTAGAATTGGGTCCAGGGGTGAGGTGGCGAGCTGTGAGTGGTGGGTAGATTAGGACTAGGTAGTTTTAGGAATTCGGGTGGGCTGGTTAGATATTTTAGTCTAGGGTTTTCTTTTATTTTAAAATAACTTTTCTAATAGTTTTAGACAAATAAAAGACCGGAACAGACCGATGTTTTAATTTGAAATAAGACGGGGGCTACTTAGAAAACAAAACTAGGCGTTTCGAAAAAATAGTTTCAGACAAACAATGCATGATGATGACGATGCAATGCACAAAACAACGCGATTTTCTAGTAGTGGTTTTTGCGGGATGCCACAGCAGAAGCCATGGCCTTGCTCCTAGCTACGCAAATTGCAGATGCACTTGGAATAAGAGGAAATATCTTCTTTACTGATAATAATCTCTTGGCTAAGGCTGTTAACAGCAACAAGATTGACACAAAGTTTATCCACTGGAACTCTAGGATCACCCTAGCGAAAATTTTGAATGTCATTAGAGAATCTAAGGCTAGAGTGATCCATATTAGTAGAGATCTTAATCAGGAAGCCCACCAATGTGCTCACAAGGTACAAAGAAACTTTTCTTATGTACCTATACTTAGATGCTCATCAGCAGATCACTCTCCTTTTTCCTGCCCAATCACCTCAATGTTTAGAAATAATACTTGGCAGGACTTTGTAATACATGATGTAAACTGTTGCTGAGCTTCAATGAAAATTTGGTGCCTCTGGCACCATCAGTTTCAAAAAAAAAATTAATGAAAATGAAAAATCTTTTGTCTTGTTTAAAAAAATACCTAGACAATAATTCTCTTGTGTTTGCTTAATGGAGACATGTATGGATATGGCTATGGCACCCTTTTCGAAGAAAAAAACGAAATCACCGCCTCTAGAAATCTTAGCCAGGAGAATTACGTACAGCTGGAGGGGAAGAAGCATCCAAGCTAGGTGACCTGTTGAAATCCTACCCAGTAGATCGATACAAGTTGAAGGAAAGAGACATCGTATCCCTAGCTAAATCTCCAGCAAGACAACATGCATGTACGCTAGCTCCACAGATCGGTTACACACTAGAGAGGCTAGCTAGAGGTGTGTCTCCGCATGGGGAAAGGATCTTTAATTTTAACCGATCCTTTTTATTTTAAAAACGATGGACTTAAATTTTAAATCCTCTAAACGGGGTGGACGTTAGATTCGACCCCCTTTAATTTAGAGGACTATAATAGATTTTAAATTGAATTTGCACCGAATTCGACATTTTTCAAACGATTTCATACATAATTCATAGATAAAACAAAAAATTACATAAATTTAACCCCCACTGCCGGGAGGCCGCCGTTGAGCTCGCCGACGCGGCTTCACCCGCAGTTGGGCCCGAGCCAATGCTCGATCTCCTCCTCCTCATCGTTGTCCAGCAAGATGACCACCGGGACCGCTGCTGGAGCTGAGGACGAAGAGGCCGCGGCTGGGGCTTTGGCCGAAGCTGAGGACGAAGAGGCCGTGGCTGGGGCCGATTTATTGGCCGCGGACTTGGTGAACGCCGCCGCCTCCTCCGCCACGCGGCTCGGATTCAGCCGCCGGAGCTCGGCCATCCGCCGCTCGTCCTCTTTTTCCGCCTCGATGCGCTCCCACGCCTCGCGATCCTCCCTGGAAATCCGGACCGCGTGGATACACCGACCGGTGTTCCGCCTCGATGCGCCGACAGGTGTTCCGGTCGATGATCTCGGCCACCCACGTCCCCCACTCCCGCTGCCGGACGTCGTGGTAGCGGGGATGCGACGGCGAAGGCAACGAGAGGTCACCGGAATGGCCCCTCGAGCCGCCGCGACCTCGGCTAGCGCTGCGGATGGGAGGTGGGGTGCTGCAGCGTGGGAGCGGTGGTGGCGATGGATTTTGCGGCGGCCGGAGCGAAAGCGGTGGGCGGTGGGGATTTTAGTCCTCGGCTCGGTGGCCGCTATATTTGGGAGGGGAGGGTGAGGTTTTGGTCCACCGAATCCTATTTATAGTCCTCTAACGGATTTTAGGATTTCGGTTAGGTGCGCCGTTAGCTGTCGAAATAAAATCCTCCAAACTGTTAAAGGGGATTGGTTAGAGTTTCTAAAAAATGCGACTTGGAGCCTAGCAAGGGGCCCTCCAAGCAGTTCAATAGATTTTTTTAGGTGTGTACGGCGAGAGAGTGGGCGCTAGCACTCAAACTCAGGATCTCGCGAGCAAGACAGGTATACATATCAGCCAACCATCCGGGCTATGCCTCGATTCACTGTTAGAGTTTCTCTAAGGACGTAACACCCATATATGTGCGGGTAGTAGACATGTAGCCTGATAATGTTCTTTCAGATTGATTCTATACACAGTATCTACCTACACAAACATGTCTACATACTCCAACAAGCAAGGATTAGTAACTGCCACTTGATCAGTCTGTTGGAAATATAAGCAATAATCCATATGATTTAATCCAAATAATAAACTGATAAAACATGATCATACAAACGGTACTAAAACTAATTATGCAGATCAACAAAGTAGATAAACAGATTACATCTATAGGAGATAAACCTATCACATCTACACCAAACGCTAGAACAAAGAACTCTAGCATAATCCGAAAAAGACAATTGAGGATCACGTACAGTGTAGGCTGAATAGCAGCCGCAGCGGTTGCAGCAGCGTCGCCCATGTTGAGATTGTCGAAGAGGTCGCTGGCGTCCGGGAAGAAGTCGTCGTCAGGGAACTCGTCGTCGGACGACGTCGTGGTTGCCAGTAGTCGCGCTTGAGCGCTCCCCAAAAACCTGATCGCCCCTCACCCGTACAGGTTCACGAGAGGCGGGGTTCCGGAGGCCTACTGTCCCGATCTGCGGTGCACGCCGTAAGCCGGGATGGGGAAGACGAAAGCGGCGGCGCAAGGTTCTGGAGGTAGGCGCGTGTGTGGATTGATTCCGTACCGATTAGGTTTAGTCCGGACGCTTTATATAGTGGAGGTTAGGAGGATCGTGGGCTCAACCCACGTCCGAGTCGGTAACAGTCCACGTCCATAAAAACAGGAAACGGTTGTAATTAACGCGTCCGTTAATGACGCCCGCGGTGCGCGCGCGACGAGGCGAGGCGGGCGGCGTCGGAGGACGAGTGCGCGAGGGCTACTCTTCTTGTCACACCTTAGTGAGTGGTGCAACACTCTACTATATAAGGTGGTCCAACTCCCCTTCAACTAGCAATGTGGGACTAAATTTAGCACCACTAGCACAGCTATATGCTGCCATGCACAAGTGAGCCAAAGAGAATTTCAGAATTTGTCTAATGGGCCAACAGCCCAATATACACCAAATTCCAACACAGTCAGTATACGTCTGGAAGTAAAAGGAAACATTGACCCAAACTAGTCTACATTTTGACCTGTTGACATCTTAGCCAGCAGATATCCTATCTTGCTAGGTGAGATGTCCCTCAAGATCGACCATGCGTGCTGGTTCCATCCACAAAATAATCGATCGTTCGATAGATCGAGTATGTAGCTAGAGGATGCAACTTGCTTGATTTTGCAAGCAAGTTAGCTAGCTAGCACATGCATGCAGGTACACTGTTCCTGTTCAAATGAACGTGCACCATATACTTACACGCGCAGGTGGGTTTGGCGCCTTCCCCTGCCGACCTATACGCGTACCTATCGATCGTCTGTCCGCCTACCGACCTACAGCTAGCCGATCCCATCCTTGCATGGCTCGTAGCGAGGCGGCGATCGACAGGCAGGGATCGGTCGATTGGGAAACTATCTGGTGCCCTGTTCGGGAGGGCTCCGGCGCCTGAATAGCCGGCTCTTGCGTACACACAAGCTTTCACACCATAACCGGAACTTAGAGTAACTCCAATCACGCCCGTTTAGCAGAGCAAAAAAATCCTGCTTTACTTCTCTAATACGCACCTAACTGAAGCCGCAACAGTTTTAGAGGAGTAAAAAATTTAGAAGTCGGCCTCCGCGGCTTCCAAATATAGTCGACCGCGACCGCGGTGAGCAAAAGCAGCCACCCTCCTCCCGCCCGACCACCTCGCCGTGTCGGAAGGGATCTTCACCGCCGTTGCCACGGCAGACCACCAGAGGCCTCCGCCGGAAGCCCTCTCCTTCCTCTCACGTTTCTCCCCACACCGAACCTCTCGCTGGTGAAAACCGTCATCGGAATCAGCCGCCGCTACACCAGTCGCTGTTGCCGGGATCCCACCGTCGATCTGAGGTCGTTCCAGCCGCGGCGAGCTCGATTCGGACGGCAACGACAATTGGGAAGGATGGCAACCACGTAGGACGGCCACCCTAGAGCTAGGCGTCGCCGGAACCGAGGTCCCAAGCCGTTTCCCGATGAGGGGTGGCCGGTGGCGGCGACGTTGTTTACGCGACAGGCGAAACGGCTACCGGGAGACCTATACGTCTGCATCAGGTCGTGCCCCATCCCCGCCGACCATCTGCCCCGTGGCGCCGGTGTTCTGAGCTCCAGCCGTGTTTGCCACCTTCTCCGCCACGAAGGTGTTCGACGAAATAGCAAGGTGATCTTATTGAGCATCATTGGCGTCTCCATGCTGCCGATTCGGCTTTATGTGTGTTTGAACTATTTGATTTGCTACTTTTATTAATTTGGTTTGTAATCTTGAACTATTTAATTTGTTACATTTGCTTATTTGGTTTGTAATAATGAATAATTTTGGTTTATAGTGTGATTCATGTGCTTTGATTTGCAATGAAAAAATTTGAGGAGTTAAATACGGGTGAAAGTACCGACTTGATACGACTAGAGGGGGGTGAATAGGCGTCTACCCAATTTTAATTTGTTTCTCACTTTTAGGCTCAACGAGAAGGAAAGTTATCTAGAGATGCAACTAAGTGGACAACCTAAATGCAAGAAAACAAACACCAACCACAAAAACGGTAAATAGCAAGAAGTAAAGGAAGGGAACGAAGTAACCGGAGCGGGGACACGGAGATGTAATTCCCGTAGTTCACTCCCAAGGAGCTACGTCTACGTTGGAGAGGTGTCGGAGCCACACAAGGTCACCCGAGCGCCACAAAGGCCTCACTTCTTCTCCGGTGAGCTCCCCCACAAAGGAGGCCTCACAATCCACTAACCGGTGACCTTGAAGGCGCCAACCGAAACCTTTACACCAAGGTTGAGGGGGAGGCTCCACAACTCAATTGGAGGCCCTCAACGACACCTCGAACCTTTACAACACAAGCCTTAGCTCCGAGGATGCCCTACACTGTCTAGGGTTTCAAGAAACCCAAGAGAAACAAGATCCACAAAGGATGGGTGGGGGAAATCAAATCTTCTTTGGTGGAAGTGTAGATCTAGGTCACCTCTCAAAAGATCAAGTCATTTGAGTGGCTAGAGAGAGAGAGAGATAGTGAGGTGAAGCTCAAGCATTAATGGAGGAGAGAGAAAAATTTGAGAGAGTGGGAGGAAGAAGAGCGGTGCCATAAATAGGCCCCCTCGCGCTGAACCGTTACAGCCCTCGCGACCTCACCGGAAGTTCCACCCAGCCTGGCTCCAACGGTCATCAGACCGTTGACGCCCGCTCCAGAAGCGCAACCGGAAGTTCCGGTCAAAACAGACCGGAAGTTCCGGTGAACTTCCGACGCAAGTTCCAACCAAATTCCGGCAAATAGAACACTTCAAAACAGAAGGTTACTGAGCCACCACCGGAACTTGGAGCGGAACTAGGGGCGGAATTTCTGGGTCGCGAACCGAATCTGGCCGGAAGTTCCGGCGTCTGGGCGGAAGTTCCGCTCAGGACCTTTTGGCAGGACAAGTTCCGATGCAAGTTCCGGCCCAAGTTCTGGCAAATAGAACACTTCATACAGAAGGTTACTGATTCACCACCGGAACTTGGGGCGGAACTAGCGTCGGAACAAAGCTTAGAACAGCCCGCAGAAAAAGCCTGAGCGGAACTTCCGGCGCCAGGCCGGAAGTTCCGGTGAGACACAGAAGGCTCCAACAGAACAGGAACACGCTCTCTCACGGAATAGTGGGATGGCTGTGGCGATGCATATAGGTTTGTGCAAGAACAAGTGATTTCCCACAGCCTTCCAAGATGGACCCCCTCTTAATAGTACGGTGACCTAAAAACAACAACCGGAGAGAAACTAGGAGAGAACTAAAAGGCCACCGTCTTCATGAGATCCCAAGAGAGCATCCACCACAATAGAAGGAGACATCAACAACGTTTCCCCTGAAACTCAAGCGCACAATTAAAAACACAATTGAGATTATCATTAACACCAAAAACATCATGGGAAGATATAGTCCTTTCAATCTCCCCCTTTTTGGTGTTAGATGACAATCCCAAAGATTTGCATAGAATCAAAGCAATCTTTGCAATGGTCGGGACAAGCTCCCCTTGTATGTGTGCAAAGTAGAGAAAAACTCTAAGGACAAGACTGGCACACATACAAGGAGGCTACCCCTACCAATTGCAAAGATAGCAGAAGTGCAAGGTACAAGAAAGGATAGAGATCATACCAGAACCAACCAAATGTGGTGGAGACAAAAGGAGTAATAATAACAATAAGAGCTATGAGGCTCCACCACCATATGCATGTGCTCATAGGATGACAACAAGATACCACACGCACGGCATGCATAAGATACCACATAGTCTCAAACATAACATGGTCCACAAGCACACATAAGTTCACAGACATAAAACCACAAGCACACAAATAAACTAGAGAGTCCGCGAGCAAGAAAAGATCAAAGGCAAGAACAGGCTCACGACTCAACCCATGCAAATCCCGTAGACAACCTAATAGACATCTTTCTCCCCCTTTGGCATCGAGACACCAAAAAGGAAGAAAAGATCAATCTAATCGTCCCAGCCATGAAAGGGAGGAGGAGCAGACTCAGGGACCCAAGGACCCCACTCAGGCGACGGACCAGTGACCTCCTCCTCAGTCTCATCCTCGGACCAGTGGCAGTTGTCGCGAATCCAATCATCCTTGGGAACAGTGACAGAGCTAGTGACCGGTGAGCTAGGAATTTTGAGAGTAGTCATGATGGCCTTCTGGCGCTGAACATTGTGACGCTGATCTACATAGGCCTGATACTCGCGGTCCTGCAGAAAGCAGAAAGTTTTCTTCACCTTCCCAAGCAGCTTCTTTGCCCAAGACGGTTGCCTCTGGATAGACGGACCACCAGCACTAGAGCCCCCAGGAGCAGAGGAGGGACCACCAGCTTCATCTCGGGCCTTCTTGAGTTCATCTTCCTTTTCTTCTTGAGAACGAGGCTTTTGGTGCTTACTCACACGCAACTTCTTCTCCTCATGAATGGTGATGTTGTCTTCAGGAAAGCGAGTGCCAGTCGTCTCAAGCCACTTGGAATTGATGAGAGTCTGAATGAAGGGAGCATAGATGCAGGAGCGCTTTTCAATAATAGCTTGCCACAACTCTGAGTAGATGAAGTGCATAACATCCATGGGACTATCAGTGTCACGGCGGAGATAAGTCTAATGCATGAGGTCAACTTGATAGCCATGGAGCTGATCAAAGTTACGAGCCTTGGGAGAGATGGTGTTCAAGTACACCCCGCGCATGATGTCAAAAACGGGCAGCAGATGATTCACAAACCCAACAGTTCCCCACCCTTCAATGTAGAGAGGCTCCAGGACCTCAGGATCAACAGCTTCAGGACCATGAACACGCCAACCATTTGCCCCGCGGCCAGGCTGAAGGGGATAGCCAAGAAGCTCAGCAAACTCAGACCAAGTGGCAGTAAGAAACACTCCCCTAGTCATCCACTTCAACACACCTTCAGTAGAGGACTGCATGTGAATAAACAGAGTTGAGTAAAACTGAGTAATAGCATTCACATCAAAGTTCTGACGGTGCTCCATGAGAGGAATCAGCCCAAACTTCTGGCAAATATCAAGAGCCTCGCCAAAGTATGCATGCTTCTCTTCCATGTGAGTCACATTGATGTACTTTTGAGGAGCAACCACGAACTTCTTCTTCGTTGCATAGATTTCAGCAAATATCTGTTCCTGACGGCAGTTGTGGAAGTGAGGGTCCAAGCAAAGACGGTCACGAGCCACGAGGTAGGGATCCGTACGCCTGAATGCAGAGTAAGCTTTCTGAGACCATTTGGAAATCTTGGCTTTGGTCATGTCGGGCCCAGCAACAGTGGCCTTCTGAGCAAGAGCAGGCCTCTTCCCTTCAGCAGCAGCACGGCGAGCAGCAGTAGCCTTCTGACGACTAGTCTGAGTGGTTGGACGCACAACCTCAACATCTTCTTCATCAATCTCAGGAGGAATGTCAGAGTATGGTCGACGGGTACGCTTGCCTTGGCGAGTACCTCCTTGCCCTGAGAAGAAAGCACAAGAATAGGGAGGGAAGGTGGGGTAAGTGCACAAGTTCGAAAGAGGAAACAAAAGAAATAGATTGGAAAAATACAATCAGGAAAAAGTTGCATTGTTGCCGGAACTTCCGCTGAATCGCCGGAACTTCCGGTGTAAATGGTACACCGGAAGTTCCGGTCGTGGCTCACCGGAAGTTCCGGTGAGGCCACGAACTGACGGTTCCAAACAACAGTTCACTAGATCTAGATCTAAAAGCCACAAGTGCAAAGATTTTCAAGTGTATTGGACCAATCTACTCTAGCATGATACCCTAGGCCTACAAAGATCTCCCAACAAGTTCTAGCCAAAGAACTAGCCTAGACATGGTGTGCCCTAACTCAAGTGGTGAGAGAGCAAGATCTCCATTAATGGAGGGAGTTGAGGGCAAATACTGGAGTCCATGGCGGGAGATCGAGGTGGGGAAGGTTCCCACGGAGCAGATCTACGGAGGAGTGGCCGGAGACGAAGGGGACGAAGCACCTTCGCGGAGAGGTCTTGGCCGGCGGCTGCTCCAAATAGAGGATGGGTCTTGGGGGGAAAAGGAAGAAGATCCCGTTTTCCCCCTAGGGCCCACCTTATATAGGACAGGGAGCACCACCGGAAGTTCCGGTCAGGGACCGGAAGTTCCGGGTCAGGCTGAACACGTTCCAGGTCAGCAGGTGGTTCAGACAAACAACCAGCTGACCGGAAGTTCCGGCATCTGACCGGAAGTTCTGGTGACGCCAGGAAGACCTTCTCAGGTTCGGAAGATAACAAGGAAGAACTTGTGCAGGGAATAGAGAGGGCTTGAGGAAAGGAAAGGCTTAGGATAGAGAGCTCAAACTGTGAAGAACCAAAGCCAAAAAAAGCCAAGAAAAACACAAAAAGGTCAAAGACACAAATAAAAACGGGTCAGTGGCCGAGGCCACCTTATATAAGAGTAAATGGCTTGACACCGCGAAGATATATCTTGGGTTCATTACCAACAATCATCATACTCTATGGTCTCCTTTAGAGACAATAGAGTATGAAAACTTTAATGTGCACATAATAGGGATAGCGTTTGTTCATAAGAGGAACTACACCCCCCCTAAATCCATGCCTACATCCAAACAAGATACACATTGAGACGCGGGTAGGTGTGCAAGGTACTCAAGCAACATTGCTCAAATCGATGATATTTAGCTCATGCCTTAACTCCCGGAACCTTGCTTCATCAAGAGGCTTCGTGAAAAGATCCGCAATATTTGCCTTGGTGGGAACATACTCCAAAGAAATGTCTCCTCTAGCAACATGGTCCCGAATGAAATGATGACGAATCTCAATGTGCTTGGTCCGGTTGTGTTGCATGGGATTGTGAGCAATAGCAATGGCACTCTCATTGTCACAAAGAAGAGGCACCTTGTCAAAAGATAGTCCAAGATCCTTCAAAGTTTGCTTCATCCATAGCAATTGAGCACAACAGCTTGCGGCAGAGATGTACTCAGCTTCGGCAGTGGACATAGACACACAGTTCTGCTTCTTCGAGGACCAACAAACCAAAGATCTTCCGAGAAACTGATAAGCTCTGGAGGTTGACTTTCTTCCCACTTTGTCACCAGCCCAGTCCGAGTCCGTGTAACCAATAAGATCAAAGCTGGCTCCCTTGGGGTACCACAACCCAAAGTTTGGGGTATGAACTAAATATCGAAAGATTCTCTTGACCGCCACCATGTGAATTTCCTTTGGTGCGGCTTTAAATCTTGCACACATACCCACACTCAACATAATATCCGGTCGGGATGCACAAAGATAGAGAAAAGTCCCAATCATAGACCGATAGAGCTTTTGATCCACTTCCTTACCCTTAGGATCGAGATCAAGATTAACCTTAGTTGGCATGGGAGTCTTGGCACCTTTGACTTGCTCAAACTTGAACTTCTTGAGCATGTCTTGGATGTACTTGGCTTGGTTGATGAAAGTCCCTTTCCTCAATTGCTTGACTTCAAACCCAAGGAAAAACTTCAACTCCCCCATCATGGACATATCAAAGCGATCGGTCATGAGCTTGGCAAAATCCTCATTAAAAGTTTTGTTAATAGACCTAAAGATAATCTCATCAACATAGATTTGGCATACGAACAAGTGGCCTCCAACTTTCTTAGTAAAAAGAGTGGGATCAATGAGGCCCACTTCGAAGCCACGGTCTAACAAGAGCTCCCTAAGGCAATCATACCACGCACGTGGGGCTTGCTTGAGGCCATAGAGTGCCTTATTGAGCTTGTAGACATGGTTCGGAAAAAGTGGATCTTCAAAACCCGGAGGTTGCTTGACGTATACCAACTCTTTCAAAGGACCATTAAGAAAAGCACTCTTAACATCCATTTGATGCAACTTAAAGTTATGATGGGTATCAAAGGCAAGAAGCATACGAATGGATTCAAGGCGAGCAACGGGGGCATACGTCTCACCGTAGTCGATTCCCTCAACTTGTGAGTATCCTTGGGCAACTAACCTTGCCTTGTTGCGCACGACAATTCCATTCGCATCACACTTGTTCTTGAAGACCCACTTGGTTCCAATGACGTTTTGACAATCTTTGGGCCGCTCAACCAATGTCCAAATATTGTTCCTCTTGAAGTTGTGAAGTTCCTCATTCATAGCATCAAGCCAATCATCATCTTCAAGAGCTTCGAAGACTTTCTGTGGTTCCACAAGATAGATAAACGCATGGTGAGAGCTAAAGGAAGCTAGTTGCCTCCTAGTAGTGGAACCTTTATTGAAATCTCCATAGACATTATCAAGGATATGGCCATCTCGAACAAGCTTGGCGAGACGATAGGCTTGCCGGCGGGCTTGTGCTTCAACACGAGATTATTGAGCTACCACTTAGTCATTGCCACCAATTGAGCCGCCGTCTTGACTATAAGCACGAACACGAGGGTCATCTTCATCAATTTCCACTTCGGGGGAGTCATCATTTGGAGTGGAGCCTTGCTCTTGATCTTGACGAGCTTGACCTTGGGGAGAGCCGTGACCTTGAGGAGGATCCCCATCTTGGGGAGGTTGATGATGTAGATGTAGAGCTTGTCCGTGGGAGGTGCCTTGAGGAGGAGCCCCATCGTGGGGAGGTTGATGTTGTTGATGAAGAGCTTGATCTTTGGAGATCTTCTTATGGCCTTAGGAGGAATTTCATCACTTGGATCACAAACACCATCTTGCCTAACAAGAGACTCATGATTTTCATCAAACTTCACGTTGCTCGTTTCTTCAACTCTTCCATTGGCTTTGTTGTAGACTCTATAAGCATGGGACTGATTTGAGTAGCCAACGAAAATTCCTTCTTGAGCCTTGGATTCAAACTTGGACAAACGAACTCCTTTCTTGAGAATGTAGCACTTGCAACCAAACACCCGAAAGTAGCTAACATTAGGCTTTTTCCCGGTGAGAAGTTCATAGGGGGTCTTGTTCTTTTTCTTGCGGAGATAAAGCCGGTTGGTTGCATGGCAAGCGATGGAGATGGCCTCGGCCCAAAAGTTGTATGGAGACTTGAACTCAGCTAGCATAGACCGAGCCGCATCCATCAAAGTGCGATTCTTCCTTTCGGCAACTCCGTTTTGTTGAGGGGTATAGGGAGTGGAGTATTGATGCTTGATTCCTTCATCACTAAGAAACTCATCCAAGGTATAGTTTTTGAACTCGGTGCCATTGTCACTTCGAATTGAGAGAATA
The DNA here is from genome assembly GCA_916181665.1 of Avena sativa. Taxonomy (NCBI): domain Eukaryota; kingdom Viridiplantae; phylum Streptophyta; class Magnoliopsida; order Poales; family Poaceae; genus Avena; species Avena sativa. The sequence continues at coordinate 383,365,455 of OV702280.1, read as the reverse complement.
GTTGCATTGTGCTTCCGTTGAACCTCATTAGAAAAATCGATGACAGTTTGTTGAGTCTCACTCTTGTACTTGAAAAATAACACCCAAGTGTATCTTGAGAAATCATCCACAATAACCAAGCAATACTTCTTGCCTCCAAGGCTATCATGATAGGGTGGACCAAAGAGATCCATATGCAAGAGCTCCAAACACCTCTCGGTGGTGATTTGATTGAGTGCTTTGTGAGGAGTTTCATGCATCTTCCCTTCAATACAAGCCCTGCAAACACGATCTTTGGCAAAATAAACATCGTTAATTCCAAGGATGTGGCCCTTAGAGTGAAGTCTTTGCAAAGTTCTCATGTTAACATGGGCTAGGCGGCGATACCACAACCAGCCCTTGTCGGCTTTAGCATAGAGACACAGAGCATGAGGAGTAGTGGTCCCTGAAAAGTCCACCACATACAAGTCATGTTCTACATATCCTACAAAAGCCACCTTGAGAGACTTGCTCCACATGAGGACCACGGTATGAGTATTAAAGAAAGAAGAAAGACCCATAAGAGCAAGAGCACGAACCGAGAGTAAGTTGTAACCAAGAGTTTTGACAAGCATGACGTCAACCAAGGATACATCCGGGGTTACCACCACTTTGCCAAAACCCAAAACCTGAGAGCTTGTTTTTTCACCGTAGGAGACCATGGTGTTGGCAGTATTGGGCCTCATCTCGGTCATGATAGACTTTCTTCCGGTCATATGACTCATGGCACCACTATCAAGCACCCGTTTTGATCCACCAGAAGCATAGTCCTACAAGAAAATCAAGCTTTGATTTTAGGTACCCATTTTGAAATGGGTCCCCTTTTTTTAGTGACAAGAGCCTTTGGCACCCAAATGGCCCAATGATAATCATGCGTGTAAGAAGTTCCCACATATCTAGCATATACATGACCATCATATGATTTGCAAAGAATATAAAAAGGATTGTTCTTTCCGGCAAAGTTATCACTTTGCAAGAGGGTTAGGCCATTTGGTACCCCTTGGGCCATGCCCTTGTTATTTTCTTCTTGTTCTTCTTCTTCTTCTTATTCTTCTTCTTATTCTTCTTCTTAGTCTTGGCAAGTTGATCCTTCAACACCTTGACTTCCTCTATGAGATGCTCATGCTTGCAACAAGGGTTAGGAGTGCTAGACAAGTCTATAATTTGCACATCGGAAGACTTAGCGAGATCACAAGTTAATTGAGTTTGAAGCTGTTCATGGGCTTCAAAAAGATTTGAGAATCTACTCTCCAAGGCTTTGTGTTCCTCTTTGAGTTTCTCAAGATCCTTTTGAGTCCTATCATGACCACCCACAAACTCAACATTTTCTTTCTTGAGAACCTTAATCAAAGCAAGAGCATGATCACGTTCTTTAATTATAGAGCACAAGGTGTTGTTATGATCATCTACAAGCTTAGACACATTTTCTTCAAGATTAATTCTCATATTTTGTTCATCCTCAAGACTTTGAGTGAGAGAAGCAATTTCATCGGCGGCATCTCTTTCATTTTTACTTAGCAAGTCAAGAAGTTCTTCCTTTTCATCTAAGGCACCCCTAGCATTGTCAAGTTGTGCAAGCAAGGACTCAAAACAAGTTCTAGTTTCTTCATCTAAGGTAGCAACAAATTCACACATGTCAATCGTCTCTTTCTTCACCTCTAGACCAACAAGATCAAGAGAGGAAGGCTCACTAGAGATAGGTTGAGGAGTGGATTTCGGTGTTACCTCGGTGGCCTTGGCCATGAAGCACTTTTGGTTGGAGTAACCTTTTTCATTAGAGTAGCGATCTTGCCCAACACTCATCACACAATATAGCAAGTAGTTCAAATTCAGTTCATCATGAAAGGATAGTAGTAGGAGAACCTTCCGAACTAACAATTATCCTTTGGAGTGGTGCACCACGATCTAGTGATGCATCACAAGTTTACCAGGAGTGGAGTTAATATATCCTTTACTCCTGCCTGCGGAGGAGCCTAACAATTTAGGGTGGAGGGCGGTTTTTCTCTCAAAGAGCCGTGAGCAAGTATATCCAAGAGTCGGAGCGGCCGATGAGTAAATTTTTTACTCCTCTAAAGTGGATAAGCTTTGGATAGATGCGGTCTAGCCCCTTAAAATTGAAATTTTACTCCTCTAACCGGGTTTGAGGGATCGACTAGAGATGCTATAAGGCTTGCCCATCCTCCCAAATCCCCAACAACCATGAGATTCCCTCCTAACACCGCGAGCCACTGCTACCTGCTACAGGCGGGAGCTAACCGCCGGATGCCGTGTGGAGTTTGTCGTGCCAGAGTTCGACAGAGCTCGCCATTAGTGCCTACGAGAAACATCTGATTTTTCATTAATCATGCGAGAAATAGAATAAGAAAATAATATGAGGGGTTTGGGAAGGCGGGATTTGGAAAAAATTGAGAGTCCCCCTTTTAGAGCCCATTTTTTCAAGGGTAGAATATCTATAGAGTTGGGTTTGCTCTTATTAGCTACTCCTAACTCACTAGTAGAAAACTGCCTTTGGTTCTAGGCATTAGTCCTGGTTTTTCTACGAACCGAAACTAATGACCCGATTCCAACGGCTAGAAATGGCAGCAGGAAACGACACTCACTAGTCCCGGTTTGAACTGTACCTTTAGTCCCGGTTCGTGTAACAAACCGAGACTAAAGGGTTTCCGGCAGGCTAGGACCGGCACTAGACCCTTTATTCCTGGTTTGTTACACGAAACAGAACTAAATATGGACTCTTAGTTCCATTCATAATGATCTCTTTCTTTATATATAGTTGGATGCGATGCGAGATAAGCTCCTACCACAGAAACGCCTACTAGCAATTTAAGATGAATTATCGGAATTTTTGCTTTAGGAGGTCATACACACAAATGGAGAATACAATATAGATAGAAAATAAAGCATTCATGTAATTTAATGATCTCCATGTAATCAAATAGACGGTCTAGTCCATGTTGCGTCCCATATACCAAGTTGTATATATGTCTGTATGCTCATGAGAGAAATTATATTATATATGCATCAATTTGTTCAGTATGTAGTAGCATAGAATATGTATACGAAAACTTATTTGAAATGAAAACACAAAATAAAAATAATTGAACATAAAAAATACAAAACCCTAAAACCCATCTCCTGCCGCGACAGCCGATTGACAGTTGTAGCATGTTGTATTTGTTAATCAATAGTATTATATTATGTTCTCTAAAAATAATAATACAAATATTCATTTGTTAGATACTCCATCCGTTCCTAAACAATTGACAATTCTAGGTTTTCCTCGGTTAAACTTCTCTAAGTTCATAGTAACAACTAAGAAGTCTAACAGGTAAGAGATTCACGGGAGGAAAAAAGAAAGTGATCCCAGGCAGCTAGGGTTATCGTCCCCTCTGCCAATGTTGTCACCGGTCCACCTCATTTCCGACGGCCTTTCAGACCTTGGAGGTGCGGCATACCCAGTCTATTGCTGACGGGAGGGTTCTCGTTTCCTTTTTAGTTAACGTTTGTGTCTTCAGCGGGGTTGTGGCGACGTGGCGGCTTCATCACGATGGAAGAATAAGGTTCTCCCACCATACCCCGCTTCGCAGGTGTGCATAGTGCTGGCAGAGGATGTGCAGATTATGTGTGTGGATGACCTCTTCAGTGGTGTGGTTGTAAGTTTGGCTCTTCCGATTTACGGTTCTCCTCTTTCGTGATGATTGTTGCTCTAGTGCATCGATCCTTTATGGTTTTAATATGATTGTCTACTATAACAAATTCTACTACGACAAAGCTTTGCCTATCTCCAATGAGGAAGGGTGAGGAGGGCGGCTTGCATGCGGCTCGTTTCAATGCTTCATTGGTTATTAGGTTGTTGAAGACATACTTGTAAATTATTACTTTTCAAGATCTTTATACTATAGTGCTAATGATTATTAATTGATTGTGGACCTTTTCGCAGTTTTTTCTAAATTTGATTGGATTTAAAGAGAAATGTGTAGATATCTACAACGTCCAATTTTTGTAGTATGAAACATAGTTTATGATGAGCCTAATAAAAATAAATTGATGTTGCAGATGTTTGTAAAATTTGATAATCTTCATCAAACGTAAGGTAGGTTGATTTAGGAAAAAATCAAAACGTCAATTATTTCGAAAGCGGATGGATACCATTTAGCAATATTTTAGTACTCTTTTCGGTCCACATTAATTGACTTGGATTTATCAAAATTTAAATAAACCTATATACTAAATAGTGTTTAGATTTATTCAAATCTAAACAAATTTGAGTCAATTAATATGGACCGGAGGGAGTAGGAGATCATTAATTCGATAGGAGAAATGGAAAATTTTGGGCTTTTTAGTCCGGACCAAGCTTGGCAGGCCTCTCTTTCAACAGTGGTTCTATTGGCCCGGCCCAGTACAGTCGATAAGCATGTCATTCCATTCCACGTGTGATTCCCCACGTCTACTGACCAGTTTTCTTCCGCGCCCCGTTTCCTTCTCCTTTCCGTCCCCTCTTTCTCCCCACCCCCACCCCTGCTCCTCCCCACCCTCGCCGCCTTCCTCCTCGCCTCTGTTAGGGTTTTGCTTCCAGAGAAAATCGAGGGCCGAACCCAAGCCTTAATCCCCTCGAGCGCGCCTCCGCGAGCGATCGCCGGAGATGTCCCGCACGCTGGTGCAGCCGGTGGGGCAGAAGCGGCTGACGAACGTAGCGGTGGTGCGGCTGCGGAAGGGCGGCCAGCGGTTCGAGATCGCCTGCTTCCCCAACAAGGTGCTCTCCTGGCGCACCCGCGTCGAGAAGGACCTCGACGAGGTGCTCCAGTCCCACACCGTCTACTCCAACGTCTCCAAGGGCGTCCTCGCCAAGTCCAAGGACCTCACCAAGACCTTCGGCACCGACGACCTCACCAAAATCTGCATCGAGGTACACGGCATTTTTCTGCTCTCCTCTAACCTGTTCTCTAATTAGTGGCGTGGATTGGAAGATGGATGCTATAAATTAGTGCGAAATTTCAATTCGACTGCCTTACTGTTGCTGCTGTGTTTCTGTCAGATATTGGAGAAAGGGGAGCTCCAGGTTTCTGGCAAGGAGAGGGAGGCGCAGCTGTCCTCCCAGTTCCGGGACATCGCCACAATCGTGATGGAGAAGACTATCAATCCTGAAACCAGGCGCCCCTACACCATGACCATGATCGAGCGCCTCATGCACGAGATACACTTTGCGGTCGATCCAAACCTTACCTCCAAGGAACAGGTAGCTGCTTACTTCTGGATATACTGCTCTTGTTTGTTCTTCTTTCCATTCAAGGGAGGATCACGATTTGTTTAGCACACATCATTTGCCATCCATCACCTGGAGTGGACTCTGTAAGGAATAATAGGCCTAATTACCGTGCGCATTATGGAATTAAATGACCTTCTGATTCCTGTATTATGGGAGGATATACTGTATATAATGAGCTTGCTATCTATTTTCCTCTTTCAATTCATGGGAGGATCAGGATTTGTATAGCGCACATCATTTGCCATCCATCACCTGCACTGTATTCTTCAAGGAATTGTAGGCCTAATTATTGTGAACATTATAGAATTATAAACGACCTTCTTAGTCCTGTTTTATCAGAGTATTTGTTATTCGTTGTGATGGCACTGTATCTCACCATCATTTAGAACATAACTAAATATAGCAATACCATTGTTGTATATGTCAAAATCTCAGCCTGAATGAACACTTAGCTGCCTACTTTCTGCCTTTCCTGCTATTGGAATAGAACAGTGACCGCTTTCTTATTTTATTCTGTATCAACCTTAAAGAAAATATGCAATCCAACTAAAGCATAGGTGTCAGCTTGTCGCAATATGAAAGAAGCACTCCTTCGTCGAAGTTCATTGTATTCTCGGTAAATACAAACTTGAACATGCAGAAAGGGAGGTGAGGGCGCAAGTGCAGATTTCTTGCAAATTAGCCACACCCTGCAAACCATTGATGTCATGTAGCACTAGTACTTGCTGGGTTAGCTTAGAATTGTATTCCTGAAGTGATCATATCTTGTTGTAAACAGCAAATATACTATTTAGTCTTAATTGATCCCAATTGGAAGTAAATGGTTAAGAAACTATCTATCACCTTCTGTTAATTGTGCTCTACAGACCCAGAAACATGACAAAATCATTTGATTGGAAACATGAATGTGGCCATGTGCCAAACCTTGGTTGCAAGAAATGTATGTGAATCCTCCTTCTGGAGGAACTCACATATAGGTAATACTTTAGAGACTGTTCAGTTTGTTAGGTACCTTATATTTTCTGTATGTATACTAGAGCATGATTAAAATTGGCTAGGCTGACTTTACAATTCCATTAATTGTGTATCAGCTGTGTTGAATCTATTATAGGCTATAGCCTGGTAAGAGAAGAAGAAAAATCGTACCTATTTCCATTCCCTTCCTGTAGAGTCAACTCAATACTAATACCTCCTACTGATGCAATTTCTAGTGATGAAAATACTTAAGCAAATTCTGTCACAATACTGTTGATACCTATGTGTTTATGTTTTATTTAAACCTTTGTTATTAACTTGCACTTGGGACAATGTGATAGAGCTAGCAATATACTAATGTTGTTATAACTGTGTAAACTTTTTATCTACCCCCACTGCCCTTCCTCATTGCAGTTTCATGAAATTTTCAGGCACTCAGGGTTATCAAGAAGCTGATTGAGCATTTCCCTATAAAGCGCGCACCATTGACAGTGCGGTTCACTGCACCTAAGTCCAATCTGTCTGGCCTAATGGAGAAGCTTGATGAGTGGAATGCCATCGTTATTTCAAAGGACGAATCTGGCAGTCAGTCTTCCCTTGTAAGTTCTTTTAAATTATGTTTCTCCGAGCCATTACTTTGTTGCCTGTTTAGGATTTTCTATCAGATTGTCATCCATGTGAGTTCCCCATCGAATTTTGTCTTTCATAAAGTAATGTAGGATGATTTATTGTAAGTCTTGTAGATTATGTTGCTCCGACTCCGAGCCATAACTGTGTTGCCTGATTATGATTTTCTATCAGATTTTCGTTCATGTGAGTTTCCCAATGATATTTCTTCAGTAAATTAATATAGGATGTGATAGAGCTGGTGAATAGTTTGTGCTATACAGTTGTATCATTCGGAAGCTTGCCTGCTGGCTGCTTTTGTATGGTTCAGTCTAATGATCACACCATTTAAGTCTACTTAGGCTGCTTGGTGTTTTTCTCCTTTGTGATACTGATGCAATTAGTCTCTGAAAGCATGATATCTTCATGTCTATTAAGTAGTTTACCACCTTTAACTGTTGATAATGTTTTGCAGGTGTGCGAGATTGAGCCATCTATTCTGCATTCGTGTGAAGAGAGATTGAAGGACGTGCAAGGGAGGGTGGAAGTACTCTCAGTGTCTGCACACGCAGAGGGTGGCTCTTCTACAGACCAATATGACAATGTGGAGGACAACGTGGAGAAGGCACACTCTGTCCCTGTGAAGGAGTCTGTTGCCGTTGCTCAGCTAAGCGAGACCATGCAGAAGCAGAGCCTTTCTAGTGAAGCGAAAAGCCAGGGTCAGGGAGTAGGGAAACAGCAGAGGAGATGCAAAGAATGCGACATAGTTGTGGAGGACAAGTCGTACAGAGACCATTGCAAATCAGCATGGCACAAGCACAACTACACGCGCCACAAGAACGGGCTTCCTCCGCTCAGCCAAGAGGAGTGCCTGATGGAAATCGAGATGGCAGAGTCCAAGAGGGGTCTGAGCGACTATGATTTCTGAGGTGAGTTTTTTGTCTTAACACTCCCTGTCGCCACGCCTTCCATGATGGTAAACGCCATGCACAAGCTATGAGGTTGCCAGCCTTGTTGCTTCCGAGGACACACATAATACGATGATTTGATGAATGCTGGAACGTGCAAGTGGGAAATGAGTTTTGCGATACTCTAGCGAGAGATCTTAAAATGTGATGTGGTGACATTGTCTAAATGTGAATGTAGTAGTACCTGGGTGATGTGCAGTTGGCTGAGTGAACTTGCGGTAGTTCTGTTGTATGGGTATGCTACTATAATGGGTATGTGCTTGTCATGTATGTGAACCAACTTAATGCAACTTACATATATCAAACCTGATGTTGCTTTGGTACTGATAAATAACTCTGTGATGGCATCATCTGTTGGCCTGCTGTATGCAAATTTAGGATCTACCAGCCAGTTGCTGTTACTTGCTTTTGTCTGTTTCAAGGCTTGATTCACGCAAGACTTGGATACTCTGATGTAGTGAAGCCTGGACAATTTTTTTACATGGCTAACTGTTATCTGGGACCAAACTTAGATCACAGGCCAGCAGGACAATAACTGGTATGTTAATAGTTTGATGATACACGTAGCGATGAGTGCCAAGTAGGAACTGACACTGCCACAGTATTATACCAAGTACTAGAACACTGCACAATTTTTCGGCATTTCCATGTCTAAAAGAAGCACGATAGGTCTGCTAGCTTCCGATGGCCGGAACAGTGAAGCGAGCTATAATCACGATACTTTGTGAGAGCACGACCCCAAAACGAACGACAATCCACTTTCCTTGAGCATGCATAAAGCGAGCGCGAGTACATGAGTTGAGACACCCTTGTGCCGTTTGCCGGTGGAGTTGCCCCGGTGGCAAGCAAGCATAGATACCAAAACTAATCAACACGAAAGGCAAGCAGGAAGAGAAAAAACACACACCATCAGTTCAGTCCATGCCCACCACAGCACAGCCATGGCGTGGCAGTGACCGGGATACACAATAAAGCGATCGCTCGGCAATTTACCGGCGACGACGGTCACGTTTCCTCCGGGGGGGAAAGGCGAAAGCGAAACGAAGAGAGCGAGAGCATCATCGTCGCCACCACACTGCACTTCACTCTTCGCTACACTCTACACGGATCGATCTCCCCTTTGCCCGCTTTCTGCCGCCGACTTTTCCCCCCATTTCTTTCTTTGGGATATATCGATGGCCGATCCTCACCCCCATCTTTGGTGCGCGATCCTCTGCTATAACAAGCACCACCTCCCCCGACCAGTGCTTCACTACTGGCTGGCTACTACCGCTGCCAGTCGGACTGCCGAAGAACTTAACAGACCAGAGGAAGCAAGCGACCGGCAGTGCTGAGTCGGCGGGATCATGGCGCGTAGCAGCTCGAGAGTTAGCAGCAGGTCGCTGCTCTTCTTCTTGCTCCTGCTCGGCGCCGCCACTACGCGGTGTGGTAAGCTCACTCTCCCAGTGTTAATTAACTAAGCTACCTATACCATACCACTGGTCATTTTTTATCCACTTTTATCCCTCTGTCTCTGCGCCTGACTGAAGTGGACTGGAAACAGTGTGAGATTTTCGGTGCCGAATCTCAGTTGATCAGTTTCCTCGTTGATATCATCCGTATGTTGCCTGCATTGTGTTTATGTAATTGATCAATGGCGCTGAGTAAGTGGAGTGTTTTTGTTGGTGGAGCAGAGGCGAGAGCTGTGAGGCAGAGGCAGAGGAGCTCGCTGATGAACGCGCTGTTCAAGCTCAACGTCGTCAGGGAAGTGGAGCCCACGTACCTACCTCCTCCTGACGCGAGCGGCGACGGGGAGGCCACGGGCCTCGGCGCCGCCGACAGCGTCAACGCTCCCTTCTGCGTCAACCCTCCGGACGCCCCTCCGTCGTCGTCCACGCCGCCATTCACCGCCACGGCGCCGTCCTCCACCACCCCTTCAAGCCCGGACCAGCTGCCGCCGATCACCCCCATCCCGCCGTCCTTCGAGCCCAGCCCGCCGGCTGGAACCACCACCCCGGGATCGAGCCCGGGATCGGGACAACCGACGTTCACGCCCACGCCGATCAACTCGCCGCAGTTCGCTCCGAGCCCGCCTGGGACGGCGCCGCCGAGCCCGATAGTCGTGGTGCCCAGCCCGCCCGACAACTCCGGCACGGGCGCCGGCTCCGGCTCCGGTGGCGACCAAGGTGGAAGCGGAGGCGCTGGTGGCGGTGGAGGCGGAGGAGGAGGGTTCATGCCGCCGATCATCTACCCGCCGCCGCTGGCCCCGCCGATGGCGCCGGGGGCCGGGCAGGCGCTCTGGTGCGTGGCCAAGCCCACGGTGCCGGACCCGATCCTGCAGGAGGCCATGGACTACGCGTGCGGCTCCGGCGCCGAGTGCCGCTCCATCCAGCCCGCGGGCGCCTGCTCCCAGCCGGACACCGTGCTCGCCCACGCATCCTACGCATTCAACAGCTACTGGCAGATGACCAGGGCCGCCGGCGGGACCTGCGACTTCGGCGGCACCGCCACCATCGTCACCAGCGACCCAAGTACGTAAAACCACCCTCAGACTCCAGTTTTCATGCATTGCTCCTCATGATCGATCTTGATTTCTTACCTTGGCTTTCCACTTCTCATGATCGATCTCTGCATGCAGGCTACGACAAGTGCGCCTTCAACCTTGTATGAGCCGATCGAGGGTAGCAGATGGATCGACGAGCGAATTTTTCTTTCGATATGATTACTCTGTTCCATTTTTGTTTCTTAGGCCACAGCAATGCAGTTTTTGTAAGTAGCTGTTCGCTGCGATCTTGATTCTATTAAGAAGCTGATACTGTGCAAAGGTGATTCCTTGACATGTGTAGTCACGATGCTAACTTCAACCAGGAGCTCTCATTTAGTCACGATGCTGCTGGTTTTCCCCCTTTAACTTTCCACTTGTTTTGCAAATTGTTTATCCAATTGGTAGATGCTAACTTCGTCTTCACGCTAAACAAATGGAATCTGTATTAGTTAAGCGGTCTGATCAAGCTTGACTGCTTTGAGCACGTAGCCGATTATGACTAATTTGATCTAAGCAGACGCAGATCAAAAGTTAATACTTATATACTTCAACCTCTTGACCCTACCTTGATCTGTCTTTACATCAACAAGGTTACGATATGAAAGTTTGCTGTTGCGGTCTCTGCCCCGTTTAGACATGACAAAACACAGGAAATACTTATAAAAATTCAGAGGAAACATTCAAGAACAAGATGTTCCAGAGCTTCTCAACTGTTAACTAATCAGGAACAAGCAAGACCCTTGAGGCAATATTGAATTTGTTTTTTAGAGAACATTTGAGATTTATGGCTCCCAAGCTGCAATGATCCCGTTGTTTTTTTTAAATCAAGATTATATTTATATTACGAGTTCCAATTTTTTTTGAAATAAACTCTAGATGTAGCCAATGGTGTATCCACAAAAGGTTGGTCCCAAGGCCATGTTCATGCGCAGGGTGCCCGCGAGGCCGGCTAGGGAGCTGCACATGACGGTTCCGAAGCGTGGCCGCAAGAGGAGGTGGAGGTTGGTGCAGCGATGCTTGGCGTAGCGGCGGCGGAGGGGATAGGGGTGGTGCCGCCGGCGCTCTGGCGGCGTGGGGTGGAGACGGGCGTGAGGCGTAAGAAAAACAACAATGCTACACTTACGGGATGATTTTTATAGGACCTGGTTTACGGGCAGACGTGGGAATCATCGGGAGTTTTCAGTTCCTTGAATCACAGAAGGAAAAAAAATTAGACCAGCCAGGATGTTCCACCTCATCCCGTAAAACTTTTCCGTAACATATTTTATGTAAGTGTAGCATTATTATAAGAAAAATGACGAAATAGGAAAATTTCGTGTTATGTCGCCGACAACTCTGGCTCACTTTTCCCTTGATCCGACGCCCCCAATAGCCCTCCCACGCGCCAGGTTCGGTCTGGGTTCGTTGTGGCCAAAATCAGCTTGTGCCGGCGAAAGAAGTCTTCTAGAAGGCTGACTAGATAAACTTTGTGGCACAACGACGAAAAAGAATCTATGGGTGCGAGCAGAAGCCGCTGAAAATGTGCTATAAATCCCCTTCAAGCTAGGCCTTTTTTTAGTGGATAGGTTTAGGCAAGAAAAGCCAAATTAGGTATGAAAATGATACTGTTCCCTCGGGGATCCCGTTGTCGTGTCCCTCGGGTCGGTAGCCGTTCGATCTTAGTTGATCCGGCCATCAATTTCGCGCCACGTGGCCCTCTTAGTTGCAGTTGCTACACCGCTCTGCGATATACGGGTCGGGCGGTTCCTCCTCGCACGATTGGAACAGGGAAGTGCTCGCGGAGGAGAGGCGACGGAGAGGCGACCGCGGTGCGCCGTCGCGCCGCCGCCGAACCCTTCATCGTCGACTGCCGCCGACCACTGCCGAGCGCCGCCACCGGTTCGTGCTCCCCCGCTCTGCTCCCTCTCTCCTATCTCCTCTCTAATCTCTCTTTGCTCTGCTTTCCCGCAGAGTAACCCCCGACCGCCGCCGATCGGTTCATCCTCGCCCGCCGCCGACCTCTGCCGAGCGCCGCCGCCCATCCTCGGTTTGTGCCGCCGTCCATCCCCTCTAACCTCCCCTCTCTAACCTCGCCCGGCTCTTTGATTTTGCGTAGAAACCCTAGGCGGCAGGAGGTGATGGGACCGCCGTCGACGAGCGATACGGCAGGAGGGAGCACCTCCGGCGGCGCAAACGTTGAGGTGATGACCCGCCGGCAGCCGCCGTTCTGTTTTCCGCTTCCATTTTTTGCTACTTGCTACTGGGATTTTTGCTACTTGCTACTAGGATTTGCTACTTCAGTAGCATGATTAGTACTAGGATTAGTACTATGATTTTTGGTACTAGAATTAGCACTAGGAGTATGATTAGTACTAGGATTTGCTACTCCAGTAGTTTTGCTACTTGTGCATTATGATTTTGACCCCAGTAGTTGCTACTCTAGTGTATATGTTTGCTATTTTAGTTTATTTTTTGCTACTCTAGTATGATATAGTGTACTGGGATTTGCTTGTCTAGTATGATATAGTGTATATCCCAGTAGTTGCTACTCTAGTATGATATAGTGTACTGGGATTTGCTACTGGGATTTTGCTACTTGCTACTGGGATTTGCTACTGCAGTAGCATGATTACTACTATGATTTTTGGTACTAGATTAGTACTAGGATTAGTACTAGGAGTATGATTAGTACTAGGATTTGCTATTCCAGTAGTTTTGCTACTTGTGCATTATGATTTTGATCCCAGTAGTATGATTGGTAATCCCAGTAGTTTTGCTACTTGCTACTTGTGCATTTTTGGTAATCCCAGTAGTATGATTAGTAGCCCAATGTTTAGTAGTTTTGCTACTGCAGTATTATGATTTTGCTACTTTAGTACTATCATTTTGCTAATTTAGTACTAGGGATTTTCTACTAGGTACAACCACCATTTTGCTAATGTATAAACAAATTTGCTAGTTAAGTAGTAGCATTTTGCTACTTTAGTACTAGGATTTTTCTACTAGGTACAACCACCAAAGTTGCTGCTAACTGACAGTTTTGTTAGCAGTATTCAGTAGTAGCATTTTGCTATTTGTGCATGTTTCAGCAGGTTTTTGCTACTAGGTTGATATGTTTACATGCTATATGTAGCTTTTTTTAGATTGTTTTGCTAATTTTGGTTTGTATGCTACATGCTAGGTTTTTTTTGGTTATATATGTAGCTTTATGTAGCTTTTTTTTGTTTGCCTTCTATTTTTTGGTTGGTTGCTACATGTTGCTTTTTTGGAGGTTGAGGTCACACCATAACCATACATGTTTCTATTTTTCTTTTGCTGCAGGTTGCTGCCGTTGGTAAGAGCAAAAAGGATAAAAAGATTGTTGTGAGCCACAAGAAAGTTGGCGAGGGAGCGAGTAATGTCAATGAGGATATTTGGATGTCGAAGTACCGTTTCGGTGCCAAGCGTTTGCGTATCCTTGCGGACAACCTTTCTCCAGCCAAGAAGCAGATTATTCAGTCAAAGAGTGCATTTTGAGCATTGTTGAATGTTGCACAGTTTAGGATTCCTAATGAGCTTATGGATTTTGTTGCTGCACATACTTCTGCTCGTCTCCGTGAGTACAAGCTTCGAAAGAACCAGATGGTGTTTACCACGGATATGGTGAGGAAAGTGTTTGGAATCCGCTGCGGGAGCAAGCCTATTGATCTTTCTATTACTGGAGGTGCAGAGCTTGATGAGATTCGAGACCTCTACCATGCTAGGAAGAAGAGGGCAGAGTTAGCAACTGCTATCGATATCTTGAAAATTGTGCTGATACAGATGAGGAAACCATCATTCGCACTTGGTATCTTGTTTCCCTGGCCACTGTTGTTGCTCCAAAAAGCTCGAACCATGTTCACTTGGAATATGTTGGTCTCATGGCTGACCCAACCAAAACAGATGAGTATGCTTGGGATGAGCATTTTTTGGGTTTGTTGATGCAAACTGTGAGCAATATTCAGAAGAAGAAGAAGCAAGCACATGTTCTTCTAAAGGACTGTAGCAAATTTGAGTTTTGGATAACTGGCCCATTCATTCTTCTTGGTGTAAGTTATCTCCCATCTTTTATATTTGTGTGTAGCGGTTTGCAGCGTTTGTTTTGCTACTACTAACTTTATTTGGCCTCTTTTTGTAGATTGCTTATATGGATCATTTAGATTTCCCACCCTGCGATCACACGTTTGACAAGTCATTGCCTAGAGTATGCTCTGTCAAGACCAGTGACTTCACTTTTGTTGTACAAAATGACTCGGATAGGAAGATTTTATCGAACAAAACTGTTTTCGGCACGCGAGATGTAATGTTCTTTCCAGCACCACAAACATTCTCTTCTTTCTTTAATCCTCTTAATGTTAACATTAATTTTAATTGTGTGTACGTAGTTTCTCCCATTGTCTGCAACACCTTATGGTACTGCTCCTGGTTATGATGATTTCAACAAACCTGCTCCAGTGGAAGATGTTGATGTTAATTCTTCTGCTTCATTGAATGAATGGCTAAATTTCCCTATCATCCAGGATTTCCAGGTATGAAATTGCTACTGTACTATTATTTGTTTGCTACTTAGCTACATTGCTCTACTACCTCCTTTTGCAATCAGTCTTATGTAGTTCTGTTAACATGTATTATAGGTTTTGCTACTTTAGCTTATAGGTTTTGCTACTTTAGTATATAGGTTTTGCTACTTTAGTGTATAGGTTTTGCTACATAAGCTTTATTAGCTTACAGGTTTTGCTACTTTAGGTTACAGGTTTTGCTACTTTAGTTTATAGGTTTTGCTACATTAGCTTTATTGGTTTGCTACCACTCTGAAATTTTTTAGTGTACTTCTGAACTGAACTGTTTTGCTACTTTAGCTATTATGTTTTGCTATTTTTGTATATAATTGTTGCTACATTAGCTTTATGAATTTGCTACTCCTTATGCGTTAGCCTCGATGTTAGGGTACCGAGGCAGAGTCGTCGTCGATGCGATAGCGGCGACGGGAGACGATGCCTCGATACCCTAACACCCTTCGAGGTTTCGTCGCCCGTACGACGCGGTAGCGTCGACGGGCGATGAAACCGAGCCGCTGGACTAGAGTTTATGCTTTATGTATGTTGACGACTTAGGGTGGGGGTGGTGGATAAGTTACCCCAAATTATCTACCCCTATGCAAAAGAAGCTTAATAGAATTTTATTACACCATATTTTTCGAGGATTCGTCGCCCATACGCCGCGATAGCGGCGACGGGTGACGAATCCGAGCCACTATGCTTAGAATTTCATCATTTATCTTGTCTTTGGTTTACTAACTTGCTTCTAATGTTTGCTAACAGGTTCCCGCTTGTTTCAAAGCATTGTATGAGAAGCACAAGACTATTTTTGAAGCAGATGTTGATGTGACAATGAAGAACCTTTCTGCTGGATTGAGCGCATGCAGGCTCAATGTATGGATGCCCTTTTGGTTGATGTTGAATCATCAAGTAAAGAAGAAGCTGGACGAAGTGTTGTTTTTCCAACCAAAAGTACAGCAGATGATGATCAGCTGCAGGATGATGATGGTTCAGAAACTAAGGATGATGAGAAGCTTTATGCTACATCGGAGCCCGAGGACTCTGGTGTTGCTGCAGCAGCTGCTAAGGATACTGATGGTGCTGTAGATGATGCTGTGGAGCAAGGTGGTGCTGCAGATGCTGCTGTGGAGCAAGGTGGTCCTGTAGCAACAAAACATGTCGATGTTCCTCAAGCAGCAATAATCATTGATTCTACGAGCAAGGGAGCTGATGCTACTGAGCAGCCGGATGTTGTTAGCCCTGACAGGTCTCCAATTCATAGCCCCAGGAAGTATATTTCTGATGAAGCTTGGGCCAATGCTCCGGACAAACCCCCGTTTGATCTTTTCGAGCCTAGGACCGATGAGTATGCAGAGTTTTGCATTTCACAGTCTCTCCCACCTTCTTGTGATGCCCCAACCGCTGCCGTGACCACTGCCTCTGATGCCTCTGAGAGTATTCAAGCAGCACCTTCCACTTTGGGTGATCTTGCACCTTTCGCTTCAGTAGAGCCTGCGACACCTGCTGTTCCCATTGCACCTGGTATGAACATTTTCTTGTATTTTCTTAGATATGCTTCCGCTTGTTTGCTTAAGACACAATTGTTTTCTCTTTTTGCAGTTGTTGTTAACATTGAGTCAAGTGTTAAAGGAGATGGTAGCTCGGGTTTGTTGACACATGAGAAGAAGACAAGGTTTAAGAGGGCTTCCAAGGAGGAGCTCACACGTCCAAAGTTGAAAAAGATGAAGGTCTCTGAAGATGTAGAACAAACATACTCCACATTTGTGATGAATGGTCAGAAATTCAAGGGCCATCCAAAGGATAGGGCACCGTAAGTTTATGTTTTTTGCTACTCTGAAGTAATGTTTTTGCTACCTTTCATCTAGCTAATTGCTACATGTGTCTATGTGTTTTTCTACTTACTTTTTTCACTTGTAGGATATAGTTTTCCATTGAATCTTCTGCAGCTTGAACTACCTGCTACCTTAGTTCATTTTTTTGCTACTTTACATTGAATTGTTTGCTACT
This sequence comes from Avena sativa, assembly GCA_916181665.1. Lineage (NCBI taxonomy): Eukaryota > Viridiplantae > Streptophyta > Magnoliopsida > Poales > Poaceae > Avena > Avena sativa. The sequence goes on along the minus strand of OV702280.1, from coordinate 383,348,535 downwards.
TTAGTTCATAGTTTTTTCTACTGTACATTGAACTGTTTGCTACTTTAGTTTATTTTTTTGCTACTTTACGTTGAACTGTTTGCTACTTTAGTTCATAGGTTTTGCTACTTTAAATTGAACTGTTTGCTACTTTAGTTTATTGTTTTTCTACTTTAGATTGAACTGTTTGCTACTTTATGTAAAACTATCTGCTACATGTGCATTTCTTTGTGCAGGTCAGTTTTTGTGGAGATAGGACGGTATTATACCTGCTATAGAACTTTCCAAACATCGCTTCGGCCGCGCCAAAATCTAGATAGTGAGTTGATGAATGTTTGGATTGAGAAATTTAACCATGAGTCGGACATTGTTTGCAAGAAAAGTGCACGATAGAAGAGGAAGTACGCTTTCACGCAACACTTTGTGGTAAGTAGCACTTTTCTTGATATTTTACTTGCTCAATATGCATATGACAGCTACTCTGCTACATTATTGTTAATTTCTTTATGCTATATTAGTACTAGCATTTTGCTACCTTTTGTGTGCTTGCTGAACCAATACAGATAGTAGCAATTTTTACTTGCTTTTGCTGCTGCCTCATACTACTTTTTATCTTCAACACAAAACAGGAGAAGCTTATTGTTGATCCAAAAGCATTCAATGCTAAAGCATGTATGGATGAGTTGAAAGAGCAGAATTCAAAGTTCAAGGTTTTCAAGTGTGACCTTGTGAGTTAACATCCTTGCTTCCTATCTTGTTCATGTTTGCTTTCTATACAAGATGCTAAATATTAATTCATGTTTGAATGTAGCTATACTTTCCTATTGTGAAGTTCAACCATTGGGCAGTTCCCTGTATCAACCTAGTAGCAAAGCAGATGCATATTTTTGATTCAATGAAAGGGGCCAAAGATGCTAGTGTGATGGATGATTGTGCATGCAATCTGGTTAGTAATCCAGCTACACTTGTTCATTGTGTTTGCTACATTTATAGTTGGGCCTTTTATTTGCTGCATATCATTAACCATGCAGGTGTTTTCTTTGTTTTCCAGTTCGCAAACTTTGCAATTCTTGTGAAGCAATCAAAACTAGCAGACAATATCAACTTCGACACTTACCTGCTAACCAATCCTGATCACCTGCAGCAAACTACCATGTAAGATTTTGCTCACCTTTTTGTTTCGCTTTTTTTTAATCTTTGTCCTGATAACTAGTTTCAACTTTTGCTACATTATTGTTTTTTAATTGCTACCTAAGTTTACAACTCTTGCTACTTTAGCTTCCTACACTTGCTACATCAGTTTCTGCTTGTTTTTTACTAATCTATCTGTTTGTTTTTTGACAGATTTGATTGTGGATTCTTCAGCATGCTCTTCATGGAAAGCTTCACCGGCAAGGTCATGCCGGAGTTCGACAACAATGCTATACCACTTCTAAGGAAACTTCTTGCATCTGATCTGATTGAGGCAAGGCAAAACAAAGGATCAATGCTACAGCTGATGGAAGAAAAGTTACAGAAGAAGCGTAGTTAGGTTGAAACTGATGTAATCATTGAAACTGATGTCGTCCTTGTGGTCTTATTTTGCACTTTGTAATGGTTCAAAGTGATGTAATCGTGAATGTGTTCGTTGCTACAACATCTGTGGATTATCTTTTGTGGATAGGTTATGTTGGATGGATAAGTGCTACATGTTTGGAATGGTTTTATATATAGCTTTTGAAGTTTGGAATGTTGTTTATTATCTTCTGAAGCTTCAAATAGTGTGATTGCTTTGATAAGTTCTGTACATACTACATACATGCTGCATAAATGCTAAAAATGAGTATTTACCTAGACATGCTGTCAATTTTTTTTGGCCACCCCAAGTGTTAATTTGCTACATCTGTGTAGCCATATTGCTACATGCATAGAAATGGTGTGCTACCCAGGTGTTCAAGATTTGCTACTAGGTTTAATGTAGCAAATATTTCTATGACATTCATTCATAAGAACAAGTTTTGTCTATGGTAGCAATTTTATATACAAAATGCAGGCTGTATGCTCCAAAGTGGCAATACTTTTGCTACCAACAATATTCTGTCATATCACAAAATTCATATCTTGCATCAAGATGATGCTACATCTATACTGTATGTATGCTACATAGTAATGACAAAAATGCTACTCTCTGGTAGTACATGTAGTTTCAACTCTATAGTTTCAAATCTATTTTCACAGCATTCCCCGTAATCAGTGTTTCCATGGAGACGCATTGTTTCACGGTGTGACCTTCTTCATTGCAGTATGGGATTTTTTGCTTTCTTGGCTTCTTCTTCTTCGGTGTTGCATCAATTTGCTTCTTCTTTGTCTCTTGAGCTTTTTTCCTTCTCTTGGCATTTGCTTCATCATGAAGCTCAACCAATGGTTTGTTACGCTTCGTCTTCTTGGTTGGTCTTCCTTTTGGCTTTACCCTCGCAGGGTTCTTGAGCGTGCTGCTCGGAGCATCATTACGTTGTTCTTCTTGTTGTTGATTGTTTACACCATGCTGTGGAGGAATACTTTGCTCTTGTAGCAAAATTTCTGTCCCTCCTCCTTGCTGCTCTACTTCTTGCTCCTGTGTAGCATGTTGTGTGTTCCTCATATTTGCTACAACCTGCTTCGCATCATCAATCATCTTGGAAACAGCAACATATGTTTCATCACTGAAGCAAGCATCCGAAGCGAGTTCATTCATCTTTCTGCACAATGCATTGTACTTGCGAGTATTGGTTCCTAGGATCCCAAATCTGATAGTATTTGTCCCAGGATCAGGTGCAGGCATTGTTGCTGCAGCAGACCATCTTCGTAGCATGTATCTCTCTGGAATTTGCTGGACATTCAAGTGCACCATCACCCTCACTATATGCGGGCATATAAGGCCACACATCTCAAATGTGTTGCATCCGCACTTGTAGCACTCATCATCTAACTTGACTTGCACCTGGTAGGTTTTGACACCATAACCAGGGTTTGGAATGAGATCAAAGCACATGCCTTCACCCTCAACCTGTATTGGATAAAACCTTGTAGATTTCTCAATCATCTTTTGGAATCTTGTGAAGATCTCCCTCGTGTAGAACTCCAGCCCCTGCTTTTCAATGTTGTAGCTGCAAAAAATGTTTGCTGACTGTCAGGGTGGTGCTACATCAGGTGTTACATTATGCTACAACAGTTCTAAAAATCTGCTACCACAGATATAAAATAATGCTACTGGAAAATCTGTCTGTAAAGAGAAAATCTCACCTTCCCCATAGTGGTGCTGTTGTTGTATCCATGGTGAATGCTGCATTGTCTTCTCTGTCTAACATCAGGTTTTGGCACAACTCGTATTGCTGCACGAAGTTCCAAATTGAGCCACTTGGGCGAATTAAAGTTTTAAAGTACGAGTTGAGGCCTTCAGATATTCCTGTTGTGCTTGTAAAGGGAAAGAAACTTTGTCTGAAGTACACAGGTGCCCACATGTTTCCGCTCTTCCACATGTTCTGCAAATGAGTGTTCTCAGCTATAGCAAAAGTTTCCAACATATGCTGCCAGCATATCTCAAATTCTGTTACGGTGTCTGTGCTATAAATGCATGAGTAGAATGCTGTAGCAAATGGGCTACCTTCTCTCAAGTGAGGACCAAGCTTTGTTCTTGCTAATCGTAGCACATGGAAGATGCAACATCTATGGACCGAATCAGGATATATGTTTGAAATTGCTGCAGCCATTGCTTGGTCTTGGTCTGTCATGATATGGTCTGGCGCCAAACCGTTCATTGCTTGCTTAACTTTGGTGAATACCCGGCTGAATGTTTCAGTTGTTTCATCAGGTAGCAAAGCACAACCCAACACAATTGTGTGTGTGTGTGTGGTTGTTGATGCCCATAGGTGGAGCAAAGGGCATGTTGTACTTGTTGGTACAAAATGTAGTGTCGAAAAACACCGAGTCCTTGTACTTGGGGTACAAGGCCCTTGTCCTTCCATCCACCCAAAAGAGAGCTCTCACTGCATTGTTTTCATCAACTTGCTTATCAAAGAAGAATGTAGGGCTTTCTGTTTGTATCCTTTCAAAGTACTCAATAGTCATTGACATGTCTCGCAGCGAAACTTCCCCACGTATCATAGTCCTTATGTTGGACACATCACGCTTCACAAAACCAAGGCACCTCGGGTCACCTCCGTGCACACTTCCGAGGCATCCCATCATCTGAGTTGTGCTAATGTTTTGGTTGTGTAAAGTTTGGATGAACTGAAAGTCCTCCTCAGTAACCTTCCTATGAGACCGGTAGTACCGTCTTCTCCCAATTTGCTTCAGCAACTGGTGTGTGTGTGTGCTCTCCTTGAAAGACCGTTACAGTCCATATTCCATTTCTCTTTCCAACAAGCATTCTAGCTTTACAATCATGCTGTAGCACCCTATTCTTCTGCCTCAAATCTGCTACGTCCATTTTGAGGCCAGCTTGTTTGCTACGTGACTTCTGTGCACTGAAATTGCTCATGTCTATTGGACCTCCTTCTCGAGAACTATCCTTAGTAGCATTTTTTGCTTCGTCAACTGGTTTTCCGGCATGGACACACTCAAAAACCCTACTAAGAATTGCATCTTTTGGGGCACCTCTTGTTGTGCTATACTTGGTGTTACCAATCCGTGTACCAAACTCGAGCTTGAAAGCATAGTCATTGTATACTTGCTTCGCAACTTCAAGGTCATCAAATGTCATTCCAACATATGGTACAAGAGGCTGCGAGCAAATCTCTTCACCACCTTCTTCAGCAACAAATGAAGCATTGCTACTAGCTGCACTTTCTGCTCTTGTAGCAAATTTTTGTCCAAAGGTTCCTGCAGCAGATTGTGGTGGAGCAATCTCGTAAGCAGATTGTGGTGGAGCAATTATTCCTTCAGCAGCATATCCTTCAGGACCATATCCATCAGCAGGCTGGTTGAGGTCGAATCCTCCCAGTATACTGTCAGCAACAAACCCCTGCAATTTAAAAAAGAAAAATTTTAGGTCGAAGCATAATGTGCTACATAAATGTGCTGCATGTAGTATCACCCTAATTTGCTACATTAATGTGCTAGTATCACCCTAATTTGCTACAATGTAGCATCACATCTGCCTAAACTTTTTTTTGCAGTGTAGCACATTGTCCAGCAAAGCATGTTGTAGCACCCCTAATTTTTCTTTTGCTACAATGTAGCACCCTTATCTTTTTGAGGTTGTTTTCCTGCCATCTGCCTAGCAGCACCCTATTTTGTTACAATGTACAAGCCAATTAACTAGTATTTTGCTACATATGTAAGTATTTGCTGCTACCATGTAGTACAAACATGAACAATAATGGTGGAAACCTAATCTAGAGCTTACCGATGGTGCCGGAGGTTCTTCCTCAGGATTTTGATTGAAAAACACTGAAGGATTTGTGTGCTGGGCTAGATTAGGTTGCTGCGCTCGATTGGAGACATCGGCGTTCGCCGAATCGGAGCGCCGCCGGGTGAGAGGATTTGATCCCCCACTAGAAGCTACGATTGGCGGCGGTATAAGGTGGTGAGGCTGACCAGGAGGGGGGGGGGGGTAGAGTATGGTCCCTCGAATATGGCTCATCTCCGGCGCCGGCGAACGAGATCGACGGTGCAGTCGCCTCCGTCGTCCTCACAGGCGCCCGCACAACGCGACTCCCAGGTTGCCTCCGTTTGTTTCCAGTTTGCTGCGTGCGAAGCGGTTTCTGCTACAACGTAGCAAAAGCGGGCACGTGTACCGATTAAACGGTTCGATCGGAGAGTTAGACGGTTTGATCGAACGGCTCCGGATCTAAGGGATCGAGAACAAATATCCCTCGGAAGACGCGCAGCGCTGTCCTTCGGTATTGGGCCATTACCGGACCTGCTAGAGACGGCCCTACACGTCATCATACATGTGGTTCAGCAATAGATGCGTATTTGACTAAAAAAAAGCAATATATGCGTATTATTTTTCCGTGGTACCATTTCCGTTCCAAAGTTTAAGCTTATATTTTTTTTGAATACGTAATGTTTGACCAAGTTTTATTTTAAAAATATTCATATTTATAATACTTTCTCCGACCCATATTAGTTGAAATCTTGAAAATTTGGATGAACCTATGTACTAAATAGTGTCTAATTCATCCAAATCTAGACAAATTCAAGTCAACTAATATGGATCGAAGGGAGTACAAAATCCATACTACATCATTAAACATATTTTCACATGATATCCATATAATATCAAAGTTCTTGATAGTTTTTTTCTAAAGTTTGGTTAAATTTCCTGTAACTTGACTTCAAAAAAAAGGTTAATTGTATCTATGCCATTGCAACTTTTACTCTTTGGTGAAATGCCATTAAAAAAATCAAAGACTCTAAACTCTCTTGTACCTCTACCTGTGCCATTATCTCTAATATCAGACTGTATACAAACTTTATACTTCCGTTTATACCTCTGTACTGTACAAACGTACAGATACGTAAAAAAAAAAAGGAAGAAAACACTTTCAAGTTACAAGCCATCCTGACTCAGAGAGCTCGAACTGCATCAAATTCCCCTCAACCCTGCGCGACGGCGGCGGTCGGAATCGGCCGGAATTCCCCTCAACCCTACGCGACGGCGGCGGCCGGAATTCCCCTCAACCCTGCACGACGGCGGCGGTCGGAATCGGCCGGATTTCCCCTCGACCCTGCGCGACAGCGGCGGTCGGAATCAACCGAAATTCCCCTCGACCTTGCGCGATGGCGGCAGTCTGGAGTGCGGCTGGAGGCGGGCTGGGTTGGATGCGGCCGCCGCTGGAGGAGGTCGCCGTAGGGGTTGGAGGCACGTGCGGCAGCGCCAGACTTCCGTGTGCTTCTCCAACCTAGTATGTTGCTCCTTGTTCTCGTTGCTGGAAGCCAAGTCGCAGCCGTTCGGCCACCGGCGCCGCGCACCAGGACGCCATCCGAACAAGCCTTCAGTATGGTTCAATTTTTAAATGGGCATTGGAGTGATGAGTAGCTAATTGAAGATCAAATCGGGGATGTATTCTTACCGAGCTGAGATCTATTGATTTGTTGCTTATTATTTCTCTGAATTCTGCGTACACGGTGCACTGCCCGTGCCCAAGCCAGTCTGCCCTTCAACCACACACACCTACTCCATCAATCAAGTCGCGTGAGCAGGACCTCCTACCGCGGCGTCTGGCGTGCACCTCCTTCCCAGCCTACTTCGATTCAATCTGCCGTCGCTCCGTACGGGCGGGCGACTGCGAGCGGGGAATTTTGACGCCGGTCGAGTCTTCGAGCTACCCGAGTCAGTATGCTCGTAAAGTTAAATACGGTTGATTTTTATTCGTGTCCTGGAATTTTTGCATATTTACCACACTTTTTATCTGAAATTTACATATTTGCGACATAACACGTTGGAATTTTTGCATATTTGTCGTACTTTTTATCTGAAATTTGTATATTTGCCACATGACCACCACATGCCAGTGACACAAAAAATGACAAATATGGCAAAGAAAAGTGTGACAAATATGCAAATCCCCGTACGTTGGTATGCCACATACATATGGGTATATACACAAGTATAAGATCTGTATATGGTTTGATAATAGAGAGAATGGTATAGATAGAGGTATTGGAAAGTTAGAGTGGCCCTTAAAAAAAATATAAGCCTTAATCTTTAGTACCGATGTAGTATGTGTAGCACATGTTTTCAGTGTCAAATTTTACTGATATTTGCGCTTCCTGCATTGTGTAATTAATTAATGGTGCCAATGAAGTCGAGTGTGGAGTCTGTAGTTTGTGGAGCAGAGGCGAGAGCTCTGACTCTCAGATAGAGAAACAAGAACTCGCAGATGAACACACTGCTCGAGGTGAACTTCGTCAGGGAAGTGGAGCCGAACGCTGGCAGCGACGCAGAAGCAATGAGCCTCGGCGCCGCCGACAGCGTCAACCCTCCGGCTCCCCTGTTGTCGACGCCTCCCTTCACCTCGACTCAACGGCGCCGTCCTCCACAACCCCTTCCGTCCCTTACCAGCTGCCGCCCATCACCACCATCCCGCCGTCCTTCGGGCCCAGCCCGCCGGTCCGCTGCACCGCCCCGGGGTCGAGCCCAGCGTCGCGAAGCCGACGGTATCGGACCCAATCCTCCAGGAGGCCATGGACTACGCCTGCGGCTCCGGCGTTGAGTGCCGGTCCATCCAGAGCCGGTCACCGGGCTAACCCCAAGTAATTTTTCCCCTTTCCCCTTTCAACTTGTTTTGCACAATTGTTTTAAGTCAATTAGTAGATGCACTTAATGTTCACGCTAACCCCATGGAATCTGTATTACTAGTTAAGCAGTAGAGAAAGTTGGATTCTGTCTGATCAGGCTGGACTGCTTTCAGCACGTCGCAAATTAATCTAAGCATCAGCAGATCAGAAGTTAATATGACAACTAGGATTGCAGAAAAACACGACCCAACCAGTACATGAAAAAGTTACTACAAGAACACAGTAAAACAACTAGGAGACTAACTACTGTCATTAATTATTTTGCTACCCTGAATGAACCTGGAAGACCAGATCTTCACATCAACCTTGGCATAGTTACAAATGAAAAATCTGGTGCCGCTGCCTCTTCTCATATGGACATGACAAAATACATGAAATCCTTCTGAAAAAAAATCAGACAAGACAGCCAAGAACATGATATAGCAGAGCTTTGTGACGGAAAAAGCAAGATCCGTAAGGGCAATATTTATTACACCCTTTTTAGAGAACATATAACCAGCATATCTTTCAGTCTTTCCATTAAGATATCAAAATGCACTATGAACAAGTACATCGCCGAGACCCGGCACAGCCTTTAATTTACACAAGAAACTGGAACTATAGAAGAGACAGATCTTTCTTCATCTCGAGGATTCACATCTCCACCGTCTTAAAATTAACTAATATCAGTTCCTTCTGCACCGCCACATTATTAGACTGTTATTTGTACTGCACCATATCCCTTTTTATTTATCTTTTGAGGAAAACGTGTGATCCTTCAGAAATCCTCATTGTTCTGATTTAACAGCTAAAGATGGGTTGCTGGATTGGAGTTTGAGAGGCTCGTAGATAACTGCGTTCACTGCGCCGACCATTGACTTCTGGGAGCTGTATCCATCAGTCTGAGAGTAGAACATGTGATTTATCTTGCACATCTTCCAAAACAGCTCCTTGCATGCCCTAGGAACACCACTATCTTCCTTTACAACCAAGCTTAGCAAGTCTTTCCGACACGAAGCTATATAGTCCTCTATCGTCTTTTTAGCTGATAGCGAGGACAGAAAACCACCACTGTGAAGAACAAGTAGTGAGACGCTATTCACTTTTCCCTGGATGCCCTCTCTCTGTAGGAGTAAGTAAAAAGTATGTCAGAATCTCCAGCCAAAAACTTACGAGTTTAAACAATAACGATTAGAATTATTGTTTCCTAACTCCCTAGCTAATTTTCCATCCAGTTTGTGTGACTAGATACCACAACATTTATATTTGAGTAAATATATACATGGATGTATATTTCTCTTCCATTCTTGTAAAGGTATCCCCTTTACTTAATAAAATATATATTGTCAAAGACTCTTGCTACAGTTTTTGGCTAAAATAGAAAACGTATCTTTCACTAAAGTACCATATATGCAACTAAACTTATACAGTTATACTACAACCTGAAAGAGGTATTTGTATGGCAATTCTAAAACATAGTCGATGTAGCGTTTTATCCTGACCAACATAAGCAATGTCGATCTTTCTTGATTTAATGTGGAATTTAATTTTATAGCTTCGATCGCTGAAAAATTCACACCATTTGTAATATATCACATAACGACCAATCTTTATTTTGTAAGAACTTATAATCCATTAGACTTTAATTGCGTTGTCACTGTACTAACCAATTATTTCTATATGTTAGAGTGATAAATCTACCTACAAAAACATAGTATAAAAAAAATCATATTTCTTGATATTTGTAACAAATCTATATGTGTTCGAGTGGTGTTTACAAGAACACAATCTTTTTGTCATAAAGCAACCCACATACCTCATATCCTTGGATATCATTCAGGAGACGACAACAATTGTTCATTAGCATGAGTAACTCATTGTACTCTTGATCTTTGACCATCGACTCCGAAAGCTCGTGCCCGACAAAGTACAAGGACGGGGGTATAATAGGCCCCAATCCATAAGAGAGATTTGCATTTGTCACGTACTCATCAACTGTCGGTACATATTGGGTCCTCACCCATTCTGCTTCAGTTGACATAGTCTTCAATGTTTCTATCCACTACAAACACAATTTAACACACTATAAAAATAACGAACTTCAGCTTGAAATACATAATTCAGTAAAATTCATATTCACGGGGTCACTCATGAAACTCACCAATTCTATCAGGTGTTTCCTAACATCACGGTTTTGTAGCACAGAGGCGCTTTCTGCGAGCTGATTAACTGTGTTATAGATAGCAAAAAATAATATTTTGACGACTTCAGAGTAAAATGGAAGTTCATGGTGCTCATCCCACCTAAGCAAACAAAGCGAGGCAAACAACTTGTTAGCAAGGACACATGAAACCAACACTAATAAAACATAGCCAAAGAGACCAAGCTAAGGAATTATACTTCTCGGCTAATGCTACCAGATTTTCTATCTCTTCTTTTGATCCCGCAACATCGAAGAAGTCATCAACAACAGTTATGAGAACAGAATTTTTGGCAAATGAAATGCGAGCATCAGATAGCTCCGGAGAGAATGTAGCAGCAGCAGAAAAATAGCAATATGCCTGCTTCTGCCTTGCAAACTTTAGCTGGTCTATCCTGTTCTCTTTCACCCAACTGTTGCAAAGAAGTAAATGCAGACCTATAAGAATGGATATTAATAAGATAAGATAATAAAACCCACTGATTACCTTTCAACATGGAGCAGTTCACCTTGGTAAATAAGCTGGGAACGGGTGAAATCTTCAACAGCCAAATCAAGATGGTCTTTGTTAGCACGCCATGGCCTGATTCAGTAAACACTGAATATTTAGACAAAAAAGTAGGAAAAATTTCCATTGTGACAAGTACGAATTTAGTGGGTTTTACTTTTTTGGATGAATTTTTGTACTGAAGAATCGTAAATAAATAGATACTTTAAAAGGTACATGCTGAATCACAGGTTGAATATCACCCTTAATAATTATTATATTCATTTTTTATGGTAGTAGCGAAGAGATCGGTTAAAGTAAAGTGGGTATAACTTGAATTTTGTGGAGACTATAAACATGTGAGATACATTACGATTCTTTTGTTTTGAATGAAAGGAAGTGCTCTTAGTTCAGCTCAGTAGAACAAAGGGTCTCAAAACCTATTTTACTTTACATGTAGAGTGAAACTTATGCTAGATATAGTTTATTTAATTCTGTGCACTTTCTCTCGGTGTGGTTCACCACATGCGTAAGATTGATCTCTCTCAAGCTAGGTTTGGTATCGGTACTGGTGAAGTCTGTAATCGAATTGAAGGGTAGAGTGGTAAGTTGGCTTATGGTCTATGTATTTCCCGCCAGTGGCATTACTCCACCACTAATTTAAAACACCATTATGGGATTTCAACCGATGAATTATGCCATACCATGGTGTTACTCTACCACTGTGTTAAATGGATTTTTAATTAAATTAAATGATCCATAGAGAGTCCAAGAGAGGCAAGACATTGTCTCATTTCACTTAATACCGAGTCAAGTAGTGTCAGAGGAAGTAGGAAGTAATGGGTCAGCCGCCTTGGCTCTTTGTGGTATTGCATTTCTAAATGGAAAGAAGTCCACATAACCCCCCTATCTATTGGGTTTAGGGCGCTAACCCCCCCCTCCCCCCCCCCCATGTTTAAACAGGGCCACTTAACCCCCCTAACTATCCAAAACCAGGCATATAACCCCCCAAACGCCAATGGCTGTTTTTTGGGCTGTTTTGTCCATAGTGGACTCTGGTTTAATCCACGTTGGACTCTGGTTTAATCCACGTTGGACTCTGGTCTGGTGCCTGGTGATCGTCGGCCGCTGAATGTAAAGTAGTGTAGTTGACTGCTTAATCAGAGTGCCTCAACTAAATTTAAAATATTTGAACTATAGTCAGATTATGTATTTTGTGGGCTCCCAGTCATTGGCCTTCTGGCTTTCCATTGTGCTTATGCCTGCTAGCTCTGTACGGCTGGGGTGCTGGACCCCTTTATTCTAAAGAAAGTTCAGTGTATCGACAACTAGTTTCAGTTCTCAAACTGGTAGTTTGGGTTTTAAAGAGCGTGTAATTTGAAAGTCAACAGAATCGCTAGTAAAATGCAGGTTCAAAACCCCCCGTGCTTCTTTCAGAAGGGAAGAGAAACTCCTAACAGACTTTGCGCATGCTTCCGAAGTTGTGCTGCACTTGATCTGCCTGCAACTGTTGTTCTTAACATGCACCAGTATCTCAGCGAAATGATCAACGGCATTGTCATCTACCGTCAGAACTGGAGATGGTCCTGGAGGCGCTGGCCAGGATGAAGGAGCTAGAGGAGGTGGTGCTGTACCACATGCCGAAGATGGTGGGCAGTATCAAGGAAGACTTCCAGTAAGTCCAAATTTCAAACTATGCTGCCAGGAGACTTCCAGGAATAACAGGGGTTGTTAGCTTCTGGCCTTATCATGTACACATCTGAATGTGCAAACGTATGACCTCAAACATTTTGGGTTTCAAGAGAGCATAGTCTATTGTTTCGGTTAGCCTGCTCAAAAATTGTGTAGCTCAAGAATGATCTATGAGTTTATACTGAACCATTATGTTCCTGATTTTCTCTGCCTGTAAACTTCAGCCTTGGCACAAAATCGCCCAAGATGAAGTGATGAACAATCTCATTTAGGTGGACCAGACTTGATTGACAGAGATGAGTCAAAATCACATACCGGCTCATCCTGCTAGCTATATCCTGAATGTGAAATTGACTGTTTGATCAGATTGAAAATATTTTATGATCATGAACAGAAGGCTAGCTACGGCTACGGGAGTTAGTTGCTAGGTCGCTATAGAGCACCGTATGACCCACACGTCTTTCTCTCATGCCTCCAACTTTTCCTAGCGAGAGTGGGGAGCGCCAGCAACTGCATAAACCTACGATCACCAGGCACCAGAGTCCAACGTGGCTTAAACCAGAGTCCACCGTGGCCAAAACAGCCACAAAAAACAGCCATTAGCGTCTGAGGGGGTTATATGCCTGGTTTTGGATAGTTAGGGGGTTAAGTGGTCATGTTTAAACATAGGGGGGTTAGCATCCTAAATGCATGGGTTAGTGTAAGACAATACATGTCTCCTGGATACTTCTTTTTTACGCTGATGTATTTTATACGATACCAATAGGTGAAGTCATTTACGAAATAAAAAAGACTATGGGAGTGTGTGACCTGGGTTATTGATTTGATACGGTGAAAATTTCCTTTTGGGAATTAGAATCTTACAAGTATGATGTCTTCAACATATGGTAACCCTCGAGATCAAAATGTTCAATATTCCTCCTGTGGTCTAGACGTTCCATTGTGGAAAAATGGGGAAACTTGAGAGCATACTCTACCTGAAATTACAAAACATATATTTAAACATAAAATAAAACCTAATCAAATATGGGATCAATAATATTTTGAATTATGTTGCATGCAAGCACCTCTCCAAGGATTGGAACTCTATGCACCTCATTTGAACACATCTTTTCCCTTAATAAGCTGCTTGACCAATGGCCTATGTTATCAAGGTTTTCATCATTTGAAATACTAACTGTTGAAGCCTTGTATAGTTCCAGTAAAGATTTTGTATCATTTAGATACCCTTGAAGTGAATTATAGAAAGCAGAGGCGTTAACAACATGAGATAGTTCATCTGCGTAAGATTGAAACATGTGAGTTAAATCAACAACAAAGACAAAAGTAGTGACACATGAATTTTAGCCCAAGGAAATTTGTACCCGAGGAAACATCATATCCATTCATCCGTAAAATACGAAATGCCATGGCGCATGTTGCTACATCCAACATGATTTCCTCATCTCTCTGTAACCAGAAACTACAAAAAGGATATAATCAAGTTTACAAGTTGCTAAATATGCATACAAAATATTTGTGCATGGTCATTACTCATTACTTGTATGTCATGTCCAAGATGCTCTTTATCTCGCTAGAAAAATGATGAGATATTCCAATCTTTTCAAGAGAATCCACCATTGATAGTTGGCAATAAATATTTGATGGGAACACCGTAGGTACTGCAAATGGTAGATTAATATGGTATTAGCAACGATATGCAACTTGAAAATTCATCGCAGTGGAAGGTACACATTCCCACCTGAACTACCAAATTTACTAACTAGCAAATTTAGATATTGGAAGGCTTTATCATCATTATTGTAGATTACTGCAGCAGCAGTAGCGGAAGGAGAGTTGAAAAATGATCCATTCTTCCTCTGAAATCTCATAACTTCATTCCAATCCAACATGTCCCCTAAACCCTCGGCAATATAAGTCATGTATGCTTTTGTAGCATAAGATTTGTCATCCACAAATCTGTATGAGAAAATTTTAATGTTAAAATTTCACATTTACTACCAAAGTTATATTGGTATTAAAAAATACAAGACGGACTTAAAAAATATGGATGTTTGGAGAGACCCAGAACTAAGAAAATGAAAAATGCGAACAATCTTTCAGATAAAATAAAGAAAGATAAGAAACAAAATTCCTAGTAAAATCCCACTCATGTCATAGGAAAATGCATAGTAACAACCATCTATCCTAGAAACATGAACGGAGAGGGAAAATATATGTACACAATTTTCATGCCATAATGGTCATAGGCAAACCTTTCCAATTCCATCCGTCGGATGTCAAGAATGCCATCAAGATCAGTTTGTTTCATAGGAAACTCCAAACCCATAGAAATGGCTAGGCTAATCATACCGGTGAAATTAACATTGAAGCCTACAGGAGCAGCGGTCTGCTCGTCCATAACAACTGAGAAATTTCTACCAATAAAATATAGTCCTGTCTCGCAAGGAAAAAAATATCCATGTGAATGTACATCCTTTTATATCAATTACAATTTACATATACTTTAAGCAAAAGACCTTAAAAATTTAAGTAAATTACCATTTTCATACCTTTGTTGATGTGCTCGGGACCAACATTCCATTTCTTAAGCGCAGTAATACATGCCAATGTGGATAAGAGACTAGACTTGTCGATTGACAAGTCGTATTCATTAATACCCCAAGAACCATTATCATGTTGGCTTTGCAATATCCATTCAACACACTGAGGGAAGCACGGAGCCTCGGGGATACCTTGCAAGGGTACCATAGCCACCCATGCTGTGTCATATGGAGATGGCGACCATTGAGGCTCTTGGAGCTCTTTCCTTATTCTAGCCACCCTTTCCTAGTTGATATGCAACATTGATCATTTTATTTAGTTGTGTTGATATAGTTCTATGAGAGTAGACTCAATCATTTAGGTGATAAAAGAATCATAAGTGATCTACATACCTCCTTTAGCACACTCACATTTTCGTCTACGAAATTCTTCTCGGTATATGCTGTTTGATGGAAGAATGCCAACATCAGTTAGATCATGTTTCTCTCAAACATTCATGTAGTGTATAGTAAATAATCCTCAAGTACTTAAACAAATAGAAAAGGTGACATATTATAGGTGCATGCTACTTGAGCTTCTAGCATACGGTGCAAGCTCAGACATTGTTACACATCTTCTCTCTCACAACCCCCCTACCCTGTCTTTTGCCCCATCACCACACTTCTCCTTCCCACAACACACTTTCCCTAACTCCATATTTTTGTTGGCCAACTTACCACCATATACTCGCCTAGATTAAGCAATCATTGGCAAGGAGCACTAAATCATTGGTCCTCGAACATCCCATGACACCATGATAGAATAGCGGAAGAGGAATAGACGAAATAAAATTATAGGGTTTTCTTGCACTTAAAGTTTCTTAGAAAATTATCGCACATTCATTAAGTAAATCACATATTTACAATGTACCCACACAAGGACAATTTAGATAAAGGGGAAGAGACATGTGTGTCCGCACAACAACAAAAATGATGGAAAACAAAAACTACAATCTAGTCCACATGATCTAAGTGAATCACACATTCCCACCATTGCTTTTTGGCAACCGCCGACCCTGTTGAAGCACGTGTTAATGGAAGAACACATAGATCACCCTCTAACTAAGATCCATGAGTGCACAATCATGGATCAACTTTTTGGAACCAAATACGTAGCTCACTTTCAAGGTCTTTACGGTGATAGAGTCCTATGCTTAGTGCCTGACTAGCTAGGAGTAACTTGTTTGCACATGGACTACCTTGCATCTACTAGTTTCACAACTAGGATGCACTGAATTCACTTCCAGCTAGACTTGCACCCTTTCATGGGCCACCTAAACCATGTAATCTCTGCAGCGTCTTAATATGTCTAATAGGATCCTAGACATGAGACTGGTCATATTAAATATTGGTGACCCGTGTGGCCCACCACCAAATCCGAACTTCTAGACCCGTGATGGGCCCTTGGGAAACCGTGAGCCATACAATCTTTTCACACTTTCTCAAGAGTCCACATAAACAACACCTAACCCTCAGTTTTATTGCCTATCTATAATAGACAAGGAACCCTCTCTCCACTCCTCACTCCCCACTGATATGCCAACCCTCACTCTCCCACTCTCCATGCATGTCTCCCCTTCAACCATAACCATCCAACTCCCTACTCTCCACACCAACCACTTGTAAACCATAGCTAGCCACACTCCAAACAACCTCATCGAGAAGATGGTGTGCAAGTTGAAGACATCAAGGATGCCAATGTCGTCTTGGTATCGTCTCTTATCCC
The DNA here is from genome assembly GCA_916181665.1 of Avena sativa. Lineage (NCBI taxonomy): Eukaryota > Viridiplantae > Streptophyta > Magnoliopsida > Poales > Poaceae > Avena > Avena sativa. Next base: position 383,331,625 of record OV702280.1, on the reverse strand, counting down.
GATGGAGGTGCCTGGAGTCCTCCATCACCATTCCCGTACCACTGGTATGTTCTCGCTCTTTTCTACAAACTCTAGTTTCTTCTTTCTTTCTCTTCTCTAGTCCCTCGTGCAGAGCCACCTCTGCTACGAGGAGGATGGTGTGCAGAACCATGAGTTGCTCAAAGAAGCCGGGAAGATGAATGATGAACTTCCTAAATAAGGAGGATGATCTTCTCCATGAAAACTGAACCCTCTTTTGTTTGCATTTACTGTGTTAGAACTAAGGTTTATTGTATGACAACAAGGTCGAAAAACTTTATTTTCAAATTTTAGATGCATAATGAAATGCACGAAATGGGTGCAATGTAAGAAATGGTGTCATCTAAGGAGTATAATACAGTAGCGCTGACATGGCACTGATATATCAATATGTGTATAAGTTGATGCTTTTAATTTGTGAAGTAAACTAGATTTGGCTATGCCAAAAAAGATTGAGAATTTTACATTGAATGTATTTTCAAAAACCTTACGGTTTATTGTTAGATACAAAAATCGCGGAAAATATAGTGGACATTGCGGTAGTGAGGTTTTACCAAAAATAACTTTGACAATTTCACATTTTTAAAAACCATAGAGTTTATTATTACACATAAAAAATATATCAGGAAACGACTATGAAAGGTTCATCTTTTGCTTTGAACCGTGAAAGCTTCATCACCCGGGGGTGAACGTTGGGGCCAGGGTTTTTCTAAACGGGGCAAAAAGTTTGCCCTAGTCTATTAAGAGGACGAGATGCCCAGATAATTAACAAAAAACAGATAAAAGCCGCTACAACAAAACCACAAGCGAATAGATTCAACGCATGCAACTACCCTACAGCCTAGACAAACTAATAAACTCTCTCAACAAACTTCAAGTGCGAACCGACGACACCTGGATCACCACACCCAAAGAAGATCCCACTGAACAAACCCGAAAACCCGAATTGGGTCCATCTATCAAGCAGTTGTGGAGGCTTGCCTTGTGAGGCCCCTCTTATTTCTTTTGCTTATGAGAGACTTTTCGAACTTTCTGATTATATCCTCCAAAGCCTTCCCGTCAAGACGATATTTTGCCGTTGCACGTCTTTTTTACATCTGTGTTATCTGAGACATAAATGAAGTCTAATTTTCCTATAGTTTGAAGTGTGATACATGGCGTGCAACATTAAGCTAGCTTCATTATGAAAACAGCTACCCCATATATCATGCCCATCCGTGCGGCAAAGCATGGCCAATGGCCAATGGGTAAGTACCAAGTACGAACGTGAAGAGCAAAGGCACCCGATCGATGATATTTAAGCCAATAATAGGTCCAAGCAAAGCAAGCCAGAGTTCATTTACCTATACGGGGAATCATTGTCCTAGTCCTCCTCGCGCGTATCGGGTAGAGGGGAGGAGGACCATCACGACCAGGAGAGAAGAGTTCTCCGCGGCCTGCTTCCCCTGAAGCACGGGCGGCGGCGAGGCGAAGATGGTTCGTCCGGTGCGAAGCCGGAGCTAGAATGGTGCGGCCGGTAGCAGCCTGCCGGCGATGTGCCGGAAGGACCGCCGAGGCGCCCCCAGCTACCCTCGGGCTCGACTTCGGCAACATTGAAGAAGGAGAGGATCGATCACATGAACTGAACAAGAGAGTGGTTGAGAATTAAGGTTGATGCCTCTACATGTTTATACTAGGAGTAGTATACTTGCCGTGCTGCAGGATGCAGCATAGGTAATTTTAGATCAATATTTGAGATCGCTGACCGGTCAATACTTGTGAACATGTGGGCATGTAGAGCTAGCTAGAAGCTAGACCGTACGTGGTGGGGGTCAAAGCATGCTTGTGACCATGCGGGGTATTTTCAAAGCAACGGCTAGTTGATTTGCATGATTTTCAACACGCGGGCATCTTCCTTGAAACTCTATATATTAGAGTGTGACAAAAACATTGGATGAAAAATGTTGGAGCTCACTGAAAAACTATTTTTTAAGCTAAAAACTAAGGATTTATAACACCAGGGTATATACGTGGATGAAAACTTCTCCTTAACAATAGTGTAGCAAAACCCATAAAAATATATACGATTAAATTCCAACCCGGCAAACCAAACGCGCTTACGATGTTCCTATGAAATTCTTTTGAACCAAGGGAACTCTAAGTTTTGGATTGCGACATCATATAATTTGATCAAACCGCACAAACAAAAAAAAACAAGGATAATCTCTCTTTGAATATACCTAGCACTAGATCCAAGGAAAATGTTAATTATTTCCTTTGCCATTTGCACAAATGGGTAACTTTTGCAATCGATAATTTCATGAAGAGAAAGGAAAAAGGTACTAGTAAATTTCCCTGCTTAACTTGAAATGCCTAATCGATATTTCAAGCACATTAATTTTCACAATGCCAGTATGCACTTCTGTTTTCATTCTTTAGAAGAGGCTAGTGGTTCTAGCAAGTCATGCCATATGGGCAGGAACAATGAGTTTTCCTTTAGGTTTTGACAAAATTCACATTAGAGTGTGGTGTTACATAGTAATTTGAGAGGCATGTGTCTATCATTTGTTCTCTTTTCGAGAAATAAGACCAAAGAGTAAGGTCTATAAAAATCTAGGTAGATTTTTGGATATGTAGACTGGCATTTCCTAGAGTTTAAATTTAAACCCATCCCATGGATCGACTGACCGACAAAACCAAAAACCATGTATACCACTGCGCATGAGCCTTGTTCCCTGGTCAAATAGAGGAGATGCCGGTATTTATTTTCCAAAGGGACCTTCTTTTTTTCAAAGGGATTTGTTTTCAGATCCATTCTGAAGTTTGACCGCCAATTATTTCAAAACCATTAGGGTTAGTAATATATAAGTATATCCTAGTGGCGGATCTACGATTTTACATTAGGGTATGCCGCATTAAAATTACTATACGTGCTTTGTAAATGATTTTTTTTTATAATTTTCTACACTCCTACCATTGAGTTTGCTCTTGTGCTGTAGTTGCAATTGATAATCATTTGAAACATCAGATTTTTGGTTCTTTTAGTATTTTACTCAACTCTCTTGATTTACTGGGATTTCCTGACCGGCCAAAAGCATGTCGATATATGGTAAAAGTAGCTCTATTTTATAAGCATATTTTGTAATGTATTCAGAATATACGTGAGGTGTATATATCCAAATACAGAAAATCAAAGGATGCTACACGTTATATATTTCCTCCGATATAAAATAATAGACTCAGATTTATCTAGATTCAGATATATCTAGCAATAAAACATAACTACATACATCTAAATCTATATGAATCCGAGTCCATTAGTTTAGATCAAAGCGAGTACTAACTTGTAGGTAATAGATGGTAAATTAATCAGATATATATATAATTAACTGGCATAACTAATCGAGGTTCCTAACGTGTTTCGGTAAACTACATGCACCTATATTCGTGTTAATAGGCGGTGAGGAATTAGTGCACGCGGTGGCCTAACATGCATGACTGATTCAATCAGCTAGCTAGCAGATTTGGAAACGATCAATCAGCTAGCGATGAGGAAGCCTGGCATCGCGCGGGGTATGCCGCGGCATACCGGGCATACCCCGTAGATCCGCCACTACATCCTTGTATAATAATTCACTACTCCCTCCATTTCATAATTCTTTTTGTGGTTATAGTTCACATTATGGAATGGGGGGGAGTATTACATTTTTTTGCATAGATTTAACATCTCCTAATACTTTGAAATGAAGAACAGCAAATAAAAAACAAAGGTCATTATGTCAACATGCATGGAAGATCTCCCCGCAGGAACAAAAATGCATTGAGGATGTAGTCAAACACATGCCAGTGACCGACTGACCGATGAGAATCGGTTCTATCGGTCGGCTTGTGACAGATACATGTGCTTGGAGTCAACCGATTGGAAGAGTTTATAATGTGGAATTAGTCTTTGCACACATGTGGTACTTTTCCGCAGTTTATATCTCATCACGGGTCACCATCCACCCTCGTCCGTCAGTGTGCACGACTTACTTATTATCCCCAGTTCACGAGTCACCACGTATTAACTCGTACATGGTCAAGCGTGAATATGCAAGCTTGAATTTGACTTTGTACCTGTATATGTATGCGTGGCTCTATCTCGGCTGAACTGCACATGGATGTCAAACACATGTTTAGACCAACGCAGCCCGATCACAAAGTTCGTCGTCAACAGCCAAGCACGGATATCCCAAGTGTATTTGACATTTCCTTGAGAGAGCTAGCAACCAATCATGACTAGCGATTAGTAGGCATCTATAGAACCAGCAGTCCAGCACCACCGTGACGTGAAGAAGCGACGCAGTGAAGCACTCTTCTGCTACTGTATTTAGAAGCCTAACCAATGGCTACGGACAATACCCATCACCACACGAAACGCGTACGGCCAAAAGTCGTCGGTATAGGCCAAATTGTCGTTGCTATGCCGACGGCAGCTGTCGGCATAGCCCAACATCGGCCTAGACTCATTTGCCGTTGGCGTAGTAAAACCGTCACCGTAGTTTAGATGGGCCTTACCGGACTGCTAATGGGCGTCTGGATACGCCGACGGCTTAGTCGCCAGCTTTGTTTTTTTTTTCATTTTTTAAAAAATTCAATTTTTCCAATTTTTGAATTGTTAATCTCACAAGCGATTTTTTAACTCTAAGTATGCTTAATCTTTGGTCAAATTGCACTAATGCTGAATCTTTCCGATCGGTTACCTATCCTTACACTACTTCTGTCCCAGCATGATTAACTTCTCTGTTCCTTTCGGATGAGCTTCCAACAAAGAAAAATTGATCTTGTTGATAATACTATCGTATCAATCTCATTAATCATTGGATCATGGTGTCATACATCATTATTTTATAAATTTCAAATAATTATTTAAAATAAAAATGAATAAGTAATAATAATCTTGAATTAAAATGACAATAAAATATTTTTTTTCCCTTTTTCCAGTTAATATGGAATAATTCATATCTTTAAATTTGTAAATCGAAATCTGACAAATAATATGTCTAAATCGAACTGAAAAAGGAGAAGAATCCAAACATGAAATCCCTATCATATTTTTAATCATGCATCATGTATTTTTAAATAAAATTTATTTAATAGTGTTCAAATCTTCAAAAAATCATATCAAAATTTCTCTTTTGAATTTGAGGATTCTAAAAAAAAATCATAGTTCGGGGCCGAGCATCGCTAAATTCGGAGACGATCCCTGATGAAATAGCATATTGTGAACTTAAAAATATTTTTTTTATCAGGAACATTAGATCATGTATCTATAGTTCAAACCGGACCCTCTTTCTACCGATTTGGTAGCCATTTGTCTTTTTTACCAGGGTGGATAGAAAGGTTGGAGATACTTCGGTTGGGACATTGTCTATGTAAGGTGGTCTAGTATTTTTCAAAAATGGGGTGGTAGTATTTTTAATTATTCCTTTGATGGTTACTTCACAAAATGCCCCGTTTTTGGCACTCGAAAAATGGAAAATGGTTTTTTCGTGCGACGAAGAGAAAAACTTTCTTCTGTAACATTGTTCGCCATCCCAAGATACACATACACGCATAATATGGGCATATTATCACAAACTATGTCACGATTCTGACCGCAACATTGGTCATTTGGTCCAAAAGCCATGAGACCTCGAACATGGTAGCTCATTTTGAGAAGGTTTTTTGGAGATGCAATCAATATACCAAGTTTAGTATTTTTCCTTACAACTATATCACATAATAGGACACTACGCGAATGTTTTATATTGTTCGGACCGTTTTTAAATTTCTTATGTCCGTTTTAGACTATGGTCAAAACAGCGGGAATGAAGATTCTTACCTAGTGGATGAGTCTCGCTAAACTTGCATTGGATCTCTGAAAAAACATTATATCGTGAGTCTAAAAATAATTTTTTCAAAAAATCGTGAGCATTAGATCATGTATATGTAGTTCAAACCGGACCCACTTCCTACCGATTCGACAGACATTTGTCTTTTTCACCAGGGGTGGATGGAAAGGTTTAAGATATCTCGGTTAGGATATTATCCATGTAAGGTGCTCTAGTATTTTTTTTTTTAAATAGGGTGGTAGCATTTTGTATTATGTCTTTGATGGTTGTTTCACAAAACGCCCCGTTTTTTGGCACTCGGAAAATGGAAAATAGTTTTTTCATGCGATGAAAAGGAAAACTTCCTTCTGCAACATTGTTCGTCATCCCAAGATACACATATGTGCAAAATATGGGCAAACTATGGCGCGATTCTGGCCATAACATCGGTTATTTGGTCTGAAAGCCATGAAACCTTGAACATGATAGCTTATTTTGAAAGAAAAAATGAGATGAAACAAATATACCAATTTTGGTATTTTTTCTTGCAACTAAGTCACATAATATGACACCACGCGAATGTTTTACATTGTTCAGACCGCTTTTTAATTTTCTTATGCCCGTTTCATACTATGGTCAAAACAACGGGCATGAAGATTCTTACCTAGGGGACGAGCCTCGCTAAACTTATATTGGATCTCTAAAGAAACATTATATTTTGAGTCTAAAATTAATTTTTGAAAAAAGAGCATTAAATCATGTACCTGAAGTTCAAACTATACCCACTTCTTATCGATTCGACAGACATTTGTGTTTTTCATCCGGGGTGGAAGAAAAAGTTTGAGATACCCTGGTTGGGATATTGTCCATATAAGGTGGCCTAGTATTTTTGAAAAATGGGGTGGTATCATTTTGAATTATGCCTTTGATGGTTGCTTCACATAACACCCCTTTTTGGCACTCGAAAAATAAAAAATGTATTATACGAAAGTATATGTAATGTTTTTATATTTTATTCAACAAAAGTGTAATACTTGAGTTTAGTTAGGTCTTATTATTCTGCAAATTTTGATATATTAGATGTATTTTTTTGAATTAGAATAATTTAGTTATGATTTTTCTTGTATTAATGTGGAAAAAAGGAAAATAGCCGTCGGCGTAGGTGCACACCTACGCCGACGGCTTAGCCGTTGGCGTAGCCTTAAGTCATTGCCTCGTCGTCACGGCCAATCCACTACGTGCACGGCCCGGTATACGCCAACTAGTGTCGTCGGTTTATCCTATCCTACGTCGACGGCCAAATCAGGTCGACTGCCGGTTTGCTAGGCTGCCCGCCTTGGTTCCCGTAGTGCATCCCCTTGCTAATATTTGTTTTCGACACACCAGAATACCAGATCAACAAGATAGAATACAGGGAAGCATTTTTCCCTGTCATGACAAACAACCCGTGGATGAGTTTCCAAGTTTGATAGGCTCATAGATACTCCCTTCGTCCCTACATGTAAGGCGCCTTAAGTTTTAATCAAAAGTCAATAAATTCTAAGTTTGATCAAATTTATATGTAAAAATATAACATCCACCATATCAAATGAATATCAATAGATTCATCATAAAGTATAGTTTCCCAATATGTCCATTTGATATTGCAGATATTCGTATTTTTTTTGTATAAACCTGGTTATAAACTTAAAAAATGTTGACTTTTAATTAAATCTTAGGCACCTTACACTTTGGGACGGAGGGAGTACTGCATACGTACACTGTACTGTAAACATCAACTTGTGAGGTATATCCACCGGTCATAGATTAGAACTGTAATACCCTGGAATTTACAAAGAGTACTTAATTTTGAAGTAGACAGAGTTGATTAAATTTTGACTTTTAAAATTGTAAGTGGTATGAAAACCTAAGATCGTGGTAGAGTTCCTCTTATCAATTGATCCAAACGGTCATAAGTTTGTCTCAATTAGGGCCTGGATGAATTCTTGGAAAAATGGAAAGTACACGCAAATCAGGCCACTGGATAAATTTCTGGATTTAAAATTCAACTATGCTTTAAATTATAATAAAGTGTACGGTAGAGTTTGGGCCAACTTCTTTTGGCTTCTAGGACTGCTTAGAGGGGAACATATCTAATGCTACATAGCCAATGGGTGCTACTTGACTCCAGCCTAATCTGGGCCGGTGAATCTATTCCAATGGATAGGATCATATATGAGCGATGGCCACTCTCCCACCATGGCACATATGCATATTACACCTGGTGATTTATCGGATTGTGGCACATGATCAGTGGCCACTCCTTGGATTTGACTAATGGTGAGATTGCAAAGAACATTAGCATTCACGGATTGTAAACTATACATAGTACATGGTGATGGAAAAGCGTCCATAGTAGCATCAGTTCCTTTCTTGCATAATTATTTGGAGTCTTTCAAGACTGCAACAGCAAAGCAGATTGATCCAAAAGGAAAGGCCATCATTTTTGGTTCACAGTCGCTAGTACCTAATGCCCCTGATACAGCTACGCGATGGCGTCCTCCTGATGACGGATGGACAAAGGTCAATATTGATGCAGGTTGGAACTCTTGGAGCAAGAATACAAGATGGAGGCTGATCATACGAGACAACACAGGAGCTATGATAGCCTGTCGTTGGCAGTACCTCTCAGGGTGTGCCAGTGCAGAACAAGTTGAAACACTTGTTTGCCTTGAGGGCCTCAAGCATGTTATTGATCTTCAATGTTGGCCGACAATTATTGAGTCTGATTGCAGCCGGGTGGTACATGCTGCAAATTCTATGGATAGACCGCCCTATTGGTGTATCTATAGAGAGATCCAAGAGCTTCCGCGACTTCATCCCGACATCTCTATTAGTAAAGTTGACCGTGAGTGTAATAAAGTAGCGCATAATTTGGCACAACTAGGCAAGCGTGAGTCTTGTGGAGTGTTACGCGAATCGACACCGACCTGCGTGTTGGTTTGATCGTGGATGATTGTAAAAACATTATTGCCTAATTAATAAAGCTCACGGTTATCCTAAAAAAAATAGCCACGGTCAAACATAAGAGAAACATAGAAAGGTGGACATTAAAAATAGAAATATTGTACATAGTATATTGTTCCAAAAATGCATTTAATTTACAGAACTTTGCGTAACGGGGCGTGCAAAGCAGCATAAACTATTTTCTCCCCATCTCTAGTGTTTCCTCACCAATTTGGCAGCTTTCTTTAGGCCTTTTTCTTGTTGCGCTATGAAGATTTGAGCCCTTTTTCTTCCATATACATTATGGACTTGCTGCCATTAGCAGGACTAGGCCTTCTTCAACTGACTTGTACCATGGTCACCCCTAAAACAAATCTGGCCTATCAACATGATCTGCAAGGACTATCAACACAAGCATGTATAAAATTTATGGTGCTAGAAGTGTTTAAGTCCAAAAATAAAATATTACAATGAGATAGAGATGAAGTCATCAATAGTAAGATCACTATCAACATTGCAATTTCTATCACCACTAACCATATCATTACTTTGTGATCACATGTTGGTGAAGTGGAAAAAGATGAGAACTCAGCACAACCAAAGGTGGAGGAAACACAATCATCCCCAATAATTTTGGACGCATCATATTTATATTGAAGTTGTTTTTCCATATCTCATGAGAATAAGGCATGATTGAGAAAATTACTATATTGCTCACAACATGATAACGTACTTTAGGAACTTGAGCATATAGATAGGAGTTTATCTTCTCCTCTAAAGATAGCTTCTGGGATCCATAGGAGAAAAATCCATATCTAGAATTCACTCTATGTTTGGGTGTAAGCCCCGAAAATTGTCAAGCATGTGAATTTTCCATACATCATAATTTGTTCCATTTTAATATAAAAGTATCATTATGCACTAATATCCTAGTCGACATTTTTACTCTCTAGGCGGTGAAGCCTAAAAGCGAGAGACATTGCCCCTGATACCAATTGAAAGGACACAAATGTTGCCTAGAGGGGGGGGTGGTACAGTTTTGACTCTAATAAATACGGAATAAAACTAGTGTTTAATTTATCAAACACGAAATCTAAATACCCTAACGTTCAAATTTGTTCACCAATAACTTATGATAAGTAAAACAAGAAACAAGGTGATAGCAAGATACAATACTTTAAGCATGGAGGCTATCATAATGTAAATTTCATAAGTAAAGAGCATGGGTATAAAACTAATTGCAATGGAGACACGAAGATGTATGCCCTGAGTTTATTCCTTCTTAACAGAAGTACGTCTTTATTGGAGATGTGTGGCGATGTAATGCACCACGAACGCCACATAAGGCTCACCTTGAGTAGTGGTTGCTAGATGCACACAAAACAACACAAAGGCTCTTTTCAAGATGTGAAGGCACGCCATTCACGGACGTTCACAAAGGTTCACCTTATTCTTCCATGTGGGCACCACCAAGGAGGACACCCGATCCACAATGTGACAGTTGAGGGCTGTCACCAAACCCGTACAAGCTTGAGGAATCTCCACAACTTAATTAGAGGCTCCCAAGAAATGCTACCAAATCCACAAGATTGGAGAAATCTCCACAACTTAATTGGAATCCCCAATAAATCTACACCACCACATCGAGTCATCTAGGGTTCCAAGAACCGAAGAGTAAAAGCTTCTCACTTTCACTCAACCGAATCCTCTAGGAGAACTCGAACCGATGCACCTAATGCAATGGCAAGATAACACAAGAATTCTGCAAATCCTTCTCTCCCAAATCCCACGAAACCAACTAATGCTATGTGAGGAGTATGAGAGGAAGAACACAAGAGGAAATCCATCCACAAAAGAGCCCAATATCAAGACAATGTTGCCGGAGGGGAAAAATCGTTGCACAAAAAAGGTATTTTTCATTTTCTGAGTGCAAAAATGAGGCGTTTTATGAAGAAACCACCAAATAAAAGTTTGAAAATGCTACCACCCCATTTTTTTAAAATACTAGACCATCTTCCATGGACAATGTACCAACCGATATACCCACAACAAGACTATTGCACCTACACGTCCACGACTTTGCTAAGCGTTATGGCATACATGTGAAGACAATCACACCGGAGAGATATGGATTGCACTATTGGGACTTTCACACTTGCACACATGTGCTAGGCCCACATACAAGGTTTTGTAGGATTTCGGCAGTCTTTCTACACTGAAACATCAGTGTGTGAGCCCCAACGGTCTATGCGTGTAGCTCGTTCTATATATGTGATATACTACAAGAAATTAAAAGTATTATGCAACCAAAAAAATCAAATTCAAACATATTTAAATCATGTATATATATAGAAAATCAAATGTTTAATATAATGGGAAAGGAGCAATGTCGAGGGGATTCCCCTCGGCGTAGGTACTGCTACGCTCAGGTGTGTGCTCGTGGCAACGCTGACGGCCACCCCCTCGACTTTGCTATGTGCCGTTAACTTTTTGTACACAGAGCTACACCGACGGCAATCACCTCAACATTGCCCTACGCCGTGAACTGTACGTCGAATGGTTGTCTCCGGCACATGATGTGACGCATGCTTCAGCCTGTGCCGACAGTGGCTCTCACGTTGCTCTATCTATGCCGAGGGTCTTCCTACGCCAATGGCGCCCCTCGGCGTTGCTCATCTATGCCGACGTTTTTTTTTTTTGGCCATGGGCACTGCGGGAGTTATACCGAGGGCCCCGACATTTCTCTCTCAGCGTCCAAATTCCCTTTAGCATATCTATTTGTTCCCGTTGTGTTACATGTACCGTCTTGATGCGACGTTTAATAAGTTCAATAAAACAAAGTGTGGTTTGTCAAAAAGAAAAGTCAATGGTATATACGCAACAGCTGGTGGTGGCATGTGCTATCAGGGATAACTAAGACTTACCTCCTCCACCTCCTCCTTTGTTATCATATATAGAAAATTAACACGTACTCATTTTCTTTTATAGACGACGATTCAACCTAATGAGCACCATACAGGACAAAAGCCAGGTCTAAACTCTGAAGCATCTCCACGAAGCATCTCCAAACTGACAACAGAAGATAAGATTCGGGTTGGACATATCTCTATATATATGTCATTTCAATTATCTTTGGCATCTCAGCATGCTGACCAGCCATGTTTCTATAATGACACCTTCATATGAAGACAGGTCGATTGATTAATGAGTAGCTACTCCAAACTCAGTATAAAACTCAGCCAAACTCAAACAGAAGAACGGCTATGATCGGCTCGATACTCCTAGATAATTAATACTAACCGAATATACGCAACCTTGTAGAAAATTCGTATATCCTAACTAAATTATAGTTTTTTTGTAGCAAACGTGTATCTATATTAGTATGGTTGTACACAGGCTGATCGCTGGCGACGGTCGTGTCCGACGAACCGGTGGCGGTGGCGGTTGTGTCCGCCGAGCTGGTGGTGGTAACTCCGAGCTGGATTTGTTTGCACACACCTTGGCCTGGTCTTGTAGGTGTGTGTCAGAAGGGTTGGCGGCGGTGTAGGTGGCGTGCAGGCTTGACGGCGGTGCGTAGGCGGCGTGCAATCTTGGCGGCTACGAGTTGACCCACCAGACAGTCCAGAAACATATCCGGCGACTTGTTTGGCTACCCGTCGGACAGTCCGGGAACATGCCCGGTGACACGAAGGATAGTCCGGGAACATGTCCGGCGACTTGTTCGGTGACACGACTGATAGTCCAGAAACATGCCAGGCGGCATGACCGACACACGCCGGCGGTGGTTGCTACGATGGCTGTCGACCGCCTTGATCCTGTGGTCGCTTCACCGTTGGCGGTGATCACGCAGGGCGAGATTGGGCGGCTCGGGTCATGTACAGGAAGGGATTGCTCCACCTAAGCCGAGGGTATTCCCCTTGGTATACGTGGACATACCCTGATCCGTATGCCTATACATAGATATACCGAGTTTGGATATGGGTATGGAGTGAGGTTTTACGTGTTTGAAGGAAGGGATTGTACTATTATTGGAACAGTCTTTATAGATAAAGCATTAAGTTTAGTTACCGATTTATAAGTAAGTAAAAAAAAGTCTCACCATGTTTGGCGTGTGAGTGCGACCTTTGGATGCAACCCGTGGAGCATCGCGGTGCGCTTCATCGTGACAACTCACCTGACACCTCCAACTGTTGTTGATTTTTTAAAATGCCATCCATAATGACACTTCCATATGAAGACACGTCGATTGATTAGGAGTAAGTAGTATCACCATTGTTTAGTTACCAAATAAATAAAATAAGGCAAGTGCTAGGCGTCCCCGCGACGATGGAGGAGCTCCCATTGTCCCGTGCTGCCACGTGTTCATTTGCTGCAAAACATCCCGTTTTTTCTACATTTGTTTTCGCTTTTGCTTCCGAAGCAAAAAAAGACGGTTCATTTCAGAAATAGAATGTCTCGCCGGAGACTCGTCGGAGACCATGCAACAAAAAAATTGTGCTAATGTAGCAAAACCAATTTCGCCGGAGACATCGTCGGGAAAACTAGTTTGTGATTCTCGCCGGAGACCTTGTAGCAAAAACTTTGCGTGAATGTAGCAAAACCACAAAACGATGGTAGAAAAAAGATGTGCTAATGTAGCAAAAAACGACTTCGCCGAAGACTTTTGCCGGAAGACCTCGCCGAAAAACATTGTAGCAAACGTTTTATATAATTGTAGCAAAAGTACAGAACTTATGTAGCAAAATATTTTTGCCATTGTAGCAAAAAATGCCCCTCTTTTTTCTGCAAAAAAATCCCACGCTGCCACGATGGTGGCCAACCCCTTTGCAACACCGCAAAGAGCAATATGGGCCGCCGTAGGGAGCATCAACTATGTTCCATTGCAGCACCGCCATCTCGCCCCCGTGGGTCGTTTGGGCGGAGGTCGTCGGGGTGGAGGTGGGCATAGGTCGCCGGAGACAGAGACGAAGGTCGCAAGGCGGCACACAGGGGAAAAGGTAGCGCCCAGCCGACCCTGCCGGCGAGAATGGAGCCGGTAGCACCGCCTTGCTGCTTGGACATCGAAGGTGTGCTCCATGATTTCAAAATCGAGCAGCCGCATAGACAACAATGGAAGGAGGAAGGAATGGAGAAGGAGGTGAGGAGGTGGCCGCCGCCACCAGAGTGGAGGGCGGCGGGATTTGGTGGCCGACGGAGCTGCGGCAGCTCATGACGGACGAGGAGGGAGGCGGCATGATTTGGTGGGGAGGGAGCGACGGGAGATGAGAGGATAAGATAGATACGAGGAAGAAGACGCGTCGTAGGTGGGGTCCATGGGACACGCGTCGCTGCGCCCGATGCGATCCCCCGGGGATGTACATCAAAATAAGTATCACCATGTTTAGCGTGTGATTGCGACCTTTGGATGCAATACGTGGAGCGTCCCGGTATCCTTCGATCGTGACAGCTCTTCTGCAAGGGGTACACACCTGACACCTGCAGCTGCAAGTGTTGTCGACTCTTTAAAATGCCATCCGTGCCTGCTATTCTTCCCAAGCAAAAGCTGCAAGACAATCAAGCCATCCACATGGAGCTAACCGGAGCTACCATCCTCTCTATCGCTCTCGTCTCGCTGGCGATCCTTGTATCCTTACTTCGCCGGAAATCAGCATCGAGCTCCAAGAAGAAATGGCCTCCCGGTCCACGCAGTCTCCCCTTCATCGGAAGCCTCCTCCACCTCCTGACGTCGGAGCCGCAGGTCGCTCTCCGGGACCTGGCCAGGAAGTACGGCCCGGTGATGTACCTGCGGCTGGGCCAGGTCGACACCGTGGTCATCTCCTCGCCGGCGGCGGCGCAGGAGGTGCTCCGGGACAACACCCTCAACTTCTCGTCGCGGCCGAGCATCCTAGCTTCTGAGATCATCTGCTACGGGAACACCGACATCGCCTTCGCGCCATACGGAGCCTACTGGAGGACGCTGCGGAAGCTCTGCACGGTGGAGCTCCTCAGCGCGCGAAAGGTGAGGCAGTTCGCACCCATCAGGGACTGCGAGACCCTGTCCTTAGTTGAAAATGTCCGCGCCGCCGGTGGAGCCGGCAAGCCGGTTAATCTCGCCGGTCTGCTCCTGTTATGTGCAAACTCGATCACCGCAAAGGCGGCGTTCGGCGAGGTTTGCGGCGCCGAGCTCCGAGAGCAGTTCTTGTCTGCGATGGAGGTGGGGGTGAGGCTAGGCGGGGGATTCAGCGTGGGGGACCTCTTCCCATCCCTGGGGTTCGTGGACGTCGTTACTGGGCTGAAACGCCGGGTCTGGCGAGCGCACCGGCAGCTCGACGCCGTCTTTGACACGATCATCGCTCAGAGCCAGGCACGGCGAGAGAAGAAGAACAACATGGCGGGAACGACGGAAGATGATGATCTTCTGAGCGTCATTCTTAGAATCAAGGACCAGGGGGAGCTTGAATTCCCCATCGACACCACAAACATCAAGGCAATCATTCTGGTAAGTGGTGGGTGGTTTTCTAGTACAGTACTGCAATTTTGAATTGGTTAGATTGTTAAAAAAATGTCAGACCTGGTCAGTAGTGTGTACTGTTCTGCTCCAATAATATTGTCTATCGGACCATGTATTTTCATGTCAAAAAAAATAATATTGTCTACCATAACTTACTTTGTTTATTTGTTCATTATTTGTGTTCTGTCAATTTCGATTAGGATTTGTTCATAGGAGGGACAGAGACGACTTCCACAAGCGTCGAGTGGATCATGTCGGAGCTCATGAGAAACCCGGAGGTGATGGCCAAGGTGCAGGCCGAGGTGCGACGAACATGGGACAACGAGAAACAGCAAGACCATGAGGGCCTCATTGAGGAGATGCAATACATGAGGATGGTGGTCAAGGAGGGCTTGAGACTACACCCACCGCTACCTCTCATGATTCCCCATTTATGTGGGGAGACATGTGACATCGGTGGGTTAAGGGTGGTGAAGGGATCCAGGGTGATGGTCAATGCATGGGCGATTGGGAGGAACCCTGAGTATTGGCATGATGCCGAGGATTTTAGGCCAGAGCGGTTCCTGGATAGCAAACTGGACTACAAAGGCACAAATTTCGAATATTTGCCGTTCGGGAGTGGGAGGAGGATGTGCCCTGGCAGTAACTTTGGGTTGGCTGCATTGGAGCTCATCCTGGCACGACTTCTGTACTACTTTAACTGGAGCCTCCCTGCTGGAATCCGGCCAGATCAGGTTGACATGAAAATGATCGTTGGTGCAACAGCGAAGAGAAGGAACCCACTGGACCTAGTTGCAACACCATATATTGTTCCCATGGAATCTCAAAGGTGATCAATGCGTAATTGTTGTTTTGTTGGTGTTTAACATCGACCAAATCCCGCACTTTGTTGTGTACACTCTCTGTTTCACATTATAAACCTTTTTAGTAAGCTATTTTTCTTGCTAAAATGGATTATATTGTGGAACATAGCCATCTATATGTAATGTGTTACCTGGAAAACAAATCTATATGTAATGTGTTACCTGGAAAACAAATCCTACTAATTGGAGGCATCCTCCACGTTTAATCCTGAAGTTTAGAGAATTTTACCCATCAGATTAATGTGTAATCTATTCCAAGCCGTAGGATTAACAAGGGGTCTCTCCCTCATAAGATGGCTTCATCCTCTCTTCACTGCCCAGAGAAAATCTCCGATTGATTCCTTGATATCAATTTGATGGGACTGAGTTCGTCCGGGCAAAGACTGATGGATCTTGAATCCTCTGTCGATCCCGATCAGGGTTGCTATCCATTTATCTTGCACTACACATATTAATTAGTCTATCTATTTGGCTGAGCACAAGATCGATCAATCGACCATGCGGGTTAGTTTGTGTTCTCCTACTACATCTATGTTTTGTTTTCTTCGACAAAGAGCGTATATTAATATCATGAAGATACCAATTACATCAAGCCTCTGCAACAACGCATTGCCCTAGCGGCCTTATGGATGTACACAACCCCAAAAATAAGGACTACAATTAAAAGAAAGTCCCGTTGTAGTGATCTATTCCTTGTAGCAACACTACTAACACCATCAAGACAACACTAGAAGTCCAGCTCCTCCAAAAGCGACGTCTCCAATAAGAAAACAGTGCACAAGAGCCGTCGTCATCCGATTATAGATCTTAGTTTTTCACCCTAAAGAATGTCCTCACTCACAAAACAATGCATTCAACAAGGCCATTGCCAGAAATAATCAATTGAGACCAAACCTTGGATTTTCACCCTGAAAGGTAATACTTTAAACTTCTCATGTGTTCTCTCCCCACTTACGATGTTGTTGCTCCAAGTCATGAATCACCAAGCCAATTTCTCATCGCCACAAAGACTCAAATCACCATTACTATCCTCATCAGATATCGACTTCCATGACATTCTCCACCAACTGACTTTACCATGGAACGATAAAGCGTGCCCCATGATGGTAACAACCACCAGAGCTTCGTAGTGATCCCTCTAAAACCAAATGGTTAGAGAAATACATGGGTGCGTACGACCAAATTCCACCCGATACATCAATCTCCAGGCATGAATCGCCCAGTAAAATTCGCCGGCCTAATAAGCTGCTACACGATATTGTGTGATACCTTATATATTGACATATTACATACTATATGTAAGCTTTGTCTCCTTTGCCCCCCCCCCCTATGTCCAAATCCTGAATTCGCCCCTACACTTTTCTGCTTCTATAGGGGATTTTGAACCCTCACCATAGTATCGCTCTCTACTAGTGAACACGAGATGTTCCAATATATCATAGGTCGATCAACCATCAGGCACTCCAATTTGTATTTCGTCCAATAAGTAGTAGGCATTTCTAAGACCCTTCCCGGCTATTGGATCATATGTATGGTTTTGCATGAGCATCATCATGGTGAGTCAATAAAATGGATCGGTTGGACATAAGAATCGCACGGTTGTGGTTAGGTGATGATGTGGACATGCTGCATGTCAAGATAGACAACATAAATGACCCTATGATGGGGGTTTGTTTTATAAATGATACATATATACACATAAACTCACTTTTTTTCCTGATCACATAGCCGAAGGGTAAGAGGTTCTTAGACTACACGGGAGTTGTAACGGCTCATGGATCAGTGCATTCACAGCGCCGGCCTTCTCCTCCGACGAGCTGAATGCATCGCCCTTGGAGTAGAAGAAGTAGCATGTCTTGCACATATTCCAGAAAAGCTCCTTGCAGGGCCTAGGAACCACACTGTCCTCCTTGAGGATCAACCTTAGCAGGTCTCTCTTGCAGGTGTCTATGGGCTTCTGCAACTCCCTTCGAGCCTCTGCTATGGTCAAGGAACCGCCGCTCTGAGGAACGAGCAACGAGACGCTGTTTATTTTGCCCTCGTTGTACTCCCTCTACAACAACAAAGGCCACTCTTGAGCTATTAACATAAATGAAATTATTCTGAGAATTTTGGAAAACTTTTGACAAATTAATATACCTCATAGGTTTGGACATCGTTGAGAAGACGGCCACATGTGCTCATGAGCCTAAACAACTGGATATACTCTGCATCTCTAATGACAGATTCCATAATCTCTGGCCCGACGAGATACAACGCTGAGGACACGATAGGACCCAACGCAAATGTCACAACTGCATTATCCATGTACTCCTCCGATGTTGGCACATACCCACTCTCCCGCCACTCAACTTCGGTCATCATGTTCCTCAACAAATCCTGCCACTGCACAAGGAGATTCTACAGATTATCACCATCAACTAAAGCAAATACAAACGCTCCTAGAGATATAACATGTGGATTGGAAGAGGCTTACAATTTCTACTAGGTGTCTAGTGACGTCGCGACCCTGCACCATAGAAGCCTTTGCTCCAAGTTGGTTCACCGAGCTATAGATTGCAGAGAACACAATCTCAACTTGCTCAGAGTAGTAGTCCGTTTCCTCGTGCTTTTCCCACCTGCAACAACCATAGTAAAAGGTTAAGGAACAAAGCATCAAAATAACATGAGAAATATTTATCATTATTTACATCTCGACTAAAGAGGTGAGGTTCTCCAATTCTTCTTTTGATCCTGCTACATCGAAGAAGTCGTCGACGACCGTCGTGATCACGCCGTTCATGGCCCAAAAAATGCGTGCGTCGGATAGCTCTAGAGAAAACATTGTGCCAGCAGCGGAGAGGTAGAAATATGCCAACTTCATCCGTGCGAAAGGTAGCTGGTCCAGCCTACTCTCTTTCACCCAACTGTCACAAAAAAAATCCGTGCCCGTAAGACGAAATTTTTTGGTCTATACAACAAACAGTTAGTGTCAACCAGATGTACCTGTTGAGAAGCTCCAGTTCTTGTTGGTAAATGGATTGACTTGTACTGAAATCCATGACGCCCAAGGCTAGAAGTTCTTGGTTTGTCTGCTGAGGTCTGGGCAAAAGAAATGAAATGGTATTGGTGTCTGGTTCAATAGTGTGTACATGGGTAACATAGAAATTTTGTAGCCAACAATGAAAAAACTTACAGATGTAGCATCTTATGGCCCATAACATCAAATTGTTCGATGTTCCTCTTATGCTCTAGACGATCCAAAGTGGCGTAGAAAGGGGTATTAAGAGCATGTTCTACCTAGGAGCACAAACACATTGATAGCGTTGATCATGCAAGTAGAATTATTCTCCAATAGAGGCAGGGCCTGGAGGGATATTAATTGAATGGGAAAATTAATCATTTACCTCTCTCAACAGTGGGGTTCTTTGTGCTGCACTGGAAGTTAGTTCTTCCTTCAGCAGACGACCTGACCAAGATCCAATACTATCCAAAATTAACTCATCTCCGGAGATGCTGACTTGTGAAGCTTTGTATAGTTCCAATAAAGACCGTGTGCCATTCAAACCACTAGAGGCTTCGGCAAGATGTGACAAAGCATCTACAAAAAAAGAAAACCAGGTGGATATATAATCGTGATCAAATATATATAAACCAAAATTAAGAATCAAATGTACTTAACCAAGTTCACAAGCATCATTTTCCTAGAGATAGAAACTAAAATCTGTATCTAGCTGATCTTCAATTAGATATCAGTTAGATTTTTGTCCCTCAGCATTGTATAGGACTGGAAGGAGACACGAAAATCATCCCTACGAATGTGTAAGATTTAACAGACCGATCAAAGTAAAATGAAAATGATGGAGAATTAAAAATAAATCAACTAGCTTCAAGATATATAGCATCTGCTTCCTCTGTTTGGAAATATAAGATGTTTTAGGTTAGTAAAGCTAATGTATCTAGACATCTTTTTAGTTTGTAGGTTTAAATAAATCTACACACTAAAATGTGTCTAGATACATTTATTTCACAAATCTGAAACATCTTATATTTCTAAATGGAGGTAGTAGATCAGCCAAATATATACCGGATGAGATGTCGTAACCGTTCATCCTTAGAATCCGAAATGCCATAGCACATGTCTCCGTGTCCAGCATGATCTCCTCGTCTCTCTGCAACCAACGGCTGTAAAAATGGCTCTTGTCAAGTGCATGGACCGCTAACATACATACACAGAACTTTACTCAGGGTCAAGGCCCTATAGGTAGTAGTATAGTGTATGCATATACCTGTATGCCGCGTCCAGGATGCTCTTGATCTCACCAGCAAAGTGGTGAGATATTCCGATCTTTTCGAGCACATCCACCATGGCAAGTTGATGGTGTATATCTTTCGGATACTCTGCCGCTTCCTGGAGCTGCTTCTTTGTTGATCTAGTAGTCTCCCTTGCATTCGTATGACCGGCCGGACCGCCATTTGGTAACCCCAACTGAAACACGAGAAGAAGAGCTAGCATCATTACATGAGCTAGATATGTCGTTACCCAGAAAAAACAGTAATAAGTAGCTTGGTTCGTGCGTACCAGGTTTTCTGCAGCTCCTGAGTTGTTCTTGGAAATTGCTGCAAGGAGGAAGACAATTGAGAAGAAAAAAAAAAAGAGCCTCGCATCACCAAACAGAACATGGCAATTGCTGTAAGAAGATATGCATGGCAGGCTACCTCTAATGACGGCAGGCCGGGGAGCTCTGCTCGGTGGCATCGGCAGCACCCCGCATGGTAGGACAGACGGTCCGCCGCCGCCGTGAGCCTTTGGGGGAGCGAGGGGGGAGCCGGGCAGCAGCCGCTTCACAACCCTAGCCGCCATCACAAGATCCGTCGACGGTGCAGCAGGAGAGGAGGGTTTAGCCTTTTAGCACAAGGAGGCAGAATCAATCGATCAGTGGTGATAGCTAATCGAGTATGTGGTCGAGTGTATATATAGTTATATACCCGTCAACGAGACTTGGTTCGTACTTGATGTAATTCTTCAGTCCCAAATTAACTTTTAATTGATAGAGTACTTACGCGTATCTAGACAAAAATTGAGTCAATTTATACACAAATTTATAGCGAAGTTAGTACAAAATTTGAAGGACGCTCTCAGAGATGCTCTTCACACATGTACTCACGGCCGGCCGGAGATGCTCACACATGGTACACTGGTGGACGCAGGAATGCACATGGAATGGAACACCCCACCTCCCTCTCCGGAGCGACAATGTCTATTATTGGTTTTCTCCATTTTGTGTTCTATATGCGTGCTTGTTTTTCTTCATGTGTCAGTGTGTATGTGTTCAACGTGTGCCTGATGGGAGCTCCTTTTAATTTGTCAGTCTAAGGCTCGTTAACTCGGCGTAGTTGATATATTAATCCAACCGTACCGGCGGTGCATATTTTCTCGTGTGTATGTGCCTGGCATCATTCTTTTTCTAAACCTTCACCTACACATTCTCAAAATATGCTTTCGTTCTACTTTATAAATAAAACCACACACAGCCGAACTGATACAAGGTAATGAAGAAACCCTCTTGCAGAGCAGATAACAATAAACAACAAAGTATATAAAAGACCAAGACTTGTCACCAGAGACGACTTCGAGAACCACTAGGGGAAAGGAACTTCACGCTGACGCACCAAAGGGGAAACAATGTTGCACGCCGCCGTCAACAAGACCGAAAATGGTCTAGGGTTTTCACCCAAAGCCCTCACGTGGAAGGTTCCCACAATGGTGCCCCCGAGAGGGTTATGACACCCGCAGGCATGCCATCGTCACGCGTCAAATGCGGGACTTTTGCCCAGAAAAACCTACACACAAGCCCGCTATCGGATCACCCGCTACCTCCGAGCCTGGTCTTTAGAGCATGATCTAGGAGATGTCGAAGCTGAAGCGCCACCACCACCAAGGTCTCCCACCGTCTGTTCCTCTCCACCCCAGTGGCCAAGGGACAATGCCATCACCACCGCCACATCACTTGTCAAAGACACCCGTGCGGTCCACCTTTCGAGGCTGTCGCTCCGGCTTCCACGAACTTGAGTCCATCCCACGACCAACATCACAACGAAAGGCCGCCGGATTGGGCAAGGTGAGCCGACACAAGATCATGTAGTCATTAGGCCACACAACAACCAGGTGAGGAGTACTGCCCTCATCCACCTGAGGTCGTCGTTGTCCGGACGCAGCAGCATGGCCGATCAACCTAGATTAGGCCCAGATCAACACGTAGGCCCAACAGGCCCAAATCATCCCTACTGTTGCGTTGTTGCGCCTCGATCGTCACTGTCGCCGTCCGAGTATGGGAGAGAGCCTCCCCAACCCTGCCACCACCGTGCACCGCCTGCCGCTGTGCTCGGCCGCTGCAAAGTCAGACCGCGTTGTCGTAGCCGCTCTTCCCCGAGCAAGCCCTGAAGCATCGTCAAGAACAGCACCACCACGACGCCCGAGGACAGAGCGTGTCGTCGTCGTCGCTAAACCGTTGTTGTCACCACCGCCACTCCACCGTTGGTCGAGATCGCTAGGAATCCCGCACCGTGCCTAGATCTCCCACTAGAACATGACAACGTCGCTAAAAGGAGGGCACATCATCACCGGCTCCACGGGGGCTTTACCTTGCTGGGTCGACCGGGCGACGACGGAAAAGGCAGCGGGAGGTGGAGCACGCGTTGGCTTGGGTTAGGTTTCCGCTGGTCACCCGCGTGGGAGCGACACGAGGAATATCCATTCGGGTTCAACTACACGTCTACGCTTTCTCTTATGTTCGGTCGCTACAATATGGATAGTTTAATGTTCTTGAGGTCCTACTATTCTACTTAATTATGCTGCAGCCAATGATGAAGATAACATGCATGTGCCATGCATTTTGGCATTTACCTGTGAAGTGCCATCCGCATCTAGCGCCTCGATATTCTCTTCCCCCTCTCCTCTGGGTTTGGGCGACACGCGAGGTTGCTAGCTCCTTGACGAATTGCGATCATCTAGAGGCACCCCTTGCGATTTATAACATTTGTTCATTTTTATTCATTCTCAGATCCGTGCAAACTTAATTAAGGTTCTCTAGGTGAAGTTATAAAATTTAAAACTTGAAATCTTTTGTGAGTTCACCATGTCAGTATCAAGAAAACTAGAAAAAGACGCGAAGAAACCGAACAGCAATATCAACCGAAAAAGAAAAACGCTTCAAACCCGCAACAAACTCGTAACCCGTTGCTTGCGAAGCTAGCTCTCCTGATCGATCCGACGCAACTGGCTGATTCCTTTAGCCGAGCGAAACACAAAAGCATACGTA
Source organism: Avena sativa (assembly GCA_916181665.1). Taxonomy (NCBI): domain Eukaryota; kingdom Viridiplantae; phylum Streptophyta; class Magnoliopsida; order Poales; family Poaceae; genus Avena; species Avena sativa. The sequence goes on along the minus strand of OV702280.1, from coordinate 383,308,137 downwards.
TCAAGCTAGCGTAGCGTAGCTAGACCGATCGACTTGACCGATCCTGCAAGCACTAGTCACGCACGTATGACGCACCACGCTGGGAATGTTGGAGACCGGTACTGTAGCCACCACTGGGACAAGGACTTCCTTGTCCTCGCCAGCATCCTCTCCTGTACCGTCTTTATTAGCATCACCCTCATCTCTTTTTCCTCGGTTTCGTCCGGTATGAAAGGACAGCCAAGAAGGTCCGATCTGTATTTGAGCACCTGCCGCCGCAGGATCTCCTCTCGTCATCGGCACAACTAAGACCCAGCACCTCTTGGTTCATGGCTGATTCGCCGCCGGGCTGCCCACGGTCGTCACGGAGTCTTGAGCTTTCCCACCAGATTTTCTGTTACAGATTCTTCAGGTTTATTACCAGCGTCAGTCACGGCCGGAGGCTTAGCTTTCCCGGTCCCAGCTTCTGCATCCTTCGCCTCCACCTTGGCCTTCGTCCGGCCAGTCCCCTGGCGTCCTTCCTCTGTTCCCGTACCGTCGCAGCTCTGAGTCGCTTCATGTAGCTGGTCTTGCTTTCTTATGGCCGCTTCTGTTATAATTGTGATAAGTAAATAACCAATAACAAAAACAAAATCATAGCAAAGGGGATACATATTTAACGTGGGAAATCTCTCCGACAAAAAGAGGAAAAACAACGGACGCTAGCTAACGAAACTTCACTATATCTGAGAGTGTTTACATAACGTCGGGATTTTTACAGATACAACTTATCCCAGCCGACGACTTACAATAGGTTTATATAATAGGGAAAACCTAGGTTTTCAACGATCCACTCGGCCCAAGCTTCCGGCGATGGGTCTCGCTCCATTCGTCAGAAGTTGATCTTTACTCTATAGATTTTGGATTAACATATAATAGCTTTTTTTTTGAGAATTAAAATATAATAGCTTCATCCATTCGTACTGCAGTACTCCCTTCGTCTTAAAATAGAAGACGTTTAGTTAAAAGTCAACATTTTTTTAAATTTGATCAAGATTTTATATAAAAATATAAATACTTACAATACCAAATTAATATCAATAGATTTATATAATTTTTTTAATGTGTCCATTCCATAATATAGATGTATATATTTTTCCCTAGATATATGGTTAAATTAGTAAGATTTAACTTTTAACCAGTTCTTAGAGGCCTACACGCCTTCTAGTCCATAAGTACTAGCCAAACCAAGACGCAAATTCTAAGGGCATGTATAATGCGGTGACGTCAGCCTTTCCTTATGCTTGTCACGTTGGATTTTTTACTTAGCTGGAGGAGAGAGAAACAAAAAAGAGAAGGTTTTCTTTCCTTAGCTAAGGGATGATCTCTTATATAAATAAAAGAAGACTACTTTCTCTATTGTACCATATGTCTTCTCTTAGCCAACCAATTTTTTACTAAAAATAGTTAATTCTCATTAATTGCTAGAGATAACAATAAGAAATAATTCATTATACAAGTTATATACTACTTCCATTCCGGTTTATAAGGCATATGAGTACTTTGAAAAAATAGTTTGACCATAGATTTGGTCAATAAAATACAAACCATAGTTAACAAAAATTATAGCATTAGATTCATATTCAAAATACACTTTCAATGGTATAATTTTTATCACATATAATTTATATATTGTTCATCGAATTTATGATTAAACTATTTTTTTAAAATAAGTATTTGTCTTAATAAATCGGAATGGAGGTGGTATTATGCCTTCTCTAAATAATGTAGTAAGAAAAAACATGGCTTCCCGCCATTGTATGTGCTCTAATCTACCGCTGACTTTCCATCTAACTTACCGCGAGGTCGGCCTTTCTGCCGATCGAGCGGCTCGCGAAACCCAAAAATGGGCCAGGCCCATCCCCGCACTGGTACGCGTTGACTTGGCCCAGATACATCTCACGCGAAGGTGCCCTGAAAAAACATCACACCGCCGTTCCCTGCCTGTCCTGCCGCCGCCGCCGGCCGCCATTGCCGCTAAACTGTAAACCGGTGCTCCCAACGCCCCCAAAGGCCAAAACCCACTCGGTACTCGCCCACCCGCCAAGCCCTACTACCGCCCCGCTCCGCCCCCAACTCGCGGACGCAGCAGCACAGGAACCTCGCCGGCAGACGCCATGTGAGTGCCCGCCCGCCTCTTCGCGCTAGCATAGCAGCTCGCTGTACCGCTCTGCCGCGTCTCGCTGCTTCTGCCGCCTCTTTGTGTTTGAATTTTCTCTGCTTGATGCTGCGCAGGTCGTCGCGGCTGTGCGTCAAGAACCTGCCCAAGGGCGCTGACGAGAAGCGGCTGCGGGAGGTGTTCTCGCGGAAGGGCGAGGTCACCGACGCCAAGGTCATCCGAACCAAGTAAGTGGGCTGCCTATCGGGCCTACCCGTTAGGAATTAGCATCAATTGTTTGCTGCTTCTGTGGCAGTTTGAGAATACACATAGACTTAAGATGAACACAACTGCTAACTTGCTATAGAAAATGACAACTTCTTTTGGGGAAGAGATTCCAACTCCCATTGTTTCCGAATTACTTGTTTCCTGCGTTGTTCGAACCTGGGCTTTCTTTGTAATGTGTAGAAACGATTAGCCTGATGTGCACCACGCCGTATGTAATTTGAAGAAATTATAATTTGTAGCGCCAAGACTCTACATCAAATTGAATAGTTTTGCTTTTCTACAGGGATGGAAAGAGCAGGCATCTTGCATTTATTGGTTTCAGAACCAATGAAGAGGCAGCAGAGGCCCTCAAGTATTTCAACAATACCTACATCGACACTTCTAAGATCACCTGTGAGGTACTTTACTTTCTAAATGGGTTTTCAGCCTCTCTTTTTTCCCCTATCTGGGATCGTGTCTATTGGATGCATTGATGTATATGATAGAATCAACATGCCTATGTATTGTCTGGTGTGTGACAGGTTGCTCGTAAGATTGGTGATCCTGACGCTCCTCGCCCTTGGAGCCGTCATTCCTTAAAAAAGCCTCAATACAATAGCAAAGATAAGACGGACACTATGGATGCCAATGCACCGCTGAAAAGTTCAAAGGGCCAAGGAACGTCTGTTGATGTAGGAGCTTCTAAAGGCAGTGTAGCTGATGATCCCAAGTTCCTTGAGTTTCTTCAAGTTATGCAGCCCCGTTCTAAAGCAAAGATGTGGGCAAATGATACAACCGGTACCCTTGATGCCACTGACAAAGATAGCACCCTAGTAACTGGCTCTAAGAATCCTCTGAAGGGTACTGATGCAGTTTCTGAAAATGATTCATCCGAGAACGATTCATCTTCTGAAGATGATTTTGAGGAGAAAACAACAAATGATATGCCCACGAAAGATGCTTCAGAGAAGCTACAATCTGGAAGTAAACGAGACAGCAATCTGACAGATGTGGACTTCTTAAAGAGTAAAATTAAAAAAAATTGGTCAGATTCCGAATCTGATGATGAAGATTCTGGAGATCAGTTGGGTAGCAGCTCTGATGATGAAGAACCATCGAATGAATTACTTGATGCAAATGAAACTGGTCAGGTAGTGGATCAGAAGGGTAATCTGAACCAGAAAAATCATGTCGATAAGAAAGCACCCATGGAAGTTGGTGACATGGAAGAGGGGGAAGATCCTGACAACCAAGACGATGAACATATTGACACCCAACAAAAAGATGAAAAACATGCCAATCAAGAAACAGAAAATGTTGAAGCCGCTTCAGCTACTGATGAAAAGAAGCTGGCACTGGAGACTGGCCGTTTATATATCTGCAATCTTTCGTATGCAACTACGTAGGTTCTTACTTGTTACTTCAGACCAACCTTTATGTGTTATGTTCAAGATATACCTGCTTGCCTTTTCTTACAAGCATATTGTTGCTTATGGTTTCAGTGAAGATGATCTGGTTCAGCTATGCAGCCAGTATGGTGATGTTGAACAGGCACATATTGTTGTCGATAAAACCACTAAGCTCTCAACAGGCAGAGGTTATGTGCTTTTTAACCTTCCAGACTCAGCAGTCAGGTGAATATTTGGCCAGCAACTTTACCATGTCTGATTCAGAAGGATAGTCTTATTTTCTGACATTTCAGCTTACAAGATATTGTTTAATCCTTTGGTCTGCAGATTTAGTTTCCTCCTTGCATGATGCATCACACCTTGATATGTTCTTTGTAGGGCACTGGATGAATTAGACAACTTCAGTTTTCAGGGGCGACTATTACGTGTAAAGGCTGCTAAACCACTAAATAATAAGACGTTCGAGTAAGAAAATAAGTCCCTTTTGTGTTGTTTCCTTCCTTGGGGTTTCTATGCAAATAATGTTCAGTTCATTTACTCTTAATTATCAAGGTCCAGTCATTTTGCCGTTGACGACAAAATGAACCTTAAACAGCAAAAGTTGGAACAAAAGAAATCTTCTGAAATTGGTGGGGATACGAGAGCATGGAACAGCTTTTATATGCGTCAAGATACTGTATGGTTATCTTCTAGCCTTCACATTGATTTACTGGTTTTTATTTGTGCCACTCGGCATGCTGTTTATTTGTTTTTGTTGAGACGAAATTGTAGCGATCACATGATATTGTTGTCAAATATGTCTTTGTTATTCCTTTTAGGATTAGCTAGTGTTGTTAAATTTTGAAAATTTCCACCGGATCTTTTATGCAAACTGATTGAAACTATTGTGTTGTATTTAGGTTGTTGAAAATATAGCAAGGAAGAATGGTATAAGTAAGAGCGAGTTACTTCATAGGGAAGCGGATGACCTTGCTGTCCGTATCGCTCTTGGTGAGACACATGTCGTTGCGGAGACCAAGAAGCATCTATCTAGGTCTGGAGTTAATGTTGCTGCCTTGGAAGAAAATACTTCCAAAAGAAACGAGAAGTTGAAAAGAAGCAATCATGTGATACTGGTAAAAAACTTGCCATTCAATTCTTCTGAAGAAGATCTTGCTGCAATGTTTCAGAAACATGGTAGTTTGGATAAAATCATTCTCCCTCCAACAAGAGTATTTGCCTTGGTATGTTCTGCAGTTTTCTTGTGTTGTATCATTTTATGTTTCCTTTTGTATTCATGGCTGTATATCATTTGCTCTCGAATTGGCAAGCGAGCATCATTACCTGCAGTACAGACAATGCCCCCTTGACCTCATTGGTTTATCTTGAAGTATTTCTTTTGGTTGTCTCAGGTAGTCTTTGTTGAAGCAACAGAAGCTCGTCACGCTTTCAAAAAATTGCTATACACACGATACAAGTAAGTTTCTGCAGTGGTGCTAGTTAATTCGTTGTTACTTCTTATATATTCCAGCTCACAAACTTCTGCGCTCTGTGTTGGTTGCTTAATTGAGATCTGTATTAGCCACTGGTATTAAGTAAGGTAATATTTTTGTTTAAGTGAAGTGATACATGACTGGTTGACATAATAGCCTTTTGTAATTCTGTGAAATATGCATCGGTGGTTTTTCGTATCTGATGTTCTCATGCTGACTTGAGGCCACATCCTTGTTTACTTCAGTTAGGAAGATTCTCTTTAGTTTGTACTCCCTCTGTTTTAAAATATATGATGTTTTAGCCTTTTTTAAATGCATGTATCTAGATGCCTTTTGATATGTAGATTCGGAGCAAAATGAGTGAACCTATGCACTAAAAGGCGTCTAGATACGTGTATTGTAGAAGAAGTCTAAAACATCTTATATTTTGGAACGGAGGGAGTATATTCCTAAAAACTTAAGAAACATATCAGTTTCTTCTGTTCTGCTATAAAAATTATTTTTATGCCACTATGGATTGCAATTATCAACATCAATGCAATAAGTTCTACCTTTTCTTTATTGGACCCATAACTGACTTGTATACAGGATGTTAGGATGCAGATCTATTTTTGGCCGATTATAAAGTTCCTGCTGACTTATAGTTTCTTCCTCTTTCCATTTTACTGTTTTTAGCTTTATTTACCCGTGGTGGCTTCTGACAGCTCTGTCAAAAAATTATATTAATTGCTCTTATCTTGGTTATATGAATCTACAATGCTCTCTATATATCATAATATTCTTGCTTTTGTACTACAGGGATACTCCACTGTATTTGGAATGGGCACCTGACAACATTTTATCTCCTACCTCAACACATGTGGAAGAGGAAGATACGAATACCATGGGTGAGAGGATTATTACAAAAGCTATTGTAGATCAAACTGTGGAAGGAGTGAGTGCTGAGGAGATTGATCCTGATAGAGTGGAGGTTTGCAGATTTCTCTAACTTGCCCTTTCAAATTGTACATTTTAAGGCAGGACAGTCTTGTGTCTTCTTGTGGCTACATCACTTATACTTGGACTGTTAGAAATCTTAGTAATGTACCATTATTCATTGCAGTCCCGATCTGTATTTGTCAAGAATTTGAATTTCAAGACTACAGATGAATCTTTAAAGCAGCATTTCAGTACAAAATTGAAGACTGGGAGTCTTAAAAGTGCAACGGTATGGACGTGCTTATGAATATCAAATGCATTCTTGCATGTCTCACTCTCTTAAGTCTTACCCATCCTTTTCTGAGTCACCGTTTAGGTGAAAAAACATATTAAGAAAGGCAAGAACGTTTCGATGGGATTTGGCTTCGTTGAGTTTGATTCGGTTGAAACTGCTACTAGTGTGTGCAAGGATCTACAGGTATCCCTGTTGGACCCATCTGTCAGGGTTGTCCTTCCCTCTTGCTATGTGTTTCCTGATTACATTATAATGTGCCCATGTATATATTCCGCATGCTAAATGACTTGCGTGGTAATAGGGGACGGTTTTGGATGGGCATGCTCTGATCTTACAACTGTGCCATGGGAGAAAGGATGGTCAGAGTGCAAAGAAAAATGAAAAGGATAAGAGTTCAACCAAATTGCTTGTGAGAAATGTAGCGTTTGAAGCAACTGAAAAGGACTTGAGGCAATTATTCAGTCCATTTGGCCAGGTGAATGTCCTCCTTTTGTTATCTAAATTTATTGGTATCATCAAGAATGTTTTAACTCCTCGTATAAAGAAAGTATCTCACCATAAGTGGATTTTACTTTTAGATTCTCTTTGTTGGATGAGTTCTTTTTCCTGAAATCTAATGAGTTGCATTGATGAAAACAATTTCAGCTGAAAAGCCTCAGACTTCCTATGAAGTTTGGAAGTCACAGAGGTTTTGCGTTTGTTGAGTTTGTCACGAAGCAAGAGGCACAGAACGCCCTCCAAGCCCTTGCAAGCACTCATCTCTACGGGCGGCATCTGGTATGAACCTTTCTCCTTTGAGGTCACACCCTATTGCTGCAAGAACCGACTGCGTATTATTGACTTTCTTGCATTCACTCCAGGTGATTGAACGGGCAAAAGAGGGAGAGACCCTTGAGGAACTGCGAGCAAGAACCGCCGCTCAGTTTGTGGATGAACAGAGCGGTTTCCAGAGGATGTCAAAGAAGAGGAAACAAATTAGTCTTATGGACGAAGGCTCTGCTAAGTTTTCAAGAATATTAGAGTAGTAATTGCTTGCAGGAGCTACCCCGACGCAACCATTTTTGACCCCGTTGTATGACAGTATATCACTCGCTCAGTGCAAAGCCTTTCGAGTTGTCTCCCAGTTTTCAGTCTTTTTTTTCATGCAATAGCTTTCGTCTTGTCGTTCTGTTGAAGTGCCCAAGAAACAAAATGTACCGACTCCTGTATATAATCTGAAATATTGCTGTTGAAAAGTAGTAGCAGTAAAAATGGTTCAGTTCAAGACACATTGATGCCTGAAAAATGAGATACATCAAGTCGTTGTTGTGTATGTGAAGTTCTATAAATTTGCATTATCTCCAGAAGTACATCGCTGTCCCAAATTTTATACAGCTGTCGACAGATTCATCACTTCTACTATGTGCTACATCTCATCTGTATGTTTCATTCATGCATGACAAAAAAAAAAACTACCAGCCATCTTTCTTTCTCTACAAAAGCAGCAAGCAGGAAATGCAATATCTCCTGCCTGTCAGGTAAATCTACATATAACTTGTGTCATGTACAATAATGATATTCACTGTTTGCCGAAAATGTCGAGGTACCACAGAGGCTATTGCAAACTGATGGACTCAACCCCTGCAGCGGCCTGCAAGAACGAACAGTAATGACAGTTAAATTACAGCAGTTAACAGCAATAGCCAGGACCTGAAAAGACCATCATGTCAAAATTAGAGCCAAGTAGTACTGAAATCACTACCAAAGAGATTGTGATGGCAAAACTGTAGATGCCATCACCTGCCTGCCTACGCCTCCACGGCCTCCTCCCTCAGCGGCCGGTTCTCGCCGCCATGGCTCTCGAGAGGCATGTACTGCGACATGATCGCCGCCACCTCCGAGTCCATGTAACTCTGCAATAATAGTACACGGTGAAGCAGGATTCAGTGGAAGTGTAGGCTTATATTTGGTGCTGGAGGAGGCCGTCGGGTCCGATGGTCCTTACCCTGAGCCTGTACTTGTAGAAGGCGAACCCGACGGCCCCGGCACCAACAAGGCAGGAGAGCAGGAGCGCCGCCACCAACCACCCGGACGACGCCGACGCGCTGTTCCCGACGCAGGTGTCCTGGTCCTTGACGTAGACCATGCCGTCGCCGCTGCACCGGCAGTGGTGGCCGCCCCAGGTGTTCCGGCAGGAGCAGTGCGGGCAGGCGCAGGCCAGCTTCTCGCCGCACTCGTCCACGTCCTCGCAGGTGACGCCGTCGCCCCTGAACCCCGCCGGGCACGCGCAGCCGCTGAGCGACTCCGACCCCGCGCAGGCGGAGAAGGTCCTCCCGTGCCTCGTGTCCTTCCAGCACCCGCCGTTGTTCACCGCGCACCGCCCCGGTCCCATGGGTTTGCACTCCTTGTACCCGTCCCCCTCGTACTGCACGCCCGACACCATCGGGCACTCGCACACCCGCCCCCTGTACGTGTCCTGCCGTCATATCCACAGTTCAAGGAGCCAGTGTTAGTTTGGACAGGCACCAATGCAAATGTTGAGAAAATGAAAATATTGATTCGAAACAGTCGTTGTCAATGTGTGTGACGCTTTGTCTGGATGCTATTCAGAAAATGAGAAGATGGGTGGGGTAGGGTACCTTGCAGGCGGTGATGTTGGTCTTTTCGTCGCGCCAGCAGCCGCCGTTGTTGTTCAGGCACTCGTCAGTCTCCATATCTGCAACAAGTAATCGGTCAGAATTTGGATTCCTCCCCATGCGATCATCAGCGCTGAACAGAACTGATGAAGCAATCAATCACCAAATGTCAAGCGTGAGGATGCATACCTTGTGTCAGGCAGACGCGGGGCTCGGTCGTCTCCTTGTATCCAGCGCAGATCGCCTTCAGAACGGCGCTGCTCTCCAACTTTCCTGCCAAGAAGAAAAACAACCCGGCTCTGTTTCAGACAAAATCACCACGTTCCCTTTCTCGTGATGAGAAGAAATTCGTGTGGTGAAAAACTCGACGATCGCACACGTACCGCGGTATTGCACGTTGTTGATGACCAGGGTGGGCAAGATGGTGACGTCCCCACGGTTCCCATGCCCGACCTGCACGACCTGCTCCGTCCTGAGCACCTCGTTCTCGGCGTCGGCGTCGGGGTCCCCCATGCACTCGGCGACCATCTCCGCCGGCAGCCCCAGCGACGCCACCACCTCCTCCGCGCACTCCCGCGAGTACCTCCTCTCCTTCATCGAGCACCGGACGCGGTAGTCCGCCACGAAGTCCCACCACACCCACGACGCGTTCCGGGCGTTGGCCACGCGGTGCACGCACAGCTGCCGGAGGTTCTCGACCACCACGTCCTTCCCTTCGTACCCCGCCCCCAGGTCCCCCTCCGGGTCCGGCGCGCAGTACCGCCCCCTGTTGATGCACTGCGACGCGCACTGCCGCGTGCCCTGGAACTGCGCCGGGCAGAACCAGGTGATGTAGTGCGGCGTGAACAGCGCGTCCCCCGCCTTCTCCAGCAGCTGCGCGTGGCCACGGAACGCCGACACGAACGCCGCCTGCTCGTCGCACCGGGGGCCGCACTCGTCGTTGCTGTTCGTCCAGAACTCGTACTCCACGCGCGCGTCCGGGTGCGGCATCGACTCCCGCCAGTCCAGACGCACCACTATCTCCTCGTCGCCGGACTTGGAGGCGGCGGCGCGGAGGGCGTCGCCGAAGGACTTGGAGATGAGCGCGGAGGGGGCCGTGATGTTGGCCAGGAAGGCCATGTCGGGGCTCTCCTCCTCGGGCGTGTCCATCGTCAGCAGCGGCTCCTCCACGCTGTCCGCCACCAGCACCGCCGCCGCGCCCGCCTGCTGCGCGTTCCACGTCTTCAGCGCGAAGAAGCAGCCGCCGCGGTCCACCAGGAGGACCACGGGGCGGCCCGACCGGGACTTGAACGTCTCCCCGAACGGCGTGCACCCGTTGGCCAGCTTCGCGTCGGACGGGTACAGCACCACGCCCGTCAGCGTGCCGCCGTAGTCCGGGACGCCGTAGTTGGCGATCGCGGCCTCGTGGCGGCCTCTGATAGAGTGCGGCGACATCACCAAGATGCCGTTCTTCTCCACGATGAACCGGGCCGACGCCACGCTCGCCGTGGCCACCACGACCAGACACAGCGCGGCCGCCAGACTCCTTATTCCGTCTCCTTGCATCGCCATCCTCACCATGTGTCTCCCTTGCCTTGCTACCCGTTGATCTTGGAATTTTTCGTGTTGTAAGGCTGGTTAAAACGGGGGACGTTGTGGAGACGACATGGAAGTCGGACAAAGAGGAGACTAACGAATGACGAGTTTTTAATAATGTTTTTATTTACTCAATCAATGCGTCATTTTCAGTGACGAGAACAAAATCGTTTTCTTTTTTGGAAAAATTGGCGCGTAGACTGCAAATTGCTGTCCTAGAAGAGTTCAAAGATCGAATTTTCTACGCCATGTCGCTGTACAACAGTTCAAGATGATGTAACGTACCTTTGTAATTTCTCATTGACCGGCTGCAAGTCTGCTAGTACACAAAGGCATTTCCATTGATAGAACAACCATACGAGAAGTGTGACATTGCTTGCTTTGCACAGCAACACACCGTGACGTGCTAAGTACGCTCTGACCGACCAATTCCAATCTTCATTTTTATTTTTCTGGGGATCCATATAGGACTATCATCCATGCGAGTTGTGAGTTGTGACACTGACATCGGAGGGGTGAGGGCAATGATTGCCACAGGGCGTGTAGGTTAGATCAGACGTGCCAAGAACAACTCAAGGATGTCCGGTACTAACATCAGAACAGATCCTTATTTAATTAGTACTTATGTCTCATATTTTGGGACGGAGGGAGACATCATAACAGATTCTTACTTAATCGGTACTGTGGTGTACAAGTAGCTAGCACATAGTAGTAATCAAATGTCATTTTGGTGGTTGCTTAAGGACGCACATAGTTGTTTACATGAGAGATCATGCTCAATTACATCAAGTCTCGCCCTTCAGCTGATGACATTGGAATATAATGCACAAATTTTAATGTAATTGTTATCAAAGTGTGGATATTCTTCCAGTCTGGATATTATCTGACCGTGCATGATGATAGAGAACAAGAAGTCAACTTCTGCTTCCAGCACAATCTGATGTGCACATGGCAGTGACTAGATCTATATTTATCGTGGCCTACTCCAGGCATTCTAGGATCAGCATCGGCTAGTTTGCATATGTTACCTAACGGAACATGGCGTATGATCTGTAGGCATGTGTCAAGGCTGGAACCGTGAAGCGCTCGCCCAAGAAATTGCATACAACAAGCAGGTAGAAATAAGTTAAGATACCTGCCATGCATCAATAGTTCAGCACCTCTACTGAATCAGATACCAAAATGTCTCACCAAAATATAATTCACAAGGTCGTCTGCACACAGTCTCTTGATTTGGTGAACTCAAGTTCAGACAGTTGGCTGGAAACAGATGAACAGCGCTGAGTGCTCATTGAGATATAGTTGCAGCACATTGTTGGCCACCCAAGAATGGATGGTTAACACTTAGGTGCAGAAGTAGGATTACCGTTACATGCCTTTTGCAAACTAACAAAACAAAATTGCACGATCCATAACACAGTAGTAGAAGCACACATCTAAAACTTCTTTTTCCCAAACCCTCCCTTCTTTCTAGCTTTTCTCTTGTCCTTCTTGATCTTCAAGTGAAGCTGTACTTTCTTCTTGCTGATGCTGCCCATCGGTTTCAGAAAGGATGCACGCTTCTTGTTTCCTTCATCAGCCATCTCGATTTCTGTATAAATTGTTCATGACAGAGGATACCAGTCAGGCAATAACACATAAGGATGATGTGGAACTATAAGTCGCAAAACATAAGTGGATCGGCATGTTCAGTAACAGTGGTGTTATTTAGTACTACATGGAAGCATCCAATGGCACAAACATTGGCGTCCTGACGCGAAGTTGCACCCAGAAGCATCAAGCCAAAGCTATACTGTGCACTATGTGACACGAGTTGTCAGCCTGTCGCCGTAATTCGAACAAACAGAAATTTTCTACTTCCAACCGAATGCAGGAATGAGAAAGCAACTCAACTAGATCAATAAAAACCTACTTCCTCTGTTCCTAAATACAAGACGTTTTACAAGTCAGTTCGGATTGCCAAACATCTTATAATTAGGAACATAGGGGGGGTATTAATTAATGTAAGTTGGGGGGTGCCATTTTCAGTTAAAAGGAGCTATGAAGATATTGGCCAGTAATTCACGAGGGTTCAGGTTTCATGGAACACACTCTTCCTCATGCAACATTTGAATTCATGCCTTTCTCAGATAACTCTACTACTGCTGCTACTTGCTAAACAGCCCCCAAAAGGCCGACTCAACCCTATTCACAAGAAGAGACCAAACTAAGCAACTAACTCATTGTCACTCAGTCAAATTCTACCGTTCATCCCTCGAAGAAATTGGTAGATGCAGCTCCTGCCAGGCAATCTGGAATCAGGACCCAGACCTTCACAGTAACCACTGCAACTTCACAGCTAAAAGCTTACGGCGAAATTCTTTACGACCTTCGAATTGCGACTAACAAACTACTAGCACGCGGATTCAAGCTTACAGAGGCACTAATGATCCCGCCTCCCCAATGAGACAACACCGAGCACACCGCGGTAGACCAGCAAGGCAAAAGGGGAGCTCACCCATGGCCGAGGCCCGGCTGGCGGCGGCGGCAGCGGCGGCGGCAGCAGCTGCGTCGAGGGTCTCCTGGTACGCCGGGTGCACGCGGACGGGGAGCTTGGGGGCCTCGAGGGCGGCGGTCTGCGCGGCCAGCTTGGCGGCCTCCTTCTTGTCGTAGAAGGGCTCCGCGATCTCCCGCCGCAGCGTCCGCAGACGCTTCTCCCGCTTGGAACGCAGAGACTTGGCCATCTCTCTCTCTCTCTGTCGCCGCCGCAACGAGGGGGAGGAGAGGAGGTGCTAGGGTTTTGGAGTCGGCGAAGCAAAGGGAATAGGCAAAAGCGGTCTGTTTTGGTTCTTGTAGGGACCGTTGCCGTATGGGCTGGGCTTAGTTGGAAAGTGCTAGTACAAATTTGGGCTAGCCTGTAACTAACAGGAGGCAAAGCCTTATAATGCAGTAGGAGCCCAGCTGCCTAAGTCTTATGCACTGTGCTACGGAAATTCGCTTTACAGCTCAAGCTACATGAAGACTTTTTTTATTTCAAAATTGCCAAATATTATGAAAATTCATATAAATAGATATTGATGCTCTCTACCAACGTATGCTATGCACTGACAAATTCTAAGTGAACCAAAAATAACAACATCGAATTCAAATCATAATCTCGTTAATACAACCACAAGTCTTAAGTGAACAGAAGCACCTCCTTCAACATCATTGGGTCGTTATGGTTCACCTCTCCATCTAGTCTAAGCAAAAATTAGTCAGTGCCTAGTTTATCAAACAGTTCTCTACACTCTTGAAGATTGGACGATGAATGTCGCCCAACAGCTAGCACCTGAAGACGATTCTCTATCTTTTTGCAAAAACTCTTGAAACCCTACTTCTATTTTGATATCCTGAGGGAACACCCGTCCGCCCCCAGCAGCACCTGAAATTGATTATGTATTTCTCTACTTTTCCGCAGTCTTCTCTTTAGCAATATAAACCTCCAAAAGCATCTAAAATCCTCTTCTTCTGGTATCTTGAGGGTTCTGCTCTTTGTCAGGCTTTTCTTTAGCAATATCAACCTCCAAGATCTCCTCTGCTGCAAGATCCAAGAGCTCATTTCATACATGATCCTCTCCGATATCAATCTCCAAGAGGCCTTGAAATCTAGCTTCTCGTGTTTTTAGTGCCAACGAGTAAAATCATAATTGAACATCAGAAGATTTAGGCAATGATCTCCCAATCTTTCAAAAGCTACAAACCCGAATGGTCCAATTGTGCAACACGATGCTCAGAACAGATGCATCCTCTGGTTCCAATTGACATGGTTGAATCTTTCAATTACGGGGAAACATTTGCACATCAATAGAGTCTGTTTATACTAAACATTTTTTTTCTAAAAATCACGCTAACACTAAATATAACTTTTTTTTGTGGACAAAATTACATTAGAATGTTTAGAACTATATCATGTTTTTATATCTATCAAGAATTAGGCATGTAGATGTGTTTGACAAGTATTAGAACACAAAATTTGCATATAAGTATTTGTCTGTAGTTCCAAAATATTTTATGTCATTATATTTTCATTTGCTTGCATACATATATAAAACTAGTTTTCCTTTTAATCTGAGAACGCAAGAAAAGATATACACTATATTGTGTATGAGTGTGTGCTTATATATGTGTGGCATTAATTTAAATATATAAAAATTTATTGGTCAGCAGAACCGAAGTGTATAAGTCTATCAAATATCTTTAAAATATGTTTCTAGAGTAAGTTTTCTCAAATTACTAAATCAATAATTATAGACCGTAAGATGTACCAACGAATAATGAGGCCATCCAATTTAATCTGTGCGCACGGACAGAAATATATACAATGAAAGGATCTCCTCTGAGAGTGAGATGCATAGTTCTGATAAAAAACACAAATTATACCATGGTGCATGTGGTGCTCGCCGTTGCAACACAGCCACGGTCGGTGAGCCGCCGCATCTAAACAATATATTTGTGCCCCCCTCCCGAGTTTTTAGAGGCCACCTGCACTCTGGGCCATCGGATAGAGCTTCCAAACGACTCCTAGACGTCCGATTTAGCCATAAGTAGTCCAAACCGTCCGATCGAGGCTGCCAAGTCAATCCTAGCCGTCTTGATCCGATGTGTGTTTCTACATGCACAAATCGGGACACTAGCTTCTAGACCTTATGGGACCATATCTGATCCGGTGGCGTCCAGGTTGGGATTCTGGTTCGGGGGTCTTCGATCCTCAACCGAACCTTCCTGCTACTGCTTTGTCTGCTGCTTTCGTTCTGGATGATGACTAGCGGCGTGGGGGCCTGCTCGTCTGCTGAGAATAATGGCGACAGTCCTAGGATTCCTCTCGTGCCAAGATGAGGATAGACTTGTTGCTTGTCCTATTTGATCAATTCAGAGTGACGAGTTTCGGAAGGCTTCAACGGCAAATTCCCATGGGCGAATAACTCCTAGAGATTGCAGGATTAGAGGAATTCGGTTGTGCGCACCCATGTTTTACTCTGACGTTTGGGTTCAGAGGAAGCGCTTCGAAGCTCGCTTAGCTGTTAATATCATGGGACATGTTATCGTTCCATGGTGCTAAGAGAGAATGTCATGGAGACCGAGATCTGGGACCGACAATGGTGGTTCAAGTCTGGATGGTGATGAGAAATTGGCTTGGTGACTCATGACTTGAAGCAGTGGCATGCAAGTGGGGACGACTGTACAAAAGAGGTTAATAGTCCTATCTTTCAGGGTGAAAACCTAGGGTCTGGCCTTAATTGGTTGTGCCCGGCAATGGCATTGTTAAATGTTTTGTTTTGAGAGCGCGAACTTTTTTCAGGGTGAAGACCTAAGATCTATGATGGTGGACTTGGAGCAGTGGCATGCAAGTGGGGACGACTGCACTGTTTCATTCTTAGAGGCGTCGCTTTTGGAGAAGCTGAACTTCTGGTGCTGTCTTGGTGGTGGTTTTTCAACGAATGGGTCACCTTTTTTCGAAATGGGGAGCTAGCCCCGGCCTCTGCATCAATTAATGCACACAGCCTTTTTATTGCATCGTTCGAGAAGTATCACAGACTTACAATTATGGATCTGATAAGGTTGATACATGTATCAACCATCTAAAAATGAAAAGCAACAAAAGTCTATATATTTTGAAGTCTACTAGTGTGACGCCACCCAGTGGCCCGAAAAAATAATCGTGAGCAACCGTGAGCAGCTGGTTGCATCCAGTAACCATCGGCTCCCGCTGATCCACCAAGAGTAAGAAATACCATAGTTGGATCCAATGCACAGCCAAACGAATAACCTGCAAAAAATTAGAACCCGACTAAAAAAAACAATGTTATTCCTGCATGTCCAAATGGACCAACATAAAGCTGAAACACCAATTTGTATTCTAGCTTTGGACATCTTATCAACCCAGTTAAGCCAATTACCAAACATATTAGTAATATTGAATGGTGGGGGTATATTATAAGCAAAGTAAACCATGCGCCAAATAATATGTACAAATGGACATGACAGAAAAAGATGGTCTATGGACTCCAATGAATCACAAAACACACATTTTTTACAACCATTCCAATTCCGTTTTGCCAGGTTATCTTTGGTTAATAATACCTTATTTTTAAAGAACCACATGAATATTTTAATATTTAGCGGGACTTTCAATTTCCATACATATGGCCTTGTACGAATGAGTCAGTATAGCGGGACCTTTTTTTGTAATTCTTTTTTCTTTTTTTGGCTGTATGTATGTATATAGCCGCTAAGGCAATGCGTTGTTGCAGGGGCTGAGTATAATTGGTATCTTATGATATTAATAAAAATAACTTACTGAAGTTATTCCAAACTTCACAATTCACACAAGAGTAAAGAATAAAATCTTCTTTATTAATAAATATATAATGTTATTACAAATGAACCAAATAAAGATTATAAGAATTATAAAAGAAAAATTACAAAATAATAAGAAAAGTACATTTGTATCTCTACTAACTATCCTATATCTAAAACTACACTAAATCTTCATCTTTATCTTCATACCTAAATAAAATGATGGTGGGGGTATATTATAAGCAAAGTAAACCATGCGCCAAATAATACGTGCAAATGGACATGACAGAAAAAGATAGTCTATGGACTCCAATGAATCACAAAATACACATTTTTTATAGCCATTTCAATTCTGTTTTGCCAGGTTATCTTTTGTTAATAATACCTTATTTTTAAGAAACCACATGAATATTTTAATCTTTAGTGGGACTTTTAATTTCCATACATATGGCGTTGTGCGGGACTTTTTTTGTAATTCTTTTTTCTTTTTTTGCTGTATGTTTCTATATAGCTGCTAAGGCAATGCGTTGTTGCAGAGAGCGAGTATAATTGGTATATTGTGATATTAATGTATGCTCTTTTCCACACAAAAAAAACATATACTCAGCCTAAATGGTGTCCGTTGAGGCTTACAAAGACAGAGAAAACGAAGCTGCAACGGCTAAGGAACATGGTGAAAGCTGAACAAAAGCGTGACGAGACCTTTCATCAAATGCGTCGAAGAGTCTTGTACTAAAAAATATGGGTATCAAAACGTACTGACCTAGTAGCACCGGCTAGTCTGGTGTCTCCGGTTGAGGATTCCTTCCGTCGGAAATGATACGCCGATAGTAGGTGTGAGGCTTGAGATGACGTGTGAAAGAGTCGAGGAAGAACGACAACCACAGCTACGTCTTCGAGTCCGGCTGCGAGCTATTTTGGGTGTCCATCTTAATCGAGCACGAATTGCTCCGTAGAAACACGCGTGCCGTGTGCGACGGTGACTTTGTGGTACCTACACTTGTGGCGATGGTGTACATGCGCTCGAACAAGATGCGATGGTGGAGAGGGATGGCCGGAGCTTGGGTGATCGGCATGTCTTTCTCGGGCTCCCGACGAGCTTCTCCATGGAGGCCACTCAACTGGGGATTCATGGCGGGTGCGCCTACTTCGTGTACTCGCACCACCGTGTGTTTAATTAGGTATAACCTCGTCGACGGCAAAACCCAATATGAGGACTGGCCGTGTCTCGGATGGACTTCCCCAGATGTGAATGTATGGCTCCGGCCTCAACCTGCCATCGCTCCGATCCAAGAAATTCAAGAAAGACTCCTTCAAAACAACAAGGAGCCAAAAAGAAAAACGAAAAACAAGCAAACCACTGATTGGATGTACTAGCGAAATTTTGAATTACTAGTATTCGAGATGAAGTTCTGGAGAGCTTAGCATGATTTCGGTGTCATGGGCGATTTAGACAATTGTGTTTTCTTCACACTCGGCATGCCTTCTTTTGAACCCAAATTAATTCTTATTTGTGACTTTTAAAATAGCATTAATTTAAATAATGGTTCCCAAAAATCATCACCACATTTCGTATTATATGTGAGGCCATGCCTGACAGGTTCCAGAAGGGTAAAGAAGAAAGAAAGAAAGAATCAAAGGAGCATATGTTGACTCTCCGCGGCAGTTAAACCGTAGGCTTTGGTTGATCTTAACAAAGTGGCCTATTTGTTTCAGGCAAAGATTGTGTTAAGAACATAGAGAGAAAATAGGATCTAGGAGCGTGAGTGGCGGAGCTGACCAAGAGCAGTAGGTCGGAGCGGCAGATGGAGGGGTCCTTCCTGGTCCCGTCGTGAAACAAATGTTGATACGCTGCCAGGGGAACCTTTCTCCAAGGCCAGGACCAGTACTACACCGACCTTGCAGCGTTCCTTGGCAAACAATACTACGAGGCCAGGCCATGATGATTCCCCCTCAAACGCATCGATACCAAAGATGTCATTAGGGCATATCTAGCTGCATGACCCATTTAGGACATTTAAGTGGTCCGTTTAGATCTATTTGGGTCGGGTCCTAGACAGAAATTGGTTCGCAGTTTGTTTAGATCGCCGGGTGTGCCTAGCGGGGCCGACAAGGATTGATGCAGCAGAATTAATGGCGTCATCCCATCGCCAACAGCCTCGTTGGATTCCCGCGCGGCCCTTGGATTCCTGTCCTCGCTGGCTCCCGTTTCCCCGCTCGCCGGCTGTCGTGCTCGCCGGCCTCCTGCCGCCTAGAATAGTCTTCATGTGCCGACCTTCCCCGTCTACGCCAATGGACCTGTTATGGTGGTGTTTGCTGCCCCGTGGGTGCGAGTTCGTGGAAGCCGGGGCGGCGGCCCTAGAAGGTGGTTTGTGCGGGAAGCCCTCCGGCGGAGGTGGCTCCGGGAGGTAGCTCGTGGTGTTGCTCCTCAGACTGGCGGTGGTCCGGCAAGCCCGGGTGATCACGAGGTCGATGGCGCTGCTGCTTGGCAGCGGGGATCTGCCGTGGTGGATCTTCTGGTAGGAGGAGGGGGAGGGACTAGTGTTGGAGTTGGCGAGGACAGTGGCACCCTTGCTGCAGTGCGGTGGAAGGGCTTCACGCGCCCATTTGGGCTCGGCTGGACCAGTGAGGGTCTGGTTTGCCCCTCTCGCTACATTCGATCGGCTACCGCCGGAAGGTGGTGGAGGAAGTTCCCTCCCGTGTGTTGCTATCTTGCCGACTGTCGCCGATGTTCCTCCTTTTTCGTTCTTGCCAGCCTCACAACGTGGGTCGCGGTGAGATGTCGGGGTTGACTGCAAGGCCGTGGTGGCGTATGTTGGTGGGCGGTCAAGCTTGGTGGAGCCTTCGAAGGGTCCGGAAGTGTGGTTTTTTTGAGGGGTCGGGAGAAATCCTTGTCGACTAGACACCGACGCGGTGACGCCTGCGGGTGTCACCTTCCTTCATGAAGGGCGTCGGGTGTACCTCTTTCCCACCTCTTGTAGCGTACCAGGGGAAACCCTAGGAGTAGTCCGGGCAGCAGCGTCGTCGTCGTCGCTTCCTTCTTGGAGGTGCTGCTTGGTGCGTGTCACTTCAGAGTGCTAGGAGCGTGGTGGAAATTCTTCGGAGGGCGCAGCGGTTGCGGGTCATCCCTTGTCGTCAAGCCACTGTTGTCGGCTTTACTTTCTCTGCTTTTTTCTTTTTAGTCCCTTTTGTTTTCTTTTGGACGATGTGCTGTCTGGCCCAGCAGCGGTCTCAACTTGGTTGCTATATTTATATAGCTGGGCGTATGCCTGTTTCGAGGAGGAGGCTCCCGTTTCCCCGCTCACTTTGTGGTCGTTTCCCGATCATGGCTGGAAAAACTCACATGCAGGGCCAGGGCATTTCCTGCTCAGGCCGCGAGCTATAAATCATGGTTGCGGCCGCGAGGAGGTCACCAAGACACGAACCCAAGCCAATGCAAACTCAGCAGCCATGCCTCACCGTAAGATAGACACCTGGTCTCACCTTAAGGAGATGTGCCGCGCTCGTTACCCGGAGTGGTCGAAGCATGACGTGGATGTGTAGGCGACAGAGTTGGCCAGACACTTAGTGTGCCAAGGCGAGGCGGCCCACCAGACGCTGGAGGAGATGGTCCATCATGTGTCACGCGATGCCACCGCAGCCACGGGACGGGAGATCGGCCACGCCACCGCCCAGGAGGTGGCCCACGAAGCCGCTGGTGACGTAGTGCATGAGTTGCGCAACACCGCGGCCAAGGAGGTGGCTGAGAAGGTGGCGCGCAATGCTGCCACAACGGAAGTTCGCAAGCTGCGCCACAATGCCACGTGAGTGGCACGTGAACGCGCGGCGGACAATGCATCAGAGGTGGAACGCGTCGCTCATGTGGCTTTCATGGCGGTGGTAATGGACGTGGAGAATGAGGAGGAGGGAAACGATGACTTCCTTGATGATTTCGACGAAGAGCCCGAGGAAGCCATGAAGGAGAGGAGCGACGAGCAACATGCCATCGTCGAGTCCTACGACACACTGCGCATTGTGACGTTGGTTGTCGCGCGTTTATGGTGGACAAGCGGTCGGCGTAGTCCAGCTGTGTGGACCGTGTGGGGTCCGAGGAGAGGACACGGAGCTGGAAGGATGCGGCCACACGCTGAGACGCTCGTGCGCAAGGCTGTAGACCACATTGAATCAGACCACGAGGCAAAGGCCGAGCGAGTGGCGCATGAGGGGAGGGACCACTGGGCGACGAAGATGGAGGTGACGTTGTCTCGCCGGCCGATGAGCAGGAGAGGATGATGATTGCGACGGCAAACCATAGCGATCATACGAGCATATGGTTAATACAAGAACTCTCTAGCACTAGTGCGCTACCAAATTCCCAATGAACCAAAAATAACAGCATTGAATTCAGATCGTAATCTAGTTAATACAAGAACAAGTATTAAGTACATAAGCACCTCCTACAACAACATCGAGTTGTCATGGTTTACCTCTCCATCTAATCTAAGTAAGTAAAAATAGTCAGTGTCTAATCTATCAGACAGTTCTCTACCCTCTTGAACGATTAGACGATGAATGTCGTCTAGCAACACCTGGAGACGATTTTGTATTTTTTTTGTAGGAGCTCCTGAAACCTGCTTCTCTTCTGATATCTTGAGGGAACAAACCTTCAGCAGCACCTAAAATTGATTATGTGTATGCTTTTTTACAGGTTTATATTTAGCAATATCAACCTCTAAGAGCCCATGCTCCTCTTTATCTTGAGGGAACAAACACCTAGTAGCACCTGAAGATGATTATGTGTATTTCTGCTTTTCGGCGGGCTTCTTTGTAGCAATATCAACCTCCAAGAGACCTTTCTTCTCCCCTTTTGGTATCTTGAGGGAATAAACGCCTAGGAGCACCTAAAGATGAATTACGTGTCTTTTTCTGCTTTTCTTCAGTCTTCTCTTTAGTAATGTCAATCTCCAAGAGCTCATTTGCTACATGCTCCAAGAGCTCATTTGATGCGGGCTCCTCTATGATATAAACCTCCAAGAGCCCTTGAAATTTGATGCTCATTTTGTGACGATTCAGCAAAAAACGTGAGAGATTCATCCAAATTGTGATGTTTTTTTAAAACATGACGTTTTTTTTACTGAATCGTCACTAAATGTGCGTCATAGATAATCACATTTGTTGTAGTGAGTCCTTGTGGTCTGATAGGAAGGTTGTGTTGTGTTCTTGTGCATGCCGCGGGTGTTTCTAGTAGGGGATGGAGCACCATGATGTGGGGTGGTAGGCTAGCAGCAGTGGTCGGAGCTTCGTCTTCTTTGCGTCCTCGTGGTGGCATCTAGCATTCGGTTTTTTGATCAGGGCTTCGGTGAAAACTTTGCATGGTCCTGTCTTGTGCCAGTGACGATGAAACCCACGGTGTCATTTTCCTTTCTGAGGTGACTTGAAGCCCCTTACCTTGTGTGTCGGATACCACCCCTGTCTTCCAACCTGCCCTCTTGTGGTTCTCCGGTAGGCGCGCTTCCCTTGTAGCGTCTTGCAATTCTCCATGATATATCTATTGTATCGGTCTTCTATCAATATCAACATGGCTAACTTTGCATGGATGTCTCGTTGATACTCTGATGTCCGGCCTACAGCCTAGGGGGCTTACTAGGTTAGTGTCATACCTCAGGAGACGCTGGTGATTTCTTATAATGTCATTCGTTGGCTTGTTGTTTGGTCCATGACAAGTTTGAGCTCTATGGTTGGAGGTTCAAGAATTGGCGAAAATTTTGCAGGTCCTCGGACTCTATCAACGATGATGACACTCATGGACAACGATTTTCTTCTTGGAGGCGTCATTGACTCCGCCTCCTTTGGATTTTCGAGTCCTACTAGGTTGCATGCTCGATGTTGATCCCCAATGGGTGGTGTTGTTGGTGTGGTTGAGGTTTGTTGGTGAAGATAACTCTAACTATGCTTTTGTGCAACAGAAGAAAACACTCCTTAACTGGTTCAAGCACTCTAGTTTTAGTTTTACTTGTGTTCCATATCTTTTGTGGTCCTCTGTTTCTTTTGTTCCTGCTCTATAAAGCTAGCATCATCAGCATGTGTGTGTAAGTGTTGTAACGTCTAGTCGGTTGATGGCTTTGTTAATTTAAATCCGGGATCATTTCGACCCTTCCATCTAAAAGAATTAATATGACAACTTTGGATCTTGGCATTGGGCATCGTGTCCATCAAACTTTTTTCCATGTTTTGTCCTATCAGGAAAATAGTAAGACAAGTAAATCTGAACAGTTACTCCATGCATGAACTGCATTATGCAATAGGATGCTCGGAACAGATGCATCATTCAGTACCAAACTCTTCCAATTGACAAGGTTGAATCTTTCAATTGTAGGAAAACGCTTTCCTTCGCAGAAGAATACAAACTAAGTCTGAGATAATATTTTGCCAAGTGTTGTTGTATTACTCTTTGGCTTATCATAGAGTTTGTATAAAAAATCAAACAAGGTCTTGAAATAGCTAGCCCATATTCTGGCATCGCTTCTAGAATAGTAAAATAGATAAACACCCATAAGAACAAGCTGGTATAGACATATTGTACTAAATATTATATAGTTGACTAGTAAATTCATGATAGGGCCTTACAAATCCAAAGAATAACCACTTGGATACTTTGTTATCTCAATGTTGCCTTTGAATGGCTCATGCTCAGTAAGATAGTTGTGGTCGCTGAAACATCACTTTGTTGTTTTAAACTCGAGTCTATTCTTGCAAATATTCTCCATGCAACACAATAGCTATTTTTGAGCTCAGCCAAGAATTCCACAAAGGCCTTAGCAATCTATTTCTAAAGAGATTGGTTGGGATTCAAGTTTTTCTTCTTTCAGGTGTCTTTCATCCTAATAATGTAGTAGATGTCATATAATGTGAATTCAATATCTAATAAAAATAATAATATATGACAGAATAAATTAGCATAAGGCAGTATTGAAAATCTATTGTAAAAGCTACAAACTCACATTTGCCTTCGAATCGGTGGGAGCGGCCAACTAGTTGTAGGGAGTATTACTTGTAGGCATGAGGTTTTAAAGACATGCCTACCAATTCCTCAAAAATGATTATGGATCTGTTTGAACATATTCTTTATTTGTCATTCGTTTGCGTTCATTGGTAAGAAATCATACTCTAACTAAAGCCTTTTAGATTCTCTAGCTGCACCAGCTTAATACCAACAAGTGGACCCTAAAATGGCAAACACATCAATCGAGTTTATACTAAACATTTTTACTTTTACAAAAAACACGCTATCACTAAATATAAGTTTTCTTTTTGTGGACAAAATTACATAAAAAATTATACTATATTTTTTTATATCTTGCAGAATTAGGCAAGTAGATGTGTTGAAAAATATTTTAAAATACAATTTTTTTATAATTATTTGTTCACATACCCATAATATTTTATATCATATTATTCTTTTAATTTGCTCACGTACATATATAAACCTAGTTTTCCTTTTAATCTGAGAAAGTAAGAAAAGATATACAACATATTATGTATCAGTGCGTGCTTATATATGTGTGCATTTATCTTAATACATAACACTTTATTTTTCATGAGCACCAGAGTGTACAAGTCTATCAAATATCTTTGAAATAAGTTTTATCAAATGACTAAATCCATAATCATAGCTTGTAAAAGGTATCGACGAATGATGGGCCATCCCATTCAATCCATATGAAGGGACGGAAATATATTCAGTGAAAATATCATCTAGCGCAAATTGTATCCCCGTGATGGTGTGTGGTGCTCCAAAGAAGGTTCTCGCCATTGGAACGCCGCCACCGTCGGTGAGCCGCCATATTGAGTTGTAACGGCGAGCACCTGCCGGTGCACCGTAGTGTTTGTGAGAGTTGGATATGGCCCATCTCTTCGAGGATCCGCCAGGAAGTTAGAGGTGATTAGAGGAGGAGACAAAGATTAGGGGATGGAGATTAAGTTTAGGGGTTTAGTATTTTTTTAGAGGCAGGGTTTAGTATTTATAGCGGGAGGTTGTGTCTCTCTGAGTCGCAGATGCCGCCACGGTCTTCGAGCTCACAGTTTCCTTAGTAATTAGAGCACCTCTACTCGTTGGGCCTTCCTAGGCTGAAATCCGATGCTATTTAGCAACGGATGGATGTGGCCTAGGAATGGCCATTTTCCCACTCGTGTTCTCAGGCGTGGTTCCCAGGCGACGCAAAATTGGCGAGTTTTCATCAAATTTTGGCTCAAATTCAAACATAGTTCAGCATAGTTTGGCATAACTATGAATACATAGCAATGTTCGGAATAGTTTGACATGAAATTAAACATAGTTCGACATAGACTGAAATACAACATAGTTCATCCTAGTTCAACCTAGTTCTTCCAGATCATGCTCGGCATCTACGTGTTACCCTTGTGTATCCATATGTGCTCGACCTGATCATCATGCAGTTTTTGATGCACTACCGGGTCTCGGATCTCCTGACGCATGGTGATGAAGGCAACCCAGGGTGGCGGCACCTGGTGATCAGGCTCTGCAAGAGATCCCTGTATGTAGTATGTCTCGTACTGATCGACCAAATCCACTGGGTCCTGTCTCATATCATCAATGATCATGTTGTGCAAGGTCACACAACAGTTCATCACTTCCCACATCTGATATTTCGACCAGGTCATAGCAAAGAACTGGACAACTACAAACCTATGTTGGAGCACATCAAATGCCCACTCAACATCCTTCCTACAAGCTTCATGTTCCTTGGCAAACTGATCATGCTTGGGGAGTATCGGGCTTGAGATAGTCTTAACAAATGTTGCCCATCTTGGATATATGACATTTGCAAGATAGTATTCCTTGTTGTAGTGGTGCCCGTTGATCTCAAAGTCCACAAGGGGAGCATGACCTTCAACAAGCTTGGAAAAGACATTTGAGGACTAGAGGACGTTGATGTCATTGTTTGATCCTGCCATGCCAAAAAAGGAAAGATCGTGTGTAGCAACTGCCTCAAGTATCATAATGCAACCTCCTTTGTGGTCTTTGTACATTACCTACCATGCAAATGGACAGTTCTTATAGTGCCAATCCATGCACTATCACTCGGAGCTCTGTATGCAAGAAACCTCATCGCCACTATGCACTTCTGTAGTGAGGAAAACCCAACCTGCTCGTGATGTCCTTCTTGCACACGAAATAGGGGCCAAACTCTCGGATGGCATGCACGATCTCAAGGAAGAGCTTCCGACTCATCCTAAAACGGCACTGAAAGATGGCCCCTTTGTGCAGCGGCTCGTTGGAGTAATAGTCGGCTTACATCATGTAGTAGCCCTCCATCCTATGCCTTGCTTTGCACTTCCGACGACCCTTCGCCGAGCCTCCTAGCTTCGGCACTGCAGTCTGCATGTACAGTCAGGCCAGAGAGCCAAGGATCTGCATGTGCTCTTTATCTTCGGCGGCTGTGGCAGTCTCTTACTCTAGCAACAGGGCGAACATCTTGTCACCGTCGGAGTCCATGGCCGAACGGGCAAATATCTGAACACTTCGCGAGCGAGGTGGCGGAAGCTCGGAATGAAGCCGAGCTGTGTCGTAGGAAGGAAGGCTAAACGAGGCCTAGGCGGAGGGGAAAGGATGCGGAGATAGTGGCGGACGAAACTACATGTGTGGATTCAGCTTGGCGAGGTGGGCCTTTGCCGACGATAACATGGCAGCGGGGGCAGCTGGGGGAAAGCTCTCTGCCGCGGGAGAGCCGAGTCATGGTGGGGAATGGGGTTGTCTCGCCGCAGGGTTGGTCCACCCGTTTTTCGCTGTGTCTGGCATTCCCAGATGGTTCCCATCGCCCCGGGTTTGGCCTGGGAACCCCGGATGTAAAAGAGGTCAAATCCGGCGAAAACTGGGCGCCTAGGAACACGACTGGCAAATTTTCGTTGTCCGGATGTAAAATTCGCCCGAGGAACGCCCTTCTGGGATCGCTAGTGGAGATTCTCTTAGTGACAAGAATTAAAAATGCGGACTACACCGATAATGCATCTCCAGAGCTCAAAGAAAAAAAATTGCATTAGAATGAGGCTTCTCGTATCGCATATGTGCAATTTGCGCTCCGATTGTTGTATAAATGTGGAGCTCGTTTTCTTTTCAAAAAAGGAAATTAACATTTTAAGCTTAAAAAAATCTGAAAAACAATTCTAGATATATGCAATGTTGTAGTAAAGCATGACATTACCTACATCTAGGTACTTGTTTCACATTTTTTAAAACAGTCATACTATTGTTTTAAAAAATTGGGCTTCATGGAGCCCGAGCTCCATCTTGAGTTTTTCGGCATAATTACCTTGAAACCTTGGTGTCACAAAACATTTAGCATGTGAACCTCGTGCCAGGCCATCCACGAGAAGTCCTTCGCCGCCCTCTACACCATCCCTACCCCTCCTAGAGATCAATGACGTGGCTCAGTTGAATGTAGAGCTTCGTTGGGTGACCCCAAGAGCAAGGTGTGATGAGCACGGCGGCAAGTTTTCCCTCAGTTATGAAACCAAGGTTATCGAACCAGTAGGAGCAAGGAAACAACTCCAATGTGTTGCTAGCATCTTGAAACTTGCACAACACAAACTCAAAACTTTGCCCCAATTTACAGTGAGGTTCTCAATCTCACTGGTTTGCTGAAAACAAAGGATTAAACGTATAGTGTGGAAGATAGTATTGCTTGCAGAAATTAAACGGTAAAAGTAAATAGTAGATGGTGTATCAATGGTAAAGGAGTGGAGCGGGGTCCATAGTTCACTAGAGGTGTTTCTCCATAACATAAATAGCATGTTGCGGTGAACAAATTACAGTTGGGCAAAGATAGATCGAAAATGCATATGCATATGTATGTACAAGTCATGATTGATCCTATGAGATTCGTTTGGGCATTACAACATAATACATAAACCGTGTTCCAACTGCATCTATGACTAATAATCCACCTTTAGGTTATCGTTCGAACCCCCTCCAGTATTAAGTTGCAAGCAACAGATAATTGCATTAAGCAAAGTGTGTAAAGTAAACAATACAATTATTCCATGAACAAAAGATTGTTGTTTTCTCCCTAGTGTCAACAACACATCTACAACCTTAGAGCTTTTTGCCACTTCCCCAGATTACTAGAGGCATGAACCCACTATCGAGCATAAATACTCACTCTTGGAGTTGCTAGAATCTACTTGGCCAAAGCATCTACTAACAACGGAAAGCATGTAAGATCACAAATAACATAAAAATGATAGAATCAATAATCAATATTGAACATAGTACTCAATCTCTATCGGATCCCAACAAACACAACATGTAGGATTACATAATGATGATCTTGGTCATGAACGGAGCTCACAATATCTACAACATGCTAGCACATAGGAGGAGAAACAACCATCTAGCTACTGCTATGGACCCATAGTCCAAAGGTGAAATACTCATGCATCACTCTGGAGGCTGGCATGGTGATGAAGAAGGCCTCCGGGATGATCTCTCCCCTCCGGCAGGGTCCCGGAAAGAGCTTCAGATACCTCCCCATATAGGGATGGAGATGGCAGCGGCTATGGACTATTTCGTGGAGATTTGTTCGGGTGCTTATGGTTTCTGCATCGGGGTGACTTTATAGGCGAAGGGGCAAGGTCAGTGGGCGCCCGAGGGGGGCACACCTAGGGCTGGCGCCCCCCTAGGCCGTGCCGCCACCAGGTGTAGTCGCCTCATGGCCCCACTTTGTTTGCCCTCCGGACTCCGTGTTCCTTCTAGTAAAATATTGACTTTGGCTTTTGTCCCGTCCAATTCTGAGAATATTTCATTTCTAGATTTTCTGAAACCAAAAACAGCAGAAAACAGGCAACTGGCACTGCGGCATCTTGTTAATAGGTTAGTCCTGAAAAATGTATAAAAATACCTCAAAGTGTAGACAAAACATGACAAAGTTGATACTAAACAAGCATGGAACATCAAAAATTATAGATTTACAACGTATCAAGCATCCCCAAGCTTAACTCCTACTCATCCTCGAGTAGGTAAGTGATAAAAAGAATAATTTTTTAGGTGACATGCACCGCCACAATCTTGATAAAAGTATTTGTAAAGCATTGATAACTGGGATCAAAGTACTCTAAACATGAGCATGAAAGATGTAGTTCTAACAATAATACATATCAACTATGTTGTAACATGAAAAGGTACAAACAAAGATCATGAATAACAATGCATTGAAAGACGGTTTTGTTTCACACATAGAAAACATAATAAGAATGGTATTCGGCTTGTCCCTCATGGAGTAGAAAAACATAAATGCATAGGACATCTTCAAAGTTCATAAGGGTGACTAGATACAAGTAATTTAAGAACAAGCAATACCAACATTATGAGTCAATCAATAATAAGTTTTGGGACAATGCACATAGAACTAAGAATGACAACTATGCTCTCTTAATTGGTGCATAAAGATAGAAGATGGAGACTCAACATAAAATAAAGGCCCTTTTTAGAGGGAAGCAGGGATTTAAAGTTTTATAAAGAGCTTCCAAATATTTTGGTACTTTTTAGCTTTTAACTCTCATTGCCCCTATCATTGGCATATTTAAAGTGATTAAAGGTTAAAGTGAAACAAATATGGAGTATATGCTTGACAAATCATAAGTTGGCAATCTCATGTCCCTTGAGTACAAGGGTCGTTCCTCATGCTACTCAACTTTAGTCATAAGTAAGTTCTTGTCATTGTAAGTATATGTGTATCATAGAGAACCGCCAACGGGGTATCCCTTGCCCCATGATAAGGGAGTTATCCCATATCAAAATGACAAGGCAACAGACCATGAGCATCTCAGCAATCTTCTTATTTACCATGGGAAATGGTGCTTTTTTCTCTTCTTTCCTCTTTTTTCTCTCTCTCTCTTTTTGTAAGAAGAATGCTTCATAGATTGCTCACTATGGTTATGCTGCAAGTTTCCACCATGATTATGCATGGCTTAGGCTAGTCGCCCAGGCGTTTATCTAACACATATACATAACTCCATGAACTTACAAGCTCCCCTTTTATTTCACACCACCGACATCCATAAACAAAAGATCATGATATCAACTAGGTAATGTGTACAGGTGTTGAAAGCGTTCCCCATGACAACATGGTTCTGCTAATTCCCAACTTATAAGTGCAAGCATATAAAAGATAGATGACACAATGGTTCAAGTTTATTAAGTGCAATAAAGTAAGGTGTGACATCAAGTTTGTGAGAGCCTTAATCACCAATTTTCACATAACAAATTAACTTTTTAATTGGAAGGTAGATAAAAACATGAATATACTTGGAATGGTGTAACACACTATGCATAGGAATTTATAGTGGACTCTTTGGAATAACTTGGTTGATTGGGAGTTGGATGCATGAGTAGAGTTTACTCAGTACAAGTGGAGGCTAGCAAAAGACTGGGAGCGACCAACTAGGAGAGCAATAATGGCCATAATCATGCAGAGCGACAAAACAATATTAATCAAAGCATAAAGTGATATTACAAGTCAAAAACTAAATGATCATAGAGGCTAATGGTGACTGGTTCATAGTATTAACATGGTGTAAACATGTTCCAAGTCAACCCAAATAAATCATCAAAGGAGAATACCATAATATTATGCTTTTGTATGCTAAAACAACGCATGATTCTTTTCAAGGCACATTAAGCAATCTCAATTGTTTGAGACAAGTCATGCTACAGCAATAATGACTAAGCATAAGGTCAAGAAAACATATAACATGTCATGATAAAGTCTAAGACACAGTCAAAACAAGCTCCTTTTGTACCACTATTAGCAGAAAACCTTCTACTCTTTTCCAACACCAATCGACTTATTTGAAACAACTCACAAAGATAATACTCAATAAAGATCAGTGAGCATGTCTTAAAATTCTTCAAAGGAGAACTAAAATGTTCTAAGCATTAAACACAAGAAAACTAAAGCTAAGCACAGAGCTAGCAAAAGAGAACACCCACAAAACAAAAAGAATGAAAAGTAGAGTGTTCTAAACAATGAAGAACTAGGTATGACTTCTCCAAAATAGGATTGTTGGGGTCCAGACAACTTATTGCATTAAACAAAGCAAAATAAAACTAAAAACAAAGATGCTCCAAGAACAACAAATAGTGCATGAAGCAATAAAAATGAAGTGTTTTGAAAGAAACCTGAGATTTTTATTGATGAAGAAGGGGATGCCTTGGGCATCCCCAAGCTTTGACGCTTGTACTTCTTGAATATTTCTTGGGGTGACATGGGGTGGCATCCCCAAGCTTGATATTTTGTCCATTCTTCATCTCATCATATCATTCTCCCCCTACACTTGAAAATTTTCCTTCATACAAAACCTCACACAATCTTCATTAGCAACATTAGTGTATTCAAGATAATAATCCTTTAGGTTTAGTTCCAACTGAAGTAAAACTTCCATCAAAACACAAGCTACTGTAGAAATTTCTTATAAAAGCTCAAGTGATCAAAAGAGAACTCAAATAGAAACTGATAAGAGGCAAATGCAAATAATGGCAGAAATCTGTCAAAACATACCAGCAAGTAGAAACCGATTTTTTAGAAGACCTTATATTGCTAAAATCAAAAAGTTTTGAACTAATTAAAGTTAGGTAAATATCAGGGGCACAATCTGAGAAAATGACAGATCAATCCGACATACAGATATTTTTCATGAATTTTTATAGTGAAACGCAAAAATCTGTTTCGGGACATCAACTCCCCAAATCTTACTTCTCTCTCATTAAAAGTTATTCTTGGCACAAAATCAAAAAGTAAAAAGGATAAGGAGAGGTTATTATAGAAGCAATAACTTACAAGACTCAATAAAACTATTGGGTTATCTCTCAAGAAGTATTTTTTCTTTAACACCTTTAAGTTAGGCATAGAACGCAAGCATCAAGTATTCTCAAATGAAGAAGCATTAAAACCAAACTTCTTGCATCTGCATCTCTCACCTTTGTTCTTACATTTATGGAAGACATGATTGCTTTGTGGAGAAGTGAAATTCATGGTGCCTTTTCCCACATCTATTATTGCTCCAAGGAGTTTCAGTAGGAATCTTTCAAGTGTAATTTGTCATTTTCCTACACATTCAATAACAAGATAATCAGTAGACACCACTTTCCCTAAGATCTTTGTAAACACTCCTTCATCTATTCCAATGGGTAATATAATGGCATTATTGGTAAGGGATATTTCTTCCCCTCCTTCAGAAAGTCCCCAAAGATTCAAAGATTCATAAATATCTTTAGGCATAAGGCAGAATTCAGACATGATATCACAAGGAGCATCAAAAGTTTCATTATTTATAACAACTTTCACTATAGGAAACGTCTCAAAGGTGTTGCAAGCAACGTGGAAACCTGCACAACACAAACTCAAGACTTTGCCCCAACGAATCAGTGAGGTTGTCAATCTCACCAGTTTGCTGTAACAAAGGATTAATTGTATGGTGTGGAAGGTAATGATGGTTTGCAGCAAGTAAACAGTAACAGTGGAAGATGTATCAATGGTAAAGATTGGACCGGGGTCCATAGTTCACTAGTGGTGCTCTCCTTAGATAAACAACATGGCATGAAGGGTAAACAAATTACAGCAGGGCAATTGACAGAAACTGAGCAAGGCATAACAATGCAATACTAGACAAAAAGATCCTATGAGATTCGATTGGGCAATACAACAATATACATAGACCGCCATGCAACTGCATCTACGACTAGAAGTCCACCTTCAGGTTATCATCCGAACCCCCTCCAGTATTAAGTTGCAAGCAATAGACAACTACTTTAAGCAAAGTGTGTAAGGTAAATAATCCACTTGTTCCATGAACAAGAGACCGTTGTTTTCTCCCTAGTGGCAACAACACATCTACCATCGAAGAGATTTCTGTCACTTCCCTTGAAAAATAGAGGTATGAACCCACTATCGAGCATAAATACCCCCTCTTGGAGTCACTAGCAACTACTTGGCCAAGATAGCTACAAACAACGGAGAGCATGCAAGATCACAAACAACACATGCATGATAGAATCAAATAGACAAAACCATTAATCAGTCTGACATAGTAATCTCAATATCCATCGGATCCCCATAAACAAAACATGCATGATTACAAATAGATTAGATCATGATCATGAACGGAGCTCACAAGTACATGAAAGCACAAGGAGGATATACAACCAGCTAGCTACTACATGGACCCGTAGTCCAAGGTGGAACTACTCACGCTTCATACCGGATAAGAAGGCCTCCGGGATCATCTCCCCTCTGGCAGGGTGCCGGGAAAAACTTCAGATCCCCCTGATCTAGGGACGATGGTGGTGGCGGCTACAGACGATTTCGTGGAATATTGATCGGGTACTTAGGGTTTTTGCATCGGGGGGACTTTATAGGCGAAGAGGCGAGCCAGGGGGCCACCAGGGTGGCTGCACCCCCCCAGGCGTTGGGTGGGCCCACCCGTGCGGCCAGTGGGTGTGGACCCCTCGAGGCCCTTCTTCGTCTATCTTCTGGACTCCATGTTGCCCACGGTAAAATATTGACTTTGGCTTTTGTCCCGTCCAATTCCAAGAATATTGATTTTCTGCCTTTCTGGAACCAAAAACAGAAGAAAACTGACAACTAGCACTGTGGCAACTTGTTAATAGGTTAGTTCCAAAAAAATTATAAAAACACCTCAAAGTGTAAACAAAGCAAAGTAGATACTAAACAAGCATGGAACATAAAAAATTATAGATACGTTTCCGACATATCAAGCATCCCCAAGCTTAACTCCTGCTCGTCCTCGAGTAGGTAGGTGATAAAAGAATATTTTTTTAGGTGACATGCACCATCAAAACCAAGATCAAACCATTTTCAAGCATTGAAAGCTGGGATCAAAGAACTCTAAAAATGTGCATGAAAGTTGGAGTTCTAACAATAAGACAAAGTAACTATGCATGCAACATGAAAGGCTACAAACAAAGATCATGAATAACATGCATTGAAAAACGTTTGTTTTTTTCACATACAGAAAACATGGCATAGTGGCAATCAGCTTGTCCCTCATAGAGTATAAAATAGATGCATAGGACACCTTCAAAGTTCATAAGGGTGACTAGATACAAATAGCACAAGGACAAGCAATATCACAATATGCATCAATCAATAAGTTTTGGGACAGTTGAAAGTACAAAGGAAGTCGCCTAGAGGGGGGGTGAATAGGCTTTTAAAAATATTACGGTTTAGGCTCAAGTAAATGCGGAATAAAACTAACGTTTAATTTATTGAGCACAAAACCGAGCCACTAAGTTCACCTAGGTGCACCAACAACCTATGCTAAGCAAAACAAGCAACAAGGTGATATCAAGGTATAAGTACTTCAAGCACGATGGCTATCACAATGTAAAGTGCATAAGTAAAGGGTTCGGTTGAGAGATAACCGATGGACGCGGAGACGAAGATTTGTTTCCCGAAGTTCACTTCCAAAGAAGCTACGTCTCCGTTGGAGAGGTGCGATGGCGCAATGCTCTCCGAACGCCACAAATGGCTCACCTCGAGGTGTGGTGGCTCGATGCTCACCCAACGCCACACAAGGCCTCACCCCGGATGCGGAAGCACGCAACTCACCGACGCCACAAAAGGCTCACCCTATTCTCCCAAGTGCGCACCACAAAAGGCGGGCACTTGCTCCACTATGGGACGCTTGAGGGCGGTCACTGAACCCGTACAAGATTGGGGCTAACTCCACAACTCAATTGGAGGCTCCCAACAACAAAGCCACAACAGGCCAACAATGCCACAAAAGGCCAACAACGCCACAAAAGGCTACAAGACCACAAAAGGTCAACAAGACCACAAAAGGTCAACAATCCAAACACACAACCGTCTAGGGTTCCAAGGAACCCAAGAGAAACAAGCTCACAAGCTTGAACTCGCCGAATCTCCGAGGAGAACTCAAACCTATGCACCAAATGCAAGGGCAAGTCCTTCTCTCCCAAATTCCAACAAAGCTACAAAAGCTATTGGGGGAATAAGGGAGGAAGAACACAAGAGGAGAACACAAAACTCTCCAAGATCTAGATCCCAATGATTCCTTCACAAAGAAGGGATTTGACTTGGGGGGATTGTAGATCTAGATATCCTCTCTCAAATCCCTCAAAAAGATGCAAGAATCATAGGAGGGGGGAAGGGAGAGGGAAAGCTTCTTCAAGGTTGACAATGGAGGTGAGAGAGAAAGCCAAGAACCAAGAAGAAAAGCTGGTACCCACGAAGGGGAAGAGGAGCCCCTTTTAAAGGGCTCCCAGATCTGCCCGTTATGGGCATTCGCGACACCTGGCCGGAACTTCCGATGGGAGGCCGGAAGTTCCGGTGGCACCCAGCCAACGGTCGAAAACTGCGGAGTGAGAAACTGAAAACACGAATCATGGCCGGAACTTCCGGCCCTGGGGCGGAAGTTCCGCTCAAGAACTTTTGCCAGGACAAGTTCCGATCAAGTTCCGGCCAAGTTCCGGCAAATAGACATATTCAATACAGAAGGTTTCTGAACGTGAGCGGAACAAGACCCGGAACTTCCACCGGAACTTTCGGCGGCAAAAATGCCCTAGCGGAACTTCCGGTGGGAAGCCGGAACTTCCGGTCAGGGAAATTCCAGAAACCAGAAAACCAGAGACGCAATAGCTTTTGCATCCAAACTCCAAATGGGATGAAACCAATTTTGTTGGAAAGATAACGACGAATAGAATCCAACAAAAAGTCGAAATATTGGGTATCAACTTGGGAGAAAATATCATAAATATATATGTGAAGTATCCCCCAAGGTGTGGAGCCGGAAAACTCGCAAGATCAAAAACCGCAATAAGATATGCAAGTGAAATCCTTAGATGATGAACTAGAGCTTGTTATGATGATGACCACAAGCTCTAGATCCTCTCATGGACAAGAACCAAATAACAACCAAGAAAGATGATGCTATGAATGCAAAGGTTTGAGCTCTCTCCGAACGATGTAAACGAGACACCCGCTTGAGAGCCCCTCTTGATAGTACGGCTATCTATCCTAAACCCGGTCTCCCAACTAACAACACGAGACCGGCAAAAGAGAAGCCCTATCAACATACCTTTGCCTTGAGCGTCCCACTTGAACTTGATGTAGACCGTCTTGATCTTCTATAGTGGGAACACCTTTCTTGTTTGCTCTTGCTCGCTCTTGCTTGATGAGGACTTGCAAAATGCTCCCCCATATTCCATGGGGAAACCTCTTCTTTGAACTTGTCTTCATCATTCCATGAGCACGAGGATGGCAAGCTTCAAGCATGAGATCTTCTAGAGATGGCGCATCTTGAGCTCGTCCTTCTTCATCCTTACTTGAGGTTGATCCATCTTGATACACCTCTTTGCACATGCCTTGATCGACCTTCAAGCTCCTTATTTCTTCATGATTCCAATGGGCACAAAGCCCTTGGACATTTCTTCATCTTCCAACCTTGAGACCAACACATGGCCCAAGCGATGCCAATGGACAAACCTACAAGTGAAACTCAATTTACACATTAGTCCATAGAGATTGTCATTAATTACCAAAACCACACATGGGGGCATACATGCCCTTTCAATCTCCCCCATTTTGGTAATTGATGACAATCCCTTAGCGAGGGTTTAAATATGACAATTAACGACCAAAGCGGTTGCCCCAACATCAAATACTACACAAGTATGTGATGTTGGTACAACCACAATATATAGAGCAAACTCCCCCACAATCTATGCATGTGTGATGAACTTGAATTTCATTGCATAGATTGCCAACCGTTACCGTTGGTTGAGTTTCCTCTATATATTCAACATGCAAAGCAAACACAAAGATGCAAGAGCATGAGAGGCAAATGCTTAAGAACACACTCAAAGCAAAGGCCAACTTCCCTTAAACCCTCCAAAACTTCTCCCCCATTGGCATCGATTGCCAAAATGGGTGAAAAGTTCTAGACGCCCAACATAGTGAGAATTCCTCCAAAGGTGTGCATATGCACAAGGCAAATGACGAGAACTAGGGAGGAAGTAAAACTATATTGAGGACCCAAAGAAAGCAAAAAGAAAAGAAGAAAAGAAAAGGGCTTCAACAAATGAAGCGAGCAATCAAAAGATCCAAAAGAAACAAATGAAACACCAACAAATGATGTCAAAAAGGAAACAACAACTGAAAAGTGTTTAAATAAAAATAGAGAAGCTCCCCAAAATTTGTGCAAAGATTAGAATACTTGTATTGAATACAATATGCACAAATATGGAATCCTCACTCCTTCAAAACCATTTAGTAATGCACACAAAATACAATAATTTGGAAACCATCGAAGAATCAAAATGAAGTAAGAGGTGAATTCCAAGAAATGCAAAAACAACCAAATATTGATATTCTCTTGTGTGTATAAATTTTTAGGTGGAAAATATCACAAAGACATATAACCACAAAGAAACATGCACACACAAAATAGATACTCAATAAAGCACATGAAGACCCAAAAAGAAGTCATAGAATATATCAATAAGATGTTTTGCTTGAAAGCATGCCCAAGGGCTCAAATATATCCTATTGTACATCAATGAGCTTCAAACACCAACATACCCATACAACACAACTATTCTCAAGGGAAGAAGAGGATAGAAGGAATATATGGGGAAAGGCAACAAGTATCACAAAATAGAAATCAACTTGGCAAAAATTCTCACTATTGCACATGAGGGATATTGAGGAAACGATATGCAACAAAATTGCTAGATTGACATATTTGGGATTAGTTAATCATGAGCATGATTTAGTATAGTCCCCATTATATGCACTCATCTCAACATACACACATTTGCAATAGAGAGAACTCTTCAAAGCCAAAGCAAGAAATCCTACATATGGAAGGACACAAATTCATGCCAAAAAGCAACCTACACAAGGTTGGGAACAAGATATGTATGCATGAGAGAGAGATACTTGTTACCGAGATATAATTGGTAGGATGAAGATGATATGAATTCGTTGATCATCCTAGCTTGCATCCAACTAACATGTAGACGCCACTTCTTCCTTGTTCAAGGTACAAGCACCCAATATATATCTCCAATGTACCTAAAACACAATTAAGTACACTATGGTCCCCAAACAAATTGGGTCCAAAGAGGTTAGTGAAACTACAATACATAGGAGAGCCCCCACACAAATATGTGCATATTGATATGAAATTGAATTTCATGCACATCTTAGCCCATTAGGATTTGGTGGAGTTTCCCCTATATATTGGATCAAAGAAAGCGAGCATGCCATAATATATACAAGAAGTAAATATGCATGCATAGGCTTTCAAGAACCAAAAGGAGATACAATTTGAACAAAAACACCAAGTAAACCAATAAGACACACACAAAAGTGTGACTTGACAAAAGGTGTCCAAATTGTATCGAAGAGCCAAATCAACACATGAAAGAACACAAGTTCAACAAATGAACTCGAAAGAGCCAAAGAAAAAGGATAAGAAAAATACCAAGG
Source organism: Avena sativa (assembly GCA_916181665.1). Classification (NCBI taxonomy): domain Eukaryota; kingdom Viridiplantae; phylum Streptophyta; class Magnoliopsida; order Poales; family Poaceae; genus Avena; species Avena sativa. The sequence continues at coordinate 383,269,625 of OV702280.1, read as the reverse complement.
CTCAAGGATTTATCTCATCCTAAAAGAACAAAACAAGTGAAACGGAAGGAGATAAATCCATCTCCCAACGAGAGCAAGGAAAGACTAACCAAAACAAACTCTACACACTTTTCATGATGGCACACAAAGTACCAACACAAAAAGGATCGAGCTTCCAAGCAAAAAGGATCAAATCAAGAAGCATAAAACAATGTTCTAGATAATATAGGAGAGCTCCCCCATAAGTAGAGCATTATATATAATTTTGCCTTTGAATGCAAAATGCCCACAAATGAGATCATCACTACTACCTACACTAAATAAAACACAAAGGGAAATAAATAAAATAAGAAGATCCACAAGAGGCAAGGAAAGCTTGGGAGCAAATAGAAAAACATTTTATTGGCCAAAGATAATATAAATAAGAAAAGGCCAAAACGAATATGATCAAAGAATCCTACCATATATTAAATACTAATTGTCCAAGGACAAAAAGTAATAGGGATAATTTTCCCGAGGTAGTTTGCAAGGATATCCAAGATCATATTCACACAAAGAAGCATATAACAATATAGGAATTAAGCTTGATGCTTCGAAAGAGATTCTTGATTGCTTCAAATAGTCACACAATCACTAGTGATTGGATTAAATAGAAGCAAGTGGTTCCCATGAGGATATGTAGATCCAAATATGAGGAAACACATACCAAGAATCACTAACACGAACAAGATCCAAAAGATGAGCAATAAAAAATTTTAAGCAAATTGGAACTTGTATGAGCAAATGTGCCACATAGGAACTAGATAATTCTCAATATCAAATCTAAGTGGCACTACCTCAAATGTCCACATTTTCTAGGTTTGTAATATGCACAAAGCATATGACTCCCCCATAATGTGATAAACCAAGAAATCTCAACAAGAGGCAAAAAGATCAAACTAGAGGTATTAATGGACATTATGGAAACTTGAGCTTCTCATGAGAGAAACAAACCACATAGAGACAACAAAATGACTACTAAGTGGTTTTTCTCATGTACACACATTTTAGGATTGTGGAATGCCCAACCATGACACTCCCCCAAAATGGAATAGTCCATTAATCCCTCACAAGATCCAAATAAGATACCTACTAGAAACAATAAAGGCTCAAAACCAAGAAACACAAATACATGATGTGCCAACCAACATACACAAAGATAATTCATAGGTCAATATAAGTAAGTGGGAAGCACAACATGTACAAGCACATACAAGGTACAAAACCAACACATGCACAAGGTCGAAATATTGGGTATCAACTTGGGAGAAAATATCATAAATATATATGTGAAGTATCCCCCAAGGTGTGGAGCCGGAAAACTCGCAAGATCAAAAACCGCAATAAGATATGCAAGTGAAATCCTTAGATGATGAACTAGAGCTTGTTATGATGATGACCACAAGCTCTAGATCCTCTCATGGACAAGAACCAAATAACAACCAAGAAAGATGATGCTATGAATGCAAAGGTTTGAGCTCTCTCCGAACAATGTAAACGAGACACCCGCTTGAGAGCCCCTCTTGATAGTACGGCTATCTATCCTAAACCCGGTCTCCCAACTAACAACACGAGACCGGCAAAAAAGAAGCCCTATCAACATACCTTTGCCTTGAGCATCCCACTGGAACTTGATGTAGACCGTCTTGATCTTCTATAGTGGGAACACCTTTCTTGTTTGCTCTTGCTCGCTCTTGCTTGATGAGGACTTGCAAAATGCTCCCCCATATTCCATGGGGAAACCTCTTCTTTGAACTTGTCTTCATCATTCCATGAGCACGAGGATGGCAAGCTTCAAGCATGAGATCTTCTAGAGATGGCGCATCTTGAGCTCGTCCTTCTTCATCCTTACTTGAGGTTGATCCATCTTGATACAACTCTTTGCACATGCCTTGATCGACCTTCAAGCTCCTTCTTTCTTCATGATTCCAATGGGCACAAAGCCCTTGGACATTTCTTCATCTTCCAACCTTGAGACCAACACATGGCCCAAGCGATGCCAATGGACAAACCTACAAGTGAAACTCAATTTACACATTAGTCCATAGAGATTGTCATTAATTACCAAAACCACACATGGGGGCATACATGCCCTTTCAATCTGTGCACATAGAACTAAGAATGACAACTATGCTCTCTTAATGGTGCCTAAAGGTAGAAGGTGGAGACTCAACATAGTAGTGGAAGAAGGGCCCTTCATAAAGGGAAGCAAGGATTTCAAGTTTCAAAACGAGCTTTCAAAAATTATGGTACTTGTTAGCTTTTAGCCCTCATTGCCCCTATCATAAGCATCTTGAAGTGATTAAGGTTAAAGTGAGCAAACTATGGAGTATATGCTTGACAAAGTATAAGTTGGAAATCTCATGTCCCTTGAATACGAGGGCCACACCTCATGCTACTCAACTTCAGTCACCTGTAATTTCTTGTCATAGTAAGTACATGTGTATCATAGAGAACCGCCAACAGGGTACCCCTTGCACATGGTACATGATCTATCACATGAACAAAATGACAAGGCAAGCAGACAATGAGCATCTCAGTGATCTTTTTTATTTACTATTTGCATATATTTTTATTGAGGATGCTTCACAGATAGCTCATTATGGTGATGCTGCAAGTTCCACTATGATTAGGCATGGCTTAGGCTAGCGGCCCAGGCGTTTCTCTAACACAAAATACATAACTCCATGGACTTACAAGCTCCCTCTTTATTTCACACCGGTGACATCCATAGACAAAAGAGCATGATATCAACTGTGTACAAAGTACAAGTGCAATGTTGAAAACGTTCCCCATGACAGCATGGTTCTCCTAATTACAACGTATAAGTGAAAACATATACAACAAAGATGACACAATGGTTCAAGTTTATTAGGGGCAAAGAATATAAAGTGTGCCATCAAGTTCGTGAGGGCTTTAATCACTAAGTTTTCACATAACAAAATACTTTTTAATTGGAAGATAGCTGAAAACAAGAATATACTTGGAATGGTGTAACACACCATGCATAGTAATTTATAGTGGACACTTTGGAATAACTTGGTTTCTTGGGAGTTGGAAGCATGAGTAGAGCTTACTCATACAAGTGGAGGCTAGCAAAAGACTGGGAGCAACCAACTAAGAGAGCAATAATGGCCATAATCATGCAGAGCGACAAAACATTACTAATCAGAGCATAGGTTTGTACTACAAGTCAAGGACTAAATGATCATAGAGGCTATGTTAACTTGTTCATAGTCATAACATGGTGTGAGCATGTGCCAAGTCAACCCAAACAAAACATCAAAGGAGAATACCAAAATACTATGCTTCGTATGCTAAAACAATGCATGATTCTTTCAAGGCACACTAAGTGCGGTGACCTAGCATACCAGTACATGATGTAGTACACTATAGTCGTTGAAATAACACCAATGAAACACCGTTCACTAGTATTACATCCCTCAGAGTAGTACAACAGAAACACAACAGGTCCAAGACATGACTATAGGTTACAACTCAACTCTTTACACAAGATCCAGAGAACACTCTAGGTTAAAGAGAGAGAAAGAATCTTCTTACAAAGAAGAATCAGAAATAACAACTCAAAACTATCTTACTATAAGGACTAGTATTTTAACTAAAGGTCTGGTATTGCTGCTATGGCAATACACTAAAGAAATAGGTTCTTTGGAAAGAAATTATATTCTTATCTAATCAGTAACTTCGTCTTCACTTGAGTTGATGTATATGCTGACTTTCTTGACTTCATTGAAGAGCTTGAGCTTTTGATGACGATTCCTGGAGCATAACTTGATGTATACTTCGTTAGTACTGGCCTTAGGACCTAGCAAGGGTTAAGAAGATACGTTGAGTACGAGCGTACTCAGCAAGTTCACTAGAAAAGGAGTGTTTGATGAACTATATCTACAACCACAGACCATAGGTCATAGACAATGCAAGTTTTCATAAACATTTCTTCAAAGGTTGCTTTTATTCTGAAAAGCTATATCCATCAGCCTTCACGGGTTTACCAGAACTTTCATGGAGTTCCTTTCCTGCAGCGTTCACAGCTCCTTCCCGGAACAGGGAGTAACAAGTTACAGTTTTTACACTCTGCAGAGGTGCGTTACTTTACCCATGAGAGATCTTAGCTTTGTTGCACATCCGGGACGCGAACCCGTTCACACTTCCTTGGTGTGAGGCCCAGACTAAGACCCAAGCCAATCACTGCCTTCTCCGCGACCCCGCATGTCTCCTTGGTGTACGCCAGCCCACCTATTGAATTACGGCAATTGGCAGTACAGACCGTTCAGATGCCAGAACTATCGTGGGACGTTGAGGGATCCCACCCATATGCTGCATATCCTCTATGAATTACCATATAATATGCATGCTACGAGTGATAACAGCCACGACCCGCACATCTGGCTCCATGCGAGAGGGAAAAGATACAACTGACTTCTCCGTCCCAGTCCAAATCTCATGGTTAACGCGTGATATACGGCGCAAGAATCACTGGCGACATTGGTTGTTGAGTCCTAGATAATATGTTCCTTTACCACCGGAACTCTTATAGTAGGTTATTACCTCATGGTAAATAACCTATAATCATATTATTATGAAAATAGTGTTTTCTGACCTTTTTCAAATGCAGGTGATGACAACACTAGATTTGCAAAATACTTTACAAAAAATAATCAAAGGACATGAGCAAGTGTGAACTTGTCTGTTGTGATTGCAAGATTATGCACTCACGGTCTTCAAGACAATATAAGATCCAATATCTGAAATCAGTATCATTGGTCTGGTAAGGACTAATGCTTAAAGAAACAATATGCTTTTATGCATCAGTAATGTAATGAAATTTCATAAACTCGAATCCCGGGTATAGCGTGGTTCTAGGGTTTGGATACTGGAAAGGGTTTCCTTGGAATGTGTTGCCCTTTTAGATTAAGTTTCACACATGTCCTTCTTATTAAGGCTTGTGAGTGTGTGTGAAACAACATGTAAACATAATGGCATACAACATTAAGATATACTAATGATATGTTCTACTCAAGGACTGCTTACATGTGAATTATCTTATCTTCAAGTTTTACCTTTCAAGTGATGACATTTATAATGAACTTTAGTGTTAACAATTCTAGGTATATAAGTAAAGCTTAATGTAATGTGATTATTATTAATTGTCATATGTTGACTGAAGTGCAAAACGAATAACTTTTGAAGAAAAGATTCCTCTATTAAGGTTTAAACAATCCTTATGGCTAATCAGAGGTGGTTGATGTTACTTGTGCTTGCTGAAACAGTTTGGACTTGAGATGCTTTACAACTTAATTATAACAGACCAAAGTTAACTATAAAGTATATAATAAAGTTTTTAGCATTATATTTAAAGTCTGGTAGACTAAAGTTAACTTTAAAACATCGATAGACTTTAGGTGGAATACTTGTTATACTTATACCTTGTTCACTTTATAATGTTTCTTTCAAGTTACTTAAGAACGGTATTGCTTTTATTTGGTAGTGGTTTCTTTACATTATAAATGTATAAAGGAATTTATCTCCCTATAAGGGTGTGGTTAAGGTTTTTGAATAAGTAAACCATATTATTTACTACTTATGAACTTACTATAGTGTTTGGATTTGTTTATAATTTGTTGTTAAAGTAAAGGAGTAGGTTTATCTTAATACAAACTATTATTGGTGATTTTATATTAGATAAGGATTTTTTATAAAATAATCTACACTTATGGTTGAATGGTAATTCAATAAAATTACATTTAAAATGTGTTGAACCATTTTGACTTCATAATATTAGTATTTAAGACTAATATTAATTATTAGACTTTAATTGGTTAATTTTAGAATATTAACAAATTTTATTTAACCTTATATGAATTATTAATTAAAGAATAGGTTTAATTTCAAGTTATTAAAGTGTTTAACTTTTTATTTAACTCAAAAGTGAAATATTATATTTTTAACATGTAGATATTATTTTTGTGATCATTTTGGTATATTACACTTATTTTTGTGATTTAAAAATAATAAAATATGATTTTTATAAGACTTAACAAATAACAAATATTTAATTAAGTGGAATAACAATGCATGATTGTAGTTTTAAATTACAATTCTTATTTTTCTAAGATTTTTGGTACTTTATTTATATTTTTTATCATTTACCATAATTAAAATATGAATTATCAAAGTTTTATTACTTATAAAACCTTTATTAAATAATGTTTATTTAAATAATTAACATAATAATGTTTAATAATACTTGTAAGTTATAGATTTTATTTTTCTACAAATTTTCATATATTATACACATTTTTCTGATTTATAAAACAAAAGTTATTAATGAAACAAGATTTAATCATTTTATTATATTGGAATTAATATTGTTTTATCTAATTCCTAAACTAAAAAGACAATTTGTACCTAAGCTAAACATACCCACGGTCACTGACTAGTGGGGCAGTAGCCACCTCACACTCTCAGGTGATAAAATGCATTTGTTACCAACTCTAAATTTAGTCCCAGTCAATGACCTATGGGACCAACCCCACGTCATGCTCCACCTCAGCAAAGACCGGTCAAAACGTTGAATTCGTCGAGGCTGACGTGAGCATGATGTCATAGTGACGTTATTCGTGTTTGATCTTCTCAGGTTGTTAATCGATCCAATGATCTAGGGCGCGTGCGGGGCAGTGCAGGGTTGTGTTAGATTCAGCATACGATGGCGAGTTGAACTAGGGTTGCGCCGCCTCGAAATGGTCACCGGAGCACTCGCTCCGATGAGCATCTGCGGTGGCGGACAAAGGTGAGCGTAGGCACGGTGGTGTGGTGTTTGAAAGACAAATCGGAATGGGCCACTCGGTCTTGAAGCTTACCAGGAACGCGAAGAGGGTGGTGGTAAGGCGAGGTGAGGTCGAACGGCGTCGCCATGGTCGACGGTGACCGGCGGAAGATTGAAGTCGTCGGGTGCGATTGCGGACGAGAGAGATCAATTCCTTCGGGGAGATGAATGAGTTGAACATGGCGAACTCAGAGGCGAGCTCAAATGGCAGAGGGGTGGTTTCTAGAGGCGACTACCAGCACCTCCAGCGAGCTAGGGTTTATGTGCTTATGTGGAAGAGACATGGAGAGAACAAGGGCGAGTGATATGGGTATGGATGGATAGAGGAGAGCATGGCCGATCTTATCAGCAAGGTCCAGGATGGCGGCGAGCATCACGGCGGTTCAATTTTGCTGACGAGGTTGATTGGCATCGAACGACGACAAGGCTTCCAGGGAGCTGCTTGTGACGTCGAGGAAGATGACGATGAACCGGTATGGGATAATGCTGGGCCGCGCATGGGCCAACTCGAGCTGCAGCGTGGTGCATGCGAGTGACGAGTAACTGAGAGGTTAATGGGCCATGGGCCAGTTTCTGGTCTGAGTCTATTTTTTTTATTCTTTCCTGTTTTCTGTTTTATTTTTAGGTTTGTATTTTCATATATGATTTTAACCTTTCTTTATGGATTATTATTTTCTGAATATTTGCAGCAATAATGAATGTATTTAAAGTAATTTTGTGAAATTTTATTATATATTGTTTAGAGTTTCTTTATTTTATTTATATAGATACTTTTCCTATTATTATTTGTAAGGGACTTTAATATAAATGTAATTGGACAAAATTTCATAAACCTATTATAGAATGCATTACTATTAACTAATGATATTTTATTCTCTTTAATACATAATATTAAGGCAACTTTTATATTTATTGATCCTTCATAAGTATTTGATACATAAAGTTCTAGGTATTAATAGGGTTAATATTATTCCTATGAATTTAGGAAATAGCAATGTAATTATTTTATTATAACTAATATGGAAGTTAGGGTTTGAATTGCAAATGTTTACCCTAGGCTTTAGGGTTCTTAATAAACTTATATTCTTTTTTGATGTGAATAAAGATTAATTGCTAAACATATTGTCTTTCTGTTTGTGAATTTTAAAGATCTCACTATTTAAAGTAAAATAGTGGGATTGTTTTATAGACTAACTTATGATAAATAATTGATAAAGATAGTTCCTAAATACCTATAAGAATGATTGCTGAAAATGACAGAGATGTGCTTAAGTGATTTGCTATAGGAAAATATTCCTATATAGCATTATGAAAATAAAATGATTATCCAACAGATGAGATGGATGTTAATCTTGGTTATAGATTTAGGGTTTTGTGTTTATCAAGAATTCCTATCTTCCATAATTCACAATCCTGAACTTATAATTAAGAAATTCCTTTCCTAGATATACTACTTCTTCCTATCCATCATCATGTGTTAACATGATGAGCTTTACTTCACAAAATATTCTTATCCACCTTTTATTCTTATAATCCATTTATAAATCCAATGAGCTTGACATTAAAGCTTTCATAATCTTCCCATATCCATACTTAGTTATATCAACTACTCTACTGCTGATAACTTCCAATCCAACAAGTGGTTACTTCTAACTCCAATCATATTCTTCCTTAATCATCCACCACTGACATTACTCCAAGGGATGTATACACCAAATCCTACTTCACCTCAAGTGTTAGTATTTCTCAAGAGGAAACTACTACCTTTATTATCCAATGTTGCTCTAACTTCATCTTAGACATACAATCTTATATCTACTTAACTCCAGTATCTCATACTCTAACCTCACATTATATTAATGTGACTTGTCATGGCTAACCTAGGATAATATTTCTAGACTAGGGTTTAATCATGTTATACCCACCAATGTCACTTATACAGGATATAAGCATTCAATCTTGATGAGTAAGGCATGATCATTATAATCCTTTGTTCCTTTATGGTTTAGGTTTACAGTTGGCTAATCAAGGTCTCATCAATACAACATTATAGTTGTATTATAATTATCTTTTGTTTAACTCTATTGGTCTAAGAGAGATTATTCACTCACTATACCTACTTGATCCAATAGGATTACTCCTGATAACTTCCTTCAGGATTCATCCTTGTAATATGCTTTATCACCATATAATTATAGGTTCCATATAACTCTTCTATCATTTCAGGAGTGAATTAACTCCATCTATTATCACATTGATCCTATTCTTTTCCAACTCTCCCATTCTATAGATGATATTTAAATCTAGCATTACTACTTACCTCTTCTTACTTCCTTTTCTAAAGGATTTAAAGTGAATGTTATGATAAGAACATGAATTAATAGATCAAGAATTGATAAGTCAATAGTTGATTACTCAACATTGATGAACAATGGATCATAGAATAAGGTTCAATGGATATGATAAAGATTCTTATGGAAAGAAAGATATGTGGTGAATGATCTTGACTTGGTTTCTTTCCTACTCAAACTCACTAAAGAGTTAAGGTTAGGTATTACCATGATACTCATGGTGTAAGTAGATGAGATTAGGATAGATCAAGATTTAGTTGATACATTCCTATTACTTAAGTTATGTTTATAGCTTGGTATTCATGAGTTGTGTAATTAATACTAAGATATAATTACTTAAGGATCCAATATAAACCATTAAGTAATGTATTAGAGTTTAATTTTATTACATTTGATCTACCCTTAGATCAAATCATATTTACCCAAAATAAGGTTTTAGCAAAGGTCATATTGAAACTTATCGCAGTCAACTTGATGATCTACCTCAATTCCATCAAGTTGAGAGAAGCTTCAATCACTTTGACAAGTTTTGTTCAAAAGCGCGAAAATTATTCGGATTTTCTATGCAAGAATGCAATGCACACATCTGGGTTCAGCTTATTTCTAAGCTCTAATGCTGGGATGTTACACTAAGCAATCCCAATTGTTTGGAACAAGTGATGCTACAACAATAATCACTAAGCATAAGGTCAAAACAACACCTAGCATGACATGTTAAAGTCTAAGTCACAGTCAATGCAAGCTCCTCTTGCACTTCCAAGCAAGAACTTTCTACTCCTTTCCAACACCAATCGACTTATTTGAAACAACACAGCGATAACGGGGGTACAAACTAATTTATTCAAGCAAACTAAAACAAACTAAGCAAAACAAACAAAAGCTAAGACGCTCCAAGAACAACACAACAGTGCATGAAACAATAAAAACGATGTGTCTAGACAGACCTGAGATTTTTATTGATGAAGAAGAGGATGCCTTGGAAATCCCCAAGATTTGACGCTTGTACCTCTTGGATATTTCTTGGGGTGACACCGGGGTGTCATCCCCAATCTTCTTATTTACCATGCAAAAATGGTGCTTTTTTCTCTTCTTTCCTCTTTTCTATCTCTCTTTTTTAGTAAGAAGAATGCTTCATAGATTGGTCACTATGGTTATGCTGCAAGTTTCCACCATGATTATGCATGGATTAGGCTAGCCGCCCAGGCGTTTCTCTAACACATATACATAACTACATGAACTTACAAGCTCCCCTTTTATTTCACACCACCGATATCCATAAACAAAAGATCATGATATCAACTAGGTAATAAGTACAGGTGTTGAAAGCGTTCCCCATGACAACATGGTTCTGCTAATTCCCAACTTATAAGTGCAAGCATATAAAACATAGATGACACAATGGTTCAAGTTTATTAAGTGCAATAAAGTAAGGTGTGACATCAAGTTTGTGAGAGCCTTAATCACCAATTTTCACATAACAAATTAACTTTTTAATTGGAAGGTAGATAAAAACATGAATATACTTGGAATGGTGTAACACACTATGCATAGGAATTTATAGTGGACTCTTTGGAATAACTTGGTTGATTGGGAGTTGGATGCATGAGTAGATTTTACTCAGTACAAGTGGAGGCTAGCAAAAGACTGGGAGCGACCAACTAGGAGAGCAATAATGGCCATAATCATGCAGAGCAACAAAACAATATTAATCAAAGCCTAAAGTGATATTACAAGTCAAAAACTAAATGATCATAGAGGCTAATGGTGACTGGTTCATAGTCTTAACATGGTGTAAACATGTGCCAAGTCAACCCAAATAAATTATCAAAGGAGAATACCATAATAATGACTAAGCATAAGGTCAAGACAACATATAACATGGCATGATAAAGTCTAAGACACAGTCAAAACAAGCTCCTTTTGTACCACTATTAGCAGAAAACCTTCTACTCTTTTCCAACACCAATCGACTTATTTGAAACAACTCACAAAGATAATACTCAATAAAGATCAGTGAGCATGTCTTACAATTCTTCAAAGGAGAACTAAAATGTTCTAAGCATTAAACACAAGAAAACTAAAGCTAAGCCCAGAGCTAGCAAAAGAGAACACCCACAAAACAAAAAGAATGAAAAGTAGAGTGTTCTAAACAATGAAGAACTAGGTATGACTTCTCCAAAATAGGAGTGTTGGGGTCCGGACAACTTATTGCAGCAAACAAATCAAAATAAAACTAAAAACAAAGATGCTCCAAGAACAACAAATAGTGCATGAAGCAATAAAAATGAAGTGTTTTGAAAGAAACCTGAGATTTTTATTGATGAAGAAGGGGATGCCTTGGGCATCCCCAAGCTTTGACGCTTGTACTTCTTGAATATTTATTGGGGTGACATGGGGTCGCATCCCCAAGCTTGATATTTTGTCCATTCTTCATCTCATCATATCATTCTTCCCCTACACTTGAAAATTTTCCTTCATACAAAACCTCACACAATCTTCATTAGCAACATTAGTGTATTCAAGATAATAATCCTTTAGGTTTAGTTCAAACTGAAGTAAAACTTCCATTAAAACACAATATACTGTAGAAATTTCTTATAAAAGCTCAAGTGATCAAAAGAGAACTCAAATAGAAACTGATAAGAGGCAAATGCAAATAATGGCAGAAATCTGTCAAAACATACCAGCAAGTAGAAACCGATTTTTTATAAGACCTTATATTGCTCAAATCAAAAAGTTTTGAACTAACGAAAGTTAGGTAAATATCAGGGGAACAATCTCAGAAAATGACAGATCAATCCGACATACAGATATTTTTCACAAATTTTTATAGTGAAACGCAAAAATCTGTTTCGGGACAACAACTCCCCAAATCTTACTTCTCTCTCATTAAAAGTTGTTCTTGGCACAAAAATCAAAAAATAAAAAGGATAAGGAGAGGTTATTATATAAATAATAACTTCCAAGACTCAAGAAAACTATTGGGTTATCTCTCAAGAAGTATTTTTTCTTTAACGCCTTTAAGTTAGGCATAGAAAGCAAGCATCAAGTATTCTCAAATAAAGAAGCATTAAAACCAAACTTCTTGCATCTCCCTATCTTACCTTTGTTCTTACATTTATGGAACACATGATTGCTTGGTGGAGAAGTGAAATTCATGATGCCTTTTCCCACATCTATTATTGCTCCAAGGAGTTTCAATAGGGATCTTCCAAGTGTAATTTGTCATTTTCCTACACATTCAATAACAAGATAATCAGTAGACACCACTTTCCCTAAGATCTTTGTAAACACTCCTTTATCTATTCCAATGGGTAATATAATGGCATTATTGGTAAGGGATATTTCTTCCCCTCCTTCAGAAAGTCCCCAAAGATTCAAAGATTCATAAATATCTTTAGGCATAAGGCAGAATTCAGACATGATATCACAAGGAGCATCAAAAGTTTCATTATTTATAACAACTTTCACTATAGGAAACCATTTTGAAGGTTCAGAATTTATTGGAACGTAATCATGATGCTCTCTAAGCATGTTATAGCTGTAGGGTTCGCAACATAGAAAACAAAAATTTTCCTACGATGTGAACTATATACCAAGATCTATCTACTAGATACAAACAACGGGCGGATGTATATCCGTAGAGAACATACCCTTGAAGACCGACAAAGCTTAACGAGTTCAACTCGTGGTTGATGTAGACGATCTCTTGCCGATCTCAAGATCGAGAGGAAGTCCTAGCGCCGCAAATCAGCAGCGCATCCGTGCTCGCACACACGTTCGAGGAACCGAGCAACCTCCGCCTCCTCGCTCCAGCGATGCAGCGGAAGCACAACTCTTTCTTGCCGAATAGCCACCGGGAACATGTATCTCGCTAGTCCGAGACCATGGGGGATAAATTCTAGAGGGGGAGAGAGATCCTTCACGAGGAGGTGTGTGAGACAAGTGAGGAGGGGGGCTCCTTTTATAGGAGGAGGGGGGGCACCCAAGGGGGTGGCCGCCGGCCATGGGGGCTGCCCCCTCCCCTCCTTCATTCATGTGGGTGGACACTCCACTCACAAAATGCCCTTTAAAATCCCTCCACTCAAAAGTCCACTCAAATTCCCATTAAATTTCCACCAAATTTAATGCAAACTCTCATTAAATAAAACTCTTTTATTTTATTCAGAATTTTGTCAATTACTTTAATGACAAACATTCACAAATAAACCCTTGCTAGAATTCTATTTCACATGCATAACCACTTTATGCAATTTCACCCGAAAACCTGTTTCGGTATCTAGTGAAATAAATTCCTGCGCTTGTTCATTCTTTCGGCATGAAACATTTGCTCCAATTGGATTTCGGTGTCTCTTAAGTGTGTCACCCTACGGTTCGTGAATAATGCGGACATGATCGAGACCCCTCTCGGATCAATAATCAGAAGCGGGATCTGGAGACCCATACTGACTCCCACACATTCAATGATGACTTTCTTGTGATCGTCAGAACCTTTTACGCTAGTATCTTAATCCCTTTGTTTCACGATATATTACATGTCCGAGATTCGATCATCGGTATCTCCATACCTAGTTTGATCTCGTTACCGACATGCACTCTTTTCTCGTTCCTGTGATATAACATTCTAGTGATCAAATCACTTGCTTGCAAGCTAATCAATGTGATATCACCGAGAGGGCCCAGAGTATATCTATCTGTCATCGGGATGAACAAATTCCACTCTCGATCCATGAGCCTCAACATAACACTTTATTAGTTCTGAATCCATCTTTATAATCACCCTGTTACGGTGTGACGTTTGATGTTATCAAGAAACTCTTCCGGTGTTAGTGATTGACATGATCTCATGGTCTAAGGATTAGGATCACTTCGTAAGTTGTTATAGCAATATAAACTCAATGACTTTGATCGTAATGCTATACTTCGGATGAATGTTCATCACACCATTACACTAATGTTGTGATCCCGTTATTAACAACATCCAATGTCCATGATCAGGAAACCTTGATCATCTTGTTAATCAACGAGCTAGTTTATGAGAGAGGCATAACTAGGAACTTTCTGTTTGTTTATTAAACACACATGTATTAACGTTTCCGTATTAATACAATTATAGCATGCAAAATAAACATCTATCATATACTTGGAATACACATAATAAACACTTTATTATTGCCTCTCAGGGCATATTCCCTTCAATAGCACTCTTTTAAACTAGTTGTACTAGCCTCAAGAGTATTTAATCTAGCATAAATTTTTGCAAATGATATATCAGATTCGCTAGGCATATTACATGGGACAACCAACTTTCTTATGGCATTAGAGGCTTCATTCTCATCACATTGGAGGAAATCTCCTCCTACTACAGCATCCAAAGCATATCTATAACGAAGAGCAATACCATAGTAAAAACCACTATAAAGCAAGCCTAGAGTCATTTTAGGTTCAATTTTTTCATAAGAATCAGAATTTCTAGACCAAGCTTATTTGAAACTCTCTCTCACTTCCTTGTTTAAAAGTGAAAATCATTTCCACAGGTGACACAGTGATTGGAGCGACACTAGACATAACGGTAACTTGAAGTAGGAACTAATTTTTTTTAAGTTTTCGATAAAGCAAACAGAAATAGTAACTAACATAGGAACTAATTTTTTTGTATTTTTGGTAAAGAGAAACAAGAAAAACAAAGCAAAAGAAACTAAGCAAAACAAAAAACAAAGTAAAGAGAGTGGTTGTGAGAGGCTCCCCTTGTAAATATGTCCTTAACTCCCCGGCAACGGCACCAAAAAATCTTGATGTGGCTCAGTTGAATGTAGAGCTTCGTTGGGAGACCCCAAGAGCAAGGTGTGATGAGCACAGCGGCAAGTTTTCCCTTAGTTATGAAACCAAGCTTATCGAATGATGACGCTCACAGTGTTGACGTGGGCGCTTTGTTGGAAGACCCCAAGAGCAAGGTATGATGAGCACAGCAACAGTTTCCCTCAGTAAGAAACCAAGGTTATCGAACCAGTAGGAAGAAGGAAACGTCTCAAAGGTGTTGCAAGCAACATGGAAACCTGCACAACACAAGCTCAAGACTTTGCTCTCCTTAGTTCACTAGTGGTGCTCTACTTAGATAAACAACATGGCATGAAGGGTAAACAAATTACAGCAGGGCAATTGACAGGAACTGAGCAAGGCATAACAATGCAATACTAGACAAAAAGATCCTATGAGATTCGATTGGCAATACAACAATATACATAGACCGCCATCCAACTGCATCTACGACTAGAAGTCCACCTTCAGGTTATCATCCGAACCCCCTCCAGTTTTAAGTTGCAAGCAATAGACAACTACTTTAAGCAAAGTGTGTAAGGTAAACAATCCACTTGTTCCATGAACAAGAGACCGTTGTTTTCTCCCTAGTGGCAACAACACATCTACCATCGAAGAGATTTCTATCACTTCCCTTGAAAACTAGAGGCATGAACCCACTATCGAGCATAAATACCCCCTCTTGGAGTCACTAGCAACTACTTGGCCAAGATAGCTACTAACAACGGAGAGCATGCAAGATCACAAACAACACAGGCATGATAGAATCAAATAGACAAAACCATTAATCAATCTGACATAGTAATCTCAATATCCATCGGATCCCCACAAACAAAACATGCATGATTACAAATAGATTAGATCTTGATCATGAACGGAGCTCACAAGTACATGAAAGCACAAGGAGGAGATACAACCATCTAGCTACTACATGGACCCGTAGTCCAAGGTGGAACTACTCACGCTTCATACTGGATAAGAAGGCCTCCAGGATGATCTCCCCTCTGGCAGGGTGCCGGGAAAAACTTCAGATCCCCCTGATCTAGGGACGATGGTGGTGGCGGCTACAGACGGTTTCGTGGAATATTGATTGGGTACTTAGGGTTTTTGCATCGGGCGGACTTTATAGGCGAAGAGGCGAGGCAGGGGGGGCACCAGGGTGGCTGCACCCCCCAGGCGTTGGGTAGGCCCACCCGTGCGGCCAGTGGGTGTGGCCCCCTCGAGGCCCTTCTTCGTCTCTTGTCTGGACTCCATGTTGCCCACGGTAAAATATTGACTTTGGCTTTTGTCCCGTCCAATTCCAAGAATATTGATTTTCTGCCTTTCTAGAACCAAAAACAGAAGAAAACTGGCAACTGGCACTGTGGAAACTTGTTAATAGGTTAGTTCTAGAAAACTTATAAAAACACCTCAAAGTGTAGGCAAAGCAAAGCAAAGTAGATACTAAACAAGCATGGAACATAAAAAATTATAGATACGTTTCCGACGTATCAAGCATCCCCAAGCTTAACTCCTGCTCGTCCTCGAGTAGGTAGGTGATAAAAGAATAATTTTTTAGGTGACATGCACCATCAAAACCAAGATCAAACCATTTTCAAGCGTTGAAACCTAGGATCAAAGAACTCTAAACATGTGCATGAAATTTGGAGTTCTAACAATAAGACAAAGTAACTATGCATGCAACATGAAAGGCTATAAACAAAGATCATGAATAACATGCATTGAAAAACGTTTGTTTTTTTCACATACAGAAAACATGGCATAGTGGCAATCAGCTTGTCCCTCATAGAGTAGCAAATAGATGCATAGGACACCTTCAAAGTTCATAAGGGTGACTAGATACAAATAGCACAAGGACAAGCAATATCACAATATCCATCAATCAATAAGTTTTGGGACAATGCACATAGAACTAAGAATGGCAACTATTTTCTCTTAATGGTGCCTAAAGGTAGAAGGTGGAGACTCAACATAGTAGTGGAAGAAGGGCCCTTCATAAAGGGAAGCAGGGATTTCAAGTTTCAAAAAGAGCTTCCAAAAACTATGGTACTTGTTAGCTTTCAGCCCTCATTGCCCCTATCATAATCATCTTGAAGTGATTAAGGTTAAAGTGAGCAAACTATGGAGTATATGCTTGACAAAGTATAAGTTGGCAATCTCATGTCCCTTGAATACAAGGGCCACACCTCATGCTACTCAACTTCAGTCACCTGTAAGTTCTTGTCATAGTAAGTACATGTGTATCATAGAGAACCATCAACGGGGTACCCCTTGCACATGGTACATGTGTTGGAGATATGCCCAAGAGGCAATAATAAAGTGGTTATTATCATATCTTCACACTTATGATAAATGTTTACATATCATGCTAGAATTGTATTAACCGGAAACATTAATACTTGTGTGATTTGTAAACTAAAATAAGAGTCCCTAGTAAAGCCTCTTGTTAAACTAGCTTGTTGGTTAATATATGATCATGGTTTCCTGATCATGAACATAGAGATGTTATTAACAACAGGATCATATCATTAGGAGAATGATGTGATGGACATACTCCTATAGATAAGCGTAGCATAAAGATCAAGTCATTTTAAATAGTTCAATTGCTATATGCTTTCCGATACATAGTAACCTAATTCCTTCGACCATGAGATCATGCAAATCACCTTTGCCGGATGGATGCTTTGATGACATCAAACACCACACCGTAACTGGGTGGCTATAAAGGTGGCATTGAGTGTTCGGAAAGTATTGGTTGAAACACATGGATCAAGAGTGGGATTTGTCCATCCATATGACGGATAGATATACTCTGGGCCCTCTCGGTGGAATGTCATCCAATTAGCTTGCAAGCATGTGACTGGCTCACAAGGGATCACATATCACGGGAACGAGAAAAGAGTACTTATCAGTAACGAGGTTGAACTAGGTATGCAGAGATACCGATGATCAAAACCTCGGATAAGTAAACTATCGTGAGACAAAGGGAAATTGGTATCGTATGTAAGTGGTTCATTCGATCGCAAAGTAATCGTAGAAGTATGTGGGAGCCATATGAATTTCCAGATTCCTCTATTGGTTATTGTTCGGAGAAGTGTCTCGATCATGTCCGCATAATTCACGAACCGTAGGGAGACACACTTAAGGATTCGACGTTGTTTGAGTAGTTATGGTATTATGAGAAAGAGACCGAATGTTGTTCGGAGTCTCGGATGGGATCCGGGATATCACGAGGTGATACGGAATGGTCCGGAGAATAAGATTCATATAAGGAAAGTCCCGTTTCGGAGTTCGAGAATGATTCCGGTGTTTTCATCGGGAATGTTCTAGAAGGTTCTGGAATGTCCGGCACTCCGGGGGGAGGGGTACATGAATGTGTCATTACATATTGGAATGATTGCATCATGTACTAAGTGTTCTTGCTGTTCCAAATAAAGGATTAAATTGAATCCCAAACAGAAAAGTCAAACGGCCAGTTTGAAAGTCAAACGGCTAAAACAGGAAACTGTGGGAAACAAGCAAGAGGTGGTTGGAACCGACTTGGGGGAGGAGTCCCTCCAAGCCGGCGCGCCAACCAAGGCCGAATTGGGGAGGGACTCCCCTCCCCTTGGCCGCCCCTCCCACCTATAAGAGGAGGGGCAGGGCCTCCTCCTCTAGACACACAAGTTCCTATCCTCTAATCTCCGGTTTAGAGCCGTTTTGGTTTAGAGCTTCTAATTGCCCTAGCCTTCGGTTTAGAGCCTTCTAATTGGTGTGTCTAATCCCTAGACCACTAATAGCCCTCTCTCATACTCCACCATACTCGCTCCAGCTTAAGGCGAAGCCCTGCGGGATCTCCCCTCTACTTCCGGTACCACGCCGTTGTGCTGCCGGAATCGCGAGGAGAGTGCTACAACCTCTGCTGCCTGCTGGAACAAGGGAGAGGAAGGTCTTCGTTGAGTACCGAACGTGTGACCGACTGCGGGAGCGCTGCCGGAACATGGCGCCGGAAGGATCGTCTACGCGATCTTGAGATCGGAAAGTGTACGACTACATCACCCACGAGAATCTGCTCTCGTTAACCGCTTTGGAATCTTCGAGGGTGAGTTCCTCTATCGACTCGTTGCTACAATCTAGTAGATAGATCTTGGCTTGTTTGTTTGTATGCGATAGAAAATTTTTGTTTTCCATGCTACGAACCCCTACAGTGGTATCAGAGCCGTGTCTATATGTAGATCTGTTGCACGAGTAGAACATAATGGTCATTATGGGCGTTGATGCTTTTATTGTTGAGTGCTTCTTGTGTACTTTGCATCTTGCGGTATGTTGGGATGAAGCGGCCCAGGCTAACCTTACATGACATCGTTCATGAGACTTGATCCACGCTTGACATGCAACTTGTATTGCATAAGTGGCTTTGCGGGTGCCTGTTTCTCCTAGCATAGTTAAGATCCAATTTACAACGGGTGATTGACAATACTAGTATCAATGTTGTGGTTCTTGTTCGTAAGTTAGAACGACACTTATTGAAAGCCCCAAACCACGTAAAACATGCAAAGAAAATTAGAGGCGTCTAACTTTGTTTTGCAGGGGTGTGCAGTGATGTGATATGGCCATGATTGTGATTATATATGATGTATGCAATGTTCCTTATTGTAAGTCGGCAACCGGCAGGAGCCATATGGTTGTCTTTAATTTTGTTAAGACCCGCGTGTCTATTCAAAGTAGTTGTAATAGTTGAAGCCGGTGGAGGACAACCATGGAGAAGCATCATTGACCTTGATGCAATGTCGGTGATGATGGAGATCATGTCCATGCTTGAAGATGGAGATCGGAAGCACAAAGAAGAAAGGCCATATCATATCACATATTATGAATTGCATGTGATGTTAATCCTTTTTGCATCTTGTATTGCTTAGTAGACGACGGTAGCATTATAAGATGATCCCTCATGCACATGAATTTCAAGTCATAAAGTGTTCACCCTTAGTTAGCACCGTTGCTAAAGCTTGTTGTTTCGAAGCACCACGTGATGATCGGATGTGTTAGATTCTACAAGTGTATACAACGTGAGCAAGCCAGATTTGCTCATGCGGAAACTAAGGTTTGATCTTGACGAGCCTAGCATGTACAGACATGGCCTCAGGAACACAGATTACCGAAAGGTAGAGCATGAGTCATATAGTAGATATGATGAACATGTTGATTGTTCGCCATTGAAGCTATATCAACTCTCGTGATGATCGGTTTTGATGTGGTCGATTTGGTTCGTGTGATCACTAAAACAATGTGAGGGATATTGTTTTGAGTGGGAGTTCACCAAGATTAATTTAATTATTAATTAGAACTCAATTTATCATAAACTAAATCAAAGTGAATTTGCATAGTTGTTGTAGTCATTGGCATCCGTTTACCACCTTGCGCTTAGTTATAATTGAGATGATAGAACTATAGAATTCTGGTTAGTTACTTTACGAACTGGTATCGTATTGTTTTGAAGTGTTAATCTAAAGTTTAAAAGTCCTATTGCAAACTTTCAGTAAGTTCCGGTTACTCCATGAAGTTTAATAATTAGTATTAAATCAAGAGTAACAATTCCAAGTGTTAGTATATAAGTATCATGTTTGTCTCCATGATTCTTGATATTCAAAGGATTCTCTTAATATCAAGGTTATCTAGGATCTGAAAGAGTTGTTTCAGAAACCATGATGTGTGGAAGATATTGTGATATCTGAAACGAAGTATTGGTTACAACATGATAGAGTATAATATGGCAAAAGTCATGTTCTCATATTTGATGAGAATTTGCAAAATGTTGGAGACACTAGTTGTCCTAATCCTCCAAAAGGTTTTGGAGAGCAACATTATACTTGCGATTCACCGTTACAAGCTAAAAGTAGCTTGATCATGGATAAATCCATGATGAGGGTGAATATTTGATGTAGGTAAGATGTTTACTACACCAAGAGATTACTAAAGAAAGGAATTTGAAAGAACACCAAACATTTGATGATAGGTGATCTACTTCAAAGTGCAAGTCCAAAGACATTGGTATTTAACTATACACGCTTTGGACTATATGTCATATGTATGACTCCACTATTGATGTTGATAGATTCTTTCAAACAGAAAAGGAAATATTGAAAGAAAATCTCATAAATATATGGCAGAAAAGAAAAGACTAGAATTGTTCAGTTTAAGTATATAGATGATATACATGTTATGGCTATATTCTTTGCTTATTAAACAATGTGGTTCTCAAGTATTTGATACTGAATTTGTTGGTGTGAATCGTCATACGAAACAACACAATTCATGAACTACAATGTCCTAAGTAACTGGCAAAAGAATATGTGATGATGTTCATCGAGAACAAATAAAGGGTTATTGTGTTGCTCGTTAAACATCAAAGCTTGCCTTCAAGATTTGTTTTATCAGGTATTATGAGAACAAAAGGGTTGTTCAAATAATTTCTGTAATCCATAAAAGATGGATGATTCACAAATCTCGTTGGAGAAATCACATCCATAAAACTAGTGCTAAAAATGTCGAAAGACAAATTGATTGAAAGATCACTTAGGAAGTGACATCGCCGTTTAAATTATACTGGAAAGAAAACATGAAGAAACTCCATGTGGATGGAATTTTGGAGTCTTTTGATTTTGATCAAATAACGCTTGTGAAACTTTCCTAGAGATAATTAAAACTTCGTTCATAGGCCAAAAAGGGAACGAATGACTAGCTTATTGGAACTTGTACATATTGTTGTACGAAATCCATTATGTGTAGTCAAGAGCGATGGATTTCAACTTCATATGCTTTCTCCAAAAATTTGAGTGAATATATGAATATTTACTTAATAAGGATAAAGTATGAAACACTTGAAAAGTTCAAAGACTTTCAAGATGAAGTGCAAAATCATTGTAACAAGAATATGAATAGTGTATGATAAGATCATAAAGGAAGATATTTAAGTTACAAGTTTAGCATAATACCTAAGATTTAAGGAATCGTTCTGTGGATTTGCATTTCCGAAACACCATAAGAGTATGGAACGTTCGAGATATGTAATTAAACCTTGTTTGACATGGTTAGATCAAAGGTATAATTCATAAAACTGCCATTATATTTTAAAGATTAAAAGCTTTAGAGATTACCGTTTTCCACTGAAAAGAGCTCCATCATAATCCGTTGAAATGACACCATATCAAGTTATGGTTTGGGATAAAACCCAAGTTGTCCTTTCTTAAAACATTGGTATGCTATGCATAAGAAAGATGTTTGCAACCAAAGTCGGATGAACCTGTCTTTGTATGTTATTTCGAATAACTGTTAAGTAATCCTCCATAACATCGGAGACAAAAGTGTTTGTCACTTAAAAACGTCAAGTTTTTTTGAGAAGGAATTTTTCGTGAAAAGTTAAGTGGGAGGACAATAGAACTTTGATAAGGTTAAAAGAACCTTAGCTGTATGTGCAGAGTTGCGCAGCACCGAAAAGTGTTCCGGAGGCAGCAACAAAGCTCATGGCTCACGTACCTCAAAGGTTGTGGTCACGGAGATCCAAGTTCCTATTGAAACAAGTAGGTCGGATGAACAATCAAATACCAAGATTTGAGGGTTGAATCATTATTTGAGAATAATGAACCGACTTCATGCAAAGAAGCGATGATGGGCCCTGACTCCGTAAAATGGCTTGAAGCCATAAAATCCGTGATAGTTCCATACACGAGAAATCAAGTTTTGAACTTGAAGGACCCTCGAGAAAGGTGTAAGACCTTAAAGTTGTGTCTGGATCTATAAAGAAATAGACATGGATGTTTCACATCTATAAAATATTCGACATGTTGGGAAAGAGTTCACAACAATGTTCAAAGGTTGACTATGACAAGATTTGATCTTTCATAGTGATATTTAGTCTATACGGATTAATGTAGCAACCACTACATATAATTTGTTATATGGTAGTTGAATAAACAAAACAAGTTCTTCTAATAGAATCGTTACCTAGGACATGTGCATAACACGGTCCATAGGGTTTTGTTAATTCAAAGGATGCTAAAAGCATATGCAAACTTCAATGATTAAAGTGAGCATCGCGGAGTTGGAATCTTCACTGTGATGAAACTGTTAAAGGAGTTTAAAAGTTCATTAGAGACGATGAAGATGCTTGCATTTGCAAGAAATTAAGAGGGAGCGCTAAGACATGTTTCTAATACATTATGTGGAAGACATATTGTTGATTGGAAATAATGTATCTTTTATTAACACATATTAAGAATTTCATCCCGATGAAAGACTTAGGCAAAACCCAAATATTTGGCATCAATAGACGCTAATATGGTTGTGTCAGAAGTACATAGACAAGATATTGAATGAGTTCAATATAGAAACTACAAGAGAGGTTCTTGTCGCACAGAAAGGATTGAATGAGTTCAATGTTGATGATATATTCAAGTGTATTGACATTTGGTAAAGTGAAACAAATAATCAAGTATAGATTGATACTTGATGTATGAAATCACAAAGAGTATTTATATCAATCATACTGTGATATGTACAAATCCAGATATGTCCTATGCTCTAAATGTTGTGAGCATATACCAGAATGATTCATAAGATGATCATTGGACAATAGTAAGGATATTCTTATGATCTTTTGGAAGAACTAAGAGTATATTATTTGTAGAAGTGACAAATAGATGATTAGTTCATTGTAAAAGTACTACATTGATACTAGTTTTGTCACAAAGTACAAATTAAGTTTATCTCAATCTAAACTAAGGGTGGCACAATATAATGGAAAGAAAGTTCCATAATGGATTTGGATGAGTTCCAAAGTTAAGACATTGTGACAGATACTACAACAAAAGGCTAAGTGTATGACTGCTATTTTAGCAGCAAAAGAGGGCATTTGTGTCAAGTAGTTTGTTATCAAACTAGGTGTAGTTCACAGTGGGATAATACTATGAAGATATATTGTACGACAATATTATCAACATGTTTTTAACCCCAAAGAACTAAAGGTCACACCAAAGGACCAAATTTGTACGAAGCCATCTCATTAGAGAATGAGTGATGCGTAGAGACGCAAAGACATGCAATTACACACGGACCTGGAAGTGTCAGATCCGGAGATCAGTTGACCACTAGCAATCGTGTACATACAACACCGGAAAGCCATAGGTGTTGAATACACAAAGATTTGAAACTAGATTATTGACTCTAGTGCAAGTGGGAGACTGTTGGAGATATGCCCAAGAGGCAATAATAAAGTGGTTATTATCATATCTTCACACTTATGATAAATGTTTACATATCATGCTATAATTGTATTAACCGGAAACATTAATACTTGTGTGATTTGTAAACTAAAATAAGAGTCCCTAGTAAAGCCTCTTGTTAAACTAGCTTGTTGGTTAATATATGATCATGGTTTCCTGATCATGAACATAGAGATGTTATTAACAATAGGATCATATCATTAGGAGAATGATGTGATGGACATACTCCTATAGATAAGCGTAGCATAAAGATCAAGTCATTTTAAATAGTTTAATTGCTATATGCTTTCCGATACATAGTAACCTAATTCCTTCGACCATGAGATCATGCATATCACCTTTGCCGGATGGATGCTTTGATGACATCAAACACCACACCGTAACTGGGTGGCTATAAAGGTGGCATTGAGTGTTCGGAAATTATTGGTTGAAACACATGGATCAAGAGTGGGATTTGTCCATCCATATGACGGATAGATATACTCTGGGCCCTCTCGGTGGAATGTCATCCAATTAGCTTGCAAGCATGTGACTGGCTCACAAGGGATCACATATCACGGGAACGAGAAAAGAGTACTTATCAGTAACGAGGTTGAACTAGGTATGCAGAGATACCGATGATCAAAACCTCGGATAAGTAAACTATCGTGAGACAAAGGGAAATTGGTATCGTATGTAAGTGGTTCATTCGATCGCAAAGTAATCGTAGAAGTATGTGGGAGCCATATGAATTTCCAGATTCCTCTATTGGTTATTGTTCGGAGAAGTGTCTCGATCATGTCCGCATAATTCACGAACCATAGGGAGACACACTTAAGGATTCGACGTTGTTTGAGTAGTTATGGTATTATGAGAAAGAGACCGAATGTTGTTCGGAGTCTCGGATGGGATCCGGGATATCACGAGGTGATCCGGAATGGTCTGGAGAATAAGATTCATATAAGGAAAGTCCCGTTTCGGAGTTCGGGAATGATTCCAGTGTTTTCATCAACTGTGTACAAAGTACAAGTGCAATGTTGACACAATTCCGTCTCGTACTCTGACTTCGTGTTGCCCACGGTAAAATATTGACTTTGGATTTTGTCCCGTCCAATTCCGAGAATATTGATTTTTTGCTTTTCTGGAACCAAAAACAGAAGAAAACAGGCAACTGACACTGTGGCAACTTGTTAATAGGTTAGTTCCAGAAAACATATAAAAACACCTCAAAGCATAGACAAAGCAAAGCAAAGTAGATACTAAACAAGCATGGAACATCAAAAATTATAGATACATTTCCGATGTATCAGTAGGAACAAGCGAAACAACTCCAAGGTGTTGCTAGCAACTTAGAACCTGCAAAACACAAACTCAAAACTTTGCTCCAACTTACAGTGAGGTTGTCAATCTAACTGGTTTACTGAAAACAAAGGATTAAACGTATAGTGTGGAAGATAATATTGCTTGCAGAAAGTAAATGGTAAAATTAAACAGTAGATGGTGTATCAATGGTAAAGGAATGGACCGGGGTCCATAGTTCACTAGAGGTGTTTCTCCATAAGATAAATAGCATGCCGTGGTGAACAAATTACAGTTGGACAAAGATAGATCGAAAATGCATATGCATGTGCATGTACAAGTCATGATTGATCCTATGAGATTCATTTGGGCATTACAACATAATACATAGATCGTAATCCAACTGCATCTATGACTAATAATCCACCTTCAGGTTATCGTCCGAACCCCCTCCAGTATTAAGTTACCAGCAACATATAATTGCATTAAGCAAAGTGTGTAAAGTAAACAATACAATTATTCCATGAACAAAAGATTGTTGTTTTATCCCTAGTGGCAACAACAAATCTACAACCTTAGAGATTTCTGTCACTTCCCCAGATTACTAGAGGCATGAACCACTATCGAGCATAAATACTCCCTCTTGGAGTTGCTAGAATCTACTTGTCCAAAGCATCTACTAACAACGGAAAGCATGCAAGATCACAAATAACATAGACATGATAGAATCAACAATCAATCTTGAACATAGTACTCAATTGATACGTCGTGGATGTATCTATAATTTTTGATGTTCCATGCTTGTTTAGTATCAAATTTGCTTTGGTTTGTCTACACTTTGAGGTATTTTTATTCGTTTTCCGGAACTAACCTATTAACAATATGCCATAGTGCCAATTGCCTGTTTTCTGCTATTTTTGGTTTCAAAAAAGCTAGTAAAGAAATATTCTCGAAATTGGACGGGACAAAAGCAAAAGTCAATATTTCACCGAGGATAACACGGAGTCCAGATGAGAGACGAAGGGGCAACCCAGGGTGGTCACCCCCCAGGCGCGGGCCCACCCTAAGCCGCGCCTAGGCAGGGTGTGGGACCCCTGGCCGCCCTCCTGCCTTGCCTCTTTGCCTATAATAACCCCCGATACCAAAACCCTAATTACCCGATCACACCTCCAGGAAATAGTCTGTATCCACCGCCACCATCGTCTCTAGATCGGGGGGATCTGAAGATCTTCCCGGCACCCTGTCGGAGGGGAGAGATCATCCCGGAGGCCTTCTTCATCACCATGCCAGCCTCCGGTATGATGCGTGAGTAGTTCACTCTTGGACTATGGGTCCATACAATAGCTAGATGGTTGTTTCTCCTCCTTTGTGCTATCATGTTTAGATCTTGTGAGCTCCGTTCATGATCAAGATCATCTATTTGTAATCATACATGTTGTGTTGTGGGGATCCGATGGATATTGAGATTGCTATGTCAGATTGATTATTGATTCTATCATGTTAGATTGATTATTGTTCTATCATGTCTTATTGATTATTGATTCTATCATGTATGTGTTGTTTGAGATCTTGCATGCTCTCCGTTTCTAGTAGCTATCTTGGGCAAGTAGATGCTAGTGACTCCAACAGGGAGTATTTATGCTCGATAGTGGGTTCATGCCTTTATTGAATCTAGAGAAGTGACAGAAATCTCTAAGGTTGTAGATGTGCTGTTGCCACTAGGGAGGAAACAACGATCTTTTGTTCATGGAACACTTGTATTGTTTACTTTACACACATTGCTTAAAGCAGATATCCGTTGCTTGCAACTTAATACTGGAGGGGGTTCGGATGATAACCTAAAGGTGGATTACTAGTCATAGATGGAGTTGTATGGCGGTCTATGTATATTGTTGTAATGCCCAATCAAATTTCATAGGATCATGAACGTTTAGTATTTGCATTGTTATGCCTTGCTCTGTCCTGTCAATTGCCCCACTGTAATTTGTTCACCCAGCATGTTTTGTTATCTTTCTTAAGGATAACACCTCTAGTGAACTATGGACCCTAGTACAATCTTTACCATTGATACATTGTCTACTGTAACTGTTTACTTTCTGCAATCCCCCATTACCTTCCATAATATACGTTTAATCCTTTGTTTTCAGCAAACCAGTGAGATTGACAACCTCACTGTAAGTTGGGGCAAAGTCTTGAGTTTGTGTTGTGCAGGATTCCAAGTTGCTAGCAACACCTTGGAGTTGTTTCCTTCCTCCTACTGGTTCGATAACCTTGGTTTCATCACTGAGGGGAAACTTATTGATGTTCTCATCATACCTTCCTCTTGGGGTTTCCCAATGAAGCTCTAAAGTGATCTGAGCTCATCAAAGACTTTTTATGGCACCGTTGCTGGGGAGTAAGGACAACTTCACAAGGGGAGTCTTTCACAACCACTCTCTTTACTTTCTTTTAGTTTGCTTAGTTTCTTTTGCTTTGTTTGCTCATTTCTTTTTATCAAAAATACAAAAAAATTAGTTCCTATCTTAGTTACCATTTCTATTTGCCTTTTTCTTATCAAAAAAATAGTTCTTTCTTTAGTTGTCACCTTGTTCTTAGCTCATTATGTTTATCCCTAAGTTCACCATGAAATACCTTTCAATAGGTAGTGGGTCCATAATTGGGAAAGATAACATTGAAGAATTCTTTAATCATGTTAGCAAACATGAGGATACTGAGGATAGATCCTTAGCAGAACTTGCTCCTAATTATGAAATTGCTACAGCCTCTTTAGTTCACATGTTGGAGTCTAGGTTTGTTAACCTTAACCCCATGATGCAAGTAATGTTTCTTAAACTTAAAGATATTGAAGATGCTAAAAAGAGAGATTTCATTCTAGAAACTTTGCTTAAGGAATTTAATGATGTTACTAAAGAGTCTAGAAAGGTCTTTGATCGTTTCAATATGCTAGGCCCATGTGTAGATGTTATGGGTACACTAGAAAAGTTGGACAAAACCAAACCCAAAGGAGATAAATTGAAAATAACCATACCTTTTAAACTTGTTGGAATGCATGAAGCCTTAGAAAAGAATTTTGATTGGATTGTTCCTAAAAATCCTTTTGATGAAAGTAGTGAACCCACGAGTAATGAGAGAGGATCCTCAAGAAACTATTTGGATGAGATACCTTGCCTTGTTGAGGATATTTCCTGTATTGATCTCAATGGTTCTTCATTTGAAAAGACTTGATTCTTGCTTCTTGTGCCTAACTTAAAGGCGTTAAAGAAAAGTACTTCTTGGGAGATAACACAATAGTTTTCTTGCATCTTGGAAGTTATTACTTCTGTAATAACCTCTTCTTATCCTTTTTATTTGTTTTTCGTGCCAAGAATAGCCTCTAATGAGAGAGAAATAACATTTGGGAAAGTTGCTGTCCCGAAACAGATTTTTGTGCTTCATTGTAAAAATTTATGAAAAATCTCTGTATTTCAGATTGAGCTGTAATTTTCTGAGTAAATCCTGGTTAGATAACTTTCATTACTTCAACACTTTTTTATTTGATCAATAGAAGGTCTTTGAAAAAATTAGTTTTTACCTGCTGGTCTGTTTTGACAGATTTCTGCCATTATTTACATTTGCCTCTTATCGATTTCTTTTTGAGTTCGTTTTGGTGAATTGAGCTTTTTGAAGGAATTGCTACAGTATCTTGTGTTTTTAATGGAAGTTTTGCTGTGTTTAAACTAAAACCAAGGTCTATTACTTTTGAATGCACTAATGTTGCTAATGAAGATTGTGTGAAGTTTTGTATGAAGGAAATTTTCAAGTGTAGGGGAAGAATGATGTAATGAGATTAAGAATGGACAAAAGCTCAAGCTTGGGGATGCCACCCTGTGTCACCCTAAGAAATATTCAAGAGGTACAAGCGTCAAAGCTTGGGTATGCCCAAGGCATCCCCTTCTTCATCAATAAAAAGCCCAGGTCTCTTTCTAGACACTTCGTTTTTATTGTTTCATGCATAGTTGTGTTGTTCTTAGAGTGTCTTAGTTTTCGTTTTTGGTTTTCGTTTGCTTAGTTTGCTTGAATAAACTAGTTGGACCCCCATTTTCTTTGTGATGTTTCAAATAAGTTGATTGGTGTTGGAAAAGACTAGAAAGTTTCATGCTTAAGTGGTACAAAAGTGAGCTTGCTTTGACTGTGGCTTAGACTTTATCATGTCATGGTAGATGTTGTTTTGACCTTATGCTTAGTTATTACTGTTGTAGCATGACTTGTTCAAAACAATTGAGATTGCTTAGTGTGTCTTAAAAGAATCATGTGTTGTTTTAGCATACAAAAGCATAATATTGTGGTATTCTCCTTTGATGCTTTGTTTGGGTTGACTTGGCACATGCTCACACCATGTTATGACTATGAACCAGTAACCTTAGCCTCTATGATGATTTAGTTTTTGACTTGTGATACCACTTTATGCTTTAGTTTATAATGTTTTATCGCTCTGCATGATTATGTCTATTATTGCTCTCTTAGTTGGTCGCTCCTAGTCTTTTGCTAGCCTCCACTTGTATTGAGTAAGCTCTACTCATGCATCCAACTCCCAAGAAACCAAGTTATTCCAAAGTGTCCACTATAAATTCCTATGCATGGTGTGTTACACCATTTCAAGTAAATTCTTGTTTTATCTACCTTCCAATTAAAAAGTCACTTTGTTATGTGAAAAATTAGTGATTAAACCTCTCACAAACTTGATGGCACACTTTATTTTTCTTGCCCATAATAAACTTGAACCATTGTGTCATCTATGTTTTATATGCTTGCACTTATAAGTTGGGAATTAGCAGAACCGTGCTGTCATGGGGAACGCTTTCAACACCTGTAAATATCTACCCAGTTGATATCATGCTCTTTTGTTTATGGATGTCGGCGGTGTGAAATAAAAGAGGAGTTTGTAAGTCCATGGAGTTATGTATATGTGTTAGAGAAACGTTTGGGACGCTAGCCTAAGCCATGCCTAATCATGGTGGAAACTTGCAGCATAACCATAGTGAGCAATCTATGAAGCATTATTCTTATATAAAAAATAGATACGAGAAAGAGAAAAAGAGGAAAGAAGAGAAAAAGCACCATTTTCCCATGGTAAATAAGAAGATTGTTGAGATGCTCATTGTTTGTTGCCTTGTCATTTTGATATGGGATATCTCCTGTGTCATGGAGAAAGGGTTACCCCATTGGTGGTTCTCTATGATACACATATACTTACTATGACAAGAACTTACCGGTAACTAAAGTCGAGTAGAATGAGGAACGGTCCTCGTACTCAAGGGACATGAGATTGCCAACTTATACTTTGTCAAGCATATACTCCATATTTTGTTCACTTTAACCTTAACCACTCGAAGATGCTTATGATAGGGGCAATGAGAGATGAAAGCTAACAAGTAACATAATTTTTGGAAGCTCTTTATGAAACTTGAAATCCATGCTTCCCTTTGAAGGGCCATTCTTCCACTTTTATATTGAGTCTCCACCTTCTATCTTAGGCACCAATTAAGAGAGCATAGTTGTCATTCTTAGTTCTATGTGCATTGTCCCAAAACTTATTGATTGATGCATATTGTTGATATTGCTTGCTCATGAACTATTTGTATCTAGTCACTCTTATGAACTTTGAAGGTGTCATATGCATTTATTTACTACTCCATGAGGGACAAGCTGAATGCCACTATGCTATGTTTTCTATATGTGAAGCAAACAAACGTCTTTCAATGCATTGTTATTCATGATCTTTGTTTGTATCCTTTCATGTTGCAGCATAGTTACTATGTCTTATTGTTATAACTTCATCTTTCATGCTCATGTTTAGAGTACTTTGATCCCAACTTTCAATGCTTGTAAATAGTTTGATCATGATTGTGATGGTTGATACGTCGGAAACGTATCTATAATTTCTGATGTTCCATGCTTGTTAGTACCTACTTTGCTTTGCTTTGTCTACACTTTAAGTTGCCACAGTGCCAGTTGCCTGTTTTCTGTTGTTTTTGGTTTCAAAAAAGCTAGTAAAGAAATATTCTCGGAATTGGACGGGACAAAATCCAAAGTCAATTACTTTCTGTGGGTAACAAGAAGTCCAGAGGGGAGACAGAGAAACAAACCAGGGCAGCCAGACCCCCTAGGCGCGGCCAGGGGTGGGCCCGCGCCTGGGTAGGGTTTGACCCTCCCTGGTCGCCTCCTCGGCCTCCCTCTTCGCCTATAAGAAGCCCCCGATGCAGAAACCCTAAGAACCCAATCAAATCTCCTAGAAACCGTCTGTAGCCGCTGCCACCATCGTACCTAGATCAAGGGGGATCTGAAGTTCTTCCCGGCACCCTGCCGGAGGGGAGATCGTCCCAGAGGCCTTCTCTCCGGTATGATGTGTGAGTAGTTCCACCTTGGACTATGGGTCCATGTAGTAGCTAGATGGTTGTATCTCCTCCTTTGTGCTTTCATGTATAGATCTTGTGAGCTCCGTTCATGATCAAGATCTAATCTATTTTTTATCATGCATGTCGTGTTTGCGGGGATCTGATGGATATTGAAATTATTATGTTGGTTTGATTAATGGTTTTGTCTTTATGATTCTATCATGTATGTGTTGTTTGTGATCTTACATGCTCTCCGTTGTTAGTAGCTATCTTGGCCAAGTAGTTGCTAGTGACTCCAAGAGGGGGTATTTATGCTCGATAGTGGGTTCATGCCTCTAGTTTCCAAGGGAAGTGACAATAATCTCTTCGGTTGGATGTGATGTTGCCACTAGGGAGAAAACAACGGTCTCTTGTTCATGGAACATGTGGACTGTTTACCTTACACACTTTGCTTAAAGCAGTTGTCTGTTGCTTGCAACTAAATACTGGAGGGGGTTCGGATGATAACCTGAAGGTGGAATTCTAGTCATAGATGCAGTTGGATGGCGGTCTATGTATCTTGTTGTATTCCCCAATCAAATCTCATAGGATCTTTCTGACTAGTAATTGCATTGTTATGCCTTGCTCAGTTCCTGTCAATTGCCCTGTTGTAATTTGTTTACCCTTCATACCATGTTGTTTATCTAAGGAGAGCACCTCTAGGGAACTATGGATCCCGGTCCAATCTTTACCATTGATACATCTTCCACTGTTACTTGTTTACTTGCTGCAAACCATTACCTTCCACACCATACGTTTAATCATTCGTTACAGCAAATCGGTGAGCTTGACAACCTCACTAATTCGTTGGGACAAAGTCTTGAGTTTGTGTTGTGAAGGTTTCCATGTTGCTTGTAACACCTTTGAGACGTTTCATTCCTCCTTCTGGTTCGATAACCTCGGTCTCTACTGAGGGAAACTTGCTGTTGTACTCATCACACCTTGCTCTTGGGGTTCCAACGAAGTGTCCCACGTCAACACTAGGTGTACGCATCAATATTTCTGGCGTTGTTGCCGGGGAGGCTAAGGACGTCTTCACAAGGGGAGTCCTCAACTTCCTTTCTCTTTACTTTTTTTAGTTTACTTTGTTTCTTTTGCCTCTTTTCAAAAAACCCAAAAAAATAGTCTAGTTTGGTTTGCTTTCTTTATTCAAAAACACAAAAAATTAGTTCCTGCTCTAGTTGCTACCATGTCTGGTTTTGGACCAACCTTTATTTCCCCTATGGTAGAAATCACCACTTTTAAGCAAAAAAGTGAAGAAAGTTTTAAAGAAGCTTGGTCTATAATCTCTGCTTTATAGAGGGAAACTGAGCCTAAGGTGAGCCTTAGCTTGGTTATTGATAGTTTCTACCGTGGTATAGCTCTTCGTTATAGATATGCTTTGGATGCTGTGGCTGAGAAAGATTTCTTTCTATGTACTGAGGATGAAGCTTTTGATGCCATAAAGAAATTAATCATGATTTATGGTACACCTGGCAAGTCTGATTCCTCTTTCATAAATATTTTTGCTAGGTTAAACACTCTTGAGATCGGTATTGCTGCTATGAATAGTTTCTATAACACGCTTAGGGCTTACCATGATTATGTTCCCATAAATTCTGAACCTTCAAAATGGTTTCCCACAATCAAAGTCTCAATAAACACTACACTTTTTGATGCTCGTTGTGATATCATGTTTGAATTTTGTCTCATGCCTAAAGATATTTATGATTCCTTGAGTCTTTGGGGGCTTACTGAAGGAGGAGAGGAAATATCTCTTACCAACAATGCCACTATATTACCCATTGGAATAGTTGAAGGTGTGTTTACAAAAATCTCAGGGAAAATGGTGACTACTGATTATCTTGTTATTGAATGTGTAGGCAATGTGCAGATCACACTTGGAAGATCTCTACTGAAACACCTTGGGGCGGTGATAGATGTGGGAAAAGGCATCATGCATTTTGCTCCTCCGGTAAGAAATCATATCTTCCCTAAAGAAAAGAAGAAAGGTAAGAAAGGAAATAACAAGAAGGGTGTTTCTTCATTTGAAAATACTTGATTCTTCTTGCTTCTTGTGCCTGACTTAAAGGCGTTAAAGAAAAGTACTTGTTGGGAGATAACCCAAGATTTTACTTGAGTCTTGGAAGTTATTACTTCAGTAATGACCTCTCCTTATCCTTTTTGTTTGCTTTTTGTGCCAAGAATGACCTCTAATGAGAGGGAAGTAAGATTTGGGGAGTTGCTGTCCCGAAACAGATTTCTGTCCTCCACCAAAAAAAATTGTGAGGAGTCTCTGTAATTCGGATTGAGCTCAAAATTTATGAATAAATCTCCCAGTATATTAGATAACTTTCGTTATTTCAACACTTGTTCATTTGATTAACAGAAGATGTTCTAAAAAATCGGTTTCTGCTTGCTGGTCTGTTTTGACAGATTTCTGCCATTATTTGCATTTGCTTCTTATTGATTCCTTTTTGAGTTCCCTTTTAGGGAATTGAGATTTTTGAAGGATTTGCTACAGTAGCTTGTGTTTTTAGTGAAAAGCCTTGTTGTTTCAAAGCTTTGCCAAAGGTCTAATATCTTTTGAATACACTAATGTTGCTAATGAAGATTGTGTGAAGTTTTGTATGAAGGAAAAATTTCAGGTGTAGAGAGAGAATGATGCAATGAGATGAAGAATGGACAAAAGCTCAGTCTTGGGGATGCCACCATGGTGTCACCCCAAGAAATATCCAAGAGGTACAAGCTTCAAATCTTGGGGATGCCCAAGGCATCCCCTTCTTCATCAATAAAAAGCTCAGGTCTATCTAGACACTTCGTTTTTATTGTTTCATGCACAGTTGTGTTGTTCTTGGAGTATCTTAGTTTTCGTTTGCTTTTCTTAGGTTGTTTAGTTTGCTTGAATAAAGTAGTTTGGACCCCCGTTCTCGCTGTGTTGTTTTTCAAATAAGTTGCTTGGTGCTGGAAAGGAGTAGTAAGTTCTTGCTTATAAGTGCAAGAGGAGCTTGCATTGACTGTGACTTAGACTTTAGCATGACATGCTAGGTGTTGTTTTGACCGTATGCTTAGTGATTATTGTTGTAGCATGTCTTGTTCCAAACAATTGGGATTGGTTAGTGTGCCTTGAAGAAATTATGCGTTGTTTTAGCATGCAAAAGCATAGTATTGTGGTATTCTCCTTTAATACTTTGTTTCGGTTGACTTGGCAATGCTCACACCATGTTATGACTCTCACAAGTCACCATTAGCATCTATGATCATTTAGTCCTTGACTTGTAGTGCCACTCTATGCTTTGATTAGTAATGCTTTGTTGCTCTGCATGATTATGGTCATTATGCTCTCTTAGTTGGTTGCTCCCAGTCTTTTGCTAGCCTCCACTTGTATGAGTAAGCTCTACTCATGCTTCCAACTCCCAAGAAACCAAGTTATTCCAAAGTGTCCACTATAAACTCCTATGCATGGTGTGTTACACCATTCCAAGTATATTCTTGTTTTCAACTATCTTCCAATTAAAAACTATTTTGTTATGTGAAAACTTAGTGATTAAAGCCCTCACGAACTTGATGGCACACTTTATATTCCTTGCCCCTAATAAACTTGAACCATTGTGGCGCTATGTTGTATATGCTTGCACTTATACGTTGGAATTAGCAGAATCGTGCTGTCACAGGGAACATTTTCAACATTGCACTTATACTTTGTACTCAGTTGATATCATGCTCTTTTGTCTATGGATGTCACCGGTGTGAAATAAAAAGGGAACTTGTAAGTCCATGGAGTTTGTATTCTGTATTAGAGAAAACGCCTGGGCCGCTAGCCTAAGCCATGCCTAATCATTGTGGAAACTTGCAGTATCACCATAGTGAGCTATCTATGAAGCATCCTCAATAAAAAAAGCTATGCATATAGTGAATAAAATATCGCTGAGATGCTCATTGTCCGCTTGCCTTGTCATTTTGGTTATGGGAAAGCTCCTGTACCATGTGCAAGGGGTACCCCGTTGCCGGTTCTCAATGATATGCAAATACTTACAATGACAAGAACTCACCTGGGCCTGAAGTTGAGTAGCATGAGGTGTGGCCCTCATATTCAAGGGACTTGAGATTGTCAGCTTATACTTCATCAAGCATGTACTCCCTAGTTTCTTCACTTTAACCTTAATCACTTTAAGATGCTTATGATAGGGGCAATGAGGGCTAAAAGCTAACAAGTGCTATAATTTTTGGATGCTCTTTTTGAAACTTGAAATCCCTGCTTCCCTTTTATGAAAGGCTTTTATTCCACCATTATATTGAGTCTCCACCTTCTACCTTTAGGCACCATTAAGAGAGCATAGTTGTCATTCTGTGTTCAGTGTTCCAAAGCTTATTGATTGATGCATATTGTGATATTACTTGTTCTTGTGCTATTTGTTTCTAGTCACCCTTGTGAACTTTGAAGGTGTCCTATGCATCTATATTGCTACTCTATGAGGGACAAGCTTATTGCCACTATGCTATGTTTTTTGTATGTGAAACAAACAAACGTTTTTCAATGCATGTTATTCATGATATTTGTTTGTAGCCTTTCATGTTGAATGCATAGTTACTATGTCCAATTGTTAGAACTCCATATTTCATGCACATGTTTAGAGTTCTTTGATCCCAGCTTTCAATGCTTGCAAATGGTTGGATCTTTATTGTGAGGGTGCATGTCACCTCAAAAATTATTCTTTTATCACTTACCTACTCGAGGACGAGCCGGAGTTAAGCTTGGGGATTTTTGATACGACGGAAACGTATCTATAATTTTTGATGTTCCATGCTTGTTAGTATCTACTTTGCTTTGCTTTGTCTACACTTTGAGGTGCTTTTACATGTTTTCTGGTACTAACCTATTAACAAGTTGCCACAGTGCCAGTTGCCTGTTTTCTGCTATTTTTGGTTTCAGAAAAGCTAGTAAAGAAATATTCTCGGAATTGTACGGGACAAAATCCAAAGTCAATTACTTTACATGGGGAACAAGAAGTCCAGAGGAGAGACGGAGAAATGAACCAGGGCAGCCAGACCCCCCTAGACGCGGCCAGGGGTGGGTCCGCGCCTGGGTAGGGTTTGACCCCCCTAGTCGCCTCCTCGTCCTCCCCCTTCGCCTATAAGAAGCCCCCGATGCAGAAACCCTAAGAACCCGATCAAATCTCCACGAAACTGTCTGTAGCCGCTGCCACCATCGTCCCTAGATCGGGGGGGTCTGAAGTTCTTCCCGGCACCCTGCCGGAGGGGAGATCATCCCAGAGGCCTTCTCTCCGGTATGATGCGTGAGTAGTTCCACCTTGGACTATGGGTCCATGTAGTAGCTACATGGACTATGGGTCCATGTAGGGAGAAAACAACGGTCTCTTGTTCATGGAACAAGTGGATTGTTTACCTTACACACTTTGCTTAAAGCAGTTGTCTGTTGCTTGCAACTTAATACTGGAGGGGGTTCGGATGATAACCTGAAGGTGGACTTCTAGTCGTAGATGCAGTTGGATGGCGGTCTATGTATCTTGTTGTATTGCCCAATCGAATCTCATAGGATCTTTCTGACTAGTAATTGCATTGTTATTCCTTTCTCAGTTCCTGTCAATTGCCCTGCTGTAATTTGTTTACCCTTCATGCCATGTTGTTTATCTAAGGAGAGCACCTATAGTGAACTATGGACCCCGGTCCAATCTTTACCATTGATACATCTTCCACTGTTACTTGTTTACTTGTTGCAAACCATTACCTTCCACACCATACGTTTAATCCTTTGTTACAACAAACCGGTGAGCTTGACAACCTCACTGATTCGTTGGGACAAAGTCTTGAGTTTGTGTTGTGCAGGTTTCCACGTTGCTTGCAACACCTTTGAGACGTTTCCTTCCTCCTTCTGGTTCGATAACCTCGGTCTCTATTGAGGGAAACTTGCTGCTGTGCTCATCACACCTTGCTCTTGGGGTTCCAACAAAGTGTCCCACGTCAACATTGGGTGCACGCATCAATGGTGCATGTCACCTCAAAAATTATTCTTTTTATCACTTACCTACTCGAGGACGAGCAGGAGTTAAGCTTGAGGATGCTTGATACGTCGTAAACGTATCTATAATTTTTGATGTTCCATGCTTGTTTAGTATCAACTTTGCTTTGCTTTGTCTACACTTTGAGGTATTTTTATACGTTTTCCGGAACTAACCTATTAACAATATGCCACAGTGCCAGTTGCCTATTTTCTGCTGTTTTTGGTTTTACAAAAACTAGTAAATAAATATTCTCGGAATTGGACGGGACGAAAGCCAAAGTCAATATTTCACCAAGGAGAACACGGAGTCCAGAGGAGAGATGGAGGTGCGACCCAGGGTGGCTACACCCCCCCAGGCGCGGCCTGGGCAGGGTGTGCCCCCCTTGGCCGCCCTCCTGCCTCGCCTCTTCGCCTATAAGAACCCCCCGATACCAAAGCCCTAAGTACCCGATCACATCTCCAGGAAACAGTTTGTAGCCGCCGCCACCATCGTCCCTAGATCGGAGGATCTAAAGCTCTTCGCGACACCCTACCAGAGGGGAGAGAACATCCCGGAGGCCTTCTTCATCACCATGCCAGCCTCCGGTATGATGCAGTAGATAGATGGTTGTTTCGCCTCCTTTGTGCTATCATGTTTAGATCTTGTGAGCTCCGTTCATGATCAAGATCATCTATTTGTAATCATACATGTTGTGTTTGTGGGGATCCGATGGATATTGAAATTGACATGTCAGATTGATTATTGATTCTATCATGTCTTATTGATTATTGATTCTATCATGTCTTATTGATTATTGATTCTATCATGTTTGTGTTGTTTGAGATCTTGCATGCTCTTTGTTTCTAGTAGCTATCTTGGCCAAGTAGATGCTAATGACTCCAAGAGGGAGTATTTTTGCTCGATAGTGGGTTCATGCCTATATTTAATCTAGGGAAGTGATAGAAATATCTAAGGTTGTAGATGTGATGTTGCCACTAGGGAGAAAACAACGATCTTTTGTTCATGGAACACTTGTATTGTTTACTTTATACACATTGCTTAAAGCAGTTATCCGTTGCTTGCAACTTAATACTGGAGGGGGTTCGGATGATAACCTGAAGGTGGATTACTAGTCATAGATGCAGTTGGATGGCGGTCTATGTATATTGTTGTAATGCCCAATCAAATCACATAGGATCATGAACGTCTAGTATTTGCATTGTTATGTCTTGCTCTGTCCTGTCAATTGCCCCACTGTAATTTGTTCACCCAGCATGTTTTGTTATCTTTCTTAAGGAGAACACCTCTAGTGAACTGTGGACCCCGGTCCAATCTTTACCATTGATACATCATCTACTGTTACTGTTTACTTTCTGCAAGCCACCATTATCTTCTACACTATACGTTTAATCCTTTGTTTTCAGCAAACCAGTGAGATTGAAAACCTCACTGTAAGTTGGGGAAAAGTCTTGAGTTTGTGTTGTGCAAGATTCCAAGTTGCTAGCAACACCTTGGAGTTGTTTCCTTCCTCCTACTAGTTCGATAAACTTGGTTTCATCATTGAGGGAAAACTTACTGTTGTGTTCGTCATACCTTCCTCTTGGGGTTTCCCAACGAAGCTCTATAGTGATCTGAGCTCATAATCAATCTCTATCGGATCCCAACAAACACAACATGTAGGATTACATAATGATGATCTTAATCATGAACGGAGCTCACGAGATCTAAAACATGATAGCACATAGGAGGAGAAACAACCATCTAGCTATTGCTATGGACCCATAGTCCAAAGGTGAACTACTCACGCATCACTCCGGAGGCTGGCATGGTGATGAAGAAGGCCTCCGGGATGATCTCTCCCCTCCCGCAGGGTGCCGGGAAGAGCTTCAGATCCCTCCCGGTCTAGGGATGGAGATGGCGGCGGCTATGGAATGTTTCGTGGAGATTTGATCGGGTGCTTAGGGTTTCTGCATCGGGGTGACTTTATAGGCGAAGGGTCAAGGTCGGTGGGCGCCCGAGGGGGCCACACCTAGGGTTGGCGCCCCCTCCCATAGGCCGCGCCGCCACCAGGTGTGGTCGCCTCGTGGCCCCACTCTGTTTGCCCTCCGGACTCCGTGTTCCTTCTGGTAAAATATTGACTTTAGCTTTTGTCCCGTACAATTATGAGAATATTTCCTTTCTAGATTTTCTGAAACCAAAAATAGCAGAAAACATGCAACTGGAACTGCGGCATCTTGTTAATAGGTTAGTCCCAAAAAATGTATAAAAATACCTCAAAGTGTAGACAAAACATGACAAAGTTGATACTAAACAAGCATGTAACATCAAAAATTATAGATATGTTTACAACGTATCACTCAACACGGCCCATACGAAGCTCATGGTTGCCTTCTCGAGCTCCCGCGGCGTTGGTTGGAGGTCAGCACGGAGCCCTAAGGGCCTCCAAATGGATGACATGCCCTATTTTTATAGGCGTAGCCATCCAGCCCTGACCTTTGGTCTTGCCTCATGTTGGTCATGCTAGCCGTGACCTCGAGGCATGTCCCATTCGTGCGATTTTGGTCGGTGAGGACCTCCACGCTCATAAGGTGTCTGACAGAAATCTTGAAAGGTTCATTTTTAGCCGGTTCACCGATTCGGTTGGATACAATGACTTTTGTTATTGAAAAAGAGATATTGCTTAGAGGGAATGAATAGGTATTCTAAAAGAATTATAAATTTGGATTTAATAAATGATGACATAAACTACTTGTTTGGTTTTCATACACAAGT
This sequence comes from Avena sativa, assembly GCA_916181665.1. Taxonomy (NCBI): domain Eukaryota; kingdom Viridiplantae; phylum Streptophyta; class Magnoliopsida; order Poales; family Poaceae; genus Avena; species Avena sativa. The sequence continues at coordinate 383,228,888 of OV702280.1, read as the reverse complement.
CATAATATGTTAGGCTCAAGTAAGTGCAAAACAACTTAAGCTAAACATGGTGGGTATAAGAGGAAACTAGTAAGCAAAAAATATAGAATAAAATTAATAAGAGAAGTGGTCGACAACTATACAATAGCAACCTATAAGAAAAATGTAAATAATTTATGCATGAAAGCTACCACAATATAAACCACAAGCAAATGAAATCTAGTTTAGAGGTAACTAAGTCACTTGAAGACATGGATTTATCATGATGTTCACTTCCTTGCAAGGAAATATTCATCATCGAGGAGGTGCAGGTTACCACCAAGGATCTTTGAATGACATGGAAGCTCATGTTATTCTCATCGATTCTCCACCACGAAATTGGAGCTCAATCGCTATGGCTAGAATTTTCTCTACTTCGGAGATGGCAAGCTTCACAACCATTTCATCACAAACTCTAACGAAGGAGGAAGTCAACCCTATATTTTGACCCACTAATCTCGTTTCACATATATGGGAGATTTGGGTATTGAGGAAGGAGGTGATAGCTCACAATAATGGGTGGGTGATAAGATCCAAAAGCATGAGACCGCGTTAAGGAAGGTCCTTTTAAATAGGGGTCCCCAATATGCAATTTGGAATAGATCTAGGCCCTCGATCCCCGGATGAAACCGAACATCCAAACAAAATCATGATAAAATCTAAACCAAATCTAGATAAAAAAACTATTGGTTTAGTTTGGACTCAATCTTTTAGCTCGGATAAATCTAGACCACCCGAATTCAATTTGAATTGCATAGAAATAGCAGAACAACTCACACTAAAAAATGTGATACCTTTTCTATATGAACTCTATTCTCAATGGACTTGGGGTAGTATTGAATCTAACTACAAGATTTAGCTCCTCACACAAATAATCATCAAAGATCAAAAAGGGGGATAATGCCACAAATGAAAAGTAAAGAGCTCTTTACAAAAGAAGAGTCTGGCAAAACCTCCAAAATCAAAAAACGCGGTACTTTATTCATAAGAACTCTACTTGTATGAACATGAGTTTTTTTAAGAAAAAAAGGAAAATTTAGATACTCATATAGAGATAAGCAAAATATCAACTAAAGAGAGAAATGCCAAAAATATAAAGACGTGATATCTCTACAAAAGTGCGATAAGTTTTCGGACAAAGTCCGCTTTAGATGAGCTTGAACTTACTCTGAAAATAACAACAAAGTCTAGATCCACATGTACAAAAAAAACAAATATAAAACAAAGAGGAGAATTCCAAGAATGTAAAGGTTTAAGCTCTGTACAAACGATGATATCAACCAACTAAAACAAAAGCCCCTCTCGATAGTATCAATCATGTAACCCGGTATCTGACCAAGCACCTAGATAGCAAGACTATTCTTGACCACGACTGAGCCATGCGGTTGGGATAGCCATCCAACACCAAACGTGACGACACTTTTTTCCTGGGGAGTCTCTTTCTCATTTAACAATGGTCTGAAAATTTGGATTAAGAATTGGTGGAATACATGATCCAAAACTCTATTAACTGATATTCAAGAGAAAATGATTCTAGAAAGATTCAAAGAATAAGAAGAACTTTCTCTCTTGGAGGAGATGATAAAAGAGAAACTAAAGACACGTGTACAAAAACCTCCTATAGGAATACACAAGGAAATAATACAATTGGTCAAAATGGATAATGAGGATCATCTCCATATCATTTTGCATTTCTTGACAAATATAATATGTTTAGTTGTTCTAAGTGGTTCTTTTTTCTGAGTAAAGAGGAACTTATCATTTTTAATTCTTGGGTTTAGGAATTTTTCTATAACTTAAATGACTCAATGAAAGAGCCGCTAAGTCATCATTAGAACTATCGCTCCCAGGACCACTACTCCCGGATCCATCGCACCCGCATACCAACATCATGAACCTCATCTGCCTCCTGTCGAAGACGGGCGTAGGAACGGAGCCGGCCACACTAGTTGTTGAGCCACATAGCTCCACAACAACCATGAATCCATTTACAAGTCAATGGTTGACCAAAATTAATGGTCAATTTTTAAGAGTAAATTCCAACTTTTACTCCTTAATTTATCATCTATGACAGTAATTATCCTATTTAACAATTTTTCATCCAACCCCATTTAGTAAAGGTTTTGCCAATTTTTACCCCTCTTAAATATTTAGGGCGTTTTGAGTTTTTACAGGTGGGTTTGAGCCGTCAGTTCCATCACTGAACGCCGACATGTAACTGTTTTGCAAGATTTGTACCGACTTGTTACTCCACGGTGAATTTTTTTATGTGTTCCATACACTCTTTTCAATTTCCAAACCATGTATAGTAGCCACTGTCGCTTGAGTACCGGAGGCTGTTGCAGCCATTATCGTCGATTGAGCACTCAAGGCTATCGCCTCAGCCATTCGGACTGTAGAAAAAACTAGGAAAACCACAAACATGGTACGCCACGTGGATCTGACGGCGCCAAACGCTTTTAATCTTTAAAAGGGATAAACATTGGCAAAAAATTCACTAAATATGGTAATTTGGATGGAAAGATATTAAATGGTGTAGCTAGTGTAACAAATTATAAACTAGGGGTATAAAGTGGAATTTACTCTCTTTTTTAAGTGCGTGTGTGCCTGTTAAATAGGTTCGAATACTGGTATTGTTACTCTCGCCGATGTTGGATGATTACTCTAATCACTACGGGCGGGGCGTGCACTTAGCCTTACAATTGTGGCTCAAACTAAAAGTCTGAAGAGAACTCGTGTTGTTTACTCGGCTGACCTCAGGAAAGTACAAGATTGTGCTAGTGAAAAATAAGAATTTAAAGATCTTAAAGATTTGTTCGTTTTCTTTAATTTAGACTCTATTTTGTAATTTTTGGATACAACTTTTGTATTTCTACCATGTACTGTTTGCTATTAGTATATAAATATATCATGGTATTGATTGCAAAAGAAAATGAACAAACCTTTTCGCCTACATTTGCAGTCATTTCACTAAGGATAGGACGCTGCAATGCACGTACGCGAGGGAAGTTTGGTTTCAGATTCTGAGAATGTTTGGGATTCAGAGGCACGGACCTTCTGATTCAGCTGTGTTGGCATGTTGGTGGCCCTTTGTCGCAGAACAGTGGCAGCAAATCATAGGATGAAGCTGAACTCGTTGGTCTCCTTGATTGCAAGATCACTTTGGCTCGAGCGTAATGTCATGGTGTTTAACGGAGAGAAGAACACGACGTCCACGCTCTGCCAGCGTATTCAGCAAGAGCTGGATTTTTTTCGAACACACAGAAGCTTTGTGTGTCGATTGCATTAGAAGAAAACAAGATGCACATGGCCAAAAAAAACTAAAATCATGGAATTTCTCAACCGAACCAGTACGTCAGGGGCTCAGGAGATCTCGCGGTGACGGCTGCCTAAAAACCCATCTAGGGTTCCTCGCTCCTCTCGCCGGTGAAGCTGCCGGTCCACTCCGTCTTCTGTGACCTTGTGGCCTCGGAGATGTGGTGGATCGCGGCCCTCTCGCCATCGGGAGGGTTTTCCTTTTCTTTACTTAGACTGTTTGTCGTGTCTTTTTCGGGATGTTGAAGCGACGGCTATATCCTAGAGTTAGAATAAAGTCCTCTCTATTCTATCCTCGCTCATATGGTGCATGTAGCGCTGACAGCGGGCGTGTGGAGTCGTTTGTCCGGCGTATCTCCAGGGATCCGGTCGGTTTTCGTGTTTATTGGTGTGGTTTCAGTTCAGTCTCTTTCGATCTACAATTATTATTATAGGCGATGGTTACTGCTCTGGTGCGTTGGTATTTGGGGGTCTTAGCATGACGACTTCCAGTCTGTCTACTATAATAAGCTCTATTATGACAACTTTGCTCGGCTCCGGTGATGGAGGGGCGAAGACGTCAGCACGCCTTCGGCTCACGTTAGTGTTGTAGTCGTCGCTATGTGGTCTATGGACCTATTTGTATTTTTTATTACTTTTGGGTCTATTTGTACTGTTGCTAATGATTATTAATAGAATAGTGGAATTTTCGCAAAAAGAAGAACCAACGATCTTATTTATTTTGTTTATAACTCAGCAGGACAGGAAAAAACCTTGGTTTGTGTATTTTTGCCTTTCGGGGACCTAAACAAAGTCAAATCGATCTGGGATTTCGGTGTTGGAGATATGCCCTAGAGGCAATAATAAAGGTAGTTATTATTATATCTTTGTGTTTATGATAAATGTTTACATTCATGCTATAATAGTATTAACAAGGAAACATTAATACCTGTGTGATTTGTAAACTTAAATTGAAGTCCCTAATAAAGCCTCTATACATCACTAGCTTGTTGGTTAATGAATGATTGTGGTTTCCCTATCATGAACATTAAGATGTTATTAACAACAAGATCATATCGTTAGGAGAATGATATGGTGGACATACTCTTATAGATAAGCGTAGCATAAAGATCAAGTCATTTTAATAGTTCAATTGCTATATGCTTTCTGATACATAGTAACCTAATTCCTTCGACCATGAGATCATGCATATCACCTTTACCGGATGGATGCTTTATGACATCAAACACCACACCGTAACTGGGTGGCTATAAAGGTGGCATTGAGTGTTCGGAAAGTATTGGTTGAAACACATGGATCAAGAGTGGGATTTGTCCATCCATATGACTGATAGATATACTCTGGTCCCTCTCGGTGAAATGTCATCCAATTAGCTTGCAAGCATGTGACTGGCTCACAAGGGATCACATATCACGGGAACGAGAAAAGAGTACTTATCGGTAACGAGGTTGAACTAGGTATGCAGAGATACCGACGATCATAACCTCGGATAAGTAAATTATCGTGAGACAAAGGGAAATTGGTATCGTATTTAAGTGGTTCATTCGATCGCAAAGTAATCGTAGAAATATGTGGGAGCCATATGAATTTCCAGATTCCTCTATTGGTTATTGTTCGGAGAAGTGTCTCGATCATGTCCGCATAATTCACGAACCGTAGGGAGACACACTTAAGGATTCGACGTTGTTTGAGTAGTTATGGAATGATAAGAAAGAGTCCGAATGTTGTTCGGAATCTCGAATGGGATTCGGGATATCACGAGGAGATCCGGAATGGTCCGGAGAATAAGATCCATATAAGGAAAGTCCTGTTTCGGAGTTGGAGAATGGTTCCGGTGTTTTTATCGGGAATGTTCTAGAAGGTTCCGGAATGTCCAGCACTCCGGAGGGGAAGGGTACTCGAATGTGTTATATCAAGTTGATATGATTGCATCATGAAGTGTCATCGCTGAACAAAATAGAGGATTTAATCAAATCCTTGTTTGAAAAGTCAAACGCCAATTTGAAAGTCAAACGGCTAATTTGGGGAGGAGTCCCTCCACCTCCACCGCCGGCCCACCTTGGGTCCGAGTTGGGGAGGGACTCCCCTCCCCTGGCGCGCCTCCCTCCACCTATAAGAGGAGGGGCAGGGCTCCCCTCCTAGACACACAAGTTCCCTACCTCTAAACCCTAGCCCCAAGCCGCCGCCTCCATAGCCGCCGCCGCCCTAGGGCAAACCGCCGCCGCCGCCTAGCTAACCCTAGACGCCGGCTTGCCCCCTCCTCGGCGTGTCTAAACCCTAGATCGTCGAGGTACTCTCTCATACTCCACCATACTCGCTCCGGCTTAAGGCGAAGCCCTGCGAGATCTCCCCTCTACTTCCGGTACCACGCCGTTGTGCTGCCGGAATCGCGAGGAGAGTGCTACAACCTCCGCCGCCTGCTGGAACAAGGGAGAGGAAGGTCTTCGTCGAGTACCGAACGTGTGACCGACTGCGGGAGCGCTGCCGGAACGCAGCGCCGGAAGGATCGTCTACGCGATCTTGAGATCGGGAAGAGTACGACTACATCACCCACGAGAATCCGCTCTCGTTAAACACTTTGGAATCTTCGAGGGTGAGTTATTCCATCGACTCGTTGCTACAATCTAGTAGATAGATCTTGGCTTGTTTGTTTGTATGCGATAGAAATTTTTTGTTTTCCATGCTACGAAACCCTACAGTGGTATCAGAGCCAGGTCTATATGTAGATCTGTTGCACGAGTAGAACACAATGGTCATTGTGGGCGTTGATGCTTTTATTGTCGATTGCTTCTTGTGTACTTTGCATCTTGCGGGATGTTGGGATGAAGCGGCCCGGGCTAACCTTACATGACATCGTTCATGAGACTTGTTCCACGCTTGACATGCAACTTGTATTGCATAAGTGGCTTTGCGGGTGCCTGTTTCTCCTAGCATAGTTAAGATCCAATTTACAACGGGTGATTAACAATACTAGTATCAATGTTGTGGTTCATGTTCGTAAGTTAGAACGACCCTTATTGAAAGCCCCAAACCACGTAAAACATGCAAAGAAAGTAGAGGCGTCTAACTTTGTTTTGCAGGGGTGTGAAGTGATGTGATATGGCTATGATTGTGATTATATTTGATGTATGCAATGTTCCTTATTGTAAGTTGGCAACCGACAGCAGCCATATGGTTGTCTTTAATTTATGTTAAGACCCGCGTGTCTATTCAAAGTAGTTGTAATAGTTGAAGCCGGTGGGCGACAACCATGAAGAAGCGTCATTGACCTTGATGCAATGCCAGTGATGATGGAGATCATGTTCGTGCTTGAAGATGTAGATCGGAAGCACAAAGAAGAAAAGGTCATATCATATCACATATTATGAATTGCATGTGATGTTAATCCTTTATGCATCTTGTATTGCTTAGTAGACGACGGTAGCATTATAAGATGATCCCTCATGCACATGAATTTCAAGTCATAAAGTGTTCACCCTTAGTTAGCACCGTTGCTAAAGCTTGTTGTTTCGAAGCACCACGTGATGATCGGGTGTGTTAGATTCCGCAAGTGTATACAACGTGAGCAAGCCAGATTTGCTCATGCGGAAACTAAGGTTTGATCTTGACGAGCCTAGCATGTACAGACATGGTCTCGGAACACGGATCACCAAAAGGTAAAGCATGAATCATATAGTAGATATGATGAACATGTCGATTGTTCGCCATTGAAACTATATCAACTCTCGTGATGATCGGTGTTGATGTGGTGGATTTGGTTCGTGTGATCACTAAAACAATGTGAGGGATATTGTTTTGACTGGGAGTTCACCTAGATTAATTTTATTATTAATTTGAACTCAATTTGTCATAAACTTAGTCTAAACTATTGCAAATATGTTGTAGATCAATGGCAGCCCCTACCATCAATTTTAATGCGTTCCTAGAGAAAGAAAAGTTGAAAAACAATGGAAGCAACTTCGCGGATTGGTTCCGCAATTTGAGGATTGTCCTCATAGCTGGTAATTTGACCTATGTGTTGGATGCACCGCTGGGTGACCCACCTACAGCTGATGCTGCCGATGAAGTAAAGAATGTTTACCTCACTCAGAAGACTCAGTACTCCACAGTTCAGTGTGCTATCTTGTATGGTTTAGAATCGGAGCTTCAGAAAAGGTTTGAGAATTCAGACCCATATGATATTGTCGAGGATCTCAAATTGATCTTTGAGACTCATGCGGCAATTGAAAGCTACGAGGCTTCTGAAAAGTTCTTTAACTGCAAGATGGAAGAGGGCAGCTCCGTCAGTGAGCATGTGCTTAAGATGTCTGGGCACACAAACAAACTTCAAAGCTTGGGTATAGTGATTCCTAATGCTTTGGGGATTTACCGCGTCCTCCAATCACTACCACCAAGTTACAAGAACTTTGTGATGAACTACAACATGCAAAACATGAACAAGACGTTGCCAGAACTCTTTGCCATGTTGAAATCTGCAGAAGTGGAGATCAAGAAAGAGCACCAAGTGTTGTTGGTCAATAAGACCACCAAATTCAAGAAAGGCAAGTCTAATCAGAAGGGACACTTCAAGAAGGGTGGTAAGAAAGTTACCATGCCAACGAAGAAGACCAAGGCTGGACCTAAGCCTGATACTGAGTGCTTTTACTGCTAGGGAGAAGGTCACTGGAAGCGGAATTGCCCAAAGTACTTGGCGGATTTGAAGAACGGCAACATCAAGAAGAAAGGTATATCTGATATACATGTTATTGATGTGTATCTCACTAGTACTCGTAGTAGTGCCTGGATATTTGATACTGGTTCGGTTGCTCATATTTGTAACTCGAAACAGGTGCTGCAGAATAAACGGAAGCTAGCGAAGAACGAGGTGACGATGCGCGTGGGAAACGGATCAAAGGTTGATGTGATCACGGTCGGCACGCTACCCCTTCATCTACCATCGGGATTAGTTTTATACTTAAATAATTGTTATTTGGTGCCTGCGTTAAGCATGAACATTATATCGGGATCTTGTTTATAGCAAGACGGTTACTTGTTTAAGTCCGAGAATAATGGTTGTTCGATTTATATGAGTAATATGTTTTATGCACATGCACCTTTGATAGATGGTCTATTCTTATTGAATCTCGATAGTGGAAATACACATATTAATAACATTGAGGCTAAACGTTTGAAATCGAGCGATAACTTGACCTATATGTGGCACTGTCGTCTTCGTCACATTGGAGTGAAGCGTATGAAGAAACTCCATTCTGATGGACTTCTTGAATCACTTGATTTCGAACACTTGAAAGATGCGAAGCATGTCTGATGGGTAAAATGACTAAGACTCCATTCTCTGGTATGATGGAGCGAGCTACGGACTTATTGGAAATCATACATACCGATGTGTGTGGTCCAATGAGTGTAGCATCGCGCGGTGGTTATCGTTATGTTCTTACCTTCACGGATGATTTGAGTAGATATGGATATATCTATTTCATGAAACATAAGTCCGAAACTTTCGAGAAGTTTAAGGAATTTCAAAGTGAGGTAGAGAATCAACGTAACAAGAAGATTAAATTTCTACGTTCTGATCGTGGAGGTGAATATCTAAGTTACGAGTTTGGCGAGCATTTGAAGAAATGCGGAATACTTTCACAATTGACACCGTCGGGAACACCACAGCGTAATGGTGTGTCCGAACGTCGTAATCGAACTCTCTTAGATATGGTTCATTCTATGATGTCACTTACAGATTTACCGCTATCATTTTGGGGTTATGCATTAGAAACAGCCGCATTCACTTTAAATAGGGCACCATCTAAATCTGTTGAAACGACACCGTATGAATTATGGTTTGGGAAGAAACCTAGATTGTCGTTCCTTAAAGTTTGGGGTTGCGAAGCCTATGTAAAAAAGTTACAACCGGACAAGCTTGAACCCAAAGCAGAAAAATGCGTCTTCATAGGATACCCGAAGGAAACTATTGGGTATACATTCTATCATAGATCCGAAGGCAAAATCTTCATTGCCAAGAATGGATCCTTTCTAGAGAAGGAATTTCTCTCGAAAGAAGTGACTGGAAGGAAAGTAGAACTCGACGAGGTTGTCGAACCTTCTCTCGAAATTGAAAGTAGCGCAGCACCGGAAGAAGTTCCTGTGGTGCCTGCACCAATTAGAGAGGAAGCTAATGATGATGATCATGAAACTTCGGTTATAGTTGCTACAGAGCCTCGCAGGTCAACGAGAACTCGTACCACTCCAGATTGGTATGATCCCGTTTTTTAAGGTGGACAACAGCGATGACCCTGAGACATATGAGGAAGCGATGATGAGCCCAGATTTCAATAAATGGCAAGAATCCATGAAATCCGAGATTGGATCCATGTACGAAAACCAAGTATGGACTTTGGTGGACTTACCGGATGGCCGGAAGGCTGTCGAGAACAAATGGATTTTCAAGAAGAAAACAGATGCTGATGGTAATGTTACTGTCTATAAAGCTTGACTTGTCGCAAAGGGGTTTCGACAAATTCAAGGAGTTGACTACGATGAGACTTTCTCACCAGTAGCGAAGCTAAAGTCTGTGAGGATTATGTTAGCAATCGCTGCATATTATGATTATGAGATATGGCAGATGGATGTCAAAACAGCATTCCTCAATGGAGACATTGATGAAGAGTTGTATATGATGCAACCCAAAGGTTTTGTCGATCCTAAAGATGCTAACATGGTATGCAAACTTCAACGGTCCATTTATGGATTGAAGCAAGCATCCCAAAGTTGGAATCAACGTTTTGATAAGGTGATCAAAAGTTTTGGTTTTATACAAACTTATGGAGAAGCTTGTATTTACAAGAAAGTGAGTGGGAGCTCTGTAGCATTCTTAATACTATATGTAGATGACATATTGTTGATTGGGAATGATGTAGACCTTCTTAATAGTGTCAAGGAATATTTGAATAATAGTTTTTCAATGAAAGATCTTGGCGAAGCAGCTTACATATTAGGCATAAAGATTTATAGAGATAGATCAAGACGCCAAATATCATTGTCACAAAGTACATATTTGGACAAAGTTCTAAAGAGGTTTGGAATGGAAGATAGCAAGAAAGGGTTCTTGCCCATGTTGCCCAATACGACCTTGAGTAAAACTCAAAGTCCGACATCGGCAGAAGATAGAGAAAGGATGAGTAAAACTCCCTATGCCTCAGCCATAGGATCTCTAATATATGCCATGCTATGTACTAGACCCGACATTGCATATGTTGTTAGTTTAACTAGCAGATATCAAAGTCATCCAGGAGTGGATCATTGGACAGCGGTCAAAAACATCCTTAAGTACTTGAGAAGAACTAAGGATATGGTTCTTTCTTATGGAGGTGATGAACAGCTCGTTGTTAATGGTTACACCGATGCTAGTTGGAACACCGATCCGGATGATTCTAAATCACAATCTGGATACGTATTTATTTTGAATGGTGCAGCAGTTAGCTAGAGGAGTGCAAAGCAAAGCGTTGTGGCGAGATATTCAACTGAATCGGAATACATGGCTGCTTCAGAGGCTTCACAAGAAGCGATATGGATGAAAGAGTTCATTACAGAGCTGGGTGTGGTTCCTAGTGCGCTGGACCCAATGTCTATCTACTGTGATAACATGGGCGCCATAGCCAATGCGCAAGAACCAAGGTCACACAAGAAGCTGAAGCACATCAAGCTACATTTTTCACGCTATTCGAGAACATGTCCAAGATGGGGACATAAAGATTTGCAAAGTACACACAGATCTGAATGTGGCGGATCCGTTGACTAAACCTCTCCCGAGGGCAAAACATGACCGGCACCAAACTGCCATGGGTGTTCGGTATATTACCATGTAATCTAGATTAGATGACTAGTGCAAGTGGGAGACTGTTGGAGATATGCCCTAGAGGCAATAATAAAGGTAGTTATTATTATATCTTTGTGTTTATGATAAATGTTTACATTCATGCTATAATAGTATTAACAAGGAAACATTAATACTTGTGTGATTTGTAAACTTAAATTGAAGTCCCTAGTAAAGCCTCTATACATCACTAGCTTGTTGGTTAATGAATGATTGTGGTTTCCCTATCATGAACATTAAGATGTTATTAACAACAAGATCATATCGTTAGGAGAATGATATGGTGGACATACTCCTATAGATAAGCGTAGCATAAAGATCAAGTCATTTTAATAGTTTAATTGCTATATGCTTTCTGATACATAGTAACCTAATTCCTTCGACCATGAGATCATGCATATCACCTTTACCGGATGGATGCTTTGATGACATCAAACACCACACCGTAACTGGGTGGCTATAAAGGTGGCATTGAGTGTTCGGAAAGTATTGGTTGAAACACATGGATCAAGAGTGGGATTTGTCCATCCATATGACGGATAGATATACTCTGGGCCCTCTCGGTGAAATGTCATCCAATTAGCTTGCAAGCATGTGACTGGCTCACAAGGGATCACATATCATGGGAACGAGAAAAGAGTACTTACTGGTAACGAGGTTGAACTAGGTATGCAGAGATACCGACGATCATAACCTCGGATACGTAAATTATCGTGAGACAAAGGGAAATTGGTATCGTATGTAAGTGGTTCATTCGATCGCAAAGTAATCGTAGAAATATGTGGGAGCCATATGAATTTCCAGATTCCTCTATTGGTTATTGTTCGGAGAAGTGTCTCGACCATGTCTGCATAATTCACGAACCGTAGGGAGACACACTTAAGGATTCGACGTTGTTTGAGTAGTTATGGAATGATGAGAAAGAGTCTGAATGTTGTTCGGAGTCTCGAATGGGATTCGGGATATCACGAGGAGATCCGGAATGGTCCGGAGAATAAGATTCATATAAGGAAAGTCCTGTTTCAGAGTTGGAGAATGGTTCCGGTGTTTTCATCGGGAATGTTCTAGAAGGTTCCGGAATGTCCGGCACTCCGGAGGGGAAGGGTACTTGAATGTGTTATATCAAGTTGATATGATTGCATCATGTACTAAGTGTCATCGCTGAACAAAATAGAGGATTTAATCAAATCCTTGTTTGAAAAGTCAAACGCCAATTTGAAAGTCAAACGACTAATTTTGGGAAGTGGAGGGGAGGTGGAATCCGAGTTGGGGAGGAGTCCCTCCACCTCCACCGCCAGCCCACCTTGGGTCCGAGTTGGGGAGGGACTCCCCTCCCCTGGCGCACCTCCCTCCACCTATAAGAGGAGGGGCAGGGCTCCCCTCCTAGACACACAAGTTCCCTACCTCTAAACCCTAGCCCCAAGCCGCCGCCGCCCTAGGGCAAACCGCCGCCGCCTAGCTAACCCTAGCCGCCGGCTTGCCCCCTCCTCGGCGTGTCTAAACCCTAGATCGTCGATGGACTCTGTCATACTCCACCATACTCGCTCCGGATTAAGGCGAAGCCCTGCGAGATCTCCCCTCTACTTCCGGTACCACGCCGTTGTGCTGCCGGAATCGCGAGGAGAGTGCTACAACCTCCACTGCCTGTTGGAACAAGGGAGAGGAAGGTCTTCGTCGAGTACCGAACGTGTGACCGACTGCGGGAGCGCTGCCGGAACGCAGCGCCGGAAGGATCGTCTACGCGATCTTGAGATCGGGAAGAGTACGACTACATCACCCACGAGAATCCGCTCTCGTTAAACACTTTGGAATCTTCGAGGGTGAGTTATTCCATCGACTCATTGCTACAATCTAGTAGATAGATCTTGGCTTGTTTGTTTGTATGCGATAGAATTTTTTTGTTTTCCATGCTACGAAACCCTACATTCGGGAGCATCAATATTTCATCAACAGAAGCAGCATGAGCACTTGGACCTCACCAGATGAGCCATGAGGCCCCAAAAAGCCATGGTGGCACGCCTAGTAAGTGTGGGCCTCACCATGCTCTTTTCCTCCTCGATCTTCGATTCCCATATATCTTTCACCCACCGCCTTCGGGGGTTCCTCGGGAGTTCCTGGAGGTAGGCACCGCAGAAACACCAAAACAAAGCCAGAACCGGCGAAGATTGGAGGGGAAACTCCGCCGGAGCCGCCGCCAAAGGGATCTCTACCTTCTCCAACATCTTCACATAATCACCATATGATGAAGAGGGAGTAGTCCACCTCTGGACTATGGGTTTGTGGCAGTAGCTTGATCTTTGTCTCTCTTGTTCTTCATAGATCTAGTACCATATGAGCTGCCCAACATGATTATGGTTATATTTGTAATTCCTATGTGGTGCATCTTTATTGTATGATTTGATATATGAGATTGGAACCTATTATGTGTAAGATGTATCGATATATGCAAATCATGTACCCCATTCTTAAGCACTTGTTCTAATAGAACTTGTATGCAAGAGCATATGTGGGGAGAAGTGTGTATTAAAGGGAGTAGCATGGTGGTAGTGATTAAATAGTGATAACAAATTAAAGATCTACTATGCTATTTACCTTTCTTTTGCTGCCTCAGTAGGGACAAAGTGAATTCATGCCCTATAATTATCTCATGACAGCTAAATAATCTTGTTTGGTCAAGGTACCATATTTGTGATTCAAACATCATGTCAAAATACATAAGGCTATACTATGTTGATTCTTAATTCAAGATTGCTTGGAGTTTTTCCTTTCTTGAGGAGTATAAGAGAGATGTATTGCATCATCTCTATGTTAGGACGTGATGCCCATATGAATGCTTATCAAACACATGTAGAAGTTTCACCAATATTATGTCTTTGATAAATTGTTTGTATCCATTGCAACCCAAAAAGAGAGTAGACAATCGAATGCATGAACCCTGGTCTATTTTAAACCATAAGAAACACATTTCCAACACCACTATCATACTTTATATTTTCTGCAATTTATTATTTCGAAAATACAAAAATACTTTCTTCACTTGCACACACACAGCCCAAAAACAACTATCTTTTATTGCTATTGTCTTGCTTGCCTAGTTTTTGTTTTTTACTTCACTTTATTTATTATTGTTATTTCATATTACTAATATGAAACCTTGTGCTTGATAACCATACGGTGGAGTTAGGGACACAAGATAAAACTTTTCTTTGTAGGTTGCTTGAGGAGGAGAAGAAGAATAAATCTCTAAGCCAATTCCCCGAAAGTTCAATGTAAACTCTTGAGTCACCCTTATGGGGAAAATACGCTTGCGACAATACTCTGCACTTGGAGTCCCAACTAATTGGTATACACATAGTTGTTGCCATCATCGTCTAACAGAATGTCATCCGATTCAGCAATCTCTAGGCATGAGGCGCCTATGAGATTTTGCTAACGGAGCCTTCTAGAACTCGACAATCTGGCCTGATCAAGGACGACATGCATCAAGTAGATCTATGCGAGAAGAACCAGATGACCGCCACCTCCACGCGACGCCCAAGCAGCAGGGCAAAACACTTTTACTTGAATCTAGGGCATAGAAATTCTTGATCAACCCGTCCAGACCAAGGAGGTCTCACACTGGTAAAGACCAGAGGATCTCACGCCCCAGCCACCTCGAACATCGGGGGAATGACATTAGCCACATGCCGCCTAACAGGACCAGGACCGTCGCTCCGACCGTTGTCCTCGATGGGTCTTAGTGGGAAACAGATCCGCTGCGCCACCCCCTCCATGAAGGCCGATGTGCATTGTCGCCATAGGAAGGCCGTGCCACCCTGTCGACCGAGAACCCCACCCCCGGACACGACAGTGAGCCACGCTCAGCCCCAGCCTTGTGAGACAACCATCGCTGTGCTCCGCCCCCTCTCCCACCCAACACCTTCGGCAAGGCCAGCGGCGTCCTCTCCCTAGGAGAGACGATATATGCTAGTAACATAGTACCCCTCTGTTTTATAATATAAGATGTTTTAGTGTATTTAGACCTCTTTTAGTGTGTTGGTTCGTTGGAGAAACTTAGGAACCTATAATGCACTCCTTTTACTAAGATAAACCATTTTATATTACGAAACGGAGGGAGTAGCTATCAGATCGATTTTTGTAATTATGGAATTTTCTATTTCTACCATAGTGAATGAAGACATGCGGCTCTCACACGTGTTCTAGAAAAAAGAAGGAAAAAAGACATTCGAATCCCTTAATATTTTTTAATAACGATGGAATATAGCATGTGCAAAGCATGATTGATGACATTGATGGCAGGACAAGGTGTATCAAAGAACATGATAAAAAGACCTATGGAGCACTTTCAGCTCAAATATGTAAAATAAAATCTGACTTCGAAATCTTTGTCCCAATTAACTAACACTGACAAATCGAGTATATAACCAGCCTAAAAATCTACCTATAAGTTCACATACTGACATGACAGAGAAAATCACCAACAAGAAAAGAAGCCACTCTTCTCATGCAGGCCCCGTGGAGACCGGCAGCGCAATCTTCCCCTGCTCGACATTATCGGCCACGGCGTCGGCGGCATCCACAGAGTGTGCCACATCATACGTCGCGTGCACGCCGAAGAGCACGTAATACACGAGCATCGCCACCGTGCAGATGCCGAAGCGCATGTAGGCCAGTGACCCGAGCGAGCCCATCAGGAAGAGGTTGGTCGCCACGGACATGGCCGGTAGCCACGGCATGAGCGGCACGCCGTACATCCTGGGCACGCGCTGCTGGTTCGCCGCAAACGCCAGCCCCGCCGTGCCGGCCGCCCAGCCCATGCCGAACACCGCGTACCCCGGCCACCGCCCGGCGTAGCGCGAGTTGTAGTACACCGAGATGCCGATGGACGACAGGACGAGCAGCGCCAGGTAGCAGAGGAATGTGCGCAGCTGCGCGGCCGGGGTCCTGCCCGCGACGTAGTAGCGGCGGACGAGGAGCGCGACGGCGACGAGGGCGAAGATGAAGAGCGTGCTGATGGAGGACACGGAGGCGAGCACGTCCAGGCTGGAGAAGAGCGCCACGCAGGCGGCGCCGAGCGTGACGGCCATGGTGGCGTAGACGGGCGTGCCGGTCTTTGGGTGCACGAGCGCGAAGTAGGGCGGGATCATGTGCGTGCGCGCGATCTGCGTGGTGTAGCGCGCCTGCCCCAGCGCGCCGACGAGGAGGCCGCTCGTCATGCCCTTGAGCGCCCCGAGCGCCACGACGTAGCGCGCCCACTTGAGCCCTGTCGCGGCGAACGCCACGGAGTAGGCGGCGTTGGGGTCGATGTCGCTGTACTTCTGCATGCCGACCAGCGCGAAGGACATGAGGCAGTACACCACGGTGATGGCCGACATGGAGGACAGGAGGCCGATGGGCACGTCGCGCCCCGGGTTCTTGGTCTCCTCCGCCATGGTTGCCACCATGTCGAAGCCCGTGTAGGACCAGTACACCACCGCCGCCGCGCGGAACACGCCCGCGGCGCCGAAGGGGAAGAAGGACGGCTCGAGGTTGCTCGAGTGGAAGTGCGTGAAGCCGAAGCCCATGACGAAGGCGATGATGACGATGCCGACCACGGACGCGAGCGAGTTGATGGTGGAGGTCAGGCGCGCGCCGGACATGGCCAGCGCGGAGGTCGAGATGAGGACGACGACGGCGATGGGGTCGAGCAGATTGAAACCTTCCGCGAGCGCCGGGACGTGGATGCGGAGCGAGTCGCTGTCTCGCCCGAGTAGCGCGGCGAGGTAAGAGGTCCAGGACCGGCCGAGCCCCGCCGCCCCCACGACGGCCTCCAGCAGTATGTTCCCGGCGGCGAGGAACGCGGCCATGTCGCCGAGCTCGACCCGCAGGTACGAGAACGACCCCCCGGCAGATGGGATCTCGGTGGCGAGCTCAGCGTAGCAGAAGGACGAGAGCAGCGCGGAGAAGCCCGCGGCGGCGTAGGCGAGCGGGATGGCCGGGCCGGCGTCGAAGCGCGCCTCTTGGCCGGTCAGCACGAAGACACCGGAGCCGACGACGGAGCCGAAGCCGAGGAAGGCGAGGTCGACCCAGGTGAGGCAGCGCCGCAGCGGGTTCTCGCTCTCGGCGAGCAGCGTCCCGGCCTCGATGGCGTCAGTGGAGCGGGCAGCGACGCGGTCGCGCAGCCGCGGCACGGTGGCCGCGAGCGCGCCGCCGTAGGACCGCCAGCTCTGGAACGACGGCTCCGGGAAGAAATCCTCCTTGCTCCACCGCCAGTACCGCCGCCCCTGCTGCCCTCCCGCCGGCGGCTGATCCCCTCCCGCCATCGCTCGCGCGCGGTGGGATCGGACGGAAAACAAGATTGAATTGCGTGTCTCTCTTAGCTGAACAACCGAGGACCCATGGATCGCTGTGTGGGTAAGTACTAGTACTGGTACTGCCGTAGTTTGTTTCGGAAAGCTTGGATTGGAGAGAAGGTCGGGAAATAAGTTAAGGCGAGACGATGAATCTGTTTCCGGATTGATCTCAACAGAGAAACGAACTCCACAAAACAAGATTCTTTCTGTTGCTTCCCTCTTTCCCCCCGTGAGGCCGTGTCCTCAACGGTTTCTATGTTGGCAGTTCAAAATAAATCGGAATTTTTGGAATAATCATCGGATGACCGGACAAACAAACAAACAAGCACATTGTGCATTAGGACTCCGAGATACAGATTAGAGCAAGCACAGCGTATGAAAAAATAGATGGCTAAGGGAATCTTTTCGTTTCTTAGCTCGAGTCTAACCGGTGGAGTACCTGAGTCTAGCATATAAATCCTTAGACATGTGTCTAGTACTAGTCCCAGTGTCTAAGAAAACAAAAAGCAAAAAAGGCTCACAGTCAGCCTCATCAGTATCATAGTACATTGACAGGAATGTGAGGGCTTGTGGGTCCTATCAAGGTGGCTAAACCAGTGCAGTCATTTTTGTTCTGCTAGCCCAGTGTTGTGTTGGCAAGCATTTTTTCTTAGACCCCGTCTAAACGGTGTACATGCTTAGTGTCACAAGTAGATAATGGATACATGTAGCCTGTCATCCAACACATGATTTTTTTTGGAAACTGCTGGATGTTTACCGGACAATGGGGAGTTCCCATCGTCCTTCCTGCGCGACACGTGTTTCTAAAAACGCGACAAATCCGGTTTTTGCTACAAAACGATTCGTTTTTGCTACATATGTTCCCGCTTTTGCTTCGGAAGCAAAAAAATGGTTCGTTTCAGAAATAGAACGCCTCGCCGGAGAACATGCAGCAAAAAAATTGTGCTAATGCAGCAAAACCGACTTCGCTGGAAACATCGTCGAAAAAACTCGCCGGTGACTCTCGTCGGAGATCTTGTAGCAAAAAGTTGACACTGTTGTAGCAAAACCACGAGACGTTGTAGCAACAACGTTCTTCTAATGTAGCAAAAAACCTACTTCGCCGAAGACTCTCGCCCGCAAATATCGCCGGACACCTAGTAGCAGCAACTTTGCACAATTGTAGCAGAACCTCAAAACAATTCTAGCAAAAATCCAGTAAGTGCAGCAAAAAAAGCAACTTCGCCGCCTGGGCTTGTAGCAGCACGGTCTAGGGCTTGTAGCAGTGCCGTCTAGGGCTGGTAGCACCGCCGTCAAGGGCTCGTAGCAACGGGGCAGGCCTGCGTCGGTCCAAAATGAGAAAGGAAACCACCATGCGAGTGCGGTAGGAGGAGCACGCCGGAGAAGGGCTTCGCGGAGGAGGCACAACGTCGAGAGAGGCGCGAGGCGGTACCGACGCAGGACCTCCTTCCCGGAGGACACGCGACGGAGAAGAAGACCTGCTTCCCGCCCGAGGACACGCGAGGGAGGAGTACGCCAGCGCAGGACCTCCTTCCCGCCCTGAGTACTTCCCACCAGAGCAGCACCTCCTTCCCTACTGAGCGCACCATCTCCTGCCAAGGCGGAGCTCCAGGAGAGGTACGGCGGCGGCGATCCAATACTCGAGCGCGAGAAGAACTGGGGGATTTTTGCGTGAGAGGATAAGGCAAGGGAAAAGTCGTGGGCCCAAGGAACCCGAGTACGGGGGAGGTCTGTGATGCGCGGTAGCGAACCCGGACGATGCATCGTCCGGGGGATTACCATCTTTTTCCCTTTTTTCAAAATTCCATTCATCTATTAATAATCATCAAGTAGTAAAAAGAGGCATAAAAATAATAAAAAATAGAAATAGGTCATTCGACCACCTACGATGACTAAAAACACTAGCACGAGAGATATGGGTCGTTGGTAACATAATATCCTAATTAGCTTGCAAGCATGTGATTAATGTGTTTAGTCACGGGGATTTTATATTATGAAACGAGTAAACAGAACTTGCCACTAACGAGATTGAACTAGGTAAGATGATACCGACGTTCAAATCTGAGGCAAGTGATATATCACGAGACAAAGGAAATTGTATACCAGATCAATGGAATCCTTGACATCGTGGTTCAACCGATAATGACGTTTGTTGAATGTTTGGGAGTCATTATGGGCATCCAGATCCCGCTAATGATTGTTGGTTGGAGAGGAGTCTCAGTCATGTCTGCATGTTGTCGAAGCCATAGTGTCACACACTTAACGTTTGATGTCGCTAGGGTTTGACAAAATAAATAGATGGTGTTCTCGAATTTTGAATCCCGGACACTATGAAGAGATTCGAAATGGTCCGGAGTTAACGAAAAACATATGGGAAAGTATTTTTAGGGTTACCGATAAAGTTTAGATTTCTTCGGTATTGTATTGGGGCCCACCTATCCCGGACGACCCATATGGACCGAGGGGTGTCACGTAGGACCACATGGGCCAGGTGCACCATTCTGCCTTGGCCCATTCTGCTGGGATAAGTGGACAGGATCAAATCCCTTAAAATAGGGTGTTAACTTGGGAACCCCTTGTTTGGCCAACCCTACGACTTGGAAAATGGGCCAAGGCAGCCCCCCACGTCTATATAAGAGGGATGGTACTTGACCCGCGCTGGCCTTCGCCCCTTCTCTCCCGCCCATACTACTACTGAAAGGATAGAGATGTCGCCTAGAGGGGGTGAATAGAAAATTTTAAAACTATTACGGTTTTGGCTTGATATAATGTGGAATTAAACTAACGTTTATTTGACAAGCACAAAACCTAAATACACTAGGCTCAACTAAGTGCACCAACAATAAGTTAAGCTAAGAAAGATAGCACAAGATGAATATACCATAAGTGATAAGTAAGATATAAGTACTTCAAGCTCAATGGCTATCACAAGGAAAGTAAGCTCGGATATAGAGATAACCGAGGCACGCGGAGACGAAGATGTATTCTCGTGTTCCCTTACAAGTAAGGTACGTCACGTTGAAGAGGTGTGAGATTCCAAAAAGGATTTTCCAACGCCACGAAGGCTCACATTCTTCTCCGAGTCTATCCCACGAAGGAATATGCCCTTTCCTTATGGCTAGCTTTTTCTCCACTCCGGAGATGGCAAGCTCCACAACCACTTCACAAGCTCCACGAAGGAGAAGCCCGGGTCTCTTCACAATCTTTCACGAAGAGGACACCGCGGTACCAACCGCCAAGACAACTAGGAGGTCACCCTTCAAGAGTAACAAGCTCACGGTCTCTCACTCGAACAAATCGTAATAGAAATCTCAACACTTATGAAAGAATGCAAAGTAAGAACACCAAGGGTGCTCAAATCCTCTACTCTCAAATTCTACCAAAGCAACAAGTGCTAGGGAGGAATTAGAGAGGAAGAACAATGGTGGAAACCAACAAATGACTCCAAGATCTAGATCTAACGGATTCCCCTCACTTAGAGGAGGAATTGATTGGTGGGGATTATAAATCTAGATCTCCTCTTCCAAAGCCCTCAAAAAGATGCAAGAATCATAGGAGGGAAGGGAGAGGAAGAAAGCTCAAAGGGGTCAACAATGGAGATCAAAAACGTGCTCAAGAGCCTTAGAACTTTGGGGAAGAAGCCCCCCTTTTATACCCCTTCAAGGGGATGACCGTTAGAAGCAAGATGCACTGGGCGAACATGTTTCGGCGACGAAACCGGCGCCGCCGGTGACATGGTTGTACCCTACGGGTGCGTGACCTCAACATACCTAGTCCAGCCCAAGGAAGGCCCACGGCGGAAGTACGCCGGCCCATGAAGACTTTCGGGTGGCCCTGGCCCATAACGCCTTCGGATCCTTGGAGAGCAAGACTAGAGTAGATAGGAAATTCAAAGGGGTAAGACCCTAGAACCTGTAACCGACTAGGACTATGCCCGGGACCTGCCTAAGTCTATATAAAGGCCAGGAGGGCACGACCTAGGTCTGCCGACTCATACTTTCGCATACGCACCACCACGCTAGATCGAATCTGCGCACCCTGTAACCTTCGGTTCCGCCGTAATCAAGAGCAGACAAGCAGGAGTAGGGTTTTCCCTCCGGGGGCCTGAACCTGGGTAAATCTCGTGTCGCCTGGTTGCTTGTCTGTTAACCGTTCCACGATCTCCAGCATCCCCATCTTCTCCAAAACCCAAGTCCATAACAATGGGCATTGACGAGTCGAAACATCGTCAATTGGCGCCGTCTGTGGGACACGGGGCTGCTGATTGTGCGATCGTGACGGTCCCGACCCGATCGATCTACAACTCTATGGCGACGGAGAATCATCTCCTCTTCGGCGCTTTCGACTTCACCGCCCACTCGCGGGCCACCACGAAGTATTTCGAGCCCGTAGGCAACGGACTCAAAATCTTGTTCGGGAAGTTCTGCTTCCAGGTGGGACAAACTGGCACCCTCCACCTTCCTGAGCGGGTTCCCGTGCCATCAATCAGGCCCGCCTCGTGGGCTCCACACCCTGTGCTGCGCACATCATCATCGACAGATGAGTTCTACGACAGCAACAGCTGCAACTCTGATCTGTGCGATCCACCTTCGGATGAAGGGACCTACGGTTCCAGGTCCGAAAGTTGCGGCAGCAGCGGACCAATCTACGAGCGCTACCAATGCGCCGTAGTCATCCAGGAGCAGCAAACGCCTAACCCGCCGCCCAACACGAAACCCAACCCGCAGGACAGAAACGGCGAAAACGGTGGGAACAGAAGAAGCCAGTCCCCCCCACCCAACAGGGAAAACAACGGCCACCTCATCCAACTTAGCAAAGAAGGATGGGTCCAGGCACGCCGTGCCGTAGCAGGCGACATAGTCCTGCCTGTAGACTCCCCACGTGAGCTACTGATGGCATACCACTACCTCCTCATCGAGGAGCACAAGAAGCAAGTCAAGATGCAGGAGACGCTCGACAAACGCAAGCAAGCAGCCTCTGAGTCCAGCGCGCGACGAGATGCGCTCTCCGCCATGGCGCCCGACTCTAGCACAAACGGGAACCAGGGAAACAAGCACCGCTCTCGGGTGGAGAACATGGATCCCAGGGAACGCCGTGATGTGACCCGAACTCTCCACACATCGTTCATAGATATGGAAGCCGACGGCAACATCATCCCGAAGACACCGCAAGCTGCGATCATGGCAGCCACTGCGTATCTCGCGGCCCACCCACCTCCGGAGGGGGACCCGAAAAGATCCATGCATAAGTCCGCACTCACCAGACTCAGACTCGTCGGAGCTGCGCTCCACGAAGACGCTCCTGCGGAGCCGAAGAAGAAAGCTCCGGGCAGGCGCGACCGGAGCCCCACCCCTTCATCCGAAGAGGAAGAGGAACACGACCTTCCTCGAAGGAAGAAGAGCTCGCATCGCCATAAACACGACTACGACGCCAGAGACGCGCTTACACAGCGCAAAATCGACAAAGCACGAGCCAAACGTGCATGCTCGTCTGAATCCGAGATGGACGAAGACGAAGGAGAACTCTGCGGAGCTCGATGCTTCAGCAGATCTGTTCGGCGAACGCAGATGCCACGCAATTTCAAGCTTCCTTGGGATACTCCGAAGTTCAACGGCACGAAAGATCCAAAATCCTGGCTCAGTGACCATCTGTCATCCGTCAAGCTTCACGGCGGCAACAAAGAAACCGCCATGCAATGCCTCCAGCTGCAGCTGACAGGCGCAGCGCGGGTCTGGCTCAGCAGCCTATCATCAGGATCCATCCGAAGTTGGGAGGAGCTAGCTTACAGCTTCATCCGAAATTTCAAGGGCACCAGCAAGAGGCCCGCCTCAATCGAAGAGTTGCGAGCCTGCACTCAGAGAACGGGTGAATCTATTCGCTCGTACATACTACGCTGGTCTACCACCAAGAACTCCGCAGCACACATCTCCGAAGAGAGGGCCATCGACGCCTTCAGGGACGGCGTCAAACGCCAAGATTTCAAGGAGGAACTTGGGCGCGTCAAGCCCAAGACACTCGACCACCTCATGGACATCGCCAACAGGTGGGCGGACGGCGAAGATTGCATTCACCGAGCACAATCGGATGAAGAGGACGACTACGGCCGAAGACGGGAACGCCGCAGCAAGAGGAGATCGCGCGTCTACGAGGACCGTGACGGACCCGACATGGTCGCGGCCGGCTACGTCGACCGCCGCAACGACAATAGCCGCAACAGCGGAAGATACCGCCGCGGAGACTTCCGCGACAACGGACGCCCAACACAGTCGTGGCAACACCGCGACCGCGACAACGGACCCTCAGCATACGACAAACTTTCGGGTCCATGCACCATCCACTTCTACATCGACAAGCAGGATGGCAAAAAGAAAGCCAGCCATATGCTCAAGGACTGCCGCGAGTTCTAGAAACTCAGCGAAAGCATGGTGCAGATGAGGCAACAGGCCCCAATACCTGCGTTCGGAAACCCACCTGCACCAGGCGAAATAGCGCTCGGAGCTCCTCCACCGCCGCCTATTGGAGGCCCAAACCAACCAGTCGCACCAGCACAGAACAACGCTGGGAACGGGTACCCCCACCGAAAGGAGCACTAAACATGATGTAGAAAGGGACGCCCCACGAATAGGGTGCAGAAGAAAATCACCCGACAAATCAACTTGGTTGTGGCAACTCCGCCTGCAATCCCTGAGTACCTCAGTGGATCGGAGTCCTGCATCACATTCACTCGCGTGGATCACCCTTGCCAGATCCCTCGCCCAGGTCATGCTGCCCTGGTGCTGGAGGCGCAGATCGGAGGCTTCGAGATGAGTCGCGTCTGGACGGCGGCAGCGGCATCAACCTAATGTTCGCAAGCACTCTAGCGGCAATGCGGATCCCGCAATGCAGCCTAGAACAGTCAGACACAACGTTCCACGGCATCGTTCCAGGGAAGGGGATATTCCCCCTGGGAAAAATAGAGCTCGACGTCATCTTCAGGAAGCCGGACAACTTCCGGCAGGAGCGACTCGAATTTGAAGTGGTGGACTGGCCGTCGCAATACCACGCCATCCTGGGGCGTGTAGCATTCGCAAGGTTCCTGGCTGTCCCACACTATGCATACCTACAACTCAAGATGCCAGGACCAAGGGGCGTCATTACAGTCCACGGGAGCTTCACCCGATCGGACCAATGCGACAGGGATTTCAACAAAATCTCCCAGTCTTTCGGCATGCAAGACGAACTCGTAAGGCTCCGCGAGGTGACGGACAACGGGGCACCCCCAGTCACAAGGCAAAACGCACCTGACATGTCTTTCGACTCCACCATCAACACAAAGAAGGTGCAGTTCCATCCGACTGACGCCTCCAAGACGGCGCTGATCGCCAACGACCTCAGCCCCGCATAGGAAGGCGCGCTCGTCGAATTCCTCCGTGAGCGCTGGTAAATCTTCGCCTAGTGTCCTGCGGACATGCCAGGAGTTCCCAGGGAATTCGCCGAGCACGCACTCAACGTCTTTCCAGACACCAAGCCAGTCAAGCAGTCCATCCAGAGACTGTCCGAACCACGAGCCGAAGCCATCGGCAAGGAAATCAACAGATTACTCGCTGCAGACTTCATCAGGGAAATCAAGGAAAGCGAGTGGCTGGCAAACACAGTCATGGTCCCAAAGAAGGACACGGACATCCTGCGGATGTGCGTGGATTTCACGTCACTAAACAAGCATTGCCCAAAGGACCACTTCCCTCTTCCTCGGATTGATCAGATCATCGATTCGATTGCAGGTTGTGAGAAACTCTCCTTCCTCGACGCCTACTCAGGCTATAACCAGATTCGACTCAAGGTCGAAGATCAGGAGAAACGGCGTTTATCACACCGTTCGGAGTATTCTGCTACAACACAATGCCCTTCGGGCTAAAGAACGCAGGTGCTACGTACCAGCGATGCATGCAGGCCTGCCTTAAGGACCAGATCGGTCGCAATGTTCAAGTCTATGTTGACGACATAGTGATAAAAACCAAAGAAGGAAGAACACTTATTGACGATTTCCGCAAGACGTTCGACAACCTTGATCGCTACAGGATCAAGCTCAACCCGGAAAAGTGCGCCTTCGGCGTCCCATCGGGTCAACTGCTTGGGTACTTCATATCTCAGCGAGGGATCGAGGCGAACCCGAAGAAAATCAGAGCCATCATGGCAATGGGGAAGCCGAAAAACCTCAAAGGCGTCCAGCAGCTCGCAGGGCGAATAGCGGCGCTAAGCAGATTCATCAGCCGCATGGGCGAGAAGGCCCTGCCATTCTACCAACTGCTGCGCAAGGCAGACAAGTTCGAGTGGACACCAGAAGCCAACGATGCATTCGAAAGCCTCAAGCGGCTCCTCTCCACCTCGCCCGTCTTGGTCACGCCAAAGGAGCGTGAGCCACTGCTGCTGTACATAGCAGCCACACACCAAGTGGTCAGCACCGTACTCGTGGTCGAGCGACCCGAAGAAGGCAAGACCCACGGGGTCCAGCGTCCAATTTACTACCTCAGCGAGGTACTGACACCAACAAAGCAGAGGTACCCTCACTACCAGAAGCTCGCCTACGGCGTGTTCATGACGGCTCGATGGCTGAGCCATTACTTCCAGGAGCACCAGGTGATGGTCGTCAACGAGGCACCCCTGAACAGCATCCTGAATAATCCAGAGGCCACAGGACGCGTGGCCCTGTGGGGCATCGAGCTATCACCCTTGGACATCGTCTACGAGAAGCGACTCGCAATCAAATCTCAAGTCCTTCCGGACTTCCTGGTACATTGGATGGAGCTGCAGCTGCCGGACACCCTAGATATGTCGCAGTCATGGACGATGCACTTCGACGGCTCCAAGCGAGAAGCTGGAGCAGGGGCAGGAGTCATATTGACCTCCCCGCAAGGCGACACGATGAAGTACGTCCTTCGGATGAAATTCCGAGCCTCTAATAACGAGGCCGAATACGAAGCCCTCATCCACGGCATGAGGATGGAAAAGATATGCGGCGCAACGCGCCTGGTCATCTACGGTGACTCCAACCTCGTCGTCCAGCAGACGACGCACACGCCGAAAACATGATCGCGTACCGTGCGCTCTACAACACACTCGAAGGAGAATTCGACGGCTGCGATCTTCGGCACGTCGGAAGAGAAAGAAACGAGGAGGCCGACAGACTCGCCAACATCGGCTCCACCTGCGCGAAGGTGCCACCAGGTGTGTTCCTCGAACAGATCTGCGTGCCATCCATCAAGCGGAAATTCCCCAAAGGATCACCCGAAGAAGCAGAACACTCGGGGGCTACGCTGCCTGAAGGACATGAAGGACCCGAAAAACTGGACACAGAGGTAGCCATGATCAACCTAATGCAGGTCATGGCAATCGAAGAAACTTAGACGCGACCATACCTACAGTTCTTGATAAACGGAGAACTGCCTGACAACCCGACAGATGCCCGGCGCATATCTCGTCGGTCGAAAGCCTTCACCACCATCAATGGCGAGCTGTACAAGCGTAGTATTATGGGTGTACTGCAAAGGTGCGTCACCATCGGCGACGGGAAGGCCATCCTCCAAGACATCCACGAGGGCATCTGCGGCCATCACGCAGGCAACCGCTGTTGGAGATATGCCCTAGAGGCAATAATAAATATGGTTATTATTATATCTTTGTGTTTATGATAAATGTTTACATTCATGCTATAATAGTATTAACAAGGAAACCATTAATACTTGTGTGATTTGTAAACCTAATTTGAAGTCCCTAGTATAGCCTCTATACTTCACTAGCTTGTTGGTTGATTGATGATGTGGTTTCTTTGTCATGAACATTGAGATGTTATCAACAACAAGATCATATCGTTAGGAGAATGATATGGTGGACATACTCCTATAGACAAGCGTAGCATAAAGATCAAGTCATTTCAATAGTTCAATTGCTATATGCTTTCTGATACATAGTAACCTAATTCCTTCGACCATGAGATCATGCATATCACCTTTACTGGATGGATGCTTTGATGTCATCAAACACCACACCGTAACAGGGTGGCTATAAAGGTGGCATTGAGTGTTCGGAAAGTATTGGTTGAAACACATGGATCAAGAGTGGGATTTGTCCATCCACATGACGGATAGATATTCTCTGGGCCCTCTCGGTGAAATGTCATCCAATTAGCTTGCAAGCATGTGACTTGGTCACAAGGGATCACATATCACGGGAACGAGAAAAGAGTACTTATCAGTAACGAGGATGAACTAGGTATGTAGAGATACCGACGATCATAACCTCGGATAAGTAACATATCGTGAGACAAAGGGAAATTGGTATCGTATGTAAGTGGTTCATTCGATCGCAAAGTAATCGTAGAAATATGTGGGAGCCATATGAATTTCCAGATTCCTCTATTGGTTATTGTTCGAAGAAGTGTCTCGATCATGTCCGCATAATTCACGAACCGTAGGGAGACACACTTAAGGATTCGACGTTGTTTGAGTAGTTATGGTATTATGAGAAAGAGACCGAATGTTGTTCGGAGTCTCGGATGGGATCCGGGATATCACGAGGAGATCCGGAATGGTCCGGAGAATAAGATTCATATAAGGAAAGTCCCATTTCGGAGTTGGGGAATGGTTCCGGTGTTTTCATCGGGAACATTCTAGAAGGTCCCGGAATGTCCGGCACTCCGGAGGGGAAAGGGTACATGAATGTGTCATTACATATTGGAATGATTGCATCATGTACTAAGTATTCTTGCTGTCCCAAATAAAGGATTTATTTAAATCCTAAATTGAAAAGTCAAACGGCTAGTTTGAAAGTCAAACGACAGTTTTGGGAAGTGGGAAAAGAGGAGGAGAGGTGGAGGCCGAGTTGGAGGGGAATTCCTCCCCTTGGCCGGCGCACCTCCCTAGGCCGAGTTGGGGAGGAACTCCTCCCCTTGGCCGGCCAGCCCTCCCACCTATATAAGGAGGGGCAGGGCTCCCCTCCTAGACACACAAGTTTCCTATCCTCTAAACTAAACCCTAGATCTAGACCCCGGTTTAGAGCTATTCGGTTTAGAGCCTTCTAATTGGTTTAGAGCCTTCTAATTGGTGTGTCTAATTACTAGACCACTAATAGCCTCTCTCATAAGCTCCACCATACTCGCACCGGCTTAAGGCGAAGCCCTGCGGGATTTCCCCTCTACTTCCGGTACCACGCCGTTGTGCTGCCGGAATCGCGAGGAGAGTGCTACAACCTCCGCTGCCTGCTGGAACAAGGGAGAGGAAGGTCTTCGTCGAGTACCGAACGTGTGACCGACTGCGGGAGCGCTGCCGGAACGTGGCGCTGGAAGGATCGTCTACGCGATCTTGAGATCGGAAAGAGTACGACTACATCACCCACGAGAATCTGCTCTCGTTAAACACTTTGGAATCTTCGAGGGTGAGTTATTCCATCGACTCGTTGCTACAATCTAGTAGATAGATCTTGGCTTGTTTGTTTGTATGCGATAGAAAATTTTGTTTTCCATGCTACGAACCCCTACAGTGGTATCAGAGCCGTGTCTATATGTAGATCTGTTGCACGAGTAGAACACAATGGTCATTGTGGGCGTTGATGCTTTTATTGTAGATTGCTTTTTGTGTACTTTGCATCTTGCGGTATGTTGGGATGAAGCGGCCCGGGCTAACCTTACATGACATCGTTCATGAGACTTGCTCCACGCTTGACATGCAACTCGTTTTGCATAAGTGGCTTTGCGGGTGCCTGTTTCTCCTAGCATAGTAAAGATCCAATTTACAACGGGTGATCAACAATGCTAGTATCAATGTTGTGGTTCTTGTTCGTAAGTTAGAACGATACTTATGGAAAGCCCCAAACCACGTAAAATATGCAAAGAAAGTAGAAGCGTCTAACTTTGTTTTGCAGGGGTGTGCAGTGATGTGATATGGCCATGATTGTGATTATATTTGATGTATGCAATGTTCCTTATTGTAAGTTGGCAACCGGCAGGAGCCATATGGTTGTCTTTAATTTCTGTTAAGACCTGCGTGTCTATTCAAAATAGTTGTAATAGTTGAAGCTGGTGGACGACAACCATGAAGAAGCGTCATTGACCTTGATGCTATGCCGGTGATGATGGAGATCATGTTCGTGCTTGAAGATGGAGATCGGAAGCACAAAGAAGAAAGGCCATATCATATCACATATTATGAATTGCATGTGATGTTAATCCTTTATGCATCTTGTATTGCTTAATGGACGACGGTAGCATTATAAGATGATCCCTCATGCACATAAATTTCAAGTTCTAAAGTGTTCACCCTTAGTATGCACCGTTGCCAAAGCTTGCTGCTTCGAAGCACCACGTGATGATCGGGTGTCTTTGATTCCGCGGGTGAATACAACGTAAGCAAGCCAGATTTGCTTATGCGGTAGCTAAGGTTTGATCTTGACGAGCCTAGCATGTACAGACATGGCCTCAGGAACACGGATCGCCGAAAGGCAAAGCATGAATCATATAGTAGATATGATGAACATGATGATTGTTCGCCATTAAAACTATATCAGCTCTCGTGATGATCGGTGTTGATGTAGTGGATTTGGTTCGTGTGATCACTAAAACAATGTGAGGGATGTTGTTTTGAGTGGGAGTTCACCTAGTTTAATTTCATTAATTAATTTGAACTCAATTTGTCATAAACTTAGTCTAAACTATTGCAAATATGTTGTAGATCAATGGCAGCCCCTACCATCAATTTTAATGCGTTCCTAGAGAAAGAAAAGTTGAAAAACAATGGAAGCAACTTCGCGGATTGGTTCCGCAATTTGAGGATTGTCCTCACAGCTGGTAATTTGACCTATGTGCTGGATGCACCGCTAGGTGACCCACCTGCAGCTGATGCTACCGATGAAGTAAAGAATGTTTACCTCGCTCGGAAGAATCAGTACTCCATAGTTCAGTGTGCTATCTTGTATGGTTTAGAATCGGAGCTTCAGAAAAGGTTTGAAGAGTCAGATCCATATGATATTGTCGAGGATCTCAAATTAATCTTTGAGACTCATGCGGCAATTGAAAGTTATGAAGCTTCTGAAAAGTTCTTTAACTGCAAGATGGAAGAGGGCAGCTCCGTCAGTGAGCATGTGCTTAAGATGTCTGGGCACGCAAATAAACTTCAAAGTTTGGGTATAGTGATTCCTAATACTTTGGGAGTTTACCGCATCCTCCAATCACTACCATCAAGTTACAAGAACTTTGTGATGAACTACAACATGCAGAACATGAACAAAGAGTTGCCAGAACTATTTGCTATGTTAAAATCTGCAGAAGTGGAGATCAAGAAAGAGCACCAAGTGTTGATGGTCAATAAGACCACCAAATTCAAGAAAGGCAAGTCTAAGCAAAAGGGACACTTCAAGAAGGGTGGTAAGAAAGTTACCACGCCGACGAAGAAAACCAAGGCTGGACCAAAGCCTGATACTGAGTGCTTTTACTGCAATGGAGAAGGTCACTGGAAGCGGAATTGCCCAAAGTACTTGGCGGATTTGAAGAACGGCAACATCAAGAAGAAAGGTATATCTGATATACATGTTATTGATGTGTATCTCACTAGTATTCGTAGTAGTGCCTGGGTATTTGATACTGGTTCGGTTGCTCATATTTGTAACTCGAAACAGGAGCTGCAGAATAAACGGAAGCTGGTGAAGAACGAGGTGACGATGCGCGTAGGAAACGGATCAAAGGTTGATGTGATCGCGGTCGGCACGCTACCTCTTCATCTACCATCGGGATTAGTTTTATACTTAAATAATTGTTATTTGGTGCCTGCGTTGAGCATGAACATTATATCAGGATCTTGTTTATTGCGAGACGGTTACTTGTTTAAATCCGAGAATAATGGTTGTTCGATTTATATGAGTAATATGTTTTACGCACATGCACCTTTGATAGATGGTCTATTCTTGTTGAATCTCGATAGTAGAAATACACATATTAATAACATTGAAGCTAAACGTTTGAAATCAAGCGATAATTCGACCTATATGTGGCACTGTCGTCTTGGTCACATCGGAGTGAAACGTATGAAGAAACTCCATTCCGATGGACTTCTTGAATCACTTGATTTTGAATCACTTGAAAGATGCGAAGCATGTCTGATGGGTAAAATGACTAAGACTCCATTTTCTGGTATGATGGAGCGAGCTACGGACTTACTGGAAATCATACATACCGATGTGTGTGGTCCAATGAGTGTAGCATCACGCAGTGGTTATCGTTATGTTCTTACCTTCACGGATGACTTGAGTAGATATGGGTATATCTATTTCATGAAACATAAGTCCGAAACTTTCGAGAAGTTTAAGGAGTTTCAAAGTGAGGTAGAGAATCAACGTAACAAGAAGATTAAATTTCTACGTTCTGATCGTGGAGGTGAATATCTAAGTTACGAGTTTTGCGAGCATTTAAAGAAGTGCGGAATACTTTCACAATTGACACCGCCGGGAACACCACAGCGTAATGGTGTGTCTGAACGTCGTAATCGAACTCTCTTAGATATGGTTCGTTCTATGATGTCACTTACAGATTTACCGCTATCATTTTGGGGTTATGCATTAGAAACAGCTGCATTCACTTTAAATAGGGCACCGTCTAAATCCGTTGAAACGACACCATATGAATTATGGTTTGGGAAGAAACCTAAATTGTCGTTCCTTAAAGTTTGGGGATGCGAAGCCTATGTAAAGAAGTTACAGCCGGACAAGCTTGAACCCAAAGCGGAAAAATGCGTCTTCATAGGATACCCGAAGGAAACTATTGGGTATACCTTCTATCATAGATCCGAAGGCAAAATCTTCGTTGCCAAGAATGGATCCTTTCTAGAGAAGGAATTTCTCTCGAAAGAAGTGACTGGAAGGAAAGTAGAACTCGACGAGGTTGTCGAACCTTCTCTCGAAATTGCGAGTAGCGCAGCACCGGAAGAAGTTCCTGTGGTGCCTGCACCAATAAGAGAGGAAGCTAATGATGGTGATCATGAAACTTCGGTTGAAGTTGTTACAGAGCCTCGGAGGTCAACGAGAAATCGTACCACTCCAGATTGGTATGATTCCGTTATGAATGTCATGTTGGTGGACAACACCGATGACCCTGAGACATATGAGGAAGCGATGATGAGCCCAGATTCCAATAAATGGCAAGAAGCCATGAAATCCGAGATTGGATCCATGTACGAAAACCAAGTATGGACTTTGGTGGACTTACCGAATGGCCGGAAGGCTGTCGAGAACAAATGGATTTTCAAGAAGAAAACAGATGCTGATGGTAATGTTACTGTCTATAAAGCTCGACTTGTCGCAAAAGGGTTTCGACAAATTCAAGGAGTTGACTACGATGAGACTTTCTCACCGGTAGCGAAGCTAAAGTCTGTGAGGATTATGTTAGCAATCGCTGCATATTATGATTATGAGATATGGCAGATGGATGTCAAAACAGCATTCCTCAATGGAGACATTGATGAAGAGTTGTATATGATGCAACCCAAAGGTTTTGTCGATCCTAAAGACGCTAACAAGGTATGCAAGCTTCAACGGTCCATTTATGGATTAAAGCAGGCATCCCGAAGTTGGAATCAACGTTTTGATAAGGTAATCAAAAGTTTTGGTTTTATACAAACTTATGGAGAAGCTTGTATTTACAAGAAAGTGAGTGGGAGCTCTGTAGCATTCTTAATACTATATGTGGATGACATATTGTTGATTGGGAATGATGTAGACCTTCTTAATAGTGTCAAGGAATATTTGAATAATAGTTTTTCAATGAAGGATCTTGGCGAAGCAGCTTACATATTAGGCATAAAGATTTATAGAGATAGATCGAAACGCCAAATATCATTGTCACAAAGTACATATTTGGACAAAGTTCTAAAGAGGTTTGGAATGGAAGATAGCAAGAAAGGGTTCTTGCCTATGTTGCCCAATACGACCTTGAGTAAAACTCAAAGTCTGACATCGGCAGAAGATAGAGAAAGGATGAGTAAGACTCCCTATGCCTCAGCCATAGGATCTCTAATGTATGCCATGCTATGTACTAGACCCGACATCGCATATGCTGTTAGTCTAACTAGCAGATATCAAAGTGATCCAGGAATGGATCATTGGACAGCGGTCAAAAACATCCTTAAGTACTTGAGAAGAACTAAGGATATGGTTCTTTCTTATGGAGGTGATGAACAGCTCGTTGTTAATGGTTACACCGATGCTAGTTGGAACACCGATCCGGATGATTCTAAATCACAATCTGGATACGTATTTATTTTGAATGGTGCAGCAGTTAGCTGGAGGAGTGCAAAGCAAAGCGTTGTGGCGAGATCTTCAACTGAATCGGAATACATGGCTGCTTCGGAGGCTTCACAAGAAGCGATATGGATGAAAGAGTTCATTACAGAGCTGGGTGTGGTTCCTAGTGCGCTGGACCCAATGTCTATCTACTGTGATAACATGGGCGCCATAGCCAATGCGCAAGAACCAAGGTCACACAAGAAGCTGAAGCATATCAAGCTACGTTTTCACGCTATTCGAGAACATATCCAGGATGGGGATATAAAGATTTGCAAAGTACACACAGATCTGAATGTGGCGGATCCGTTGACTAAACCTCTCCCGAGGGCAAAACATGACCAACACCAAACTGCCATGGGTGTTCGGTGTATTACCATGTAATCTAGATTAGATGACTCTAGTGCAAGTGGGAGATTGTTGGAGATATGCCCTAGAGGCAATAATAAATATGGTTATTATTATATCTTTGTGTTTATGATAAATGTTTACATTCATGCTATAATAGTATTAACAAGGAAACCATTAATACTTGTGTGATTTGTAAACCTAATTTGAAGTCCCTAGTATAGCCTCTATACTTCACTAGCTTGTTGGTTGATTGATGATGTGGTTTCTTTGTCATGAACATTGAGATGTTATCAACAACAAGATCATATCGTTAGGAGAATGATATGGTGGACATACTCCTATAGACAAGCGTAGCATAAAGATCAAGTCATTTCAATAGTTCAATTGCTATATGCTTTCTGATACATAGTAACCTAATTCCTTCGACCATGAGATCATGCATATCACCTTTACTGGATGGATGCTTTGATGTCATCAAACACCACACCGTAACAGGGTGGCTATAAAGGTGGCATTGAGTGTTCGGAAAGTATTGGTTGAAACACATGGATCAAGAGTGGGATTTGTCCATCCACATGACGGATAGATATTCTCTGGGCCCTCTCGGTGAAATGTCATCCAATTAGCTTGCAAGCATGTGACTTGGTCACAAGGGATCACATATCACGGGAACGAGAAAAGAGTACTTATCAGTAACGAGGATGAACTAGGTATGTAGAGATACCGACGATCATAACCTCGGATAAGTAACATATCGTGAGACAAAGGGAAATTGGTATCGTATGTAAGTGGTTCATTCGATCGCAAAGTAATCGTAGAAATATGTGGGAGCCATATGAATTTCCAGATTCCTCTATTGGTTATTGTTTGAAGAAGTGTCTCGATCATGTCCGCATAATTCACGAACCGTAGGGAGACACACTTAAGGATTCGACGTTGTTTGAGTAGTTATGGTATTATGAGAAAGAGACCGAATGTTGTTCGGAGTCTCGGATGGGATCCGGGATATCACGAGGAGATCCGGAATGGTCCGGAGAATAAGATTCATATAAGGAAAGTCCCATTTCGGAGTTGGGGAATGGTTCCGGTGTTTTCATCGGGAACATTCTAGAAGGTCCCGGAATGTCCGGCACTCCGGAGGGGAAAGGGTACATGAATGTGTCATTACATATTGGAATGATTGCATCATGTACTAAGTATTCTTGCTGTCCCAAATAAAGGATTTATTTAAATCCTAAATTGAAAAGTCAAACGGCTAGTTTGAAAGTCAAACGGCAGTTTTGGGAAGTGGGAAAAGAGGAGGAGAGGTGGAGGCCGAGTTGGAGGGGAATTCCTCCCCTTGGCCGGCGCACCTCCCTAGGCCGAGTTGGGGAGGAACTCCTCCCCTTGGCCGGCCAGCCCTCCCACCTATATAAGGAGGGGCAGGGCTCCCCTCCTAGACACACAAGTTTCCTATCCTCTAAACTAAACCCTAGATCTAGACCCCGGTTTAGAGCTATTCGGTTTAGAGCCTTCTAATTGGTTTAGAGCCTTCTAATTGGTGTGTCTAATTACTAGACCACTAATAGCCTCTCTCATAAGCTCCACCATACTCGCACCGGCTTAAGGCGAAGCCCTGCGGGATTTCCCCTCTACTTCCGGTACCACGCCGTTGTGCTGCCGGAATCGCGAGGAGAGTGCTACAACCTCCGCTGCCTGCTGGAACAAGGGAGAGGAAGGTCTTCGTCGAGTACCGAACGTGTGACCGACTGCGGGAGCGCTGCCGGAACGTGGCGCTGGAAGGATCGTCTACGCGATCTTGAGATCGGAAAGAGTACGACTACATCACCCACGAGAATCTGCTCTCGTTAAACACTTTGGAATCTTCGAGGGTGAGTTATTCCATCGACTCGTTGCTACAATCTAGTAGATAGATCTTGGCTTGTTTGTTTGTATGCGATAGAAAATTTTGTTTTCCATGCTACGAACCCCTACAACCGCTCCCTAGTCGCCAAAGCTCTGCGGACCGGATTCTACTGGCCAACGGCCATGAGCGACACAAAGGACATCGTCCGAAGATGCAATGGATGCCAGCGGTTCGTCGACAAACCGCACGCACCCGGGTCAGAGCTCAGACCCATACCTATAGCTTGGCCTTTTGCTCAATGGGGCCTCGACATGATCGGCAAACTGCCAAAGTCCTCGAAAGGGGGACACGTTTACCTCCTGGTCGCAGTCGACAAGTTCACCAAGTGGATCGAGGCCATGCCGGTTACCAACCAGAAAGGCAAAACTGCCGTCAAGTTCTTCGAGTCCATTGTCTACAGATTCGGCGTACCACACAGCATCATCACCGACAATGGATCAAACTTTATCTCCAAGGAGTTCCAGGACTTCTGCGAAGGCCTCGGGATCAACATCACGTACGCCTCAGTGGCACACCCGCAAACGAACGGGCAAGTGGAAAAGGCCAACGGCCTAATCGGCGCTGGCATCAAGAAGCGCCTCATGAGTCCACTTGAACGGAAAGCAGGAGCCTGGACGAAAGAGCTACCATCCGTCCTATGGAGCTTACGAACCACGCCAAACAGCTCCACAGGCTACACACCGTTCTTCATGTTGCACGGAGCTGAAGCCGTGCTACCAGCCGAAGTACGCCACCAGGCCCCCCGGGTCGTCGCTTACAGTGAAGCTGAATCCACGGCTGCACTCAAAGACGTCGTCGACACACTCGACGAAGCAAGAGACATAGCAGCAGCTCGATCAGCGGTGTACCAGCAGAGTCTCCGCAACTACCACAGCCGCCGGCTGCGCCCAAGGTCCTTCGTCGAAGGAGACCTCGTATTGCGACTCAAGCAAGAGCGACCGACGAAATTCGAGTCACCATGGGAAGGACCCTACGTCATCACCGAAGTCATCCCAGGTGGCGCCTACCGCCTCAAGCACGTGGAGTCTGGAGTCGCATACTCCAACCCATGGAACATCTCGCACCTGCGACGATTCTACCCCTATCAACCTACCCCCTTTACTTTCAATAAGGCTTTCAGCCAAGGCTATTCAGCCGAACAATGTACTTCCTCCATTACGATATAAATAAAGCTAAGTGTCTCGCCCCAAACTTCAGTTCGCTATTTTGCAACTTTACTTCATGCTACAAACACACTCGGGGGCTCCCCCCACCTCACGATTTCGTCGACTGAGGATCATGCGTGTACACCTGAGTAGCTGACAATGTCAGGCAAACGAAAAGGACACGTACTCAAACAAAGCACTGCGTGCTTACAACAAACAAACCTTTACAAAGGGCACAACACGCCCGGTCGAAATATACAAATTTTACATTTATCTCTTTTTACAGGTACTACCTATGTTGAAGAATAACCTGAGCACGCTGCTCAAACAAATCTACGACCTGTTCGGCATACTGCCATACAGCTGCGTAATGTGGCCGCATGTCCCACTCATCACCATCCGGCCGAAGAGGTGGCCCAGCTGCCACAACAGCCAAATCTACATCAGGCCGATGCAGCCTCACAAGAGACAACGCAGCCTTGACTCTGGCGACGAGCTGTTGCCGCACCAACTCCTTGACATTGCTCACGCTTCGAAACTTCGACAGAAGACCCGCAGGGCTCGTCGGTACGGCATCCAAAGGAAACATGACGTGCAACACCGAGGAAAGCGACGTTTGCACTTGGCGAAGCACCCGCGAAACTTGGTGCACACGATCCTGCACCGTCGCCAGAGCCATGGCACGGTCACGATCCATACAGAAGAAGCCACCGGCCTCCATGTCCTGTTGAGTCAAACAATTGACACGAACAGCGACACGCTCCTTCTCTTCCCTCGGAGCAAGGTTCGCACCTGCGATAATTGCACACAGTAAGAGCAAGGTCAGCAGGCTCATCCGAAGAACTGAGCCACAGCTCGAACCAAAGAAAAACCTACATTGCAGCTGTTCGGACAGCCGAACCAGTTCCGCCATCAAATACTCCTCTCTGGCTGCACCACGATCCGCCTTGGACTTCCACACATCGGCGTGACCGCGCAACCCAAGCAACTCCCTCTCAAGACTACGCACACGGTCCCGAAGAAAAGCGAGTTGCGAAGAATCATCCAAAGATGGCCGCAGCGGCATTGCGGACGAGGTGTCAACAGGGTCAGCACCCGAAGGAACCTAGAGCAGCAGAAAAAGAAGGGACACAAACATTTCAGACAATGGTAGAGTACAACTCAGAAGAATTCATCAAAGATATAAGGCCACAACGTGGCACAAGGACTGTGTTCTACAAAATATTTACAACAAAAATAGCCTACAAACTATCCTACGTCTATAACGCCTAAGACGCGGCACCCTGAGTCGCCTCGGAGCCAGACTGCCTAGCTTTGGCCCCGCCCTGCTGCCGCAGTGCATACTCAGACAACAAATCAATGAGCTTGGGACCATATCGCTTGCCGCGAGCAGAGTAGGCAGCAAAGGCTACCTCGGATCCATCTGCAGTCGTCGGCATCCGGGAGGTGATCTGGGGCAGATCCAGCTCCGCTCCAGCCGCCAAGGCCATCGCCAGCCCGACGGACGCACCGATGCCCTTCTGCTTGCGCTTATACGCCGAAGGAGCTTCGGCTGATAACGCCTCCGCCAGGGCATCGACATCATCAAGGGCCACGCCCTTAGGAACAAGCTCCTTGTAGAAGCGGCCAAGGACCTCCTTCGCCTTGGCAAGGGAGCTGACGACGGTGCTGCAGCAATCTTCGACCGCCACAGTAGCATCATCTAGAGCACTCCCGTGCTCTAGAGCACCGCGGTCAAACTCGATGCCTGCGGCATCTGAGACAAAAAATAAGAAAGAAGACATGAAGAAAGGCAGCATAGAAGAAGGCACGAAGCATGAAGAAACAAGCACAAATCCAGCACTTACCCGAAATAGCCTTGGCAGCAGCCATGAGCTTCGCCGCCACCTCTCTTTCACGAGCAGCCGCAACAGTGGCCAACTGCTCCTCACGATCCGCGGCCTCCTGCTGCAGACGCTCCTTTGCTTCGGCTGCTTTAGTCAGCTCTAGCTCGAGGCGTTCCTTCGCGCCAACGGCGGCTTCGGCCTTCTGCTCCGATTGACCAAGGCTCTTCTTGAGAGCGTCGACCTCACGGAGAGAAGTATTATGCTCCTCTGCATTCAAAACAAACAAACGTTAGAAAGCAGGACCGGAATAAACGAAAAAAGCACGAAAAGGCAAATAGGTACCTTGAAGCTGCCGAAGGTTAGCCTCCAGCACCATACGCTCCTGCACCAGCTGCTTGGCCTCCTGCACAAAAGGCTGCACAAAAGAAAATAGCAGTAAGAAAAAGGACTTGGGGGCTACGCCCAACATAAAGGAGTAAAGGCAAAATTCGCACATGAAGACACTCGGGGGCTCCCCCCGTGGTACGAAGAAGAAGTACTTACATGCTTCGATGGCGACTCCGAAGGCTCGCTGGCGAAATTCTGAGGCGCAACCACTTGCACCTCCTGCAACGGAGGATCCGGAGCCGCGCCACCCGACGTCGCCACCGTTTGAGGAGGAGGAGACGCAATCTTCGACTCCCACATCATCTCCCGCGCGCCATCGCTGGAGGAGTCGTGGGAGGAATGCCTGCATACGAAGCAATCAGCACAAGTGCAACGTCAAGAAAAAAAAAGGACAGTAATATAACAAGAAACTTACGAGCCCAACGAGCTCAGGTCGAAGACAGGAGGAGTCCTTCGGGCTCTCTTCTCCTCTTTCTTCTCTTCCTTCTTCACCTCCTTTTTCTCTTCCTTCTTCCGCTTTGCTGGCGGGTGCGGCGCGACAGCTCGCACAGGAATGGCAGGAATGGGAGAGGAAGAGCCTCCATGACCGTCACTATGACGTTCAAGGCCCAGAGGGTTTCTGGGAGTCGGAGGAGTTGAGGCATCCGAATACTCGCTGGAGCTCCGAGATCGTTGCGCGTATGGTCCTCACTCGACTCATCGGCATCCTCCGCCGGAGATCGCGCTGAAGGCAGTTCGGACACGGACTCCACCACTTCATTATCCGGAGCATTCAGATACTTTTCGGGCACTGGCGGCACCATGCCCGGAACTTTGAAGCTCTGCAAATCTAGAAGGGACTTTGTTTAGTAAACAAAGGAAATAAAAATGCAGTCAACAGAAAAAAGCTACGCGCACGAATCTACACCTGCGGTACGGCCAACGTCGAAGAAAACGGAGGAGTTAGCGACTTCCCCGGGATTTTTCTCCGGCCTTGAACTTCAGCAGCGCGCAAAGGGTCTTGTCAAGATCCTCCTCGGAGATTTTCTCACTCGAAACCCTCGTCGGATCACGGCGCCGAGAATAAAGAAACATCGGGTGCGCCCTCGCTTGGAGAGGCTGCACCCGACGCTCAAGAAACGTTCGGATGATGTCCACGCCGTTCACCTCCTTCTCCGGAATCAGCTGGAGATCCTCCACCCGACGGTAAAGGGCCTCTATATCTGCCACCTCGCCGTCCAAGATTTTGTTTTTCCAAGATCTTTTAGGCTCAATCATTTGGGAGGGGTCAAAAGGAACAAGACCAAAATCTTGCCCACGCACTACGGAGTCGCGGATGTAAAACCATCGCCTCCGCCAGTACTGGACAGATTCGAACATGGAAAAGGAAAAGAAGAGAAGATTGGGACTAAGGGAGATGATGCAACCCCCAATGGGATAAACACCATCCGAACCAGACTGCCTCTTCACGGAATAAAGTTTCCGGAAGAGGCCAAAATGCGGCTCAATGCCAAGCCAGCACCCGCGAAAAAGAGATGAAGCAAGCAATGTGGAGAAGAGAGTTGGGCGACAGATGGTGAAGCTGAATGCCATAGAAAAAGAGTAATCCACGGAGGAAGTCGTGGACTGGAAAAGAAAACCCACGCATAACGAAGGCGAGAAACATAACCCGATACCCAGATGGGGGACGGGGGATTACCTCATTGCCGGGGAGTTTGACGGCCTCCCTATCTTGCGGGATCAGGCCCCGCTCGTGAAGCTTGCGGAGATCGCTCTCCCGCGTCTCTGATCGCCGCCAGCCACCATCGGTGACACGGGTAGCGGTGGTGCTTTTCTTTCCTCCGGCGGCGCTGGTCCCAACTGCACATGACGATTTCTTTGGTTTCCCCATTGCGCTACGGCGACGCCGGTGGTGAAAGCGCAGAAAGGAAGATGGAAATGTGGAAGGAAATCCCAGTGCGCCGCAAGAATTGCTAGAGCACAAGGAGGCAGTGAAAACAAGAACTAATGCGGTGAAAACAAACCGCGGCTTTCCCCAATGATTATAACAGCGAAGACGACGCACGGCAGCCGTCCATCCAGAAGACCTAACGCCAACGGCAGATCTGACCGTACACGTGTCAGCGTCACAACGAACTGTCGTTACCACGTCATCCACTACGCACGGAAATCGAGGAGACGCCGTAATTATCTCCACGCCGCGCGTGACCGGTCAATTCACGGTCAGCAAGTGGGACCCACGTTTCGTCAAGTCAAGTCATCTCTGGCGTAGCAGACGCTTGAGGTCATTGATCGTCAGCAATGATGTCATAAAAAGCTATACTAGCACCAACTAAAATTCTTCGGCTCCACAGCTAAGAGTACTCACTCGAATCTTCGATTCGACTAAATACTCGGGGGCTACTCCTATTAGGAGCGCTGGTCGCGCACCCGAAAGACAAGTAAAAACTAAATATATCTTCGAGTCCTACGTCGAGTCTACGACTCCACTATGGACTCTAGGGCTACTCCCATAGGGAGGATTGATTTAAGCATCCGAAATTTTTTGTGTCCTACGGACTTAACAACTGAACAATGTTCGAACTAAAGTCTTCGCCCGAGTCTATGACTCGAACAGACACTTGGGGGCTACTCCCATAGGGATCACTGGTCGCGCACCCTATGAAATCTTCGACTGCGATCTTTCGGATCAGCATGCAAAAACTTTTTGGCAACTCTGCCCCAACAAAGCGCTGAGTGAGCAACGACCTCCTTGGCCACCCAAAACACCTCCGCGGTGACAAATGTTCGGATGTTGCGTTCACGACGCAAAGATAAGACCTACAGATATAATCGGGTGGCCTGGCAACGCACCCGACTGCGCTCTGCTAGTATGAATCCGTGCCAACAGGTGCGACGAAAAATCCCGACGGACGCGTTGGGTACAGAAATTAAATCCACTTGAATTCTACTTCTATAAGTCCTCTGCAGCCTGAGTCGAATTACGCCAGCACATGTTCCAGTTTCGAGTTGAGGGACTCGAAACTGAGGAAGATCGTGTTGTTTCGTCCTAAGACAGTTAACTGACCCTGATCCGTCGGGTGAGTCAGGCACACGCATCAACGATCCCTACACACATACTGTTAATACATAGTTGGACCCGAAGGATTAAAGAGTCCTCAGCCGAATCTACGATTCGACTGATCACTCGGGGGCTACTGACATGGTTGTACCCTACGGGTGCGTGACCTCAGCATACCTAGTCCAGCCCAAGGAAGGCCCACGGCGGAAGTACGCCGGCCCAAGAAGACTTTCGGGTGGCCCTGGCCCATAACGCCTTCGGATCCTTGGAGAGCAAGACTAGAGTAGATAGGAAATTCAAAGGGGTAAAACCCTAGAACCTGTAACCGACTAGGACTATGCCCGGGACCTGCCTAAGTCTATATAAAGGCCAGGAGGGCATGGCCTAGGTCTGTCGACTCTTCATATCATATTGAGATCACACTCTCAAGATCTTGATCATATCATATTCTTCTCTTCAACTTGATGATCTTGATGCCAATACTCAAGGTATATCTTTATCTTCATGGCATCCATACTTGAATCCAACACATAGACTACAAGCATGACCTATGGAATATTCCTTCATATAAAACTCAGTGAAAACATTAGTCCATAGGGATTGTCATTAATCACCAAAACCACACATAAGGGAAATTACCCTTTCAATCTCCCCCATTTTGGTAATTGATGACAATCACAACAAGAGGGTTTATATAATGAATATTAGAAACACGTACGTAGTTTATCCGAGAATAAGTTGTGTACAAGAGGTTGCATTTGATATGGTCAAGTAACACAAAGCTACTAGCACATATCAAAACCGATTCTACTTACACAAACTACAACTAATGCAAGAGATGTGAGTAGAACCAACATATATAGAGCAAACTTCCCCACAATATATGCATGTGTGATGAACTTGAATTTCATTGCATACATTGTCAAGAATAAACTTTGGAAGAGTTTACACTATATATACAACCATGCAAAATATAATAAAGATGAAATGCATGAAAGGCAAACACTTAAGAACAAACCAATCTTAAGTATAAAACCATTTCCCTTAAACCCTCTAAACTTCTCCCCCATTGATAACAAGTGCCAAAATGGATGAAAAAGTTAGAAGGCCAATATAGTATGAGTTCCTCCCCAAGGTGTGCATTTCTCAAAATTTGAGCGAAAGCAAATGCACGTATCCAATGACGAATATTTGGAGGAAATCAAGCTATATTGAGGATCAAAGATTGCTACAAGGATAAAACGGTGAAGAAACTTCAATGGATGAAGCAAGCAATCCAATGATCCAAAAAAATCAAATGGACAAATAATGCTCTAAATGAAATAAGGAAGCTCCCCAAGGTTCATGCATAAATTTTAATTATTGTATTTGAATACAATATGCACAAACATGGAATCCTCACTCCCTCTATATTATTTAGAACACAACCAAGATATAAAAAGTATATATAAATAAATACACTTGTCAAGACAAGCTTAAGTCCAAAATAAACCAAATATGAGATATGAGTGCGTGAAGATGCAATAAAAGTAAACCAAGCACTCATAAATCAAGACCTTACCAATACCATTAAAAACCAAGAGGATAAGAGATATGGTCGGCAAAGAGCGATGATATCAAGGCGAGAGATTAACACTCTCATGTATATAAGTTTATAAGTGGACAAAACATGAGAATAATCCACAAATAAACAACCATACATAAGAGGTTAATAAAATAAGAAAACATGATATCCAAGAGTAAGTCATAAGATATACCAAACATGATATTTTTGCTTAAGTGCATATATAGCCCATGGCTCTATTTTCTCTTATGGTATATCAATGAACTTCACCAAAGAAAAATAAAAACCTCAAAAACATCACAACTAGCACTAAGGGAACAAATGCTAGTTGGGATACTTTGAGAAAGGCAACAAGTAGTAAAAGGAAGGATTCAAAGCAATTTCAACAATATTGCACATGAGAGTACTTTGAGGAATTGATATGCAATAAATTGCTATAAGGCATATTTGGAATTGGTGAACCATGAAAATGATTTTATATACTCCCCATTATATGCATCATCTCAAATTACTCACATAAGCAGTAAGGATAGAGAAGTCTTTCAAAGATACTTGCAAGAACCACAACATTTACAAATGGATAAATTCATGCC
Organism: Avena sativa; assembly: GCA_916181665.1. Classification (NCBI taxonomy): domain Eukaryota; kingdom Viridiplantae; phylum Streptophyta; class Magnoliopsida; order Poales; family Poaceae; genus Avena; species Avena sativa. Next base: position 383,184,245 of record OV702280.1, on the reverse strand, counting down.
AAGATGCAACCTACAAGATTGGATGAAAGAATAGTATGCATGAATAAGATACTTATTACTGAGATAGAAACGGTATACTGTAGTAGATAAGAATTTTTCGATCATCCTAGATTGGCTCCAATTATCATGTGGTGACAACACTTTCCTTATAGACGAGACAAGCATCCATTGCATCTCCAATGTACCTAAAACAAAATTTAAGTACATATTGGTCCCCAAACTTATTGGGTCCAAAGTGGTTAGACTAACCAAAGCACATAGGACACAGTCCATAAAAATATGTACATATTTAGAGATGAAATTTGAATTTCATGCACATCTTAGCCATTTAAGGATTTGATGGAGTATACCCTATATATTGGATCAAAGAAAGCAAACACATGGAGACTTTCAATATCCAAAGAAGATATAATTTGGAAAAACACCAAAATATTCAAGAAGGCATACAAGGTGTTACAAAACACATTTGTTGCCCAAACTATATCAAAGAATCAAATCAACACAAGATTTGTTCAACGAAGTTCAACAAATGAACTAAGCAAAAACTATTGAGCAAAAAGATGAAACAAAAACAAAAAAATACTCAAAGATTTATCTCATACAAGCAAAAAAAATATAGAAGAAAGAATGAGATAACAAACTCCCAAAAGAGCAAGGTTTCAACAAATAAACCAAACCATTAACACTTTTCACAATGGCACAAGGTTTCGAGAAGAAAAGGTTTGTCTTCCACTAAAACACATTTTATAATAATCAAAAACAGTATCAAAGAGATATTAAAAAACCAAGGAAGACAATGGGAGCCACAACAATTTTTTTGAAAACAAAATAAGGCAATAAGAGGTGAAATCCAAGGTGAAGATGATCCACAAATGCTACCACACATAAGTATATCAATTGTCAAAGACAATGAGTGTATTGGAATTGATTTCTGATGGTATATTGCACGGATATTAAAGATAAATCTTCACAATAAAAAGCATAGGATAGGAATAAAAAGATTAAGCACTATGCAAAGATAGAGATTCTTGATAGCTTCAATCTAGTCACACAATCATGCAAAGAAATGATTAGAATAACTTGAAGCAAATGGTCTCCCAAAAAGATATAGAGATGTGTATTTGAGGAAGACCGCATTAAGAATTTCTTGCTCAAACAAAGACCAAAAATACGAGCAAAAAAAGCTTCTAACAAAATAGGTCCTTGTTTGAGCCAACATGCCACCTAGAAACAAGATAATCAACAATATCAACTCTAAGTGGCACTACCTCATGTGTTCACATTTCCTAGGATTATGATATGCAAAAGAAGCATATTACTCCCCCATAATGTGATATTCATTTTTTCTTAATAAGAGGAAAAGCAACCTCAACTAGAGAGAATTAATGGACATTTAGAATTTGAATTTCTCATGAGTATGACACACCACATAGTGACTAGATAAGCTTGCAATATCAATACTAAGTGGTAGTACTCACGCACACACATTTTAAGGTTTGAGAGATGCGCGAGGCATATCACTCCCCCAAAATGGGATGTTCCATTAACCACTCAAAAAGAGCCAAATAAGATATCATCAATATGCATTAGAGGCTCAAAACGAGACACACGGGTAAATGATGTGCCAAACACCTAGACATACTTGAATACACAAAATAAGCAAGCATGAGGAACACCAAATACAAACACATACTTGGTACAAAACCAAAACATGTAAAGGGGCAAGTAACTTCCAATGTAAATGAGTTTAGTACAAGTTACCGTGAAGAGGCGCATTGGATATAAGATAGGGATAAGATAATCCTAATGACTTGGCTTGATCAAATATAATATATGAAGATCCCTTAATTCTTCATGAGTTAGCCAAGTATCCAATGCCCTCCATAAACACCTATTGATCAACTTTGAGCTTCTTGGTCCCCAACCAAGTTGGGTCCTAAGAGGTTAGTCACAATAGAATTGGCAACCCAAATGGTTCTTTTCTTGACACCAGTTTGAGTTCCAACAAACTTGGCAAACACATTGCCATCTTTATCCTTCCTAAGAGAATAATCATCATAAATAATGATAGGGTTAGATAAGGTACCGTTTGAACATGAAGAGGCAAAGTGCCCTTTCACACGACATATGTAGCAAGAAGTGCTCCCCTTTCTCTTCTTCATTGATTTCTTGGCTTGGGGAGCATTATCTTGATTCTTCTTCAGAAGTGGCCTAACTTCAACTTGGGCTTGAACATGAACTTGTGGCCGCTTCCCTTGTTGCTTCTCACTCAAGTGCTTTTTCTTCAATGGACAAGATCTTACATGATGCCCTTCAACCTTGCACTTGAAGCAAATAATCTTGGCCGAATTCTTGACTTGGTTTTGGCCCTTCTTCTTGTTTCGCTTGGACTTGTTCTTATTATTGGAGTTGAGTCCAAGTCCACTTTTATCATTAGGGGATTTTTGCACATTCAAAATATTATCAAGTGTGGATTTCCCTTCATGACTCTTTTCCAAGTCATTCCTCAACGAGGTGACTTGGGCCTTGAGCTCTTTGATTTCCTCTACATGGTTAGTATAAATACAAGTACTAGAGTAAGTAGAAGCTTCATTGTTAGAGCAACAAGGCAAAGAAAGTAATCCAACACAAGGTTTATCAATAGTATGGCTAGATGGATTACTAGGACTAGCACACGACAAAATAGCATTTTGAGTAGAAGTTGTGCTAATGTCCAAAAGAGGCTCACAAGATGTTACCTTGGTAATACTTGCCTCGCGAGATAACATTATACCATCATGGGAGATTAGAAGATCATTATGAGAGCCCGAGAGCTTTTCATGACTTTCTTCCAATCTCCTATACTTGCTAGTTAGCAACTCAAGTTGAGCCCTTAGCTCAACGTTCTCCTTTAGGGTAGATGCTTCACAAGAAGTAGAGTTAGTAGCACAGGCATCATTAATGGAATTTTCCTTTTTAAGCTCATAAGATTCAACTTTTTGTGTGAGGAGACAATTAGTGTGCTTCTCCTCGGCAAGCTCTTGCTTAAGGAGATTGAATCTCTGACTCCCATCATCAAGTTGTAAATCCAACTCCTCTATGGTTCCCGTTTGTTTAGTTATGGTGTCCATAACGTGTTTGAGACAAGTAACGGCCATATTATTACCACGAAGAGAGGTACACAAAAAAGTCAACTCAAGCAAGAGAGCACTAGTATCCTCATCAATGTCATCATCACTATCATCATTATCATTGCTATTATCTTTAGAAGATATATTGGGATACAAAGTAGGAGATACCTTTGGTCCTCTTTCCATAAGGCACATGTGAGAACGGGAGGATGAAGATGAGGATATTATTGAATCTTCATTCCTGATCATGTCTTGCTCCATAGAATGTTTGATTTCCTCTACATTGTTAGATAAACAACTAGAGGAAATAGAAGCATTTTCTTCATGGGAACAAGGCAAATCAAGCATATCATCTACACTAGTAATCAAATAATTTCTAGATGATATACAAGGACTAGCAACAAAAGGGGATATAACATTATTGTTGCAAGAAGTGCTTAAGTCCAAAGAATAAACATTGCAATGGGATAGAGATGAAGGATCATCATTAGCGAGCACAATATCAACATTGCAATTCCCAACACCACTCACCATATCTTTACCTTGTGTCTTGCCACACGTTGGTGAAGAGGGTGAAGATGAGAACTCATCGCTGCCGGAGGTGGAAGCAACTTGGAGCTCTTCATGATGTGAAGGAAAAGAGATCTCCTCGGAGAAACCACCGACAATATTAGAAATGGAACCACCAAATATTTCTTTAAGCTTGGTCCACTTCTCATGGAACGACTTGCGCTTCACAATCGTCGAGAACAAATTAACTGTGGGGCTCAAAGAGAAAATAATCTCATTAGATACTTGAGCTTCGAGATGTCAATTTTTCTCATCCTCTAAAGATAGATTTTGAGGATCCATCGGAGGAGAAAAACCTACATCTAGAAAACGCTCAATATTTGGACACAAGGTCCTAAGATTACAAAGCAAGCAATTTCTCCACAAAGCACAATTTGTGCCATCAAAGATAATTATGTCATTGTGCACTATACTACTAGTCGACATCTTTACACTCTAGGCGGTGAAGCCTAAACAAGGAGAGACCTTGCTCTGATACCAATTGAAAGGATAGAGATGTCGCCTAGGGGGTGAATAGGCAATTTTAAAACTATTACGGTTTTGGCTTGATAGAATGCGGAATTAAACTAACGTTTATTTGACAAGCACAAAACCTAAATACACTAGGCTCAACTAAGTGCACCAACAACAAGTAAAGCTAAGAAAGATAGCACAAGATGAATATACCACAAGTGATAAGCAAGATATAAGTACTTCAAGCTCGATGGCTATCACAAGGAAAGTAAGCTCGGATATAGAGATAACCGAGGCACGCAGAGACGAAGATGTATTCCCGTGTTACCTTACAAGTAAGGTACGTCACGTTGGAGAGGTGTGGGATTCCACAAAGGATTTCCCAACGCCACGAAGGCTCACCTTCTTCTCCGAGTCTACCCCACGAAGGAATATGCCTTTTACTTATGGCTAGCTTTTCCTTCACTCCGGAGATGGCAAGCTCCACAACCACTTCACAAGCTCCACGAAGGAGAAGCCCGGGTCTCTTCACAATCTTTCACGAAGAGGACACCGCGGTACCAACCTCCAAGCCAACTAGGAGGTCACCCTCCAAGAGTAACAAGCTTACGGTCTCTCACTCGAACAAATCGTAATGGAGAGCTCAACACTTATGCAAGAATGCAAAGCAAGAACACCAGGAGTGCTCAAATCCTCCACTCTCAAATCCCACCAAAGCAACAAGTGCTAGGGAGGAATTAGAGAGGAAGAACAATGGTGGAAACCAACAAATGACTCCAAGATCTAGATCTAATGGGTTCCCCTCACTTAGAGGAGGAATTGATTGGTGGGGATTATAGGTCTAGATCTCCTCTTCCAAAGCCCTCAAAAAGATGCAAAAATCATAGGAGGGAAGGGAGAGGAAGAAAGCTCAAAGGGGTCAACAATGGAGGTCAAAAACGTGCTCAAGAGCCTTAGAAATTTGGGGAAGAAGCCTCCCTTTTATACCCCTTCAAGGAGATGACTTGGAAGCAAGATGCGCTGGGTGAACACGTTCTGGCGACGAAATCGGCGCCGCCGGATCAGCTGCCGGAATTTCCGGTCAAAACTGAAAGTTCCGGTACAAACCAAAACAGCATACATAACAGTTTTTCGGCGGTTTGACTTGGTCCGTCGGAATTCCTGCCGGAATTTCGCTGGAACCAAATAGGGCACACGAAAACGACGATAACTTTTGTGTCCAGACTCCGATTTCGATGATCTTGGGCTTGTTTTGACGAGGACAACAAGCCCTACAAGATGGTGCAGATCAACATCATAGTCTAATAGAGGAGGATAGAACCAAATGAAGAAAGGTAAGAAGCCTCCCTATAAGAAGAACCGATAAAACCTTCAAACTTGAAAACGCCATGGAAGATGCATACGAATTCCGTTTTTGATGAACTTGGGCTTTTTGAAGAGCTAGCAACAAGCTCAAGAACCTCACATGGAGAAACACCAAGAAGCAACAAAATAGGAAGATGCAAATAATGCAAATGATTGAGATCCCTATGACAATGTGATCAAGTTACCCAACCGAAAGCACCTCTTAATAATGCGGCTATGTATCCTATAACCCGGTCTCCCAACAACCAACTTGAGACCGGTAAAAGGAAAACCTAGCAAGGCCATACCATTGCCTTGCGCATCCCGCTTGATCTTGATGACAACACTTCAATCTCCATCCAAGCCGGAATGCATCACTTGATCATTGTTGCTTCGTGAAGACTCCTAATTTGCTCCCCCATACACCACTATTGGATAGCTTCATTAATACATGTCTTCACATGTCCATTATCACCAATATGGACGACAAGCTTCAAGCAAATGATCTTCTCGAGATGCTTATCTTGAACTTGCCCTTCTCAACCTTGATGACGATCACCACTTGATGTCATCCTCTCATGGGCTATATAAGATCTTCACTTTTGAAGCATGCCCATGGAAAGATACCTATACCATATATAAAACGCAAAGGCACATATATAATGGGTTAGTTCATGATGCATAATTGACAAGGCTTACCATACCACAAGATCCATGTGGTACATTCTTTATGCTTCATGTGTTGACCAACTTGAAATCACTCTTCACTCTTTGTATAGTTCAACCATCTATATTCTCAAGCTCCATATCAATATCTTGAGGTACATAAAGAACTCTTAATTTGATTACATGCTCTAAATCTAAGTCAATCATAGCTCAACTAAAGAGGCTATCATGACACCGTCTTAGAGCCATATCTTGAATTCTTCTATTGAGATCACACTCTCAAGATCTTGATCATATCATATTCTTCTCTTCAACTCGATGATCTTGATGCCAATACTCAAGGTATATCTTTATCTTCATGGCATCCATACTTGAATCCAACACATAGACTACAAGCATGACCTATGGAATATTCCTTCATATAAAACTCAGTGAAAACATTAGTCCATAGGGATTGTCATTAATCACCAAAACCACACATAGGGGCAATTACCCTTTCAACTACTCCTTTGCGCATGTTTTTAACTTGTGAAGAAGTCTCCCCCTGTTTGGCCGACCCTAAGACTTGGAGAAGGGGCCAAGGCAGACCCCACGTCTCTATAAGAGGGAGGGGAGGGATGGGACATGGTACTTGACCCGATGGCCACCACCCCCTCTCTCCCTACCATACTACTACTCCTCCACTCATATTTTTTGCGAAGTTGTTCTGGTTTCTCACCATATCGTCCACCACAACACGGTCGTGCGACGGGGATCTCATCCACCTCTCCCTCACCTTGCTGGATCAAGTTAGAGGAGACGACATCAAGCAGGATGTGTGGATACCGCGGAGGTGTTGCATGTGCGATGCTTCATCTGATTGATCTGACATCGTGTACATCTACATTAACCATGACATTCGAGATCGTTGAATGTTTTGGATCTTCGAGGGTATGTATATCCGATCTAACTCTAGTTAGTAGCATCTCATAGATCGAATCTTGTTGGATTTCATCCTTCTTTTGTAGAATTTTTTTGTTTTCCATGCTGCGAATCCCATCATCGACAGCAAGCACGTGATGATGGACATGAGCAACATTGTGGTGTTGTCTAGCACCGTGGAGGTGTCCATGGCAAGCCTGTCAAGATCAATGCCTTGATCCCTGTCATGAATATGGGTCGGTGGAAGATGGAGGCGACGACTTTTGGAGCGTGTGCGATGGTGCGCCTAAGGGTCTGGTGGACCAGTTTGGGCTCCTGACTCGCCATTGGGCGGTTTGGTGAGGCCTCCGATTTTATGATGATGTGTGTAGGTGTGAGGTCATGGCACATGGCTCCAATATGTCCTCCTTATCAATGTTGTAGGTGTTGCGACATCTGACATTAGTGAGATGGCTTTAGGTTAATCTGTGTATTATCTTTTTAACGCTCTATTGAATACTACCTCGTTTACATAATGTAAGTTTTTGAACTACTAGAAAGACTTATATTTTTAGAAATGTATGCACTAATAAATAAAGAACGGCGTGTACATCTTTTTGATATATAGACCGGGGGTTTCACCTCAAAAACTAAAATCACCATATTGTCCCCCTCTAAGCTCGGCATCCCAATTTGCCACCTAGTGTGAGTAGCAAGGGAACCTCTCTCTTAATTGACCAATAAGGTATTTCCCCCTTTTTCATTGTTTTCGTTTATTCTTTTTTTTGCTTATTTTTATTTTACTCTCTCCTTATGTTACGCATAATTTTACGTGTAAATCAAACTTTGCAAAATTTAGCCAAGAATATATAAAATATTATGAATATGTCTGATATGAAATGTATATAACATTGAAATATATTTTAAGTAAATTCTAATAATATTAATTCGACATTGTATTGGTTCATATTTATATCAAACTACTTGGTGAAATATTGTAAAGTTTGACTTTGATAGAACCTTATATGCAACATAAAATGGGAAGGAGGGAGTGTTTTTTTTTGTTTCTTTCCATTCTTAACTTTTTCATTCATTTTATATGGATATATGAACATTTTGTGAGATATGTGAATTAATTTAAAAATATTTCTTGCTTTTGACTAATGTTAATATATCTCCGAAAGAGATATTTGCGTTTTTCCAAAAAAACATGGGTTCAAATAAAATGTTCACTGGTTTTAAAAATTGTTCATGAATTCGAAAAAGTTCCCTCCTTATTTTTCAGATAAAAGGGTTTTCACTAATCATACAGCTTCGATTAGTTTTAAAACGTCAAACCATCCAGATTTCACTTTGGAGTTCAGAAGACTGTTTGCTTTCAAAGAAATTTAATTTTTTTAAGGTAACATGCCAGCTTTATTAACTTAAAACAGTTGAATGACCATTAACCTGGATACAATGTTTAAGAAACCAAGGACTAGCTCCTACCCAACACATAGATATGGAGTGTACACAGCTGAAACGCACACACTCATGAGCTACTAAGTTGGCGGATCTATGAACAAACTGAATAGAAAAAATAGTAAAACAAGAACTAAGTTCATCAATTTCTTGCAGAATTGGAGCAATCACATCCCTCTGACTATGTATTTTCTTCCATTACCGCACCACTTATGAAACGGAGCTACGTCCCGAAGTGCCAAAGTTTCAATCACCAGAGGTTCAGTTATATCTCTGTATATTTTGCACCAAGCACCCATAAAACCATGTAGATCACGAGCCACACCATCTTCCTTTCGAATTGCACCATCAGAATTGAGTTTGGTGAACCCCTCTTCTGGGTCATGCCAAGTACAAACCGCCGGAGCTTTCTGCACCTTTGTTGGATTATAGCCTTGATCATCATGACTCCATCTATTTCTTGAGTCCCAGATTGCCGACATTATGGAAATAATTTTAGGTATGTCCATCTTCTCAAAGATATCCGAACACAAGATATCATCCACCCACGTATTAGGGTGTAAACGTGGAAGTTTGATGTTGAGATAATCCTTTGTAGCTTTCCAGTATAGCTGTGCATGAAAGCACTCAACAAGAGCATGTAGCAAATTATCATAAGTTGATTTACACACCGGACATGTACTTAAAACTCCGACATGTCGCCTAGTGAGAGTTGTGTAATCAGGTATAATACCTCTAAGAACTCACCACCAAAATACTCGTACCCTCGGTAGAACATCAAGCTTCCAAAATATCCTCCACTTCTCATCATCCAGCATAGAAGAATGTGTTGCCACATTACTAGAGGCACTTTCTTGTCGTTATTGTGAGCAACCAGTGCCTTGTATGTAGATTTTACTAAATAAACACCTGATTTCTCATGTTCCCATGCTAACCAGTCTTCACTCGCTGACTGACAAAGAGGAATTTGTAGAATTCGGTCAGCATCGGGTGCTAGAAAGGTTGCTCTCACCTTCGGTTCATTCCACTATTGTGGATTCTGCAAAATAAGCTCATTGACAAATTGCAGAATGGTATCATCTAACCGACCCATTGGTCTCATCGAAAAAGAACCTGGGATCCTGTGAGACCCTGGTGCATGGCTCAATAGGATTGATATGAAACCCATACCAACAAGTTGCAACTTCTTTTTCGGAAGCTCATTCGAAAAGAACTCTAAGGTTAAGCGTGCTTGGCCTAGAGCAATTCTAGGATGGGTGACCGACCGGGAAGTGGGTACCGGGTGCGCACGAGTGAGGACAAAGTGCGCAGAAAAGACTAGTGTTGGTATGTGGGGTTAGTCTAGAGATCCTATTGAGCTGCCAGAAGTGACAGCCGTGTCTGGAGTGACCGGAGGTGTTACAAGGTGGTATCAGAGCCGACCCTCGCGGTCAGTGTCGGACATGTGTAGCATGGCGCGTGTGGCCCGGAGTGGACACATCATGGCAATGTGTCGGCACTGGACGCACAGACGTGTGCCAAGAGGGGACATTCCTGGCTTATGGTTGATCGACGAGGACGTCGATCTTCTAAGGGTGGGTGTATGTGAGACCCTGGCGCATGGCTCAATGGGATTGATATGAAACCCATACCAACAAGTTGCAACTTCTTTTCCGGAAGCTCATTCTAAAAGAACTCTAAGGTTAAGCGTGCTTGACCTAGAGCAATTCAAGGATGGGTGACCGACCGGGAGTGAGGACAAAGTGCGCAGAAAAGACTAGTGTTGGTTTGTGGGGTTAGTTTAGAAATTCTATTGAGCTGCCAGAAGTGACAGCCGTCGGTCTGGAGTGACCGGGGGTGTTACAGATCCATCTATCTTTCCATATGGAAACTGTATCACCTCCTCCAGTTCTCTTAATCAAGCGAGTTTCCAACGCTCTTCTTCTAGCTAAAATAGCTCGCCACGTTTTAGAAGCTGTTTTTGGCGCCAAAGCATGCATAAAATCCCTATTTGGGAAGTACCTCCCCTCAAAACCTAAGCACATAGTGAATTTGGGTTTGTGAGCAACCTCCAACCTTGTTTGCCCAACATAGATAAGTTAAAGGGTTCGAGATCTCTAAAACCCATACCTCCCCAATATTTCGGTCTTGCAAATTCTTTCCAAGCAAACCAATGAAGTGATTTTCTATCGATTGAGCCCGCCCACCAGAACCTTGTAGCCTAAGAGGTAATTTTCTTACAAGTCCTCTTTGACAATAGAAAACAGCTCATGCTATAGATAGGCATTGCCTGAACAACTGATTTTATCGGTGCCTCCTTAGCTGCATATGATAACTGTTTCTCGGTCCACCCATTCAGTTTACTCCTCTCCCTTTCTTCAATATAATTAGAAAAATCACTGGTTAACTTTCCAAAAGATGTTCACTAAAAGCTTTCACATAAATATTCAGTACCTGTTTGACAAACATTCGATGATTCTCAGGAGTTTTAGGACTGAAAAAGACTAAACTTTTGGATCTATTAACTAACTGTCCAAAAGCTTCATTGTACATATGTAAGATAAAAGCTTATGATCGTGTCGAGTGACCGTTTTTGAGAGCAATCATGCTCAAACTCGGTTTTTCAGATGCTTTTGTTGCACTGGTTATGAAATGTGTGACCTCCGTTAGGTTCTCAGTCAAGGTGAATAGAGAACTTCTTCCACATTTTAATCCATCTCGAGGACTACGCCAAGGTGACCCGATTTTGCCATATTTTTTCGTGATGTGTGGTGAAGGTTTATCAGCCATGTTAAACCATTTTACGATGGGTTTTATTGATAGAGGTATGAGGGTGTATTCTCGAGCACCTTGGATGCTGTTTGCAGATGACGGACTGATTTTCATAGAAGCGGCTCGGCTGAAGAAGTTTAATTAGCTCTGTATTTCTTGCAGTCCCTGGTACATCTTGGATACGTTATTCGAGAAACTTATTTCGCAACATCGTACCGCACACACTTGGCAAACCGATCGATCGTTCAAACTACCCACTTGGAAAGCACGCGCCAGAATCATCACACACTACGCGCCAGCATCTGAAAATCAATCACGGAGCTGAAGTTTCAGTTTCAGGCAGCCTGCAGGAGCGAGCTCCCGAGCGCGGCGCGGAGGCTGGCGACCTCGTCCTTGGGGAGCACGGCCGTCACCACCCTGCCGCGCCCGTCGGCATCGGGCTGCACCAGCACGGCGCCCTCCTCGCCGACGCCGGCCATGCCGTACTCCACGTGCACGGGCCGCTGCCCCTTGATCTCCAGCCCGTACAGGTCCACCTGCTCCATGTCCACGAACGTCAGGTTCGCGCCGTAGATGAGCACGTCCCCGGGGAACCCGACCACCGCCACCGTCTCGTCGACCAGGTTCTTGGCCAGCAGCGCCGCCAGCTCGGACACGTCGCTCTTCGCCGGCGGCGAGCCCGCCTCCACGTACCCGACCTTCTCCTCGTTCCCCAGCGAGTTGCCGGTCCTGGCGGACATGTCCGTCTTCACCACCGTCACGGTCGTCACCTCCTTGCCAACCCTCATCTTGGCCACTGTCTGCCACATGAAAGCCGAGATGAGCTCGAAGGCCCCGCCGGCACCCGCCGACTCCTGCTGCTGCTGCAGCGTCCTGAGCATCGGTTCCGTGACGTGGAAGGAGTAGCACGCCATGTCGACGCCGGTGGGCGCCAGCCAGTAGTCCTCGATGGGCCCGACCTGCTTGACGGAGCGTGGTAGTGCGACGCCGGCCGGCGCGCGGTCCTGCGGCTCGTTCACGGGGCTGACGGTGACGGCGTCCGGCTTCTTCCCCGCGAGTATCTTGGCCCAGTTGTTGAAGCATGTCGTCGCCGACGCCACGTCGCCGATCAGGTGCGCCCAGCTGAACCCCAGCGCCATCGCTCCGCATTTGAAGTTTGTCACCTGCGAATCATTCAGTCAGAACAAGCGCTGTCGGCTAAGAAAATTGTCAAGTAGCCTGAGCTTGAAACCGGAAACAAAATTAAGCTCTGTCTTTGTTCAGAAAAGGAGTCAAGGTGCAGTACCACCAACGTACTATCAAGCAAGATCCCTTTCAAAAAAGAAAATCGTATCAAGGAAGAAGAACCGCAAAGATTAGGATGGAACTAGCAAGACGATCTGGCCACAGGGGTCGAGACACGGTGGTCCTACATGCCAGTTGCTGACCATAACGCGCCACCGGCACCGACGGCGGTCCATTGAACATTGTTCTGAACTGCTGCAAACAGGCGTTCTTAAATGATCATCGGGCATCTTCAGAGCGAGTAGTGTTCTGAGTCTGTCGTCTTCGGTGATGAGTGTTCAGTGCGCGGTTCTGCGGCTCGTTCACGGGGCTGCGACACACGGGCATGGCTAGCTCATCATATGCACTTAACTGCTGAAGTACAGGGGTACAGCGTGTTATGGGACTCTGATGGACCGAACATTTGAAGCATCGGATCGACGGTGGAGTTGGGTGTCAATCATTCATACAACTGGTAGCTCAGATGTGCAAGGGAAATCGAATTGAACCTGGAAAAAAAGAAAGCTGGTCGACGTGGCGCACTTAATACTGTTGATGCCTATTGGCAAACTGGGACGCACGGTACTGGCAAGAGCAGATGCAGCAATGAATTTGATTTACTTTAACATGAACTCTACAGTAAACACAGTTATTTTTTAGACTAGCTTGGCACCTCACCGCTGAAGCAGCTCAAGTACAGGGATGTGCAGCGCGTTTGTGAACTCTGAAGAACCAACACCAAACATTTCAATCGCCAATAAAGGGATCAAATTCAGTTCGATTTTCCATCCGTTCCCTACATACGGTGTATGGTGGATTGACGGAAACTTGGGGGATCCAATCTGAGAAGTGGCAGCTGAGATGTGCAGGCCAACTTGAATTGCAAAAGGGTACTGTGTTTATGTCTGAGAAGTGGCAGCTGAGAAGCTACAATGGTTCTTGTCTCAGCCCAGTTGGCATGGTCCAGTTAAGACTGTCGGCGCCAATTGGCAGACCCGATACGCAGGACAGGGTACGGGGGAAGAGCAGGTGCAGCAATGAATGATGCACTGCAACAGCACATGAATGATCTCAACGGTAGAGCAGTTAACTTGTGCACTTTTTTCACCGTCACGTGGAAAATTTAAGTCTCTGCTAGCCAACTAGTAGCACAGGTGGCATGCCTGATGTGCATCATCATCATCATCAGTTCATCACCACAACTCGATTTTACTGGATAAAATCCTGCCTGAACTGAACCTGGTCATGCACATCAGATGCTCATTCACGCCTCATCTGCTTCGCGTGATCCCTCACTCTGTGCTCACTACTGCTAACTCTTTTAAGAAGAGCGGGGACGAAACGACATTTCAGCCCCCCCACCACCAGCAGTATGCTGATGCGGCAATCAGTTTTGTTTTGCCCAAGCATCCACACGACACGAGGGCGCACTAAAAATCTTCCGAATTTGAGTTCTAGCATTAGTTTCTGATGGTTACGGCTATGGCCGCGCAGCTGCGAACCGCACCGAAAGCTACGTCTCCATGATTCATCCGTGTCAACGCCCAACCAACCAAATCTCCGACAGAGACCACGGGAAGTACCAAGAAATTGTCCCCAATGCTAACCATCCTCGCAACGAACAGATCGTGAAGATCCAACGGTTGAGTTTGTTTAATCGAAGAAGGAAGATAATACTACTACTACTACTAAGGAGTACTAGTTAATTTCATTATCGAGATCGGAGATCACGATGAGGGTGGAAATTCCGTGTTACCTGGACGTAGAGCAGCGGGGAGAAGAAGAGCTCGGGGCCGAGCACCTTGTCGTAGCAGAGCTGCTTGACGCGGTCGGCGCCGTCGTCGCGGAGCCACTCGTCCAGGTCCCGGTCGCACAGCGCCTCCACGATGCGCACGCCGCAGTCATTGCACTTGACGTACGGCCGCCGCGACGCGCCATCCCCCTCCTGCTCCACCTGCTGCGGCTGGTCGTCGGCGGGGCGGCGGACGCGGCCGGCGACGGGGTAGTATTCGTCGAGCCAGGGGAACATGGGGTCCTTGAGCACCTTGGTGGTCACCCCGCGCACCGTCTCCCCGGCCGCGTAGTAGTACACCCCGCGCAGGTAGTGCAGCCGGAACGCCAGGTCCGCCTCCGCCAGCTCGTACTTCTCCACCTCCGTCACCGAGCTCGGCACCACCGTCGACAGACGGTGCCCGTGCACCGCACCCGCCGCCGCAGACTCGTTCTCGAGACCCATGCCGACCGCGCCGCGCAACCGCTGCTACCCCTCCTACGTGCGCACAAGTTTCTCTCGGGCTGAGCTTAGCTTAGCTGTGCGTGCACGGTCTCGGTTGGCTGGTGGGACGCGTGTGGGAGGGGGGCGTATATAGGCGGATGGGAGCCGGCACACGACAGCGTTCGCCGGTACCGTGGCTGGCTGGCTGGTGGCAGGAGCACGAGCAAGGGCTTGGGTTTAAATAAATACGGCGCGCGTGGAAGTAGTTGGGGAGGTGAACAGAGGACGGCGACGGATGAAAGGCTCGACGGACCGGATGCGACGGCGCATGTCGTCCGGCCCGTTCAGTTTGCGGTTGGGGGCGCCGCCGGTGAAAATTGATTGCCGGTCCGATCGTGCGTGCGTGTGCGTGCTTGCGCACACTGTTTTGCTTGGTTTGTTTTCCGAATTCTGATTCCTGGCTCATGGCCCTGGCGTGATCTGTCCAAGGATGGATGTACTAGCAATGTAGCAGTGCAACCAACGGGATTGGATCGGAGCATCTGTTATCTGATCGATGCGGGGTCATCGCGGCGGCGCCGACGCGCGCACCAGGCAGACAGTGTGTGGCATTGCCATAGTTGTGCCGGCGGCGACGGTGAATCTTCTCTGTAGCAGGTGGCAGGCACTGAAGTTTACCTGCGCAACTCAGAAAGCACGATGCGGTGGGCGCTGTTGAAGCCATTAAGGTCGCGTGAAGGCATGGCCTGTAGCGATTTTTTTACAAATATGACCCTCTATAATTTGTCATCGTCAAAAATACCCCTCTCATGTTGCAAAAGCCAAAAATGCCCTGGCGGGAGACTGGAAAGGAGGCATGTGTCACTTCCCGCCATGGGGGTGGCGGGATGTTCCTTCCGCCTTTGGCGGTGGCGGGATGACGCCATGGGCCCACCAGCGCGAGCGCGAAGTCGAACCTCCCGCTAGCGCCAAGTCGAACCTCCCCGCTGGCCCGGCCATGGGGCCCACCTCATCCCGCCATTCCCCTTGGCGGAAGGAACATCCCGCCACCCCCTGTGGCGGAAGGAACATCCCGCCTCCCCCCGTGGCGGGAGGTGACACGTGTCACCTTTTCAGCCTCCCGCCAGGGCATTTTTGGCTTTTGCGACGCGAGGGGGGTATTTTTGATGATGACGAATTGCAGAGGGTCATATTTGTAAAAAACCCGCCCGTAGCACCATGTAGTAGTAGGCTAGTAGCTGGGATTTGTAAACGAAGACAACTAGTAGTACGACCGCATGAAAGTCTCAGAAGTACCCTACATATAAATATAATTCACTACTGCCCTTTCCCCGATGGAAAATGATACACATCACCCGGGGATGGAACCGTTCCATCCCCCTGGTCCGTCTCGCACGACCTTTTCTCCCGCTGTGGACCCCATATTGACGTCATCTTTTCGTCTTCTCCGTCGCAGATCGAATCAGAAAATTTCTCGAGAGCCTCCGCTCGCTGCTCGGCCGGAGAGCGTACCTCCGCACTCCTTCTTCCCCAGCGTCGCGCCACCTCTCCTCTCCCTTGCGGCCTCCGTTCGTCTTCCCCTTCTCCGTCGCTGCGCTCCCCCAGCCTGCTGTCGGACGTCCTCCCGTGAAGCACCGCCGCCAGCCATGACCCTCTGCTATCGCTCCGCTGCCGCCATGGCCTCGTGTGCTGCCTCCTGTCCCCACGACCCTCTGTTGCTGCGTCGCCGCCATGGCCTCGCGTGCTGCATCCTCCAGCATCCCCTACGTCCCATGTCCCGTGTCGCTGCCCACAACCATGGCCGCACCGACATGACGCTGTCTCGAAGGCGTCTGTCGTTGCTGTTGGGAATATGCCCTAGAGGCAATCATGTATGATGAGATTTCCCATTGTATTCATAAAGATATTAAGTAGTCCTTGTATAAACATCTGATGTGTATCATTGAATATGTGATTCGGTTGTGGAACTATGCATTCATGTTGTTTGTACTAAATAGGGTCATTGAGGTTGTGCTGGAAACACAACTTAGACCAATGTGAAAGTTGGCTTGATGACTCGGTTCCACTTGTCATGGGCATGGAGATGCTATTCCAACTTACACAGACTCGGCTAAAGAGTTTAGCGAGTCGGATTGACCCATATTGAGGTACAACGAACAAGTTGTCATTTGTATATCTCAATCAATGTAATCCTTAGACCTGAGGTTGTTGCATAGTCCGAGTTGAGGATCACCGACTTAGGTTCTGTCAAACGCTGATTCGTAACTGGGCAGTTATAAAGGCAGAGTTCGGGTCGACTGAGAATCAAGCTGTGTGATGTGAATAACCAAGATGGGATTTTGCCCCTCCACTCGGAGAGATATTATCTGGGCCCTCTCGTGAGATATGATTCGGAAAGCATGGCCATGCACGACTCGGTTAAGTGTTAACCGAGGCGATCGACTAAGAGTTAGTCGGGTGAATCACTTATCTCGGATCGAGAAGAGAGTCAGACTATTTAAGGGATGACAATTATTCGCCTATAGTCTGACAAGGTATATCATGAGGCAAAAGGGACTCGGACGTAAGTCGCATTGGAAAGGCAAGTCGTCATGAATCTTTGGTACTTGAGAGTCGGCACGTTCTGCTAGGAGCCGCTACCGACTGATCGATTGAGAGTCGGACTCCAATCGTGTCCAAGTAGCCATGGGTCTGCGGGGTCACACACTTAAGAGCGGGAGCAAGTTCGGATTGGATCTGAACCTGTAATATGGTTGGGTTGGACCTAAACCGGATTAGGACTGAGTTAGTGAGTTGGACTCACGGTGACTAGTGTTATATGGGCTTTAGTGAATGGGTCGCGCGAGCAGAGCCCACGTTCACTCCCTATATATAGTGGAGCACCGTAACCCAGAAAGGTTAATCGTTGTTCGGTTAGGTCATTTCATGTGTTGGAAACCCTAGATCCACAGCAGTCCAGCCGTCGTTATGAACCTAGAAGTTCGCCGCTGGTGCTCCTCCTTGTACGTGTGGATACCAGCAGAGGTGTTGTGCGATCAGCACCATGACGATCGGATCGTGAGGACTGCACTGCATCAACTGACGCGCTTCATCAGTAATCCGCAACTGCGCATCTAGTGGTAAACCTCGTGGACTTCTACCTCAGCTAGATCTTGGGATCACCACGTTAGAGGAAAAAGTTTTGTTTTATCTCTGCGTGGCCCAACAGTGGTATTAGAGCGATAGCTTCTGGTTTTAGGCTCGAGATCTCGCATATGTGATATGCGGTAGGATGTAGATGAGATCTATATGTTGTTTTGGTGGTCGATCTATGAGATAGATCGGTTTTGTACGAGGTTGATTGGATCAATTGTACTCGGGGAATGGTAGAACTGATTGCCGTGATCATACTGCTGAGGTCGTGGAACAACATACCCCTACCGGTCGGCTTCCGCCATCAGGGTAGACTGTGACACGTAAATCCAGAGGCGATGATCGAAGATCAAAAAGTTTGATCGAATCAGAACAATGGTCGGAAACCATGTCCGGATCGTAGATGAGATCTACGTTTTCAGAAAAATCGTAGATGAGATCCCCGCCCGCTATCCGGCTAGCGGGACCTCCGGCTTCGCCCTGTCGTAGCGCCTTAGATGTCGTTGCGAGTTTCACAACGCCGGTAGATATTGTATCTATGCATAACTTGTTTTTGCAGGAAGTTGTGAATGGTATGGTTCATGTACATGTGATGTATGTGTGTAATCCATACGTGATCTGCGAATCACGGTTTTTATCAGCCGGCTGGAGCCTAGGTGCTGTCATTTTATTGTATAACGACCTGCGTGTCAGATTCTCTATGTAATTTACTTTACTAAGCTAGTGTAACTGTTTGGAGAACCCGGAAGGCATGCAAGGCGTTGTACATGTCGGCGACATGGAGTAAGACGGCAAGTGACAAGAGTTGGCACGAGTCGGATTACAGGCTTTGTGGAGTTGGAGATCGCCATGAAGAGAGCCATACTATTTCACATTATAAATGCTTTTTTGTGTGTTATTGTTATGTCTCAGTTTTACCTCTATTAGATAGTCGGTAAAATTTAATCCCTCAAAGAAGGTCTAGTCGGTTTTCCCGCCAGTGTTTGCACCATCACAAGTCGGACATTTTTGGTAGTGGGCTCATAAAATTGAGGTGCTGCCAATTCTTTCCGACTAGGTGGGTTCGAGTCGGACTCTTACTGCGGAAACACTCGGTAAGCTAGACGGGTCTATCACAACGGTTGTGGGGCTCTGAGAAAGGTCAGATGGTAGCCGGGGCATGTGATGCCACCTGTCCAACAGGAGTCGCATGATATGCGATTGACAAGGAGTTGTCTACCTAGATCACTTGGCGGCTAGCGGTGATGCTAAAGCTCACTAGCCGACTTGCTTATTTAGGATCCTGAATCACTAAGCAACCATCAGAGGGGTGTTGGTTCTAGTGGGAGCATAAAATATTAAAATGTTTAATATGCTTGCTCTTTTATGAATACATGTCTTAAGTGTTTTGCATATTTTCTGTTGTAGATCATGGCACCAAGTAGCAGTCACTCTCAGATATCCGTTTTTGCGTTGAGAACCATTCTTGAGAAAGATAAACTGAACGAAACTAATTTTACCAACTGGTATCGAAATCTGAGAATTGTTCTCAAACAAGAAAAGAAGGACCATGTCCTAGACAACCCACTTCCAGATGAGCCAGATGAGAATGCGACTGTCGCTGCCACCAATGCCTACCGTCGGGCTAAGGATGAGTCCACGGATATTAGCTGTCTTATGCTTGATCACATGGAACCGGACTTGCAAAAGCAGTTCGAGCATGTTGAGGCCTACGATATGATCGAAAGTCTCAAAAGCATGTTCCAGGCTCAGGCAAAGACTGGGAGGTATCAAGTCTCTCAGGCTTTGCTGAGTTGCAAGCTTAAGGATGGTGATCCACTAAGTCTGCATGTGATCAAAATGGTTGGTTACGTGCAGTCTCTGGAGAGGCTTGGCTACCCCATAAGCGAAGAGTTCGCTACAGATATAACTCTGAACTCTCTTCCTAGTGCATATGGGCAGTTCATTTCGAACTACCACATGCATGGTATGGATAAGAAGCTCACTGAATTACATGGGATGCTCAAGCAGGCAGAGGCGGATCTCAAGAAGGGCGCCAGTCAAGTGTTGATGGTGCAGAATAAGGCTAAGTTCAAGAAGAGTTCTTGGACTAAGAAGAAGGATAAGTCAGGAGGAAAGCAGGCTCAGGACCCGGTCCCAAGCGCTTCCTCAGGGACTAAACCATCTCCTTCAGCCGGATCCACTTGCTTCTACTGCAAGGCGGATGGCCACTGGAAGAGGAACTGCAGCAAGTACTTGGCCGACAAAGCCAAGAGTGGAGGTATTACTTCCGACTCAGGTACACTTGTTTGCAAAGTTATAGACATATATCTTGCTGTAATATCGTAAACTTCTTGCTACGAGGTCTCTGGCGAGATCTCCGACGAAATTCTCCGGCGAGTCTAAGACGAAGTCAGTTTTGCTACATTAGCACAAATATTATGCTACATAGTCTCCGACGAAGACTCCGACGAGATCTGTCTTTTTTATTTGTCTCGTGAACAAACCGTTTTTTGCTACAGTGTAGCAAAAATGGTGCATTATGTAGCAAAAGCGGGTCTGAGTGTAGCAAAAGCGGGATTTGGGTGGACACGTGTCAGCACGAGGACCCGGGGGATCAGAAGTTTTTATCCCCTGGGGATGCGTAACACACCTTCGAATTCCAAGCCAAGCCTGCAAATACTTGCTGCAACTGTTTCAGGTTTGGCAATCAAAAGGTGCCTGTTTTATTTTGTCTAAGAGCAAGCCATAAATTTTAGAGAAGAAAAACATGCACTGTTCATGGATGAGAATTTTTTTTGCTCCTCTAAACGGTGGTCGCCAGAATCGATCTCCCTAAATCTAAGCTCCTATATTTGGATCTCCTACTATAGATTTCATCGATCACCTCGCGGGCGCCATCTAGAGTTGCGACGGTGGCCGTCCAGGAGGACGACGACATGGCCCCTGAAGTCCCCTTGGGCTTGCCCTTCGTCACTGTGGTCGCCGGTTTGGGTGCACATGCGGTAGCGGGCTTTCTCTTATACTTCTCCACCGCCTGCGAATGGGCTAGCATGGCCTCCGTCGGCTTTTGCGCCTGCGGCCCACTCAGCACCAGCGCAAGTGGCGGCTGGCCCACCTTCCCCGTCATTGTTGTGGCCTTGGAGATGGTCTTGGTGGACGCTATCGTTGACCGTGCCATGCCGTTGGTGCCCAACTGCTTCCGCGGCATCGAAGGTGACACGGGGTTCGATTCCAGTGGCGTCGCGTTGACGGGAAACTCTAGTGGGGCCATAGAACCAATTTATGGTGACATTCCGGCCTAGGGAGGGGAGAATCCCAGCGCCGATTGGTGGCGATTTTGGGCGGGAGGGTCGGCGACGAGGCGGGAGACGAAATTTTTAGTAGTTGTGTGTGCGACTGAGCAAATATGGGAGGGGTGGGTGGGGGTGAGATTTTAGGAGTCACCCCCTCGGGCTCCCTATGCGCCTATAAGTTGCCTCTCGACCTAAAAACAGAGGGAGGTTCGATATTTTTCCAGAAAGAGTTCCGCTACGCCGCCGCCACCAGAAACCAAGATTCGGATCCAGAAACTCCGTTCTGGCACCCTGTCGGGACGGGGTATTTGGAGAGGATCATCGCCATCATCATCACCAACGCCTCTCCATCAACCATCGATGTTTCCCTCATCCATGAGTGAGTAATCCCCCGCTGTAGGCTTGGGGATGGTAGGGATTGGATGAGTTCTATCATGTAATCGAATAAGATTGTTAGGGCATAGTGCCTAGTATCTCTATTAGTGCTATTTGACTTTGTTGCAACTTGTTGTGCTTAATGCTTGTCACTAGGGCCTGAGTGCCATGATCTCAGATCTGAACTTATTATTGAATCATTATGATAGTATTGTTTGTGATTTTATCTGCAAGTCTTGAGTTTGTGTTGTGCAGGTCTCCGCGTTGCTTGCAACACCTGTGTGACGTTTCCTTCCTCCTACTGGTTCGATAACCTCGGTTTCTTACTGAGGGAAAACTTGTTGCTGTGCTGCTTCACACCTTGCTCTTGGGGTTCCCAACGAAGCGCTCCTACATCAACTCAGCGCTGCATCACACTACTAGAAGAGGTACAGTTCTAAACACCTCTGTTGCTCTTGATTCACCGTCTGTTATAAGTAAGCTTGTCACACCACCACCACATACACATGCTACACACACTGCTACTACTGTTGAGTCTGAAACTG
This sequence comes from Avena sativa, assembly GCA_916181665.1. Lineage (NCBI taxonomy): Eukaryota > Viridiplantae > Streptophyta > Magnoliopsida > Poales > Poaceae > Avena > Avena sativa. Next base: position 383,162,185 of record OV702280.1, on the reverse strand, counting down.
CTTTTGATGCTCATGATGTTACTTCTACTATGCTCGATGCGAGTGGTTCATTAGGTCCTTTCCTAGATGCTACTATGGCTAGTCAAGGAAATATCGAAACTCCTAGTGAAGACACTGTTACACCTATTAGCTCACCTGAGTCTAGAGAGAGTTATGGTATTAATGATGGTTACATTGAGTTCACAGATGAATTTGTTGAAGAGTGCCGAAACACACATGGTACTAGTGCTATTAAGAGTCTCCTTGCTAGATGTACTATTATGCCTAAACTGTCCTCTGATCCTAAGTTTGCCACCTCTCCCATAGATATTAAAGATAAATATTATGATTTCTCTCTTGATTTTTCCTATTTAGATATTGTTGAGAAAGAACCTTTCTGTGGGACTGAAAATGAGAGTGTTGTGGCTCATATGAATGAGCTTTCTACTATGAGTGCTTTATTCTCTGATGATTTTAAGATGCACGAGTACTTTGTTACTAAGATCTCCCCTTTTTCACTAAAAGGAGAAGCTAGGGCTTGGTTTAATAGATTACCTCCTGGTTCCATTGATAGCCCTGATTGTTTGATTGCTTCTTTCTTCCAGAAATATTTTCCTCCCAGTGCTAGACATGCTGCTTTGTAGAGTCTTTTTGATTTTAAACAGGGAGAAGAAGAGAAATTGCTTGGGTCATGGACAAGGTTCTGTGCCTTGATTCATGCACATCATGGATGTCCATTGTCTAAGAATAAGCTTCTTGATATTTATTATAATGAACTAACTGATGATTCTAGGACATACCTAGATAGCTTTGCTGATTGTGTTTTCAGGAAAAGAACTCCTACAGATGTTGAATAATTAATGGCTAAGATAAGCAAGAATTATGATGATTGGACTTCAACTGAGCTAAATACACCTGAGCCTATTACTTCTGAACCAGTTGTGCCTGAACCAGTTCCAATACCAACACCAAAGAAGAGTGGAGTTATTGCATTAAATGATGAAGTGATGAAGGAAGCTAAGAAATGTCTAAAGGAGAAAGATATTAGAGCTGAAGATGTGAAGAATCTATCTCCTATAGAAGAATTATGTAAGCCAGTTCCCCACTCATATACTATTGAGGTACACTCTCTCCACTTTAATAAGGGTGATATTCCCTATGGTAAGCCTCCTGATCAATGCTTACAGGAACTTGACACATTTATTGTTAAACAAGATAATTTTAATAAACAAGTTCATAGTCATTTATTGGAAAACTCTAGAGCTATTAAAGAGTTGAAAGATATTGTGGAAAGGACTTCTAATGATATTAAAATGCTTTGTAAACACTTTCAAATGGTCCAAACCCAACTTTATCAACTTGCTAAGGTACAAAAGGATATGCTAGTTAATGCCTTAGGAGATAAACATGCTTATGGAATTAGAACTAGGAGTGGTATAGCTACTCAAGATCCTTTATATCCTGAAGGACACCCTAAAAGAATTGAGCAGGATTCTCAACAAGGTGAGAGTAGTGGTAGTCCTCGTAAGAGAAAGAAAAAGAAACATAAGATAGTTGAGGAACCACTTGAACCTGCTGTAGATCCTAATAGTATATCTATCTCTGATGCTGAAACTGAGAATGGTAATGATAAAAATGATGCTCCTGATAAGGAGGAAGTTGAGGAAGAACCTGAGAAACACACTAAGAACACTAGATACACAAAGAGAGATTTTATTGCTAATAAACATGGTAGTGAGAGAGAACCTTGGGTGCAAAAACCTATGCCTTTTCCAGGTAAGAAACACAAGTCAAAGGAGGAAGAACACTACAACAAGTTTTGTGAGTAGATGAAACCTTTATTTTTGCAAATTCCTTTGACTGATGCTATTAAATTACCGCCTTATTCAAAGTATAGGAAGGATATTGTCTCTAATAAAAGGAAGATTCCTAATGAGGAGATTTCTACTTTGCTTGCTAATTATTCCTTCAATGTTAAGGTTCCAAAGAAAATTGGTGATCCAGGTATACCAACTATTCCTTACTCTATTAAGAATAATTATGTTAGAACTGCTTTATGTTATTTGGGAGCTGGATTTAGTGTTATGTCTTTTTCTCTCTATAAGAGACTCCAGCTAGAAAAGTTGATACCAACTGATATATCTTTGCAAATGGCTGATAAGTCAACTACTATTCCTATTGGTATATGTGAGAATGTTCCTGTTCAAGTGGCTCATAATTGCTTGGTTTTGACTGTTTTTGTTGTGCTTGAAATGCCTGAAGATGATAATATGTCTATTATTCTTGGGAGACCTTTTCTTAATACTGCAGGTGCTGCCATCAATTGTAATCAAGGAAAAGTAGTATTAAATATTAATGAGAAAGAACATACTGTTTATTTTCCCAAGAAGGTTGCTAGAATATATTGCTTAAATTCCACTGAAAATATTGAGAGCATCAAGGTTGGAGAAATATATTGTCGCATTCCACAAGAAAATTTTGAAACTATTATGATTGGGACCATTGCTATCAAGTATGAGATAACATAATCACCTTGTGGAATGCAAAGTTTTGTTTCATATAAGAATGTTTTGGTAACAAGACTTGATCAACCTTGTTAACAAAATGATTTTAATGAACAAAACAATGTTTTCATAGTGGTTATACTTGCTCACTTTTATTTTTCTCCTTTCCAATCTTTGCTCTTCGTCGTGCCTAACTTAAAGGCGTTAAAGAAAAATACTTGTTGGGAGATAACCCAAGAGTTTCCTTGAGTCTTGGAAGTTATTACTTCAGTAATGACCTCTCCTTATCCTTTTTGTTTGCTTTTTGTGTCAAGAATGATAGACATATTATCATCATATGAAGCAAATGTATTCGTGAAAGTTCTTTTATCGCACTCAGTTTTCAACTGAATTGCTTGAGAACAAGCAATAATCTAAGGTTGTGGGGAGTTCATACGTCCAAAACGTATCTATTTTTCTGAACACTTTTGCTATAGTTTCTTCTCTAAACTTATGTAATTTGGATACAACTAACACGGACTGACGCTGTTTTCAGTAGAATTACCTTGGTGTCTAGTTTTTGTGCAGAAAATCAACTATCAGGAAAAATCCCGAAAAATATACCAAAAATTTCACCAGAAGATCCACGGAGTCGGAGTACGAGACGGAGAAGGGGCCTAGGGGGGCCACACCCCTGCCAGGCGCGGGCCCACCTCTGGCCGCGCCTAGGGGGTGCAGGCACCCCCTCGGGCTCCCTCTGCGCCTATAAGTTGCCTCTCGACCTAAAAACAGAGGGGGGTCGATAGTTTTCCAGAAAGAGTTTGCTACGCCGTCACCAGAAACCAAGATTCGGATCCAGAAACTCTGTTTTGGCATCCTGCCGGGACGGGGAATTTAGAGAGGATCATCGCCATCGTCATCACCAACGCCTCTCCATCAACCATTGATGTTTCCCTCATCCATGAGTGTGTAATCCCCCGTTGTAGGCTTGGGGATGGTAGGGATTGGATGAGTTCTATCATGTAATCGAATAAGATTGTTAGGGCATAGTGCCTAGTATCTCTATTAGTGCTATTTGACTTTGTTGCAACTTGTTGTGTTTAATGCTTGTCACTAGGACCCGAGTGCTATGATCTCAGATCTAAACTTATTATTGAATCATTATGATCGTATTGTTTGTGATTTTATCTGCAAGTCGTGTACACATATCATTGTCCGGATCCAAAGGCCCTGAAGTGACAATAATTGGGACAACCGGAGGGGATGGTTATGGTGTGAGGATCGCATGTGTTCACGGAGTGTTAATGTTTTGCTCTGGTGCTCTATTAAAAGGAACACCTTAATTGACAGTAGTTCCCTAGAGGCCCCGCTGCCACGGGCTGGTTGGACAGAAGATGTTGTGCAAGTTCTCATTGCGAGCACGTATGACTATATTTGGAGCACATGCCTAGCATTATTTAGTACTTGGATGCTTGTTATTATTTATCTGCAATGCCCTAGATCTTGAAGTTACATGTTTAGACTCGTCTATGCAACGCCCGTCCATCCATCTCTATGCCCACCGCACTCGAATTCTACTGTTACCGTTACTGTTACTATTGCTCTTGTTTCACTGTTGTTGTTGCTTTGCTGTTGCTACTACCAAACTGTTGCTACTGATAAACTTTCGTGAGCAAGAACTATTTTCAGGTGTTGTTAAGGCTTGCAAGTATTCTTTGGGTTCCCTTGTGTCGAATCAATAAATTGGATAATATTACCCGCGAAGACTGTTGCGATCCACTATACTTGTGGGTCATCAGCCAATTTCATTAAAAAAATAGTAGATCTGCACTGTTGGAGGCAGAAGAAACATTAGCAGTTTCACAGTCATGTATGAAAAAATTAAACTCGGTATTTGAAAGAGCTTAACAAGCAAAACGGGTAACTCGTTACTTGGCTCGTTCAGCTTGGTCAACCAGCTCAAATACAAAACTCGCTCAACTCGAGGACATCGAGTTCGAGGCTTGATTCAAGCCAATTCACCTATTCGTTTAGATCGGGAGCTTTGAGTTTTAATTCCATTTATACTTGGGTCATACTCATGCTATGACGCGCCCGGAATTCAACGCTCGCATTGGGATGGATAAGTAATTAAGTATACATAGTGGGTAAACTGAACTACTAAATGGAAATGAACCCTTTTTATAGATCATGGCCGTGGAGTTAAATTCACACGGCAACCGCAAAAACAAAATCACACGGCGACTTTGCGTTAGGGGAAGTTAGGGATTCGAATTCATTGCTCATATCTTTTTTTAGATCACACCATATATTACGCATACAAGCTGTTTTATTAAAACCTTTCGGTCCCTTTAGATATCTTGTAAAAAAAAGAACGTGTCTAAAATATACAGCCCCGAATTCATTGCTCGTATCGGGATTTGGTCCGTTGCCATTTTAGCCGAGCCTTGCGAGCTTGCCCCGGTTGGGATAGTTTTTGTTTCCTGTCACCTGAAATTTCCGCATTCCCTGCTAATCATAGAGGCGGCATTTTTTCCTAAATCCTAACTACAGAGGCAATGAAGAAGGAACGTGTCTGAACTACTAAATCACATCCCCCGTACGTACAGGTCAGACGGTTGGGCTGGAGGCAGGTGCGGCCATGCACCCGAGTTCGGAGACGCACATGATAACCCCACGAAGCGTGGAGCGTGAAACGTACAGTAAACACAGTGGAGGGTTGGCAGTCGGGGAATTCAACTGGCCAGCGACCATCGTCGTTACCTCTACTAATTTTCCATAACGACAACGTCATAACGGTCTATGACGTTAACCACCTTAAATGTGACAAATAAGCATGACACTGACAGGGCGTACACGTCGCCATGATCAAGTCTGAACTTTTCATGTCATGTGTTCGTTGAACACTACTGATTCAATGAAGTCTTATCGAAAAAGAATCGAGCTCCCTGGCAATGGACCGCGACCGCATTGAACCAGTGGTAGTAGTGACCACCAGAGGGAGCTATAGTGCATTTATGATCCATGGAACAAGTTGATCTTTTTTGCTGTTCAATGCGGACCAACCACCTTATTCAAAGCATTTGTCATTTGCATGGAAGGATGCATCAGCATATCATCCTTATTATTTTCGAGAGTAACTCATATTGATATATTAATAAGTTAGAAGTGCGAGGAACAACAATGGGGGTGTAGCTCATATGGTAGAGCGCTCGCTTCGCATGCGAGAGGCACGGGGTTCGATTCCCCGCACCTCCAAATCATTTTTTGTGCTAAGTAATTAATCAGTCCCCCTACGCAGTTAGTACTGTACGCTTTTGTGAAAACGGTACCCTGAAAGCGCAGCAGCTGACACGCCAGTTTCATTCAGTTTTTTTCTTATAGATGCATAGGGAGTTTATCCCGGTTCCATTGATTAGATCAACGAAACCCCAAAAGGAGCCGTCGGTACAGAGTTTACCATGCAGGTCTTTCCAGAATAAAAGGGTTTTCCTAAAAAATCGGCGGATGCCATACAGCGGGAGGTCCTCGGCACCTTCCGTTTTAAATTATAAGATGTTTTAGTTTTGTGAAGAGAATGTATCTAAATTTTTTTTTAGTGTATAGATACACTCCAAATCTCAGTAAATTTACACACAAAAAAAAGTTTAGATACATTTTCTTTACAAACCTCAAAACATCTTATATTTTAAAACAGAGGAAGTAGCAAAAGAAAAAAAACAAGATCAACACCATTTTCCATCAGACCGGAGAGACGAAGGAGGGCTCCAGCCTAGAAGTGCGGGTAGCCCAGGTGCCCTGCGTCGCCACTTTTTCGCATCCGGCGACACGCCTGGCTCGTCGTCCACGCGTTACGGCAAGCTGCTCGCCTAGCCGTTTTCCAGTTGAGGCAGCATTAGAGATATGGGCGCAGAAGCGATCCACATTGATCAGCATCGGTTCCCTGAAGATCAAGATCCACCGTTTCACTGAATTGAGGATCATGCGAGAGACCTGATTTAAATTCATCCAAGGATTGTCATTAAAGATCGGATCATTTCTAGTTTTCTATATGCACCACAAAGAGGCAGCACAAACCGAATTTAGAATTGCATGTTTTTATTAGCTATCTAGAATTTGGCATTCGACAAATAATTGGAGCCAACAACAATATTAAAGAAACTAGAGATGTTTTGCCAAATTTGTTTAGCAACAATGCAGCCAAATTTAACCTTCTGAAATCCGTTTTTTTAGAACAGACCGGACCGGTTCGCTCTCACCGCTCCCGGGAGCGGAGGGAAGAACCCTAAACCGCCGCCGCTCCCTCTCCCCACCTCCTCCTCGCTGCCGCCGAAGGGCTTCTCCGGGCGAAGCCCCGGGGCGTCGGCGTCGGTGGGGCCTCCTCTCCCTCTTCGACGATGGCGACTGCGGTCGGCGGGGGCGCGACGCTGGTCGGGGGCGTGGCGGCTGCTCTGCGGCGGTGTGGTGGCTCGGCGTGCAGGAGGCTGCGACAGTCCTTGTTGGCGGCAGCGCGAGCTGGTGCTCACCTGGTCGAGGGAGCTTGGGACGATCTGGTGCGGGGCGCTCGCGGCCACTCCGCTGTTGGTGGTCGGCGGCTTCGAACGGGGGCCTGGTGGGGCTAGGCAGCACGGCCAGGGGCTCCGGGCCCCTTTGAGTCCAATCCCCTTCCCTAGATCCAAAGGCGTTGGCGACCATGGGGGTCACCGGTCGTCGATCTGGAAAAGGACCCTGCTTCGTCGTCTCTCCGATCTTTGGAGACCTCGTGGCGGTGACTCCTGACGTTTTCTTCCGCTCTCCGGTGAGCTCGGCTTGGTTTTCGGGGCGGTGGCCCCAGTTGGTGGAGGGACTTTTGGTTGGCGGGCGTGCCAGGGGCTGGCCGGTTCCCCCGGTCATAGGGACGATGTGGTGCCGACCAGTCATGTGATATGGTTTGTGCTCCGGGTGAAAACTCAGGATCCTCGGTTCGGGCGGTAGCGGTGCCTCGGCGTCGTGCTCTTCTTTAAGATGTCGTCTGGGAGTTCTAGTTGGCGGTGATTTTGCCTAGGGAAACCTTTGCCCCTCTGGACCATGGCGGCGATGTTCGTGGACGTCGTTCCCTTCCTGAAGGCGTTGTGTGGCGAATCTCCTTCCCTCTGCTTTCTCCGAGTGAAAACCCAAGACCCTCGGATCGGACAATGGCGGCACTCCGGTGTCATGCTCTTCTTGAAGACACCATTTGGGAGCTCACTTCTCTCGGCTCACCGACGTTCCGATGGCGGAGGTTCTCTCGGTTTGGCCACTTTCGGCAAGGCTTGCCCCTTACCCTTCCCTAGTTGTGCTACCTTGGTGCTGCTTTTAGGTCTGTGGGCATCGTGGGTCGGTTCCCGATGGTGGTCGGCTTCCGGTGGCGTTTCTGCGGCGGAGGGGTGTTGTCGACGGCCCGCATGTTCGTTTGCACGCTCTTGGGGAAGCTCCGGCCCGACACTGTTGCTGTCCAGCTCTGCTCCGAGTCTTTGTAGTCTTTATAATGGTCGAGGATGTTGTTTGCGCTTTCGGTGGTAGCCTCTTTGGCAGTGCGCGTGGGTGTGTGGTTTGTTTTGTAAGCTGGATTCAGCACTTTGTATCCTTTTGTTGTTGTTGGCTTTGTTAAATTCAAAGCTGGACACGCCTTTTATCTATAAAAAAACAATGCAGTCAAAGAACTTCCCGTTCCATTCAGTTTTATGCATCCACTGGATCTGGGTGCCAGATCACAGCCGCTCCTGTACCATCCTACGGCTCACAACTCACAAGACCCCCGCAACAGCAGTGTGAGGCGCCGTCTCCGCACGCAAGGCAAGAGAGGAGAGACTGCCAAGGAAAAACTCCAAAAAAACGAGACCAGAAAGAGGGGGAAGGACGACGAAGCTGCTGCCGCCATGGATCCGGAGCTGGAGGAGGCGAGCCTGAAGCTCGCGTGGCTCAACTACGCCTTCGTGAGGAACGAGTTCCCGACCTGCGTCACCCTGCTCTCGGAGCTCAAGGTACCCACGCACGGCTCGACTTCCCTACCCTTTTCTGGTTCCTTCTCAAGGGCGGCTTCCATCGGAGCTCTGGAGTGCTGCATAGACGCGTTTATACCGGTGGCTGCGCGATTTCGCCGCAATCGGGAGTCCTATAGTGGTGGTGAAGGATTTATATGGAGATTTTGTGTTTTTTTGGTGTTCCGCAGCGTGAATGATGGGGTTTATCAGCGGTTCTGGGTGGATCCTTGGGGATTTATATTTTCCGCCGATCATTTCGACCTGGGTTGTATCAGGCTTAGGAGGCGGGGATTCGGGATGTGCTTTCCACACGTTCCCGAAATGTCCGAACTGAACTGCGATTGGTTAGGGTTTGTGCGACTTGTTGGAAATTAAGAGGGATTGGGGGCGAAGGTTTGCAATTGCGGGGATGCGCAGCTCTGGTTCCACATTGACAAAATGTACTACTGACGTGGGTGCTGGTTCTGAGGTTCACTGTAGGATGAAATGCTGTGCCTTTCGATTTGAGGGTTTTCCCTTAAATTCAGCGTTTATCATCAGGCTTAGGAGGTGGATGGATGGGTCTGGAATTCGTGATGTGCTTTCCCTGGGTCTGGGTACCTAAAATTTCTCGATTGTATTGCAGAGGGTTTTCAGTTTTGGGGATGTGCAACTCTGGTTTCACATTGACAATGTACTACTGATGTGGGTGCTGGTTTTGGGGTTCAGTGTAGGATGAAATGTGCTTTCTGTTTCTAGGGTTTCCCTCAGATTTAGGAGGTGGATGGATGCGTATGGAATTCGGTATGCGCTTACTGTATGTACCTGAAACTTCCCATTTGTACTGCTACTGTTTATGGTTTGTGCGACTTGTTGAATATGAGTAGAGGGATTGGGCCGTGGGTTTGCATTTGTGAAGATACACATCGCAGGTTCCGCATTGATTGTCAAATGTACTGTTGTAAGCTCTGGTTTTGGGGGTTCACAGTAGGATGAAATGTGTGCCTTTTTTTTCAGGGTTTCCCTTGAATTCAGCTTTTATCATCAGGTGACATTTCTCTTCCTGTCGTTGGTTTCAGGTTCTCCTCACAAAGTTCCCTAGCCTGCCACCAACATTCGAGCAGACACCTAATGCAGTTGCAGAGCTGAAACTCGCAAGTAAGCACCTGATCTGTGAAATATATACTCGTGCCCTCATTTTTGTTTCCAGTAAGTGTGGGATCTGGGACCAACTTAATAGAATTGCTCCTGTACAATGGAACGTAAAATGCTGCATATTCAATTTCATCCAGTTTGAAATGTGCTATGTTGCTTAAGGTGTTTTCTGGAATACTCTGTTCAGATCCTATTTATGTTAACTAGTCATGGACTACAACAACAAATCTACAAATCATTCTCCTGAAGAGAACATTGCCATAACTTATAACTGTTCCTCTGTTCACGTTTTTTATGCTACATTTTTGTGTTGCAGCTTATCATTTTGCAAGTGTGTTAGTGAAATATTGCGTGTAAGCATTGATGTTTTTGTATGAATGTTTTGTGGTAACTGATATTGAAACTCTTAGGGGCTGTGTACGAGTTGGCTGTTGTCTTGAGCATAAAAATTGGAGACCAAGATGCATTTGAGAGGAACTTCGCCCAACTAAAAGTTTTCTACATGGATACAAGGTTTGATTCCTGCTTCAACACATCCTATGTACTGAATCGATCATCCTACGTACCCAAAGCATTTTAAATTTCTTGTGCCACTACCTTTATATTTTCCCTAGTCAGGTTGACATTTGAAACATTCAGATCCTGGGCATGCATTCAAACAATCAACATCATTCTTGTGGATGTGTGACCATTAACTGTAGGTTTAATCACTATTCAGTACCTTAGTATTCTAGTCCTGACGGAACCTTTCAGGATTGGCAGGTATCGGCAGAACACCTTGTCATAAGAAATAAAGATGCAAGGTGTCAATGTTAGGGATTCATTTGTCTTGGTCTCTGTGACTTTCTGGAATTTTAGTAGCAAAATTATGGCACGGCTAAAAGACGCTGTTTGGCATTTCCACATAGATATTCTATTCTGGAACACTGCATTTTCTGAAATAATGTTTTTCGAGTGCTACTTATATCGTGTTTGCTTTGTGATTGTTCATCAGAGGCATGATCCCACCCTCACCAGATGAATACCCAATTTTGGGGCTTAATCTTATGAGGCTTCTGGCTCAGAACAGAATAGCTGAATTCCACACCGAGCTGGAACTTCTGCCTCTGGGAGCCCTGGACCATCCTTGCATCAAATATACAGTGGAGCTTGAGCAAGCCTTTATGGAAGGGACCTACAACCAATTAATCAATGGTCGACAAGCTGTGCCACATGAGACATACCTCTTTTTCATAGACCTTCTTGCTGAAACTATCAGGTGAATGAATTTACATTATGTTTTCTACTTGTCTCCTGGATGAAATTCCTGATTGTGTTCTCTACGTGTTCGTTTTGTAGAGATGAAATAGCTGATTGCAGTGGTCACGCATATGATCACTTGCCAGTGAATGATGCCACGGAAATGCTGATGTTTTCCTCTGACCAACAGCTTTTGGACTACATATCAGAGGTAAATGTTCTTCCATCTCCTGTCTTTTGTCTCATCAGTCATCACCATGTTTCGGTGAGCAAACTCGTAACGAATAACTGTTGTTTGAATAGTTTTAAGACCTAAGCATCTTGTTGGAGGCATCAATGCAACCACTAAGCTTTTACTCTACTGACCAAACCATATGATAGATTTTGTACCACTTCTGACTATACAAGTACTCATGTTGATGGCAGAGACAAGGTGAATGGGAGGTTCAGAACCGTTCGGTCCTTTTTCACATGGCGAAGCCTCAACCTCACGTCGGCCTCCACTCGCTTCAGCTGATCAAGCAATCTATTTGCTACGCGCAGGAGCTGGAGCAGGTAGTCTAACTTCCAAAGCAAGGTGGATTGTGTTGGATGTAGGTAGTCCGAACGGAACCGATCAACTTAGATAGCTATGTTTCGTTCTCCTTGCTGAAATGGTGGAATCTCTGTCAGAAGAACGCTGCTGACGACTGCTTGAGGTGCTAAAAGCAGCACGATTTTTTGGGTCAGTTTTATCACTACCCAGACTAAGAGGAAACCTAGATATGTTCAGTTTTCAGTTTGATGCTTCTGGTAAATTCAGTTCATTTCAGTTGGATGCTTTATTTGCCTCACCGCAAAATCATGATGAGCTAGTTGTTGCCAACTCAAGTAATCTTCTTAACAGTAGTTGCAAGCATTCAGGAGAATAGACATTTTTAAACCACTCACCCACCGCTGACAATTTCAATTAGTAGCAGAAGTCATTGTACATAGGACATGCTGGGAAACAGAGGAGCGGCAAAATAATTGATTTTATTGGCTTCTGCATGACAAGAGAGAAGGAAATAGAAGTGAGCTAACGAAGTTGATGCATCATTGCATCTCTGCTGCTTCGATTACCCTCTCCTTCGCTGCTTCGATTACCCTCTCCTTCCCGTACGTGTAGAGGGCTTATATGCCTTGAGTTAACTAGTTGCCTTATTTCCTTGTCGTAGATAGCATTAACGAATAGATAAGTGAACAAACAATGGTCAGCAAAGAATCTGCGGTGCTCTTCATGAACCGGCTCCGAGCATTGACTTGAGTATCTTCTTAAGCGTATCCACAATGCTCGAAAAGGGAGGGCGCTGCCTTGGATCACTGAAAAGAAAGCAAAATTATGCCATCAACTATGTTCTGTTCTAAATGTAGACTGCCCTTAAGAACAAACCGACCGTGCCCTTATTTTTTTTATCAAGATAGCAGGCAGGTCATAGACAATGCTTACTCAGCCCAACAGGATTCGACAAGAGCAGCTAGTTCTGGGATGGTATCTTGTGGGATCGGGAGCCTTCTGTTCTGGAATGCAACTGCTCCGACAACCTGTAAAGGTTGCTCTAATGAATCAGCAACGGACCCTTTTCTCTTCTACGGTATACGAGAGAAAACACAGTAACGCGATGGAAGATTACTTGTGCCGGCCCTAGGCCGCTCCATGGTTGTTGCATCGTCAGGAGCTCCCATAGGATTACACCGAAGCTGTACACGTCACATTTCTCGTTAGATGGCTCGCCACGGAGAAATTCTGGCGCCATCCATTCCGGCTGCAGTTTATGAGAATTCGACCTTATAATAATCCAAAAAGTGCAATGGAGTATTACTGGTTGATCAAGGGTTGTGATACGAGGCTTACTGTTCCAGCGACTGATTTGGAAGATATGAAGGTGGTCGCCTTAAATCTGGACAAGCCAAAGTCACCTACCTGAAACCATATCAAGGGAAGTAAAGAGACAAAGTTAGAATAGCCGTTTCCGACCACTATATGCCACTCCTCTGTTCCATATTAGGCTACCCAAAACGTCTTATAATATGGAATCAGCGGTAGTATTTGGGAGGTGAACTCTTCACTAACCTTCACAGACCAGTTCTTATCCACCAGCATGTTTGGTGTCTTCAGATCCCAATGTACAATAGGAGGGTTCAGGTAGTGTAGATAGTTGATGCCTTTTGCCTCCATTCCAAACACAACAACATGTCATATGGCATTCAGGGAAACTAGTAATATGTCAAGAGCATGCAATCTGTAAGAGCCAGAATTGCGATACATACCACATCTAATGCCATGCGCAAGCGACGCCGTAAATCAAGCATTTCTCCACTAGCTGCCTTGCTAATGAGACGGAAGAGGCTCCCTCTGTTTACATCATCAGGATTCAGGGATTTTATTTGGTGCAGGAAATTAGCTCATATATATTGTCTGTGAAACCGGTGGAGGGTTTACCTGGGCAAATACTCGGTTACTATGGACAAATGTGGGCATTTGGTCACTGCACCCATGAACAATACCACGTTCGGATGGCGAACTCGTTTCATGATAGAGATCTGCAAGTTAAAGAGAATGAGACAAATTGAGATCCATACTACTAGATATAAGTAAAGTTTGATGCAAAAAAGAGATGGTGAAGTGACCTCTCTAAGGAATTCCTTCAGCTGAGCTTCACCAACACCTTGGTCTGTAAGCACTTTGACTGCAACATCCTACATGCCCAAAACTATAACCTCAGTTTGATGATCTATCCACAGGGTACTTAATTCTCTGCAAAGGAAAAAGGGGCTTCCATAGTGGAACATGGAAGGTACTTACAGAACCGTGCCAGTCAGCTCGATAAACGGTACCAAACGAACCTACATTGCAGTAAACAATGGTCACACATTTTCATCATGAAGAAAGTTGATAAGAGTACTGAAGCTAATTAAGGAAGTACCAGCGCCTACACGTTCCTTGAGCTCAAGCTCGTCCCATGATATCTCAAGCCAATCCATGGCGAACGATGGCTCAACGATCAGCCGTTTCGGCAGCGCAGCACCGGGGATGTTCTCCTTATTGATATCCGCAGCACCAACCTCCATCGGATTCAGTTGCTTTGACACTTGAAACACTGACATGTTATTGCAGTTGTCATTCTGCATGACCTGACCGGATTTCAACACCGCGCCTTCTTTGGTGGCTGCATGGGCTGGGTTGTTGTTGTCCCCCGCAGCTGATATATAGCACACGATCGATCAGTATGTGCATCCGTGTGGCCTAGATATTTGATGTCTATTGGGGTATTATGATGTCTGTAAATTGTACCTGAATATGGAGAGTTTGAGAACATCGAGTTGCAACGATCATCATCTATCGGCCGATTCCATGCTGCAACCGGTGTCACATAGTTTGCCAAACCTACCGTGCAAGAAGTCCTGAAAGGCGAAGACACGGAGGCGAGGAGCTTCCCGTTTATGGATGAGTCTGGGTTGCAGATGCTCCCTGGCACGACGACGAGGTCCACGACGTACTCCCTGATTAAAGAAGCAGAGCAAAATAGTAAAGCAAATTAAGGACATATCAGTCACCGACATACACGAACATGCTAAAGAAGAGTGTGCATTTTCAGCTCCTCCACCATATATAGCTTCTGAAAGGACTGAAAAGCACATCTGTACACACCTTGAATGTCTCCTCTCGTCAATTTTGACGAGGCAAGAGGACCGGTGAGGCGCAGAGCAGTACTTGCAGCCTTGCGCGATCCGGCACGGCAGGCCGACGAAGTCTGCTAGTTCCTGCATGAATTGATTTGAACACGGTTACTGGACAGAAAATAACCTGTCGACCGAAACACAACATGGGCCGTAACAGCGCAAGCGTATCAATGTTGGCTGTGCATACCTTGAACAGAATGGCTCGGTGCCTGCAGAACCCGATGGACAGGCGGCCGATGGGGACGACGACGCTCTTCTGCTGCTTCCTCAGCCGCTTGCTGACCGCCTTCCACCGCATGTACAGGTCACCGTCCTCTGACCGCAGTGCACCCCTTCAGAAGAAAACGGTAAATGAATCAAGATGAAATGGGAAACCAACCAGAGCTATGTGCCGTGCATTGTCTGATATAGTGATATCTGAATCTGATCAGTTTACTGGAAAATATGATCACAAAGCTCAAGTTGTATGCCGCTGAAATTGGAGTGTTGTTCACATGTTTGCGGTTCCAAGGTTCACGGACGAACAGGTCGACTTGCACTGCTGATCTATCGAAGGATCACTCACAGTCAGTGTCACCGTCAGTCACGGGGAGTGCATGCACAGCACGAACAGACACACACGAGCTGGACATGAGCATGGCATGCATCGTCGACACGGGCCAGCCTAACCTTTTTCCTCTAAAGCAAACTACTCGTGTGTGTGGTCGATCGAGGAAAAGTGAGGTACAGTACGTACGCACGTACCCCATGTGGTCGGAGACGAGGACGGCGAGGCGGCGGACGAGGTCAAGCGTGGCGCCGAGCGCGCGGTAGAGGTCGAGCGCGCGCCGCTCAAGGTCGACGAGCACGGAGTCGCCGCACTTGTCGACGAGCAGCACCTCCAGCGACGACTGGTCGCTGGCGTCCACCTCCCGCAGCGCGGCCAGGGTCGGCAGCCGGCGCCCCTCCTCCTCGTCGGCGTTGCACATGGCCCAGAGGTGCGGGTCGATCCCCATGATGTTGTAGAACCCGTGCGCGATCTTGTCGCCCCATGGCAGGCACCCGTTCACCTGCACGCGCGCACGCACCACATTGCTAATAATCCGGCCAGTAGACACTCGAGAACATGCATATATCCAGTTAATCAGTAGCTCGCTTAAAATTATCCAGCCAAGCCAATGATGGAGCTCAAGGTTGCACGCCTTGGTTTGCTTCAACTTGCAGTTTTTAATGTGCATACAAGAATCTACGGATAAAGAATTCAGTGGACTGGAGAAGAGGGAGGCTGCACTGAATAAATTAGCTCTAGCTAGCTCAGTGATTAGTGTGATTGTGATATGCCTAAATTGATCATGACGCGTGATGAGCAGTAATTAAATACTACTATGCTTACCCAGAGCCGGTAGGAGACGGCGGCGGCATCGTCTTGCTGCTCGGGAGGTGCGGCGTCGTCGCCGGGGCCGATACGGCGGAGGAGGAGCTCGGGCGGGACGCCGGCGAGGAAGGCCTCGGAGGTGATGCGGATGGCGAAGGAGAGCTGCAGGTAGTAGCTCTCCCTGGAGCGCCGGACCCACGTGTCGTCCCTCCCGCCGCCACCCGCTGCCGTGGCGGTGGTGGAAGGCGGCGCCAGGGAGGAGCCGGTGGCCGTGGCCGTGGAGGCGGTCGCGGGCTCGGTGGTGAAGGCGCTGCTGCCGGCGCTCCACTGCGCGGACTGCGGCGCGGCGGGGACGTCGACGGACTTGGGGCGCGCGTAGTCGGCGAGGAGCGGCAGGCGCGAGTCGGGGTCGGCGAGGTCGTAGGCGGTGTGGGCCGGGGGAAGCGGGGGCGCGAGGCTGTGGAGGCGTCGGCGGTGCGGCATGGCCGGAGTAGAGCCTAGAGGCTTAGTTACGCATGGGGGAGCGATCAAATCGAGGATGTTTTTTTGGTGCCG
This sequence comes from Avena sativa, assembly GCA_916181665.1. Classification (NCBI taxonomy): domain Eukaryota; kingdom Viridiplantae; phylum Streptophyta; class Magnoliopsida; order Poales; family Poaceae; genus Avena; species Avena sativa. The sequence continues at coordinate 383,145,737 of OV702280.1, read as the reverse complement.
GGCTGCCGGAGACACTCGGAGGGCGTTTGTTTGCGTGTGTGTGAAACAAACGTGACGGCGGAGTTGAAAAACTCGGTGGAGAGCGGGGGAAGACCGGCTGGAAACTTGCACGTTAGCCCTTGAGGTTTCCGTTGCCTGTGTTTCTCTGCCCCGTGGTACTAAACCTGCAGACCACGAGGGTGCGCGAGCAAAAAGGGCGCCGCGGGTGCACGTGGGTAGGGGAGGTCGTGGCGTCGCCGGGCGCCGCCGCGTGTGGCAGCGAGGACACACGTCGCCCGCCGGATCGTCGCGACAGCTCGGGGCATGGCGCGCTGCGGCCGTTTTTGGCTTGCCGCGCTGGGCGCCTGGGCGGTGACCGCGCGCCACCGGAACGGGAGAACCCAGGCACTGCAGGAACGCGCACCGCCGCCCCGACGCATGCACACTGCAGAGATAGCGTCGTTACCAACTTTGCCATGGTTAATTCTGGCACCGCAACATGAAGCTATGTTACTCTTCACTTTACAGTTAGGAAAAGGAAGGGCATGCTTCTACCTGAGCATCTCTAGCATGTCCCCTAAAACAAAAATACAGCCCTTAAAACGATAATACGGACCATTAAAAACATGTTTTACAGTCTGAAACATAGCGGAAAAAAATAGACACCATAAATCCCAACCCATACTACGTAGAGTATATCATTTTTTTTATTCCCTCCAACCCATATTACTTGACTTGGATTTGTCAAAATTTGAATAAACCTATATACTAAATAGTGTCTAGATTCAATAAAATCTAGCCAAATTTGAGCAACTAATATGGGTCGGAGGGAGTACTATATTCTTCCTTCTACTGCCCACCCGTACTCACCAGACGCCGCCAAGCGCCCCCCCCCCACACACACACACCAACACCTCCCCGCACCGCTCACCAGGCCACCCCTTGCACTGCTCCCCACTAGGCCCAGCGTGTTGGAGATATGCCCAAGAGGCAATAATAAAGTGGTTATTATCATATCTTCACACTTATGATAAATATTTACATACCATGCTATAATTGTATTAACCGGAAACATTAATACTTGTGTGATTTGTAAACTAAAATAAGAGTCCCTAGTATAGCCTCTTGTTAAACTAGCTTGTTGGTTAATATATGATCATGGTTTCCTGATCATGAACATAGAGATGTTATTAACAACAGGATCATATCATTAGGAGAATGATGTGATGGACATACTACTATAGATAAGCGTAGCATAAAGATCAAGTCATTTAAATAGTTCAATTGCTATATGCTTTCTGATACATAGTAACCTAATTCCTTCGACCATGAGATCATGCATATCACCTTTACCGGATGGATGCTTTGATGACATCAAACACCACACCGTAACTGGGTGGTTATAAAGGTGGCATTGAGTGTTCGGAAAGTATTGGTTGAAACACATGGATCAAGAGTGGGATTTGTCCATCCATATGACGGATAGATATACTCTGGGCCCTCTCGGTGGAATGTCATCCAATTAGCTTGCAAGCATGTGACTGGCTCACAAGGGATCACATATCACGGGAACGAGAAAAGAGTACTTATCGGTAACGAGGTTGAACTAGGTATGCAGAGATACCGACGATCATAGCCTCGGATAAGTAAACTATCGTGAGACAAAGGGAAATTGGTATCATATGTAAGTGGTTCATTCGATCGCAAAGTAATCGTAGAAATATGTGGGAGCCATATGAATTTCCAGATTCCTCTATTGGTTATTGATCGGAGAAGTGTCTCGATCATGTCCGCATAATTCACGAACCGTAGGGAGACACACTTAAGGATTCGACGTTGTTTGAGTAGTTATGGTATTATGAGAAAGAGACCGAATGTTGTTCGGAGTCTCGGATGGGATCTGGGATATCACGAGGTGATCCGGAATGGTCCGGAGAATAAGATTCATATAAGGAAAGTCCCGTTTCGGAGTTCGGGAATGATTCCGGTGTTTTCATCGGGAATGTTCTAGAAGGGTCCGGATTGTCCGGCACTCCGGGGGGGGAGGGTACATGAGTGTGTCATTGAATGATTGCATCATGTACTAAGTGTTCTTGCTGTTCCAAAAACATGAAAGTCAAATTGCCAGTTTGAAAGTCAAACGGCTAAAACAGGAAACTGTGGAAAACAGGAAACTGTGGGAAACAGGAAACTGTGGGAAACAAGCAAGAGGAGGTTGAAACCAACTTGGAGGAGGAGTTCCTCTCCTCCAAGCCGGCGCCCAGCCTTGGCCGAGTTGGGGAGGGACTCTCCTCCCCTTCCCTGGCGCGCCAGCCCCTCCACCTATAAAAGGAGGGGCAGGGCTCCTCCTTGAGACACACAAGTTTCCACCTCTAATCTCCGGTTTAGAGCCGTTTTGGTTTAGAGCTTCTAATCGCTTTAGCCTGCGGTTTAGAGCCTTCTAATTGGTGTGTCTAATCTCTAGACCACTAATAGCCCTCTCTCATAATCCACCATACTCGCTCCGGCTTAAGGCGAAGCCCTGCGAGATCTCCCCTCTACTTCCGGTACCACGCCGTTGTGCTGCCGGAATCGCGAGGAGAGTGCTACAACCTCCGCTGCCTGCTGGAACAAGGGAGAGGAAGGTCTTCGTCGAGTACCGAACGTGTGACCGACTACGGGAGCGCTGCCGGAACGTGGCGCCGGAAGGATCGTCTACGCGATCTTGAGATCGGAAAGAGTTCGACTACATCACCCATGAGAATCTGCTCTCGTTAACCGCTTTGGAATCTTCGAGGGTAAGTTATTCCATCGACTCGTTGCTACAATCTAGTAGATAGATCTTGGCTTGTTTGTTTGTATGCGATAGAAAATTTTGTTTTCCATGCTACGAACCCCTACACAGCGCTGTCCCGCGTCGCCTTGGCCCTTGCACCGCTTCCTGCTTCGCCCAGCGCCAGCCCACCAGCTCCGCCCCATGTCTTTGGCCCTTGCGCCAGGCTTGTTATATGTTGATCCAAATTCTACAGAGTATAGGCCAACTTCTACAGAGTATAGGCCAACTTCTGACAACTGAAGTGAGCCCCGTCGTCGAAGGCTTGGGCCAAGTTGGGATCGTCGAAGACCTAGGTTTCCACCGATATATAAACCCCTTATAAGCCGCCGGTTGAGATGAGTTGCAGCTGTGAAATCCCCGGCGTTTGTAAACACTCCCCGATATAGTGAAGTTTTGCTGGCTGGCGCCCGTGGTTTTTTCCTCTCTTTGTTAGAGAGGTTTTTCCACGTTAAATCTGTGTCCGCTTGCTGTGATTTTGTTTTCGTTCTTTGTTATTTACTTGTCGCGATTATAACAAGCCTTGTGTTGCCCTATCTCCGAAGAGCATGCAGCGGCTTTTTTGCCTGTCGTGGCCGATTCTGGGGAGTATCGGCCTCTCTCGGTAGGTGCTACCTACCTCGGGCCGAAATTAGTCTAGGTTCGCCGGGATGTGGGTGGATTTGGCAGTGGTCCGGTGGCGGAAGGACAAACTACCTGAAACTTCTCTCCCGCCAACGCAAACACGGGTATACATGCCACACTCGCTTTCATCACGAAAACCTTGAATATGCAAGTTGGGGCACTGGTTTTACAATCTCCCTTAAAAATATTTACAGTGAATCGCTTTTACAGTATCTGTTAGAGGCTTTTTTTTTCATCCAAAACTGAAAACAAAGGTTATTTTAGGGTTTCAGCGTGTTTAAGGATCTGCTAGATGCTAGACATGCTCTTTTGCTAAAACAAATACAACAAATACACTAGCTCCAGCGGAGAGAGAGGGAGAGAGAACCCTAATAAACTTTATTTTACAGAAAAGGGAGATTCCTCACAAGATGCCCGATGTGTACTACTCCCTCCGATTCATATTACTTGTCATTAAAATAGATGTATATGGCATCTCTGATCCATATTACTTATCATTAAAATAGATGTATCTAGACATATTTTAGGACTAGATATATCCATTTTAATAACAAGTATTATGGATCGGAGGAAGTAGTACACTTCAGCCATTCAACAGACTCCTTTTACCAACCTTTTTTAAGTTCCCGTGATGGTTAGATGCGACACTTTTTTTTCTGTAAAAAGAGGTGATATGACTAGATTTTTAAGATGGCTTTGCAAAGATGGCGATGAGGCAATTAATAGAATTTGCCTCCATCCAATGGGGATTTCTTTTGGGATAATGTGATAAGGTAGTAGTAAAAAATATTAACCACGTAGTGCAAATCGAATATAGTTGTCTCGATCGGTAGACTTTGCAAACTTCTTTCATATAGATCTAAAACGATTTGTTCATCTAGGACAAAACATATTGTATCCGTCCTCAGAGTTTGTACAATTGTGGAATCTTGCATAAATTTCATTCTCAACGGCAACCACTACAGGACGCGCGCGCTACGCCGAGGGCAAAAAGCCGTCGGCGTAGGCTAAAATGCCCTCGGCGTAGCCTCTTCGGCAAAGGTCTCCCTCGGCGGAACACGTAGAGGCCGTCGGCGTATCAAAATGCCGTCGGCGTATGCTACGCCGAGGGCAATGCCGTCGGCATAGCTTGTCGACAGGTTGCAAAACATTTTTTTTTTAAATTATTTTTTATTTTATTTTATTTTCTCAATTTTTGAATCTTTGAATTGTTTGACTCGTTAATCTCTCACTTTGAACATTTTTAACACTAATTACACTTAATATTTAATTAAATTACAGTCTTTGTCAAACTTCCCGGCCGGTCACCCATCCTAATACTACTCCAGCTCCAGCACGCTTAACTTCCTCGTTCCTTCAGAATCTGTTTCCGCAAAGTAATTCATACATTGTTGTCAATACTATGATATCAATCCTATTAACCCTTATATCAACATGTCACATGTTTGTATTTTTTTGAAATTACAAACAATTATCTAAGTAAACATTAATAAATAAGTAAAAATATTGTTGAATTCAAATAAAAATATAATAATTTTACTTTTTTCTATTTTTCTATTTAATATGGAATAATTAATATCTTTAAATCTATAAATCGGAATTTAACAAATAATATGTCTAAATTGATCAGAAAAATGAGAGGAATCCAAATATAATATCCATATCAACTAATCACAAACCCTCCGTTTTTTGAATTATCTATTTGGTGGTTGCTTTAGAAAATTCCCTTTTTGCGCTCGGATAATGAAAAATGGCTTTTTGGTGCGATAAAAAGAAAAACTTGCATTGAATCTTTAATAAAATAGCATATTGTGAACCTAAAAATGATTTTTATAAAAAAATATGAGCATAGGATCATGTACATGTAGTTCATATCTGACCCACTTCCTGCCGATTCGGCAGGAATTTGTCTTTTTCACCAGAGGTGGACGGAAAGGTTTCGGATACCCCTGTTGGGACATTGTCCATATAAGGTGGTATACTATTTTTGTAAAATGTGGTGATAGCATTTTGAATTAGCCATTTGGTGGTTGCTTCACAAAATCGTCCATTTTTTGTGCTCGGAAAATGGGAAATGGTTTTTTGGTGCGACGAAAAGGAAAACTTCCTCCTGCAACATTGTTCGCCATCCCATGATGCATGTGTATGCACAATATGGGCACATTATCACAAACTATGCCTTGATTCTAGCCATAACATTGGTCATTTGACCCGAAAGCCAAGAAACCTCGAATGAGATAGGTCATTTTGTGAAGGTTTTTTGAGACATAATCAATATATCAAGTTTAATATTTTTACTTATAACTATGTTACATAATATGACACCACGCGAAGGTTTCGCATTGTTTCGATCGTTTTTGAATTTTTTATGCCCGTTTTAAACTATCGTCAAACTTTGTCGAACGCCGGGCATGAAGATTCTTAGCTCGGGACCGAGCCTCGCTAAACTTGCATTAAATTTTTGATAAAATAGCATATTGTGAACCTAAAAATGATTTTTTTAAAAAAACATGAGCATAGGATCATGTACCTGTAGTTCATATCTGACCCATTTCCTACCGATTCGGCAGGAATTTGTCTTTTTCACCATAGGTGGACGGAAAGGTTTCGGATCCCATTATTGGGACATTGTCTATATAAGGTGGTATAGTATTTTTGTAAAATGTGTTCGTACCATTTTGAATTAGCCATTTGGTGGTTGCTTCACAAAACCGTCCATTTTTTGTGCTCAGAAAATGAGAAATGGCTTTTTGATGCGACGAAAAGGAAAACTTCCTCCTACAATATTGTTCGCCATCCCATGATGCATGTGTATGCATAATATGGGCACATTATCACAAACTATGCCTTGATTATAGCCATAACATTGGTCATTTGACCCGATAGACAAGAAACCTTGAATGAGATAGGTCATTTTGTGAAGGTTTTTTTGAGACATAATCAATATATCAAGTTTGGTATTTTTACTTATAACTATGTTACATAATATGACACCACGCAAATGTTTCGCATTGTTTCGACCGTTTTTGAATTTTTTATGTCCATTTTAAACTATCGTCAAACTTTGTCAAACGGCGGGCATGAAGATTCTTAGCTCGGGGCCGAGCCTTGCTAAACTTTCATTGGATCTTTGATAAAATAGCATATTGTGAACCTAAAAATGATTTTTATAAAAAAATATGAGCATCGGATCTTGTACCTGTAGTTCATATCTGACCCACTTCCTACCGATTCGGCGGGAATTTGTCTTTTTCACCAGAGGTGGACGGAAAGGTTTCGGATCCCCCTGTTGGGACATTGTGCATATAAGGTGGTATAGTATTTTTGTAAAATATGGTGGTAGCATTTTGAATTAGCCATTTGGTGGTTGCTTCACAAAACAGTCCATTTTTTGTGCTCGGAAAATGGAAAATGGCGTTTTGGTGCGACGAAAAGGAAAACTTCCTCCTGCAATATTGTTCGCCATCCCATGATGCATGTGTATGCACAATATGGGCACATTATCACAAATTATGCCTTGATTCTAGCCATAACATTGGTCATTTGACCCGAAAGCCAAGAAACCTCGAATGCGATAGGTCATTTTGTGAAGGGTTTTTTGAGACATAATCAATATGTCAAGTTTTATATTTTTACTTCTAACTATGTCACATAATATGACACCACGCGAAAGTTTCGCATTGTTTCGATCGTTTTTGAATTTTTTATGCCCGTTTTAAACTATCGTCAAACTTTGTCGAACGTCGGGCATGAAGATTCTTAGCTCGGGACCGAGCCTCGCTAAACTTGCATTGGATTTTTGATAAAATAGCATATTGTGAACCTAAAAATGATTCATGAGCATCGGATCGTGTACCTGTAGTTCATATCTGACCCACTTCCTGCCGATTCGGCAGGAATTTGTCTTTTTCACCATAGGTGGACGGAAAGGTTTCGGATACCCTTATTGGGACATTGTCCATATAAGGTGGTATAGTATTTTTGTAAAATGTGGTGGTACCATTTTGAATTAGCCATTTGGTGGTTGCTTCACAAAACCGTCCGTTTTTCATGCTCGGAAAATGGAAAATGCCTTTTTGGTGCGACAAAAAGGAAAGCTTCCTCCTGCAACATTGTTCGCTATCCCATGATGCATGTGTATGCACAATATGGGCACATTATCACAAACTATGCCTTGATTCTAGCCATAACATTGGTCATTTGACCAGAAAGCCAAGAATAAACCTCGAATGAGATAGGTCATTTTGTGAAGGTTTCTTTGAGACATAATCAATATACCAAGTTTTATATTTTTATTTCTAACTATGTCACATAATATAACACCACGCGAAGATTTCGCATTGTTTCGATCATTTTTGAATTTTTTATGCCTGTTTTAAACTATATATAATGTTTTATGTTTTACTTAATTTTTATTTACAAATGTGTAATATTTGAGTGTAGATAGACAGGTCTTATTTTTCTGCAAATTTTTATATATTATTTGTATTTTTCCGAATTAGAATGATTTAGTTATGATTTTTCAAAGTTTAATGAGATAAAATAAAAAATAGCTACGCCGAGGGCAGCCGTCGCGTAGCATGGGATATGCCGAGGGCAATTCTACGCCGACGGCTGCTTGGCGGAGCTGGCCTAGACGATTGCTACGCCGACGGCCCCGACGTTTGGCCGTCGGCGTATCGACCGGCCGTCGGCGTAGCTTCCCATTCCTGTAGTGAACCGAGAAACAAGATAGCCCAGATAGCTGAAAATTGCCAAAGCTGATACAATAACGGGGATTGGGGGTACAACATCTAATAATTATCCAACATGGGGAGAGTAATGCAATGCAATCTTGGGAATTACTTATAAAGGAATGCATGTATGTTTTTTAAACTAATACTTCCTCTGTTTTAAAATATAAAATGTTTTAGCTTTATGAAAGGAGTGTATCTAGATTTCTTTTAGTGTGTAGATTCTAGATAAACTTACACAATAAAAAAGATCTAGATATACTTCTTTTATAAAGCTAAAACATCTTATATTTTAAAACGGAGGGAGTAGTTGGCAAGACCAAACTTCTAATTCACATGTGAATGCTCGTGGTTATAGACCCTATTGCACATATCAGCAATCAGCAATCATTGCATGCCACGGTTTGTCAATTAACTCTCTTATTTTCTGCATTTCTTAATTAAGGGTCAAACTAATGGGGCTGTCAACAGTAGACCCTTAAGATGTCACGTGAAGGTGGTTGGACTTGTTGTACAAAAATGGCAAGTAGACAGAAAATACACATGTCAGTCCTCTGTTTCACTTTTAGGCACCCCATCATCCCATGAACAAATATATTTGGCTTTGGCCGCTTTGTTGTGAGCAGGAGCTTGATAGGGTACTGCTTGCTTTGCTTGTAAGCCATAAGCCATTTAGGACCGATGCTTGAGTTTATCTTAGTTCTGGTTGGGAGCACAAGCAAAGCTTCATTTGGGACCGTAGCTTTTAGTTTCACTTTAGTTTTTTTTTTTGCGGGTATTAGTTTGTTGAGAAATCATATGTCTTAGTAATCATTATAGAAGATTATCTGTTTGAGCATCATTATGCATGAGCAATGATTCCTGACCCCCTAGCATTTTGCAAGTTGCATCGGTTTTTTCATGATATAAACCCGTTTCTGCTATATTTAACTAGCAGCAATCTGGTTTGATGTCATGTATAATTCTGAGAAGCCACTACGCATTTTGTTCTTACAATTTTATTTTATTTAAACAAGAAAAAAGTTTTGATCCAATCTATTAATTAAGCAAGGAGTTCAACAAGAAATTAATCAACTGTCACTTGGCGCCCACAAGCACCCAAAGTTTTGGCTCGTCTTTTATCTTTCTGAAACTCAAGGTGACGCGTGTTTGTTGTCGAATACTTGTGTGTTGCACTCGTTCCAAATTTCACAAGATCCAAGGAGGGTGATGGAAGCCAATTTTTCACCCTGTCATGTGGGACCACCAAGAGGTGATAGATTGCGTCGCCCACGATAAAGTATCGGTGGAGTGGAGCCCTAGCCAATTCTTGATGAGCCCCCAAATCCGTATGGTGTATCTACAATGGACAAAAAGGTGGTCCACCGACTCCGTCACTTGCCCACATAGGGGAGAAACTCCACAATCTGGCCACCCTCTCTTTTGAAAGCGGTCGTCCGTCCAAAGACTATTTTGAATGGATAGCCAAGCGAAGAACTTGATTTTGGGAGGTGCCCAAAACTTACAAAAATAAGAGCTAATACACGACGAAGTTGTCACATAGAATTATGCGTTGTAAGCAGATTTCACTAGTACAGAGCGATACTAAGGATACCCCCAATGGAAACGGCACGAAGACAACACATAGTTAAAATTAGTTGTGCGTTGCCATTGGGGGCTACCAGGACTGGGTAGTCAACGGGCAAACAACAATATCAACAATGTTCATCCAAACATGTTTCTAACATATTCGGTAACGGTTTGACTTAATACTCCGTTGTCGATGAGGTCTGATAAGTAGAAGGCCTTTGGCCTTTGTTTATTTCCATTGTCGGCGGCCCATAAAGCCCATGGGCTGGCTCTATAAACTCTCACGATCTCACTCCCAAGTCCCGACCATAGCCGCACACTCTTCCCCACTCTCACACTCTCCTTGATCTGTTCGATGGTCTTCCTAGCTGAATCATCAAGGAGCGATGCTCGCTGTGGCTACGGCCACGCGGTGTCGTCCGTCACATCAGCACCAGGCAGTATATGGACAACCAAGGGAAGCTGGTCTTGCATGACCAGAACTGGGAGGAACCAGTCGACAAGATCCGCAAAAGACCCGCCACGTATCGCGGTGCACCTTGCCGTGGCGCACGTGGCCGGTCCGACCTATCGTCTGTCTCCTCCTCGTCCATGTCCTCGGACGAGGAAACACGAAGATCATGATCTCGAGATCGCACCCGGGCTCTCTATCGCCGAGAAGGAACGCGTCGATGAACGGCGTCATCGTGTTGTTATGCAGTTGGATTTTCCCTCCTCGTCTCTGCTGCAGAGCGCCTGATCGCGGAAGCCGAGGATGCGGTGTCCCGGGCCAACCTCCGGGCCCTTGTGGCCTTGTCTCTGCTCCTCGGCGAGGTTGCCGGCCAGAGCCAGGGGCAGAGGCATCGGCACCGGCAGGGAAGGAGGCTGCCTTGGCCATGTCTCTGCTCCCCGGGCCCTCAGTAGCTCCATTGCTGGCAAAGCGGGACCGCCTCGGCCGAAGGTAAAAAACAACATACCATTTTTCTGTAAATTTATTGTAGTTGCTATGTTTGTGATTAGAACTATTCTAGTTATATAGAGAGTAAATTAGCTAAGATCATGTTATAAATTTAGATTAATTGCCACTATTAAAGTTGACGATATATATTTACTGTAACTTATTATGTTCATGATTGAACCGTAGCTTCATTACCGCTATTTTAGTTATTTTCTAGAGTAATTTGTTATATTCATGTTGTGAATGTAGCTTAATTGCCAATGTTGAAGTTGTACATCTATATTTAGTTGTGAATGTAGCTTCACTGCCACTATTAAAGTTGTGCATCTATATTTAGTGTAATTTGCTACATCTATATTTAGTGTAATTTGCTATGTACATGATTCAACCGCAGCTTAATTACCACAGTTTTAGTTTTTACTTTAGAGTAATTAGCTGTAATTTTCTATGTATAGATATAAAGAAATTGTCAATACTAACCACTACTACCTCCATTCCGATTTATAAGCCAAATGCGTATTTTAAGGAAATAGTTTGATCAGAAATTTGATCAATAAAATATAAACTATGTTTAACAAAAATCATACCATTAGATTCATATTCAAAATACGCTTCCAATGGTACAAATTTTATGACATATAATTCATATATGGTTGACTAAATTTACGATCAAATTATTTTCTTAAAAGACGTATTAGCCCTATAATCCAGAATGGAGGGAGTAGAAAATATTGGTTAGTACGTGGAAAAGGTACAGATTTTCTAATCCCTCTGTCTCATACAGTACGATAAGATATTATGTAGAAGTGTAGAACATATGGTCAGAATCAACTGTTAGGTCTGAGGCTGATCCCTGGACTTAGGTCGGCCCTCCAATTTCTGAAGTTTGTGAAGACCTGGAATTTGCCATGGTGAACAAGTGGTTAACAAACCAGTTCAATCAATGGACATGTTCTTATTTTTCAAGAGCATGTTTAACAGGCCCCGTATATTTTCGGGCCTTAAAACGCGAGTAGAGGGCCCTGTATTCACTTTTCGCCGGCCAAAAACTCGAACGAGCTGGCAGAACCCGTATCCCCACCCCGTCAAACAGAATATTCTGTTTTACGGGGTGGGGATACGGGTTCTGCTAGCCCGTCCGAGTTTTCGACCCCTCAAAACAGGGTTTTAGACAACAATTTGCACAACAATTTCAGATCAAACATAGCACATCCAAAATATGTGATGTATAATTCATAGTTTTTAACATCACAACGCGATCATAGGCAATGTTCAAGCCACGGAAGTTCTCAAATGTGACCAGCCATCCACTCCGGTGCGCGCATCCATCCCCACCTTGCTCCAAGCACGGACCAAGATGGCGTCTTCGATCTCGCTGTAGTTCGCCGTGCGTGGCTTCGGCGTCGACGAAGAACCGGCGGCAGCCGGATCAACCTCAACCACCTCCTCCTCGTCACCCTCATCCTCCTCCTCGTCGTCAATCTCTTCGACGTTGCACTCCCCATCGAACGCATCGATGCCGGTGTCAAATCCACCGCAGATTCATTGAGCATGTCCATGGTGGGTGGCGGCGGCGCGGGCATCGCATCGGACGGAACGGAGGGAGGAGGGGCCGTGGCCTTGGAAGACGGTGGAGGCGCGAGGCCGATGCAGCTGACCTGCTTTGTCTTCACCTTGGGCTGCGGAGCACCCCTCGGCCCGGCCGCCTTCGTCTCCGTCCTGCCCCCTTTCTTGGCAGCCGGCGGAGCTGCGGCCGCCGAAGGGGCTTCGAAGAATTGCTTCGGAATCCTCTTCCTCTTCGACGGGATGGTGGCGGAGATCATGGCCGTTAGAGATGCACCGCCGGCGTTGGGCGGACCTCCGACGGGGACATCAACCACCGCGGCCGTTGGAGATGCACCGCCGGCGGTAGGCGGCCCTTGCGGAGGATCCATGGCAGCGGGATCCGGCCGCGACGTTGCCGGGAAGGGCGGGGCGGAGGAGATCTAGCGGCGGCGGCGGCGGTTGGGTTTCGCTGAAACCGTTCGCGCGTAGTGGAGGGGGGATACTGGTTTGGCCCTCTATTCTCGCTCCCACCCCGCATAAGTAGGGGGCGAAGGCCCGCCCCGTAATCGAAAACAGCAAAAATTGACTAAAAATTCTAAAATTGACTAGCTTGGTTCGACCCATGCTCGAATTTCGCCTCATCTCATCAATTCTAAAATTCTAAAATTCAGTCGCGCCCATGTCGTGCTGCGCCTTGCTAACCTCGCAGGTCGTTCTCTGACAGCAATTAGCACATCGCAACACCAGAACTTTCAGAAATTCAGACCTGTGGCAATGTGGCATGAAAAAACAAATGCTCATGACATGTGCATATTCTAGCTTCACATGATTGCGAGATTGACAGTGGCAACCTAACACAAACACGCGCTGGCTGAATGCGGCTGTGTGAAGACTTCTGAAGATAAGATAAGAGTCTTCTGAAGATGGCATCATGGCGCCGTACACCTCCCTCTAGCTTGATCGGTTCCGTTTTTATTTGTTTGTTACTTCCTCTGTACCGAAATAAGTGACTTAGATTTGGCTAGATTCACATGTTTTTTTTAATGAAAATCAGTCCCATTTTCATTAAAATGAGACCACCCGAGTTCAGAACTAAACAGAAGTACAACTCCACACGGCGAAACTAAAAGAAACCGACGACGAAAACTAAACAGTCTAGGTGCAAAGTTTATAACAACCACAACAAAACCTACTACGAAAGTGCAGGGGACAACAACCCAGGCACAGCCTCCACACAGGTAGGAACACTAAATGAAGGGTTTCGCAGCATAGTAAATCAAAAAAAATCCACGGATGCGAACGGGAAAGCCAAGATCTAATCTAGGAAATGCAAACAACGAGGGGGGATAGATGAGATCTTCATACCCTTGAAGATTCGCACAGCGGAACTTTCAACGGAACGTGGTTGATGTAGTCGTACTAGCTTCTCCTCCTCGCGATCCGATCTGATCCAGCACCGCAAGTGGCGATGCCTCCGAGAGATGCACACGTACGGCACCTCGACGTCTCCTCCTTCCTCGGTCCAGCAAGTGGGGTGGAGAGATAGATTGGATCTACAACACGACGGTGTGGTGCAAAGGTGGAGAGTTTCTGCGGCAGGGCTTCGCCTACGCGCAGTCGGGAGAGAGAGAGAGATCTGGAGGGCAGCAGTATGGCGGCTAGGGTTGAAGGAGAGGGGGAGGAGGGTTGCGCCCCTGCCCTATATATATAGGGGGCTGGCCGTCCCCCTTGGACCCTCCTCCAAGCCCTAGGGCGGGCGGCCCCAAGGGTTGGAGGTGGGGGCAAGTTTTCCCCCTCCTTCTAGAAGGTTTCCCTAGGGTTTTGGCCGGATGGGCCTATGGGGCCTTGTGCCCCTGGCCCAATGTGGCCAGGGCACTCCCTCGTAGGCCCACGCCCCATCCCGACAAGTGGGGCCACGTTGGTCCCACTCCGGAAGGTTCTAGAAGCTTCCGGTACAATACCAAACAATCCGAAACAATTCCGAAATCCAAAAACTGCTTTCCCTTATATGAATCTTATTCTCCGGACCATTCCGCAACCTCTTGTGACGTCCTGGATCTCATCCGAGACTCCGAACAAAAACTCATAAACCAATTATCCATTCTATCCTAGCGTCGAGGCACGTTAAGTGTGTGACCCTACGGGTTCGAGAATATGCAGACATTATCTTCTATCAATAATCAATAGCGGGGTCTGGAAACCCATATTGACTCCCACATACTCATCAATGATCATATCAGATGAACCACGATGCAAGGATTCAATTAATCCCATATATATATTCCCTTCGTCACGCGATATTTTACTTGCCCGAGATTCGATCGTCGGTATCGACATACCTAGTTCAATCTCGTTCACAGCAAGTACTTTACTCGTTCCGTAATCCGATATCACTTTGTGATTAACTCCTTAACCACGTGCTTGCAAGCGGTGTTGATATCGATTACCGAGTGGGTCCGAAGTATATCTCTCCGACTTGGGAGGGACAAATCCCATCTCGATACATACAACCCAACAAGTACTTTCCGATCACCTGAGAGACACCTTTATGATCACCCTCTCATAGGATGACGTTTGATGACCTCAAAGCTTTCTTCCGATACCAGGGAGTTGCATTATCTCATGGTCCCAGGAATACAATATTTGACATAAGAAAAAGTTTCGCAAAGATGAACACGATGACACGATCTAATTGCTCTGCTTGATTTGGGTCTGTCCATCATATCATTCTCCCAATGATATGATCTCATTATTAATCGACAACTCATGTCTATGGTTAGGAAACCTTAACCATCATTAATCAATGAGCTAGTCCATAGGGGCGTACTAGGGACACAGCGTTGTTCATAAACCACACAAGTATTAAAGTTTCCGCTTAATACAATTCTAGCATGGAATATAAACTTTATCATGAACAAGAATTATAATAATAACATCTTTATTATTGCCTCTAGGGCATAATTCCAACAGTCTCCCACTTACACTAGAGTCAATAATCTAGTTTAAATCTGGCAACAATCTAACACCCATGGCACTAAGGTGTTGATCATGTTTTGCTCGTGGAAGAGGTTTAGTCATCGGATCTGCGACATTCAAATCCGTATGTACTTTGCTAATCTTCAGATCTCCATCTGTTATATAATCTCGAATTATATGAAACTTGCGGTTGATATGCTTGGTCTTTGGATGATATCTTGGTTCCTTAGCCAGTGCTATGGCGCCAGTGTTGTCACACAATATCTCCAGTGGGTCCAAGGCACTTGGAACCACACCAAGCTCAGTGATGAAGTTACTGATCCAAACTCCTTCACTTGACGCTTGTGCAGCAGCCATGTATTCCGCTTCTACTGTAGATCCCGCGATCACGCTTTGATTACAACTTCTCCAGCTCACAGCTCCTCCATTCAAAATATAAACGTATCCTGTCTGAGATTTAGAATCATCCTTGTCGGTGTCGAAACTAGCATCGACGTAACCTTTTACGACGAGTTGTTCATCACCTCCATAGACTAAGAACATTTCTTTAGTTCTATTTAAATACTTTAGGATGTTCTTCACGTCTGTCCAGTGTTCCACTCCTGGATCACTTTGGTATCTGCTCGTAAAACTAAGATCATTGGACACATCCGGTCTAGTACATAGCATGGCATACATGATAGATCCTATGGCCGAGGCATAAGGCACTTTGCTCATAGCTTCTCTATCGTTTACCGTAGCTGTACACTGAGCCCTGCTCAATATCTTACCTGACAACATAGGCACTGAACCTTTCTTTGCCTTATCCATTCTGAACCTTTTCAAAACTTTTTCCAGGTATGTACTTTGGCTTAAAGCTATCAGGCGTCTTTGTCTATCTCTATAGATTTTGATGCCCAATATATAAGCAGCTTCCCCTAGGTCTTTCATTGAAAAACATTTGTTCAAATAACTCTTCACATCGTTAAGCATGTCAATGTCATTTCAGATAATCAATATGTCATCCACATATAGTACCAAAAATGTCACTGAGCTCCCACTCACTTTCTTGTAGATACAAGCTTCGTAGCAATTTGGAACAAATCCAAAGCTCTTGATCACTTGATCAAAACGAAGGTTCCAACTCTGAGATGCTTGCTTCAGTCCATACATGGAACGCTGAAGTTTGCACACCTTGTCAGCATCCTTAGGATCGACAAAACCTTTGGGTTGCATCATATACAACTCTTCGTCAATGTTGCCATTGAGGAACGCAGTCTTGACATCCATCTGCCATATTTCATAATCATGAAACACAGCAATTGCTAATAAAATCCGAATGGACTTAAACATCGCTACGGGAGAGAAAGTCTCATCGTAGTCAACACCTTGAACTTGTCGAAAACCTTTCACGACAAGCCGTGCTTTATAGACAGTAACATTACCATCCGCATCCGTTTTCTTCTAGAAAACCCATTTGCACTCAACGGCCTTTCGGTCGCTAGGAGGGTCCACCAAAGTCCATACTTGGTTTTCGCTCATGGATCCCAATTCGGATTTCATGGCCTCTAGCCATTTCTCAGAGTCTGGGCTCATCATTGCTTCCTCATAGTTTGCAGGTTCACTGTTGTCTACTAACAAGACAGTTAAGACAGGGTTGCCATACCACTCAGAAGGGGCACGCGACCTTGTCGACCTGCGACGTTCAGTAGTAGCATCGTCCGAAGCTTCATGATCCTTGTCATTAGCTTCCTCTATTGTTGGTGCAGACGATACTGGAACAATTTCAGGTGCTGCGCTACTCTCCAACTCAAGAGAAGGTTCAATAACCTCGTCTAGCTCTACTTTCCTCCCACTCACTTCTTTCAAGAGAAACTCCTTTTCAAGAAAGGATCCGTTCTTTCCGACAAACACTTTGTCTTCGGATCTGTGATAGAAGGTATACCCAATCGTTTCCTTACGGTATCCTATGAAGACACATTTCTCCGCTTTGGGTTCGAGCTTGTCTGGCATCAACTTCTTGACGTAAGCTTCGCATCCCCAAACTTTAAGAAATGACAACTTAGGTTTAGCACCAAACCACAGTTCATACGGTGTCGTCTCAACGGATTTAGATGGTGCCCTATTTAAAGTGAATGCAGCGGTTTCTAATGCATAACCCCAAAATGATAACCGCAAATCTGTAAGAGACATCATCGATTGCACCATATCCAATAAAGTTCGATTCCGGCGTTCAGACACACCATTGCGCTGTGGTGTTCCGGGTGGCGTGAGTTGCGAAACGATTCCGCTTGCTTTAAGATGCGTGAGAAAATCATAACTCAAATATTCACCTCCACGGTCGGATCGTAGAAATTTAATTTTCCTGTTACGATGGTTTTCCACTTCGTTCTGAAATTCTTTGAACTTTTCAAATGTTTCAGATTTATGTTTCATTAAATAGATATACCCATATCTACTTAAGTCATCAGTAAAAGTAAGAAAATAGCGATAACCACCGCGCGTCGAAACACTCATTGGTCCGCATACATCGGTATGTATGATTTCCAACAAGTCCGTTGCTCGCTCCATTATTCCGGAGAACGGGGTTTTGATCATCTTGCCCATGAGGCATGGTTCGCACGTGTCAAATGATTCAAAATCTAGAGACTCCAAAAGTCCATTAGAATGGAGTTTCTTCATGCGTTTTACACGAATATGACCTAGACGACAGTGCCACAAATAAGTAGAATTATCACTATCTACTTTGCATCTCTTAGCCTCAATGTTATGGATGTGTGTTTCATTGCTTTCGAGATTCAGAAGAAATAAACCATTCATAGCAGGTGCATGACCATAAAAGATGTTACTCATATAAATAGAACAACCATTATTCTCCGATTTAAATGAATAACCTTCTTGCAATAAACACGATCCAGATATGATGTTCATGCTCAACGCAGGCACATAATAACATTTATTGAGGTTTAAAACTAATCCCGAAGTTAAAACTAAGGAGAGCGTGCTGACGGCCATCACATCAACTCTTGATCCGTTGCCAACGCGCATCGTCACCTCATCCCTCGCTAGCCGCCGTCTATTCCGTAGCTCCTGTTTCGAGTTACAAATATTAGCAACTGAACCAGTATCAAATACACAGGCATTACAACGAGGGCTAGTAAGGAAACCATCAATAACATGTATATCAAATATACCTTTGATGGTGCCAGCCTTCTTGTCCGCTAAGTACTTCAGACAGTTGCGCTTCCAGTGACCCTTGTCCTTGCAATAGAATCACTCAGTGTCCGGCTTAGGTCCAGACTTGAGCTTCTTCTCCGCAGGGGCAACGCGCTTGCCGCTGCCCTTCTTGAAGGGCTTCTTTGCACCCTTACCTTTCTTAAAGCTGGGGGGATTGTTGACCATCAACACATGATTATCTTTCTTGATGTCCACCTCCGCAGCTTTCAGCTTAGCAAAGAGCTCAGTGATCGTATCAGTGGAACCAATCTAATTATGAGTAACTACAAAACTTTTGTAGCTAGGAGGGAGTGATTGCAGAACTCTGTCAATCTTGAGCTCCTCTAGAATCTTGCAGTCCAGTTGCTCAAGGCGTTGAGTGTAGCCCACCATCTTAATGGCGTGCTCACTAACGGAACTCCCTTCCTCCATCTTGCAGTTAAAGAATTTCTCAAAGATCTCATATCTCTCAGAACGGGCCTGAGTCTGAAACATAGTTTTCAGTTCCTCAAGAATCTCAAAGGGCCCGAGGAACTCCTCTAAACGATTTTGAAGGTCCGATTCCATAGCAAACAACATGGTGCTCTTAATCACACCATAATCATCCTTGCGCGACTGATAAACAACTTTCTCATCAGCCGGCGCATCTACAGCAGGGGCGTCACCTAGCGCTTTCTCAAGGACATAGTCCTTTTGTCCGCCAGAGAGAATGATTCTCAGATTGCAGAACCAGTTGGTGAATTTAGACCCATTATTCTTAAGCTTTTCTTTCTCAACAAAAACGTTGAAGTTGAAGTTGGACTTAGCCATTTGATCTACAAAATTTGCAAGTACAATTTAGACTATGTTCATGATAACTAGTTCAACTTAATCAAATTACTAGATGAACTCCCACTAAATTCAACATCCCTCAAGTTGTTTAGTGAACATGATCCAAATTCACCACACCTAATCCAATCTTCATGAGAAGATATGTGGTTTAAATGGTGGACAACAAAGTGTCGATCATATCATTCATATGACTCATGCTTAACCTTTCGGTTCGTGTGTTCCGAGGCCATGTCTGTACATGCTAGGCTCGTCAAGTCAAACCCAAGTATTTCCGCGTGTGCAAAACTGGCTTGCACCCGTTGTATGTGAACGTAGAGTTTATAGCACCTGATCATCACGTGATGCTTGAACACGACGAACTTTCGCAACGGTGCATACATGGGGAGAACACAGGTTTATATTGATCTTTAAGTGAGGAATCATCTTATAATGCTACCGTCGCGATCTAAGCATAATAAGATACATAAAAGTATAAACATCACATGCATATAATTTTATGTGACATGGTATAGCCAATCTCCGCGCAATGATCTCCATCTTGTGCGTGCCAGCATGATCTCCATCACTCCACCATGATTGCCTCCACCACGAATAGCAACTACAACTATTGCTAACTAAGCGATAAAGTAAATCTATTACATGGCGTATAAGAAGTTGACACACATGTCATACACAATTATAAAGACAGCCATATGGCTCCTGCCGGTTGTGTACTCATCAACATGCAAGTCGTGAAACATTATAAAACATGATCATCGCATACAACATACACATCACATATTGGACCATACCATATCGTAGAAACACTCCCTGCAAAAACAAGTTAGACGCCTCTACTTTGTTGTTGCATGTTTTACGTGGCTTATGGGAGTAACAAGCTAAGAATGATTCTTACCTACGGAAAGCCACAAGGGTGATATTATGGTTGCCAACATCCGGTGTAAATCCCATGACAACTATAGTGAGAGAAACTGGCATCCACCAGCCGCATGTGTGGAACAAGCCACACGTCAAGTGCGGAGCCGGTCTCACGAACGAGGTCGCGTAAAGTTGGCCTGGACCGCTTCCATCTCACTATCCCGCGTCATAAGAAGTACACAAACAAGAGGCTTGCAACAGAAAACATCAACGCCCGCAACAAGCATGTTGCGTTCTACTCGTGAAACACATCTACGCATAGACCTAGCTCTGATACCACTGAATGGTTTCGCAACATAGTAAATCAAAAAAATTCTACGGATGCGAACGGGAAAGCCAAGATCTAATCAAGGAGATGCAAACAACGAGGGGGATAGATGAGATCTTAATACCTTGAAGATTCGCACAGCGGAACGTTCAACGGAACGTGGTTGATGTAGTCGTACTAGCTTCTCCTCCTCGCGATCCGATCCGATCCAACACCGCAAGTGGCGATGCCTCCGAGAGATGCACATGTACGGCACCTCGACGTCTCCTCCTTCCTCGGTCCAGCAAGTGGGGTGGAGAGATAGATTGGATCTACAACACGACGGTGTGGTGCAAAGGTGGAGAGTTTCTGCGGCAGGGCTTCGCCTACGCGCAGTCGGGAGAGAGAGAGATCTGGAGGGCAGCAGTATGGCGGCTAGGGTTGAAGGAGAGGGGGAGGAGGGCTGCGCCCCTGCCCTCTATATATAGGGGGCTGGCCGTCCCCCTTGGACCCTCCTCGAAGCCCTAGGGCGGCAGCCCCAAGGGTTGGAGTGGGGGGCAAGTTTTCCCCCTCCTTCTAGAAGGTTTCCCTAGGGTATCCCTAGGGTTTTGGCCGGATGGGCCTATGGGGCCTTGTGCCCCTGGCCCAATGTGGCCAGGGCACTCCCTCGTAGGCCCACGCCCCCTCCCGACAAGTGGGGCCACGTTGGTCCCACTCCGGAAGGTTCTAGAAGCTTCCGGTACAATACCGAACAATCTGAAACAATTCCGAAATCCAAAAACTGCTTTCCCTTATATGAATCTTATTCTCCGGACCATTCCGGAACCTCTTGTGACGTCCTGGATCTCATCCGAGACTCCGAACAAAAACTCATAAACCAATTATCCATTCTATCCTAGCGTTGAGGCACGTTAAGTGTGTGACCCTATGGGTTCGAGAATATGCAGACATTATCTTCTATCAATAATCAACAGCGGGGTCTGGAAACCCATATTGACTCCCACATACTCATCAATGATCATATCGGATGAACCACGATGCAAGGATTCAATTAATCCCATATATATATTCCCTTCGTCACGCGATATTTTACTTGCCCGAGATTCGATCGTCGGTATCGACATACCTAGTTCAATCTCGTTCACAGCAAGTACTTTACTCGTTCCGTAATCCAATATCACTTTGTGATTAACTCCTTAACCACGTGCTTGCAAGCGGTGTTGATATCGATTACCGAGTGGGCCCGAAGTATATCTCTCCGACTTGGGAGGGACAAATCCCATCTGGATACATACAACCCAACAAGTACTTTCCGATCACCTGAGAGACACCTTTATGATCACCCTCTCATAGGATGACGTTTGATGACCTCAAAGCTTTCTTCCGATACCAGGGAGTTGCATTATCTCATGGTCTTAGGAATACAATATTTGACATAAGAAAAAGCTTCGCAAAGATGAACACGATGACACGGTCTAATTGCTCTGCTTGATTTGGGTATGTCCATCATATCATTCTCCCAATGATATGATCTCATTATTAATCGACAACTCATGTCTATGGTTAGGAAACCTTAACCATCATTAATCAATGAGCTAGTCCATAGAGGCGTACTAGGGACACGGTGTTGTTCATAAACCACACAAGTATCAAAGTTTCCGCTTAATACAATTCTAGCATGGAATATAAACTTTATCATGAACAAGAATTATAATAATAACATCTTTATTATTGCCTCTAGGGCATAATTACAACACTAAAGACTCTGAATCACCCAATGATCACATGCACTGAATCTTCATCTTCAGGGTGCGCGTTCAAGTGCTCCATCGTCGCTCTCCCAGCGTGGAGTGAGGTAGCACTGGTTTTCTAGGTGGAAGCCCACCCAAAGCCAGGGCATTTCAACTCGCCAGGAGCCTCAGAGGCGTTTTTAGGTTGTTAACCATCCTGTCCATGAACAGCTCCAGGGCTCCCCTCTCCAACTCTTTGAATGGAATGTAAGGTTCCCAACCTTTAATAAGGTAGAGATCCCTGTGTTTACAATGCTAGTCCCTGGATCAATAGCTAGCATCCGCAGTTAAGATGTAATATCAAGAAACAAAGGTCATAATACAACTTTATAACCAGGAATAAAATATTTCATTACATCTTACATAGCTCATTTGGCTATTACATTACATTGCAGCAGAATATCTATAAGCATGGGGTCCTTCATCTTCAAAGTGCCACAGGCAGACATGTTGGTTGTAGACTTTGTAATCCTAATCAATCAACTTCACTAATATCAATCAAACCTGCAACATTACAAGTTACAGCCACAAGGGTCAATACATTTGAATTGTATTGGCAAGTTTCACTACTATGTAGAATATAAGTGGATCCTATCAATACATGCATATTTGGCTAAGTGGGTTTAGGCTCATTTGCAGAAAGCAATATAGTTTTATCCTATCTTTTCAAAATGGTTTTGATCTTTTGGCAAATATTTCTGAACTCCTTGGAATCCACCAAGTGTTTCAAAATCCCTTGTTGTCACCCTCAAGTTTTAACTTTGAGAAATTGGAATGTCGAGATCTTCCATAGCTTCAGGCCTTAGTTGCTCAGTATTGTCCATAACCGGGGACACGGCTAAGTACTTAGAATTTGATCTTCTGCAGAAGTTGTACACTTTACCCACATGACACAATCTCATCTTGATGCCACCAGTGGCCGCTGGATAAGTACTCACCAAGATGGAGTACTGGCAGATTGAGAATGTGACAAAGTCTTTCCATAGGAGTCCTCCCAATACATAATGCTAGCTTGTCTACCAGGCACCAATGTAGGGTTTCATGTTCCCTTACACAAATCTAGTTAACCTGAAGATGCTAATGCATGGGTCTTCCACTATGTAGTTGAATAAGCCAGAGCCCATTTAGCATGTGGCTGTACACGGAAGCCACTGTACGAGAAACATGTTCAATCTCTAAGTCCCTGGGTGGTTTTCTTCTAGTGCACAACAAAAAGAGATTGCCATATAAACATGGTTCCTTTTGTTGCCACCTTGTCCAAAAGCTTGAGTATCCTTGTCCACCCAGGTGGTTCATTGAGTACTTGTTTTATTATATAAAACATAAGTCCTTTCAATACTTCATATAATCATAACATGTATCCCATCCCAATATATAGCAGGGCTAAGCATACTACAACTACAATGTTTCCACTAAGGAATATATAGGGGTATCCTATTAGGATTTAGCATAGCATAAAACATAGTAAACTTTATCATGCATGTTTCAAAAATCCACTAAGTATAATGAAAATAGTAGGACTTGGATGATAGTGTCACTTGCCTTTTTGGAAGGGAATGTTGGTTCACTTCTTGATCTTGCTAATCTCACACTCTTCTAACTTCACTACAAATCAATCAAGCAAACATAGATTCAACTAGCATTCCAACCATAATCAAAGAAACAAAACATCACACATATCATACTAGAAACCAAGTCATGCATGCAAGCATGCAAAATATAGTTTTATTTGCAAAGGTGGTTTCTACTAGGCTCTACACATTGTAAGGCTCAAAGTGGTCATTTTCTAGAGTGGCAAAACCATTTGTAAAAGGGTTTTGTCTATAAACCATTTTTAAATCCAATCTTTATTTTCATGTGGTGGAAAATGTTTTAGCAAAGCAACCACTTTTATAATGTTCACCAAATAAGTTGTTAAATCACAAAACTTGGTGTTTTGGGTTAGTAGGTTTGAATCAAAACATTTTCCAAAGGTTTTTCTCAAAAATCATTTCCATAACAAATTCAACATTTTTATTTGACTAGAAATGGGCTAAATCAAGTTTTTATTCCTAAACTCCACAAAATACATTTTTAAATCCATGGGTTGGTTCCTAGGGTTAGTAGGTTCACAACAAACCAATTTGCAAAGATTTCAACCCCAAAATCATTTTGGAATAATTTTTATAACCTAAACAAGCATACAAATGTTTCTGCAAAAACAATTATTTTACCAGAAGCTTTTTACTAAACAAATTGTATGGTTGGCTAGGGCTTGCTCTACTGATTCCATTGATATAAAGTTTGCAAAATTTGTACGTGTGGATCAAAAGTTACAAGGTTTACAAAATTGCATCTAAATCAGATTTGAAATTCTGTTTTAAACCAAAGGTTGGCCACGCGGCGTGTTCTCATTGGGCGGTACCGGTTCGCGCGGATTACGCTCTGTGGTTCGTTGGATCTAAGCAGATCGCACGGCTCTGGTTGCGTACCCCTTCAGCGTTTAAGTGATCTATCGCGTGCGTACGATTAAAATCCAACGACTCACAGCTACCGGACATAAACCAGCGGCGCTAGCGGTGGTGAACGGCGGCGGCGCGGTCAGGCGATGACGCTGCAGTGGCTACAGGAAGCAAAGGAGGAAAAGAGAATGCTCACCGTGCTCGCGAGGTCGAGGTGAAGCTCAAGGTGGTTCTGGTCGGGCGAGGGGCGCACTGGAGCGGGATTAATCGCTCGCCGGAGTGGAGCTGCGCCTCGGCCACGCTCTGTCGTCGTCGAGGATGGTGCTACGGGTCACGAGGAGACAAACGGAAAGCATGGTCAGACGCGCAAAGCCAAGGCGATGATGCATGCGTGATTGAGAGGGCGCGGGGTGGTCTAGACTTACCAGGAAGACTCGCCGGAGAAAGAAGCAGACGCGGCGGCGCTCAGAGGTTGTCGAAGTCGACGTTCAGGGGCGCCCGCGAGTGAACGGAAAGTACAGGGAGAAGCGCCAGGGGCTGGGGAGTGTGTGAGCTTGGTCGCGGAGGCAAGGGGCGGTGTCTACTGGCCGGAATTTGCTGGAAAGGTTCGCCGGAGCAGCGGCGGTGCAACTTCGATTCAGGGCAGCCTGGTGGTCTCGTGCTGCGGTGTTTGAGGGGAAAGGAGGAGGAGGCAGGGGCGAGTATAAGGGCATAGACGTTGGAGAGATTAATGCCCCCATTGACGCGAATTGATCGCTGCGATTCAAGACAAAAATGGCGGGGAGTAATCGGCGCGGTTTGAAGACGATGAACAGGAGGGGTGGGGTCGGTTGGTCAGCGAGAGAGAGGAAGAGGGAGTGGGACCGAGCGTTCAGTGACTCTGCGGGTTGGCTTTTTGGTGAAAAACGTTTCGCAGAGAGGGGAAAGAACTGGGCTGCGAGTTGGGCTGCTGGGCTGGGCTGTGTCCATTTCTATTTTTTATTCTTCCTGATAGTTTTTTCTTTTTCTAATTCTATTTTCTGTTTTGAAATTCAAACAACAAATCAAACATTCAATTCAATTCAAAACTCTTCCAAATTTTGCCTTGAGTTTTGCTTCTGTTTAACAACAATAATCCAAAGTCCAAAAACAAAATAATGTTTTTATTCTTTTTAGGATCCATTTATTAATTAAATAAAATGGACCTTAGTTATTAAATCAAATAGGATTTGTTTTATTTAAAATCTTTATTTGAAATCTAAATAAAACCAAAAACACTTCAGTAGGTTTTGTTTGAGAATATAAAATACTTGGAAAACTTGTTTAAAATAATTTAACAAGTTTTTAATGTTTTAATTAAAATGGAAAAGCCTTTACTTAAATAAAATTGGATATTAAATCCTTATTATTTTATTTAAATAAACCTTTACTATTTTTTATCAAATAGAAATATTTTATTTCAAAGGCTTGGCCAAGTTTTAATTTGGCTTATAAAATAATCCTTATTTATATTTCTTCCTTTTCATTTGAAAACTAAATCTTTTATTAAAAGATTCAAAATAGTATTTCCAAATATTTAAAACTTTCTTTATTAATTGTTTATCTTTTCAAATCCCTTTAGGATTTGTTTGATCAAATAGGTTTTGAAGGTTTCCAATTGGATTCAAAAAGTTTCTTCTCACCCTGAAATTCAACAAAGTTTTATTTTATTCATTTATTTTTCACATAACAAGATTTGAAAAATCTTGGGATGTGACATGGAACTTTCTAGTTCCGAAGGTACAGCAGGACGAGGCGTCAAATTTGTTTCATATTTACCCAGGAACAAGCATTAAAAACTAAGTTATTTCTATTGTTCCAGATGCTCCATAGAATAGCCGAATACACAATATTAAAATGTAAGTGTCTTTTATTAGCAATCCACTTGGAAGCTACTGAAAAGTAATTATCTACTGCAATCCCAAAAACTTCAAACACATCATCCCAGAGAAGTTTAGAAACAATGCATTCAAAGAAATGGTGATTCACAGATTCAAACTCAGTGCAGATATTGCACTCAAGGGGTTTAGGAATCCCCCTGGCCCTAAGATTATCTCTGGTCATGATTTTATTCTGTGAAAGAAGCCACATGAAAATTTGAATCCTAGGAGGAATTTTTAAGGACCAAACTGCAGGCAAGAAAACAGGAGTAACACCTCTAAAATTAATCACAACATACATGGATTTAGAAGAATACACTCCCGAGGTTTCATACTGCCAAACAAGTTGGTCATCTGACTCCAACAAACAGATAGTACCAGCAATAATGCTAAGTTCTAGACATTGGACCATCATATTATCAGAAAAATTCCTTCTAAAGTCACATCTAAGCTGAGCACCATCCCTCAAATCAGCAATAGTTTTAGTTTGTTGATTTGAGATTACATAGAGGTCCCAAAATTGGGTGGCTATGGGAGAATTACCAAACCAGATATCCTCCCAGAATCTAACTTGTCTACCATTACCTACTTTCCACCTATATCCTAAAGCTACAGATCTAGATGCCCACATAACCCCTTTCCAGAAGGTAGAAGGATGAATATCCCTACAACACAGAATATTTGGGGATCCAGTATGATATTTGGCATCAATAACTCTCCTCCAAAGGGTGCCCTCCCCCTGAATGTATCTCTTAACCCAGGAGCCAAGTAGGCACAAATTTAGATCTTTGAGATTAGGAATACCCAAACCCCCAAAATCCTTCTTCCTGCAAACAGAAGGCCAATTAGCTAAATGAATTTTGTGATTTCCTTCTTCATCATTCCAAAAGAAATTGGCAAGATGAGAATCTAAGATTTTCAAAGCCCATTTAGGTAATTTGAAAAAGGAAAGCAAGTAAATAGGGATGCTAGAAAGGCAGGCTTGGATAAGGATTTTCTTAGCAGCATAAGAAAGCAAATTCCCTCTCCAACCAGTAATTCTATGGAGAATGTTATCAATCAAGGGTTGAAGATCCTCCCTTCTAAGTTTGTCATAGTGAAGAGGAATGCCAAAATATTTCACTGGAAAACTACCCAAGACACACTGGAAAATATCAATGAAAGATTCGCATGTTTCTAGACGCATTATAGTGTATAGATATATTTGAATCTAAACAAACCTAAGTCACTTATTTCTGGACGGAGGGTTTACTGCATATCTCGGTGTTTCCTTCTCATCTTCAGCACACGCCTCAGTTCCACGCGTTCACTAACTTATCTACCAAAAGGAAATCAGAATAGCTTGGACAGAGTAAGGATGCTATGTTAACATGTTGATGAGTGTATGTTCGGACCTTGAAATGGAAAGGCTGAAAATCACAATGAGGAGTGACCTTTTTCTAAATCTCAGTGATGCCACCCTGTAAGAGTGTAGGATCCCATCGATCCCATCCACAATTCTGAGAGAAACCGGTAAAAACTAGTATGAAGTTCGTTTCTAAGTCTATAATTTTTTTTGAAAAAAATTATTGCTAGGAAGGTGTTACTCTGTGAGCTATACAATTTCAAGTTCGAAATTAAATTCACTTTGGGAGATATAAAATAGTGATTCGATATTAAAATAATGACAAACAATATAATGTTACTATCCATGCTTAATTTGTTTGAACTTCAGAGTTTGCACATTTATAGAACATCACCTTTGTTAAATCTAATGTTTTTTGAGATATTTTGGAAACTAATTAACGTACTCCCTCTGTTCCAAAATGCAAGATGTTTTAGTTTTTTCTTAAATGCATGTATCAAGACATCTTTTAGTGTGTAACTTTACATATAGGTTCAGAGCAAACCGAGTAAACCTACACACTAAAAGATGTCTAGATACATATGTTTGAAAAAAAGATAAAATATCTTATATTTTGAAACCGAGGAAGTAGTTTTCATAGAGTTTTCATTAACAAGCTTTCACTGAATACTTTATCATGTCACCTAACCTAACTAGGGGCATAGTTGCACGTGCTTACGGAGGTGCACACGCACTGCCACTGTGTACAAACTCCTTTTTAAGAAATTATACCAAAACATCAGCATGTGCATGGTCAAATTACTGGCCTGATGCAGGGGTTAAATCAAACATGAATCATCTATATGCAATATGCCGATGACACCCAATTTTTCTTGGATAGTAATCTTGCAACTACTATTAACTTGAAGGGGTTATTGTCTTGCTTTGAGAAAATGTCTGATATGCGCATCAACTTTCATAAATGTGACCTTATTCCCATTAATGTGGATGAGGATGTAGCTTAGTCCTTTACCCAAACTCTTAGTTGTAGATTTGGAACATTTCTCTTTGAAATATCTAGGGTTCCCCTGCACTATACTAAGCTGAGAAGATAAGATCTTTGCCTATTGTAGATAAACACTTAAAAAAGGCAGTTGGATAGAGAGGCAAACTGCTTAATCATGCAGTTAAGCTCGAACTAGTGAGGAGTGTCCTGGCTAGCATCCCTCCTCTATTTGCTTAGTGTTTCTTAAATTCCCTAAGTGAGCAATATCTTTGATTAATTCTCAGTTAGTTCACTGTCCGTGGGATGACTATGAGGGGAACCATAAATACCATTTAGCTAATTAGGGTTTGGTCTTTCAGAAAAAGAATACGGGGGACTATGCATCCTAGATTTAGCTATGATGAATAGATGTCTTTTAGCATCTTGGATTAGAAGGTACCAGTTAGATAAGAACAAACTTTGGAAACAGATAGTTGACCATAAGTATGATATTAATCATCCTAATATATTTTTGTGCTCTAAACTTTGTGCTTCCCCTTTTTGGAAAGGAGTGATGTAGGTTGCTAGAGCTGCACACATGGTCTACCAATAGAAAGTTATGAATGGAAAGAAGGTGAAATTTTGGGAGGAAATTTTGTTTGGGACCTGTAGTCTTGCTACTTAGTATTGGGATAATTACACTATTCCCAGTGAGCAAAACTCTTGCATAGCTGATGTGTCGGATGGGGAAACTCTCAAATTCACTTTTAGAAGGTATTTTGATCAGAAATTACTATTTCAATGGTATGAAGTAATTCAAATAGCTCAAAGTTTGCAGATGATGACTCCTTTATTTGGAAATTTGAGCCTAGTGGACAATATAGTGTAAATCTTTGTATGATGTTATAAACTTCAAAGGGTTTTTACCTGTACATGTACATTCAGTGTGGAGTTTGAAAATTCCCCCAAAAATCCATTTTTTCCTATGGCTCTTGGCTCATAACAGGATTCTCACTAGAGATAATCTTGTTAAGAGATAAAATGTTGATGATTTGACTTGCCTTTTTTTCCAATGAAACTAAAACCTTCAACTATCCATTATTTGAATGTGTTGTGGCTAAAACTGTCTACGATGGAATGGCTAATATAACTGGTATGTTTGATAAACCTGTTAATCTTGATATTATTGCAAATAAGTGAAACGACAATAATTTTTCTAGAGTTTAGGGTTTAGGGTTAATGTTGCATATTCTGCAGTTATGTGGGCTATCTGAAACGTGAGAAATGACATATGTTTCAATCATTCTATTTGGACTAGTATGCAGGAAATTTGGAGGAGAGGTGCTTACAACCTTGCTCAGTGGGGCATCCTGCTAGGGGAGGAAGGAAGAGGAAGGCTGAACACAATAGTAGCTCATCTAGAATCCCTGGTGCGTGCTCCACCTCTACTGTTGTGGCTGGATCTTGGGTGATAGTTGCAAACAGGATGATAACACTGTTGATGGTGGACCTCCAGAACCTCACTCACGTTGAGTGTCAAGAATGGAGGATTAGTGTAGCAGAGCTGACAAGAACCCTGGGCGTAAATGCATCGATACTGGTCAAGGATGGCAAGCGCTTCAAGGTTGTGCCCGACGAATAATGAGCAAAAGTGTAGTTTCGCTGTTCTCCCTAGTTGGTTTCCCTAGTCTCATTTAGGTGTTGCAGTAGGACTGTATAAAGTGTTGCCTGATGCAACGCTGAGTTGATGTAGAAGTGCTTCGTTGGGAACCCCAAGAGCAAGGTGTGAAGCAGCATAGCAGCAAGTTTTCCCTCAGTAAGAAACCGAGGTTATCGAACCAGTAGGAGGAAGGAAACGTCACATAGGTGTTGCAACCAACACGGAGACCTGCACAACACAAACTCAAGACTTTGCCCCAATGAATCAGTGAGGTTGTCAAGCTCACCGGTTTGCTGTAACAAAGGATTAAACGTATGGTGTGGAAGGTAATGGTGGTTTGCAGCAAGTAAACAGGTAAAAGTGGAAGATGTATCAATGGTAAATATTGGACCGGGCTCCATAGTTCACTAGAGGTGCTCTCCTTAGATAAACAACATGGCATGAAGGGTAAACAAATTACAACAGGGCAATTGACAGGAACTGAGCAAGGCATAACAATGCAATACCAAACAAAAAGATCCTATGGGATTCGATTGGGCAATACAATAAGATACATAGACCGCCATCCAACTGCATCTATGACTAGAAGTCCACCTTCAGGTTATCATCCGAACCCCTCCAGTATTAAGTTGCAAGCAACAGAAACTTCGTTAAGCAAAGTGTGTAAGGTAAATAATCCACTTGTTCTATGAACAAGAGACCATTGTTTTCTCCCTAGTAGCAACACCACATCTATAACCGAAGATATTTCTATCACTTCCCTTGGAAACTAGAGGCATGAACCCACTATCGAGCATAAATACCCCGTCTTGGAGTCACTAGCAACTACTTGGACAAGATAGATACTAATAACGGAGAGCATGCAAGATCACAAACAACACAGACATGATAGAATCATAAATACAAAACCATTAATCAATCTGACATAGTAATATCAATATCCATCGGATCCCTGCAAACACAACATGCATGATTACAAAAAGATTAGATCTTGATCATGAACGGAGCTCACAAGATCTATACATGAAAGCACAAGGAGGAGATACAACCAGCTAGCTACTACATGGACCCATAGTCCAAGGTGGAACTACCCACGCATCATACCGGAGAAGAAGGCCTCCGGGATGATCTCCCATCCGGCAGGGTGCCGGGAAGAACTTCAGATCCCCCCGATCTAGGGACGATGGTGGCTGCGGCTACAGACGGTTTCGTGGAGTTTTGATCGGGTGCCTAGGGTTTCTGCATCAAGGGCTTCTTATAGGCGAAGAGGTGAGGCTGGGAGGCGGCCAGAGGGTCCACACCCTGCCTAGGCGCGGGCCCACCCTGGCCGCTCCTAAGGGGTGTGGCAGCCCTGGCTCGCCCCTCCGTCTCTCCTATGGACTTCATTTCGCCCACGGTAAAATATTGACTTTGGCTTTTGTCCCGTCCAATTCCGATAATATTGATTTTATGCCTTTTTGGAACCAAAAACAGAAAAAATAGGCAACTCGCACTGTGGCAACTTGTTAATAGATTAGTTCCAGAAAATATATAAAAACACCTCAAATTGTAGACAAAGCAAACCAAAGTAGATACTAAACAAGCCTGGAACATCAAAAATTATAGATACGTTTCCGACGTATCAAGCATCCCCAAGCTTAACTCCTGTTCGTCCTCGAGTAGGTAAGTGATAAAAGAATAATTTTTGAGGTGACATGCACCATCAAAACCAAGATCAAACCATTTGCAAGCATTGAAAGCTGGGATCAAAGAACTCTAAACATGTGCATGAAAGATGGAGTTCTAACAATAAGACAAAGTAACTATGCATGCAACATGAAAGGCTACAAACAAAGATCATGGATAACATGCATTGAAAAACATTTGTTTGTTTCACAGACAGAAAATATGGCATAGTGGCAATCAGTCTGTTCCTCATATAGTAGCAAATAGATGCATATGACACCTTCAAAGTTCACAAGGGTGACTAGAAACAAATAGCACAAGAACAAGTACTATCACAATATGCATCAATCAATAAGTCTTGGGACACTGCACATAGAACTAAGAATGGCAACTGATGATGCCTAGTTGACGTGGGAGCTTCTTTCTTTATTCCCCGGCAACGGCGCCAGAAAGTCTTGATGATGCTCGACGTGGCACTTCGTTGGTAACCCCAAGCGCAGGGTGTGTGAAGAGCAAGCAACAAGTTTTCCCTCAGTTGAGACCGAGGTTATCGAACCAGAAGGAGGAAGGAAATGTCACACATGTGTTGCAAACAACGTGGAGACCTGCACAACACAAACTCAAGACTTTTCCCCCAATGAATCAGTGAGGTTGTCAAGCTCACCGGTTTGCTGTTACAAAGGATTAAACGTATGTTGTGGAAGGTAATGGTTTGCAGCAAGTAAAAAAGTAACAATGGAAGATGTATCAATGGTAAAGATTGGACCGGGGTCCATAGTTCACTAGAGGTTCTCTCCTAAAATAAACAACATGGCATGAAGGGTAAACAAATGACAGCGGGGCAATTGACAGGAACTGAGCAAGGCATAACAATGCAATTACTAGCCAGAAATATCCTATGAGGTTGATTGGGCAATACAACAATATACATAGACCGTCATCCAACTGCATGTATGACTAGAAGTCCACCTTCAGGTTATCATCCGAACCCCCTCCAGTATTAAGTTGTAAGCAACAGACAACTGCTTTAAGCAAAGTGTGTAAGGTAAACAGTCCACATGTTCCATGAACAAGAGACCGTTGTTTTCTCCCTAGTAGCAACAACACATCTACAACCGAAGATATTATTGTCACTTCCCTTGGAAACTAGAGGCATGAACCCACTATCGAGCATAAATACTCCCTCTTGGAGTCACTCAGGGGCGGACCTAGGCCCAGGGCAACCAGGGCCCTGGCCCGGGTCGTGGCCCAAATTACTACTTACCATCTACGAAATTTTTTTTTTGGCCCGGGGCGTCGACGCGTCGTGGTCGCCTCCTGCCCTCCTCGCTCGCTCGTGATCTCCTCGGGACTCGGGAGTGCGCGGCGCCGCCAGTCCGCTAGTCCGCTAGTCCACCAGGGCGACGAGCCACGCTGGCAGGAGGCCCTCCTCGGCTCCTCTCCTGCAGTCCTCCTCCCGTCCTCTCCCTCAGATCCCCCCTACTCTTCTCTTCTCCCTCCCCCGACCTAGGTGCCCGTCTGCGCCTCTGCGATCTGCCTCGACGGCCCAACCAGCTGACCGTCGCCGCCTGCGCCCTGCGGCATCCCCCTGCGCGCGCCCGCCCGCCCTTGCCTGGCTGCACCGCGCCTCACCCAGCTCCTGCCCGGCCAGACCCTGTGCCCGGCTGCCCTGCTGCAGTGCTGCTGCCCACTGCCTTCACGTCTATTAAATTGGTGGCAAAAGTTAGTTCTTCATTAGTTCGTCCCTTTGTTTTAATTGGATGCACCGATTATTGATTAAACTAATTTGTTGATTTGGTAAATGTTTGTAATCGATTCAATGTTGATTGCAGGAACACAAGATGAAGAGATTTTATCCGTTGGTCTCAAAACCGGGCCAATCAACAAATGCAAATCCTCAAACCGAAGAAGCTCCTCAAGCGGAAGAAATTCCTCAAGTAGAAGAACCAACTAGAACTGATTCAACTTCACAAAGTGGATCTTCGGCTTCAATCTCGAGTAAAGCAAGTGACAACCTTTCATATCGTGTTGCCAATGCTAATACTCGTCTTGTATGGATATTATTGTTTATGATCCTGGTCTTAGGACACCTATTGAGGAATTGTATCCAAACATTAAAGATATTGCTAGAAGAGAGTACATTAATTTGGGTCCATGCCAACCTTTTGGTCACAAATATAAAAGGACACCTTTTGGAAAAGCCGGTAAACTTAGAAGCTTTCATGATAGTTGGTTCAAGGATCATGGTGATTGGTTGGAGTATAGTGTTGCTAAAGATGCGACATTTTGTTTCTATTGCTTTCTTTTTAAGCAACCTAAAACACACAACTTTGGCATTGAATCATTCACAAAGGCGGGCTTTAAAAATTGGAAAGATGGACCTAGTGTTCTTGGTGAGCATGTTGGTAAAGTCGGTAGTGCTCACAATAAAGCTAGACAATGTTATGAGGCTTTCAAAAATCAAAGGCAATCCGTGGCACATGTGATGGAACAAATGACCGAAAAGGATCAACAAGAATACAAAGCTCGTCTTATCATTATTTTAGGTGTTGTCAGATTTCTTATGTTGCAAGCACTCGCTTTCCGTGGTCATGATGAGACTCCGAGCTCAAAGAATAAGGGGAACTTTTTGGAGATGATGAGTTGGTACAAGAAAAAAGATCCTAATGCTAGGACTTTGCTTGATAGTGCCGGTGGGAACCATTTGATGACTTGTCATAAGATACAAAAGGATATATGTCGGGCTTGCACGGAAGAGACCACCAAATCCATTATCTCCGATATTGGAGGTAGGAATTTTGCTCTACTTGTTGATGAGTCTAGAGATGGGTCTATAAAGGAGCAAATGGCTATGGTCTTGAGGTTAGTAGCTTGTTTGTTGTTTTGTCATTTACATGTTAGTTAATTGATTCTTTACTTATGATTCTTTGTCTTATGTAGGTATGTTGACAAACAAGGTTATGTGATTGAGAGATTTATTGGGATAAAGCATGTTCCTGACACGAAAGCCACTTCACTAAAGGAAGCTTTGGATGGTATGTTTCTTAAGCATGGCTTGCCTATGTCTAAATTGAAAGGGCAAGGGTATGATGGAGCTTCTAACATGAGGGGGCAGTTTCGTGGGTTGCAAAGGTTGATATTGGATGAAAATCCATATGCATTTTACATCCATTGCTTTGCCCATCAGTTGCAGTTAGTGGTTGTTGCTGTTGCCAAGTGTTGTTCCTCTGTATTGGATTTCTTTAACCACACCACTTTAATTGTCAACATTGTTAATGCTTCTTGTAAAAGACATGATGAAGTCCTCCAACATCAATATGACATTATTGTTAGTCAATTGGAGTCTGGGTCAATTTTTTCAGGAAGAGGGAAAAACCAAGCAACCAACCTTGTAAAACCCGGGGATACAAGGTGGGGCACACACCATAAAATATTGTGTAGATTCATTATGATGTGGGAAACTGTTCTTCATGTATTAGAGAATCTTCATGATGATGGAGAAAGTCTTACACAAAGAACCACAGCGGGTGGTTGTTGGAGATATGCCCTAGAGGCAATAATAAATGTAGTTATTATTATATCTTTGTGTTTATGATAAATGTTTACATTCATGCTATAATAGTATTAACAGGGAAACATTAATACTTGTGTGATTTGTAAACTTAACTTGAAGTCCCTAGTATAGCCTCTATACTTCACTAGCTTGTTGGTTGATAAATGATTGTGGTTTCCCTATCATGAACATTGAGATGTTATCAACAACAAGATCATATCATTAGGAGAATGATATGGTGGACATACTCCTATAGATAAGCGTAGCATAAAGATCAAGTCATTTCAATAGTTCAATTGCTATATGCTTTCTGATACATAGTAACCTAATTCCTTCGACCATGAGATCATGCATGTCACCTTTACCGGATGGATGCTTTGATGACATCAAACACCACACCGTAACTGGGTGGCTATAAAGGTGGCATTGAGTGTTCGGAAAGTATTGGTTGAGACACATGGATCAAGAGTGGGATTTGTCCATCCATATGACGGATAGATATTCTCTGGGCCCTCTCGGTGAAATGTCATCCAATTAGCTTGCAAGCATATGACTGGCTCACAAGGGATCACATATCACGGGAACGAGAAAAGAGTACTTATCAGTAACGAGGTTGAACTAGGTATGCAGAGATACCAACGATCATAACCTCGGATAAGTAACATATCGTGAGACAAAGGGAAATTGGTATCGTATGTAAGTGGTTCATTCGATCGCAAAGTAATCGTAGAACTATGTGGGAGCCATATGAATTTCCAGATTCCTCTATTGGTTATTGTTCGGAGAAGTGTCTCGATCATGTCCGCATAATTCACGAACCGTAGGGAGACACACTTAAGGATTCGACGTTGTTTTGAGTAGTTATGGTATTATGAGAAAGAGATCGAATGTTGTTCGGAGTCTCGGATGGGATCCGGGATATCACGAGGTGATCCGGAATGGTCCGGAGAATAAGATTCATATAAAGAAAGTCCCGTTTCGGAGTTCGGGAATGATTCCGGTGTTTTCATCGGGAATGTTCTAGAAGGTTCCGGATTGTCCGACACTCCGGGGGGGAAGGGTACATGAATGTGTCATTGAATGATTTCATCATGTACTAAGTGTTCTTGCTGTTCCAAAAACATGAAAGTCAAATTGCCAGTTTGAAAGTCAAACGGCTAAAACAGGAAACTGTGGAAAACAGGAAACTGTGGGAAACAGGAAACTGTGGGAAACAAGCAAGAGGAGGTTGAAACCAACTTGGAGGAGGAGTTCCTCTCCTCCAAGCCGGCGCCCAGCCCTAGGCCGAGTTGGGGAGGGACTCCCTCCCTCCCTGGCGCGCCTAGCCCCTCCACCTATAAAAGGAGGGGCAGGGCTCCTCCTTGAGATACACAAGTTTCTACCTCTAATCTCCGGTTTAGAGCCATTTTGGTTTAGAGCTTCTAATTGCTTTAGCCTGCGGTTTAGAGCCTTCTAATTGGTGTGTCTAATCTCTAGACCACTAATAGCCCTCTCTCATAATCCACCATACTCGCTCCGGCTTAAGGCGAAGCCCTGCGGGATCTCCCCTCTACTTCCGGTACCACGTCGTTGTGCTGCCGGAATCGCGAGGAGAGTGCTACAACCTCCGCTGCCTGCTGGAACAAGGGAGAGGAAGGTCTTTGTCGAGTACCGAACGTGTGACCGACTGCGGGAGCGCTGCCGGAACGCAGCACCGGAAGGATCGTCTACACGATCTTGAGATCGGGAAGAGTACGACTACATCACCCACGAGAATCCGCTCTCGTTAAACGCTTTGGAATCTTCGAGGGTAAGTTATTCCATCGACTCGTTGCTACAATCTAGTAGATAGATCTTGGCTTGTTTGTTTGTATGCGATAGAAAATTTTTGTTTTCCATGCTACGAACCCCTACAGTGGTATCAGAGCCGTGTCTATA
The DNA here is from genome assembly GCA_916181665.1 of Avena sativa. Lineage (NCBI taxonomy): Eukaryota > Viridiplantae > Streptophyta > Magnoliopsida > Poales > Poaceae > Avena > Avena sativa. The sequence continues at coordinate 383,108,138 of OV702280.1, read as the reverse complement.
TGTAGATCTGTTGCACGAGTAGAACACAATGGTCATTGTGGGTGTTGATGCTTTTATTGTCGATTACTTCTTGTGTACTTTGCATCTTGCGGTATGTTGGGATGAAGCGGCCCGGGCTAACCTTACATGACATCATTCATGAGACTTGCTCCACGCTTGACATGCAACTTGTATTGCATAAGTGGCTTTGCGGGTGCCTGTTTCTCCTAGCATAGTTAAGATCCAATTTACAACGGGTGATCAACAATGCTAGTATCAATGTTGTGGTTCTTGTTCGTAAGTTAGAACGACACTTAGCGAAAGCCCCAAACCACGTAAAATATGCAAAGAAAGTAGAGGCGTCTAACTTTGTTTTGCAGGGGTGTGCAGTGATGTGATATGGCCATGATTGTGATTATATTTGATGTATGCAATGTTCCTTATTGTAAGTTGGCAACCGGCAGGAGCCATATGGTTGTCTTTAATTTATGTTAAGACCTGCGTGTCTATTCAAAGTAGTTGTAATAGTTGGAGCCGGTGGACGACAACCATGGAGAAGCGTCATTGACCTTGATGCAATGCCGGTGATGATGGAGATCATGTTCGTGCTTGAAGATGGAGATCGGAAGCACAAAGAAGAAAGGCCATATCATATCACATATATATTGAATTGCATGTGATGTTAATCCTTTATGCATCTTGTATTGCTTAGTAGACGACGGTAGCATTATAAGATGATCCCTCATGCACATCAATTTCAAGTCATAAAGTGTTCACCCTTAGTTAGCACCGTTGCTAAAGCTTGTTGTTTCGAAGCACCACGTGATGATCGGGTGTGTTAGATTCTGCAAGTGTATACAACGTGAGCAAGCCAGATTTGCTCATGCGGAAACTAAGGTTTGATCTTGACGAGCCTAGCATGTACAGACATGGTCTCGGAACACGGATCACCGAAAGGTAAAGCATGAATCATATAGTAGATATGATGAACATGTCGATTGTTCACCATTGAAACTATGTCAACTCTCGTGATGATCGGTGTTGATATGGTGGATTTGGTTCGTGTGATCACTAAAACAATGTGAGGGATATTGTTTTGAGTGGGAGTTCACCTAGTTTAATTTCATTATTAATTTGAACTCAATTTGTCATAAACTTAGTCTAAACTATTGCAAATATGTTGTAGATCAATGGCAGCCCCTACCATCAATTTTAATGCGTTCCTAGAGAAAGAAAAGTTGAAAAACAATGGAAGCAACTTCGCGGATTGGTTCCGCAATTTGAGGATTGTCCTCACAGCTGGTAATTTGACCTATGTGCTGGATGCACCGCTGGGTGACCCACCTGCAGATGATGCTCCCGATGAAGTAAAGAATGTTTACCTCGCTCGGAATAATCAGTACTCCATAGTTCAGTGTGCTATCTTGTATGGTTTGGAATCGGAGCTTCAGAAAAGGTTTGAGGATTCAGACCCATATGATATTGTCGAGGATCTCAAATTGATTTTTGAGACTCATGCGATAATTGAAAGTTATGAAGCTTCTGAAAAGTTCTTTAACTGCAAGATGGAAGAGGGCAACTCCGTCAGTGAGCATGTGCTTAAGATGTCTGGGCACGCAAACAAACTTCAAAGCTTGGGTATTGTGATTCCTAATGCTTTGGGGATTTACCGTGTCCTCCAATCACTACCACCAAGTTACAAGAACTTTGTGATGAACTACAACATGCAGAACATGAACAAGACGTTGCCAGAACTCTTTGCCATGTTGAAATCTGCAGAAGTGGAGATTAAGAAAGAGCACCAAGTGTTGTTGGTCAATAAGACCACCAAATTCAAGAAAGGCAAGTCTAAGCAAAAGGGACACTTCAAGAAGGGTGGTAAGAAAGTTACCACGCCGGCGAAGAAGACCAAGGCTGGACCTAAGCCTGATACTGAGTGCTTTTACTGCAAGGGAGAAGGTCACTGGAAGCGGAATTGCCCAAAGTACTTGGCGGATTTGAAGAACGGCAACATCAAGAAGAAAGGTATATCTGATATACATGTTATTGATGTGTATCTCACTAGTACTCGTAGTAGTGCCTGGGTATTTGATACTGGTTCGGTTGCTCATATTTGTAACTCGAAACAGGTGCTGCAGAATAAACGGAAGCTAGCGAAGAACGAGGTGACGATGCGCGTGGGAAACGGATCAAAGGTTGATGTGATTGCGGTCGGCACGCTACCCCTTAATCTACCATCGGGATTAGTTTTATACTTAAATAATTGTTATTTGGTGCCTGTGTTGAGCATGAACATTATATCGGGATCTTGTTTATTGCGAGACGGTTACTTATTTAAGTCAGAGAATAATGGTTGTTCGATTTATATGAGTAATATGTTTTATGCACATGCACCTTTGATAGATGGTCTATTCTTATTGAATCTCGATAGTGGAAATACACATATCAACAACATTGAGGCTAAACGTTTGAAATCAAGCGATAATTCGACCTATATGTGGCACTGTCGTCTTGGTCACATTGGAGTGAAGCGTATGAAGAAACTCCATTCCGATGGACTTCTTGAATCACTTGATTTTGAATCACTTGAAAGATGCGAAGCATGTCTGATGGGAAAAATGACTAAGACTCCATTTTCTGGTATGATGGAGCGAGCTACGGACTTATTGGAAATCATACATACCGATGTGTGTGGTCCAATGAGTGTAGCATCGCGCGGTGGTTATCGTTATGTTCTTACCTTCACGGATGATTTGAGTAGATATGGGTATATCTATTTCATGAAACATAAGTCCGAAACTTTCGAGAAGTTTAAGGAGTTTCAAAGTGAGGTAGAGAATCAACGTAACAAGAAGATTAAATTTCTACGTTCTGATCATGGAGGTGAATATCTAAGTTACGAGTTTGGCGAGCATTTGAAGAAATGCGGAATACTTTCACAATTGACACCGCCGGGAACACCACAGCGTAATGGTGTGTCCGAACGTCGTAATCGAACTCTCTTAGATATGGTTCGTTCTATGATGTCACTTACAGATTTACTGCTATCATTTTGGGGTTATGCATTAGAAACAGCCGCATTCACTTTAAATAGGGCACCGTCTAAATCCGTTGAAACGACACCGTATGAATTATGGTTTGGGAAGAAACCCAAATTGTCGTTCCTTAAAGTTTGGGGATGCGAAGCCTATGTAAAGAAGTTACAGCCGGACAAGCTTGAACCCAAAGCGGAAAAATGCGTCTTCATAGGATACCCGAAGGAAACTATTGGGTATACCTTCTATCATAGATCCGAAGGCAAAGTCTTCGTTGCCAAGAATGGATCCTTTCTAGAGAAGGAATTTCTCTCGAAAGAAGTGACTGGAAGGAAAGTAGAACTCGACGAGGTTGTTGAACCTTCTCTCGAAATTGAAGTAGCGCAGCACCGGAAGAAGTTCCTGTGGTGCCTGCAACAATTAGAGAGGGAGCTAATGATGGTGATCATGAAACTTCGGTTGAAGTTGCTACAGAGCCTCGAAGGTCAACGAGAACTCGTACCACTCCAGATTGGTATGATCCCGTTATGAGTGTCATGTTGGTGGACAACACCGATGACCCCGAGACATATGAGGAAGCGATGATGAGCCCAGATTCCAATAAATGGCAAGAAGCCATGAAATCCGAGATTGGATCCATGTACGAAAACCAAGTATGGACTTTGGTGGACTTACCGGATGGCCGAAAGGCTGTCGAGAACAAATGGATTTTCAAGAAGAAAACAGATGCTGATGGTAATGTTACTGTCTATAAAGCTCGACTTGTCGCAAAAGGGTTTCGACAAATTCAAGGAGTTGACTACGATGAGACTTTCTCACCGGTAGCGAAGCTAAAGTCTGTAAGGATTATGTTAGCAATCGCTGCATATTATGATTATGAGATATGGCAGATGGATGTCAAAACAGCATTCCTCAATGGAGATATTGATGAAGAGTTGTATATGATGCAACCCAAAGGTTTTGTCGATCCTAAAGATGCTAACAAGGTATGCAAACTTCAACGGTCCATCTATGGATTGAAGCAAGCATCCCGAAGTTGGAATCAACGTTTTGATAAGGTAATCAAAAGTTTTGGTTTTATACAAACTTATGGAGAAGCTTGTATTTACAAGAAAGTGAGTGGGAGCTCTGTAGCATTGTTAATACTATATGTGGATGACATATTGTTGATTGGGAATGATGTAGACCTTCTTAATAGTGTCAAAGAATATTTGAATAATAGTTTTTCAATGAAGGATCTTGGCGAAGCAGCTTACATATTAGGCATAAAGATTTATAGAGATAGATCGAAACGCCAAATATCATTGTCACAGAGTACATATTTGGACAAAGTTCTAAAGAGGTTTGGAATGGAAGAAAGCAAGAAAGGGTTCTTGCCCATGTTGCCCAATACGACCTTGAGTAAAACTCAAAGTCCGACATCGGCAGAAGATAGAGAAAGGATGAGTAAGACTCCCTATGCATCAGCCATAGGATCTCTAATGTATGCCATGCTATGTACTAGACCCGACATCGCATATGTTGTTAGTCTAACTAGCAGATATCAAAGTGATCCAGGAGTGGATCATTGGACAGCGGTAAAAAACATCCTTAAGTACTTGAGAAGAACTAAGGATATGGTTCTTTCTTATGGAGGTGATGAACAGCTCGTTGTTAATGGTTACACCGATGCTAGTTGGAACACCGATCCGGATGATTCTAAATCACAATCTGGATACGTATTTATTTTGAATGGTGCAGCAGTTAGCTGGAGGAGTGCAAAGCAAAGCGTTGTGGCGAGATCTTCAACTGAATCGGAATACATGGCTGCTTCGGAGGCTTCACAAGAAGCGATATGGATGAAAGAGTTCATTACAGAGCTGGGTGTGGTTCCTAGTGCGCTGGACCCAATGTCTATCTACTGTGATAACATGGGCGCCATAGCCAATGCGCAAGAACCAAGGTCACACAAGAAGCTGAAGCATATCAAGCTACGTTTTCACGCTATTCGAGAACATATCCAGGATGGGGATATAAAGATTTGCAAAGTACACACAGATCTGAATGTGGCGGATCCGTTGACTAAACCTCTCCCGAGGGCAAAACATGACCAACACCAAACTGCCATGGGTGTTCGGTATATTACCATGTAATCTAGATTAGATGACTCTAGTGCAAGTGGGAGACTATTGGAGATATGCCCTAGAGGCAATAATAAATGTAGTTATTATTATATCTTTGTGTTTATGATAAATGTTTACATTCATGCTATAATAGTATTAACAGGGAAACATTAATACTTGTGTGATTTGTAAACTTAATTTGAAGTCCCTAGTATAGCCTCTATACTTCACTAGCTTGTTGGTTGATAAATGATTGTGGTTTCCCTATCATGAACATTGAGATGTTATCAACAACAAGATCATATCATTAGGAGAATGATATGGTGGACATACTCCTATAGATAAGCGTAGCATAAAGATCAAGTCATTTCAATAGTTCAATTGCTATATGCTTTCTGATACATAGTAACCTAATTCCTTCGACCATGAGATCATGCATATCACCTTTACCGGATGGATGATTTGATGACATCAAACACCACACCGTAACTGGGTGGCTATAAAGGTGGCATTGAGTGTTCGGAAAGTATTGGTTGAGACACATGGATCAAGAGTGGGATTTGTCCATCCATATGACGGATAGATATTCTCTGGGCCCTCTCGGTGAAATGTCATCCAATTAGCTTGCAAGCATGTTACTGGCTCACAAGGGATCACATATCACGGGAACGAGAAAAGAGTACTTATCAGTAACGAGGTTGAACTAGGTATGCAGAGATACCAACGATCATAACCTCGGATAAGTAACATATCATGAGACAAAGGGAAATTGGTATCGTATGTAAGTGGTTCATTCGATCGCAAAGTAATCGTAGAACTATGTGGGAGCCATATGAATTTCCAGATTCCTCTATTGGTTATTGTTCGGAGAAGTGTCTCGATCATGTCCGCATAATTCACGAACCGTAGGGAGACACACTTAAGGATTCGACGTTGTTTTGAGTAGTTATGGTATTATGAGAAAGAGATCGAATGTTGTTCGGAGTCTCGGATGGGATCCGGGATATCACGAGGTGATCTGGAATGGTCCGGAGAATAAGATTCATATAAATAAAGTCCCGTTTCGGAGTTCGGGAATGATTCCGGTGTTTTCATCGGGAATGTTCTAGAAGGTTCCGGATTGTCCGACACTCCGGGGGGGAAGGGTACATGAATGTGTCATTGAATGATTGCATCATGTACTAAGTGTTCTTGCTGTTCCAAAAACATGAAAGTCAAATTGCCAGTTTGAAAGTCAAACGGCTAAAACAGGAAACTGTGGAAAACAGGAAACTGTGGGAAACAGGAAACTGTGGGAAACAAGCAAGAGGAGGTTGAAACCAACTTGGAGGAGGAGTTCCTCTCCTCCAAGCCGGCGCCCAGCCCTAGGCCGAGTTGGGGAGGGACTCCCTCCCTCCCTGGCGCGCCTAGCCCCTCCACCTATAAAAGGAGGGGCAGGGCTCCTCCTTGAGATACACAAGTTTCTACCTCTAATCTCCGGTTTAGAGTCGTTTTGGTTTAGAGCTTCTAATTGCTTTAGCCTGCGGTTTAGAGCCTTCTAATTGGTGTGTCTAATCTCTAGACCACTAATAGCCCTCTCTCATAATCCACCATACTTGCTCCGGCTTAAGGCGAAGCCCTGCGGGATCTCCCCTCTACTTCCGGTACCACGCCGTTGTGCTGCCGGAATCGCGAGGAGAGTGCTACAACCTCCGCTGCCTGCTGGAACAAGGGAGAGGAAGGTCTTCGTCGAGTACCGAACGTGTGACCGACTGCGGGAGCGCTGCCGGAACGCAGCGCCGGAAGGATCGTCTACACGATCTTGAGATCGGGAAGAGTACGACTACATCACCCACGAGAATCCGCTCTCGTTAAACGCTTTGGAATCTTCGAGGGTAAGTTATTCCATCGACTCGTTGCTACAATCTAGTAGATAGATCTTGGCTTGTTTGTTTGTATGCGATAGCAAATTTTTGTTTTCCATGCTACGAACCCCTACAGTGGTTTGATTTCTCAGATGGAGAGCTTTGAATTTGTTCTCATATTGCATCTTATGATCAGACTATTGGGAAAAACTAATGAGTTGTCACATTGTTTGCAAAAGAAAGATCAAAACATTGTTCGTGTTGTGAGTTTGATTGGTGTAACATTGGAGAAGCTTCAAGGTATTAGAGAACATGGTTGGGATGAACTCTTCAAAGAGACAACAGAATTTTGTATCAAATATAACATTGTAGTGCCAAACATGGATGATACTATACCTGCTCGAGGTCGCTCAAGGGGTCGTGGAAGTACAATGGTAACCTATTATCATCGCTTTAGATATGAAATATTCAATGTTGTCCATGACCAAATTATTGTTGAGTTGAATAACCGCTTTGCTGAAAAATCTACTCAATTGTTGAGGTGCATTGCTTGTCTTGATCCAAAGAACTCATTTGCTAATTTTGATGAGGACAAACTTGTTGAACTTTCTCAGATGTACGCTGATGACTTCTCCATGTATGAGATTTCTTTTCTCCTTAGAAATCAACTTGAGACATTCATTGCTGATGTTAGAGGCGATTCAGATTTTGTGAGTTGTCATGACCTTGGTAATCTTACTGTGAAGATGGTTCAGACCGGTAGACACACAGTTTTTCCTTTGGTGTATCGTCTCATTGAGTTGGCATTGATTTTACCGGTCGCAACGACATTAGTGGAGAGAGATTTCTCAGCTATGAACATTATCAAGACTGAGTTGAGGAATAAAATGGGTGATGATTGGATGAATTATAGCATGGTTTGCTATATTGAGCGAGATGTATTTCACTCCATCAATGATGATGATATTCTATATCGTTTTCAAGGATACAAGAACCATAGAGGAATTTTACCTCGGCGTTTTGGTAAGTTCTCATATTTGTATGTATTGACTATTTCACTTGATGTTTGTGTACTTTCTAATGAAATAATGTTTGCCTTATTGAAGGTATTGGTTCTTCTATGGTTGATGAAGTCATGGAAGATTTGGACTCGGAATAATAAATCCATTGATTTGGTAATATGTTCAAGTTTCGGATGAACTAAACCATTGATTGGTACTATCTTCTGCATCCCTGTACTACTATTTTTTTGTTGTCTCTTATATATATATGTGTGTGTTCTTGGACCATTAACAAGTGATACGAATATATATATGCTCATCTTAGCGATCGTACCAAAAAAATTGTGTCATTACATGAGTTTTTAGAAGTTTTTCTGGCTCTTAGTTTTTGGCCCGGGGCTTGCTCCAATTCTGGGTCCGCCACTGGAGTCACTAGCAACTACTTGGCCAAGATAACCACTAGCAACGGAGAGCATGCAAGATCACAAACAACACAAATATGGTAGAATCATAAAGATTAAACCATTAATCAAACCAACATAATAATCTCAATATCCATCAGATCCCCGCAAACACAACATGCATGATTACAAATAGATTAGATCTTGATCATGAACGGAGCTCACAAGATCTATACATGAAATCACAAAGGAGGAGATACAACCATCTAGCTACTACATGGACCCATAGTCCAAGGTGGAACTACTCACGAATCATACCGGAGAGAAGGCCTCCGGGATGATCTCCCCTCCGGCAGGGTGCCAGGAAGAACTTCAGATCCCCCCCCCGATCTAGGGACGATGGTGGCGGCGGCTACAGATGGTTTCGTGGATTTCTGATCGGTACTCAGGATTTCTGTATCAGGTCCTTCTTATAGGGGAAGGGGCGAGACCGGGAGGCGGACAGGGTCACCAAACCCTAGCCAGGCGCGGGCCCATCTATGGCCGCACCTGGGGGGTTTGGCCCCTCTGGCCCGCCCCTCTGGCTCTCCTCTGGACTTCTTGTTCCCCACGGAAAGTTATTGACTTTTTCCTTCGTCCCGTCCAATTCCGAGAATATTTCTTTACTAACTTTTCTGAAACCAAGAACAACAGAAAACATGCATATGGCACTGTTTCAACTTGTTAATAGGTTAGTACCAGAAAACATGTAAAAAGCACCTCAAAGTGTGGACAAGTAAAGCAAAGTAGATACTAAACAAGCATGGAGCATCAAAAATTATAGATACGTTTCCAACGTATCAGCAACTATGCTCTCTTAATGGTGCCTAAATGGAGACTGTAGGGTTTCGTAGCATGGAAAACAAAAAATTTCTACCGCATACAAACAAACAAGCCAAGATCTATCTACTAGATTGTAGCAACGAGTCGATGGAATAACTCACCCTCGAAGATTCCAAAGTGTTTAACGAGAGCGGATTCTCGTGGGTGATGTAGTCGTACTCTTCCCGATCTCAAGATCGCGTAGACGATCCTTCCGGCGCTGCGTTCCGGCAGCGCTCCTGCAGTCGGTCACACGTTCGGTACTCGACGAAGACCTTCCTCTCCCTTGTTCCAGCAGGCAGCGGAGGTTGTAGCACTCTCCTCGCGATTCCGGCAGCACAACAGCGTGGTACCGGAAGTAGAGGGGAGATCTCGCAGGGCTTCGCCTTAAGCCGGAGCGAGTATGGTGGAGTATGAGAGAGTCCCTCGACAATCTAGGGTTTAGACACGTCGAGGAGGGGCAAGCCGGCGGCTAGGGTTTAGCTAGGCGGCGGCGGCTTGGTACTAGGGTTTGGAGGAGAGGATCTTGTGTGTCTCTAGGAGGGAGCCCTGCCCCTCCTTATATAGGTGGAGGGGCCGGACGACCAAGGGGAGGGAGAGGAGTCCCTCTCCAACTCGGCTTGGGTGGTGCGCCGGCGGTGGGGAGGAGTCCCTCCTCCCAACTCGGTTTCCTCCTCCTTTCCTCTTTCCAAAATTAGCCGTTTGACTTTCAAACTAGCCGTTTGACTTTTCAAACTAGGATTTGATTTAATACTTTATTTTGTTCAGCGATGACACTTAGTACATGATGCAATCATACCAACTTGATATAACACATTCATGTACCCTTCCCCTCCGGAGTGCCGGACATTCCGGAACCTTCTAGAACATTCCCGATGAAAACACCGGAATCATTCTCCAACTCCGAAACGGGAATTTCCTTATATGAATCTTATTCTCCGTACCATTCCGGATCTCCTCGTGATATCCCGAATCCCATTCGAGACTCCGAACAACATTCGGACTCTTTCTCATCATTCCATAACTACTCAAACAACGTTGAATCCTTAAGTGTGTCTCCCTACGGTTCGTGAATTATGCGGACATGATCGAGACACTTCTCCGAACAATAACCAATAGAGGAATCTGGAAATTCATATGGCTCCCACATATTTCTACGATTACTTTGCGATCGAATGAACCACTTACATACGATATCAATTTCCTTTTGTCTCACAATAGTTTACTTATCCGAGGTTATGATCGTCGGTATCTCTGCATACCTAGTTCAACCTCGTTACCGATAAGTACTCTTTTCTCGTTCCCGTGATATGTCGTCAACACCCAGATTTTTCAATCCTAGATGCCTGTTATGCCATACATCGCAATCCCAGGATTACCATTTTTGCGAGACATAACAGAATTGGATACCATAGTACATCATCCATTACAAACGATACAAGTTCGTACACAAATAGGGATCTCATGATCCAGTTCTTAATACAACATCAAGCAGCAGAATACGTAGTAATAACGGTAGCGTAGGCGAAGCTCCATCTTCGGGGTCACAGGCAATGCTGACGATGGGAGATGATCCTAGTTGTCGTAACCTTCCTGGGGTCCATCTTCCAGGTACTCCTCTTCATAGTCTGGCCATGGGAATAGCCAGGGACAAAGCCATGAGTACTCTTTAAGTACTCGCAAACTAATACTAACAAGTAAAGGGGGTTTTGGATAATGGGACACTAGGCTCTAGGGTTGTTTTGCAAAAAGCCAGGTTTATCTCTACTAAGTTCCCAAAACTGGTTATAGTTTTATAACTCCTAAGTGGGATCTTGTAACTCGGGTCACAACTCTGTTGTGGTCAAGTCAAAGTCTCAATTCGTGTCACAAGTCATTTTGAAAAGTCTGACGAGGGGACAGTATGGCCACTCCAACTGTCCATAACCGCGGACGCGGCTATTCGAATAGTTTGACACTCTGCAGAGATTGTACGCTTTCACCACAACATTCGATACATCCGTCAGGAACAAATCCTGAATTCACCATACTCAGTATGCGGATAATCAATCCTAACCTTTCAATTACACTCCCTAGTATAAGCACCTCTCCAGTGAGTTTGGCCTCCCAACCATGACCACTGTCATCTTGGGTACTGCACAGGTGGACAATCTTCACAAGGTAGCCTCAGCTCATACCTTGGCCGTGAGGGAACTAATACTAAGGTATATAAGTTTCCAGTCAAGCCCTACCCAATATTCGGGTATTGTGGTTGTACGATAAAATTGGAATGGTATCGCATCCAGACAACCATCAGTTTTATAAAGGGCTAAGGCTCATGCCTCAACATTTTCATCACCAAAATCATCAAGTGTTTGGAAACACATGTCCAAAACATTTCAATAGAATGATCCATCATTCCAAGGTTTTCATAACCAATTTTTCCACTAAGTACTCCCATCTAAAGTTGATCAAGTTTTATGCTTAGCACTAGAATCTACAGCTGGGGATGGTAATAATGAGGGGTGGTAACTAGTGGAGTTTCACTAAGTCCAACATTATATCTAAGGCTGAGATCAAGGTTTCTAGCTTAGGCCAAATTTTATGCTCTTAGGGCAAACTTGCGCACAGCTGTCTAATATCTACCAAACTCTTAAGTAGACTCTAAGTAAGCTTTGATAAAGAAATAGAGTAAGAAGCTTGCCATAAAACTAGGATTGGTTTAACAAGTGGGTAGGATCATAAATATGGGTTTGTGGCATCGGTAGGGATCTTGCAAGGGTTAACTTGCATCAATATCAGTATAAGCTTGCATAGTTACTAGCTTGCATTAGGCTTGCATAGTAATTAGCTTGCATAGGTATAGTATCTTGCAAGTGTTAGCTTGCATTGGTCAACTTGGTTAGTAAAGCTTGCCTTGTGCAGAGCAGTGGATGAAGTTCTCTTCGGCTTCCTCTTCGTAGTATCCTCCTTCCTCCTCGTAGTATCCTTGGTCGGTACTATCGTCTATGAATAAATACGAGGTACACAATCACCAAACAATACTTAACTACTTGCAATCATCACACACAAGGGTCCTATAGATGATCTAGCATCATCTCTATCTTTACAAGGTTAAAGCTTGATTTAGGTTTTTTTATTTTAGAAAAGTAATTTCTACTCATTGAAAACTACTTAAGATTTAATATTCTCCAAACTAAACATGGGATCATGTTGACACATGTCATCACCACATATTGTAGTCCATGGGAATGTGATTTAAAGTGGTGTCACAATTTAATAAGGTTTTACCTTTTTATTTTAATTGATTAAAGTGGCTAGGAATGCTTATGTAGCATTCTTTTATTCCTTGAACATTATTTCTGCAAGTAAACCTATATATTTTTACATATTCTGAAAGGTATGGTTAAATGTGATTTTTGAGAGTTGGAATCAACTCAAAAGCTTTTATGGTTTAAATTTGAAAAATGTTTGAATGCGGAAAAGCTTCTGCCTTGTTATTTTTGGTATGGGTGATCTACAGATCCAAATGACTTGAATCCAACGGGCTTGGATTAAGCATTCACAGACCTTTACAACAAAATTGGTTTCATCCAATTTGGTGCACTGAATCGATCTGGGTTGATTTTTGAAGTTGGGTGCAGAAGTGTGTTTGAAATTAAAAAGAAAAAGGTTTAATTTGAATTGCTGGGCTGCGCGGGAAATTCTAATGGGCCGGCCTGCTAAGCGCAGTGCTCCCGCGGGCTGCTTAAGTGGGTGTCCCCACTCTTCAGTAACACGGGGCTGGGCGAAGCGGTATGGGGCAACGTGGGTCGTCCGATCTAGTTCTAATCTAACGGATGAGGGTCATCGTCGACGCGAGACAACTCCAGCAAGAATGAAACCTAGCGCGACCAGTGAGGGATGCTGGGGGCTCACCGGGGTACGGGCGAGGGTCGGCGAGGCGGGCGAACGATGAAGTCGACGACGGCGATCCTCCTGGTATCGGTGGCTTCTCCTGGGGCGGCTCCAATCGCTGGCTCCCTTCTTCTCCAGAGGCGGCGGGCTCCGGTGAAATTCCGGCAAAGTGGTGCTCGCCTTGCTCTGAGGATGGTGTGGCACGGTCAGTGGGGAGAGGGGAGTGAGATGGTGTGAAGAAATCGTGCGGGGGTGGCCTCTATTTATAGTCGAGCAAGGGGACCATCGGGGCGCAAGGTGAGCTCGTCGGGGGCGACGTTACAGGCAGCTAATGGCATGGGCAAGGGTAGGGGACGGTGCTGTGTCTCCTGGCGATGCTCAACGACATGGTCGCGAGGCATGGGGCGGTGTGGTTTGGTCTGGAACGGGCGGTGCTCTGCGCGGCAGAGGCGGCGTCTTCGACGGCGGGCGGTGGTTGTATGGCACGGGTGTTGGAGATATGCCCAAGAGGCAATAATAAAGTGGTTATTATCATATCTTCATACTTATGATAAATGTTTACATACCATGCTATAATTGTATTAACAGGAAACATTAATACTTGTGTGATTTGTAAACATAAAAGAGTCCCTAGTAAAGCCTCTTGTTAAACTAGCTTGTTGGTTAATATATGATCATGGTTTCCTGATCATGAACATAGAGATGTTATTAACAACAGGGTCATATCATTAGGAGAATGATGTGATGGACATACTCCTATAGTTAAGCGTAGCATAAAGATCAAGTCATTTAATATAGTTCATTTGCTATAAGCTTTCTGATACATAGTAACCTAATTCCTTCGACCATGAGATCATGTTAATCACCATCACCGGAAGGATGCTTTTATGACATCAAACACCACACCGTAACTGGGTGGCTATAAAGGTGGCATTGAGTGTTTGGAAAGTATGGGTTGAGGCACACGGATCAAGAGTGGGATTTGTCCATCCATATGACGGATAGATATACTCTGGGCCCTCTTGGTGAAATGTCATCCAATTAGCTTGCAAGCATGTGACTGGCTCACAAGGGATCACATATCACGGGAACGAGAAAATAGTACTTATCGGTAACGAGGTTGAACTAGGTATGCAGAGATACCGACGATCATAACCTCGGATAAGTAAACTATCATGAGACAAAGGGAAATTGGTATCGTATGTAAGTGGTTCATTCGATCGCAAAGTAATCGTAGAAATATGTGGGAGCCATATGAATTTCCAGATTCCTCTATTGGTTATTGTTCGGAGAAGTGTCTCGATCATGTCCGCATAATTCACGAACCGTAGGGAGACACACTTAAGGATTCGACGTTGTTTGAGTAGTTATGGAATGATGAGTAAGAGACCGAATGTTGTTTGGAGTCTCGGATGGGATCCGGGATATCACGAGGAGATCCGGAATGGTCCGGAGAATAAGATTCATATAAGGAAAGTCCTGTTTCGGAGTTGGGGAATGATTCCGGTGTTTTCATCGGGAATGTTCTAGAAGGTTCCGGAATGTCCGGCACTCCGGAGGGGAAGGGGTACATGAATGTGTTATTACAAGTTGGAATGATTGCATCATGTACTAGGTGTCATCGCTGTCCAAAATAAAGGGTTTATTCAAATCCTAGTTTGAAAAGTCAAACGGCTAGTTTGAAAAGTCAAATGGCAGTTTTTGGAAAGAGGAGGAGAGGTGGAAACCGAGTTGGGGAGGAGTTCCCTCCTCCAACCGGCGGCCCACCTCCAAGCCGAGTTGGGGAGGGAATCCCCTCCCCTTGGCCGCACCTCCCACCTATAAAGGGAGGGGCAGGGCTGCCCCTCCTAGCACACAACCTTGCCCCCTCTAAACCTAACCCTAGCCGCCGCCGGCCACCATAGCCGCCGCCGCCCTAGGGTTTGCCCAAGCCGCCGACTTGGGGCAATCCCCTTGCCCTATCCGCCGGCCTAGCTCCCTCTACTTGGTGCCTCTAAACCCTAGATCG
This sequence comes from Avena sativa, assembly GCA_916181665.1. NCBI lineage: Eukaryota > Viridiplantae > Streptophyta > Magnoliopsida > Poales > Poaceae > Avena > Avena sativa. The sequence continues at coordinate 383,093,031 of OV702280.1, read as the reverse complement.
CCAAGCCTCTCTCATAGTCCACCATACTCGCTCCGGCTTAAGGCGAAGCCCTGCGAGATCTCCCCTCTACTTCCGGTACCACGCCGTCGTGCTGCCGGAATCGCGAGGAGAGTGCTACAACCTCCGCTGCCTGCTGGAACAAGGGAGAGGAAGGTCTTCATCGAGTACCGAACGTGTGACCGACTGCGGGAGCGCTGCCGGAACGCAGCGCCGGAAGGATCGTCTACGCGATCTTGAGATCGGGAGTGTACAACTACATCATCCACGAGAATCTGCTCTCGTTAACCGCTTTGGAATCTTCGAGGGTGAGTTCCTCTATCAACTCGTTGCTACAATCTAGTAGATAGATCTTGGCTTGTTTGTTTGTATGCGGTAGAAATTTTTTGTTTTCCATGCTACGAACCCCTACAATGGTATCAGAGCCGTGTCTATATGTAGATCTGTTTGCACGAGTAGAACACAATGGTCATTGTGGGCGTTGATGCTTTTATTGTCGATTGCTTCTTGTGTACTTTGCATCTTGTGGTATGTTGGGATGAAGCGGCCCGGGCTAACCTTACATGACATCGTTCATGAGACTTGCTCCACGCTTGACATGCAACTTGTATTGCATAAGTGGCTTTGCGGGTGCCTGTTTCTCCTAGCATAGTTAAGATCCAATTTACAACGGGTGATTAACAATACTAGTATCAATGTTGTGGTTCTTGTTCGTAAGTTAGAACGACACTTATTGAAAGCCCCAAACCACGTAAAATATGCAAAGAAAGTAGAGGCGTCTAACTTTGTTTTGCAGGGGTGTGCAGTGATGTGATATGGCCATGATTGTGATTATATATGATGTATGCAATGTTCCTTATTGTAAGTCGGCAACCGGCAGGAGCCATATGGTTGTCTTTAATTTCTGTTAAGACCCGCGTGTCTATTCAAAGTAGTTGTAATAGTTGAAGCCGGTGGACGACAACCATGGAGAAGCATCATTGACCTTGATGCAATGTCGGTGATGATGGAGATGATGTTCGTGCTAGAAGATGGAGATCGGAAGCACAAAGAAGAAAGGCCATATCATATCACAAATTATGAATTGCATGTGATGTTAATCCTTTATGCATCTTGTATTGCTTAGTAGACGACGGCAGCATTATAAGATGATCCCTCATGCACATGAATTTCAAGTCATAAAGTGTTCACCCTTAGTTAGCACCGTTGCTAAAGCTTGTTGTTTCGAAGCACCACGTGATGATCGGGTGTGTTATATTCCGCAAGTGTATACAACGTGGGCAAGCCAGATTTGCTCATGCGGAAGCTAAGGTTTGATCTTGACGAGCCTAGCATGTACAGACATGGTCTCGGAACACGGATGATCGAAAGGTAAAGCATGAGTCATATAGTAGATATGATGAACATGTTGATTGTTCGCCATTGAAGCTACATCAACTCTCGTGATGATCGGTTTTGATGTGGTGAATTTGGTACATGTGATCACTAAAACAATGTGAGGGATATTGTTTTGAGTGGGAGTTCAACGGCAATATGATTAAAAGTTGAACACTATTTATCATAAATTAAATCAAAGTGAATTTGCATAGTTGTTGTAGTCATTGGCATCCGTTTACCACCTTGCGCTTAGTTATAATTGAGATGATAGAACTATAGAATTTTGGTTAGTTACTTTACGAACTGGTATCGTATTGTTTTGAAGTGTTAATCTAAATTTTAAAAGTCCTATTGCAAACTTTCAGTAAGTTCCGGTTACTCCATGAAGTTTAATAATTGGTATTAAAACTAGAGTGACAATTCGAAGAGTTAGTGTATGAGTATCATGTTTGTCTCCATGATTCTTGATATTCAAAGGATTGTCTTAATATCAAAGTTATCTAGGATCTGAAAGAGTTGTTTCAGAAACCATGATGTGTGGAAGATATTGTGATATCTGAAACGAAGTTTTGGTTACAACATGATAGAGTATAATATGGCACAAGTCATGTTCTCATATTTGATGAGAATTTGCAAAAGGTTGAAGACACTAGATGTCTTAATTATCCAAAAGGTTTTGGAGAGCAACATTATACTCGCGATTCACCGCAATAAGCTAAAGTAGCTTGATCATGAATAATTCCATGGTAAGGGTGAATATTTGATGTAGGTAAAATGTTTACTACACCAAGAGATTACTAAAGAAAGGAATTTGAAAGAACACCAAACATTTGATAATGGTGATCTACTTCAAAGTGCAAGTCCAAAGACATTGGTATTTAACTATACACGCTTTGTACTATGTGTCATGTGTATGGCTCCACTATTGATGTTGATAGATTCTTTTAAACAGAAAAAGAAATACTAAAAGAGAATCTCATAAATATATGGCAGAAAAGAAAAGACTAGAATTGTTCAGTTTAAGTATATAGATGATATACATGTTATGGCTATATTCTTTGCTTATTAAACAATGTGGTTCTTAAGTATTTGATACTGAATTTGTTGGTGTGAATCGTCATACGAAACAACACAATTCATGAACTACAATGGCCTAAGTAACTAGCAAAAGAATATGTGATGATGTTCATCGAGAACAAATAAAGGGTTATTGTGTTGCTCGTTAAACATCAAAGCTTGCCTTCAAGATTTGTTTTATCAGGTATTATGAGAACAAAAGGGTTGTTCAAATAATTGCCGTAATCCATAAAAGATGGATGATTCACAAATATCGTTGGAGAAATCACATCCATAAAACTAGTGCTAAAAATGTCGAAAGACAAATTGATTGAAAGATCGCTTAGGAAGTGACATCGCTGTTTAAATTATATTGGAAAGAAAACATGAAGAAACTCCATGTGGATGGAATTTTGGAGTCTTTTGATTTTTGATCAAATGACGCTTGTAAAACTTTCCTAGAGATAATTAAAACTTCGTTCATAGGCCAAAAGGGAACGAATGACTAGCTTATTGGAACTTGTACATATTGTTGTACGAAATCCATTATGTGTAGTCAAGAGCGATGGATTTCAACTTCATATGCTTTCTCCGAAATTTGAGTGAATATATGAATATTTACTTAATAAGGATGAAGTATGAAACATTTGAAAAGTTCAAAGACTTTCAAGATGAAGTGCAAAATCATTGTAACAAGAATATAAATAGTTTATGATAAGATCATAAAGGAAGATATTTGAGTTACAAAGTTTAGCATAATACCTAAGATTTATGGAATCGTTCCGTGGATTTGCATTTCCCGAAACACCATAAGAGTATGGAGCATTCGAGATATGTAATTAAACCTTGTTTGACATGGTAAGATCAAAGGTATAATTCATAAAACTGCCATTATATTTTAAAGATTAAAAGCTTTAGAGACTACCGTTTTTCCAATGAAAAGAGCTTCATCATAATCCGTTGAAATGACACCATATAAAGTTATGGTTTGGGATAAAACCCAAGTTGTCCTTTCTTAAACATTGGTATGCTATGCATAAGAAAGATGTTTGCAACCAAAGTCGGATGAACCTGTCTTTTTATGTTATTTCGAATAACTGTTAAGTAATCCTCCATAACATCGGAGACAAAAGTGTTTGTTACTTAAAACGTCAAGTTTCTTGAGAAGGAATTTTTCGTGAAAAGTTAAGTGGGAGGACAATAGAACTTTGATAAGGTCAAAAGAACCTTAGCTATATGTGCAGAGTTGCGCAGCGCCGAAAAGTGTTCCGGAGGTAGCAACAATGCTCATGGCTCACGTACCTCAAAGGTTGTGGTCACGGAGATCCAAGTTCCTATTGAAACAAGTAGGTCGGATGAACAATCGAATACCAAGATTTGAGAGTTAAATCATTGTTTGACAATAATGATCCGACTACATGCAAAGAAGCGATGATGAGCCCTGACTCCGTCAAATGGCTTGAAGCCATAAAATCCGTGATAGTTCCATACATGAGAAATCAAGTTTTGAACTTGAAGGACCCTCGAGAAAGGTGTAAGACCTTACAGTTGTGTTTGGATCTATAAAAGAAATAGACATGGATGTTGCACATCTATGAAATAGTCGACATGTTGGGAAAGAGTTCACACCAATGTTCAAAGGTTGACTATGATAAGATTTGATCTTTCATAGCGATATTTAGTCTAGACGGATTAATGTAGCAACTACGACATATAATTTTGTTATGTGTTGAATAAACAAAACAAGTTCTTCTAATAGAATGGTTACCAAGGACGTGTGCATGACACGGTCCAAAGGGTTTTGTTAATTCAAAGGATGCTAAAAGCATATGCAAACTTCAATAGTTGAAGTAAGCATCGCGGAGTTGGAATCTTCACCATGATGAAACTGTTAAAAGAGTTTTATTTCATCGGAGACGATGAAGATGCTTGCATTTGCAAGAAATTAAGTGGGAGCGCTAAGACATGTTTCTAATACATTATGTGGAAGACATATTGTTGATTGGAAATAATGTATCTTTTATTAACACAGGATAAGAATTTCATCTCGATGAAATACTTAGGCAAAACCCAAATATTTGGCATCAATAGACGCTAATATGGTTGTTCCAAAAGTACATAGATGATATATTGAATGAGTTCAATATAGAAACTACAAGAAAGGTTCTTGTCGCACAGAAAGGATTGAATGAGTTCAATATTGATGATATATTCAAGTGTATTGACACTGGGTAAGTGAAACAAAGATTCAAGTATAGATTGATACTTGATGTATAAAATCACAAAGAGTATTTATATCAATCATACTGTGATATGTACAAATCCAAATATGTCCTATACTTTAAATGTTATGAGCATGTACCAGAATGATTCATAAGTTGATCATTGGACAATAGTAAGGATATTCTTATGATCTTTTGGAAGAACTAAGAGTATATTATTTGTAGAAGTGACAAATAGATGGTTAGTTCATTGTAAAAGTACTAAATTGATACTGGTTTTGTCGCAAAGTACAAATTAAGTTTAACTCAATCTAAACTAAGGGTGGCACAATATAATGGAAAGTAAGTTCCATAATGGATTTGGATGAGTTCCAAAGTTAAGGCATTGTGACAGATACTACAACAAAAGGCTAAGTATATAACTGCTATTATAGCAGCTAAAGAGGGCATTTGTGTCGAGTAGTTTGTTATCAAACTAGGTGTAGTTCACAGTGGGATAGTACTATGAAGATATATTGTACGACAATATTATCAACATGTTTCAACCCCAAAGAACTAAAGGTCACACCAAAGGACCAAATTAGTACGAAGCCATCTCATTAGAGAATGAGTGATGCGTAGAGACGCAAAGACATGCAATTACACACAGACCTGGAAGTGTCAGATCCGGAGATCAGTTGACCACTAGCAATCGTGTACATACGACACCGGAAAGCCATAGGTGTTGAATACACAAAGGTTTGAAACTAGATTATTGACTCTAGTGCAAGTGGGAGACTGTTGGAGATATGCCCAAGAGGCAATAATAAAGTGGTTATTATAATATCTTCATACTTATGATAAATGTTTACATACCATGCTATAATTGTATTAACAGGAAACATTAATACTTGTGTGATTTGTAAACATAAAAGAGTCCCTAGTAAAGCCTCTTGTTAAACTAGCTTGTTGGTTAATATATGATCATGGTTTCCTGATCATGAACATAGAGATGTTATTAACAACAGGGTCATATCATTAGGAGAATGATGTGATGGACATACTCCTATAGTTAAGCGTAGCATAAAGATCAAGTCATTTAATATAGTTCATTTGCTATAAGCTTTCTGATACATAGTAACCTAATTCCTTCGACCATGAGATCATGTTAATCACCATCACCGGAAGGATGCTTTGATGACATCAAACACCACACCGTAACTGGGTGGCTATAAAGGTGGCATTGAGTGTTTGGAAAGTATGGGTTGAGGCACATGGATCAAGAGTGGGATTTGTCCATCCATATGACGGATAGATATACTCTGGGCCCTCTCGGTGAAATGTCATCCAATTAGCTTGCAAGCATGTGACTGGCTCACAAGGGATCACATATCACGGGAACGAGAAAAGAGTACTTATCGGTAACGAGGTTGAACTAGGTATGCAGAGATACCGACGATCATAACCTCGGATAAGTAAACTATCATGAGACAAAGGGAAATTGGTATCGTATGTAAGTGGTTCATTCGATCGCAAAGTAATCGTAGAAATATGTGGGAGCCATATGAATTTCCAGATTCTTCTATTGGTTATTGTTCGGAGAAGTGTCTCGATCATGTCCGCATAATTCACGAACCGTAGGGAGACACACTTAAGGATTCGACGTTGTTTGAGTAGTTATGGAATGATGAGTAAGAGACCGAATGTTGTTCGGAGTCTCGGATGGGATCCGGGATATCACGAGGAGATCCGGAATGGTCCGGAGAATAAGATTCATATAAGGAAAGTCCTGTTTCGGAGTTGGGGAATGATTCCGGTGTTTTCATCGGGAATGTTCTAGAAGGTTCCGGAATGTCCGACACTCCAGAGGGGAAGGGGTACATGAATGTGTCATTACAAGTTGGAATGATTGCATCATGTACTAGGTGTCATCGCTGTCCAAAATAAAGGGTTTATTCAAATCCTAGTTTGAAAAGTCAAACGGTTAGTTTGAAAAGTCAAACGGCAGTTTTTGGAAAGAGGAGGAGAGGTGGAAACCGAGTTGGGGAGGAGTTCCCTCCTCCAACCGGTGGCCCACCTCCAAGCCGAGTTGGGGAGGGACTCCCCTCCCCTTGGCCTCACCTCCCACCTATAAAGGGAGGGGCAGGGCTGCCCCTCCTAGCACACAACCTTGCCCCCTCTAAACCTAACCCTAGCCGTCGCCGGCCACCATAGCCGCCGCCCTAGGGTTTGCCCAAGCCGCTGACTTGGGGAAATCCCCTTGCCCTAGCCGCCGGCCTAGCTCCCTCTACTTGGTGCCTCTAAACCCTAGATTGCCAAGCCTGTCTCATAGTCCACCGTACTCGCTCCGGCTTAAGGCGAAGCCCTGCGAGATCTCCCCTCTACTTCCGGTACCACGCCGTCGTGCTGCCGGAATCGCGAGGAGAGTGCTACAACCTCCGCTGCCTGCTGGAACAAGGGAGAGGAAGGTCTTCATCGAGTACCGAACGTGTGACCGACTGCGGGAGCGCTGCCGGAACGCAGCGCCGGAAGGATCGTCTACGCGATCTTGAGATCGGGAGTGTACGACTACATCATCCACGAGAATCTGCTCTCATTAACCGCTTTGGAATCTTCGAGGGTGAGTTCCTCTATCAACTCGTTGCTACAATCTAGTAGATAGATCTTGGCTTGTTTGTTTGTATGCGGTAGAAAATTTTTGTTTTCCATGCTACGAACCCCTACAATGGGGCGGCAAACGGGAGTGTCTGGCGGTGTCCTGGGTCGGTGGTGATCGTGTGTGCGCGCGGTGAGGGCGGCGCGCGGTCTGGGGATGCTGGTCGCAGGTGGCGCTCTGGCGCACGCTCGGCATGGTCTGGGCGCGGCTTGTGCGCGTGGTCCAGGGCTTGGCAATGCTCGCGGCTGGGACATGTAGTGGCGGTGGACGGTGGGCTGCCTCCCAGACATGCTAGCTAGGCTTGCTGCTGCTCCTAGCTTGCTGTCCACATTGGGGTGACATGGGGGTGCTCGGCTGTTCACCATTAATGGCAATGGCAAGCTCACAGGGGTGCTAGTGTTGGGCTAATCTTTCTAGATGATCTACTGGTTTGTGTGTGAGCTAACTAGGGAACAAGTTAGGCTCAAAACACTGCACACTATAGTGTTTGTGGTTTTGTTTGATTTGTGTCTGCAACCTGTTTGATGAAATGGCCGCAAGAACTCAAGTTTTGAATTTTGAAATGAATTTTGGTGAGTTTGCTAGATTGGTTCTGGTGAGTCTGCAGATGCTTGGGTTTTGAAAGTTGAGCTTGTTTGAGTGGGTTTTGAAAAGGTGGGATCTTCCCATATGAAGAAGATTCAATTTTGAATTGTCATTTAAACTATGTATTTGAAAGTTTCTGGATGATCACAAAGTGGGCCTTGATACTCTGTTGTGAGTACATTCAAGTGGTGCAAAGATCCAGAAAAGTTTCTGTTAGGTTTTGAAAGTTTGAGACAGCCAAAGTAGGCATGTGAGTTAAATTGGCCAAAATGACCATTCCCTTAATATATTTGTTTTGATTTACTTTTCTTCAGGAAGAGTGTGGGAAATGTTTTAGATGATGTTATTTTCACCTAATAAACATTTTACAAGCAATGGATCACACAAACAAGGTGGTTTTAAAAGAAATTCAAAATTCATGCATACACATACATGCATTCATGAATTCATTTAGAAAAGTTTTTGTTAACTCTAAACTTGAGGATTAGTGTTTTGATGATCTAAGTTTGATATTTTTGGGATGTTACATATGTGATCCCTTGTGAGCCAGTCACATGCTTGCAAGCTAATTGGATGACATTTCACCGAGAGGGCCCAGAGTATATCTATCCGTCATATGGATGGACAAATCCCACTCTTGATCCATGTGTTTCAACCAATACTTTCCGAACACTCAATGCCACCTTTATAGCCACCCAGTTACGGTGTGGTGTTTGATGTCATCAAAGCATCCATCCGGTAAAGGTGATATGCATGATCTCATGGTCGAAGGAATTAGATTACTATGTATCAGAAAGCATATAGCAATTGAACTATTAAAATGACTTGATCTTTATGCTACGCTTATCTATAGGAGTATGTCCACCATATCATTCTCCTAACGATATGATCTTGTTGTTAATAACATCTCAATGTTCATGATAGGAAAACCACAATCATCTATTAACCAACAAGCTAGTATTATATAGAGGCTTTACTAGGGACTTCAAATTAAGTTTACAAATCACACAAGTATTAATGTTTCCTTATTAATACTATTATAGCATGAATGTAAACATTTATCATAAACACAAAGATATAATAATAACTACATTTATTATTGCCTCTAGGGCATATCTCCAACAGTCTCCCACTTGCACTAGAGTCATCTAATCTAGATTACATGGTAATATACCGAACACCCATGGCAGTTTGGTGCTGGTCATGTTTTGCCCTCGGGAGAGGTTTAGTCAATGGATCCACCACATTCAGATCTGTGTGTACTTTGCAATCTTTATATCCCCATCTTGGATATGTTCTCGAATAGCATGAAAACGTAGCTTGATGTGCTTCAGCTTCTTGTGTGACATTGGTTCTTGCGCATTGGCTATGGCGCCCATGTTATCACAGTAGATAGACATTGGGTCCAGCGCACTAGGAACCACACCCAGCTCTGTAATGAACTCTTTCATCCATATTGCTTCTTGTGAAGCCTCCGAAGCAGCCATGTATTCCGATTCAGTTGAAGATCTCGCCACAACGCTTTGCTTTGCACTCCTCCAGCTAACTACTGCACCATTTAAAATAAATACGTATCCAGATTGTGATTTAGAATCATCCGGATCGGTGTTCCAACTAGCATCGGTGTAACCATTAACAACGAGCTGTTCATCACCTCCATAAGAAAGAACCATATCCTTAGTTCTTCTTAAGTACTTAAGGATGTTTTTGACCGCTGTCCAATGATCCACTCCTGGATCACTTTGATATCTGCTAGTTAAACTAACAGCATATGCAATGTCGGGTCTAGTACATAGCATGGCATACATTAGAGATCCTATGGCTGAGGCATAGGGAGTCTTACTCATCCTTTCTCTATCTTCTGCTGATGTCGGACTTTGAGTTTTACTCAAGGTCGTATTGGGCAACATTGGCAAGAACCCTTTCTTGCTATCTTCCATTCCAAATCTCTTTAGAACTTTGTCTGAATATGTACTTTGTGACAATGATATTTGGCGTTTCGATCTATCTCTATAAATATTTATGCCTAATATGTAAGCTGCTTCGCCAAGATCCTTCATTGAAAAACTATTATTCAAATATTCCTTGACACTATTAAGAAGGTCTACATCATTCCCAATCAACAATATGTCATCTACATATAGTATTAAGAATGCTACAGAGCTCTCACTCACTTTCTTGTAAATACAAGCTTCTCCATAAGTTTGTATAAAACCAAAACTTTTGATCACCTTATCAAAACGTTGATTCCAACTTCGGGATGCTTGCTTCAATCCATAAATGGACCGTTGAAGTTTGCATACCTTGTTAGCATCTTTAGGATCGACAAAACCTTTGGGTTGCATCATATACAACTCTTCATCAATGTCTCCATTGAGGAATGCTGTTTTGACATCCATTTGCCATATCTCATAATCATAATATGCAGCGATTGCTAACATAATCCTCACAGACTTTAGCTTCGCTACTGGTGAGAAAGTCTCATCGTAGTCAACTCCTTGAATTTGTCGAAACCCTTTTGCGACAAGTCGAGCTTTATAGACAGTAACATTACCATCAGCATCTGTTTTCTTCTTAAAAATCCATTTGTTCTCGACAGCCTTCCGGCCATCCGGTAAGTCCACCAAAGTCCATACTTGGTTTTCGTACATGGATCCAATCTCGGATTTCATGGCTTCTTGCCATTTATTGGAATCTGGGCTCATCATCGCTTCCTCATATGTCTCAGGGTCATCGGTGTTGTCTACCAACATGACACTCATAACGGGATCATACCAATCTGGAGTGGTACGAGTTCTCGTTGACCTGCGAGGCTCTGTAGCAACTTCAACCGAAGTTTCATGATCATCATCATTAGCTTCCTCTCTTATTGGTGCAGGCACCACAGGAACTTCTTCCGGTGCTGCGCTACTCGCAATTTCGAGAGAAGGTTCGACAACCTCGTCGAGTTCTACTTTCCTTCCAGTCACTTCTTTCGAGAGAAATTCCTTCTCTAGAAAGGATCCATTCTTGGCAACGAAGATTTTGCCTTCGGATCTATGATAGAAGGTATACCCAATAGTTTCCTTCTGGAATCCAATGAAGACGCATTTTTCCGCTTTGGGTTCAAGCTTGTCTGGCTGTAACTTCTTTACATAGGCTTCGCATCCCCAAACTTTAAGGAACGACAATCTAGGTTTCTTCCCAAACCATAACTCATACGGTGTCGTTTCAACGGATTTAGATGGTGCCCTATTTAAAGTGAATGCGGCTGTTTCTAATGCATAACCCCAAAATGATAGCGGTAAATCTTTAAGTGACATCATAGAACGAACCATATCTAAGAGAGTTCGATTACGACGTTCGGACACACCATTACGCTGTGGTGTTCCCGGCGGTGTCAATTGTGAAAGTATTCCGCATTTCTTCAAATGCTCGTCAAACTCGTAACTTAGATATTCACCTCCACGATCAGAACGTAGAAATTTAATCTTCTTGTTACGTTGATTCTCTACCTCACTTTGAAATTCCTTAAACTTCTCGAAAGTTTTGGACTTATGTTTCATGAAATAGATATACCCATATCTACTCAAATCATCCGTGAAGGTAAGAACATAACGATAACCACCGCGCGATGCTACACTCATTGGACCACACACATCGGTATGTATGATTTCCAACAAGTCCGTAGCTCGCTCCATCATACCAGAAAATGGAGTCTTAGTCATTTTACCCATCAGACATGCTTCGCATCTTTCAAGTGATTCGAAATCAAGTGATTCAAGAAGTCCATCGGAATGGAGTTTCTTCATACGCTTCACTCCAATGTGACCAAGACGACAGTGCCACATATAGGTCGAGTATTGCTCGATTTCAAACGTTTAGCCTCAATGTTATTAATATGTGTATTTCCACTATCGAGATTCAACAAGAATAGACCATCTATCAAGGGTGCATGTGCATAAAATATATTACTAATATAAATCGAACAACCATTATTCTCGGACTTAAACAAGTAACCGTCTCGCAATAAACAAGATCCCGATATAATGTTCATGCTCAACGCAGGCACCAAATAACAATTATTTAAGTATAAAACTAATCCCGATGGTAGATGAAGGGGTAGCGTGCCGACCGCGATCACATCAACCTTTGATCCGTTTCCAACGCGCATCGTCACCTCGTTCTTCTCTAGCTTCCGTTTCGAGTTACAAATATGAGCAACCGAACTAGTATCAAATACCCAGGCACTACTACGAGTACTAGTGAGATACACATCAATAACATGTATATCAGATATACCTTTCTTATTGATGTTGCCGTTCTTCAAATCCGCCAAGTACTTTGGGCAATTCCGCTTCCAGTGACCTTCTCCCTTGCAGTAAAACACTCAGTATCAAGCTTAGGTCCAGCCTTGGTCTTCTTCATCGGCGTGGTAACTTTCTTACCACCCTTCTTGAAGTGTCCCTTCTGCTTAGACTTGCCTTTCTTGAATTTGGTGGTCTTATTTGTTGGAGATATGCCCTAGAGGCAATAATAAATGTAGTTATTATTATATCTTTGTGTTTATGATAAATGTTTACATTCATGCTATAATAGTATTAACAAGGAAACATTAATACTAGTGTGATTTGTAAACTTAATTTGAAGTCCCTAGTAAAGCCTCTATATAATACTAGCTTGTTGGTTAATAGATGATTGTGGTTTCCCTATCATGAACATTGAGATGTTATTAACAACAAGATCATATCGTTAGGAGAATGATATGGTGGACATACTCCTATAGATAAGCGTAGCATAAAGATCAAGTCATTTTAATAGTTCAATTGCTATATGCTTTCTGATACATAGTAATCTAAATTCCTTCGACCATGAGATCATGCATATCACCTTTACCGGATGGATGCTTTGATGACATCAAACACCACACCGTAACTGGGTGGTTATAAAGGTGGCATTGAGTGTTCGGAAAGTATTGGTTGAAACACATGGATCAAGAGTGGGATTTGTCCATCCATATGACAGATAGATATACTCTGGGCCCTCTCGGTGAAATGTCATCCAATTAGCTTGCAAGCATGTGACTGGCTCACAAGGGATCACATATCACGGGAACGAGAAAAGAGTACTTATCGGTAACGAGGTTGAACTAGGTATGCAGAGATACCGACGATCATAACCTCGGATAAGTAAACTATCGTGAGACAAAGGGAAATTGATATCGTATGTAAGTGGTTCATTCGATCGCAAAGTAATCGTAGAAATATGTGGGAGCCATATGAATTTCCATATTCCTCTATTGGTTATTGTTCGGAGAAGTGTCTCGATCATGTCCGCATAATTCACGAACCGTAGGGAGACACACTTAAGGATTCGACGTTGTTTGAGTAGTTATGGAATGATGAGAAAGATACTGAATGTTGTTCGGAGTCTCGAATGGGATTCGGGATATCACGAGGAGATCCAGAATGGTCCGGAGAATAAGATTCATATAAGGAAAGTCTCGTTTCGGAGTTGGGGAATGATTCCGGTGTTTTCATCGGGAATGTTCTAGAAGGTTCCGGAATGTCCGGCACTCCGGAGGGGAAGGGGTACATGAATGTGTCATTACAAGTTGGAATGATTGCATCATGTACTAAGTGTCATCTCTGTCCAAAATAAAGGGTTTATTCAAATCCTAGTTTGAAAAGTCAAACGGCTAGTTTGAAAAGTCAAACGGCAGTTTTTGGAAAGAGGACGAGAGGTGGAAACCGAGTTGGGGAGGAGTTCCCTCCTCCAACCGGCGGCCCACCTCCAAGCCGAGTTGGGGAGGGACTCCCCTCCCCTTGGCCGCACCTCCCACCTATAAAGGGAGGGGCAGGGCTGCCCTCCTAACACACAAGTTCCCTGCCCCAAACCCTAGCTTGGCGCCACCACCTCATGCAGCTGCCGCCGCCTCCTAGGGTTGCCCTAGCCGCCGACTTGGGCTGCCCCAAGCCCTAGCCGCCGGCTCTAGCACCTCCTCCTTGTTGTGTCTAAACCCTAGATCGCCGAGGAGCTCTCTCATAATCCACCATACTCGCTCCGGCTTAGGGCGAAGCCCTGCGAAATCTCCCCTCTACTTCCGGTACCACGCCGTTGTGCTGCCGGAATCGCGAGGAGAGTGCTACAACCTCCGTTGCCTGCTGGAACAAGGGAGAGGAAGGTCTTCGTCGAGTACCGAACGTGTGACCGACTGTGGGAGCGCTGCCGGAACGCAATGCCGGAAGGATCGTCTACGCGATCTTGAGATCGGGAAGAGTACGACTACATCACCCACGAGAATCTGCTCTCGTTAAACACTTTGGAATCTTCGAGGGTGAGTTATTCCATCGACTCGTTGCTACAATCTAGTAGATAGATCTTGGCTTGTTTGTTTGTATGCGATAGAAATTTTTTGTTTTCCATGCTACGAAACCCTACAGTGGTATCAGATTCGTGTCTATATGTAGATCTGTTGCACGAGTAGAACACAATGGTCATTGTGGGCGTTGATGCTTTTATTGTCGATTGCTTCTTGTGTACTTTGCATCTTGCGGTATGTTGGGATGAAGCGGCGCGGGCTAACCTTACATGACATCGTTCATGAGACTTGCTCCACGCTTGACATGCAACTTGCATTGCATAAGTGGCTTTGCGGGTGCCTGTTTCTCCTAGCATAGTTAAGATCCAATTTACAACGGGTGATTAACAATACTAGTATCAATGTTGTGGTTCTTGTTCGTAAGTTAGAACGACACTTATTGAAAGCCCCAAACCACGTAAAACATGCAAAGAAAGTAGAGGCGTCTAACTTTGTTTTGCAGGGGTGTGCAGTGATGTGATATGGCCATGATTGTGATTATATTTGATGTATGCAATGATCCTTATTGTAAGTTGGCAACCGGCAGGAGCCATATGGTTGTCTTTAATTTCTGTTAAGACCCGCATGTCTATTCAAAGTAGTTGTAATAGTTGAAGCTGGTGGACGACAACCATGGAGAAGCGTCATTGACCTTGATGCAATGCCGGTGATGATGGAGATCATGTTCGTGCTTGAAGATGGAGATCGGAAGCACAAAGAAGAAAGGCCATATCATATCACGTATTATGAATTGCATGTGATGTTAATCCTTTATGCATCTTGTATTGCTTAGTAGGCGACGGTAGCATTATAAGATGATCCCTCATGCACATGAATTTCAAGTCATATGGTGTTCACCCTTAGTTAGCACCGTTGCTAAAGCTTGTTGTTTCGAAGCACCACGTGATGATCGGGTGTGTTAGATTCTGCAAGTGTATACAACGTGAGAAAGCCAGATTTGCTCATGCGGAAACTAAGGTTTGATCTTGACGAGCCTAGCATGTACAGACATGGTCTCGGAACACGGATCACCGAAAGGTAAAGCATGAATCATATAGTAGATATGATGAACATGTCGATTGTTCGCCATTGAAACTATATCAACTCTCGTGATGATCGGTGTTGATGTGGTGGATTTGGTTCGTGTGATCACTAAAACAATGTGAGGGATATTGTTTTGAGTGGGAGTTCACCTAGATTAATTTTATTATTAATTTGAACTCAATTTGTCATAAACTTAGTCTAAACTATTGCAAATATGTTGTAGATCAATGGCAGCCCCTACCATCAATTTTAATGCGTTCCTAGAGAAAGAAAAGTTGAAAAACAATGGAAGCAACTTCGCGGATTGGTTCCGCAATTTGAGGATTGTCCTCACAGCTGGTAATTTGACCTATGTGATGGATGCACCGCTGGGTGACCCACCTGCAGCTGATGCTACCGATGAAGTAAAGAATGTTTACCTCGCTCGGAAGAATCAGTACTCCATAGTTCAGTGTGCTAACTTGTATGGTTTAGAATCGGAGCTTCAGAAAAGGTTTGAGAATTCATACCCATATGATATTGTCGAGGATCTCAAATTGAATTTTGAGACTCATGCGGCAATTGAAAGCTATGAGGCTTCTGAAAAGTTCTTTAACTGTAAGATGGAAGAGGGCAGCTCCGTCAGTGAGCATGTGCTTAAGATGTTTGGGCACGCAAACAAACTTCAAAGCTTGGGTATAGTGATTCCTAATGCTTTGGGGATTTACCGTGTCCTCCAATCACTACCACCAAGTTACAAGAACTTTGTGATGAACTACAACACGCAGAACATGAACAAGCAGTTGCCAGAACTGTTTGCTATGTTAAAGTCTGCAGAAGTGGAGATCAAGAAAGAGCATCAAGTGTTGTTGGTCATTAAGACCACCAAATTCAAGAAAGGCAAGTCTAAGCAGAAGGTACACTTCAAGAAGGGTGGTAAGAAAGTTACCGCGTCAACGAAGAAGACCAAGGCTGGACCTAAGCCTGATACTGAGTGCTTTTACTGCAAGGGAGAAGGTCACTGGAAGCGGAATTGCCCAAAGTACTTGGCGGATTTGAAGAACGGCAACATCAAGAAGAAAGGTATATATGATATACATGTTATTGATGTGTATCTCACTAGTACTCGTAGTAGTGCCTGGGTATTTGATACTGGTTCAGTTGCTCATATTTGTAACTCGAAGCAGGTGCTGCAGAATAAACGGAAGCTAGCGAAGAACGAGGTGACGATGCGCGTTGGAAACGGATCAAAGGTTGATATGATCGCGGTCGGCACGCTACCCCTTCATCTACCATCGGGATTAGTTTTATACTTAAATAATTGTTATTTGGTGCCTGCGTTGAGCATGAACATTATATCGGGATCTTGTTTATTACGAGACGGTTACTTGTTTAAATCCGAGAATAATGGTTGTTCGATTTATAAGAGTAATATGTTTTATGCACATGCACCTTTGATAGATGGTCTATTCATGTTGAATCTCGATAGTGGAAATACACATATTAATAACATTGAGGCTAAACGTTTGTAATCGAGCGATAACTCGACCTATATGTGGCACTATCGTCTTGGTCATATTGGAGTGAAGCATATGAAGAAACTCCATTCCGATGGACTTCTTGAATCACTTGATTTCGAATCACTTGATAGATGCGAAGCATGTCTGATGGGTAAAATGACTAAGACTCCATTTTCTGGTATGATGGAGCGAGCTACGGACTTATTGGAAATCATACATACCGATGTGTGTGGTCCAATGAGTGTAGCATCGCGCGGTGGTTATCATTATGTTCTTACCTTCACGGATGACTTGAGTAGATATGGGTATATCTATTTCATGAAACATAAGTCCAAAACTTTCGAGAAGTTTAAGGAATTTCAAAGTGAGGTAGAGAATCAACGTAACAAGAAGATTAAATTTCTACGTTCTGATCGTGGAGGTGAATATCTAAGTTACGAGTTTGGCGAGCATTTGAAGAAATGCGGAATACTTTCACAATTGACACCGCCGGGAACACCACAGCGTAATGGTGTGTCCGAACGTCGTAATCGAACTCTCCTAGATATGGTTCGTTCTATGATGTCACTTACAGATTTACCGCTATCATTTTGGGGTTATGCATTAGAAACAGCCGCATTCACTTTAAATAGGGCACCGTCTAAATCCGTTGAAACGACACCGTATGAATTATGGTTTGGGAAGAAACCTAGATTGTCGTTCCTTAAAATTTGGGGGTGCGAAGCCTATGTAAAGAAGTTACAGCCGGACAAGCTTGAACCGAGGAAAAATGCGTCTTCATAGGATACCCGAAGGAAACTATTGGGTATACCTTCTATCATAGATCCGAAGGCAAAATCTTCGTTGCCAAGAATGGATCCTTTCTAGAGAAGGAATTTCTCTCGAAAGAAGTGACTGGAAGGAAAGTAGAACTTGACTAGGTTGTTGAACCTTCTCTCGAAATTGCGAGTAGCGCAGCACCGGAAGAAGTTCCTGTGGTGCCTGCACCAATAAGAGAGGAAGCTAATGATGATGATCATGAAACTTCGGTTGAAGTTGCTACAGAGCCTCGCAGGTCAACGAGAACTCATACCACTCCAGATTGGTATGATCCCGTTATGAGTGTCATGTCGATGGACAACACCGATGACCCTGAGACATATGAGGAAGCAATGATGAGCCCAGATTCCAATAAATGGCAAGAAGCCATGAAATCCGAGATTGGATCCATGTACGAAAACCAAGTATGGACTTTGGTGGACTTACCGGATGGCCGAAAGGCTGTCGAGAACAAATGGATCTTCAAGAAGAAAACAGATGCTGATGGTAATGTTACTGTCTATAAAGCTCGACTTGTTGCAAAGGGGTTTCGACAAATTCAAGGAGTTGACTACAATGAGACTTTCTCACCAGTAGCGAAGCAAAAGTCTGTGAGGATTATGTTAGCAATCGCTGCATATTATGATTATGAGATATGGCATATGGATGTCAAAACAGCATTCCTCAATGGAGACATTGATGAAGAGTTGTATATGATGCAACCCAAAGGTTTTGTTGATCCTAAAGATGCTAACAAGGTATGCAAACTTCAACGATCCATCTATGGATTGAAGCAAGCATCCCGAAGTTGGAATCAACGTTTTGATAAGGTGATCAAAAGTTTTGGTTTTATACAAACTTATGGAGAAGCTTGTATTTACAAGAAAGTGAGTGGGAGCTCTGTAGCATTCTTAATACTATATGTGGATGACATATTGTTGATTGGGAATGATGTAGACCTTCTTAATAGTGTCAAGGAATATTTGAATAATAGTTTTTCAATGAAGGATCTTGGCAAAGCAGCTTACATATTAGGCATAAAGATTTATAGAGATAGATCAAAACGCCAAATATCATTGTCACAAAGTACATATTTGGACAAAGTTCTAAAGAGGTTTGGAATGGAAGATAGCAAGAAAGGGTTCTTGCCCATGTTGCCCAATACGACCTTGAGTAAAACTCAAAGTCCGACATCGGCAGAAGATAGAGAAAGGATGAGTAAGACTCCCTATGCCTCAGCCATAGGATCTCTAATGTATGCCATGCTATGTACTAGACCCGACATTGCATATGCTGTTAGTTTAACTAGCAGATATCAAAGTGATCCAGGAGTGGATCATTGGACAGTGGTCAAAAACATCCTTAAGTACTTGAGAAGAACTAAGGATATGGTTCTTTCTTATGGAGGTGATGAACAACTCGTTGTTAATGGTTACACCGATGCTCGTTGGAACACCGATCCGGATGATTCTAAATCACAATCTGGATACGTATTTATTTTGAATGGTGCAGCAGTTAGCTGGAGGAGTGCAAAACAAAGCGTTGTGGCGAGATCTTCAACTGAATCGGAATACATGGCTGCTTCGGAGGCTTCACAAGAAGCAATATGGATGAAAGAGTTCATTACAGAGTTGGGTGTGGTTCCTAGTGCGCTGGACCCAATGTCTATCTACTGTGATAACATGGGCGCCATAGCCAATGCGCAAGAACCAAGGTCACACAAGAAGCTGAAGCACATCAAGCTACGTTTTCACGCTATTCGAGAACATATCCAAGATGGGGATATAAATATTTGCAAAGTACACACAGATCTGAATGTGGCGGATCCGTTGACTAAACCTCTCCCGAAGGCAAAACATGACCAGCACCAAACTGCCATGGGTGTTCGATATATTACCATGTAATCTAGATTAGATGACTCTAGTGCAAGTGGGAGACTGTTGGAGATATGCCCTAGAGGCAATAATAAATGTAGTTATTATTATATCTTTGTGTTTATGATAAATGTTTACATTCATGCTATAATAGTATTAACAAGGAAACATTAATACTTGTGTGATTTGTAAACTTAATTTGAAGTCCCTAGTAAAGCCTCTATATAATACTAGCTTGTTGGTTAATAGATGATTGTGGTTTCCATATCATGAACATTGAGATGTTATTAACAACAAGATCATATCGTTAGGAGAATGATATGGTGGACATACTCCTATAGATAAGTGTAGCATAAAGATCAAGTCATTTTAATAGTTCAATTGCTATATGCTTTCTGATACATAGTAATCTAAATTCCTTTGACCATGAGATCATGCATATCACCTTTACCGGATGGATGCTTTGATGACATCAAACACCACACCGTAACTGGGTGGTTATAAAGGTAGCATTGAGTGTTCGAAAAGTATTGGTTGAAACACATGGATCAAGAGTGGGATTTGTCCATCCATATGACAGATAGATATACTCTGGGCCCTCTCGGTGAAATGTCATCCAATTAGCTTGCAAGCATGTGACTGGCTCACAAGGGATCACATATCACGGGAACGAGAAAAGAGTACTTATCGGTAACGAGGTTGAACTAGGTATGCAGAGATACCGACGATCATAACCTCGGATAAGTAAACTATCGTGAGACAAAGGGAAATTGATATCGTATGTAAGTGGTTCATTCGATCGCAAAGTAATCGTAGAAATATGTGGGAGCCATATGAATTTCCAGATTCCTCTATTGGTTATTGTTCGGAGAAGTGTCTCGATCATGTCCGCATAATTCACGAACCGTAGGGAGACACACTTAAGGATTCGACGTTGTTTGAGTAGTTATGGAATGATGAGAAAGAGACCGAATGTTGTTCGGAGTCTCGAATGGGATTCGGGATATCACGAGGAGATCCGGAATGGTCCGGAGAATAAGATTCATATAAGGAAAGTCTCGTTTCGGAGTTGGGGAATGATTCCGGTCTTTTCATCGGGAATGTTCTAGAAGGTTCCGGAATGTCCGGCACTCCGGAGGGGAAGGGGTACATGAATGTGTCATTACAAGTTGGAATGATTGCATCATGTACTAAGTGTCATCGCTGTCCAAAATAAAGGGTTTATTCAAATCCTAGTTTGAAAAGTCAAACGGCTAGTTTGAAAAGTCAAACGGCAGTTTTTGGAAAGAGGAGGAGAGGTGGAAACCGAGTTGGGGAGGAGTTCCCTCCTCCAACCGGCGGCCCACCTCCAAGCCGAGTTGGGGAGGGACTCCCCTCCCCTTGGACGCACCTCCCACCTATAAAGGGAGGGGCAGGGCTGCCCCTCCTAACACACAAGTTCCCTGCCCCAAACCCTAGCTTGGCGCCACCACCTCCTGCAGCTGCCGCCGCCTCCTAGGGTTGCCCTAGCCGCCGACTTGGGCTGCCCCAAGCCCTAGCCGCTGGCTCTAGCACCTCCTCCTTGGTGTGTCTAAACACTAGATCGCCGAGGAGCTCTCTCATAATCCACCATACTCGCTTCGGCTGAAGACGAAGCCCTGCGAGATCTCCCCTCTACTTCCGGTACCACGTCGTTGTGCTGCCGGAATCGCGAGGAGAGTGCTACAACCTCCGCTGCCTGCTGGAACAAGGGAGAGGAAGGTCTTCGTCGAGTACCGAACGTGTGACCGACTGCGGGAGCGCTGCCGGAACGCAGCGCCGGAAGGATCGTCTACGCGATCTTGAGATCGGGAAGAGTACGACTACATCACCCACGAGAATCTGCTCTCGTTAAACACTTTGGAATCTTCGAGGGTGAGTTATTCCATCGACTCGTTGCTACAATCTAGTAGATAGATCTTGGCTTGTTTGTTTGTATGCGATAGAAATTTTTTGTTTTCCATGCTACGAAACCCTACATTATTGACCAACAACACTTGGTGCTCTTTCTTGATCTCCACTTCTGCAGATTTCAACATGGCAAAGAGTTCTGGCAACGTCTTGTTCATGTTTTGCATGTTGTAGTTCATCACAAAGTTCTTGTAACTTGGTGGTAGTGATTGGAGGACGCGGTAAATCCCCAAAGCATTAGGAATCACTATACCCAAGCTTTGAAGTTTGTTTGCGTGCCCAGACATCTTAAGCACATGCTCACTGACGGAGCTGCCCTCTTCCATCTTGTAGTTAAAGAACTTTTCAGAAGCCTCATAGCTTTCAATTGCCGCATGAGTCTCAAAGATCAATTTGAGATCCTCGACAATATCATATGGGTCTGAATTCTCAAACCTTTTCTGAAGCTCCGATTCTAAACCATACAAGATAGCACACTGAACTGTGGAGTACTGAGTTTTCCGAGTGAGGTAAACGTTCTTTACTTCATCGGCAGCATCAGCTGCAGGTGGGTCACCCAGCGGTGCATCCAGCACATAGGTCAAATTACCAGCTGTGAGCACAATCCTCAAATTGCGGAACCAATCCGCGAAGTTGCTTCCATTGTTTTTCAACTTTTCTTTCTCTAGGAACGCATTAAAATTGATGGTAGGGGCTGCCATTGATCTACAACATATTTGCAATAATTTAGACTAAGTTTATGACAAATTGAGTTCAAATTAATAATAAAATTAATCTAGGTGAACTCCCACTCAAAACAATATCCCTCACATTGTTTTAGTGATCACACGAACCAAATCCACCACATCAACACCGATCATCACGAGAGTTGATATAGTTTCAATGGCGAACAATCGACATGTTCATCATATCTACTATATGATTCATGCTTTACCTTTCGGTGATCCGTGTTCCGAGACCATGTCTGTACATGCTAGGCTCATCAAGATCAAACCTTAGTTTCCGCATGAGCAAATCTGGCTTGCTCACGTTGTATACACTTGCGGAATCTAACACACCCAATCATCACGTGGTGCTTCAAAACAACAAGCTTTAGCAACGGTGCTAACTAAGGGTGAACACTTTATGACTTGAAATTCATGTGCATGAGGGATCATCTTATAATGCTACCATCGTCTACCGCCACTTCATCCCAACATACCGCAAGATGCAAAGTACACAAGAAGCAATCGACAATAAAAGCATCAACGCCCACAATGACCATTGTGTTCTACTCGTGCAACAGATCTACATATAGACACGGCTCTGATACCACTGTAGGGTTTCGTAGCATGGAAAACAAAAATTTTCTACCGCATATAAACAAACAAGCCAAGATCTATCTACTAGATTGTAGCAACGAGTCGATGGAATAACTCACCCTCGAAGATTCCAAAGTGTTTAACGAGAGCGGATTCTCGTGGGTGATGTAGTCGTACTCTTCCCGATCTCAAGATCGCGTAGACGATCCTTCCGGCGCTGCGTTCCAGCAGCGCTCCCGCAGTCGGTCACACGTTCGGTACTCGACGAAGACCTTCCTCTCCCTTGTTCCAGCAGGTAGCGGAGGTTGTAGCACTCTCCTCGCGATTCCGGCAGCACAACGGCGTGGTACCGGAAGTAGAGGGGAGATCTCGCAGGGATTCGCCTTAAGCCGGAGCGAGTATGGTGGAGTATGACAGAGTCCCTCGACGATCTAGGGTTTAGACACGTCGAGGAGGGGCAAGCCGACGGCTAGGGTTTAGCTAGGCGGCGGCGGTTTGCCCTAGGGCCGGCGGCGGCTATGGAGGCGGCGGCTTGGTACTAGGGTTTGGAGGAGAGGATCTTGTGTGTCTCTAGGAGGGAGCCTTGCCCCTCCTTATATAGGTGGAGGGGCCGGACGGCCAAGGGGAGGGAGAGGAGTCCCTTCCCAACTCGGCTTGGGTGGTGCGTCGGCGGTGGGGAGGAGGGACTCCTCCCCAACTCGGTTTCCTCCTCCTTTCCTCTTTCCAAAATTAGCCGTTTGACTTTCAAACTAGCCGTTTGACTTTTCAAACTAGGATTTGATTTAATCCTTTATTTTGTTCAGGGATGACACTTAGTACATGATGCAATCATACCAACTTGATATAACACATTCATGTACCCTTCCCCTCCGGAGTGCCGGACATTCCGGAACCTTCTAGAACATTCCTGATGAAAACACCGGAATCATTCTCCAACTCCGAAACGGGACTTTCCTTATATGAATCTTATTCTCCGGACCATTCCGGATCTCCTCGTGATATCCCTAATCCCATTCGAGACTCCGAACAACATTCGGACTCTTTCTCATCATTCCATAACTACTCAAACAACGTCGAATCCTTAAGTGTGTCTCCCTACGGTTCGTGAATTATGCGGACATGATCGAGACACTTCTCCGAACAATAACCAATAGAGGAATCTGGAAATTCATATGGCTCCCACATATTTCTACGATTACTTTGCGATCGAATGAACCACTTACATACGATATCAATTTCCTTTTGTCTCACGATAGTTTACTTATCCGAGGTTATGATCGTCGGTATCTCTGCATACCTAGTTCAACCTCGTTACCGATAAGTACTCTTTTCTCGTTCCCGTGATATGTGATCCCTTGTGAGCCAGTCACATGCTTGCAAGCTAATTGGATGACATTTCACCGAGAGGGCCCAGAGTATATCTATCTGTCATATGGATGGACAAATCCCACTCTTGATCCATGTGTTTCAACCAATACTTTCCGAACACTCAATGCCACCTTTATAGCCACCCAGTTACGGTGTGGTGTTTGATGTCATCAAAGCATCCATCCGGTAAAGGTGATATGCATGATCTCATGGTCGAAGGAATTTAGATTACTATGTATCAGAAAGCATATAGCAATTGAACTATTAAAATGACTTGATCTTTATGCTACGCTTATCTATAGGAGTATGTACACCATATCATTCTCCTAACGATATGATCTTGTTGTTAATAACATCTCAATGTTCAGGATAGGGAAACCACAATCATCTATTAACCAACAAACTAGTATTATATAGAGGCTTTACTAGGGACTTCAAATTAAGTTTACAAATCACACAAGTATTAATGTTTCCTTGTTAATACTATTATAGCATGAATGTAAACATTTATCATAAACACAAAGATATAATAATAACTACATTTATTATTGCCTCTAGGGCATATCTCCAACAGAGACTCAATAGTAGTGGAAGAAAAGCCCTTCATAAGGGAAGCAGGGATTTAAATTTTCAAAAAGAGCTTCCAAAAATTATGGTACTTGTTAGCTTTCAGCCCTCATTGCCCCTATCATAAGCATCTTGAAGTGATTAAGGTTAAAGTGAACAAACTATGGAGTATATGTTTGACGAAGTATAAGTTGGAAATCTCAAGTCCTTTGAATACGAGGGTCACACCTCATTCTACTCAACTTCAGTCACCTGTAAGTTCTTGTCATTGTAAGTACATGCGTATCATAGAGAACCGCCAACGGGGTACCCCTTGCACATGGTACAGGAGCTATCCCATAACCAAAATGACGAGGCAAGTAGACAATGAGCATCTCAACGATCTTTTTATTTACTATATGCATAGATTTTTATTGAGTATGCTTCATAGATAGGTCACTATGGTGATGCTGCAAGTTTCCACCATGATTAGGCATGGCTTAGGCTAGCGGCTCTGGCATTTCTCTAACATAAAATAGATACTCCATGGACTTACAAGTTCCCTCTTTATTTCACACTGGTGACATCCATAGACAAAAGAGAATGATATTAACTGAGTACAAAGTACAAGTGTAATGTTTAAAACGTTCCCCGTGATAGCATGGTTCTTCTAATTCCAACGTATAAGTGCAAGCATATACAACATGGACGACACAATGGTTCAAGTTTATTAGGGGCAAATAATATAAAGTGTGCCATCAAGTTTGTGAGGGCTTTAATCACTAAGTTTTCACATAACAAAATAGTTTTTAATTGGAAGATAGATGAAAACAAGAACATACTTGGAATGGTGTAACACACCATGCATAGAAATTTATAGTGGACACTTTGGAATAACTTGGTTTCTTGGGAGTTGAAAGCATGAGTAGAGCTTACTCATACAAGTGGAGGCTAGCAAAAGACTGGGAGCAACCAACTAAGAGAGCAATAATGGCCATAATCATGCAGAGCGACAAAACATTACTAATCAAAGCATAGGGTGGTACTACAAGTCAAGGACTAAATGATCATGGAGGCTATGGTAAATTGTCATAGTCATAACATGGTGAGAACGTGCCAAGTCAACCCAAACAAAGCATCAAAGGAGAATACCACAATACTATGCTTTTGCATGCTAAAACAACGCATAATTTCTTCAAGGCACACTAAGAAATCCCAATTGTTTGGAACAAGACATGCTACAACAATAATCACTAAGCATAAGGTCAAAGCAACACCTAGCATGTCATGCTAAAGTCTAAGTCACAGTCAATGCAAGCTCCTCTTGCATTTTCAAGCAGGAACTTCCTACTCCTTTCCAACACCAATTGACTTATTTGAAACAACACAGCGAGAACGGGGGTCCAAACTACTTTATTCAAGTAAACTAAACAAACTAAGTAAAGCAAACGAAAACTAAGACGCTCCAAGAACAACACAACAGTGCATAAACAATAAAAACAAAGTGTCTAGACAGGCCTGAGCTTTTTATTCATGAAGAAGGGGATGCCTTGGGCATCCCCAAGCTTTGACGCTTGTACCTCTTGGATATTTCTTGGGGTGACACCGGGGTGGCATCCCCAAGCTTGAGATTTTGTCCATTCTTCATCTCATTACATCATTCTCTCTCTACACCTGAAAATTTTCCTTCATACAAAACTTCACACAATCTTCATTAGCAACATTAGTGTATTCAAAAGATAATAGACCTTTAGGCAAAGCTTTGGAACAGTAAGACTTTTCACTAAAAACACAAGCTACTATAGCAACTCCTTCAAAAAGCTCAATTTCCCAAAAGAGAACTCAAAAAGGAATCAATAAGAAGCAAATGCAAATAATGGCAGAAATCTGTCAAAACAGACAAGGAGGTAGAAACCGATTTTTTCAAAAATCTTGTGTTGCTCAAATAAAAAAGTGTTGAACTAACTAAAGTTAGTAACATACCGCGGGATTTATTCGTAAATTTTCAGCTCAATCCGACTTACAGAGACTCCTCACAAATTTTTATGGTGGAGGACAGAAATCTGTTTCGGGATAGCAACTACCCAAATCTTACTTCCCTCTCGTTAGAGGTCATTCTTGGCACAAAAATAAAACAAAAAGGATAAGGAGAGGTCATTACTGAAATAATAACTTCCAAGACTCAAGGAAACTCTTGGGTTATCTCCCAACAAGTACTTTTCTTTAACGCCTTTAAGTTAGGCACAAGAAGCAGGAAGAATCAAGTATTTTCAAATGAATAAGCATTAACATCAAACCTTGCTTTCAAAGGAGAAGCAAAAAGCAACTTCTCTGTCCTCATAGGGAAGTGTTCAATACCTTTCTTGAATGGAAAATGATATTTAATGGTGCCTTATTTCATATCAATGATGGCACCAACAGTTCTAAGAAAAGGTCTTCCCAAAGTAATAGGACAAGAAGCATTGTATTCAACATCCAAAACATAGAAATCAACAGGACATAAGCATTGTTAACCATAATGAGAACATCATTAATACTCCCCATGAGTTTTTTAGCATTATCATTGAATGGGACATACAAATAACAATCTTTCAAAGGTGTTAAATCAAGCATTTTATAAATCTTCCTAGGCATAATAGAGACACTCGAACCAAGATCACATGAAGCTTTGAGATCAAAGTCATTCACTTGCATATTAATAATGGGTTCCCAACTACTTCTACTTTCCTAGGAATATTCGATTTGTGTTTTAACTTCTCTTCCTTAATCTTAACAAGAGCATCGGTAATGTGTTTGGTGAAAGCAACATGCATATCACTAGCATCAGGACTTCTAGCAAGCTTTTGCAAGAACATAATCACTTCAGAAATATTTCAACCATCTATATCAAAATCAAACTTAGCATCACTAGTAGTAGGCTCAATAGTCTTAGGCATAGTAGGAGGAATAGGGACTACTTGTGGTTTAGTGGTGATGGTGCACGAACTATTGTTTCTATCAATTCAAGCTTCCCTTTCCCACTTAGCATGAAGTTGAGCTAACAGTCTAACATTTTCATCAATAGTAACTTGTATGGCTGATACGTCGGAAGCGTATCTATAATTTTTGATGCTCCATGCTTGTTTAGTATCTACTTTTCTTTGCTTTGTCTATACTTTGAGGTGCTTTCTACATGTTTTCTGGTACTAACCTATTAACAAGTTGCCACAGTGCCAGTTGCCTGTTTTCTGTTGTTTTTGGTTCCAGAAAAGCTAGTAAGGAAATATTCTCGGAATTGGACGGGACAAACGTTAAAGTCAATAACTTTTCGTGGGGAACAAGAAGTCTAGAGGGGAGATGGAGAAGTGGGCCAGGGTGCCCAGACCCCCTAGGCGTGGGTGGGCCATGCCCCGCGCCTAGGCAGGGTGTGGGGCCCCTGGCCACCGCCTCGGCCTCCCCCTTCGCCTATAAGAATCCCCTGATGCAGAAACCCTAAGCACCCGATCAAATCTCAACGAAACCATCTGTAGCCGCCACCACCATCGTCCCTAGATCGGGGGGATCTGAAGTTCTTCCCGGCACCCTGCCGGAGGGGAGATCATCCCGGAGGCCTTCTCTCCGGTATGATGCGTGAGTAGTTCCACCTTGGACTATGGGTCCATGTAGTAGCTAGATGGTTGTATCTCCTCCTTGTGCTTTCATGTATAGATCTTGTGAGCTCCGTTCATGATCAAGACCTAATCTATTTGTAATCATGCATGTTGTGTTTGTGGGGATCCGATGGATATTGAGATTATTATGTTGGTTTGATTAATGGTTTTGTCTTTATGATTCTATCATGTCTGTGTTGTTTGTGATCTTGCATGCTCTCCGTTGTTAGTAGCTATCTTGGCCAAGTAGTTGCTAGTGACTCCAAGAGGGGGTATTTATGCTCGTAGTGGGTTCATGCCTCTAGTTTCCAAGGGAAGTGACAGAAATCTCTTCGGTTGTAGATGTGTTGTTGCTACTAGGGAGAAAACAACGGTATCTTGTTTATGGAACATGTGGACTGTTACCTTACACACTTTGCTTAAAGCAGTTGTCTGTTGCTTGCAACTTAATACTTGAGGGGGGTCGGATGATAACCTGAAGGTGGAAACCCCAAGAGCAAGGTGTGAAGCAGCACAGCAGCAAGTTTTCCCTCAGTAAGAAACCGAGGTTATCGAACCAGTATGAGGAAGGAAACGTCACACAGGTGTTGCAAGCAACGCAGAGACCTGCACAACACAAACTCAAGACTTTGCCCCAACGAATCAGTGAGGTTGTCAAGCACACCGGTTTGCTATAACAAATGATTAAACATATGGTGTGAAAGGTAATGGTGGTTTGCAGCAAGTAAACAGGTAACAGTGGAAGATGTATCAATGGTAAGATTGGACCGGGGTCCATAGTTCACTAGAGGTGCTCTCCTTAGATAAACGACATGGCATGAAGGGTAAATAAATCACAATAGGGCAATTGACAGGAACTGAGCAGGGCATAACAATGCAATTACTAGTCAGAAAGATCCTATGAGATTCGATTGGGCAATACAACAAGATACATAGACCGCCATCCAACTACATCTATGACTAGAAGTACACCTTCAGGTTATCATCCGAACCCCCTCCAGTAATAAGTTGCAAGCAACAGACAACTACTTTAAGCAAAGTGTGTAAGGTAAACAATCCACTTGTTCTATGAACAAGAGACCGTTGTTTTCTCCCTAGTAGCAACAACACATCTACAACCAAAGAGATTTCTGTCACTTCCCTTGGAAACTAGAGGCATGAACCCACTATCGAGCATAAATACCCCCTCTTGGATTCACTTGTAACTACTTAGCCAAGATAGCTACTAACAACAGAGAGCATGGAAGATCACAAACAACACAGACATGAGAGAATCATAAAGACAAAATCATTAATCAATCTGACATAGTTGGATCCCCGCAAACACAACATGCATGATTACAAATAGATTAGATCTTGATCATAAACGGAGCTTACAAGATCTATACATGAAAGCACAAGGAGGAGATACAACCAGCTAGCTACTACATGGACCCATAGTCCAAGGTGGAACTACTCACGCAACATACCGGAGAACAAGGCCTTCAGGATGATCTCCCCTCTGGCAGGGTGCCGGGAAGAACTTAAGACCCCCCGATCTAGGGACAATGGTGGCCGCGGCTACAGACGGTTTTGTGGAAATTTAATCAGGTGCCTAGGGTTTCTGCATCGGGGGCTTCTTATAGGCGAAGAGTGAGGCTAGGAGGCGGCCAGAGGGCCTACACCCTGCCCAGGCGTGGGCCCACCCTGGTCGCGCCTAGGGGGTGGCAACCCTGGCTTGCCCCTCCGTCTCTCCTCTGGACTTCGTGTCGCCCACGGTAAAATATTGACTTTGGCTTTTGTCCCGTCCAATTCCGAGAATATTGATTTTCTGCCTTTCTGGAACCAAAAGCAGAAGAAAACAGGCAACTGACACTGTGTCAACTTGTTAATAGGTTAGTTTCAGAAAATATATAAAAAACCCTCAAAGTATAGACAAAGCAAAGCAAAGTAGATACTAAATAAGCATGAAACATAAAAAATTATAGATACGTTTCCGACGTATCTTTGCCTAGATCATGTCTTGCGTGTGTGTTTTTGGGAGATTGTAGCCTCGTTGTGAAGTGGGTTTCTGGCCATTGCATTCTATAAGTGCGGCCTAAGTGCGTTAAACTGTTGTATGAGCTTGTTTGATTTCAGTAATGGGAGCTAGGGAGAGGCCCTTTTCTTCTAAAAAAATCTGGCTCAAATTCGATTGCCAAGTAAGAATGATGCCCGTTTTCAACACGGGGGGGGGGGGGGGTGGTGGGGTGAAGGATACTTACATCATGTATACAAAGGACCAATGATCCTTAAAAAGAACAAACATTTACAAGAGAAAATCAATCCAACTCAACCAATGGTCATCTTCACAAGAGATTTATTTCTCATTTCTCACACATATAAACAAGTGGACACATACTCCGGAAAAATACACATTTTATCTCAAAATGTAAGGCGATCCTAACTTTACACGATCTTGTTGCACGACTTTGGTCACTGTTATATCCAAAACATATGGGTTAATCATATAGATATTGTATCATTGCTTGTGTAAATAAAAAAATATTTCATGCATCTTTATACTAATTTGAAGATATATTAGAAGTGAATATTGTAGTCAAAGTTGTGAGTTGAAAGATCAGAAAAAAGTCAAACATGCTTTACATTTTGGGATGAAGGAAATATCTTACATATTTTTTTCTTGAATACCAAACTACATATTTTGTTTTTGAATATTTGCAAGTATGAATACAAACATGGATGAATTGTATATTATTCAACATTAGTACCACTTATTTTCGTTATGTTTATAAATTTTAATTTATTAAAATTCAAATCATTTTGAAATTGTGAAATCACTAAGTATAATTTTTCAACCAACACCTCCTAAAGTTTGCCGCTTAAATTAGAATCCAATCTACAAATTCACTCAAGATTCATTGCAACTATGGATTTGAAAACAATCTGGAGTTTATGAGCCTTATTAATAGTGCCGGCACAAAGTTATTTTGTACTATTCTCGCTATGTTGGCACAAAATTAAATCATAGTTACTACATTCATTTTCCATGGGCATCAATTTTCGCCCAAACACTTAGCATATTGCCGCCAATATTTGACATATATCCATATATTATTCTATTCACTATATGGTTGAAAAATTAGGAAGTTCTTTCGCATCGACTAAATTTAGTGCAACCATGTCACAAAATTAGAGTCGGATTTACACGTATGCTTCTCCAAGACTACACATAACATTTTGTAGGTCTCTTAGCCTTTTATTTGTCATGAATGATTGTAATTTGTCTTTTTATCGGGAAAAATACTCAACACACCAGAAAACAGAGCAATACAAAGTGCTATTTGTAATCCCTCTTTCCCTTGGAGCTTTCATGAGTTACATGATTGGAAACTATAAGATTTTTGGTAGTACAATGTTTCTAAAAAAACATAACATGTTGCAACTCATGAAAAATTGGAGAATTTTCTTTGTGCATGTTTAATAATGATAACTAAGACGTATGCAATGCTTTTTCTTAAGGCGTACACATAATTGTTTATAGACAAACCCATGGGTATTTGTGCAACCGAATCCAAAGTGATGTCATACCGATTTTATTGCTACCGCAACACTTGGATCCAAACTATGGGATATGATATTTCAGATATCCATCAGCAATTATTGATATGTTAAATGTGGTTTACATAAATTTTTCATCGTAACATGGTTATGCCAAATACTTTCTGGTTGTAAGAATTTATCTAAGAGAAGGTGTCTGAAACTCAACTGGTGTCTCCTCAAGAAACCCTAGCCGCCGCAACTCTATCTTCTTCATCAGTTAGTTCACCCTCCTTTGGCTAGCATTGCCGACATGGGAGGGGGATGGATGAGGTGATCTATTGCTGGAGTTTTTCAATAAAAGATAATTTTTTTAGCAGTTCAGTGTTGGTTTTGGTGGTTTCTTTTTGGCCCTTGTGTTGATGGAGACAATTTATTCAATAAGTTTTCTTTGATTTTTCATTCGACAACGTGACTTCCTTTTTGAGATTTTTTTAGGTATGGTATCTCAGATCTTGCATCACTGAATCGCTCTTGGATGGTTTTTGATGGTTGTCGCGAGGAGATTTGTCCTCACAATCCAAGATCCTATGTCCTCGATAATTGTAATTCATATTCCTGGCTCTCTAGCGACGTCGACCGAGCTATTTGATTTGTCTTTTGTCGATGTTAGTTGATTATCTAATGGTTGTTCGCGTGAACATATTCTTAGCATTGCGACCCAAATTAAAATTACGCGTGAACTCTTGTTGGTATTTATAGGTTCATAGTTTGGTGCTTACCTCGTTTTTATACTATGGCTTTGGATACATACTTAAATAATAAAGGGTTTGAAAATATGGTAGTTTTTTAAAACTTTATTCTATAATTGGTGAAGACAACACATATATCTTTACTACGTGTTATTTATTAGGATAAATATTTATGGTATTGGTTGTACAAAATATGATTTTGGCCTGACCGTCGAGTTACTTTGCCCCCTGTACAAGGGGAAAAAGATGCTCTCGCGACTCGTGTTGCCACCGCGGGCGACCGGTCGTGTCGCCGCCGCTTCGCCCTCCTCCTCTACTTCTCACCTGTTGTCACCTTCTTGCAGCTGTAGGCAAGGCACAGACGGCGGTGACAGCTCTTTGCTTTTCCCCTTTCGGTGGAGCTCTACGCGGGGCGGGTGTCTCCAGGTTGTGTCCTCAGCCGTTGATGGTTCCAGCTCAGCGTCAGGGCTTCTCAACGTAGGTCTGGGCGACATGTCGGCATGGTGGTAATGCCATTTGCGGCAGAGCTCTGCAGCAACGCGTGTAGGCCACAACATCGCCCGCTCGGCCCAGATCTGGGCCGCATCAGGGCCGGGTGGGCCGCGACTTTCCTGGCAACGGCTTGGCTTCCTAGTAGTGGAGGTGGAGCGCCGATAGTCACGGGGGATGGCAATGTTGCGGTCGGCTTGCTGCAATGGGGGCGGCGAGGGCTTTACGGGCTTGATTTGGGCCCGTCGGGGTCTGGTGCGCCCCTGCTGCCTCGTCTGGTCGGTTACCGCGATGGCGGTGGAGGCACTTCCCTCCCACTCGACTGCGGTGCTGTCGTCCCCGACTAATGTCGCGCCCTCCTATTTCGCCTCTAGGCCTTGCGTACAGTGTACTCAAGGGGACAACAAGGATGACGCCAAAACCATAGTGGCGCAAGATGGTGGGCGACAAAGTTGGTTGGAGTTCTTCGGAGGGCTGGGGTTGTGTTTTTTTTGGGGTTTGGGAGAAATCTGTGCCAGCTCGCCCGACACCGAAGGGGTGATGCGTATGGGTGTCGCTGGTTCTTCTTGAAGGGCGTCGGGTGTATCCTTTCCTCCACTCACCTCCGAGTATCGGGGGAAATCCTAGGATCAGTCCGAGCAACAACGTCGTCGTCGTCATATTCCTTTTTAAAGGTGTTGCTTAGTACGAGACGGTTTAAAGTACTAGGAACGTGGTGAGACAAATTCGGAGGAAGCAGCAGTTGCGGTCATCTTGGCCTAGTCAGTCTATAACTGTTGGTATTGTTTTTCTTCTTCTTTGTTTATGTTGCTGCCTGTCTTGTGTGGTTGCTATGTTTATATATAAATATATAATGGGGTAAAAGCGTGTTTCAAGCATCTTAAAAAAAGGACTATGTTATATTTAGAACGGTCGATAGATTATCACATCTGGCGGGATATAAACCGTTGTCTGGAACGGTGTTGACACGTGAAATCATGAGAAAATGGCAAGGAAAAGTGTCACTAATGCATGAAGAGAGTAAAACACAGACCGAGTACGTCATCAACATTAAAAACATAATTCTGAAATTCAAAATACTTTATAGGTTAGACCGTTTGTCCAATTTAAAATCTGTTTTCATATTTAGACTAGTCACGACGAGATCTTCAAAACTAGATCCCATATTGATATATTTTAAGAATTTTTTTTTGCACCAAAAGGTTATCCACACATAACACGTAAGTTATCAAGGCTGTATTATATAAGTTATCCACCAGATAACACATAAGTTATCCATCCTACGAATGAATTCTGTGTTTGAGTTTTTTATACGTGCGAAAACATAAATGTGGACTTTTTCGACTTAGAATCTATTTTTACCGAGTCGACGACGATGAAGTCTTGCTATCTTAACACTTAGCCTACCGTATCAAGTAAGTCTATCGCACATGTAATTAACTAAAATAGAGCTAACTACCTCTTAAAAATACAATATTCACAAAGAGAACTAAAGTTATTCTGAAAATTGTATAAAGTTACCCATAGAGATAAATAAAAAGTTATCTATAACATTCTAAAATAAGTATCCATTAGTAACACAAGAGTTATCAATACTTCGGCATGTAAGTTATCCACCTAATAATATGTAAGTTATCCACCACTACCACGTCGTATGGGTGACGAAGCCTAGAAGAGTGCTAAGATATCGAACCTTTATCGCTCGTTGATGCTAACGCATCGACAACGATGAAGTCTCGGTACCCTAACACCTAGGCTATCGTATCTCAATTAAATTATCCCGTATTTCATATTTACTTAACTAAACTAAAATATTTGGAGCAACCGATGTTTCATGAGATGAAAAAAATACAAAAAGTTACACACATCAGAAATGTGAACTCTTCTATCCAGCCCGTTTATACGGTGGATAACTTATATGTTACATAGTGGATAACTTACTACTATTATATGGATAATTCTCGTGTTAATGGTGGGTATTTTTTGGTCCAATTCTTTTTTTATCGAAACATATTAATATGGGATCTAGAAAATCTCGTCGCGACTAACTCAACAGTAAAAACGATCCTAAATCAGATGAATGATTTTATCTATAAAACATTTTGAACAGTCCTCCAGGTTTACAAACTGCCGACTGTTCTAAAGGTAGATTTCCCGTAAAAGAATACCTATCCTCTCTATTCAAAGTAAGAAATAACAGACTTGGGTTGTGTTAAGAAAAAAAACTCGTCGTCTCCGGCTAGCCCAAAAAAGCTTCTGACCACTCATTCCCCAATTCCCAGTAATCAAATCCCTAAAATCCCGATCCCAGTTCCCTTCTCCAGCATCCTCTCGACGCCGGCGGCACCACCGGCGCTCTGGCTAGCACCAACTCGGTTAACCAATCCCTGGATTCCAAATTGATTTGTGTTTCGCACCCATGGCCAGCGGCGGGGCCGACCGCATCAGCGCCCTCCTCGACGAGCTTCTCCACCACGTGCTCTCCTTCCTCCCCGCGCACGAAGCGGTGCGGACGTGCGCGCTCGCTCGGCGCTGGCGCAACCTCTGGAGATCCGCCCCGGCCCTGCGCGTCACCGGCGTCAAGGGGTGCAAGAACTCCGCGTGGTTCGTCAACTTCGTCCAGACCTTGCTCCTCCGCCGCGACCCCGGCGCCCACCTTGACTCCTTCGAGCTCGACCTCGACGAGCGCGACTTCGATTTCGACAAGCCGTTCCTCCCCGTCAACGAGTGGCACGTGACCCGTTGGTTCCGGCACGCCGTGACTTGCGGACCCCGGGTGCTGCTGGCGGTGCGCACCACCAGTGGCATCTACAAGAACCCCGGCGACTACGAGACTCTAGATCTCCTCAACGCCCCTCTCATATCCCGCCAACTCACGAGATTGGAACTCCAGATGGTGACTGTGCGCGGCAGGATGCTCAATTTCTCTGGGTGTCCGGCGCTGGTTGATCTCAAGATGGAGGAGTGCGACATTATGGGGAATATCTATTCTCCTTTCTTGAAGCGTCTCAGCATCATCCTCGGTCATTTTCAGACTGATCCCTTCCGCGCCCGGATCTGTTTGCCTGGCCTTGTTTCCCTGGAGCTAATCGGTGCTATGCGCAGGGCTCCGGTACTGGTCGAAAGCATGCCACGGCTGGTTTCAGCAGTTGTTAGACTTGACTCTACTTGTGTCGATTCTTGTCCTAAGAATGACAATGGAGACTGTCATGATCGTGAATGTTATGGTTGTTATGGTGCCGGTGCTTATGATAGGCGTGGCCAATCTGTGCTTTTGAATGGACTGTCGGAAGTTGCAGAGCTGGAATTATCAGTTGGTTCTAAAGTGGTATGTTTGCTTGCACTTACTTATTTTTTCCTTTTTTTTAAAAACAAATACTGCTTCAGTTTGCAATAGTCATTATAATGTTGCTCATACTGGCTGCAGTGATACATCTATGAAATGTATATATGTATGGGGTTCAAACCTGTTGCATTAGTTTATTCTTATATGACACTTTGAGCTGAAATTTTATATTCCCCAACCCATATGGTGTACAATCGCATATCGTACTACAGAAGTTTAGCAACTTATAAGTATTGTTTCTTTGTGCAGTTTATTGTCAATAGGGATTTGAAATTATGCCCTACATTTAGCAAGTTAAAGACCCTGTTGCTCAGCGAATGGTGCCCTGACATTGCTAGTGACCTCAATGTGCTAAGTTGCTTCCTCAATCATTCTCCAATTCTGGAGAAGCTCACTCTCCAGCTCTCTGAGGTACTACATTTTGTAGATGAACAGCCTTGTTTTACTGAAGTTGATTACCATCCATGATTGATCGATGTAGTAAACTATTTGAGTGCTTTATTAGGTACCAAAAGATGCAGTGGAAACACAAAGAAGCTACACTCCATCAGGGCAATCCATTGCATGCAGCCATGTGAAGATCGTTGTGATCAAATGTCACGAAGTTGATGCGAGGGCTCACAAGGTTTTGAACATCTTGAGTGCCTACGGGATAGCACTTGAGAAGAACAATATCCAGAGAACTAATAGGACTTCTGGATCTTAATGCGAGCTAAGCATTTTTGTTTTGCAGGAAATGCTGGTTATGCTATTGATAC
The DNA here is from genome assembly GCA_916181665.1 of Avena sativa. Classification (NCBI taxonomy): domain Eukaryota; kingdom Viridiplantae; phylum Streptophyta; class Magnoliopsida; order Poales; family Poaceae; genus Avena; species Avena sativa. The sequence goes on along the minus strand of OV702280.1, from coordinate 383,055,967 downwards.
TTGTGCTTTTCTGTACACTAGAAAATAATTTTTAGAATTTGCATGTATGTGGAAAAGGTATAGACTCCCTAATCCCTGTATCTCGTAAAGAGGAAGCAGAACATTTGAATCACAGCTACTCCTTCTGTTTAAAAATATGAGACGTTTTAGCTTCGTGAATCGAATGTATCTAGACAACTTTTGTGTATAGATTCGGTGTGAACCTATACACTAAAAGACATCTAGATACATTCGTTTCACAAAGCTAAAATGTCTTATATTTCTGAACGGAGGGAGTATATATCATACTAGTTAAGGTATTATTTTAATTAGCGTATAGTTAGAATCAACTGTTTGTTCCAGTCGAGGCTGATCCCTGGACTTAGCTCAGCCCTTCGATTTCCTAAGTTCTGTAATGTCAGGGAATTTGCCATGGCACAATTACCAAATCAGTCCTGAAATGAACATCTTCTTATTACTTATTCCCTCAGATTGCTAAAAAAGGCTTATATTGTGGAACCGAGGGAGTAATAATTACCTTTATTTCTTTAGGACCTTTAGTTATCTGTTGTGTTGCAATGCTACCCAGAAGTTGACTGGAAGTGAAGGGTGCTACTTCAGTCCTCATCAGAACAAAACTTTCTTTGGTTTTTTCTATTTTGGAAAAGAAGTACTGTAGGAGAATCATGTTTTATTCTAGAACTAGAATCACCGGCTGCTTTATCCGTCAGTAACGTTTAAATGCTAAATTAATTCAGACCCGTGCCATTTTTGACAACAGGCATAGCCTGTAAAAGATGAACGAAGAAGAGAAAGACAAAAAATGTCCAGTGAGATTGGAGTTACTCTGCTTTGGCGACCTGATGAACCAAAGCTGCCTTCCAGAGTGAGGGTAGACAAGCCGCAAAGCACACCGGCCACGCCTGCATTTGCGTGTCGTTGTCGATTTGGGAGAGAAATTCATCGCTTGTGTTGTTGCATTGTGCCGCAGTTTCCCACAGACCCAAGTGCTGCAATAGTTCTTGTGCAAGCTTGCAGTGAAAGACCAATGTGATGAAATTGTCTTGAGAGCAGGGCAGAGGTCACAGCTAGCATCAGTACACCATGTCTTGAGCCATTGAGCGCCATGTTATCTTTGGTTCTGAGGCCTCACAGTGCTAGCTAGAAGAAGATACGGCGTCTGTGGTACGGCTCTTCCAAACCCGTTCAGCTGGGCACTAGAATTTGTGGTGTACCGTGAGGAATCTAGGGAGGCAAGGAGCTGCGACAGTTTTGTACTGAAGTGTGAGAGAGCCTATCATGCAGATCCAATACCCAATTGTCCTGCTGCCTGCTGCCTTTGGGATCGATGCAGCTGGGCACTAGAGATCATACCAGAGATTGCTCGCCCGGAACCCAGAGTGCACCTCGTTGCGGATTCTACATCTTTGATCACTGGCAGTAGCTTTCCATGACTGCGAGACGGCTAGTGCGTGCAGTGGCACCCAACTCATCAAACACGCACTGGAATGGAATGCAGCTCTGTAAAGTCTTCTGAAGATGGCAACATGCAGACAGAGAAACAAAATTAAGGGCCTCGGTTCCATGATGCATCTCTGCATTCCATCCACCAGTCACCAGCCACCATCTCATTACTACCAAAAGGGAAATCAGAACAATACCGGCAGAATAAAGTGTTTAAGTTTGTAGAAAGAGGTAGAACGACCGTTGCCTTTAGGTCGATCATAATTCTAAGATCCCTTTAATCTAAAGCTTGGAGAGATTTAGATTACCCTTAAACTCATCTAGTTTCTTATAGCACATGATCTTTGGTAAATCCATTAGCAAGGATTTGATCCTTGATGGAGATAAACCGAATGTCAGCTGTTTGCTAGAGACCCTTTCTCTGGCAAAGTAAAAATAATGTTTAGTGCGAGTGTGAAAAACTAGATTAGCAGACATGAACGTAGCACCCAGATTATCACACCATATATAGGGTTTTTCTCTAAGAGAAACACCCAACTCTCGTATAAGACCTCAACCCAAATCAAAACAGCTGTAGCAAATTGAGCTGTAGCATTTGACCGTGATAGAGCTATTTGCAAGAGTCTTGTATTCAGTCTCAGTATTGGACCATGATAGAGTAGATTGTTTTCTGGCACTCTAAAATATAAGATTAAGACAATAAAAAATAGCAAACCCTCCAGTGGAGCACCTGTCGTCTAAATCACGAGCCCAATCAGCAGCAGAGAAGGCACTGAGAAGTGTCAAAGATGATTGCTCAAAAGTAATTCCAACTATACGTGTACCATGAATATACGTCAATTTTTTTAATATTGTCTAGTGAATAGTAGTTGGTGCATGAAAAAACTGACATGCCTTGTTAATTGAGAAAGCTAGATCAAATCGTGTTAATGTCATATACTAAAGAACACCAACAACATTTCTATAGCGAGTACTATCCTTCGGACAAGTGGTTTAGAACCAACAGCCAAAGACAATGTATCAGTACATATTTATCTTGATTTAGGAGCAAACCATTTGATAATTTGTGCACCTCAAGACCTAAGAAATAGTGAAAATCTCCAAGATCCTTAAGAGCAAACTCAGTACTTAGATTGTTCAGTAGGGTTATAATGGTTGTATCTGAAGAGCTGGTCACAATAATATCATCAACATATATAAAAAGGAATATCTAAATACCTGACTTGTCAAAGAAAAACAAGTAGGTATCTTGGAAGAAGTGAAACCAAGAGTATGAAGTTTTTGACTTGTCAAAGAAAAACAAGTAGGTATCTTGGAAGAAGTGAAACCAAGGGTATGAAGTTTTGAACTAGCCCGAGAGTACCAAGCTTGAGGTGCATGTTTCAATCGATATATAGCTTTAAGGGCGCGCAAAAGGTGAAACCATCTAAACCGGCCAAAAATTCTGTAGCTGAATCTCATTCACAAATCCAATCTAAAATTTGGAGCTAGTATAAAATTTTGATAGTCCAAACCGGCCAAATTGTTCAAACCGGGTTTGCACAGGCTTATATAGCTTTATCAAGTTTACAAATATAATTTAACATGGCGGAAGACTCAAAACTACTGTTTGTAATCGTTGCTAAGTGGTCTATGTAGCTATTTATTTATAAATTTTATTATTTTTATTTTTTATATACTGTTGTTGATGATTAGATTAGTATAATTTTTGTAAAGAAAGGAATTGTATAGTTCCCGTTTTGCCCGGTGCCCCTCAAACTCTACCTGAACTGAACCCCGCTCGTGCAGTCGTGCTCGTGCATGGAGAGAAGCCCCGAGCACCGCATCCCCGTCCCGGCTGGTGATCAACGCAACCGCATAAGAGCATGTATAATGCAAGGTGCTTAGAAAAATAAACCGGTTTTTCTTTTAGCACCGGTGCTTATTTATACAAGGTGGATGCCTAACTGTAAGACAAAGAGTTTTGGGGAACTGTCTCAACCCTCTATGGGGTGGCCTATTTCATATATATATAATGGTGTACAATGGTACAATACAGGTATACACAGTTGGACTACAATACAAAGTCTAACACCCTTCCTCAATCTCAACTCACTCATGAAACATCTAGAAGGTTGAGATTGCGCCTACAGACCTCGAACATCGGTGAAGGTAGAGGCTTGGTGAAGATGTCTGCAAGTTGATCTTTTAAAGAGATAAACCTGATTTGTAGTAGCTTATGTGCAACACGTTTCCTCACAAAATGATAGTCAATCTCAATGTGTTTGGTCCGTGCATGGAACACTGGATTAGATGATAGAAATGTAGCTCCGATGTTGTCGCACCAAAGGACCGGAGGATATAGATGGGGTACTCCTAGCTCTCGAAGTAGGGACTCAATCCACATGAGCTCAGCCGTCGCATTGGCAAATGCCTTGTACTTGGCTTCTGTGCTGCTGCGGGAAACAGTGGCTTGCTTGCGTGCGCTCCAGGCGATCAAGTTAGGACTAGAGAACACTGCATACCCCCCCGTGGATCGCCTGTCGTCTGGACACCCAGCCCAATCAGCATCTGAAAATGCAGAGAGCACACCGGAGGGACTGAGGCGCAGGTGGAGACCGTGGGAGATAGTGAGACGCACATAACGCAGGATGCGTTTCACAGTAGATCAGTGCACATCAATAGGCACATGGAGATACTGGCACACCCCGTTAACCGCAAACGAGAGATCCAGATGTGTGATAGTAAGATACCGCGGTCCACCAACAATACTTCGATACTCAGTCGCATCCTCAGGAGATAGAAGAGCACCATCAGTAGCTGAAAGTTTGTCGGTGGAGGACATGGGCGTAGAAGTATTGCACTTGAGCATACCAGCACGACGCAAGAGATCAAGAGAATATTTCTTCTGAGTGAGAGCGAGGCTGCCACGGGCCTGATGAGCGACCTCAATACCCAGGAAGAAGTGTAGTTGTTCCAAATCCTTTACTGCAAAGTCTCTACCAAGCGCAATCGCAAGAGCATCAGCAGCAGTAGGTGAAGAGCTGATCAGGATAATGTCATCCACATACACGAGCAGGTACATAGTCACACTCGGGCGCTGAAACAAGAACAGTGAAGTGTCAGCCGTTGATACGTCGGAAACGTATCTATAATTTTTGATGCTCTATGCTTGTTTAGTATCTACTTTGCTTTGCTTTGTCTATACTTTGAGGTGTTTTTATATCTTTTCTGTAACTAACCTATTAACAAGTTGCCACAGTGCCAGTTGCCTATTTTCTTCTGTTTTTTGTTCCAGAAAGGCAGAAAATCAATATTCTCGGAATTGGAACGGACAAAAGCCAAAGTCAATAACATTCCGTGGGGGACAAGAATCCAGAAGACGAGACGGAGATGCAAGCCAGGGTGGCCAGACCACCCTAGGCGCGGGTGGGCCCTGCCCCGCGCCTGGGTAGGGTGTGGGGCCCCTGGCCGCCTCCTAGCCTCGCCTCTTTGCCCATAAGAATCCCCCGATGCAGAAACCCTAAGTACCCGATCAATATTCCACGAAACCTTCTGTAGCCACCGCCACCGTCGTCCCTAGATCGGGGGGATATGAAGTTCTTCTTGGCACCCTGTCGGAGGGGAGATCATCCCGGAGGTCTTCTCTCCGGTATGATGCATGAGTAGTTCCACCTTAGACTATGGGTCCATGTAGTAGCTAGATGGTTGTATCTCCTCCTTTGTGCTTTCATGTATAGATCTTGTGAGCTCCGTTCATGATCAAGATCTAATCTATTTGTAATCATGCATGTTGTGTTTGCGGGGATCCGATGGATATTGAGATTATTATGTTGGTTTGATTAATGGTTTTGTCTTTATGATTCTATCATGTCTGTGTTGTTTGTGATCTTGCATGCTCTCCATTGTTAGTAGCTATCTTGGCCAAGTAGTTGCTAGTGACTCCAAGAGGGGGTATTTATGCTCGATAGTGGGTTCATGCCTCTAGTTTCCAAGGGAAGTGACATAAATCTCTTCGGTTGTAGATGTGTTGTTGCCACTAGGGAGAAAACAACGATCTCTTGTTCATGGAACATGTGGACTATTTACCTTACACACTTTGCTTAAAGCAGTTGTCTGTTGCTTACAACTTAATACTGGAGGGGGCTCTGATGATAACCTGAAGGTGGACTTCTAGTTATAGATGCAGTTGGATGGCGGTCTATGTATATTGTTATATTGCCCAATCGAATCTCATAGGATCTTTCTGACTAGTATTGCATTGTTATGCCTTGCTCAGTTCCTATCAATTGCCCTGCTGTAATTTGTTTACCATTTATGCCATGTTGTTTATCTAAGGAGATCACCTCTAATGAACTATGGACTCTGGTCCAATCTTTACCACTGATACATATTCCACTGTTACTTGTTTACTTGCTGCAAACCACCATTACCTTCCACACCGTACGTTTAATCCTTTGTTACAGCAAACCAGTAAGCTTGACAACCTCACTATCTAGTTGGGCAAAGTCTTGAGTTTGTGTTGTGTAGGTCTCCCCGTTGCTTGCAACACCTGTGTGACGTTTCCTTCCTCCTACTGGTTCGATATCCTTGGTTTCTTACTAAGGGAAAACTGCTGCTATGCTGCTTCACACCTTCCTCTTGGGGTTCCCAACGCAGTGCTAACCAACACCATCAGCCTTCGACGGAACGAAGCCATGAGCATGAAGATCTGAAGCCAAACGATCATGCCATTCACGAGGCGCCTGCTTCAGTCCATATAGAGCCTTCATCAGACGACAGAGATGATGATGCTGAGTATGGTCAACAAATCCAGGTGGCTGCCGCATGTAAACCTCTTCTTCAAGCAACCCATGAAGAAAAGCATTATGCACATCAAGCTGGCCGAGAGACCATCCATGAGAAACTGCGAGTGACAGGAGAAGCCGAATAGTGGTAGGCTTGACAACTGGGCTGAACGTATCCTCATAATCTAGTCCATGGCGCTATTTAAAACCTTTAGCCACAAGACGCGCTTTATAGCACTCAATAGAACTATCAGCATGTTTATTCACCTTGAAGACCCGCTTCGAATCAATTATGTTGACGCGAGGCGGAGGGGGAACAAGTGTCTAGGTCTCATTCTGCATAAGAGCATGATACTCTTGTTCCATAGCAGTCCTCCAGTGTGGGATACTCATAGCGGCTTGATAACTTCGGGGTTCGGCGGTTGGATCTTCAATAGAATTAGCCAGACAAGCAGCCAAGTATGCAACTGTGCCATCAGTGCGCTTCTTGGGACAAGCAATGCCGCTATGACTGCGTGTGTGCAAACGCCATGGAGCGGCGAGCATAGGGGCCAGCGGCACATCAGGAGCAGGCGAGGCCGGCCCAGAGGACTCCGGCGACGAGGGGCTGAGCGACGAGGGGCCGGGCAGTGGTGACCTAGGGGGAGAGCCTGGCGTTGGGGACCCAGGCACCGTGTGCGGCACCGAGCTATGCGCTACCGATCCAGGCCAGGTGGGTGGCAGGGACGCTCGCGCGGGCGATGTGGGCAACTACGGTGGCGAGTTCGGTCTAGGGGGCGGCGACGTGGGCCGCTCGAGGGAAGCCGGCGTGGGATTCGGCCCAGGTGCAGGATCCGCTCGGGAGGCGGAATCGGGAGCCGGTGCATGCACAGGCGCCTGCCGATCGACGTGCTCCTCATGTGCTGCATCAGGTAGTAGTTCCAGGCGAGCTCCGTCCAATTCCTGCACCATGGTTATGCAACAACACAGGCGAATATGCAACATATTCAAATTGTCCAGGCATAATAGGAGATGAATGCATATGTGGGACTGTGATAGGTGACTTTAGCATGGCAGAAAAGGGAAAGACGTTCTCATCAAAGACAACATCTCAAGATATGTAGACACGATTTGTTGGCACATGGAGGCACTTGTAGCCTTTATGAAGAGAACTATACCCCAAGCACACGCATTTTTTGGAGCGAAACACAAGTTTTCGATTATTATATGGACGAATATGGGGCCAACAAGCACACCCGAACACCTTGAAAAAGGTATAGTCCGGAGTTTCCTGCAAGGGAAGCTCAATGGGAGTTTTCATATTAAGGACACGAGTAGGTGTGCGGTTAATAAGAAAACATGCGGTGGCAAAGGCATCACTCCAAAATCTGAAAGGTACAAAAGCATGAGCGAGAAGTGTGAGTCCGGTTTCAACTACATGGCGATGTTTGCGCTCAACAACGCCATTTTGCTGATGTGTATGTGGCATGATAAACGATGAGAGATCCCAAGCTTATTAAAGAAAGTGTTGAGGTTGCGATATTCGCCCCCCCCAATCGGACTGAACATGTATGATTTTATGCTTGAGAAGACGTTCAACATGCAATTGAAACTGGGTGAATATATCAAACACATCAGATTTGCGCTTAATAAGATAAAGCCATGTAAATCGACTATAGACATCAATAAAACCTACATAGTAGTTGTGACCACTAACATATGTTTGTGACAGACCCCACACATCGGAAAACACAAGTTCAAGAGGACTCTTCACTTCTCTAGTAGATGAAACAAAGGGGAGTAGATGACTTTTGCCTTGTTGACAGGTATATCACACGGACATCTCTTTATTGCTAGACTCTAATGGCAGCTCATGGCGGTGAAGAATGTGGCGAACTATGGGTGTGGCGGGGTGGCCAAGGCACGCATGCCATTGTGACGGCAACACACGAACACCGCTAAAGACGCGCAGGGCGGATGGATCCTCCACACGGTACAAGCCTTGGCTTAGGCGGCCACTAAGTAGAACGTCCCGGGTTGCTCGGTCCTTAACAAAAAGATCGAAAGGGTGGAATTCACATATGACATTATTATCAAGGGTGAGCTTTGGAACAGATAGAAGATTACGAGTAACATATGGTACCCGTAGAATATTACGAAGATGGATCTGCATAGAAGGATGAATAGTTAAAAGAGATGCTTGGCCAATGTGAGATATGGGCATACCTACACCATTGGCGGTGTGAACCTTGTTGTGCCCATAGTAGGGCTGGTAGGAGGCAAGCTTGTTGAGATCATTCATCGTGTGATCTGTGGCACCAGTGTCCATGTACCATGCTGGATCAATCTGGTAGGACGGGGTGTACCCCTGCTCGGTGCGTAGGTCCTTGCCCTTGGCGGCGATGTGGGCAGCCGGGACTTTGGGAGGTCCGAAGTCGGCCATGGAGAATTGGCGCTCGTTGCCTTGCTGTCGTTGCCGAGGCCGAGGAAGCTCTGCTGGAAGCGGCGATGACACTTGGAGGCAACAAGTTTTTCACGGCCACACAGTTGGCACACCCGAGCATTGGGAGCCCCACCCGAAGGTCGGTGTAGGGGCGGGGCGGTTTTGCCAGCTGACGGGGGCCGCCGGTGGGTGCTGCCCACACGCGGCCCAGTAGGCATCCGGCTGCTCGGTGATGACGGCAGAGGAGCGGCGAGCCTTGACACGCTGCTCGGTGAAGAGTAGGCGTGAGTACAACTCATGAGGGGCCATAGGCGGCTTGGCGTTGTGGACGACCTTCGCGAGATTGTCGTACTCGGAGTTGAGGCCCTTGATGATGAAGACAGCAAACTCCTCATCGCGAAGCGACTGACCGATGGAGGCCAGCGTGTCCACCAACACCTTCATCTTGTTGAAGTAGGTCGTGGCGGAGGAGTCGGGCTTCTTGGCATCAGCGAGCTCGCCGCGAAGAGCCATCGAGCGGGAGGTGGAGACCTGGGCAAAGGCATGCTCCAGGGTCATCCAGGCGTCCATGGAGGTGGTAGCGAAGAGGCAGAGGCCGGCGACCCCGTCGCCCAGGGACCCCTGGATAGCGGAGAGGATCGCCTGATCCTGCTGCACCCACACACGGTGCTTCGGGTTGATGGCTGGACCGTGGATGGTGACGATGACCTGCAGAGGGCATGGCAAAGAACCATCGCCGTACCCAAGGAGAGAGCGGCTGCGAAGCAGTGGTAAAACCTTGGCCCGCCAGACCAAGTAGTTGTCGGGCGTGAGTCTAATGGTGATTAGATTGTCGAGGTGGAACGGCCCGGACGGTGCAACGGCGGCGAGGGCCATGACCGCGGGCGGGGCAACGACGACAGGAGCCGTGGCCGTGTGCGGAGCAACGACGACGGGGGATGTGGCCGTGGGCGGGGCATCAAGAACCCCCAAGGCCGCCTGTTGGATGGTGAGTGTCGGGGACAAGCCAGGGAAGGCCGCGGGGGTGCCGGGGACGGGGCTGTCAACGTGGTGTCGGAGAGCGCAGGCATGGCGGTCGTCGTCGTTGGCGAGATCGGTCCGGAGAACATCGAACCCACGGCGGTGGTGCCAAAAAACTAGGGCATCGAGGGAGCCAGATCACGTGGCGGGAGGTTGAGAAGGGCGGCAAGCGAGGCGGGGAGAGCCCCGAAGCTAGCGGCGCCCGAGGCGGAAGCGGTCATGGCGGCCGCGGCGACGACACTAGGATAGCGGCGGCGGCGGGTGGGGTGGGGAGGATCTAGGGTTAGGATGATACCATGTAAGACAAAGAGTTTTGGGGAACTGGCTCAACCCTCTATGGGGTGGCCTATCTCATATATATAATGGTGTACAATGGTACAATACAAGTATACACAGTTGGACTACAATACAAAGTCTAACACTAACTAAACACCTCTTCTATAGAAATAAGCACCACTGCTTAGCAAAATGGTTGGTTTATTTTTATAAGTACTTCTCTAAGCACCTCCCATTATACATGCTTTAAGGCCATCTTCACCGGCGCGAGACCCAAATGATCCGTTTTAGGCCGTTTGGGTCGAGTCACCAGCTTTTTTGGGTTATGGTCCGATCTATCAGGCCAGCCGCACATAGCAGCGCGACCCAAATAGATAAAAACAAACATGCCAGAAAAGAGAAGAATACACATTGTGTGTCTACATCTGGACCAGTCTGTGTCCGCGTCTGTTTGGACAGACCCATCCATACATCAGATCTGGGTCACAATAGGTTTGGTTCAGCCTGATTAGTCTGGATAAGTCGTACCGCTAGGACGCCGCGTATGTCCCGCATGTCCGTGCGACTGATTAGTATATGCTCAAACCGTTTGCGTAGAGCCGGTGGAGATGCCCTATCGGCAAGACCGAAACGAACGACCCAACGGTCCGTTTGGGTCGAGTCACCGACGCTTTGGGTCGGCATGTTCGGCCAGCCGTGCACAACAGCGCGATGTAAATAGACAAAAACGGAGAGGCCAACCCAAGAGAAGAATGGCTATTGTGGGACTACATCTGGGCCGGCCTGAGTTCGCGTCTGTCGGGCAAACGCATCCAGGACCCATATTTGATGTTCGAATAGGTCAGTACAAGGTGGGTTGGTTCGGATGAACGGCACCGCTGGGGCGCTGCATACGTCTTGCGCGGACGGGTTTGGACGGTGTCGAACGGTTTGAGTAGACGCGGTGAAGATGCCCTAATCCGGTGGCGGATCTCATCGGTTTCGCGCCTCCCCCTGGCGAAGCCAACTCCCGTAGGCAAGCGAAAAGTGGCCCAGCCGGCCGCCCGAAACCCTAGCCCGAGCCGTCTGTGACATCGCCAACGCGGCCGCAGCCCTCACACCTCCTCCGGCCGCGCTGCAACCTTCGCGCCGTCCCCAGGATCCTCCCCTTTCTCGTCCCCGACGCGCGGCCTCTCGTACAGCAGCGGCGTTCTTCCACCCAACTCGTGCTGCAACCTCGTCTGGTCACGGAGCACGCGACCTGCTCGACGTAATATCTGTGAGGGGCGGCGCGACACGAAGAAGGCGTCCATGGCGATCGGTGGGGCCGACCGCATCAGCGCCCTCCCGGACGATCTTCTCCACCACGTGCTCTCCTTCCTCCCCGCGCACAAAGCAGTGCAGACGTGCGTGCTCGCGCGGCGCTGGCTCCACCTCTGGAAATCCGCCCACTCCCTGCGCGTCACCGGCGTCAAGGGCTGCTACAACCCTGCGTGGTTCCTCAACTTCGTCGACAACCTGCTCCTCAACCGCGATCCCCGTGCCCGCCTCGAGTCGTTCGAGCTCGACCTCCACGAGCGCGACTTCGATTTCGAGGAATTCCTCCCGGCCTACGAGACGCGGGTGAACCTGTGGTTCCGGCACGCCCTGATGTGCGGACCCCGAGGGCTGCTGGCGCTGCGCACAACCAATGGCATCTACGAATACCCTGAAGACTACGAGACTCTAGGGTTTTCCAATGTCCCTATCATATCCCAACACCTCACGAAATTGGAACTCCAAAGGGTGTATGTGCACAGCAGCACACTCGATTTCTCAGGGTGTCCGTCGCTGGTTCATCTCAGGATGGAAGACTGCGACATTAAGGGGAATATCTCTTCTCCATTCTTGAAACATCTCAGCATTGTCGAAAGTTTCTTCCAGACAGATCCCTTCCGTGGCCGGATCTCTCTGCCGGGTCTTGTTTCACTGGAACTAACAGGTGTTTTGCGTAGGGCTCCTGTACTCGAAAACATGCCACTGTTAGTTTCAGCAATTGTTCGACTTGAATGGGGTTGTCATGATTCTTGTAGTAAAAATGACTACGGGGATTGCGATAATAGTATCTGTTGGAATTGTCATGATCCTACAACTGGTTCTGATGATTGCCGTGGTGAGTCTGTACTTTTAAAAGGATTATCGGAAGTTGCAGAGCTGGAGTTGTCAGTTGGTTGTCAAGTGGTATGCTTGCTTGTGCCTACTTTAGCTTTTTTTCCCTTTCAAAACAGATTCTGCTTCAGTACATCCTTATAGTTGTTACTATGTTGCTCATACAGGCTCCAATGCAATTTAGTATTATCTATGTTCCTGATATAGCACAACTTTTAGAAAGATTGTAGTTCCGTATCCATTTACTGTAATCACATCTTACACAACAAAACTTTGGGAAGTTAATGATTTTGGTCCTTTGCACAGTTCATTATCAACAGGGATTTGAAGCTATGCCCGACATTTAGCAAGCTAAAGACTTTGTTGCTCAGCGAGTGGTGTCCAGACATTGCTAGTGACCTCAATGTATTAAGTTGCTTTCTCAAACATTCACCGATTCTGGAGAAGATCACTCTCCAGCTTTCCAAGGTATTATATTTTGTAGAGTAACAACCGTGTTTTACTCAAGTTGATTACCATGAAAGATTGATCGATGTAGTAAAATATTTGAGTGCCTTATTAGGTACCTAAAGTTCCAGCGGAAACACAAAGAAGTTACACTCCACCAGTGCAATCATTTGCACTTAGCCATCTGAAGAGTGTTGAGATCAGATTTGACGAGGTTGATGCGAAGGTTTTGAACATCTTGAGTACCCATGGCATACCACTTGAGAAAGTTTTTATCCAGAGAACTAAACTTCTGGATCTTAATGTGAGTTAAGCTATTCACTTCTATTCTTGTTTTGTTTTCGTATTTTCCTGACATGGGAAAGTTACATATTTCCTAGTATCTATAAGACGTAAAGAGAAAGCAAGACATTTCAAATACATCTATCAGACTATTCATACTAGTTAATGTTTAGACTCAACTGTTGGTTATGCGGCTGATCCCTGTACTTAGTTCAGCTCTCCAATTTCTTAAGTTTTGTAAAGTCTTAACAAATCAGTTGTGGAAATGAACATTTTTTAATCCTTAATTAGCTTTGTTTCTTCAGGATTTTGAGTTCTTTAGTATATTATAATTATAATGTTTCCAAAAGTTAACTAGAAGTAAAGGATATACAGTACTACCTCTGCTCCTAAATATAAGATGTTTTAGTTGGCTATTTTAGCCTAGTAAAGGGTATACTACGTCAATCCTTCTCAGAGCAAAACATTCTTCCATTTCTCTATTTGGAAAAGAACAAGCATGTTTATTTTTGAATCACCGACTGCTTCATTTTCATCAAGAAAGTTCAAAGGAACACAGTAGTCTAGTGGCGAGAGGTGCCAAACATGGAGTTCAACATGTTACTCAAATTGCAAGCTGATTGTTTGACCAGTTGGTATGACAAAACCATCTGGGCGCCCCGGTTACATTCATGTACCTGATAAGAGCATCTCTAGCAGAACGCGCATCGGTTAGCCGCGCAAAAGCTCCCCTATCTTTTGCTCATCTAAAGGGTGGCGCCGCGGAGCTGAACCCCCAAAATTAACTCCCCAATTTTTTTTAAGCTCAAATTTCGTATCTTTCAAACATCAAATGAGACATAGTTCAACATATTACAACCACCATGTTCAAACACATATGGATCATACAAAAAGAGGCGACATGATCCAAAAGCACAACATTTCAAGTTTATGTTGTGGAATTCATCACCACCTCAATCACCTCCTCGGCCACCACCTTGGTCAGCACCACCACCCATTTGAGCCAAGATCTTCGCACGAGTGTGCTCCCAAAAGATCCTAGCCGTTTCATCCATGTCATTTGGATTCATGAACATGATAGAGCGGTCGTCATCCTCCTTCTCCTTTGCCAACTTGGCTGCCTCAATTGCAAGCCTTTGTTCTTCCGTCTTCTTCTCCTTGGCCACTCTCTCTTCCTCGAGTGCAATTCTTCTTTGCTCCACCGCCAACTTGGACCGCCACGTCTCCTCCAATGCTTTGAGCTCATTCCACCTAGCCTCCTTCTCCTCGCGTTCGGCCACGAATGCTTTCCTTGTCTCAATGATAGCATTGAACTCTTCCTTGTAGTTGCCAAAACCACCACCTCCTCTTTTCTTTCTCTCTTTGGCGATCTTGGCACCCTCCGTCCTCTTGTTGAGCTCTTCATCATCATCATCATCATCATCATCATCATCATCCACATCATTGACGTTGTAGTAATCTTCGAGTCTTGCCCAAAATTTGTCCTTGCATTGATCAACACCAACTGTTGCATCAAGTGAGACATTCATCCACGCATGGCATAGAGCAATATCCTCTTCGGCGTTGTAGTTGGAGCTCCTTTTGCTTTGGCCCTTGGCTTGTGAGGTTTGTGTCACCTCGATTACCTCCTCTTCTTGCTCATCCTCGGTCACCTCTTGATCATCAATGTCATAGTAGAGATCATTGATGCCTTCCACGCGTGAGTCATCCATGGTTGACAGGAATTCGGCGATGCCATGCTCGGTGGCACTACAAATTGAACAATGCATCAAACAAACCTCAATGTAGCAACACCGTGGCCGAGTTTGCAAAGAATTTCATACCATGGTTCCTCGAGCATTTTGTCGATCACCTAGTGGCCATCGCGTAGGCTGGGAGCTGCGCCGGCTGTACGCGTCGTCGGCCTGGCGGTGTACGTGGTAGGAGGCGCCTTGCGGGCAACCTTGGCCACCGGAGTTGGCGTGGCCGACGCCATCTCCCTCCTCTTCTTCCTTTGTGCCGCCGCATCGGCGAGAGCTTTCATGGCCTCCGTCGGCCTCCGCGCTCGCGGGCCGCTCAGCAACGGCGCAACGCTTGCCCACCTTCGCCGCCTTTGCTGTGACGTTTCCAGCCTTCCCACCGGCCTTGCCCTGCGGCACCTTTGACCACACGACGCTGGTGGTGCCGAGCCTCTTCCGCGGCATCGGAGGCGTCGTAGGCGTCGATTCCAGCGGCGAGGCGTCGCGGGAAAGCTCAGGCGGTGAGGTGGAATCGTCTGGCAGCCCCATTTAGAGCGGGGAGGGGCCGATGGTGGCGCCGGCGGTGAAGTGGCGGCGATTTTATCGGCGGTAAAAGGAAGAGAAGGTTTTGCTCATCCAATCGTCCACCGCGCAAAAATGGGAGAGTTGGAGCCGATTTTGGGGGGAGCTCCCAAATGTTTGCGTGGCTAACGCTGATGCACGTTCGGTTAGGTGCAGTTTAGCCGCACAAAACCGAAAATATGCGCAGCTAACCGAATTTGCGGGTTCGGCTAGAGATGCTTTAACATAAGAGCCTTCTGGAGATGGTAACATGTGGGCACACACTCAGAGGAAGAAAAACTTAGGGTGCATCTTGGCACAGACTGTCGTCTTTGTGGCGAAAAGACATTTTCTGCTTCTTTTTTTCCAGTGCATCTCTGCATTTTCATTCTCATTGATCACATGCTTCAGATCCATGCATTCACTAACTCCTTTTTTCTTTGCAATCGTGCATTCACTAACTTACTACTGAAGGAAATCACAACAATTTAGACAGAATAAAAGTGTTATGTAATTATCTTGATAATGGATGTTCGGGACTTAATATGCAAAGGTGATTCAGCACCCGCCGGCTTGACGCAATTCGCAGAATGATCATTTTTCATAGTTTTCCCTGCAGCAATGACGTGCTCTCTGGTGGACGAAGAGTGAACCAGGAGGAGTTTGATTGCTTCATTGACTGGTTCCAAGGCATCGTCCGACACTGATCATGTGTTATGGCTCTCCATCTTCAGGAACCTAGTGTTTTAGCTTTATGATCGCCAGTTTGATGTGGGGAGTCTTCTTCTGCTCATACCTTGTAACCAGTGACCCCTGGAGCTTTGTAACAAAACCTCTGATGTCTATGGCCTTGATAAAAAGCCAGCTACCTCAAACAAAAAAGCTTGGCGATAAGTTTTTTTATAATAAAAATCAGGGGCGAGCAAATGTCTCTTGCTGCCTAGGACTAATGATGGTTTTTTGCTAGTAACGCTGTGTAATACTAATCAGGTACTCCGGTGGCCTTTACTTTCGTAATATTACAAGAGTATGTGTTCCTCGCAAAGAGATGTAAACTATTAGAAGAGTATTTGCATATTAATTTGCCATGAAGATAAATGTGCAGAACCAGTTGTTGGTTTATGACTAATGAGGCTGATCCAAGGACTTCGCTCAGCACTCCAATCGCTTAATAATAATCTGATAGGTCGTGTATACGCCATTGAGAACAAAGTGGTTAATTGGCAAATAGTCAGCTTTGTTACTTGAGGATTTGAAGACATTTCGTTTTTTACTACTCCCTCTAACACATATTAGTTGACTCAAATTTGTTTAAATACGAATGTTTGTAGCACTAAAACTTGACTAAATACATAGACGGATCCAAGTCAGCTAATATGGATTGGAGGGAGTAGTACAAGTCTTTTATAAGGACTTTGAGTCATTTCTTGCAATACAATGCTAACCAACAAATTTAACCGGAGGTAAAATAGACGACTTTAATAATTTTCAGAACAACCGTATCAAATTTGTCAGCTCTATACATCCTTTTTGGCAAGAAAGAAAACTCAACAAATCTCGCAATTGGGCCACAGGTCAACAGTGGACCATGATTATCGGACTGTACTATGGGTCGGTCATTGGGCAGTGCAGCAGATTTGGTGAGTAACCACAGACGGAGGCCCTGCAAGCCTTCAACGGCCGAGACGGAGGCACAACACAACACAACCGAGAGGAGAACGAGAGAGAGAGAGAGAGAGAGAGAGAGAGAGAGGAGACGAGGCGAGACTGGTTGGTTCCGGAGAAACCGGCGGTGCTAGAGATTAACCGCCAGTACCCCACGCGTTGGTTCATCGGATTCGTCGAGCGGAGAGAGCTTTCGCGTGGTATTCCGTAGTCTGTTCACGCCGCACGGCGCACGCGACCTGCTCGGCGTAATGTCTCTGGAGCGGCGCGACACCAAGAAGGCGTTCATGGCGAGCGGAGGGGCCGGACGCATCGCAGCCCTCCCCGAAGACCTCCTCCACCACGTGCTCTCCTTCGATTTCGAAGCACACTCGATTTCTCGGGGTGTCCGTTGCTGGTTCATCTCAGGATGGAAGACTGCGACATCAAGGGGAATGTCTCTTCTCCCTTCTTGAAGCATCTCAGCATTGTCGAAAGTTTTTTCCAGACAGATCCCTTCCGTGCCCTCATCTGTCTGCCGGGCCTTGTTTCGCTGGAACTAACGGGTGAATTGCGTAGAGCTCCCGCACTGGAAACCATGCCACTCTTAGTTTCAGCAATTGTTAGACTTAATTCGGATTGTCATGATGCTTGTAGTAAGTATGACTACGGGGATTGCGACGATCGGCAATGTTATGGCTGTTTTGGTCGTGGTGCTGATGATTCGTGTGGTGAGTCTGTGCTTTTAAAGGGATTATCGGAAGTTTCAGAGCTGGAGTTGTCAGTTGGTTCTCAAGTGGTATGCTTGCTTGCGCCTACTTCAGTCTTTTTTCCCCTTTCAAAACAAACCCCGCTTCAGTTTCTGATAGTTATATTACTATGTTGCTCATACAGGCTCTGATACAATTTATACTAGTATATCTAAGTTCCTGACATGGCGCAATTCTAAAGAAGATTAACAATAATAAATACAGAGCTGTTTTAAGCCTGTCGCATTAGTTTGTTCTACGATGGTTTCTTGAACTAAAATTTCGTATTCCCCAGTCATATGGTGAAATCACATCTTTTTTTTTTCACTACAAAGATTTAGCAAATTAACGGTTTGTTCCTTTGCACAGTTTATTGTCAGCAGGGATTTAAAATTGTGCCCTGTGTTTAGCAAGTTAAAGACTCTGTTGCTCAGCGAATGGTGTCCAGGCATTGCTAGTGACCTCAATGTATTAAGCTGCTTTCTCAAACATTCACCAATTCTGGAGAAGCTCACTCTCCAGCTTTCCAAGGTATTATATTTTGTAGATGAACAACCGTGTGTTATTGCAGTTGATTACCATCCATGATTGATCGGAGTAGTAAAATATTTGAGTGCTTTGCTAGGTACCTAAAGATCCAGCGGAAACACAAAGAAGTTACACTTTATCGGAGCAATCATTTCAATGTGCCCGTCTGAAGATTGTTGAGATCAAATATGACGAATTTGATGGAAGGGCTCACAAGCTTTTGGACATCTTGAGTAGACATGGCGTGCCACTTGAGAAAGTTAGGTTCCAGAGAATTAATAAACCTTCTGGATCTTAATGTGAGTTAAGCTATTGATACTTACGCTTCTTCAGTTTCTGTGTATGTAGATTATAAACCAGGATAGAAAGGAAGTGTCAAAAGTAACTAGAAAAATCTTTGAAATTTGCATGTTTACAAAAATAGTGGATTTTGACATACAAGTGTGGGTACTTGAATTTAGAGTTTACCTAATTATGCATCTTGAAAAAATCTCAAAAAAATCATAAATGTGCATC
This sequence comes from Avena sativa, assembly GCA_916181665.1. Lineage (NCBI taxonomy): Eukaryota > Viridiplantae > Streptophyta > Magnoliopsida > Poales > Poaceae > Avena > Avena sativa. The sequence continues at coordinate 383,037,468 of OV702280.1, read as the reverse complement.
ACGTTATGGCATGATCACATACGGAAAATCATGCTAAAAATATGATCAAGTATACCCTGTAGAAACAAGAAAAATGTTCGACTTATTTTTGAAGTGTAACAGCAACCACTTGTGTTTTTTGTACAGTACAAATTTGGCCATAGTTTTTCATGAAATCTGCAGGTACTCATGTTATAGCATGGTGCACATCAAGTCATCAACGTTCATGTCACCCAGGTTCAACTTCTTAGCCAAAGCATCCCTTTCAGCCATCTCCACCTCTCTGGTTATCATCGGACTAGTCACTGTATCCTCCAGTTCCCTATCCTTGTTCCTGTCAACCTCATAGGCATCATACAACTCTCCAGAATTATGTTAGAATCCCTTGCTCGTCCATAACCCAAGCTGCTACTCCATCCTGCCCTTGGCGGATGTTTGAATAAAAGGCCTTTCTGCTGAACGGATGCTTGACCTTCGCCTCCACTGGCCACCAGTACCCTCCTCGAGCTCTTCCACATTTTCCCCCAAATCGACATCGTTGAGTTCATCATCGCCCAGATGTAGCTTTTCCAGCATGTTGTCCAGATCATCCACCAGCTTCTCACCTGACATTGTTTAATTTGTCTCTACCTCCTGGACCATTAAGCATCTAAAGACATTTTGTGTAGATGATTTAGAAGGCGTCACAAGATTGCTAGCGTATAAGGTCTAACAGTCCAGAACCAAAAAATTCAGATTTTCAGGGTCTGTCCATTTCCACCTAATACACCAAAATGGCCAGTCACTCATGGTGCCGCTGCCACTTTTCCTACTAGCCTTAGCACGCTAGCCCTTACTACCTTCCTCTGCTCTAGCCTGTCACGACTATGCCAGTCTACGTGCCGGCGTGCTGCACTTTAGCCTGCCCTGGTGCCCATGAGAAGCCCGTATCCAACCCAGCACCCATCCAACTTCACTGCCAGGCTGGCGCCGCATGTGCCACTTTCCTCGTGTGAGCTCCCCTCATAGCCCTTGCGGTAGCCCTCTCAGTTCTTAGGTAGTGAACGTGTATATTTTAATCTGTATTTGTTTGCTGATGATTCTTCAATATGTTGAGTTCATTCACTAGTTGACTGAAAATTAGATCACCGTCGATTCTCTGAATTATAGCAATTGCTTACAGCTAATTGTAAAAAAACTTTTGCAGCAAAGCTGATTGTTGAATACGAATGTTGTGTGATTCAGGTGATGACCCATTTGAGATGTCCACTTCTTCGAAAAGTTTCCATGAGGCGAGGTTCAAAACTTTGAACATTGTCACTGCCCAGTGCTTCCGCTCGTGAGTTACCTTCTTATGCAGTCGGAGATACTTGAGGTAGTTATATGGTAGTAGGTCACTATAAGCAAATATACTTGCGTGAGTGTTGAGTATGCCAGACTTTCCAGTGCGTTTGCACACCTATATGTGGATGTTTGCTTTGGTCTCTATTTTCTCTTCAACCATACAACACCTTTTTTTTCCATTTGTATGTTGGATTCATCTCTTTTATTCTTCAAGGAAAAATCTTTAGTGCTATGATTCAACAAGCAATAAATTACACAATCAGATCATTTTTTGTAACAGCTAGCCTTGTAAATGACATTACAAATGCTAACAGTATCTTAATCATCAAAATGCTAAAAGGTTCCTCCAGGTTGGTCGCATGTTGAGAAAGTTGAAAATTGCCTCCATTATGCAGCACACATATTAGCATATACTATTATGGTTACTAGTTGATGAGACATGCATGTGATGGAACATGTGATGCATGTGATGGCCGGCTGCGTGTTTTGTCCTGATGGAACATGTCTCTAGCAATGACTTCTGGCCGGGCCACGATTCCCTTTTTTTATTTATATACTTCTGCGTTAATCTCCAGTGAAACAGAGAGGAAACGGCGTGGCTGGTTGGTCTATAAAGAGAAGCGACATCTTCTGCCCGGAAGATAACTGCTGTGGTCTTGGTTCTTAAACTCCCGTCTTCTATTTCCAGTGTATGCTTATCTTTCAAATGATAGTAGTGTAGGTTCTTTTTGGTAGTTTCCACCTCTCTTTGTTAACATGCAGACACCTTGCGACTATCAGCTCGCCTTGGCTGATTGGCAGGGGAGGCCGACCATGGAGCCAACTGCATGGGTTCCTGGCCTCCCTTTGGAGATGACAGTTGCTGCTCCTGCTCCTGCTAGCAACAGTCTGGTTGTCAGCTCTAGCGGACAGCAGCAGCTGAAGCTGGTTGAGGGGAGTATTGATCATGAGTATGCGGTTGAAGTGTTCAAGCAAGCAGCACAATCATTCAAGGATAAACATGACCAGATGGAGATGAAGATCCACCTGTTCCCGGCAAGCATGGAAGATCTCGCCGACAAGTACGCCGCCCCCGATGTTGTGTCCATCGGACCTTACCACCACGGCCGGACCCCGGCCCTCCAGCAGATGGAGAGCACCAAGCATGTTGCTGCTTGGCACTTCATCAAGGACTCGGGCTGCTCCGTGGAGGAGATTTATGGGGCGGTCTGCGAAGTCGCTGATGAGGCCCGTGGCCACTATGACGAGGACAAGGTGCGGGATTTCGGCGACGACGACTTCAAGCCTATGATGTTCTATGATGCCTGCTTCCTGCTGCAGTTCATCCTCCATTGCTCGGGCGGGGCGGTGGATCCGTTGTTGAGTAGTGCTTTCAGCTCTGACGACAATGGCATCTCTCGTGATATCGTGCTGCTTGAGAACCAGCTCCCATGGGTGGTGGTTGAAACGCTCATGAGATTCATGCCCACGCCCCTGGACCTGGTACAGTTCACTGGAAATGTGAAAGCCTCTCTGCAAGCCCGCCAACAGCTTGAAGGCATACCTGTTGAATGGGACAGTAGCTACATACCGCCGCATCTCCTTGGTCTCCTACGATACTACATTGTTGGAAGCACTCACATTTCGTCTAAGCCTCTATCTGAAAAGGCCAAGACATTCTCGATTTCAGTCAGTGCCATCGAGCTTGCAGAGATCGGTATCAAGATCACAGTCACTGATGCTACGGCGGAGCTAAAGGAAATGAGAATCAAAGAGGCGTGCTTCTCCGGTCAGCTCTTATTGGCACCATTGTCCCTAGACTATGCAAATGCAAGCTTCCTTGTTAACATGGCTGCACTGGAGCTATGTACGACCCCAGACTTCTTTGAAGATGAAGATGGGAAGAAGTCTACTGTCTGCTCGTACCTCTGCCTCCTGGGCATGGTCACTGACAGTGAGCAGGATGTGGAGGAACTGCGAAAGAAGCATATCTTGCAAGGAGGAGCAGGGCTCAACGACCAGGAAGCGCTGGACTTGTTCAACGGACTCGAGAAGGACCTGCGCACCGGAGCCCACTATCTGCGCATCATGCTGGTTATCCAGAACTACAGGAGCAACAGGCCGATACGGATCATGATGTACAGGTTTTTTTACAAGAACCTCAAAATCATCATCGCAGTGTTGTCTGCCATTGCTGGACTTGCCGGTTTCCTAGGAACTCTCAAGTCTCTCAAGTAAGCTAGCCCCGCCCCTGCGATGATGTACGTGATGTTATATGTCCTTTCCCTTTGCTGCACTTAATTCTATGTATATGAGTTCCATTAGTTTACACTATCTTGATTTCAGTATTCTCTAGCTAGGGTGTTATTTCTCTCACCAACAATCTAGGGTTGTGATAATCGGGCGGCAATTCCTGTTCTTTGTGTTTCCTAGCCACACTTTGCCAAGCCTAAAATGAGTAACTTTGTGCCTGAGTTTTTTTTGTTGAGGCCCTTGCCACCCCCCAATCAATAATGCTAGACTTACGGATGAATTGCTTACGGACTAACCTTACGGGCTGATGTGGCATCCAATCCTGAATCTGGGTTAGTAAAAATCGGAACAACTGCTGTTATATTTCCAATCGTGTTAAGCCAGGTTGTGTCCGTAAGATCTGTCCGTAGAGATATTCCGTAGATGTAGCATAATAGCCCCCCAATCAAAGAACAACAACTTGATAGTACTATATGGTTAGTCCTACCTCCTAGCCTTATCATAGGTGAGAGCTATACCACCACCAACCATGTGCCAACGTGCAATACATCAGGGCAAAAGCATAGTTTAGGCCATAAACTAATCTGAAAAGGATTAAGTCAAGAGACCATATCATAGGAGGGACTCGAGAGAACACCTCTTCGTAAGCTGCAGCCTGCTGGAGATACATTTGTCCTACTCACAACTGTCCCCATTCACCAGCTCATCCTCCGAGGTCTGGGCGAAGGAACATTTTGAGTCCCCTTCTTGGATATCATCATTTTAGAGATACTGTTTTCTTCAGAAAAAAGTTGAGCCAAGACCACAGTTTATTGCACTTTAACAAGTAAAAAATAGTATTGTGTGCTTAGTCGTAACTGCCTTGCCATGACTCACGAGTAGTATTTGAGCATAAACTTGACAAGGTCGAAACTGATTGTGATGATCTTCTCTCCCAATCACTCAACAGGGTAATAATCAGTATAGGTTTCCACGGCGTCGCGCCGGGATTGAGAATCAGCGACCAAGTCGCGAGGAGGAGGAAGAGAATCCCGTAAGGGTTTAGTTACAGATTTCTGAATGAATGCCTATTACAAATGACAGTCGACAGGTTATAGCCCTTCCTACTCGTCTCGCTCCCGCTGGGCTTCACATGGGCTACTCTTGGGCCTTTCCTCCAGCTTCCTTGTGGGCCTCCTTGATCCTCTGCCTTTCCGCAGTTCTCCTCTGCACCTTGATTGCCTTCGCCAGATGTGAGAGCATGACAATACCCTCCCCTGGAGTACCAGCTTGTCCCCAAGCTGGTGCCCATGGGTACGCATCGACGATGGCGTACACGGGCTCCCAAGAATTGCAGGTGGACGGCAAGCCTGACCACTGGAGCAGCACCTGTGGCACCATTTTCCCTCGTCGCCGAACGAGGTGCTCGCCACAGATGGTGATCGGTTGTACTGCAATAGAATCACCAGTTACAGATGAAGGAAGATCTGGACTGATAAGAGTCACCTGAGCGGGATGGATTTCTTCAGTTGTGACACATGGATGACCGGGTGGATTCGAGCCTGGTCTGGCAACTTGAGCTTGTAATTTGTAAGAGACATTCCCCACTTTGGCAATGATTTTTGAATCCCAGCTTTATGTCACTAACACCAGTACATTGTGCTGAGTTCTGTTTGTTGGATCCGTCACCCACCCACTAATAGAAGAACACCAACTTGATAAGATAGTAACTACATCCCTTGTCATGACTCAACTAAGACCGGAAGTAGCTATCTAGAACTACCACCAGCACCAAACATGTGCCTACACAATACACCAGGGCCAAAGCATAGTTCAGGCCATAAACTTATCAGGCAAATTTTTTTTGAGGAAAACAGTGGAAGATTTTTCCATGGCAATTCTTTTTATATATAAATGGTGTTACAGGCCAAGTGGTTAAAAAGGATAAAAAGAAACAAAAAATCAATCTATACCTCTTACTCTGTATAAAGCAAAACCCCTACTTACTGCAATTAGTGTTAATCTATCTCAACATGCAAGATATCTGCATCACTTATTCTTTTAGCCAACCAATTGTCCACACCATCCCACTAACATTCTCCACTCATTGGAACAATCTGAGTAATTTTTTTCTTCATTCTGTAGCTAAGAAGAGCCAGCTCATTGTAGTAGATATATTTCCATCCATCAGTTGTTGGCCTTTGGTTTTTGAAAATCTTGATATTCCTTATTATCCAAATACTTCAGGCAGACATAATGATAATCTCCATGCAGAAAGACAGATTCAACTTCTCTCTCATGTCCACCATGGATTCTAATACTGGAAGATTCGCATATCTCCCTGGGCAGACAATGTCCCAGCATGCTTTAGCAAATGGGCATTCCCAGAAGTAGATGTCATAAAGTTTCTTGCTGATCACAGTCCAAAGTAGAAAACTGAAGTTCTTCCTTTGAAGCAAATCTCTTGTATTTAACCTGTCATGTAGAAGTATCCAGAAAAAGAACTTGTGTTTCTGTTGGCACCAGCTCTTCCATATTCAGTTAAATTGCTACGGAGCAGTTAAAACTGCATAAGAAGGTGGAGAGTCGGTTCTTTTGAAAGGATTATCACGATTTTGCAGTTTTTGGAGTTGTCAATTGATTCTGAAGTGGTATGCTTGTTTTCACCTGCTTCAGTTATTTTCTCGTACAAATCTGACCTTGGTTCAGCTTGTCATAGTTTACTATTATGTTGCTTATATAGGTGGCGATGCAATTTATACTATCAAAGTTTCTGACATCACATTTTAAAAAGATTAACAATAATAAATACTGAGCAGTTTATATGTTAGACACATCTATGAAATATATATATGGGGTTTAAACCTCTTGCATTACTTTATTCTAGTATGGCATCTTGAGCCAAAAGAAATTATTCCCCAATTTATATGGTGTTATTGCATCTTGTACTACTAAAGTTTAGCAAATTGCTTGTGTGATCTTCTTCCTTTGCATAGTTTATTGTCAACAGCGATTTAAAATTGTGCCCTACATTTAGCAAGTTAAAGATAATGTTGCTCAGAAAATGGTGTCCAAACTTTTCTAGTGACCTCAAGGCATTATGTTGCATTCTCAAACATTCACCAATTATGGAGAAGCTAACTCTCCAGCTTTTTGAGGTATTACATTTTGTAGATGAACAACCATGCGTTAATGAAGTTGGTTACCATCCATGGTTGATTGATGAAGTAAATATTTGAGTTCTTTATTAAGTACCTAGAGTTCTAGCGGAAACACAAAGAAGTTACACTCCATCAGAGCAATCATTTGCATGCTCACAAGGTGATGAAATCTCGAGTCATTATGGCATACCACTCAAGGAAGTTGGAGATATAGGAGGATTGGGTGTTCCCTGCTTTTGATAACATTTGCTTCAGCATTACAATTTAATTTTTAATTTGTTTGCAATGGAATGCTGATTGTGATGTATGTTGCAGTACCATTGTCCGGTGAGTTGAAATATTGCAGGCCATGGTTTATGCATTTTTTTTAGGAATGTGAAATCCTCTTTTTCTGGATGTTTTGTAGCTAACAGCCAAACGATTTATGTTGTTGTAGAGTGATAAGTGATAGTAATGAAGACTGTCACAAAGGTAGTGTTTTCTAATGTTACTAACGATGGTGTAGAAAGAAAGAGAGATCAAGGTGATTTATCTTACCATTCAGTTAATTATGTCATGTTTTCGCCATAGCAATATTTTGCGTGAGATATACCTATCTAAAAGACGACAATAACCTAATTTGCTTCTCTTTGAAACATAAATCTTTTGCAGCAGAACTGATTGTTAGATGCATGCAGTGTGATTCATGTGATGGCCACTGTTTCAAAAATTTCCAGCAGGTGAGATTCAAACTTTAAACATTGTTGTTGCCCCGTACTTGTACTCGTGAGTTACCTCCTTATGCAATTAGAGATGCTTGAGATAGTTATATATGCTACTGCCTATAAATAAATACTTGCATGGATGTTGAATATGTCAGACTTTCGAGTGCATTTGCACATTTGCTTGTGGATGTTTTGCCTTGGGCTTCATTCTTATTACTAATGCAGCAACTTATCTCCACTCGTATGTTGGATTTATCTCTTTTATTTGTTTAAGGAATTTTATTTATCACTGTGGTTCAAGAACCAATATAATACATAAGTTAATGATATCATGTATGTAGATAGGCAGGAGTTTAGAAACAACTTTGTTGGTTGATAGTATCTTAATCATCATAAAGTTGACAAGGTTCCTACAGGTTGTGTTGCACGTTGAAAAAGTTGAAAAGTTTCCTCTGTTATGTAATACGCATATGCCATGGTTACTTAGTTGATGAGACATGCATGTGTATTTTGTCCTGATCCAACATACTTAGCCATGGCATCCGGTGGCCGGGCCATCATTCCCTTTTGGCCTTTTTCATTATATTATATACGGCTGTGTTAATTAATCTTCAATGAGAAAAAAAGATGAGAGAAAACGAGGTGGGCGGTTGGTCTATAAAGAGGAGCAACATCTTCTGCCCGGAGGATAACTGTTGTAGTCTTGGTTCTCAAACTCCTGTCTTCTCTTTTCAGTCTCTGTTAGGGCATTTCTACGATGATAGTAGTAGTGTATTTTTTGGGTTAGTTTCCACCTCTCTTTGTTAACATGCAGATACCTTGTGACTATCAGCTAGCCTTGGCTGATTGGGAGGGGAGGCCGGCTATGGAACCAACTGCATGGGTTCCTGGGATCCCTTTGGAGATGACAGTTGCTGCTCCTGCTAGCCACAGGGATCTTGTCATCAGCTCTAGCGGACAGCAGCAGCTGAAGCTGGTTGAGGCGAATATTGATCATGAGTATGCGGTTGAAGTGTTCAAGCAAGCAGCAGAATCATTCAAGGATAAACATGACCAGATGGACATGAAGATCCACCTGTTCCCTGCAAGCATGGAAGATCTCGCTGCCAAGTACGCCGCCCCCGATGTTGTGTCCATTGGCCCTTACCACCACGGCCGGACCCTGGCCCTCCAGCAGATGGAGAGCACCAAGCATGTTGCTGCTTGGCACTTCATCAATGACTCGGACTGCTCCGTGGAGGAGGTGTATGGGGCGGTCTGCGAAATCGCTGATGAGGCCCGCAGCCACTACGACGAGGACAAGGTGCGGGGCATCGGCGACGACGACTTCAAGCCAATGATGTTCTATGATGGCTGCTTCCTGCTGCAGTTCATCCTCCATTGCTCGGGCGGGGCGGTGGATCCGTTGTTGGGCAGTGCTTTCAGCTCCGACGACAATGGCATCGCTCGTGACGTGGGGCTTCTTGAGAACCAGCTCCCATGGGTGGTGGTTGAAACGCTCATGAGGTTCATGCCCGCGCCCCTGGACCTGGTGAAGTTCACTGGGAACGTGAAGGACTCTCTGCAAGCCAGGCAACAGCTCGAAGACGTGCCTATTCCATGGGATAATACCTACACACCGCCGCATCTCCTTGGCCTTCTACGGTACTACATCGTAGGAAGCACTCATGCTGGTACAGTTTCGTCCAAGCCCCTATCTGAAAAGGCCAAGAAGTTCTCAATTTCAGTCAGCGCCATCGAGCTCGCGGAGATCGGCATCGAGATCACAGCCACCAAGTCTACTGCAGGACTAAAGGAAATGGGCATCGACAGCAAGGCGTCGCTCATCTCCGGTGAGCTCTGCTTGGCGCCAGTTTCTCTAGACCATGGAAATGCAAGCTTCCTCGTCAACATGGCCGCTCTGGAGCTATGCACGACCCCGGACTTCTTTGAATATGATGAGGACAGGTCTACTGTCTGCTCCTACCTCTGCCTCCTGGGCATGGTCACGGACAGTGAGAATGATGTGCAGGAGCTGCGGAAGAAGCATATCTTGCAAGGAGGAGCAGGGCTCGCCAACAGCGACGCGCTCGACTTGTTCACCAGCCTCGAGAAGCACCTGCGCCCCGGGAGCGCCTATCTCCGCATCATGTCAGACATTGAGAACTACAAGATCCATAGGTCGGTGAGGACCAAGGTGTACAGGTTTGGTTACAAGAACTTCAAAACCATCGCCAAGGTGGCGGCCGCCATTGTTGCATTTGGCGGTTTCCTCGGGACGCTCAAGTCTCTCAAGTAAGCAAAGCTTAGCTAGTTGTACCTCCTGTCCTGCGATGATCACACTCGCATGATGTTGTATGTTTATGTTTTTTCCTTCTCTTTGACAATTAATTCCATGCATGTTTACGAGTTTCTTTAATAATCTCTAGCTGGGGTGTTATTTGTATGACCAACAAAGCTGTGGTTCTGATAATCGGCTGGTAATTCCAGTCACTGGCTTTGCAAGCCAAATAGTGCTACTGCCGGAAAATTATCTTGCATGCCGCACCCAAGATGAGCAACTTTGTTTGTGCTGAGTTCTTTCTTTGAATCTCAACCCTAATTGAAAAACATCTTGATAGGATAGTGTATGGTTAGCTAGCCACTACCACCAACCATGTGGCTATGTGCAATACATCATCACTGCCAAAGCATAGCTGAGGTGGTAAACTAATCGGGCAAGGCTAGCTAGGTGCCACCGCAGTTGAGCCAAGAGCCAATAGGAGATCATAAGAGAGGGAGTGAAGAGACCACCTAGCCTGCTAGAGATACATTTGTCCAGAAGGAGCACTGACAATTCACAAACATACCCATTCACCAGCTCAACCTCTGGGCAAAGGAAAGCTTCAGAATCCCCTTGTTCTTGGAGATCATCATTTTGATTCCTTGGGGATCTGCGCTACTGTAGATGATCTCATCTTCAAACATATCAGACGAGTCTCTTCTGACGCAGATGGAAATCTAAAGAAGAAACCGTCATGATTATCCGTAGGTCGCAGCAGAAAGCGTATCATAATTTTCAGTAACGGGTAGATGGATAGCTTCCATCCGTGCCTCTTTGTATATAATATCTTCTTTTATAAAATATACCCCCTTTTGCCAAACTTCTTATAAAATGTATATCCAGTGAGGATACTGCGTCCCTTAAAGAAAAGCTGAGCGAAGAGCGGAGACCTTTGCATTTGAGCAAGTAAATATTCTAGCTAGTGTTTGCGGCCATATATTTGAGCCAAGACCACAACAAGATCCACACTCAATCGAGACACACGACAAGCTACATGATCTGTAACTTTGTTGATTCCTCGATCATGGGGTGCCTTTTTAGTATTCGAGCAGCAATGGATATATTGGGTACTTTTGGTAGTGTTCATAACTTTCCAACAAAGATGAGCTAACAGTATGACCTTTGATATTATCATACATGTCAAGAAAAAGCACAAGCTTTAGGCACGCTGGATTGTGCCTTTAAGTTGCGCATGAAGGGATTCCTTTTCCTAATTGTGAATTTGTAGTGCTTTCATGCCTCTACGCACCCGATCTCATGTTGGACATGCACATTGGAGCTAAAGCTGCATGTACCACCAACTAGTACTCTATCAGAAATTCAGAATATACATTTTTTTTCTTCAATAAACATTGCATCTTACAAGAATATAACTTCCCACATGACACTACTGAGGCGCGAGTATCGCTGCTCTTGCTCCCTTTTCCTGCTCCTTGCTGAGAGGCCTTTGGAAAATTTAGGTGACCACGACTTGAAAAGGGCCGCAAGGAGTTCCAAGGAAAACTCTGACAGTTTTCTCGAAAAAAAAAACTCCACGGTTTATCCTTCCATCATTTTCATTCATGTAAGGAAAACAAACGGATAGAACAGCTACAAAGCTCGGCAGTCTACCCCGCTTGATGAAACTAAACCGAGTTATACACCATCATATTCTTATCCAAAATTCTGCACAGCAAAAAAGGAACTACTACACATGCTCCGGGATCTGAAGAAGACTACACAGAGTGAGGAACACTAACAAACGCTGGAAGAACAAAATAACCTCAGCTAATCAGAGCCATTCCTTTGGATTTATGCACGCGTCGAGAAGTTTCCACTCTTCAGTCCCTTCTTCAGGTTTCTGCAAATGAAATGGCATGTTAGCAAACTTGCAGGGCCTCCAGGATGGTAAAAATGTTACTACAAGAACAGTTATGCGGAATGTATCTCAAATGATCCTTTAACGTTCATTATGATATAAAAAAGTTAGTATTCTAAAGCAGCAAACACCAGAAACTTCTTATGCTGCTTACTGAGCCTGAAAAAAAAGGAGCAGCGATCATTTTAGCTTACATGGTCATACTCCCACCGTGCGGTAAGTGGTAGAGAGACAAGTATACTTTCAATCCTTCCCCCAGTCTTGAGTCCAAATGTGGTACCACGATCATAAACCTTCAGAAGAAGCAAATATTAATACCAGAAGGAAGACACCCCAGTAACACCGTCACTTGTGACTGTTCATATAATCCTGCTTACAAGGTTAAACTCCACATAGCGGCCTCTCCGCAGTTGCTGCCATGCCTTGTGCTCCTCATTAAATGGAGTGTCTTTTCGACGTTCTATGATTGGTATGTATGCAGGAAGTACAGAACCGGCACACTCTGCAGAAAGAAAAGGCAGATAAGTCTTGTTGTATAGGCCTACAGTTAAGAGCAAATGCTCTCATAGAATCCTTTTTGGTCATTGGGCTAATTAATTTAAGGAGAGGAAGAAGGTCCAAAGCTATGGAGCACTGCAAGTTGAACTTATCCCAACTAGAGAGTGACTAAGGAACGTTAAACAAGCTACTTGAGTACTATTAACTTAAGTTATTGCTCACCATGCAAGGACTAAGGAATTTTACCTGTAGCAAAGTTCATAAGCATGTCTTGGTCATAATCATTAAGATCATCAAAAAATATTCCGCCAAGCCCACGTCTCTCATTACGATGCTGCATTGAACAACAAGCCATGAAGAGAGTAACCTTCAGATGGAACCATTAATTGTTCTCCAAGAGTCAAAACACGAAAAATATCTCATTTCTAGGATATCTAATTACCTAAACAACTATGCAGCACAATTATCACGATTTAATTCTTATAGGAAAAACTGTAGGTGGACAAGTCATCAAATAACACATACTTTTGTACAAGAATCATGCGATTGGAAAAGGAATCCATCAAATTCTCCAACCCATACAACTGAGTAATATCTTAATATCTAAAACACCAAGTGAAAAACTGAACATACCTTGATATAGAAATAATCATCGCACCATTTTTTGAATTTTGGGTAAAAACTTGGATCAAACTTATCACAAGCTTGTTTCTGGACCTGAAATCAGACAACAAGACATGAAAATGAGTTATATTCCACAGAAAGAATTGCCATCTGAAGTGTTCATCTGTCAATAGTGCCTATCAACATTTGTCAGCATGCGTTCTCTTCAGTTTGTGCTATTCTAATTCTTCCCAAGGTTAACAACATCATACAAGATTCTTGTACATTAAAGCATCACTCTTGTAACCCAGCAATCAGATGTAAAATTGTGCAAACATAGGTTAAAGAAGGTGAAGGTGGTCTGTCTTATGCCAAATGGGTTGGATTGCCAGCTATAGTACTGCAAGGTGTTTCCATCTGTGTGATGAAAGAACAAATTATGCTATAACAAGTCAGAAACAACCCGTTTGATCTATTTAGCATGTGCAATACAGGACTGGAGATTGAAAAATTGCAGTTAATTCACAAATAGGTATAGGGTCAGAAATAATAACTAGAATGGAATCAGATAGCATAATACTACCAATTTGGTCAGAAAGTGGATGGGGGGTCCTATGAGTAAGATGCATAGATTTAAAGCACATAGGAAATGTTGACGTACAGAATGAAAATGCTTCACATCCTCTTCAATGAGATACGAAGGAGTCAAATCAGTACCACCTCCAAACCACCACGATCTTGGTGCACCAGGTACATCTACAGTTGATGACTACAATCTATCAGTATTAAGAATCGCAGTTCATAACAATTAAGAACATTTGAGTGACTTGAATCAAATCTGAATTAATTCCAAATTTCTAACAGAGATGACCATGCTTAAAATTGATAGTGAATTTGATGAGTTCCCACAAGAGATATTTTGAGAGTCTAATATACTATCATAAGGCAAAAAGTGAAAGAGTGTAATCTCATGTGTATTGTGGGCCTACGTACATGAATTAGTTGGTATACACATTCAAGCACAAAATCTCGTAGCAATTGCATGCACGAAATTAGATAATGAATTAATAATAAAAAAATATACGAGTGGACCTACGCTAGATAATCATATTTCAAATTTTGCTAGCATATAGATACCTTGTGGTGCATCTGTTTCAAAGTAGCGGTAGTTGAAATGCAATGTTGGAGCAAACGGATTCTTGGGATGAAGAACCTGAAAGTATTACCCATTAGTAGTTTAGTACACCCCAAGGATGATAGAATACCCAATACCAGTACTAGATAAGTAAAGCAATGAGCAAAAACTAAAATGTTGAACAAACATACAAGTGTTATTAAAAATAATCGTTAGCAGATAAACATAAGCAGTATGAAAAAAGTTAATGACTAATGACTAATGCTTGGAATAGAAAAAAACAGAGAGAAGCGAAGATGGCATAGGCTAACCCTAATTCAGGGTACCTCTACCTAACTGCAACAGCTGCCGCCAAATTTCTATAATGATGAATTGAGGATATCAACAAAGCATCCTCTCTGAGAAGCTAATACTGTTCTGATGGACATCATTTTTTTTGGTATACTCATCATTTAACTGCATCCAAATGCAAAATTTACTCCTTCTAAAAAGTAGCAGCAAATAGATCAGCCCTATGATTGCAGTTCCCTCAGTACAGCACAGGATTAACTATTCAAATATAGATTAAAACAAATGAATACTAGGGACATCATTGAAGATAAAGGAGGTTCATGACATTGCAATGTGAACAATCAAGGGCACTTGTCTTGTGTCAAGCTAAAAAGAATAAATGTCCATGGTCTGCTGACAATTTACGCACATCCTGGTGTCTAAGTGCCAAAGGAGTTCCATATAATTGCAATGTACCACCTAAAGGACAATAGTGTGGGTACCGATGCTTAAAAATGCCAAGCATTGCAATGTCTAAAAACTGAGAAGTTCCGTCCTAATTCAAAGCAGATCCAAATTTCTCATGCCAATGTACGAGGAAAGCAAGCTCTTACCGAGCTAATGCCAGCTGCAAAGAAGGGCACTGGCCCAGCCTTGTGCCCATCCGCCGCCCCGTTCTTCGCCGTCCCCTTGGCCGCGCGGTAGGCGTCCGGGGGCATGACCCCGTACACAACGGAGACGTTCACCCCGGCCTTCTCGAACACGTTCCCGTCCTGGAGCACCCGACTGATGCCCCCGCCGCCTCCCGGGCGCGACCAGACGTCCTCCACGAACCTCTTCCCGCTGCCGTCGGCCTCCTCGAGCGCGGCGCAGATCTCCCCCTGCACCCGCCGGATCATGCCCTCGAACCGCTCGCGCACGGACCCTGACCCCGCCCCCGCGCCGTCCTCCCGCAGGAACGTCGGGGGCGCCTCGTTCTCCGGCACCTCCTTCTCGATCGCGACCGCCGCGCGCACGCGCAGCGCGCGGCGGCTGGGGAGGCGGAGCGAGGAGAAGGACACCTGGGATGCCGCTGGCGAGGACCTGCGGGCGCGCGCCGTGGCGGGGTTGAGGGCTGCTAGGGTCTGGGACGGGGTGGTGAGGAGAGAGGACGCCATGGTGGGTGGGGGTCGGTGTGTGCCGGTTGCGTGGGCGCCGCGAAGGTTTTATCAAGCGGTGGCTTGCCGCCGGTGGGCGGCGCGGGATGCGGCCCGCGGTTTTGGAGGTGGGAGGAGTCAAAGGGAGGGAAGCGGGTGAGGAGGTGCGAAAAGGGGAGTTGGTTTATGCTGCAAAGAGGATAAGGAAATGGATCATGTTCTGGCCCTGCGAATTTGTGGGAGATGGTTTCAATGGATTACTTGCATTTCACAAAAGACTCATGAATTGAAAAAACATAGTCACTCTGTTATGAAAAGGATATCATAGATTTGTCAAAAATTACATGTATCTAGGCATATTTTAGTACTCCCTTTTGTTCATATTAATGACACCAACTTCATCTAGATTTATATGTATCTAATTAAATATTTAGACTAGATATATTCGTATCTAGATAAAGTTGAGCTATTAATATGGACTGGAGGGAGTATATAGATACGTCTAAATTTTGATAAATCTGAGACATCTTTTTATGACGGAGGGTAGAAATTATGTTTGACAAAGTGTGAAATTTTGTAAGAAATGTTCTGAAAATTGAAAACAAAATAAATAAATATTATTTTCCCCATACAAAATACGCGATAATTTTGGCTAAGGATAAAAACTTTGCATAGTCATCACATCAAATCAGTAAAATATTCATTTTAGTATTTCACGCAAACTGGTCCATTAGAATAAGAATCCTGCAATTTAATCCACAAATGTATTTTAGCTAAATAGGCTAGAGAACACATTTGAAATCTGAAAATAATAAATCCGCCGACAAAATAATTGAAGAAATAGAAAACATTGTACTTTGTAGGACCAAATAATTGTGGTATACTATTTCCTTATTAGACATTGATTCCACTTTAAACAAATTTCAACATTTTTACTAGCTATGAAATAGAGTTGTAGTCTGTGTCCACCTAGTAAATCTTCTCTTGCCGCAGTGAAAGTACCCACCATAAAAGAAGTACCAACCCCTTGTACGTTGTTGGCCTTCTCATGTTTTGTTCATTTGCATTATGTGCTCATGATTTTCTTTCTCGGTGGCAGGACGGTCCATAGATTTTGAGAGGCATAGAGCAACATGACAGTATGACACCACATGCCCTTTATTCATACTTTTTTCCTACGGCCAAGGGGGGGGGGGGGGGGGGCATGGCCCTCCTACTGTGGATTTTTTTAAGATATCTATATTGAAACTAAACTCAAATAAATCTTGGATCAGGACCCCTACCCCTAGGGCTTAGGACAAGTGCCTGTCCATCTCGCCCCATGGGCTAGCCCTGCTTGAGGGTATAGTTGATGAGGTAAATTTGTTGGTTTACCATACAATGTATATGGCCCTTTACAGAACATGCTCAACTGTCTAAGGCTCTCACTTGGGTTGGATGACTCGAGACTTTGCGGTTAATCCAACTCGTATACTAGTTTTGGTCTTCTACGTTTCTTCACCGATGTTTTAGAGGAACCAATTTTTTTCTTTTTGCTGGTAGTTGGTAAAGCTAGAAACGATGTCCTCGATGGATAGATGTATGTTGTTTGTGTAGTTTTTATTGCATTATTGCTAGTTAGTCAACAGGGTCACTCGAGAAATGCATTTTAAATCAATTCATCCAAACAAAAATTGTATTACCACGAGTTTAGGAAGTATAGCTCAACTCTTGTGGATCTAACATAATATATACTCCCTCCGTCCCAAAATAAGTAACTTAGGTTTATCTAAATTCCTATGTCTCTAGATACATTCAAATCTAGACATACCCAGTAACTTGTTTTGGAACAGAGGGAGTAGTTATATTACTATTTTTTCTTTTGAACGAAGAAGGGGTCTCGAAGGACCCCGAAGCACCTTTAAATATTCCAAAGCGGTGGGTACACATTTACATACAGAACCTTGCAGAAAGAAAAACTACAAGAGAATCGTGTAAGTTTATAGCTCGAACCCTAGGGGAAAACATAAAAAAGCAATCAGGCCCCTGGGTTTCTCCACCGTCGGCGAGCTTCCAACACCGACAACTCTTCCGCCGCCGGGGACGCACCACTTGGCGGCGAGAGAGCGGGGAACACCGGTGAGGAACTCCAGCAGATGCCTCCGTCTTGGAGGTTGAAGCGACGCATCTCTGGCGTCTGGAATGGCCGCCAAATCGGCCGAAGATCGCGACGACGAAACTGGCCGCCGCGTGATGTGCTCCATGGCGCTGCTCAAGCCATAATTGTTGTCGTTGTGAAGCAAGAGAAGAGGCGCCGGTCGGCTTCCCCTCCTCGCCACCGAGGCCGGCCAGGGGCAGCACACCAACGCCTCTGTTCCGCTTGCAGTAACAGCTTCCCTCCACTCTCGCCTCAATTGTATCACAAATATTAATATATTCTCCTTATAAAAAGAACTGATCACAAATATTCGGCTTGATCAGAACGAAAATATAGAAGCGGCATCAGATCTATAATAGACTTTTTTGTTCCTATTTTTAATAACTATAAAGTATTCATGTAAGAAAGAAGAAATGAGCAAACTCGATTGGTTGAATGTTCATGAGCAAAGTGTGCACGTATATGCTTCACAAGGATGTTTTGCAGAGTTATATGACATTGATGAGATCGTTGTACTACTCCCTCCGTCTCGGTTTATAAGACTTACGCGTATTTCTAGGTTGACAAATTAACTAACTTAACATGAGGTATATAAGATAAAAACTATATTATTAGAAACTTCAAATATTATATTTTCTAATGATATAATTTTTATATTATATAATTCATATTATATAGTTCATGCGGACAACCTAGGTATACGCGTAAGTCTTATAAACTGAGATAGAGGGAGTAATATTTTTTTTATCAAACGAATGCCATAGTAGAAAAATCTTAAACGGGCCGACCAGCGCCCACGATCCTCTTCTTAATTATCCTGCGAGTAAAATCGCCATCACACAAATCTCAAGTCACTTTCATGATGCCAGAGAACAGATTGGATGTTACTCTCGTCCACTCCACTGGCCCACTCGCTTACAAAAATTGTTCAAAGTCACCATAAGAGGAGACATCTATCCGTGCCCTCCTAAAATTTTATATGCCAACCCTCATCCTCATGTCCTATCTGATTGCCATGCCGCTGGTTTAGACTTCTCAGGCTAGGCTAGTTATAGTATATATGTCATGTTGGTAAAAATCTGATGTGACATAACAATTAATAGAAAAAAAAAGATGGTTAGAGTATCATAAGTAGATACCGCATCATGCATGTAAATTTTGTACATAATTTAAATTAAAATTCTATAAATTATTAAAGAAAATGCTACTATGATACTATCATATGATACCATGCACTATAAAGATAGTATTATATACTAGTATCATATGCATGATACTTTCGCTATGACCAGTCTCAAATATGAAACGGAAAACAGCGGTCGGAGTTCAAAGTTTGCGCGACGTACTGGAATGCAAGACCATTGGGATTCGGCACAGGTAAAACTGCAGCAATGTACTGGTACGAGAGCAAAACGGATGTCAACACAGCGGCCACGGAGCTGGCCGGAGCTGGCCGGAGCTGGCCGGTTTGAGTACTCCCATGAGCAATGACACGCACTGTCCCATACCAGCGAACGCTTTCGGCCCGTAACCAATCGACTTTCTGCTGTCTTCTCAAGAGAGAGATGGTTTGGAGAACCGATATCATGTTCACATGGATTATATGTCGACCTCTCGTCTATACAGTAGTACATGTTAGACTTTTTAGTTTTTTATTTAAATAAATCTAAACCCATTACCATTAGAGAATGCACGGTGAATGATAAAATGTCCCTTTCTCGAGTAATAGTTTATTGTTTCAGAACACTCAAAAGACTTAGGTGTCATTTTTCATTAATATTGGATAAAAAGTAATAGTGTATATTTTTTTGAACAGAAACGGCCTCGAGACATGCGCACCTACTGCCAAGAAGAAATTACTCTAGGTGACCCCTCTCTCGCCGTCGCACCCTCCTCTTCTTCCGCATGCCCGATTAAGGAGTTGCAGTTCTTCGGATCTCTGTCTACTGACTACGCTCGAGAGATGTGAAACATGGTAAAAAACCCTGTTGTTGTTGCCCTGAAGCCAAATATGATGAAGTCCAAGTGTTACCAGCGTGTTAAAGCTCTTCTTATTCTTCTTGGTATCGCTCTTCTTCTTCTCATAGATTGTAGATTTCCACTTGCTAAGGAGTTGTACCATGTTTCTCTGGCATACATGCACATGATCATGATGTGATGCATTGTTTTAAGTTCTTGACACTAGACGGGACAATGAGGGTGGTGTTGCAACCCTCTACGTGTGAGGCAGTCAGTGGTCCGTAAAACTAGCCAGGCATGCACCTTTTGATAGAATTACAAGGATCAACTAGGCTAGTTCTAATTGGGTACCATACTGTCTATGCCTTTAATTCGTGATGGTGCTAACTATTGACTGAGAGATAGAGGGATCGGAGAGATGGAGCATACCTTCTCCTTGGCTAGAGGAGGGGGTCGATGTGGCCATGGTGTTTGACGTCGACGGCTAGCTGGGGCTGGGCTAGGCGGTGGCAGTGGGGTGCTTCACGTGGTTAAGCGCAAACCCTAGATCGAAAGGGGTTGTGGTGGGGAGAGCAGCGACGCGACGAATCTCGTACCCTGTGCCCCGTCCCCACCTCTCTTTATATTGCGTTGCCATAGGAACCCACCAACCTTGACTTGGTTGGGCGCCCTTGATTAGGACGTGGATCGAGGGTCCGTCGAACCGTTGGGTTCGTACGTGGAGAGGTCAACCTAACATTCTCCCCCTTGATCTCGACTTTACTTTTCACTTTATACTTTACTCGTTTCATCACTGTTTGGTACATAGAGCATGTTTCATCGTCACAGCTCAATTGTCGATAGAATCAGACAGCTACAATATACCTCTTGTTTTGAAACAAGAAACTCTTTACTTTTGGGCCTCTTTGATCCAGGAGTCATGGGCTTTCCCTTAAACCC
The DNA here is from genome assembly GCA_916181665.1 of Avena sativa. Taxonomy (NCBI): domain Eukaryota; kingdom Viridiplantae; phylum Streptophyta; class Magnoliopsida; order Poales; family Poaceae; genus Avena; species Avena sativa. The sequence continues at coordinate 383,017,253 of OV702280.1, read as the reverse complement.
ATGCCGGCTAAGTGCTCCTTGAACACAATGGGTGGTAAGTCTTTCATTAGCGGATCCGCAAGCATTTTTTTGTCCTTAAATGCTCGAGTCTTATAGTGTGATCATGAATCTTATCTCTCACAACATAATACTTTATCTATATTGGTTTGGAAGCATTACTCGACTTGTTGTTATGAGCATAAAATACTGCGGGCTCGTTGTCACAGTACATCTTTAGTGGCTTGCTAATGCAATATACCACTTTCAAGTCGGGTATAAATTTCTTTAACCATATCGCCTGCCCTGTTGCCTCATAGCATGCTATAAATTCTGCATACATCGTGGATGATGCAACTATTGACTGTTTGGAGATTCTCCACGAAATAGCCCCTCCCGCGAGAGTAAAGACGTATCATGTCGTGGACTTTCGATCTTCTTTGTCTCCCGCAAAATTAGCATCTGAATACCCTCTTAGCTTTAGGGATATCAGACCTTCTATATGTTAGCATGAGGTCTTTTGATCCTTGCGCATAACGCAAAGCTATCTTTACCATTTTCTAGTGCTCTATGTCTGGATTCTCTTGATATCTTTCGAGTACCCCGGTGATAAAATTTAAGTCAGGGCGAGTGCACACTTGTGCATACTGTAAGCTTCCAACGGCTGAAGCATGTGGTACTGACTTCATTTGATCGATCTCATATTGACTTTTGGGACATTGAAATTTCCCAAAACTGTCGCCCTTGACTATTGGAGCAGGTGTGGTATTGCACGCATGCATACTATATTTCTTTAGAATCTTTTCTAGGTATGCCTTTTGCGACAGACCTAGAACTCCGTTTGTTCTATCTTAGTGAATATCTATACTGAAAGCATATGAAGCTTCCCCAAGTCCAACTCTTTCTGTGTTATTAAACTTTATAATCTTTAGAAATTTGATGACTTCTTAACTCTTGAGACCTTCTAGGGGTCTCATGAATTGGCTCATCATGTGTCTCAACATGTGGCGTATTCTCTAGGGTGGATGTTGTTGCTCCCTTTCATGCTCAACTATGGGTTCAGTCGGCTCCTGATGGACAGGTTCCGGATCCTCACTCACTGTTGTCGTGGGTGGAGTCACAACAGGTGCTTGCACCACAACCTCTGGGGCCGTCGATGCAAAAACAACAGGTAACGAGAAGAATGGCTCCTGAATCATCGGATTAGGTGCACCATATTCTCCTCAAGATCAATTCTCCGAGCTACCATGCTCCCCCTCACCATTTCGTCCTCTAAGAAGACTGCATTTCTCGTTTCTACACACTTTGTGTATATGTTTGGACAGTAGAAACGAAAACCTTTTGACTTTTCAGGATAGTCAATAAAAATGGCAACTGACTGTTTTGGGGTCAAGCTTTGCAATATTTGGATTGAACACTTTTACCTCAGCCGAGCTCCCCCACACCCTTAGGCGTTGTAGCGAGGGGCATCGAATACTAGGCCACTATGATTATATCTATCAAACGCTTCCGATCTTTCTTTATTTGAGTAAATATAATTATATCGGGAGTAATCATATGTGAATGTTATGAACGAGTCATAACCATCCACAAATATCGGTGTGAACAATTTCTGATTTGCTTTACATACTTTACTTTAATGCAATCGATGCATTGCTCTATGTCAGAGAACTCTAATGGAGGAAGAATGTCTAACAAGTCTCTCTATTCTCCCCCTCGAAATATGGCCTAAATGACAGTGCCATAATTTCGACGAGTCTTGAGTTCTCTTTCTTTTCTTTGGTTCTTTATCCACCGAGCAAACATTCACTTTATATACAGAATTAACTTTCTCGTGAGTGGATAAACAATAAAGCTCATCATGAAGGAAAGCAATAGCAACACAAACTTTATTACAATAAAATGGCACACTGGCCATGTCCAAAAAAACATTCATAGCTTACTTTGTCCAAAAACGCGACACACTTATTGAACTTCTATGCAAAGGAAGGAACATGGAGGACATCCGTAAGCAAGATGGTCGATCCATCAGCAAGCTCCAAGGAGATGCCACCAATGGCCTCAACGTCCGTTAGGACTCCATTTGCAACTTCAGTATGCCCTTCGTTTCCTTTCATAGTCCTCGTCGAATGGAATCCCTTTCCTTGCCATTAGCTCCTTTAAAAAAAGGAGCAATCTTTCTTGTAGTGCCCTTTCTTGCCACAGTGATGACAAGCATCTCTGTCCACTGGGAGGGCAGGCCTATACTGAGACTGGTGGTGCATGGGAGCTTTACCGTGTGGCTTAGAAGGTGAGCCATGGTTGTTTTGAGTGAAGGGCCTTTTCTTGTTGTCCTTCACCAGGTTCAATGAACCACCATTTTGGGATTTTAGCCTCTCCTCTTCTTGAGCGCACATGGCGATGGTATTTTCTATGTCCCATTTTTCAGGGGCCATGTTGTAATTGACAACGAAGTTTTCAAACTGTTGGGGCAATGATGCCATCACCAAATGGACAATCAAAGCAGGCTTTAGCTCCATATTAGCATCCATGGGCTTCAGTTTGGCAGCCATGTTGCTCATCCGGAGTATATGCTCCCTGATGCCGTGTCCACCACCGTGGTACTTTTCTGTCACCAGCTGCTTCAGCAGCTGGGTTGCATACTGGCTCTTTATCTTTTCTAAGTACTCTGCGACGGAAGTACACTCTATGATAGAGACAACAATAGCTTGCTCTATCGTGTTCTTTATGAATGTCATGCATTTCTTATTGGCATTCTGCCACTTTCTGTTTTCCAAAGTATAGGACATCTCCAACGGAGCATAGTCCCTTTGCTTTTTCTCCCATGCCACATCATCATCAGCGGCCACACGAACTGGCTCTGTTGGCTTTGGTGGAGGCTTGGTCTCAAGGACACAATCCACCTCGGCGCAAATGAAGGCCAGGTCCACCTTCTTTCTTCATTTGGAGTAGTTGTTGCCTCTAAGTGTAGGGACATCCTTGATACAACTCATCAAGTAATATCCTCCTAAAAACACAAAGAAGTTAGAACAGTAACAATTGCAAATATTGATCCAACGTTGGTCGAAATCAAGACATGTAAATGTTCATGCAATTAATTATACATCACCGTTGGGCAGAAAATAGAATCAAAAGCACATGACTTTTACTTAATTTGAAACAACACACTAATCACAATCATGCTACTTACAACGTTGGTTAGAAAAATAACATGAATATGACCAGAATATAACTTTAACATGCTCTCAAAAATTTTAATACTTTCTTTGTCTTTATTAAATTTAAAAGAGCCCTTTTGTCTATATGCAGCGAAAGAATGAATAAAAAATTCATTTAACTTTATATTTTAACTTTTGTATTTTCTATACAAATTTTTGTTGGATAATTTTCTATAGAAAAAACTGTGCAAAAACAGATAATAAATCTGTTAAAAAAAAGCTTCTTCAAAAAAACTGGGTAAAAATGCCCAAAACACGCACTGTTACCGCGTCCCGCAAAACGGCCCACGGCCTCTGTCCGCGCGCAGCGCCTGGCAGCTCTCTAGCGCTTAGCGTTGCGGCCTGTTAGCGGCCCACATTAGCCCGTAGCTTCCAACGCTCCCTGCCGCTGTGCGCGGTCTTCTTTGCCTACCTGCCGCTCGCCCACGGCCCGTTTGTGGCCAACACGGCCAACCGTGTGGCCCGCGTGGCCTCTAACTGCAGGTCGCAACGCGATCCTGATCGTTCGATCAGATCGGACGGCTAGGCGTGCTCTTCGGGAGGGTCAAAACCAGCTGTCGTGTTCCGCTGGGAACCCTAACCCTCACTTTCTCTCCTCCCAACTCTGTGTCCCGCTCGCTAGCGGTGGTGCTACGCCCGCGCAAGCCTACCCCCGCGAGCCTTGCTCACTGGCGGCGTGGTTCCGCCGATACGGCCGCCGCTCCCCCTACCTCTCCTTTCCTCTTTCTCTGTCTCTGCGCTCGATCTCAGCAGCGGCGGCGGCGTTGTGCCCCGCGTTGCAGGTGGCGAGGAGGCCCTGCCGCCCGGCGCCGAGCCCCTCCCCCTCGATGCGAGCTCCTCTGCCCCCTCCACTTTCACTTTCCCGTTCACCTCCCTCACCCCGCAAGCAGCCAGTGAGCTCAGAGGAAGGAATGGTGGTTGTGGCGGCGCCCTGATACATTGGAAACAAATCTATAATTTTTGATGCTCCATGCTTGTTTAGTATCTACTTTGCTTTACTTGTCTACACTCTGAGGTGCTTTTTACATGTTTTTTGGTACTAACCTATTAACAAGTTGCAACAGTGCCAGATGCCTGTTTTCTGCTGTTTTTGGTTTTAGAAAAGTTAGTACAAAAATATTCTCGGAATTGGACGGGACAAACGTCAAAGTCAATAACTTTCCGGGAACAAGAAGTACAGAGGGGAGCCCGGAAGGCCAGCCAGGGGGGCCAAACCCACCCTAGGCGCGGGTGGGCCCAGCCCTGCGCCTGGCTAGGGTTTGGGCACCCTGGCCGCCTCCCGGTCTCGCCCCTTCGCCTATAAGAAGCCCCCGATACAGAAACCCTGGATACCCGATCAAAAATCCACGAAACCGTCTGTAGCCGCCGCCACCATCGTCCCTAGATCAGGGGGGGATCTGAAGCTCTTCCCGACACCCTGCCGGAGGGGAGATCATCCCGGAGGCCTTCTCTTCGGTATGATTTGTGAGTAGTTTCACCTTGGACTATGAGTCCATGTAGTAGCTAGATGGTTGTATCTCCTCCTTTGTGCTTTCATGTATAGATCTTGTGAGCTCCGTTCATGATCAAGATCTAATCTATTTGTAATCATGCATGTTGTGTTTGTGGGGATCCGATGGATATTGAGATTATTATGTTGGTTTGTTTAATGGTTTTATCTTTATGATTTTATCATGTATCTTGCATGCTCTCCGTTGCTAGTGGTTATCTTCGCCAAGTAGTTGCTAGTGACTCCAAGAGAGAGTATTTATGCTCGGTAGTGGGTTCGTGCCTCTAGTTTCCAAGGGAAGTGACAATAATCTCTTTGGTTGTAGATGTGCTATTGCTACTAGGGAGAAAACAACGGTCTCTTGTTCATGGAACATGTGGACTGTTTACCTTACACGCTTTGCTTAAAGCAGTTGTCTGTTGCCTGCAACTTAATACTAGAGGGGGTTCGAATGATAACCTAAAGGTGGACTTATAGTCATAGATGCAATTGGATTACGGTCTATGTATATTGTTGTATTGCCCAATCAACCTCATAGGATCTTTCTGGCTAGTAATTGCATTGTTATGCCTTGCTCAGTTCCTGTCAATTGCCCCGCTGTAATTTGTTTACCCTTCATGCCATGTTGTTTATCTAAGGAGAGCACCTCTAGTGAACCATGGACCCCGGTCTAATCTTTACCATTGATACATCTTCCACTGTTACTTCTTTACTTGTTGCAAACCATTACCTTCCACACCATATGTTTAATCCTTTGTTACAGCAAACCGATGAGCTTGAAAACCTCACTGATTCATTGGGGCAAAGTCTTGATTTTGTGTTGTGCATGTCTCCATGTTGTCTGCAACACATGTGTGACATTTCCTTCCTCCTTTTGGTTCGATAACCTCGGTCTCTATTGAGGGAAGACTTGCTGCTTGCTAGGGATGTAAACGGATCGGATCGGATCGGATATTGCTATTACCATATCCTTTACCATATTTTTTGGGCGGATTCGGATCAGAGCGGATAATAGTCGGATGCGGATTCGAATACGGATTATATCGGATTGCGGATATGGAGCGGATTCGGAGCAGACTCGGATCGGAAAAGGATAATTGAACAAATACACATAGAAAAATAAAAATTTATTTACTTTACACAAAAGAAATGTCAAGAAAGCGTGCAACACTACATATCAGCAGTATGAAAGTGCAAGATTGGTAATAGCATAGGACAATATGCATATGTAGCATGTATAACTAGCCGATAAACTAACTAGATTGTCTAGATATTGTGCTTATGCTAAATATATCGGATTATCCTATTTGAGTACCTCAGATAATCCGCATAAAATATCGGATTATCCTTATCCGTCGGATATCATCAATACCATATCCGCTACCATATCCATCGGATATCCGCTCGACAAATATTCGCATTTGCATCCATATCCTACGGATATCTAAAAATGCATACCATATCCTCAAAAACGGACGCGGATGCGGATTCAGAGCGGAAATTATCCGTACCAATTACATCCCTACTGCTTGCTGCTTCACACCTTTCTCTTGGGGTTCCCAACGAAGCGCTTCCATGTCAAACACCAGGCGCCATCAAGCTTTCTTGTGCCGTTAGTGGGGAATCTACTTCAAACTCTTCCACCTCGTCAAGCGCTATCAACAAGTTTTCTGGCGCCGTTGCTAGGGAGGCCAAGGACGTCTTCACTAGGGGGGTCCTTCACTTCCTTTCTCTTTACTTTGTTTTTAGTCTGCTTTGTTTCTTTTGCTTGGTTTTGTTTGCCTCTTTCCAAAAAAACCCAAAAAAAATAGTCTAGCTTGGTTTGCTTTCCTTATTCAAAAACACACAAAAATTAGTTCATGCTCTAGCTGCTGCTGCTGTTTTTGGCTTGCCCACCTTTGCCAAAATGAACTCTGCTGAGAACACTAAGTTGTGTGACTTCACTAGCACCAACAACAATGATTTCCTAAGCACACCTATTGCTCAACCTGCTCCTGATGTTATCTTTTATGAAATTAAGCCTGCTTTGTTGAATCTTGTGATGAGAGAGAAATTTTCTGGTGCTGGTTCTGATGATCCTGCTGCCCATCTTAATAGCTTTGTTGAACTTTGTGAGATGCAAAAGTATAAGGATGTAGATGGAGATATTATTAAGCTCAGGCTTTTCCTTTCTCCTTGAGGGTAAAAGCTAAAGAATGGTTGCTATCTTTGCCTAAAAATAGTATTGATTCTTGGTCTAAGTGCAAAGATGCTTTTATTGGAAAATACTACCCTCCTGCTAAGATTACTGCTGTGAGAAGTGATATTATGAAATTTAAACAGCTTGATAGTGAACATGTTGCTCCTTCTTGGGAAAGAATGAAATCTTTGGTTAAAAATTGCCCTACTCATGGACTCACTGCTTCGATGATTATCCAAACCTTTTATGCAGGTTTGAACTTCTCCTCAAGAAACCTGTTGGATTCTGCTGCTGGAGGTACTTTTATGGGACTCACCTTGGGTGCTGCAACAAGGCTCCTTGATAATATGATGGTTAACTACTCTGAATGGCATGTTGAGAGAGCTCCACATGGTAAGAAGGTAAATTCTGTTGAGGAAACTTCCTCTTTGAGTGAAAAGATTGATGTTATTATGGCTATGCTTGTTAATGGGAAAGCTCCTCTAGATACTAATAGTGTTCCCTTAGCCTCTTTGGTTACTCAAGAAGAGCAAGTTGATGTGAACTTCATTAGAAACAACAATTTCAACAACAATGCCTATAGGAATAGTTTTGGTAGCAACAACAATTATAGGCCTTATCCTCCTAATAATGGCAATTCCTATGGAAGCTCTTATAATAATGCTAGAAGTGCCTCCTCTGAACTTGAAGTCATGCTCAAGGACTTTATTAGTAAACACACCACTTTCAATAAGACTATAGAGGAAAAGCTTTTATCTATTGAGAAAAATATATCTTCTTTGTCTGAAGCTCAAACTTTCTTGGTTAATAAAATGGCTGCTAAACCTGAAACTATGGAAAACACTTTTTCTACTGCTCATGCCATACAAGTTACTATTGATGAAAATGTTAGGATGTTAGCTCAAGTTCATGCTAGGTGGGAAAGGGAAGCTGAAATTGATAGAAACAAGTGTGTGTGCACTATCACCACTAAACCACAAGTAGCCCTATTCCTCCTCCTACTATGCCTAAGCCTATTGATCCTACTACTAGTGATGCTAAGTTTGATTTTGATATTGATGGTTGCAATATTTCTGAAGTGATTATGTTCCTACAAAAGCTTGCTAGAAGTCCTGATGCTAGTGATATGCATGTTGCCTTTACCAAACACATTACAGATGCTCTTGTTAAGATTAAGGAAGAGAAGCTAAAACACAAAGCTTCTATTCCTAGGAAAGTAGAAGATAGTTGGGAACCCATTATTAATATGCAAGTGAATGACTTTGATCTCAAAGATTCATGTGATCTTGGTTCTAGTATCTCTATTATGCCTAGGAAGATTTATGAAATGCTTGATTTACCACCATTAGAAGATTGTTATTTGAATGTCTCACTCAATGATAATGCTAAGAAGAAACTCATGGGGAGTATTAATGATGTTCTCATTATGGTTAAAAATGCTTATCTCCCTATGGATTTCTATGTTTTGGATGTTGAATACAATGCTTCTTGTCCTATTACTTTGGGAAGACCTTTTCTTAGAACAGTTGGTGCCATCATTGATATGAAAGAAGGCACCATCAAATATCAATTTCCATTAAATAAAGTTATTGAACACTTCCCTATGAGGAGATAGAAGTTGCTTTTTGCTCCACCTTTGAAAGCAAGATTTGATGTTAATGCTTCTTCATTTGAAAATACTTGATTCTTCTTGTTTCTTGTGCCTAACTTAAATGCGTTAAAGAAAAGTAATTGTCGGGAGATAACCCAAGAGTTTCCTTGAGTCTTGGAAGCTATTACTTCTATAATGACCTATCTTTATCCTTTTTGTTTGCTTTTTGTGTCAAGAATGACCTCTAATGAGAGGGAAGTAAGATTTGGAGAGTTGCTGTCCTGAAACAGATTTTTGTCCTCCACCAAAAAACATCGTGAGGAGGCTCTGTTACTCGTATTGAGCTCAAAATTTACGATTAAATCTCCCAGTATGTTGGATAACTTCCGTTAGTTCAACACTTTTTTATTTGAGCAACAGAAGATGTTCGAAAAAATTCGTTTCTACCTGCTGGTCTGTTTTGACAGATTTCTGCAATTATTTGTATTTGCTTCTTATTGATTCCTTTTTGAGCTCTTGTCAGTAAATTGAGTTTCTTTGAAGGAGTTACTTAATTAGCTTGTGTTTTTAGTGAAAAGCATTGCTATTCCAAAACTTTGCCAGTGGTCTAATATCTTTTGAATAAGCTAATGTTGCTAATGAAGATTGTGTGAAGTTTTGTATGAAGGAAAAATTTCAGGTGTAGAGAGAGAATGATGCAATGAGATGAATAATGGACAAAAGCTAAAGCTTGGGGATGCCACCATGGTGTCACCCAAGAAATATCCAAGAAGTACAAGCGTCAAAGCTTGGGGATGCTCAAGGCATCCCCTTCTTCATCAATAAAAAGCTCAGGTCTGTCTAGACACTTCGTTTTTATTATTTCATGCATGTTGTGTTGTTCTTGAAGCGTCTTAGTTTTTGTTTGCTTTTCTTAGTTTGTTTAGTTTGATTTAGTAGTTTAGACCTCCGTTCTCGCTGTGTTGTTTTGCGAATAAGTTGCTTGGTGTTTGGAAATGAGTAGTAAGTTCTTGCTTGAAGTGCAAGAGGAGCTTGCATTGACTGTGACTTAGACTTTAGCATGACATGCTAGGTGTTGTTTTAGCATTATGCTTAGTGATTATTGATGTATCATGTATTATTCTAAACAATTGGAATTGCTTAGTGTGCCTTGAAGAAATTATGCGTTGTTTTAGCATGCAAAAGCATAGTATTGTGGTATTCTCCTTTGATGTTTTGCTTGGGTTGACTTGGCACATGCTTACACCATGTTATGACTATGACAAGTCACCATTAGCCTATATGATCATTTAGTCCTTGACTTGTAGTACCACTCTTTGCTTTGAGTAGTTTGCTTTGTTGCATTGCATAATCATGGCCATTATTGCTCTCTTAGTTGGTTGCTCCCAGTCTTTTGCTAGCCTCCACTTGTATGAGTAAGTTCTACTCATGTTTCCAACTCCTAAGAAACCAAGTTATTCCAAAGTGTACACTATAAACTCCTATGCATGGTGTGTTACACCATTCCAAGTATATTCTTGTTTTCAAATCTCTTCCAATTTAAAACTATTTTATTATGTGAAAACTTAGTGATTAAAGCCCTCACAAACTTGATGGCGCATTTTATTCTTTGCCCCTAATAAACTTGAACCATTGAGGCAACTTTGTTGTATATGCTTGCACTTATAAGTTGGGATTAGCAGAACCGTGCTGTCACGGGGAACGTTTTCAACATTGCACTTGTACTTTTTGTACTCCGTTGATATCATGCTCTTTTTTCTATGGATGTTACCTGTGTGAAATGAAGTGGGAACTTGTAAGTTCATGGAGTTTGTATTCTGTGTTAGATAAACGCTTGGGACGCTAGCCTAAGCCATGCCTAATCATGGTGGAAACTTGCAGCATCATCATAGTGACATCTATGAAGCATTCTTCTTATTAAAAAAGACACATTGAGAAAAGAGGAAAGAGAGAGAAAAAACACCATATTCCTATGGTACATAAGAAGAATTGTTGAGATGCTCATTGTCTGCTTGCCTTGTCATTTTGGTTATGGGAAAGCTCCTATACCATGTGCAAGGGGTACCCCGTTGGCGGTTCTCAATGATATGCAAATACTTACAGTGACAAGAACTTGCATGATCCCTAAGTTGAGTATCCATGAGGTGTATCCCTCATAGTCAAGGGACTTGAGATTGCCAACTTATACTTTGTCAAGCATATACTCCATCTTTGCCACTTTAACCTTAACCACTTCAAGATGCTTATGATAGGGGCAATAAGGGCTGAAAGCTAACAAGTACCATAATTTTTGGAAGCTCTTTTTGAAACTTGTAATCCCTGCTTCCTTTACAAAAAGGCTTTTCTTCCACCATTATTTGAGTCTCCACCTTCTACCTTTAGGCACCATTAAGAGAGCATAGTTGTCATTCTGTGTGCAACGTTCCAAAGCTTACTAATTGATGCATATTGTGTTATTACTTGTTCTTGTTGCTATTTGTTTCTAGTCACCCTTGTGAACTTTGCAGGTGTCCTATGCATTATATTGCTACTCTATGAGGGACAAGCTGATTGCCACTATGCTATGTTTTCTGCATGTGAAACAACCAAATGTTTTTCAATGCATATTATTCATGATATTTGTTTGTAGCCTTTCATGTTGCATGCATAGTTACTATGTCCTACTGTTAGAACTCCATTCTTTCATGCACATGTTTAGAGTTTTTTTATCCCAGCTTTCAATGTTTACAAATGGTTGGATCTTTATTGTGAGGGTGCATGTCACCTCAAAATTATTCTTTTATCACTTACCTACTCGAGGACGAGCATGAGTTAAGCTTGGGGATGCTGATACGTTGGAAACGTATCTATAATTTTTGATGCTCCATGCTTGTTTAGTATCTACTTTGCTTTACTTGTCTACACTCTGAGGTGCTTTTTACATGTTTTCTGGTACTAACCTATTAACAAGTTGCAACAGTGCCAGATGCCTGTTTTCTGCTGTTTTTGGTTTCAAAAAAGATAGTAAAGAAATATTCTCGAAATTCGACGTGACAAACGTCAAAGTCAATAACTTTTTGTGGGGAACAAGAAGTCCAGAGGGGAGCCCGTAAGGCCAGCCAGGGGGGGCCAGACCCACCCTAGGCGTGGGTGGGCCCAGCCTCGCGTCTGGCTAGGGTTTGGGCACCATGGATGCCTCCCGGTCTCGCCCCTTCGCCTATAAGAAGCCCCCGATACAGAAACCCTAGGTACCCAATCAGAAATCCACGAAACCGTTTGTAGCCGCCGCCACCATCGTCCCTAGATCGGGGAGGGAGGGGATCTGAAGCTCTTCCCGACACCCTGCCGGAGGGGAGATCATCCCGGAGGCCTGCTCTCCAGTATGATTTGTGAGTAGTTCCACCTTGGACTATGTTGGAGATATGCCCTAGAGGCAATAATAAATGTAGTTATTATTATATCTTTGTGTTTATGATAAATGTTTACATTCATGCTATAATGGTATTAACAAGGAAACATTGATACTTGTGTGATTTGTAAACTTAATTTGAAGTCCCTAGTATAGCCTCTATACATCACTAGCTTGTTGGTTGATAAATGATTGTGGTTTCCCTATCATGAACATTGAGATGTTATCAACAACAAGATCATATCGTTAGGAGAATGATATGGTGGACATACTCCTATAGATAAGCGTAGCATAAAGATCAAGTCATTTCAATAGTTCAATTGCTATATGCTTTCTGATACATAGTAACCTAATTCCTTCGACCATGAGATCATGCATATCACCTTTACCGGATGGATGCTTTGATGACATCAAACACCACACCGTAAACTGGGTGGCTATAAAGGTGGCATTGAGTGTTCGGAAAGTATTGGTTGAAACACATGGATCAAGAGTGGGATTTGTCCATCCATATGACGGATAGATATACTCTGGGCCCTCTCGGTGGAATGTCATCCAATTAGCTTGCAAGCATGTGACTGACTCACAAGGGATCACATATCACGGGAACGAGAAAAGAATACTTATCGGTAACGAGGTTGAACTAGGTATGCAGAGATACCGACGATCATAACCTCGGATAAGTAAACTATCGCGAGACAAAGGGAAATTGGTATCGTATGTAAGTGGTTCATTCGATCGCAAAGTAATCGTAGAAATATGTGGGAGCCATATGAATTTCCAGATTCCTCTATTGGTTATTGTTCGGAGAAGTGTCTCGATCATGTCCGCATAATTCACGAACCGTAGGGAGACACACTTAAGGATTCGACGTTGTTTGAGTAGTTATGGTATTATGAGAAAGAGACCGAATGTTGTTCGGAGTCTCGGATGGGATCCGGGATATCACGAGGTGATCCGGAATGGTCTGGAGAATAAGATTCATATAAGGAAAGTCCCGTTTCGGAGTTCGGGAATGATTCCGGTGTTTTCATCGGGAATGTTCTAGAAGGTTCCGGAATGTCCGGCACTCCGGAGGGGAAGGGGTACATGAATGTGTCATTGCAAGTTGGAATGATTGCATCATGTACTAAGTGTATTCGCTGTCCAAAATAAAGGGTTTATTCAAATCCTAAATTGAAAAGTCAAACGGCTAGTTTGAAAGTCAAACGGCAAGTTTTGGAAAGTGGAAAAGAGGAGGAAGGAGGGAAACCGAGTTGGGGAGGGAATCCCTCCTCCAACCGGCGGCCCACCTCCAAGCCGAGTTGGGGAGGGACTCCCCTCCCTCCCCTTGGCGCGGCCGGCCCCTCCACCTATATAAGGAGGGGCAGGGCTCCCTCCTCTAAACACACAAGTCCCTCACCTCAAACCCTAGAAGTTGCAGCCCTCCATAGCCGCCACCACCTAGGGTTTTGCCCTAGCCGCCGACTTTGGGGTCCCCGGATCCCTAGCCGCCGGCTCTAGCCCCTCCTCCTTGGTGTGTCTAAACCCTAGATCGCCGAGGAGCTCTCTCATACTCCACCATACTCGCTCCGGCTTAAGGCGAAGCCCTGCGAGATCTCCCCTCTACTTCCGGTACCACGCCGTTGTGCTGCCGGAATCGCGAGGAGAGTGCTACAACCTCCGCTGCCTGCTGGAACAAGGGAGAGGAAGGTCTTTGTCGAGTACCGAACGTGTGACCGACTGCGGGAGCGCTGCCGGAACGCAGCGCCGGAAGGATCGTCTACGCGATCTTGAGATCGGGAAGAGTACGACTACATCACCCACGAGAATCCGCTCTCGTTAAACGCTTTGGAATCTTCGAGGGTAAGTTATTCCATCGACTCGTTGCTACAATCTAGTAGATAGATCTTGGCTTGTTTGTTTGTATGCGATAGAAAATTTTTGTTTTCCATGCTACGAATCCCTACAGTGGTATCAGAGCCGTGTCTATATGTAGATCTGTTGCACGAGTAGAACACAATGGTCATTGTGGGCGTTGATGCTTTTATTGTCGATTGCTTCTTGTGTAGTTTGCATCTTGCGGTATGTTGGGATGAAGCGGCCCGGGCTAACCTTACATGACATCGTTCATGAGACTTGCTCCACGCTTGACATGCAACTTGTATTGCATAAGTGGCTTTGCGGGTGCCTGTTTCTCCTGGCATAGTTAAGATCCAATTTACAATGGGTGATCAACAATACTAGTATCAATGTTGTGGTTCTTGTTCGTAAGTTAGAACGACACTTATTGAAAGCCCCAAACCACGTAAAATATGCAAAGAAAGTAGAGGCGTCTAACTTTGTTTTGCAGGGGTGTGCAGTGACGTGATATGGCCATGATTGTGATTATATTTGATGTATGCAATGTTCCTTATTGTAAGTTGGCAACCGGCAGGAGCCATATGGTTGTCTTTAATTTATGTTAAGATCCGCGTGTCTATTCAAAGTAGTTGTAATAGTTGAAGCCGGTGGACGGCAACCATGGAGAAGCGTCATTGACCTTGATGCAATGCCGGTGATGATGGAGATCATGTTCGTGCTTGAAGATGAAGATCGGAAGCACAAAGAAGAAAGGCCATATCATATCACATATTATGAATTGCATGTGATGTTAATCCTTTATGCATCTTGTATTGCTTAGTAGACGACGGTAGCATTATAAGATGATCCCTCATGCACATGAATTTCAAGTCATAAAGTGTTCACCCTTAGTTAGCACCGTTGCTAAAGCTTGTTGTTTCGAAGCACCACGTGATGATCGGGTGTGTTAGATTCTGCAAGTGTATACAACGTGAGCAAGCCAGATTTGCTCATGCGGAAACTAAGGTTTGATCTTGACGAGCCTAGCATGTACAGACATGGTCTCGGAACACGGATCACCGAAAGGTAAAGCATGAATCATATAGTAGATATGATGAACATGACGATTGTTCGCCATTGAAACTATATCAACTCTCGTGATGATCGGTGTTGATGTGGTGGATTTGGTTCGTGTGATCACTAAAACAATGTGAGGGATATTGTTTTGAGTGGGAGTTCACCTAGGTTAATTTTATTATTAATTTGAACTCAATTTGTTATAAACTTAGTCTAAACTATTGCAAATATGTTGTAGATCAATGGCAGCCCCTACCATCAATTTTAATGCGTTCCTAGAGAAAGAAAAGTTGAAAAACAATGGAAGCAACTTCGCGGATTGGTTCCGCAATTTGAGGATTGTCCTCACAGCTGGTAATTTGACCTATGTGCTGGATGCACCGCTGGGTGACCCACCTGCAGCTGATGCTTCCGATGAAGTAAAGAATGTTTACCTCGCTTGGAAGAATCAGTACTCCATAGTTCAGTGTGCTATCTTGTATGGTTTAGAATCGGAGCTTCAGAAAAGGTTTGAGAATTCAGACCCATATGATATTGTCGAGGATCTCAAATTGATCTTTGAGACTCATGCGGCAATTGAAAGCTATGAGGCTTCTGAAAAGTTCTTTAACTGCAAGATGGAAGAGGGCAGCTCCGTCAGTGAGCATGTGCTTAAGATGTCTGGGCACGCAAACAAACTTCAAAGCTTGGGTATAGTGATTCCTAATGCTTTGGGGATTTACCGTGTCCTCCAATCACTACCACCAAGTTACAAGAACTTTGTGATGAACTACAACATGCAGAACATGAACAAGCAGTTGCCAGAACTGTTTGCTATGTTAAAATCTGTAGAAGTGGAGATCAAGAAAGAGCACCAAGTGTTGTTGGTCAATAAGACCACCAAATTCAACAAAGGCAAGTCTAAGCAGAAGGGACACTTCAAGAAGGGTGGTAAGAAAGTTACCACGCCGGCGAAGAAGACCAAGGCTGGACCCAAGCCTGATACTGAGTGCTTTTACTGCAAGGGAGAAGGTCACTGGAAGCGGAATTGCCCAAAGTACTTGGCGGATTTGAAGAACGGCAACATCAAGAAGAAAGGTATATCTGATATACATGTTATTGATGTGTATCTCACTAGTACTCGTAGTAGTGCCTGGGTATTTGATACTGGTTCGGTTGCTCATATTTGTAACTCGAAACAGGTGCTGCAGAATAAACGGAAGCTAGCGAAGAACGAGGTGACGATGCGCGTGGGAAACGGATCAAAGGTTGATGTGATCGCGGTCGGCACGCTACCTCTTCATCTACCACCGGGATTAGTTTTATACTTAAATAATTGTTATTTGGTGCCTGCGTTGAGCATGAACATTATATCGGGATCTTGTTTATTGCGAGACGGTTACTTGTTTAAGTCTGAGAATAATGGTTGTTCGATTTATATGAGTAATATGTTTTATGCACATGCACCTTTGATAGATGGTCTATTCTTATTGAATCTCTATAGTGGAAATACACATATTAATAACATTGAGGCTAAACGTTTGAAATCAAGCGATAATTCGACCTATATGTGGCACTGTCGTCTTGGTCACATTGGAGTGAAACGTATGAAGAAACTCCATTCCGATGGACTTCTTGAATCACTTGATTTTGAATCACTTGAAAGATGCGAAGCATGTCTGATGGGAAAAATGACTAAGACTCCATTTTCTGGTATGATGGAGCGAGCTACAGACTTATTGGAAATCATACATACCGATGTGTGTGGTCCAATGAGTGTAGCATCGCGCGGTGGTTATCGTTATGTTCTTACCTTCACGGATGACTTGAGTAGATATGGGTATATCTATTTCATGAAACATAAGTCCGAAACTTTCGAGAAGTTTAAGGAGTTTCAAAGTGAGGTAGAGAATCAACGTAACAAGAAGATTAAATTTCTGCGTTCTGATCGTGGAGGTGAATATCTAAGTTACGAGTTTGGCGAGCATTTGAAGAAATGCGGAATACTTTCACAATTGACACCGCCGGGAACACCACAGCGTAATGGTGTGTCCGAACGTCATAATCGAACTCTCTTAGATATGGTTCGTTCTATGTTGTCACTTACAGATTTACCGCTATCATTTTGGGGTTATGCATTAGAAACAGCCGCATTCACTTTAAATAGGGCACCGTCTAAATCCGTTGAAACGACACCGTATGAATTATGGTTTGGGAAGAAACCTAGATTGTCGTTCCTTAAAGTTTGGGGATGCGAAGCCTATGTAAAGAAGTTACAGCCGGACAAGCTAGAACCCAAAGCGGAAAAATGCGTCTTCATAGGATACCCGAAGGAAACTATTGGGTATACCTTCTATCATAGATCCGAAGGCAAAATCTTCGTTGCCAAGAATGGATCCTTTCTAGAGAAGGAATTTCTCTCGAAAGAAGTGACAGGAAGGAAAGTAGAACTCGACGAGGTTGTCGAACCTTCTCTCGAAATTGCGAGTAGCGCAGCACCGGAAGAAGTTCCTGTGGTGCCTGCACCAATAAGAGAGGAAGCTAATGATGGTGATCATAAAACTTTGGTTGAAGTTGCTACAGAGCCTCGGAGGTCAACAAGAACTCGTACCACTCCAGATTGGTATGATCCCGTTATGAGTGTCATGTTGGTGGACAACACCGATGACCCTGAGACATATGAGGAAGCGATGATGAGCCCAGATTCCAACAAATGGCAAGAAGCCATGAAATCCGAGATTGGATCCATGTACGAAAACCAAGTATGGACTTTGGTGGACTTACCGGATGGCCGGAAGGCTGTCGAGAACAAATGGATTTTCAAGAAGAAAACAGATGCTGATGGTAATGTTACCGTCTATAAAGCTCGACTTGTCGCAAAAGGGTTTCGACAAATTCAAGGAGTTGACTACGATGAGACTTTCTCACCAGTAGCGAAGCTAAAGTCTGTGAGGATTATGTTAGCAATCGCTGCATATTATGATTATGAGATATGGCAGATGGATGTCAAAACAGCATTCCTCAATGGAGACATTGATGAAGAGTTGTATATGATGCAACCCAAAGGTTTTGTCAATCCTAAAGATGCTAACAAGGTATGCAAACTTCAACGGTCCATTTATGGATTGAAGCAAGCATCCCGAAGTTGGAATCAACGTTTTGATAAGGTAATCAAAAGTTTTGGTTTTATACAAACTTATGGAGAAGCTTGTATTTACAAGAAAGTGAGTGGGAGCTCTGTAGCATTCTTAATACTATATGTGGATGACATATTGTTGATTGGGAATGATGTAGACCTTCTTAATAGTGTCAAGGAATATTTGAATTATAGTTTTTCAATGAAGGATCTTGGTGAAGCAGCTTACATATTAGGCATAAAGATTTATAGAGATAGATCGAAACGCCAAATATCATTGTCACAGAGTACATATTTGGACAAAGTTCTAAAGAGGTTTGGAATGGAAGATAGCAAGAAAGGGTTCTTGCCCATGTTGCCCAATACGACCTTGAGTAAAACTCAAAGTCCGACATCGGCAGAAGATAGAGAAAGGATGAGTAAGACTCCCTATGCCTCAGCCATAGGATCTCTAATGTATGCCATGCTATATACTAGACCCGACATTGCATATGTTGTTAGTTTAACTAGCAGATATCAAAGTGATCCAGGAGTGGATCATTGGACAGCGGTCAAAAACATCCTTAAGTACTTGAGAAGAACTAAGGATATGGTTCTTTCTTATGGAGGTGATGAACAACTCGTTGTTAATGGTTACACCGATGCTAGTTGGAACACCGATCCGGATGATTCTAAATCACAATCTGGATACGTATTTATTTTGAATGGTGCAGCAGTTAGCTGGAGGAGTGCAAAGCAAAGCGTTGTGGCGAGATCTTCAACTGAATCGGAATACATGGCTGCTTCGGAGGCTTCACAAGAAGCGATGTGGATGAAAGAGTTCATTACAGAGCTGGGTGTGGTTCCTAGTGCGCTGGACCCAATGTCTATCTACTGTGATAACATGGGCGCCATAGCCAATGCGCAAGAACCAAGGTCACACAAGAAGCTGAAGCATATCAAGCTGCGTTTTCACGCTATTCGAGAACATATCCAAGATGGGGATATAAAGATTTGCAAAGTACACACAGATCTGAATGTGGCGGATCCGTTGACTAAACCTCTCCCGAGGGCAAAACATGACCAGCACCAAACTGCCATGGGTGTTCCGTATATTACCATGTAATCTAGATTAGATGACTCTAGTGCAAGTGGGAGACTGTTGGAGATATGCCCTAGAGGCAATAATAAATGTAGTTATTATTATATCTTTGTGTTTATGATAAATGTTTACATTCATGCTATAATGGTATTAACAAGGAAACATTGATACTTGTGTGATTTGTAAACTTAATTTGAAGTCCCTAGTATAGCCTCTATACATCACTAGCTTGTTGGTTGATAAATGATTGTGGTTTCCCTATCATGAACATTGAGATGTTATCAACAACAAGATCATATCGTTAGGAGAATGATATGGTGGACATACTCCTATAGATAAGCGTAGCATAAAGATCAAGTCATTTCAATAGTTCAATTGCTATATGCTTTCTGATACATAGTAACCTAATTCCTTCGACCATGAGATCATGCATATCACCTTTACCGGATGGATGCTTTGATGACATCAAACACCACACCGTAAACTGGGTGGCTATAAAGGTGGCATTGAGTGTTCGGAAAGTATTGGTTGAAACACATGGATCAAGAGTGGGATTGTCCATCCATATGACGGATAGATATACTCTGGGCCCTCTCGGTGGAATGTCATCCAATTAGCTTGCAAGCATGTGACTGACTCACAAGGGATCACATATCACGGGAACGAGAAAAGAATACTTATCGGTAACGAGGTTGAACTAGGTATGCAGAGATACCGACGATCATAACCTCGGATAAGTAAACTATCGCGAGACAAAGGGAAATTGGTATCGTATGTAAGTGGTTCATTCGATCGCAAAGTAATCGTAGAAATATGTGGGAGCCATATGAATTTCCAGATTCCTCTATTGGTTATTGTTCGGAGAAGTGTCTCGATCATGTCCGCATAATTCACGAACCGTAGGGAGACACACTTAAGGATTCGACGTTGTTTGAGTAGTTATGGTATTATGAGAAAGAGACCGAATGTTGTTCGGAGTCTCGGATGGGATCCGGGATATCACGAGGTGATCCGTAATGGTCCGGAGAATAAGATTCATATAAGGAAAGTCCCGTTTCGGAGTTCGGGAATGATTCCGGTGTTTTCATCGGGAATGTTCTAGAAGGTTCCGGAATGTCCGGCACTCCGGAGGGGAAGGGGTACATGAATGTGTCATTGCAAGTTGGAATGATTGCATCATGTACTAAGTGTATTCGCTGTCCAAAATAAAGGGTTTATTCAAATCCTAAATTGAAAAGTCAAACGGCTAGTTTGAAAGTCAAACGACAAGTTTTGGAAAGTGGAAAAGAGGAGGAAGGAGGGAAACCGAGTTGGGGAGGGAATCCCTCCTCCAACCGGCGGCCCACCTCCAAGCCGAGTTGGGGAGGGACTCCCCTCCCTCCCCTTGGCGCGGCCGGCCCCTCCACCTATATAAGGAGGGGTAGGGCTCCCTCCTCTAAACACACAAGTCCCTCACCTCAAACCCTAGAAGCTACAGCCCTCCATAGCCGCCGCCACCACCTAGGGTTTTGCCCTAGCCACCGACTTTGGGGTCCCCGGAACCCTAGCCGCCGTCTCTAGCCCCTCCTCCTTGGTGTGTCTAAACCCTAGATCGCCGAGGAGCTCTCTCATACTCCACCATACTCGCTCCGGCTTAAGGCGAAGCCCTGCGAGATCTCCCCTCTACTTCCGGTACCACGCCGTTGTGCTGCCGGAATCGCGAGGAGAGTGCTACAACCTCCGCTGCCTGCTGGAACAAGGGAGAGGAAGGTCTTCGTCGAGTATCGAACGTGTGACCGACTGCGGGAGCGCTGCCGGAACGCAGCGCCGGAAGGATCGTCTACGCGATCTTGAGATCGGGAAGAGTACGACTACATCACCCACGAGAATCCGCTCTCGTTAAACGCTTTGGAATCTTCGAGGGTAAGTTATTCCATCGACTCGTTGCTACAATCTAGTAGATAGATCTTGGCTTGTTTGTTTGTATGCGATAGAAAATTTTTGTTTTCCATGCTACGAATCCCTACAGACTATGGGTCCATGTAGTAGCTAGATAGTTGTATCTCATCCTTTGTAATTTCATGTATAGATCTTGTGAGATCCGTTCATGATCAAGATCTAATCTATAATCATGCATGTTGTGTTTGCAGGGATCCGATGGATATTGAGATTATTATGTTGGTTTGATTAATGGTTTTATCTTTATGATTCTATCATGTCTGTGTTGTTTTTGATCTTGCATGTGTTGGAGATATGCCCTAGAGGCAATAATAAAAGTGGTTATTATTATATCTTTGAGTTTATGATAAATGTTTACATTCATGCTATAATAGTATTAACCGGAAACATTAATACTTGTGTGATTTGTAAACTAAATTAGAGTCCTTGGTAAGCCTCTTTATAATACTATCTTGTTGATTAATAGATTATCATGGTTTCTCGATCATGAACATTGAGATGTTATTAATAACAAGATCATATCATTAGGAGAATGGTATGATGGACATACTCCTATAGATAAGAGTAGCATTAAGATCAAGTCATTTCAATAGTTTGTTTGCTATAAGCTTTCTGATACATAGTAACCTAATTCCTTCGACCATGAGATCATGTTAATCACCATCACCGGAAGGATGCTTTGATGACATCAAACACCACACCGTAACTGGGTGGCTATAAAGGTGGCATTGAGTGTTCGGAAAGTATGGGTTGAGGCACATGGATCAAGAGTGGGATTTGTCCATCCATATGACGAATAAATATACTCTAGGCCCTCTCGGTGGAATGTCATCCAATTAGCTTGCAAGCATGTGACTGGCTCACAAGGGATCACATATCATGGGATCGAGAAAAGAGTACTTATCGGTAACGAGGTTGAACTAGGTATGCAGAGATACCACAATCAAAACTTCGGATAAGTAAACTATCGTGAGACAAAGGGAAATTGGTATCGTATGTAAGTGGTTCATTCGATCGCAAAGTAATCGTAGAAATATGTGGGAGCCATATGATTTTCCAGATTCCTCTATTGGTTATTGATCGGAGAAGTGTCTCGGTCATGTCCGCATAATTCACGAACCGTAGGGAGACACACTTAAGGATTCGATGTTATTTAGTATATATGAAATGTTAGTAGGGATACCGAATGTTGTTCGGAGTCTCGGATAGGATCCGGGATATCACGTGGAGATCCGAAATGGTCCGGAGAATAAGATTCATATAAGTAAAGTCCTATTTCGGAGTTCGGGAAAGTTTCCGATGTTTTCATCGGAGAGGTTCTAGAAGGGTCTAGAAGGTTCACCGGTCCGGAAGGAGAATGGTCCATGAATGTATCATGGGTAAGTGGAATGATTGGATCATATCCTAGGTCACTTGGTGTGTGCATTTGCAAGAGAGAACTAAAGCTCTAAATTGAAAGTCAAACGGGAGTTTGAAAAGTCAAACTGGAACAATGGTTTCCTAGTGGGAGAAGAAACAAGTCCTTCTCTCAATCCAACTTGGGTTTGGGTTTGGATTCAAACCCACACCCTCCCAAGGCTGCCCCCTCTCACAAATAGAGGGGGAGGGCTGCCCCAAAACACACAAGCCCTAGCCCCTCTCCACCCGAGCCTCCGCCGCCGGTCCGTCGCCGCCGACACCTCCTCCTCCTCCCGGTTGTCTAAACCCTATATCTCCGGGAAACCCTAATCCACCATAACTCGCACCGGCTTAGGCTAAGCCCTGCGGGATCTTCCCTATACTTCTGACACCACGCCGTCGTGCTGCCGGAATCGCGAGGGGAGAACTACAACCTCCGCTGCTTGCTGGAACAAGGGAGAGGAAGGTCTTCATCGAGTACCGAACGTGTGACCGACTGCGGAAGCGCTGCCGGTACGCAGCGCCGGAAGGATAGTTTACGCGATCTTGAGATTGGAAAGTGTACGACTACATCACCCACGAGAATCTTCTCTCGTTAACCGCTTTGGAATCTTCGAGGGTGAGTGCTTCTATCGACTCGTTGCTACAATCTAGTAGATAGATCTTGGCTTGTTTGTGTGCATGCGGTAGAATTTTTTTTGTTTTCCATGCTACGAACCCCTACAGTGGTATCAGATCTGTGTCTATATGTAGATTTGTTGCACAAGTAGAACACAATGGTCATTGTGGGCGGTGGTGCTTTTATTATCAATTGCTTTTTGTGTACTTTGCATCTTACAGTATGATGGGATGAAGCGGCCCAGGCTAACCTTACATGACATCGTTCATGAGACTTGTTCCACGCTCAACATGCAACTTGTATTGCATAAGTGGCTTTGCGGGTGTCTGTCTCTCCCATCATAGTATAGATTCAATCTACAACAGGCACTTGATAGTTCAAACATCAACGTTGTGGTTCTTGTTCGTAAGTTAGAACGACACTTATTGAAAGCCCCAAACCACGTAAAATATGCAAAGAAAATTAGAGGCGTCTAACTTTGTTTTGCAAGGGTGTGTTGTGATGTGATATGGCCATGATTGTGATTATATATGATGTATGCAATGTTCCTTATTGTAAGTTGGCAACCGGAAGGAGCCATATTGTTGTTTTTTAAATTGACCTGCGTGTCTATTCAAAGTAGTTGTAATAGTTGAAGCTGGTGGACGACAACCATGAAACGGCGCCATTGAGCTTGACGCCATACCGGTGATGATGGAGATCATGTTCGTGCTTGAAGATGGAGATCGGAAGCACAAGAAGAAAGGCCATATCATATCACATATTATGAATTGCATGTGATGTTAATCCTTTATGCATTTTGTATTGCTTAGTTTGCGACGGTAGCATTATAAGATGATCCCTCAAGCACACAATTTCAAGTTTTAAAGTGTTCATCCTTAGTAAGCACCGTTGCTAAAGCTCGTTGTTTCGAAACACCATGTGATGATCGGGTGTGTTAGATTCTGCGAGTGTATACAACGTGAGCAAGCCAGATTTGCTCATGCGGAAGCTAAGGTTTGATCTTGACGAGCCTAGCATGTATAGACATGGTCTCGGAATATGGATCACCGAAAGGTAAAGCATGATTCATATAGTAGATATGATGAACATGTTGATTGTTCGCCATTGAAGCTACATCAACTCTCGTGATGATCGGTTTTGATGTGGTGGATTTGGTTCGTGTGATCACTAAAACAATTTGAGGGATATTGTTTTGAGTGGGAGTTCACATAGATTAATTTAACTATTAATAAGAACTCAATTTGTCATAAACTTGGTCTAAACTATTGCAAATATGTTGTAGATCAATGGCGGCCCCTACCATCAATTTTAATGCGTTCCTAGAGAAAGAAAAGTTGAAAAACAATGGAAGCAACTTCACGGATTGGTTCCGCAATTTGAGGATTGTCCTCAATGCTGGTAATTTGACCTATGTGATGGATGCACCGCTAGGTGACCCGCCTGCAGCTAATGCTACCGATGAGGTAAAGAATGTTTTCCTCGCTCGGAAGAGTCAGTACTCCATAGTTCAGTGTGCTATCTTGTATGGTTTGGAATCGGAGCTTCAGAAAAGGTTTGAGAACCATGACCCACATGATATTGTCCGTGAACTCAAAATGATATTTGAGGCTCACGCGACAGTTGAGAGTTATGAGGCTTCTGAAAAGTTCTTTAACTACAAGATGGAAGAGGGCTGCTCCATCAGTGAGCACGTGCTTAAGATGTCTGGGCACGCAAGTAAGCTTCAAAGCTTGAGTATAGTGATTCCTAATGCTTTGGGGATTCACCGTGTCATCCAATCACTACCACCAAGTTACAAGAACTTTGTGATGAACTACAATATGCAAAACATGGACAAGTCGTTGCCAGAACTCTTCTCCATGTTGAAGTCTGCAGAAGTGGAGATCAAGAAAAGAGCACCAAGTGTTGTTGGTCAATAATACCACCAAATTCAAGAAGCAAGGCAAGCCTAATAAAAAGGGAAAATTCAGGAAGGGTGGTAAGAAAGTTACCGCGTCGGTGAAGAAGACCAAGGCTGGGCCTAAGCCTGACACTGAGTGCTTTTACTGCAAGGGAGAAGGTCGCTAAAAGCGGAATTGCCCAAAGTACTTGGCGGATTTGAAGAACGGCAACATCAAGAAGAAAGGTATATCCGATATACATTTTATTGATGTGTATCTCACTAGTACTCGTAGTAGTGCCTGGGTATTTGATACTGGTTCGGTTGCTCATATTTGTAACTCGAAACAGGCACTGCAGAATAAACGGAAGCTAGCGAAGAACGAGGTGATGACGCGCGTTGGAAATGGATCAAATGTTGATGTAATCTCGGTCGGCACGCTACCTCTTCATCTACCATCAGGATTAGTTTTATACTTGAATAATTGTTATTTGGTGCCTACGTTGAGCATGAACATTATATCTGGATCATGTTTATTGCGAGACGGTTACTTGTTTAAGTCCGAGAATAATGGTTGTTCGATTTATATGAGTAATATGTTTTATGCACATGCTACTTTGATAGATGGTCTATTCTTATTGAATCTCGATTGTGGAAATACACACATTAATAACATTGAAGCTAAACGTTTGAAATTGAGCGATAACTCGACCTATATGTGGCACTGTCGTCTTGGTCATATTGGAGTGAAGCGTATGAAGAAACTCCATTCCGATGGACTTCTTGAATCACTTGATTTCGAATCACTTGAAAGATGCGAAGCATGTCTGATGGGAAAATTAACTAAGACTCCATTTTCTGGTATGATGGAGCGAGCTATAGACTTATTGGAAATCATACATACCGATGTGTGTGGCCCAATGAGTGTAGAATCGCGCGGTGGTTATAGTTATGTTCTTACCTTCACGGATGACTTGAGTAGATATGGGTATATCTATTTCATGAAACATAAGTCCGAAACTTTCGAGAAGTTTAAGGAATTTCAAAGTGAGGTAGAGAATCAACGTAACAAGAAGATTAAATTTCTACGATCTGATCGTGGAGGTGAATATCTAAGTTACGAGTTTTGCGAGCATTTGAAGAAATGCGGAATACTTTCACAATTGACACCGCCGGGAACACCGCAACGTAATGGTGTGTCCGAACGTCGTAATCGAACTCTCTTAGATATGCTTCGTTCTATGATGTCACTTACAGATTTACCGCTATCGTTTTGGGGTTATGCATTAGAAACAACCGCATTCACTTTAAATAGGGCACCATCTAAATCCGTTGAAACGACACCGTATGAATTATGGTTTGGGAAGAAACCTAAATTGTCGTTCCTTAAAGTTTGGGGTTGCAAAGCTTATGTAAAGAAGTTACAGCCTGACAAGCTTGAACCCAAAGCGGAAAAATGCGTCTTCATAGGATACCCGAAGGAAACTATTGGGTATACCTTCTATCATAGATCCGAGGGCAAAATCTTCGTTGCCAAGAATGGATCCTTTCTAGAGAAGGAGTTTCTCTCGAAAGAAGTAACTTGAAGGAAAGTAGAACTCGACGAGGTTGTTGAACCTTCTCTCGAACTTGCGAGTAGCACAACACAGGAAGTAGTTCATGTGGCGCCTGCACCAATAAGAGAGGAAGCTAATGACGTTGATCATGAAACTTCGGTTGAATTTACCACGGAACCTCGCAGGTCAACGAGAACTCGTACCACTCCTGATTGGTATGATCTTGTTATGAGTGTCATGTTGGTGGATAACACCGATGACCCTGCGACATATGAGGAAGCGATGATGAGCCCAGATTCCAATAAATGGCAAGAAGCCATGAAATCCGAGATTGGATCAATGTACGAAAACCAAGTATGGACTTTGGTGGACTTACCGGATGGCCGGAAGGCTGTCGAGAACAAATGGATTTTCAAGAAGAAAACAGATGATGATGGTAATGTTATTGTCTATAAAGCTCGACTTGTCGCAAAAGGGTTTCGACAAATTCAAGGAGTTGACTACGATGAGACTTTCTCACCAGTAGCGAAGCTAAAGTCTGTGAGGATTATGTTAGCAATCGCTGCATATTATGATTATGAGATATGTCAGATGGATGTCAAAACGGCGTTCCTCAATGGAGACATTGATAAAGAGTTGTATATGATGCAACCCAAAGGTTTTGTCGATCCTAAAGATGCTAACAAGGTATGCAAACTTCAACGGTCCATATATGGATTGAAGCAAGCATCCTGAAGTTGGAATCAACGTTTTGATAAGGTAATCAAAAGTTTTGGTTTTATACAAACTTATGGAGAAGCTTGTATTTACAAGAAAGTGAGTGGGAACTCTGTAGCATTCTTAATACTATATGTAGATGACATATTGTTGATTGGGAATGATGTAGACCTTCTTAATAGTGTCAAGGATTATTTGAATAATAGTTTTTCAATGAAAGATCTTGGCGAAGCAGCTTACATATTAGGCATAAAGATTTATAGAGATAGATCGAGACGCCTAATATCATTGTCACATAGTACATATTGACAAAGTTCTAAAGAGGTTTGGAATGGAAGATAGCAAGAAAGGGTTCTTGCCCATGTTGCCCAATACGACCTTGAGTAAACTCAAAGTCCTGCAATGGCAGAAGATAGAGAAAGGATGAGTAAGACTCCCTATGCCTCAGCCATAGGATCTCTAATGTATGCCATGCTATGTACTAGACCCGACATTGCATATGCTGTTAGTTTGACTAGCAGTGGATCATTGGACAGCGGTCAAAAACATCCTTAAGTACTTGAGAAGAACTAAGAATATGGTTCTTTCTTATGGAGGTGATGAATAGATCGTTGTTAATGGTTACACCGATGCTAGTTGGAACACCGATCCAGATGATTCTAAATCTCAATCTAGATACGTATTTACTTTGAATGGTGCAGCAGTTAGCTGGAGGAGTGCAAAGCAAATCGTTGTGGCGAGATCTTCAACTGAATTGGAATACATAGCTGCTTCGGAGGCTTCACAAGAGGTGATATGGATGAAGGAGTTCATTACAGAGCTCGGTGTGGTTCCAAGTGCGCTGGACCCAATGTCTATCTATTGTGATAACATGGGCGCCATAGCCAATGCGCAAGAACCAAGGTCACACAAGAAGTTGAAGCACATCAAGCTACTCTTTCACGCTATTTGAGAGTATGTCCAAGAGGGTGACATAAAGATTTTCAAAGTACACACAGATCTGAATGTGGCGGATCCGTTGACTAAACCTCTCCCGAGGGCAAAACATGACCAATACCAAACCGCCATGGGTGTTCGGTATATTACCATATAATCTAGATTAGTTGACTCTAGTGCAAGTGGGAGACTGTTGGAGATATGCCCTAGAGGCAATAATAAAAGTGGTTATTATTATATCTTTGTGTTTATGATAAATGTTTACATTCATGCTATAATAGTATTAACCAGAAACATTAATACTTGTGTGATTTGTAAACTAAATTAGAGTCCCTCGTAAAGCCTCTTTATAATACTAGCTTGTTGATTAATAGATGATCATGGTTTCTCGATCATGAACATTGAGATGTTATTAATAACAAGATCATATCATTAGGAGAATGGTATGATGGACATAATCCTATAGATAAGCGTATCATTAAGATCAAGTCATTTCAATAGTTCGTTTGCTATAAGCTTTCTGATACATAGTAACCTAATTCCTTCGACCATGAGATCATGTTAATCACCATCACCGAAAGGATGCTTTGATGACATCAAACACCACACCGTAACTAGGTGGCTATAAAGGTGGCATTGAGTGTTTGGAAAGTATGGGTTGAGGCACATGGATCAAGAGTGGGATTTGTCCATCCATATGATAGATAGATATACTATGGGCCCTCTCGGTGGAATGTCATCCAATTAGCTTGCAAGCATGTGACTGGCTCACAAGGGATCACATATCACGGGAACGAGAAAAGAGTACTTATCGGTAACGAGGTTGAACTAGGTATGCAGAGATACCGATGATCAAAACTTCGGATAAGTAAACTATCGTGAGACAAAGGGAAATTGGTATCGTATGCAAGTGGTTCATTCGATCGCAAAGTAATCGTAGAAATATGTGGGAGCCATATGAATTTCCAGATTCCTCTATTGGTTATTGATTGGAGAAGTGTCTCGGTCATGTCCGCATAATTCACGAACCGTAGGGAGGCGCACTTAAGGATTCAATGTTGTTTAGTAGATATGGAATGTTAGTAGGGATACCGAATGTTGTTCGGAGTCTAGGATGGGATCCGGGATATCACGAGGAGATCCGGAATGGTCCGGAGAATAAGATTCATATAAGGAAAGTCCTATTTCGGAGTTCAGGAAAGTTTCCGATGTTTTCATCAGAGAGGTTCTAGAAGGGTCTAGAAGGTTCACCGGTCCGGAAGGAGAATGGTCCATGAATGTGTCATGGGTAAGTGGAATGATTGGATCATATCCTAGGTCACTTGGTGTGTGCATTTGCAAGAGAGAATTAAAGCTCTAAATTGAAAGTCAAACTGGAACAATGGTTTCCTAGTGGGAGAAGAAACAAGTCCTTCTCTCAATCCAACTTGGGTTTAGGTTTGGATTCAAACCCACCCCTCCCAAGGCTTCCCCCTCTCATAAATAGAGGGGGAGGTCTGCCCCAAAACACAAAAGCCCTAGCCCCTCTCCACCTAAGTCGCCGCCGCCGACCCGCCGCCTCCAGCGCCGCCGCCTCCAGCATCGCCGCCGCGCCACCGTCGGTCCGTCGCCGCCACCCTAGCCGCCGCCGACACCTCCTCCTCCTCCCGGTTGTATAAACCCTAGATCTCCGGGAAACCCTAATCCACCATAACTCGCACCGGCTTAGGTGAAGCCCTGCGGGATCTTACCTCTACTTCCGACACCACGCTGTCGTGCTGCCGGAATCACGAGGGGAGAACTACAACCTCCGCTGCCTATTGGAACAAGGGAGAGGAAGGTCTTCATCGAGTACCGAACGTGTGACCGACTGCGGAAGCGCTGCCGGATTGCCGCGCCGGAAGGATCGTCTACGCGATCTTGAGATCGGCAAGTGTACACTACATCACCCACGAGAATCTTCTCTCGTTAACCGCTTTGAAATCTTCGAGGGTGAGTGCTTCTATCGACTCGTTGCTACAATCTAGTAGATAGATCTGTTGGAGATATGCCCTAGAGGCAATAATAAATGTAGTTATTATTTTATCTTTGTGTTGATGATAAATGTTTACATTCATGCTATAACAGTATTAACAAGGAAACATTAATACTTGTGTGATTTGTAAACTAAATTAGAGTCCCTAGTAAAGCCTATTTATAATACTAGCTTGTTGGTTAATAAATGATTGTGGTTTCCCTATCATGAACATTGAGATGTTATTAACAACAAGATCATATCATTAGGAGAATGGTATGATGGACATACTCCTATAGATAAGCGTAGCATAAAGATCAAGTCATTTTAATAGTTCAATTTCTATATGCTTTCTGATACATAGTAACCTAATTCCTTCGACCATGAGATCATGCATATCACCATCACCGGAAGGATGCTTTGATGACATCAAACACCACACCGTAACTGGGTGGCTATAAATGTGGCATTGAGTGTTCGGAAAGTATGGGTTGAAACACATGGATCAAGAGTGGGATTTGTCCATCCATACGACGGATAGATATACTCTGGGCCCTCTCGGTGGAATGTCATCCAATTGGCTTGCAAGCATGTGACTGGCTCACAAGGGATCACATATCACGGGAACGAGAAAAGAGTACTTATTAGTAACGAGGTTGAACTAGGTATGCAGAGATACCGACGATCAAAACCTCGGATAAGTAGACTATCGTGAGACAAAGGGAAATTGGTATCGTATGTAAGTGGTTCATTCGATTGCAAAGTAATCGTAGAAATATGTGGGAGCCATATGAATTTCCAGATTCCTCTATTGGTTATTGTTCGGAGAAGTGTCTCAATCATGTCCGCATAATTCACGAACCGTAGGGAGACACACTTAAGGATTCGATGTTGTTGAGTAGTTATGGAATGATGAGTAAGGGACCGAATGTTGTTCGGAGTCTCGTATGGGATCCGGGATATCACGAGGAGATCCGGAATGGTCCGGAGAATAAGATTAATATAAGGAAAGTCCTGTTTCAGGGTTGGAGAATGGTTCCGGTGTTTTCATCAGGAATGTTCTAGAAGGGTCCGGAAGGTCCGGCACTCCAGAGGGGAAGGGTACATGAATGTGTCATAACAAGTTGGAATGGTTGCATCATGTACTAGGTGTCATCGCTGACCAAAATAAAGGGATAAATCAAATCCTAGCTTGAAAAGTCAAACGCCAATTTGAAAAGTCAAACGGCAAGTTTGCTTGGTGGAGGGAGAGTAGGAAACCTACTTGGGGAGGAGTTCCTCTCCCTCCACTAGCCGGCCTTGGAGGCCGACTTGGGGGAGGACTCCCTCCCCTTGGCCGGCGCCCTCCCACCTATAAAAGGAAGGGCAGGGCTGCCCCTCTAGATCTACACCTCCACCACCCAAAACCCTAGCCCTAGCCGCCGGCCCTCCTGCAGCCGCCGCCGCCCTAGGGCAAACCCTAGCCGCCAACTTGGGGATTTCCCCAAGCCCTAGCCGTCGGCCTAGCCCTCTCTCCTTGGTGTGTCTAAACCCTAGATCACCGAGGCCTCTATCATAGTCCCACATACTCGCTCCGGCTTAAGGCGAAGCCCTACGAGATCTCCCCTCTACTTCCGGTACCACGCCGTCGTGCTGCCGGAATCACGAGGAGAGTGCTACAACCTCCGCTGCCTGCTGGAACAAGGGAGAGTAAT
Organism: Avena sativa; assembly: GCA_916181665.1. NCBI lineage: Eukaryota > Viridiplantae > Streptophyta > Magnoliopsida > Poales > Poaceae > Avena > Avena sativa. The sequence goes on along the minus strand of OV702280.1, from coordinate 382,985,585 downwards.
GTCTTCATCGAGTATCGAACGTGTGACCGACTGCGGGAGCGCTGCCGGAACGCAGTGCCGGAAGGATCGTCTACACGATCTTGAGATCGACAAGAGTAGGACTACATCACCCACGAGAATCCGCTCTCGTTAAACACTTTGGAATCTTCGAGGGTGAGTTATTACATCGATTCGTTGCTACAATCTAGTAGATAGATCTTGGCTTGTTTGTTTGTATGCGGTAGAAATTTTTTGTTTTCCATGCTACGAACCCCTACAGTGGTATCAGAGCCGTGTTTATATGTAGATCTGTTGTACGAGTAGAACACAATGGTCATTGTGGGCGGTGGTGCTTTTATTATCAATTGCTTCTTGTGTACTTTGCATCTTGCGGTATGATGGTGAAAGGACTATATCTTCCCATTATGTTTTTGGTGTTAATGATAATCCCAACTGTGTTTTTAGTTGTGCGCTTGAGTTTCAGGGGAAACGTTGTTGATGTCTCCTTCTATAGTGGTGGATGCTCTCTTGGGATCTCATGAAGACGGTGGACTTTTAGTCTTCTCCTAGTTTCTCTCCGATTGTTGTTTTTAGGTCACCGTACTATTAAGAGGGGGTCCATTTTGGAAGGCTGTGGGAAATCAGTTTGTTCTTGCACAAACCTATATTCACCGCCACAGCCATCCCATTATCCCGCGAGAGAGCGTTTTCCTGTTCTGCTGGAGCCTTTTGTGTCTCACCGAAACTTCCGGCATAGGCCGGAAGTTCCGCTCAGATTCTTTTCTGCGGGCTGTTCTAAACTTTGTTCCGACGCTAGTTCCGCCCCAAGTTCTGATGGTGAATCAGTAACCTTCTGTTTGAAGTGTTCTATTTGCCGGAACTTGGGCCGGAACTTGCATCGGGACTTGTCCTGCCAAAAGATCTTGAGCGGAACTTCCGCCCAGACGCCGGAACTTCCGGCCAGACTCGGTTCGCGACCCAGAAGTTCTGCCCCTTGTTCCGCTCCAAGTTCCGGTGGCGGCTCAGTAACCTTCTATTTTGAAGCGTTCTATTTGTCGGAACTTGGTCGGAACTAGCATCGGAAGTTCACCGGAACTTCCGGTCTGTTTTGACTGGAACTTCTGGCTGCGCTTCTGGAGCGGGCGTCAACGGTCTGATGACCGTTGGAGCCAGGCTGGGCGGAACTTCCGGCCTCTCACCGGAACTTCCGGTGAGGTCGCGGGGGCTGTAACGGTTCAACGCGAGGGGGCCTATTTAAGGCACCCCTCTACTTCCTCCCACTCTCTCTTGAATTTTTCTCTCTCCTCCATTAATGCTTGAGCTTCACCTCACTAGATCTCTCTCTCTAGCCACTCAAATGACTTGATCTTTTGAGAGGTGAGGGAGGTGACCTAGATCTACACTTCCACCAAAGAAGATTTGATTTCCCCCACCCATCCTTTGTGGATCTTGTTGCTCTTGGGTTTCTTGGAACCCTAGACGGTGCAGGGCATCCTCGGAGCTAAGGCGTGCGTTGTAAAGCTTCGAGGTGTCATTGAGGGCCTCCAATTGAGTTGTGGAGCCTCCCCCTCAACCTTGGTGTAAAGGTTTCGGTTGGCGCCTTCAAGGTCACCGGTTAGTGGATTGTGAGGCCTCCTTTGTGGGGGAGCTCACCGGAGAAGAAGGTGAGCCCTTTGTGGCGCTCGGGTGACCTTGTGTGGCCCCGACACCTCTCCAACATAGACGTAGCTCCTTGGGAGTGAACTACGAGAATTACATCTCCGTGTCCCCTCTCCGGTTACTCCGTTCCCCTCCTTTACTCCTTGCTATTTACTGTTTTTGTTATTGGTGTTTGTTTTCTTGCATTTAGGTTGTTCACTTAGTTGCCTCACTAGATAACTTCCTTTCTCGTTGAGCCTAAAAGTGAGAAACAAATTAAAATTGGGTAGACGCCTATTCACCCCCCTCTAGTCGTATCAAGTCGGTACTTTCAATTGGTATCAGAGCCAAGGCTCTTATTTCGGGCTTTACCGCCTAAGAGACTATGGCCGACGTAGGGGGTAGTGAAACCGAAAAATCCAAGAACTTTGCCACTATGGATGACCTCAAACAATTGGAGTCATCCATGATGTCCAAGTTCGAGGAAATGATGACTCTCTTGCAGTCTCTCAAGCCAAACCGCATGGTTGCTATTGACACACCCCAACCCAACGAGGTTCCTCCCACCATTACGGTCTCCGCCCCCGGGGTAACTCCCGCGGCTGCCACCACTCACTTGGGACTTAGTTTTGTTGCTCAAACCTCTACCAAGGTTCCAAGTGAGAACATAGAGGAGCCCGAGAACCCAACTTCCAAAGAGGAAAATGGAGGAAAGGACTACTCGACGGTACCCCTACCTCCAAAGTACACTCTGGATCCACCCATACCCATGCCACACATTATACCTCAAGGAGCACCACCCATGCTAGATACTTCTAATTTCGCCAATTGGCAATATCTAATGCGCTCACATATTTCCAGCTCGTCTATTGAGTTAATGAGGATTGTGGAGGATGGATTCTCTCCGTATGACCCAAAGAAGTTGACACGAGGTGAAGTGGTGGACAAGCAACTCAATGCCACAGCTTTGGGAATGATTCAAAAGGCCTTGACTCCAAAGGATTTTGCTCACATTCGCCAATTTGACACCGCCAAGGAAGCTTGGGATCAACTCACCGAGCTCTTTGTTGGGAATCCTAGCATCCAAAGCTCCAAGTTTGATGAGATCAACAACGAGTGCGATTGTTTTGCAATGCAAGACGATGAGACCCCCGAAGACATGTATAGGCGCCTTAAGGTCCTTTGTTCCACTATGAGGGACCTTGGGGCTCACTATGTTGATGACAAGTTTATGAAGAGGAAGTTCATTCAAGCTCTCCTCCCATTTGAAGAACAAAAGCTCAACTCTATCAAGGGAAGAGCCAACTTTCACCTAATGACCTCCCAAGAAGTCTTGAGTGAAGTAATTGCCATGACTATTGCCAAGAAGAATGCAGAGTCCGCTCGAGCTAGAGCCATTGGGTCAACCAAAGTGAATCTTGCTTTGAAGGCCAAGGCTATTGAAGTTGATGATGATGATACATCAAGTGAGTGGTCTCAAGAGGACCTCAAATGTGCCTTCAACGAACATCTTGCTCTCGCTTCAAGGGCCTTTTGGAACAAGTCCGGATTCAAGTCAAGATCAAGGGAAAACTCAAGATTCAACTCACCCAACAAGTCTCCCAAGGCAAGGTCGTGCTACAATTGCAACGACAAGAGTCACTTCGTGGCCAAGTGTCCCTTTGAGAACCGTGAAGACAATGGTGGTCGTCTCATTCGCAAGATCAAGTCAAGACCTCCTCATCCCTTGAACAAGAACTATGCCGTCAAGAACGCCACTAACAAGGAACGAGCAATTATGGTCCATGAAGAATATCTTTCGGGCACGGATGAAGATGATGATGATGAAGTTCATGGTGGAGAGATTGCGGGAGTTGCTGCTATTGCCACTACCTCAACTCCACATCTATCCCTCTTTGAATCGCCAAATGAAAATGTCATCTTCTCCAACCAAAAGTGCTTCATGGCCAATGCCACCGAGGTAACACCCAAACCCACTCCTCAACCCATCTCTAGTGAGCCTTCCTCTCTTGATCTTGTTGGTCTAGAGGTGAAGAAAGAGATGATTGACATGTGTGAATTTGTTGCTACCTTAGATGAAGAAACTAAAAACTGCTTTGAGTCCTTACTTGCACAACTTGACAATGATGGAGATGCCTTAGATGAAAAGGAAGAACTTCTTGACTTGCTAAGTAAAAATGAAAGAGATGTCGCCGATGAAATTGCCTCTCTCACTCAAAGTCTTGAGGATGAACAAAATATGAGAATTAATCTTGAAGAAAATGTGTCTAAGCTTGTAGATGATCATAACAACACTTTGTGCTCTACAATTAAAGGACATGACCATGTTCTTGCTTTGGTTAAGGTTCTCAAGAAAGAAAATGTTGAGTTTGTGGGTGGTCATGATAGGACTCAAAAGGATCTTGAGAAACTCAAAGAGGAACACAAAGCCTTGGAGAGTAAATTCTCAAATCTTTTTGAAGCCCATGAACAGCTTCAAACTCAATTAACTTGTGATCTCTCTAAGTCTTCCACTGTGCAAATTATAGACTTGTCTAGCTCTCCTAATCCTTGTTGCAAGCATGAGCATCCCATAGAGGAAGTCAAGGTGTTGAAGGATCAACTTGCCAAGACTAAGAAGAAGAAGAAGAAGAACAAGAAGAAGAAGAAAAAGAACAAGGGCATGGCCCAAGGGGTACCAAATGGCCTAACCCTCTTGCAAAGTGACAACTTTGCCGGAAAGAACAATCCCTCTTATATTATTTGCAAATCTTATGATGGTCATGTATATGCTAGATACGTGGGAACGTCTTACACGCATGATTATCATTGGGCCATTTGGGTGCCAAAGGCTCTTGTCACTAACAAAAGGGGACCCATTGCAAAATGGGTACCTAAAACCAAGGCTTGATTTTCTTGTAGGACTATGCTTCCGGTGGATCAAAATGGGTGCTTGATAGTGGTGCCACGAGTCATATGATCGGAAGAAAGTCTATCATGACCGAATTGAGGCCCAATATTGCCAACACCATGGTCTCCTACGGTGACAAAACAAGGTCTCAGGTTTTGGGTTTTGGCAAAGTGGTGGTAACCCCGGATGTATCCTTGGTTGACGTCATGCTTGTCAAAACTCTTGGTTACAACTTACTCTCAGTTCGTGCTCTTGCTCTTATGGGTCTCTCTTCTTTCTTTAATTCTCATACCGTGGTCCTCATGTGGAGCAAGTCTCTCAAGGTGGCTTTTGTAGGATATGTAGAACATGACTTGTATGTGGTGGACTTTTCAGGGACCACTACTCCTCATGCTCTATGTCTCTATGCTAAAGCCTACAAGGGCTGGTTGTGGCATCGCCTCCTAGCCCATGTTAACATGAGAACTTTGCAAAGACTTCACTCCGAGGTCCACATCCTTGGAATTAACGATGTTTCTTTTGCCAAAGATCGTGTTTACAGGGCTTGTATTGAAGGGAAGATGCATGAAACTCCTCACAAAGCACTCAATCAGATCACTACTGAGAGGTGTTTGGAGCTCTTGCATATGGATCTCTTTGGTCCTCCCTCTCATGATAGCCTTGGAGGCAAGAAGTATTGCTTGGTTATTGTGGATGATTTCTCAAGATACACTTGGGTGTTCTTTTTCAAGTTCAAGAGTGAGACTCAACAAACCGTCATTGACTTTGCTAATGAGGTTCAACGGAAGCACAATGCAACTATTCTCTCAATTCGAAGTGACAATGGCACTGAGTTCAAAAACTATACCTTGGATGAGTTTCTCAGTGATGAAGGAATCAAGCATCAATACTCCACTCCCTACAACCCTCAACAAAACGGAGTTGCCGAAAGGAAGAATCGCACATTGATGGATGCGGCTCGGTCTATGCTAGCTGAGTTCAAGTCTCCATACAACTTTTGGGCCGAGGCCATCTCCACCGCTTGCCATGCAACCAACCGGCTTTATCTCCGCAAGAAAAAGAACAACACCCCCTATGAACTTCTCACCGGGAAAAAGCCTAATGTTAGCTACTTTCGGGTGTTTGGTTGCAAGTGCTACATTCTCAAGAAAGGAGTTCGTTTGTCCAATTTTGAATCCAAGGCTCAAGAAGGAATTTTCGTTGGCTACTCAAATCAGTCCCATGCTTATAGAGTCTACAACAAAGCCAATGGAAGAGTTGAAGAAACGAGCAACGTGAAGTTTGATGAAAATCATGAGTCTCTTGTTAGGCAAGATGGTGTTTGTGATCCAAGTGATGAAATTCCTCCCAAGGCCATAAGAAGAATGGGTGTGGGCTTCCACCTCCCCATTTAGGATCCCCTTATGAACGAAGGAGAAGGACCAAGCTCTACTCAAGTGGAGCCCTCACTTTCACAAGATCATCTTGCCCCTCAAGGACCTACTTTCTTGGCACAAGCTCCCTCAAGCTCTTCCAAAGCTTCCCATGCTCATGACTCTCCAAGCTCCAAAGAACAAGCTCTTCATCAACAACATCAACCTCCCCACGATGGGGCTCCTCCTCAAGGCACCTCCCACGGACAAGCTCTTCATCAACCTCATCAACCTCCCCAAGATGGGGCTCCTCCTCAAGGTCACGGCTCTCCCCAAGGTCAAGCTCGTCGAGATCAAGAGCAAGTCAATGATCCTCAAGGATCCTCTCCAAGTGATGACTCCCCCGAAGTGGAAATTGATGAAGATGACCCTCATGTTCGTGCTTATAGTCAAGGCGGCGGCTCAATTGGTGGCAATGACCAAGTGGTAGCTCAAGAATCTCGAGTTGAAGCACAAGCCCGCCGTCAAGCCTATCGTCTCGCCAAGCTTGTTCGAGATGGCCATATCCTTGATAATGTCTATGGAGATTTCAATAAAGGTTCCACTACTAGGAGGCAACTAGCTTCCTTTAGCTCTCACCATGCGTTTACCTCTCTTGTGGAACCACATAAAGTCTTCTAAGCTCTTGAAGATGATGATTGGCTTGATGCTATGAACGAGGAACTTCACAACTTCAAGAGGAACAATGTTTGGACATTGGTTGAGCGGCCCAAAGACTGTCAAAACGTCATTGGAACCAAGTGGGTCTTCAAGAACAAGTGCGATGCGAATGGAATTGTCGTGCGCAACAAGGCAAGGTTAGTTGCCCAAGGATACTCACAAGTTGAGGGCATCGACTACGGTGAGACTTACGCCCCCTTTGCTCGCCTTGAATCCATTCGTATGCTTCTTGCCTTCGCTACCCATCATAACTTTAAGTTGCATCAAATGGATGTTAAGAGTGCTTTTCTTAATGGTCCTTTGAAAGAGTTGGTATACGTCAAGCAACCTCCGGGTTTTGAGGATCCACTTTTTCCGAACCATGTCTACAAGCTCAATAAGGCACTCTATGGCCTCAAGCAAGCCCCACGTGCGTGGTATGATTGCCTTAGGGAGCTCTTGTTAGACCGTGGCTTCGAAGTGGGCCTCATTGATCCCACTCTTTTTACTAAGAAAGTTGGAGGCCACTTGTTCGTATGCCAAATCTATGTTGATGACATTATCTTTGGGTCTATTAACAAAACTTTTAATGAGGATTTTGCCAAGCTCATGACCGATCGCTTCGAGATGTCCATGATGGGGGAGTTGAAGTTTTTCCTTGGGTTTGAAGTCAAGCAATTGAAGAAAGGGACTTTCATCAACCAAGCCAAGTACATCCAAGACATGATCAAGAAGTTCAAGTTTGATCAAGTCAAAGGTGCCAAGACTCCCATGCCAACTAAGGTTAATCTTGATCTCGATCCCAAGGGTAAGGAGGTGGATCAAAAACTCTATCGATCTATGATTGGTTCTTTGCTCTATCTTTGTGCATCCCGACCGGATATTATGTTGAGTGTGGGTATGTGTGCAAGATTTCAAGCCGCACCAAAGGAAAGTCACATGGTGGCGGTCAAGAGAATCTTTCGATATTTAGTTCATACCCCAAACTTTGGGTTGTGGTACCCCAAGGGAGCCAGCTTTGATCTAATTGGTTACACAAACTCGGACTGGGCTGGCGACAAAGTGGGAAGAAAATCAACCTCCGGAGCTTGTCAGTTTCTCGGAAGATCTTTGGTTTGTTGGTCCTCGAAGAAGCAGAACTGTGTGTCTATGTCCACTGCCGAAGCTGAGTACATCTCTGCCGCAAGCTGCTGTGCTCAATTGCTATGGATGAAGCAAACTTTGAAGGATCTTGGACTTTCTTTTGACAAGGTGCCTCTTCTTTGCGACAATGAGAGTGCCATTGCTATTGCTCACAATCCTGTATAACACAACCGGACCAAGCACATTGAGATTCGTCATCATTTCATCCGGGACCATGTTGCTAGAGGAGACATTTCTTTGGAGTATGTTCCCACCAAGGCAAATCTTGCGGATCTTTTCACGAAGCCTCTTGATGAAGCAAGGTTCCAGGAGTTGAGGCATGAGCTAGATATCATTGATTCAAGCAATGTTGCTTGAGTACCTTGCACACCTACCCGTGTATCAATGTGTATATTGTTTGGATGTAGGCATGGATTTAGGGGGAGTGTAGTTCCTCTTATGAACAAACACTATCCCTATTATGCGCACATTAAAGTTTTCATACTCTATAGTCTCTAAAGGAGACCATTTGAGCTTCATGATGAGTGTTGGTAATGAACCCAAGATATATATTCGCGGTGTCAAGCCATTTACTCTTATATAAGGTGGCCTCGGCCACCGACCCGTTTTTATTTGTGTCTTTGACCTTTTTGTTTTTCTTGGTTTTTGTTGGCTTTGGTTCTTCACAGTTTGAGTCCTCTATCCTAAGCCTTTCCTTACCTCAAGCCCTCTCTATTCCCTGCACAAGTTCTTCCTTGTTATCTTCCTAACCTGAGATGGTCTTTCTAGCGTCAGCGAAACTTCCGGTCAGTCTGACCCGGAAGTTCCGGTCCGGTCCTTGACCGGAACTTCTGGTGGTGCTCCCCGTCCTATATAAGGTGGGCCCTGGGGGAAAACGGGATCTTCTTCCTTTTTCCCCCAAGACCCATCCTCTATTTGGAGCAGCCGCCGGCCAGGACCTCTCCACGAAAGTGCTCCGGCCCCTTCGTCTCCAACCACTCCTCCGCAGATCTGCTCCGTGGGATCCTTCCCCACCTCGATCTCCCGCCATGGACTCCGGTATTTGCCCTCAACTCCCTCCATTAATGGAGATCTTGCTCTCACCATGGCTTGAGTTAGGGCACACCTTGTCTAGGCTAGTTCTTTGGCTAGAACTTGTTGGAAGATCTTGGTAGGCCTAGGGTATCATGCTAGAGTAGATTGGTCCAATACATTCTTGAAAATCTTTGCACTTGTGGCTTTTAGATCTAGATCTAGTGAACTGCTGTTTGGAACCGTCAGTTCGTGGTCTCGCCGGAACTTCCGGTGAGCCACGACCGGAACTTCCGGTGTACTATTTTCACCGGAAGTTTCGGCGATTCAGCGGAAGTTCCGGCAACAATGCAATTTGTTTTCCTGATTGTATTTTTCCAATCTATCTCTTTTGTTTCCTCTTCCGAACTTGTGCACTTACCACACCTTCCCTCCCTATTCTTCTACTTTCCTCTCAAGGCAAGGGGATACCCGCCAAGGCAAGCGTGCCTGCCGACCATCCTCTGACATTCCTCATGAGATTGATGAAGAAGATGTTGAGGTTGTGCGTCCGACCACTCAGACTACTCGTCAGAAGGCTGCTGCTGCTAGCCGTACTGCTGCTGCAGGGAAAAGGCCTGCTCTTGCTCAGAAGGCCACTGCTGCTGGGCCAGACATGACCAAAGCCAAGATTTCCAAGTGGTCTCAGAAAGCTTACTCTGCATTCAGGGCTACGGATTTCTACCTCGTGCCTCATGATCGTCTTTGCTTGGACCCTCACTTCCACACCTGCCGTCAGGAACAGATTTATGAAGAAATTTATGCATCGAAGAAGAAGTTTGTGGTTGCTCCTCAAAAGTACATCAATGTGGCTCACATGGAAGAGAAGCAAGTTTACTTTGGCGAGGCTCTTGATATTTTCCAGGAGTTTGGGCTGGTTCCCCTCATGGAGCACTGTCAGAACTTTGATGTGACTGCTATTGCTCAGTTTTACTCAACTTTGTTTATTCACATGCAGTCCTCTACTGAAGGTGTGATGAAGTGGATGACCAGGGACGTGTTTCTTACCGCCACTTGGTCTGAGTTTGCTGAGCTTCTTGGCTATCCCATTCAGCCTGGCCGCGGGGCAAATGGTTGGCGTGTTCCTGGTCCTGAAGCTGCTGATCCTGAGGTCCTGGAGCCTCTCTACATTGAAGGGTGGGGAACTGTTGGGTTTGTGAATCATCTGCTGCCAGTTTTTGACATCATGCGCGGGGTGTACTTGAACACCATCTCTCCCAAGGCTGGCAACTTTGATCAGTTTCATGGCTATCAGGTTGACCTCATGCATCAAACTTATCTTCACCGGGACTCTGACAGGTCAATGGATATTATGCACTTCATCTACTCAGAGATGTGGGCGGCTCTCATTGAAAATCGCTCCTGCATCTATGCTCCCTACATTCAGACTCTCATCAATCACAAGTGTCTTGAGACGACTGGCACCCGCTTTCCTCAAGACAACATCACCATTCATGAGGAGAAGAAGCTACGTGTGATGAAGCACCAAAAGCCTCGTTCTCAAGAAGAAAAGGAAGCTGCACTCAATAAGGCTCGAGATGTTGCTGGTGGTCCCTCCTTTGCTCCTGGTGGCTCTAGTGCTGGTGGTCCTTCTCTCCAGAGGTAGCCGTCTTGGGCAAAGAAGCTGCTTGGGAAAGTGAAGAAAACTTTCTGCTTTTTGCAGGACCGCGAGTATCAGGCCTATGTTGATCAGCGTCACAATGTTCAGCGCCAGAAGGCCATCATGACCGCTCTCAACATTCCTAGCTCACCGGTCACTAGCTCTGTCACTGTTCCCAAGGATGATTGGATTTGCGACAACTGCCACTGGTCCGAGGATGAGTCTGAGGAGGAGGTCACTGGTCTGCCTGAGTGGGGTCCTTGGGTCCCTGAGTCTGCTCCTTCTCCCTCTCGTGGCTGGGACGATTAGCTTGATCTTCTCTTCCTTTTTGGTGTCTCGATGCCAAAGGGGGAGAAAGATGTCTATTAGGTTGTCTACGGGATTTGCATGGGTTGAGTCGTGAGCCTGTTCTTGCCTTTGATCTTTTCTTGCTCGCGAACTCTCTAGTTTATTTGTGTGCTTGTGGACCATGTGGTATGTTATGTTTGAGACTATGTGGTATCTTTGTGGTATCTTATACAATGCCGTGAGTGTGGTATCTTGTTGTCATCTTATGAGCTCATGCATATGGTGGTGGAGCCTCATTGCTCTTATTGTTATTATTACTCCGTTTGTCTCCACCACATTTGGTTGGTTCTGGTATGATCTCTATCCTTTCTTGTACCTTGCACTTGTGCTATATTTGCAATTGGTAGGGGAGCCTCCGTGTATGCGTGACAGTCTTGTCCTTAGAGTTCTTCTTCTCTACCTTGCACACATACAGGGGGAGCTTGTCCCGTCCATTGCAAAGATTGCTTTGATTCTATGCAAATCTTTAGGATTGTCATCTAACACCAAAAAGGGGGAGATTGAAAGGACTATATCTTCCCATGATGTTTTTGGTGTTAATGATAATCCCAACTGTGTTTTTAATTGTGCGCTTGATTTTCAGGGGAAACGTTGTTGATGTCTCCTTCTATAGTGGTGGATGCTCTCTTGGGATCTCATGAAGACGGTGGCCTTTTAGTCTTCTCCTAGTTTCTCTCCGATTGTTGTTTTTAGGTCACCGTACTATTAAGAGGGGGTCCATTTTGGAAGGTTGTGGGAAATCACTTGTTCTTGCACAAACCTATATGCACCGCCACAACCATCCCATTATCCCGTGAGAGAGCGTTTTCCTGTTCTGCTGGAGCCTTTTGTGTCTCACCGAAACTTCTGGCATAGGCCGGAAGTTCCGCTCAGATTCTTTTCTGCGGGCTGTTCTACACTTTGTTCCGACGCTAGTTCCGCCCCAAGTTCCGATGGTGAATCAGTAACCTTCTGTTTGAAGTGTTCTATTTGCCGGAACTTGGGCCGGAACTTGCATCGGAACTTGTCCTGCCAAAAGATCATGAGCAGAACTTCCGCCCAGACGCCGGAACTTCCGGCCAGACTCGGTTCGCGACCCAGAAGTTCTGCCCCTTGTTCTGCTCCAAGTTCCGGTGGCGGCTCAGTAACCTTCTATTTTGAAGCGTTCTATTTGCCGGAACTTGGTCGGAACTAGCATCGGAAGTTCACCGGAACTTCTGGTCTGTTTTGACCGGAACTTCCGGTCTGTTTTGACCGGAACTTCCAGCTGCGCTTCTGGAGCGGGCGTCAACGGTCTGATGACCGTTGGAGCTAGGCTGGGCGGAACTTCCGGCCTCTCACCGGAACTTCCGGTGAGGTCGCGGGGGCTGTAACGGTTCAACGCGAGGGGGCCTATTTAAGGCACCCCTCTTCTTACTCCCACTCTCTCTTGAATTTTTCTCTCTCCTCCATTAATGCTTGAGCTTCACCTCACTAGATCTCTCTCTCTAGCCACTCAAATGACTTGATCTTTTGAGAGGTGAGGGAGGTGACCTAGATCTACACTTCCACCAAAGAAGATTTGATTTCCCCCACCCATCCTTTGTGGATCTTGTTGCTCTTGGGTTTCTTGGAACCCTAGACGGTGTAGGGCATCCTCGGAGCTAAGGCGTGCATTGTAAAGCTTCGAGGTGTCGTTGAGGGCCTCCAATTGAGTTGTGGAGCCTCCCCCTCAACCTTGGTGTAAAGGTTTCGGTTGGCGCCTTCAAGGTCACCGGTTAGTGGATTGTGAGGCCTCCTTTGTGGGGGAGCTCACCGGAGAAGAAGGTGAGTCCTTTGTGGCGCTCGGGTGACCTTGTGTGCCCCAACACCTCTCCAACATAGACGTAGCTCCTTGGGAGTGAACTACGGGAATTACATCTCCGTGTCCCCTCTCCGGTTACTCCGTTCCCCTCCTTTACTCCTTGCTATTTACTGTTTTTGTTGTTGGTGTTTGTTTTCTTGCATTTAGGTTGTTCACTTAGTTGCCTCACTAGATAATTTCCTTTCTCGTTGAGCCTAAAAGTGAGAAACAAATTAAAATTGGGTAGACGCCTATTCACCCCCCTCTAGTCGTATCAAGTCGGTACTTGTAGCATCCCAATTGTCTAACAATTGCAATGCTACTAGCCTAGTCTATATAAATGCTACTTCATATATATAATTGTTGCATCATCATTATATCATGCTCATGTCATCATGCCACCTTGCATTTGAGCATCATATAAAACCCTTTTTGTGTTGGTTCTTCTCTCATATGCATCATTAATTGTATTTGCCTCTTGATATTATATTTGGTTCTTGATATATTGTTTAATGCCCAAGTTGAGTTGGGGGCATATCTTTTATTGCACTCCACTACCCTTTCTTGTCACCACCTTATAATTCCACCATCCAACTAAATATGAGCTTTGCACTTTATTTGGTTTTACCTCTAGCTCATGTGGGTTGGGATGGATCCATCTCTATCTCCACATGCTCTCATATAGGCACCATAGTGTTTCCACGTTATTGGTTTATGAGAGCCACATGGCCACCTTTGCATGCCTTGTGAGTGGAACCTTTTACCTAGCTTCCATATGGGTTGTTTTGGGGTTATTATCATGTTGGGATATTTTTGGGCTTACTAATTACCTAGTGGCACCTACACACTAGCATGTCCCATTTGTATTCAAATATGATCATCTCCATCTACTCCACTTGGAACTTTCATGTAAATCCTTAGCTTGGCCCTTACCCCATATTTTTGGAATGCATATGTATAAATGCCATGATTAATTATTTTGTTTTCACAAGATTAAGACATGGCATTTAATGCACTTGCATGGGCCATGCAACCATCCCCATATTTTTGCCCCCTTTGTTTTTATTTGGTCTTTCTGAGTGGATCTTCCCCATATCTCCCTCTACCCCTCTTATGCTTGATCTTGCTTGATGCATGCAAGCATCTAAAACCCTACACCCATCTCCATCCATTCCATCACCCCATTATCTCACCCATATCTTTTCTTTTAAATAAAACTCTTATGCTTGATCATATGAGGCTTATTCTTTTCTTCTCTCTTTCTCTCCTAGCCTAGTTCTTCTAAACCCTAATCTCTCTTACCCCTCTCTCTTTTTCTATCTCTAAACCCTAAGGCCCATCTCTCCTCTCTCTAGCTAGCCGAGCCACCACCCCTACCCTAACCCTAGACCGAACCCCATGCCATCTACCTCTCTCTCTCTCTATCCCTGCCAGGCCGACCCCACACCGAGCCAGCCACCCTGGCCTCCCCTTGCCCCACCTGCCAGCTAACCGTGCCTGCCCTGGCCTCCCAGCTCGAGCACGTGAGGAGAGGCAGAAAAGGTGGCCGAAGCCACCTTTATCTTCACCACCTCCCCACGGCACCCCCTCCCCTCTCCCCGTTCCTATCCACTCCCCCTCTCTGCCTGTCGACGCCAGATCCACCAGGGCCTAGCCCTTCTACTCCTTCTTCCCCACTTTTCCCTGCAGCCACCTCTCCACCACCGATCACCAACCCCACCGTCGGCATCCACCTCTTACGCCAGTTCGAGGAGGCGGGCGATCGTTGAGGCGTTGAGGAAGGCCGTGGAGAACCCCAGCATCGCCCCTGTCCACGTCGCCGAGGAGGAGAAGCCCCAGATCTGCCACCGATCCGCGACGCCGATGAGCAAACCCTAATCGCCGGTCCGTCTGCGTCCTCGACGTTTCCCTGCGCTCCGACACGATCCGACCCCACCGACCCACTCCCGGTGAGCGCCTCGACCTCTCTGACATGCTCCGCCTCGCCACCGTCGACTAGATCCGCCGGCCCTTTCGTCGAACGCCCTCTGCGCGCCGCCGCTCGCTTCTGTCTGCTCGCTCCCGCACCGCATAGCACCATAACTAGGCCGCGCCTGACCCCCTGACAACAACCCCAGCCCACCGCGCTGGCTACCACCCGCAGCGTGCACGCCCGCGACCCAGGGTCGAACCCTGCGCGCCGCGCCGTCCGCTGTCGCGAACCGATCAACCGTCACACGCAGAGAAGAACAACAGTGCCGCGGCCCGTTTTGCACTTACCCCCCCTAGTTTTTACCTGCTCAACCCGCGGTCCAGCCAGTCCCACATGTCAGCCCCGTGGCAATTTTGCAAAAAGGCTCCCGGGATTTGGTACTCCTCAACCCGCAGTCCCCGGATCCACCACGTGTCGCCCACCGGCTGGCCGTGCCCGCGTGTGGCCCTGAGGCTGCCGTGGCCCCACCCGTCAGTCGCAGTGACTAGGAAGCCTCGCGGTGACAGACGGTTTCTGCGCGCTGCGTCGTCCAGTCAGCAGATGGCCCACCTGTCATTGTCTGTGGCTAAGTTTGCCTGAGTAGAAAGAGTTTTACTGTTTATCTGTTTTAATTTAAATCTTTTCAAATTTGATTTAAATTCAAATTTCAAATCAGTATTTAAATAACTTTTAAAATATGAATTCAAATAATATATGTTTTCAAATCAGAAAAATATGAGGAATTCAAATATGCTATCCAAAATATATTTTGAACACTTAAAATTTCAAGTTGATTTAAATTACATTAAAATGCCCTTTTGCATTAATTAATTAATAACTTTTGATTTATAACTCCAAATTTAATAAATGATATGTCTAAAATGATTAGCTCGATGGGACCTTTATGTTTATGCATTCCATGTTCTGAATTGCAGCATGAATCATATAAATATAAAGTATACAGCAACTTAGTTGAGGATAAAATATGATTAAAACTCAGTAAAAGGCTTTATTCTTGTGTTCCACACCTCACCCATGCCATGCTACTTTATTGCCATGCAAATTGTGCATCATTCATCATGGCATGATTGCTTGCTTGTCGCATTTTATTCTTATGCTTGTGCACTTTATTTATGTTGGCCCTTGTTTGTTTGGTTCTTCTTCGAATAGACGCTGAGCAGGGGATATATCAAGAAAACCAGGAGCACTACCCAGATCCTTCTCTCGCTTCAACTGAGCTGCCAGGCAAGCACTACCACATGCTTGCATACATATAGTACCTATTGCCTCTATCTTATTCTTGCATCATTGAGTCGCGATTGCATTAAACTAAATCCCAAGTATTGCATAGCCTTTACTTTTAAACCCCACTAAAGCTTGTTCCTCCATCCCATGAGCCATTACTACAGGAGTTGTTTGAGCCATGCGAGTCGTAGAACAGCATGTGTAGGGTATGTGAGTGTCTGACGGATAACGAGGTACCTAAACAACTTAACCTGAGTAGTAATGGGATAACTAATGAAAGTGGCACCGGTGAGCAATATCTGCTATTTGGTTTTTCATGCTCACTTGTGTCCCGTAGGACCCCGAGTACTTGATTCCTGTTCCTTGAATATTCGCGCTATCCACATCCGGGAGGATTATGGGACCCCCCTGAGCCAGAGCTTGATTCATTCTTATTTCTTGGGGCCACAAACTAGTTTGAGGTTTTATTTACTATCCTGTACTTATGCCATGCTTTACCGCTTTATTTAAATTGTGCGAGGTACTGCACCTGTACTGTTTAGGGAAGCGGAGTGTTTTCGCGGTATCGACAAGCCCAGTCACATTTTCGGGTTCCCAGTCGTTTACAGCCACTGACGCAAACCTTGAGTCCGTCTCGGAGTCAGCTAACTTCGTTGCGGGTAGCTTAATGGGGTGCCCCCCTGAAATATTTCTGAATCTGGTGATTGCTTTGTCGTGAATGCCTCGTTGGGTTTTGATTTGGTTTTTTCGAGGTTGATCGAGTGTGTGTTGCTATTTGTGCACCCCTGCAGGGTAAAACTTTCTGAAAGCCGTGTCCGCGGTTATGGACGACTTGGAGCACAGTTTCTCGATCATAGACAAGTATAACTAAAGTACCGCTCTTAATTTGACTAAGTAACTGACTAGTAAATAGTGCAACACTCATGGAATGGATAATAAAACTGCCAACGGATGGGGGGGGGTTGTTCGTCCGCTTCCTCGTTGGTAAGCGAGGAGGAGGATGGATCTGTTAATATTACTGTTATAACTGTTGTTATTAATTCACGGACATCCGTCTATCTTTGGTTAAGCGGATGGTTAGCGAGTTTCTATAGAACTGTTAGGGTTTATCTTTTGCTGCAATTGCGTCACCCCAGGTTGTGTCCCCTTTAGAGGCATAAAGACTTGCTGAGTACCCCTAGGGTCTCACACGATAAATTATTTGATTCAGATGAACAGGTACACTCACAAGATGGATACTGGGTGGAGGAGACGGACGATGTGGGCAACGATCATTCGGTGTAGAGATTCCGGGAACGGGGATCCGTGAGATCTGTGGGCGGGATGTGTTTATTATGGGGCATCTTATGCCGATTTGCTTCTTATCCGTACTCGGATCTTGTTTGCCGCTTCCGCCTGATACTCTGATATTTGATGTATGAGGAGATATCCTAAACTATTATATCTATCTAGGACATTTGGATCTTGCCGTATGGCGTTGCAATATTTCTATTTCTTTTAGATGGAATGGCTCTGAGAACTGTTGTATGGTGGCTTGCATACATACTCATTTGTGTATGTAGTTGATCCCTTCGCCTGCCGATTACGCCGCCCGTTCTTGTCCCGATGTTTGGAAATGGTTAGGACGGCCGAAAGGTCTACCTGTGAGTGGCATTTGGGCCCCACCGTACTATTTTAACCATTTCCGCTCATCCAGGCTTGTAACTAGGAGCGTAATTCACCGAGGTAGTTATAGTACTTTCAGATGGGATGAAGCGGTCTGGGCTAACCTTACATGACATCATTCATGAGACTTGCTCCACGCTCAACATGCAACTTGTATTGCATAAGTGGCTTTGCGGGTGTCTGTCTCTCCCATCATAGTATAGATTCAATTTACAACGGGCACTTGATAGTTCAAACATCAATGTTGTGGTTCTTGTTCGTAAGTTAGAACGACACTTATTGAAAGCCCCAAACCACGTAAAATATACAAAGAAAATTGGAGGCGTCTAACTTTGTTTTGCAGGGGTGTGCTGTGATGTGATATGGCCATGATTGTGATTATATTTGATGTATGCAATGTTCCTAATTGTAAGTTGGCAACCGGCAGGAGCCATATGGTTGTCTTTAATTTCTGTTAAGACCCGCGTGTCTATTCAAAGTAGTTGTAATAGTTGAAGCTGGTGGAAGACAATCATGGAGCAGTGTCATTGACCTTGATGCAATGCCGGTGAGGATGAAGATCATGTTCGTGCTTGAAGATGGAGATCGGAAGCACAAAGAAGAAATGACATATCATATCACATATTATGAATTGCATGTGATGTTAATCCTTTATGCATCTTGTATTGCTTAGTTAACGACGGTAGCATTATAAGATGATCCCTCATGCACATGAATTTCAAGTTCTAAAATGTTCATCCTTAGTAAGCACCGTTGCTAAAGCTTGTTGTTTCGAAGCACCACGTGATGATCGGGTGTGTTAGATTCTGCAAGTGTATACAACGTGAGCAAGCCATATTTGCTCATGCGGAAGCTAAGGTTTGATCTTGACGAGCCTAGCATGTACAGACATGGTCTTGGAACACGGATCACCGAAAGGTAAAGCATGAATCATATAGTAGATATGATGAACATGTCGATTGTTCGCCATTGAAACTACATCAACTCTCGTGATGATCGGTGTTGATGTGGTGGATTTGGTTCGTGTGATCACTAAAACAATGCGAGGGATATTGTTTTGAGTTGGAGTTCACCTAGATTAATTTAACTATTAATTAGAACTCAATTTGTCATAAACTTAGTCTAAATTACTGCAAATATGTTGTAGATCAATGGCGGCCCCTACCATCAATTTTAATGCGTTCCTAGAGAAAGAAAAGTTAAAAAACAATGGAAGCAACTTCGCGGATTGGTTCCGCAATTTGAGGATTGTCCTCAATGTTGGTAATTTGACCTATGTGCTGGATGCACCGCTGGGTGACCCGTCTGCAGCTGATGCTACCGATGAAGTAAAGAATGTTTACCTCACTCGGAAGAATTTGTACTCCACAGTTCAGTGTGCTATCTTGTATGGTTTGGAATCGGAGCTCCAGAAAAGGTTTGAGAATTCAGACCCACATGATATTGTCCGTGAACTCAAATTGATATTTGAGACTCACGCGGCAGTTGAGAGCTATGAGGCTTCTGAAAAGTTCTTTAACTGCAACATGGAAGAGGGCAGCTCCGTCAGTGAGCATGTGCTTAAGATGTCTGGGCACGCAAACAAACTTCAAACCTTGGGTATAGTGATTCCTAATGCTTTGGGGATTTACCGTGTCCTCCAATCACTACCACCAAGTTACACGAACTTTGAGATGAACTACAATATGCAATGCATGAACAAGCAGTTGCCAGAACTCTTCTCCATGTTAAAATCTGCAGAAGTGGAGATCAAGAAAGAGCACCAAGTGTTGATGGTCAATAAGACCACCAAATTCAAGAAAGGAAAGTCTAAGCAAAAGGGACACTTCAAGAAGGGTGGTAAGAAAGTTACCGCACCGATGAAGAAGACCAAGGCTGGACCTAAGCCTGATACAGAGTGCTTTTACTGCAAGGGAGAGGGTCACTGGAAGCGGAATTGCCCAAAGTACTTGGCGGATTTGAAGAACGGCAACATCAAGAAGAAAGGTATATCCGATATACATGTTATTGATGTGTATCTCACTAGTACTCGTAGTAGTGCCTGGGTATTTGATACTGGTTCGGTTGGTCATATTTGTAACTCGAAACAGGTGCTGCAGAATAAACGAAAGCTAGCGAAGAACAAGGTGCGATGCGCATAGGAAATGGATCAAAGGTTGATGTGATCGTGGTTGGCATGCTACCTCTTCATCTACCATCGGGATTAGTTTTATACTTAAATAATTGTTATTTGGTGCCTGCGTTAAGCATGAACATTATATCGGGATCTTGTTTATTGCGAGACGGTTACTTGTTTAAGTCCGAGAATAATGGTTGTTCGATTTATATGAGTAATATGTTTTATGCACATGCACCTTTGATAGATGGTCTATTCTTATTGAATCTCGATAGTGGAAATACACATATTAATAACATTGAAGATAAACGTTTGAAATCGAGCGATAACTCGACCTATATGTGGCACTCTCGTCTTGGTCACATCGGAGTGAAGCGTATGAAGAAAATCCATTCTGATGGACTTCTTGAATCACTTGATTTCGAATCACTTGAAAGATGCGAAGCATGTCTGATGGGTAAAATGACTAAGACTCCATTTTCTGGTACGATGGAGCAAGCTACGGACTTATTGGAAATCATACATACCGATGTGTGTGGTCCAATGAGTGTAGCATCGCGCGTTGGTTATCGTTATGTTCTTACCTTCACGGATGACTTGAGTAGATATGGGTATATCTATTTCATGAAACATAAGTCCAAAACTTTCCAGAAGTTTAAGGAATTTCAAAGTGAGGTGGAGAATCAACGTAACAAGAAGATTAAATTTCTACGTTCTGATCGTGGAGGTGAATATCTAAGTTACGAGTTTGGCGAGCATTTGAAGAAATGCGGAATACTTTCACAATTGACACCGCCGAGAACACCACAGCGTAATGGTGTGTCCGAACGTCATAATCGAACTCTCTTAGATATGGTTCGTTCTATGATGTCACTTACAGATTTACCGCTATCATTTTGGGGTTATGCATTAGAAACAGCCGCATTCACTTTAAATAGGGCACCATCTAAATCCGTTGAAACGATACTGTATGAATTATGGTTTGGGAAGAAACCTAAATTGTCGTTCCTTAAAGTTTGGGGTTGCGAAGCCTATGTAAAGAAGTTACAGCCGGACAAGCTTGAACCCAAAGTGGAAAAATGCGTCTTCATAGGATACCCAAAGGAAACTACTGGGTATACCTTCTATCATAGATCCGAAGGCAAAATCTTCGTTGCCAAGAATGGATCCTTTCTAGAGAAGGAATTTCTCTCGAAAGAAGTGACTAAAAGGAAAGTAGAACTCGATGAGGTTGTCGAACCTTCTCTCGAACTTGCGAGTAGCGCAGCACCGGAAGAAGTTCCTGTGGTGCCTGCACCAATAAGAGAGGAAGCTAATGATGATGATCATGAAACTTCGGTTGAAGTTGCTACAGAGCCTCGCAGGTCAACAAGAACTCGTACCACTCCTGATTGGTATGATCCCGTTATGAGTGTCATGTTGGTGGACAACATCGATGACCCTGCGACATATGAGGAAGCGATGATGAGCCCAGATTCCAATAAATGGCAAGATGCCATGAAATCCGAGATTGGATCCATGTACGAAAACCAAGTATGGACTTTGGTGGACTTACCGGATGGCCGGAAGGCTGTTGAGAACAAATGGATTTTCAAGAAGAAAACAGATGCTGATGGTAATGTTACTATCTATAAAGCTCGACTTGTCGCAAAAGGGTTTCGACAAATTCAAGGAGTTGACTACGATGAGACTTTCTCACCAGTAGCGAAGCTAAAGTCTGTGAGGATTTTGTTAGCAATCGCTGCATATTATGATTATGAGATATGGCAGGTGGATGTCAAAACAACATTCCTCAAATGGAGACATTGATGAAGAGTTGTATATGATATAACCCAAAGGTTTTGTCGATCCTAAAGATGCTAACAAGGTATGCAAACTTCAACGGTCCATATATGGATTGAAGCAAGCATCCCGAAGTTGGAATCAACGTTTTGATAAGGTGATCAAAAGTTTTGGTTTTAACTTATGGAGAAGCTTGTATTTACAAGAAAGTGAGTGGGAGCTCTGTAGCATTCTTAATACTATATGTCGATGACATATTGTTGATTGAGAATGATGTAGACCTTCTTAATAGTGTCAAGGAATATTTGAATAATAGTTTTTCAATGAAAGATCTTGGCGAAGCAGCTTACATATTAGGCATAAAGATTTATAGAGATAGATCGAGACGCCTAATATCATTGTCACAAAGTACATATTTGGACAAAGTTCTAAAGAGATTTGGAATGGAAGATAGCAAGAAAGGGTTCTTGCCCATGTTGCCCAATACGACCTTGAGTAAAACTCAAAGTCCAACAACGGCAGAAGATAGAGAAAGGATGAGTAAGACTCCCTATGCCTCAGCCATAGGATCTCTAATGTATGCCATGCTATGTACTAGACCCGACATTGCATATGCTATTAGTTTGACTAGCAGATATCAAAGTGATCCAGGAGTGGATCATTGGACAGCGGTCAAAAACATCCTTAAGTACTTGAGAAGAACTAAGGATATGGTTCTTTCTTATGGAGGTGATGAACAACTCGTTGTTAATGGTTACACCGATGCTAGTTGGAACACCGATCCGGATGATTCTAAATCTCAATCTGGATACGTATTTACTTTGAATGGTGCAACAGTTAGCTAGAGGAGTGCAAAGCAAAGCATTGTGGCAAGATCTTCAACTGAATCGGAATACATAGCTGCTTCGGAGGCTTCACAAGAAGCGGTATGGATGAAGAAGTTCATTACAGAGATCGGTGTGGTTCCAAGTGCGCTGGACCCAATGTCTATCTACTGTGATAACATGGGCGCCATAGCCAATGCGCAAGAGCCAAGGTCACACAAGAAGCTGAAGCACATCAAGCTACGTTTTCATTCTATTCGAGAACATGTCCAAGATGGTGACATAAAGATTTGCAAAGTACACACAGATCTGAATGTGGCGGATCCGTTGACTAAACCTCTCCCGAGGGCAAAACATGACCAACACCAAACTGCCATGGGTGTTCGGTATATTACCATGTAATCTAGATTAGTTGACTCTAGTGCAAGTGGGAGACTGTTGGAGATATGCCCTAGAGGCAATAATAAATGTAGTTATTATTATATCTTTGTGTTTATGATAAATGTTTACATTCATGCTATAACAGTATTAACAAGGAAACATTAATACTTGTGTGATTTGTAAACTAAATTAGAGTCCCTAGTAAAGCCTCTTTATAATACTAGCTTGTTGGTTAATAAATGATTGTGGTTTCCCTATAATGAACATTGAGATGTTATTAACAACAAGATCATATCGTTAGGAGAATGGTATGATGGACATACTCCTATAGATAAGCGTAGCATAAAGATCAAGTCATTTTAATAGTTCAATTGCTATATGCTTTCTGATACATAGTAACCTAATTCCTTCGACCATGAGATCATGCATATCACCATCACCGGAAGGATGCTTTGATGACATCAAACACCACACCGTAACTAGGTGGCTATAAAGGTGGCACCGAGTGTTCGGAAAGTATGGGTTGAAACACATGGATCAAGAGTGGGATTTGTCCATCCATATGACAGATAGATATACTCTGTGCCCTCTCGGTGGAATGTCATCCAATTGGCTTGCAAGCATGTGACTGGCTCACAAGGGATCACATATCACGGGAACGAGAAAAGAGTACTTATCAGTAACGAGGTTGAACTAGGTATGCAGAGATACCGACGATCAAAACCTCGGATAAGTAAACTATCGTGAGACAAAGGGAAAATTGGTATCGTATTTAAGTGGTTCATTCGATCGCAAAGCAATCGTAGAAATATGTGGGAGCCATATGAATTTCCAGATTCCTCTTTTGGTTATTGTTCGGAGAAGTGTCTCGATCATGTCCGCATAATTCACGAACCGTAGGGAGACACACTTAAGGATTCGATGTTGTTGAGTAGTTATGGAATGATGAGTAAGAGACCGAATGTTGTTCGGAGTCTCGTATGGGATCCGAGATATCACGAGGAGATCCGGAATGGTCCGGAGAATAAGATTCATATAAGGAAAGTCCTGTTTCGGGGTTGGAGAATGGTTCCGGTGTTTTCATTGGGAATGTTCTAGAAGGGTCCGGAAGGTCTGGCACTCCGGAGGGGAAGGGTACATGAATGTGTCATAACAAGTTGGAATGGTTGCATCATGTACTAGGTGTCATCGCTGAGCAAAATAAAGGGATAAATCAAATCCTAGTTTGAAAAGTCAAACGCCAATTTGAAAAGTCAAACGACAAGTTTGCTTGGTGGAGGGAGAGTAGGAAACCTACTTGGGGAGGAGTTCCTCTCCCTCCACCCGCCGGCCTGGGAGGCCGACTTGGGTGAGGACTCCCTCCCCTTGGCTGGCTCCCTCCCACCTATGAAAGGAAGGGCAGGGCTGCCCCTCTAGATCTACACCTCCACCACCCAAAACCCTAGCCCTAGCCGCCGGCCCTCCTGCAGCCGCCGCCGCCCTAGGGCAAACCCTAGCCGCCAACTTGGGGATTCCCCCAAGCCCTAGCCGTCGGCGTAGCCTTCTCTCCTTGGTGTGTCTAAACCCTAGATCACCGAGGCCTCTCTCATAGTCCACCATACTCGCTCCGGCTTAAGGCGAAGCCCTGCGAGATCTCCCCTCTACTTCCGGTACCACGCCGTCGTGCTGCCCGAATCACGAGGAGAGTGCTACAACCTCCGCTGCCTGCTGGAACAAGGGAGAGGAAGGTCTTCATCAAGTACCAAACGTGTGACCGACTGCGGGAGCGCTGCCGGAACGCAGCGCCGGAAGGATCGTCTACACGATCTTGAGATCGGCAAGAGTACGACTACATCACCCACGAGAATCCGCTCTCGTTAAACACTTTGGAATCTTCGAGGGTGAGTTATTCCATCGATTCGTTGCTACAATATAGTAGATAGATCTTGCCTTGTTTGTTTGTATGCGGTAGAAATTTTTTGTTTTCCATGCTACGAACCCCTACAAGATCTTGGCTTGTTTGTGTGCATGCGGTAGAATTTTTTTGTTTTCCATGCTACGAACCCCTACAACATGCTCTCCGTTGCTAGTGGTTATCTTGGCCAAGTAGTTGCTAGTGACTCCAAGAGGGAATATTTATGCTCGATAGTGGGTTCATGCCTCTAGTTTCCAAGGGAAGTGACAATAATCTCTTCGGTTGTAGATGTGTTGTTGCTACTAGGGAGAAAACAACGATCTCTTGTTCATGGAACATGTGGACTATTTACCTTACACACTTTGCTTAAAGCAGTTGTCTGTTTCCTGCAACTTAATACTGGAGGGGGTTCGGATGATAACCTGAAGGTGGACTTCTAGTCATAGATGCAGTTGGATTACGGTCTATGTATATTGTTGTATTGCCCAATCAACCTCATAGGATCTTTCTGGCTAGTAATTGCATTGTTATTCCTTGCTCAGTTCCTGTCAATTGCCCCGCTGTAATTTGTTTACCCTTCATGCCATGTTGTTTATCTAAGGAGAGCACCTCTAGTGAACTATGGACACCGGTCCAATCTTTACCATTGATACATCTTCCACTATTACTTGTTTACTTGCTGCAAACCATTACCTTCCACACCATACTTTTAATCCTTTGTTACAACAAACCGGTGAGCTTGACAACCTCACTGATTCGTTGGGGCAAAGTCTTGAGTTTGTGTTGTGCAGGTCTCCACTTTGTTTGCAACACCTGTGTGACGTTTCCTTCCTCCTTATGGTTCAATAACCTCGGTCTCTACTAAGGGAAGACTTGTTGCTTGCTGCTTCACACCTTGCTCTTGGGGTTCCCAATGAAGCGCTTCCACGTCAAACATCAGGCGCCATCAAGCTTTCTAGTGCCGTTACTAGGGAATCTACTTCAACCTCTTCCACCTCGTCAAGCGCTATCACGCCCCTCTGGCCCCGTTGCCGGCGTGTGCGAGCACCTCGAGGGTGAACGCGCCGCTGTCAACCGGCTTAGTGGCGACGCCCTTCCCTTTGTTCTGTTTTGTTTCGGTTCGAGGATTTGGGGACAGGAAACAGGGCTTTTCCTTTGGGTATTTGGGGCGTTCTTTCCTTTGCTTTCTTTGTGATTTCTTCTTCCCGATGCCTCGGCTTACCGATGCGCATCGGGATCGAGAGGAAGGGCGCGGCCTTGCGACGATGCTGCTTTGCCGACGAGCTTGAGGCTCTGTCCCAGTGCTTCTTTTCTAGGGTTTAGGGTGAAACTATTTCTATGTTCTCGATCTAGGTAGGATACATGACTGTATTTTCTTTCTAGATCGAAAATGAACTTTCTACCGAAGTAGCTCTGATACCATTGATAGAATTACAAGGACCAACTAGGCTAGTTCTAATTGGGTACCATACTATCTATGCCTTTAGTTCGTGTTGATGCTGACTATTGACTGAGAGATAGAGGGATCAGAGAGATGGAGAATACCTTCTCCTTGGCTAGAGGAGGGGGTCGATGTGGCCATGGTGTTCGACGGCGACGGCTAGCTGGGGCTGGGCTAGGCGGCGGCGGTGGGGTGCTTCCCGTGGCTAAGCGCAAACCCTAGATCGTAAGGGGTTGTGGTGGGGAGAGCGGCGGCGCGACGAATCTCGTACCCTGTGCCCCGGTCCCCACCTCTCTTTATATTGCGCTGCCACATGGGCCCACCAACCTTGACTTGGTTGGGCGCCCCCGATCAGGACGCGGATTGAGAGGGTCCGTCGAACCGTTGGGTTCGTACGTGGAGAGGTCAACCTAACACCTTTTTCAATAGCATTGATTTGGAAGACCAAATTTCCTCTGCCCGGAGCGATAGATTACCTCCATGAAAGAAAGATCCGTATGCGGCTTGGATGTGTACTCCCCATTGGGACCGAATTTCCACATGAATTCATCCATTCTAGTACAGAGTAGTATAATAGTGGCGGGAGCGTTGTGGCGTCTCTTGTGACCGACCTTAGTTCGAATCCCAAATTCGACCTAGACTAAGACGAGCTAACCATCTAGCACACAAAAACAAAACAAAGACTGATCCTCGTCACTAACCAACTCTTACATAGCGATGAATGAAATCTACACATCTAAGGTTCATCCAATTGATCAGTTAAATACCGGTGTTGCATGCCCTTTGTAAGCTGGTTACAACACTTTGGATCCTCCGTCTCTAAGGGTATTATTAATTTAACACTGGACCTGTTATCTAGAAAAACAAAACATACGGCCTTGTGTAAGACGATGGATAAAACCTAACCTATAGTAGTACCATTCAAAAAAAACCTATAGTAATATTGAATTGACAACGGAGAGAGAGAGGCCGCATCCATTTTATTATTTAATAACATATTGGTTCTTGAACCTTGGTCGATCCTTGAACCAGAATACATTCTGAGTCTAGAAAAATTTAAGTTCATCAATCTGAATCGGAGGGAGTACCATAATTATTGCACCAGCTAGCCCATTTAAAGTCCGAATTGATGAAGAATGACAAGCAATATGTTTCACCTTGCCATCCTTGCCTGCGAAGGAGCAAAAAAGAAACCATTTTTCATTGGAGCAGTGACATGTAAGTGGAGGCGGCTGCACAGAAGAGGTTCACGGTCATACCTTTCAAGGTGAAAACCCAAGGTCTGGCCTTAATTGGTTGTGCCTGACAATTTCCTTGTTGAAGACATTGTTTTGAGAGTGTGTACTTTCTTCAGGGTAAAAACCTAAAATCTTTGATTGAGCGATAACGGTGTTGTGCACTGCTTTCTTTTTGGAGACATCGTTTTTGAAGAAACTGAACTTCTAGTGTTGTCTTGGTGATGGTAGTACTGCTGTTTCAATAAATGAGTCACCGTAGCGGGATTTTTCTTTTCTGTAATTATTCTTTCTTTTTTAACTATGTTTATCCGTATAGTCACTAGGACAATATGTTATTGCAGATGCCAAGTGTAATTGATATCTTCTGATATTAATATATCCTTCTTTTCAAAAAAAATAGAGTATATATATAGGAAAAGAGCCGATGGAGGTCACATATGTGGAGATGCACCGACTCGTGTGATAAAGCGTGCAAAATCAGTGGGTTTTATGAACTTACCGTATCCTGCAGAATTTATAAACCCCGTATACTATCCCAAAACAGCATCTAGACACGGTTGCATAACGCCGTTACACGAAAATGACTTATAAGAAAGATCAATGGTTGGATGATGGTGCATATGTAGAATTCATGATATCCCGCTATTTCCGATATAGAAAAAAGAGCCGATGGAGGTCACATATGTGGAGATGCACCGATGTGTGATAAAGCGTGCAAAATCAGTGGATTTTATAGAGATGAACTTACCGTATCCTGCAGAATTTATAGACCCCGTATACTATCCCAAAACAGCATCTAAACACGGCGCCAAAAAAAAAGCATCTAAACACGGTACACTTTCAGAAGAAGGATCTACATCTACTCCGTACGTATTAATCATCGACGACGAAAGGGGATTGGATCTGGTCATGTGGGCCGCACGTGCCGCCACCTCGGCAGGGGACCGACCCCCCCCCTCCCCCGCGAACCAAACCGCTCGCCGCCCCGCCCCGCTCCACCTCCACTCCACCACCACCTCACCTCCCCCATTCCCATTCGTCTCGTCTCCCGGTTTTCTCGCCCTCCCCTCCCCTCCCCTCCCTCCGCTCGGCTCCCAGCCCAGACATCCCACCTCCCGACACGCAACAACGGGAACCAAACTGTTTTTCCTCCCGAAAACCATCCCGTCCTCTCGATCCGATCGGAGAAATGGCCGCGGAGTCGTCGGCGGCCGGCAGCATGCGCAAGGCGCCCTCCATGGAGTGGCGCTGGGTGTCCGCCGGGGAGGAGGAGGAGGAACCCGCCCCTCCCGCGCCCGCCGGGGCCGTCGGCAGGGGCGGCAGCTTCGAGTCCGAGGACGAGGACGACAACGACGGCGACGACGACGAGGAGCGGGAGGAGGCCAGGCAGAAGCTGATCCGGACGGGGCCCTCCGTCGACTGGTTCGACGTCGAGGGAAACGAGGTCTCCGTCGCGCAGCCGCTCGAGGAATTCGAGGTCAGCGGCTGCTCCTCCTCTCGGTGTTTGCCTGTTCCTTTCGTGCTGCGTCCGTACCGTTGTTTGTTTGGCTTATGAGGCGATGTGCTCGAGCTCGACGGATGTTGTATCTGTGGCGCCACCTGTGCCCGTGCGCGTGCAATGGCAGGGGAAGTGGGGATCGCTGGCTGCTGGTTTGGTTACTCTCGATGTGTGCCATTGGATCGGGAAATTAATAATTGGCTACTCATCAGTAATTATAGGGAAATAGTATGTATGATGGTTCAGCCGTTCAGGGAGGCTATGCTAGGATGAAGGGATGACTTTGTGGTCGAAACTGTTCTGAAATCAGGGAAAGTTTATAGAAGGATGAAGGATTCGCCTCCAACTGTTCTGAAATCAGGGCAAGTTTCTTTCATAAAAACTTCGGTGCTTTCGGCCTATATACACTGCAGGCACCTCTTCCAGTTCCTTCAGTGGTTAAAGAGAGAGAATGTGGCCTAGCACCAAACATCCTGATTAAAGATACCTTCTCAAATGCAAGCACCTCTTTCGAGATGGTTTAAGAACTCATGTAAGCACCTGTAGCCTCTCTAAGCAAAAGTCCAGTCCTAGTAAAAGAAATTGTCTATGCTATAGAAGATATAAGGCAGATTTTGAACAAATGCGGACACCTAGAAACTTTCTGTATGAGGATGAGATAGCAGTTCGACATCAAAGACCTTGAAGAGTCAATCCCTTCTTTGAGATTAGAGAATTTCATTTATCCTTGAACGGAACATTATGTTTGTTGGTAAACTATACCCAGATGCATGTAAAATTACCTTTTTTTTATAAGGATGTAAAATTACCTACTCCCTCTGACCCATATTAATAGACTCACATTTGTCTAGATTTGGATGAATCTAGACACTATTTAGTATATAGATTCATCCAAATTTTGACAAATCCAAGTCAATTAATATGGGTCGGAGGGAGTAGAACAAAAGATGAATGCAAACTTGTTACATAGAATAAAGCATGCCGGGAGATATGAGGAGTCAGTTAATGCTCTGAGCAAATCACTCCCAAAACATCGGTGGTCCAATTATGTATCAGTTACATCATGAACTGTTAGCGAAGCCATCTCAAGCAGTGCCTCCCCCAGTATTAGCACCCTCCTTCCTACATAGCATAAAAATTATCATTTGCTTTTTACGTTCATCACTCCAAAGCACCTGCACTGGAGGTTGGCTTAGTGCAGGGCATTTTGGCATTCAATAGCATAATAGGTGGGCATTAGTGCCAAAGGTAAACTTATATGCTACTGTTGTGATTTTCATCCTTCATCTGTTTTTTCGAGTGACTTCATCTATGAACAATTATAACTGAAGACATATTATCAAAATATTTTTCCAGGAAAGTGACATGTGTTTGATTATGAGATAAACCACTAGATTTGATAAAATTGCTCACCAGAATATCTTGTGGAGATTGCCCGCAAAAAACGAGGATAACTTGCGTAGATCTATGGGATATTCTTCTTTGAGAGTTGTGGAAAAAAAAAATCTCGGACGTATGTCATTTGATATTAGAAGAAACCATCAGGATGACGCAAACGAGTACAAAAAGGTACCC
This sequence comes from Avena sativa, assembly GCA_916181665.1. Classification (NCBI taxonomy): domain Eukaryota; kingdom Viridiplantae; phylum Streptophyta; class Magnoliopsida; order Poales; family Poaceae; genus Avena; species Avena sativa. Next base: position 382,955,475 of record OV702280.1, on the reverse strand, counting down.
CAAAAGATAAATCTATGCTAGCAAGTAAAAAGGAAGGATGAGAAACAAAAATCTCAGTTGTGGGAAATTAAATGCATGTAGATCCTAATATGTCTTCACCATTTTAATAAAGAGTATATTTTACTTTTATCATGCTTCCTTCATTATTTCTTGTATGGTTTAGCTATTTCATTTACATGTGCAGGAGTTTGATTTTGGCAGGACAGTATTTCTTGCTCTTCAGACTCTTGCTGTGGTTTTTGGAGATATTGGCATAAGTCCATTGTATACATTTGATGTCATGTTTAATAAGTACCCTATTCTTGGGGAGGAGGATGTTCTCGGAGCACTCTCACTAGTTCTATATACTCTGATTTTGATGCCATTGGTGAAGTATGTCTTGGTTGTCCTTTGGGCCAATGATGATGGTGAAGGTATATGAGGTTGTGAATTGAGTTAGTAGGGTTGAACCTTTTATACATGGGTTTGTTAGAGGCTTAACATCCTTCAGTTATTCTATGACTCCACAGGTGGTATATTTGCCATGTATTCTTTAATTTGTAGAAATGCAAAGGTGAGTCTCATTCCAAGCCAAGTACAGGCTCAGGCTGAGAAGAGGATGTCAAGTTTCCGTCTCAAACTTCCCACGGCTGAGCTTGAGAGATCCATAAAAGTAAAGGAGAAACTTGAATCTTCACTCTTGATGAAGAAGTTACTTTTAGGCTTGGTGCTATTTGGGACTGCCATGTTTATATCCAATGGAGTTATCACACCAGCAATGTCAGGTTTATTTTTTCTTCATATGCATACTATGTGCTCAGTTTCTAAGATCCTATTTTTTTCTTTTCTGTATGATTGTAGTTTATTCTGACTATATTTTCACTATTTATCATTAAATAGTGTTGTCTGCTGTGAGTGGCTTGAAAGTTGGGATACCAAATGCCTCACAAGGTGAATTTACATTATCTAATTGCACCAAAGTATATTTATTTTATAATTTATGCTAGTTTCCCTTTCTAAATGCATCAAACATTATTTGCAGATGTTGTGGTGATGATTTCTATTGCACTTCTTGTAATCTTATATAGTCTACAGAGGTATGCCACTAGCAAAATTGGGTTTGTGGTTGGCCCTTGTTTGCTGATATGGTTTTGCTGTCTGGGAGGAATCGGCATATACAATCTCAGTAGATATGGCACATCAGCTTTCAAGGCATTTAATCCTCTATACATTATTTATTATTTTGGGAAGAATCCCTTTCAGGCCTGGCTGTCCCTTGGTGGTTGTCTTTTGTGTGCAACAGGTAAAGATCTTAGCTAGTTTACCTCTAATGTGGTAGTACTATTTGAGTTCTCTTCCACAATCTTCTCTTTCAGCTTATAATCTCACCTTTCTTTTGATTTCCCTTGTGTATTTGTTGGCACACTTTAATTTTGAGACATTTTGACAATGAATTTGGATTGCCTGTTGTTAGAACGCAGTGTCTTGGTTCAGAACTTTTGACTTTTTTGTTAACACATTATATGAAACTCATTAATACTTATTCAATCCAACTATCCTGCAGGATCTGAGGCTATCTTTACAAATCTTTGCTACTTTCCTGTACGATTTGTTCAGGTATTATCACGATTTTATGGAAGTATTATTTTTATATCCAGATTTCCGTAGATGATGTTGTATCTGTGGTTAACATTTCATATAAACACCTTAGTCAGTTTTTATGCTCAGTTATTTTTAATAAAAACTGGTTATGTTTAATGTATCCACTACTCTTGATTATATTTAAATCCACCTGGTTTCTCCTTTGCAGTCTATGTTTGTTCTTCTTGTTCTTCCTTGCCTTGTCTTGGCATATTTAGGACAAGCTGCTTTCCTCATTGCAACCCAGAGGTCATCTGAGCATATCTTCTTTTCATCTATTCCAAGTAAGTTGGATGTTGCTAAACACCTAGCCTGTCTTGTCATGCTGTAGTGAATGAACTCCATTAGTGATTCTTCCATATGTTAATGTAAATATTCTATTTGTGGTTAATACATCGATTTTTCTGTGTTTAATTGGCTGGTAGCATGTATTACACCAGGGCTATTTACTCTGATAATTCCGCTGTATTCTCTATGCAGGTGGAGCTTTCTGGCCTGTTTTCTTGCTTGCTAATTTAGCTGCACTGATTGCCAGTAGGACAATGACTATTGCTATATTTCAATGCCTAAAACAGTCAATTTCACTTGGTTGCTTTCCACGGCTCAAAATTGTTCATACGTCACGAAAATTTGTGGCTAAGATATACATACCCGTCGTAAACTGGTTACTGTTGGCTTCCAGTTTGGGCTTTATTGTGCTATTCAGAAGCACACATGATGTCGGCAATGCATACGGTAATAACATTCCACCATAGATACACTTCTATGCCAATTTGCTTACCTCTGTTTATGCGATGTGCTGTAACGCTTCAGTATTCTGCACTATTTCATAGCTTATATGCCAATATGTTTACCTGTCTGATGCAATATGCTAACCAACTGTTCCATCTTGAACAGCCATAGCTGAACTTGGGGTGATGATAATGGCCACGCTCTATGTTACAATCATAATGCTTCTAATATGGGAAACCCATATTATTAAGGTGATAGCATTTGTTACCACATTTCTCTTCTTGGAGCTGATTTTCTTCTCATCAGCTCTGAGTAGTGTTGGAGATGGAGGTTGGGCACTGTTGGTCTTTGCATCTGTTCTTCTCATGATTATGTTCATCTGGAACTATGGAAGCAAGCTGAAGTATGACAGTGAAGTCAGACAGAAGCTTTCAAAGGATTTAATGAGAAAACTGGGCCCGAACCTTGGCACCATGAGGGCGCCTGGACTTGGCTTGGTGTATAGTGAGATAGTGAAAGGAGTTCCTGCAACTTTTGGCCATTTTCTGACAGCTCTCCCTGCTATCCACTCGATAATCGTATTCGTGTGCATCAGGAATGTGCCAGTGCCTGTGGTTCCTCAAAGTGAAAGGTTTCTCTTCCAACGTGTCTGCTCAAGGAGCTATCACATGTTCCGCTGTATTGCCAGGTATTACATGTACTCATTAGTTTAGGTCCATGATCCATCTGAGTTACAATTACTATGGTCCATAATCCACGTTGATGGTGCTTCCTCCACCACATAATAATTAGTTTTGGTACTAGAAAATCCAGGATATGAGTGGGGCACTTTTCTCTATTCGTTCCAATTTCACCCATTACTACCAAACACATCAGACACTGGTCCTTGAAATGGTTAGTCCAATATTAGGCTCGTACTCTTGTAGAATGGCAAAGAAATAGTAAAATGTATAGACCAAAAAGAAAAGAAGAAACACTAAATCAGAATACACCGTTTGCTGATTGGTTTGATTGCTTTGATCCATGATTATTTACCTCCCACACCCACTAATATCTGCTTTAAAACATTATTACCAAGAGGCTTGGCATTACTTCTTTTTCTTTGGGATAATTGTTAATCTTAGTAGTTTACTTTTATTTGAACATGCAAACAGTACGACTTTTATTTGAACAAGCTGTGATTTTGATGAATAAGTGAAGTAATTTCTTGTGCCAATGTATGTTTTATCTTCATGTCTATTGATGTGCAATGGTAGATTGTTGTTTCAGGCAAAGTAGGTGTATGTACCATTCACGTATAAACTGTTTCATTCAAGTATATGGCACCAACTCTAAAAACATCTTTTGATGCTAACTTGATTATGAACAGATACGGGTACAAAGACAAGAAACAGGAGCACCATAACACATTTGAGCGCCTTCTGATAGAAGGTCTTGAAAAGTTCATACAACGGGAGGCTGTAGAATTGTCCCTACAGAGTGAAGATGATGTCGAATCTGATGATGAGCCTACAACGCCTACACGTGTAATCACAGCAGCAAACGGTAGCCTCTACTCGCTTGATGTGCCTCTCATGGTGGACTTTGCGCCTTCAAACGAAGCGATTCCTGAATCACCCAGCTGCTCAACGCCTCAAGATCATTCAACACTGGACTACACACAGAACCTTGAGCTGGAGCTCGCATTAATCAAGCAGGCCAAACAGTCTGGAGCCGTCTATCTTATCGACAACCCCATCGTGAAAGCCAGGAAGGACTCGTGGTTCTTCAAGAAGTTGACCATAAACTACTTCTTCGCGTTCCTGAGGAACAACTGTCGCAGGGCGGTCGTGTCGATGAGCATTCCGCACTCAAACCTGCTGCAGGTGCGCTTGACCTCCTATGTCTGAACGAGGAAGCTACCGTATCAGCACTGGTAGCTGTTGGTCATGGCAATCTACTTATCCGGTAGAGATAACACTAACCATAACGACAATGGTGATTTGCAAAAGACGATACCTCGCTTCTGGCTATATTCAGAAGGCGGTAAATAGGACAGTAGGAACACACCTCTCCTGTAATTTTTGTACAGTGTCGAAATGTAGCCGGCATTGTGGCAGCAGGCACATCACATGATGATGTATTAACCTGTATTCAGCAGATTGTTGTGTACTACGTTGATCGTGTGGGGCCAGTTTTGATATTTGCAAAGGGCAGAGTTTTGATATTTGCAAAGGCAGAATTTTGGCAGAAAAAAAAAAGATCACTAGGTCATGTATTACCTATGTATAGTTTCACCAATCGAGCAGTGTTGTTGTTTTGACATATATTGATTGGATTGGAATTTCTGTAGTTTTCCTTTTTGCTCTGTCTTAAGGACGCGTTCATTTCTCAGCATGTGTTCTGAAATTGAAGACAAGTACTGCACCATTGTATGTTCGAATATCTGCAGTTACAAGTTGTTATTCATATGTTACAGAAGGGTGCATTAGAAATTACAGAAGCTCCAATGATCTGACCCCAGATCGGCTGTCGGGCCAAAGCATCATTCAACTAGTGCACAACTGGTACATAAACATATTCAGCTCAGATTCTTGGTACATAAACATATTCAGCTCAGATTCTTGGGTGCGCAGCGTCCTTGGTGGTGTCCCAGGCCCCCCCGACGCCTGCTTCGCCTTCCCACCAAGGTCCTGCGCCGTGTCGGCCATGCTCTCGCCTGCACTCTTGGCGCCCTCCATGGCTCGGTCCTTGGCCTCCCCTGCGCGTCCTCCGCCGCATCCTGCGCCTTGCCTGCCGCCTTCCCCGCTGCCTCAGCCGCGCTAGCTGTCCTTGGCGTCCGCGGCCTTCCCAGCCACTCCCTTCACGCTCTCTCTCGATGGCCTCGGCTGCGTTGTTATATGATGCAAGTGAAGTGTACTACTCCCTCTGTTTTAAAATATAAGACGTTTTAGGTTTGTGAAATAAGTGTATTTAGATCCCTTTTAGTGTCTAGGTTCATGTGAGTTTGAGTGAATCTACACACTAAAATCTTATATTTTAAAAAGAAGGGAGTAGATACGATCGAAACCGCATTACACACGTACTGCAGATAGAGGCGGCCCGCGCGGTGTGCCGCCGAGGAAGCACGGTCCGGCACCGGCAGCACCTCCTCCGAGCAGCACGTACTCCCTTCGTTTGGAAATATAAGATGTTTTAGATTTGTGAAGGAGATGTATCTAGACACATTTTAATGTATAGATTCATTTAAACCTATACACTAAAACGTGTTTAGATACACCTTCTTCACAAACCTAAAACATCTTATATTTCTAAACGGAGGGAGTAAGAAGGAAGCCAGACATTGTTACTTCTGGGTTATTCGGTCGTCGCCTCGTCTCGTCGGTGAAGGAAACTGGATCAGTCTGGACTCTGCCGCCGATGAATGGACAGATCGATGGTGTGAGCTTCTTTGTGTGCACTTGTGGTACTGTAGTAGGATGGGGCTGGACGAGCGGAAGGTGCAACGATGGTTTTATAGTCAGGGCGTGCCGCGTGCATGCATACGGAGCGAAGGGGAAGGAAAGCGTTGACCGCTGAGGCGCGCTGCTGTTAGGATTTAATTAATAGATTAGATTAATTAAAGGGGATAATCCTTTCATGTAATATTCCTATGTCGGTTGCAATATGGAACCGACTATCTCGCACCCCCTCGTACGGACGCGTCTCTTCACTCGCGTCCCTTCCCCTTGTATATATTCTGAGATCATCAATGGAATAAAGAAGAGTTGAATCATTTGCTATCTCTCTTTCTTTCTCTCTCGATTTCTTCTAACACGTTATCAGCACGCTCTTCACCCTGAGCGATTTCGAGTAGACGATCGACAGCACCTTGCCGCCTCCGATGCTTGCCGTTGTCCACGACCCTGCCATGCCGCTGGGTCGAATCACTGAGTTCGTCATAAATCATAGATGAAAAAGAAGCAGACAAAAGAGCAATCGACAAGACACTAGATGGATCCAAGCAGATTCAAAGTCTTGATCTACTAATTGCTGCGGGAGACATCAGGTGTTATTTACCTATTTCTTTTTCATTGCTTGCTGCACACAATCGATAGTACCATGAGCAGTTGGCTTTGGCAGCGGAAGCAGACGCTCTCGGCCTACATCACCACGGCGCGACGCCTGCAGCCTCCTATGTCTCGAGTTTGGGGCACCTCCGGCGCAGCAGCTCTCGACGCCGATGCCATCTAGCCGCGCCTGCCATCTTCGACTCCCATGGTCGTTGAAGTCGGTACTGGCGTGCCGCTCCTGATGCTGCCGTCAATGACGCGCTCCCCGGACGCGCCTCACGTGCTGGTGCGGGAGGGTGAAGCACTCGCCTTCATCTCGGCGCTGACCGGAGCATCACAGTTGCCGACGCCGTCGCGCCGCTTAGACTGCCGTCCCCGACGGCCGCCACTCCTCCGCATTCACAGAGCACCAGCGCTCGTCGTCGCACCTTCCGTCTCCGACCCTTGCAGTTGTCGAGATAGAGGGCGACGCTCCCGCGTACGTGTCCGCACCGACGGGGGCCTTTGTCTTCACCCTCGGCTCCGACGTGAGGACCTTGATGAGCGCCCCCACGACGTCTCCGTCCTCGCCGGACGTCGAGGCCGATGCCCCGCGTCTACCACCCCCAACACCGGCCACGCCGCCTCCTCTACCGCGCGCAGGCGCTCACCGCCGCCTCCTGGCTCTCCGCCTCCCGCTGGCCAGACCGTCGGCGGACTCGCCAACGAGCAACCTCGGCCGCCGCGCTGGCACCTGGAGCCTAACCGGTCTCGGGCTCGTGAATGGCGCCTCCAACGGCGTCGCCCCGGGGACCTGGCTCCCTACGGGATCCTATGACGAGGAAGAGGACGGCCGGAACGCCGCTCACCGTCGGTGAGCTTCGCTAAAGTAGTACTAGAGGAGGTCGTGTGGTGCTCTCCGCTGTTTCAGTGGAGGATTTTGGGATTGTTCGAGTCTCCTTATCCTCTAGCACATCACAGGGACTCCTTATCCTTTTGCGTGGCACATGGAGTAGTGGGCATCCCGTATGTCGGACAGTACACCACATGCGGTATCTCTCTGCTAATTAATTTAGTTGATATTCCAGCATGCACATATTAGATTACTGGCAAGTTCCGGAAGTATTCTACTTCTGTTAAAGACACTGTTTTTTAGTACAAGTTTTTAGTATTGTTTGTCAGTTTGAGTACTAAGTGTATTTCTAACAATGTCAGATGTAATATATTTCCATATGTACACATGTTGAAATTTATTACGTCCACCATTTGCAATTGAAATTTTCAATTTCTTGCAAATAAAGCAATCCATCGTCTTAATTGAGTCTTTCTGACTCGATACGAGCACGAATTGGTATGCAAAATTCAAAGTAATTTTTTTTCAAATTGATGTTTTGGGACCACTAGGTAGTGTGTTGATCTACTATTTTTATAGATTAACACCACTATTGTTTAAGCCTACATTTTGTCATATAGACATTATGATTGCTTAACAAGTGTTTTCCCATATATTTTATTAAGTCATGACATAAGGTACTAGAAACATGAGTATCTACTAATTTCATCAGATTATACTCTCTAGTGCTGAGAGATGGACCCCAGAATTTCTTTTCGGGGAGTATCTACGCCGTGTCAAACTTAACAATTTGAAGTTCACACTAATGATTTCAAGCCCACTTCTTGAAGTCGTCCATGATTTTGCATAGTTCATTATAACATGACCATGACGGATTTTAATTTACCAAATGTAAATTAATATTCTCTGGTTTACCATGTGGGTAACCGTTGGCTAGAAGAGAGTTCGATGCACTCGCTCTCGATGGCCACAACTACCCTACCCGGGCCATGGACATCAAGATCGCCCTTGCATCCCGTGGGATAACGCGTGCCATCCAGAACCCGGAGGACCCCCTTTCGGCTGGAGTCACACCGCTGAGAGAAGAGAAGAAATATGATGTCTTGTACATTATAAGGCACCATATTCATCCGGATCTTAAGTTCGAGTATTTGGAGGAGGAATCCCCATTTATTTTGTTTCATGACCTCAAGACGAGGTATGAAAAGCAGAAGGCAGTTGTCCTGCCCGAAGCACTTCATGATTGGACTCATCTTCGATTCCAGGACTTTAAATCCGTCGGAGATTACAATCATGAGGTTCATAAGATAAGTTCCAAGTTGCGCTTTTGCGAGAAGGAACCTACAGATGCGGAAAATATAGAAAAATTCTATCCACTATGCTCCCATCTGAAAGGCTCCTCCAGCAGCAATACCGCGCTCGTGACTACCAGGTCTGTTTAGATCCTTATTCATATCCTACTTCAGGCTAAAAATCATGATGAGCTTCTTGCTAAGAATGGCTCTCAGCGCCCGATTGGTTCCCAACCTTTGCCGGAAGTTCATATGAATGTCGCGAACGGAATAAAGTTTGGTGGTGCCTTCAACGGCAACCAATCAAACTTCAAGGGTAAGCGTAAGCACAACCAGAACAACAAGCCTCGAAACTCGGACTGTGGGATAGGCACCGCAAAGCCAAAGTATGACAAAACTAGGCTTTGTGACAAGTGTGGATGCTACACGCATCCTACTAACAAGTGAAATAACCCAAAGCATCTGGAAATTCTCTAACAGCAATCCCAAGAACGCAAAGCACCTCATAGGAAACGGTTTGAAGCCAACTTCAACCTTCATCCAAATGGCACCTATGGAGCTAGTGGTTTGCAAGATGTTTCTCCTGGACCTAGCAACACCATTACTCTCCAGCTGTCAGAGGATCCTATAAGCACGGAGAACATGATTATTGAGTATGCCTCAAATGACATGTTTGGAGACTTTGACTAGTCCCATTATCTCCTTTGTGATCAATTTAATCATGTCCTTTTGTGATGTTGTAACAGAACATAAGTATTGTATATCACAATACATCGTATCAGCAATCTGATATAAAAAAGATTGTATGTATTCTATATATTTGAGAGAAGATTTTCATAGCGAACTCTAGCTCGATATATAGATTTTTACGGGACTCAATCCGATGGATGAGGAACAAGTATTTGAAAAAGTACCCTCTCTATTGTTTGGATTGCACTACTAGTACATCCAACCGTAGCACATGTTGCATAGTGCAATTCCATTGGTCATAATTTGCTTGAGTCCAAAATTTCCTCGGTCATCAGACTTTGTGTGCATATTGTGCAACACAGGGAAGCAAATTTTGAGGCATTCACACTTCAAAATATAAGTTGGACCGCTTCAATCCCTTGAACACATCCAGGGAAGAATTTATTATTCCCCAACCATTGTGTGGATCTTTTAAGGTATTCTGCATGGTTCTCAATTATGCATCTATACGATGCTCATACATGTGTTTTATGTCCACATGAAACCATGCATTTACCATGATAATGATGGAAGTAATCAAGTTACATTCCCATTATCGAGAAAGTCGAATTTGACAAATTCGCAAAGAAAATGTTGTAGAATTCTCCTCATGTGCCTTCAATGAATACTGCATGGCCATGCGGATTGAAGTTCAGCACTCTATCCCATACATCCGCAATTATAATGGTTTGGTTGAATCCCTGAATAAGAGGATCAAACTCATTGCATGACTTTTGTCGATGAAATGCACTACCAACTTTACGTTGGAGTCATGCGGTTTTACACACTGCTGACTGACTAACTGTATATAGCAGTACTTCCCCTCTGCAATTGATACGTGGAAATCCTCCGAACATTTTCCATCTGCATAAGTTCGGATGCGCTTCACGCGTACCGATCTCACCACCGTAGTGTACATCATTGGGCCCACAGACTAAGGATCTATGTGGGGTACAGATCTCCATTGATCGACATGTACCTTGAACCCCTCGTTGGGGATACATTCATAGCCTAGTATACTGATTGCTTATATTAAAGGATGAATTATTTTCAGGCATTAGGGGGAGACTTCATGTACCACATAGAATGCCAGGAAATTCATTGGGACTGCATGTTCCACCTTATATCCACGTATTCAAGAATTTGGACTATACGTCTGAAATTCAAATATTTGCAACATATTGCAAATAACCTGCCAGATTCATTTACTGATCTCAAAGGTGTTACAAAATCCTTTAGTCCGGCTAGAAATACGCCCGAAAGAGTGGAGGTACCAATAAAACCACTCAGCTCTCGTACCCGAGAAGAGGGGGAGTAGTACGGCCTCTAACCAGGATCTAGATTCTTGAAAGCAACAAAGAAAACTTGGGAGAAATCCTCTAAATCAGTAAATGCAAGTCAACCTAGCGTTGACAAACACCTTATGGGTAGTATACACCCAGTGGAAGGGAAACCTCCACAACCCAGCTTCAGCTTGCACACACTGGCTGGGACATCGGAACACCTGGACTCACGCGTATTGGTAAATCACGAAGAGTCATCATAGGTGGATACGATTTCCTCTCACTATATTGATTCTGGAGAATCATATAACAAAAGCCTATAACTGTCGACAAACATTTCTCTTGTATGATTGCCAAAACCTTCACAATGATTCAGATCCATAGACCATGGCCATGGCAGAGTGTAAACCACTCACTTGGACTGAAACAATCAAAGGGTGCAATCCAAGCAGAAAATAGCCTCGCTCTTCCAACTAAATTCCCTACATGGGATTCAATATGTTTTCTTCTAGAAATAGAATGAGAACAAGGTGGTGAGAAAGCAATGTTTGTAGCACAAGGTCAGGTTTCCGCAGAGATCCGAGACCTACTCTCCAGACATGAGTGGAATCCTTATTTTCCGATACCTATATCATTGGCAGTATAAAGTCATCTATTTGTGAAGTTGATAGATGCAGTGACTACATAGCCATGTGGATCACTAGATTCGGACATGTATGGTTCCAAAAGGAATCTCAATCCGAATCAAACTACAAATGCAACATAATTGTGTAAAATCAATGAGTCACTACATGGCTTATTGTTGTCGGCATATTTTGGTACAACCGACGTAGTGAGTTCCTTATACACAAGGAAAACTCCTACAATGATGGTTACCCATGCGTGTTTGTCATGCTCAAGGATTACTCCTACAATGACGAAGCACGTGATCATATAAAAGACGAAATTTGAGATGAAGGATTTGGTTAAACCCAAACAATGCTTGATACTAAAAGTCGAGCTACCTCACTCAAGTTTTATGGTACACCAATTTGCCTATATTATAAATATTGGAGAAACCTAAAATGCACAAGTCATATCCATCTCCCATGTCGGTTATTCGATCTCTAGACATAGAGAAAGATTCACTCAAACCACGGGATGATGTAGAAGGGATGTAGGGACTTGAAGTTCCATATCCCGGTGCCATTGGACCCACCAACACAATTGGTTGGGAATCAAGAATATCTTTCGATATCTCCAAGGCACCACACATTATTTGACATGTTCTTGTAATTTCAGAGAAATCTGAACTCCAATATCATCAGAATACACTGATGTTGGCTACTTGAATGATCCCCATAATGTGTACCTACATGGTAGAAGTGTAACTCAGTTGATGTCTTCGATATAAACTTCGGTGACTATACCTACCAATCATTCTGAAATACAAAGCCACATTGACATATGTAGCTTTACAGAATGATAAACCACATACATGAGTCATGTGGTATTAGTTCTCTTGAATCATCGACCATTATCTACACAGATAATGTTGCTTGTGTTGCATAGATGCAAATAGGATACATCGAGAACAATATCACTAAGCATATTGCCTCTAGATTGATTTATCTCCATGAACTCCAGAAGATTCAGGAAATAAACGTCTTGCGAGTCAAATCATGCGACAATAACATCGCTGATCTATTCACGAAGTCTCTACCAACTTTAACATTCCAAAAATGTTTTCATAGAATTGGTATTCGACGGCTTCAAGATTTGCAAAAATCAGGGGGAGTATCACTCTAGACTACTCCTATTCAAAGCATCATATTACACTCTTTTTCCCTTTATGAGTTTACTATCCAGGTTCTCATCAAGGTTTTTAATGAGATAATATCAACACAAGATCGTATGTCATCCTTTCTTTTTCCCCACCAGGGTTTTTAGGAAAGTATACATGGCATATATATTGTCCTCTAAACTCTATGGGTTTTTCCCTTTTACAAGGTTTTTCTCATATGGAGTCAACACGGAGGCAATAATCATTATATGGTGTATCATTTTCTTCTTATTTTCCCACTGGGTTTGAAGGAGTTTTAACAACATATCCGACCATTATATGTTGCACCATTTTCTCCTTATTTTCCCACTGGGTTTCAAGGAGTTTTAGCAATATATCATACACTACTCTCCTCATATTTTTCCCACAGGGTTTTTAGAGGAGATATTCTAAAGATGATCGATCGCAAGGACATGGAAGGATTAGGGAGAGTGTTAGGATTTAATTAATAGATTAGATTAATTAAAGAGGATAATCCTCCCATGTAATATTCCTATGTCGGTTGCAATATGGAACCGACTATCTCGCACCCCCTCGTACGGACGCGTCTCTTCACTCGCGTCCCTTCCCCTTGTATATATTCTGAGATCATCAATGGAATAAAGAAGAGTTGAATCATTTGCTATCTGCCTTTCTTTCTCTCTCGATTTCTTCTAACAGCTGCTACGGTGCGCGACCACACGGCACGCGGGGTGGTCGACAAGAGCTTCTGTGGTGTGCCCGAAACTGTCGACCGGTTCGTCAGATTTTGCCCACAAGAGAAAGAAGTAAAAGCAATATTTGGTGCGTGCGCCCATGGCTCGCTCGTACTCTGACAACTGCGTAAGAGCTTCTCTGATGTTCGGAACGGACGATGAAAAATACAGTATCCTTTTGTACGCGTTTGAAGTTGAGAGTTCTTTCCTCTATTTCAAAATATAAGATGTTTTAGACTTATGAAGAAAATGTATTTAAATTTATTTTAGTGTGTAGGTTTACTCTAAACCTTAGGAAATCTATATACTAAAAGAGGTCTACATTTTTTTTTCACAAACCTAAAACAGCTTATATTTTGAAACGGAGGGAGTACATCCGAATGCTAGACATTTGCCATATGGTATCAACGATCTTGATGTGTCACTAGCGTACAGCCACATGCATCATCTCCTGGACGCATCTTCCTAAATTCTTTAGGGCATGTTTGATTCAAAGGATTTCCAAAGGAATTTTATAGGATTCCTATCCATAGAAATTTTTTCAATAGGGTATGTTTGTTTCAAAAGAATAAATCCTTCAAAATTTCTATGCATGGCTTTCCTACACTATAATTTTATAGGATTTCTAACACGAGGTGAGACCTCTTGGAAAAATTCCTTTGTGTCTATGACAACTATGACATGTACCTAAGCCCTATAAAATTTCCTGTGTTTTTCCTGCGATGCAATCAAACAACTCGTCTTACCGATTCCTGCATTTTCCATTCCTATAGGATTGTAAGTGTCATGCCATTCTATTCCTACACTTTTCCTATTCCTACGTCTTACCAATCCTTTAAATCAAACAAGCCCTTAGTAACGGCATTGCTTTTCTTTTCCACCTCCATAATCTCATTTATATTCAAAGTTCAATTCAATTTTCCACCAATGGCAAGATAATGGAATCATTTTTGTTTTATCTACGAGTATTAGTATTGCTTATGGGTAGCGGTGGGGGAACCAACATATGGAAAATGGGTGTACATAATACAATAAATGTCATTGTTTACTCATGTTTTACCTAATTTATTTGATATATAAATTTTTGCACGGACAAACAAATGGTAGCATGATTTTCCTACGAATAACACCACAATTTATGTAGGTGTCATTACATTACACCGAGTAGTATCCCTCCATTCTATAAGTGGCACCGCCGCCTACGCTAAGAACATACATATTTTATGGCTAATTAACATTTTCTTTTTAATTATACTACATCTTAGTAGCTAGTCAAGCTAAACACACAAACAAACAGACCATATCGTTGATCTCGACCTTAATCAGCTTCGGCCGACCGGCAATATAAGATCATTTGGCGGCTTTCAGTTCAAAGGACCTACTTGAGAATGCTTTGGATATGCAAGGGCTTCTTTGCAAGCTCACATGTCCAGCGTTGCTACGGTTTGACGTCCTAGCGGGTTCTTATAGATTTGTATGAAACTGCACCCACATGTCAAGTTCATGTACCGCGGGTACACACTTTGCAAGTTTTTGAATGAATTTGCACCTAATGGACAACTATTTGTATGGCCAATGCAATTACCTCTTAATGAAAATATTTCTTTCTAGATAGAAAATGTCAACCATATGTTTTTTGGTTAAGGCCAACTAGATTGAACTTCATGACAAAAAAAAAATCAATGATTCCCCATTATTTATACTAAACTTTTTTACATTCTTATAACTTGGATACTTAAGTTATGATCTTAATTCTCATTTTCTCTATTGTAAGGGGCAAAATATTATGATACATAAAAGGTTTACTATTATTAATGCATATCATCACAAATATATGTGTGACAAACAACATAACAATATGTGACATTGTGTTACTTCTTAATATTTAATTTGGGATATTGCATGCCCATTTCAAAACGTGTACTTAAATTGAACTCCCTCTAGGTTAGGTAAGCACAATTAAAACAAAGCCATAATTCTCCACGCAATAATCTATGTCACACTGATCAATTGTTTATTTGTGTGTGTGTTTGCGTCTATTTAGTATCCTTATATATCTAGCTAGAATCTCTAGCGAGTAATTGAAAATATCTTTAAAAAAGGTTTAGATGAATCTGTAACTTGGCATAAGTAAAGAAAAAACCTGGAGTAGATGAGATTTTTCCAAGATATTTGTTCTTGAATAATGCACACCCTCAGTTTCTGGGTTTCTTTAGGAAAATATGTCCTTCATGCTCATGGAGATATACAAGTTAGTTGACCACACATTTGAACGCCCTGTACTTTTTTATGAAAAAATGGTTCGTAATGCAATATAAGAAAGTATAACAACTTAGAGTCGCTATATCAGACGACATTCCAAAAATACATTCCCACATTATGTTGATGTCCTGACACTATCGTGCTAACCATTGGTTGCCAATAGATTTGCACAAAGAGCCTTCTATTTTATAGAAATCAACCCGCACTCCACCCCCTAGGAGGTTTATAAATTTTTCATTGAGATTTCACACATATTCTTGTTTCGTGAAGAAACACAAAATTGTTTTACGGATGTATGAAGGCTCAACATGGTTGCATACAATATGTTTTATACTACTTGTTTTCATGAAGGAAGACGTTGTAGGGATTCGTAGCATGGAAAATAAAAAAATTCTATCGCATGAACACACACAAGCCAAGATCTAATCTACTAGATCAGTGTAACGAGTTGATAGAGTACTAACCCTCAAAGATTTCAAAGCGGTTAACGAGATCGGATTCTCGTGGGTGATGTAGTTGTTCACTTGCCGATCTCAAGATCGCGTAGACGATCCTTCCGGCGCCGTGTTCTGGCAGGGCTCCCGCAGTCGGTCACACGTCCGGTACTCGATGAAGACCTTCCTCTCCCTTGTTCCAGCAGGTAGCAGAGGTTGTAGATCTCTCCTCGTGATTCCAGCAGCACGACGGCGTGGTGGTGGAAGTAGAGGGGAAATTCCGCAGGGCTTCGCCTAAGCCGGAGCGGGTATGGTGGAGTAGAATAGGGCCTCGACGATCTAGGGTTTAGAGGGACGAGGTTTAGAGGTGGTGGCCGGCGGCTAGTAGAGGGCTAGGCGGCGGCTACTTTAGAGGGCTCTAAATTGATGGAAACTTGAGAGGGCTGCGGCCAATCTAGGGTTTCTTGTGGGAGAGCAAGGGGGCGCCCCCTCCCCTCTATTTATGAGAGGGAGAGGCGGTTTGGGGGAAGGTGAGTCCTCCCCCAACTCCTTGTGGGCAGCGGCAAGGGGGAGAAGGAATCCTCCCCTAGGTGGGATTCCTTTCCTCCCTCCAGTAGGCAACCATGTTGGGATTTGACTTTTTCAAATTGACGTTTGACTTTCAAACTAGAGTTTGATTTATCTCTTCCCGTTACCCAGCCAAGTGACCTAGGACATGATGCAACCATTCCACTTTGTCATGACACATCATGTACCCTTCTCACTCCGGATTGGTGGACCTTCTAGACCCTTCTAGAACATTCCGGTGAAAACACCGAAACCATTCCCGAACTCCGGAATTGAACTTTCCTTATATGAATCTTATTATCCGAACCATTCTGGATCTCCTCTTGATGTCCTGGATCTAATCCGAGACTCTGAACAACATTCGATCTCTTACTCACTTTCCATATCTACTAAACAACATCAAATCCTTAAGTGTGTCTCCCTACGGTTCGTGAATTATGCAGACATGATCGAGACTCTTCTCCAATGAATAACCAATAGAGGAATCTTGAAATTCATATGGCTCCCATGTTGGAGATATGCCCAAGAGGCAATAATAAAGTGGTTATTATCATATCTTCACACTTATGATAAATGTTTACATACCATGCTATAATTGTATTAACCGGAAACATTAATACTTGTGTGATTTGTAAACTAAAATAAGAGTCCCTAGTAAAGCCTCTTGTTAAACTAGCTTGTTGGTTGATATATGATCATGGTTTCCTGATCATGAACATAGAGATGTTATTAACAACAGGATCATATCATTAGGAGAATGATGTGATGGACATACTCCTATAGATAAGCGTAGCATAAAGATCAAGTCATTTCAATAGTTCAATTGCTATATGCTTTTTGATACATAGTAACCTGATTCCTTCGACCATGAGATCATGCATATCACCTTTACCGGATGGATGCTTTGATGACATCAAACACCACACCGTAACTGGGTGGTTATAAAGGTGGCATTGAGTGTTTGGAAAGTATTGGTTGAGACACATGGATCAAGAGTGGGATTTGTCCATCCACATGACGGATAGATATACTCTGGGCCCTCTCGGTGGAATGTCATCCAATTAGCTTGCAAGCATGTGACTTGGTCACAAGGGATCACATATCACGGGAACGAGAAAAGAGTACTTATCAGTAACGAGGTTGAACTAGGTATGCGGAGATACCGACGATCATAACCTCGGATAAGTAACATATCGTGAGACAAAGGGAAATTGGTATCGTATGTAAGTGGTTCATTCGATCGCAAAGTAATCGTAGAAATATGTGGGAGCCATATGAATTTCCAGATTCCTCTATTGGTTATTGTTCGGAGAACTGTCTCGATCATGTCCGCATAATTCACGAACCGTAGGGAGACACACTTAAGGATTCGACGTTGTTTTGAGTAGTTATGGTATTATGAGAAAGAGACCGAATGTTGTTCGGAGTCTCGGATGGGATCCGGGATATCACGAGGTGATCCGGAATGGTCCGGAGAATAAGATTCATATAAGGAAAGTCCCATTTCGGAGTAGCGGAATGATTCTGGTGTTTTCATCGGGAATGTTCTAGAAGGTTCCGGATTGTCCGGCACTCCGGGGGGGGGGGGGGGAAGGGTACATGAATGTGTCATTACATATTGGAATGATTGCATCATGTACTAAGTGTTCTTGCTGTCCCAAATAAAGGATTAAATTGAATCCTAAAACAGAAAAGTCAAATGTCTAGTTTGAAAGTCAAACGACTAAAACAAGAAACTGTGGGAAACAAGAAAGAGGAGTTGGGAACCGACTTGAGGGAGGAGTCTCCTCCCCAAGCCGGCGCGCCACCCAAGGCCGACTTGGGGAGGTACTCCCCTCCCCTAGCCGCGCCTCCCCATCTATAAAAGGAGGGGCAGGGCTCCCCTCCTAGACACACAAGTTTCTACCTCTAATCTCCGGTTTAGAGCCGTTCTGGTTTAGAGCTTCTAATTGCTTTAGCCTGCGGTTTAGAGCCTTCTAATTGGTGTGTCTAATCTCTAGACCACTAATAGCCCTCTCTCATAAACCACCATACTCGCTCCGGCTTAAGGTGAAGCCCTGCGGGATTTCCCCTCTACTTCCGGTACCACGCCGTTGTGCTGCCGGAATCGCGAGGAGAGTGCTACAACCTCCGCTGCCTGCTGGAACAAGGGAGAGGAAGGTCTTCGTCGAGGGCCGAACGTGTGACCGACTGCGGGAGCGCTGCCGGAACGTGGCGCCGGAAGGATCGTCTACGCGATCTTGAGATCGGAAAGAGTACGACTACATCACCCACGAGAATCTGCTCTCGTTAACCGCTTTGGAATCTTCGAGGGTAAGTTATTCCATCGACTCGTTGCTACAATCTAGTAGATAGATCTTGGCTTGTTTGTTTGTATGCGATAGAAATTTTTTGTTTTCCATGCTACGAACTCCTACAGTGGTATCAGAGCCGTGTCTATATGTAGATCTGTTGCACGAGTAGAACACAATGGTCATTGTGGGCGTTGATGCTTTTATTGTTGATTGCTTCTTGTGTACTTTGCATCTTGCGGTATGTTGGGATGAAGCGGCCCGGGCTAACCTTACATGACATCGTTCATGAGACTTGCTCCACGCTTGACATGCAACTTGTATTGCATAAGTGGCTTTGCGGGTGCCTGTTTCTCCTAGCATAGTTAAGATCCAATTTACAACGGGTGATTAACAATACTAGTATCAATGTTGTGGTACTTGTTCGTAAGTTAGAACGACACTTATTGAAAGCCCCAAACCACGTAAAATATGCAAAGAAAGTAGAGGCGTCTAACTTTGTTTTGCAGGGTGTGCAGTGATGTGATATGGCCATGATTGTGATTATATATGATGTATGCAATGTTCCTTATTGTAAGTTGGCAACCGGCAGGAGCCATATGGTTGTCTTTAATTTCTGTTAAGACCCGCGTGTCTATTCAAAGTAGTTGTAATAGTTGAAACCGGTGGACGACAACCATGGAGAGGCGTCATTGACCTTGATGCAATGCCGGTGATGATGGAGATCATGTTCGTGCTAGAAGATGGAGATCAGAAGCACAAAGAAGAAAGGCCATATCATATCACATATTATGAATTGCATGTGATGTTAATCCTTTATGCATCTTGTATTGCTTAGTAGACGACGGTAGCATTATAAGATGATCCCTCATGCACATGAATTTCAAGTCACAAAGTGTTCACCCTTAGTTAGCACCGTTGCTAAAGCTTGTTGTTTCGAAGCACCACGTGATGATCGGGTGTGTTAGATTCTGCAAGTGTATACAACGTGAGCAAGCCAGATTTGCTCATGCGGAAACTAAGGTTTGATCTTGACGAGCCTAGCATGTACAGACATGGCCTCAGGAACACGGATTACCGAAAGGTAGAGCATGAGTCATATAGTAGATATGATGAACATGTTGATTGTTCGCCATTGAAGCTATATCAACTCTCGTGATGATCGGTTTTGATGTGGTGGATTTGGTTCGTGTGATCACTAAAACAATGTGAGGGATATTGTTTTGAGTGGGAGTTCACCTAGATTAATTTAATTATTAATTAGAACTCAATTTATCATAAACTAAATCAAAGTGAATTTGCATAGTTGTTGTAGTCATTGGCATCCGTTTACCACCTTGCGCTTAGTTATAATTGAGATGATAGAACTATAGAAATCTGGTTAGTTACTTTACGAACTGGTATCGTATTGTTTTGAAGTGTTAATCTAAAGTTTAAAAGTCCTATTGCAAACTTTCAGTAAGTTTTTGATTACTCCATGAAGTTTAATAGTTGGTATTAAATCAAGAGTAACAATTCCAATGTTAGTATATAAGTATCATGTTTGTCTCCATGATTCTTGATATTCAAAGGATTGTCTTAATATCAAGGTTATCTAGGATCTGAAAGAGTTGTTTCAGAAACCGTGATGTGTGGAAGATATTGTGATATCTGAAACGAAGTTTTGGTTGCAACATGATAGAGTATAATATGGCAAAAGTCATGCTCTCATATTTTGATGAGAATTTGCAAAGGGTTGTAGACACTTGTTGTCCTAATCCTCCAAAAGGTTTTGGATAGCAACATTATACTCGTAATTCATCATTATAAGCTAAAGGTAGTTTGATCATGGACGATTCCATGATAAGGATGAATATTTGATGTAGGTAAAATGTTTACTACACCAAGAGATTACTAAATAAAGGAATTTGAAAGAACACCAAACATTTGATGATGGTGATCTACTTCAAGGTGCAAGTCCAAAGACATTGGTATTTAACTATACATGTTTTGGACTATGTGTCATATGTATGACTCCACTAATTGATGTTGATAGATTCTTTCAAACAGAAAAGGAAATACTGAAAGAGAATCTCATAAATATATGGCAGAAAAGAAAAGACTAGAATTGTTCAGTTTAAGTATATAGATGATATACATGTTATGGCTATATTCTTTGCTTATTTAACAATGTGGTTCTTAAGTATTTTATACTAAATTTGTTGGTGTGAATCGTCATACGAAACAACACAATTCATGAACTACAATGGCCTAAGTAACTAGCAAAAGAATATGTGATGATGTTCATCGAGAACAAAATAAAGGGTTATTGTGTTGCTCGTTAAACATCAAAGCTTGCCTTCAAGATTTGTTTTATCAGGTATTATGAGAACAAAAGAGTTGTTCAAATAATTGCCGTAATCCATAAAAGATGGATGATTCACAAATCTCGTTGGAGAAATCACATCCATAAAACTAGTGCAAAAAATGTCGAAAGACAAATTGATTGAAAGATCACTTAGGAAGTGACATCGCCGTTTAAATTATATTGGAAAGAAAACATGAAGAAACTCCATGTGGATGGAATTTTGGAGTTTTTGATTTTTGATCAAATGACGCTTGTGAAACTTTCCTAGAGATAATTAAAACTTCGTTCATAGGCCAAAAGGGAACGAATGACTAGCTTATTGGAACTTGTACATATTGTTGTACGAAATCCATTATGTGTAGTCAAGAGCGATGGATTTCAACTTCATATGCTTTCTCCAAAAATTTGAGTGAATATATGAATATTTACTTAATAAGGATAAAGTAAGAAACATTTGAAAAGTTCAAAGACTTTCAAGATGAAGTGCAAAATCATTGTAACAAGAATATAAACAGTTTATGATAAGATCATAAAGAAAGATATTTGAGTTACAAGTTTAGCATAATACCTAAGATTTAAGGAATCGTTCCGTGGAATTGCATTTTCCCGAAACACCATAAGAGTATGGAGCGTTCGAGATATGTAATTAAACCTTGTTTGACATGGTAAGATCAAAGGTGTAATTCATAAAACTGCCATTATATTTTAAAGATTAAAAGCTTTAGAGATTACCGTTTTTCCACTGAAAAGAGCTTCATCATAATCCGTTGAATTGACACCATATAAAGTTATGGTTTGGGATAAAACCCAAGTTGTCCTTTCTTAAACATTGGTATGCTATGCATAAGAAAGATGTGTGCAACCAAAGTCGGATGAACCTGTCTTTGTATAACTGTTAAGTATTCCTCCATAAACACCGGAGACAAAAGTGTTTGTTGCTTAGAACGTTAAGTTTCTTTGAGAAGGAATTTTTCGTGAAAAGTTAAGTGGGAGGACAATAGAACTTTGATAAGGTTAAAAGAACCTTAGCTATATGTGCAGAGTTGCGCAGTGCCGAAAAGTGTTCCGGAGACAGCAACAATGCTCATGGCTCACGTGCCTCAAAGGTTGTGGTCACGGAGATCTAAGTTCCTATTGAAACAAGTAGATCGGGTAAACAATCAAATACCAAGATTTGAGGGTTGAATCATTATTTGAGAATAATGAACCGACTACATGCAAAGAAGCGATGATAGGCCCTGACTCCGTCAAATGGCTTGAAGCCATAAAATCCGTGATAGTTCCATACACGAGAAATCAAGTTTTGAACTTGAAGGACCCTCGAGAAAGGTGTAAGACCTTACAGTTGTGTTTGGATCTATAAATAAACAGACATGGATGTTGCACATCTATGAAATAGTCGACATGTTGGGAAAGAGTTCACAACAATGTTCAAAAGTTGACTATGACAAGATCTGATCTTTCATAGCGATATTTAGTCTAGATGGATTAGTGTAGCAACCACTACATATAATTTTATTATATAGTAGTTGAATAAACAAAACAAGTTCTTCTAATAGAAGGGTTACCTAGGACGTGTGCATGACACAGTCCAAAGGGTTTTGTTAAAATTCAAGGGATGCTAAAAACATATGCAAACTTCAATGGTTGAAGTAAGCATAGCGGAGTTGGAATCTTCACTGTGATGAAACTGTTAAAGGAGTTTAAAAGTTCATCAGAGACGATGGAGATGCTTGCATTTGCAAGAAATTAAGTGGGAGCGCTAAGACATGTTTCTAATACATTATGTGGAAGACATATTGTTGATTGGAAATAATGTATCTTTTATTAACACATATTAAGAATTTCATCCCGATGAAAGACTTAGGCAAAACCCAAATATTTGGCATCAATAGACGCTAATATGGTTGTGCCAGAAGTACATAGACAAGGTATTGAATGAGTTCAATACAGAAACTACAAGAGAGGTTCTTGTCGCACAGAAAGGATTGAATAAGTTCAATGTTGATGATATATTCAAGTGTATTGACATTTGGTAAAGTGAAACAAATAATCAAGTATAGATTGATACTTGATGTATGAAATCACAAAGAGTATTTATATCAATCATACTGTGATATGTACAAATCCAGATATGTCCTATGCTTTAAATGTTGTGAGCATATACCAGAATGATTCGTAAGATGATCATTGGACAATAGTAAGGATATTCTTATGATCTTTTGAAAGAACTAAGAGTATAATATTTGTAGAAGTGACAAATAGATGGTTAGTTCATTGTAAAAGTACTACATTGATACTAGCTTTGTCACAAAGTACAAATTAAGTTTATCTCAATCTAAACTAAGGGTGGCACAATATAATGGAAAGTGAGTTCCATAATGGATTTGGATGATTTCCAAAGTTAAGACATTGTGACAGATACTACAACAAAAGACTAAGTATATGACTGCTATTATAGCAGCAAAAGAGGGCATTTGTGTCAAGAAGTTTGTTATCAAACTAGGTGTAGTTCACAGTGGGATAATACTATGAAGATATATTGTGCGACAATATTATCAACATGTTTTAACCCCAAAGAGCTAAAGGTCACACCGAAAGACCAAATTTGTACAAGGCCATCTCATTAGAGAATGAGTGATGCGTAGAGACGCAAAGACATGCAATTACACACGGACCTGGAAGTGTCAGATCCGGAGATCAGTTGACCACTAGCAATCATGTACATACAACACCGGAAAGCCATAGGTGTTATATACACAAAGGTTCGAAACTAGATTATTGACTCTAGTGCAAGTGGGAGACTGTTGGAGATATGCCCAAGAGGCAATAATAAAGTGGTTATTATCATATCTTCACACTTATGATAAATGTTTACATACCATGCTATAATTGTATTAACCGGAAACATTAATACTTGTGTGATTTGTAAACTAAAATAAGAGTCCCTAGTAAAGCCTCTTGTTAAACTAGCTTGTTGGTTGATATATGATCATGGTTTCCTGATCATGAACATAGAGATGTTATTAACAACAGGATCATATCATTAGGAGAATGATGTGATGGACATACTCCTATAGATAAGCGTAGCATAAAGATCAAGTCATTTCAATAGTTCAATTGCTATATGCTTTCTGATACATAGTAACCTGATTCCTTCGACCATGAGATCATGCATATCACCTTTACCGGATGGATGCTTTGATGACATCAAACACCACACCGTAACCGGGTGGTTATAAAGGTGGCATTGAGTGTTTGGAAAGTATTGGTTGAGACACATGGATCAAGAGTGGGATTTGTCCATCCACATGACGGATAGATATACTCTGGGCCCTCTCGGTGGAATGTCATCCAATTAGCTTGCAAGCATGTGACTTGGTCACAAGGGATCACATATCACGGGAACGAGAAAAGAGTACTTATCAGTAACGAGGTTGAACTAGGTATGCGGAGATACCGACGATCATAACCTCGGATAAGTAACATATGTGAGACAAAGGGAAATTGGTATCGTATGTAAGTGGTTCATTCGATCGCAAAGTAATCGTAGAAATATGTGGGAGCCATATGAATTTCCAGATTCCTCTATTGGTTATTGTTCGGAGAACTGTCTCGATCATGTCCGCATAATTCACGAACCGTAGGGAGACACACTTAAGGATTCGACGTTGTTTTGAGTAGTTATGGTATTATGAGAAAGAGACCGAATGTTGTTCGGAGTCTCGGATGGGATCCGGGATATCACGAGGTGATCCGGAATGGTCCGGAGAATAAGATTCATATAAGGAAAGTCCCATTTCGGAGTAGCGGAATGATTCCGGTGTTTTCATCGGGAATGTTCTAGAAGGTTCCGGATTGTCCGGCACTCTGGGGGGGGGGGGGAAGGGTACATGAATGTGTCATTACATATTGGAATGATTGCATCATGTACTAAGTGTTATTGCTGTCCCAAATAAAGGATTAAATTGAATCCTAAAACAGAAAAGTCAAATGTCCAGTTTGAAAGTCAAACGACTAAAACAAGAAACTGTGGGAAACAAGAAAGAGGAGTTGGGAACCGACTTGAGGGAGGAGTCTCCTCCCCAAGCCGGCGCGCCACCCAAGGCCGACTTGGGGAGGGACTCCCCTCCCCTGGCCGCGCCTCCCCATCTATAAAAGGAGGGGCAGGGCTCCCCTCCTAGACACACAAGTTTCTACCTCTAATCTCCGGTTTAGAGCCGTTCTGGTTTAGAGCTTCTAATTGCTTTAGCCTGCGGTTTAGAGCCTTCTAATTGGTGTGTCTAATCTCTAGACCACTAATAGCCCTCTCTCATAAACCACCATACTCGCTCCGGCTTAAGGCGAAGCCCTGCGGGATTTCCCCTCTACTTCCGGTACCACGCCGTTGTGCTGCCGGAATCGCGAGGAGAGTGCTACAACCTCCGCTGCCTGCTGGAACAAGGGAGAGGAAGGTCTTCGTAGACTACCGAACGTGTGACCGACTGCGGGAGCGCTGCCGGAACGTGGCGCCGGAAGGATCGTCTACGCGATCTTGAGATCAGAAAGAGTACGACTACATCACCCACGAGAATCTGCTCTCGTTAACCGCTTTGGAATCTTCGAGGGTAAGTTATTCCATCGACTCGTTGCTACAATCTAGTAGATAGATCTTGGCTTGTTTGTTTGTATGCGATAGAAAATTTTTGTTTTCCATGCTACGAACCCCTACATCCCACATATTTCTACGATTACTTCATGATCGAATGAACCATTTACATACGACACCAATTTCCCGTTGTCTCGTGATACTTTACTTATCCGAGGTTTGATCGTCGGTATCTCTGCATACCTAGTTCAACCTCGTTACCCATAAGTACTCTTTACTCGTTCATGTGATATGTGATCCTTTGTAAGCCAGTCACATGCTTGCAAGCTAATTGGATGACATCCCACCGAAAGGGCCTAGAGTATATCTATCTATCATATGGATGGACAAATCCCACTCTTGATCCATGTGCCTCAACACATACTTTCCAAATACTCAATGCCACCTTTATAACCACCCAGTTACAAAGTGGTGTTTGATGTCATCAAAGCATTCATCAGGTGATGGTGATTAACATGATCTCATGGTCGTAGGATTTAGGTTACTATGTATCTGAAAGCTTATAGCAAACAAACTATTGAAATGACTTGACCTTTATGCTACGCTTAACTATAAGAGTATGTCCATCACATCATTCTCCTAATGATATGACCTTGTTATCAATAACATCCAATGTTCATGATCACGAAACCATGATCATCAATTAATCAACAAGCTATTATTACAAAGAGGATTTACTAGGAACTCTTACATGTTTACAAATCACACAAGTATTAATGTTTCCGGTTAATATAATTATAGCATGAATATAAACATTTATCATAAACACAAAAATATAATAATAACTACTTTTATTATTGCCTCTTGGGAATATCCCCAACAAACGTATACTTGCATAGTTTGGTATATGTTTTAGTTTTAAACCTTTTGTTATTTTCTGGTCAAATTCTAATTTAAATCTGTGTAAAACCTCAATGATATATTTATGAAACCACCCATAGGTAGAGCGCTAGTAGATTTTTATAGAATGGAAATGTTTAAATGTAAATATGCCTATCAAGTGGAGTGCACATTGATTTCCGCAAATACAAGGATCCTGACTAAATTAGTGGGAAGAAATCAATATATGTTCCCTTTAGTGTTAGAAGAAATCATGAGATCATTTTATGAACCATTTAGGAGTTTGAAAAGTTTTTTACAAACTATAGCAAAATATGAAGGGAAAATTCAAAGAGAAAAAAAATGAAAAAATCATATATTATTCAGTGGGTCGGCTTCCAAGCCATTGTCCTAATACAACTACGTGTGGGCATTATGAGTCAACTAACTAATCGTCACGAGTATGTGCTTTGTTACTCATAACCTATAGATGAGTCCAAGTTACGTGTTAAAACCCGACATAGTTTTAGTTTCTTGTTACTCCAACCCCTAGAGATGTGTTTTGGTGCAATTTCTAGTTAGTTATGTAGTATTTTTTGAACAAACTCAAATTACGTAAAACTTAGAAATATCTTCTAATTTTACAAGTTATTTGTGGAACAATATCATTTTGCATCACATCTGATTCTTTCAATGTTTTTACAATGAAAAATTGCAACAAACTTTTCCAGGATTCATACTGGCATCTTAATCATGACTTCTTACCCTCGGGTATTGCTTGCACAAACAAGAAAATGGGATCCTTTGTTTAGAATTCGGATGGGTAACATCGTTTCATTCGAATTTGTTGTTTATAGTGATGACATGGTGACAAAAGTTCTTATGTGATGCTGACTTTGGTGGTATGAGGATTTGGTGTCTATCTCTTCTTGGGATGTCGATGAAGATGGATTCCGGATCGTAGGAACATAAGGTATTTCGTAACAAATGCTCTACTATGACGAGAGTTTAGTCGCTCGCCGGCCATCCACTTCATCCATCTACAAAGCATGTGATGATGCGTTTCTAATTGAGATCATGCCGCTAATTCTTGTGTCCTATGTATTTAGCTACGATGGAATAAGATGACAAGTGCGGGTGACATTTAACATAATGGATCCTAAGACCTATTTGCAATTTAATATTATTTGTGCCTCATAAATGGCCTCGCGTTCTATGTAGGTTTACATTCTGGGCCATGCCGAGAGGGCATTTCATTTCTTGTTGTACCCAAATAGTTTTTATTTTGGTAGAATTATAAGTTTGCTGCATAGAGTATCTCACTATGTATGCTTTGTGTATGTCTTAATAGAAGTAAAAATTCAATAACAAAGAAGAAGAAAATATATTTTTCTTACTTAAGTCAAATTAGATCAAATTTTTGGTCAGGATAAAATAAACATAAATCATAGAACTCAGATTTAACTTTTGGTCTTAGCTATATTTTTTATAATTTGCAAAAGTTAAGTACTTTTTTTTTGGAAATGAGCATATATTAATATCAGAGGATACCAATTACACCTAACCTCTGCAACAACGCATTGCCCTAATGGCCATACAGATGCACAAAAAAAAGAATTACAAAAAAGAAAAATCCCGCTACAGTTCCTCGTTCGTTGAAACAACGATACTACCACCACCAAGACAACACCAGAAGTCCATCTTCTCTAAAAACGACACCTCCAAAAAGGAAACAGTGCACAAACACTGTTATCGTCTGATCAAAGATTTAGTTTTTCACCCTGAAGAAAGTCCATGTTCTCAAAACAATATCATCAATAAGGCCATTGCCAGGCACAACCAATTAAAGCCAGAACCTGGGTTTTCACCCTGAAAGACAGGACCATGAACTTCACCTGTATTGTCGCCCTGCTTGCATACCACTGCTCCAAGTCACGAGTCATCAAGTCAATTCCTCATGACCACTCGGACTCAAACCACCATTGTCAGTCCTCAGATCTCGGTCTTCATGACATTCTCCGTCGGCACCATGGGACGAGGACATGCCCCATGATATTAACAGCCAATAGAGCTTCGAAGCGCTCTTACTGAACCCAAACGGCCAGAGTAAAAACATGAGTGCGCATGACCGAATCCCACCCGATCCAGCGATCTCTCGGCATATGCGTACTGTGGAGTTCGCCGGCGAAGCCTTACGGAACACGCCACTACAACCAGATCAATGGAGACAAACGTCAAGCGGGTCTTCATCTTGGCGTGAGATGAACCCTAGGACCACCCCCTTTATTCAAACCGAGCCAGTAGCCCCTTGTCACCAGCCGGAGGTAGAGGAGAAGACAGTCCAGCATGCCACTGAAGCGGCTCGCCAGAACCCAACATGCAACTGCCTCCGCAGCTAGAGGTCCAGATCGGATCCGGGCCAGACCCGATGCAACCGCCGCCCGCTATGGTGGCCGCATGTCAGTGCCGCCGGGGATGTCCTCGCAAGATCGCATCCAATGCTGCCACCACGACACCTCCTCCTCCCCAAGCCCTCGATCAGCGCCTCCCAGGAAGATGACGGGCCTAGGCGAACGCCTTAGGCCCACGACGTGATGCCGCCACGTGCAACGTGGCTGCAGGAGCACCCACCGGCACCTGGCCAATATCGCCACCTCGACCACCGCCCCGACCCGCTCTGTCAGCGCCACCCCAGCTGCCCCTCCAAAGAAGACCGCCACAACCTCCACCCCTAGCACCTTAGGTACTAGGGGGCTGCCGCCACCGCGGCCGACGCCGACGGCAGCGGTGAAATCTAGGGGCCCTCCGGTGGCACCTGGGGGTGGCCACGGGAGGGAGGGTTACGGGTGTGAGGGGTCTGAATTTAGGTCGGTGCCCTACGTACCTAACATAAGTTCTAAATATTCTGATCATATGTTCATCATTTTATAGTGGTACCATCTGTCATCACAAACATATGTGTGATAAACATAATAATCGTTGGAAATATAAGCAATAATCCATATGATTTAATCCGAATAATAAATTGATAAAGCATGATCATACAAACGGTACTAAAACCAATTATGCAGATCAACAAAGTAGATGAACAAATTACATCTATAGGATATAAACCTATCATATCTACACCAAACGCTAGAATAAAGAGCTCTAGCATAATTTGAAAAAGGCAGTTGAGGATCACATACAGTGTAGGCTGAATAGCAACCGCAGCGGTCGCAGCAGCGTGGTTGCCCATGTAGAGGTTGTCGAAGAGATTGGCGACGTCCGGGAAGAAGTCGTCGTTCAGAAACTCGTCGTCAGACAACGTCGTGGTTGCCAGTAGTCGCGCTTGAGCACTCCCCAAAAACCTGATCGCCCCTCACCCGTATAGGTTCACGAGAGGCGGGGTTCCGGAGGCCTACTGTCCCGATCTGCGGTGCACGCCAAAAGCCAGGATGGGGAAGACGAAAGCGATGACTCAAGGTTCTAGAGGTAGGCGCGTGTGTGGATTGATTTATCGCCGATTAGGTTTAGCGCAGACGCTTATATAGTGCAGGTCAGGGAGATCGTGGGGCTCATCCCACGTCCGAGTCGGTAACATCCCATGTCCATAAAAACTGGAAATGGCTGTAATTAACGCATCCATTAATGACTCACAATTAGTTTTCCCAACCAGCAAAATAAAGCTCGGCTCGGCGAGATTCCCTGCAACCCGCGGCACGCGCGCGCGTCGTGACGAGGCGAGGCGAGGCGGGCGGCGTCAGAGGAGGAGTGCGTGAGGGCTTCTCTCCTTGTCACACCTTAGTGAGTGGTGCAACACTCTATTATATAAGGTGGTCCAACTCTCCTTTCACTAGCAATGTGAGACTAAACTTTAGCATCACTAGCACAGCCATATGCTGCCATATACAAGTGGGCCAAAGAGAATTTCAGAATTTGTCTAATGGGGCCAACAACCCAAAACTCACCAAATTCCAACAATTCCCCACAAAATCTCATTGGCACATCACATCACTTTTCTTCTAGAACATTGTTTTATATACCGGTGTGTAGTGGAGACTGTTAAGTTGAACTTCCACGTTAAACTTCATGCTACACTATCTACCAACTTGAATAGTGGACTATGCCTTGAACTGCAAGTTTTCTGCGTGCTAGTTGCACACAAAATCTAGACCGGTACAGGGCTGCCGTCGGCTTCCCCGCGGTTTGGAGCTTATGTGTCATCCTCCAGGGCCTTTCATGAGTTTATTAGAGAGCACCCAACTATCACAGACTGTGACGTTTGACAGTCAGACTCATATAAGTGTGTTCCTCAAGAGATGTTCTGCAAGACAACATCTCCGCTTATAAAAGCCACTTGGAACACATTAAGATAAATATCAACCTGCCATGCAGATTAAGAGTATTGCATCTTTATGGAGATGTAAATACAATATGGGGATACTCTCCTCTCAGCTGACCAACAACTTGTCTCCCATCTCTAATTCACGGATCTCCGATCACATAGAGTGGGTTGCCACTGGGATCAACTCATAGCGTGGGTCTCAAACCCATCTCCCTCGATGCATTATCTATCACATTGCGTGATAAACCCTTTGTGAAGGGATCTGCCAAGTTTTTAGATGTTTGGATATAATCCAATGCAATAACTCCGGAGTTTCTCAGTTTCCTGACAGATTTCAATCTCCTCTTCACATGCCTTGATGACTTCATATTATCCTTAGAACTGTTTACTTTGACAATCATAGTTTGATTATCATAGTTCATCGGGATGGCGGGTATTGGTTTTTCAACCACAAGTAAGTCCATCAAGAGCTCACAAAGCCACTATGCTTCAACAGTGGTTGTGTCTAATGCTGTGAGTTCTGCTTCCATTGTGACCTCGTTAAGATGGTCTATCCAGTTTGAATCACTATAGCCCTCAAGTACCCGTGGATACCCAATATAGTGAATACCATAACTCGCAGTACCTTTCAAATAGCGCAAAACTCTTTCAAGAGCATGCCAATGATCATCTCCATGATTTGACACAAATCGACTCAGTTTGCTTACATCAAAGGAGATGTCAGGTCTAATAACGCTGGCTAAATACATGAGCGAGCCAATAATTTGAGAATATCTCAATTGATCTTTAGCGGTCCTTCAATTCTTTCGAAGTAGCACACTCGGATCATAAGGCGTTGGAGAAGAATTGCCGTCGCTATACCCGAAGCGACTCAATATATTTTCCACATAGTGAGACTGAAACAATGTAATCCCACCATTGTCATCCTTTAGTAGCTTGATGTTTAAGATTACATTAGCCACTCCCAAGTCCTTCATATCAAAGCAGCGAGATAGAAACTCTTTGACCTCCTCAATAACAGCGAGGTTGGTCCCAAATATCAATATGTTATCAACATAGACACATAATAACTCCCTCGCCCCCACCATGGCGATAGTACACACATTTGTCAGCTTCGTTTACAACAAAGCCTTCAGCAGTTAAAGTTCTTTCAAACTTCTCGTTCCACTGTTTAGGAGCTTGCTTAAGACCATACAAAGACTTCACTAACTTACACACCTTTCCTTCTTGACCATCTACTACAAATCCGCCAGGCTGCTTCATATAAATTTCCTCATCTAGCTCTCCATTTAGAAAAGCTGTCTTAACGTCCATTTGATGAACGAGAAGACCATGTGAGGCCACCAAGGATAGTAGTACTCAAATAGTGGTCAATCTGGCTACAGGTGAATAGGTATTGAAGAAGTCTTCACCTCCTTTTTGGGTATAACCCTTGGCCACAAGACGTGCCTTGTACTTTTCAATAGTACCATCAGGTCTAAGCTTTTTCTTAAACACCCACTTACATCCTACAGGTTTGCACCCATAAGGACGATCAGTGACTTCCCAAGTACCATTAGCTAATATGGAGTCCATCTCGCTTCGGACAACTTCCTTCCAGTAGTCAGCATCTTGAGATGCATAAGCTTCTGAAATAGAAGTGGGAGTATCATCCACAAGGTATACAATGAAATCATCACCAAATGACTTTGCAGTCCTTTGTCTCTTGCTCCTTTTGGGAGCTTCATTTTCGTCCTCCATAGGATCATCAGAGTGTTCTATCGGCATAGTGGGTTCAGGAATTATAACAAATTCCTGACTAGATGAACTAGTCATCTCCTGATTTTATGAGCTAGACATACCTTTCATAGGAAAGATGTCCTCAAATAAAGTTGCATCATTCGACTCCATAATTGTACCAACATGCATGTCGGATACCTCATATTTTACTATCAAAAATCTATAGCCAATGCTATGAAAAGCATATCCCAAAAAAACACAATCAACGGTTTTTGGTCCAAGCTTTTGCTTCTTGGGTATTGGAATATTGACTTTCGCCAAACAACCCCAAGTTCGTAAGTAAGAGAGTTTAAGCCTTTTCTTTTCCCATTCCTCAAATGGAGTCATGATTTTATCCTTTACAGGAACACGATTTAGGACATG
This sequence comes from Avena sativa, assembly GCA_916181665.1. Lineage (NCBI taxonomy): Eukaryota > Viridiplantae > Streptophyta > Magnoliopsida > Poales > Poaceae > Avena > Avena sativa. The sequence continues at coordinate 382,922,602 of OV702280.1, read as the reverse complement.
ACACGCAGTCATTAGTGCCTCCCCCACCATTCCTTGGAAAGACCCGATGTATCTAACATGGTGTTAACCAAATCAGTTAGAGTGCGGTTCTTTCTTTCGGCCACCCCATTTGAATGAGGTGAGTAGGGAGGCGTCCTCTCATGTATAATACCATGTTTCGTACAGAATAAATCAAATTCATTTGAAAAGTACTCTCCACCATGATCTGACCTTAGTCGCTTGATTCTAATATCAAGTTGGTTTTCTGCCTCAGGTTTATAGTTTTTGAAGTAGTTCAAAGCTTCATCTTTAGATTTCAGAAGATAAACATAGCAGTATCTAGTGGAGTCATCAATCAACGTCATAAATTATCTTTTCCACCTTTTGTCAACACACCATTCATCTCACAGAGATCCGAATGTATAAGTTCTAGCGGTGCTATGTTTCTCGGTTCCGCAGCCGTATGAGACTTGCGGGGTTGCTTTGCTTGCACACAAACTTGGCACTTAGAACCTTTGACAATGGTAAATTTCGGAATTAAACTCATATTGGATAGCTGTGTCATGCAACCAAAGTTAATATGACAGAGTCGTGAATGACAAACATTGGACTCATTATCATTGCAAACATGATTAATAACTTTAGTACATGAGTCTGACAAAGGCAAGCAGAACAGACCTCCGCACTCATAACCCTTTCCAAAAAATTATACTTACTTAGAAATTACAACTTTATTGGACTCAAAAACCAACTTAAAACCATCTCGACATAAAAGCGATCCACTAACGAGATTCTTATTGATGGAGGGAACATGCTGCACATTCTTTAGCTGTACGGTCTTCCCCGAAGTAAACTTCAAATTTACCGTACCAACACCATGAACAGAAGTACGTGAGTCGTTTCCCATCAGCACGAAAGAAGTCCTTGAGACCAGATAAGAGGAAAATATGGAAATATCAGAACATACATGTGTATTATCACCCGTGTCTATCCACCAATCAGGAGAGTGACATACTGAAAGGATAGTAGGTAAAATACCATACCCAGCATCCTTCATCTTAGTATCGCTATTAACAACATTAGCGGCCTTGCCGCTGTTCCCATGTTGACGCTTGTCAAAGCGATTAGGACAACTAGGAGCCCAATGATCAGGATCACCACAAACGTGACAAGAGCCTTTCCTATTATCATTTTTATTCTTGAAGTTGGTTGAGTGCGCGGCCTTGTTCTTACCATCAAACTTCCCCGTTCCTTCAGTTTTGTTCTTATTCTTTAACTTGTGGGATTGGAAGCTTTTCCTATGCACTAAATTGGCAGTACAACCTCTCTCAAATCCTCGAGCAGTTTTGTCCTTTTCTCTCGCCTTCTCTTCCACATGAAGAGACCCAATGAGATCCGTAACGAAAAACTCTTGTCTCTTATGTTTCAGAGAAGTAGCAAAGTTCCTCCACGAGGGAGGAAGCTTAGCAATAATGCCACTGGCCACAAATTTGTCTGGTAAGGAACACTTGAACTGCTCAAGTTCTTTGGCAAGTGATTGTATCTCATGAGCTTGCTCAACAACGGAGTGCTAATCAACCATCTTGTAGTCATAGAATTTCTCCATGACATACAACTCAGTGCCAGCGTCTGAGGCCCCAAACTTGGCCTCGAGCGCTTCCCACGCATCCTTGCCATTATCAAATGACATATACGGGTCAACAATGTTGTTCCCAAGAACACTGAACAAAGCTTCCATAAACATGGTATCGGCTTTCTTAAAGGTCGCTTCCTGCTCAGCAGAAATATCTCCTTCAGGCTTGCCAAGAGTGGCGCTATAGCAGTTTAGGTTTTCAAACCATAGAACTGCTCTCTTGCGCCATCTCTTATAGTGCATGCCATCAAAAGGGGACGGCCTAGTAGCCGCGGACACACCAGTGGAATTCAGTTGCGTATAATTAGGTTTTTGGATTGTTGGAAATATAAGCAATAATCCATATGATTTAATCCGAATAATAAACTGATAAATCATGATCATACAAATGGTACTAAAACCAATTATGCAGATCAATAAAGTAGATGAACAGATTACATCTATAGGAGATAAACCTATCACATCTACAACAAATGCTAGAATAAAGAGCTCTAGCATAATATGAAAAGGCAGTTGAGGATCACATACAGTGTAGGCTGAATAGCAGCCGCAGCGGTCGCAGCAGCGTGGTCGCCCATGTTGAGGTTGTCGAAGAGATTGGTGACATCTGGGAAGAAGTCGTCGTTTAGAAACTCGTCGTCGGACGACGTCGTGGTTGCCATTAGTCGCGCTTGAGCGCTCCCCAAAAATCTGATCGCCCCTCACCCGTACAGGTTCACGAGAGGCGGAGTTCCGGAGGCCTACTGTCCCGATCTGCGGTGCACGCCGCAAGCCGGGATGGGAAAGACAAAAGCGAGCAATGTTATGGAGGTAGGCGCGTGTGTGGATTGATTTCTCGCCGATTAGGTTTAGCGCAGACGCTTATATAGTGCAGGTTAGGGAGATTGTGGGGCTCAGCCCATGTCCGAGTATAAATCTCGGCTCGGCGATATTCCCGCACCCGTGGCGCGGGCGCGCCGTGGCGAGGCGAGACGAGGCGTTGTGAGGCGAGGCGGGCGGCATCAGAGGAGGAGTGCGCGAGGGCTTCTCTCCTTGTCACACCTTAGTGAGTGGTGCAACACTCTACTATATAAGGTGGTCCAACTCCCCTTCTACTAGCAATGTGAGACTAAACTTTAGCATCACTAGCACAACCATATACTGCCATATATAAGTGAGCTAAAGAGAATTTTAGAATTTGTCAATAATGTGGTGAAGCACTGTTACTTTGTAAGATTTGGTGTGGAAAGATATACTTAAACTTAACTCCTTCTACGTCTACATAAATTTGAAACGACAAAGTGATTATGCTCCACAAATTAATTTAAGCCACACCGACATAATTATTTCTTATTTATATATGTATTTGCATCTATTTAGTATTCCCTCCGAGTCATATTACTTGACTTGGATTTGTTAAAATTTGGATGAACCTATATACTAAATAAAGTCTAGATCATCCAAATTTAGACAAATTGAAGTCAATTAATATGGATCGAAGGGAGTATCTTGGATCTCTCATGCTTACTTGCAAATATCTTAAAAGAGGTTTGCATGAGGATTGTTTATCTTAGGGTCTCGAGTACATTAATGTCTATAAGTGGTTCTCTTTGAAAATTATACGGTGATAGTTATTTAATTAGCGAAATGATCATATCATGCTCATGGAGATATACAACTTAACTAGTACTCCCTCCGTTTCAAAATATAAGATGTTTTAGGTTTGTGAAGAAAATGAATCTAGACTAGTTTTAGTATGTAGATTCACTCAACTTTGGAATGAATCTACGTACTAAAAGAAGTCTAGATTCATTTTCTTCACAAACCTAAAACATCTTATATTTTAAAACGTAGGAAAATACTATTTTAGAAATATAATACGTTTTGATGGGCTAAAATAGCCAACCAAAACGTCTTATATTTAAATAGAGGTAATAGTTGATAGCACATTCGTGCTCCCTGTACTTTGTCTCTGAACGACATCTTTAACATAACATGAGAATGTAGAACACCAACAGTTGCTATATCTCACGACGCTCCCAAGAGCCCTCTATCTGTCAATTCTCTACACGTGTGAACACTGAAGCCTTGACATCTCCCTTTCGCACCCAAATCAAGTGATATTTTGATTCATTCTTGCATCAAGGTATGTTAAAACATCTGCAGTCAAAATTTACAGTTTTCCAATTTTGACACAGTTGACAGACGGACGGATCAGGGCGCGCACAGTTCAAAAGGTGCTCTTGTATTTAGAAATTAGAAAGAATATATGTTACAGAGCTCAATGATCAGACCCTAAAACAATACTAGAGTGAATGTTCAGCTCAGATCCTTGGCCGCGGCGGCGACCTTGTCCGCGACGCCCTGCGCGGCGTCCTTGGTGGCGTCCCACGCGCCCTCCGCCGCGTCCTTTGCCTGCCCGCCGAGGTCCTGCGCCGTCTCGGACACCTTGCTGGCGCCGCCCTTGGCCGCCTCCACCACGCTCTCGCCGGTGCTCTTGGCGCCCTCCACGGCGCTCTCCACCGCCTCCTGTGCTTTGCCGGCCGCATCCCCTGCCGCCTCGGCCACGCTATCCTTTGCGTCCGATGCCTTGCCCGCGGCCTCCCCGGCCAGGCCCTTCACGGTCTCGATGGCTTCGCCGGCGGCGTCCGTGGCTTTGTTATACGCCTGGCGAAAGAGTCCAATGCATGTCAGCTTTTCTCAGAGACTTTGGCATGATCATGTGAAAATATGGTGCTTGATATATGTGGGAACAATACACGCGTACCGGAGACGATCTCGGAGCGGTTTGCAGGCAGAGGCGGCCCCCGCTCACGGCGCGAGGCCGGGCAGCGAGGAAGCACGGCCCGAGAAGTGTCTTGCCGGCAGCGGCGAGCGCGGCGGTGCCGGCGCCTCCTCCGAGCAGCACGGAAGAAGAAGCCATTGTTCTGGGTCTGGGCGTCGGTGAAGGAAACTGGATCGGTTTAGCGCTGATGGATGGGATGGGCCGTGTGAGCTTATTTGAACCATGGCGCGCGTGATGGGTTTTATAGACAGGTCGCGTGTGCGTGTACATGGGCGGGGGCGCGGGGCGAAGGTAAGGAGGGAGGTGACAGGTCGACGGACCGACGAGACTCGATCGCTGCCCGCGGGAGCACGACGAGACGACACGGCCGGGGTGGTCGGCAAGTTTGTGTGGTGCGTTGGAGCGTCCAAAACTGTCGACTAGTTGTGTGGTGCTGGTGCAGCAGCCATACTCGAATTTTGCCAGGAATAGAAACAAATCTTTGGCTGCTACGTGCGTGTACATGACCTGCTAGGAGCTGATCGAAACAAACAAATCCTCGTGTCCACGTTTGAAGTTGAGTGTTACGTCCGAGCTCGAGATATTTGCCAAATGTCAATCACCGATCTCTCTGTGCTGATCAACTCACATTCTCATCTAAAAGCCTGAAACTGCAAATGAGAAGGAAAATGCTAGGTTTAAGCCAGAGGATCGCACCCTCCATCCCCTCCGTCTTCTATGAACGCCATGTGCCCCTTTGGTGACGCGAGGAAACGAGTCCACCCACGCTCTCCTTCCTCCCGGGTCTATCTCTTCCTCACCCACATCTTTTCTCCATTGATACCCCATATCACCTTGTTCGTCGATGATGGCCGTGCCACGATCTCGCACACGCTTTATCAGTGATTGAAAGGTTCGTGATTTTAGCTACAAGAAATTGCACAAAAACTCCTTTTGGAAGCTCGATCAAAATAGACTAATATGCTAGTACAATTTAGGGAATTTCGTGTTATTTTTATATGTTATGTACTTGTATTTTTAATCTTTTTTATTTCTTAACTTATGTAGCGTTCGGACAAGTGGATTTTACAAGCCTAAATAACTATCATATCCCCTTCCGTACCTATCCCCTTCTACCATCTCTCTGTCCGTCTACAAACATTTTGGTTTTCCACGATTTTTTCATAATATGGGTTCACAATCAACATCTTCACACACATAACTCGAACTCTAGAGGTAACTAACTAATAACGAAGAATTTACAAACACGATAATTAGTCGGTTGACTCGCGGTCTAACGTCCGGTGCCCACGTGTAAGAGTTTGTGGACAACCGCTCAGTTTAGCTTGGATTGAGCTTGGCTTGAGCAGCCTGACTCATTAGGGTCTTCACTTGGATAAAACTAAAAATAAATTTCAAAGTTTGAAGCAAAATTAAATATATACTAAATCATTCTATGTTCGCCTGGTAATCTAGAAATTTTGAGCTCAAATTGTTTCTCACCCTTTTAGGAACCTGCACGGTTTTTCAAAATCCTGCCAAATTTGAAGTTCGGAGTAAGGTAACATATATTTCCTTTATTCTAGAAAAGAAGGCCTCACTTTCCCGGCCATTTTAGGGGTTTTGCTCTCTTAACTCATGAGCGTCTGCGGCATATTTGGTGTACAAATTCGATATCTCATTTTCACCATGTGATGCCAAGGTTATGTTGCAACAATGCAGTTGAATCTAATAATTAAGTTTGTGTCAAGATTGCACATGTCTTTTTCTTTTCTTTTCTCTCGTAATGATATACACTCATGTTACTTATCAAAGTCTTTTTACACAAATGAGGGTATAATAACAAAATAATATTTTGCTACAAGTTCCTGCATTTCAATATTTGAGTTGGACTTTGTGGATAGTGCCTTCTCGTGATCCATTGTTTAGAGCTTATGTGATGAGGATCCTGCTTCCTCCTTCTAGTGGCATATCACACAAGCATCAGTGGATTCTTTATGGAAGGCAAAGTTAGGAAAATTAAGTATGTAGTTCTTTTCCTTGGAATAATGAAAATTTGTGACTAACGTGGTTGACATACTACGATTAATGATCCAATGTGCAAATTCAGGGTAAGGGACAAAGAAAAGTTGTTCAACTGGACTAAGTGACATATAATTGTATGATTACAAAAACCGTTGTAATTTGAGTTCTACCATTCTTCCAAAAAACATAAAATGTCCAAATGTTTGTATGTCATATCTACCATTTCTTCAAATATGAGCGGCCGCAGCAACACACACTTTTATGGTCTAGTCACCCCTACAGTCATGGCTATGTGTGAAAATCACCTAGCGTTATATTATTTGTAACTTCAACCCCTAGAGTTATGCTTTGGTGCAACTTTCTCTTTTAGCTATGTAGTACTTTCTCCGTTTCATAATTCTTGCCGTGATTTTAGTTCAAATTTAAACTACAACCACGCCAGGAATTACGAAAGCGGAGGGAGTATGATTGAACAAACTCGTGAAAAGTTAGATACTTATCTCATTTATGAGTTATTTGTTGGATAATGTCACTTAACATCATATTTGTTTTTCTATGTCTTTAACAAAACTAATTTTTTTGCAACTTATTTTACTGAGACTAGGCTATTATCCTTGCTTCTCAATGGTGCTTTAATTGGCGGTGCAAATTAAGAAGGGAATGTGAATGTATGGTCAGGAAATGGGTCCGGACCACGGAAAATGGTTTTGGCACCCGAGCTCCATGGAAGAATTTATTTAAAAAGTTCGAAAAACTTGATTTTAAAGTTTCAAAAAATCAGAAAAAATACACGGATCTAGTAAACTGTGTACACTACGAACTTGCAAAATTTTAATGTAAAATACTTTGTATTTTAGGCTAAGAAAAAAGACAAATTAGACATTTTTTGGAAAATGTCAAAAATTACAATGTTCATGATCCCAGATCTGCATTTTTGTCATAGAATAGTTGGTATTTCTAGAATAAATCATTTACTACAGCCTGTTATTTTTTGTGATTTATTTGAAGCTTCAAATTTGAATTTTTCCAAGATTTCAAAAAAGTCCTCCATGGAGGACGGGTGTCAAAACGATGCACTCGTCAGGACCATTGATTCTTCGGAACCGGTACTACTCCCGCTGAGGAATGGTGGCATTGGTGTTTATGGATAAAGGGGGTGGCCATTCCAAAAATCCGTGTTTCTTCATTCAGGGTTCAACTAATCTGTATTCATGTTTTCACTCTGGCCACTTGGGTGTTTTATGTTTTGTGCCAAGTAAAAGAAATTCACACTTAAAATCGCAAGTTTCAATCCTTCCACAGTTAAATCCATAAAAGATCAAATCTGAAGTGAAACTTGCATCTATTTCAAAAAAAAACTACCAAAACGAAGGATGCAAAAGAGGTACTGTACTCAGGGGCAGATCTCCCAGTAGGGCAAGGTAGGGCAGCCGCCCTACCTTGATTTTTGGAGAAAACCTTTAGATGCGTATGTTTTTTCTAAACAAGTTAAGTGGTTATACGCTGAAAACGGGCTTCGTATAAGAAAGTTATGCTTATTTTAGTAAACACCGCGCAAAAATGATTCTGAAGTGAAATAAGAACTAGGTGTAGTCTAGTTTTAAACTAAAATTTTCTCTCTACAATTGCTAATTCTCAATCTAATCAAAATCAACTCTAAACAATGTCCTAGATGAGGTATGTAAGGAGGTCATGAGAGTATTTTGGCCGCCTTATGGCATGTGGCCAAAACAAACTCTTATTATGTGACGGTTTATGTTTATGTTTGTACTTTGGCCTACTATTGGTAAAAAATTCTAATTGCATGCTTTCTCAATTATAGAAATGATGGTTTAGAACCCTTCTAAATATGTGAATTCACGCAAAAAATAAGATCACAATCCTAAGTATGGACGAAGTGATAACAAAAATGAGCGAAAAGTCATTAAAAACGAGAAGATACTAGGTCACTATTGATTTTTTTTGGCGTGTAGCCACCTTCTATTTTTCAATAAATCTATTACAACTGATTTTTACCATCGATTTGATGACTTTTCGTTAGAGTTTCTTCAGAACTTTTTGCCTTGCGTGAAATGAACCATTTTATAGGTTCAACGAGAATAAGATTTCTCGGCTTACAGAGATTTATTATGAGGATTTATATTATTATGAGCATGAGCTTATATAAGATAACCTTGAGATATTCTTTATTCATATACAGAGAATTAAAAACTTCAAAGATTATCTTAATATTTGAATGATACATTATGTTGCATATCGTTTATCGCCTTGTTAAGTTGGTATTGCTTTTACTGGTAGAAACAACAATAGTTGAAAGGGCTTTCTCGATGACAAGGGTCATCAAGACCGAGTTGATATTTACTTTTTTTAGAGTTCGCCCTACCTCGATTTTTTTCTGTCCTCCGCCACTGACTGTACTAGTAAGTTATTTGAGTAGATCAAAGCCGTTGAAAATAGCACATTTTGGGGAAAATAATATCTGATCGATCGTCTTAGCCAAACCAGTAACTAGTTGAGATAAAAAAAGCTACAGAGAAGATACCAAACAACCACAAACTAAAACCTCTGCATATTGACCCAATAATAATGACTGACGGGCACACCTAGGATTTTCATGAACACACGCTTTAGCTTGGGATAAAACTGAAAGGGCGAAACTCACCCGCAGGCTTGTGCAATGGCGGCCATCCCGTTGGTTGTGAAGCCATCTTATTTGTGGAGTCGCAGGACCTAGAGGTTGCTGAAGGATTTTACGATCATATCGATGCACCTGTCGGTGACTACCATCCGTTTGAAGTAGAGCTTCTCGAGAAGTGGCCAACCGCGGGCGGCGGACTCGACCCATGGAGCAGCATCGGCGCCCCAGTTGGGCGGCACGATACATAAGTCCGCGAAGTGTGGTTTTCCCTTCACCACAACAACTCCGACAGGGGGAAACCTTTTGGACGGTGTCGAGCGGGTCCACAACGTAGCAGTTGCGGAAGGTGATGCAGCGCCTGGCGTTGCACTCGGTTGGAGCCAGCGCTGATAGACGGTCGCGGCCTCAGTGCTGTCGGCATCGGTGGGGAGGCATGAGAGCTCCGCAGAGGAATGATGACATTGGTTTTCATGGATCAAACTCGTTTGGTCAGAATAAAATAAACATAAATCACATAGATGTTTTATTTCTTTATAACTCAATATTTAACTTTTGGTCTTAGCTATATATTTTTATAATTTTTAAAATTTAAGAACATAAAATAAGCTATAAATATTCCGATAATATGTTCATCTTATAGTAGTACCATCTGTCATCACAAATATATGTGTGATAAACATAATAATGTGGTGAAACAATGTTGCTTTGTAATATTCAGTGTGAAAAGATATACTTAAATTGAACTCCTTCTACGGCTACACAAATTTGAAACGACAAAGTGATTTACTCTCCACAAATTAGTTTGAGCCACATCGATATGATTATTTCATATTTATATGTGTTTGCATCTACTTGGTTTCTTTAAATATTTTGGATCTCTCGTGCTTATTCGCAAATATCTTAAAACAGGTTTGTATGATATATTAGGTAGATATATTCGCAAATATAAATTGTTTTAGGTAGATATATTTGTTTCACGAAAATAAAACATTTTATATTAAAGATGGAGGGAGTACTATTTTAAAAATATATACTAATACGATTTTGATGGGCTAAAATAGCTAACCTAAAACGTCTTACAATTGGAACAGAGGTAATAGCTAATACCACATTCATGCTCCGTGTACTTGGTCTTTGAACGACATCTTTAACAAAACATGAGCTGGCCTGTAGAAGAAACCTATTTATTTGCTGTCGCGCGGGCATTAGATCGTCATCCCTGGCGCACCTCTAAAAAAGGCAAGTCTCTGTTGTCCTGTCTTATACGAAACGGAAAAGAAAATGACTCTATGCAATTACCGCACCCTCCACCTACCACTGCGCCAGATTGCAGTCTTTTTTTTTTTTGCGGGGATCGCCAGATTGCAGTCTCGAGCACACCAACAAAAAAGAAAGTTCCGTGCATTAATTTTCTTTATCTAGATATTGAAAATACTATAAAGTTTGAACCACATGTCAGAATTAAGATCCGTTTTCACTTTTGGAACCCTCACAATGAACTCTTCAAAACTAGATCCCATTTGTATATGTTTCGGCAAAAAAATTAACAAACCAACTTTTGTGCGCTGAGGGAAAACTACATCAGAGGCCAATAAGGCAAGTTTAGTGCCCGCCTGAGCAACTTTGGTGTCTGTCTGAGCAATATTTGTATCTTGACAAATTTGAATCACCCAATGAGCCTGGTGAGACAACTTTTGTGCCCCAGTAAGCAAAATTGCCTCGCCAGGCACCGCAAGTTTCCTCGTTGGGCAAAAGTTGCCTCTCTGGGCTTCAAAGTTGCCTCGCCGGGCACCAAAGTTGCCCCGCCAGGAAAAAATTGCCTCGCCGGGCACCGAAGTTGTCTTGTCGGGAAAAAGTTGCATCACCAGGCTTCAAAGTTGCCTCGTCGGGCTTCAAAGTTGCCTCGTCGGGCACCAAAGTTGCCTCGTCGGAAAAAGTTTCCTCGTCGGGCTCCAAAGTTGCCTCGTGGGGCACTGAAGTTGTCTCGCAGGGCAAAAGTTGCTGACGAGGTTTGATCTAGCCAATGCCCATTGTTATGGACTTGGGTTTTGGAGAAGATGGGGATGCTGGAGATCGTGGAACGGTTAACAGACAAGCAACCAGGGGACACAAGATTTACCCAGGTTCAGGCCCCCGGAGGGAAAACCCTACTCCTGCTTGTCTGCTCTTGATTACGGCGGAACCGAAGGTTACAGGGTGCGCAGATTCAATCTGGTGTGAGGTGCGTATGCGAGAGTATGAGTCGAGAGATCTAGGACGTGCCCTCCTGGCCTTTATATAGACTTAGGCAGGTCCCGGGAATAGTCCTAGTCGGTTACAAGTTCTAGGGTTTTACCCCTTTGAATTTTCTATCGATACTAGTCTTGCTCTCCAAGGATCCAAAGGCGTCATGGGCCTTGGCCACCCGAAAATCTTCATGGGCCAGCGTATATCTGCTGTGGGCCTTCCTTGGGCTGGACCAGGTATGCTGAAGTCACGTACCCGTAGGGTATAACCATGTCAGTAGCCCCCGAGTGATCAGTCGAATCGCAGATTCGGCTGAGGACTCTTCCATCTTTCGGGTGCAACTATGTATTAATAGTATATGTGTGTAGGGATTGTTGACGCGTGTGCCTGACTCACCCGACGGATCAGGGTCAGTTAACTGTCTTAGGACGAAACAACACGATCTTCTTCAAGTTCGAGTCCCTCAACTCGGACCTGGAACATATGCTGGCGTAATTCGACTCAGGCCACGGAGGGCTTACAAGAGTGGAATTCCAGTGATTTTAATTAATGTACCCAACGCGTCCGTCGGGATTTTTCATCACGCCTGTTGGCATGGATTTGTACTAGCAGAGCGCAGTCATGTACGTTGCCAGGCCGTCAGATGATATCTGCAGGTCTTATCTTTGCGTCCTAGACGCAGCATCCGAACATTTGTCACCGCGGAGGTGTTTCGGGTGGCCAAGGAGATTGTCGCTCACTCAGCGTTTGTTGGGGCAGAGATGCCAAAAAGTTTTTGCGTGCTGATCCGAAAGATCACAGTCGAAGAATTCATAGGGTGCGCGACCAACGCTCCCTATGGGAGTAGCCCCCGAGTGTCTGTTCGAGTCGTAGACTCGAGCAGAGACTTTAGTTCAAGCATTGTTCAGTTGTTAAGTCCGTAGGACTCAAAAATTTTCGGATGCTTAAATCCATCCTCCCTATGGGAGTAGCCCCCGAGTCCGTAGTGGAGTCGTAGACTCGACGTAGGACTCGAAGAAATACTTTGTCGTTATTCATCTTCCGGGTGCGCGGCCAGCGCTCCTGATAGGAGTAGCCCCCGAGTATTTAGTCGAATCGAAGATTCGAGTGAGTACTCTTAGTTGTGGAGCCGAAGAATTGTAGTTGGTGCTAGTATAGCTTTTGATGACATCAGTGCTGACGATCAATGACCTCAAGCGTCTGCTACGCCAGAGATGACTTGATTGGGCGAACGTGGGTCCCACTTGCTGACTTTGAATTGACCGGTCACGCGCGGCGTGGAGATAATTACGGCGTCTCCTCGATTTCCGCGTGTAGTGGACGGCGTGGTAACGGCGGTTCGTTGTGATGTTGACACGTGTACGGTCAGATCTGCCGTTGGCGTTAGGTCTTCTGGATGGACGGCTGCCGTGCGTCGTCTTCGCTGTTATAATCATTGGGGGAAACCGCGGTTTGTTTTCACCACACCAGTTCTTGTGTTCACTGCCTCCTTGTGCTCGAGCGATTCTTGCTTCGTGCTGGGATTTCCTTCCACATTTCCGTCGTTCTTTCTGCGTTTTCACCGCCGGCGCCGCCGTAGCCCAATAGGGAAACCAAAGAAATCTTCATCTGCGGTTGGGACCAGCGCCGCCGGAGGAAAGAAGGGCACCGCCGCTACTCGCGTCACCGATGGTGGCTGGCGGCGATCAGAGACGCGGGAGAGCGATCTCCGCAAGCTTCGTGAGCGGGGCCTGATCCCGCAAGATAGGGAGGCCGTCAAACTCCCCGGCAATGAGGTAATCCCCCGTCCCCCATCTGGGTATCGGGTTATGTTTCTCGCCTTCGTTTTGCGCGGGTTTTCTTTTCCAGTCCACGGCTTCCTCCGTGGACTGCTCTTCTTCTATGGGATTCAGCTTCATCATCTGTCTCCCAATTCTCTTCTCCACATTGCGTGTTTTATCACTTTTTGCGAGTGCTGGCTTGGCATTGAGCCGCACTTTGGCCTCTTCCGGAAGCTCTATTCCGTGAAGAGGCAATCTGGTTCGGATGGTGTGTATCCCATTGGGGGTTTCATCATCTCCCTTAGTCCCAATCTGCTCTTCTTTTCCTTTTCCATGTCCGAATCTGTCCAGTACTGGAGGAGGCGATGGTTTTATATCCGCGACTCCGTAGTGCCCGGGCAAGATTTTGGTCTTGTTCCCTTTGACCCCTCCCAAATGATTGAGCGAAAAAGGTCTTGGAAAAACCAAATCTTGGACGGTGAGGTGGCGGAGATAGAGGCCCTTTATCGTCAGGTGGAGGATCTCCAGCTGATTACGGAGAAGGAGGTGAACGGCGTGGACATCATCCGGACTTTTCTTAAGCGTCGGGTGCAGCCTCTCCAAGCGAGGGCGCACCCGATGTTTCTTTATTCTGGGCGCCGTGATCCGACGAGGGTTTTGGCTGAGAAAATGTCCGAGGGGGATCTTGACAGGGCCCTTCGCGCGCTGCTGAAGTTCAAAGCCGGAGAAGAAATCCCGGGGAAGTCGCTAACTCCTCCAGTTTTTGACGTTGGCCGTACCGCAGGTGTAGATTTGTGCACGTAGTGCTTTTTGTCGGCTGTGTTTTTATTTCCTTTGTTTGCTAACAAAGTTTCTTCTAATTTTGCAGAGCTTCAAAGTGCCGGGCATGGTACCGCCGTTGCCCGAAAGGTATCCGAATGCCCCGGATAATGAAGTGGTTGATTCCGTGTCCGAGCTACCGTCGGCGCGATCTCCGGCGGAGGATGCCGACGAGTCGAGTGAGGACCATACGTGAAAACGGTCACGGAGCTCCAGCGAGTCTTCGGATGCCTCGACTCCTCCGACTCCCAGAAACCCTCTGGGCCTTGAGCGTCATAGTGACGGTCATGGAGGTTCTTCTTCTCCCATTCCTGCCATTCCTGTGCGGGCTGTAGCGCCGCACCCGCCAGCGAAGCAGAAGAAGGAAAAGAAAAAGGAGGATAAGAAGGAAGAAAAGAAGGAGGAGAAGAGAGCCCGAAGGACTCCTCCTGTCTTTTCCCTGAGCTCACTGGGCTCGTAAGTTTCTTGCTGTACTATTGTCCTTTTTCCTTCATGATTGTTGTGCTTGCGCTGATTGGTTCGTATGCATGCATTCCTCCCACGATTCCTGCAGTGGTGGTGCGCGGGAGATGATGAGGGAGTCGAAAATTGCGTCTCCTCCTCTTCAGACGGTGGCGACTTCGGGTGGCGCGGCTCCGGATCCTCCGTTGCAGGAGGTGCAGGTGGTTGCGCCTCAGAATTTCGCAGGCGGTCCTTCGGAGTCACCATTAGAGCATGTAAGTTTTTCTGCTTCATATCACGGGGGGAGCCCCCGAGTGTCTTCGTGTGCGAATTTTGTTTTTACTCCTTTGTGTTGGGCGTAGCCCCCAAGCCCTTTTCTTACTGCTATTTCTTTTTCTTTAGCCTTTTGTGCAGGAGGCCAAGCGGCTGGTGCAGGAGCGCCTGGCGCTGGAGGCGAACCTTCGGCAGCTTTAGGTATCTATCTGCCTTTTAATGCCTCTCTTATTTATCCTGGTCCTGTTCTTTGACACTTGCTTGTCTTGAATGCAGAGGAGCATAACAATTCCCTCCGTGAGGTCGACGCTCTCAAAAAGAGCCTTGGTCAATCGGAGCAGAAGGCCGAAGCCGTCGTTGGCGCGAAAGAACGCCTCGAGCTAGAGCTGACTAAGGCAGCCGAAGCGAAGGAGCGTCTGCAGCAGGAGGCCGCAGATCGTGAGGAGCAGCTGGCCACCGTTGCGGCTGCTCGTGAAAGAGAGGTGGCGGCGAAGCTCATGGCTGCTACCAAGGCTATTTCGGGTGAGTGCTAGTTTTGTACTTGTTTCTTTTTCTTCGGGTCTTCTTCTGTGCTGCTTTTCTTCATGCTTTCCTTCTTATTTTTTGTCTCAGATGCCGCAGGCATCGAGTTCGACCGCGGTGCTCTAGAGCACGGGAGTGCTCTAGATGATGTCACTATGGCGGTCGAAGACCACTGCAGCACCGTCGTCAGCTCCCTTGCCAAGGCGAAAGAGGTCCTTGGTTGCTTCTACAAGGAGCTTGTCCCGAAGGGCGCAACCCTTGATGATGTGGATGCTCTGGCGGAGGCTCTGTCATCCGAAGCGCCTGCGGCGTACAAGCGCAAGCAGAAGGGCATCGGCGCGTCCGTCGGGCTGGCGATGGCCTTGGCGGCTGGAGCGGAGCTGGATCTGTCCCAGATCACCTCTCGGATGCCGACGGCTGCGGATGGCTCCGAGGTAGCCTTTGCTGCCTACTCTGCTCGCTGCAAGCGATATGGGCCCAAGCTCATTGATTTGCTGTCTGAGTATGCACTGCGGCAGCAGGGCGGGGCCAAAGCTAGGCAGTCTGGCTCCGAGGCGACTCAGGGTGCCGCATCTTAGGCGTTTGTAGACGTAGGGTAGTTTGTAGTCTACTTTTGTTGTAAATATCCTGAGGAACACCATCCTTGTGCCACGTAGTGGCCTTATATGTTTAATGAATTCTTCTGAGTTGTGCTCTATCATTGTCTGAAATGTGTTTGTCCCTTTCTTTTTCTGCTGCTCTAGGTTCCTTCGGGTGCTGACCCTGTTGACGCCCCATCCGCAATGCCGTTGCGACCATCCTTGGATGATTCCTCGCCGCTCACTTTCCTTAAGGATCGTGTGCGTAGTCTGCAGAGGGAGTTGCTCGGGTTACGTGGTCATGCCGACGTTTGGAAGTCCAAGGCGGATCGTGGTGCAGCCAGAGAGGAGTACTTGATGGCGGAGCTGGTTCGGCTGTCCGAGCAGCTGCAATGTAAGTTGTTCTTTGGTTCGAGCTGTAGCTCAGTTCTTCGGATGAGCCTGCTGGCCTTACTCTTTTTTGTGCGATTGTCGCAGGTGCGAATCTTGCTCCGAGGGAAGAAAAGGAGCGTGTCGCTGTTCGGGTCAATTGCTTGACTCAACAGGACATGGAGGCCGGCGGCTTCTTCTGGATGGATCGCGATCGCGCCATGGCTCTGGCGACGGTGCAGGATCGTGTTCATCAAGTTTTGAGGGTGCTCCGCCAAGTGCAAACATCGCTTTCCTCGGTGTTGCACGTCATGTTTCCTTTGTATGCCGTACCGATGACCCTTGCGGGTCTTCTGTCGAAGTTTCGGAACGTGAGCAATGTCAAGGAGTTGGTGCGGCAACAGCTCGTCGCAGGAGTGAAGGCTGCATTGTCTCTTGTGAGGCTGCACCGGCCTGACGTGGATTTGGCTGCTGTGACCGCTGGGCCACCTCTTCGCCCTGATGGCGGTGAGTGGGACATGCGTCCGCATTACGCAGCTGTAAGGCAGTATGCCGAACAGGTCGTAGATTTGTTTGAGCAGTGTGCCCAGGTTATTCTTCAACATAGGTAGTACCTGTAAAAAGAGATAGATGTAAAATTTGTATATTTCGGCTGGGCGTGTTGTTCCCTTTGTTGTAAAGGTTTGTTTGTTGTGAGCACGCAGTGCTTTTGATTGAGTACGTGTCCTTTTCGTTTGCCTGACGTTGTCAGCTACTCAGGTGTACACGTTTGATCCTCAGTCGATGAAATCGTGAGGTGGGGGGAGCCCCCGAGTGCGTTTGTAGCATGTAGTAAAGTTGCAAAAGTAGTGAACTGAAGATTTGGGGCGAGACACTTAGCTTTATTTATATCGTAATGGAGGAGGTACATTGTTCGGCTGAATAGCCTTGGCTGAAAGCCTTATTGAAAGTAAAGGGGTAGGTAGCTATGGATAGAATCGTCGCAGGTGCGCGATGTTCCATGGGTTGGATTATGCGACTCCAGACTCCACGTGCTTGAGGCGATAGGCGCCACCTGGGATGACTTCGGTGATGACGTAGGGTCCTTCCCATGGTGATTCGAATTTATTCGGTCTCTTTTGCTTGAGTCGCAAGACGAGGTCTCCTTCGACGAAGGACCTTGGGCGCAGCCGGCGGCTGTAGTAGTTGCGGAGACTCTGCTGGTACACCGCTGATCGAGCTGCTGCTATATCCCGCGCTTCGTCGAGTGTGTCGACAGCGTCTTCAAGTGCAATCGTGGATTCGGCTTCGCTGTAAGCGACGACCCGTGGGGCCTGGTGGCGTACTTCGGCTGGTAGCACGGCTTCGGCTCCGTGTACCATGAAGAACGGTGTGTAGCCGGTGGAGCTGTTTGGCGTAGTCCGTAAGCTCCACAGGACGGATGGTAGCTCTTTCGTCCAGTTTCCAGCTTTTTGTTCGAGTGAGCTCATGAGGCGCTTCTTGATGTCGGCGCCGATTAGGCCGTTGGCCTTTTCCACTTGCCCGTTCGTTTGCGGGTGTGCCACTGAGGCGTACGTGATGTTGATCCCAAGGCCTTCGCAGAAGTCCTGGAATTCTTCGGAGATGAAGTTCGATCCGTTGTCGGTGATGATGCTGTGCGGTACGCCGAACCTGTAGACAATGGACTCGAAGAACTTGACGGCAGTTTTGCCTTTCTGGTTGGTGACCGGCATGGCCTCGATCCACTTGGTGAAATTGTCGACTGCAACCAGGAGGAAGACGTGTCCCCCTTTCGAGGATTTTGGCAGTTTGCCGATCATGTCGAGGCCCCATTGAGCAAAAGGCCAGGCTATGGGTATGGGTCTGAGCTCGGACCCAGGTGCGTGCGGTTTGTCGGCGAACCGTTGGCATCCGTTGCATCCTCGGACGATATCCTTTGCGTCGCTCATGGCCGTTGGCCAGTAGAATCCTACTCGTAGAGCTTTGGCGACAAGGGAGCGGCTGCCTGCGTGGTGGCCGCAGATGCCTTCATGGATGTCTTGGAGTATGGCCTTGCCGTCGTCGATGGTGACGCACCGTTGTAGTACACCCGTGATGCTGCGCTTGTACAGCTCGCCGTTGATGATGGTGAAGGCTTTTGACCGACGAGATATGTGCCGGGCGTCTGTTGGGCTGTCAGGCAGTTCTCCGTTTATCAAGAACTGGAGGTATGGTCGCGTCCAAGTTTCTTCGACTGCCATGACCTGCATTAGGTTGACCATGGCTACCTCTGTGTCCAGTTTTTCGGGTCCTTCGTGTCCTTCCGGTAGCGTAGCTCCGGAGTGTTCTGCTTCTTCGGGTGATCCCTTGGGGAATTTCCGCTTGATGGATGGCACGCAGATTTGTTCGAGGAACACACCTGGTGGCACCTTTGCACAAGTGGAGCCGATGTTGGCGAGTCTATCGGCTTCCTCGTTGCTCTCTCTTCCAACGTGCTGAAGTTCGCAGCCGTTGAATTCTCCTTCGAGTGCGTTGTAGAGCGCGCGGTATGCGATCATGTTTTCGGCGTGTGTATCACAATCATTCATCGTCTACTGGACGACGAGGTTGGAGTCATCGTAGATGACCAGGCGCGTTGCGCCGCATATCTTTGCCATCCTCATGCCATGGATGAGGGCTTCGTATTCGGCCTCGTTGTTGGAGGCTCTGAATTTCATCCGAAGAACGTACTTCATCTTGTCGCCTTGCGGGGAGGTCAGTATGACCCCTGCCCCTGCTCCGGCTTCATGCTTGGAGCCGTCGAAGTGCATTGTCCATGACTGCGACATGTCTGGGGTGTCTGGCAGCTGCAGCTCCATCCAATGTACCAGGAAGTCCGGAAGGACTTGAGATTTGATTGCATGTCGCTTCTCGTAGACGATGTCCAAGGGTGACAGTTCGATGCCCCACAGGGCCACCCGTCCTATGGCCTCTGGATTATTCAGGATGCTGTTCAGGGGTGCCTCGTTGACGACCATCACTTGGTGCTCCTGGAAGTAATGGCTCAGCCGTCGAGCCGTCATGAACACGCCGTAGGCTAGTGACATGGTTACGTAACTTCAGCATACCTAGTCCAGGCCAAGAAAGGCCCACTGCAGGCATACGCTGGCCCATGAAGATTTTCGGGTGACCAAGGCCCAAGACATCTTCGGATCCTTGGAGAACAAGACTAGTTTAGATAGGAAACTCAAAAGGGCAAACGCCCTAGAACTTGTAATCGACTAGGACTATGACCGGGACCTGCCTAAGTCTATATAAAGGCCAGGAGGGCACGTCCTAGGGCAACTCAACCAACCTAGACTCATACTTTCGCACACGCATCCACGCCAGATCGAATCTGCGCACCCTGTAACCTTCGGTTCCGCCGTAATAAAAGAGCAGACAAGCAGGAGTAGGGTTTTCCCTCCGGGGGCCTGAACCTGGGTAAATCTCGTGTCCCCTGGTTGCTTGTCTGTTAACCGTGCCACGATCTCCAGCATCCCCATCTTCTCCAAAACCCAAGTCCATAACAATGGGCATTGACGAGATTAAACCTCGTCAATTGGCGCCGTCTGTGGGAATTGGGGCTGCTGATTGTGCGGTCGTGACGGTTCCGACCCGATCGATCTACAACTCTGCGACGACGGAGAATCACCTCCTCTTCGGCACTTTCGACTTCACCGCCCACTCGCCGGCCACCATGAAGGATTTCGAGCCCGTAGGCGACGGACTCGAGATTTTGTTCGGGAGCTTCTGCTTCCAGGTGGGACAAACTGGCACCCTCCGCCTCCCTGAGCGGGTGCCCGTGCCGTCAATCAGGCCCGCTTCATGGGCTCCACACCCTGTGCTACGCACGTCGCCATCAACAGATGAGTTCCACAGCAGCAGCAGCTGCAACTCTGATCTGTGCGGTCCACCCTCGGATGAAGGGACCTACGGTTCCGGATCCGAAAGCTGCGGCAGCAGCCAACCAATCTGCAGGCGCTATCTGTGCGCCGCAGTCATCCAGGCCAACGAGGAAACGCCTAACCCGCCGCCCAACCCCAACCCGCAGGACGGAAACAGCGAAAACGAGGAAAACAGAGGCCACCTCATCCAACTTAGCAAAGAAGGATGGGTCGAAGCACGCCGCGCCGTCGCAGGCAAAATAGTCCTACCTCTGGAATCCCCACGTGATCTGCTGAGGGCATACCACTACCTCCTCATCGAGGAACACAAGAAACAAGTCGAGATGCAGAAGACGCTCGACAAACGCAAGCAAGCAGCCTCTGAATCCAGCGCGCGACGAGCTGCGCTCTCCGCCATGGAACCTGGCTCTAGCACAAACAGAAATCAGGGAAACAAGCACCGTTCTCGGATGGAAAACATGGACCCCAAGGAGCGGCGTGACGTGACCCGAACTCTCCACACATCATTCATGGATATGGACGCTGACGGCAACATCACCCCGAAGACGCCACAAGCAGCGATCATGGCAGCCACTGCGTATCTCGCAGCTCACCCACCTCCGGAGGGGGACCCGAAAAGGGCCATGCATAAATCCGCACTCACCGGACTAGGACTAATCGGAGCTGCGCTCCACGAAGACGCTCCTGCGGAGCCGAAGAAAAAAGCTCCAGCCAGGCGCGACCGGAGCCCCACACCCTCATCCGAAGAGGAAGAGGAGCACGATCTTCCTCGAAGGAAAAAGAGCTCCAATCGCCACAAACGCGACTACGACGCCAGAGACAAGCTTACACAGTGCAAGATCGACAAAGCACGCGCCAAACGCGCATGCTCGTCTGAATCTGAGATGGACGAAGACGAAGGAGAACTCTGCGGGGCTCGATGCTTCAGCAGATCCGTCCGGCGAACGCAGATGCCACGCAACTTCAAGCTTCCTTCAGATACTCCGAAGTTCAACGGCACACAAGATCCAAAGTCCTGGCTCAGTGACCATCTGTCATCCGTCAAGCTTCACGGAGGCAACAAAGAAACCGCCATGCAATGCCTTCAGCTGCAGCTGACAGGAGCGGCACGAGTCTGGCTCAGCAGCCTATCATCAGGATCCATCCGAAGCTGGGAGGAGCTTTCTTACAGCTTCATCCGAAATTTCAAAGGCACCAGCAAGAGGTCCGCAGAGTTCATGAAGAATTGCGAGCCTGCACTCAAAGAACGGGTGAATCTATTCGCTCATACATACTACGCTGGTCTACGACCAAGAACTCCGCAGCACACATCTCCGAAGAGAGGGCCATCGACGCCTTCAGGGACGGCGTCAAGCGCCCAGACTTCAAGGAGGAACTTGGGCGTGTAAAGCCCAAGACACTCGATCACCTCATGGAAATCGCCAACAGTTGGGCAGACGACGAAGATTGCATCCAGCGACCGCAATCAGATGACGACTACGGCCAAAGACGCGAACGCCGCAGCAAGAGGAGATCGCGCGTCTACGAGGACCGCGACGGACCCGACATGGTCGCGGCCGGCTACGCCGACCGCCGTAATGACAACAGCCGCAACAGCGGAGGATATCGCAGCGGAAACTTCCATGACAACGGACGACCAACACAGTCGTGGCAACGCCGCGACCGCGACAACGGACCCTCAGCATTCGACAAACTTTCGGGTCCATGCACCATCCACTTCTACATCGACAAACAAGATGGCAAAAAGAAAGCCAGCCACATTCTCAAGGATTGTCGCGAGTTCCAAAAACTCAGCGAAGGCATGATGCAGATGAGGCAACAAGGTCCAATCCCTGCGTTCGGAAACACACCTGCGCCAGGTGAAATAGCACACGGAGCTCCTGCACCACCGCCTATTGGAGGCCAAAACAAACCAGTCGCACCAGCGCAAAACAACACCGGGGTCCCATATCCCCCATCAAAAGGAGCACTCAATATGATACAGAAGGGACGCCCCACAAATAGGGCGCAGAAGAAAATCACCCGACAAATCAACTTGGCCGTGGCAACTCCGCCTGCAATCCTTGAGTACCTCAGCGGATCGGAGTCCTGCATCACATTCACCCGCACGGATCACCCTTGCCAGATCCCTCGCCCAGGTCATGCTGCCCTGGTGCTGGAGGCGCAGATCGGAGGCTTCGAGATGAGTCGCGTCTTCATGGACGGCGGCAGCGGCATCAACCTAATGTTCGCAAGCACTCTAGCAGCTATGCGGATCCCGCAATGCAGCCTGGAACAATCAGACACAACGTTCCATGGCATTGTCCCAGGGAAGGGCATCTTCCCCCTGGGCAAAATAGGGCTCGACGTCATCTTCGGGAAGCCGGACAACTTTCGGCAGGAGCGCCTAGAATTCGAAGTGGTAGACTGGCCATCGCAATACCACGCCATCCTAGGACGTGTAGCATTCGCACGGTTCCTGGCCGTCCCACACTACGCATACTTGCTACTCAAGATGCCAGGACCACGGGGCGTCATCACAATCCACGAGAGCTTCACCCGATCGGACCAATGCGACAGGGATTTCAACAAAATCTCCCAGTCCTTCGGCATGCAAGACGAGCTCATAAGGCTCCGCGAGGAGACGGACAATGGGCTACCCCCAGTCACAAGGCAGAACGCACCCGGCATGTCCTTCGACTCCACCGTCAACACCAAGAAAGTGAAAGTCCATCCGACAGATGCCTCCAAGACGGCGCTGATCGCCAACGACCTCAGCACCGCATAGGAAGGCGCGCTCGTCGAATTCCTCCGTGAGCGCTGGGAAACATTCGCCTGGTGTCCTGCGGACATGCCAGGAGTTCCCAGGGAATTCGCCGAGCACGCACTCAAAGTCTTTCCAGACACCAAGCCAGTCAAGCAGTCTATCCGAAGATTGTCGGAGCCACGAGCCGAAGCTATCGGCAAGGAGATCAACAGATTACTCGCAGCAGACTTCATACGGGAAATCAAGGAAAGTGAGTGGCTGGAAAACACGGTGATGGTCCCGAAGAAGGACACGGACATCCTGCGGATGTGCGTAGACTTCACGTCACTAAATAAACACTGCCCTAAGGACCACTTCCCTCTTCCTCGGATCGACCAAATCATCGATTCAACTGCAGGTTGTGAGAAACTCTCCCTCCTCGACGCCTACTCAGGCTATAACCAGATTCGACTCAAGGTCGAAGATCAAGAGAAAACGGCATTCATCACACCGTTCGGAGTATACTGCTACAACACAATGCCTTTCGGGCTAAAGAACGCGGGTGCCACGTACCAGCGATGCATGCAGGCCTGCCTCAAGGACAAGATCGGTCGCAACGTCCAAGTCTATGTCGACGACATAGTCATAAAAACCAAGGAGGCAAGAACACTTATCGACGATCTCCGCGAGACGTTCTACAACCTTGATCGCTACAAGATCAAGCTCAATCCAGAAAAATGCGCCTTTGGCGTCCCCTCGGGTCAGCTGCTCGGATACTTCATCTCTCAACGAGGGATCGAAGCGAACCCGAAGAAAATCAAAGCTATCATGACAATGGAGAAGCCAAAAAACCTCAAGGGCGTTCAGCAGCTCGCAGGGCGAGTAGCGGCACTAAGCAGGTTCATCAGCCGCATGGGCGAGAAAGCCCTACCATTCTACCAGCTGCTACGCAAGGCAGACAAATTCGAGTGGACACCAGAAGCAAACGACGCATTCGAAAGCCTCAAGCGGCTCCTCTCTACCTCACCTGTTTTGGTCACGCCAAAAGAGCGCGAGCCCTTGTTGCTGTACATAGCAGCCACACACCAGGTGGTCAGCACAGCACTCGTGGTCGAACGACCCGAAGAAGGCAAGACCCACGGGGTACAACGCCCAATTTACTACCTCAGCGAGGTTCTCACTCCAACAAAACAGCGGTACCCGCACTACCAGAAGCTAGCCTATGGCATATTCATGACGGCTCGACGACTGAGCCACTACTTCCAGGAGCATCAGGTGATGGTCGTCAACGAGGCGCCCCTGAACAGCATCCTGAATAACCCAGAGGCCACAGGACGCGTGGCCCTGTGGGGCATTGAACTATCACCCTTGGACATCGTCTACGAGAAGCGACACGCAATCAAATCTCAAGTCCTTCCGGACTTCCTGGTGCACTGGATGGAGCTGCAGCTGCCTGACACCCCAGACATGTCGCAGTCCTGGACAATGCATTTCGACGGCTCCAAACGCGAAGCCGGAGCAGGGGCAGGAGTCATACTGACCTCCCCGCAAGGTGACACGATGAAGTACGTCCTTCGGATGAAATTCAGAGCCTCCAACAACGAGGCCGAATATGAAGCCCTGATTCATGGCATGAAGATGGCAAAAATCTGCGGCGCAACGCGCCTGGTCATCTACGGTGACTCCAACCTTGTCGTACAGCAAACGATGAATGAGTGCGACGCACACGCCAAAAACATGATCGCGTACCGGGCGCTATACAACGCACTCGAAGGAGAATTCGACGGCTGCGAACTTCGGCACGTTGGAAGAGAGAGCAACGAGGAGGCCGATAGACTCGCCAACATTGGCTCCACTTGTGCCAGGGTACCACCAGGTGTATTCCTCGAACAGATCTGCGTGCCATCGATCAAGCGGAAATTCCCTAAAGGATCACCCGAAGAAGCAGAGCACTCGGGGGCTACGCTACCCGAAGGTCAGGAAGGACCCGAAAAGTTGGATACCGAAGTTGCCATGGTCAACCTGATGCAGGTCATGGCAGTCGAAGAAACTTGGACACGTCCATACCTCCAGTTCCTGACAAACGGAGAATTGCCTGATAGCCCGACGGATGCCTGACGCATATCTCGTCGGTCAAAAGCCTTCACCATCATCAACGGCGAACTGTACAAACGTAGCATCACGGGTGTACTACAACGGTGCGTCACCATCGACGACGGCAAGGCCATACTCCAAGACATACATGAAGGCATATGCGGCCACCACGCAGGTAGCCGCTCCCTTGTCGCCAAAGCTCTGCGAGCAGGATTCTACTGGCCAACGGCCATGAGTGATGCGAAGGACATCGTCCGCAGATGCAACGGATGCCAGCGGTTCGCCGACAAACCGCACGCACCTGGGTCCGAACTACGACCCATACCCATAGCCTGGCCTTTTGCCCAATGGGGCCTCGACATGATCGGCAAACTGCCAAAATCCTCAAAGGGAGGACACGTTTTCCTCCTGGTAGTAGTTGACAAATTCACCAAGTGGATCGAAGCCATGCCAGTCACCAACCAGAAGGGCACAACCGCCGTCAAGTTCTTCGAATCCATTGTCTAAAGATTTGGCGTACCGCACAGCATCATCACCGACAACGGATCGAACTTCATCTCCGAAGAATTCCAGGACTTCTGCGAAGGCCTCGGGATCAATATCACGTATGCCTCAGTGGCACACCCGCAAACAAACGGGCAGGTGGAAAAGGCCAACGGCCTAATCGGCGCTGGCATCAAGAAGCGCCTCATGAGCTCACTCGAGCACAAAGCTGGAAACTGGACGGAAGAGCTACCGTCTGTCCTGTGGAGCTTACGTACTACGCCAAACAGCTCCACCGGCTACACACCGTTCTTCATGGTTTACGGATCCGAGGCAGTGCTACCAGCCGAAGTACGCCATCAGGCTCCACGAGTCGTAGCGTACAGCGAAGCCGAGTCCACGACCGCGCTCGAAGATGCCGTCGACACACTCGACGAAGCACGGGATATAGCAGCAGCTAGATCAGCGGTGTACCAGCAAAGTCTCCGCAACTACCACAGCCGTCGGCTGCGCCCAAGGTCCTTCGTCGAAGGAGACCTTGTCTTGCGACTCAAGCAAAAGCGCCCGAACAAACTTGATTCACCATGGGAAGGACCCTACGCCATCACCGAGGTCATCCCAGGTGGCGCCTATCGCCTCAAGCACGTGGAGTCTGGAGTCGCATACTCCAACCCATGGAACGTCTCGCACCTGCGACGATTCTACCCGTAGCAACCTACCCCTTATTTTTTACTTTCAATAAGGCTTTCAGCCAAGGCTATTCAACCAAACCATGTACCTCCTCCATTACTATATAAATAAAGCTAAGTGTCTCGCTCCCAACCTTCGGTTGACTATTTTCTGCAACTTTACTACATGCTACAAACGCACTCGGGGGCTCCCTCCACCTCACGATTTAATCGACTGAGGACCAAACGTGTACACCTGAGTAGCTGACTACGTCAGGCAAACGAAAAGGACACGTACTCAATCAAAGCACTGCGTGCTCACACACATGCAAACCTTTACAACAAAGGGCACATACACGCCCAGCCGCAATATACAAATTTTACATCTATCTGTTTATTTTCAGGTCCTATCTACTCTGAAGAATAACTTGCGCACGCTGCTCAAACAAGTCTACAATTTGCTCGGCATACTGCCTTACAGCCGCGTAATGCGGACGCATGTTCCACTCGCCACCATCTGGTCGAGGAGGTGGCCCGGTCGCCACAGCAGCCAAATCTACATCAGGGCGGTGCACCCTCACAAGAGACAAGGCAGCCTTCACCCCTGCGATGAGCTGCTGCCGCACCAGCTCCTTGACATTTCCGGCATTCCGAAACTTCTTCAGAAGACCCGCAAGAGTCGTTGGCACGGCATCCAGCGGAAACATGACGTGCAGTACCGAAGACAGTGATGTCTGCACCTGGCGGAGCACCCGTGAAACCTGGTAGACGCGATCCTGCACCGTCGCCAGAACCATGGCGCGATCACGGTCCATCCAGAAGAAGCCGCCGGCCTCCATGTCCTGTTGAGTCAAACAATTGACTCGAACAACAATACGCTCCTTTTCTTCCCTCGGAGCAATATCGGCACCTGCGACAAACGCACAAAACAAGAGTAAGGCCAGCAGGCTCACCCAAAGAACTGGGCTACAGCCCGAAAGAAGGATCAACTTACATTGCAGCTGCTCGGACAGTCGACCCAGCTCCGCCATCAAATACTCCTCTCTGGATGCACCACGGTCTGCTTTGGATTTCCAAACATCAGCACGACCGCGTAACCCAAGCAAATCCCTCTCCAAGCTACGCACGCGATCCCGAAGAAAAGCAAGCTGCGAGGAATCATCCAATGATGCTCGCAAGGGCCTTTCGGATGACGTGTCAACTGGGTCAGCACCCGAAGGAACCTATAGCAGCAGAAAGGTACTCAGACATTCAGCCAAGGATAAAAGCACAACACGGAGGAATTCATTAAAATAAGGCCACTACGTGGCACAAGGATGGTACTACAAAAGATATTTACAAGCAGACTACAAACTACTCTACGCCTACTATGCCTAAGGTGCAGGACACTGAGTCGCCTCAGAGCCAGACTGCCTAGCCTTAGCCTCGCCCTGCTGCCGCAGCGCGTACTCAGACAACAAGTCAATGAGCTTGGGCCCATATCGTCGGCAGCGAGCGGAGTAGGCGACGAAGGCTACCTCGGATCCATCCGCGGCCGTCGGCATCCGAGAGGTAATCTGGGGCAGGTCCAGCTCCGCCCCAGCCGCCAAGGCCATTGCCAGCCCGACGGACGCGCCGATGCCCTTCTGCTTGCGCTTGTACGCTGCAGGCGCTTCGCCCGACAGAGCCTCCGCCAGGGCATCCACATCTTCAAGGGACGCACCCTTCGGGAAGAGCTCCTGGTAGAAGCGACCAAGGACTTCTTTCGCCTTGGCGAGGGAGTTGACGACGGTGCTGCAGCGGTCTTCGACCGCTACAGTGGCATCATCTAGAGCACTCCCGTGCTCCAGCGCACCGCGGTCGAACTCGATGCCCGCGGCATCTGAGACAAAAGAGGAAAACATCACGAAAGGCAACGTAGAAGAAGAGCCAAAGAAAAAGAAACAAGTCCCAAAGCTTGTACTCACCCGAAATAGCCCTGGCAGCAGCCATGAGCTTATCCGCCACCCCTTTTTCGCGAGCAGCCGCAGCGGTGGCCAGCTGCTCCTCACGATCTGCAGCCTCCTGCAGCAGACGCTCTTTCGCCTCGGCTGCCTTCGTCAGCTCCAGCTCAAGGCGTTCTTTTGCACCTGCAGCAGCTTCGGCCTTCTGCTCCGCTTGGCCAAGGCTCTTCTTCAGAGCATCAACCTCGCGGAGAGAGTCGTTATGTTCCTCTGCATTTACAACAAGCAAGTGTCAAAAAAAAGGATCAGGATATGCAAGAAAAATACTACAAGGCAGACGAATACCTTGCAGCTGCCGCAGTTTTGCCTCCAGCGTCAGGCGCTCCTCCACCAGCCGCTTGGCCTCTTGGACAAAAGGCTGAAAAGACAACAGCAGTAAGAACATGACTTGGGGGCTACGCCCCACACAAAAAAAGCAACAACAACATCAGCACTCGAAGACACTCGGGGGCTTCCCCCCATAACATCAAGAAGGACAACTTACGTGCTCCGAAGGCGAACCCGCAGGCCCGCCTCCAAAATTCTGAGGCGCAACCACCAGCCTCTCCTGCACAGGAGGAACTGGCGCAGCGTCACCAGAAGTCGCCACCGTCTGAGGAGGAGGCGATGCAATGTTCGACTCCCCCATCATCTCGTGCGCTCCATCACTAGAGCCGTCGGAAGATTGCCTGCACACGAACCAATCAACACAGGTGCCAAAATTGTAAGGAAACAAAGGAAAACAGTGGCACGAAGAAAACTTATGAGCCCAACGCGCTCAGGTCGAAGATAGGAGAAGCCCTTCGGGCCCTCTTCTCTTCCTTCTTTTCTTCCTTCTTCTCCTCCTTCTTTTCTTCCTTCTTCCGCTTTGCTGGCGGCTGCGGAGCAACAGCCCGCACAGGAATGGCAGGAATGGGAGAGGAAGAACCCCCCTGAACATCATCATGACGCTCAAGGCCCAGCGGATTTCTGGGAGTCGGAGGAGTCGAGGCATCCGAAGACTCGCTGGAGCTCCGTGATCGCTTGCGCGAATGGTCCTCACTCGACTCGTCGGCATCCTCCGCTGGAGATCGCGCTGACGGCAGCTCGGACACGGAGTCCACCACTTCATTATCCGGGGCATTCGGATACCTTTCGGGCAACGGTGGTGCCATGCCCGGCACTTTGAAGCTCTGCAAAAGGAAAAGGAACTTTGTTAGCAAAAAAAAACGGAAAAAGTACACAGCTGACAAAACAAAAAGGAAGCACTACGTGCGCAAATCTACACCTTCGGTACGACCAACGTCGAAGAAAAGGGAGGAGTCTGCGACTTCCCCGGAATTTCTTCGTCTGCCTTGAACTTCAACAGCGCGCGAAGAGTCTTGTCAAGTTCCGCCTCGGAGATTTTCTCACTCGAAACCCTCGTCGGATCACGGCGCCCAGAGTAAAGAAACATCGGATGCGCCCTCGCTTGGAGAGGCTGCACCCGACGCTCAAGAAACGTTCGGATGACTTCGACACCGTTCACCTCCTTCTCAGGAATCAGTTGGAGATCCTCCACTCGACGGTACAGGGCCTCAATCTCTGCCACCTCACCATCTAAGATTTGGTTTTTCCAGGATCTTTTCTTCTCAATCAACTGGGAGGGGTCAAAAGGAACGAGACCAAAATCTTGCCCAGGCAGTACGGAGTCACGGATGTAAAACCATTTCCTCCGACAGTACTGGACAGATTCAGACATGGAAAAGGAAAAGAATTGGACATTGGGACTGAGAGAGATGATGAAACCCCCAATGGGATACACACCATCCGACCCAGATTGCCTCTTCACAGAATAAAGCTTCCGGAAGAGGCCAAAGTGTGGCTCAATGCCAAGCCAACACTCGCAAAGCGTGATAAAACACGCAATGTGGAGAAGGGAGTTAGGAGACAGATGATGCAACTGAACCCCATAGAAGAAGAGCAGTCCACGAAGGAAGTCATGGACTGGATACGAGAAACCACGCAAGACAAAGGCAAGAAACATAACCCGATACCCAGCTGGGGGACGGGGGATTACCTCATTGCCGGGGAGTCGCACGGCCGTCGCATCTTGCGGGATCAGGCTCCGCTCGCGCAGCTTGCGGAGATCGCTCTCTCGCGTCTCCGATCGACGCCAACCACCATCGGTGACGCGATCAGCGGCGGCGCCCTTCTTGCCTCCGGCGGCGCTGGTCCCAACCGCGGACGAGGATTTCTTTGTCTTCCCCATGACGCTGCAGCGGTGGCGGCGTTGGCAAACGACAAAGAACAAAGGAAGTGTGGAAGGAAAGTTCAAGCGCGCAGCAAGAATCGCTCAAGAACAAGAAGCCAGTGAACAGATGAACTGGTGCGGTGAAAAACAAAACACGATTTCACCCAGGATTATAACAGCGAAGACGACGCACGCCAGCCGTCCATCGAGAAGACCTAACGCCAACGATAGATCTGACCGTACACGCGTCAACACCACAACAAACCGTCGTTACCACGCCGTCCACTACGCGCGGAAATCGAGGAGGCGCCGTAATCATCTCCACGCCCCGCGTGACCGGTCAATTCAAAGTCAGCAAGTGGGACCCACGCTTCGTCCCGTCAAGTCATCTCTGGCGCAGCAGACGCTTGAGGTCATCAATCGTCAGCACTGACGTCATCAAAAGCTATAATAGCACCATTTCGGCTCCACAGCTAAAAGTACTCACTCGAATCTACGATTCGACTAAATACTTGGGGACTACTCCTATCAGGAGCGCTGGCCGCGCACCCGACAGACAAATGAGGACAAAATTGCTTCTCTGAGTCCTACATCGAGTCTACGACTCCACTAAGGACTCGGGGGCTACTCCCATAGGGAGGATGGATTTAAGCATCCGAAAATTTTCGAGTCCTGCGGACCTAAAGACTGAAACAATGCTTGAACTAAAAGTCTCCGTTCGAGTCTACGACTCGAACAGACACTTGGGGGCTACTCCCATAGGGAGCGCTGGTCGCGCACCCTATGAAGTCTTCGACTGCGATCTTTCGGATCAGCACGCAAAAACTTTTTTGGCAACTATGCCCCAACAAAACGCTAAGTGAGCAACAATCTCCTTGGCCACCCGAAACACCTCCGAGGTGATAAATGTTCGGATGCTGCGTCTGCGACGCAAAGATAAGACCTACAGATATCATCTGATGGCCTGGCAACGCACCTGACTGCGCTCTGCTAGTATGAATCCGTACCAACAGGTACGATGAAAAATCCTGACGGACGCGTTGGGTACACCAATTAAAATCACTGGAATTCCTCTCCTGTAAGTCCTCCGCGGCCTGAGTTGAATTACGCCAGCATATGTTCCAGGCCCGGGTTAAGGGACTGGACCTGAAGAAGATCGTGTTGTTTCGTCCTAAGACAGTTAACTGACCCTGATCCGTCGGGTGAGTCATGCACGCGTATCAACAATCCCTACACATTCTCTTGAAAGACAGAGTTGCACCCGAAGGATTGAAGAGTCCTCAGCTGAATCTACGATTCAACTGATCACTCGGGGGCTACTGACATGGTTATACCCTACGGGTACGTAACTTCAGCATACCTAGTCCAGCCCAAGAAAGGCCCACTGCAGGCATACGCTGGCCCATGAAGATTTTCGGGTGACCAAGGCCCAAGACATCTTCGGATCCTTGGAGAACAAGACTAGTTTAGATAGGAAACTCAAAAGGGCAAACACCCTAGAACTTGTAACCGACTAGGACTATGCCCGGGACCTGCCTAAGTCTATATAAAGGCCAGGAGGGCACGTCCTAGGGCAACTCAACCAACCTCGACTCATACTTTCGCACACGCATCCACGCCAGATCGAATCTGCGCACCCTGTAACCTTCGGTTCCGCCGTAATAAAAGAGCAGACAAGCAGGAGTAGGGTTTTCCCTCTGGGGGCCTGAACCTGGGTAAATCTCGTGTCCCCTGGTTGCTTGTCTGTTAACCGTGCCACGATCTCCAGCATCCCCATCTTCTCCAAAACCCAAGTCCATAACAATGGGCATTGACGAGATTAAACCTCGTCAGCTAGCTTCTGGTAGTGAGGGTACCTCTGCTTTGTTGGTGTCAGTACCTCGCTGAGGTAGTAAATTGGGCGCTGGACCCCGTGGGTCTTGCCTTCTTCGGGTCGTTTGACCACGAGTACGGTGCTGACCACCTGGTGTGTGGCTGCTATGTACAGCAACAGGGGCTCACGCTCCTTTGGCGTAACCAAAACGGGCGAGGTGAAGAGGAGCCGCTTGAGGCTTTCGAATGCGTCGTTGGCTTCTGGTGTCCACTCGAACTTGTCTGCCTTGCGCATCAGCTGGTAGAATGGTAGGGCCTTCTCGCCCATGCGGCTGATGAACCTGCTTAGCGCCGCTACTCGTCGTGCGAGTTGCTGGACGAACTTGAGGTTTTTCGGCTTCTCCATCGTCATGATGGCTCTGATTTTCTTCGGGTTCGCCTCGATCTCTCGTTGAGAGATGAAGTACCCGAGAAGCTGACCCGATGGGACGCCGAAGGCGCACTTTTCGGGATTGAGCTTGATCCTGTAGCGATCAAGGTTGTCGAACGTCTCGCGGAGATCGTCGATAAGTGTCCTTGCCTCCCTGTTTTTATTACTATGTCGTCGACATAGACTTGGACGTTGCGACCGATCTGGTCCTTGAGGCAGGCCTGCATGCATCGCTGGTACGTGGCACCCGCGTTCTTTAGCCCGAAGGGCATTGTGTTGTAACAGAATACTCCGAACGGTGTGATAAACGCCGTTTTCTCCTGATCTTCAACCTTGAGTCGAATCTGGTTATAGCCTGAGTAGGCGTCGAGGAAGGAGAGTTTCTCGCAGCCTGCAGTCGAATCGATGATCTGGTCAATCCGAGGGAGAGGGAAGTGGTCTTTTGGGCAGTGCTTGTTTAGTGACGTGAAGTCCACGCACATCCGCAGGATGTCCGTGTCCTTCTTTGGGACCATCACTGTGTTTGCAAGCCACTCGCTTTCCTTGATTTCCCTGATAAAGTCTGCAGCGAGCAGTCTATTGATTTCCTTGCCGATAGCTTCGGCTCGTGGCTCCGACAGTCTTCGGATGGACTGCTTGACTGGCTTGGTGTCTGGAAAGACATTGAGTGCGTGCTCGGCGAATTCCCTGGGAACTCCTGGCATGTACGCAGGACACCAGGCGAAGATTTCCCAGCGCTCACGAAGGAATTCGACGAGCGCGCCTTCCTATGCAGAGCTGAGGTCGTTGGCGATCAGGGCCGTCTTGGAGGCATCCGTCGGATGGACCTGTACTTTCTTGGTGTTGATGGTGGAGTCGAAGGACATGTCAGGTGCGTTCTGCCTTGTGACTGGGGGTACCCCATTGTCCGTCACCTCGCGGAGCCTTACAAGCTCGTCTTGCATGCCGAAAGACTGGGAGATTTTGTTGAAATCCCTGTCGCATTGGTCCGATCGGGTGAAGCTCCCGTGGACTGTGATGACGCCCCTTGGTCCTGGCATCTTGAGTAGTAGGTATGCGTAGTGTGGGACGGCCAGGAACCTTGCGAATGCTACACGCCCCAGGATGGCGTGGTATTGCGACGGCCAGTCCACCACTTCGAATTCGAGTCGCTCCTGCCGAAAGTTGTCCGGCTTCTCGAAGATGACGTCGAGCCCTATTTGCCCAGGGGGAATGTGCCCTTTCCTAGGACAATGTCGTGGAACGTTGTGTCTGATTGTTCCAGGCTGCATTGCGGGATCCGCATAGCTGCTAGAGTGCTTGCGAACATTAGGTTGATGCCGCTGCCGCCGTCCATGAAGACGCGACTCATCTCGAAGCCTCCGATCTGCGCCTCCAGCACCAGGGCAGCATGACCTGGGCGAGGGATCTGGCAAGGGTGATCCGCGCGAGTGAATGTGATGCGGGACTCCGATCCGCTGAGGTACTCAGGGATTACAGGCGGAGTTGCCACGGCCAAGTTGATTTGTCGGGTGATATTCTTATGCATCCTATTTGTGGGGCGTCCCTTCTGGATCATATTTAGTGCTTCTTTTGGTGGGGGGTACCCGATCCCGGCGTTATTCTGCGCTGGCGCGACTGGTTGGTTTGGGCCTCCAATAGGCGGCGGCGGAGGAGCTCCGTGTGCTACTTCTCCTGGCGCAGGCGCGTTTCCGAACGCAGGGATTGGCGCTTGTTGCCTCATCTGCACCATGCTTTCGCTGGGTTTCTAAAACTCGCGGCAGTCCTTGAGCATGTGGCTGGCTTTCTTTTTGCCATCTTGTTTGTCGATGTGGAAGTGGATGGTGCATGGACCCGAAAGTTTGTCGAATGCTGAGGGTCCGTTGTCGCGGTCGCGGCGTTGCCACGACTGTGCTGGTCGTTCGTTGTCACGGAAGTTTCCTCCGCGGAATCCTCCGCTGTTGCGGCTGTTGCCGTTGCGGCGGTCGGCGTAGCCGGCCGCGACCATGTCGGGTCCGTCGCGGTCCTCGTAGACGCACGATCTCCTCTTGCTGCGGCGTTCCCGTCTGCGGCCGTAGTCGTCCTCTTCATCCGATTGTGCTCGGTGAATGCAATCTTCGCCGTCAGCCCACCTGTTGGCGATGTCCATGAGGTGGTCGAGTGTCTTGGGCTTGACACGCCCAAGTTTCTCCTTGAAATCTTGGCGTTTGACACCGTCTCTGAAGGCGTCGATGGCCCTCTCCTCGGAGATATGTGCAGCGGAGTTCTTGGTGGTAGACCAGCGTAGTATGTACGAGCGAATAGATTCGCCCGTTCTCTGAGTGCAGGCTCGCAACTCTTCGATTGAGGCGGGCCTCTTGCTAGTGCCCTTGAAATTTCGGATGAAGCTGTAAGCTAACTCCTCCCAACTTCGGATGGATCCTGATGATAGGCTGCTGAGCCAGACCCGCGCCGCGCCTGTCAGCTGCAGCTGAAGGCATTGCATGGCGGTTTCTTTGTTACCGCCGTGCAGCTTGAAGGATGACAGATGGTCGCTGAGCCAAGATTTTGGATCTTGCGTGCCGTTGAACTTCGGAGTATCCGAAGGAAGCTTGAAATTGCGTGGCATCTGTGTTCGCCGAACAGATCTGCTGAAGCATCGAGCTCCGCAGAGTTCTCCTTCATCTTCATCCATCTCGGACTCGGATGAGCATGCGCGTTTGGCTCGCGCTTTGTCGATTTTGCGCTGTGTAAGCGCGTCTCTGGCGTCGTAGTCGCGTTTGTGGCGATGTGAGCTCTTCTTCTTTCGAGGAAGGTCGTGCTCCTCCTCCTCTTCGGATGAAGGGGTGGGGCTCCGGTCGCGCCTGGCCGGAGCTTTCTTCTTCGGCTCCGCAGGAGCGTCTTCGTGGAGCGCAGCTCCGACGAGTCCGAGTCCGGTGAGTGCGGAGTTATGCATGGCTCTTTTCAGGTCCCCTTCCGGAGGTTGGTGTGCTGCGAGATACGCAATGGCTGCCATGATCGCAGCTTGTGGTGTCTTCGGGATGATGTTGCCGTCGGCATCCATATCCATGAACGATGTGTGGAGAGTTCGGGTCACATCACGACGCTCCTTGGGATCCATGTTCTCCACCCGCGAGCGGTGCTTGTTTCCCTGGTTTCCGTTCGTGCTAGAGCCGGGTGCCATGGCGGAGAGCGCAGCTCATCGCGCGCTGGACTCAGATGCTGCTTGCTTGCGTTTGTCGAGCGTCTCTTGCATCTTGACTTGCTTCTTGTGCTCCTCAATGAGGAGGTAGTGGTATGCCATCAGTAGGTCACGTGGGGAGTCCACAGGTAGGACTATGTCGCCTGCGACGGCACAGCGTGCCTGGACCCATCCTTCTTTGCTAAGTTGGATGACGTGGCCGTTGTTTTCCCCTTCAGGTGGGGGGGACTGGCTTCTTCTGTTCCCGCCATTTCCGCCGTTTCTGTCCTACGGGTTGGGGTTCGTGTTGGGCGGCGGGTTAGGCAATTGCTGCTCCTGGATGACCGCGGCGCATTGGTAGCGCTCGTAGATCGGTCCGCTGCTGCCGCAGCTTTCGGATCCGGAACCGTAGGTCCCTTCATCCGAAGGGGGATCGCACAGATCGGAGTTGCAGCTGCTGCTGTCGTAGAACTCATCTGTCGATGGTGATGTGCGCAGCACGGGGTGTGGATCCCACGAGGCAGGCCTGATTGACGGCACGAGCACCCGCTCAGGAAGGCGGAGGGTGCCAGTTTGTCCCACCTGGAAGCAGAAGCTCCCGAACAAAATTTCGAGTCCGTCGCCTACGGGCTCGAAATCCTTCATGGTGGCCGGCGAGTGGGCGGTGAAGTCGAAAGTTCCAAAGAGGAGGTCATTCTCCGTCGCCGCGGAGTTGTAGATCGATCGGGTCAGGACCGTCACGATCGCACAATCAGCAGCCCCGTTTCCCATAGACGGCGCCAATTGACGAGGTTTGATCTCGTCAATGCCCATTGTTATGGACTTGGGTTTTGGAGAAGATGGGGATGCTAGAGATCGTGGAACGGTTAACAGACAAGCAACCAGGGGACACAAGATTTACCCAGGTTCAGGCCCCCGGAGGGAAAACCCTACTCCTGCTTGTCTGCTCTTGATTACGACGGAACCGAAGGTTACAGGGTGCACAGATTCAATCTGGCGTGAGGTGCGTATGTGAGAGTATGAGTTGAGAGATCTAGGACGTGCCCTCCTGGCCTTTATATAGACTTAGGCAGGTCCCGGGCATAGTCCTAGTCGGTTACAAGTTCTAGGGTTTTACCCCTTTGAATTTTCTATCTATGCTAGTCTTGCTCTCCAAGGATCCAAAGGCGTCATGGGCCTTGGCCACCCGAAAATCTTCATGGGCCAGCGTATATCTGTTGTGGGCCTTCCTTGGGCTGGACCAGGTATGCTGAAGTCACGTACCCGTAGGGTATAACCATGTCAGTTGCCTCGCCGGGCTTCAAAGTTATCTCACCAGGAAAAAGTTGTCTTGTCGGGCGCCGAAGTTGTCTCGCCGGGCTCTGAAGTTGCCTTGTCGGGCACCGAAGTTGCCTCGCCGGGCTTCAAAGTTTCATCGCCAGGCTCCGAAGTTGTCTTGCGGGATCCGAAGTTGCCTCGCCGGACAAAAGTTGCCTAGTCAGGCTCCGAAGTTGCCTCTCCGGGCTTCAATTTTTTTGAAAGTTGCTAAGTCGGGCACCAAAGTTGCCTCGCCGGGCTTCGAAGTTGCTCAACTGCAGAGCCCGACGGGGCAACTTCTGTGCCTGACAAAGAAACTTCAGTAGTCCATTAGGATGGCGGTGTGGCAGTGGGTGGGGACGTCCCTTCTTCGGGTAAGCCGCTGCCCGCCGAGGCAACTTCGAAGCCCGAAGTTGCTTAGTAGGGAACAAGTTGCCTTGTCGGGCTTCAAAGTTATCTCGTCGGATACCAAAGTTGCTCAGTAGGTAACAAGTTGCCTTGTCGGGATTTGAAGTTGCCTCATCGGGCACCAAAGTTGCTCAGTAGGACACCTGAAGAAGGCATCATTTTTACGCACTAAAGTTGCTTTGACGCACACCAAAGTTGTTTGGTCGACACCAAAGTTGCTATGTTAGACACTAATTACTTCGTCGAAACCAAAGTTGTTTCGCCGTATACAAAAGTTGCCCAGTCGTTACCAAAGTTGCTTCCCCGAGCACCAAAGATGCCCAATCGGCAACAAACTTGCTATGTCGGACAACAAAGTTGCTTCGCTGGACACCAAAGTTTTTTATCACGAAGTTGTCTCGTGCACAAAAGTTGCTTTGTCGTGTATAAAAGTTGCTTATTAAAAAGGTTTGTCGAAACATAGGCAAACATGATCTAGTTTTGAAGAACTCGTCGCAAGGGTATCAAAAATGAAAACGAATCGTAATTTCGATGCGAGGTTCAAAAGTTATCGTGTTTAAAATTTCTCAAAAAAGAATTAATTGCATGACGACATCCTATTTGCATGCATCTGGAAGAGTTGATAATTAATGGACCATGTGGACTTGTTGGTTTGGATTTCTCTTTATTTTCATTTGATCAATGGGGGGAAAAGAAACTTTGCCATGTGAAAGCGCTCAAGACGTCAATCCAGCGCCCGGACGCCCGCTAGACTGGTCCTAGAAAAAAACCACTAGGGAAGACAACTCTTCCAGGCTTAGTCCTCTCTCCCCTCCGCCGTCCTCCTCTGAGCGTTGACTAGATCTGGCCGGCCCGAACCCGAGCCTCTTCGCTGGCGTAGCTGGCTGGAGATGGCGGAGGGGAGGAGCCGGAGTAGCTTGTAGGTGTAGATTTAGGTTTCTAGACGTTTTGCCTATAGATTGGAGTAGGGTGTTGAGGCTTTTTGGCCGAGCTCGACACATCCGGCGATTGATCTTGGGCGGTGGCAGGCTTCGGTGGTCAGAGCTGGCTATGGTCGGTTTTAATAAGGCCAGGGTGTGGTTCTCCTCGTTGTTCTGCTACTTCCTCCTGCCCCTTTCTCTTACTCTGCCTGGCCATGGTGGCGATGGGAGGGATAAGGTCGTGGGAGATGGTGGTGGTAGTGGCGAGGAAGGGAGGTCTTCTGCTCCGGGGCGCTGGCGTGGCGTCGTGCAGTCGTTGCCTGGAGAAATTGCTAGGCGTCAATGGTGGAGGGCAGCGAACCTCCCCCTCAATAAGCGCCACCGGATCTGCTCTTGGGGTAAGCTGGTTCCGCTTCTTCCCTTGGCCGGCCAGGGTGGCGAGGGAGTGAAGTATTGGATTAGCTTGGCCGTGGTCGTCAGATGTTGGCTCTGGGTACCAGTGGTTGATGTGGTACCGGCGGTAGACTTGTGGCAGCCCGCAAAACCACTACTAGAAAATCGCGTTATTTTTGTGCATTGCATCGTCATCATCATGCATTGTTTGTCTGAAACTATTTCGAAACGCTTAGTTTTGTTTTCTAAATAACCCCCGTCTCTATTTCAAATTAAAACATCGGTCTGTTCAGATCTTGTATTTGTCTAACAAGTATTTACAAAAAAGTTTTACAAATAAAATTAAAACAATAAAATATTTTTTGTCGGGCAGTCCAGTCCGGCCGGTCAGGCCAGAGGCCAACCGGTCCAGACCATCTGCGAACCAGCCCAACTAAACCCTGCAAGACCCTAGACCAACCTTTTTCCACCTAAAACTATTCTACCCACCAACCGCAGCTCGCCACCTCACCCCTGGACCCAATCCCCACCCACCTTGCCACCTCATCAATCCCAGACTTTCCCCCTCTCTCTCTTTCTCACACAGCCCCACCTACCCCCTCTCTCTTACACCCTGGCCCCACGCCACACACACACTCAGCACACCACACAACACCACACAGCCAACCCCCCACTCACCGACCGCCGGGTCCCACCCGCGCCTGGCCCCATCCCGCAGCCCCTCCCTCTCTCCCCTGGTCAACCCTCTCCCCAACCCCACTCACCCG
Organism: Avena sativa; assembly: GCA_916181665.1. NCBI lineage: Eukaryota > Viridiplantae > Streptophyta > Magnoliopsida > Poales > Poaceae > Avena > Avena sativa. The sequence continues at coordinate 382,883,404 of OV702280.1, read as the reverse complement.
CACGCACCACCCCCGGGTCCCACCGACCCCGCGCGGCCCCAGCCCCGGCCCCACCCCCACCGACGCGCGCTGCCGCTCTCCTCCCTCTCTCTCCTCGCATCGCCCGCTCCCGCACCTCCCCCACCAACCCCTCCCTCCCCCGCTTGACCTCACCCTTCTTCCCCTCTCCGGCGACCCCCCCCTCGCCACCGTCCTCCGCCTTGCGGCCTCGTCGCCAGGGCCCTTCCCTCCGGCCACCGCTCCTCCCTCCCCTTCTCAGGCCGCCGCCTCCTCCCTCCCTCCCCGAGCTTCCTCGCCGGCCTCGGGCCGCCCCCGCGCCGTCGAGCTCCTCGCCGCCCCGAGCTCCACCCCGCCGCCTCCGGCCCGCGTCCGGCCCGCTCGCCTTCGCCGAGCCCCCGTCCCCCACGGCGCCGGCCTCCTCCTCCCGCGCACGCCACCGCCAGCAGCCTCCATCGCCTCCGCCGGCCTTCTCCACCTCGCCGCCGCTCCTCTCCGTCCTCCTCTCTGCTTCCGCCGGCCATCTCTTCATTCGCCGCCGACGCGCCCCACCCCCTCTCCCCTCTCCGGCCACCGCGCGTCCTCACCCGCGCCCTTCACGACGCCCGGGGCCCTGACCTCGCCATCCTCCTGGCCCGGCTCGCCCCTGGCCTCTGTCGCGACCCCGCTGCCTCTCGGGCTCCTGCATGTGGCCGCGCCTCCGTCGGCCGCCCTCCGCCTCGCGCCGCTCTTCCCCTGCCTCGCGCGAGCATCCGGGCCCCCTCTGTTGCTGAACCTCCATCACCCCGGCGCCGTACCTCTGCCCGTGCACATGACCTCGTCGACCAGGGCTCATCCCCACCGCCAAGGCCCTACTGACCCGGCTTCCTCTTCCCTGCCTTGCCTTGTTCGGCGACTAGTTGTTTTGGGGGATGGTCGTCGATGTGGATGGTGGTGCCGCACCTATACAACGTCGACGTCGTCTTGTGTCGTGTGATGTGATGCTGCGAACCAGACCTTCCCGATGGACAGGGGTAATAAGTGGAACAAGGACCACCCGAAGACCGATCCCGGCGAGCCGAACCCCCTCGGATTGTCAAGATCTTCGTCCTGGACCCCGAAGACCGATCCCACCGAGACCCTCGGCACGCCAAGATCTCCTTCACAGATCTAATGACCGAGACCCCGAAGCCCGATCCCGGTGATCCAAAGGCCACGCCAAGACCCGGATCCGAAGACCGCCAAGATCGCCACCGGAACGACAAGCACTTCGCCGTGGAACGCCAAGTTCTTCATCCCGGACACCAAGACCGACCTGATACGCGGGCCCGGCAAGATGGACACCGACCAGGGCGAGACCGATGTGCCCCCGACGCAACCAGGTCCTTCTTCCCGGATGCGCCAAGATCTACTCTGTTATCCGAGAACGCTCCCGCCGAGACCGAACCCCAGATCCGAACCCTGAGACCCGACCCCGAACCCCGGAACCAAGTTCGCCGAACCCTAACGTGTGACCCCTTCCCGAAACCCTATTTTATAATATAATACAACTTGTCGCATATTAATTGTTCATCTTGCATGCATGCTTGTATGTGGTTTGGGGGCCTTACGCCGATTCACCTCATCATTAAATATGAGGCCTATATGCGGGCAAATCTAGCCTTATATTGGCCTCATTTAAATTTGTGTAGCGAACCGGTAACTTATCTTGCCCTGTTATAACAACCTTTAAATTGCGGGGGTTCTAAATAACTTGAACCGTTTAATTAATTGTCGGGACCCCGGTTCCGCTTAATATGACCTAATTGCATCGCACCTTTGCCATGTCATACATCATACATGCATCATGCCCGATTTTCTACCGTAGTATTAAATATTGCATCCGGTGTTTATTTTAGTGTTTTTCTTCTTCGCGGATTGGGCCGTTGAGTTGATGTGAGCTTCGCCCCGATCTTCGGTTGAACCTTCGACAATGTTTTCAGGCGAGCATCTCCCCCTTTCTACCTATCTTACTTTTATAGTATTTATTTCCCTCCTGTTGATCTATTGCTATCTGTGTTGCGATGCTCTAGTTTCGTACCCGTGATATCCCTTGCAGCCTTATATTGCCTTGGACACATCCTATTACCTGTTGTTTGGTAGATAGCCGGACTTGCGCGTCGTAGTCGCTTGCTCAAGTGCTGTTGCGTGTCGTCAAGTGCCACAGTTGTTGGTGTATTGCCGCATGTTTGATGTTGGAGATGATCATGGTTTTACTTATCGTTCACTTTAATTCCTGTTTAACAACTAAAATTGAAGTAAGTAAGCAGAGGCACAGGTGGGCAATAGATGTTATTTGGTTGTTAACCGTCCACTTGTGTCCCGTAGGACCCCGAGTACTTGATACCTGTTCCTTGAATATTCACGCTATCCACATCCGGGAGGCTTATGGGACCCCCCTGAGCCAGAGCTTGATTCCGTCTTATTTCTTGGGGCCACAAACTAGTTTGAGGTTTTATTTACTATCCTGTACTTATGCCATGCTTTACTGCTTTATTTACGATTGTGCGAGGAGCACACTGTACTGTTTAGGTAAGCGGAGTGTTTTCGCGGTATCGACAAGCCCAGTTTTGGGTTCCCATTCGTTTACAGCCATTGACGCAAACCTTGAGTCCGTCTCGGAGTCAGCTAGCTTCGTTGCGGGTCTACTCAATGGGGTGGCCCCCTGAAATATTTCTGAATCCTGTGATTGCTTTGTCGTGAAGGCCTCGTTGGGTTTTGATTTGGTTTTTCCGAGGTTGATCGAGTGTGTGTTGCTATTTGTGCACCCCGGCCGGGTAAAACTTTCTGAAAGCCGTGTCCGCGGTTATGGACGACTTGGAGCACAGTATCTCGATCATAGACAACTATAACTAAAGTAGTGCTATAAATTTGACTTTATAATGACTAGTAATCAGTTTCACTATAATGGAATGGCTAAATAAAACTGCCAACAACTGCTTGTTTGGGTTGTCGCTTGCGACCATTGTATCTGACTAGTAAGTATTGCAACTATAACGGAATGGCTAAATAAAAGTACCAACAACTGCTGGGTTTCTGGGATATCTCATGCTAATTGTATCTGACTAGTAAGTGTCGCAACTACAACGGAATGGTTAACTAAAAGTGCACACTGCTTACCTTATCAGGACGATTATCTATACTTGACTAGTAATTGCTGCAACGATAACTGAATAAATAAAACTGCCAACTGTGTGAGTTCCTCGGTTGACTTCCTCGTTTGGTCTCGAGGGGGAATACCAGGATGGGATTGTTTGGTGTTAGTATCAGGTTGGTTCCGAATAGGTCTTTCTTACCCCTCTCTGATAGCCGCTAGTTGTTTCGAGTCTCTATAGGTTGTTTAGTGCATGCTGCCGCTGCCGCTTCAGTCCACCATACCTATGTAGGCGAGGACCGCCGAATTCTAGTCTCGCCGTGTACTGGCCTCAGTACTGACGCTCCTCTTTTCCTTTGCCCTTTGTCGGCACCCCTTTTGTTTAAGCAGGTTTTGAGATCGACGTCGTTAGCAGGGTTATCCTTCCGGCTTGGCCTGGGCAGGGTTATGGATGCCATTGGTTATTCTTCAGGGCTCTTAGCCCCATTTGCATCTTGTCCGTACTCGGACGCTATATCGATTTCAAGGTGATTTGGATCTTTGTATATTATATCTGTATTCTTGACTCATTGAGTCGCTGTTGTATATATATCTGTTCTGTGGGTCCCATCGAGGACTGTTGTGTAATGTTATTACTTCGTTTTCCACCCGCACGAAAGTGCCTGGTGGGCACCTTTGAATCGTTTCTATGCGGGTTTGGCGGGTTTCTCTAAAACTTGCATAGGGCCGATTCTGAGGGTGTTACAAGACTCCATGAGGCAGTGTGCTCGTGCCAATAATATTTGGTCATTCGCCACTGTCGCTACTCTAGGACAGATGATTGTCCCCGCCATGCTTGATTTCTGGAGTTTGGATGAGACAGTGCTTTATCATTCAACTGCTCCAAGAGGAATTTTGCAGAATCTCACTTATTTGGATGCAGTATCTGGGTCTACTTGCTTCTAAGGATCAACTGAGAATCGCTGTCAAAATTGTCTTTCGATCTTCATATCGCTCGGGCGTGTGCGCCGGAGGCATTTGAGATCGCCTCTGATGCCGCTCCTCAGATTCAACGGTGGAGATTCCCGGTGTTGAGCTCGGTGATGCATCTTCAAGATCTATAGCTCAACTTTCAACCTCGTTTGCCGATGCCATCTCGATTGCTGGTTGAGCCGCTGGTTCTTCGGTTGACTAGGTTTTGTGATGCCTCTGATGATCACAATTGCAGGTTTGGCAAGTCCATATTCTCGATGGACACCCTGGTAGGCTCCAATTGTCTTCTTTTGCTTAGACATTTTGTGTTTTCAGCTTTTATTCTACTATGTGAGCTTGTAGGCTGTTGGATCGATTCTAAGTTTCAGAGTCAAGGTTGTAAGAGCTATGTATTTCTTTGTTTCCTTTAATATAAAAACTCTTTTGTTAAAAAAAACAAAACAAAACAAAACATGAGAATGTAGAACACCAACGGTTGGTATATCTCACGACGCTCCCGAGAGCTCTTTATCTGTTAACTCCGTACGCATGTGACCGCTGAAGCCTTGACATCTCTCTTTCGCACCCACATCAAGTGATCTTTTGATTCATTCTTGCATCAAGGTATGTTAAAACATTTGCAGTCAAAAGTTACAAATTTCCAATTTTGACACAGTTGACAGTCCGCCGGATCAGGCGCGCACAGTTCGAAAGGTGCTCTCGTACTACATCCGATCCAAATTTATTGACTCAAGTTTTTCTAGATTCGAATGTATCTAACACTAAAATATGTCTAAATACATTCGAGTCTAGATAAATCTGAATGAATTCGAATATGTCTAACACTAAAATATATCTAAATATATTCGAATCTAGATAAATCCGAGTAATTTGAATCGGAAGGAGTATTAGAATTTAGAGAGAATATATGTTACGGAGCTCAATGAACAGACCCTAAAAACAAGACTAGAGTGAATGTTCAGCTCAGATCCTTGGCCGCCGCGGCAACCTTGTCCGCGACGCCCTGCGCGGCGTCCTTGGTGGCGTCCCACGCGCCCTCCGCCTCTTCCTTTGCCTGCCCGCCGAGGTCCTGCCCCGTCTCGGCCACCTTGCTGGCGCCGCCCTTGGCCGCCTCCACTACGCTCTCGCCGCTGCTCTTGGCGCCCTCCACGGCGCCCTTCGCCGCCTCTTGCGCCTTGCCTGCCGCGTCCCCCGCCGCCTCGGCTACGCCGTCCTTCGCGTCAGAAGCCTTGCCCGCGGCCTCCCCGGCCACGCCCTTCACGCTCTCGATGGCTTCGCCGGCGGCGTCCGCGGTGTTGTTATACGCCTGGCGCACGAATCAAATGCATGTCAGCTTCTCTCAGAGACTTTGGCATGATCATGTGAATATACGGTGCTTGATATATATATGGGAACAATGCACGCGTACCGGAGACGATCTCGGAGCGGTTTGCAGGCAGAGGCGGCCCCCGCTCACGGCGCGAGGCCGAGCGGCCAGGAAGCACGACCCGGGAAGAGCCTTGCCGGAAGCGGCGAGCGCGGCGGCGCCGGCGCCTCCTCCGAGCAGCACGGAAGAAGAAGCCATTGTTCTGGGTCTGGCGTCGGTGAAGAAACTGGATCGGTTTAGCGCTGATTGATGGGATGGGCTGTGTGAGCTTATTTGATCCATGACATGGTGCTAGTTTTATAGGCAGGGTGTGTGCGTGCACATGGACGGGGCGAAGGGGAGGAGGGAGGTGACACGTCGACCGACCGTCGAGACGCGATCCCTGCCCGCGGGAGCACGATGACACGGCGGCGGCAGGGGTGGTCGGCAAGGTTGTGTGTGTGGTGCGTTGGAGCCTGCAAAACTGTCGACTGGTTGTGTGGTGCTGGTGCAGCAGCCATATATATACTCGAATTTTGCCAGGAATAGAAACAAATCTTTGGCGCACGCACCTGTCGTACGAACCCTACGTGCGTGTACATGACCTGCTAGGAGCTGATCGAAACAAACAAATCCTCGTGTCCACGTTTGAAGTTGAGTGTTACGTCCGAGCTCGAGATATTTGCCAAATGTCATCACCGTGATCAACTCACTTTCTCATCTGAAAGCATGAAAATAAGAAGGAAAATGCTAGGTTTAAGCCAGAGGATGCACGCATCCTAGCCCTCCTAAGCGTCGTGTACCAAACAACGCCTTTAAGAAGGGAAGCGACTACGACAACGGTGTTGTCTGAACTATATCCAAGGGTTTTTTCCGGTACGCTACAGAGGGTGGAAAAGAGATATACCTGACGCCTTTCAGGAAGGACGGCGACACCTGCAAGTAGTGTCGGAGCGTGGGCAGAACACAAGCAGGGGCAAAATCCATAGAAAACAACAAATATGCATAAAAACTGGGCAAGTCGACAAAGAACAAACGTAAGCTATATATTAGATGGCAATGTCATGATGATATATGCGTGAACACGTAAATTTTTGCACTCCAAAAGAGATGAACGCATACTAACCAAAAGGAATTTCACTATGACCAATAACTAGCTAGAGAAACCCTCTTTGGTTCTTCTTAAATTTGAAATCAGCAATTATGTCTTCATATGGAATTTTTTGAAGCAATCTCCCTTTCTATCTGCAACAGCATGCTATTCGCAAGAAAATCATCTTCCATTCTATTATGCAGCCTTGACTTGATCATCTTTAAGCTAGAAAAAGCACACCCAACGATTGTAGTGGAAACCGGGAGAGTAACGAGCAAGAGAAGCAACCTATCAAGCCAATTATAGATTCTATCTCATCCTGTCTCAACAAGACAACGACATAAAGAAGTAATAGTTGCAGGCTTTCTTAGTTCTTCACTGCTTTTTGCATCGACAACAAAATGGTTCAACTGAATCTCTAACCCATACCTCTCTTGTTGTGTAAAATCAGTTGGATAGTATTTCTCTACCATTGAACATATTGATTTGACATGGAAAGATGCAAATCCATGTTTTGGTATGAGTATAACACTAATGGATAAGAGATCCATCACTTTCTCATTGAGCCTGAGATTCGATTATGTGAGTTGGCTGTTAATTGTTGCTCAATATATCTCCACTAGTAAATATCTCTGTGGTAAAATGATCGGGCTGACAACGGGCACACCCACCACGCAAAATGTATGTCGCCTCCATGTCTGGAATATCAATACCATGCTTCACACAAAACTCAATAACTGTGAGAATGAACCGCTCCCATCCTTCATCTGATCTCATATTTTCTAGAAGCACTTGTGTGGAATGCACGAGACTAACTACATTTACAATGTCTTGTGTTTTCTTTTATAACGCCTTCCCAAGAGCTTCACTGGTTTCCAATATCTCTTTCATTAGGCAGAGGATAAATACAAACTTAAAGGAGGTCAAATAGGTGAAACCGGTATCTCCATCAGCTCTGTCTAGGTCGCTTCAATGAACGAATATGATTGGCTCCTTGACCCGTCTCAATCTGATCAATAGCTAGCAAACGTGCAATTTCAACTACTTGGGCATCATGCAACTCATCATGGCGCTTTGAAGAGGAGTCAACTGTGTTGATAATAAAGAGAAGCTTCTTGAACAATTGGGAGACGGGAACCACATCTTTTGCTGCACCAACAAGAGCAAGTTGTAAACGATATGCATAGCAATGAACATAATATGCATATGGGAAATCTTCAATAAAAAGAGCCTGCAATCCATTCAACTCCCCCTTCATGTAGCTTTCCCCATCATACCCTCGGCCTCGCATATTTTGTACATCAAATCCATGCTTGGATAAAACTGAAGTCAACTCATTTTTCAGTGTTAATGATTTTGTGTTCGCCACATGGATGACATGAAAGAACCTTTATTGTGAATAAACATCTTTGTCAACAAGTCTTAAAACTAGTGCCATTTTCTCTCTTTTGGAAACGTCACATGTTTCATCAACAAGAATAGACTACTTCTAGTCCCCAATTTCTCCTCTAATATGCTCCCTAACTTTCATAGCATAAATGCCCAAGATCTCATTCTGCATTTCATGTGAATTGTACTTGCAAACTTGTGGAGCATTCCCATCGATCACAGCTGCAATATCAGGACAGAATTCTGCAAGAAGTTTTTGCATTTCAATAAAGTTTCCTCTATTTCTTGACTCGGGTCTCTCATCATGGCCTCTTAAAGCGCAAGACTGAAATATGAGCCACCTAACACATGCATTTGTTGTTTTCAGTCTTAAACGATCCATTTCTTTCTCCTCTTTGATCTTCACCTCTAAAATATTTGCTAAGTGGTTTGGATGATTCAATAAAGCTTGTGTATCTCTGACTGCATTGTTGTGTCGTGAGGATGGACTTGATCCGTGATACGTTAGAAACGTATCTATAATTTTTGATGTTTCATGCTTGTTTAGTATCTACTTTGCTTTGCTTTGTCTACACTTTGAGATGTTTTTATATGTTTTCTGGTACTAACCTATCAACAAGATGCCATAGTGCCAGTTGTCTGGTTTCTTCTGTTTTTGGTTCCAGAAAGGCAGAAAATCAATATTCTCGGAATCGGATGGGACAAAATCCAAAGTCAATATTTTACTATGGGGAACACGGAGCCAGAGTACGAGACGGAGGGGAGGCACAAGGGGGCCACACCCCCTGGAGGCGCGGGGTAGGGTTAGCCGCTCCTAGGGGGTGTGACCACCCTTGCCGCCCCTGCCTCGCCTCTTCGCCTATAAAGACCCCCCGATGCCAAAACCCTAAGTACTCGATCTTCCACGAAATGTCTGTAGCCGCCGCCACCATCGTCCCTAGATCGGGGGGATCTGAAGCTCTTCCCGACACCCTGCCGGAGGGGATATCATCCCGGAGGCCTTCTTCTTCATCATGCCAGCCTCCGGTATGAAGCATGAGTAGTTCCACCTTGGACTACGGGTCCATGTAGTAGCTAGATGGTTGTATCTCCTCCTTTGTGCTATCATGTTTAGATCTTGTGAGCTCCGTTCATGAGCAAGATCTCATCTATTTGTAAGCATGCATGTTGTGTTTGAGAGGATCCGATGGATATTGAGATTACTATGTCAGATTGATTAATGGTTTTGTCTTATTGGTTCTATCATGTCTGTGTTGTTTGTGATCTTGCATGCTCTCCGTTGTTAGTAGCTATCTTGGCCAAGTAGTTGCTAGTGACTCCAAGAGGGGGTATTTATGATCGATAGTCGGTTCATGTGTCGTGGTGGTGGCACGGCAGATGCCATGGGTAGGCTAAAGTATGGGGCCAATGGATGCTAGAGGGATCTGGGGAGGGAAGATGCAGTTGATTCTACACACAAAATACTAAGGCAAAGATCTTTATTTCTCCTTCCTTGGGCTACAAGTGCTCCTTGAGCTGTATACAAGGAGAAAGGAAGAACTTTACCAGCCTAACGGTACTAAATGAGCCGATGCCCTCCTCACGGTCCAAGCCTCCCCTTATAAAGGAGAGCCTTGGGTTCCTTTAGGGCTGACATGGCAAGCATATTCGAGGAATATGCTTGTCCCAAAATAGTAGTTCGGCGGCCTCCTTTCCCTGTCGCCCTTCTAACGACGGCAAGGTTCCAGAGGGCCCCTCCCGCGTGCCTCGGGCTTCAGGACTGTCACCTCCGTGACCTCCTTCTGCCCCTCTGTCGCTCTGCGCCTTTGTCCCTTGCGCTTGGCACCGCTCAGATTCTCCCTAGCCTGCGGCTAGAGTTTGACTTTAGGCTTCTCCTTCTCCTGCAAGCTTCGTATCATTCGGCTCTCCCTCGCGTAACTCGGCTCGTCCTTCACCTGCATTAAGATTATTCGGGCTAACCCGGCCGACTTACGCAGTACCTCGCCGGGTAATTCCTTGCCATTACCATAAGGGTCCTGCCCTTTCCTATATCGGCCGACCTCTACAGGATTCGGCCGACTCAGACTGTAACTCAGAAACTGGACGGAGGACATCCTTTCGTCTTTCCCCGTCCTTACCCTATCCGAGGTCACCTCCCCAACATTAGTCCCCGAAGCTGGTGCGGCCCCGATGATAACTTCAGCCGGGTCGTATCAGTTTCATGATATTCGTTATGCATTGTTTCCGAGTTATACTTTTCTCGTTCGAGGTATCATCGTATCTTCTTGTGTACGCCTCGTCCTACGTGTCATACTCATCATTGTTTCTCTAGTTTTTTGTTCCTCTACAGTAATTACTGACAGGCTACAGTTACTACTGCACCTTCCGCATCGGCGCTGCGATGCCTCGTGTGCCGTTTCCGTCGGGGATCGTGATCTTCTCTTCCACGGTGTGGTCCTTGGTGCGGTTCCACTTAGAGGCGTGCGTTCATGCGGCGCACACGATCTACACGGTCAACCGCCACACCGACGATCCCACTACCTCGCAGGCGGCTCGGTTATAAAGAGGGGCACGGGGCTGGGAGGCTCACTTTCCCCCTCCGCTCACCTGCGCCTTTCTTCTTCCTCTAGCCTATGCGCTCGTTCGCGACTCCGTCGCCGCGCGTTCATCTGAGTCTCCGACGGCAGGGACCCCTCCGCACTGCTCCGTCTGCCTCGTCCCTGCGCGCTTGCTCCAGCGTCGTCGCCGGTGAGTTCTTCCGGTCCTATCGCCTAGGCTCTTCTCTAGATTCCTCTGTTCCCTTTTCGTTCTCGCGCGGTAGCTCCTTTGCTGCTCCGCCGCCGTTTCCGCGTAGAATCACGACGGGGCCGTGCAGTTCTAAGTTCTCCTCCGCCGCTAGTTCTTCCTCCGTAGATTTCTCCGGTGACCCCATGTCTAGCTCCGTCAGCGGTGCCCTTATAGAGGATGACGATGCTGCCTCTGGGCCCAAGCGAGGCTCGTGGCAGGGTTCTTCTGTCACCCGCCGAGAGATTGAGTGGCTAATCCGAACTCGCCGGATTCCTGCCGAGGTAACTTGTCGCCTACCCGGCAGCGAATCCTCTCCAGTTCTTAGGGAGGGTGAATATGTAGTCTTCATGTCACATTTCTCCCGCGGGTTTGGTCTCCCCCTTAGTGACTTTGCTAGGGAATTCCTCGATTACTTCGGCCTGCAGCCGCATCACCTACCTGCTAATGCCATTGCCTCTCTCTCTGCTTTCATCTGTGCCTCGGAGGGATACTTTGGCCTGTGGCCGTCTGTGCACGTCTGGTCAAAGTTTTTCCAGATTCGATCCAACGTTGTCCCAGATAAATCTCTTCATCCCTCTGAGAAGTTGCTTACCCAATGTGGCATCGCGTCAATCACTCCTCGGAGGAAATCCAAATTTCCTCGCGTCGCGGGCTTAGAATCATGTAAGAAGTGGCACAAGTCGTTCTTTTATGTCAAGAACTCTGGAAATGAGGATAGGATTCGGCTTCCTGCCTTTTCCATTGGCACCCCTTCCAAGAAGAACTGGACCTATAATCCGAGGAAGAGTAATGCTCTGGCCGAGGCTTTTGAGATTCGGCTGAAGGAATTGATGCGCTCCGGGCTACGCGGAGAGGATCTGATGACTACCTTCATCAGAAGCCGGATCTGCCCCTTCCAGAAACGTACGCACAAGCTCTGCTACACGAGCGGTCCTCTCGATCCTAACCGAGTCTCGACGGTGGAGCTGGACAATTACCTCATCTTCAAACGTGTCTAGGCTATCTTTAAGATGGAGATGCCGGAGGACTGGGCCTAGGGATTGAAACCGTTCACCCGCGAGCGTCCCCCTCCTGAGGTAAGTTTGTGCCTTTGTGTTTTGCTTCCTAATCGCGTCCGTGACTCTTTTTTGCTAATTTTTCTCTTTCTTGTCCTGCAGAGGTTCGAGGAGCAGAAGACTAAGGACGCCGAGGTTTTGGCACTCTCGTGGCCTGCGGATCAAAATACTCCGGACAACGGGAAGCCGGACTCAGAAGAGTTCGTTCCCAAGACGGATCTCGCTCCGGCTCGCGCTCGCTGCAAGGCCCCGGCCCACGAGGAGGAAGGTGATTCGGATGAGGTCCAAGTTCTAGAGGTAGTAGCCGCAATGCCAATTTCTTATGCATTTCCGGCTTCTATTTTACCAGCTAATCCGGCCGGTCAGGTTCACAACGTCGAGCCTCTTGCCTCTCGGCCTCCCGTTACCTCGGGGAAACGTAGAGCCCCGGCTGATGCCTCAGAAGCTGCTCCCAGGAAGCGAGTAAAGAAGTCAGCCCAGCATCCTCCGAAGCGTAAAACTATGCCCGGGGTTACTGGGTGAGTTAGTTTTGTTTGTATTTCTTGTTTCTCTCTTTCTCCTTTCTAACTTGACCTTTTCTGTCTTTGCAGGGCTCCTCTCTCTGTTAAGCCCAGCGGTCCCAGCATGACGAGTCGTACGACTCGGCCGCCTTCTCCTCCGCCTCCTGAGGATACCAGAGTTCCGAGTCCTGCTCGTGTTGCTTCTCCTGCTGCTCCGAATCAGACGCGACCTCGCCAAGATGCGCCTGAGATTTCTCCTGTAGATGCCGATACATCTCGGCCCACAGATTTTCCTACCGAACCTGCTGCCTCCTTTGTGAATCCCGATATTTCTGTTGAGATTCCTCCGACCCCCGCGGTCTCTACTACAACACCAACTCCAGCCGAGGATATCAATATCTCGGTGCCCTCTGCAACCGTAATTCCTCCGGCTCCCAAGGATGCTGCTCCAAGTGTCGAGGTATCGGCTCCTACAGACGCCTCTCCTAAGGCAAGAAAGGTCATTGTTACCAAACCTTTGCCCTCTCAGAAAGGACTTGCCAGCTCATCTCAGCCTACAATTGCTGATGCGCTGCGCAAGGGGGTTTCCTCTGCCAAGAGCATTGTTACCCCGGCCGCTGATAAACAACTTGCTCTCCACAAGAGTCCGGCGGCTGCGGTTGTTACCCAACATGTCCGAGGCAAAGTTCTGACTCGCACGGAGAGTGGGAACAGTCTCGGCTCGTTGGTCGAGTATGACAACAATTGGAACGCTGTCGATCAGCTCGAGGGTAATCCCGTCAGCCAACCGTTTCAACTCTCCGATATCAGCAGCCGCCTGCATCAGGCTGCCAAGATCGTTCTTGAAAGCGACAAGATGAATGAGGTAATTGCTTTTGTGGAGTTTTGATTAGTTCTCCGGATGCTATTATATATGCTCTAGTCCCCGAAGCTTGCAACCAAATAACTTGTTATTCGTTTGGAAGTTTTATGATGCTCTACTCAGTTTAGTTTTATCTTAGAGTTCTAACCTCGGTCCAACTAGATCTGCATTAAATTCTGCTTGATTTGGGTATGTCTGAACCTTGAATATGCAGCCACCTAGGTCCGGGTTAAGTTTTGCTTGACTCGGATCTGTCTTAGCCTTGAATATCTAGCCACCTAGATCCGGGTTAAGTTTTGCTTGACTCGGATCTGTCTTAGCTTTGAATATTCAGCCACCTAGATCCGGGTTAAGTTTTGCTTGACTCGGATCTGTCTTAGGTTTGAATATCCAGCCACCTAGATCCGGGTTAAGTTTTGCTTGACTCGGATCTATCTTAGCTTTGAATATCCAGCCACCTAGATCCGGGTTAAGTTTTGGTTGACTCGGATCTGTCTTAGCTTCGAATATCTATTTACCATTTGCTCTATTGCTTAGGTTGCGCATGACCGGCGGACTGCCGAATTCCAAAGGCTACTTTTTGCGCATAGAAAATTGCAAGAAAAGTACGAGAAGGTTATTCCTGTGGTAAAGAAAGCTGGTAAGTCGACAAACTCTTGCGTCATCTCCGACGCTCTTATTGTTTTGTACACGAGATGTTGGCTCACTTTGTTGGTAAACAGGTAACATCAATAATCTTAACATCCGTCTTGAGAAGAAGGTCAAGGCCCTGGAAGGTTAGTTACTCTTTTACTTTATATATTCCCCTTTGAAATGTGCACTAAGTTTCTTTTAACTCTTTTGGCTTTGGTAAAGCCGAGTTACAAACCTTTGCAGCATCTCACCAAGATTGCACGCCCATGCCTGATGTGATGCTGCATTTTTCAGAACAAAGCGCTACTCACTCGGCGCAGCTGAAGAATAAAGATGACGAGATAGCTCGCTTGCGTGCCGAGGTGGAGTCCTTGAAGCTCTCTCAGAAGTCTGAATTAGAAAAGGTCGACCAGGAGTTCTCCAAGGAGAAAAATCGGCTAGCTCTACAATTGCAGAAAAATAAAGAGCTCCTCGAGGCTGCCGAACTGAAGACACGGGGGATGATCGAGGAGATCACCCGCTTTGAGAAGAGCAAGATTGACTGGGCTAAAGATCTTCAGATAATGCTGATCTATATTCATCGTAAGCTTCTGACCGTGGCCGAGTTATCTTTTTCCCTTTCCTACTGCTGACTGACGCACTTGTGTTTTGCGCAGACCATTTTCCAGAAGCTAAGCCCGTGAGCTCTAAAGCGGTGATTAGTGCTCGTGTGCGCCGAGGTGTTCCTGCTGATGCAGACTCAGAGTATTCGATGGAAGATTTCTTGGTTGCTGTTGGCGCTGTAGTTGGTCCGATGAAGATTATGGGCAGGGATTTGGTGCAGGCAGCTATCCGAGCTTACCATGTTTTCTGGCCGAATACTTCTGGGACTCCTAATATCGATGAGATCAAATTATTGGTGGAAAGATTAATGGCCTCTGAGAAACAGCTAAGTCTTTGGAGGGAATCGGCCGGACGAGCTGGTGCTGATATGGCTCTCACTATCATCATGTCATGGTATGAAGATATTTCTCTTGATACGTTGAGAAATTTGCGCACTGGTTCCCGTTGGGTTGAGGACCCAGACTTTGTCGCTCTCCGGCAAGCTCGTGCCTATCAGCTTGTTGAGTATGCCGACGTGCATAACTGGAATGAAGGTCCGAGTTTCCTTCCTAACCCGGAGGACGAGGTCCAAGTTGAGGATGCCTCGGACGATAACTTAGCTGAACAGGGCGAAGATGAGGGTGACTCGGCTGCTTCTGGTGATTCCAGTTCGAGCTCGGATGGCAGCGGCGACGCGCGATCCTCCTCCAAAGGTACTGGGCATTCCACTGCGCAAGCTGACGCTCCTCAACAGCCTCGGGCTTCCTCCGAAGTCGCTCCTGGGTCTGTGGAGGGCGAGGAAACCTCGGCCGAAGTTCCCCCTACCTCGGAGTGCCCAGCCCCTGACCAAGTCACTGCTTCTCCAGCTAAAAAACTCTAGGTCATTTCTTACCCCTGGTATGTCGGGCGTATGATGTACGTCAAACATTTGTCCGTATTTTGTGCGGTATGAATTTCTTTTGCCGTGTGCCGCTGAGACACATGTGGTTGTAATCGTTATTACTTTGTTTAACCGGTCCTGTTTGTCCGAATCCTTGCTTTGGCGGCCTTCAACTTCTTGAGTTTGGGGTATATATTTGCCTTTATTCTCCCGTATCTCGGCGTCCACTATTGCCGGGCTTTGATAAACTTTGCCACTTGACCACTGTGGTTTTGGCTGTTAATCTGGGCGTAAACCTTGAAGACCGCATTTGGGGGGAGCGCAATAATATCACTCTGGGAGCCTAAGTTTGATACTCACTCTTGTAACAAAGGATAACCCATACTTAGAAACAATATAGGGTAGTCCCCGAGCCACTGCTCAAGGCAATGAGGTTTAATATATAATTCAAATTTAGAAATAATATAAGACAGTCCCCGAGTCACTGCTCAAGGTGCCGAGGTTTAATATATAACACAAAATCAAAAATGATATATGTCAGTCCCCGAGCCACTGCTTAAGCGCCGAGGTCCAATACATGATTCAAATTTAGAAACAATATGGGGCAGTCCCCGAGTCACTGCTCAGGGTGCCGGGGTTTAATACATAAACCAATCTTAAAAACAATATAGCGCAGTCCCCGAGTCACTGTTCAAGGTGCCGAGGTTTAATACATAACATGAAATTTAAAACAACATGTGGCAGTCCCCGAGTCACTGCTCTGGACGCCGAGGTTCAATACATGGTGCTCCATCCTGAGGCATCACTTTACAATGTGTCATAGATGACTGCTACGAGTAAAATGGACGAAGTAAATCTACGTTCCATGGTCTTTTAGATTCTTCGCCGGCTTTGTCTGCCCTGTTCTTTCCTAGAGATTGAGCATCGATTAGGTAATACGCATCATTGTGCAATGCTTTGCTCATGATGAATGGTCCTTCCCATGGAGGCGATAGCTTGTGCATGCCGGCCGTGCGTTGCACCAGCCGGAGAACCAAATCTCCTTCTTTGAACACTCTTGGATTCACCTTCTTGCTGTGATATCGTCGCAAGTCCTGCTGATAGATAGCTGATCTTGATAGCGCCAGCTCTCTGGCTTCTTCTAGCAGATCGACATCATCTTGCCGGGCTACCTCATTTACTTCAGCGGTTGTATACTGGGTCACCCTTGGCGAGTCATGTATTATGTCGGCTGGAAGCACAGCTTCTGCCCCATACACTAGAAAAAATGGTGTATAACCTGTTGATCTGTTTGGGGTAGTCCTGAGGCTCCATAGTACTGCTAGTAGTTCCTCAATCCAACATCCTGCCGACCTTTGCAGCAGTTCGACAAGTCATGGTTTTATTCCGGATAGTACTAGTCCATTAGACCTTTCTACTTGCCCATTGGATGCTGGGTGAGCCACAGAGGCAACATCTAGTCTTATGTGCTTTTCTTGACAGAATCTAGCGAAGGCTCCTTCTGCAAAGTTTGTACCGTTGTCTGTAATAACACTGTGTGGGTACCCATATCTTAAGATAATATCTTTAAGGAATTTCACTGCTGTGGGCCCATCACATTTCTTTATTGGTTTCACTTCAATCCATTTTGTGAATTTCTCCACCATTACTAATATGTGGGTCATCCCGCCTCGGGCCGGCTTAAATGGTCCCACCATATCTAAGCACCATACAAAAAATGGCCAAGTAATTGGTATAGTCTTTAACTCGGACGAAGGCATATGTATTTTGCTGGCATATCTTTGGCAACCATTACATTTTTCGACCAGTTCCTTGGCCTCTTTCAACGCTGTTGGCCAATAAAAACCATGCCTGAATGCTTTGGCCACTAAAGCTCGGGATGAGGCGTGATGTCCGCACTCTCCTTGATGTATATCTAGGAGGATCTCCTGGCCTTCCGCCGAGCTCACACATCTTTGCAACACACTTGTGACACTCCTTTTATATAGCTCATTGTTTATGATTGTATAAGCTTTAGCTCTTCTCACTGTCTGTCTTGCCAATATCTCGTTGTTCGGCAGAATTGCGTCTCTAAGGAAAGATAATATGGGTTGCGCCCATGGAGGTGTGATTTTCTCTGGTGTAGTCTCACTATCTATTTCCATATTTTCTGCCGACATAACTGCCTCGGATTTCTCCATACCCATCCTTGCATCGGCTGCTTTTATTTTTGGGAATTCCGGGTTACCCTGCTTGTCAATTTCCATTGGCACATTGTCGTCTCTTGATTTTGCCGGAATAAAGATGGATTCAAACTCTGGAGACGGTGTTATTGATGGCTTCCTCAGGTGCTCTAGGGCGATACCTGGGGGAATTGACTGTCTGGTTGATCCGAGTTTTGACAATTTGTCTGCGGCGTCGTTTTCTGCCCGAGGTACATGATGAAATTCACATCCATCGAAGTATCCACTGAGTTTTTGCACATGAAATCTATACAAAGCCATATTGTCATCCAACGCATCCCAATTGCCTGAGACTTGCTGTATTACTAGATCTGAATCTCCATGGCACAAGGTTCGGCGTATGCCAATATCTTTCGCCACCTTCAATCCATGGACTAGTGCTTCATATTCGGCTACATTGTTTGGCGCGGCAAAATGTATTTGCGGCACATATCTCAGTTGGTCTCTTTTTTGCGAGGTTAACACTATTCCTGCCCCCAAACCATTTCTTAGTTTGGAACCGTCAAAGTGCATCGTCCAATAATTCGGATCTGGTAATGGTGGCGCATATTATACCTCGGCCCAATCTACGAAGAAGTCGGCCACAGCCTGAGATTTGATTGCATCTCTCGTGTCGAATTGCGGAGCATAAGGTGACAATTCAATTGCCCATTTTGCTATTTGGCCACTTGCATCCTTGTTGCTCAATATGTCGGCTATGGGTGCTTCACAAATCACCTTGATGGGGTGCTCTTCGAAGTAATGTTTAAGTTTCTTTGCTGACATGTACACCCCATATGCCATCTTCTGATAATGTGGGTAATTTTGTTTTGAGGCTGATAGTACCTCGCTTAGGTAATACACCGGCCTTTGTACTAATTTATCATCTTCAATTCGTTCCACCACTATCACAGCGCTCACTACTCGGTTGGTGGCCGCTATGTAAAGTAACATAGGCTATTTTGATAATGGAGAAGCCAAGACCGGCGCTGTGACCAACATCTTTTTCAATTCATGAAATGCATTGTCTGCTTGTGGAGTCCAAATGAACTTATCCGATTTTTTCATCAGTTGATAAAGTGGTAATGCTTTCTCTCCCAGCCGACATACAAATCGGCTGAGCGAGGCTAAACAACCTGTGAACTTTTGTACGTCATTTAGAAATTTTGGCAATTCCATCCTTTCCACTGCTTTTATCTTAGTTGGGTTGGCCTCTATACCTCGGCTAGACACGAGAAAACCGAGCAATTTTCCTGCTGGTACACCAAATGTGCATTTTTCCGGGTTAAGCTTCATTCGGAACCTTCTCAGGTTCGCGAAAGTCTGCCGGATATCATCCAGTAGCGTTTTGCTTTCTTTGGTTTTGATAACCACATCATCTACATATACTTGTACATTTTTCCCTATCTGGTCATGTAGACATTTTTGCATGCATCTCTAATACGTTGCTCCTGCGTTGCGTAGGCCGAATGGCATGGTGCGATAGCAATAAGCCCCGTACGGGGTAATAAACGCAGTCTTTATTTGATCGGCCGGATTTAACGGTATCTGGTGAAAACCAGAATATGCGTCTACAAATGATAATAGTTCACAACCAGCGGTCGAATCAATGACTTGGTCTATTCTAGGTAAAGGAAAAGGATCTTTTGGACACGCCTTGTTCAGGTTCGTGTAATCGATACACATTCGCCATACAATGGCTACATTTGGATCATCCTTCTTCTTTTCTACTAGCACCGGGTTTGATAGCCAATCTGGATACAACACCTCCATGATGAACCCGGCCGCTAGGAGCCGAGCTATTTCATCCCCTATTATTTTTCTCCTGTCTTCGGCGAAGCGGTGGAGAGGTTGCTTCACCGGCCTTGCTCCTGGCCTTACATTCAGAGAGTGCTCAGCCAACTCCCTCGGCACACCTTGCAGATCCTGAGTTGACCATGCAAAGATATCCCGATTCTCACGGAGGAAGTTGGTGAGCTCGCTTTCCTATTTGGCATCTAGGCCGGCACCAATAGTGACGGTGCGCTCTGGGAATTGCTCATCTATCTGGAACTTTTTTGTTTCTTTAGTCGGCTGAAAGGAGACGCTTCCATGTGGGTTGGCTAACGCCGGCATATTCAGCTGTGCCGACTGAGCGAGGGCTGCTACCTCCTGAATCCTTCTTTTTTCTCTTGCTATGACCAACGATTCGGCCAAATTTGACCCGGTTGAAGCACATTCCATTGACTTCCTGTAATCCCCTGCTACTGTTATTACCCCTTGTGGTCCGGGTAACTTCATTTTCAGATAACTTACATGGCAGTTGCCCATGAATTTGTCCAATGCTGGTCGTCCGAGTAGAGCATGATAACAACTCTCTAGATCCACCACTTCAAACTCTAAGTTTTCTGCTCTGCAGTTATCTCTTGTGCCGAATAAAACATCTACTCGAACCTTACCAATGGGTTCACATGAAAGCCCTGGTACTATCCCATGGAAAGTGGTCCTCGTGGATTGCAGCATGTTCTGCGATATTCCGAGTTTATGCATTGTATCTTTGTACATGATATTGATACTT
This sequence comes from Avena sativa, assembly GCA_916181665.1. Classification (NCBI taxonomy): domain Eukaryota; kingdom Viridiplantae; phylum Streptophyta; class Magnoliopsida; order Poales; family Poaceae; genus Avena; species Avena sativa. Next base: position 382,863,460 of record OV702280.1, on the reverse strand, counting down.
CTCCCATTGTCAATGAGTACCTTTGAAAATTTCACATTAATGTTTGGTTCGACAAATGTCGGATCTAACACGAGTGCATACGACCCTGGACTCGGCATTATCTTGGGGTGATCCTTTATGCTCCAAGTTACTTCTTGATCTGACCAAGGCACATATCTTGGTACTGCCGGCATAACTGCATTTACTTCCATATGCTGGCGCTGCACACTCTGCTTGTCTTGTTGTTCTGTTGTGAACACGAAATACGACTGATGATGCTCTCTGTAATCATTGCGTCCATTGTTTCCTGGATTTGTCCTTCCATCCGGACTTTGGTTTATCACTTGATGCACCGCATCCCTCTGGTCCGAATTTTCATATCTCGGGGAAGGAGGTGGCAACATCAGTTGTTGTGCATTTGCTCCAGTCAACTGTGGCTGATGCTGCTGATGTGCCTGGAGAGGCGCTGCCTGCATGCCTGCGGGGTTACCCATTGCATTTTTCATCCATGCACATTGGCGGGTCGTATGGTTGGCTGGCCTGGCCGGGTTTGACATGTGATATTTACACGGCTGATCTAACATAGACTCAAACGTGTACTTCGGCCTCTCCTCCCATTGCTTCTTTTGTTCTGGTGTCCACTGTCTTTTTTCTTCATTCCTTGGTGTCCATTGCTGAGGACCATTCTTTTGCCGTTGAGTATTTCCGTGACTCGGCTGATCTTGCACTACTGCTGCCACCTGAGCTGTACCATATATATAATCTGGTCTCTCTTCTCTTCTTCTTCCTCTGAAGTCATTGCGCCTGGATGACCCGGCCACCTATCTTGCGTATTGATCTTGATGTTCTCGATGATCTGTCGACATTAATTATGTATCCTGATGGTTTCTGCCAATGTGGTTGGCATATCTCTTTGCAGTCGCTGCCATAATACACTGGCATAGTGGCATCCTTGGGCGAACCAAGCTATTGCCTGTGACTCTATAACTCCCTCGCACGAATTTCTCAGGTTGCACCACCGAGTTAAGAATTCTCTGTCTGTCTCATTCGGCCTTTGCTTGCACATGGCTAGCTACTGCGGCCTGTTTGGCCTCTTGTAAGTACTGGTGAAGTTGCTAACGAACATTTCTTCAAAATCCAAACAACAGTTGATGCTGCCTGCTGGCAGATTATTCAGCCATACTCTAGCTGGTCCTTCCAACATTTGCGGGACATACCGCACTGCCCATCATAAGTTTCCTCCTGCTATTTTTACAGTTGTGGCATAATCGATCAACCAATCTTGTGGTTTGGTGCTCCCATTATATGTTTTTGTGCCTCTTGCCAGCTGAAAGTTCGGCACAGGCGGTTCGCCCATGATCCGTGGTCCGAAGCATGTCGGACCTGGTGGACCCTGTTCTTCCAGCAATTCGGATCGGTATAGCCGGTCTAGCTTTACTCTGACATCATTTGACGGTAGATCTCTGTACAGAACTCTCTCTTGTATTCCATAGTGGTTATTTCCACCATGGATCGCATATTCCATCTCGGAATAACCATCATTGTACCTTTCATTCACCTAATTGTGGCGAGCTGGTCTCGCTTCTCTTTCCCGCCGAGGTTCATGTCTCGGCTGCGGGTTGGGTAGTGGTTCTCTCCTTCCTTCGACCGGGATATTATTCGCGTGATTTCCTCTTCCGAGTTCTCCTCTGCCGAGGTCTCCATTGCCTCGGCTTCCGCCGCCTTTCTCAGCACGGCCGGGATTTCTCTCGCCATTGTTACCTCGGCTCCCATTGCCTCTATTCTTGTTTGCTTTTCCGGCTATTGCCGGATCATAGGGAACAATTTGCTTGTTTCTCTTTCCCGAAGTTACCGCTCTGTCCTTTCGTGCATTGTTTCCAGGTGAAGATGCTGCTGCTACAGATAAGGCAGGTGTTGCTCCGGCCGAGTGAACCATTCGCGAGGCCCCTGGTTTCGCTGGGTCTGCTCTGAGCATTTCTTCATTCTGCTGGTTCGCAATGCGCACCAGCTCATTCACTCTTTCTTGCTATTTTTGTCGGGCTTCGCCGGTTAATCCTTCTAGATCTAATGCTGCAGCATTTGCCGCTCTCCGAACCAAGCCAGAGACAACGCGCTCGCCAGTGTTTATGAAGTTTCCCGTCCGGATCATGACTCCAGCTAGCACCGCTGTTGGCCCCACGGTGGGCACCAACTGTCGTGGTGGTGGCACGGCAGATGCCATGGGTAGGCTAAAGTATGGGGCCAATGGATGCTAGAGGGATCTGGGGAGGGAAGATGCAGTTGATTCTACATACAAAAGACTAAGGCAAAGATATTTATTTCTCCTTCCTTGGGCTACAAGTGCTCCTTGAGATGTATACAAGGAGAAAGGAAGAACTTTACCAGCCTAACGGTACTAAATGATTCGATGCCCTCCTCACGGTCCAAGCCTCCCCTTATAAAGGAGAGCCTTGGGTTCCTTTAGGGCTGACGTGGCAAGCATATTCGAGGAATATGCTTGTCCCAAAATAGTAGTTCGGCGGCCTCCTTTCCCTGTCGCGCTTCTAACGACGGCAAGGTTCCAGAGGGCCCCTCCCGCGTGCCTCAGGCTTCAGGACTGTCACCTCCGTGACCTCCTTCTGCCCCTCTGTCGCTCTGCGCCTTTGTCCCTTGCGCTTGGCACCGCTCAGATTCTCCCTAGCTTGCGGCTAGATTTTGACTTTAGGCTTCTCCTTCTCCTGCAAGCTTCGTATCATTCGGCTCTGCCTCGCGTAACTCGGCTCGTCCTTCACCTGCATTAAGATTATTCGGGCTAACCCGACCGACTTACGCAGTACCTCGGCCGGGTAATTCCTTGCCATTACCATAAGGGTCCTGCCCTTTCCTATATCGGCCGACCTCTACAGGATTCGGCCGACTCAACCTGTAACTCGGAAACTGGACGGAGGACATCCTTTCGTCTTTCCCCATCCTTACCCTATTTGAGGTCACCTCCCCAACATCATGCCTCTATTTAATCTAAGGGAAGTGACAGAAATCTCTAAGGTTGTAGATATGTTGTTGCCACTAGGGATAATACAACGATCTCTTGTTCATGGAACAAGTGGATTGTTTACCTTACACATTTTGCTTAAAGCAGTTATCTGTTGCTTGCAACTTAATACTGGAGGGGGCTCAGATGATAACCTGAAGGTGGATTTGTAGTCATAGATGAAGTTGGATGGCGGTCTATGTATCTTGTTGTATTGCCCAATCGAATCTCATAGGATCATGAATGTCTAGTATTGCATTGTTATGCCTTGCTCAGTCCTGTCAATTGCCCTGTTGTAATTTGTTTACCCAGCATGCCATGTTTGTTTATCTAAGTAGAACACCTCTAGTGAACTATGGACCCTGGTCCAATCTTTACCATTGATACATCTTCCACTGTTACTGTTTACTTTCTACAAACCATTATTACCTTCCACACAGTTAATCCTTTGTTACAGCAAACCAGTGAGATTAACAACCTCACTGATCGTTGGGGCAAAGTCTTGAGTTTGTGTTGTGCAGGTCTCCACGTTGCTAGCAACACCTTTGAGTCGTTTCCTTCCTCCTACTGGTTTGATAACCTCGGTTTCTTACTGAGGGAAAACTTGCTGTTGTGCTCATCACACCTTGCTCTTGGGGTCTCCCAACGAGGCGTCACCACGCCATCAACAAGCTTTTCTGGCGCCATTTCCGGGGAGGCTAAAGACGTCTTCACAAGGGGAGTCCTTCACAACCTTTCTCTTTACTTTGTTTTTGTTTTGCTTGGTTTTGTTTGCCTCTTTTTTATCAAAAACTCCAAAATATTAGTTTAGTTTGGTTTGCTTTCTCTTATCAAAAACACAAAAAATAGTTCCTACTCTAGTTGCTGGTATGTTATTGCCTTGCTTGGTCATCCTTTCTATCAATGGATGGTTTCTTTGAAACTAGTTTTTATTGGAAAGGTGGGTTCATGGAAGAACAAAAGTATTATTATAAGGAACACTGTTTGTCACAAAAAGGGAAACACTTGTGGGAACAAATTGATAAATTGAATACGATTGCTAGAGAGGTGTGTTGTACTTATAACGTTACTTATTGCTTTGATAAAGCTTGTTGCTATAGGAGGTATAAACACCTCACTTTTCAATGTGAGTATAATCATAATGTTACCATATCCTTTTATTTTAAAGGAAATTATGACATTTATGATGTGGAAAAAATTGAAGAATTTATTACTTGGAAGGGTGCAGTTGAACTTGCTAGTTTGCTTGAAAATATTGATGATTCACCTTATGAATATGAGGTTTATGATATACTTAAATTTTGTTTTGATAATTACAAGGAAGAAAATGGGTATATTCTTGAACATTTTAATAGATGCTTTTGACAAACGGAAGAGACTAATGCGTTGCAGGATCCTATGGAAGAAGAAATTGCTGAAACGGGAAGCTCATTAGATGAAAAAGAGGAGGAGAGTGATGAACAAAAGGAGGATGAATGTTATGCTCCTGTGGATTCTTTTGAAATATCTACTATGGGTAAAACTTGTGATGATGTTCTTATGCCTGTTACCTATAGTAGTGATCATGATTGGAAAAAGCACACTACTTTTGATATTGAAAATCTCTTTGGTACCAATTCTGAAAATTTTATTGCCTATGATGATACTTTACCTTCAATTTATGATGATTACAATGATGATTATGATATTTTCATTCCACCTACTATTGATGAGAAAATTAATTGTGATTACAATATGCCTCCTATATTTGATGATTATAGTGATGAGAATAATAATGATAGCTATTTTGTTGAATTTGCTCCCACTATAATTAATAAGAATGACTATGCTTATTAGGAGAGTAATAATCATTTTATGCATGTGGCTCATGATAAGAATGTTTTATGTGATAGTTATACTGTTAATTTTATTCATGATGCTACTGAAAGTTATTATAAGAGAGGGAAACATGGTCTTATGTATCTCAATAATATTAAGTTTCTCCTCTTTATGTTGAAAATCTTGAAGCTGCACTTGTTTTGCTTTCCTATGCTTATTGATTTTTTATTTTTGCTTTCAAGACTTGTTTCTTTACAAGATTCCTATGCATAGGAAGTGGGTTAGACTTAAATGTTTTTTGAATTTGCTTATTCATGCTCTCTTTTACTTCAACTCATATTTTTTATGTGGGCATCTTCTCAAATTATCAAGCCTAACTTAAAGGCGTTAAAGAAAAGTACTTCTTGGGATATAACCCAATATTTTTATTGAATCTTGGAAGTTATTACTTCAGTAATGACCTCTCCTTCCCTTTTTGTTTGCTTTTTGTGCCAAGAATGACCTCTAATGAGAGGGAAGTAAGATTTGGGGAGTTGCTGTACCAAAACAGATTTTTGTGCTCCACCGTAAACATTTGTGTAAAATATCTATAAGTCGGATTGAGTCGATATTTTCTGAATAAATCCCCCAGTATGTTAGCTAACTTTCGTTAGTTCAACACATTTTGATTTGAGCAACATAAGATCTTCAAAAAAACCAGTTTCTACCCGCTGGTCTGTTTTGACAGATTTCTGCCATTATTTGCATTTGCTACTTATTGGTTCCTTTTTGGGTTCTTTTTGGGAAATTTAGCTTTTTTAGGGAATTGCTATTGTAGCTTGTGTTTTTAGTGAAAGTTTTGCTGTTCTAAAGCTAAACCCAAAGGTCTATTATCTTTTAAATACACTAATGTTGCTAATGAAGATTGTGTGAAGTTTTGTATGAAGGAAAATTTTCACGTATAGAGAAAGAATGATGTAATAAGATGAAGAATGGACAAAATATCAAGCTTGGGGATGCCACCCCATGACACCCCAAGAAATATTCAAGAGGTACAAGCATCAAAGCTTGGGGATGTCTTGTTCTTCATCAATAAAAAGCTCAGGTCTTTCTAGACACTTCGTTTTTATTGTTTCATGCACAGTTGTGTTGTTCTTGGATCGTCTTAGTTTTCGTTTTTGGTTTTTGTTTGATTAGTTTGCTTGAATAAAGTAGTTTGGAACCCCGTTCTCACTGTGTTGTGTCAAATAAGTTGATTGGTGTTGGAGAGGAGTAGAAAGTTCTTGCTTGAGTAGTACAAGAGGACCTTGCTTTGACTGTGACTTAAACTTTATCATGCCATGCTAGGTGTTGTTTTGACCTTATTATTAGTGATTATTGCTGTAGCATGACTTGTTCCAAACAATTGGGATTGCTTACTGTGCCTTAAAAGAATCATGCGTTGTTTTAGCATACAAAAGCATAGTATTGTGGTATTCTCCTTTGATGCTTTGCTTGGGTTGACTTGGCACATGCTCACACCATGTTATGACTATGAACAAGTCACCATAGCCTCTATGATCATTTAGTTCTTGACTTGTATAACCACTTTATGCTTTGATTAGTAATGTTTTGTCGCTCTACATGATTATGGACATTATTGCTCTCTTAGTTGGTCGCTCCCAGTCTTTTGCTAGCCTCCACTTGTATGAATAAGTTCTACTCATGCATCCAACTCCCAAAAACCAAGTTATTCCAAAGTGTCCACTATAAATTCCTATGCATGATGTGTTACACCATTCCAAGTATATTCTTGTTTTCATCTATCTTCCAATTAAAAAAATTGTTATGTGAAAACTTAGTGATTAAAGCTCTCACAAACTTGATGGCACACTTTATTTTTCTTGCCCCTAATAAACTTGAACCTTTATGTCATCTATGTTGTATATGCTTGCACTTATATGTTGGGATTAGCAGAACCGTGCTGTCACAGGGAACGCTTTCAACACTTTTTGGATCTCGATGCAGTTGATATCATGCTCTTTTGTTTATGGATGTCGTCGGTGTGAAATATAAGGGGAGCTTGTAAGTCCATGGAGTTATGTATTTTGTGTTAGAGAAACGCCTGGGCCTCTAGCCTAAGACATGCCTAATTATGGTGGAAACTTGCAGCATCACCATAATGAGCAATCTCTGAAGCATCCTCAATAAAAACCTATGCCAATAGAAAATAAAAAGATCGCTGAGATGCTCATTGTCTGCCTGCCTTGTCATTTTGATTATGGGATAGCTCCTGTATCATGTGCAAGGGGTACCCCGTTGGCGGTTCTCTATGATACACATATACTTACAATGACAATAACTTGCAAGTAACTAAAGTTGAGTAGCATGAGGAGAGGCCCTCGTATTCAAGGGACATTAGATTGCCATCTTATACTTTGTCAAGCAGATACTCCATAGTTTGTTCACTTTAACCTTAATCACTTCAAGAAGCTTATGATAGGGGCAATGAGGGATGAAAGCTAACAAGTACCATAATTTTTGGAAGATCTTTTTGAAACTTGAAATCCCTATTTCCGGTGCTCGACGTGGAGCACTTTGTTGGAAACCCCAAGAGCAAGGTGTGATGAGCACAACAGCAAGTCTTCCCTCAGTAGAGGCCGAGGTTATCGAACCAGAAGGAGGAAGGAAACGTCTCAAAGGTGTTGCAAGAAACATGGAAACCTGCACAACACAAACTCAAGACTTTGTCCCAACGAACAGTGAGGTTGTCAAGCTCACCGGTTTGCTGTAACAAAGGATTAACTGTATGGTGTGGAAGGTAATGGTGGTTTGCAGCAAGTAAATAGTAACAGTGGAGGATGTATCAATGGTAAAGATTGGACCGGGGTCCATAGTTCACTAGAGGTTCTCTCCTTAGATAAACAACATGCCAAGAAGGGTAAACAAATTACAGCAAGGCAATTGACAGGAACTGAGCAAAGCATAACAATGCAATACTAGACAAAAAGATCCTATGAGATTCGATTGGGCAATACAACAAGATACATAGACCGCGATCCAACTGCATCTATGACTAGAAGTCCACCTTCAGGTTATCATCCGAACCCCTCCAGTATTAAGTTGTAAGCAATAGACAACTGCTTTAAGCAGAGTGTGTAAGGTAAACAATCCACTTGTTCCATGAACAAGAGACCGTTGTTTTCTCCCTAGTGGCAACAACACATCTACAACCGGAGAGATTTCTATCACTTCCCTTGGAAACTAGAGGCATGAACCCACTATCGAGCATAAATACCCCCTCTTGGAGTCACTAGAAACTACTTGGCCAAGATAGCTACTAATAACGAAGAGCATGCAAGATCACAAACAACACACACATGATAGAATCATAAAGACAAAACCATTAATCAGTCTGACATAGTAATCTCAATATCCATCGGATCCCCGCAAACACAAGATGCATGATTACAAATAGATTAGATCTTGATCATGAACGGAGCTCACAAGATCTATACATGAAATCACAAGGAGGAGATACAACCATCTAGCTAATACATGGACCCATAGTACAAGGTGGAACTACTCACGCATCATACCAGAGAAGAAGGCTTCCGGGATGATCTCCCCTCCGACAGGGTGCCGGGAAGAACTTCAGATCCCCCCGATATTGAAGGGAATATGCCCTTAGAGGCAATAATAAAGTGTTTATTATGTGTATTCCAAGTATATGATAGATGTTTATTTTGCATGCTATAATTGTATTAATACGGAAACGTTAATACATGTGTGTTTAATAAACAAACAGAAAGTTCCTAGTTATGCCTCTCTCATAAACTAGCTCATTGATTAACAAGATGATCAAGGTTTCCTGATCATGGACATTGGATGTTGTTAATAACGGGATCACAACATTAGTGTAATGGTGTGATGAACATTCATCCGAAGTATAGCATTACGATCAAAGTCATTGAGTTTATATTGCTATAACAACTTACGAAGTGATCCTAATCCTTAGACCATGAGATCATGTCAATCACTAACACCGGAAGAGTTTCTTGATAACATCAAACGTCACACCGTAACAGGGTGATTATAAAGATGGATTCAGAACTAATAAAGTGCTATGTTGAGGCTCATGGATCGAGAGTGGAATTTGTTCATCCCGATGACGGATAGATATACTCTGGGCCCTCTCGGTGATATCACATTGATTAGCTTGCAAGCAAGTGATTTGATCACTAGAATGTTATATCACAGGAACGAGAAAAGAGTGCATGTCGGTAACGAGATCAAACTAGTATGGATATACCGATGATCGAATCTCGGACATGTAATATATCGTGAAACAAAGGGATTAAGATACTAGCGTAAAAGGTTCCGACGATCACAAGAAAGTCATCGTTGAATGTGTGGGAGTCAGTATGGGTCTCCAGATCCCGCTTCTGATTATTGATCCGAGAGGGGTCTCGATCATGTCCGCATTATTCACGAACCGTAGGGTGACACACTTAAGAGACACCGACATCCAATTGGAGCAAATGTTTCATGCCGAAAGAATGAACAAGCGCAGGAATTTATTTCACTAGATACCGAAACAGGTTTTCGGGTGAAATTGAATAAAGTGGTTATGCATGTGAAATAGAATTCTAGCAAGGGGTTATTTGTGAATGTTTGTCATTAAAGTAATTGACAAAATTCTGAATAAAATAAAAGAGTTTTATTTAATGAGAGTTTGCATTAAATTTGGTGGAAATTTAATGGGAATTTGAGTGGACTTTTGAGTGGAGGGAATTTAAAGGGCATTTTGTGAGTGGAGTGTCCACCCACATGAATGAAGGAGGGGAGGGGGCAGCCCCCATGGCCGGCGGCCACCCCCTTGGGTGCCCCCTCCTCCTATAAAAGGAGCCCCCCTCCTCACTTGTCTCTCACACCTCCTCGTGAAGGATCTCTCTCCCCCTCTAGAATTTATCCCACATGGTCTCGGACTAGCGAGATACATGTTCCCGGTGGCTATTCGGCAAGAAAGAGTTGTGCTTCCGCTACATCGCTGGAGCGAGGAGGCGGAGGTTGCTTGGTGCCTCGAACGTGTGTGCGAGCACGGATGCGCTGATGATTTGCGGCGCTAGGACTTCCTCTCGATCTTGAGATCGGCAAGAGATCGTCTACATCAACCATGAGTTGAACTCGTTAAGCTTTGTCGGTCTTCAAGGGTATGTTCTCTACGGATATACATCCGCCCGTTGTTTGTATCTAGTAGATAGATCTTGGTATATAGTTCACATCGTAGGAAAATTTTTGTTTTCTATGCTGCGAACCCTATAGTGGTATCAGAGCCGGATCTATGCGTAAATACTTTACACGGGTAGTACACATATGAGTATGTGGGCGATGATGATCATGTTGTTGCTCCTTTGTTGTAATTTTGGATATTGGTGGCATAGTGGGATGAAGCGGCCCGGACAAACTTTACATGTCCTCGCACATGAGACCTGTTCCACGCTTGACATGCAAATAGTTTGCATAAGTGGCTAGCGGGTGTCTGTCTCTCCTACTATAGTCAATATCTATTTTGCAAGCGAGTTGTCAACAATTTGATTATCCTCGTTGTGCTTCATGTTCGTAGGTAAGAACGGTTCTATCTCGAAAGCCCTAAGCCACGTAAAACTTGCAATGATTAAATTAGAGGCGTCTAGTTTAGATTGTTGCTGGGCTAGTGTTATGATATGGTAGTGTTGTAAGTAGAAGTATGAGATGATACTCTTACAACACACATAGAGTGTAAAATCCATAGACCTTGGATTTACACATATAGGTATGATAGTGATCATACCATGATGCACATGATAGAGATCATCTGCGGCGATTATGTTTTCGTCGCTCCAAGACATCACGTGATGATCGGGTGTTCTTGGATCCACGACCATATTTCGGGTGTAAAACAGTTACACACGCGAATACTAAGGTTCTAACTTGGCGAGCCTAGCATGTACAGACATGGCCTCGGAACACGGACCGAAAGGTTAAGCATGAGTCATATAGTTGATATGATGCCCATTTGATGCTCGCCTTTGAAGCTATACCGACTCACGTGATGATCGGACTTGGTGTAGTGGATTTGGTTCATGTAATCACCAAAAAGGCACGAGGGATGTTGTTTTTGAGTGGGAGTTCATTCGTAATATAGATTAGTTGAACTCAATCTATCATACACTTAGTCTAAACTTTACAAATTCTGTTGTAGATGGCACCACCTGCTTTTAATTTCAATGTGTTCATGGAGAAAGAGAAACTAGCAACGAACGGTAGCAACTTTACCGAATGGGCCATGAATTTGAGGATTCTCCTCTCTGCTGCACAAAAGCAATATGTGCTAGAAGCGCCGTTAGGCCCCCCACCTTTAGATGATGCCCCTGACGAGGAGAAGAATGTCTATCAGACTCGTCAGGAGGACCACAACTTAGTTCATTGCGGCATATTGTATGGGCTAGAGCCGGAACTTCGAAAGCGTTTCGAAAACGGCAATGCATTTGATACAATGGGTGAGTTGAAAATGATTTTTGACACACATGCTGCTGTAGAGAGCTACAACGCTTCAGAAAAGTTCTTTAGCTGCATGATGGAAGAGCACAACTCCGTTAGTGAGCATGTACTCAAGATGTCGGGTTACGCCGATAAGCTTGTGTCCTTGGGAATATCGATTCCCATTGACTTAGGCATCCATCGTGTTCTGCAGTCTCTGCCACCTAGCTATAAGAGCTTCGTGATGAACTATAATATGCAAGGCATGAAGAAGTCTCTCCCCGAGCTTTTGTCAATGCTTAAAAATGCAAAAGTGGAGATCAAAAAGGAACATCAAGTGTTGATGATCAATAGGAACACTGGTTTCAAGAAAGACAAGAAGGGAAAACGGAAGGGAAGTAAGGGCGGCAAGCCTGTTGCCGCGCCTGAAAAGAAACCCCGAGTTGGACCTAAGTCTGATTCCGAGTGCTACTATTGTAAGGGGACTGGCCACTGGAAGCGCAACTGCCCCAAGTATCTGGCAGACAAGAAGGCCGGCAAGGCAAACAAAGGTATATATGATATACATGTTATTGATGTGTACTTGACTAGTGCTCGCAGTAGCACCTGGGTATTTGATACCGGTTCAGTTGCTAATATTTGTAACTCGAATCAGGGGCTGCGGAACAAGCGACCGCTAGCAAGGGGTGAGGTCAAGATGCGTGTGGGCAATGGATCAAGCGTTGATGTGATCGCCGTCGGAACGCTGCCTCTCCACTTGCCGTCGGGATTAGTTATAAACTTGAATAAATGGTATCTGGTGCCTGCACTGAGCATGAACATTGTATCTGGATCGTGTTTGATGCGAAGTGGTTATTCATTTAAATCCGAGAACAATGGTTGTTCCATTTATATGAATGAAATCTTTTATGGTCATGCACCGATGATGAATGGTTTATTTCTATTAGATCTCGATGATAATGTTACACATATTCATAATGTTGATGCTAAAAGGATTAAACTTAATGATGATATATCCGCATATATGTGGCACTGCCGTCTAGGTCATATTGGCGTTAAACGCATGAAGAAACTCCATTCGGATGGACTTTTGGAATCACTTGATTATGAATCATTTGATACATGTGAGCCATGCCTTATGGGCAAGATGACTAGAACGCCGTTTTCCGGTTCAATGGAACGGGCGACAGATTTATTGGAAATCATACATTCTGATGTATGTGGTCCAATGAGTGTGTCGGCGCGAGGTGGATATCGTTATTTTGTTACTTTCACGGATGATTTGAGTAGATACGGTTATATCTACTTGATGAAACACAAGTCTGAAACCTTTGAAAAGTTCAAGGAATTTCAGAATGAAGTGGAAAATCATCGTAATAGAAAGATCAAATTTCTACGGTCCGACCGTGGAGGTGAGTATCTAAGTTACGAGTTTAGCACTCACATGAAAGAGTGTGGAATTGTTTCACAACTCACACCTGCCGGAACACCACAGCGAAATGGTGTGTCGGAACGTCGTAATCGTACTTTATTAGATATGGTTCGATCTATGATGTCTCTGACGGACTTGCCATTGTCATTTTGGGGTTATGCACTAGAAACTGCTGCATTCACTTTAAATCGGGCACCATCTAAATACGTTGAAAAGACACCGTATGAATTGTGGTTTGGAAACAAACCTAAGCTGTCATTTCTTAAAGTTTGGGGATGCGATGTTTATGTGAAGAAACTTCAACCGGATAAACTCGAACCCAAAGCGGAAAAATGCGTCTTCATAGGATACCCTAAAGAAACTATTGGGTATTCCTTCTATCACAGATCTGAGGGCAAGGTTTTTGTTGCCAAGAATGGATCCTTTCTAGAGAAAGAGTTTCTCGCGAAAGGTGTGAGTAGTCGGAAGGTAGAACTCGAAGAGGTTGTGGAACCTTCTCTTCAAAGTATGGCGAGTAGCGCAGCGCCGGAAGTTGTTCCGGAGTTGGCTCCACCTGTTGAAGAGGGAACTAATGATAATGATCATGAAACTCCGAAAGAGAGTACTACCGAACCTCGCAGGTCAAACAGGACGCGTGCAGCTCCCGAGCTGTACGGAAATCCTGTCATGAATTTCATGGTTGATGAAAATGATGACCCTGCGACGTATGAAGAAGCGATGATGAGCCCGGATTCCAACAAATGGTTAGAAGCCATGAAATCCGAGATGGAATCCATGTATGAAAATCAAGTTTGGAACTTGGTGGAATTACCTCACGACCGAAAGGCCGTGGAGAACAAATGGATTTTCAAAAGGAAAACTGATGCTGATGGTAATGTGACCATCTATAAAGCTCGACTTATCGCAAAGGGGTTTTGACAAATTCAAGGAGTTGACTACGATGAGACTTTCTCTCCCGTAGCGATGCTAAAGTCAGTTAGGATTATGTTAGCAATTGCTGCATATTTCGATTATGAGATATGGCAGATGGATGTCAAAACCGCGTTTCTCAATGGTAATATTGAAGAAGAGTTGTATATGATACAACCAAAGGGTTTTGTCGATCCTAAGGATGCTAACAAGGTGTGCAAGCTTCAGCGATCCATCTATGGATTAAAGCAAGCATCACGAATTTGGAATCTCCGCTTTGATGAGGTGATCAAAGAGTTTGGATTTGTCCAAACTTATGGAGAAGCTTGTATTTACAAGAAAGTGAGTGGAAGCAATGTGGCATTTCTGATATTATATGTGGATGACATATTATTGATCGGAAATGATATAGATCTTTTAAACAGTGTTAAAAGTTATCTAAACAGCAAATTTTCAATGAAGGACCTAGGTGAAGCGTCATACATATTAGGCATAAAGATCTATAGAGATAGATCTAGGCGCCTAATAGGGCTATCGCAAAGTACATACCTTGATAAGATTTTAAAGAAGTTTAAAATGTACGGAAGTAAGAAGGGGTTCTTACCTATGTTGCAAGGCAAGACATTGAGTAAGACTCAAAGTCCGGCTTCGGCGGAAGAAAGAGAGATAATGGACAAAGTCCCCTATGCTTCAGTCATAGGCTCTATAATGTACGCCATGCTATGTACAAGACCGGATGTGGCACATGCTATTAGTTTGACTAGTAGGTACCAATCGGATCCAGGTTCGGAACACTGGATAGCGGTCAAGAATATCCTTAAGTACTTACGAAGAACTAAGGATATGTTTCTTGTATACGGAGGTGAAGAAGAGCTCGTCGCTAAGTGTTATGTCGACGCTAGCTTTGACACCGATCCGGATGACTCTAAGTCTCAATCCGGATACGTATTTCTCATGAATGGCGGAGCGGTTAGTTGGAGGAGCTCCAAACAACCTGTGGTAGCGGGATCAACAACGGAGGCCGAATATGTTGCTGCTTCAGAAGCGGCTCCGGAAGCAGTTTGGATGAAGGAGTTCATATCCGAACTAGGAGTGGTGGCAAACACGTTGGACCCAATGGTGATCTATTGTGACAACAATGGTGCCATTGTCAATGCCAAAGAGCCAAGGTCTCACAAGCATTCCAAGCATATTAAGCGCCGGTTTCACTCCATCCGCGAGCATGTCAAGGATGGAGATATAAAGATTTGTAAAGTACATACGGATCTCAATGTAGCAGATCCGTTGACTAAAACTCTCCCTAGAGCAAAACATGATCAACACCAGAACTCAATGGGTGTTAGATTTATCACTATGTAACTAGATTATTGTCTCTAGTGCAAGTGGGAGACTGAAGGGAATATGCCCTGAGAGGCAATAATAAAGTGTTTATTATGTGTATTCCAAGTATATGATAGATGTTTATTTTGCATGCTATAATTGTATTAATACGGAAACGTTAATACATGTGTGTTTAATAAACAAACAGAAAGTTCCTAGTTATGCCTCTCTCATAAACTAGCTCGTTGATTAACAAGATGATCAAGGTTTCCTGATCATGGACATTGGATGTTGTTAATAACGGGATCACAACATTAGTGTAATGGTGTGATGAACATTCATCCGAAGTATAGCATTACGATCAAACTCATTGAGTTTATATTGCTATAACAACTTACGAAGTGATCCTAATCCTTAGACCATGAGATCATGTCAATCACTAACACCGGAAGAGTTTCTTGATAACATCAAACGTCACACCGTAACAGGGTGATTATAAAGATGTATTCAGAACTAATAAAGTGTTATGTTGAGGCTCATGGATCGAGAGTGGAATTTGTTCATCCCGATGACGGATAGATACACTCTGGGCCCTCTCGGTGATATCACATTGATTAGCTTGCAAGCAAGTGATTTGATCACTAGAATGTTATATCACAGGAACGAGAAAAGAGTGCATGTCGGTAACGAGATCAAACTAGGTATGGAGATACCGATGATCGAATCTCGGACATGTAATATATCGTGAAACAAAGGGATTAAGATACTAGTGTAAAAGGTTCCGACGATCACAAGAAAGTCATCGTTGAATGTGTGGGAGTCAGTATGGGTCTCCAGATCCCGCTTCTGATTATTGATTCGAGAGGGGTCTCGATCATGTCCGCATTATTCACTAACCGTAGGGTGACACACTTAAGAGACACCGACATCCAATTGGAGCAAATGTTTCATGCCGAAAGAATGAACAAGCGCAGGAATTTATTTCACTAGATACCGAAACAGGTTTTCGGGTGAAATTGCATAAAGTGGTTATGCATGTGAAATAGAATTCTAGCAAGGGGTTATTTGTGAATGTTTGTCATTAAAGTAATTGACAAAATTCTGAATAAAATAAAAGAGTTTTATTTAATGAGAGTTTGCATTAAATTTGGTGGAAATTTAATGGGAATTTGAGTGGACTTTTGAGTGGAGGGAATTTAAAGGGCATTTTGTGAGTGGAGTGTCCACCCACATGAATGAATGAGGGGAGGGGGCATCCCCCATGGCCGGCGGCCACCCCCTTGGGTGCCCCCCCCTCCTCCTATAAAAGGAGCCCCCTCCTCACTTGTCTCTCACACCTCCTCGTGAAGGATCTCTCTCCCCCTCTAGAATTTATCCCCCATGGTCTCGGACTAGCGAGATACATGTTCCCGGTGGCTATTCGGCAAGAAAGAGTTGTGCTTCCGCTGCATCACTGGAGCGAGGAGGCAGAGGTTGCTCGGTGCCTCGAACGTGTGTGAGAGCACGGATGCGCTGCTGATTTGCGGCGCTAGGACTTCCTCTCGATCTTGAGATCGGCAAGAGATCGTCTACATCAACCACGAGTTGAACTCGTTAAGCTTTGTCGCTCTTCAAGGGTATGTTCTCTACGGATATACATCCGCCCGTTGTTTATATCTAGTAGATAGATCTTGGTATATAGTTCACATCGTAGGAAAATTTTTGTTTTCTATGCTGCGAACCCTACAGATATAGGGACGATGGTGGTGGCGGCTACAGACGGTTTCGTGGAGTTTTGATCGGGTGCCTAGGGTTTTTGCATCGGGGGCTTCTTATAGGCGAGGAGGCGAGGCAGGGAGGGTGCCCGGGGGCCCACACCCTCCCTAGGCGCGGGCTAGGCCTGGCCGCGCCTAGGGGGGTCTGGCCGCCCTGTGGCGCCTCTCCGTCTCTCCTATGGACTTCGCATTGCCCACGATAAAATATTGACTTTGGATTTTGTCCCGTCCAATTCCGAGAATATTGATTTTCTGCCTTTCTTGAACCAAAAACAGAAGAAAACAAGCAATTGACACTGTGGAAACTTGTTAATAGGTTAGTTCCATAAAAGATATAAAAACACCTCATAGTGTGACAAAGCAAAACAAAGTAGATACCAAACAAGCATGGAACATAAAAAATTATAGATACGTTTCCGACGTATCAAGCATCCCCAAGCTTAACTCCTGCTCGTCCTCGAGTAGGTAAGTGATAAAATAATAATTTTTGAGGTGACATGCACCTTCACAATAAAGATCAAACCATTTGCAAGCATTGAAAGCTGGGATCAAAGAACTCTAAACATGTGCATGAAAGATGGAGTTCTAACAATAAGACAAAGTAACTATGCATGCAACATGAAAGGTTACAAACAAAGATCATGAATAGCATGCATTGAAAAACGTTTGTTTGTTTCACATACAGAAAACATGGCATAGTGGCAATCAGCTTGTCCCTCATAGAGTAGCAAATAGATGCATAGGACACCTTGAAAGTTCATAAGAGTGACTAGAAAAAAATAGCACAAGAACAAGTAATATCACAATATGCATCAATCAATAAGTTTTGGGACACTGCACATAGAACTAAGAATGGAAACTATGCTCTCTTAATGGTGCCTAAAGGGTAGAAGGTGGAGACTCAATATAGTAGTGGAAGAAAGGCCCTTCATAAGGGAAGTAGGGATTTCAAGTTTCAAAAAGAGCTTCCAAAAATTATGGTACTTGTTAGCTTTCAACCCTCATTGCCCCTATCATAAGCATCTTGAAGTGATTAAGGTTAAAGTGAACAAACTATGAAGTATATGTTTGACAAAGTATAAGCTGACAACCTCATGTCCCTTAAATATGAGGGCCACACCTGATGCTACTCAACTTCAGTCACCTATAAGTTCTTGTCATTGTAAGTACATGCGTATCATAGAGAACCGCCAACGGGTACCCCTTGCACATGGTACATGAGCTATCCCAAACCAAAATGACAAGGCAGGTAGACAATGAGCATCTCAACGATCTTTTTATTTACTATATGCATGGATTTTTATTAAGGATGCTTCATAGATAGCTCACTATGGTGATGCTGCAAGTTTCCACCATGATTAGGCATGGCTTAGGCTAGCGGCCCAGGCGTTTCTCTAACACAAAATACATAACTCCATGGACTTACAAGCTCCCTCTTTATTTCACACCGGTGACATTCATAGACAAAAGAGCATGATATCAACTGAGTACAAAGTTCAAGTGCAATGTTGAAAACGTTCCCCATGACAGCATGGTTCTGCTAATTCCAACGTATAAGTGCAAGCATATACAACATAGACGACACAATGGTTCAAGTTTATTAGGGGCAAATAATAAAGTGTGCCATCAAGTTCGTGAGGGCTTTAATCACTAAGTTTTCACATAACAAAATACTTTTTAATTGGAAGATACCTGAAAACAAGAATATACTTGCAATGGTGTAACACACTATGCATAGGAATTTATAGTGGACACTTTGGAATAACTGGGTATCTTGGGAGTTGGAAGCATGAGTAGAACTTACTCATACAAGTGGATGCTACCAAAAGACTAGGAGCAACCAACTAAGAGATCAGTAATGGCCATAATCATGAAGAGTGACAAAACATTACTAATCAAAGCATAGAGTGGTACTACAAGTCAAGGACTAAATGATCATAGAGGCTATGGTGACTTTTTCATAGTCATAACATGGTGTGATCATGTGCCAAGTCAACCCAAACAAAGCATCAAAGGAGAATACCACAAGACTATGCTTTTGCATGCTAAAACAACGCATAATTTCTTCAAGGCACACTAAGCAATCCCAATTTTTTGGAACAATACATGCTACAACAATAATCACTAATCATAAGGTCAAAACAACACCTAGCATGTCATGCTAAAGTCTAAGTCACAGTCAATGCAAGCTCCTCTTGCACTTCCAAGCAAGAACTTTCTACTCCTTTCCAACACCAATCGACTTATTGAAACAACACAGCAAGAACGGGGGTCCAAACTACTTTATTCAAGAAAACTAAGCAAGGCAAATGAAAACTAAGACGCTCCAAGAACAACACAACTGTGCATGAAACAATAAAAACAAAGTGTCTAGACAGACCTGAGCTTTTTATTGATGAAGAAGGGGATGCCTTGGGCATCCCCAAGCTTTGACGCTTGTACCTCTTGGATATTTCTTGGGGTGCCACCGGGGTGGCATCACCAAGCTTGAGCTTTTGTCCATTCTTCATCTCATTACATCATTCTCTCTCTACACCTGAAATTTTTCCTTCATACAAAACTTCACATAATCTTCATTAGCAACATTAGTTTATTCAAAAGATAATAGACCTTTGGGCAAAGCTTTGGAACAGCAAACAAATTCACTAAAAACACAAGCTACTGAAGCAACTTCCTTTAAAAATCTCAATTCCCCAAAAGAGAACTAAAAAAGAAATCGATAAGAAGCAAATGCAAATAATGGTAGAAATCTGTCAAAACAGACTAGCAAGTAGAAACCGACTTTATTCGAAAATCTTCTGTTACTCAAATCAAAGAGTGTTGAACTAACAAAAGTTAGCTAACATACTTGGGGATTTATTCATAAATTATCAGCTCAATCCGAGTTACAGAGACTCCTCACGAATTTTTATGGTGGAGGACAGAAATCTGTTTCGGGACAGCAACTCCCCAAATCTTACTTCCCTCTCATTAGAGGTCATTCTTGGCACAAAAAGCAAACAAAAAAGATAAGGAGAGGTCATTAATGAAGTAATAACTTCCAAGACTCAAAGAAACTCTAGGGTTATCTCCCAACAAGTACTTTTCTTTAACGCCTTTAAGTTAGGCACAAGAAGCACGAAAAATCAAGTATTTTCCAATGAAGAATTTAGATCAATACTTGCAAATCTTCAACTATGAAAGGTATCTCATCCAAATGAGTTTTGGAGGATCCCTTCTCATCTGTCTTTGGTTTACTACTTTCATAAAAAAGATTTTCAGGAGCAATCCAATCAAAATTCTTTTCAAAGGCTTCATGCATTCCAACAAGCTTAAAGGGTATGGGTATCTTGAATTCCTCTCTAGGCTTAGTTTTATCTGACGTACCCACAACATCTACACATGAGCCTAGCATATTGAAACGCTCAAAGACCTTTTTGGCTTCCCTAGCAACATCATGGAAATCTTCTAGTAAAGTTTCAAAAATGAATTCTCTGTTTTCAGCATTCTTTTCTTCTTTTAGTTTTAGGAACAAGAATTGTATCATGGGGTTAAATCTAACAAACCTAGCCTCCAACATATGAAGTAAAGAAGTTGCAGCAATCTCATAATTAGGAGCAAGTTCTGCTATAGATTTATCCTCAATATCCTCATGCTTGCTAACATAATTAAAGAATTCTTCAATATTATGTTTCCCAATTATGGAGCCACTACCTATTGAAAGGTTTTTCAGGGTGAAATTGGGGGCTAGAACAAGGTGGCAACTAGTGCAGGAACTAATTTTTTTGTGTTTTTGAATAAAGAAAGCAAACCAAACTAGACTAATTTTTTTGGAGTTTCTGAAAACAAGAGGCAAACAAAACCAAGCAAAAGAAACTAAGAAAACTAAAAACAAAGTAAAGAGAAAGGAAGTGAAGGACTCCCCTTGTGAAGACGTCCTTAGCCTCCCCGGCAACGGCGCCAGAAAACTTGTTGGTGCTCGACGTGGAGCACTTCGTTGGAAACCCCAAGAGCAAGGTGTGATGAGCACAACGGCAAGTCTTCCCTAAGTAGAGACTGAGGTTATCGAACCAGAAGGAGAAAGGAAACGTCTCAAAGGTGTTGCAAGCAACATGGAAACCTGCACAACACAAACTCAAGACTTTGTCCTAACGAACAATGAGGTTGTCAAGCTCACCAGTTTGCTGTAACAAAGGATTAACTGTATGGTGTGGAAGGTAATGGTGGTTTGCAGCAAGTAAACAGTAACAATGGAGGATGTATCAGTGGTAAATATTAGACCGGGGTCCATAGTTCACTAGAGGTGCTCTCCTTAGATAACCAACATGGCAAGAAGGGTAAACAAATTACAGCAGGGCAATTGACATGAACTGAGCAAGGCATAACAATGCAATACTAGACAAAAAGATCCTATGAGATTCGATTGGGCAATACAGCAAGATACATAGACCACCATCCAACTGCATCTATGACTAGAAGTTCACCTTCAGGTTATCATCCGAACCCCCTCCAGTATTAAGTTGCAAGCAATAGACAACTGCTTTAAGAAAAGTGTGCAAGGTAAACAATCCACTTGTTCCATGAACAAGAGACCGTTGTTTTCTCCATAGTGGCAACATCACATCTACAACCGAAGAGATTTCTGTCACTTCCCTCGGAAACTAGAGGCATGAACCCACTATCGAGCATAAATACCCCCTCTTGGAGTCACTAGCAACTACTTGGCCAAGATAGCTACTAACAAAGGAGAGCATGCAAGATCACAAACAACACAGACATGATAGAATCATAAAGACAAAACCATTAATCAATCTGACATAGTAATCTCAATATCCATCGGATCCCATCAAACATAATATGCATGATTACAAATAGATTAGATCTTGATCATGAACAGAGCTCACAAGATCTATACATGAAAGCACAAGTTGGAGATACAACCATCTAGCTACTACATGGACCCATAGTCCAAGGTGGAACTACTTGTCGTGGGAATGGTCACGGCAGATGCTGCAATCGGCAGCGAGTAGTAGAACGAGGGGCAAGGGCGGCCAGCCATCTGCGGTGCGAGATGAGGGCAAAGACACAGGGTTTTACCCAGGTTCGGCCCCCCGGAGGGTAAAGACCTACTCCTGCTAGATTGTATTATGGAGGTGTTACAATGGGCGAGCTCGGCGGCTAGGCGGCGAGTCGCTTAGGTGTATGAGGGAACGTGTCTCTACTCGCCCCATAGGGAGGTTTATATAGGCTCACCTCCCCTAGGGTTTACATATCTCAACCGATTCGGTTACAGATTCAGTAGTCGTTTAACCTAGCCCGACTGGGCCTATCTACTCGCCTGGGCCTTCAGCTTCCAGTCGCTCGGTACCTTGCTGGGCTTCAATCCACTCGCCGTTCTGCAGGCCCACTCGCCAGCTCACGGGCCAGTCGGAAACGCCCTGCTGGGTATACCCCAGTAGGCATATCCCCATCAGTAGTCCCCGAGGCCGTCGTCGATTGGGCTTCAGTGGCTGCTGGCAGTCGGAGTATGCGGCTTCAAAGTAGGCATCCAGTCGAATCGTCGGCGGGCTCCTGTATAAAGGAGAAAATCCGGTGAACCAAGTCGCGGCTTGGGCGAGTCGAGTCGGTGGGACGCGGTCATGGTGAATGACCCGGCGAGCCGAGTGGCTGAAGTTGGACCGTCAGGCATAGTCAAACTAGCCGTTGGGGGTAATCCAACGGTAACTTTTGGCGTAATCATCACGCGGTAACGGCCCCCTGATTTGGCGGGCAACTCCCGCTATATAAGAGGAATGGCAGGCAATCGTAGAGCCAACTGCCCACCACTTCTTCCGAGTGCGCACATTTTCCTTCCTCTGCTCCGCGATCCAATCGACTCGAAATCCCCCGATCTCCAACCAACCTCTCAGCCATGGTCCTTTCCACCGAACCATGGGGCAGGTCCAAGTGTACGAGGGCGCAGCTGGCCTCTTTCAAGGAAGCCGGGATCCTGCGAGCCGGCTGTTGGCGTATCCCCGCAGCCGGAGAAACGATCCCAAACCCGCGAGAGAGGGAATTTGTCTGTTTCACCAGTCATCTCGAGCGGGGACTAGGGTTTCCCACGTCTTTGTTCTTCCGGCGCTTTTGCGCCTACTACGGGATCCAGCCTTCAGATCTGGGTCCCCACAGCATCGAGCAGCTCGCCATCTTCGTGGCGTTCTGCGAGTGCTACTTGGGCTGCCGGCCCTACTTTCCCTTGTGGCAAGATCTGTTCCACGGACGGATCAGCCGCGAGGAGGCAGGCGGTCCAATGCTAGCCGCGGGCGGCTTGACGTTCCAGCTCAAGTCCAAAGCTTCTTTTTTTGATCTGATGCTACCCGCCAAGGCAGCGAGCGACTGGAAGAAGTCGTGGTTCTACGTGGCCGAGGCGACCCCGGAGGACGAAGTGGCGATCCCGCGGTACTCGGCCAATCGTTCTGAGCCGCGCCATCTCCAAGTCGGCAAGCTCCCCGACGACCAGCGGATGGTCGTTGACGAGATGCTCCAGACCATCCGTGGACTGAAAAAGAAAGGCCTTCAGACGATAAACTTGTACAATTGCTGGCTTGGGCGACGGCTCGTTCCACTCGCCCAACGCGACCACTATATGTACCAGTACACGGGCCGGGGAGACTCGACGAAGGCCTGCCTCGACGAGTGGAAGCTAGAGGATTATATCCCAGCGTTGAAGAAGATCACCCAGGCGGTGTACCTGGATGCGCAGGCTGGGGTCGCCCCCTACACCGCGAAGCGTCCGGCTCCAACGGTAATTCCTTTACCTTATTCGCAGTCGCAGTGTATGCAGTCGTGGTAATTCTGATTCTGTTTTGTATTCATCGCAGCTATTCCAAGTGGTGGAAGGGTGGCTCCCACCTTCGGATGACGAGAGCCCGGGGCCATCCGCCCAGGACATAGGCGAATCGCCACCCGCGAGGGGCAACGAGGACGACGAGGAAGAGTCCGAAGAGGAAGTCGCCCCGCTGGTCCGAAAGACCCGCGGGCAACGTCAGCGCGAGATCGAGGCGAGCAGAAGCCTCGAGCGTCATGATGACGACAACGAGCTCCCAGAGACCACCTCGCGCCGTCAAGCCACTCCGTCGAAGAGGAAGAAGAAGAAGGAAAGGGAGGCGAAGGCCCTCCCGAAGAGGAAAACAAAACCGTCGAGGACGGCTTCACCGCCGCACTCGGCGAGCAGCTCCGATGCTCCCAGCCCAGCTGGTGACGGCGCACCCCCAGCGACAGCCGCGCTGGACACGGCGACCGTGGAAGTGCCGCTGGCCTCGATTCCTCCGCCATTCGCCCCAGTCTCTGGGCTGGGGGAGGCTCCGGCTGCAGCGACCTCGCCTCGCAAGGAGGTTCCGGCTGCGGCGGCTTCGCCCCGCAAGGAGGCTCCGGCTGTAGCGGCTCCAACTCGCGAGGAAGTTCCCGCCGAGGATGTCCCAGAGGCGCCAGCCGCGGCCTCAACGACGAAGAAGCCGTCCGTGTCTTGGGCACGCGACGTCCTGGATCTGGGGCTCAGTCGCCGACTGGGCCCTAAACTGGAAAAACCGGCCGGCCTTCGTACAGGGCTACGTTTCATCCCAGTCGCCAAGTGAGTGCGCTCACCCTTCCTTAGTTTCCGTAACTATTTCAATTGTCTTTGTTGATTCGATCAATGCGCAGGACCGGAGTGAAAAGGATGGGCCATCCGACCGTGGCCAAGGTACCCTCCGCCGCTAGCGAGGAAGATCCTTCCCGCAAGAGGAAAGCGGACGAGGTCGTCGCCTCAGCGGATGGCAGTAAGAAGGCCAAGGGCGACGACATCGTCACTATCTCTGACGATACGGCGGCCGCGCCGGCCGGGCCCGTGGTGGAGGCAGCCGCGTCTACGAAGGAGGGCGCTTCCTTGCCTGGAACGGTGGAGGCGACTTCCTTTGGAGCGGGTGCCTCTATCGCTACCTTCCCCCGCTTCATGACCAAGGCGGCCGCGGCGAGCGGGGCTGCGCCCTCGAGCCTCGCTCCGGGGACCGCTGATGCTGAAGTCGACCAGCGTCGTGGGCACACGCCAGCGTTACTCGCGTCTGTGGACGCGATACAACTCCATGGTATGCTTGGCGCAGCCATCCAGGTACATCCAGTCCCCGAGGATCAGGTCGGTGCTTTGCAGCGGCTTGATTCTTATAATTTCTCGTCTTTTATTTTCGTATCCAGTCCCCGAGTGCGCACGCGCCAAATTTTAGCGGGTGGGCACTTAGGAATTTCTTGATCGCCAGTCCCCGAGTGCGCACTCGCTGAATTTCAGCGGGTGGGCACTTAGGAAGTTCTTTTTGACTAACTTGTTCGATGATGTGCAGGGTCTGCAGCTTGAGTCGGCGGACCGATTGGCCGCGAAACAGCGTGCTGAGAAGGAGCTGGTCATCGTCCAGGAGGCGAACAAAGGGCTTCAGGCTGTTGCTGCGAAGGCAGAGGAAGCTCGCCAGGGGCTTGTCTCCGCTGGTGAGTTGGTGGCGGCGCGATCTGCTCTGGGTGCCGCTGAACAGCGGATCGCCGACCTTGAGCGCGAACTGCGCGAGGCGAGAGAAGAAGCGAGCTCGGCGGACGGGCGAGCGAGGGCCGCTGTTGCGGCCGCAGAGGAGGATCGCAAGGTGTCGGAGGTCCTTATTGCTGGGCTTCAGGACGACCACACGTCGCTTCAGTGCTTCATCACGGGACTCGCCCGCCCGTTGCTTGGTGAGTGCATCTTCCCTTTCTATTAGTTGTGATTTTTGTGGTGTCCATTGTACTCATCGTTGTCTTCTGCTCGCAGGTCGCATCATTGATGACGAAGAAGAAGCGAGTTCGCTCGATGCGAGGCGGTGCGTAAGCATGCTCGTCGACTCGGCGACGCTGTCGGCGACGTGCATCCGCGCCTACCTCCAAGAAATATCGCCCACGGAGGTGATTCCCAGCAACCTCGTTGAGGTGTGGAAATATTTGGAGAAGGCGCACGCGGTCGTTGAGTTCATGACGCGGTCGGCTTTTCGGCGTGGAGCGTCGACAGCACTGAGCCTTGGACTCGCCCACTTCCCCGAAGATTTCGACGTCGACGATGTGACGAGTGGGTATCCATCGTCGACTGGCGCGGTGGATCTGTCCGAGGTTCTCAAGTTGCAAGAGCGTGCCGCCACGTACTCGGAGCGTGTCTGGGCGATGGGCGACCTCCTTCCCTACCAGGAAACGGTCGTCGCGCCAAACGACCCTGAGCCGCCGCATCGTGACTTCAAGGTCGAGCAGCCTTTTCGCGCGGCGATGGCGGGTGAACTGACGACGTATCCATCAAACCCGTACACCGCGTTCATCCGTAATCGCCGGGATGCTGGCGAGTCATCATCAAAGCCTGCAGAATAGGGTAGTTTGCCTTGAAGCGTTAACAGCAGTTCTGCCATGCGGGCATATTTTGTAACATAAGATAATGCAATATGCGATTGAATGGGATGTCGTGTCTATTTGGTATTTGTTTGTGTGCTTTGGGTTGATTTTGGACGAGTCCCCGAGCGCGTCCGCCCTTTTGTGGGGTTTACCTCGTATATGATGTTTGTTGTTATCATGTGTGTTGTTGCTTTGGTCGACTCGCCCGAGCTCGGAGAGCCAGTCGCAAGGCGACTCCCTGGAATGCTCTGTACTTTACCGTTTTCCCGTACGCGAACGGAGTCGGGTGGCCGAGTCCCCGAGCGTGGTACTTGGTAGTTCTAGGCGCAACTCGAGGGTGGTTGAGGACTTGGCGCGTTGGTGTGAGCGCGTCACTCCTGCCTGGCCCGTAAGGTCAGTCGCTTGGCGAGTCCTGGGCGTGCTCTCTTACTTGGCGTTTTCCCTGACCGCTCTTGACGAACTGGTATGCAGTCCCCGAGCGTGGTACTTAGCCGTTCGAGTCGCTATGCCGAGGATGCGGAGGACCAAGGTCGCTGTGAGAAGCGAGGGCAGTTGTCTTGGCTCGTAGAACCAGTCGAGCTAGGCGACTCCAATGGTGCTCCGGGTTGGCGTTTTTCGTGGACGGTGCGAGACCTGAAGTGATTCAGTGCTCTTGCACTGCACTACTTAGCCGTGCCGATCGCTGTACCAAAGGTTGACTTCTGCATTTTAGCATACCGCTGTTATTACGAGTGCGAGTGGCACAAGTCATGGAGAGTGGGCGCAATTTGCGGTAACCGTTTCTTTTATTTCATAGCGACTGGAGAGTACATGTGTGGGGTTCTAGGAGTAGAACTTCCGGAGGAGGTTTACATTCCATGGTCGCTTGACGTCGAGCTCGCCGTCCCCGCGGACGTCGATGAGGTAGTAGGCGTCGTTGCCAAGTACGCGCCCGATAGCGAATGGGCCTTCCCACGGAGGGGAGAGCTTGTGCATGCCCTTCTTGTCCTGGATGAGGCGTAACACCAGGTCGCCTTCCTGGAAGGTGCGGGCTTTCACCCGTCGGCTGTGGTAGCGGCGGAGTCCTTGCTGGTAGATGGCGGTGCGTGACCGGGCGAGGTCGCGTGCTTCGTCGAGCTGGTCGACCCCATCTTGGCGGGCCAGCTCGTTTGCAGCCTCCGTATAATGGACGACTCACGGCGAGTCGTGTTCGAGGTCGGTGGGCATGACTGCTTCGGCGCCGTAGACCATGAAGAAGGGAGTGAATCCCGTCGACCTGTTAACCGAGGTACGGATTCCCCAAATGACGGAGGGCAACTCTTCGACCCAGCACCCAGCGGTGCGCTCGAGTGGTACTTGGAGTCGCGGCTTCAGGCCGTGGAGGATGCTTTGGTTGGCCCGTTCCGCCTGGCCGTTGGATTCTGGGTGGGCGACTGACGCGAGGTCGAGCCGGATGTGGTGCTCTTCGCAGAATTCGGCCATGGCTCCCTTGGCGAAGTTGGTGCCGTTGTCCGTGATGATACTGTTTGGGAACCCGTAGCGATATATTAGCTCGCGTAGGAATTTAGTGGCGGTCTTCCCGTCGCATTTCCGGACTGGCTTGGCCTCCACCCACTTAGTGAATTTGTCGACGGCGACTAGCAGGTGGGTGTAGCCGGAGGGAGCTTTCTTGAAGGGGCCTACCATGTCCATGCCCCATACGGCGAATGGCCAGGTGATAGGGATTGTTTTGAGCGCCGAGCTCGGTACGTGCGTCTGGCTGGCGTACTTCTGGCACCCGGCGCATCGCTGGACGATGTCGACGGCGTCGGCGTGTGCGGTGGGCTAGTAGAAGTCGTGTCGCATAGCCTTGGCGACCAGGGAGCGAGCGGCGGCGTGGTGGCCGCAGTCGCCTGAGTGAATGTCGTGGAGGATTTTGCGCCCTTCAGCCGGTTGGACGCAGCGTTGGAACACGCCGGTGACGCTGCGCTTGTGTAGCTCGCCGTCGATGATGGTGTAGGACTTGCATCAGCGAGCGATCATTCGAGCGTCTGTCTCGTCTGCTGGCAGGGTACCGGCTTCCAGGTAGGCGATGTAGGGCTTGGTCCAATCGTCTGGCTCGGTGATGAGTGCGACCAAGGCTGCCTCTGGTTGGAGTGGGACTCCGATGTCGATCTCCCACGGGGGAGAGACTGATGGCTTGGAGATTGTGTCGAGGAACACGCCGGCGGGTGGTGCGAGTCGAGCCGACCCGATGCGAGAGAGGGCGTCGGCCTCCTCGTTTTTCCGCCTGTCGATCCACTCGACGGAGTAGCCGGTGAAGTGGTCGCCCAACTTGTCCACCGCTTGGCGGTACGCTTCCATGGTGGGGGAGACGGCGTCGCAGGTGCCGGCGACTTGCCCCACGACGAGGTCGGAATCTCCGTAGCATCGGAGGCGATTGACGTTCATCTCCTTGGCGGCTCGCATGCCGTGGAGTAGGGCCTCGTACTCAGCCATGTTGTTGGTGCAGGGCGTGAAGTCGAGGCAGAGGATGTAGCGGAGCTTGTCGCCCTTTGGTGAAGTCAACACTATCCCTGCTCCTGCACCTTCCGCGTTCTTGGAGTCGTCGAAGTGCAGGCTCCAGTAATGGAGGTACGGCAGCTTTTCTGGCTGCTGAGCCTCCTCCCAGTCGGCGATGAAGTCTGCCAGCGCCTGCGACTTAATCGCCTTTCGTGGCTCGTATTTGATGTTGTGGACGCCGATCTCGACGACCCACTTGGCGACCCGCCCGGTTGCCTCGCGGTTGCGGATGATGTCTTGTAGTGGCGCTGAGGAGACGACCGTGATCGGGTGCTCCTGGAAGTAGTGCGGCAGGCGCCGCTGAGCCCTGAAGACCGCGTACACTAGCTTTTGGTACTGTGGGTACCGTTGTCGCGACTCGGTGAGGACCTCGCTGATGTAGTACACCGGCCGCTGAACCGGGCGCTCCTTTCCTTCCTCTGGTCGTTCGACGACCATCACAGCGCTGACGACGCGCTCGGACGCCGCGACGTAAACCAGCATAGGTTCTTTGTCGGCGGGGGCGGCGAGTAGTGGTGCGGCGAGTAGCACCTTTTTGAGGTCGCAGAGCGCGTCGTCCGCCTCCTTGTCCCACTGGAAGGTGGGGTTCTTGCGCATCAGGCGGTATAGGGGCATCGCCTTTTCGCCCAGGCGGGGGATGAAGCGGCTGAGAGCCGCTACTCGCCCGGCCAGCTTCTGGACGTCGCGCAGGCACTCGGGTTTGCCGAGCCGGGCGATCGTGTCGATTTTTGTTGGGTTCGCCTCGATCCCTCGTTTGGAGACGACGTACCCCAGTAGTTGTCCGGCGGGTACACCGAAGGTGCACTTGCCTGGGTTGATCTTTATCTTGTACCTTCGCAGGTTGGCGAAGGTTTCTGCCAGGTCGGCGAGTAGGTCGCCTTGGCGAGCGGACTTCACGACCACGTCGTCGATGTAGACGTGGATGTTGCGGCCAATTTGGCTCGCGAGGCATTCTTGCATGCACCGCTGGTAGGTTGCCCCGGCGTTCTTGAGGCCGAAGGTCATGGCGGTGTAGCAGAAGGCTCCGAATGGCGTGATGAACGTCGTCTTCTCCTCGTCTTCGATAGCCATTTTGATCTGGTTGTACCCAGAGTAGGCGTCGAGGAAACATAGCGACTCCGAGCCCGCGGTTGAATCGATTATCTGGTCGATCCGCGGGAGGACGAACTGCTCCTTTGGGCAGGCGCTATTCAGGTTTGTGTAGTCGATACACATCCTCCAGGTCCCGTTTTTCTTCTCGACCAGGACTGGGTTTGCCAGCCACTTGGAGTACTTGATTGGCCGGATGAAGCCGGCAGCGAGTAGACGCTGCACTTCCTCGGCGATTGCTCGACGGCGTTCTTCATTGAAGGGCCGTAGCGACTGCTTGACAGGTCGCACTTTGGGGTCGGCGTTTAGTTTGTGCTCAGCGAGCTCCCTAGGGACACCAGGCATGTCGGAGGGTTTCCATGCGAAGATGTCCCTGTTCTCACGGAGGAACTCGATGAGCACGAATTCCTATGCTGGGCTCATGCCTGTCCCAATCGTCACCGTCTGGCTGGAGTCGCCTGGGACCAGCTCGACGATGCGAGTGTGCGTCGTGGCCTCAAAGGTTGAGGTGTTTGCGCCCTCTGAGTTGGGCTTCTTGAGTATTGTAGGGTCGTCATTGTTGATCCCGCTCGCGTATTTGGCGAGCTCGTCGGCGTGATTAGTCTCTGCCGCGATGACGGCGTCGGCGAGCTCGGCTCCTTTGGCCTCACACTCGGCGGCCATGTCGGGGTCGCCGTTGATGGTGATGATGCCGCACGGCCCGGGGAGCTTCATCGCGTTGTACGCGTAGTGGGGTGCTGCCATGAATTTAGCGAACGCCTGGCGCCCCAGGACGCAGTGGTAAGGGCTGTCGAAGGGCACCAGCTCGAAGACGATCCGCTCGGTGCGGAAGTTTGCGGGTGTGCCGAACGTGACTGGTAGCGTGACCTTGCCGATCGGATACGCCTTCCGACCGGGGACGATGCCGTGGAACGTGGTGTGGGTCGTCTCGATCATCGACTGCGGGAGCCGCAGCCGCCTGAAGGTGTCGAGGTAGAGGATGTTGATGGAGCTACCGCCGTCCATCAGTGTCTTGGGGAGCCAGTAGTCGCCAACCTTGGGCTTGACCACCAGGGCGACTCGTCCTGGGTACTCGATGCGCGGCGAGTGGTCTTGCCGGCTCCAGGTGATGGGCTTTTCCGACCAGTTCAGGAACTGGGGGACGTCTGTTTGGGCCACCGCATTGACGGCGACGGCGCGGGCGATGACCTTCTTCTCGCGCTTCGTGTTGAAGCCTGTGAAGGTGTGGAGCGAGCCGGCCACTTTGCCAAATTTTCCGCCATTTGGCGGGTCGTTGTCGGTGTCCTCCCGCGCTTGCCGTGCCTTCTCGATTTCCCTGAGGGTGTGGCAGTCGGCGGTGGTGTGCGTTGCGGGTTTTCCTTCCCTGCTATGGAACGCACATGGTTGGTTAAGGAGGGCCGCGGGATCGAACCTTGGTTTGTTCTTGTAATTGCCGCCATCGCAGGGAGGGCCGCGGGATCGAACCTTTTCTATCTCTTTTGGTGCCTTGAAGTTTGGCGGGTACTTCTCGCCTCGGATCATTGGTCCGAAGCACTTGGGCCCGAGTCGACTGAGCGACCCCATAGGCTCGCCATCGCGGCGATTAGTTAGGGTGTGCCGCAAGTCGTCGGGCTGGCGTGCGCGCCAGCTTTGGTTGTTGATGATGTGGGTGCGGGCGTCGATGGGTTGTCCGTTAGCGGCGACGAAGTTGGTCGCCGGCCTGGGGTCGTTGGTGGAGAGTGCCGCGTTCGCGGGTCGGTGTTGGAGCTGCAGTGGCTCTGGTGGCGGGCAATTGAGGGTGTTTGCCGCCGCTGGGCGGCCGCTGGAGGCCGCTCTGCTTCCCGAGGAACGCGAGTATACTCGACCTTGCGAGTCGGCGCCCGCTTTTTGCTGCTCCACGGCCTTCGCAAGCAGGGCCCTGACGTACTGGATCTGAAGGGCGCCGTCGCCAGTGGCCGTGATGCTGTCGGCTGCTGCTCGGCCTGCCACGAGGTTGTCCATCGGGGTGGAGAACAGTGGGAGGCCGTTTGCGTCTCGTTCCCGTGAGGAGACAACTATCCGCGGCTGGTCCCTGGGAGGGGTGCGGTTGGGTGGTGGTGCGGCACCCATCACCGTCGATCCTGGTGGGGGCCGGGCGCTTCCTCCTGGGGGCGCGTTCTCGCAAATTGCGCGCTCGGCTATGCGGGCTGGGTCGTTTTCGTCGTCGAAGTTCAGGGCACGCCCTTGAACGGTGGGGTTCAAACGTGACCTGATCCGCTGCTGGTGGTAGCGCGACAGCTCCTGCGCCGTTACCTGCTCGAGGCGAAATTTTTCGCGCTCGGCCTGCTCCTTGCGCACCGCCTCCGCCAGTTTCAGGCGGAGTTCCTCGACCTCCGTCGCCGTGGCGTTAGGAGGGATTGGGGTGGAGAAAGGATCCTCCGGCGGATCGGTGCCGGTGGCCATGTAAGTCGCGGCGTGGCGACTGGTTCCATCGCGGGGGTCGGCGGAGTTCTCTGACCCGGAATCAAATTCGAAGATCCCGAGGATGGAGGGGTCCTCGAAGTCTCCCGCGTTGGAGACCTGGGCGATGGAGCCCGCGGACGAGGCCGCGGTGATGGATCCGGCGAGTGACGTCGGGGTCGCCGAGTCGGCGTCGTCGGTGAGGGCCGCATCTTCTGCGGCCGCTGAATTCCCGGCCACGTTGCTGTGGGCCGAGTTGTACTCGGAGGCGAGGCGGTGGATCGTGCGGACCTGGCTCTCTGAGAGCCGATCGCGTGGCAGCGACTCGCGGATGCGAGCCGAGTCCTCCGAGACGATGACGTCGGTGAGGCCGACGAAGAGGCTGATCGTGCCGACTGGCAGGATCACGCTGTGCGTGACGGGTCGCGTCGCCGGGACGTAGCTGCTCGGCAAGATCTGGAGCATCTCGCCGATCGCTATCATGCGGCCGGTGGCGACCGTCTCGTTGATGGGCAGATTGGATCTCGCCGCAGAACACCGGCCAGACCGGCCAGGCCCCACGGTGGGCGCCACTGTCGTGGGAATGGTCACGGCAGATGCTGCAATCGGCAGCGAGTAGTAGAACGAGGGGCAAGGGCGGCCAGCCATCTGCGGTGCGAGATGAGGGCAAAGACACAGGGTTTTACCCAGGTTCGGCCCCCCGGAGGGTAAAGACCTACTCCTGCTAGATTGTATTATGGAGGTGTTACAATGGGCGAGCTCGGCGGCTAGGCGGCGAGTCGCTTAGGTGTATGAGGGAACGTGTCTCTACTCGCCCCATAGGGAGGTTTATATAGGCTCACCTCCCCTAGGGTTTACATATCTCAACCGATTCGGTTACAGATTCAGTAGTCGTTTAACCTAGCCCGACTGGGCCTATCTACTCGCCTAGGCCTTCAGCTTCCAGTCGCTCGGTACCTTGCTGGGCTTCAATCCACTCGCCGTTCTGCAGGCTCACGGGCCAGTCGGAAACGCCCTGCTGGGTATACCCCAGTAGGCATATCCCCATCACTACTCACGCATCATACCGGAGAAGAAGGCCTCCGGGATGATCTCCCCTCCGGCAGGGTGCCGGGAAGAACTTCAGATCCCCCGGATATAGGGATGATGGTGGCGACGGCTACAGACGGTTTCGTGGAGTTTTTATCGGGTGCCTAGGGTTTCTGCATCGGGGGCTTCTTATAGGCGAGGAGGCGAGGCAGGGGTGCCCGGGGGCACACACCCTCCCTAGGCGCGGGCCAGGCCTGGCCGTGCCTAGGGGGGTCTAGCCGCCCTGTGGCGCCTCTCCGTCTCTCCTCTGGACTTCATGTTGCCCACGGTAAAATATTGACTTTGGCTTTTGTCCCGTCCAATTCCGAGAATATTGATTTTCTGCCTTTCTAGAACAAAAGCAGAAGAAAACAGACAATTGACACCGTGGCAACTTGTTAATAGGTTAGTTCAACAAAATATATAAAAACACCTCAAAGTGTAGAGAAAGCAAAGCAAAGTAGATACTAAACAAGCATGGAACATAAAAAATTATAGATATGTTTCCGGCGTATCAGCTTCCCTTATGAAGGGCCCTTCTTCCACCATTATATTGAGTCTCCACGTTCTACCTTTAGGCACCAGTTAAGAGAGCATAGTTGCCATTCTTAGGTCTATGTGTATTGTACCAAAACTTATTGGTTGATGCATATTATTGATATTACTTGTTCTTGTGCTATTTGTATCTAGTCACTCTTATGAACTTTGAAGGCGTCCTATGCATCTATTTGCTACTCTATGAGGGACAAGCTGATTGCCAGTATGCCATGTTTTCTGTATGTGAAACAAACAAACATTTTTAAATTCATGTTATTCATGATCTTTGTTTGTAGTCTTTCATGTTGCATGCATGGTTACTTTGTCTTACTGTTAGAACACCATATTTCATGCTCATGTTTAGAGTTTTTTATCCCAGCTTTCAATGCTTGAAAATGGTTTGATCTTTATTGTGATGGTGCATGTCACCTCAAAAATTATTCTTTTTATCACTTACCTACTCGAGGACGAGAAGGAGTTAAGCTTGGGGATGCTTGATACGCCGGAAACATATCTATAATTTTTGATGTTCTATGATTGTTTAGTATCTACTTTGCTTTG
Organism: Avena sativa; assembly: GCA_916181665.1. Lineage (NCBI taxonomy): Eukaryota > Viridiplantae > Streptophyta > Magnoliopsida > Poales > Poaceae > Avena > Avena sativa. Next base: position 382,829,181 of record OV702280.1, on the reverse strand, counting down.
CTTTGTCTACACTTTGAGGTGTTTTTATATGTTTTCTGGTACTAACCTATTAACAAGATGCCACAGTGCCAGTTGCCTGTTTTCTTTTGTTTTTGGTTCCAGAAAGGCAGAAAATCAATATTCTCGGAATCGGATGGGACAAAAGCCAAAGTCAATATTTTACCGTGGGGAACACGGAGCCAGGGTACGAGACGGAGGGGAGGCACCAGGAGTACACACCCCTGGCGGCGTGGGCTAGGGTTAGCCGTGCCTGGGCGGGTGTGACCACCCTGGCCGCCCCTGCCTTGCCTCTTCGCCTATAAATACCCCCCGATGCCAAAACCCTAAGTACCCGATCAATAAGCCACGAAACCGTCGGTAGCTGCCACCACCATCGTCCCTAGATCGGGGGGATCTGAAGCTCTTCCCGGCACCCTGCCGGAGGGGAGATCATCCTGGAGGACTTCTTCTTCAACATTCCAGCCTCCGGTATGAAGCATGAGTAGTTCCACCTTGGAGTACGGGTCATGTAGTAGCTAGATGGTTGTATCTCCTCCTTTGTGCTATCATGTTTAGATCTTGTGAGCTCCGTTCACGATCAAGATCTCATCTATTTGTAATCATGCATGTTGTGTTTGCGGGGATCCGATGGATATTGAGATTACTATGTTAGATTGATTAATGGTTTTGTCTTATTGATTCTATCATGTCTGTGTTGTTTGTGATCTTGCATGCTCTCCGTTGTTAGTAGCTATCTTGGCCAAGTAGTTGCTAGTGACTCCAAGAGGGGGTATTTTATGCTCGATAGTGGGTTCGTGCCTCTATTTAATCTAAGGGAAGTGACAGAAATCTCTAAGGTTGTAGATGTGATGTTGCCACTAGGGAGAAAACAACGGTCTCTTGTTCATGGAACAAGTGGATTATTTACCTTACACACTTTGCTTAAAGCAGTTATCTGTTGCTTGCAACTTAATACTGGAGGGGGTTTAGATGATAACCTGAAGGTGGATTTGTAGTCATAGATGCAGTTGGATGGCGGTCTATGTATCTTGTTGTATTGCCCAATCGAATCCCATAGGATCATGAATGTCTAGTATTGCATTGTTATGTCTTGCTCAGTCCTGTCAATTGTCTTGCTGTAATTTGTTTACCCAGCATGCCATGTTTGTTTCTCTAAGGAGAACATCTCTAGTGAACTATGGACCCTGGTCCAATATTTACCATTGATACATCTTCCACTTTTACTGTTTACTTTTTACAAACCATTATTACCTTCCACACAGTTAATCCTTTGTTACAGCAAACCGGTGAGATTGACAACCTCACTGATCGTTGGGGCAAAGTCTTGAGTTTGTGTTATGCAGGTATCCACGTTGTTAGCAACACCTTTGAGTCGTTTCCTTTCTACTACTGGTTCGATAACCTCGGTTTCTTACTGAGGGAAAACTTGCTGCTGTGCTCATCACACCTTGCTCTTGGGGTCTCCCAACGAGGCATCACCACGCCATCGACAATCCGATGTGAGTTAAAAACGCACACTTCTTTCCATCATGAACTTTCTTTCACCTATCAAAACCTTGAGTTGTGAATACATCAAAGCCACCTCGTTTCTTTATATTTTTGCTGAAAAGGAAGCAAACCAAACAATATGCACGGACGCTGCTCACCGAATACTCCAGCCATGATGGGAAGTGGCTGAAATATATGTACTAAAAACGTCTTTTCTGCCCTTCTATTCTAGCAATTTTATATTTGTTTAGTTTAGGCTATATAGGACCCAACCTTAAGTATGATCTTCGCATATCATCTCGCTGATTCTGCGGGTATTGCCAGATTTGTGGTTGTAATGCGAGATCTCGCTCCAAGAACTCAACTCCATGAAATATGACAAGTCCATCTGTTTGGTGCCCTTCTTCTTGGAAAGTACAATTGTCTTGCTCAAATTCATCTTGCTTCAGATTATCTTGTCCATCTTCATTTTCCCTTTGAGTTGGATTTACATATTCCACAATGGCCAGTGAATTAGGAGCAGCAGATGTATGTTCGAAATTTTCTTCATCTCTCTTTATTTTAAAAAAGATAGCATCTTCTGTTGTTTCCCCATCGCAAACCTAAATAAAAATGCACCAATTTAATTGAGATTTTTGGTGGAGTAATGGGTACCTAAGGAACCACCAAGTCCCGATTGTGAGTTCAAAAATCAAAATTCTAATTACAGAACCTTACCGATTCTCACGGCTGGGACCTAGAAGTGCAGGTATGCGGTGGGGAGCTGGGCGTCGCGGTCAAACAAAATAATAGCAGCGCACGACGACATAGGGGATTCCGGCGGCACAATGCTAAGGAGGAGGACTGAGAGTGAGAGGCGACGAGAAGGATCGATCGGGAGGAGTCTAGCGATTGGGTGAGTTTGCCGTGGAGGGCGGTGGGGCGTGATTGCGTACGTGATTACATGAACCTTCGTTCGCTGTTCAGTTTCATCCCGTGGTCGACCTGGAAAATTAGATGGGCTAGATTCTCTCATGGGCTGAAGAATGCCTAGTAATTGTTTTCCAGTTTTGAAAGGAGGGCAGCAACCCACTTTCGCCTCCAAGAGGCTCCGCCCATGCATGCAAGAATAACCACCTTGGTGCCGAGATGGTAAGGATTTCTCCTGAACCCCACAAAACCAGACCTCCGGACACTCTGTAACGCTGCACCAAACTTGCCACCCACTAGAACATTCCACCACAGTCTTTCAGTCATCACCATCGTCTCACCGTGGCCACGTTGCGAGGCCGATAAAACGAAAGGAGAAGCTTTGGCGAGGTCAGTGGAGAAATAGCATGTGGGAGGGAACTATCTCCGTCTTTGAACTGAAGTAGGGGCGCCATTGACACTGCCAAACCCAGCTCCAGCTCCGTCTTCACTGTCCACCAGGGGAGATCCCACTGTGCTAGAGGGGCCTACCCAGACCTATATGGGGCCCAATCGGGCCCAGGTCTGGTCGGGGAGGGAGGACGCCGCAGGCCAGCCAGGCTCTGACGACCATGGATCCCCACGCGCCAAACGGCCGCCCATCGCCACCCAGGGCTCATCGGACCGCCAAAAAAACTAGGCACTCTGCCGCTGGAAGCTTGCGTCGTGCTGCCACTCCTCACGCGCGCGGAGAAGAATCCAGAGCCACCGCCACCGGCACCAGAACCGCACATGCGATAGAGGTTTCTGACGGTTCGTCTCGATGGCGACGACGAGGGGCAAGTGAGGGGAGGAGGGGGGAGGGAAGGAGGCGGTGGCGATGGAGGTTCCCCAGTTCGCCCACGCAGGGGCGAGATAGGGGACAAAAGGGGCCTTGAATTTTCCTTCCCTAGTCCATCTCTTCCTCATCCATATGTTTTCTCGGCTGATCCCCCATCACCTTCTCCGCCGATGATGGTGGTGCTACGATCTCGCGCATGGTCTATCATTGATTGAAAGGTTCATGGTTTTAGCTAAAAGAAAATGCATGAAAAAAACTTCTTTTGGAAACTTGTCAAAGTAGGATAATATGCTAGTATAATTTAGGGAATTTCGGGTTATCTTTTTATATTATGTACTTGTATTTTATTCCTTTTTCGTTCTTAACTTATGTAGTGTTCGGACATGTGGAATTTACAAGCCTAAATAAATATCATATCCCCTCCCATTCATATCCTGTTCTATTATCTCTCTGTCCGTCTACAAACATTTTAGTTTTCCACGATTTTTCCATTCCTTTGTGTGTATAGCATAATATGTGTTCACAATCAATGACATCTTCACACACATAATAAATCGAACTCTAGAGGTAACTAATTACTAACAAAAAATATGAGCACGATGATTAGCCAGTTGACTCACAGTCTAACGTACGGTTCCCACGTGTAAGTGTATGGGGACAACTACTAGGTTTAGCTTGGATTGAGCTTGGCTTGAGCAGACTCACTCGTTAGGGTCTTCTAGACTTGGATAAATCTGAAAATAAATTTCAAAGTTTGTAGCAAAATATATAGTAAGTCATTCTATGTCCGCCTGGTACTATAGGAATTTTGAGCTCATATTGTTTCTCAGCCTTTTAGAAATATGTATTATTTTCCAAAATCCTGCCAAATTTGAAGTTCGCAGTAAGGTAATATATATATTTATTTTATTATATAAAAGAATACATCACTTCCCCGGCCATTTTAGGGGTTTTGCTCTCTTAACTCATGAGCATCTGCGGTATTGTTGGTGTACAAACTCAATATCTAATTTCACCATATGATGCCAAGGCGATGTTGCAGCAATGCAGTTGAATCTAATAATTATGTTTGTGTCAAGATGGCATAGGTCTTCTCCTTTTCTTTTCTCTCCGTCCTGATATAAACTCATATTGCTTATAAAAGTATTCTTACACAAATGAGGGTATGTCTGCCATAAATTTAATAACAAAACAATATTTTCTACAAGTTCCAACATTTCAATACACAATTTTTTTCTTTGCTCTCTACTCCTAAAATGAGTTGGAGTTTGTAGCTGATGTCTTCTCCTGATCCATTGTTTAGAGCTTATGTGATGAGGAGCCCGGTTCCTCTAAATGGTGGCATATGACACAAGCACCCATGGATTAATTATGGAAGGCCAAGTTGGAAAATTAAGCATGTAGTTCTTTTCCTTGGAATAATAAAGATTTGTGAAAAATGTGGTTAGCAACTGCTGCTAGCAACTTAGTACTCCATACTTGGTTTGTAAATGATATCACATCGTTTGCACCATATAACACGATATACGAAGAAAAAGTCTTGATTTAAGTCAAATTAAATCTTGATTTTTGCACATCGTTTGCAAGAGCAAGACGTGTGCACTAGTTCACAAGCAAATTAAGTCTTGATTTTTTTTTGAAAAAATAGGAACATTCGTACAAGAAGAATATAGCATTCATGCTCACAGTCTGAACCGTGTCTTTTCTTACGACGTTCTGAATCAAATTTAATCCTGAAAATGTTAAAACATGATACATATGTATTTTATATGTGTTTTGCATTTCTTCGAAATCTTCTTTCATAACTTTTCGACACCTCTCGGTTGCTAGTGCATTCTATATGTCTAACTCTTCCGGCCTTTAGAAGTACATCCATGATCCAACTTGTTGGAAACTGGTTAAGCTAAGGAGGCTAAATACGCGACCTAATCCGATGGGGAGCGCAACAAGCGAAGATTGCCGGTTAATATAAATTTTCGGAACAATAATGTTTGACATCGTGTAACATGCATGCTAAATTGCTAATCCAATACGAGAGAGAATAAATACAACTACGTTATCTCTTGTATCAAAGTATATGCATACAGATCGTCGTTTTAATTAACGTATAGTGCTAGAGCTACTCTTTGGCTGCGGCTTTGGCCTCGGCGGCGACCTTGTCGGTGACGCCCTTGGCGGCGTCCGTGGCGCTGTCCCACGCGTCCTCCGTCGCCTGCTTCACCTCCTTCCCGAGGTCCTTGGCCTTCGCTTCCACTTCGCTCGTGCTCTTCTCGGTCGCCTCCACGGCCTTGTCTGTGTCGCCCGAGACAGCCGCCGCCGCCTCTGCCACGCCCTTCTTCAGCCCCGCGGCCACCCCCTTGGCGCCCTCGATGGCGTCCTCGGTGGCATCCGCAGCTTTGTTGTACTCCTGCAGCAAGCATACGTGTATAAATATCAGCAGATGATCTAAGAGAGCAATTAAGCACCGGCGTACGCCAAGATAATCCACATGAAGACATAATCCAGTGATGAACGAACACTCTCGACACCTACCGGAGACGCTCTGGGTGGGGTTTGGAGGCAGAGGCGGCCCCCGCTCAGGGCGCGCGGACGAGCAGCGAGGAAGCACGGCCGTGGTACGGCGTTGCCGGCAGGGGTGCCGGTGAGCAGGGCGTTGCCGGCGGCTCCGAGCAGCACGGAAGAAGAAGCCATTTCAATAAGAAAACTTGGATGAGGTTCTAGTCGCTGTGATGGGTTGTGTGAGCTTGATTTGCACTTGCAGATGATGTGAGAGGCCGAGAGGAGGAGTGCTGGTTTTATAGGCCGGACGCGGAGGGGTGGGCGCGGAGGTGGCCGGTGACACGTCGGGAGGCGATCGCTGCGGTGCATGGCGACAATCGATGGTCGACAAGGTTCTGTGGTCCGGCCGTCCGTGGGGAACTGTGTCGACAAGGGTTTCTGTGGCGCAGAGGCCACACGGTTGAAAAGTTTCCAATAAAAGGGAAAACATTGAATATTTGCTGCACCCATGCTAGTTAGCTTGCCCACCTTTCGTACGAACGCACATTCGGAGCGGATCGAAGAAACAAATCCTGATGTTCATGTTTGAAGGTTAGGTACATCACAGAGCGGTTTCTGCCAGATGCCATCACATCTGCTGTAATACCAATGTGTTTCCTTGCATTTTCGTTCCCTTGAGTAGAAAGATGTTAGGACCCCTCTGACCGGTGAAGGCTGTTTGATTTAGTTCCACCTCACCAACGGAAGGAGGTCACACGCAGCTTATAACGGAGAGATTTCTTTCTCACTTCAGTCTGGGCTTTTAGGATGAAGTAGGTTCTCTTTTTATAGTTGGGTCGTGTGCGCATAAACGTTTAGAACGTAGGCAGAGTGCTGGGTAGTCCAAATAGACGCTAACATCGATGTTAGGACCCCTCTGTTGACCGGTGGAGACTGCTTGGTTTAGTCCCACCTGGCTACGGAAGGATGTCACACCTAGTTTATAAGGGAGAGATTCCTTTCTCCCTTCAGTCCGGTCTTTTGGAATAGAGTGGGCTCACTTTTGATAGTTGGGCCGTGTGCGCATAAACGTTCAGAACGTAGGCAGAGTGTTGGGCTGTCCAAGTGGACGCTAACATCTAGTATCAGAGCCAACATCGACATGCCTTCCTGAGGGGCTTCTCAGGGGGATGGGATGTGAGGACCCATCTGTTAAACGGTGCAGGCTGCTTGGTTTAGTCCCATCTCGCCTACGAGAGGAGGCCACACCCAGCTTATAAGGGAGAGATTTCTTCCTCCCTTCAGTCCGGGCTTTTGGGATAGAGTGGGCTCTCTTCTTATAGTTGGACCGTGTACATATAAACGTTCAGAACGTAGGCGAAGTGCTGGGCTGTCCAAGTAGACGCTAACATTGATGTTAGGACCCCTCTGTTGACCGGTGGAGGATGCTTGGTTTAGTACCACCTCGCCTACGGAAGGAGGCCACACCCAGTTTATAAGAGAGAGAGATTTATTTCTCCCTTCAGTCTGAACTTTTGGGATGGAGTGGGATCTCTTCTTATTGTTAGGCTGTGTGCGTATAAACGTCTAAAACGTAGGCTGAGTGCTAGGCTGACCCAAGTGGACGCTAACATCTGGTATCACAGCCAGCATCGTCATGCCTTCCTGAGGGGCTTCTTAGGGGATGAGATGTTAGGACTTCTCTGTTGACCGATGGAGGATGCTTGGTTTAGTCTTACCTCGCCTATGAAAGGATGCCACATCCAGCTTATAAGAGAGAGATTCATTCCTTCATTCAGTCCGGGCTTTTGGGATGGAGTGGGCTCTCTTCTTATAGTTAGGCCGTGTGCGCATAAACGTTCAGAACGTAGGCAGAGTGCTGGGATGTCCAAGTGGACGCTAACAAAAGAGCTCCTGGTTGGCTGCTTCCCTATTTGTCCGATATTTTTAAGGTAGATCAACGCAACACCAAGCTACCATGTGCGGCTTTTCGTTTCTTGTAAAATTAGACTATCTGCCTTCGAAAATATAGGACTTGAATTCATCTAGATTCACATGTATTTAGACACGTTTTATGTGTAGATACATGTGAATTTAAATAAATTTAACTCACTTATATATTTTTGGATGGAGGTTTAGGGCGATACCAACCACCTTGTGCTCTTTCTGTCATGAAAGTTTTGTTTTCTTTCATTTGAATAGACAAAAAAAATAAAGTTTGAATTTTTCGAAAGATCAAAATCATGAAAGTTGGAGCTGAATGCTATAAAATTGGCTGGTATATTTTATGAAAGTTACATTAGAAGAAAATTTACCAAAAAATAAAACTTGAATTACTAGTAAGGAAAAGTATCTTGTTTGGAACTGATAGCTTCATAGATCTCCAACGGGTGGCAAAAAAAGGAAAGACAATCTTGTCTAAAATTGACCGCTAGCCCCCGGGGATGGTGTAGGTCATGTTGGACAAAACCTCTATCTATAAATTGAACATTAAACCGGAAATGAAAAATTACAAAATACAAACTCAAAGGGATAGTGAGGACCCATGAACAAGTTCATTGCATCCTAGTATTTGGTTAGGTCCTGTTGTTCGTGCCTATCTCATGAAAGAAATACAACTTGAAGCGGAGAGGCAAAGAGATCTTGAGGCGGATCCCATACTCATACATTCGAAATTATATCAGAGACCCTACAACAAACTTTTAAATAATGGGAATGTAGGGTTTTTCGCCATTAGTGGCATACTTATTTCTGCTGATCAAATATTTTTTTATGAAGAGTAGATCATCCGGGAAAGTGTGGTATGTGACCATGAAGTTCTTAATAGGATTAATGTATCTTTTATGCCCTAGTTTTAAAACTCAACTATGAAAGGATTATGATAGAGTGAGTTGGGATTTCTTGCATGAATTGTTCCCTAAGGAAGTTTTGGTGTCTTCAGGAGAACCCGGGTTAAATGTATCATTAATTATAGATGGTTCCTTCTATTTCAAATCAATGGTGTTAACAATAGATATGGTTGGTCGTAAAGGGATAAAATCAGATGATCCTTTTGTAGGGTTCGCAGCATAGAAAACAAAAATTTTCCTACGATGTGAACTATATACCAAAATCTATCTACTAGATACAAACAACGGGCGGATGTATATCCGTAGAGAACATACCCTTGAAGACCAACAAAGCTTAACGAGTTCAACTCGTGGTTGATGTAGACGATCTCTTGCCGATCTCAAGATCGAGAGGAAGTCCTAGCGCCGCAAATCAGCAGCGCATCCGTGCTCGCACACACGTTCGAGGCACCGAGCAACCTTCGCCTCCTCGCTCCAGCGATGCAGCGGACGCACAACTCTTTCTTGCCGAATAGCCACCGGGAACATGTATCTCGCTAGTCCGAGACCATGGGGGATAAATTCTAGAGGGGGAGAGAGATCCTTCACGAGGAGGTGTAAGAGACAAGTGAGGAGGGGGGCTCCTTTTATAGGAGGAGGGGGGCACCCAAGGGGGTGGCCGCCGGCCATGGGGGCTGCCCCCTCCCCTCCTTCATTCATGTGGGTGGACACTCCACTCACAAAGTGCCCTTTAAAATCCCTCCACTCAAAAGTTCACTCAAATTCCCATTAAATTTCCACCAAATTTAATGCAAACTCTCATTAAATAAAACTCTTTTATTTTATTCAGAATTTTGTCAATTACTTTAATGACAAACATTCACAAATAACCCCTTGCTAGAATTCTATTTCACATGCATAACCACTTTATGCAATTTCACCCGAAAACCTGTTTCGGTATCTAGTGAAGTAAATTCCTGCGCTTGTTCATTCTTTCGGCATGAAACATTTGCTCCAATTGGATGTCGGTGTCTCTTAAGTGTGTCACCCTACGGTTCGTGAATAATGCGGACATGATCGAGACCCCTCTCGGATCAATAATCAGAAGCGGGATCTGGAGACCCATACTGACTCCCACACATTCAACGATGACTTTCTTGTGATCGTCGAAACCTTTCACGCTAGTATCTTAATCCCTTTGTTTCATGATATATTACATGTTCGAGATTTGATCATCGGTATCTCCATACCTAGTTTGATCTCGTTACCGACATGCACTCTTTTCTCGTTCCTGTGATATAACATTCTAGTGATCAAATCACTTGCTTGCAAGCTAATCAATGTGATATCACCGAGAGGGCCCAGAGTATATCTATCCGTCATCGGGATGAACAAATTCCACTCTCGATCCATGAGCCTCAACATAACACTTTATTAGTTCTGAATTAATCTTTATAATCACCCTATTACGGTGTGACGTTTGATGTTATCAAGAAACTCTTCCGGTGTTAGTGATTGACATGATCTCATGGTCTAAGGATTAGGATCACTTCGTAAGTTGTTATAGCAATATAAACTCAATGACTTTGATCGTAATGCTATACTTCGGATGAATGTTCATCACACCATTACACTAATGTTGTGATCCCGTTATTAACAACATCCAATGTCCATGATCAGGAAACCTTGATCATCTTGTTAATCAACGAGCTAGTTTATGAGAGAGGCATAACTAGGAACTTTCTGTTTGTTTATTAAACACACATGTATTAACGTTTCCGTATTAATACAATTATAGCATGCAAAATAAACATCTATCATATACTTGGAATACACATAATAAACACTTTATTATTGCCTCTCAGGGCATATTCCCTTCAGTCTCCCACTTGCACTAGAGACAATAATCTAGTTACATAGTGATAAATCTAACACCCATTGAGTTCTGGTGTTGATCATGTTTTGCTCTAGGGAGAGTTTTAGTCAACGGATCTGCTACATTGAGATCCGTATGTACTTTACAAATCTTTATATCTCCATCCTTGACATGCTCGCGGATGGAGTGAAACCGGCGCTTAATATGCTTGGAATGCTTGTGAGACCTTGGCTCTTTGGCATTGGCAATGGCACCATTGTTGTCACAATAGATCACCATTGGGTCCAACGCGTTTGCCACCACTCCTAGTTCGGATATGAACTCCTTCATCCAAACTGCTTCCTGAGCCGCTTCTGAAGCAGCAACATATTCGGCCTCCGTTGTTGATCCCGCTACCACAGGTTGTTTGGAGCTCCTCCAACTAACCGCTCCGCCATTCATGAGAAATACGTATCCGGATTGAGACTTAGAGTCATCCGGATCGGTGTCAAAGCTAGCGTCGACATAACACTTAGCGACGAGCTCTTCTTCACCTCCGTATACAAGAAACATATCCTTAGTTCTTCGTAAGTACTTAAGGATATTCTTGACCGCTATCCAGTGTTCCGAACCTGGATCCGATTGGTACCTACTAGTCAAACTAATAGCATGTGCCACATCCGGTCTTGTACATAGCATGGCGTACATTATAGAGCCTATGGCTGAAGCATAGGGGACTTTGTCCATTATCTCTCTTTCTTCCGCCGAAGCCGGACTTTGAGTCTTACTCAATGTCTTGCCTTGCAACATAGGTAAGAACCCCTTCTTACTTCCGTCCATTTTAAACTTCTTTAAAATCTTATCAAGGTATGTACTTTGCGATAGCCCTATTAGGCGCCTAGATCTATCTCTATAGATCTTTATGCCTAATATGTATGACGCTTCACCTAGGTCCTTCATTGAAAATTTGCTGTTTAGATAACTTTTAACACTGTTTAAAAGATCTATATCATTTCCGATCAATAATATGTCATCCACATATAATATCAGAAATGCCACATTGCTCCTACTCACTTTCTTGTAAATACAAGCTTCTCCATAAGTTTGGACAAATCCAAACTCTTTGATCACCTCATCAAAGCGGAGATTCCAACTTTGTGATGCTTGCTTCAATCCATAGATGGATCGCTGAAGCTTGCACACCTTGTTAGCATACTTAGGATCGACAAAACCCTTTGGTTGTATCATATACAACTCTTCTTCAATATTACCATTGAGAAACGCGGTTTTGACATCCATCTGCCATATCTCATAATCGAAATATGCAGCAATTGCTAACATAATCCTAACTGACTTTAGCATCGCTACGGGAGAGAAAGTCTCATCGTAGTCAACTCCTTGAATTTGTCGAAACCCCTTTGCGACAAGTCGAGCTTTATAGACGGTCACATTACCATCAGCATCAGTTTTCCTTTTGAAAATCCATTTGTTCTCCACGGCCTTTCGGTCGTGAGGTAATTCCACTAAGTTCCAAACTTGATTTTCATACATGGATTCCATCTCGGATTTCATGGCTTCTAACCATTTGTTGGAATCCGGGCTCATCATCGCTTCTTCATACGTCGCAGGGTCATCATTTTCATCAACCATGAAATTCATGACAGGATTTCCGTACAGCTCGGGAGCTGCACGCGTCCTGTTTGACCTGCGAGGTTCGGTAGTACTCTCTTTCGGAGTTTCATGATCATTATCATTAGTTCCCTCTTCAACAGGTGGAGCCAACTCCGGAACAACTTCCGGCGCTGCGCTACTCGCCATACTTTGAAGAGAAGGTTCCACAACCTCTTCGAGTTCTACCTTCCGACTACTCACACCTTTTGCGAGAAACTCTTTCTCTAGAAAGGATCCATTCTTGGCAACAAAAACCTTGCCCTCGGATCTGTGATAGAAGGAATAGCCAATAGTTTCTTTAGGGTATCCTATGAAGACGCATTTTTCCGCTTTGGGTTCGAGTTTATCCGGTTGAAGTTTCTTCACATAAACATCGCATCCCCAAACTTTAAGAAATGACAGCTTAGGTTTGTTTCCAAACCACAATTCATACGGTGTCTTTTCAACGGATTTAGATGGTGCCCGATTTAAAGTGAATGCAGCAGTTTCTAGTGCATAACCCCAAAATGACAACGGCAAGTCCGTCAGAGACATCATAGATCGAACCATATCTAATAAAGTACGATTATGATGTTCCGACACACCATTTCGCTGTGGTGTTCCGGCAGGTGTGAGTTGTGAAACAATTCCACACTCTTTCATGTGAGTGCTAAACTCGTAACTTAGATACTCACCTCCACGGTCGGACCGTAGAAATTTGATCTTTCTATTACGATGATTTTCCACTTCATTCTAAAATTCCTTGAACTTTTCAAAGGTTTCAGACTTGTGTTTCATCAAGTAGATATAACCGTATCTACTCAAATCATCCGTGAAAGTAACAAAATAACGATATCCACCTCGCGCCGACACACTCATTGGACCACATACATCAGAATGTATGATTTCCAATAAATCTGTCGCCCGTTCCATTGAACCGGAAAACGGCGTTCTAGTCATCTTGCCCATAAGGCATGGCTCACATGTATCAAATGATTCATAATCAAGTGATTCCAAAAGTCCATTCGAATGGAGTTTCTTCATGCGTTTAACGCCAATATGACCTAGACGGCAGTGGCACATATATGCGGATATATCATCATTAAGTTTAATCCTTTTAGCATCAACATTATGAATATGTGTAACATTATCATCGAGATCTAATAGAAATAAACCATTCATCATCGGTGCATGACCATAAAATATTTCATTCATATAAATGGAACAACCATTGTTCTCGGATTTAAATGAATAACCACTTCGCATCAAACACGATCCAGATACAATGTTCATGCTCAGTGCAGGCACCAGATACCATTTATTCAAGTTTATAACTAATCCCGACGGCAAGTGGAGAGGCAGCGTTCCGACGGCGATCACATCAACGCTTGATCCATTGCCCACACGCATCTTGACCTCACCCCTTGCTAGCGGTCGCTTGTTCCGCAGCCCCTGATTCGAGTTACAAATATTAGCAACTGAACCGGTATCAAATACCCAGGTGCTACTGCGAGCACTAGTCAAGTACACATCAATAACATGTATATCATATATACCTTTGTTTGCCTTGCCGGCCTTCTTGTCTGCCAGATACTTGGGGCAGTTGCGCTTCCAGTGGCCAGTCCCCTTACAATAGTAGCACTCGGAATCAGACTTAGGTCCAACTCGGGGTTTCTTTTCAGGCGCGGCAACAGGCTTGCCGCCCTTACTTCCCTTCCGTTTTCCCTTCTTGTCTTTCTTGAAACCAGTGTTCCTATTGATCATCAACACTTGATGTTCCTTTTTGATCTCCACTTCTGCAGTTTTAAGCATTGACAGAAGCTCGGGGAGAGACTTCTTCATGCCTTGCATAGTTCATCACGAAGCTCTTATAGCTAGGTGGCAGAGACTGCAGAACACGATGGATGCCTAAGTCAATGGGAATCGATATTCCCAAGGACACAAGCTTATCGGCGTAACCCGACATCTTGAGTACATGCTCACTAACGGAGCTGTGCTCTTCCATCATGCAGCCAAAGAACTTTTCTGAAGTGTTGTAGCTCTCTACAGCAGCATGTGTGTCGAAAATCATTTTCAACTCACCCATTGTATCAAATGCATTGCCGTTTTTGAAACGCTTTCGAAGTTCCGGCTCTAGCCCATACAATATGCCGCAATGAACTAAGTTGTGGTCCTCCTGACGAGTCTGATAGACATTCTTCTCCTCGTCAGGGGCATCATCTAAAGGTGGGGGGCCTAACGGCGCTTCTAGCACATATTGCCTTTGTGCAGCAGAGAGGAGAATCCTCAAATTCATGGCCCATTCGGTAAAGTTGCTACCGTTCGTTGCTAGTTTCTCTTTCTCCATGAACACATTGAAATTAAAAGCAGGTGGTGCCATCTACAACATAATTTGTAAAGTTTAGACTAAGTGTATGATAGATTGAGTTCAAATAATCCATATTATGAATGAACTCCCACTCAAAAACGACATCCCTCGTGCCTTTTTGGTGATTACATGAACCAAATCCACTATACCAAGTCCGATCATCACGTGAGTCGGTATAGCTTCAAAGGCGAGCATCAAATGGGCATCATATCAACTATATGACTCATGCTTAACCTTTCGGTCCGTGTTCCGAGGCCATGTCTGTACATGCTAGGCTCGCCAAGTTAGAACCTTAGTATTCGCGTGTGTAATTGTTTTACACCCGAAATATGGTCGTGGATCCAAGAACACCCGATCATCACGTGATGTCTTGGAGCGACGAAAACATAATCGGTGCATACTAAAGGAAGAACACATTCTTATCTTGATATTTAAATGAGGGATCATCTTATTATGCTAACAAAGCGCTAAACAAGCAATATAAGATGCTATCAAACATCATATGTTTATTAGTGAAATGATATGGTTCCTGCAGATGATCTCTATCATGTGCATCGTGGTATGATCACTATCATACCTGTATGTGTAATCCAAGGTCTATGGATTTTACACGCTATGTGTGTTGTAAGAGTATAATCTCATACTTCTACTTACAACACTACCATATCATAACACTAGCCCAGCAACAATCTAAACTAGACGCCTCTAATTTATCCATTGCAAGTTTTCCGTGGCTTAGGGCTTTCGAGATAGAACCGTTCTTACCTACGAACATGAACCACAACGAGGATAATCAAATTTTTTGACAACTCGCTTGCAAAATAGATATTGACTATAGTAGGAGAGACAGACACCCGCTAGCCACTTATGCAAACTAGTTGCATGTCAAGCGTGGAACAGGTCTCATGTGCGAGGACATGTAAAGTTTGTCCGGGCCGCTTCATCCCACTATGCCACCAATATCCAAAATTACAACAAAGGAGCAACAACATGATCATCATCGCCCACATACTCATATGTGTACTACCCGTGTAAAGTATCTACGCATAGATACCGCTCTGATACCACTGTAGGGTTCGCAGCGTAGAAAACAAAAAATTTCCTACGATGTGAACTATATACCAAGATCTATCTACTAGATACAAACAACGGGCGGATATATATCCGTAGAGAACATACCCTTGAAGACCGACAAAGCTTAACGAGTTCAACTCGTGGTTGATGTAGACGATCTCTTGCCGATCTCAAGATCGAGAGGAAGTCCTAGCGCCATAAATCAGCAGCGCATCCGTGCTCGCACACACGTTTGAGGCACCGAGCAACCTCCGCCTCCTCGCTCCAGCGATGCAGTGGAAGCACAACTCTTTCTTGCCGAATAGCCACCGGGAACATGTATCTCGCTAGTCCGAGACCATGGGGATAAATTCTAGAGGGGGAGAGAGATCCTTCACGAGGAGGTGTAAGAGACAAGTGAGGAGGGGGGCTCCTTTTATAGGAGGAGGGGGGCACCCAAGGGGGTGGCCGCCGGCCATGGGGGCTGCCCCCTCCCCTGCTTCATTCATGTGGGTGGACACTCCACTCACAAAATGCCCTTTAAAATCCCTCCACTCAAAAGTCCACTCAAATTCCCATTAAATTTCTACCAAATTTAATGCAAACTCTCATTAAATAAAACTCTTTTATTTTATTCAGAATTTTGTCAATTACTTTAATGACAAACATTCACAAATAACCCCTTGCTAGAATTCTATTTCACATGCATAACCACTTTATGCAATTTCACCCAAAAACCTGTTTCGGTATCTAGTGAAATAAATTCCTGCGCTTGTTCATTCTTTCGGCATGAAACATTTGCTCCAATTGGATGTCGGTGTCTCTTAAGTGTGTCACCCTATGGTTCGTGAATAATGCGGACATGATCGAGACCCCTCTCGGATCAATAATCAGAAGCGGGATCTGGAGATCCATACTGACTCCCACACATTCAACGATGACTTTCTTGTGATCGTCGGAACCTTTCACGCTAGTATCTTAATCCCTTTGTTTCATGATATATTACATGTCCAAGATTCGATCATCGGTATCTCCATACCTAGTTTGATCTCGTTACCGACGTGCACTCTTTTCTCGTTCCTGTGATATAACATTCTAGTGATCAAATCACTTGCTTGCAAGCTAATCAATGTGATATCACCGAGAGGGCCCAGAGTATATCTATCCGTCATCGGGATGAACAAATTCCACTCTCGATCCATGAGCCTCAACATAACACTTTATTAGTTCTGAATCCATCTTTATAATCACCCTGTTACGGTGTGACCTTTGATATTATCAAGAAACTCTTCCGGTGTTAGTGATTAACATGATCTCATGGTCTAAGGATTAGGATCACTTCGTAAGTTGTTATAGCAATATAAACTCAATGACTTTGATCGTAATGCTATACTTCGGATGAATGTTCATCACACCATTACACTAATGTTGTGATCCCGTTATTAACAACATCCAATGTCCATGATCAGGAAACCTTGATCATCTTTTTAATCAACGAGCTAGTTTATGAGAGAGACATAACTAGGAACTTTCTGTTTGTTTATTAAACACACATGTATTAACGTTTCCGTATTAATACAATTATAGCATGCAAAATAAACATCTATCATATACTTGGAATACACATAATAAACACTTTATTATTGCCTCTCAGGACATACTCCCTTCACCTTTATCATTAATTCTCTTTAAGTTGGTGCCTTTTTTCTTCAAAAATGCTTCTAAAAGCAGAAAATTCTAATATAATTAGGGGACTACTCCTTGAAGTTGCTCCTAACGATTTCCTCAACTTACACAATGTTGATGGCACCATTATTTTCTTGATGAAAAGCTTGAGCTTGCTAAGAATTATATATGTTTGTTAACAAGTTTTGAATCTCTTGCTAGCATGAAATATACAACAAGAAAAGTGATTTCATGATTTCAGATGTGGAACATAATCAAACTAGGACTTGTATTCATAAGTTTTTTCTATTGTAAAACTTGATCCTTCCATTTTCATTATCTGGAGGTTCATTCTCTTTTTAAAAAAATTAAAAAAGGAGGATCATCAACCTGTTGTTGATAAAATTGATAAAGAATTACTGGTTGTTTAAGTCACTTACTTTCTTGTTGGGGGAGGTTGGTTCTTTTGAAAACCTACCTCTGTAGTATTCCTACTTATCTCATGCTCGTCGTTAGTTTAAAAAAAGCAATTCAGACCATAAATCTCAGTCGAGTCTTTTGTTTTAGGCCAACCTGTTATAGACACTAACACCATCTGACTAACTGGGATCTGATTTATTAAGGGAGTTATGGGGGTTTAGCTATGCACAATCTCGTGGATTTTAGTTTGTGGTTGTTGGCCTCCTGGATTAAGAGATACTACCTGTCTAACGATAAGATTTGGAAATTGACTGCGGAACCTAAGTATGATACTAATCAACCAAATGCTCATTGGACATATAGTAATAACACTTACCTTCTAGGTGTTGATTATAAATATACTGCTTACCCTCTTTCAATCAGATCGGTCTTTTGGATAATTGGCTAGTGCATAAATCCTTTACTCGGAATAGTGTGTCATGTGATGTTCAAAGTTGTCAAAATGGTATATTTTCAAAAAAAATGGTAATGGGAGATATAAAGTTTTGAGAGAATATGTGGTCTAGAAATTGTTGTCTTGCTACTCTCTTGGGGGATATCTATATGTGATTTTAAATGAACAAAGTCATGCCATTGTTCATGTTTGGAATGGAGCTGACCTAGAACTTATTGTTAAAAGAACACCTTATGAATCCATGGTTTGAGTTCCTGGAAAATGCTAAAACGATCTCATTTCTTCTGAAAATAATCAACCCATTTGACTATATGCGGTGACCCAGCATACCACTGCATGATGTAGTACACTATAGTGGTTGACATAACACCAATAAAACACCGTTCACTAGTATTACACCTCGGAGTGGTACAACAGAAACATAGCAGGTTCAAGACATAACTATAGCTTACAACTCGACTCTTTACAAAAGATCCAGAGAACACTCTAGGCTAAAGAGAGAGAAAGGAACTTCTTACAAAGAAGAATCAGAAATATTCAACTCAAATCTACCATACTTATAAAACTAGTATCTAAACTAATGGGCTTGCATTGTTGCTATTGCAATACTCTACAAAAGTAGGTTCTATGGCTAGAGATTATATTCCTATCTAATCAGCAACTTCGTCTTCACTTGAGTTGATGTATATGTTGACTTTCTTGACTTCCATGAAGAACATGAGCTTTTGATGATGATTCCTAGAGCATAACTGGATGTAGACGTCATCTTAATGGCTTCAGAATCTAGCAAGGGTTGAGAAGATACGTTGAGTACGAGCGTACTTAGCAAGTTCACTAGAAAGGAGTGTTTGATGCACTATATCTACAGCCACAGACCATAGGTCGTAGGCAATGCAAGTTTTTATAAACATTTCTTCAAAGGTTGCTTTTATTCGGAAAAGCTATGTCCGTCAGCCTTCACGGGTTTACCAGAACTTTTATGGAGTTCCTTTCCCGCCGCGTTCGTAACTCCTTCCCGGGAACAGGGAGTAACAAGTTATAGTTCTTACACTCTACAGAGTTGTGTTACTTTATCCATGAGAGATCTTAGCTTTATTGCACATCCGGGCCGCGAACCCGTTCACACTTCCTTGGTATGAGGCCCAGACTAAGATCCAAGCCAATCACTGTCTTCTTCGCGACCCCGCATGTATCTTTGGTGTACGCCAGCCCACCTATTGAATTACGACAATTGGCAGTACAGACCGTTCAGATGCCGGAACTATCGTGGGACGTTGAGGGTTCTCACCCATATGCTGCATATACTCTACGAATTACCAATATATGCACGCTACGAGTGATAACAGCCATGACCCGCACATCCGGCTCCATGCGAGAGGGAAAAGATACAGCTGACTTCTTCGTCTCATTCCAAATCTCATGGTCAACGCGTGATATACGGCGCAAGAATCATTGGCGACATTGGTTGTTAAATCCTAGATAATATGTTCCTTTACCATCGAAACTTTCATAGTAGGTTATTACCTCATGATAAATAACCTATAAACATATTATTATGAAAATAGTGTTTTCTGACCTTTTTGAAATGCAGGTGATGACAACACTGGATTTGTAAAATACTTTACAGAAAATAATCAAAGGACATGAGCAAGTGTGAACTTGCCTTTTGTGATTGCAAAATTATGCACTCACGGTCTTCAAGACAATATAAAATCCAATATCTAAAATCAGCATCATTGGTCCGGTAAGGACTAATGTTTAAAGAAACAAGATGTTATTATGCATAAGTAATGTAATGCAATTTGATAAACTCGAATCCCTGGAGTAAGTGTTGATGTAGGGTTTGGAAACTGGAAAGGGTTACTTTAGAATGTGTTGTCCTTTTAGATAAGTTTCACACTTGTGCTTCTTATTAGGGCTTGTGAGTGTGTGTGAAACAATATGTAAACATAATGGTATACAATAATAAGATATACTATTGAGGTACGCTACTCAAAGACTATTTATATGAGAATTGCCTTATCTTCAAATTTTACTTTGCAAGTACTGGCATTTATAAGGAACTTAAGTGTTAATAATCCTAAGTATACAAGTAAAGTATAAAGTAATGTGATTATTATTAATTGTCATATGTTGTCTGAAGTGGTAACAAGAATAAGATTTGAAGAAAATATTTCTTTACTAAGGTGTAAACAATCCTGATAGCTTTTAGAATATGATTGATAGATTGTGATTGATGTTGTTTATGATTGCTTGAATAGTATGGACTTGAGATACTTTAGGTCTTAATTAAAATAGATCAAAGTTAACTATAAAACACATAACAAAGTCTTTAGCTTTATATTTAAAGTCTTGTAGACTAAAGTTAACTTTAAGGATATAGATGGATTTAAGATGTAATTCTTTTGATATTTGTACTTTGTTCACTTCATAATGTTTCCTTAAAACTAACTAAGAGTGGTACTACTTCTATTTGAATAGTGATTTTGTAACATGGTACTGAAATAGAATCATGTATCTCCTTATAAAGGTGTGGTTATGGTTTGTGGATAAGTAAGTGATATTACTTAACTATTTATGAATTCACTATAGTGTTTTGGTATGTTTATAAATTTGTGATCTAAGTAAGGGGAAAGGTTTTATTTAGTCACAAATTATTCTTGAAGATTTTATATTTGATAAGGATCTTTTTATAAAATAACTTACACTTATGGTTGAATGATAATTCAATAAAATTGTATTTAAAAGGTGTTAAACCATTTTGACTTCTTATTATCAATATTTAAGACTAATACTATTTATTAGACTTAATGGACTAATTTTAGAAATATTAGCAATTTTTACTTGCCCTTATAAGAATTAGCAACTAAGGAAATAGGTTTAAATTCAAATTATTAAAGTGTTTAAATTTTTATTTACCTCAAAAGTGGAATATTATATTTTAAACATGTAGGTATTATTTTTGTGATCATTTTGGTATATTACATTTATTTTTGGAATTTAAAAATAATAAGATATGATTTTTATAAGATTTATTACTTTATAAATACTTAATAAATAATAAATATTTAATTAAGTGAAATAATAATGCATGATTATAGTTTTAAATTATAGTTCTTATTTTTCTAAGATTTTTGGTATTTTATTTATATTTTTAACATTTAGCAATATTAAAATATGAATTTTGAAAAGTATTAAAACTTATAAAATCTTTATTAAATAATAATTATTAAAATGGTTGGCATATTAATGTTTGATAATAGTTTAATGTTATAGACTTTATTTTTTCTGCTATTTTTGATATATTAAACATATTTTTTGAATTATATAACAAAAGATATTCAATTTCTAAAGTTTTATCTTTTTTCTGAAATTATTAAAATAGAATAAATAAACTATTTACTACGTCACTGCTGATGTCATTGGAGGGAGAGGTTATTTTTCACTGGGTGGATTCTAGCAATGGTCACTGACCATTGGGCTCTGGGCCACGTCACACGCCACCTCAGCGAAGACTGGTCAACCCTGCAGACACGACGCAAGCATGACGTCGCTATGACGTCAGCACGGTGTCCACCGCCTGCAGATGGTCGCCGTCTAGGAATCAGGTCACCCCGGCAAGCGTGGACGAGGGTAATGGAATCGCAACGAATAGACGACTCTACGAGTACTAGCGCGGCCCGATTTTGGTCACTAGAGAAGGGTTGGCGGCGAGCTTGCACGGCGGCGCTTGCAGGTGACCATGTAGGCGGCGATACATGAAGCAATTGAAACATTGGGGCATACAAGGATACTCAGTAACTCACCAGGAGCGCGATGGTGCATTCGGCGACGCGAGTTGTTGCCGGAATCGATGGGGAGCGATGGTGACCGGCGGTGTCAGTGAGGTGTCGATTGATCCAATAGGGGGTTCTTCGGCTTCCATTGCTTGGCTTGGGAGGACGAGGACAACATGGCGAGGCTAACAGTGCTCTCAGGAAGGCGAAGGTAGCTTGGCAACGATGGCGACGGCCGGCTCTGGCGGGGCTAGGTTTCGGTCAAAGGGAAACAGAGAGATAAAGAGGAGAAATGGTGCACGACGAGGTTCCTCCGGCGACGCACGAATATTTATAGACGGCGAGAAGCGGTGGCGCGCATCGTGGCGTCGAGGCGGTCGATCAGGCGGTCGCCGAAGCTCCACCGAGCTGCTTTCCCTGGCGCTGCCTTCTGTCACAAGGAGGAAGAAAGGAAAAAATCATCGTAATGGTATTGGGCTTAGTTGGGATGGCTTGGGCTTAGTTGGGCTGGCTTGGGTCTCAGCTAGGCTGCGGTGTGGCGCGCACAAGCGAAAGAATGGGGAAGGAGAGGAATGGGCCGGCCTGGGCTGCTGCTCTGGCTCCAGTTTTTATTAAGCAAAACCTTTTTATTTTCTGTTTTGTTGCGAGATTTGTATTTTCACATTTGGTTTGAATTTTTCCTATAGAATTTATCTGCTAGATAATTGCAGCAATCCTAAAATGTACTTAGTATTATTTTGTGAACTTTTATTGCATAATATTATCATTTCTTTATTTTCTTTATATATATATACTTTTCCTTTTAGTATTTGTAGGGTCTTTTGATATGAATTTAACTGATCTAATATCCATAAACTTATTAAAGAATGCATTATTATTAACTCATGAGATTTGATTCTTATTAACTTATAATATTAAAGAAGCTTTTATGTATAGTGATCCTTCATTATTTCTTTATACATAAAGTTTTGAGTAATTAATATGGTTAGTATTATTCTCATAAATTTAGGAAATAGCAATGTATATATTTTATTATAACTTAACATAGGAGTTAGGGTTTGAATTGTAAATGCTTACCCTAGGGTTTAGGGTACTTAATATACTTATATTCTTTTGTTGATGTGAGTAAAGATTAATGTCTAAACATACTGTCTTTATGTTTGTGATCTTTAATGACATCACCCTTTAAAATAGAAAGTTATTTTCTAGAATATCTTATGGAAAGGAATTTATAAAGATAACTCCTAATCACATATGATGATGATTGTTGGGAATGACAAAGATGTGCTTAAGTAATTGCTATAGGAAAATATTCCTATAAACCATTATGGAAATAAGATGATTGATCAAACAGATGAGATAGATATTAAATTGGGTTATAGAATTAAGGTTGAGTGTTTGCCAATAATTACTATCTTTCATACTTCATAATTCTAGACTTCTAATTAAAGAATTCCTTTCCTAGATATTCTACTTCTTTATATCCATCATCATGTGTTAACATGATAAGCCTAATTTCACAAGAATATCCTTATCAATATTTTCTTCTTCCACCTCCATTAGTAAATCCAATGAGCTTGACACTAAAGCTCATATGATCTCCTCATAAAGATAATTCTTATCTCTAGGATATTTCTAATGAATCCAATTCTACTAGAATGATTACTCTCTTATTCCCTAATTACTTTGTGATATCACTTACAAATCTTAGAAGCTTGTCACTGAAGCTTTTCATAATCTTCTCATATCTTTACTTGGTTATAACAACTACTCTACTGCTGATAACCTCTAATCCAACAAGTAGTTACTTCTAACTCCATTCATACTCTTCCTTAACCATCCATCACTAATATTACTCCAATAGATGTATAAATCAAATTCTACTTTCCTCAAAAGCTTACTATCCTTTAGGAGGAATAATACTATTCCAATAAGTCCATGCTACTCTAGCTTCAGATTAATCATACTATCTTATATCTTCTTATCTCCAGTACCTTATATTCCAACCTCACATCATATCATGGTGACTTATCATGTCTAATCTAGGATGATATATTTATAATTGGTTATAATCATGTTCTATCCACCAATGTTACTTATACATGATATAATCATTTACTCTTAGTGACTTAAGCATGATCATTATAATCCTTTGATCATTTATGGCTTAGGTTTCCAGTTGGATAATCAAGGCTTTATCAATACAACAATACAGTTGTATATAATTATCTTCTAATTATTTCTATTGGATTAAGAGATATTATTCATTAATTATGCCTACTTGATCCAATAGGATTCCTCCTTGGTAACTATCTTTAGGATTCATCCTTGTAATCTTCTTTATCACCATATAATTATATATTCCATATAACTCTTCTATAATTTCAGGAGTGGTAACCCATCAATTATCATATTGATTTCATTCTCTTCCAACTTTCCCATCCTATAGATGATATTTAAATCTAGCATTACCACCTACCTCTTCTTACTTCTTTCTCTAAAGGACTTAAGTGAATGCTATGATAAGGACAGGGGTTAATGGATCAAAAATTGATAGGTTGAGAATAGTTGATTACTCAACATTGATGAACAACAGATATTAGAATAAGATTCAATAGAGATGACAAGGATTGATATGGAAAGAAAGATATATGGTGAATGATCTTAACTTGGTTTCTTTTCTACTCAATCTCACTAAAGAGTTAAGATTAGGTATTACCATGATACTCATGGTATAAGTAGATGAGATTAAGATAGATCAAGATTAAGTTGTTACATTCCTATTACTTAAGTTATATTTATAACTTGGTATTCATGAGTTGTGTAATGAATACTAGGATATGATTACTTAAGGATCAAATATAAATCATTAAGTAATGTACTAGGATTTAACTTCTACTACATTAAATCTACCCTTAGATCAAATCATGTTTACCCAAAATAAGGTTTTAACAAAGGTTATCTTGAAACTTATCGCAGTCAACTCGATGATCTACTTCAATTCCATCAAGTTAAGAGAAGATTCAATCACTTTAACAAGTTTTGTTTAAAAGCGCGAAAATTATTCGGATTTTCTATGCATGAATGCAATGCACATATCTGTGTTCAGCTTATTTTTAAGCTCTAATGCTGGAATATTACACTATACCCGCTATCTGAAACATATATTGTTTAGTCTTCTATTAGGTTTTTAGTAAGATAGGATTTGCACAAATATTTACCCCTTCTACTAGGAATTGCTATTCCATTGCATTCAGGTTTTCATGTGGTTGTTTAGCAAGAATAAGAGGAACTCCAACAGCCGCGCCAAATCACGTCCACGCGGTAAAAACGCCATTTAGGCGTGCGGGAGCACGCGCGCGGAGCTGCGTCAAAATCACGCGCGCTCTAAATATTTTGCTGCGTGCGGGATATTTTGGGCGCCGGCTTCCGCGCGCGCGCTATAAACAGAGAGTGTCCGTGCACCGCTCAACCGCGGCTAAAAAATTAATCATGCCAAAAATTCCCCATACACTTGTCGTCTCGCCGCCACCACAGCCCTTCCCACCCCGGCGAGCGCCCGCTTCTGCTGTCGTCGAATGGCTCCGCCACGCTCTTCGTCTGGCTACCGCGGGTGCACGTCCGCCCACCCAACGGCACGTTGTATGCCGAGATCCGCAGTGGCGGCGACTGCCTCGTCCTCGGCACGAGGCGATGCGCGTCGTTCGACGCGGCGGCGTAGAGCCTCGGCCACCCGCGCGCGCAGATGAACTTTCACGACATGTGAACGCGTGAACAGGCGGAGATGCTCATGCCACAAAGCACGACTCCGGCGCCTCTACCATGCCGACAAGGATGAGCATCAGAGGACGGAAGTGGGCCGCCCGTTTCCCAGAGGAGGACGACGACGACGCACAAAGGAAGGAGGAGCAAGGCATGTCGTGGGCGTTCATCGAGGCTCAGCTAGACGGCCCGTTGGTGATCGACAACGAAGACCGGGCGATCGACAACGAAGACCGCTGGTAGACCAGTTCTGTTGACACCAGTGGAATCCTCGATGATCTTTGTTTGGCATGCGCGCCACCATCACAGTGCACTATATCACTATATCTGTATGCAGCGCACTATATATCTGTATGCAGCGGGTTGCATATGTGTTTTACAACAATCTTGCAAAACATCAAACCGGAATAATATGTATTGTTTTGTAATTCCCGTTGGAGATGCCCTAACCGTGTTCAATCTTCATGATGACTCCGGCGCTGTCAAGGCCAAAAGGTTTGGGTGAAGCACCGTGTCGTAAAAAAGTGGAACCTTGAGGCAACCCCTATTTTCTGAGAAGTCTCGATTGATCTCTAGTAAAATATGTAAGACTAGCCCCAATGATGGTATCATAGGAGGATGGCTCGACACGTTCCTTCCGTGTGCGCCACGCACCGGAGCTACGCCCCTGTTCATGGCGGAGATGCCTCGATCTCCGCCCATGGCTAGCCCGGGAATAGCGCAGGTAGCCACGCCTCGCCGGGCTTCTCCCCCCCACCTACTCCACCCTTCTCTCACTCGCTCAAGGTTCAGACATCGCCGACTCCTCCTCCTCTGCTGAGATTTGCTTCTCGTTCTGGATTTCCCCGTCGTCTGATGCTGTCAAGCGATGATGAGAGGAAATTGGAGAAGGGAGAGGATGGATCGAGGCAGGGTGCTGGCTCGAGCAACGTCGGAGAATAAGAGGAGCTCTGGGGCAACCGGCTGCATCCTCCACATCGACATGATTTGGGGTTTGAGGAAGGTTCGCTCTGTAAGGTCCTCTCTCCCTGTCGGCCTGATGAAGGCTTCCGCCTATGCATTGGGTCGTTGCCGATCTGTTTTGGGTCAGAAACCTCGTCGGCTCAGCGCTCTGAGCTCGCTCCCGGGAGCGAGGCAGAAGTTGGGGTCGTTGAAGAAGATACTATTGGATCCTCGGAGCAGCTCCTGCAAGAGAGGGAGGCCTCGCAGAGCTTCATCCCCCATGTCGAGGCTGGTGCAGGTTCTGAGAAGTCCACTGCTCAAACAGCGTGCTGCGGTTCAGATGGTACCGGGATTCTCGAGGAAGGAAATGGGGGCTGCAGTTGGCCTGCTAGATCTCCAGGTACAAGCATCTCTGCTATGCAATGTCCTGTGTTCGGTTCGGAATCGAGGAGCCCAGTAGGGTCGCAAGGGAAGCAATGGCGGGAACTTGCAGGTTTGGTTCCTTGTGCCCAGAGGAAGAAGAGAATCAAGCTTATTAAAGGGTCTGAGCTGGAGTTGGATGGGCTTGGAATGGGTGGTGCTGAGGGCTTAGATGATTTTTTCCTGCAACTGTGGTGTTGTCCTTTGCAGCCCATGTGCTGTCCACCACCACCACAGCCTCCACAACCACCACCGGGCCCCACCATATCCTACCTCCCACATGACATCTGTCCCTTCCTTTTTAACCAAAGTTGCTCTTGGTCCTAGGGTTTACTCTTCCTCCCTCCTGGTGGCAGCGGTTGTTGAGCTTACCTCTGGCCTACAGTGTTTGGGGCTTGAAGATTGGCTTCCTGACGAAACCAGAGAAGTGGAGATGGGTGATCGTGGCAGAGGGAACCAGGGGAGAGGCAGAGGGAGAGGCAAGGAATAGGAGAACTGGACTCAACATGGAGGGCAGCAGCAGTTTCAGCAGAATCCTTTTGAGATGGGGCAGTTCAATCCTCAGTTCTACCCCAACCAGCCTCCCTATGGTTTCATCCCAGGTATGCAACCACCTTGGGGTTTCAACACTCCTTTTCCTGCTTTCCCTGGTCAGCATCCATTCAATATGCCTTCAAATCAGTGGGTTGCTCCATAGCAACAGCAAGTCCCACAGGGTAATGAGATGAATGAGAAAAGTAAGGTTCAGCAGAAGCCTAAGAAGAAACAGGGGCCTGTTCAGAGGGAGACTGCTGCCCCTGTGAGCAGTAATAATCGGTGGAACTATGTGGATGCAATCTGCATGTGTTGTGGTGAACCAGGTCACCTGCAGAGCAGTTGTGAGAAAACTCCTCTTTGTTTCATCTGTAAAAGTTCCTCTCATGTTGTGGAGAAGTGTCCTGTTAGGAAGAGGCCTCACCAGATGGCTAGGTATGTTGGTAGTGGAGCTCCTGGTCTAGGCTTCTATCACATTGAGGTGCCTGAAGTGGTTATGCATCCTATTGCATCCGCAAAGAATTGTGGAATTGTCTTAATTGAGGAGGGTTCTTTGTCTGCTACTGAACTGGCTCAAGAGTTCTCCAAAATCTACAAGACAAATTGGCCATGGAAAATCAGAGAGTTAGGGGTTGAAAATACATTTCTAGTCAAGTTCCCTCCACACATTGGTGTGGAACAGGTCATTGGTTACCCCAAGTTTGGTGTGTCAAAGCCTGGTGTTTGGGTCAAAGTTGAGGCTTGGAATGATGACCCAGAACCAGTTGATTCTTTGAAGAAAGTTTGGGTGGTTATCACTGGCTTGCAGACTAAGTGGTGTGAATGGAGTACATTAGACCAAGCTGTCTCCACTTGTGGCATTCTGGAAGATGTTTTGGGAGAGCATCTTCAAAAACAATGCTAAAGAGGTCAGGGTTTTGGTTAAGTGTAAAGACCCTTCCAAATTACCTGCTGGCAGACACTTTAATTTCCATGATCACTTGTTCCACCTAGGATTTAATCTAGATACTATTGTTCCTGCTGTGGTGTGTGATGAGGTTCAAGTTAATGAGGATCAGAATGATCAGAATAAGAAAGATGCTGATGATTCCACTGGCCAAGGTGATGGTATGAACCATGAGGGTAGCTTTGGGAGTGGTCTGCCTCTCTGCAAACTAGCTCTGGAAATTTACCAAGGAATGGTGGTCAAGGGGCTAGCAGGGTTAGGATGGCAGCTAATTCTGAACTGAGTGCCAATGATGTGTTTCAGTTGATGGTCCAAAAAGGGGTAGTTGACTCTGAAGGAAACTTTGTTTGGGACAAATCTCATGCTACAGCTGATGTGGACTCTGAGGTGCAGAAGTTCTGGATACAGGGACAGCATGAGGAGGTGAGTTTTGCTCAAAAGCTAGAGTCAGAAGCTAACAGAAAGGATGTGGATAGTTTGAAGTTACCTGATGATATCATGCCAAGCTTTAAGGATCTGGGTGTGTGAGAGAGAGATGATTCCAATATAGAAACAAAAGCTATCAAGAGACAGAAGCAATGGGGTCCTGTTCAGCCCACTAGACAGAGCACAAGAGTGGATAGGTCCAGAAACATCCTTGCTAGAGCTGTTGACTTGAAGAAGAAGAGTAATTTAGAGGTTCCCAATTTGAAAGGTATAATGCTTGCTAATCCTTTCAATGTTCTTTCTCCTGTAGAACTAGAAGTTTTATCTGATAAAATAGGAGTTGTAGTTAATGATAGTGCTCATGATGATGTAGATGATAGTCATAGTTTGATTGCTACTTCATCTGGTCCTAGGAACTTGGATGAGGAAGCAGATGGATGGATTGAAGTTTTACATAAGTCTCGGGGCAAGCACCCCAGGAAAAAGTCTCTATGATTAGTGTGTTCTGGAATAGTAGGAGTTTAAATGCTCCTGGTAGACAGAAGTATATAGAGGATAATTTTTTTCCTTTAAGAGTAGACTATATTGGCTTTCAAGAGACTAAGAAAGATAGTTTTAGTCATTCCTTTTTAAAGAATCTGTTAGGAAATAGAAATTTTGCTTGGAATTTCTTGCCTTCTAGTGGCACTGCTGGTGGCATTCTAGTAGGTGTTAATTTAGACCTTTTTGATGTAGTTGCTTGGGATATTAAATCCTTTTTTGTTAGTGTAGTGGTTAAGAATAAGATTACTGATTTTGTATGTAGGATTACTACTGTCTATGGTTCTGCTTATGAGGATGGCAAGCAAGCCTTTATCTCTGAGTTGCATGAGCTATTCATTAACTGGGATGGTCCTGCCATGATTGGTGGAGATTTTAATTTGATTAGGTCCCCTGAGGACAAAAATAATAGTAACATAGATTATAGGTGGGTAGATAAGTTTAATGCTTGGGTGGAACTTTGGGCTCTCATGGAGATTGGTTTATCTGGGAGAGCTTACACATGGGGTAATAACCAGGCTGACCCTACTATGTGTAAATTAGATAGGATTTTTTGTACTACTGGCTTTGACATGCATTTTCCTTTAGCTAGTGCTAGAGCTCTCCCTAGGTTAGGGAGTGATCACACCCCAATTGTTTGGGATTCTGGTGAGCATTGTATCCCAAAAACTTCCATATTTAGGTTTGAGAAGTGGTGGTTGGCTAGGTCTGATTTTAAAGATATTGTTAGTAAGGCCTGGTCTCTCAGGATTATTAGTGCTAATCCTTTGGATGTTTGGCAAGGTAAAGTTAGACAGTTTAGGAAACTAGCCAAAGGATGGAGCATTAATATTGAGGCTGCTATTAGGAAAAATAAGAAAGAACTAATGGAGGAGTATGATTCTTTAGACATTAAAGCAGAGACTCAATTGCTTTCTGATGATGAGAGGGATAGACTAGCTTGGATTTTTAAAGAACTCCAGTCTTACTGGGTTATATAAGAAACCAAGGCTAGGCAGAGGTCTAGGGACAGGAACATATTAGAGGGGGACAGGAATACTGCATATTTTCATGCTGTAGCTAATCAGAGAAGGAGGAAAAAGTTAATTTCTGTTCTAGAAGGGCCTGATGGCCCAGTTACAGAGGTTGGTGGTATGACCAAAATTTCTATGGACTATTATAAAGAACTTTTTGCTTGGGAATCTATGCCTGATTTAAGGCTCAAACATGATTTTTTCTCCGAGGAGGAGAAAATTAGTGATGAGGAAAATCTTGGCTTGGGTGCTCTTTTTAATGAAGAGGAAGTTAGGGTGGCAGTCTTTGGCTCTTATGCTGAAGGTGCTCCTGGACCTGATGATCTTTCCTTTCTGTTCTACCAATCCTTTTGGATATTATTAAAGTTGACCTGTTATCCATGTTTAATGCATGGCATGAGGATCATCTTGATATTTTTAGATTAAATTTCACCATGATTACTTTGATTCCTAAAGAGAATGATGCTAAAACCATGAAGAAGTTTAGGCCTATTAGTCTGTTAAATTGTTCCTTTAAAATCTTTACTAAGGTTTTGACTAATAGATTAGCCAAAGTGATAGGTAGAATTATTACCCTTAATCAATCTGCTTTTATTAAAGGTAGGTTTATTTTAGAAAGTGTGGTGACTGCTCATGAGATTATTCATGAGGTGCACAGTAGCAAGAGTAAAGGGCTCGTCCTTAAGATAGATTATGAGAAAGCTTATGATAGAGTCAATCTGGATTTTTTGTTTGAAATCCTAGAGCTTAGAGGTTTTTGTCCTATATTCATTAGGTTTATTAGACAAATCTCTCTAGGGGGGTCCATAGGGGTCAGAGTTAATGATTTTGAGAGTGATTTTTTTCTGACTGGGAAAGGTCTTAGATAGGGTGACCCCATTGCTCCTCTGCTTTTTAACATCATGATTGATGTCTTCTCTAGAATGTTAGCTAAAGGCTCTGTCTGTGGAGCCATAGTGGGTCTTTGTCCTAATTTTGTGCCTGGGAGTGTTAGTTGTTTGTAGTATGCAGATGATACTTTACTTTTCCTAAAACCTGGTAGAACTGGGGCCATTAATCTCAAATGGATCCTTACTTGTTTTGAGCAAATTTTTGGAATGAGGATTAACTACCATAAAAGTGACCTCATTCCAATTAACTTAGATGATGATGAGGTTAGACCTTTTCTAGATATTTTTGAGTGTGTTGGAGGTAGTTTCCCTCTTAAATACTTGGGGATCCCTCTGCATTTTGATAAGTTGAGAAGAGAGGATCTTCAGCCCCTTATAGAAAACCTTCTTAAAAGGATCACTGGCTGGAGAGGTAAACTCCTTTCTTATGCTGCTAAAAGAGTCTTGATTCAGGCTTGCTTATCAAGCATCCCTGTTTATCTGCTATCTTTCTTTAAATTCCCTAAATGGGCCATTAAACTTCTGGATTCTCATATGGCTAACTTTTTCTGGAATGATGAAGAGGATAGACATAAAATCCACCTTGCTAACTGGCCCTCGGTCTGTATGAAAAAAAAATATGAAGGTCTAGGAATTCCAAATTTGCTAGACCTTAATCTGTGTCTACTAGGGTCTTGGATTAAAAGATATATTCAGGGTGAAGGGACACTCTGGAAGAAAATTATAGATGCTAAGTATAGAACTAAAAATCCTAATATTCTCTGTTGTCATGATATTCATCCTTCTACTTTTTGGAGAGGTGTGATGTGGGCTTCTAGAGCTGTGGAAGTAGGTTATAAGTGGCAAGTAGGTAATGGTAAATCTATCAAATTTTGGGAGGATGTCTGGTTTGGTAATTCTACTCTGGCTACCCAATATTGGGAAGTTTATTTAGTTTCCAACCAACAAACCAAAACTATAGCTGATCTTTGGGATGGTAGTAATCTTAGATGTGACTTTAGAAGAACTTTCACTGACCAGATGATGGTCCAGTGGCAAGAAATTTTAGGCATTGCCCAATCTTTTTTTTTACAGATGAAGAGGATCAACTTATCTGGCAGTATGAGTCTAAGGGAGTTTATTCTTCTAGCTCCATGTATGCTTTGGTGAACTTTAGAGGGATGACTCCTCTTTATTTGCCTGCGGTTTGGAAGCTCAAAGTTTCCCCTAGGATTCAGATTTTTCTTTGGCTTTTTTCGCAGAATAAAATTCTTACTAGAGATAACCTTAGAGCCAGAGGTATCCCAAAACCGATGGAGTGTACTCTTTGTAAGGAATTTGAATC
Organism: Avena sativa; assembly: GCA_916181665.1. Classification (NCBI taxonomy): domain Eukaryota; kingdom Viridiplantae; phylum Streptophyta; class Magnoliopsida; order Poales; family Poaceae; genus Avena; species Avena sativa. The sequence goes on along the minus strand of OV702280.1, from coordinate 382,796,620 downwards.
TGTTAAACATTTATTTTTTGATTGTGTGGTTTCCAGGATGATCTGGACTGATGTTCAGGACATTTTTGGAATTCTAGTTGTTAATTTCGAATCTATTGCTTCGAGATGGCTTGCTAGTAAGAAACATCTACAGTTTAATATGGTTTCTGCTGCAGTGCTTTGGAGCATCTGGAACAATAGAAATAATATAGTCTTTAACCATACTCCTTGGATTAACATGAAACAGGTGTGGCGTCTCGTCCTATCGTATCTAAGGAATTGGAAGGTCCCATTCAAAGAGCTGACGGGGGATGATCATTCTGTTCATGGAACGGATGATAAGCAGGCTGAAGAACCCACTGGAGCTCATGGCAACCTGATTTGCAATGGCTTTGAGTGGATCTCTACTTGAAAAACCACCGCATCGTCGAGCTACGGGGGGCGTGCTACTCTGGCGAGCTACGGGGGGCGTGCTACTCTGGCGTTCCTGGAGGCGTGGTTATTTGAGTCATCAGAGTTTTTGTGCTTAGCCTGTTCTCCCTCGTCTCCCTCTGTTTGATTGTCTCCCTCTGTTTGAATGTAGAATGTAATCCTACCCTCCTCTCCCTCTGTTTGAATGTAATCCTACTGTTCTGAGACTAGTTTTCTGGGTCTTCCCTTCTGGGTGCCGGAAAATAGTAGCTTTTTGTTTAGCATCTACTCCCTGTCTCCCGGAAGGGTGCCGGAAAATAGTAGCTTTTTGTTTAGCGTTCGGAAATATAAGACATTTTAGCTTTGTAAAACGAATGTATCTAGACACCTTTTAGGGTATAGGTATAGGTTCACTCCGAACCTCTACGAACCTATACACTAAAAGACGTCTCCTTTTAGGGGGTGTAGGTTCACTCCGAACCTCTACACTGAAAAAAGTAAAAACGTCTAGATACATTCTATTCACAAAGCTGCTAAAACTCTTATATTTCCTTTTATGTTTTTAGTCAATGTTCTGGCTGGGGAGGAATCCCTGTTGATCTAAAAAAAAAATCTCTAGTAAAATGAAAATCCATGGGAAGTTAAGCAACAAGCTTACAGGTGAAATTGAGACAGACGAAGATCAGAATATGCAAAGTTCAGAAGATCAGAGAACAACGATGTTCAGATAGAAAAGAGATCAGAAAACAACTAATTGTTTGATTAGTAGACATGCGTGAAGCAGAGAGCATACATTACATGGATCGACCTCCACCGCCACCCATCTTTTTCGCCCAGCATTATTCAACACGTAAAAACTACTAAATTTTCAGCTCGAACCAAACAACGGGGAGCAAATGCGATTCAGTAGCTTCTAGTACTGTCTACGGCAAGCCGGCGCCCTTCTCCCTGGCCTGCCTCTTCCGCTCCTCCTCCGCGATCCTGTCCCTCTCCTTCGTGGCCGCGGCGACGTCCTCCCACGACGAGTGCTCCTCCACCTTGTTCTCGCCGACGACCTTGTCAGTCGCCACCTGCGCGGCCTCCTTGGTGGCGCCCCACATGTCCTGCGCCACCTGCTTCGCCTTGCCGCCCAGCGCCTGGGCCGTGTCCGCCACCTTGCTGGCGCCCTCCTTGGTCATCTCCACCACCTTCTCCCCGGTGCCTTTCGCGCTCTCCGCCGCTCTGTCCTTGGCCTCGCCGGCCTTCTCCGCGGCGCCCTCAGCCACCTCCGCCGTCTTCTCCCTCGCCGCGCCAGCCATCTCCTTCGTCTTGTCCGCCGCCGCCCCGGCCGTCTCCTTGGCCCTCTCCTTCATCTCCCCCGCCTTGTCCGCGGCCTCGCGCGTGGTCTCCTTCGTCTTCTCCGCCGCCTGCCCGGCCGTCTCCTTGGCCCTCTCCTTCATCTCCCCCGCCTTGTCGGCGGCCTCGCGCGCGGTCTCCTTCGTCTCGTGCTTGGCCTTCTCCGTCATGTGCGACGCCTTCTCGGCGGCGTCCCCAGCCTTGTGCTTCGTCTCCTCGGCCATGCGCGACGCCTCGTCCATGGCACGGCCGGTTTTCTGGTCTACCCTGTCCTTGGCTTCCCTGGCCGTCTCCTTCACGCTGTCCTTGGCGTCGCCAGTGGCGTCCTTGGCCTGCTCCGCCGCGCCCCTGTACTTGTCCTTGATCTCCCTCCTCTCCTCCGGCGCGTTGTGATACGCCTGCCATAGCAGACACAAACAGAGGTGTCAGCATCGCAGGATAGAAACTCTATAGCAGTGAGTGACATGCATGACACGGATGGTCAAATAAGCTTGCATGTTACCTGAGACGATCTCGGGGCGGCTTGCAAGCAGAGGGGGCTCCAGCTCCCGGCGTGTGGCCGGGGAGCGAGGAGGAAGTGCTTGGGGAGAGGCTTCACAGCGGTGGTGCCGGTGAGTGCGGCGGCGCGCGCGCCTCCGAGCAGCATGGCGGCCATCAACCTTGACATAGATGTACTACTCGATCTCTCGCTCGCTGTGTCGAGATTGTGAAGACCGCGGGCTGAGGACAAATCTGGGATTGGATCAGTTCGCACTGGTGATCGGTTTTCGGGAATGGTAGTGTGAGAGCTTTGCAGGAAGGGATAGGATGTGGCCGAGCGTTATAAGCTGGAGGTGGAGGTGGCGGAGGGGAGGGTGGTGACACGTACAGGGACACGTTGCGGCGAGCGGCGACGCGTGGTGGTGGGGAAGACGGTTCTGTACTTCCATGCTGCTCCGGACCTGGAGGCCGGAGTGCACGTGATCAACTCGTCCGGTCACCGGGAACGGTCCGAAAGTTCTGGACTTATACGATGCTCGGGTGTGCATTTAAGAATTAACTTAATTTTATTTAATTTCAATTATACCCCCACATATAACCTACTACCTCAATACCGGTTTATATTGAACTAACACGACGTTTAAGAAAAAAATTAACCATAAAATTAATCAATAAAATATGAATCATATGTAACAAAAACTATATTATTAGAAATATATTTTAAATATGGATCTAATAATATAATTTTTGCGATATATAATTTGTATTTTATTGATCAAGAATTGTAGTCAAATATATTTCTTAAACTTTGTTTTAGCCTAATAAATTGGTAGGGAGGGACTAATAGCAACCGCATTTATAAATGCAAAAACTCAGTTGCAGTCGCATGTGTAACTAAAAAATCTTATATATACACTTTTGGTCCACAATTTGAACCATAGGAGCAGATCTATATCTTGCAAAAAGTGCAAAACTAGTGCCACAACTTGTATAGGTAGGACGAATTACTCTAACCACACTAAAACCAAAACTTAACACGTGACGTTTTATTTTTTATAAAAGGACCACTATATATTTTTTAGTGGGATATACGATTTGGGTGTTGTCTTATATGCAGGTGTCACTTGTGTGTATGTAGAAATACGAATTGATAAAATAGCTCAAACAGGATTCAAACTTTCGGGCAAACTACATCTTCTCAGAAAACTAGTGCATACCACTGCACCGTCGAATGATTCTTCGTCTGAACAAATACGTTAGGTTATTACACGCATAAAGCACACATACACACATCACGTGAGCTATCTGCATGACATGTACCCATGCTTACCTAGGATGCCCTCGTTTACCAAATTACAAAGATTATATCAAACCAAAGAAATTAACAGAAAAGTGGCACTACTTTATGTGTGATGGTAGCCATGGCAAGATGGCCAGGCTGAGCTCCGGTATGGATGTGCAGCATTGCTCTACCAATGCAGAGCGCTTGCATGGACATGCTGCTCGCGTTCCCGGTGCTCCAGGATGTCAACCCAGCAGTAGTACGCGATGGTGCTACCGGCACTCACGTGGCTAGAGCTCCAAGACAACCTAGTGAACGGAACCAGGTGTCTGCTCTCCAAGTTCTGTACGATAAGGTCATGCCATCGGTCCAAACCCTAGCCGCTGCCGACACGGTTCCGTCGTGCCGCCCCGGGGGATCGATCTCCATGATCTCCGCTGGGGGACGCGCGATCCATAACAGGTTCGTTTGTCGATCTGTGATCGGCTGAACTGGTGAGTCTTTTCTGATCTCTAGATCAGTTTTCTCTTCGCGGGTCGCTTGACCGGTCTTTCTTTTTGGTTTACCGATCATAGATCGAATTAACTCGCCCATTGTCGTCATCATCACTATGCCTCTACTCCGACCATCGGCATCGACGATCTACACAGCGCCCATGCGCCTGCCTTCTTCGCTGTCGCGCCTGCCTCGGCAGGCTCCCGCGCACCTTGTAAGGCTGTCGCGGCCTCCCCCTCGGAGCGTCTTTGTCATCATCGCTCGGGACTTCACCGACAACGCTGGCATCAACTCCGATCTACGTGCCATCCACTCTATGGCACATACGGCGCACAATCAGTCTGATCAACCGCTCATGCGCCCGTCCACACCAAGCACATCCCCGAGCACAGGCCTACCACCGATCGAGCTACGGGCTACCGCTGCGTCGCCCCTTCGGGCCGCAGCGCCTTCGCCTTGGTCCACGGCTCCGACTTCCAACACGCCTTCCTAACACGTACGTTGTCCCCTCGGGCCATAATGTTGCTACATGCGGTCTACCCTGCAGTCCCTGTGCATCGACATCTCAGGCTACCACTGCGCCACTCTCACGGCGTGGGTCGCCATCGTCTGCGCATGGTCTTAGTCAAGCTGTCAGTTCTTCATCGCCAACTTTGTGTATTGCCGCATCGACATCCTCGACGACTTCCCTCGGCGCGTCTTCGTCACCATCTCCACAGCGCCTTCTTCGCTCCCGCGGCTTCACGTGCGGCTACCTCGACACTAGGATCACTGACCACGACATCGACCATGGCGTCCCCTCGCAATGGATACCCCGACCTTGGCATCACCTCACGCTCTTGGCTCCCTCAACATCAGCACAAGGGTACCACCTCGCTTGAGCATCATCATCTTCCTCTATAGTCCAAGCTACCGCGACGCGACACCGTCTACGATGTTCCCGCTCGGACTGCAGGGGGTGTCAGGCTTCTGGGTCTACTTCGGTTTATCTCCCGTCTGATCGTCCACGATGCTCCCGCTATGACAGCAGGGGAGTGTTAGAGTATACTTACGGTTTAGGTAATCTAGGATCGAGATAGATCTCGTGTTTTGTCTTGCACTCCAAGGTAATTCCTATACGCTTATATATACTCTCTCAATAGACTTAGTAATACATCTAACATATTCCGCCAATCCCCTATCTATTGTTCTATATAACTGCTATACCACATGCACACCGGTGCCCTAGCCTGGCCATCTTGCTATGGCCACCGTCACACATGAAGTAGTTCCCTCCTTTGTTACTTATATTTCTTGGCTTGTTATAATCTTCGTAATTTGGTAAACGAGCGGGCGTCCTAGCTGGGCATGGTGTACATGTCATGCGTCAAGAGCTCACGTGATGTGTGTGTATACGTGCTAAGCGCGTGTAATAGCCTAACGTGTTTGATCATATGAATAATCCTTTTACAGTATAGTAGTATGCACGAGTTTCTGAGAGATCAAGTTTGCATGGGAGCTCGAATCCCATCTCAGCCCTTGTTTTTTTAGAGAAAATTCCGTCTCAGCTCTTTTGCGTATTTCTTCACTACAGACAGGTATACGGGGCCTTTCCATAAAAATTAAAGCCCCACGTTGTCAAGTTTTGATGTTAGTGAGATTAGCCATAGTTCGAGTTTTTTTTTGTAAAAGCGTCCGTCTAGTCCAAATTCAGATAAAGAAGTAAAATTCAGTAAAATTGGACTTATTAGTCTCAGCTATGCAAGTTATGGGACTAGTTTTGCATACTTTATAAGATATAGGACTAATATGCTTCTATCATGCAAGTTGTGCGATCAAAATGTATATACCTCATCTGTTTTGAAGGGCGAGCATGTGACCCATTTTGAATGCTCCACCACGATGGAGTCGTCCTCCCCAAGATAGCCCAAGCACGGAGAGAGGGATCACGTGCCCAATCCTAGCAGCAGCAAGAAAGGAGAAGACAGAGACATAAGGGCATGTATATTTGTTTCGATGTTGGGTGTCTGTATAATCTCATCATGTCATCTACCGACAGACATCGTATACAACCATGAGTCTATTTGGCTGTCTATAACTACGAGAGTTTCACGGGAAAGAGGAGATATAATGTTCCTGCTGGAAGATCCAACCGACCCACGACTTGAAAGGAACTCATACAACAGGAAGGAAGCCGTCTGTAGGCACCGTTTTTCGTGGCTGTAGATCGACCGTAATTTTAACGACGGGAATTTGGTTTCTCTCTCACCCACATAATCTAATTTCCTAGGTGAACAATATTATAGATAACTGAATAGATGTCGTTGTATACACCCTAAAGGAGCTGGCCTGCACGTCCTTGCAGAGTAGCAGCAAGAGGAAAGAAGTACAAGGAGCGCGTGCGACTAGGCAGCCTAGCTAGCACGACGCCTGTTGAACACACCGAGTCCACGGTGCACCGGCGCGAATGTCTCTTACATCGAGCGCTCTGTTGTACACTGGCGCGTAGACCAGGTGTAGCTACCCCCCTGCAGGCTGCAACCTTCTTTATCTTGCCCTAGGGAGATGAGACTGGGTGGGGGCCAGGAAGCACATGACACCCGCTCAATCTCCCGCGCGAACACTGCTCCCGTCAGGGAGTGTTTTGACCCTTCTGCCCTTCCTCCCTCCCCTCGCTGCAACAAAGAGGGGCCGGGCCGGTCGTGTCGAGTCGAGCGAGCAGGGGGAAGGGGAACACAAGGAAGCCTGCCAACGACAAACCCTGAACGACTGAGATCGCTTTGCCTTCCCTCCCTTCTTCTTCCGCTCTCCCTCGCGTAATGGTGGAGAAGATAATAGCTAGGGTTTTATAGATCCTTCTCCCTATTTCAGATCTCTAGGTGCTCTGTTCCACCGTTTTCATGGGTTCGCCTTCTCAAGGGTCGCCTCCTCCTCATCCTTCTACCGCTTCAGTTCTTCGTTTCTTGTGGTTCTATTCCTTCTTTGTCTTCGGCCAAGTCCATGCATTTGTGCGCATGTTGCTCATTCAGGGGAAGCGTTGGATTTGGGGTGGCTCCTTCTGTTCTTGGCCCCGTTATTCCCTTGATCATGGAGGGAAACTTTTTTCTTCTCTTCTTTTCTTTTTTGCCAAATAGTTATCATCTGTAGCATTATTTCTTTTGGGAGCCCCTCTTCTCATCATGTTTTTTCTTAGATTTTATTTATGTGTTGTAGGGTTTTACCGTCAGAGGCTCTGTTCTTCTTCTTATTCAGAAGAAAATAAATTTTTGGACAGGTTTTTCTGGATTCCGAATTTCTGATACCAATCTGCTGGAATAACAACTTGTTTCCCTCTTTGTTTTATCTTTGCTACTCCTTTTTGTTCTTTTCCTATGTAATTAATCATTTTCCAAAATCTTGTTTCATGCATCATTGTTCCTGTTTTCCTAACACTTTTACTCACTTATTCACTTGTTTGTGTGCAGATTACTGCAAGTTTGGAGCCGGTCCTGCTGTGTTGAAAAGTAAGCAGGCTATCTTCTTATATTGTTATAACGGTTTTAATCGCTGTGCTCTCAATTTTGTTGATGCTTGATGGATTATATTAAGATTATATTGTTATAACGTTTTAATCGTCGTGCTCTTAAAATTATATTAAGGTTGTATCTTTTCCATCATATTAAGGTTGTAGTTACTCCTTTCAAAACAAGTTTTGACAGTGTGTTCTTGGTTAAAATTACCATTAAAATTGTCCCAGGCAACTGATCGCATCCCATGATATTGATACGTATTTAGGACAAACTATACTTGTAGGGTTCGCAGCATAGAAAGCAAAAAAAATTCTACGATGGGAACAACTAAGTATCAAGATCTATCTACTAGATACAAGCAACGGGTGGATATACATCCATAGAATACATACCCTCAAAGACCGAATAGCGTTAACGAGGTTGTACTCGTGGATGATGTAGATGAACGCTTGCCGATCTCAAGATCGTGATGAAGTCCATCTGGTCCAGCCGGTCCAGCACGATCAAGTCCAGCACCTCAAAGCAGTGGTGCATCCGTGATCGCACACACGTACGGGTACCCCGACAACCTCCGCGCCCTCGCTCCAGCGAAGCAGCGGAAGCAACAAATCCTTCCAGAAAAATCCACCGGGAACATGTATCTCGCTGATCGGAGACCATGGGGAAATTCTAAAGGGGGGAGAGAGATCCTTCGCGAGGAGGTGTGAGAGACAAGTGAGAGGAGGGGGTCCTTTTATAGGGAGGGGGCAGCCCAAGGGGCATGGCCGCCGGCCATGGAGGGTGCCCCCACCTCTCCCTCATTCATGTGGTGGAAGCTCCACTCACATAAAAACCTCTCCACTCACAATTCCACTCACATGCATTAATTTTCCACCAAAATTAATGCAAGCTCTCATTTAAATAAAACTCTTTTATTTATTTATTCAGAATTTTGTTAATTACTTTAATTAACAAACATTCACATAAAACCCCTTACAACATTTCAATTTCACATGCAGAACCAGTTTCAGCAATTTCAACCGAAACTGTTTCGGTGTCTAGTGAAATAAATTCCTGCGCTTTCCTTTTCTTTTTCTGGCATATCATTTGCTCTGAATGGTGTCGGTATCCCTTAAGTGTGTCACCCTACGGTTCGCGAATAATGCGGACATGATCGAGACCCTTCTCCGATCAACAATCAGTAGCGGGACCTGGAGATCCATACTGACTCCCACACATTCAACGATGACTTCTGTGATCGTGTGAACCTTTTATGTTAGTATCTTAATCCCTTTGTTTCACGATATATTACATGTCCGAGATTCGATCATCGGTATCTCCATACCTAGTTTGATCTCGTTACCGACATGCACTCTTTTCTTGTTCCCGTGATATAACATTCTAGTGATCAAATCACTTGCTTGCAAGATAATCAATGTGATATCACCGAGGGGCCCAGAGCATATCTATCCGTCATCGGGATGAACAAATTCCACTCTCAATCCATGGGTCTCAACATAACAATTTAGTAGTTCTGAAGCCATCTTTATAATCACCCAGTTACGGTGTGACGTTTGATGTCATCGAGAAACTCTTCCGGTGTTAGTGATTGACATGATCTCATGGTCTAAGGATTAGGATCACTTCGTAAGTTGTTATAGCAATATAAACTCAATGACTTTGATCTTAATGCTATACTTCGGATGAATGTTCATCACATCATTACACTAATGTTGTGACATCGTTATTAACAACATCCAATGTCCATGATCAGGAAACTTTGATCATCATGTTAATCAACGAGCTAGTTTATAAGAGAGGCATAACTAGGAACTTCCTTTTTATTTATTAAACACACATGTATTAACGTTTCCGTATTAATACAATTATAGCATGTAAAATAAACATTTATCATAAATAAGGAATACGATAATAACCACTTTATTATTGCCTCTCGGGCATATTCCCTTCAGTCTCCCACTTGCACTAGAGACAATAATCTAGTTTGAAAACTTTGCGTATTGAACACCTATAGCTTTCTAGTGTTCCAAATACGCAATTGCAAGTGGTTAACATAATCTACGGATCTGACACTTTCAGGTCCGTGTGTATTTGCATGTCTTTGCGTCTTCACGCATCACTCATTCTCCAATGAGATGGCATTGTATAAATTTGGTCTTTCGGTGAGACCTTTTGTTCCTTGGGGTTTAAAACACGTCGATACTATTGTCATACAATATATCTTTAGTGTTAGCCCGTTGCGAACCACACCTTAGTTTGATAACAAACTACTTGACACAAATTCCCTCCTTTGCTGCTACTATAGCAGTCATATACTTAGCCTTTTGTTGTAGTATTCGTCACAATGTCTTAACTTTGGAACTCTTCCAAATCCATCATGGAATCTCCTTTCCATTACATTGTGCCACTCATAGTTTAAATTGAGATAAACTTAATTTGTATCTTGTGACAAAACTAGTATCAATGTAACTCTTTACAATGAACTATTTGTAATTGTTTGTCACCTCTACACAAATATATTCTTAGTTCTTCCAAAAGATCATAAGAATATCCTTACTATCGTCTAATGATCATTTTATGATTCATTCTGGTATATGCTCATAACACTTAGAGCATAGGACATGTCTAGATATGTACATATCATGGTATGATTGATCAAAACATTCTCGTGATTTCACTCATCAAGTGTCAAAGCACTTGAATCTTGTTTCACTTATCAAGTGTCGATACACTTGAATCTTGATTCAATTCTTTTCCATGCGACAAGAACCGTTTCTTGTTGTTTCTATATTGAACTCCTTCAATATCTCATATATGTACGTTTGGCACAACCATATTAGCGTCACAGTTTATCCACTATAGATATTCACGCTAAATATTCGGGTTTTGCCTAAGTATTTCATCGAAATGAAATTCTTAACCTTTGTCAATAAAATATACGTCATTTCTAATCAACAAGATGTCCTCCACATAATGTATTAGAAATATGTCTTAGCGCTCCCACTTAATTTCTTGCAAATGCAAGCATCTTCATCGTCTCCTGATGAAAACTCTTTTTCATCACAGTGAAGATTCCAACTCCGCGATGCTTACTTCAACAATTGAAGTTTGCATGCCACGAACTTTGTTTTGTTTATTCATCTACCATATACCAAATTATATGTAGTGGTTGCTACTTTAATCCGTCCAAACTAAATATCGCTATGAAAGATCAAATCTTGTCATAGTCAACTCCTTGAACATTGTCATAAAATACTTTACGCCATGTAGACTATTTCATAGATGTGAAACATCCATGTCTGTTTCTTTATAGATCCAAATACGACCGATAGGTTTTTACACCTTTCCGGAGGGTCTTCCAAGTTCAAAACTTGATTAATCGTGTATGGACTTATCACGGATTTTATGGCTTCAAGCCATTTGACGGAGTCAGGGCCCATCATCGCTTCTTTGTATGTATTCGGTTCATCATTGTCAAACAATAATGATTTACTCTCAAATCTTAGCATTTGATTGTTTAACCGACCTACTTGGTTCAATAGGAACTTAGATCTCCGTGACCACAACCTTTGAGGCACATAAGCTATGAGCATTATGGCAGCCTTCGGAACGATTTCCGGCGCTGCGCAACTCAGATCATATAGCTATGGTTTGTTAACCTTATCAAAGTTCTATTGTCCTCCCACTTAACTTTTGCGAAAAAATCCCTTTTCAAGAAACTTCACATTTCAAGCGACAAACCCTTTTGTCCTTGGTATTATGGAGGAATACCCAATTGTTATTCGAAATAACCTACAAAGACATGCTTATCCGACTTCGGTTGTAAACATCTTACTTATGTTTAGCATACCAAAATTTAAGAAATGACAACTTGGGTTTTACCCCAAACCATAACTCATATGGTGTCATTTCAACGGATCAAGATGGAGCTCTTTTCAGTGTAAAAGCGGTAGTCTCTAAAGCTTTAATCTTTTAAAACATAATGGCAGTTTTATAAATAACACCTTTGATCCAACCATGTCAAACAAGGTTTCATTACAAATCTCAAATACTCCATACTTCTATGGTGTTTCGGGAGATGTAAATCTAGGTGTTTTGCTAAACTTGCAACTCAAATAAATCCCTTTATGATAAAATCATAATTCATTTATTTTCTTGTTACACTTGTAACTCAAATAAATCCCTTATGATAAAATCATAAACCATTTATTTTCTTGTCACAATGATTTTCACTTCATCTTGAAAGTCTTTGAACATTTTCAAATATTTCACACTTCTTTCTCATTAAGTGAATATTCACTCAAATTTCCGGAGAAAGCATATGAAGTTGAAATCCATCACTTATGACTACACATAATGGACTACATACATCGATATGTATAAATTCCAATAATTTAGTTGATCGTTCTTCTTTGGCCTTTGAACGAAGTTTTAATTATCCCGAGGAAAGTCTCACAAATGTCACTTGATCAAATCAAAGACTCCAAAAATCCATGAATATGGAGATTATTCATGTTTTCTTTCCAATATAATTTAAACGGTGATGTCACTTCGTAAGTGATCTTTCAATCATTTGTCTTGCGACATTTTAGCATTAGGTTTTATGGATGTGATCTCTCCAACTAGATTTTTAAATCATCCATCTAATATGGAATATGGTAATTATTTGAACAACCTTTGTTCTCATAATACCTGATTTAAATAACAATTATTAAAACAAATCTTGAAGTCAAGCTTTGATGTCAACGAGAAATACAAACAACGGTTTGTTTGTTTTCGATGAACATCATCACATATTCTCTTGCTAGTTACTTAGGCCATTGTGGTTCATGAATTGCGTCGCTCCGTATGAAATTTCATACCAACCAATTCGGTATCCAATACCCAAGAACCACATTGTTTAACAAGCAAAGAATACAACCATAACCTGTATATCATCTATATACCTAAATTAGATATTTCCAATCTTTTCTTTTCTGCCAAATATATTTTATAGATTCTCTTTCAGCATTTCCTTTTCCTTTTTAAAAGAATCTATCAACATCAAAAGTGGCGCCATATACATGACACATAGTCCAAAGCGTGTATATTCAAATAATAATACCTTTGGACTTGCACTTTCAAGTAGATCACCATCATAAAAAATGATCGGTATTCTTTCAAAATCCATTATTTAGTAATATTTTAGTGTAGTAAACACTTTACATACATATTCTATTCATCCTTATCATGACGAATTTCATGATCAAGCTACTGTAGCTTATAAAGGCGAATCGTGAGTATAACATTACTTTCCAAAACCCTTTTGGATGATTAGGATGTCTAGCATCTCCAACCTTTGTAAATTCTCATCCAATATGAGATCATATATTATACTCTATCATATTGCAACCAAAACATTGTTTCAGATATCGTTATATCTGTCACACATGATGGTTTCTGAAACAATTCTTTCAGCTCCTAGACAACCTTGATATTTAAAAACAATCAAGAATCATGGAGGCAAACATGATACTTAAGATACTAACACTAGAATTGTTACTCTCGATTTAATACCAATTATTAAATTTCACGGAGTAAATAGAATTTTGCTGAAAGTTTGCAATAGGACTTTAAACTTTAGATTGACACTCAACACAATATGATACCAGTTCGTAAAGTATATATCCAGAATTCTATAGTTCTATTATCTCAATTACAACTATGCATAAGGTGGTGAACGAATGCCAATGACTACAACAAATTATGCAAATTCACTTTGATTTAATTTATGATAAATTGAGTTCTACTAATCCAAATTAGAAATGAACTCCCACTCAAAAACGATATCCCTCGTGTCTTTTTGGTGATTACATGAACCAAATCCACTACACCAAGTCCGATCATCACGTGAGTCGGTGTAGCTTCAAAGGCGAGCATCAAATGGGCATCATATCTACTATATGACTCATGCTTAACCTTTCGGTCCGTGTTCCGAGGCCATGTCTGTACATGCTAGGCTCGCCAAGTAAGAACCCTAGTATTCGCGTGTGTAACTGTCTTACACCCGAGATATGCTCGTGGATTCAAGTACACCCGATCATCACGTGATGCCTTGAAGCGACGAAACATTGTCGGTGCATACTTAAGGAAGAACATATTTTTATCTTGATATCTAAATGAGGCATCATCTTATTATGCTAATAAAACACCAAACAAGCAATATAAGATGCTATCAAACATCACATGTTTATAAGTGAAATGATATGGTTCCCGCATATGATCTCCATCATGTGCACTGTGGTATGATCTCTATCAAACCTTTATGTGTAAGGCCAAGGTCTATGGAACTCACACGCTATGTGTGTTGTAAGAGTATCATCTCATACTTCTACTTACAACATCACCATATCATAACACTAGCCCAGCAACAATCTAAACTAGATGCCTCTAATTTATCCATTGCAAGTTTTACGTGGCTTAGGGCTTTCGAAGATAGAACCGTTCTTACCTACGAACATGAACCACAACGAGGATAACCAAATTGTTGACAACTCGTTGCAAATTAGATATTGACTATAGTAGGAGAGACAGACACCCGCAAGCCACTTATGCAAAACTAGTTGCATGTCAAGCGTGGAACGGGTCTCATGTGCGAGGACATGTAAAGTTTGTCCGGGCCGCTTCATCCCACTATGCCACTAATATCCAAAGTACAACTAAGAAGCAATAAAATGATCATCATCGCCCACATACTCATATGTGTACTACCCGTGCAAAGTATCTATGCATAGATCCGGCTCTGATACCACTATAGGGTTCGCAGCATAGAAAAAAAAATTCCTACGATGGGAACAACTAAGTACCAAGATCTATCTACTAGATACAAGCAACGGGTGGATATACATCCATAGAATACATACCCTCGAAGGCCGAATAGCGTTAACGAGGTTGTACTCGTGGATGATGTAGACGAACGCTTGCCGATCTCAAGATCGTGATGAAGTCCATCTGGTCCAGCCGGTCCAGCACGATCAAGTCCAGCACCTCAAAGCAGTGGTGCATCCGTGATCGCACACACGTACGGGTACCCCGAAAACCTCCGCGCCCTCGCTCTAGCGAAGCAGCGGAAGCAACAAATCCTTCCAGAAAAAGCCACCGGGAACATGTATCTCGCTGATCCGAGACCATGGGGAAATTCTAAAGGGGGGGAGAGATCCTTCGCGAGGAGGTGTGAGAGACAAGTGAGAGGAGGGGGTCCTTTTATAGGGGAGGGGCAGCCCAAGGGGGCATGGCCGCCGGCCATGGAGGGTGCCCCCACCTCTCCCTCATTCATGTGGTGGAAGCTCCACTCACATAAAAACCTCTCCACTCACAATTCCACTCACATGCATTAATTTTCCACCAAAATTAATGCAAGCTCTCATTTAAATAAAACTCTTTTATTTATTTATTCAGAATTTTGTTAATTACTTTAATTAATAAACATTCACATAAAACCCCTTACAATATTTCAATTTCACATGCAGAACCAGTTTCAGCAATTTCAACCGAAACTATTTCGGTGTCTAGTGAAATAAATTCTTGCGCTTTCCTTTTCTTTTTCTGGCATATCATTTGCTCCGAATGGTGTCGGTATCCCTTAAGTGTGTCACCCTACGGTTCGCGAATAATGCGTACATGATCGAGACCCTTCTCCGATCAATAATCAGTAGCAGGACCTGGAGATCCATACTGACTCCCACACATTCAACGATGACTTCTGTGATCGTGTGAACCTTTTACGTTAGTATCTTAATCCCTTTGTTTCACGATATATTACATGTCCGAGATTCGATCATCGGTATCTCTATACCTAGTTTGATCTCGTTACCGACATGCACTCTTTTCTCGTTCCCGTGATATAACATTCTAGTGATCAAATCACTTGCTTGCAAGCTAATCAATGTGATATCATCGAGAGGGCCCAGAGCATATCTATCCATCATTGGGATGAACAAATTCCACTCTCGATCCATGGGTCTCAACATAACACTTTAGTAGTTCTGAAGCCATCTTTATAATCACCCAGTTACGGTCTGACGTTTGATGTCATCGAGAAACTCTTCCGGTGTTAGTGATTGACATGATCTCATGGTCTAAGGATTAGGATCACTTCGTAAGTTGTTATAGCAATATAAACTCAATGACTTTGATCGTAATGCTATACTTCGGATGAATGTTCATCACATCATTACACTAATGTTCTGACCTTGTTATTAACAACATCCAATGTCCATGATCAGGAAACTTTGATCATCATGTTAATCAACGAGCTAGTTTATAAGAGAGGCATAACTAGGAACTTCCTTTTTATTTATTAAACACACATGTCTTAACGTTTCCGTATTAATACAATTATAGCATGTAAAATAAACATTTATCATAAATAAGGAATACGATAATAACCACTTTATTATTGCCTCTCGGGCATGTTCCCTTCAATACTCTGGTCCAAGTACCATACCACTAGGAAGGTTCAGAAGGGTGCAACTCAATAGACCATAGACTCCTCCAAAAAACTAGTCGTCACCTCCTCCCCCGCCGGTGATCGACGTGTCCTCGCCTCCTCCGCTACCGCTCACACGAACGGCAGGGGTGGGGATACAGGACCGACGCTCAGCGTTTTTCAAGGTCCCTAAAGTTAGCGTTTTTTCTGGTGTCATGGTGGCGCAACTCAGATGGCGGTGGATGCGCTACATCGAATAAAGGTATCTCGGCTTCAACCCCATCTCGGCGATATTTACGGCGTCAAGAAGCCTGTGGGATATGGTCTTTGCCGGGCGTGTGCTCCAGCTTTGTGTGGTGTTGATCTCGTCGTTGATCTGGTCCTGGCGGCCTTGGAGTGCGGCGGTGCGGACTGATGTTGGCTTGTGGTGGATGGTGGAGGATCTAGTTGCTTGATAGGCGGGGTGGCGTTAGCCCTGGATCCAGCGTTGAAGATGCTTGTAGGGTTCCTCCGGCCGATGTTCCTTAGCAGCAAACTAGATCCAGTCTTTCGGGGCTGATGGTTATTGCGGCTCATTAATGCCCCATGTCTAGGGGGTTTTCAGTTCCAAAGTGTGGACTAGCTGGTGATCTTCTTCTCCGCCGACGGCGAAGGATTTGGATTCTTAGTAGTTGCGACGAGGATGGTTTGCAGTTGTCCAACGGCTTGTTTTCTTTTGCTTGTATGTGCACCATCTTTGTATTGCTAGAGTTATAAATACAAGTAATGTATGCCCACAGACGTACATAGTCAAAAAAAAGTACCATACCATCAGGAACCCAGATTTTGGGAGACTCCTTGATTTGGGGGCTATAATTTTTTTGAAACTTTAGAATTTTGAAAAACATGCATAGTTCACTAACTTAGATTAACGCTTTTGTCATTTTTTGTGTAGTCTAGAATATATAGAATATAAAGTGTTTCGCACTAATATTTTGCACTCTTCTAATATACATCATTGACTACAAGACCTTGAAAACTTTTTAGAAAAACAGGAGGGATTCTCCCGGTTCCAATTAAGAAACCAACAACAGCAAACGAGTACAAGGTTCAGGTATCATATCAAAGGAAAAACGGAGCTAAACTAAAGCAGACTTCCAGAATTACAGGAAACAATTCTAAGAGCACTCAGGCCCAAAAATGAAAAAGAAACAGTGAGACCACTCTACAGCATCAGGCAATAACATCTTTAGAGTACAAGACACCAGGCCTCGCGATCGGGGATGCCTAGAGTTCAGCTTCCGGTGTAGAGGTGGGACTGACAAAGACCGAGGTTGACAGCCGGCGAGGTCGCATGAGCTTGTCATTCTCAGCCCCAGGCGCAGTCTTGGAGAGATCTTGCGGACGCCATGGCGAAGCAACCGCGTTCATCCCAGCTATCCCCACGGCAGGCAGAGACGCTGAAGAAGAATGCTTCAGTGAAAGTGCTGGTAGAAGCTTTCCACCAATCCCATCATCCATTCCTTAAAAAGGAGTCGTCGTCTTCTAATAGTTCTTAAAATGATCAACCGGATCTGTTTCATACTAAGCCATGTCAGTCCATTGAAGATCAAATCATTACTGAGTCTCCAAATAGACCATAACACAGCAGCACATATGGAATTCATAGAAGTATGTTTGTTGTTAGCAATCCAAAAATGAAAGATAAATTCTAAAAAGCAGAATATCTGAATTTGAAAGAAGAATCGTCCACGGGCAATAGGTGTCCATTTGGTCTTTCCGAATAATGTTGTATAATATCTTTTCTCTCTCCCCCCGTATTTTCTCAGCAAACTTGCTGCCCCTACCGTACAGCTCTACTGAACTACATCATGCCTGATACCATTCACTCACCAGACTACTTGATAGCCCGACGAGGCAGTTTGGATGGGAGTTAGTATGGATAATTTGAATTGTTCGATATTCATAGGTAAATTAAAAATGGTCATGGTAAATTGGTAATATCTGAATTCGGATGAACATAAAAATGAATGTGGTAAATATCTGGATTCTTTTTAAATACAAATACAGATATGGTATTGAATTTTGAAACAAATGTGGATATGGAAGTGGATATATGTTAGCCTATTTTACTAATTGTAGGATGATAAGGTAATTATCCAACCTAAATAACTAATAAATTATTTTTTCACTATTCCTATCTGTTCTGAATTGAGAAAACATCTGATCCGCATTCGTATTCAAGTAGCATCCCCATGTGTTCATATTCGACAACATATGTATTTTACAGAAAGGCTAGGATACAGAGGCGCAGCAGTGAGCATATGAAAATTGTTAACTCCAAGAAGACTTGCAAATGAATGAAACTGAACAGAGCAGTTGGCGCTGAATTCTCTCGGTCGAAAAATAGCCAGGCAATCGTGGAAAATATACTTTTTTTTAACTTTAGGCAACTTCATTACTGAACAATAACACGGTCTTTTACAATAATTTGGATAAGAAAAGATGGGGATCATCAAACCAGAAATCACTAGTCCCCTGATAATAGCCGTGACGAGCAAGCGAATGTGCGGCCTCATTAGCT
Source organism: Avena sativa (assembly GCA_916181665.1). Taxonomy (NCBI): domain Eukaryota; kingdom Viridiplantae; phylum Streptophyta; class Magnoliopsida; order Poales; family Poaceae; genus Avena; species Avena sativa. The sequence continues at coordinate 382,778,120 of OV702280.1, read as the reverse complement.
TTCCATGGACAATGCTGAATTGTTGCCATGCCAAGCTCCCTCAGTAGCATCCTGCAATTATCTATAATCATCGCATTTGATCCCATGTACTATGTTGGGCTTAGCACAGCCTCAACAACTTCCATGGAGTCGGACTCTACCATAAACGATTGTGCTCCAAATTGTTCCGCTAGCTTGAGACCCGCTAATAAGTCATGGGCCTCCATACCTGGTACATCCATTGCATGCTCACTGTAATCACAAGCCACGGCGATGAAATTCCCACCAGAGTCTCTGATGATTGCTCAAATTGCTCCGCACCCACTGTTCGGATCAAAAGCAGCATCTACATTTAATTTGTAGATCCAGTAGCCGGTTTCATCCATCCATTCCGACGAATTAAGTTACTAGAACCCTTCATCTTTGCATAATTTGCGACCATACCACTGATATTTACAACCGACCTGTCTACGGTAAGAACCTCCTATTTATTTTTGATTTGTCTCCTAGACCACCATATGTACCAGCAAGCAACCATCACCAAGGCTGGCCGATGCTCTATATTGCATGTTGACCCTCCAGGTTTGTCTGAGCATAGAAGCTCCTCAAGGATCATGGACCCGGATTGGTCCATTAGTAGTGCCGCGTTGACACAATCAATTAGGCCTAAACCTCTCCAAATATCTTGGGCTCTTGAACACCCAAACAACATGTGTTTTAGATCCTCCGCATTAATCGAACATACTGGACAATTGACAGTTGAACAGATATGTCTGTTTGCTAAGACACCATATGAAAATCTGTACTTTTCTTGCCACCATAGTTTGCCATATCTTTTTCCACATCATATGAGGTGCCGAGCTATAAGATCCATCTGATCTCTTAGCTCTCCTTCTATACTCAATTCTCCACTCAATGTGATAAGCCGATTTCACTGATTTCACTGAGAAGCACCCCGATTTACTAGGGTGCCAAGCTATAAAATCATTCTGCTCATGATCCGGCAGTGGAATTTGTAGGATACGATCCACATCCACATCCCAAAAATTCTCTCTCAACAAATCCTCATCCCAATTACCAGTAATGGGATTGATTAGCTCCTCCACTCTCGATAGGACACATTGTTCTCTTGGTGATGCCACCATCCGAGTGGGGCTTGAGGGAACCCAATGATCAGACCAAATGTTAATTGTGGATCCATTTCCTAGCCTCCAAATGCAGCCCCTCTTGAATGTTTTTAAACCTGACATAATGCTTTGCCAAGTAAAAGACGACCCTTTCTTCAACACTGCATTGATCAGATCGCCATCTGGATAGTACTTCGCTCTTAAAACTTGTGCACAAAGAGATTCGGGTTCACTTAGCAATCTCCAACATTGTTTTGCAAGCATAGCTTGATTGAAGCAATGCAAATCCCGAAATCCCATCCCTCCTTCTTGTTTCGGAATACTCATCTTCCACCAAGCCATCCAATGCATCTTTCTTTGTGTTGTGGTGCCTCCCCACCAGAATTTTGCAATGGCATTGCATATGGCTTTACATATCTGCTTTGGTAACTTGAACACTGACATCACATAAGCTGGGATAGCCTATGCAATAGCTTTCAACAGAATCTCTTTATCACCAATGGACAAGAGCTTATCATTCCACCCATTGATTCTCTGACAAATCCTCTCTATAAAATGTTGGAAACAATCGCTTCGGTCAAGCCCAACCAAAGAAGGTAATCCCAGATATTTGTCAGTCAGAGATTCAACAAGAATATTTAAATGGACACATATTTCTTGTCTGACCAAAACATATTCGGACTAAAAAAGATGCTGGATTTAGAATCACTTACTAGTTGTCCCGAGCTTACACAATACATATCCAGGGCATTATGGAGTGAGGTGGCGTTGGTCATATCAGCCGACATCAAGATCAAAGAATCGTCAGCAAAGAAAAGGTGTGATACTGACGGTGCCCCACGACACACTTTGATCCCTTGAATACCACCATTCAACTCCTCATACTCTAGAAGACTTGATAAACCCTCAGCACATATCAAAAACAGGTATGGCAAGAGGGTATCCCCTGCCTTATCCCTCTCGTCGGGGTAAAAGTTTATGTCTCATCCGAGTTAAACCACACTCTATAGATCACCAATGTGACACAGGCCATAATCATATTAACCCATTCCTGATCAAAACCAAGCTTCACCATCATGTCTCGCAGAAAACTCCACTCAACACGATCTTAGGCCTTGTGCATATCTAATTTAACTACACACATCCCTCTTTTTTCTTTCCTCTTATTCTTTATCGCATGAAAGGATTCATGTGCAACAAGAACATTAACAGTAATCAAGCGACCTGGGACAAATGCACTTTGGGTTTTTGCAATTATCTCAGGTAGAATCACTTTCAGTCTCTTCGAAAGTACCTTTGAAATTACCTTATACACCACGTTGCATAGGCTTATCGGACGAAACTGTGTTATTACCTACGGATTAGCAACCTTCTATATCAATACAATTGTTGTCTCATTCCAACCATCTGGTATGACACCAGTATTTAAAGCATTCGATACTTCATTTGTAACCTCTTCTCCGACAACAGACCAAAATTTCTTATAAAACACCGCATGTAGACCATCTGTTCCCGGTGCTTTATAATCACCAATACTAAACATGGCCGATCTAACCTCTTCGACCGTTTAAGGTTTAAGAAGTGCCTCGTTCATCTCAGACATGACACGAGGTTGTACCCGATTCAGCAGCTCAGGATTCGTCTGTTGCACCTCTGAGGTAAACAAATCAGAAAAATAATCTTTGATATGTTGATTCAAATCCTCATCCCTTTCAATTACTGCTCCATTCTCATCTTTCAAGCTGAGTATGCTATTCCTTTTACGACGAGCCTTTGCATAATTCTGGAACAAAGTCGTATTTCTGTCCCCATGTAACAGCCAATCAGCCTGACTCCTTTGCATGTAGTGCATTTCCTCCTGCTCCAAAGCCACCTCAATTTTGCGAGTTACTTCTTTCTGTTGTTGGGCGGTTTCATCGTTCATCGGTCCGCTCAGAAGCTGATCCAGTTCCTTAGTGAGCTCTTTAACTTTTTTCCTCGGGGCTTTAAGCACCGTTCTATCCCACTCATGTAATTCTGCATGCATAGCGGCAAGTTTGTCTACTACAGGCGCATTTGGATTAGAATGTGTCCAAGTTGTAGTAACAACATATCCGATGAAAGAACATGTGGGCCCCCATGTGTGGTTTTGGTAATTAATGACAATCTTTATGGACTAATGTGTGTATTAAGTTATACTTGTAGGAATTGTCCACTGGCATCGCTTGGAGCTTGTGTCGGCTTCAAGATCGATGAAATGAGAAGAAGATATGTTGTGCAAGCTCAAAATTCGCCATCTATAGAAGATCTCATGTTTGATGCTTGCCATCCTCGGTGATCATGGATCGATGATGAGGAATGAAGAAAGGCGTTCCATCTTGAGTAGGGAAAGATCGTCTACATCGAGCTCAAGCGGAATTCTCAAGGCAAAGGTATAATCTTGATAGGTTTCCCTTTTGCCGGTCTCATATTGTTAGTGGAAGACCGGGTTTAGGATAGATAACCGTACTATCAAGAGGGGCTCTCGAATGAGTAACTCGATCACATCGTTCGGAGAGAGCTCAAACCTTTGCATACTTGCATCATCGTATTTGGTTGTTATTTGGTCTTATCCATGTGAGGATATATATCTTGTGGTAATCTCCATAACAAGCTCTTGTTCATCAAAATCGGATCCCTCTTTTATATCTGATTGTGATTTTGATCTATGCGGTTTTTCGGTTTCTCACCAAGTGAGGTATCTCACATTAATATACTTGATACATTCTCACTTGGTGATAACCAATATTTTCACCTTTTATAGAGAAGCTCATGTCGTCCTCTTTCCAATGCAATTGGAATCGGGTCGATCGAAGTTACCAATCAAAAGTTATAGCCGTTTGAATATCTGCTGGTCTTATTTCCTAGGTACCAAAATGCGGTAACGCGGAAGAAGGTTTTGGCAAGTTGCCAAAAGCCACTGCCGGGCTAGGTACCAAAAAGTTGTAGTACCGCATTTTAGTACCTAGCGCGGCAGAAGGTTTTTGACAAGTTGCCAAAAGCCATTGCCGGGCTAGGTACCAAAAAGCGATAGCACCGCATTTTAGTACCTAGCGTGGCAGAAGGTTTTTGACTTCGTCATTTGGATCTATCCTCCCTTGCTGGAATATGATGTTTCCTTGCATGATCTTGTATAGGTTGTTGTCCTCTTCGAAACGAGCCCAAGATCATCGAAATCGGAGTCCGGATGCAAAAGTTATGGTTGTTTTCGTTCTGTGATGATCAGTAGTACCGGACAAGGATCAGGTAGTACCGGGGTCCGATAGTACCGCATTTTGGTACCTCGAAGCACAGAGAAAAATGCATTTGGCGCCCTAGGAACCCTAGGGAATGTCCGGTAGTGCCGGGAAAGTCCGGTAGTACCGGAAAAAAGTCCGGTAGTACCGGGAATCGCGCTTTTGGGCTGCAACGGTTGGATTTTGGAGGGACCTATTTAAGGGGTCTTCTTTCCCAATGGTTCCTTAACTATTCTTGCAAGTTTTCCCCTCCATTGTTGACCTTCCAAAGCTTGCTATCTCTCAGTCCCTCCAATGATTCTTGCCCATATTTGAGTGGAAGAGAGAGGAGATCTAGATCCATGTTTTGACCAAACCAAAACATCTCTTTGTGAGTGTATCTTTGGGGATATAGATTTTGGGGGATTTTGTGTCCCTCTTTGTGTTCTTCCTCTCTTGTTCCATCAATAGCTTTAGTAGCTTTGTTGGAACTTGAGAGTCAGGGATTGGAGCATCTTTGTGGTGTTCTTGCCTTTTGCATTCAGTGCATCAGTTTATTGTGTTGCAGGTTGTGACCTTGGTGGCGTTTGTTGAGGCCTTGATGGCGTTTGTTGGGAGACTCCAATTAAGTTTTGGAGAAGTGCCCCAACCTTGTGAGAGGTTCCAGTTTCCACCGACAAGTGCACTTATAGTGGAAGCATGGATCAATCCCATTGGGGTGAGATTCACCGGAGAATAAGGGAGGCCTTTTGTGGCGTAGGTGGTTAGATACCACCCCCTCTTCAAACAAGACGTACTCCATGTTGGGAGGAACTCGGTAAAATATCGTCGTCCCCGCGTGCCTCGGTTATCTCTATATCCGAGCTCTTACTTATGCACTTTACTTTGTGATTGCCTTCGTGCTTGAAGTATATATCTTGCTATCACATAGTTGTTTGTCTTGCTTAGCATAAGTTGTTGGTGCACATAGGTGAACCCTAGATTGTTCTAGGTTTTGTGCTTAACAAAGTAAACGTTAATTCTATTCTGCCTTTGTTGAGTCCCTCGGAAAAGTTTTAATCACCTATTCATCCCCCTCTAGGAGACATCTGTATCCTTTCATCCGACCTTCTCTTCTTTTAACCATCTACCCTCAAATCATTTCCGATTACTCTTCCAGTTTGAGGTAACCACATAAGTTTCAGCGTCAACCATGATGGGTCGGTGATCCGACCCTGTAGTCGTGAGATTATGAACACCCGTGTGTGGGTAAAGTCCCGACCATCCAGAATTACCAACAGCCCTATCCAATCTCTCCCGAAGCATACCATGTTTCCATGTAAAGATATCCCCAATATACCCAAGGTCCTCCAGTCCGCAATCTGCAAGACAGTCACGAAACGCTTGCATATAAGACAGTGGCCTCCGTACTCCTCTCTCCTTCTCTGATTTAGACAGAATTCATTCATATCGCCCATCACCAACCACGGTAAGCTAGCCTGTCGGTGTAGATCACGAATATACTGCCATGTCTTGTGTTTGTGTTGCCACACAGATTCCCCATATAACCCAGTGAGTCTCCAATCTTTCTCCGGGGTACCACCAGAAACCAACACATCGATATAGTTCTTATGTTGGTATTTCAGCTGAATACTAATATGTTGATCCCACAACAGCATCAGTCCTCCAGCTCTATCGTTACTCGACACCACGATTTTATGTGCGTACCCAAGCTTCAAACGGAGTCTCTCCCCACCTTCTCTCTCAAGATGTGTTTCAGACAGAAAAAGTACATCAGGCCTATGCTTCCTCCGGATATCCAGAAGGGATCTCATTGTTGGAGGATTGCCAGCACCCCGACAATTTAGTCCACAGATTTTCATTGCTCCTGCCGGCACTCCTCGAGGGAGCCCGCCAATATCAAGTTCTGTTCATCTGCTTTCCGCCGCTTCGGCTGATGCACTTTCTGTGGAGTCGTCTCTCCTATAGATTTTCCTTCTATACTCTCCACCACATTGGCAACGTGAGACGGTGCCATCAAAGCCAGAGTATTACTCTTCTTACCCTCTCTAACTCCAATATCACGTTTCATCAACCAACATGAATCAGGATTATCAAGTTTGGTTCCAACCTGAGCGTCATCCTCATCCATATTATCTTGTGTTTGGTTAAACTCCGACCGACCACCTCGGCCTCTTCCACCTCTGCCTCTTGCACCACTCGCCTGAGGCTTTGCAACAAATTCCCTCTTTGGTTGATACCAGAAGTCCTCTTGAGGGACCATCATAAAGTCACCATACTGGAATTTTGCAGGATCATGTGCGCCATCCCCACATTCATCAGCAACATGTCCAATAACCCCGCACTGAGCACAAAAGCGCGGCATCTTCTCATATAGTACTCTGAACTTCTGTGGTGCTTTACCAGGATCCACACTACCTGTTAGCCACCACAGCGGAGACTTCTTCAAGTTAATCCTCACATAAACCCTTACAAACTTCATATAATTCACTCCGTTCATCCCCAGCTCCACCTCCAAAGGGTCCCCCAATTTCTTGGCCAACGGCTTAACCACTGCCTGCCTGGTTCCGGACCAGATCCGGCAAACCCATAAACCGAACCCAGACTCTAATCGAATCAAGTGGAATTGATTAAATGTTCATTAGGCCATCATACTCCTCCACCACCACCGCATTGCGCCGGAACAGCCACGGACCGCCATGCATGGCTGTTTTCCAATCGCCCAAGCACTTGAACTGAGCAATAAACGTGAACTCATCCAGTTCACGGAAAATCACCTCCTGTGCAACCGCCCATGCGATTTGCATCTTCTGGTAAAAAGTTGTGTGGCTAAAAGACGTCTTCGAACAAACCCTAATTATCACCGCCCACTTCATGGACGATCGGTTTTCCTCTACCAGTCCAGATAAATCAATGGCCTCCTCCTCCTCAGCAGTAATCTCCAGTCTATTGAGCATATCCTCAATATTCTCCGGAGGCCCTAATGGATCTGCCTCAGCTCGGCCTTCCGCCGCCTTCGGGGTGTCCCCCGTCGCTGCCTTGGACTCTCCCCACTCTCCGCCATGACTACGGAAGGTCGCCCAGTCCGCAGAGCAAAGCTCAGCCACTCGTGGGATTGGTTCGACGTCGATCAGGAGAATTGATCTCCCAACCGGCGGCGATATGGTGTCGCGTGCGCAGTCGCCGTAGGAAAAAACGAAACCCTAAAAACGAAAGGGTACCTTTTTTTGTTTTCGTGGAAAATATCATTGTTCAAAAAATCGGCCGATATGCCGATTAATCACCCGATTTATCGCTACTCGGGGGTGGCCGATATACCGATTTTCTGGTTTATCGCCGGATAAATCGTCCGATACGCTAAAAAATCGCCATTTTTTTAGCCGACCGATAAATTAGCGATAAGCGATATCCTAAACATTGGAAAATATACTAAGCTACGTAACACGCGCAACTATGTTTAGCATCACCTCGTTAACTAACCAGCAAGCCAACCTGTCTCGGCTGTGCACCCCTGAAAAAATGGCGTCACGGCGAGTATCCCTCGGCCTCCGTAACAAACCAACCGCCTTCACATCGCGCCCCCAAGTCGGCGGCCATTGTTTGGAATGTGGGGTTTCTCCTCGATCCTGCGTTACAAACAGGCCGGCCGAGCCACGCGATGGAGCCGTCGACGCCGCCGGCCGGCCAGGGCTTCCGGCTGGAGGAGCGCCCGTCGATGGAGCGGGTGTTCGAGGGCGAGCCCGTGCCGTCGCGGTCGGAAACGATCACGTTGCGGTCCGTGGCGGTGAGCGTGGCGCTCGGGTGCACGCTGAGCGTCGTCGCCATGAAGCTGGCCCTCACGTCCGGCTTCGCGCCCTCGCTCGCCATCCCCGCCGGCCTCCTAGGGTCCTTCCTCCCGCGCGTGTGGATCCGGCTGCTCAACGGCTGCGAGACCTCGCAGCTCCCCTTCACCCGCCAGGAGAACACCGTCATCCAGACCTGCGTCGTCGCCTGCACCAGCATCGCATTCAGCGGTGGGTTCGGGACGTACATCCTGGCCATGAGCAGGAACGCCGCCGAGGGCAGCAAGATCGGGAACGACGGCAACAACGTGGAGGAGCCGGACGTCTGCCGGTTGGTGGTGTTCCTCCTCCTCACCAGCTTCGCCGGCCTGTTCGTCATCATGCCCTTCAGGAACAGCCTCATCATCCACCACCGGCTCACGTTCCCCAGCGGCACGGCCACGGCGCACCTCATCAACACCATGCACACTCCTCAGGGCGCCAAGCAAACCAGCAAGCAGGTGGCCACGTTGTCCAAGGCTTTCTGCGGGACGGTCGCGTGGTTAATCTTCCAGTGGTTCTTCGCCGGCGGCGACGACTGCGGCTTCCGGACGCTCCCGACATTTGGTATCATGGCGTATCGACTAGGGTACGTGCGTATAGGAAGAACAGTTTCTCCTTCAATTTCTCCATGACACTTGTCTAGCTAGATTAATCAAATGTACTACTAATGGGAATGGGTCTTGATGACTTACGACAGGTTCTCCTTCAATTTCTCCATGACCAACGTCGGCGTCGGGATGTTCTGCCCGTACAAGATCACCATCTCGATGCTCGGGGGGTCCCTCATCTCGTGGGGGCTCATCTGTCCGTACATCCAGACGAAGGCGGGGGACTGGTACCCCAAGGGCCTCGACGACGACAACATCAGCGGCATCAATGCCTACCGGGTGTTCATCGGGATATCCATGATCCTCGCCGACGGCCTCCTGCACATGCTCTCCATCCTGATCCGGACGCTCTACACGATGTGCAAGGAACAGGACAACCCACAGCCGATGCAGCACAACGCCGGCGGGCAGCCGTTCCATTGCCTTAGCGCCGTCATCGACCGGACAATGCACAGCTTCGATGACCGCCGGAGGACGCAGGTCTTCCTCCGGGACCGGATCCCCAGCATGGCCCCGGTCATCGGGTATGTGGTCATGTCGGTCATCTCCATCGTCGTCATACCGCACCTTTACACCCAGCTAAGGTACCACCACGTCGCCTTGGCCTACATCATCGCGCCGGTGTTTGCCTTCTGCAACGCCTACGGCAACGGCATCACCGACATGAACATCGCGTCCACCTACGGGAAGATCGCGATACTCATCTTCAGCTCGTGGGTGGGGCTCCAGGACGGCGGCGTGGTCGCCGGGCTCGCCGCGTGCGCCATCATCGTGTCCAACGTCTCCACGGCGTCCGACCTCATGCAGGACTACAAGACGGGCTACATCACCCTAACCTCGCCCCACACGATCTCCATCAGCCAGAGCGCCGGCACGGCGCTCGGCTGCGTGATCAACCCGGTTATATTCTGGGTGTTCTTTAGAGTGTACAAGGGCGGCGCCCACAACAACGGCATCGGCCCGTACGCAAAGGTGTACCGCGGCATCGCCATGCTCGGCATAACCGAGAACGGGCTGCCCACCCACACCATGATGTTCTGCAAGGTCTTCTTCGCGCTCGCGCTCGCGGTCAGCGTGCTCCGGGAGGTGGCGGCGTGCAGGAGCTGGAGCGTCCGGCGGTACATCCCGAGCACCATCGGGATGGCCGTGGCATTCTTCGTGCCGCCCACGATCCCCATAGGCATGGTCGTGGGGAGCGCGGTGATCTACTTGTGGGGGAGGTCCGACCGCGACGACATGCAGCTGATGTCGGCGGCGGCGGCCTGCGGGCTGATCTGCGGCGATGGGTTCGGCTCGCTGGTGTCGTCGATGCTGACGCTGCTCAAGGCAACCCCGCCGATCTGCATCATGTTCCTGTCTCGAGAAGTGAACCAGGGCCTTGACGCTTTCATGGCAGAAAAAGGCACGTCATTGTAGTTATGGGGTTCGACATGTGTGGTGTACACTGTACAGTTAAGGATGGGAATTGGTTAAACGTTTATCTTTTAGACTCGAATCTATTAAATCATTTTGTATAAAGGGGTAATATAGGTTAACCATTAGGTTATTATTAGAGTTAAAATGGTTAACCGTTGGTTATTTAGGGTCGAATCTTTTTGTTACAGTTGTCACTCGTGTTTAACAACTACTGCCTCTTTTTTTTAGGGAATCTTTTTGTTACTGTTGTCACTTGTGAGACTTTATTAATTATCAAACAATATTATATCGTTTGCCAAATGGCTAATAAGAAAATCAGGTGGATCCTCGTGCCAAACAATTGACTAAGGCCCCTCCGATATGCTAGCTAAAGTATAAGCCAAATTACTTTCTCTAGAACAATGAGAAAATTTTACAATATCAAACCCATGGGCTAGGAACGTGCACTCCTCATATAGTGCCGCAGCTGCACCCAGTGAATTGCCGTCATTCTGCATTATGTCTATGACCTCCATGCTATCGCTGTTAATCATGAGTTTGCAGCCAAACCGATCTGCTAGGATGAGTCCATCTTTTAGTGCCCTTGCTTCGGCACTCGCTACATCTTCAATAGTTGATATCCCACAGCATGACCCTGCAATAAATATGGTGCGGTGGACTGGTAAAATAGCACCCGTTTTCGCTGTAAAATTCTTTAGAGAAAAAGCAGCATCAACATTAATTTTACCGTAGTCCTCCGGTAGTTTCTCCCAACCGTGACGTCTAATACTTCAACCCTTCTTGCGTCACTTAAAGAAATTTAGAGCTAGAACCAAGATCGCTTGTGATGTTCTCGATGGCTCAATTGTCAAAAAAAAAAACTAACAGGCTCAAAACTATTATAATCCAAGTCACGCCGCACCAGCTTGGAGCGTTCACCAAATGTGCAGACAAAAAAATCTGTAGAAATACAGGCTACAGCTACATACGTGGACAATGATCAGCAGAAGTCCGCCGGCATCTGGCCACCACCTCCACAGCACGTCTCCGGCTTGCCCAAGGGCCCTGCACCCCTCTCGAAACAAGGTTTCGTCCCATTTTATAAATAAAAGCAACCATTCATAATAAGTAACAACGTTCGAAACCATCAACACAACACATGCTGGAGCCACAGCACAAGACGGCCCAAACAGAGAAAAAAGACCACCTCGCCAAGCGAGGACACACCGAAAAGAGAAGAAGCTACACTGGACTATAGGGGAAGCTGCCGAGCCGCCTCCAAAAGACGCCGAAGAGTCACGTCCAGTCTCGCCTTGTCCCGATGTCTACACAACGGGTATCAGAGCTGCAGAGAGGTCAAAAAGTGGAAAATCGAATCATAGGCACGCCGTGGAAGAATCTTCTCAATAACCATCTTATTACGGATGTTCCAAAGTAACCAAGACATTGCGGCAAACACTAGCCAAAAAAGGCAGCGGCCCTTTCCTGCACGGTTCACTTGGGTTTCGAGGAACTCACCGAGATCATGGACCTGACAGTACGGGCCCAACGCATCTCTAGTGAAGTTCCAAAGAAACCGAGCCGCAGGACAGGCGAACATTATGTGGGTGCCTGTTTCGAGGATCCCACACAATGGGCACAACCCGTCCCCCTGCCCATGTCTCTGAAGGGTTTCGCAGCATAGTAAATCAAAAAAATTCTACGGGTGCGAACGGGAAAGCCAAAATATAATCTAGGAGATGCAAACAACGAGGGGGAATAGATGAGATCTTCATACCCTTGAAGATTCGCACAGTGGAACGTTCAACGGAACGTGGTTGATGTAGTCGTACTAGCTTCTCCTCCTCACGATCCGATCTGATCCAACACCGCAAGTGGCGATGCCTCCGAGAGATGCACACGTACGGCACCTCGACGTCTCCTCCTTCCTCGGTCTAGCAAGTGGGATAGAGAGATAGATTGGATCTACAACACGATGGCGTGGTGCAAAGGTAGAGAGTTTCTGCGGCAGGGCTTCGCCCACGCGCAGTCGGGAGAGAGAGAGATCTGGAGGGCAGCAGTATGGCGGCTAGGGTTGAAGGAGTGGGGGAGGAGGGCTGCGCCCCTGCCCTCTATATATAGGGGGCTGGCCGGCCCCCTTGGCCCCTCCTCCAAGCCCTAGGGCGGCGGCCCCAAGGGTCGGAGTGGGGGGCAAGTTTTCCCCTCCTTCTAGAAGGTTTCCCTAGGGTTTCCCTAGGGTTTTGGCCGGCTGGGCCTATGGGGACTTGTGCCCCTGGCCCAATGCGGCCAGGGCACTCCCTCGTAGGCCCACGCCCCCTCCCGACAAGTGGGGCCACGTTGGTCCCACTCCGAAAGGTTCTAGAAGCTTCCGGTACAATACCGAACAATCCGAAACAATTCCGAAATCCAAAAACTGCTTTCCCTTATATGAATCTTATTCTTCGGACCATTCCGGAACCTCTCGTGACGTCCTGGATCTCATCCGAGACTCCGAACAAAAACTCATAAACCAATTATCCATTCTATCCTAGCGTCGAGACACGTTAAGTGTGTGACCCTACGGGTTCGAGAATATGCAGACATGATCTTCTATCAATAATCAACAGCGGGGTCTGGAAACCCATATTGACTCCCACACATTCATCGATGATTATATCGGATGAACCACGATGCCAGGATTCAATTAATCCCATATATATTCCCTTCGTCACGCAATATTTTACTTGCCCGATATTCGATCGTCAGTATCGGCATACCTAGTTCAATCTCGTTCACAGCAAGTACTTTACTCGTTCCGTAATCCGATATCACTTTGTGATTAACTCCTTAGCCACGTTCTTGCAAGCGGTGTTGATATCGATTACCGAGTGGACCCGAAGTATATCTCTCCGACTTGGGAGGGACAAATCCCATCTCGATACATACAACCCAACAAGTACTTTCTGATCACCTGAGAGACACCTTTATGATCACCCTCTCATAGGATGACGTTTGATGACCTCAAAGCTTTCTTCCGATACCAGGGAGTTGCATTATCTCATGATCTAAGGAATACAATATTTGACATAAGAAAAAGCTTCGCAAAGATGAACACGATGACACGATCTAATTGCTCTGCTTGATTTGGGTCTGTCCATCATATCATTCTCCCAATGATATGATCTCATTATTAATCGACAACTCATGTCCATGGTTAGGAAACCTTAACCATCATTAATCAATGAGCTAGTCCATAGAGGCATACTAGGGACACGGTGTTGTTCATAAACCACACAAGTATCAAAGTTTCCGCTTAATACAATTCTAGCATCGAATATAAACTTTATCATGAACAAGAATTATAATAATAACATCTTTATTATTGCCTCTAGGGCATAATTCCAACAGTCTCCCACTTGCACTAGAGTCAATAATCTAGTTTACATCTGGCAACAATCTAACACCCATGGCACTAAGGTGCTGATCATGTTTTTCTCGTGGAAGAGGTTTAGTCAACGGATCTGCGACATTCAGATCCGTATGTCCTTTGCTAATCTTCAGATCTCCATCTGTTATATAATCTCGAATTATATGAAACTTGCGGTTGATATGCTTGGTCTTTGGATGATATCTTGGTTCCTTAGCCAGTGCTATGGCGCCAGTGTTGTCACACAATATCTCCAGTGGGTCCAAGGCACTTGGAACCACACCAAGCTCAGTGATGAAGTTCCTGATCCAAACTCCTTCACTTGACGCTTCTGCAGCAGCCATGTATTCCGCTTAGACTGTAGATCCCGCGATCACGCTTTGCTTGCAGCTTCTCCAGCTTACAGCTCCTCCATTCAAAATATAAATGTATTCTGTCTAGGATTTAGAATCATCCTTGTCGGTGTAGAAACTAGCGTCGACGTAACCTTTTACGACGAGCTGTTCATCACCTCCATAGACTAAGAATATTTCTTTAGTTCTATTTAAATACTTTAGGATGTTCTTCACGGCTGTCCAGTGTTCCACTCCTGGATCACTTTGGTATCTGCTCGTCAAACTAAGAGCATTGGACACATCCGATCTAGTACATAGCATGGCATACATGATAGATCCTATGGCCGAGGCATAAGGCACTTTGCTCATAGTTTCTCTATCGTTTACCGTAGCTGGACACTGAGCCCTGCTCAATATCTTACCTGACAACATAGGCACTGAACCTTTCTTTGCCTTATCCATTCTGAACCTTTTCAGAACTTTGTCTAGGTATGTACTTTGGCTTAAAGCTATCAGGCGTCTTTGTCTATCTCTATAGATTCTGATGCCCAATATATAAGTAGCTTCCCCTAGGTCTTTCATTGAAAAACATTTGTTCAAATAACTCTTCACATCGTTAAGCATGTCAATGTCATTTCCGATAATCAATATGTCATCCACATATAGTACCAAAAATGTCACTGAGCTCCCACTCACTTTCTTGTAGATACAAGCTTCGTAGCAATTTGGAACAAATCCAAAGCTCTTGATCACTTGATCAAAACAAAGGTTCCAACTTCGAGATACTTGCTTCAGTCCATAAATGGAACGCTGAAGTTTGCACACCTTATCAGCATCCTTAGGATCGACAAAACCTTCGGGTTGCATCATATACAACTCTTTATCAATGTTGCCATTAAGGAACACAATCTTGACATCCATCTGCCATATTTCATAATCATGAAACGCAGCAATTGCTAATAAAATCCGAATGGACTTAAACATCGCTACGGGAGAGAAAGTCTCGTCATAGTCAACACCTTGAACTTGTCGAAAACCTTTCGCGACAAGCCATGCTTTATAGATAGTAACATTACCATCCGCGTCCGTTTTCTTCTTGAAAATCCATTTGCACTTAACGGCCTTTCGGTCGCTAGGAGGGTACACCAAAGTCCATACTTGGTTTTCGCTCATGGATCCCAATTCGGATTTCATGGCCTCTAGCCATTTCTCAGAGTCTGGGCTCATCATTGCTTCCTCATAGTTTGCAGGTTCACTGTTGTCTACCAACAAGACAGTTAAGACAGGGTTGCCGTACCACTCAGGAGGGGCACGTGACCTTGTCGACCTGCGATGTTAAGTAGTAGCATCGTCCGAAGCATCATGATCCTTGTCATTAGCTTCCTCTATAGTTGGTGCAGACGGCACTGGAACAATTTCAGGTGCTGCGCTACTCTCCAACTCAAGAGAAGGTTCAATAACCTCGTCTAGCTCTACTTTCCTCCCACTCACTTCTTTCGAGAGAAACTCCTTCTCAAGAAAGGATCCGTTCTTTGCGACAAACACTTTGCCTTCGGATCTGTGATAGAAGGTATACCCAATCGTTTCCTTAGGGTATCCTATGAAGACGCGTTTCTCTGCTTTGGGTTCGAGATTGTCCGACATCAACTTCTTGACGTAAGCTTCGCATCCCCAAACTTTAAGAAATGACAACTTAGGTTTAGCACCAAACCACAGTTCATACGGTGCCGTCTCAACAGATTTAGATGGTGCCCTATTTAAAGTGAATGCAGCGGTTTCTAATGCATAACCCCAAAATGATAACGACAAATCTGTAAGAGACATCATCGATCGCACGATATCTAATAAAGTTCGATTCCGGCGTTCAGACACACCATTGCGCTTTGGTGTTCCGGGTGGCGTGAGTTGCGAAACGATTCCGCTTGCTTTAAGATGCGTGAGAAAATCATAACTCAAATATTCACCTCCACGATCGGATCGTAGAAATTTAATTTTCCTGTTACGATGGTTTTCCACTTCGTTCTGAAATTCTTTGAACTTTTCAAATGTTTCAGATTTATGTTTTATTAAATAGATATACCCATATCTACTTAAGTCATCAGTAAAAGTGAGAAAATAGCGATAACCACCGCGCGTCGAAACACTCATTGGTCCGCATACATCGGTATGTATGATTTCCAACAAGTCCGTTGCTCGCTCCATTATTCCGGAGAACGGGGTTTTGATCGTCTTGCCCATGAGGCATGGCTCACACGTGTCAAATGATTCAAAATCAAGAGACTCCAAAAGTCCATCAGAATGGAGTTTCTTCATGCGTTTTACACCAATATGACCAAGACGGCAGTGCCACAAATAAGTCGTATTATCACTATCTACCTTGCATCTCTTAGCCTCAATGTTATGGATGTGTGTTTCATTGCTTTCGAGATTCAGAAGAAATAAACCATTCATAGCAGGTGCATGACCATAAAAGATGTTACTCATATAAATAGAACAACCATTATTCTCCGATTTAAATGAATAACCGTCTTGCAATAAACACGATCCATATATGATGTTCATGCTCAACACAGGCACATAATAACATTTATTGAGGTTTAAAACTAATCCCGAAGGTAAAACTAAGGAGAGTGTGCCGACGGCCATCACATCAACTCTTGATCCGTTGCCAACGCGCATCGTCACCTCATCCCTCGCTAGCCGCCGTCTATTTCATAGCTCCTGTTTCGAGTTACAAATATTAGCAACTGAACAAGTATCAAATACCCAGGCACTACAACGAGCACTAGTAAGGTAAACACCAATAACATGTATATCAAATATACCTTTAATGGTGTCAGCCTTCTTGTCCGCTAAGTACTTCGGACAGTTGCGCTTCCAGTGACCCTTGTCCTTGTAATAGAAGCACTCAGTGTCCGGCTTAGGTCCAGACTTGAGCTTCTTCTCAGTAGGGGCAACGCGCTTGCCGCTACCCTTCTTGAAGGACTTATTTGCACCCTTACCTTTCTTAAAGCTGGGGGGCTTGTTGACCATCAACACATGATTATCTTTCTTGATGTCCACCTCCGCAGCTTTCAGCTTAGCGAAGAGCTCAGTGATCGTATCAGTGGAACCAATCTGATTATGAGTAACTACAAAACCTTTGTAGCTAGGAGGGAGTGATTGCAGAACTCTGTGAATCTTGAGCTCCTCTGGAATCTTGCAGTCCAGTTGCTCAAGGCGTTGAGTGTAGCCCAACATCTTAATGGCGTGCTCACTAACGGAACTCCCTTCCTCCATCTTGCAGTTAAAGAATTTCTCAGAGATCTCATATCTCTTAGAACGGGCCTGAGTCTGAAACATAGTTTTCAGTTCCTCAAGAATCTCAAAGGGCCCGGGGAACTCCTCAAAACGATTTTGAAGGTCCGAGTCCATAGCAAACAACATGGTGCTCTTAATCACACCATAATCATCCTTGCGCGACTGATAGACAGCTTTCTCATCAGCCGGCGCATCTACAGCAGGGCGTCACCTAGCGCTTTCTCAAGGACATAGTCCTTTTGTCTGCCGGAGAGAATGATTCTCAGATTGTGGAACCAGTTGGTGAAGTTAGACCCATTGTTCTTAAGCTTTTCTTTCTCAGCAAAAACGTTGAAGTTGGACTTAGCCATTTGATCTACAAAATTTGCAAGTACAATTTAGACTATGTTCATGATAACTAGTTCAACTTAATCAAATTACTAGATAAACTCCCACTAAATTCAACATCCCTCAAGTTGTTTAGTGAACATGATCCAAATTCACCACACCTAATCCGATCTTCACGAGAAGAGATGTGGTTTCAATGGTGGACAACAAAGTGTCGATCATATCATTCATATGAATCATGCTTAACCTTTTGGTTCGTGTGTTCCGAGGCCATGTCTGTACATGCTAGGCTCGTCAAGTCAAACCACAATTATAAAGACAACCATATGGCTCATGCCGGTTGTGTACTCATCGACATGCAAGTCGTAAAACATTACAAAACATGATCATCGCATACAACATACACATCACATCTTGGGCCATACCATATCACAGAAACACTCCCTGCAAAAACAAGTTAGACGCCTCTACTTTGTTGTTGCATGTTTTACGTGGCTTATGGGAGTAACAAGCTAAGAACGATTCTTACCTACGGAAAGCCACAACGGTGATATTATGGTTGCCAACATTCGGTGTAAATCCCATGACAACTATAGTGAGAGAAACTGGCATCCACCAGCCGCATGTGTGGAACAAGCCACACGTCAAGTGCGGAGCCGGTCTCGCGAACGAGGTCGCGTAAAGTTGGCCTGGACCGCTTCGATCTCACTATCCCGCGTCATAAGAAGTACACAAACAAGAGGCTTGCAACAGAAAACATCAATGCCCGCAACAAGCATGTTGTGTTCTACTCATGAAACACATCTACGCATAGATCTAGCTCTGATACCACTGAAGGGTTTCGCAGCATAGTAAATCAAAAAAATTCTACGGGTGCGAACGGGAAAGCCAAGATCTAATCTAGAAGATGCAAACAATGAGGGGGAATAGATGAGAACTTCATACCCTTGAAGATTCGCACAGCGGAACGTTCAACGGAACGTGGTTGATGTAGTCGTACTAGCTTCTCCTCCTCGCGATCCGATCCGATCCAACACCGCAAGTGGCGATGCCTCCGAGAGATGCACACGTACGGCACCTCGACGTCTCCTCCTTCCTCGGTCCAGCAAGTGGGGTGGAGAGATAGATTGGGTCTACAACACGACGGCGTGGTGCAAAGGTGGAGAGTTTCTGCGGCAGGGCTTCGCCCACGCGCAGTCGGGAGAGAGAGAGATCTGGAGGGCAGCAGTATGGCGGCTAGGGTTGAAGGAGTGGGGGAGGAGGGCTGCGCCCCTGCCCTCTATATATAGGGGGCTGGCCGGCCCCCTTGGCCCCTCCTCCAAGCCCTAGGGCGGCGGCCCCAAGGGTTGGAGTGGGGGGCAAGTTTTCCCCTCGTTCTAGAAGGTTTTCCTAGGGTTTCCCTAGGGTTTTGGCCAGCTGGGCCTATGGGGCCTTGTGCCCCTAGACCAATGCGGCCAGGGCACTCCCTCGTAGGCCCACGCCCCCTCCCGACAAGTGGGACCACATTGGTCCCACTCCGAAAGGTTCTAGAAGCTTTCGATACAATACCGAACAATCTGAAACAATTCCGAAATCCAAAAACTGCTTTCCCTTATATGAATCTTATTCTCTGGACCATTACGGAACCTCACGTGATGTCCTGGATCTCATCCGAGACTCCGAACAAAAATTCATAAACCAATTATCCATTCTATCCTAGTGTCGAGACACGTTAAGTGTGTGACCCTACGGGTTCAAGAATATGCAGACATGATCTTCTATCAATAATCAACAGCGGGGTCTGGAAACCCATATTGACTCCCACACATTCATCAATGATCATATCAGATGAACCACGATGCTAGGATTCAATTAATCCCATATATATATTCCCTTCGTCACGCGATATTTTACTTGCCCGAGATTCGATCGTCGGTATCGGCATACCTAGTTCAATCTCGTTCACAGCAAGTACTTTACTCGTTCCGTAATACGATATCACTTTGTGATTAACTCCTTAGCCACGTGCTTGCAAGCGGTGTTGATATCGATTACCGAGTGGGCCCGAAGTATATCTCTCCGACTTGGGAGGGACAAATCCCATCTCGATACATACAACCCAACAAGTACTTTCCAATCACCTGAGAGACACCTTTATGATCACCCTCTCATAGGATGACGTTTGATGACCTCAAAGCTTTCTTCCGATACCAGGGAGTTGCATTATCTCATGGTCTAAGGAATACAATATTTGACATAAGAAAAAGCTTCGCAAAGATGAACACGATGACACGATCTAATTGCTCTGCTTGATTTGGGTCTGTCCATCATATCATTCTCCTAATGATATGATCTCATTATTAATCGACAACTCATGTCCATGGTTAGGAAACCTTAACCATCATTAATCAATGAGCTAGTCCATAGAGGCATACTAGGGACACGGTGTTGTTCATAAACCACACAAGTATCAAAGTTTCCGCTTAATACAATTCTAGCATGGAATATAAACTTTATCATGAACAAGAATTATAATAATAACATCTTTATTATTGCCTCTAGGGCATAATTCCAACAGTCTCTTGGTCACCTCCACCCCCGAGGGGAGCCTATCGCGAAGTAGCTGCCAAACAAAAAAAATAGTCTTAAGTGGGAGAGGGGCCTTCCATAGAGGCTTGGTCCATGGGAGGGTCACGCGACCTAAAAGGGCCCGATAGGCCGAGCTAACCAAGAAGGACCCAGAAGGAGTAAGGCTCCACGTCACACTATCAGGTTCGTCTACCAATGTATTCGATTGCTCCACCCTAAGTTACCTCCAAGATTCAGTTTCCTCCGGGCCAAAGGTATGAAGGAACGAGATGTTCCATGTTCCCTCTAGGGCTGCGGCGGATACCCGAAGCGATGACTCAGAACAAATGGCGAAGAGGCTCGGGTACACCTCTTGTAAGGGGCGTTTCCTGAGCCAGGAATCTAGCCAGAACATGGTTCCTTCCTCGTTCCCAATGGAGACCGCGACCCCAAGCCGGATCTCGTTCTTGATCTGCTGGATGGAGTGCCCGAACTGGGAGACGTCCCGGCGGTCGCAGTCCAAAAGAGGTCAACCCCGCGGGTACTTGGCCTTGATGAGCTTGAGCCAAAGGCCCCCATCGTCACGTAGAATCCGCCAAACCCATCTCAGCATCAGGGCCTTGTTGAATTGGCAAGACGCGAGAATACCTATGCCCCCAAATTCCTTGGGGCCGCAAATGTCTGACCACTTTACCATGTGGTATTTCTGGTGTCCCATGGGGTCCTGCTAAAAGAAACGGGAGAGCTCCTTGTCAAATTCCCCATGAACCCCCTCGGGGAGGAGGTACATACCCATCATATACATGGGCAAGATGGACAGGCAGGAGTCAATCAGGACAGTCTTGCTACCTTTAGATGTGAATCTCCCACGCCAAGGTTCAGACCTTGAGCGCACCCTAGGGCCCTGCACCTGCAACGGACAACAGGGTCAAGCCGCCGGAGACACCTGCGATGGTGGTGATGAGGACACAGACTGCTAAGGACTGAGATCTTTTTTCCCTTGTGTTTGAAAGATTAATTCGGTGTGCTCTTGAGGTGGGATGTGCCATGGCAACCATCTCCTGCAGCCCTCGATGGAGATTCGTACCGCCATCAAGAAAAATTGGCACGGACATTGAAACCTACGGATGAAAGGCCGAGATGAGGGACGCTGTCACCGCCATCTGCCTATGAAGTCGTTGTTGGGAGGCCTCTGTATGCTCGTGAAGTCGTTGTTGCAGGCGGGTGGCTCGTCGACACGATGGAGGCGCGGGCAAGAAAGCTGGCGCTTCTTGGGAGGCAGGAGGCAGAAGACGCGGATGGGCGGTGCGCTAGGGAGGTAGGAGGCAGCATCATCGTGGCGCTTGGGAAGTCGGGATGCTCGAGGCGCTGATACATGTATGTTTATACAATACCTAATGCTTAAAATGTATACAATTAGTATTTCTTTTTATGAAATCCAGTATAGACACAGATGCTCACAATTACGTACATACACTCATCCCTATAAATATACATATGTACATCCTATCTCTATATGAGCACCTTCGACAGACTGAATTTGAGAGACCGATCCAACGGGTTTCGAGATTAACGAAGTCACAACAGAACCCTTGCTGTCGACGAGAACGTGGCTTCCCACTAAAAAATATTCGCGTTTTATGAAACAGAAAAGCGTCAAAGGTGGGGTTTAAATTCTAGTGGGCTAGTATCTGCTATACTACATTTAGATAGTTTACCAATGGGTTAAGATAATATTTAGTTTACCCATGGGTTGAGATAATATTGTCGGTTACGAGTCTACCAGATACAAAGGCTGATTGCTTCGCACACACTATGTTGATCAACATAAGACGTTTACTCATTATGTTTCTTTTATGGCAAATTATGTATTTAAGTTAAGCATGATTACAAGGGTGGGGCTAAATGGACCCACAAAATACAAAAGCTTCCTCATTATGTTGGAGGCAATTTAATATAACACATTGTACTTTTTTTATCTGTACATCGCACAAATTTATAAAACACATTGCAAATTTTTCTAAATTTTGATTTGCACATTGCACAAATTTATCGGCCTGATT
The DNA here is from genome assembly GCA_916181665.1 of Avena sativa. Classification (NCBI taxonomy): domain Eukaryota; kingdom Viridiplantae; phylum Streptophyta; class Magnoliopsida; order Poales; family Poaceae; genus Avena; species Avena sativa. The sequence goes on along the minus strand of OV702280.1, from coordinate 382,755,976 downwards.
GGGACAAGAGTCTAAGGCCTAGTGTGACAATAAAGTTTTTCCAAAAATGAAGTATATCAATACCAAAGTATTCTAGTGCCTAGCAAAACAATACTTCAGTTTTTCCCTTTTCTCAGTTTTAGAAAAAAAAAGGTGTAGCCTCTTTCTCAAATACTTTTAAGAAATCATAGTTTTGAAGAATACTTCAGTTTTAAAACTACATTATTTGTTAGATCCAAACACCTCAAAGTATTTAATACTTTATTATTTTTTTCGAAACTAAAGTATTCCCTGAATACTTTAAAAATATTTTGATGTCAAACGGGGCCTAAGGGCTTTTAGCTTTTGGAATCAGAACCAGAATTGTATCATTAGTGCACTAGTCTGAATTTGGAAGCCTCGTTACCTAACACAGGCTGTTATTTCAGAAAGAAGGCCTAACGGCCCAGCCCACACGACGGCAGAAAAACAAAAGGAAAATGTCCGCAGTATTATCTTGTTCTAGTGACTGGCCCTCGCCGTCATTGCTCCACGCCTCCACCCACGCCCATATCTCTCAGGTTTTGGGCAAGATAAACTGCTCCCATGGCGGTCAGAGTCCCGTCCATGGAGCTAAACCGCTCGCCTCCGCTCCTCTCCGGTGGCCGAGGTACTTATTCTGCCCATCCGCTCCGCATCGTCGCAGCTTGAAGCTTCTAGAATCTTCCTCCATTCAGTCGCTTCTGATCTGTAAACTGCGCCGCCGCGTTTACTGCCCTGCTAATTGATTAACCAGTGAGCAGCTTACAAGTAGCATACCTGTGAACTTCCCATGTGAAATTCGTATGTAATATTATAAAACTAGTTTCACTCTTACTTTTTTTTCCCCGATGCAAAGGTCCTTCAGCGCTAGTTTCATAAAAGTTGAATAACATTTGTGTAGCTCTTTATCTATTAGAACTATTTTGTGCTGACCGTTTGTATGTTTCATTTTATACTTTTCAAGGCAAAACATGCCTTAAGAAGCTTTTCATTGTCCAAGCAAAGAGATCAGGGGGATTGGACAAAGCAGCTACTAGGTACAATACCCATATTTACAGTTCAGTCTTGTAGATACCTGAATTCCTTCAGAATTTTCTCGTGGCCACTGGTTGATAGATTAGTACGCATGAGTTCCACCGAACTGAGTGCTCGTCTGTAATCTGTATAATGTTCTAACGTTTACTAAAACCTCACAGGTCACGAGGAACGCCAACTTATGAAAAACTCAAGAAAAGAGCACCGTTGACACGTGGGACTGTTAGTCCACCGCTTCCAGTACCATGGAACATAACTCGTCCTCCTTATGTTGGTACAAACAAAATGCCAGAGATATCGAGTGAGATGCAGATGCATGACAAGGAGACCATTGTCCACATGAGAGCTGCCTGTGAGCTTGCTGCTCGTGTTCTTGAAAATGCGGGAAAGTTGGTCAAAGTAAGCATGCAATTCAGCTAATTATGTCATCACCATAGTGTCTGGTTCTCTTAAAGCTAATTATGTCACTGCATCACCAGTTATAGTGCTCAATTTACTCACTGTTTGTATGTTCCTTTTGTTTACAACATGCCTTGTTTTTATGTGTACTCCACAATAAATTACAGCTTCAGTGAGAAATCTATTGCGTCTTTCTATCAGCCCTCTGTAACAACAGACGAAATTGATAAAGCAGTGCACAAGATGATCATTGATGCTGGAGCGTATCCATCCCCACTTGGATATGGTGGGTTTCCGAAAAGCGTGTGCACATCAGTGAATGAGTGCATGTGCCATGGTATTCCTGATTCACGAGAACTACAGGTTCAGAAAGAAGCCCTTCCTTGAAATGTTATGCGCCTACTTCAGAGCGTTTCCACAGCTCCATTTCTGACATAAGTTTCTTTTGTCATCGTTGTTTTACAGGATGGAGATATAATTAACATCGATGTCACTGTCTACTTGAATGTATGTGTTTGTGCTCTTGTTGTATAACTATCACTTTGTACTACCGATATGTTTGTGCAATTCAATTTGGGTATAATCACCTGTAGTAATAGTGTAATAACCTGCTCTGCTTCAGGGTTTTCACGGGGACACCTCTAAAACTTTTTTATGTGGAGAAGTGGATGAAGACAGTAAACGTCTTGTGAAGGTACATTCCTTTTCTCTAGAACACATGTAGTCGAATTTCAAAGCTTGGAAGTTCATTGCCCTTGTGTTTATTTGGTCATCCTTTTCGAATTTTCTATGTATCCATTTCAACCCAACTCATCATTAGTAGTGTAACTATGAAATGGTAGAATGGTAGATCAAGTTCTGCCAAATCTAAACCTCAATGACCATAATGACTTGCTGTTGCTAATATCAGGTTGCTGAAGAGTGCATGCTTAGAGGCATATCAGCTTGCAAACATGGTGTGAGCTTTAAGAAAATTGGCAGAAGAATAAGGTACAGACATCGCACACCATATTTTAGGTCAAGAATAGTCACATCTTAACTGTAGCTCCTTGTATACTTTTGTATAAGTGTTCGTCCATATTTCTCACTGTAGATACTGGGTAAGGTACATGCCAAACTGTATCCTCTGATATCTTTGAACCCAAACTTTGAAGAAGTCCTCTGTGCCAATAACAAAACATGGTCACCATCATCTTAACAGAAAACAGAATCATCTTGTCCTCTTCTTTAAAATAAAAGTATCATGCTGTTTCCTAGATAGGCTAACTGTTTCTTCAAAAGATGGGCTAATTGTCTTTGTAAAATGTTAGACTAGAATGCTTTTAATATCAAACACTACCATTTCCATTAGCCACATTTTGTCTTGTGATTTGAAGGTATGCATTCACATCTATGTCTTAAGCATCATAACTGGAAACTGAATTCCTAAAAAGTACAAATTCACAACTCTTCTATGCAATGAAAAGAAACACAATGCCATTACGTTTTCCCAAAAAAAAAATACAAATTCAGTCGACATTTTCACACGCGATTAAATGCAGCTATATCAAAATTTTCATTTCGGATAAATATTTAATCGGTTTCACTCGTTGGTTTCCTTGACCATTTCAGTGAGCATGCGGAGAGGCATGGATTTGGTGTTGTGGAGCAATTTGTTGGTCATGGAGTTGGCAGAGCATTTCATTCACAGCCAATCATATATCACCAGCGTAAGTGGTTGTTATTATTAAACAATAACCATATACTGTATTGAAATCTGAAGAAATTACATGCGCCAATGCTGCTTTGGTAGTCTCTCCTGCGATAACTGAATGATAAACTAGCACCACCCCTGTTTAAATGTGGGGCAAACTCGAGTGAAGCTTAGGGGGTCACTCCTGAATCCACTGCAGCACAATTGGCAGACGTTGTGTCTGGGTTCTTATGTATATTTTGGTTGGTCATAAGCTCATAATCACAAATAAAAAGATTGAGGCAAGCATGTGCTGAGCCATAAGGCGTGCTTATGGAATTTGATGGCAGTCAGTAGCACCGACTAGCATGTGCTGATCATCGCGATCTCTATGTAATCAGTAGTTTCTGAAGCAAGTGTTATTGGTTTCTGTCAGAAGTACAAGGTTTAACCTGTGTCTGTTTAGGCACTAAACAACTCAGTGTGCCTCGTTCGTGCTTCGATCATTATACTATATCTGACGCACTGTGTGCTCACTGGAACAGGTAACAACATGCCAGGGCAGATGGTGGAAGGGCAGACATTCACAATAGGTACGCCCCACAACTCTGCCCATGCAGGAGTACTCTGAAAAACTGAAGGTTGATTGAGGTCACTTGACGACGCCCCTTAACGATGTGCCTAATACTAACAAACAAACTTGTGGGTGGGCAGAGCCGATCCTGACGATGGGTAAGGACAGCATCGAGTGCGACATGTGGGACGACGGGTGGACGGCCCTGACGACGGACGGCAGCCTGGCCACGCAGTTTGAGCACACCATACTCATCACCAGGACCGGAGCAGAGATCCTCACCAAATGCTAGCCGCCGGCATGATAGTTCGGCCGTCGCACGTTACTAGGCCGCTCCCAGTGATGATTGTATGAATCCATGGACAGCGTGCGCTGGTGCGCATGATATTTTTTTTTATCGAGGCCGTTTCAGCGCAGAAACTGCAAGGGTTGTAGGCTTCTTCTGGGCTTTTCTACACTAGGCTGGGCCTTTTCCCTCTGGGCCTGTGCACGTGCTTTCCAGTTCCCGATCCGGCAGCATAGACAGCGGCCGTCTGCTGGTTCGGCGCGTCGCTGCCCTCTCTCCCCCGTCTCCGTCATCCAGCCTGTTCCGTTCGAGCTACCAACCAGTCTGAGCCGTGCCGTGTGAACGTGTCGAGGCGTGGACATTTCCCGTGTCGAGACTGTGCGGGACAGCGGATGCCTAGCGCGGCGGGACAGAACAAAAAGGTTGGGTCTGCTGGTGCCCGGTACGTGGTGGACTCGTGGTGCAGCGGTGCGCGGTGCGGCGCCGAGACGTGGAAGGTGGAGCCGAAGCGAGACCACCGGCCCGGCGCCTTGATGACGACGGCGGCACCGCCCCTACTCCTCGTCCTCGGCCAGGAGCGAGCGAGCGAGCGACGTGCGCGTCAGGAAATCCCAGCTAGCTAGCGCCGGCCGCGGCTCACGGCACAGCTCTGCCGTGCGTGGACGCGCGCGCGTGCGGCCTTCCTTGACGTGTCGTTGTTGGGCACGGAAAGGGGGTGCAAAACCACGGTCGGCGATCCATCCATCGATCGAATCTAGCCTTTAGCTAGCGAATCCGTCTGGGTTAGGTACCCACTACTAGTACTAGATCCGTAGATGGGCGTGGCGTGCATTGTTGACCTGCCGTTGCGGTCGCGTGCACCGTTTCCTCGGCGGCGGATCCGTGGATGGATGGCTGGGTGGGGGGCAGGCACGACCGCGTCTGCGTCCGCGCGAGGCGCCTCGTTTCCACCGTCGAAGCGTGGGCCACCACCGTGCTGGTTCGGCGCCGCCGGCCGAGGCTGGCTGGACGGGAACGCTACCCGATCGCCATCGGGTCCCACCCGCCAAGCAAGCAGGCTGGCTTCGGCTCGTGATCCGGTGGACGGACCGCCCCGCCCCGTCCCTTATTTTATTCCCGCCGTGCGCCGCCTGATCCAAAGCCGCCGACGCCTGCCAACTGTGTGGGCCCCTGGACGGCACGTGCCTGTTTCTCCATGGCTGGACGGCTCTCGGTCGGGGTTCGGGGCTGGAAAAAGGCAGCGTTCTTCGTCCAAAGCACTCGAGCTGATATGCCTTGAGGACGACGACTCGTGACTATCCTCTACCGCCGTTTCCATTTCCAGCTTCTTCTTTTCTGCGCAAAAGCTACCGTTCTTTCCTCCAGTCCGAGGCGCAATATATCGGCAATTTGACTGCCAAGTAAAAACTTATTTTTCTCGGAATATTCGGCGCACGCACGCCATAGGAAACCTCTAGACTGGTTTGGTTTCCAAAAGAAAGACAGTTACACAACCAATACAAATTGCTTTACGCAGCATTGACAGCAAGCAGAGCTCCTACTATGGTCGTCCTATGATCCAACCTTCCCGTGCGAGGAAAGAAGATGATCTTGGAAAGGCAAAGCTAACCACGAGCAGCATGCCACTTGATTCTCGGGCACAAATCCAAGCTACGGCTGCGTCAACAACTGCTGCTGCTGTCAATTTTCTTCCCATCAGATCAAACTAAGCAAGTAAAAAGGTGATAGTAGATGCTTGCTTGCGAGAGTTTGCATCTAGCCACAGCAAACAGGTCGACGACGTTGCAGCCTTTGCTTATGCAGATCCAGCCATCAACTTCCCCCAGCCGTGCCGTGCTAAACAAAAAATATATAAAGGTCATTAGACCAGTTGTACAACAACTTGTCCATCTTGTTGTGCAGTTTCATAAAAAAAAATTGCAACTCTTTGTTGCGGTGGTACAAAATTTTATCCTCTATATGCGCACCGTTCATACATTACTGAGGATGTGTCGCATGTCCCCGTCCATGCTGGAAAGTGGCACGGCCCAACATTGGCTCTTTAGCAGAAAAACACTTTGTATAACATGGTTTACAAAGGCGAGTGTTGCGATTTTTGCAACAAAAAAAGCCTGTGCAACCCTAGCTCTCTCCCAAATTCTTTCCCCAAATCATCTCTTGTTGCACAATCCTAGATGGGGATCGAGCTGACCGACGAGGCAAGGAGCGTCGTGGCGGCTAGACTGCAAGAGCAAGCTTGTAGGGGGAGCGTGCGATGGATGGTGTCAACAGCCGAGGCTAGCAGTACAACGCTGGTATGCGGGAACGTCGTCCCAATCTCGGCGCAAGGCTCCATGAGCAATGTCAACGGCCACGGCTGGGCGAAGGTTACGGTAAGGCTTACTAGGACCTGCAACTTGGCGAGAAGGTGAGAAATTGAGCTGATTTTTTATAAGTTTGTCGTTATTTCTCTGAATTTACACTGAATCAGATGCATAATTGAATTTTAGAATTGACTTTCTCATTTATGTGTAGATGAAGCAATCCAATGATGATTTTGAACAAAGTGTGTGAAGCTCTGTCTGTGCTGGAAACGAGTGAAAGCGTATTAGGATTGTACCAACAAAGAGTTTGATCTTAGACATGAAGTGGATGCACTTTTTTTTCATTTGTAGGCTGAAGATGGACAAGAGAATGCACAAGATAGAGCTCAAGTATAGGGATAGAAATGATGTAGCCATTTATGTTTTGTTTGGTGAATACATTATGTATGCTACCTATGCAATATTTGTACGAGGATGTATGTGAACCATTACCATGTAACATTTGAATTATGGAAATGAAATTAAGTTGATCAAATTTAAGTGTATTGACAATGTTGGCTTGTGAGAAATTCTTCTTTGTCTTTACATATTTGTCTTGTTTAGCTGTTAGGTGTTTGGCATATGAGAGTTGTTTGGCTTGTTTGAAAATGTTCCCCTTCTTATCCCTTCTCCATTCACAGAGCATGGAGTTCAAGCAAGTGTACCATAGGATAAATGAGTAGGAGAGGGGGGAAGCAATTGTGTGTACAAGTGCAGAGAGGGAGATCCATGCATTGGAGGCCTGCAACCACCGGCGGACCTTCTCGAGGGCCAACCTGGGCCATGCCCCCCTAGCAAAACGAGATTTTCCTTTTACCCACTAGTCTTTTCAGATGCATGGCACGTCAAGCTTTGGTTCAAAAAGCCTTTCGTTTCCATGTTGGTCTGAGAGCAAGCCGGAGTAGCAGGTGACATGAAATCCAGTGTTCCCTGACATAGTATACCATTTCAGTGAGTTGTTGGCTAGTGGGCTTGTGGCTGCACATTATGGTATTCTAGTTTCTCTCAAAATATTATTCCCTCTGTCCCAAAATAGATGTCGCAAGTTTGTCAAGATTTGAATAAATCTAGAATAAATCTATATATTAAATAATGTCTAAATTCATCCATTTTTTGTCAAATCTGTGACATCGGAAGTAATATGGAGGACTACCACATAATTTGGGTCCGTCTCAGTGTTTCTCTGTGCTCTCATTTATTCCTATTTCCTTGGCTCCTCAAACTGCAAGTTCCACTATTCTTGCATCTTAACTAGAGAAAGCTCTAATAAAGTCTCATATTTTACACGAATATTTTTTACAAATTTTTATGTTTTTATGTGGATTAGTGTCAATGGTTAAGGGGAAACCATTGATTATTTTTTTAAGAATAGGTGAATGTGAAGTTAGTGATTAATTCAACCGTTCCATGATGACTAATTCCATGGTTAACTTATGTATTTTGGTATGATTTTTTTCTATTTTATATATTCATGGTAAACTTAGATTTTGTATGCGAATTTGGACACGTTCAATCAAGCTTCTCTAAGTGCTACAAATTCTAATTTGTTTTAGATGTAAGATTAGTGACTCAACTTTTTTATGTATTATTTGGTAATTTAGCCCCCCCCCCCCCCCCCCCCAAGATTTTGTTCAAGGTCCGCCACTGCCTGCAACATCTAGGTGAAGGGCTGGTCTATTCATCTGTGGTGGCTTTGCATGCACCAACATACCCGCCCAGATCAGGTATTCCTATCATGCATGAGCGGATGGATGGATTGTATCCTATAATTGTAGTAGAGAAAGTTATGTAGGAAGGGAGATTTCACAGCTCGTTTGAATATGTGATGCCTCAAATGGTGCCTTGCAGAAAGGTTCCAAAAATTATTTCTCCAAGTTATTTGTGCAAGACCAAGGAGTCCAGTATGTCATCAAGTGGGTCACAATGGGGAAAAGGAGAAGAAGGAGAAAATTGAGTAGTGATGCACTCATGTATCTTTTTTTCTAGTTAGTTCAGGCATGTATATTTCTAGTTCATATATCTTTATTTCTAGTTGGTTCATGCATGTATATTTATTTCTAGTTCATGTACTCATGTATCTTATTTCTAGTTGATGCACAAGGAGGAATTCAATAAATATGAGTATGCTATCTGAATCGTGCATGATATATAGTGGCAACTTATAATGGCAACAAGTGGCAATATATATTTTTTAACAAGTACCATGCATGCTCTCTGAAATAGGTAGCATTTACAAGCTCATGTACATCAAAACTCAGTACAAGCAAAACTAAAATTTGCAAAGTTCACATTTGAACTAAATGTTGTAGTTCAACAAGAAACAAAGTTCATCATGAACTTTCTTGAAACATGACCTTACAATGTCAGCTCACACATGTGCATTTTGAGTCTTCACAATCTCGCATATGGTAGTTTTGAGTGTGTGCTTTTGCTTGATTGTATTGTAGTGGACTTTGAGGAGTGTGACAATTGCAAGATCAAGGAGAGTACCTAGATTTTCTACTAAAAAGTCAAGTGATACTTTGGTCATCAAAAGTCCTATCTTTTCAATATTGCATTAGTAATATTTCTGTAGTATGCATGATAGGACTATTTTGTATATTGCTATGCTATAGTAGATCCTATAGAATATATCTTGGTAGGAATCTTACTAAGTTAAGAGACATGTTATGCTAGTATGCTTAGCCTAGCTAGTAGATTGCAAGGGTGGAATATTCATGTTATTGTATTATGCAAAGTCTATGACTATGTTTTTGATTAATAAAACATGTGAATGAATCACCTGGGTGGAATGGGAAGATTGGTTTGTAGAGTGGTTACTCAGGACCCATTTCTATGGTTTACCCGGGTGTATCTCACTTGTGGATGGCCACCCAGGAACAAAGATATTTGAGATGTTTTGTGTTAAGAATCTTCGAGTGTAACCACATGGCATATGGGCTCTGCCTTGACCAACTAGGTTGCAAGAACTCAACCAGATGGACAGTTGGTGGTAGTGATGATAGGATGGAACGCGTCCATGGTGGTCTGAGGGATTGTTTCTGAAAAGTCTCGTCTCGATGCATATCGAGTCTTGTGGGGAAAGTGCACCACCCCTCGAGAGGGTAAAACCTAAGTACTTAGCCATGTTCCCGGCAACGGACAATTTGAGCATGAAAGACATTGAAGCAATCAAGGATCTCCTCATCCCAATTTCTCTAAGTTAAAACTTATTGGGTGAACAAGGGAAGCACCTGTGTGTATCCAGTGTGCCATTGTTTGATAAAGTGTTTTGAAAAAGAGAAAAACTATTTTAAGAAGGATAGAAACAACTTATTTTATGCAAAGGCCAGCCAAAACTCCATTTAGCCATATATTCATGTAGACGTTAGATTCTCCATGTCAAAATGATATCACTTGCCAATACAATTCAAATGTATTGACCCTTGTGGCTGTAACTTATTATGTTGCAGGTTTGTTTGATGTTAGTGAGGGTTGTTGAGTAGGGATTACAAGTCTACAATCAACATGATTGCCCATGGCATATGAAGATGAAGGACTCCATGCATTATAGTTGTATCTGCTGCTTTGTAATAAGATAGCCATATGAGCTATGTAAGATGTAATGAACTATTTTATTCCTGGTTATGAGTTGTAATATGACCTTTGTTTCTTGATATTACATCTTAAACTGTGGGTGCTAGCTAATTGATCCAGGGACTAGCACTGTAAACATAGGGATCTCCACCTTATTAGGTTGGGACCTCTACAGATGGTATCAGAGCACTGTGTTGCCTGTAGAATTGTAAACCTAGGATTGGACAAAACCCCTTAGAAAAATAGGAGTTGTAATTGTTCAAACTTATTTACAAACAATCTTGTAAACTCTTTCCTCAGCATTTTGTTTTGTTTCTATATCTCTCCCTTTTCCAACTTGATGGACAAAGACTTCAACATGAACAAGGACTTCAACATCATAGATAACTTCAGCTTAAACATCTCAAAGGACCTCAACTTCAGTTTCACCAAGGACTTCAACTTGGACATCACTAAGGACTTCAAGTGAGATAAGAATAATACTCAAAACCTGGAGACCATGGAAACTCAACTTAGGAGGAACCATTATAGACATCACCCTTGAGCCTTATGAACAAGATGAAAGAATTTATTACAAGGATACCATGATCTTGCTCCTGATGTAACAACTAAGAAGGATGGAATGATCTCAAGTGATACCCTATAGTTGGACCACCATACTGGTGTTTAGTTTAAAATCGATTTATTGATCATACCAACCTATGTGGTATAGCAAAAATATTTTGTTGCCTAAAATATGCTTGAACATTGTTGTTTGAGTGGAATGTTTGATTGTTAATGCTTGCTTATTTCTTGTGTGAATTGTTGTATGTGAGTAGAATTCTCTCCCTAGAAATATTTTCTCTGTTCTAATTCCAACCCAACCCAAGCAGATGACTTCTCCAAGAGACCAAAACTCCCACATCAAGGATGGTGACAGCAACAACCTAGATATGCACATGACAGAACAACTGCTAGCAACCCAAACTAAGTTGAATCAAGTGACAACCCAATTTTTAGCCAACAACCACAACAACATTGAGTTAGACCCAGCCATGCTAAAGTTCTTGGAATCCCAATCCTAATTGTTGCAAAGGATGACCAATCAGATGATCAACATGAGAAGCAACCCTTCCCAAAGAGATTGTGAAAGAACATGTGGACCCCCATGTGTGGTTTTTTGGTAATTAATGACAATCTTTATGGACTAATGTGTGTATTGAGTTGTACTTATAGGAATTATCCATTGGCATTGCTTGGAGCATGTGTTGACTTCAAGATAGATGAGATGAGAAGAAGATGTGTTGTGCAAGCTTAAAATGCGCCATCTATAGAAGATCTCATGTTTGATGCTTGCCATCCTCGGTGATCATGGATCGATGATGAGGAATCAAGAAAGGTGTCCATCTTGAGAAGGACAAGATCGTCTACATCGATCTCAAATGGATTGCTCAAGGCAAAGATATAATATTTATAGGTTTTCCCTTTTGCCGGTCTCATGTTTGTTGGGAGACCGGGTTTAGGATAGATAACCGTACTATCAAGAGGGGCTCTCGAATGAGTAACTCGGTCACATCGTTCGGAGAGAGGTCAAACCTTTGCATACTTGCATCATCATATTTGGTTGTTATTTGGTCTTATCCATGTGAGGATATAGAGCTTGTGGTAATCTCCATAACAAGCTCTAGTTCATCAAAAACGGATTTCCCTTTTATATCTTATTGCGTTTTGATCTTGGAGGTTTTACCGGTTTGTATTTTAGAGATAGGTAAAATCTTCCATTATTTGGTTCTTACTCATGTGAGGATTTAGAGCTTGTGTTAATCTCCATGACAAGCTCTAGTTCATCGAAAACGGATTTCATATGCATTTTCTATTACGTTTTTGATGTTGGAGGTTTTATCGGTTCGTCTTTTTGATAGAGGTTAAACCTTTCGTCATTTGGATCTATCCTCCCTTGCTGGACTATAATGTTTCTTTGCATGATCTTTTAGAGCTTGTTCTCCTCTTCGAAACGAGCCCAAGATCATCAAAATCGAAGTCCAGATGCAAAAGTTATGGCCATTTTCGTTTAGGGATGACCGGTAGTACCGGACCAGGGTCCGGTAGTACCGCCCCTTAGTACTGGTCGGTACTGAATAAGGTGCGTTTGGTGACCTGGGATCCCCAGGGAATGTCCGGTAGTACCGGGAAAAAGTCCGGTAGTACCGGGATTCGCGTTTTTGGGCTTCAACGGTTGGATTTTGGGGGGACCTATTTAAGAGGCCTTCTTCCCCAATAGTTCTACAACCATTCTTGCAAGTTTTCCCCTCCATTGTTGACCTTATTGAGCTTGCTTTCTCTCAATCCCTTCGATGATTCTTGCATATTCTTGAGGGATTTGAAAGAGGAGATCTAGATCTACAATCCCACCAATCAATCTCTCCTCTAAGTGAAGGGAACATTTTGGGATCTAGATATTGGAGTCTTTTGTGGATTTCCTCCATTGTTCTTCCTCTCTTATTCCCCCATAAGCTTTTGTAGCTTTGGTGGAATTTGGGAGAGAAGGATTTGAACACCTTTGTGGTGTTCTTGCCATTTGCATTTGCTGCATCGGTTTGTCTTCTCCTCAGAGAATTTGGTTTGAGTGACTCATTGGAGCTTGTCCTTCTTGGGTTCTTGGCACCCTAGATGGTTTTGTGGCCTTGGTGGCATTGTGGCCTTTTGTGGCATTTGTTGGGAGCCTCCAATTAAGTTGTGGAGAAGTACCCCAACCTTGTGAGAGGTTCCGGTTGCCACCGACAAGTGCACCGATAGTGGAAGCGTGGATCGATCCCATTGGGGTGAGATTCACCGGAGAATAAGGGAGGCCTTTTGTGGCGTTGGTGGTTTGATACCACCCCCTCTCCAAACGAGACGTACTCCATGTTCGAAGGAACTCGGTAAAATATCGGTGTCCCCGCGTGCCTCGGTTATCTCTATACCCGAGCTCTTTACTTATGCACTTTACATTGTGATAGCCTTCGTGCTTGAAGTAATATATATCTTGCTATCACTTTGTTGCTCGTATTGCTTAGCATAAGTTGTTGGTGCACATAGGTGAACCTTAGTTATTCCGCCTTTCTTGAGCCACTCTAGGAAAAGTTTTAATCGCCTATTCACCCCTCCTCTAGGCGACATCTGTATCCTTTCAATTGGTATCAGAGCCCGGTCTCTCATTTTAGGCTTCACCGCCTTGAGAGTAAAGATGTCGGCTAGAGGATTAGTGCACAATGACATGTTCACATTCGATGGCACAAATTATGATATATGGAAAAATCGCATGCTCATTCATTTTCGGGACATGGACCCAAATTTGGAGCGTATTGTAGATATAGGTTTTTCTCCTCTGTAGCATCCCAGTTGTCTAACACCTGTAATGCTACTTGTTCTAGTAATAAAAAGGGCCACTTCCTATATATAATTGTTGCATCATCATCATATCATGCTCATTTCATCATGCCACCTTGCATTTGAGCATCATATAAAACCCCTTCTTGTTTGGTTCTTATCTCATGTGCATTATTAATTGTGTTTGCCTCTTGATATTGTATTTGGTTCTTGATATATTGTTAAATGCCCAAGTTGATTTGGGGGCATATCTCTTATTAACTCCACCACCTTTTCTTCACCACCTTATAATTCCACCATCCAATTAATATGAGCTTGGTTTTTATTTGAGTTCACCTCTAGCCCATGTTGGTTGGTTGGATTCCATCCATAATCTTTTGCTTGGACTTACTCCACTTTTGGGGATGCACATAAATATATGCCATGGGATTATATTTTGTTTTCACAAGGTTAAGACATGGCATTTAATATTGATGCATGGCCCATGCAAGTACCACCTTTGGCTTGCCCTTTGAATTTTATTTGTTTTCTTTTGCATGGATCCTCTCTTTTCCCTTGCTTGAGCTTGTTTGTTTTGCCCAAACTAAACTCATACCCCACCAAAACCCTCCTCTTAATCTAAACCTACCCTAATCACCATCCACATCCATGCATGCACATGTGATCATGTGAGTGTGCATAAGCCTAAACCACCACATCCTTCTCCCTACCCCTTTTCTTTTAATCTTGCTTGGTCTTTGAATGGAGCATGCATGCTTCAAAATCCCTAGCTTGCACCCCCTTCTCTCTATCCTCTATCTAGCTCCCTCTCTCACCATGCCCATAACCATCCTAGCTAAAAACCCTAATCCACCTCTCTCTCCTTAATCCCACCTATTTCTAAACCGAACCCCTCTAGCTAAACCCTAGCTCTCCCCTCTCTTCCATGCAGGCCCCACCCGAGCCACCACCTCCCAACTAACCCTAGCCCCCCAAACCCTAGCCGAGCCATGCCCCCTCTTTCTCCTACCCTAGCTCCAACCCTACCCTAGCCCGAGCCTCCTCTCTCTCTGCATGGTGAGCCCCACCCGAACCTGGCCTGCCCTGCCCCACCTGGAAGCCTCCCCTACCTACCCCTGCCCTGCCCTGGCCGAACCGAGCACGTGAGGAGGTGGAGAAAAGGTGGCCGAGGCCACCTTTATCCCCAGCTGCTCCCACACGGCAACCACGACACCCCCTCCCCCTCTGGCCTTATCTACCCCCCTCTCTCAACCTCCCCTGCACCCCAGATCCATCCCAGAGGCCTCGCCTCCCCTCTTCCCTCACCCTCGCCACCGTCTACCCCTGAGCGCCGGCCACCGTCGGTTTCCGTTCGTCGTCATCGATCCAGGAGGCGCAGGCAGGAGAGAGCGTGTCGGCGTGGTCACGTAGGACCTCTGCGTCGCCCCCGTACCCAGCCGCGAGGAGGAGACGCCCCCAGTAGCCCTGCACGTCGACGTCGCCGCGGAACCCTAGCACCGGCCACCGTCTGCCTCGTCGCCGATCAAGCGCACCCCTGCCCGAACCATCTGCACCGGCACACCCGCGGTGAGCACCCCTGCCTCCCCGACAACCTCCCCCCACACCTTGTTTCCTGTGTGCGCCACGCCACCGGACGAGCACCCTCGGTGCACGGCGTGTCCATCGTCGTTGTCTCGTTACCGCGGCGCGCATCAGCTTAGCTAACCACGCCCCCCTTTTCCACCAGCAACCCGCAGCCGCCGCAGCGGTAGCCGCCTCCGCTAGTGCGCCAGAGGGCGCGGGTTCAATCCCCCACCTCGCCTCTCTGTCGCTCGCGGCGAATAGGAAGAAAAACAGTGCGCGCGTGGTCGTTTTGCACTTACCCCCCCCCTCGCGTTTTGTCGCGTCAACCCGCGGTCCCTCGGAGCCCCACCTGTCTGTGCCCCATGGCGTTTTGCAAAAAGGCTCCCAGGTTTTCTGTAAAGCAACCCGTGGTCCCTCCCGCCGCGCCGCGTGGCCGCCTCGCGTCCACTCGCTGGCGTGTGGGCCTGCTAGCCCACCGGCCCCACCTGTCTGTCTCCTGAGCTGGCCAGAGTCGCGGTGGCAGGAGTTTTGGCTGCGCGCGTGGGCCTGTGTCCGTTTGGTCCCACTGTCAGCGCCTGGGGCTAAGTCAGAACTGGGTAACAAAAGCTTTTCTGTAATCCTGTTTTCTTTCAAATCTTTTTACACTAATTCAAATTCAAATCTGTTTTTCAATAACTTTTCAATTATAAATCCAAATAATGCAAATGATATATGTTTCTGATCCAGAAAAATGTGAGGATTTCAAATATGCCATTCAAATTACCTTTTGCTTATTTAAAATTCTAAGTTGATTAAATTACAACAAATGCCACTGGAACTTAAATAATTAATAACTTTTGATCTACAACTCCGAATTTAATGAATGATATGTCTAAAATGATTAGCTCGACGAGACCTTTCTGTTTATGCTATCCATGACTTCAATTGCAGCATGCATCATGTAAATATATATTATACAGCAACTATTATGACCATAAAATGTGACCAAACCTTAATAAAATGACTTAATCTTGTATACCACACCTCACCCATGCCATGCTACTTTATCGCCATGCAACTTGTGCATCATTCATCATGGCATGATTGTTTGCTTGACGCATTTATTCCTATGCTTGTGCACTTTATTTATGTTGGCCCTTGTTTGTTTGGTTCTTCTCCGGATAGACTCTGAGCAGGGGATATATCAAGAGAACCAGGAACACTACCCAGATCCGTCTCTCGCTTCAACTGAGTTGCCAGGCAAGCACTACCACATGCTCGCATACATATAGTACCTATTGCCTCTATCTTATTCTTGCATCATTGAGTCGCGATTGCATTAAACTGAATCCCAAGTATTGCATAGCCTTTACTTTAAACCCCACCAAGCTTGTTCCTCCATCCCATGAGCCATTACTACAGGAGTTGTATGAGCCATGCGAGTCGTAGAACAACATGTGTAGGGTATGTGAGAGTCTGATGGATAACGAGGTACCTAAACAACTTAACCTGAGTAGTAATGGGATAACTAATGAAAGTGGCACCGGTGAGCAACATCTGCTATTTGGTTTTTCCTGCTCACTTGTGTCCCGTAGGACCCCGAGTACTTGATACCTGTTCCTTGATTTATCGCGCTATCCACATCCGGGAGGTATATGGGACCCCCCTGAGCCAGAGCTTGATTCCGTCTTATTTCTTGGGGCCACAAACTAGTTTGAGGTTTTGTTACTATCCTCTACTTATGCCATGCTTTATTGTTTTATTAAGATTGTGCGAGGAGCACACTGTACTGTTTAGGTAAGCGGAGTGTTTTCGCGGTATCGACAATCCCAGTTTTGGGTTCCCAGTCGTTTACAGCCATTGACGCAAACCTTGAGTCCGTCTTGGAGCTTGCTTACTTCGTTGCGGGTCTACTCAATGGGGTGGCCCCCTGAAATATTTCTGAATCCTGTGATTGCTTTGTCGTGAAGGCCTCGTTGGGTTTTGATTTGGTTTTTCCGAGGTTGATCGAGTGTGTGTTGCTATTGGTGCACCCCGGCCGGGTAAAACTTTCTGAAAGCCGTGTCCGCGGTTATGGACGACTTGGAGCACAGTTTCTCGACCATAGACAAGCACAACTAAAGTACCACTTTTAATTTGACTAAGTAATTGACTAGTAAATAGTGCAACACTCATGGAGTGGTTAATAAAATTGCCAACGGATGGGGGGTTGTTCGTCCGCTTCCTCGTCGGTAAGCGAGGAGGAGGATGGATCGGCTGATATTACTGTCATAACTGTTGTCATTAATTCACGGACATCCGTCTATCTTTGGTTAGGCGGATGGTTAGCGTTTATCTATAGAACTGCTAGGGTTTATCTTTTGCTGCAATTGCGTCACCCCAGGTTGTGTCCCCTTTAGAGGCATAAAGACTTGCTGAGTACCCTTAGGGTCTCACACGATAAATTATTGGTTCAGATGAACAGGTACCCTCGCAGGACGGATACTGGGTGGAAGAGGCTGATGATGTGGGCAACGATCGTTCGGTGTAGAGATTCCGGGAACGGGGATCCGTGAGATCTGTGGGCGGGATGTGCTTATTTCTATGGCATCTTATGCCGATTTGCTTCTTATCCGTACTCGGACTTTGTTTTGCCGCTTCCGCTTGATACTCTGAAGTGTGCTGTATGAGGAATTATCCTAAAATACTATATCTATCTAGGTCATTTGAATCTTGCCGTATGGCGTTGCTATATTTCTTTTCTTTCTAGATGGTATGGCTCTGATGTACTCTTGTATGGTGGCTTGCATACATACCCACTTGTGTATGTAGTTGATCCCTTCGCCTGCCGATTACGCCGCCCGTACAGGTCCCGTTGAGTTGGAAGTGGTTGGGACGGCCGAAAGGTCTACCCGTGAGTGGCTTTTGGGGCCCCACCGTACTATTTCAACCACTACCGCTCATCCAGGCTTGTATCTAGGAGCGTAATTCACCGAGGTAGTTACATCCTCCTATGGATTTCAAAAATCTATCTTGTGAGGATGAGAAAAACTTATATCTCGATGCTCAAGCTTCTAATGTGCTTGTTAATGCTTTGAGCTATGTAGTTACCTCTTCAATCATTCCTTTTTGGAGCGCTCATGAGTTATGGACAAAACTTCAAGATAAATATGTTGTGTCCAACATTATTGAGGATGATTGTGTTGCTTCCACTTCCGGTCGAGATGAGTTCTCATCCTCTACCACTTCACCAACATGTGACTTTTCACTAGGTAATGATATGGTGAGTGGTGATAGAAATTGCAATTTGGATAGTGTGCTTACTATTTGTAATCCCTCATCTCTATCTAGTTGCAATGATATATCTTTGGACTTTAACACTTCTAGCACTACAAACTTCTTACATGCTTGTGTTAATAGTCCTTGCATATCATGTAGAAATGACTTGGATAAATCTCATGATGATATGCTTGTGTTGTCTTGTTGCCATGATAAAAATGATTCCATTTCCTCTAGTACTTGTGTTGCTAACCATGTAGAGGAAACCAAAGATTCTATGGGCTAAGACATGGTTTTGAATGAAGCCACAAATGCAATCTCATCTTCACCTTCTTCCGGTACCCACCTATGCCTTATGGCTAGGGATTCTAAGGTAACCCCTACTTTGGAACCCATTACCTCTTGTGATGAGGAGGATGTGGATAATGTGGAAGAAGAGCTTGATATTGATGATTTATATGAAAAGGGTGAGATTGTTTATCGTGGCCTTGTTAAAAAGGATATTGCTTGCTCTAACTTTTTTGAAGTCTTGGACTTTGCTATTAAGAGCAAAGAACATATTGATAAGTTAGAAACACAAATTGAGGTGCATGATAACAACATTGATAAAATGTGTAGTCTTGAGCGTGAGTATGCTAATATAATTGCAAACCTAAATAAAGCTCTTGAAGAGGAACAAACCACTAAGGAATCTCTTGAGGAGACCTTTGCTTTAGAGCTATCTAGAGTAAAGGAATGTCATGATAGAGATCTTGAGGTGGCAAGTGATCTCAAAAGTAAAAATGATGAGACTCAAGTTGCTTATGCTAAACTCCTTGAGGATTTTGAGCACCTCAAAAATGGCTCTCGGGTCGTTAAGAGGGAGCTCATCAAACTCACCGAGTCGCATGAGCAACTTAAAGCTTCATATTCAAAAGAGCTTGACAAGTTGCCATCACCTCTTGCTAATAATAATGATGCTTGTGCTACTAACTCTATTTCTTGTGAAGCATCTATTTTGAAGGAGAATGTTGAGCTAAAGGCTCAACTTGCTTTGCTAACTAGCAACTATGGGAAATTAGAAGAAAGTCATACTAAGCTCTCGAGCTCGCATGAGGATCTTCTAGTCTCCCATGGTAGGCTAAAGTTATCTCATGAGGCCATCGTGTCAAAGGTAACATCTAGTGGGCCTCATGTGGACATTAGCACTATATCTACTCCAAATGTTATATTGCCATGTGCTAGTCCTTGTAATTTATCCTCTCACAACCATGCTATATCTCGTGATGAATTACATTTTGTGCCTTGTTGCTCTAACAATGTAGCATCTACTTCCTCTAGTACTCTTGTTGAAACTAACCATGTAGAGGAAATAAAAGAGCTCAAGGCTCAAGTCGCTTCTTTGAGAAATGACTTAAGGGGTCATCAAGGGAAGGCCGCACTCAACAAAATCTTGAGTGTGCAAAAATCCCCCAATGACAAGAGTGAGCTTGGATTCAACTCCAATGTCAATAACAAGTCCACTATCAAGTTGAAGCACAAGGACAACAAGAAGAATGGCCAAGATCAAGTCAAGAATCCGGCCAACATTGTTTGCTTCAAGTGCAAGGAAGAAGGGCACCATGTTAGATCTTTCCCATTGAAGAAAAAGCCTCTTAGTGTGAAGCAACAAGGGAAGCGGCCTCAAGCTCCACCTCAAGTCATTAATGGGCCACTTCCTAAGAGGACTACTCGAGCTCTTCCTCGAGTTGTGACTTCACCTAAGAAGAAAGATGGCAAGAGTAGAACTTGCTACATATGCCGTGAGAAGGGGCATATTTCTTCCTCATGCACTATCGGTATCTCCTCATCCAACCCTATCATTATTGATGATGCTTATTCTCTTTGTAAGGATGAGGTTGGCAATGTGTTTGCCAAATTTGTTGGTGCTCAATGTGGGTTCAAGAAAAGAACCATTTGGGTTGCCAAGCCTATTGTGACTAACCTCTTAGGACCCAACTTGGTTGGGGACCAACAGGCGAAAACTTGATGAATAGGTGTTGTTGGAAGGCATTGGAGACTTGGTTACATTATGAAGAATTAAGGAATCTTCATCAATTATTATTGTCAAGCCAAGCCATTTGGATTATCATGATTATATTATATTTCCAATGTTCCTCCTTGCGGTAACATATGCTAAACTCTTTACATTAAAAGTTACACGCCCCCTTGTGCACATGTTGGTTTTGTATCTTCCATGCTTTTGTACATATTGTGCTTTCCACTTAACTATCTTGAGGTATCAAGCATATTTGTGTATGATTAGGTGGCACACCATGTATGTGTGTTTCTTGTGTTTGAGCCTTACCTGGTTATATTTGGTATCTTATTTGGCTCTTTTGAGAGATTAATGGATTATCTCACTTTGGGGGAGTGTTATGCTTGGGCATTCCACAATCCTAAAAATTGTGTGTACATGAGGAATACCACCTAGTATTTATATTGGATTATTGTCTAGTTCTATGTGGTATAATTATCATGAGAAATTTAATTTTATAATGTCCATTAGTTATCTCTATTTGTATCATTTTGCCTCGTGTTGGTGTTATGGTAGTATCACATCATGGGGGATTCATATGTTTAGTGCATATTACAATCCTAGAAAATGTGAATATTCGAGGTTGTGTCACTTAGAATTGATATTGATAATTATCTAGCACCTATGTGACACATTTGCTCATACAAGTTCCAATTTGCTTGAATGTTTTTGTTGATCATATTTTGGATCTTGTATATGATATTATTTCTTGGTATGTGTTTCCTCATATTTAGATCTCTATATCATCATGGAAACCATTTTCTTCAAGTTACTCTAATCACTAGTGATTGTGTGACTATTGGAAGCTACCAAGAATCTTGTTCGAAGTATCATGCTTAATTCTTATATTTTATATGCTTCTTGTTGTGACTATGATCTTGGATATCCATGCAAGCTACCTTGGAAAATTATTCCCAATATTTCTTGTCCTTGGACAATGAGTACCCAATTTATGGTAGAATTTATTGATCATATTCACTTTGGCCCTTGCTTAATATTGTCCTATCTTTGGCCAAGTAAATGTTTTGTGTGCTCCCATGTATTCCTTGCTACTTTTGGATCTTCTTATTTTATTGGTATCCTCTTGTGTTTTATTTAATGTAGGTAGTAGTGATGATCTCATTTGTGTGCATTTTGCATTCAAAAGCAAAATTCTATATAATGTACTACTTATGGGTGAGATCTCCTATATTATTTATAACACTCGTATTTATGCTTCTTTGTTTGATACATATCGGGTTTTTTTGTGCTTGGAACATCAATCTTTTTGTTTTGGTACTTTGTGCCATCATGAGAAGTTTAGGTAGTTTGGTTTCTTATTGGAACCTTGCTCTTTTTGGGAGTTGGTTTTGTCTCATTCCCTATTTCATGATTTTACCATTTTAGAATGAGATAAATCCTTGAGCATTTTTATTTCTATCTATCTTTTGCTCTTTTGGTTTTAGCCTAGTTCATTTGTTGAACTTGTGATCTTTCATGTGTTGAATTGGTTCTTTGATACAATTTGGAGATCGTTTGTCATGTCACACTCTTGTGTGTGAAATATCGATTTACTTGGTGTTTTTGTTCAAATTGTATCTCCTTTTTGGTTCTTGAAAGCTTTAGGCATGCATATTTACTATATGTTTATATTATGGCATTCTTGCTTTCTTTAATCCAATATATAGGGGAAACTCCACCAATTCCCATAGGCTAAGTTGTGCATGAAATTCAATTTCATATCAATATGCACATAATTATGTGGAGTCTCACCTATGTATTGTAGTTGCACTAACTTCTTTGGACCCAGTAAGTTTGGGGACCATTTTTGTACTTAAATATGTTTTAGGTACGTTGGAGATATATTGGATGCTTGTCTCTCAATCTTCAAGAAGTGGTGCATTAATGAAAATTGGAGGCAAGCTATAGGATGATCAATGAATTCATATCCTCTACATCCTACCAATTATATCTTGGTAACAAGTATCTCTTTCTCATGCTCATATATCTTGATTCCAACCGTTTGTCAGTTGCCTTCTGGCATGAATTCATGTATTTGTAATTGTTGTATCTCTAGCCATGGTATTAAGAGAACTCTCTATTGTATATGTGTATAAGTTGAGATGAGTATATATAATTGGGACTATACAAAATCATGCATATGATCCTCCAATCCCAAATATGTCAATCTAGCAATTTTATTGCCTATCTTTTCCTCAACTTCTCTCATGTGCAATAGTGAGATTTTGCTAGTTAAAATTTTCTTGTGATACTTGTTGCCTTTCTCCATATATTCCAACTTTCTCCTCTTCCCTTGGTGAAAGTTGTAATATATGTAGTGTGTTGGTGTTTGAAGTCCATTAATGTACAATAAGACATATGTGAGCCTTTGGCCATGCTTTGAAGCAAAAAATCTTATTGATATATGTTATGACTTCATTTTTGCCTTTCATGTGCTTTCTTGTATAATCTTCTTTATGTGTGCATGTTTCTTTTTTGGCATATGTCTTTGTGATGTTTTCCATTTAGAGACATATACACATATGAGGAGATAATTTTAGTTGATTTTTAATCCTTGGAGACCACCTTTCTATTTCTTTTGATTCTTCGGTGGCTTCCAAATTTAATTGCCTATGAGTGCTTGTTCCTCTTGTTTGCATCTTTGGGCACTCATATTTGTTCTATCATGACTTGTATTGTTAAATGAACTTGGATGAGTGAGGATTCCATGATTATGCACCTTGTTCCCAAATGCAATTATCATAATTGGTGCATTATCTTTGGGGAGCTCATCTAATTCATTTAATAATGCTCATTTATCTTTTTTCTCATTTATTGCGTCTTAAATGTTTATGGGGAAGTGAGGATTCCATATTTGTGCATTTTTGTATTGAAATTCAACGATTCTAAAGTGCACACAAATCTTGGGGAGCTTCTCTATTTTATTTAAGCATTTATTTGATCGCTCATTTGTTGTGCTTGAAATTCTTATGGGGGAGCAAGGATTCCATATTTGTGCAATATGTATTCTAATGCATTTATGTTGAATAGTGCACAAATCTTGGGGAGCTTCTCTATTTGTTATTTAAATCACTCTCTTGCTCATATCATAATATCTTGTAGGTTCAATTTGAACTCATTTGTTGTATTCAATTGGTTTGTGGGACCTTGTAATTGCTTGCATCATTTGACTTTATTTATTTTGGCAATCTTCGGGTCCTCGATATAGTTCTACTACCTCCAAAGTATTCATCATTGGATATGTGCGAAGGCACACCTTTGGAGGAATTATTATTATATTTTCCTTCTAGAACTTGTCACCCATTTCGGCAATCGATGCCAATGGGGGAGAAGTTTTAGAGGGTTTAAGGGAAGTTGGTTTATGCATTGAGTTTGTTCTTGTTCATTTGTCTCTCATGCTCTTGCATCTTTGTCGTTGCTTAGCATGTGGTATATATAGTGGAAACTCCACCAATGATAATGATTGGCAATATATGCAATGAAATTCAAGTTCATCACACATGCATAGATTGTGGGGGAGTTTTCTCTATATATATGGTGGTACCAATATCACATACTTATGTAGTATTTGATATTGGTGTTACCAGTTTGTTCATTAAAATTCCTTATATAAACCCTCTTAAAGGGATTGTCATCAATTACCAAAATGGGGGAGATTGAAAGAACATGTGGGCCCCATGTGTGGTTTTGGTAATTAATGACAATCTTTATGGACTAATGTGTGTATTGAGTTGTACTTGTAGGAATTATCCATTGGCATTGCTTGGAGCATGTGTTGACTTCAAGATAGATGAAATGAGAAGAAGATGTGTTGTGCAAGCTCAAAATGCGCCATCTATAGAAGATCTCATGTTTGATGCTTGCCATCCTCGGTGATCATGGATCGATGATGAGGAATCAAGAAAGGTGTCCATCTTCAGAAGGACAAGATCGTCTACATCGAGCTCAAATGGATTGCTCAAGGCAAAGGTATAATATTGATAGGTTTTCCCTTTTGTCGGTCTCATGTTTGTTGGGAGACCGGGTTTAGGATAGATAACCGTACTATCAAGAGGGGCTCTCGAATGAGTAACTCGGTCACATCGTTCGGAGAGAGATCAAACCTTTGCATACTTGCATCATCATATTTGGTTGTTATTTGGTCTTATCCATGTGAGGATATAGAGCTTGTGGTAATCTCCATAACAAGCTCTAGTTCATCAAAAACGGATTTCCCTTTTATATCTTATTGCGTTTTGATCTTGGAGGTTTTACTGGTTTGTATTTTAGAGATAGGTAAAACCTTCCATTATTTGGTTCTTACTCATGTGAGGATTTAGAGCTTGTGTTAATCTCCATGACAATCTCTAGTTCATCGAAAACGGATTTCATATGCATTTTCTATTACGTTTTTTATGTTGGAGGTTTTATCGGTTCGTCTTTTTGATAGAGGTTAAACCTTTCGTCATTTGGATCTATCCTCCCTTGCTGGACTATAATGTTTCTTTGCATGATATTTTAGAGCTTGTTGTCCTCTTCGAAACGAGCCCAAGATCATCAAAATCGGAGTCCGGATGCAAATGTTATGGCCGTTTTCGTTCAGGGATGACCGGTAGTATCGGACCAGGGTCCGATAGTACCGGAGGTCCGGTAGTATCGCCCCTTAGTACCGGTTGGTACTGAATAAGGTGTGTTTGGCGACCTGGGATCCCTAGGGAATGTCTGGTAGTACCAGGAAAAAGTCCTGTAGTACCGGGATTCGCGTTTTTGGGCTTCAGCGGTTGGATTTTGGGGGGACCTATTTAAGAGGCCTTCTTTCCCAATAGTTCTACAACCATTCTTGCAAGTTTTCCCCTCCATTGTTGACCTTCTTGAGCTTGCTTTCTCTCAATCCCTCCGATGATTCTTTCATATTCTTGAGGGATTTGAAAGAGGAGATCTAGATCTACAATCCCACCAATCAATCTCTCCTCTAAGTGAAGGGAACATTTTGGGATCTAGATCTTGGAGTCTTTTGTGGATTTCCTCCATTGTTCTTCCTCTCTTATTCCCCCATAAGCTTTGGTGGAATTTGGGATAGAAGGATTTTAACACCTTTGTGGTGTTCTTGCCATTTGCATTTGGTGCATGGGTTTGTGTTCTCCTCGGAGGATTTGGTTTGAGTGACTCATTGGAGCTTGTCCTTCTTGGGTTCCTGGAACCCTAGACGGTTTTGTGGCCTTGGTGGAATTGTGGCCTTTTGTTGTATTTGTTGGGAGTCTCCAATTAAGTTGTGGAGAAGTACCCCAACCTTGTGAGAGGTTCCGGTTGCCACCGACAAGTGCACCGATAGTGGAAGCATGGATCGATCCCATTGGGGTGAGATTCACCGGAGAATAAGGAGGCCTTTTATGGCGTTGGTGGTTTGATACCACCCCCTCTCCAAACGAGACGTACTCCATGTTGGGAGGAACTCGGTAAAATATCGGTGTCCACGCGTGCCTCGGTTATCTCTATACCCGAGCTCTTTACTTATGCACTTTACATTGTGATAGCCTTCGTGCTTGAAGTAATATATATCTTGCTATCACTTTGTTGCTTGTATTGCTTAGCATAAGTTGTTGGTGGTGAACCTTAGTTGTTCTATGTTGTGCTTAACAAAGTAAACGCTAGTTTTATTCTGCCTTTGTTGAGCCACTCTAGGAAAAGTTTTAATCGCCTATTCACCCCCCCTCTAGGCGACATCCGTATCCTTTCAGATTGTGACAACAAAAATTTCAAGGATGATATTATAGAAGGAACTCAAGCCTGCAAAATCTATGGAGACATAGGACACACTTATAAAGAGCATATTGACCAATGCCCTAACTGTGAAGAGAACCATCCAGCTAGACAATGCCCCACATCTCAAGTTACTTGTTTCCTATGTGAAGGAAATGATCATGTCCATGTCCAATGCCACATCTACCCTATAGTTCAACATATGAAACATCAAGCTAAATATGGAATGCATCAAGTCTTTGGAAACATCCATGAAGGTACAACTTCCACCAAGAATGATGAAGACAAAGTCAAATCTCAGTATGCACCTCCATACAATGTAACCAACTTTGGTGAACAAAAGAGGAAACGTGGACGTTATCCTAGGAACCATTCTAAGAAGCGAGGAAGTTTTCCTACATTTGTAGTGAATTATAAAGAACGTGAACTAAGAGACCTCCTAGCTTTGGAGAGACCCAAAAAGAAGAAGGGCCAAGGAAACAAACAAGAGATAGATATACCAAAGATAAAGAGAGATATTAGCCAGGTGATGTGTCACAAATGCAAAGAGCTAGGACATTATGCATCCAATTGTCCAGAAAAGGAGAAGAACAAGACAAGAAAACCTGTGAAGCACCTCAACCTTGTCACATGTTTCAAATGTGGAAATAAGGGACACTATGCAAACAAATGTCTAGAGAAGTTACATCAAGATACCAAGTAAGCCACGATGCAATCTAGTTAAAATCCTTTTAAGGGTGGTAGTACCCTAGTTGTCCTGAAGCCAACTTGTTGTCTCTAGCCTTCCCGAATCTTGGGACGAGTGATGAGGTTTGATCTCATCAATTCCCATTGTTATGGACTTGGGTTTTGGAGAAGATGGGGATGCTGGAGATCGCGTAACGGTTAGCAAACAAGCAATACGGGACACGAGGTTTACCCAGGTTCAGGACCCCGGAGGGAAAACCCTACTCCTGCTTGTCTGCTCTTGATTACGGCGGAACCGGTGATTACAGGTGTGCGCAGATGCAATTTGGCGTGGAGGTGTATATGCGAGAGTATGTGTCGAGAGATCTAGGTTTGTAGATCTATCATGGAGGTCGAGATCGTAGATCTATCTATTGGGGGGTTATGGCGTCTGTAGGTCGTGCCCTCCTCTGTGGCATCCCGCAAAACCATTACTAGAAAATCGCGTCGTTTTTGTGCATTGCATCATCATGACCGCATGCTCAAGTCATCATGCCACATTGCATTTGAGCATCGCCATCATCTTGCATTTGCTTGCATGAAACTAATTGCGGAAAAACCTAATTTGTTTTCTAAACGCCCCGTCTTAATTCAAACGCAAAACCCGGGTCTCCGGATTATTTTGTTTTGTCTGCTATCGGGTTGCGAACGGTCCGTTTAAAACAAATAAAATATTTAATTAATTTTAGTGGGGCAGTCGAACGGGCCGATTCGACCCGAACGACCACCCCCGAAATAAACGGTCCACCCCAAAAATCCCTAATCTACCTAGTCCTAGTCTACCCGCCCTTAAGCCACATCACCCTGGCCAACCAGACGCTGCCACCTCACCTTTTTCCCTTCCCCACCCAATCAAACCCTGCCACCTAATCCTACCCTCTCCCCACCTCTCTCTCTCCCCACTCACCCAACGCACACAACGCCACCCACCCACACAGCCCCCCACACCTGCCCTGTCCCGACCCCACCTGGGCCCCACGCCCCCGACCCACCTGGCCCCGCGCTCACCCTCTCTCTCCCCCAACCGCGGCCGCTCCTCTCTCTCTCTCCCTGGCTCTCCCCGACGCGACCTGCTCCTCACCGGCGTCGCCCTCGCACCTTCCTCCCGCCGCCCTGGCGCCATGGCTCCTCGCCGCCGTTCTCCCCCTCTGGCCTCCCGCCGCTCCCTCCGGCCCCGCACCCCCCGCTCGCCATCAACCACCTCCGCCTCCGCCCGGCCTCCTCCCGCTGCGTCTCCGCCCGCCACGACCCCCACCACAGTCCGTTCCCCAACCCCCTCGTCTGCCGCCAAGTGCCGTCGCTTCTCCGGCCGCCCCCTCCCCCCTTCGATCTCGCCTCCGGCCAGGGTCGCCGCCGCCGCTCGGCCCTCTCCGAGCCCGCTCCGCGCCACCAGGCCCCATCTACGCCACCACCGCCTCCACCGTCGCCGGCCGCGCGCCATGGTAGCGACCGCGAAGCTCCAGCCCGGGCCAGCGCCGCCGGTCGCGCGTGCTCCTCCACCTCGCCGGCCTCGCCTCTGCATCCTCTCCTCCGAGCCACGCATCCGCGTCGCCGTCCTGCGCCCAGCCTCCGCCGCGGCCGCGTCCCCGCCTCTGCGCCGCCGCTCGCCCCGGAGCACCGCCGTTCGCCCCAGGCCCCCACCTCGCCGGAGCTCCCCACGGGCTCGCCGACCCCTACGCCTTCTCCGGCAGCCGCTCGTCGCCAGCGACCCCGCAACACTCGCGAGGCCCGGCCCCCTCGTCGATGCATCGCCGCCGTCTGCGCAGGCGCCGCTAACCGCCCTGCTGGATGTCCCTTGTAGCATGTGCGCGCTCATGTGGTCCCCTTTGTTGTGGTGTAAGCCTCCTGCAAATCGCCTCAGCGGAGCGTTTGGCCCTGAGAGTTTGGCCCCGTGCGACCAAGGACGACACCGACAAGAACTACTCAAGCCGTAAACCAAGATCTGCATCGTTACGGGCTTCGTCGACCAATGCGCGAGGTGGAGCCCGATGACGCCGGTATCACAAGATCTACATCACGGACGCGGAGAAACCCTCGGACGCCCAGATCTTCGCCTCGGGACACCGGGAACTCCCCCTGAACGCCAAGACCGTCGACATGGATACCGAAGGACGCCGAGCGCCAAGTACTTTCCTCGGACGCCGAAACCCGAACCGGTAGAACGCCAAGATCGCCACAAGAACTACAAGCACTTCACCCCGAACGCCAAGTCCGACCCGACCCACGAACCCGACAAGAGCTTCGCAACGACGAGAACGGCACCGACCCAGAAGAAGCCGATGCGCCCCGACACCGACCCAAGTCCTTCTTCCCGGAACGCCAAGATCTACCCCGTTATCTGAGAACGCTTCCGCCGAGACCGAACCCCAGATCCGAACCCTGAGACCGACCCCGAACCCCGGAACCCCAAGTTCGTCGAGACCCCCTAATGTGTGAACCCCTTCCCGAAACCCTATTTTATAACATGATACAAATTGTCGCATAATAATTGTCTTGCATGCATACATTCATGTGGTTTGGGGGCCTTATGCCGATTCACCTAATAATTAAATATGGGGCCCATATGCGGGCAAATCTAGCCTTATATTGGCCTCATTTAAATCTGTGTAGCGAACCGGTGTGATCTTTTGCCATGTTATAACAACAGTTAAATTGCGGGGTAGCTAAACAACATGGGCCATCTAATTAATTGTCGGGACCCCGGTTCCACTTAATATTGACCTAATTGCATTGCACCTTCACATGCCATGCATCATACATGCATCATGCCCGATCTTTTGCCGTAGTATTAAATATTGCATCCGGTGTTTACTCTAGTGTTTTGCTTCTTCGCGGATAAGGCCGTTGAGTTGATGCGAGTGTCGACCCGATCTTCAGATGAACCTTCGGCAATGTTTTCAGGCGAGCATCTCCCCCTTTCTACCTATCTTACTTTTATAGTATTTATTCCCTCCTGTTGATCTATTGCTATCTGTGTTGCGATGCTCTAGTTTTTCGTACCCGTGAGATCCCTCGCAGCCTTATTTTGCCTTGGACACCTCCTATTACCTGTTGTTTGGTAGATAGATGGACTTGCGCGTCGTAGTCGCTTGCTCAAGTGCTGTTGCGTGTCGTCAAGTGCCACAGTTGTTGGTGTATTGCCGCATGTTTGATGTTGGAGATGATCATGGTTTTACTTATCGTTCACTTTAATTCCTGTTTAACAACTAAAATTGAAGTAAGTAAGCAGAGGCATCGGTGGGTGATAGAAAATATTTGGTTTCCGAACGCCCACTTGTGTCCCGTAGGACCCCGAGTACTTGATACCTGTTCCTTGATTTATCGCGCTATCCACATACGGGGAATTATGGGCCCCCCTTAGCCAGAGCTTGATTCAGTCTTATTTCTTGGGGCCACAAACTAGTTTGAGGTTTTATTTACGATCCTGTACTTATGCCATGATTTACTGCTTTATTTACGATTGTGCGAGGAGCACACTGTACTTTTTAGGTAAGCGGAATGTTTTCGCGGTATCGACAAGCCCCGTTTGGGGTTCCCAGTCGTTTACAGCCATTGACGCAAACCTTGAGTCCGTCTCGGAGCTAGCTTACTTCGTTGCGGTTCTACTCAATGGGGTGGCCCCCTGAAATATTTCTGAATCCTGTGATTGCTTTGTCGTGAAAGCCTTGTTGGGTTTTGATTTGGTTTTTCCGAGGTTGATCGTGTGTGTGTTGCTATTTGTGCACCCCGGCCGGGTTAAAACTTTCTAAAAGCCGTGTCCGCGGTTATGGACGACTTGGAGCACAGTATCTCGATCATAGACAAGCATAACTAAAGTAGTGCTATAAATTTGACTTTATAATGACTAGTAATCAGCTTCACTATAATGGAATGGCTAAATAATACTGCCCACAATTGATTGTTTGGAGTGTCGCTTGCGACCATTGTACCTGACTAGTAAGTATTGCAACTACAACGGAATGGCTAAATAAAAGTACCAACAACTGCTGGGTTTTCGGGATATCTCATGCTATTTGTATCTGACTAGTAAGTGTTGCAACTATCACGGAATGGTTAACTAAAAGTGCCCACTGCTTATTTTATCAGGATGATTATCTATACCTGACTAGTAATTACTGCAACGATAACTGAATAAATAAAAATGCCAACGGTGTGAGTTCCTCGGTTGACTTCCTCGATTGGTCTCGGGGGGGAAACGCCAGGATGGGTTTGTTTGGTGGTAGTATCAGGTTGGTTCCGAATAGGTCTTTCTTCTCCCTCTCTGATTGCCGCCAGTTGTATCGAGTCTCTATAGGTTGTTTAGTGCATGCTGCCGCTGCCGCTTCAATCCACCATACCTGTGTAGGCGAGGACCGTCGAATTCTAGTCTCGCCGTGTACTGGCCTCAGTACTGACGCTCCTCTTTTCCTTTGCCCTTTGTCGGCACCCCTTTTGTTTAAGCAGGTTTGAGATCGACGTCGTTAGCAGGGTTACCCTTCCGGCTTGGCCTGGGCAGGGTTATGGACGCCATTGGTTATTCTTCAGGGCTCTTAGCCCCATTTGCATCTTGTCCGTAGACGGACGCTCTATCATTTTTAAGGTGATTTGGATCTTGTATATTATATCTGTATTCTTGACTCATTGAGTCGCCGCTGTATATATATATCTGTTCTGTGGGTCCCATCGAGGACTGTTGTGTAATGTTATTGCTTCGTTTTCCACCCGCACGAAAGTGCCTGGTGGGCACCTTTGAATCGTTTCTATGCGGGTTTGGCGGGTTTCGCTAAAACTTGCATAGGTCCGATTCTGAGGGTGTTACATCCTCGTTGGACCCTTCTAGCCTTTATATATGGGGAGTCTAGGTCTCAGGTACCGATATGAGTAGCTTACAAGTTAGATTCGAACTCTAGTCTTGAGGTTTCCTTGTCTTGTGCGCTTGGGACTCCGTGTCCATATGGGCTTCATTCCAGCCGAACCGTCATAGGCGTCATGGACCCGGGCAGGTCGTCGAGTGGGCCTTCCGTCAGGCTGGACCAGGTAGGCTAACATCGGGTACCCGTAGGTTATAACCATGTCAGTAGCCCCTGAGTGTTCAGTCGAATCATAGATTCGGCTGAGGACTCTTCAATCTTTCGGGTACAGCTGTTTCTATTCATCAGAGAATGATTTTGGTGTGTAGGGATTCTTGATGCGTGTGCCTGACTCTCCCGACGGATCAGGACCAGTTAAATGTCTTAGGAGAAAACAACACGATCTTCTTCAGATTCGAGTCTCTCGACTCGAAACCGGAACAAATGCTGGCGTAATTCAACTCAGGCCGTTGAGGACTTACAGGAGTAGAATTCCAGTAATTTTCATATGATGTACCCAACGCGTCCGTCAGGATTTTCATCGCGCCTGCTGGCACGGATTCTTACTAGCAGAGCGCAGTCGTGTGCGTTGCCAGGCCATCAGATGGTATCTGTAGGTCTTATCTTTGCGTCGCAGACGCAGCATCCGAATGTTTATCACTGCGGAGGTGTTTCGGGTGGCCAAGGAGGACGTTGCTCACTTAGCGTTAATTAGGGCAGAGTTGCAGAAAAGTTTTTGCATGCTAATCCGAAGGATTGTAGTCGAATAATTCATAGGGTGCGCGACCAGCGCTCCCTATGGGAGTAGCCCCCGAGTGTCTGTTCGAGTCGTAGACTCGAGCAGGGACTTTAATTCAGCCATTGTTCAGCTTCAGGTCTATAGGACACAGATTTTTCGGATGCTTGAATCCATCCTCCCTATGGGAGTAGCCTCCGAGTCCGTAGTGGAGTCATAGACTCGACGTAGGACTCGAAGATCTTGTGTGTGCACGACCAGCGCTCCAGTTTGGAGCAGCCCCCGAGTGTCTGGCGGAGTCGTAGACTCAGGCAGAGACTCGAGTCTTGTATCATGCAGTTGTAGTCGGCAATCTCGTGGGCGTACCGCTGACCCGGAAGTACATCGGGTGCGCTACTAGCGCTCCTGATAGGAGTAGCCCCCGAGTGTCTAATCGAGTCGTAGACTCGAGTGGAGACTCATGCGAGGAGAAACCACTGACCCGGAAGTGCATCGAGTCAGCGTCGCGCCTATGTAGCATCAAGTGATGCAACCATCCGAGGAGGGTTCCGACTCGGGCCTTGAGTTTATGGCGTAGCCAGTTGCTTTGTCGACTTCTGTTGGAGGACCTGATACAATAGAGAGATGTAATTCGACGTTCCTGTAGGCTACAGAAAACATAAAAATTTGTGAAGTACTTGTATCTTGTAAAGAAATATTTGCCTTTCGGCTTGTATAGTAAGATCTAGTGCCGACCGAGTCGACACTTTTGCACTGTATGCTAGGCCTTTTCGTTAGCCTGATTACCCTTGGTCTCAGTACCTTGCCGAGGCACTCGGAGTTCAAGGATTTGACGATCAGGCAGAATCAGCTACTCGGGCTGTCGCGTTCGAGGTGCTCGAGTGTGTGGAGCTGATGGCACATTAGGTTACTCAAAGAGGGCGCAGCCCCCAAGTGTTTCGAGTGCGAGTTAAAAAGGAAATCAACTCTAAGTAGAGAGAAACTTAGCTTTGTTGGTAGTTGTCGTGGACGGAGTCGACGCGATAGCGGGCCGCACGCGGACGTGGTCGACGCGGCGAACCACAATCATAGCGGCGACGGGTTTCCAAAGTTGATGGTGGTAGCGAGCTCAGCACCCGAAGATTGTCGCGATCGAAGACCGCACCGGGTCGCCACATCTGAAGGATGTATCAGGTCATCGCAGCCGAAAGCCGCGTTGGGTCGCTGATGTCGAGGGAGCCCCCGAGTCGTGGTCGATGAAGCCGATGCGGCCAGTTGCCGCAATCGAAGATCACGTCGGGTCGCCGCATCCGAAAGATGCAACGGAGAGCACCCGAGTCGTTGGAGCTGAAGATCATATCGGGTCGCCGCTTGTCGAAGACCGCGTCAGCTCGCCGCATCCGAAGGATGCGTCGGGTCACCACAGACGAAGGTCACAGCGGGTCGCACGGCAGGGTTGGCACAACCCCCGAGTTGTAGAATCAACGTGGTTGACGGAGCTAACGGAGGACGTGTAGTCGAAGTCGCGTGTAGCGGACGTAGTCGATGTGGCGGATCGGAGTTGATGCGACAACGTGGCGGCGAGTCGCGCGGTACGCGAAGTCAATGCCGTAGGAAGTCACGTGCAATCGAAGATTGCAGTGGAGTAGCCGCAGTCGAAAACTGAAGCGGGTCGCCGGATTTTTGTATGGAGAGAGTTAACTGTGTGTGGCAGGCATAGTAAAGTCGTCAGATTTTTTGTCATCTGGAGTTAATACGATGGACACGTATAATTGACGTGGCAAACACAAGTTGCGCAGCAGACGTTTTGTTGATTTTCCTGATCAGAGTACTTGATACGGCGAGCAGAAGTCATCTGGGAAGAATAGGGGCAGCACCCAAGTGATGACGCTATTTCTTTTCTTTCTTCTCTTGCTAAAATTGGCCTAATTGTAAACTTTTGCTTCTGATTATTTTTCCTTTGCCTATGCCTGTGAGCTGGCCTGATACGGACTCCCGATCTGTTTATTTTTTCTTTGTCTACATGTGAGAGCTGGCCTGATCCGAATTGATTGCATGTAGCAAGGTGACTCTGGTTCCAAGACGAGGACGCTTTGCTGTTTGCTTTTGATCACAATCGCCTCTAATTTTTGTTAACGCTTCTGGCATATGACCTCTTCTCGAATTTGGAGTATCAAGCCTTGTTGGTCTCAGCGGGTGCGCGAGGCGCGTGTGCCCGTGATAAACGCGACCTTCGATTGATTTTATTGCCTTAGATTTCTCTTTCGTTGAATCTGCCAATCCGGATTGAACCCGGTTGATGATGAAACTTGCGGATGGTGTTGGCGGCAAATATCCGGGCACCTGGTCTGTTCGTCTGGATGAAGACGCACGAGAGCCGAAGTAGATTTGCTTCTCCGTAGATGTGGAGTTGTAGATCGCTTTGGTTGGGACCGTCACGATCGCACAATCAGCACCCCCAGTTCCCACAGAAGGCGCCAATTAACGAGGTTTGATCTCATCAATGCCCATTGTTATGGACTTGGGTTTTGGAGAAGATGGGGATGCTGGAGATCGCGGAACGGTTAGCAAACAAGGTTTACCCAGGTTCAGGCCCCCAGAGGGAAAACCCTACTCCTGCTTGTGTGCTCTTGATTACGGCGGAACCGGTGATTACAGGTGTGCGCAGATGCAATCTGGCGTGGAGGTGTATATGCGAGAGTATGAGTCGACATATCTAGGTTTGTAGATCTATCATGGAGGTGGAGATCGTAGATCTATCTATTGGGGGGTTATGGCGTCTGTAGGTCGTGCCCTCCTCGTTGGACCCTTCTAGCCTTTATATATGGGGAGTCTAGGTCTCAGGTACCGATACGAGTAGGTTACAAGTTAGATTCGAACTCTAGTCTTGAGGTTTCCTTGTCTTGTGCGCTTGGGACTCCGTGTCCTTATGGGCTTCGTTCCAGCCGAACCGTCATAGGCGTCATGGACCCGGGCAGGTCGTCGAGTGGGCCTTCCGTCAGGCTGGACCAGGTAGGCTAACATCGGGTACCCGTAGGGTTAAACCATGTCAACGAGATTCCTTTTAAGGGTGGTAGTCTGTCACATCCCAAAATTTTCCAAATTTTGAAATATGAAAAATAAACAAACTAACGGAACAAATGTTGAAATTTAGGGTGAAAAGAAAATTTTGCCTCTAATTGGAAACATCAAAACCCTACTTGGACAAAACTTAAACGAGAAAGCAACAAACAAATATTCAAGGAATCAAATGCATTCATGCTTGGAATTTATCTTGAATGAGCACTTGGAAAAGTTAAACCAAAAACCCTAAACCCTAATAAAAGAAATCATCTCCAAAATCACTCCAAGACTATGTCTTTGCCCCACATAATTTTTTTGCAACAAACATTCCTAATTGATCAATAAATGGTAATAAAAAATATTACAAAATCATGGGAATTGGTTTCACTCCATTTGGAGCAATGGATAAAAACTTATGATTTTAATAAGATAAAAGAAAGTATTTCCAAGACTAATAAAGCTCCTAGCTAAAATCAATAACAAATTGTGAACAAAGTAATCCTAAAAGAATTTAAAAAGATAAATAAATATTAAATAAAATTATACAAATTGTAATCACTATTTTGGAGCTATAAATAAAAAGATATGGATTTTATAAGGAAAGGAAAGAATTAAATAAATAAGAATTGTTGCAAAGAAAATTTAAACCAACAAAAATCCATAGGCAAATGGAATAAAAGTTATCCAATTAACATAAAAGAATAAAAGGTTATTTAATAAAATTGTATGGGCTTTTAACCATATTCAATTTTATTTAAATAAAAGCCAAAATGCCTCACATATTTTAAATGGATATTAAATCACAAGAAAAATATTTTGAGTTGGATTAAATAACACACTAATAAATGGTATAAACCTACTGAAATTTTTTGGAAATTATTTGAATTCAAATTGAGGTTTGAATTAATAGTTTCGATTAAAAATAGAAAACAGAAAAAGGAAAAGAAAAACATTTGAAGAAAAAAATAGAAGACGAACCTACCTACCTAGTACAGCCCAACATCCCTGGCCTAACTAGACCACCCAGCAATCACTCCCCCTTTGCTTTATTTTCTCACCGCACCCCTCACTGACGGCCCGATCCCACACGCCAAGTCAGCGTCGTCTTCAACCCCGTGCCCAAGACCCGTTCCCCCTCTATCATTTCCTCGTGAATTCATTCGCGTTAATTCGCTTGATTGTCGCAGTAATCCCCTCCCTCGACCACACTCACTTAAACTCCTCCCCCTCTCTCAACACCCGGATTTTTAATCCCAGATGCCTGTCATGCCATACATCGCAATCCCAGGATTACCATTTTTGCGAGACATAACAGATTGGATATCACGGTACATCATCCATTATAACCCATACATAAGGTCTTACACAAATAAGGATCTCATGATCTAGTCTTAATACAATTCAAGCAGCGAAATAACATAATAGTAACGGTAGCATGGGCGAAGCTCCATCTTCATGGTCACAGGCAATGCTGACGATGGGAGATGATCCTAGTTATCGTAACCTTCCCGTTGTCCGTATTCCTGATACTCCTCCTCATAGTCTGGCCACGGGAATAGCCAGGGACAAAGCCATGAGTACTCTTTAAGTACTCGCAAACTAATACTAACAAGTGAAGTAGTTTTGAGTAGGATACTAAGCTCTAGGGTTGTTTTGCAAAAAGCCAGATTTATCTCTACTGAGTTCAGAAGCAAAGAAAGCTAGTTTAAAGTTTTATAACACCTAAGTGGGAACTTGAAGTTCATGTCACAACTCTGTTGTGATTAAGTCAAGTCACAAATCATTTCATAAGTCATTTTGAAAACATATGACGACGGAACAGTATGGCCACTCCAACTGTCCATAACCGCGGACACGGCTATTCGAATAGTTTGACACTCTACAGAGATTGTACACTTTCACCACAACATTGATACATCCGTCAGGAACAATCCTGAATTCACCATACTCAGTATGTGGATAATCAATCCTAACCTTTCCATTACCCGCCCTAGTATAGGCACCTCTCCTGTGAGTTTGGCCTCCCAATCATGACCAACTGTCATCTTGGGTACTGCACATGTGGACAATCTTCACAAGGTAGCCTAAGCTCAAACCTTGGCCGTAAGGGAACCCATACTAAGGTATATAAATTTCCGGTCAAGCCCTACCCAAATTTCAGGTATTGTGGTTGTACGGTAAGATTGGAATGGTATCGCATCCATACAACCATCAGTTTTGTAATGGGCTAAGGCTCATGCCTTAACATTTTCATCAACAAAATCATTTGGTGTTCGGAAACACATATCAAAACATTTCAGTAGAATGACTCATCATTCTAAGGTTTTCATAACCACTTTCACCAAGTATTCCCATCTAACGTTGATCAAGTTTTATGCTTAGCACTAGCATCTACAAGTGGGGGTAAATACTAATGAGGGGTGATAAGCAAGTGTATCTTATCTAAGTTCAATCTCATGCCTCAGGATGAGATTTATCTAACTTAGGGCAAGTTTTATGCTCTTTATGCTACCTTCCAATATCCTTCTATTATCTACAAGTTACTAAGTAAACTCTAAGGGATAGCTTTGATAAAGAAATAAAGTATTCAGCTTTTCAAGTAAAACTAGGATTGGGTATCATCAAATGGTTATAAGCTTGCAAGTAGTTCTTGCAAGTGGTAGCTTGCTTAATGAGTAGCTTGCAAGTATTGGCTTGCTTTGTGCAGAGCAGTGGTTGAAGTTCTCCTCGGCTTCTTCCTTGTAGTATCCTCCTTCCTCCTCGTATCCTTGGTCGGTACTAGCGTCTATAAATAAATACGAGGTACACAATCACCACACAATTCTTAACTACTCTATTTAGCACACAAAGGTTTACACTAGATGATATAGCATCATCACTATCATCACAAAGATTAAAGCACTTGTCTTATTTATTTCATTTTAGAAAAGTAATTTCTACTCATTGAAAAACTACTTAAGATTTAATATTCTCCAACTAAAACATGGGATCATGTTGACACATGTCATCACCACATATTTTAGTACATGGGAATGTGATTTAAAGTGGTGTCACAATTTAATAAGGTTTAACCTTTTTATTTTAACTAAATAAAATGACTAGAATGGCCTATGAGGCATTCTTTTATTACTTGATCATTATTTCTGCAAGTAACCCTATATATTTTTATATATTCTGAAAGGTATGGTTAAATGTGATTTTTGGGAGCCAGAATCAACTCAAAAGCTTTCATGGTTGAATTTTGAAAAATGTTTGAATGCAGAAAAGCTTCTGCCTTGTTATTTTTACCATGGGTGATCTATAAATTTAAATGGTTTGAATCTAACGGGCTTGGATTAAGCATTCCAGTACCTTTCTAACAAAATTGGTTTCATGCATTTTGGTTCAGTGAATCGAGTTGGGTTGATTTTTGAATCTAGGTACAGAACTGTGTTTGAAACTAAAAGAATAAATCTAAATTTGAATTAATGGGTCACGCGAGAGGTTTAACTGGGCCGGCCCACTACGCACAGCACGCGCGTGGGCTGGTTAAGTGAGCCACCCCACTCGTTAGTGAGACAGCGAGTGGCGAAGCGGTACAGATCTAAGCCGTGCGATCTAGTTCTAATCCTACGACTGTGGTTCCTCGTCCATGCCTGAACAGGACGCGGCGAGGCTGAACCCTAGCGCGGCCAGTGGGGTCAGTGGGGGCTCACTGGGGCTCCAGCGATGGTCGGCGATGGGGGCAAACGACAAAGTCAACAACGACGATCCTCCTGGTACCGGTGGCTCCTCCTGGGGCGTCTCCAATCGACGACGCCTCTCCTCCTCTGCAACGGCGAACTCCGGTGAAATTCCGGCCACCTGGTGCTCGCCTTGCTTCGGGGGTGAGTGGGTGTGATCAGTGAGAGGTGGGGAGTGAGATGGTGTGAAGAGTTTGAGCTAGGAAGGCCTCTATTTATAGTGCCTGAAGGGGACCGAATGGAGCGGGCTGAGCTCGTCGTGGTCGTCGGCACAACGTGCTAATGGTATGGGCAACGATAGGGGCGGTGTTGTGCTCCCTGGCGAAGCTCAACAGCATGGTCACGCGGCGTGGGGCGGTGCTGAACGGTCGGAACGTCACGGCGCTCTGGGCGGGTGTGAAGGGGATTTTAATGGTGCACAACATCCGTGGTCCGCGCGGCGTCGAACGAGGTAGTCTGGCGGGGTGCTAGGGTGTTGGCGATCATGTACGCAAGCGGCGAGGGCGGCACGCGGTCTGTGGGCTGGTGTCGCGTGCGGCGCACTGGCGCGCTCTCGGCTCGCACGCAGAGAAGCTTGACATGCTCAGGCAGTGTGGTCCAGGGGCTGGCAATGCTCGGGGCTTGGACAGGGGATGGCGGTGGACGGCGGTCAGTGCTCCAGACAATGTTGCTAGGCTTGGTGCTTCTCCTAGCTTGTTGTCGACTTGGGGGTGGCAAGTTAGGTTTGGCATGCTCACCATTGATGGCCCTTGCATGCTCACAGTGATGCTAAAGATTGTTAAAGGGGCTAGATGATCTACTAAGAGCTTGCTGCAAACCAGAGAGGGAACAAGGTTGGCCAAAATCACTGCTACAAATAGTGCTTGATGTTTGTTTGTTTGCTGCAAACAAAGTGTTTGATAAAATGACCGAAAGAAATTCAAATTTGGTGGGTTTGCTAGGCACATACTATGGAGTCTCTGGTTAGTTGGATTAGTCAAGGGGCACTGGTTTGGTTGGGTTTTGGAAATGAGGGATCTTCATATATGTTAAAGATTCAATTTTAAATTGTCATTTGAATGGGGTTGCCAAATGTTTCTGCAAGTTTGAAAGGTGGGATTTGATTCACTTTTACTTGGTCTTGCAAGGGGTGAAAATAAATGGAAAAGTTTCTTTTTGAAATCTTGGACTAGAAACACTCAAAGTGACCTAGTGAGCAAGATTGGCAAAAATGACCATTTGCCTTATTTGATTTGTTTTTGATTTTCTCTTGATTTGTTTCTGCTTGGAAATGTTTTAGTTTTAGATGATGTTATTTTCATCTTTAGTCCATCCCTTGCTATTTAGGTTAATCACACAAGTCCAAACATGCATTCATACAATCCTCACATACACACATGCATTCATATGGTTTGTATTTAATAAAAGTTTTTGTTAACCCTAATTTTAGTGATTAGAATTTGATAATATTTTTGGGACGTTACACCCTCCCCTCTACTTCCCCTCAAGTTCCACACACCAAGAGCCCCCAGGCTACCAGCAATTTGACTCACGCCGCCGTAGCACCGGCGACGATTCCGGTGAGTACTAAGTACCTCGCACCTCTTTTATGTCCAGTAGCCCTTGTCACCCTCGGGCGCATCCCCTAAATCCCTCTGTTCGTTGTATCATGCCCTGTAGTCTCGGCTTCGTCTCCATTTGCGAAGCACCGACGATGGACGAACTCTAGCAAGGAATCTAGGTCAAAGCCATGCGCCCCTTGCCCTCTGGTAAGTTCTCCCGTGACCCTTGTACTCGTGCGCATCTCCCTGACGCCTTGATTTTCTTGCGTACTCCCCAGGGGCTCGACTCTGTCGACCTCTGTGACTACCGATGCCGACGCGAACTCCGGTGAGCAATTGTGGCCAAACCCGTGCGCCCCTTCGTCAACCTCGGCTACCACGGCAAACCACGCATCCTCGCAAGCTCGGTAATGCCCCTGCACCTCCCCTTTACCCCCTAGCGCCGCCAGTACACCGCCACCCGACGCGCCGCCACCGCGCACAGGAGCCAGCGCCGCCAGACTATGGCCAAGCGATGAGATCCATTGGATCTGCAACCTAGGGCTAGGATTAGATCATTTAACAAACATGTATCAATCCATCTGAGCCGTGCGATTCCACTTAAATCTAACGGACCGTGATGCGTGATCCAGCGAAGCGGTATCAACCAGTCAGACAGCGCCGCGTGGCAGAGAGGTTGATTTAAAATCCAGTATTTTATATATTAGTTGTTTAAACTTGTAAAATCAATCACTTTTTATCTGTTTGTCCAAAAATTACAAATTTTATATCAATGGATTCAGAAAAACGAAACCTTTGCACCTATGGCCTTGAATTAGTCATTTGCTTTTGAAAAATTAGAGTTTTATGCAGAGACTTGTTTAGGGCTATTTTGAGTATAAAAATTGTTCTAATTTTTTTTTGAGTGAAACTTTTGCAAATGGTTTTGTTTTGAATCCTCTGACCATAAAAAATAACATTTGAAATTTGAAATTTAAAATTATACTTTGTTTACATTAGAAATTATTTCTTTGAATAAAAGCCTTTCTAGTAAAACAGAAATGATTTAAATGACTTATTTTCACTAACTTGATTTCAAATGAAATTCCACTTTTATAAAAGACCAGTTGGTGTTTTGACATGTTTAGAACCTTGTTAGAAACAACTTTTTCAATAAAATAATCTTTTGCATGCTTGCATGCATTTCTTTGTTTTTCTTGTTTTTGTTTTATTAATTTTTGTGTTGTAGTTTTGAGTGTGTGCTTTTGCTTGATTGTATTATAGTGGACTTTGAGGAGTGTGACAATTGCAAGATCAAGGAGAGTACCTAGATTTTCTACTAAAAAGGCAAGTGATACTTTGGTCATCAAAAGTCCTATCTTTTCAATATTGCATTAGTAATATTTTCGTAGTATGCATGATAGGACTATTTTGTATATTGCTATGCTATAGTAGATCCTATAGAATATATCTTGGTAGTTATCTTCCTAAGTTAAGAGACATGTTATGCTAGTATGCTTAGCCTAGCTAGTAAATTACAAGAGTGGAATATTCATGTTATGGTATTATGCAAAGTCTATGACTATGTTTTTGATTAATAAAACAACATGTGAATGAATCACGTGGGTGGAATGGGAAGATTGTTTTGTGTTGAGTGGTTACTCAGGGCCTATTTCTATGGTTTACCCTGGTGTATCTCACTTGTGGATGGCCACCCAGGAACAAAGAGATTTGAGATGTTTTGTGTTAAGAAGCTTCGAGTGCGCCCACATGGCATATGGGCTCTGCCTTGACCAACTAGGTTGCAAGAACTCAGACAGATGGACAGTTGGTGGTAGTGATGATAGGATGGAACGCGTCCATGGTGGTCTGAGGGATTGTTTCTGAAAAGTCTCGTCTCGATGCATGTTGAGTCTTGAGGGGAAAGTGCACCACCTCTCGAGAGGGTAAAACCTAAGTACTTAGCCGTGTCCCCGGCAACGGACAATTTGAACATCAAAGACATTGAAGCAATCAAGGATCTCCTCATCCCAATTAATCTAAGTTAAAACTTATTGGGTGAACAAGGGAAGCACCTGGTGTGTATCCAGTGTGCCATTGTTTGATAAAGTGTTTTGAAAAAGAGAAAAACTATTTTAAAAAGGATAGGAACAACTTATTTTAAGCAAAGGCCAGCGAAAACTCCACTTAGCCATATATTCATGTAGATGTTAGATTCTCCATGTCAAAATGATATCACTTGCCAATACAATTCAAATGTATTGACCCTTGTGGCTGCAACTTATTATGTTGCAGGTTTGTTTGATGTTAGTGAAGTTTGTTGAGTAGGGATTACAAGTCTACAACCAACATGATTGCCCGTGGCATATGAAGATGAAGGAA
The DNA here is from genome assembly GCA_916181665.1 of Avena sativa. NCBI lineage: Eukaryota > Viridiplantae > Streptophyta > Magnoliopsida > Poales > Poaceae > Avena > Avena sativa. The sequence goes on along the minus strand of OV702280.1, from coordinate 382,713,192 downwards.
TCCATGCATTATAGTTGTATCTGCTACTTTGTAATAAGATAGCCATATGAGCTATGTAAGATGTAATGAACTATTTTATTCCTTGTTATAAGTTGTAATATGACCTTTGTTTCTTGATATTACATCTTAAACTGTGGGTGCTAGCTAATCGATCCAGGGACTAGCACTGTAAACACAGGGATCTCCTCCTTACTAGGTTGGGACCTCTACAACCACGGGGTAACTAATGATGATGACCGCATAGCCCAGCGCAGAAATATAAGAGATATTCAACTCCCAGCTATCAGATATTTTTCTTATTATCTTGCCACTAGTATTCTTGGTAGGGAGAACACTAGCAATATTTACAACTATCATTTGACCTTTCTAGCTGCTGCACTCAACAATGAAACCAGGTATAATCTTGGTTCTCTCATTGCTCGTCGCCTAGCTGCTAGAGGACCCATTTATGGGGGTATTATTGTTGCACGTGTAGTTGCTGCCTTAGAACTTTCTATTGATCCAAATGATACAATTTTGGATCCTCAGAGGCTTGATCTTGTTGTCATGAAAGCGCAACACTTTGTTACTGCTAGCTCTACCCTTGAGAGTTTGGTTTATAGGATGATGTTTACTGATGGGGAAGAGAGGGAAATTCCTTTGCCACAAACCACTTTGTTTAGTATTTGCAGGGGACCTTGGTCACGTTCCAAGGAGGATATGGACGAGCAGTTGCGCACTCGTGGTTTCCATGGACACTACCAGGGGGACGCGCCATCTTATGACCACTTTGTGCACTACACAGAGGCTTTCTTGAGCACGTACCAGAACAAAGGCGCCTCTTCGTCACACTACGGAGGAGCTCCTTATTGGGCAGGTTGGGAATGACCTCCACTTAGGACAAAAGCCTAAGCTTGGGGGAGGTATACCGACATCACACTCATCTATATATCATGTTTCATCGGTACTTTGTATATCCATGTTTCGCTTTCTTTTTGGTTTTTGTTTCTGCTTTCCCAAAACACAAAAAGGCCAAAAATATTTTCGTTGTTTCTCTTGGTTTGTTTCTTTGCTTTTTAGCTTTGGTTTCTTTAAGAAAAAATCCATTTTTTTGCTTTGTTTGTTTTTGCTTTGAGTGCTTGCTTTAAAAATCGAAAATACCAAAAATATTTGTTGTTCTTCTTTGGTTTTGTGAAGTTCGTTGCAGGGTTCAGCGGTCCTCAGTGAAGTTTGGTTTCATGTTATTATTCAAGCCACACAAGTGAAGAGCAATAATGAAGATTAATGGCAACTCGAGGTGTGGTAAGAGGATGGCAATGAACTCTATTTGTCTTCATTTTTGAACATATACTCATCATTGTGGACATGCTTAGTCTGTTCATGTAAGGTGTATGTAATTATTGGATGCTTAGTAGTTCTTGATTTCTTATGATTAGCTCCAACTTGCTAATAGTTTGTAGCATGTCATATGAATGTTTGCTTGCATTGTTCTATTCATAACTTGGTATGACATTGTGGTATCCTCCTCTGAATGCTTCATTTGAATCGACTTGGCACATGCTCACGCATGCATATGACTGAACCAAAGTCAGTTAAGCCTCGATGATTTATTTTGCCTTAGAGTTCTTGTATCACTTTTATGCCATAATTAATTCTGTTTTGTTGCAAGCATGATTATGTCAGTTATTGCTCTCTCATTTGTCGCTCCCTCTCTATTGCTAGCCTTCACTTTCACTGAATATGAGATCTACTCGTGCTTCGAACTCCCCAAAACCAATATTGTCAAAAGTGTCCACCATGTCTACCTATTAGCATCATTTGCTATTCAGTGCATATTTATTATGCCTTGTTTTCTTTCAAACAAAATGTTTGCTTGTTATGAGAAAGTTAGTTAGTAAAGCTCTCACGAACTTGATGGCACACTTTATTTCTTGCACCTAATAAATCTGAACCATTGTGACTGTCCATGAAAGTTATATGCTTGCAAATTATAGGCTGGGAGTTAGCAGAACCGTGCTGTCATGGAGAACGTTTTCAACACATGTAATAATTTACCCAGTTGATATCATGTTCTTTTGTATGCTTGCCTTGTCATTTTGATATGGGATAGCTCCTGTATCATGTGCAAGGGGTACCCCGTTGGCGGTTCTTTATGATACACATATATTTACTATGACACGAACTTACCGATAACTAAAGTTGAGTAGCATGAGGAGCGGCCCTCGTACTCAAGGGACATGAGATTTCCAGTTTATGGTCTTTCAAGCATATAACTCATATTGGACCTCACTTTCACCTTAACCATTTAAATATGCTTATGGTAGGGGCAATGAGAGCTCAAAGCTAATGAGTACCATACTTTCATCATTTAGAAGATTTTCAAACTTTTCAAAACCTTTTCACTTCCCTGTTGAGTCACCACTTATTTTATGAGCACCTTCTTGAGAGCATAGTTGTCATTCTTAGTGTAATGTGCTTGTCTCAAAACTTAGTTAATTATGTCATAACTTTGATGCTTATATCTCTGATATCTTTACTTCTAGTCTTCACTTGAACTTCAGAGGTGCCTTGGCATTCATGTGGTGCTCCACCATCAAAGGCAAGCGAGATACCACTCTATCATACCTTCTTATGAGCATTGCAATGTTGCTTATGTTTATGTTTCATGCTACTTATTATTATTGTGTCGGAATCTCTTCATAGCTTGCAATGAGTATTGAGTAGACTTAGATGCATACTCCTTATTATGAATTGTCTAAGTACTGATCATATGTTGAGAATATTTACATCATATGAAGTAAATGTGTTTGTGAAAGTTTCTTTTATTGCACTCAGTTTTCAACTTAATTGCTTGAGGACAAGCAATAAGCTAAGCTTGGGGGAGTTGATACGTCCAAAACGTATCTACTTTCCCGAACACTTTTGCTATTGTTTTTCCTCTAAACTTGTGTGATTTGGATACAACTGACACAGACTGACGCTGTTTTCAGCAGAATTACCTTGGTATCTAGTTTTTGTGCAGAAAATCAACTATCAGGAAAAATCCCGGAAAATATGCTAAAAATCCTATTTCACGAGAAGACTCATGGAGCCAGATGATACGTCGGAAACGTATCTATAATTTTTGATGTTCCATGCTTGTTTAGTATCTACTTTGCTTTGCTTTGTCTATACTTTGAGGTGTTTTTATATGTTTTCTGGTACTAACCTATTAACAAGATGCCACAGTGCCAGTTGCCTGTTTTCTTCTGTTTTTGGTTCCAAAAAGGCAGAAAATCGATATTCCCGGAATTGGACGGGACAAAAGCCAAAGTTCATATTTTTCCTGAACGATACGGAAAATCGAAGATGAGACTGAGGCGGACACCAGGGTGGCAACACCCTAGGTGGGTGTGGGCCCACCCTGGCCGCGCCCACAGGTGGTGTGGGCCCCCTGACCCTCCACCGACCTTGCCTCCTTCGCCGATAAGAAGCCCTCGACTCAGAAACCCTAAAGGATCAACCAAAAAGCCACGAAAAGTTCCGCAGCGCCACCGCCACCGAAGGGGAGATTCGGGGATAGAAAGTCTCTGTTCCGGCACCCTGCCGGGACGGGGTAGTGCCCCTGGAGCCATCTCCATCGATCTCCTCCACCATCTCCATCGTTGTTGCTGATTCCCATGATGAGGAGAGAGTAGTTCTTCCTCGAGGCTAAGGGCTCTACCGTAGCTATGTGTTCATCTCTCTCTCTCTATGCATGATCTTGTTGTGGTCATGAGCTTTGCAATCAAGTAGATCTACCTTGCTACTCAAGTGCTTCAATAGATCTCTGCTCTCCCCACGTGTATGGAAGTGATAGCGTGCATACTGTGGTGGCACTTAGGCTAGAGTCTACATAAATATCCATCGTGCTTTAATAGATCTATGCTTTTACCCACGTGTGTGAAAGTGACAGCGTGCACGCCGTGTGTGGCACTTAAGCTGGACTACATATATATTTGTTATGAGTTATATTTGGAGTTGGATGTCTTTATGAAAGTGTGGTGTTTGTTGGAACCATCTAGCGCTCAAGGTGACAGTGTGGGGTTATCTAGATTGGGAAAGGCGGACTTTGAGGTGTGTTGTTATAGCCCTACCATGGATTAGAGTGTCCAACCGGAGAGTAGTTAAGAGTAGTATCATGAAGAGAATATATTTATATGAGAGAGTGTTCACTAGTGAAAGTATGATCCCTAGGCATTGTTTCTAAGCATTGAAACACCGTTTGCATATAGATCTGTTGCATGTTTGCTTGCTTTAGTATTTTCCTCACCGTCAGAAGCTCTTTTATGGCACCGTTACCACTTGTATTTTACTATCTATTCGCCGAACTAGTGCACCTATACACCTGACAAGTGTATTGGGTGTGTTGGGGACACAAGAGACTTCTTGTATCTTGATTGCAAGGTTGCTTGATAGGGATACCTTTGACCACTTCCTCCCTGAGTTCGATAAAACTTGGGTAATCCACTTAAGGGAAACTTGCTGTTGTTCTACAAACCTCTACACTTGGAGGCCCAACAACTCTCTACAAGAATATAAGTGTGTAGACATCACCAGAAGACGAGACGGAGGTGGGTCACGAGGGGGCCACACCCCTGGCCGCGCCTGGGAGGGGTGTGGCCACCTCGGGCACCCCCTCGGCCTCCCTCTTTGCCTACAAGAAGCCTCCTGACCTAAAACCCGAGGGGTCGACGTTTTTCCAGAAAGAGTTCCGTTGCGTCGCCACCACCAAAAACTGCGATTCGGAACCAGAAACTCCGTCATGGCACCCTGCCAAGCGGGGAATTTTGAGGGGACCATCGCCATCATCATCACCGACGCCTCTCCATCAACCATCCATGTTTCCCCCATCCATGAGTGAGTAATACCCCGCTGTAAGCTATGGGGATGGTAGGGATTGGATGAGTTCTATCATGTAATTGAATAAGATTGTTAGGGCATGGTGCCTAGTATCTCTATTAGTGATATTTGACATTGTTGCAACTTGTGCTTAATGCTTGTCACTAGGGCCCGAGTGCCATGATATCAGATCTAAACTTATTATTGATTCATGATGATAGTATTGTTTGTGATCTTATCTGCGAGCTGTGTACACATATCATTGTCTGGATCCAAAGGCCCCGAAGTGACAGAAATTGGGACAACCGGAGGGGATGGCTGTGATATGAGGATCACGTGTGTTCACGGAGTGTTAATGCTTTGCTCCGGTACTCTATTAAAAGAAGTACCTTAATTGTCAGTAGTTTCCTTTTAAGCCCCGCTACAACGGGCTTGCAGGACAAAACATGTTGTGCAAGTTCTCATTGCGAGCACGTATGACTATATATGAAACACATGCCTATGATTGTTTAGTACTTGGATGCTTTATCTTATTTATGTGTAATTTCCCCAGATCTTGAGGTTATATAAATAGTCTCGTCCATGCAACGCCCGTCCATCCATCCCTATGCCTACCGCACTCATATCCTACCGTTTGCTACTATTGTTACTACTGCCTTTGTTTTACTGCTGCTGTTACTTTGCTTTTGCTACTACAAAATGTTGCTACTGATAAACTTCTATGAGGAAGACTATTTCCAGGTGCAGCTAAATTGACAACTCAGTTGTTAAGGCTTATAAGTATTCTTTGGCTTCACTTGTGTTGAATTAATAAATTGGGTAATACTACCCTCGAAGACTGTTGCGATCCCCTATACTTGTGGGTCATCACCCATAGTGGCGGTGCTCAACCTACGTGCTCGTCGGTGCCGAAGGTCGGCACGCTCGATCCGTTCACCATGAATCGGCCGATGGTGTGGGATCGCTGCGTTAGTTTTAATAAAGGAGGTGGTCCTTGGGTTTCTTTCGCGCGAAGACGAAGATCTGCTTGATGTCTGCCCTCGTTGATCTGGTCTGGAGAGGCGAGTTCCGGAAGGCTCCGCCGAACTCCCATGGGCGCATCATGCCTGGAGATTGCTGGATCGGAGGGTATTCGGTCGTGCGTACCTTGTTTTTCTAGCCGTTTGGTTTCAGCGGGAGCGTTGCGAAGCTCTGCTGTTTGTTCCCACCAAGTGTTATTCAACAAGCCATGGTAACGCCGGACGCGAAGAATGCCAGAAAAGCGGAAATATGAGGGTAGCGATGGTGATTTAAGTTTTTGTGGCGACGGAGAACTGGCTGCATGGTCTGTGACTCACAACAGCGACTGTTTGTGGGGGGCGGCAACATAGGAGGAGTTCCCAGTCTTACCTTGCAGGGTTAAAATCCAAGGTCTGGCCTTAACTGGTTGTGTCTGGCAATGACCTTGTTGAAGGCATTGTTTTGCGAGCGAGGACTTTCTCCAGGGTGAAAACCCATGATCTTTGATCGGCCAACGACGGCGCTTGGGCACTGTTTCCTTCTTGGAGGCATTGTTATTGGAGTGGAGGACTACGAGTTAATTGGATAAAACTACCACAATTGAGGCTGTCGGGACGGGTCAGTACCGATTCTGGTAATTTCTGCATGTCAGTACCAACACCTGGACGCCGCAACGCTGACCGCGCTAATTCCAGCTTGAACACGTTTCTGACTAGCCTGGCCCACGTGCAGAGCTAACGTGGCCAAACGGCCGTTTCCCTCGCCGTTAGGACAAGACCAGGTGCGGTCCGACCGCATCTGGGTCGGTCTTTCTCTCTCCCAGTCAGTCTCAGTGTCCACTCCCCCTTTCTCTCTCCCACTCTCGATTCGGCGGTGATGGAGGAGCCGGTGAATCCTGGACGCGGCGGCGCAGGCGAGAAAGGCAGGTCTTGTGCTGTCGGCGGAGCCCGCGGGAGCACGGGATCCACGAGGGAGGGAGCCAGAAGGGAGCAGATGGATGGTCTGGACGAGCTATGGCCGTCTCAGTCATCGACGGCGTCGGCGATGCTGGTGCAGATGTGGGTGGCTAACCCAATGGATTCCGAGAGGTGGACGACCAGTCTCGGCGGCATGGAGTACGTATTCATCTCTCCTCCCTGTCTCCCTATCTCCCTATCTCCTTATCTCTATGAAATTTTAGATTTAGGGATTAGGGTTTGCTGAGATGGCTATTTTCTTGCTATATGTTTTGTAGTCTTGATCCAGAGATTTGGGAGGTCAGGATTCATCTTGATGGAGTGGACAACTTAGAGAGAACAATTGCCAGAGGTAACATTACTTATATGAACATAGTTGCAATCATTGAGGAGAAGGGGTTCAGTCTTAGGGATTCTATTTACTGCAGAAAGCAAGGGGTAGATCAATTGGTTGAGAACAACTACCATATCTATGAACTGTTAGATCACTTTGATGCAAGGAAGGTGCTGTCTTTGTTTGTAAAGAGGGGAAACGTTAGTAAGAACAAGAAACCTGTAGCCATACCTAGTCAACCAACATCATCTTCCATTGTGCAATATGAAGAACATGTCCCTATTGATTGCAATGCAGCTAGCCCTATTGATTACAGTGAACCTGTGTATGTTGTTGACAAGGAAGGATACATTTTCACTAGTCAGACTGGTAGCACTATTATAATTGATGATGAGTGCACAAATACTTACCTTCCAACTCAAGAAAGTCAGATGCTGTTGAAGGGAAAGGCAATAGCCATTGAAGAGACTGATTCTGAGGATGATTGCAGCACGGGGTCAGACATTGCTGATGATGATCCTTGGTGGGATGCTGCCATTGGACAGGTTAATATTGAACAGTTAGAAGAGTCCAGGAGAAAGGAACATATGGAACTAGCAGAGATAATTGAGGAGCTGAGGAGGAAGAGACAGGATCCCCTGTTGCACTGTGAAGGGGACACAGATATTGAAGACTTGTTTGTGACTGAAGAAGACAGACCAACTGTGTTTGTAATAGTCCCTGAACCTGCAAAGAAAAAGAAGAAAATTCCTGTTAAGAAAGGACCCACATCAAGGTGTCATACATCTATGGAGATACAAGAAGCACCAGAGTACATACCATCATCAGATGATGAAGATAATGCTGCTGGTTTTTCTGAGGATGATGAAGTTGATCTGTTTGAATCATTGATCATGGTTCCACCAAAAGGCAGAAAAAGCAGAGCAAAGAAAAGGCCAGAGAGAAGGTGGTATGATGAGAGAAGGTTGCATCCACATGAAAAATTATGCTTGAAGATGTGCTTTGTGAATGTGCAACAATTCAGAGATGCCCTGATTAATCTGCATATTGCTCAAAGCAGGAACTACTCATATTGGAGGAACTCAAATGTAAGAAAAATTGTGCATTGCATCCATAAGGACTGTTCTTTCCATATGACAACTTCAGAGATAAAGGGTGAGAAGACCTTTTGTATTAGGAAAATGAGGTTGCAACATACTTGTGATACAACCACTGATAGTTCAAGGGTGAGTGCTAAATGGTTAGCTCACACATATGCAGGTATGTTTAGGTCTGATCCAAATACAGGAATTCAGTCACGCATAGATGTAGCTAGGCAACAACATGCTGTGGAAGTAAACAAGGACATGGCCTATAGGGCAAGAAATCTGGCTCTAGATGAAATAATGGGTGATCACAGGGAGCAGTATGTTAGACTTAGGGATTTTGCCCAAGCTGTTATTGATACTAACCCTGGCAGTAGGTCTCTTGTCACAACATTGACACCTGCACCAACTCTAGAGAATCCTAATCCTGGGCCCACATTCCATGGATTCTTCTTATGTATCAATGGAGCCAGAGAGGGTTTTCTTAATGGTTGTAGGCCATTCATAGGTGAGCATATGTTTTCTTAATGTGTGTAGGCCATTTATTTGTTTGTTTATGTCTAACTTGTGCTCAAATATTTGTTTAGGGCTTGATGGATGCTTTGTTAAGCTATGCACTGGTGCTCAAATATTGGCTGCAACAGGCAGAGATGCCAATAATAATATGTATCCTATTGCCTTTGATGTTGTGCCCAAAGAGGACAAAGCCAATTGGTGATGGTTCTTAACTCAGCTCAAGTATGCTCTAGGTGGAGAAGAAGGACGGTTTGGTAGATATACATTCATGTCTGACAGACAAAAGGTACTGCCCATGCTAAATTTAATTGCTACTTTATAATTTGGTACTTAATAAACTCCTTATGCTAGAAATAATTTGGTACTTAGGGCCTTATAGCATCTGTAAACCAAGTGTTTCCTCTTAACCCTCAAAGATACTGCCTAGGTCACATATATGCCAACTTCAAAGCAGCTGGATTTATTGGTGAAGACTTGAAGAAGATGATGGATGCAGCTTCATATGCTTACCAGCAGCACCATTTTGAGGCTGCCATGGAGAACCTGAAGCAAGAAAGTGAGGCTGCTTGGAAGTGGCTTAGTGCAATCCCAGTGCACACATGGGCTAGGCATGCTTTTGACACCAACTGCAAGACTGACCTTGTGGTGAACAATCTAAGTGAGGTCTTCAACAGATATATTCTAGATGTTAGGAAGAAACCTATTAGAACTATGATTGAAGGGATAAAAGACAAGCTGATGACTAGGATGCATGAGAAGAGGGTAGGTGCTGCTAGGGCAGGATGGGAGATTACTCCCCACTTCAGTGAGCAGCTAGAAATGGCCAAGAAGCACTCCAGATTCTGCACACCAAGGGTTGCAGATGTTGGTTTGTTGCAAGTTACTAATGCTAAAGGTGATGCTACACATGTTGTCAACTTGGTGGAGAAAACCTGTGGATGCAGGAAGTGGGATGTGACAGGGCTGCCTTGTAGCCATGCTTGCAGTGCTATCATCAAAGCCAAGCAGAAACCTGAGCATTATGTGAGCCATTTCTTTAAGAAAGATATGTATACCAAAGCTTTTCAGCCTGTCATTTACCCAGTGCCTGGCCAGCATGCTTGGCCCAAAACAGGAACACCTGACATCATACCACCTTACTTCCACATCAAAAAAGGGAGAAAGCAAGAGAAGAGGAGGAAGGGAAAGTTTGAGGTGGCAAAGCCCAAAGATACATCAAGAATGGGAACCATTACATGATCTAATTGCAAGCTGCAAGGGCATAGATACACCAGTTGCTCACAACCTTTGAGGCCTGATCTGGTGATAAGAAAGAACAAGCATGTGGTTAGTGCTCTAGTTATCAGTTTGGTTTATTTTGTTTGTTTATGTGTATTTTACACCAACTGATTTTGTTTTCTTCTGTGTAGACTAAACCAACTGGTCCACCACCTGCTGCAAGGGATACTGCAAGGGCTGGCTTTGTTGCTCCAAGATCAGCTGGAAGAGAGAGAGAGGGTGATGTTCCAGGTGGATCTTCTCATGCATACAATAGGACTAGAACATGGAGCTACTTGAATTGTGGCTATGTTCCAGGTGATGAAGGACAAGCTGGCCCATCAGACCACTAATTGTGGCTATGTTGTCATGTAGTTATTTTGGGAGATGTGTTGTAATAGACAATTAGTATTATTTGCCTTACCACACATTTCTGCCTCTTTTGGTGAAATGATAGTATATGATGGAAACAATGTAAGTGATGCAGCTAAGTTGCTGTGAATGTTCTGGACATCTAGTAATGCATGCTTGGTTCTGGACATGAAATGCATGCTTGATTCTGTCAATTTGATACATGCTTGATTCTGTGAATGTGATGAAATGCATGCTTGATTCTATGATAAATCATTCTGGACATGACATGCATGCTGTGAAATGGTGCATGCTTCATTGAGTGAAATGCATTCTGTGATAACATATAGAAAGCATACACATAATCTGGTATATACAGAAACACACAATAATCTAGAGGAGACATCATAATAATCTGGTACATATAGAAAGCATCCATAATACAATAACATACTTGTTCCAATGGTACATAACAGAAACACATAAGTTGTTGCTCTAGTTCAACAGACATAAACACACAATTTTAACTACTTAATACAATAGCAAGTTATTCAGCACACAACTCTGAGATCTGCTTCAACTTCTCCTTTTCTTGGAGAGCTTTGAAAAGATCTCCCATGCAATACTCCAGTTTCTTCTTCTCCTCCTTCAAAGTGCTCACTTGTGCCATAGCCTTCTCCTTCCTTGCCTTCTCAAGCTCAAGTTCATGGGTTTTTATTTTGCCCAACTCACTCAATGGCAGAGTCAAGCTGAGTTCTTTCATCAGCTTTACTTTTTCTTGCTCCAATTCCTTTTTCTCTAAAACCAGTTGGTAATTGGCAGTGGTATACTCCACATTCTCAGAGATTCTTGTGTCTTTCTCTTCCTCATACATACCCCACAGCCTAATCAAAGCTTTCTGCAATGTAGGTGGCCACTCCAAATCAACCCAATGGAATGTGTCACACATGCCCTCCTGCAGAGTAGTTAGTACAGATTAGTTAGTACTACACAAATGCAAATTAAGCAAATTACACAATATATGATCAAATCTTGTGATAAATCACCTAAGCAATATGTAATCACAGCTTGTGATAAATCACCTAAGCAACAATAGTCACTAAGCAAAGCATGTTTTACAATCAGTGATAATGAAACAATGCAAATTCTACAATCAGTGACACCACCAACCTTGCAACCACAACCAAGAAATTTCCTTCCAGTGTCTGATCCTTCGAAAGCAACAAATTTGTGCAGAGGCTTGTCATACTTGCACCTCAGCTAGACATCATCACTGTCGTTGTAATCAGGGTCAAAGATAGTATCTGGCACCTAACACAAAGCACAACAATAATATAAATGGACAAATCTAGCTAGGGTTCAGTGGATAGGACAACAGCATATGTCTGTGGTTTTACTAGAGCTTATTATCCTGAACTAAACAAGAGCTGCAATCGACTGAAATCCAACTAAAAGCATGGCAAATTGAAGAACCCTAGATCTACACTTACAGGTCCACGCGGGCTAATATCCTGTCCTTCTGAGAAGCCTGACACGAGGCTGGCATCGCTGGTGTCTTCTTCATCCCAGGAGGGCATGACGATGGCGGTGGCAGAGGGTCGACGGCGGCACCAGATCGAGGGAAGCAGAGAGTGAGAAGAGTGAGAGAGCAGGACACCAGCGGAACTGACCGGGGAGAGGAAGAAGACGACCCAGACCAGACCCAGCCCCAGGTGCGGTCGAACCGCATCTTGTCCTAACGGCGGGAGGAACGGCCGTTTGGCCACGTCAGCTCTGCACGTGGGCCAGGCTAGTCAGAAACGTGTTCAAGCTGGGATTTGCGCGATCAGAGTTGCGGCGTCCAGGTGTTGGTACTGACTTGCAGAAATTACCAGAATCGGTACTGACTCGTCTCGATAGCCTCAATTTTGGTAGTTTTATCCAATTAACTCGAGGACTACTGATGTTGCTCTGGTGCTGTCAGTGTCGTTGTTTTGAGGAATAGTTCTCTGTAGCGGGACTTTTCTTTTTTTATAGTTCTTTCTTTTTTCTGGACTGTGTGCATCCGTAAGGCCGCTAGGTATGCGTTGTTGTAGAGTCTAGGTGTAATTAGTATCCCGTGATATTAATATATACTCTTTTCAACAAAAAGTTCCTAGTAAGCAATCTTGATTCCCTGATTCAATTCAAATTTCATCCTGGACAAGATATAGTTAAAGGTAAATTCGTTTTGCATACCGGTGAGAAGGCAATTCCTGGGAAAACGACCTCGCGTTTCGCGTCGTCCCCGCGAGGGCGACCGAGGCGCGCCCCTGGCCGGCCGCCTCCTCCCCCTCCCTCCCCGTTCCCTCCCCTGCCGCCGCCGGCGAGCTCCGCCCGGCAAAGACCGCACGGGCCGGCGGCGGCAGGCCCTCCATTACCCGACGCGGTGGCTCCCTCGCGAGCGGCGGCCCCTGGCGGCGGTGAGGACTGGCGGGGCGACGAGCTCGACCGGCGGGCGGCGCATCTGTGGAGGGCTGTCCCCGGGCGCCGCGGTCGCGGCCCCTCCCCCGGCGACGCGTCTGGCTTGGCCGGCGCCCAGCTCGGCGGCGGGAGCTTCAGCAGCAGCGTAGCGGAGGCTCCGGCAGCGAGACTTGGCGGCCTAGCTCATACATCGGCGGCGTTGGTAGATCAGCATGGCTTGCAGTGGGAGGCGGCGTTGATGGCCTGGCTGCAGCAGCGCGGCGGCGGCGCTGACAGGGCCCGATCTGGGCTTGGCCGGGCCTGATCTGGGCCTGATCTAGGCCTAGTCGGTACTGCTGCTGCGTCCAGACGGCAATCACCGTGGGTGATGGAGGGCTGTTCCCCTCCCCTAGGCTGTCGGGTGGCTCGGTTCTGGCAGGTCTGTGCTTGATCTACCCCGCCCTCCTTGGCGTCGGCGCGATGTGACGTGGGTTGGAGACTTGGATCGAGTTCGTGGTCGCCGGGGCGGCGGCTCCGGAAGGTGGACTGCGCGGGCGGCTCTTCGGCGAGCGACGTGGCGGTGGTGGTGGTCCTTCTCTTTGGTCATGTGGGTGGCGAGGAGCGGACATTGGGGGACTTCGGTGTTGGCGATGTTTCGGCTTCGACAGCTCCCAGATCGTGTGTCGGAGGCCAGACTCGAGGACAGCGAGCGTGGGCGGGTGACGGGGCGCGGCTTGAAGGTTTTTCCGAGCGAAAGCTCAGTGCTTCGGCACTAGCGACGGCGATGCCTGCAGGTATCGTGACCCTCTTGGGGGCGCCGCTGCGGCTACCTTCTCCGTGTTTAGGCTCCGGGTGAAAACCCTTGACTTTTGGTCTCGGCGGCGGCAGCGTTGTGCGTCGTTACTCTCTTGGGGGCGTTGTTGTGGAGCGCCGGTTCTCCCCGCTCTCGGGTGGTTGTCTTCTGTGGCGAGTTGTGGTCTTTCGTGTGTTTCTTGTTTATCTTGATCTGCTTTGTAAGGGGGTTCTCCCAACACCTTGTATCAGTTCGGCCGATGTGGCTTTATTTATAAAGCGGGGCGAAAGCCTATTTCGAGAGAAGACAATTCCTACCCACATTAGTAGCCAACAAGTTCTAAACCCGAAGCGGATTCGGCCTCTGATTGGCTTTGTTAGAGATCACGAAGGAGCAATTCTACTCTCGTCTTGTCATAACCTATTCTCTAGCCGTGATGCTTTGGAAGCTTAGACATGTGCAGTTTTGGAAGGTCTCTTCCTTGACTTACATTGGTGTACTCAGCCACTAATGATTGAATCGGATTGTTTGGAATTGGTCAATCTCCTAAAAAGGGAGGAGTTGGATAAATCAGTCAACTCGATTACTATAGAGGAAATTAAAGCCTTGCTTAAGGTTAGACTAACTTGTGTTGCTCATATTAGCACGGATCAAAACTCTAGCAGCCATTTTATGGCTAAGTAGATTAGGAGGCGAACTGCTGTGTGGTTCTCCTCGAAAAAAAGACACCGTTTTATACCGCGCGAACACAGCGTGCAGAAACCGTGGTTCCTGGACAAATACTCCCTCTATTTCAAAATATAAGATGTTTTAGTTTTACGAAGTTAATATATCTAGACATTTTTTAGTGTGTAGATTCGTAGTGAACCTCTCCGAACATACGCATCAAAAGACGTCTAGATACGTTATCTTTAGAAAATTAAAACATCTTGTACTTTCTTCGACCCATATTACTTGATTTGGATTTATCAAAATTCGAATAAACCTATATACGAAATAGTGTCTAGATTCAACCAATTAAAACGAAAATTAAAACGAGAAAGTAGTATTTATACTAGCGGTGCAATAACCTGAGAGATATATCGTACCGGGCATGCAGTGGCCCGCATGTGATGGCTACGGTAGCGCACACGGTGGCCAGCCAGTCGGTCATGTGTAGCTCGGGGGGAGCGAGAGCTCAGCTTTGCCGCGGTCCGAAGGTAGCGCCGCGCGACGGACAGGAAGGCGTCAAACGCGCGTGGCCGCGTGGGCCGGCTGCTTGCGGCCGTGGTGGGATCGCGCGCGAGCGTGTGTGACTCTCTACCTGGCGACGCGACGCGACGCGACCGACGCGATTGCTCTCCTCTCTCCGCTCCGCACGCAGTGTGTACGGGCGGACTCGTTCGCTTCCTCCGGTCCGTCCCCCGCCCCGCCCCGTTGGGACCCTCCACGACCCACGCGGCTCCGCGCGTCGTCGCCTCCAGGTCGTTGCCGCCTGCGGCGCGCGCGCGCGTTCGCTGCCGGGTCCTCCTCCTCTTCCTCCCAGCATCCGATTCCCCTGTGGGCTGTGGCTGTCGCCTGTCGGTCCCGGAGGTGCAGGTGTAGCTGCGCAGTACAACTTCACTTGGCGTGTTACGTAATTTCGTCCACGGAGCCGTTCAACGATACTACGTGTCCGCCTACGCACACGGCAGACTGTCAGAACCATTGGCGTGTCCTTCAGCGATCACGTTCAACTACTTCCTCTGCAAGCTTAGCCTAGCTGAACTGCCCACTTCTTCAAAGATCAAACCATCTTTGTTTCCAAAATGAAAAAAAATGGATCTCAAGCCACTTTCCCCTCGAAAGACGAGGTAGTACTGCAACAGGTCGATACCAATAAAAATAATTGTCTGGATTGTTGTTCTTAGCGTCACAGTAAGCAATCAAGCCATAAACACAGTTTCAAGAATGGAAATCATCAAATTTCTCATTGATCAGAGATTAAAATACTTTACACTGAACAACAACAAAATGCTCTTGTGCTTCCTCTTTTTTTTTTCCTTCACTTTTCCCTTACTTTTAAAGGAATTGCAACATCGGGAGAGTAGTGCATCTACCTCCCCATGCAAAACACACACACACACCCACGCGCACCATCTATGTACACCTACTGCTTTACCCATTCGATCGATCCTGCCAATTAAACGGCCGACGATGATTAACCTCTTACTACTAATAATACACTTACGTACGTACGTACGGATCTTCTAAGCTTCCGATTCGATTCTACCAAGAGAGAGCGCTTTACTCCGGTCTGGGTCGTATTATCTGTCTGTCTGTCATCGGGCGATCTCCTATGCCATCTCGACCGGCGGCGGCAGGTTCAGGTCGAACCCCACGCCGACGGCCGGCGAGGCGTCCACCACGGATGACGACGACCCCGTGTCGCTCTGCTCCTCCTCGCGGCTCTGCTGCTGCTGCGCCGCAACCACCACCTTGTCCATGGCAGCTGCTCTGCAGGGCGCCGCGACGGCCACGGTGACCGCGACCCTGGGGTCCAGGAACAGGAACGGCTGCGCGGCCATCATGGCCGGCATGGCGAGGCTCAGGTCGAGCGCCGGCGGGGCCGCCACCGCGACCGGAGCGTCGGCGGGGGCGGCGGCCGGCGTGTCCCGGGACGAGGACTCCACGGTGCTGCTGCTCGGGCTGACGGCCAGCGCCTTGGGCGGCTGCGGCGGCACGAAGGCGACGGTGGCGGCGCCGACGGGGAAGTTGGTCTTGGCCTTGGGCCCGCGGTAGTGGAGCGCGGCGGCGTCGTACGCGCGCGCGGCGGCCTCGGCGGTGTCGAAGGTGCCGAGCCAGACGCGCGCCTTCCTGGCCGGGTCACGGATCTCCGCCGCGTACCTGCCCCACGGCCTCTTCCTGACGCCGCGGAACCTGGGCTCCATGCCGGCGGAGACGGCGGCGGCGACGAGCGGGAGCGCGTTCTTGGGAGCCATGGGCGGGCGCGCCAAGTGTTGGGCCGTCGGCGGGTGTTGTTGTTGTTGAGGTGCGGCGTTGGTTGGAGCTGGGTCGCTTGGGGGGAGGAAAGGGAACGGGGGGAGGCGGGTATTAATAGCGGTGGCGGGAGGCGTGGAGGGGCCAGCGGGAGGGGAGGAGGTTTGACCCACAGCCAGCCAGAGGAGGAGGTGGAGGGTGGGCGGGGCGGCGCGCCGTCTGTTCTGTTCCTCCGCTAAATGTTTCCCCTCTCACAACTCTATTTCTTTTCTTCCAGTTTTATTATTCCATGGCGTGCGTGCGTGCAGGTGCGGTGTGGTTGGTTAGTTGCTTGGTCAGAGTGTACTGATCTACTACTAGCGAGCAGAGCAGTGCTGGTTTGGTTCAGGTGTGGTGCGGAACTATACTGTACGCGGCGCCGGTTGCTTTTGGATGGACGCACGGTGTAGTACACAGCTTTATCGTTTCTGGCCTGCAGAAACGGCAATTGTGCATGTATATACGCTAGTTGCTTCGGTACGTGGCACGATTTTTGTCCTGTTTAGGCCAGAGGCACATGGCCCTTGTATGTATGTACACCGAGAGCACACGAAGGTAACCATCGCCGCCGAAACTCGTTTCTACGGATCGAGCAGCGAAAAAAAAGGTGTTACCGGACCATACGAAAATTAAATCTTCCACCCAAGAGTTTATAGCAGCTAGCTTTCCATCAGTATTTTCCGTGCGTGCCCGGTTGATCCGATCCACTGAGCGAGAGGTGCATGGTCGGCCGTGTATTCTCTCGTCAAGTACTGCGAAGTGTCGACCGGCCAGTGGTGGTGCGCTAGTGCGTGCGTGCGCGCGCGCGATTCGGTAGGCAGCTCCGTGCGCGCGAGACAGACGGGACGGACGGACGGACAGACAGACAGCAACGGGAGGCGCCGCAGCGCGAGCCAGCCAAGCCAACCAACGGTTTTGCCGCCGCCCGGCCACCCTCTCGATCGCTCTCCACCACCCGACCTGACCCGACGACGCCCGGCATGCAGATGCACAACACCATCTATCGCGATTCTTCGCACTAGCGCAGCAGACGTGCGCGCACGGGTCACGCTCGCCCCGGCCGCCTACCCTAGCGCGCCGTACGCGCGGTGGTGGGCGGGGCCCGGTCTGGAGGCGAGCCGCGTGGCCCGCGGTGCGGTGCAGCGCGGCGACGTGTGGGGATGGGGACGTCGACGCTCGACGGAGACGGGCGGGAAAAAGAAGTGTTGTTTTTCCGCTTTGGAGGCCGCCGCAGCAGCCGCACCGCAAGTGCTCCGCGTCTTCCTTGCCCGGCACGGCGGCGGCAGCAGCAGATTCGCGCGGGGATTTGCGTGCGTACGTGGAGCATGTCACCGCTCGACGACGTGCGCCCGGGAACGGACCGGAAGTCGACGCTGCCGGGCGCGGACGGTGACCACGATAGCGCGGGGAATTTCGGCTTCCGCTGTTCTCTCTGCGCCGTGCCGGCGGCCTAGGGTGGTGGTTAATTACGTCGCCTCCAAGGTTCCACGTAGTACTGGTCGTCGTTTAATTAGCGGCAGAATTTAGTTTTCCGCTGGTGATTGGCAGGTTAACCACGCAGAATTTAGTTTCGCCTGGTGATTGGCATAGTATTAACCACGGACCGGACCAGAGGATGCTGACGTTGACGTTGAAAGCCTCTGAGATTCCGTTCCGGTGCGGTGCTTCCGCGCCAAGCGTACTCGCACGTACAGGTGTCCACCGGGCCGGACCACGAAATCACTCCAGCAGCAGCAGCAGCTCCACCAGCCTCCTTTGCTTTCCCGATCGCGGCAACCCTCTCCCTCGCCGCGGTGGGTGCCGCGTTGCGTCACCGCAACCGCAGATCTCGCCCCCACCGCCGTCCGTGTCGCGCTCCCGCTCCTCGCGGATCGCGCGCCCCCACCGATACGGCGGGGCGGCGTCCACATGTCAGTCAGCGTGGCCAGGTAGGGACGGACACGACGCGCGGGGACGGGGGCAGCGGTGGGGATTCCTCGTTCCACACGCGTGCGGCAGCGCAGCCGGAGGCACGCACGTCGCGCGATCGCAAGTGGCATATCCGGTCTCGTTTTTTCTAATCGCGGATCGGCGGCCGGCGCGTCGCGTTCGGGCCCAGCCGTGACGACGTCGCGCTATTTTTCTTTCTTCCGTTTCTATTCGCTCTCTCTGCTGGTGATAGGATAGGAGTAGCTTTTTCTCTCCCTTGCGCTCCCGGGCGCGCGCGCTGTCCGGTCGCTCGCGGACTCAGATTCGCTTTTGGCTGACCACGGCTTTTCGCCGACAGGTCTCTGTTACGGTACTGCAGCCGACGACGGCCGGTTTCCATTCTCCGGGACCGTCCATGAGATCAGCGTGCTAAGCTAAGCTAGCCTAAACTAAGCTATCGATCGGGTGATTAGGCTGTGCCTGTCATCCCTAGGCTGGGGACTCCCTCCACGTCTATGTAAAGCTATTACATACACATCGTTCGATTTGGATGGCACAAGACGAGCCACCCTGCTATCGGGTCGGCGTCGTTAGTATTTTCGGAAGTTGGCGGCTTCAGAACGGAGCCTGAAAAGTTGAGCACCGGCTTCAATCAATAGTAGTTTCGTGCACTGCTCGAGTTGGTTCTCACTCGCGCAACGGGAAGGTTAAGGAGAAAGAAGAACACGAAGCCGAGATCGGAGGGTGAGAAGGCCAGGAAAGCAACTAATCGATCTTATTAAAACACGCCTGGCGAACTAGTAGTAGCAGTGCCAGATTATTTTATCATCGGCAGCAAACAGCGGCACCCCGACCCGACCGCGGGCGACGCAAGGGAGGGACTGGGAGCAGCTGCAGGGAAACCGGGCAGGCAGAAGGAATCAGGCAGGCGATGGCAGCATCACGTTGCCCACGGGGCCAACGCGTGCGCTGGTGGCGTGCGCGGCGCCCTGCAGCCCACCAGCTGCCTGCCTGCCCTCTACAGCTCCCGCCGCGTGATGGCCGGCGGTAAAGCAAAGGGTACGCCTCCGCGCTAAAAAACAAACGGAGGTCTCGCTGCTTTCCTTTCCGTGTACACACTCCAACCACGCGGCCACGCCCCCCTCCTGTCCTGCACAAGGTTGCCCCGGCCACCGACCGAAAACTAGGCGGAGGCGCCATCTCTGGAGCAGAACAAAATGCACGAGAAACGTTTCAGAGAACGGTAGCATTCTGCCCTACTTTGAAAAATATGCACTAATTGATTGGGTCACGAAATTGCACAGAGCTTGGGTCAAGAAAATTGCACGGAATTTACACCTTGAACTACATGCGGAGCTACTTGCTCCCTGCTGAGAAAAATGAGCCGCGACAAGCTCGCGTTGGGTCAGCTCCAGTGCTCATCCTGGTTTTCGCCGTCGTCGTCGTCTCCGGCAGCGGGGTCCTTATCTCCCTCCGCGTGGTCTAATGTATCCTGCAAAGCATCAGACGTGAAACCGAGTCAGTGGCCTCTAGGCTGAGTTCAGCAGCAAGAATGGCACGCACCAATACTGGAAAGATCAACGCAAAATGACTCGAGGTCATGCCAGCTACAATTCAAACTTTTCAGCGGCTATCGTGGCAACAGAAAATAAAATCATGTCCTCTGAACACACAACAGCTAAGCACAAGGCAACAGTAGTTGCACCCAGTCACTGACGATTCAATGGCGAAACTGAAGCAAATATCAGATTTAGTATTTCTCAGTCGACCAAGCTGCATACACTATTTTTATTTTGTTTTATTTTGAAACAGAATTAGGTCTGGATGTGGAATCTTCTGTAAGCACGAATCCAACGGAAGAGTTTGACAAGGATGCAGTGAAACATTGGAAATAGCCTACAACTGGTTTACTGATTTTAGACAATGGCCAGTTACCACCCAAAACCAAAAGGTTGCTCACCGTGGTTTCTTTTTTTTTAATTATTGCAGCAATGTTTACCATTTTCTGCAGTTTGTTTAATTATCTGGCCACATAAAATTACAGATCACCAACCGCCAACCAACTCAAGACCATGAGAGCACAGATTGAGGACCACATCTTCTCTGTATATGTAATTCACTACCGCAAAGGATAAACATAAACAGGTGTCACCTTGCTAGCGAGAGTATGCACATGTATATAGACATAGGAGACTATAAGCCTGGTTTGCACAAAAAGCACACCGTGATTACTTTTTCACCGATGGGAAGCCACTTTCTTCCTTCACATACACAGACAGGACGTAAATTTTATTATTACCTGCCGTTCAAGCAGGCACCGCTTGTCCCGTGCAACGGACACAGCTGATCCCTTAGCACCCTGAAACTGGATATGTCAGAAATGACAAATATATATACATCAACCCCTGTTGAATGAGTGAAACAGTCAGCTGTTTATAGCTTACAGCAGGAGCAACACGTGATGATGACATGTTGCGCAAGTTTTGCTCCAAGGACTGAAACTTCTTCTCCCAAGTCTCATTTAGTCCTTGTAGAGCTTGATTAATCATCTGCCGCACCTGTTCCTCTGTGAATCTCGGTTGTTGTCCCTGCTTGTTCGAACAATCTGGGGAGGATTTTGACGACGAACCAGTCTGGGCCTTCTTGCTGACAACAGGAGTACCATAGTGCCTCCCACGCTTCGAGCTCCCTACCTGCTCCTGCACAGGATGGGAACCTAGCGGAGTATCACTGGTCTCCTCAGTATCCTGATATGTCATATCCTGACAAGCAGAACAACAGAATCATCAATACATTCTGAAAACATCAACAGCCAAAAACTGCATTCTTAGTTCTTACCTGCTGATGTGTTGTTGTACTTCGTGAGCCTGCAGCATCACAGGGGTGGCTTCCTGCATTCCGATTCTTTCTTTTTTGGTAAGAAACCTTCATAAATTCGTCTTTGGACCAATGGTCACACAACATTTCCCACCATACCGGTTGCATCCAGTCAGGGACAAATGGTTTCCAATTCCGCGGATCATCATGCTCGAACAACACAACAGACTCATCTCCCCGTCGTACCTCTGAATCTTCTCTACCATCTCCCTTTTCTAATGCCATTTCTCCACTGGCCCTACCAACTCTCAAAGATTTTTTGGACTTCTTTGCTGCCAACTCCTCTCTAACCCTTTGCTTCTCATAGCAAAAGAGGTTAACTAACTGTCTTATTGCTTTGCGCTCAAAGATCTTTTGGCACTCCTCTTCCTGGCCAGGGGACCACTTGTAGCGTTTCTGCAGTATTCAAAAGCACAGGCAGTCACCATTTACAAATCTCCCTGTGAGCAAAAGATAGACTGAGATATCCTGATAAGTTACTCACAAGGAATTCATCCAACACGGTAGCCCTTACATCTGGAGGAATTTGGTGCCAATAGTGAACCACAACCTCACAAGATCTTCCATCGCTATCCACTGAAATACAGGTCCCAGGATAGTACTGCTTGATAAGAAGGGAGAGGATAGTTGTTACCTTAGGATATGGTGGGTATGGTGGGTGCACACTCCAGCTGCGGGTTAGAGAACACGCACATGAAGATTAGTATGTATCGGTCGACTATCCATAAACATAAAAGGAGATACTTACTCTGTACCATTGGGAGTCAACACAGGCCTATCAGCTTCCTTGCGTGGTTCCATTAGCACAGCAGGGCGACGCCCTCTGCGCTTTTTTGACGACTTACTAAGAGATCCTGATTGCATATCATCACATTGTGCATCCTGAAATTGCCCGATATCAGACGAAATCAAAATCATGAAGATCTCCGCGAAAAAGAGAAACTCTTAGTTTCTTGGGAAAAAAAACACCTCTTGCAAAAGTAACGTCCTTTGGGTCTTTCCGCTAGAAAATCCATTAACAATTGAAGGGATTCCATTTGTAATGCAATTAATCTAGCATGAAAAGATTAACACTACAACAGAGGAAAGCTAAACTACAGATGAATCCCATGTCAACACTTCTTAACCAACAAAAAAAATTCAAGCCAGCATTACAAATTTAAAAACCTGCAGTGGAAATTCTTCGGATGTGTCAATTTCAAATCGTAAATGCAAAGCCCATCCTATCAAGACATTGGCAGGAACACATTTGAACAGTAGAATAAAGGTCAGACGTGAGATGCATTGCTGTCAGACGAACACTGGACAGCATATAACACTTCTGACCTTGCATTGAAAACAAAGTTCAGTAAAGAAGGGGTAAGGAGAGGACCTGGGAGTAGATTGTGGTTATTGGTTGGTGTTGCGGCGTTGTTGGACTGCCGCACTGAAGTGGTAGCTCTGCAAGAGTTGGAGGCACATGTTAGTGATACTCAGCTCTCAATGGAGATGACTAAATAGGTTGGAGAGAGGGACTGACTTTCAAGTGAAGAAAGTGAGGCGATGGTGGGAAAAGTAGTGGCAGCAGGAACTGCCAACATGGCAGCAAGGCGGCTGCATGAAGCAGCCAAGTTCATCTGCCTGCCATGCTCTGCAAATTTCTTGCTGTGAGGCTTGACTTGTACCTGCTCTGAGTAGTTCTTGCTATTGCAAGCTGCTTCTGCCACTTGTCCATCCATATGATTTTGATTCTCAGATGGATTTAAACATACTTCATCATCACTTTTAGCAAGCTGGTCAATCCCATTAAAGCTCGTTTGAGGAATCTCATGCTCATGCCATGAATTAGAGCTGGGATTAGGAAGCGCCCACCCAGTCTCTGGAGAGTAAGTTTGGCTGTAGCAGTGTGGAAACTGCTCAGCTTGTAGCGCACCATGAGCAAGTGCTGGAGTCACATCGATGTTATCTAGATCAACTGAGCCAGCTTGAGGACATTGGTATCGAGTCGGTGAACTAGAAGCAGGATCAGCAATGGTACTCTCAATCTGTGGAGCTTCTGAATGATTTTGATGTGGGGAAGCATCTAACTTCTGGATAGGCTCAGTATCAATAAAGTCTAGTGGAGGATCATCAATGTTACTCTCAATCTGTGGAGCTTCTGAATGATTTTGATGTGGGGAAGCATCTAACTTCTGGATAGGCTCAGCATCAATAAAGTCTGGTGACCCCTTTGATAGCCGCTTACTGCGCCTAAGATGAGACCACTCATTTGGAGAATTCCTCAAATTTTTGTTTTTCCTCTTATGATTACCTTTAGTATTCTTGATGCTATTTTTATTTATGCTTGATGGTTTGCAGGCAGAATCTACCTTTTCCTGCTCCACATGAACTGTGTCACTAGGAACTTCACCTGCTCGCTGGTCATCGACAACTTGATGCCGAGAAGTTATCTGCTCATGTTCCATAGCACTAGGAGCAGTCACATGTTCAGTTGCTTGCTTGTTGTGCACTGAAATCATGTCACAGGGAAACTCTCGTTCTGTCTGGTTTGCATGAATTGAAGACTTTGTGGACAAAACTTGTGCCTGCGATTTGCAGTTAGGCTGAACTGTGTCACTAGAAATTCCACCTGCTTGCTGCTCATGAACTTGATGCTGAGAAGTTATCTGCTCGTGCTCCATAGCACTAGGAGCAGCCACATGTTTAGCTGCCTGCTTGTTGTGCATTGAAATCTTGTCATAGGGAAACCCTCCTTCTGTCTGGTTTGCATGAACTGAAGGCTTTGTGGGTATTACTTGTGCCTGTGATGCGCGGACAACCTGGTTAAGCTGCTCTTCCTGTACGTTTTCTTCTTGCCAAGATTTTGGACCAAATACAAATCTATATTTCTTCTTTTCAGGTATGGCGATAGTTGTTTGGACTGGTTCAGTATGCGACTTCTCCCTATGGACTGAAGGATTAAGATGCTCATTTTGTAGCCTCCCTACTGCATCAGTTTGTGTCCTCGAGTTAGCTCTGACTGAGTTGAAGGGCTCCTCTCTAAAATATTGCTTTGGATGTTGTCCATGCGTCTGCTCTGAATGAATGGGCTTTTCAACAATTCCTGCACGAGCTGATTGATTCAAAGGCCCATGCTGCACCTGCCGCACATTATGGGTCAACAAAGAGGAAAAAATTGAACAATGTATACAGTGTATCATATACCCCCTCTGCTCACACAAAGTGTCACCATGGTAAGTGCAACCAATTCTTTGTGAACAACATCTTAACAATAATTGGTTGGCCACATGGCAATTGTATAAATTTATCATAAATACATGTTGATAATGGGCACAAATCCCAATGAAGCATCCAAGGACGATACTGAGTGGACTTATGGCTCCATGGATCCAAGAAACATTTTACTGCTCATAATCTTGATATTTTGTAGCTTTCACAAATATATCTTAATAAAACTAATGGTTCAAGTTGCACGACAGTAAAAGTAACACTTTTTATATGGTCGGAGGTAGTAATATTATGAGTCACTCTGACGGTCAACAAGTTGGTACTTGGCACCACACTAAGGATCTTGGTATAACTTGTGTGAGGGGGAAAATAGAACCTAGCCACATGCTTCCGCTGGCAGCGAACACTGAGCAAAGACACCTCTTCTCATTGCAACTCGTGAGCAAGTCAGTACCTCAGCCAGCCAGCGACTCATAAATATAGGTTTTTAGAAAGAAAAACTGAACAAGAAATATCCCAACTAATGAGGTTGTCAAGTTTTAAAGCTAAATCCCATATTCCATAACCATGATGGTGATTTCAGCAAATATAAGTTTTTCTTGTGACTCGCTAAAAAACGCCAATTAGCACCAATCTTGAGCTATCTTAAGCACTTCCTGCACTTCTATACTAGTCTTAAGCTCTTTGTTTGATCGATCTAACCAAATACTGCTCGCATTCCAATTCATGGGAATTAGAAAAATCAAATGTTGGGTTATGTTTCAGTGAAAACCAGGAACATAGTTTTTGATCTAAAAGGACCAAACATTCTCAACTTCCCAGGTCATCCTTAACCTTCTACTTCTATTTCTAGCCAAACAAGAGAAAAATGCAGACTGCTAAGACTAAAGTGAGGACCCAATGACCCTATATTAACCACTCTTTACTAAACCAAACTACCGAACAGTAAAGCCAAACATCCAAGCCCGAAATTCCTGACCTGATTTAACCTCACTGTCGAGTTTTTTCAGCGGGAACACTGTCAAGAATTATTAGAGAAGTCACATATGTGCAATATCTATATAACCACGACACAGACATTAGGCATTCCAGTGGCAACGCCAAATTAGCATCCTAGCAACAATTACGTTATCTGTGTATCCCACTGATGTGGCCTCCCAGTGGCACTAACTAAGCCATTTCATGACGCAACAATGCATGGCAATGGAATCCCTGAGGCGCAAACGACTGTAAGTAGTACCTCTGGGTTATTCGGCAGCCGAGTGGAGGATATTGGGACGGCCGCGGGTGTGGTCACGACTGGAACGGCGGCAAGTGGGGAGGTCGCGAGCTCGGCGCCGCAGAGCGGGCAGGCAAAACGCCCGGGGCCATGCGGCAAGCTGAGCACGGATCCGCATCCGCCGCAGGATACTCTAGCAGGAGCTACGGGAGCGGCGTAGGGGGCGACTCGGCCGGGGAGCGGGAGCGCGCGGCGAGGGCGCGGCGGCATGAGCTCCGGCGGGAGCGATTGGGCCATGCCACAGTCGGGGCAGGCAAATTCCGTGAGTCCATGCTCCACCTCCAGAGTCTCGCTGCACCCGGCACACCGCACCTCGAGGATCCCCGGCGGCGCCGCCATGGGAGGACGGGGCGACCGGTAGGGTTCTAGTTTCCCCCACTCTTTAGCTGTGAGCGGGTTAACGGGTGGAATGATTATGCCGGCAGCTCTGAGCGGAGCCAAACAAGTTTTCCCTTCCTTTTTGGCAAGTCTCTCCGTCTGATTATAAGCTTTGTCACTGAATACATAGGTGACTTAGTTAGTATAGTAGCTAGTATCATGCATACCATGTTGACAAAAATTTAATATGACATAACAATTAATAAAAAAAAAGATGGTTAGAGTATCATAGGTAGATACCGTATCATATAGCATATAAAATTAGAAAATCATTATACAAAAAAATCTTGTATACAATTTTGTATTGAGATTCTACAAATCATTAAATATAGTACATGATACGATTATTGATACCATGCACTATGAAGATAATATCGTACACTAGTATCATAGCCTAGGAAAATGATAGTTTGCAAGAGTTCGGAAAGTCTTTTTTTTCTCATGGGCTCCACTACTCATTGCGTATTAAGAAAATTAAAAACTATACTTATAAATTTAAAAAAATCTTAAAACAAAATTCTAAAAGTTCCTAATGATGTATCTTACAAACGTGCAAAATCTTATTTCAATATGTTTTGTATTCCGAGCTACACACAAATGACAAAATGTGACTTTCCTTGTGATTTGAAACCACTATAATATATCTAGAATTTTGTCATTTTTGTGTAGCTTAAGATAGACATTATTTTAAATTTAAATTTTGCACGTTTGTGGTATAATTCACGGGCTACATCCTGATTTGTTTTTTGAATTTTTTGGAACTCAGAAATATGTTTTTATTAAAAAAATAAAGAGCGGGATCATTGTTGTGGAATTTTTTATACAGTAAGATATATCCATTTATATGTATATGCTCTAACAAATAAGAAAATAGTTATGTTCTAAAAGCTAGAAGAAGTAAATGTGTACAACTTTGTTATACAGGCCTCCATGTTAATTTACTTATGAAACAAGAATTATGGTTTTTATAAACTTATAATCCACTGTAATGTGTGACACTATGGAAAACTTGAAGTTGATTATATAATCTCGCTGTCCGTAGACAGAATACATTAGTTAGTGAAATTTCATGAAAACCGGTCTACCAACTTGTGCACCAACGTCGTCGATCTATCTGCCGGTTCCACCGACTTTCAACCGACATGCACGCATGATTTCTCCCAAATGGCTAGTTCCCCCTATAGTATGACTAATACCTCGATGAATGTATGAGTAGGCTAATGGATGCACATTTGAAGGCATTGAAGCTTTGGTGGATTCTATGGAGAAACCTGTTTCATAGGGGATTGAGGCTCCTCTTAGAGATCTTCCTCCCAAGGTTGATAACTCCACGAAGACTTCTCCATCTTATAACAATATGCCCTATAACTATCCACTGTCACACGTGTCTATGCCTCATATCAACCCTTCGAGGAATCCACCTAAACTTGATGAATGCAATTTCTCCTATTGAAAATCTTCCATGCGTTCTCATCTTCATAGTGTTCGCATGGAGATTTGGGGGATCATGGGAAATAGCTATGAAGTCGTTGTTTATGAAAGGTTCATGACATCTCTTGAGAAGAGCAATTTTCAACTCATCCCCACCATCGTTGACACAAGATCCACGAATACTTGAAGTGTGAAATATATGATCAAGTTATAAACATTGAATCCACAAAAGAACTTTGGGACAAGCTTTTAACCTTGTTTGAAGGCACCACGGCTATCCAAAGTCAAAAATATGAAGCCACCAAGCAAGAAATGAAAATGTTTGTTGTCAATGATGGAGAGTCTCTTTCAAGTGCGTATGCTAGGATCATGGCTCCAAAGGAGAAGATTGGAGGCCTTGGTGGTGGGAGATTCAATGGTGGATTTGTGGTGAATGATGAGTTTATAAAGAGCAAGTTCATTCTAATCATTTCTACCCAATAAAAAGAGTTGCCCTTCAATATCAACTTCATTAATTGATCTTTTGTGTGAAATGTCTTAGAATCAACTTGGGGGTACTTTGTTGCTCATGATGACAAGGTATCCACCGCTAAGAAGACTAAAGAGATTTATAGAGCTATGAACAAGACCAATTTTGCATTGAAGGCCAAGGTTGTTTAGGAAAATGAAGAGGATGGAACTCAAAATGAAGAAGAAGATGACATGACTTCAGCAAGTGAGCTTGATGTGGAACTTTCTTTCTTTGCCAAGAAATATGGTAAGTTCTCTATGAAGAAAGGAGAAAGCTTTAGCAAGGAGAAAATAAAGAACTTGCTACAATTGTAATGAAACGAGTCATTTCTATGACAAGTGTCCCTATGAGAAGAGATATGACAAGCCCATGTATGACAAGGATACAATACCAAAGTAGAAGCCTAATCCTCTCAAATAAAAGAACATGAATAAGAGGCGAGACGACAAAGCTATCTTAGGCACCGAGTACACATCTGATAAGGAGGAGAAGGTAGCAGGCGTGGCTAGTTTGGCTCTTGCTGAGGCCAGGTCACTCTTCACATATGACTACTCCAAGGACTACGTGACCACCACCAAGAACTCCTGCCACACATGCCTTATGGCAAGGGGGATAAGGTGATTTCACCTCCTCCCCTCTCAAGTATCTTGGATGATGATGAAAATGATTTGTCTTCTAAATTACATAAAGTTATGTGTTCTCTTCGTGGTGAAGCTCGAACTCATTTTGAGTACTTGATGGATATCGTTGCTTCATGCAATGAATCCATTGATGACTTGAATGTCCATATTGAATATGGTAAGCAAAGATTTAATATCCTAAAGCAATAGCTTGCTAGGAAGAAGAACATGAGTTTTCTTATTTCACAACAAATTGGAATTATAAACTTTATAAAGTTAAAGATTTGGATACTCTTGATAGGTAACTTGTGGTGCCTCAAGAGTTTGATGCTTCAAAGAGAGAGCTTGAAGTTTCTCATGCTTCTCTTACTAATGACCTTGAACATCTTGAGAATGCTAACGATCTTATCAAGGGTGAGATCATAAAATTTAGAGAGAATCATGACGACCTTCGGGACATCTATGAGGAATATCTTACCTCCACAAGTTCTTTATTTTTTTGTTGATACCATTTCTCATGCTACCAACTCTATGGTTGATCAAGATCTCATCATTAATGATAATAAGAAGTTGAAAGAGCAACTTGACAAGGAGTGTCTCTCATCCACTCAAAGTGGGAAGGATCTTGATGAAATTCTTTCTCAACAAAGTGTGAGAGCTCCAAGGCAAGGTCTTGGGTATAAACCAGGAAACAAAAAAGTTTGTAACTCCTCCCAAGAAGACAAATATTGAACAAGAAGGGCACAAGGTGGATGGAAATGTTGAGAATAATGTTGTGAATGAGGGAACCATTAAGGGCAATCCCAATCATAAATTTGCAAGGCAATCCCAATCATAAATTTGTCAGGAAATTTTCTCCATCCTATGTGCTATGTAAGGAGATGTGTATACTGAATATGTTGGACCTCGCGATGGCTATGCTTGTAATTGGTACTAAATTTGGGTACCTAAAACTCTTGTTACTAATGCCAAGGGACTCATTGCTCAATGGGTTCCTAATTCTTAAGACTTGATTGTGTCTAGGGGTATTCCTCCGGTGGGTCAAAATGGGTGTTCGATAGTGGATGCACAAATCATATGACCGGAGCAAGAGAGGTGCTTGACTAATTCATCGCGGATGTCAACTCATCGGCAAGCATCATTTTGGAGATAATTCAAAAGGGAAGATTGTAACTACCTCGGTGAATTACGCTCCTAGTTACAAGCCTGGATGAGCGGAAATGGTTGAAATAGTACGGTGGGGCCCAAATGCCACTCACAGGTAGACCTTTCGGCCGTCCCAACCATTTCCAAACATCGGGAAAAGGACGGGCGGCGTAATCGGCAGGCGAAGGGATCAACTACATACACAAATGGGTATGTATGCAAGCCACCATACAACAGTACATCAGAGCCATTCCATCTAAAAGAAATAGAAATATTGCAACGCCGTACGGCAAGATCCAAATGTCCTAGATAGATATAATAGTTTAGGATATCTCCTCATACATCAAACATCAGAGTATCAGGCGGAAGCGGCAATAAGATCCGAGTACGGATAAGAAGCAAATTGGCATAAGATGCCCCATAAAAATAAACACATCCCGCCCACAGATCCCACGGATCCCCGTTCCCGGAATATCTACACCGAATGATCGTTGCCCACATCGTCCGTCTCCTCCACCCAGTATCCATCTTGCGAGTTTACCTGTTCATCTGAATCAAACAATTTATCGTGTGAGACCCTAGGGGTACTCAGCAAGTCTTTATGCCTCTTGTTGGAGATATGCCCAAGAGGCAATAATAAAGTGGTTATTATCATATCTTCATACTTATGATAAATGTTTACATACCATGCTATAATTTTATTAACAGGAAACATTAATACTTGTGTGATTTGTAAACATAAAAGAGTCCCTAGTAAAGCCTCTTGTTAAACTAGCTTGTTGGTTAATATATGATCATGGTTTCCTGATCATGAACATAGAGATGTTATTAACAACAGGGTCATATCATTAGGATAATGATGTAATGGACATACTCCTATAGTAAGCGTAGCATAAAGATCAAGTCATTTAATATAGTTCATTTGCTATAAGCTTTCTGATACATAGTAACCTAATTCCTTCGACCATGAGATCATGTTAATCACCATCACCGGAAGGATGCTTTGATGACATCAAACACCACACCGTAACTGGGTGGCTATAAAGGTGGCATTGAGTGTTTGGAAAGTATGGGTTGAGGCACATGGATCAAGAGTGGGATTTGTCCATCCATATGACGGATAGATATACTCTGGGCCCTCTCGGTGGAATGTCATCCAATTAGCTTGCAAGCATGTGACTGGCTCACAAGGGATCACATACCACGGGAACGAGAAAAGAGTACTTATCAGTAACGAGGTTGAACTAGGTATGCAGAGATACCGACGATCAAAACCTCGGATAAGTAAACTATCGTGAGACAAAGGGAAATTGGTATCGTATGTAAGTGGTTCATTCGATCGCAAAGTAATCGTAGAAATATGTGAGAGCTATATGAATTTCCAGATTACTCTATTGGTTATTGATCGGAGAAGTGTCTCGATCATGTCCGCATAATTCACGAACCGTAGGGAGACACACTTAAGGATTCGACGTTGTTTGAGTAGTTATGGTATGAATGAGAAAGAGACCGAATGTTGTTCGGAGTCTCGGATGGGATCCGGGATATCACGAGGAGATTCGGAATGGTCCGGAGAATAAGATTCATATAAGGAAAGTCCCGTTTCGGAGTTGGGAAATGATTCCGGTGTTTTCATCGGGAATGTTCTAGAAGGTTCCGGAATGTCCGGCACTCCGGAGGGGAAGGGGTACATGAATGTGTCATTGCAAATTGGAATGATTGCATCATGTACTAAGTGTCATCGCTGTTCCAAATAAAGGATTAATCGAATCCTAGTTTGAAAAAGTCAAATAGCTAAATTGAAAAGTCAAACGGCTAAATTTGGAAAGTGGAAAAGAGGAGGAGGAGGTGAAACCGAGTTGGGGAGGGAGTCCTCCTCCCCAAGCCGGCGCACCACCCAATCCGAGTTGGGGAGGGACTCCACTCCCTCCCCTTGGTCGCCGGCCCCTCCACCTATATAAGGAGGGGCAGGGCTCCCTCCTAGGACACACAAGTACCTCTCCTCCAAACCCTAGCTTGGCGCCTACCACCATAGCCGCTGCCGCCCTCTAGGGTTTTGCCTTAGCCGCCGACTTGGGGTGCCCCAAACCCTAGCCGCCGGCTCTAGCCTCTCCTCCTTGGTGTGTCTAAAACCTAGATCGCCGAGGAGCTCTCTCATAGTCCACCATACTCGCTCCGGCTTAAGGCGAAGCCCTGCGAGATCTCCCCTCTACTTCCGGTACCACGCCGTCGTGCTGCCGGAATCGCGAGGAGAGTGCTACAACCTCCGCTGCCTGCTGGAACAAGGGAAAGGAAGGTCTTCGTCGAGTACCGAACGTGTGACCGACTGCGGGAGCGCTGCCGGAACGCAGCGCCGGAAGGATCGTCTACGCGATCTTGAGATCGGCAAGAGTACGACTACATCACCCACGAGAATCTGCTCTCGTTAACCGCTTTGGAATCTTCAAGGGTGAGTTCCTCTATCGACTCGTTGCTACAATCTAGTAGATAGATCTTGGCTTGTTTGTTTGTATGCGGTAGAAATTTTTTGTTTTCCATGCTACGAACCCCTACACCTCTAAAGGGGACACAACCTGGGGTGACGCAATTGCAGCAAAAGATAATACCTAGCAATTCTATAGATACTCGCTAACCATCCGCCTAACCAAAGATAGACGGATGTCCGTGAATTAATGACAACAGTTATAACAGTAATATCAACAGATCCATCCTCCTCCTCGCTTACCAACGAGGAAGCGGACGAACACCCCCATCAGTTGGCAGTTTTATTATCCATTCCATGAGTGTTGCACTATTTACTAGTCAGTTACTTAGTCAAATTAAAGCGGTACTTTAGTTATGCTTGTCTATGATCGAGAAACTGTGCTCCAAGTCGTCCATAACCGCGGACACGGCTTTCAGAAAGTTTTACCCTGCAGGGGTGCACAAATAGCAACACACACTCGATCAACCTCGGAAAAACCAAATCAAAACCCAACGAGGCATTCACGACAAAGCAATCACCAGATTCAGAAATATTTCAGGGGGCCACCCCATTAAGCTACCCGCAACGAAGTTAGCCGACTCCGAGACGGACTCAAGGTTTGCGTCAGTGGCTGTAAACGACTGGGAACCCGAAAATGTGACTGGGCTTGTCGATACCACGAAAACACTCCGCTTCCCTAAACAGTACAGGTGCAGTACCTCGCACAATTTAAATAAAGCAGTAAAGCATGGCATAAGTACAGGATAGTAAATAAAACCTCAAACTAGTTTATGGCCCCAAGAAATAAGAATGAATCAAGCTCTGGCTCAGGGGGGTCCCATAAGCCTCCCGGATGTGGATAGCGCGAATATTCAAGGAACAGGAATCAAGTACTCGGGGTCCTACGGGACACAAGTGAGCAGGAAAAACCAAATAGCAGATATTGCTCACCGGTGCCACTTTCATTAGTTATCCCATTACTACTCAGGTTAAGTTGTTTAGGTACCTCGTTATCCATCAGACACTCACATACCCTACACATGCTGTTCTACGACTCGCATGGCTCAAACAACTCCTGTAGTAATGGCTCATGGGATGGAGGAACAAGCTTCGGTGGGGTTTAAAAGTAAAGGCTATGCAGTACTTGGGATTTAGTTTAATGCAATCGCGACTCAATGATGCAAGAATAAGATAGAGGCAATAGGTACTATATGAAGGGTTTCGCGGCATAGTAAATCAAAAATTTCTACGGATGCGAACAGAGGGAAAGCCAAGATCTAATCTAGGAGATGCAATCAACGAGAGAGATTGGATTAGATCTTCATACCCTTGAAGATTCGCACAGCGGAACGTTCGTCGGAACGTGGGTGATGTAGTTGTACTCGCTTCTCCTCCTCGCGATCCGATCCGATCTAGCACCACAAGTGGCGGTGCCTCCGTGAGATGCACACATGCAGCACCTCGACGTCTCCTCCTTCCTCGGACCAGCAAGTATGGTGGAGAGATAGATTGGATCTACAACACGACGGCGTGGTGTATATGGTGGAGAATTTCTGCTGCAGGGCTTCGCCTACAAACAGTCGGGAGGGAGAGAGGAAGGTAGCAGGGCAACCAGGGTTTGGAGGCAAGGTGTGGGTGGTTGGTGCGCCCCCACCCCTCTTTATATAGAGGGGGGGCGCAGCCCTAGCCCCTCCCCCAAGCCCAAAGGATAAGGAGTGGGGGGCATGGACTCTCCCCTCTTCTAGAAACCCTATCTCTAGTTTAAACGATTTAAACTCTCTAGGATCGGCTGGGCCCTATGGGGCCTTGTGCCCCTGGCCCAATGCGGCCAGGACACTCCCTCATAGGCCCATGCCCCCTCCCGGAAGGTGGGGCCACGTTGGTCCCCTCCCGGAAGGTTCTAGAAGCTTCCGGTACAATACCGATTAACCCGGAACAATTCTGAACTCCAAAAACTGCACTGCCTTATATGAATCTTATTCTCCGGACCATTCCGGAACCTCTCGTGACGTCCCGGATCCCATCCGAGACCCCGAACAAAAATTCATAAACCAATTATCCAATCTATCCTAGCGTCAAGACACGTTAAGTGTGTGACCCTGCGGGTTCGAGAATATGCAGACATGATCTTCTATCAATAATCAACAGCGGGGTCTGGGCACCCATATTGACTCCCACACATTCATCGATGATCATATCGGATGAACCACGATGCCAGGATTCAAACAATCCCATATATATATTCCCTTCGTCTCGCGATATTTTACTTGCCCGAGATTCGATCGTCAGTACCGTCATACCTAGTTCAATCTCGTTCACAGCAAGTACTTTACTCGTTCCATAATCCGATATCACTTTGTGATTAACTCCTTAACCACATGCTTGCAAGCGGTGTTGATATCGATTACCGAGTGGGCCCGAAGTATATCTCTCCGACTTGGGAGGGACAAATTCCATCTCGATACATACAACCCAACAGATACTTTCCGATCACCTGAGAGACACCTTTATGATCACCCTCTCATTGGATGACGTTTGATGACCTCAAAGATTTCTTCCGATACCAGGGAGTTGTATTATCTCATGGTTTAAGGAATACAATATTTGACATAGGAAAAGCTTCGCAAAGATGAACACGATGAAAACGATCTAATTGCTTTGCTTAGTTTGGGTCTGTCCATCATATCATTCTCCAATGATATGATCTCATTATCAATTGACAACTCATGTCTATGGTTAGGAAACCTTAACCATCATTGATCAATGGGCTAGTCCATAGAGGCGTACTAGGGACACGGTGTTGTTCACAAACCACACAAGTATTAAAGTTTCCGCTTAATACAATTCTAGCATGGAATATAAACTTTATCATGAACAAGAATTATAATAATAACATCTTTATTATTGCCTCTAGGGCATAATTCCAACAGTCTCCCACTTGCACTAGAGTCAATAATCTAGTTGACATCTGGCAACAATCTCACACCCATGGCACTGAGGTGTTGATCATGTTTTACACGTGGAAGAGGTTTAGTCAATGGATCTGCGACATTCAGATCTGTATGTACTTTGCTAATCTTCAGATCTCCATCTACTATATAATCTCGGATTATATGAAACTTGCGGTTGATATGCTTGGTTTTTGGATGATATCTTGGTTCCTTAGCAAGTGCTATGGCGCCAGTGTTGTCACACAATATCTCCAGTGGGTCCAATGCACTTGGAACCACGCCAAGCTCAGTGATGAAGTTTCTGATCCAAACTCCTTCACTTGACGCTTCTGCAGCAGCCATGTATTCCGCTTCCACTGTAGATCCCGCGATCACACTTTGCTTGCAGCTTCTCCAGCTCACAGCTCCTCCATTCAAAATATAAACGTATCCTGTCTGAGATTTGGAATCATCCTTGTCGGTGTCAAAACTAGCGTCGACGTAACCTTTTACGACAAGCTGCTCATCACCCCCATAGACTAAGAACATTTCTTTAGTCCTATTTAGGTACTTTAGGATGTTCTTCACGGCTGTCCAGTGTTCCACTCCTGGATCACTTTGATATCTGCTCGTCAAACTAAGAGCATTGGACACATCCGGTCTAGTACACAGCATGGCATACATGATGGAACCTATGGCCGAGGCATAAGGCACTTTGCTCATAGCTTCCCTATCATTTACCGTAGCTGGACACTGAGCCTTGCTCAATATCTTACCTGACAACATAGGCACTGAACCTTTCTTTGCCTTATCCATTCTGAACCTTTTCAGAACTTTGTCTAGGTATGTACTCTGGCTTAAAGCTATCAGGCGTCTTTGTCTATCTCTATAGATTTTGATGCCCAATATATAAGCAGCTTCACCTAGGTCTTTCATTGAAAAATACTTGTTCAAATAACTCTTCACATCGTTAAGCATGTTAATGTCATTTCCAATAATCAATATGTCATCCACATATAGTACCAGAAATGTCACCGAGCTCCCACTCACTTTCTTGTAGATGCAAGCTTCGTAGAAATTTGGAACAAATCCAAAGCTCTTGATCACTTGATCAAAACGAAGGTTCCAACTCCGAGATGCTTGCTTCAGTCCATAAATGGAACGCTGAAGTTTGCATACTTTATCAGCATCCTTAGGATCGACAAAACCTTCGGGTTGCATCATATACAACTCTTCATCAATGTTTCCATTGAGGAACGCAGTCTTGACATCCATCTGCCATATTTCATAATCATGAAACGCAGCAATTGCTAATAAAATCCGAATGGACTTAAACATCGCTACGGGAGAGAAAGTCTCATCGTAGTCAACACCTTGAACTTGTCGAAAACCTTTCGCGACAAGCCGTGCTTTATAGACGGTAACATTACCATCCGCGTCTGTTTTCTTCTTGAAGATCCATTTGCACTCAACGGCCTTTCGGTCGCTAGGAGGGTCGACCAAAGTCCATACTTAGTTTTCGCTCATGGATCCCAATTCGGATTTCATGGCTTCTAGCCATTTCTCAGAGTCTGGGCTCATCATCGCTTCCTCATAGTTCGTAGGTTCACTGTCTTCTACTAACAAGACAGTCAAGACAGGGTTGCCGTACCACTCAGGAGGGGCACGCGACCTTGTCGACCTGCGACGTTCAGTAGCAGCATCGTCCGAAGCTTCATGATCCTTATCATTAGCTTCCTCTATTGTTGGTGCAGGCGGCACTGGAACAATTTCAGGTGTTGCGCTACTCTCCAATTCAAGAGAAGGTTCAATAACCTCGTCTAGCTCTACTTTCCTCCCACTCACTTCTTTCGAGAGAAACTCCTTCTCAAGAAAGGAACCGTTCTTTGCGACAAACACTTTGCCTTCGGT
Organism: Avena sativa; assembly: GCA_916181665.1. Classification (NCBI taxonomy): domain Eukaryota; kingdom Viridiplantae; phylum Streptophyta; class Magnoliopsida; order Poales; family Poaceae; genus Avena; species Avena sativa. The sequence continues at coordinate 382,675,982 of OV702280.1, read as the reverse complement.
TCTGTGATAGAAGGTATACCCAATAGTTTCCTTAGGGTATCCTATGAAGACGCATTTCTCCGCTTTGGGTTCGAGCTTGTCCGGCATCAACTTTTTGATGTAAGCTTCGCATCCCCAAACTTTAAGAAACGACAACTTAGGTTTAGCACCAAACCACAGTTCATACGGTGTCGTCTCAACGGATTTAGATGGAGCCCTATTTAAAGTGAATGCAGCGGTTTCTAATGCATAACCCCAAAATGATAACGGCAAATCAGTAAGAGACATCATTGATCGGACCATATCTAATAGGGTTTGATTCCGGCATTCAGACACACCATTGCGCTGTGGTGTTCCGGGTGGCGTGAGTTGTGAAACGATTCCACTTGCTTTAAGATGCGTGAGAAAATCATAACTCAAATATTCACCTCCACGATCGGATCGTAGAAACTTAATCTTTCTGTTACGATGGTTCTCCACTTCATTCTGAAATTCCTTGAACTTTTCAAATGTTTCAGATTTATGTTTCATTAAATAGATATACCCATATCTACTTAAGTCATCGGTAAAAGTGAGGAAATGGCGATATCCACCGCGCGTCGAAACACTCATCGGTCCGCATACATCGGTATGTATGATTTCCAACAAGTCCGTTGCTCGCTCCATCATACCGGAGAACGGGGTTTTGATCATCTTGCCCATGAGGCATGGTTCGCATGTGTCAAATGATTCAAAATCAAGAGACTCCAAAAGTCCATCAGAATGGAGTTTCTTCATGCGCTTTACACCAATATGACCTAGACGACAGTGCCACAAATAAGTAGTATTATCACTATCTACTTTGCATCTCTTAGCCTCAATGTTATGGATGTGTGTTTCATCCCTTTCGAGATTTAGAAGAAATAAACCATTCACAAGAGGTGCATGACCATAAAAGATGTTACTCATATAAATAGAACAACCATTATTCTCCGATTTAAATGAATAACCGTCTTGCAATAAACACGATCCAGAAATAATGTTCATGCTCAACGCAGGCACATAATAACACTTATTAAGGTTTAAAACTAATCCCGAAGGTAAAACTAAGGAGAGCGTGCCGACAGCCATCACATCAACTCTTGATCCGTTGCCAACGCGCATCGTCACCTCATCCCTCGCAAGCCGCCGTCTATTCCGTAGCTCCTGTTTCGAGTTACAAATATTAGCAACTAAACCGGTATCAAATACCCAGGCACTACAACGAGGGCTAGTAAGGAAAACATCAATAACATGTATATCAAATATACCTTTGATGGTGCCAGCCTTCTTGTCCGCTAAGTACTTCGGACAGTTGCGCTTCCAGTGACCCTTGTCCTTGCAATAGAAGCACTCAGTGTCCGGCTTAGGACCAGACTTGAGCTTCTTCTCAGCAGGAGCATTGCGCTTGCCGCCGCCCTTCTTGAAGGGCTTCTTTGCTCCCTTACCTTTCTTAAAGGAGGGCTTGTTGACCATCAACACATGATTATCCTTCTTGATGTCCACTTCCGCAGCCTTCAGCTTTGCGAAGAGCTCGGTGATCGTATCAGTGGAGCCAATCTGATTATGAGTCACTACAAAACTTTTGTAGCTGGGAGGGAGTGATTGCAGAACCCTGTCAATCTTGAGCTCCTCTGGAATCGTGCATTCCAGTTGCTCAAGGCGTTGAGTGTAGCCCGTCATCTTTATGGCGTGCTCACTAACGGAACTCCCTTCCTCCATCTTGCAGTTAAAGAACTTCTCAGAGATCTCATATCTCTCAGAACGGGCCTGAGTCTGAAACATGGTTTTCAGCTCCTCGATAATCTCGAAGGGCCCGGGATACTCTTCAAAACGATTTTGAAGCTCCGGTTCCATAGCAAACAACATGGTGCTCTTAATCACACCATAATCATCTTTGCGCGACTGATAGACAGCTTTCTCATCAGCCGGCGCAGTTGCAGCAGGGGGGTCACCTAACGCTTTCCCAAGGACATAGTCCTTTTGTCCGCTAGACAGAATGATTCTTAGATTGCGGAACCAATTGGTAAAGTTAGACCCATTGTTTCTAAGCTTTTCCTTCTCAGCAAAAACGTTGAAGTTGAAGTTGGACTTGGCCATGTGATCTACAGTATTTGCAAGTACAATTTAGACTATGTTCATGATAAATAGTTCAATTTAATCAAATTACTAGATGAACTCCCACTAAATTCAACATCCCTCAAGTTGTTTAGTGAACACGATCCAAATTCACCACACCTAATCCGATCATCACGAGAAGAGATGTGGTTTCAATGGTGGACAACAAAGTGTCGATCATATCACTCATATGACTCATGCTTAACCTTTTGGTTCTTGTGTTCCGAGGCCATGTCTGTACATGCTAGGCTCGTCAAGCTAGACCCAAGTATTTCTGCGTGTGCAAAAACTGGCTTGCACCCGTTGTATGTGAGCGTAGAGTCTATAGCACCCGATCATCACGTGATGCTTGGACACGACGAACTTTCGCAACGGTGCATACTTGGGGAGAACACAGTTTTTATCTTGATCTTTAAGTGAGGAATCATCTTATAATGCTACCGTCGCGATCTAAGCATAATAAGATACATAAAGGGATAAACATCACATGCATATAACTTTATGTGACATGGTATAGCCAATCCTCGCGCAATGATCTCCATCTTGTGCGTTCCGGCATGATCTCCATAACTCCACCATGATTGCCTCCACCACGAATAGCAACTACAACTATTGCTAACTACTTAGCGATAAAGTAAAGCTATTACATGGCGTATAAGAAGTTGACTCGCAGGTCATACACAATTATAAAGATAACCATATGGCTCCTGCCGGTTGTGTACTCATCGACATGCAAGTCGTGAAACATTACAAAACATGATCATCGCATACAATATACACATCACATCTTAGGCCATACCATATCACAGAAAACACTCCCTGCAAAAACAAGTTAGACGCCTCTACTTTGTTGTTGCATGTTTTACGTGGCTTATGGGAGTAGATGCTAAGAACGATTCTTACCTACGGAAAGCCACAACGGTGATATTATGGTTGCCAAACTCCGGTGTTAATCCCATGACAACTATAGTGAGAGAAACTGACATCCACCAGCCGCATGTGTGGAACAAGCCACACGTCAAGTGCGGAGCCGGTCTCGCGAACGACGTCGCGTAAGGTTGGCCTGGACCGCTTCAATCTCACTATCCCGCGTCATAAGAAGAACACAAACAAGAGGCTTGCAACAGAAGACATCAACGCCCGCAACAACCATGTTGCGTTCTACTCGTGAAACACATCTACGCATAGATCTAGCTCTGATACCACTGAAGGGTTTCGCGGCATAGTAAATCAAAAATTTCTATGGATGCGAACAGAGGGAAAGCCAAGATCTAATCTAGGAGATGCAATCAACGAGAGAGATTGGATTAGATCTTCATACCCTTGAAGATTCGCACAGCGGAACGTTCGTCGAAACGTGGGTGATGTAGTCGTACTCGCTTCTCCTCCTCGCGATCCGATCCGATCTAGCACCACAAGTGGCGGTGCCTCCGTGAGATGCACACGTGCAGCACCTCGACGTCTCCTCCTTCCTCGGACCAGCAAGTATGGTGGAGAGATAGATTGGATCTACAACACGACGGTGTGGTGTATATGGTGGAGAATTTCTGCTGCAGGGCTTCGCCTACAAACAGTCGGGCGGGAGAGAGGAAGGTAGCAGGGCAACCAGGGTTTGGAGGCAAGGTGTGGGTGGTTGGTGCGCCCCCACCCCTCTTTATATAGAGGGGGGGGCGCAGCCCTAGCCCCTCCCCCAAGCCCAAAGGATAAGGAGTGGGGGGCATGGACTCTCCCCTCTTCTAGAAACCCTATCTCTAGTTTAAACGATTTAAACTCTCTAGGATCGGCTGGGCCCTATGGGGCCTTGTGCCCCTGGCCCAATGCGGCCAGGACACTCCCTCATAGGCCCATGCCCCCTCCCGGAAGGTGGGGCCACGTTGGTCCCCTCCCGGAAGGTTCTAGAAGCTTCCGGTACAATACCGATTAACCTGGAACAATTCCGAACTCCAAAAACTACACTGCCTTATATGAATCTTATTCTCCGGACCATTCCGGAACCTCTCGTGACGTCCCGGATCCCATCCGAGACTCCGAACAAAAATTCATAAACCAATTATCCAATCTATCCTAGCGTCGAGACACGTTAAGTGTGTGACCCTGCGGGTTCGAGAATATGCAGACATGATCTTCTATCAATAATCAACAGCGGGGTCTGGGCACCCATATTGACTCCCACACATTCATCGATGATCATATCGGATGAACCACGATGCCAGGATTCAAACAATCCCATATATATATTCCCTTCGTCTCGCGATATTTTACTTGCCCGAGATTCGATCGTCGGTACCGTCATACCTAGTTCAATCTCGTTCACAGCAAGTACTTTACTCGTTCCGTAATCCGATATCACTTTGTGATTAACTCCTTAACCGCATTCTTGCAAGCGGTGTTGATATCGATTACCGAGTGGGCCCGAAGTATATCTCTCCGACTTGGGAGGGACAAATTCCATCTCGATACATACAACCCAACAGATACTTTCCGATCACCTGAGAGACACCTTTATGATCACCCTCTCATTGGATGACGTTTGATGACCTCAAAGCTTTCTTCCGATACCAGGGAGTTGTATTATCTCATGGTCTAAGGAATACAATATTTGACATAGGAAAAGCTTCGCAAAGATGAACACGATGAAAACGATCTAATTGCTTTGCTTAGTTTGGGTCTGTCCATCATATCATTCTCCAATGATATGATCTCATTATCAATTGACAACTCATGTCTATGGTTAGGAAACCTTAACCATCATTGATCAATGGGCTAGTCCATAGAGGCGTACTAGGGACACGGTGTTGTTCACAAACCACACAAGTATTAAAGTTTTCGCTTAATACAATTCTAGCATGGAATATAAACTTTATCATGAACAAGAATTATAATAATAACATCTTTATTATTGCCTCTAGGGCATAATTCCAACACTATATGTATGCAAGCATGTGGTAGTGCTTGCCTGGCAGCTCAGTTGAAGCGAGAGAAGGATCTGGGTAGTGCTCCTGGGTTTCTTGGTATATCCCCTGCTCAGCGTCTATTCGAAGAAGAACCAAACAAACAAGGGCCAACATAAATAAAGTGCACAAGCATAAGAATAAAATGCGACAAGCAAACAATCATGCCATGATGAATGATGCACGATTTGCATGGCAATAAAGTAGCATGGCATGGGTGAGATGAGAAAACAAGAAGTAAACATTTTATTGAGTTTTGGCCACATTTTATCCTCATAAACAGTTCTGGTTTTGCAATATTTATGTGATGCATGCTTCAAAACAGAACAAGGAATGCATAAACAGAAAGGTCGCGTCGAGCTAATCATTTTAGACATATCATTTGTTAAATTTGGAGTCATAAATCAAAAGTTATTAATTAATTAATGCAAAAGGGCATTTTAATGTAATTTAAATCAACTTGAAATTTTAAGTGTTCAAAATATATTTTGGATAGCATATTTGAATTCCTCATATTTTTCTGATTTGAAAACATATATTATTTGTATTATTTGAATTCATATTTTAAAAGTTATTTAAATACTGATTTGAATTTGAATTTAAAACAAATTTGAAAAGTTTAAATTAAAACAGATAAACAGTAAAACTTTTTCTACTCAGGCAAACTTAGCCACAGTCAGTGACAGGTGGGCCACATGCTGACTGGGCAAAGAACTGGTGGGGTTGAGGACCGCGGGTCAAGGTTAACAGAAGGTGGGTGCCTTTTTGCAAAAAACCAAGACGGGAGGGTCTGCGGGTTGAGGCGAAAATAAAAGGGGGGCTAAGTGTAAAGTGGCAACGGCCCACTATTGTTCTTCTCTGCATCTGACGGAAAAGGCAGATAACGGCGCGGCGAGGCGGGGTTCGAACCCAGGACCTGGGGCGCGCGCGCGGACGCGGCGACCACTGGGCTAGGCGGGGGTAGTTGTTAGGAGGGCGGACGGGGCCTAGATAGGGTTTTTGCGGTGCGGGAGCGAGCAGACAGCAGCGAGCGGCGGTGCACCGAGGGCGCTCGACGCTTGGTCCGGCGAGCACAGGAAGCAACGGTGAAGAGGGGCGTGTCTGGGAGGGAGAGAGGCTCACCGCGGTTGGGTTGGTGGGGTCGGATCGGGCTGGGACACGGTGGAACGACGGCGATGCAGACGGACGGCGAGCTAGGGTTTGGCGTCGGAGCGGCGTCGGCCTGGTGGCTCTGGTCCTTCTCCTCCTCGCTGGTGCGTACAGGGCTGCTGCAGAGGACCTCCCCGACCTCGCCGACAGCCTCCTGCGCGCCTGCGCCTCTTGGATCGACGAGGCGACGATGTCCTGGCGGTGGCCGGCGAGAGAGGGTAGCTGGTGGCGATGGAGAAGAAAGGGAGGAGAGGGCAAGGCCCTGGGGAGTTCTGGGGATGGATCTAGCAAGGCAGAGAGGTGGGAGTAGATAAGGGCGAGCCCAGAGGGAGGTGGTGCCGTGGGGGAGTGGGTAGGGTTAAAGGTGGCTTCGGCCACCTTTTCCCTTCTCTCCTTCACGTGCTCGGGCAGGCCAGGGTAGGGTTAAGGGGCTGCAGCTGGGACCAGAGAGAGGAGAAGGGGAGGCTCGGGTGGGGCTAACCCAGCAGGGAGAGAGTAAGAGAGAGAGGAGAGGAGGCTCGGGTTAGAGCTAGGGTTAGCTAGGGAGGGACTCGGGTTAGGGTTTGGTCTTAGGTTAGGTAGGGGTAGGTAGCTGGGGTGTGGCCAGGGAGAGAGGGTGGCCAGGTGGGGCATGCATGATAGAGAGAGGAGAGAGGGATAGGGAGAGGGATTAGGTTTTAGAGATAGAAAAAGGAGAGAGGGGTAGATCATGGTGGTGGTAGGGTGTAACTAGGGTAGATGAGGGGTTAGGTTTAGGGTCTAGCTTAGGTGAGAGAATTTTGGAGAAAAGATTAGAGAGAGAGGGTGGTTTAGGGTTTTAGGCATGATCCACATGACCATGCATGTGTGGAGGTGAAAGGAGAGGAAGGTGAGGAAAAGAGAGAGAGAGAGATGATCCACTCAAATGACCAAATAAAAACACAGGAGGCAAAAGATGGTGATGGTTGCATGGCCCATGCAAGATAATAAATGCCATGTATCATCCTTGTGAAAACAAAATAATAAACATGGCATTACTCCTATGCATTACCCAAAATGTGGAGTATAGCCCAAGCAAGAGAAATTAAAAGGATGCCCCATGTGAAGTAGATGGAGGTGACCATATTTGAATAGAAATGGGACTTGCTAGTGTGTATGTGCCACTAGATGTTGAATAGTCCCAAAATATCCCAACATGAGCATAAATCCATAATAATCCATATGAAAGCTAGGAAAAGGAGCACTACTCATAATGCATGCAAAGGTGGCTCCACATATCAATAATGTGAAAACAACATGATGCTAATATGAGAGCATGTGGAGATAGAATTGGATCCATCCCAACCCACATGAGCTAGAGGTAAAACCAAATAAGTTGCAATTCTCATATATGGTGGAATGGTGGAATGATGGGGTGATGACAAGAAAGGTGGTGGAGTCAATAAAAGATATGCCCCCAACTCATCTTGGGCATTTACACAATATATCAAGAACCAAATACAATATCAAGAGGCAAATACAATTTACAATGCATATGAGAGAAGAACTAAATCAAAAGGGTTTTATATGATGCTCAAATGCAAGGTGGCATGATGACATGAGCATGATATAATGATGATGCAACAATTGTATATATGAAGTAGCCATTATATTACTAGACCAAGTAGCATTACAATTGTTAGACAAATGGGATGCTACAACTCTCCCCCACTAAACAGGAATCTCGCCCCGAGATTCTAGGAAGAAGAAGAAGACTCAAAGAGGGTAGGATAGTTGGCACGGAGCTCATCTTCATGCTCCCAAGTGGCTTCATCAACGGAATGGTGCGACCACTGCACCTTGCAGAACTTGATGGACTTGTTGCGAGTCCTTCTTTCTGCGATCTCAAGGATTTTTGTGGGGTGTTCTTGATAAGACATGTCTTCTTGGAGATTGATTAGCTCATGATCCGCGGTCCTGCCGGGATCCTTGAAGCACTTCTTGAGTTGAGAGATGTGGAAAACATCATGAACCTTGAGTTTTTCCGGGAGCTCAAGAGCATAAGCAACTTCTCCTCTTCTTCCACGAATTTTGAAAGCACCGATGTATCTAGGAGCCAGCTTTCCTTTGATACCAAAACGGTGCGTGCCTTTCATGGGAGTGACACGAAGGTAAACGAGATCACCAGGGACATACACCATGTCCGTGTGCTTTCTGTCATAATTGCTCTTCTGGCGACTTTGAGCAATCTTCAGATTTTCAAGAATGATGTGCACCTTCTCCTCCGCTTGAGTTACAATGTCAGGGCCAAACCATATTCTTTCTCCTGCACCCGACCAACCAATCGGAGTTCTGCATTTGCGGCCATAGAGAGCCTCAAATGGTGCCATCTTCAGACTTTTCTGGAAGCTGTTGTTGTAAGAGAATTCAGCATAAGGAAGACATTCCTCCCACTTCATGCCAAAAGAGATGACGCAAGCACGAAGAATATCCTCCAGAATCTGATTGATCCTTTCAACTTGTCCTTGCGACTGAGGGTGGTAAGCTGTGCTGAAGTTCAATTTTGTTCCCAAAGCATTTTGGAAACTTTCCCAGAACTTGGAAGTGAAGATGCTCCCACGGTCTGAACTGATCTCAAGCGGAACCCCGTATAGAGAGACAATTCTGTTGATATAGAGCTCAGCCAACTGAATTCCAGAAATTGTTTCCTTGACGGGGAAGAAGTGAGCCACTTTAGAAAGCCTGTCAATGACAACAAAGATTGCATTGTTGCCCTTCTGCGACCTTGGAAAACCAGTGATGAAGTCCATCTCTACTTTCTCCCATTTCCATTCCGGGGGTTTCAATGGCTGTAGAAGACCGTAAGGTTTCTGATGGACAGCTTTCACTCTGCGGCAGACATCACACTCCGAGACATACTTGGCACAATATCGTTTCAATCCCGGCCACCAATATTGTGTTTTCAAGTCCATGTACATCTTTGTGCTGCCAGGGTGGATAGAAAGAACAGATTCATGCGCCTCCTTGAGAACTTGCTCTCTCAAACCCGGGTAGTTCGGAACAAACATCCGGTGTTCAAAGAAAAGCGTGCCTTGATCATCGACGTGGAAGGACTCATACTTCGGAAGCTGAAGTTTTGAGATGATCTTTTTGGTGTGCGGATCACCACGCTGAAAGGAGCGAACCTTTTCTTCCAAGAGAGGAGTAGCCAGAAGGTTCAGGAGATGCCCTTGTTCCACAATTTCAAGGTTGAGCTGACGGAATTCCTCGCACAAGAGAGGCTGTTGTTCTTCCATCATGAGGTTATTGACATAAGCTTTGCGGCTGAGAGCATCGACCATGACATTAGCTTTGCCCGGAGTGTAGTTGATGGTCAAATCAAAATCATTGATTCTTCAATCCACCTCCTCTGCCGAAGGTTGAGATCAGGCTGAGTGAAGATATACTTCAGACTCTTGTGATCAGAAAAGATTTCACAACGGTTGCCCAGCAAGTAATGCCTCCATAATTTCAAAGCAAAGACAACTGCTGCGAGCTTGAGGTCATGTGTAGGATAGTTGATCTCATGCGTCTTCAACTGTCGAGAGGCATAAGCAACAACTTGTTTTTCTTGCATAAGGACCGCACCCAATCCTTGCAAAGAGGCGTCACAGAATATCTGGAAAGGCTTAGATGTATCCGGAGGAACCAAGACTGGTGTGGAAGTGAGCTTCTCTTTGAGTGTCTCAAAGCTTGCTTGACATGCAGGAGTCCAAAGGTATTTCTTGCCTTTCTTGAGGAGATCGGTAAGAGGCTTCGCTATCTTCGAAAAGTTTTGAACGAAGCGACGGCAATAACTAGCCAAACCAAGGAAACTCCGCACTTCTTTGACATTAACAGGAGGAAGCCATTCAACAATTGTCTTCACAGTTTCCGGGTTGACTGCAATGCCCTTGGCAGAGATGACGTGACCAAGATAGGTTACTTGAGGCAGCCAAAACTCACACTTGGAGAACTTTGCATACAGGCGGTTCTCACGAAGCTTGTTTAGGACACACCGAAGGTGTTCTTCATGTTCTTCCTTTGACTTAGAATAGACTAGGATGTCATCCAGATAGACCACAACGAACTTATCAAGATACTCCATGAAAACCGAGTTCATAAGCCTCAAGAAGGTGGCAGGTGCGTTGGTGAGACCGAAGGACATGACCGTGTACTCATACAGGCCATAGCGGGTGGTGAAAGCTGTTTTAGGAACATCTTCCTTGCGAATCTTGATTTGGTGATAACCACTTCTCAAGTCAAGCTTAGAGAATACCACAGCTCCAGCTAGCTGATCAAAGAGATCATTAATCCGCGGAAGGGGATATTTATTCTTGATGGTTTTATCATTAAGAGCCCGATAGTCAACACAAAGTCTATCAGTCCTGTCTCGCTTCTTCACAAAGATTGTTGGGCTACCCCAAGAAGAAGTACTGTGTTGAATGAAACCCAACGTCTCTTGTTCATCAAGCTGAAGTTTGAGTTCAGCCAACTCAGCAGGACCCATTTTATAAGGCCGCTTGGAGATAGGAGCCGTTCCAGGTTCAAGCTTAATTACAAACTCAACCTCACGATCCGGAGGCATACCCGGCAACTCTTCAGGAAAGACATCTGGGAACTCACAGACCACCGGAACACTCTGAATAGCTTCCATAGCATCATCATTCAGAGCCGCCAAAGAGAAAAGCTGGATAGCAGGAGTCAGACTTGGAGAATAGACTATATGGCCTTCAGGAATCTTCAGAGAAACTGAGCGTTCAGCACAATCAATCACAGCTGCATTTGCTGTCAACCAATCCATGCCCAAGATGACATCAATGTCATAATTGCCCAGAACAATTAAGGACGCCGAGAACGAAGAGCCACCAATCTCAATTTGATTGCCATGGCTGATTTTAGAAGCTGCCATCTTTGCTCCAGGAGAAAGGACCATTAACCGCTTAAGGAGAGGATCCAACGCTAACTCATTTTCATTTGCAAACTTGTGAGAAACAAATTAATGCGATGCACCAGAATCAAACAAAACTCATGCAGGGACTGAGTTAACGGATAGCATACCCATCACAACTCCAGGTGCATGCTCAGCTTGAGCGGCGTTGACACAGTTGGCACGAGCAACAGTAGACCCGGGCTTGGTGTTGATGTTGAGAGCCCGAGGTGGTGGTGCACGAACCAAAGGAGAGCTTGCCGCAGATCTTGGAGGTGGTGGAGGAAGAGCTTTGTTTTTCATCGGACAGTTCCAGTACTGATGCCCAGTGTCTCCGCAAGTGAAACAAGCACCAGGTGGACGTGGAGCAACGTAGCCAGGGACTCCGCCAGGCGCTCCAGGGTAGTGGTGGTTGTAGCCCCTGGGAGCAGCAGTGAGGAAGTTTGGTGGCCTTGCCGCGTAGCTTGCAGGTCTTGGTGGAGCCGGGAGCGACGGTGGGGTGTTAGGAACCCAAACACGACGCTTAGAAGGAGTTGACATAGCTGAAGGGATTGCTGCATCGCGTTTGTGTTTCTTTGACTCCTCAAACACTTGCTTACTTGCTTCTTCCTGCAGAGCTGTATGCTGAAGTTCCAGAAAAGACGTCGGCCTTGCATGTGTGATTGCATATTTAATCGATGCATTGAGCCCTTGCCGGAACCTCTTTTGCTTCTTCTTGTCATCCGAGATCTCATCGCCACCATAACGAGAAAGGTTCATGAAGTTCCTGATGTAGGTATTGACATTGTCATTTCCCTGCTTGAGGTTGAGAAACACTTCCTTCATCCTCTCCATGACAATTTCTGACAGATACTGCTCTTTGAACGCTCCAGTGAACTGTTCCCAAGTAGGCTGAAAATCAGTGCGGTTTGCCTTCAGGTAATTCTCCCACCAGAGAGCTGCATCTCCCTTCAGAAGGTGAGTGGCACATTTTACCCATTCTTGCTCAGGAACATCAGCAGTCGTCAGTAGCCTTGACATCTCACGCAACCAATCATCAGCATCAAGTGGTTGATCAGAAACATCAAATTGGCGTGGGTTGAACTTCAGGAAGCTTTTGATGTCTCCTCGCTTGGGAGGTGGAGGTAGCGGAGCAAACTCATTCCTCCGAACACTCTCTTCAAAACGCTGCTGGTTCTGCTGCATTGCTGCCAAGGCATTGGCGATGTTTGACAACGCGGACCCCAGTTCAGGTGGAATGTCCTCATCAGAACGGCGTGGTGGTGCCATCCTGTGATTGATATAAAACACAAGTCAGTACTATAATGGAGAATAATAATAATCCAAAATAGTACCAAGATGGAATTAACCAAGATTAAAGGATACAATTTACTAAGATGATATTAAAATATCAACAAAGTTCAAAGCACCTAGAGATATTAAGCATATCGCACACGACTGAAAAGGAGTGTGGTACACAGATATATCAAAGAAAATTTTTCCGCAAATTTCGGCATTAAAATACCAGTAGATGCGCAAAATCACTTAACGAATCAAGATTAGTGACTTTACCAATTCAATATACAAAAGCGAATGATAAGAGTAGTGGTATGGTCGCGACTCCATCCCGCACTCAAATCATTACTCCGCACATGAATAAGTAGAACACATATCCTAACCCCTTCTTCTCACGATGAACCTAAAGATTGGTAACTACGGAACGAGCACCCCAAACAGGATAACGTCGGATAACAAAGAGTAAGACAGATCGCGGCGGTATACAACGAATCAGATAGATCGCGTCGGTTTGCAAAAGCCTGTCGGTATGGAATGTACCAACAGTTGATAACCAAAAGGCCGATTGTGATAACAACTTGGATGCAACAGATAGACAAGGAATTACACACACACACACACAACCTATGGTACTACGGAAACCCAGAACACGTGAATCCTAGTTTGAACTTTTAAGAAGAGGATTGAAAACGTTACACTTCCTTACCAGAAAAGGGTGAGTGGGTGGGTAAGAAGAAAAGTGGAAACAGTCCTACTCTCGCGTTTTGTTTTTCCCTAGTATACATAGCTACCAAAAATATTTGCTAGACTGACAACGACCATTTGGCTGAGACCCTGAAGGGCGGGATGGCTCTGATACCAATTGTAACTACCTCGGTGAATTACGCTCCTAGTTACAAGCCTGGATGAGCGGAAATGGTTGAAATAGTACGGTGGGGCCCAAATGCCACTCACAGGTAGACCTTTCGGCCGTCCCAACCATTTCCAAACATCGGGACAAGGACGGGCGGCGTAATCGGCAGGCGAAGGGATCAACTACATACACAAATGAGTATGTATGCAAGCCACCATACAACAGTACATCAGAGCCATTCCATCTAAAAGAAATAGAAATATTGCAACGCCGTACGGCAAGATCCAAATGTCCTAGATAGATATAATAGTTTAGGATATCTCCCCATACATCAAACATCAGAGTATCAGGCGGAAGCGGCAAAAAAGATCCGAGTACGGATAAGAAGCAAATTGGCATAAGATGCCCCATAAAAATAAACACATCCCGCCCACAGATCCCACGAATCCCCGTTCCCGGAATCTCTACACCGAATGATCGTTGCCCATATCGTCCGTCTCCTCCCCCCAGTATCCATCTTGCGAGTTTACCTGTTCATCTGAATCAAACAATTTATCGTGTGAGACCCTAGGGGTACTCAGCAAGTCTTTATGCCTCTAAAGGGGACACAACCTGGGGTGACGCAATTGCAGCAAAAGATAATACCTAGCAATTCTATAGATACTCGCTAACCATCCGCCTAACCAAAGATAGACGGATGTCCGTGAATTAATGACAACAGTTATAACAGTAATATCAACAGATCCATCCTCCTCCTCGCTTACCAACGAGGAAGCGGATGAACCCCCATCAGTTGGCAGTTTTATTATCCATTCCATGAGTGTTGCACTATTTACTAGTCAGTTACTTAGTCAAATTAAAGCGGTACTTTAGTTATGCTTGTCTATGATCGAGAAACTGTGCTCCAAGTCGTCTATAACCGCGGACACGGCTTTCAGAAAGTTTTACCCTGCAGGGGTGCACAAATAGCAACAAACACTCGATCAACCTCGGAAAAACCAAATCAAAACCCAACGAGGCATTCACGACAAAGCAATCACCAGATTCAGAAATATTTCAGGGGGCCACCCCATTAAGCTACCCGCAACGAAGTTAGCCGACTCCGAGACGGACTCAAGGTTTGTGTCAGTGGCTGTAAACGACTGGGAACCCGAAAATGTGACTGGGCTTATCGATACCGCGAAAACACTCCGCTTCCCTAAACAGTACAGGTGCAGTACCTCGCACAATTTAAATAAAGCAGTAAAGCATGGCATAAGTACAAGATAGTAAATAAAACCTCAAACTAGTTTGTGGCCCCAAGAAATAAGAATGAATCAAGCTCTGGCTCAGGGGGGTCCCATAAGCCTCCCGGATGTGGATAGCGCGAATATTCAAGGAACAGGAATCAAGTACTCGGGGTCCTACGGGACACAAGTGAGCAGGAAAAACCAAATAGCAGATATTGCTCACCGGTGCCACTTTCATTAGTTATCCCATTACTACTCAGGTTAAGTTGTTTAGGTACCTCGTTATCCATCAGACACTCACATACCCTACACATGCTGTTCTACGACTCGCATGGCTCAAACAACTCCTGTAGTAATGGCTCATGGGATGGAGGAACAAGCTTCGGTGGGGTTTAAAAGTAAAGGCTATGCAGTACTTGGGATTCAGTTTAATGCGATCGCGACTCAATGATGCAAGAATAAGATAGAGGCAATAGGTACTATATGTATGCAAGCATGTGGTAGTGCTTGCCTGGCAGCTCAGTTGAAGCGAGAGAAGGATCTGGGTAGTGCTCATGGGTTTCTTGGTATATCCCCTGCTCAGCGTCTATTCGAAGAAGAACCAAACAAACAAGGGCCAACATAAATAAAGTGCACAAGCATAAGAATAAAATGCGACAAGCAAACAATCATGCCATGATGAATGATGCACGATTTGCATGGCAATAAAGTAGCATGGCATGGGTGAGATGAGAAAACAAGAAGTAAACATTTTATTGAGTTTTGGCCACATTTCATCCTCATAAACAGTTCTGGTTTTGCAATATTTATGTGATGCATGCTTCAAAACAGAACAAGGAATGCATAAACAGAAAGGTCTCGTCGAGCTAATCATTTTAGACATATCATTTGTTAAATTTGGAGTCATAAATCAAAAGTTATTAATTAATTAATGCAAAAGGGCATTTTAATGTAATTTAAATCAACTTGAAATTTTAAGTGTTCAAAATATATTTTGGATATCATATTTGAATTCCTCATATTTTTCTGATTTGAAAACATATATTATTTGTATTATTTGAATTCATATTTTAAAAGTTATTTAAATACTGATTTGAATTTGAATTTAAAACAAATTTGAAAAGTTTAAATTAAAACAGATAAACAGTAAAACTTTTTCTACTCAGGCAAACTTAGCCACAGTCAGTGACAGGTGGGCCACATGCTGACTGGGCAAAGAACTGGTGGGGTTGAGGACCGCGGGTCAAGGTTAACAGAAGGTGGGTGCCTTTTTGCAAAAAACCAAGACGGGAGGGTCTGCGGGTTGAGGCGAAAATAAAAGGGGGGCTAAGTGTAAAGTGGCAACGGCCCACTATTGTTCTTCTCTGCATCTGACGGAAAAGGCAGAGAACGGCGCGGCGAGGCGGGGTTCGAACCCAGGACCTGGGGCGCGCGCGCGGACGCGGCGACCACTGGGCTAGGCGGGGGTAGTTGTTAGGAGGGCGGACGGGGCCTAGATAGGGTTTTTGCGGTGCGGGAGCGAGCATACAGCAACGAGCGGAGGTGCACCGAGGGCGCTCGACGCTTGGTCCGGCGAGCACAGGAAGCAACGGTGAAGAGGGGCGTGTCTGGGAGGGAGAGAGGCTCACCGCGGTTGGGTTGGTGGGGTCGGATCGGGCTGGGACGCGGTGGAACGACGGCGATGCAAACGGACAGCGAGCTAGGGTTTGGCGTCGGAGCGGCGTCGGCCTGGTGGCTCTGGTCCTTCTCCTCCTCGCTGGTGCGTACAGGGCTGCTGCAGAGGACCTCCCCGACCTCGCCGACAGCCTCCTGCGCGCCTGCGCCTCTTGGATCGACGAGGCGACGATGTCCTGGCGGTGGCCAGCGAGAGAGGGTAGCTGGTGGCGATGGAGAAGAAAGGGAGGAGAGGGCAAGGCCTTGGGGAGTTCTGGGGATGGATCTGGCGAGGCAGAGAGGTGGGAGTAGATAAGGGCGAGCCTAGAGGGAGGTGGTGCCGTGGGGGAGTGGGTAGGGTTAAAGGTGGCTTCGGCCACCTTTTCCCTTCTCTCCTTCACGTGCTCGGGCAGGCCAGGGTAGGGTTAAGGGGCTGCAGCTGGGACCAGAGAGAGGAGAAGGGGAGGCTCGGGTGGGGCTAGCCTAGCAGGGAGAGAGTAAGAGAGAGAGGAGAGGAGGCTCGGGTTAGAGCTAGGGTTAGCTAGGGAGGGACTCGGGTTAGGGTTTGGTCTTAGGTTAGGGAGGGGTAGGTAGCTGGGGTGTGGCCAGGGAGAGAGGGTGGCCAGGTGGGGCATGCATGATAGAGAGAGGAGAGAGGGATAGGGAGAGGGATTAGGTTTTAGAGATAGAAAAAGGAGAGAGGGGTAGATCATGGTGGTGGTAGGGTGTAACTAGGGTAGATGAGGGGTTAGGTTTAGGGTCTAGCTTAGGTGAGAGAATTTTGGAGAAAAGATTAGAGAGAGAGGGTGGTTTAGGGTTTTAGGCATGATCCACATGACCATGCATGTGTGGAGGTGAAAGGAGAGGAAGGTGAGGAAAAGAGAGAGAGAGAGAGAGATGATCCACTCAAATGACCAAATAAAAACACAGGAGGCAAAAGATGGTGATGGTTGCATGGCCCATGCAAGATAATAAATGCCATGTATCATCCTTGTGAAAACAAAATAATAAACATGGCATTACTCCTATGCATTACCCAAAATGTGGAGTATAGCCCAAGCAAGAGAAATTAAAAGGATGCCCCATGTGAAGTAGATGGAGGTGACCATATTTGAATAGAAATGGGACTTGCTAGTGTGTATGTGCCACTAGATGTTGAATAGTCCCAAAATATCCCAACATGAGCATACATCCATAATAATCCATATAAAAGCTAGGAAAAGGAGCACTACTCATAATGCATGCAAAGGTGGCTCCACATATCAATAATGTGAAAACAACATGATGCTAAGATGAGAGCATGTGGAGATAGAATTGGATCCATCCCAACCCACATGAGCTAGAGGTAAAACCAAATAAGTTGCAATGCTCATATATGGTGGAATGGTGGAATGATGGGGTGATGACAAGAAAGGTGGTGGAGTCAATAAAAGATATGCCCCCAACTCATCTTGGGCATTTACACAATATATCAAGAACCAAATACAATATCAAGAGGCAAATACAATTTACAATGCATATGAGAGAAGAACCAAATCAAAAGGGTTTTATATGATGCTCAAATGCAAGGTGACATGATGACATGAGCATGATATAATGATGATGCAACAATTGTATATATGAAGTAGCCATTATATTACTAGACCAAGTAGCATTACAATTGTTAGACAAATGGGATGCTACAAAGATAGTGGGAGATAATTCAAAAGGGAAGATTTATCTCTAGAGTATGCCATGCTGGTTGAATCCATAGGTTATAACCTTCTTTCAATTTATCATCTTGCAAGCATTGGTTATGATTCTTATTTCTCAAAACATTATGTGAAACACAAGCTTCAGGCCTCTCGAGACAAGAGAAACCTTACTCCTGCCTTTGAACTGTTTTGATATGGAGACATAAGCATACGATCACAAGAGGAATCTCGACAAGATGATCGATGTAGGGTCCAAAGGCTATATGATGGATTGCAATGATTGGTGAATGTATTGTGTGGCGTTGTCTTGAATGTTCGGTCCTTCTCCTCGTCGTCTTTCGAATACATGGTCTTAAGAGTCATACTCTTGTACATGGAGAACTTTATGTCTTGCACATCAAGTCTTCAAGAGATCTTTCGTATCTTGTAGTCCGAGAAATAACATCTTGAATGTAGTCCATGTATAGCACGCTCGACTAAGTCGATGGAGTTCTAATATTGATCCCGGCGACCTTAGGCCTGACCGTAAGATGTAGGGACACGAGACTGCCTATATAGTGGACAATATTTATAGACAAATGATGTTAAAATACATATCTCAACTAGCTTAATTTTGTTCCATCTAAAAAAAAGCTTAATTTCAGGATACAACTTTACAACTTGGTAATTGGTACAGGACTATGCCGCGTGAATTTTATTAGTTCTATAAACGAAAAACATTTAAAACTAGTTGGACAAATGAGATTGGCGTAGCCCACCCTGACGTGGAGAGTATATGGTGCAGTTTTGCAAATAAAAGTGGCCAACTGGCTCTGAATTTTTTGTCAGGAAAACAATTGGCGCCAAAGAAACGAGACAGAGGTTTTGTTTTCCCGAGGGGTGCCGTGGACCGGTTGGTAGGGGTAGCCCACAAGCGTCTCACTTCACCTGTCGGCTGTCGCAAGCTCGTCAGCGCACCACACTCAGATCCCATTTCCATCACCACCGTTCCCCACGGACCCCATAGGAAAACCCTAGCGATACCCATCCCCCTGCTCCGGCAGGCATGATGGCCCCGCCGGCGCCGCAGCAGCCGGAATTCGTAGAGGTGCGGTGCGCGGGGTGCGGCGAGACGCTGGAGGTGGAGCGGGGCCTCATCGAGTTCGCCTGCCCCGACTGCGGGACCCAGCAGATGCTCCCGCCGGAGCTCATGCCGCCGCCGCGCCCGCGCAGGGCGCTGCCCATTCCTGGCCGCGGACCCGCCGCCGCCGTGCCTGTGCCTGTTCCCGTGCCCGTGCCCCCACCGGCACCCGCCCGCATGCCGTGCGCCAGCTGCAGCGCCCTGCTGAGCGTGCCGGCTGGCCTCGGGCGCTTCGCGTGCCCTGTCTGCGGCGTCGAGCTCGTCGTCGAAGGCGGTCGCCTCCGGAACTACCTCGCCTCCCCGGCTGCTGCAACAGTCTCTGTCGTTGCGCTTCCCCCAGCCGGCGTGACGCTGACATCGGCGTACACACCCCAGCGGTCGGAGGTGCGTATCTACACACTGTTTTTCGACTGGTGCTGCTGATTAATTTCTTTGTGATCCGTGCTGAAATGGATTTTCATATTTAGTTTAGCTGTCCTGCTGCGTAGTGGCAAGAATCCCAAGGTTGCTCAATACACTGTACAAAGTGGGTTAAACAAGATTGTCTGATTGTGTTGTGTGTGTTGTAAGATGTAAATTTTCTTGAGTTTCCCATAGGATTATAACCACTCTTAGTAGTACCATTTTCTGTCTAACCATTCAGTGGATGTCGGAAAAAAAAATTGTACTGTAGAAAAAACCAAGAGCATTGCATATATGCTGAAGCCAGTCTTTGTGAAAATCAGTTACGATTTGGTTCAGTAGTTCTGGGGAATCAGGAACATGTGTCGTTTCCCATCAATAGCAAGTTAAATCAACCATATTTGTCAGTCGAATAGAGACTAAGTGTCAACCAGCATCGATATAGGTTCAGCAACGAGAAGTGATATATTGATTTGGCAGTTTTAGCTACAGAATTGTAGTTATACTTCTCCAAAACCTCCATCAGGATCTCCCTTTCTCTACTCTACGAGGTATAAATATGGTCTCTCTAATGTTATTTTGCTGTTGTGTCCTTTTTCATTTAGCAGGTGCAAGTAGAAAGATACAGTCACCCAGTTCGCTCTCATCAGACACCAGCACAATGCCCCAGTCAATCGGTTCACGGAGAGGAGACATCCAGTTCATTCAGAAAAGGCACCCCAACTCCAATCCACAACATGTTAGCACAAAAAGAGTCCCTTAGTCATTCTGTTCAAAGAGAAGAGTCACATATTGAGCCACCCAATAACACAACAGTGAGGAATTCTAGATTACAAGCTGGTACGGAAAATATAGGTTTGCAAAAAGTACAACCAGAGCCTTCCATTCAGATAAGCTCGAGACCACAGGCACAAACTTATTCAGTTCATGTAGACCACACACAAGGGCAGCGTCCTGACATTATTAGGCATGGGCAGCAGACAAATGATGTCTCTAGTATCATGGAGCAGGGTAAAATAGATCGTCTGAATCAAGCAATGAACGTAGAACAAGCACAAGATGAGGATCAGTGCAAGACATCTGGATGGAATCCAAACAGCAGGAGCAACAAAAGTACCAGTAGGTATCAGAAGAGAAAAAGGAAGGGCTTAACGAGTTCTCCAAATGAAGGGGTCCATGTCAGGCGTAGTAAGCGCTTGACAAAGCAGATAGAGCATCCAATCGAGGATGAGCCTGACCAGAAAACAACTGCTTCTCCAAATGCATGTAATTCTGATCTGCCAGATATCGACCGAATCATTGCCAATCTATGTCCAAGTTCATCGCATCCGCACCAAATGCCTCAAGCAAACTCAAGTGAGTCGGACAATGTTGATGCATCCATTTTACCAGACTTTTCAAATCCTGGTATATATCAACCTGAACAATTTCCACACCGCTACAGTCAATTGTACCCTCCAGAGGTTAGGGGCACACACCAGCTTGATAAAAGTGGTGAACAGTTGAAGCCACAATCACCAGAGGGCATACATCAGCCTATGCATGCACAACAGGTATGACTTCCAGGTGACATTTCTTACCTAGAGAAGGATTGTGGGAACTGTTCATAGTGTGACTAGTGACGGCTGTGATGAGGAGAAAATTTCTCTCAAAATTGGTTATCTTCTTTTTTGCGGGAATCAAAATTGGTTTTCGTCCACTAAAAAATGACCATCACTGTCTGCGATTGTTTTACCACCTCATCGCTCCAGCTAATTTCCATTTAATACCGTGATATGTGTTTAGTGTGCAAGACAAAAAATACCTCTTGATCTTGCTATTACTAATCTAAGAACATGATTTGAATTTCTGCATGTCGAATATGTCTAAGTTGTTTTAATGTTTAAGCATTCACTTATCCAGGAGAATGCAGAGGGTGGTCATCTTCTATTAGGATTTTATGGAAAATCATCAGGTAAGCGCAATGGGCGACGCCCTACAAGACTGATCGAACCGCGTAGGGAAGTTGACAGGCCTGTTCTGATACCAAACAATATCGAGTATGTGTGTTAATAACTTTTTCCTGTTTCGGAACACACCCTATCTTCACATGCTTGACATGTAAATTTGCCCTGGCAGCAACTGGGATGTTAGCCCACCTTGTCCTAAGGTGGCTTCTACCATCACGGTTCTTATCAAGCAGAAGTACCCTGGGTCAACCTACCTGCCAGCTAGTCAGCAGAGTGATGTTCCACCTAATGGAGAAGCGGTTCACCACTGGCACCATTATACTCCAGAGACAAAGGCCGCCATTTTGAAAGAATTTCTTGTAAGTACCTGAATAAATGTGGTTTGTTTTAGCGGAAAACTTTAGGGGAGGCCCCGACAGTAAAATTTTATATATAAGGAAAAAAATATTTACAAGAGAAAGATGGGATATACAAGATAAATGTGCTTTGTTCATCCTTTAACCCGCTGATCTTATATTTCAATTGATGTAGCAACGCTACAAGTGGGCCCCTGGCAAAGAAGCAGAGTGCCTGAAGCTATTTGAGCGCAGAGCACTCAAACAGTTTGCTGGCATCCTATGTGAAGAGAAGCGAAGGGTTAGAGCGCAGTTGGCTTCAGTGCGGAAAACCAAAGAAACTGTAGGCAAAGACAAGTTCAATAGACAAACGGGGTTAGACGAAGAAGATGCTAGAGAAGAGCCTGAGGATCAACAGACAGGAGAGAAAAGTGAGGACGAGAACCCATTACAGTGGAAACCTTTCCCTCCTGCTTGGATGTATCCGAAGTGGTGGGAGAGGTTGTGCGAGCACTGGGCTAAAGACGAAGTCTTAATGATGTCTCTGCAGAGCAGGAAGAACCGGTTCACTGCAGGTCGTGCCCATCACACAACAGGTTCACGGAGCATTGCTATGCATCGCCAGCTTATGGTAAGACATACACATTCCCTTGATTAACTCATTTCAAGAGTGCTTTCCTGATTCTGGTTGAATTGAGCAGGTCATGGAAAATGGCGGGGAGCAGGTGTCGGAACTCGAGGTATTCAACAAGACTCATAAGCTTAAAGGTGGAACAGGGGAGTTTGTCAGCGAGAGAGCAAAGCGAACTGCGGTAGGTGCTCGAGTTGTATTCATCATTCGAATAGTAGTTACAGTACAACGTGCAGGGTGGTTCTATCAGTATACTGAATGGTCGCTGAACCCTGTTTGAATGCACTGCAGAAACTGCAAAGTGGTTCTGTCAGCATAACATTTTTGCGCACTGCATCTTTTCAGGAGGGTTTCAAGAAGCGTATGGAGGAGGCTGGTGATAAGCAGATACATCCCCATCTGGCCTGGGTACAAGAAGTCGGAGGCCGGAATCGTGGGAGGTACTATGGACTCACTGGTATTATTGACAAGGCCAAGATCGATGAGTTGGCGAAGTCCATCCCTGGTTCTCTCGATAAACGGGGCCAGCAGCAGAAGTTCTCGCAGGACCAGGTGCAGCAGATGATTAATCAGGCTCTGCAGGGGTTAAATGAAACCTGGGAGAAGAAGTTCAAGTCCCTGGAGCAAACTGTGTGTGGCGGGCCATCGTTGGGTGTTGATCCCGAGGTACAGGAGAACTGATTATTGGGTTTCTTGTCCAAAATCAGGGCTGAGAGTTTGATCTGATGCATCCTGCAGCATGCTGCTGAGTCTTCTGCAGCTGGAGGGGGTGCTCAGGAGGATCGCTCACTACACCAGGTGAATGATGAAGTCATGAAACTTGTGTACATTGTGAAACGTATCTTGTCACATTGGATGCAGAAACCGATGTTTGCGGTGCTAAGCGTTATGCCATCACTATCTTTAAAGTAAATTGCATAACTGGGATCCTTTAGAAAAAAATAATATCAAGAACACACACTACAAACTTATGGAGCACCGAAGCAGTTGTTGCAAAATGTTCATAGCTGCAAATCTGATCATGAAAGCAAATGGTCGTTGTTCCTGATTATTCATCAAAGGAGTGGAGAATCTCCTGGCATAGCACACTTCACGAGCCAGTTAGCTAGCTGACCAATGCTCCAGCACATGCATTTTTGGTCGGACTGACTAGGCTTCCTTGCCATCTTCATTGTTGCAGCTATGAAGTGATAAATATTATGATTCCGTGACATCTTGCAGGACATGTCAGATTCTGAGCAAGAAGGAAGGCGTCGGTCTGCGGGACACGAGGACGACGATGGCAGCGAGGAAGTAGTGTCTACAAGCGTGTGACGGTCTGAGGCGCGTTGATTGACCGTCAATGATCGTACAAAACTCGCTGCGCTTGCACATATGTAGAAGATATCTGTAGCTTGATGCTGTTATGTTGTGCTTTGTCCCCGTAGAGAAATGCTGAAATGAAGCGTTTTGCCAAGTGTAAGGTGGATACCCCTGCTATTCAACGGTTACTTAGACGAGTTTGAACTTGGACACTTTGTCGAGAGAGATGCTGAAATGTGTAAGTGTAAGGGCAGAGCCAGAGGCCCTTCATATTCAACTTTACTCTTCTAGTAACTCCCGGATGCAACTAGCAACGTTTTAGTCGCTAGTGTTTCGTTGCTATCAAGCAATCAGGCGTTGCTGTAAGGCGTTGTGCAAAAGGAGTCGCAACCTTTTAGAAGTGTACCTGCCTCCTCTGTTGCAATTGTTTTTTCGAGGAACCTCAAGAGGGCAGGGTGTTCCTACAATTCGTAAGACACACCACCGTCTCTGGGGCCACCACGCCGACTTACACCTAGGGGTGGAAACTGGTAATGGATAAATCGAACTATTTAACATTCGTATTCAGGAAATTAAAAATGGTCATGGTAATATCTGAATCCGGACAGACATAAATATGGGTGTGGTAAACATCCGGATTTGTTTTGCAAAAAAAATACAAATGAGGTTTTGAATTTTGAAGCAACTATGAATATGGAAATGGATATATCTGTATCCGAATAAAATTAGGTTAACCTATTTCAGTTATTGTAGTCCGATATGGAAATTATCCAACCTAACAAACTAACAAAATGTTTTTTATACGATTGAACTTAAAACTATTGTGTATTATGTCAATATGTTTACCTCAAGGTCGTTATAGGGTTAGACGACTATAAGATATGAGTCTATTATTTTGTTATTCCTTCGAATTGAGAAAACATCTGATCCACATTCGTATTCGAGTAACATCCGCTCTGCATTCATATTCGACAATATTCATATCCGCGTCCATATTTGTTTTAAAAATATGAAAGCGAATATGGAAAGAGCACTATTCGATCCGCATCCGATCCATTCCCGCCCCTACTTAGGGCATGGCCAACGCATAGCCCTAGGCCCTAGCCAACTGCCCCACATGCTTTATAGGTTCGGATTGTCAAGATGTTTGTTTGGGACCCTGTGAGTGCTGCTTCTGAAGGAGACAGCCGCTCCAAAGAAAAGCATGGTCCTCCCTTCACGCGCGAGAGAGCTGCATGCGCTAGCTCTAACCGGCTTTTGCTTCTTTTCTTTGGTCAGATGAGGGATGTAGGTAGCTGCTTCTATTGGAGAAAAAAATCAATACTGCTACTTGACAGTGCCTTTTCTTATGGGGCAGTTGATAGTGGTGGCTTCCGCTGCGGGTGATCTTACGCCACTGGCTACCAATTCTATTGCAATTGTACTACTCACATTTATATGGTTAGGTGCTCGGGAGGAATGTGTGTCCATTGCCATCTTCCTCGTGTCATCCTCTCTGTCTTTGTTGTTATTGGGGCATCAATGGTGTTTTTGCCTCGTCGAAAATGCAAATCCAATGGTTAAATTTGGTCGAAAATCTCCCCGATAGCAAATTCATAGCATTTATCCTCCCGTCACCTCTTGCATAGACCCTCCATCCTAAACATAATGTCTCAAGTTTATCTAAATTTGAATGTATATAGACATTATTTAGGATATAGATACATCTAAATTTAAACAAAGACATATTTTTAGGACGAAGGGGGTACTAGTTTTTGTTAGATAGATCTCAACGTGACAAAGCCCAACGGCCTGTCACGCCTCTAACTGCGCCCTGATCGGGGGCGTCCAACCAAGTCAAGGTTGGTAGGCCCCTGTGGCAGCGCAATATAAAGAGAGGTGGGGACCGGGACACTGACTACGAGGTTCGTCGTGCCGCCGCTCTCCCCACCACAACCCCTTCCGATCTAGGGTTTTGCGCTTAGCCACGGGAAGCACCCCACCGCCGCCGCCTAGCCCAGCCCCAGCTAGCCGTCGCCGTCGAACACCATGGCCACATCGACCCCCTCCTCTAGCCAAGGAGAAGGTATGCTACATCTCTCTGATCCCTCTCTATCTCTCAATCAATAGTCAGCACCAACACGAATTAAAGTCATAGACAATATAGTACCCGATTAGAACTAGCCTAGTTGGTCCTTATAATTCTATCATTGGTATCAGAGCCACTAGGATCTAGAGCTACTTCGGGTAGAAAGTTCCTTTTCGATCTAGAAAGGATAGACAGTCATGTATCCAGCCTAGATCGAGAACAGAGAAATAGTTTCACTCTAACCCTAGCAAAGAAACACCGGGACAGAGCCTCAGGCTCGCCGTCAAAGCAGCGCCGCCACAAGGTCGTGCCCTTCCTCTAGATCCCGATGCGCATCGGCAAGCCGAGGCATCGGGAAGAAGGACCAACCCCCTCAAGGGCAAAGAAAAGTTAGATCAAAAGTTCCGTTTTCTCCCGAAAAGAAAATCCCAAATCAAAACAGAAAGGATTCCCACAGATAAAAGCCCCATTTTGTTCTTTCCCAAAACCGAATCAAAGGTAAACAGAAATGGAACAAAGGGCACCATAGCCAGGCCATTCGACGGTGATGTGCTCACCACAAGGGGAACACACGACCGGCGAAGGGACTGGAAACGGTGCCGCCTCTCTCTGCTTCTTCGGTGAGACAGGGAAGAGGGACAAAGAAAGACAAAGGAAGGGGAGGAGGACAAGACGCGGCCTCGGGCTGGCGCTGATGTCTCTCCCCGATGCTGGCGAGCCGCCAGAGGGCGGTATCGTGGTGTGTTTTTCCCCGCCGCCAGAGAGGAAAGGAGAGGTGGGGGAGCGGCGGCCGTATCGGCGGCACCATGCCGCCAGCGAGCAAGGCTCGCGGGGGGTAGGCTCGCGCGGGCGCAGGTCGCCGCCGTCGCGGGACAGAGGGGAGAGGCGCGCGGGTGGGAGCGAGTGAGGCTAGGGTTTCGAAGGGGGTCTCGTCGGGGTCGGTCTTGATCTCGCGAAAACGGCGCTCGGCCGTCATATCTTCATCGTGCGGCCAGGAGCAAGCGACGACTAGAGCTGGTGGGCTGTGGGCCGCCGGGCTCGCCGAGCTAGGCCGCACGGTCGCGGGCGAGCGCCAGGCCGCAAAGGAACGCGCCGAGCGGCGCGTAAACCAGCGAGTTGGGCCAGGCCGAAAGGCTGCACAGCGCCGCGCTGCGCGACAAATAGCAAGGCAGACCGCTGGGCCGTGACAGAACACAGTTTTAGTGATTCTTGTTCAAATTTTTTTGGCAAATTCACTCAGTTTTTCTCTATTCAAATTATTCCAACGAAAATTTGTTTAGAAAATATGAAAAGTAACAGAAATATTTCTATAAAGTATAAAAGTTCATGAATTTTATATTCATATTCCGCTGCAAATTGTTAAAGTTATTGCTTAAATGCAATAAAGTGATAATCAATTTAAAAAAAAAGATGTGATAAAGTGATATTAAAATATGATTATGATTCTGTTATTATATAACCAACGTTATTAATAGCATGATCATGATTTTTTATTTTATGTTTAAAGGTCCATTTATCTATGTAAATAGTTAAAAGTGTTTCTTAAAGTTTTAAAGTGAATTAAATTTCAAAAAGTATGTTAAAGTGATTATTGAAATAATTATGGTTCTGTTATTTTATGACCAACGTTATTAATAACATGATCATGTTTTGTTGCAATAATATATATATTTATCTCTATTATCTGCCCAACGGTGATATAGATTTAATTGCATAAACAGTTGTATGTTTTAATTTATACCAACGTTGGATTAATGCATGCAATTGTTGTCACGATTACACATCATTGTGGTGTAAAGGAAGAAAATATGATGATGTTGCATGACATGAAAAGAAAAGGACCATGCTCTATTGGATATGGCATATACCTTAGAGAACCAAAAGATGTTTAATACCAACAAAAGTTGCATTATTTTTTAAGAACACAATTGAGAACGCTAATGCGGGCTCAATTGCAAAGTGTGCTTCCGCATGGGAGTTTATAGAAAAGATAAAGAGCTAGTTCACTGGTTCTTCAAAAGACATATGCCCCACCTGCTGAAACAGCCGATGACAGAAAGGTACAATGTAGGTGCACATGGCATAAGAGACTCCGGATGAGCAACATGACAGCTAAGCTTAAACCCATGGATGTTGATTTGGAGCTAAAGGCTGCACCCCTTGTTCACTTGGTGATGGCTTCACTGCCTCAATGACACCTCTGTTGTCAATTATAGCATGTTCCCAGAAAAATGGGACATAGAAAAGACTAAAAGCCTTCATTACACAGAAATTTGATATGTGTATCCCATGTGGACAAAGATAACTATGAGTGTGATGTGGCAAGTATGCCATATGGTTTAAAGGTATTTGTGTGGGTGTTGCTACCCTACATGACAAGCTATATTTATTATCTTTGCATGAGAAAGTATTTTCTATGTGTGATGTGGATGAACCAGTTCCCTTGTCGAACAAAGATCAAAAGAAAAGAAAGCGAACTCTCGACTCATCGAAGTTATGGCACTGCAGATTAGGCCATATTTCGAGGGGAAGAATAGAAAGCCTCATTAAAAATGACATTCTTCCTCCGTTAGAGTTCTCAGACATAGAACAATGCATAGATTGCATTAAAAGAAAGTATGTCAAACAAATTAAAAAGGGTGCAAACCGAAGCATAGCTACACTCGAAATAATCCACACGGATATTTGTGGACCGTTTACGGTGAAAAGTGTGGATGGCTATGATTCATTCATAACATTCACGGATGATCACTCCCGGTATGGTTATATTTATCTAATTAAAGAAAGATCTGAAGCATTGGATAAATTTAAAATTTTCAAAGCTGAAGTAGAAAATCAGCATGATAAAAGAATTAAGATAGTTCGATCCAATCGTGGGGGGGAGTACTACGGCCGGCATACTCCATATGGTCAAGTACCAGGACCCTTTGCAAGGTTCCTGCAAGAAAATGGAATAGTCGCCCAGTATTCTATGTCGGGCGAACCTCAACAAAATGGAGTAGCTGAAAGGCGTAACCGTACCCTTATGGATATGGTGCGCAGCATGATGAGCTATTCCACCCTCCCATTGGGATTATGGATGGAGGCGCTTGAAACCGCCATTCACATTCTCAACAGAGTACCAAGTAAGTCGGTGCCCAAAACACCGTATGAATTGTGGACAGGCAGAGTCCCCTCTCTGCACCACTTGAGGGTCTGGGGGAGCCCAGCTGAGGCAAAAGTTTTCAATCCAAACATAGCAAAGTTAGACCCCAAAACAGTATCTTGCCACTTCATTGGCTATCCAGATAAGTCAAAAGGCTATCGTTTCTACTGTCCTGACAGATACACAAAGTTTGTAGAAACAAGACATGCGGTCTTCTTGGAGGACGAATTGATGAGGGGGAGCACGGTAGCTCGGGAAATTGATCTTGAGGAGAAGAGGGTGCATGCACCTAATCCGATGACTTAGGAACCATTTTTCTCGCTACCTATTGTGCCACCATCTACAACCCCTGAGGTTGTGGTGCCGGCACCTGTTGTGACTCCACACGTGACAACAATGGGCGAAAGATCGGAACCTGTCCATCAGGAGCCACCTGAACCCACTGTTGAGCATAGAAGGGAGCCAGAACAACCACATACTGTAAATGTGTCTGAACCCGAGGCAAGAAATGAGCAAGAGTCTGATGAACTCAGAAGGTCTGAAAGAGAACGAAGACCAGCCATTTTTAAAGAAATTTACAAAGTCTACAACGTAATTCATATGGAGGGTGATCCTACCTCATATGAAGAAGCCATGAGTAGCCCTCACTCAGCCAAGTGGGTGGAGGCAATGGAAGATGAAATGAAATCAATGAGTTCCAACAATGTTTGGGACTTAGAGGAAATTCCTAAAGGAGCCAAAACAGTAGGATGTAAATGGGTCTACAAAACAAAGTATGACTCCAATGGGAATATAGAAAAATACAAAGCTAGACTTGTGACAAAAGGCTTTACGCAAAGAGAAGGCATAGATTACAATGAGACCTTTTCTCCGGTCTCATGTAAGGACTCCTTAAGAATTATCATGGCACTAGTTCCACATTTTGATTTAGAGTTACATCAAATGGATGTTAAGACGGCATTTCTAAATGGAGATTTAGAAGAAAATGTTTACATGAAACAACCCAAGGGTTTTTTCATAGAGGGGAAGGAACATATGGGATGCCGCCTAAAGAAATCCATTTATGGGTTAAAGCAAGCCTCTAGGCAGTGGTATTTAAAGTTTAATGATACAATTAAAAGATTTGGTTTCAAGGAAAATGTTGAGGACAACTGCATTTATGCAAAGTTCAAAAGTGGGAAATACATTTTCCTAATTCTGTACGTGGATGACATTCTGCTTGCCAACAGTGATGTTAGTCTACTACTAGAGACAAAGAAATTCTTGTCATCAAATTTTGACATGAAAGACCTTGGTGAAGCTTCTTATGTTTTGGGCATAGAAATTCACCGAGATAGAAAGAATGGAGTGTTAGGACTGTCGCAGAAAGCGTATTGTGAAAAGATTTTAAAGAAATACAATGTGCATGCGAGCAATGCAACACCTGCTCCCATAGTCAAGGGCGATAGTTTTGGGAAATCCCAATGTCCAAAGAATCAATATGAGATCGATCAAATGAAGTCAGTACCATATGCTTCGGCTGTTGGAAGCTTACAGTATGCACAAGTGTGCACTCGCCCTGACTTAGCATTTATCACCGGGGTACTCGGTAGATATCAAGAGAATCCAGGCATAGAGCACTGGAAGATGGTAAAGAAAGCTTTGCGTTATGTGCAAGGCACAAAAGGCCTCATGCTAACATATAGAAGATCTGATTCCCTAGAGATAAAAGGGTATTCAGATGCGGATTTTGCGGGAGATAAAGACGACAGAAAGTCCACGACAGGATATGTCTTTACTCTGGCAGGAGGTGCTATTTCGTGGAGAAGGGCCAAACAGTAGATAGTGGCATCATCTACGATGTATGCAGAATTCATAGCATGTTATGAGGCCATGGGACAAGCGTTATGGTTAAAGAAATTTTTGCCCGACTTGAAAGTGGTTGACTGCATCAGCAGGCCACTAAAGATGTACTGTGACAACGAGCCCGCAGTATTCTATGCTCACAACAACAAGTCGAGTAATGCTACAAAGTCTATAGATATAAATTATTATGTTGTGAAGGACAAAGTCCAGGATCAAACTATAAGACTCGAGCATATAAGGACAAAGGATATGCTTGTGGATCCGCTAACGAAAGGCTTACCACCCAATGTGTTCAAGGAACACATAGCCGGCATGGGTTTAATGAGAAGCCTATGATTCCTGGACTACAGGGGCCCAAAAGTAATAGGATTTGTTTCAAAACAGGAAGGTATATAGTGGCTATCTGATTCTATCGGCAATTGAGCTGAGACGATGAAACATGCTCTATGTATCAATCTGTGATGAAACGAGTAAAGTACAAAGTTAAAAGTAAAGTCGAGATCTAGGGGGAGAATGTTAGATAGATCTCAACGTGACAGAGCCCAACGGCCTGTCACGCCCGAACTGCGCCCTGATCGGGGACGCCCAACCAAGTCAAGGTTGGTGGGCCCCTGTGGCAGCGCAATATAAAGAGAGGTGGGGACCGGGGCACTGACTACGAGGTTCGTCGCGCCGCCGCTCTCCCCACCACAACCCCTTCCGATCTAGGGTTTTGCGCTTAGCCACGGGAAGCACCCCACCGCCGCCGCCTAGCCCAGCCCCAGCTAGCCGTCACTGTCGAACACCATGGTCACATCGACCCCCTCCTCTAGCCAAGGAGAAGGTATGCTCCATCTCTCTGATCCCTCTCTATCTCTCAATCAATAGTCAGCACCAACACGAATTAAAGACATAGACAGTATAGTACCCGATAAGAACTAGCCTAGTTGGTCCTTATAATTCTATCAGTTTTCCATCGTGTCTTGCAAAAAAAAACACTCAGCAGGTGAGTTACTCAAAACCCTAGGTAGAGCGTCGCTAGAGAAAGCATCACCTGGCAACGCTTTTCCCCCCAAAGCGAAGGCAAAACGAGCCACCGATAGGCCGCCATGGCGCCGCCGGAGGGTCTGGAGGTGCGCTGCGGAGGTTGCGGCGAGACGCTGGAGGTGGATCCGGGCCTGACGGAGTTCATCTGCCCGGACTGCGCCACGCCGCAGTCGCTCCCTCCGGAGCTCATGCCGCCGCCGCCGCCGCGCCGGAAGGCGCTGCCCCTGCCCCGCGCCGCGGCCGACGTCCGGGGCGCGCGTCTGCCGTGCGGCTCCTGCGGTGCGCTCCTGAGCGTGCCGGTCGGGCTGGCGCGCTGCGCCTGCCCAGTCTGCGGCGCGGAGCTCGCCGTCGACACCGAACGGCTCCGGCACTACCTCCTCTCGTCCGCTACAGCGGAGGGCGCCATGCCCGTGGTGCCATTCGGAAACTCCTCAGCGCCACCGATCCTCCAAGCCCGGGAGGTACGCTGTTGTCAAGAGTGCTCTTGCGGATTCAGGCTTACTTGGATTGCTAGTAGACTGTGGCTTAGTTTCAGAAAGATGGAACTTTATTTGTGGTTAGAAACTTTTACTATCGAAACTGAGAGAGTAGCTATTGAAATGCCTTAACCAAATTGAAACATCTCACGCTGTATAAACTGAACTCGAATAAACACTCTGTTTAAATAATTTACTGAGAACACTGGCTTTGTTTGGTAGCAAACTATTTTTATAGTATTTCAAAAATATCACGGCTTCTAAAATTACCATGGTTCTAAATGCTTTGAGGTTTTGGATGACTAAATACTGCTGTTTTAATCCTCCGAAACTGTGAGTATTAATTTACTGACTACAGGAAATTGTGGTATATTCGTGGTACTAAAGAAAGAACCTTAGGCCTCTTTTTCGATAGGTTGAACACGAAAAAAAACCCTCCACCTCGCTCGCTAACCTTGAGAGGTTGAGCCGTGCCGCCCTGTCTTCTCTTGAGATCGTCTCATTGAAGTCATGGGAAAGCAAGAGACGGCAATGGAGAGAAGGTGACTGCTGATATCCTTTATCCTCGTGCTGCTTGTTGATTTGAGCCATTGAGGCTTATATTTTGCCCTCCAATGCTGATGGAATATACGAGCATGTGGATATACATTGATTCCAGCGAGATTAACTTTGTATGTGAGTAGTACTAGTTGATTGGTCTCCTTTGTGATTCCTAGCTAGCTAGCTTTGCTACCAAAACTAGCAGGTTGGCACATGAGAGGAATAGATCTACAACTATCTTCGTTACACAAGTCGTCAGACAAAGAGTTGATCACTTTGTTTCGTCGTGTTCGCTGGAAAGCACTCTTTGTATTGAGCTTGTGCCAACACGGAAGTCATACAAATGTGATACGCTCGTGTTTACATAATCTCGTTCGTTTTAACTACCCTCTTCGTCCAGAAATAAGTGTCTTGGATTTGTCTAGATTCGTATGCATCTAGACGTGTTTTAGTGTGTAGATACATGCGAATCTAGACAAATCCGAATCACTTATTTCGGGACGGAGGGAGTACTACATATGCTCCAATTTTTAGACAATCAGGAGTCTCCAGTTTTGATTACTAGTGCAAATATTGCCGCTTGCAAGTAACAAAAAAAGAGCATCATGGACTGATGATGGTCAACCAAAGATGCTCGTTTTTATAATGAAAGAGTACGGCAATGCGTCGAAAAATCGTTGCCAGAATGGATGGACGAAGGAAGGATGGAATTTCATGGCAGCACGACTGGATAAACAGCAGTTAAACAAGTAAAAGACAGAGCATCGGTTGAAGAAAGAGTACGCTATTGTTAAATCCATTTTAGATAAGAGTGGATTTGGTTGGGACCCTTAGAGAAAAAAGTGACAACATCAATTGAATGTGATGAACCGACTCAAGAAGAACAAAAGTGGAGATACAAAGAATTCCCATTTACCAATATTCATCCCATTTTCATCAATGGATATTGACACTTTTTTTTAAGGTTTCCAACCAAATCGACTTTTATCTGAATGGAATTGACAATAGCATACTCTTTCTTCACCGTTGCTCCCTAACTTTTACTTGTTTAAATGTGAAATTAACTCTTGTAAACTATTTATTCGGGTGTGCCGCCATGAATTTTCATCCTTCCTTCATCCACTCATTCTGACTACGACATTTCGCCGCATTGATCTACTCTTGAAAATGGCCATTTTTGTTTGACCATCATTCCATGATGCTTTATTTTTATTACCTACAGTGGGAAAATCTTTGGCACTGGATCATCTCTAGGAGTTAAAACAAACGAGTTTATGTTGCACAACCCCAATTTGCTGATTGCTTTCCAGCGATTGTGAAGAAGCGTGGTGATCAAATCTCTGTCCGGCAACTCCCATAACGAAGGTACCTGCAAATTGATTTTTCCTCTGTCCAAAGCTAACCTAGGCTGGCTTGCTAGTTTCGGTAGAAAAAGCTAGGTAGGAATCACAATGGAGACCGGTCAATCTAGCTAATCTTGCTATAATCAATGTATAGCCACATACCCATATTCCGTCGGTGTTAGAGGGCAAGATAAGCCTCACGAAAACGGTTCAAATCAACACGAAAGAAGCACAATGATGAAGCATATTGGCAACACAATCGACTATGACAGACGATCTCTAGAGAAGACAGGTCGGCGGTTCAAGGGTAGCGAGCGATGGGGAGTGGTTCATTTTTCTCGTGTTCACCGTGAAGGAAAAATAGGTGTGAAGTTCTTTTTCTAATACAACGAAAATGCTACAGTTTTTGAGTTACCATTGTATGAAAGCCACAGTTTTAGTCATAGCCCAACACATCAAACCATTTAAAACTATGGTAGTTCCTGAAAATGTGGTGTTCTTGAAATATTTAAAAAATACTTTGCTACCAAACATGGCCTAGATCTATTTCCAGTTTAACACGATACAATATATAACTAGGATCTATCAAGCAATCAAAATGATGAGCTTAGCGGCTATCTGGAAGTTCTATAAATAGTCTACATGTGGCCTTCCTTATGGCTCTCTCCAGTGAATAAATGAGATGGGGTGTGAGAAAAAGCATGCGATTGGGAATTAAATTTGAGTAAAGAGTATTTCTTTGGGCTGTCATTGGTGGATTGAGGAGTTGTCGGAGCTACAGGCTTTTACAGCCAGGGTGTAGATAGCTGGTTCAGTAATGCTGTTATAAGTGGAAAAGTGTTCCTGGACAGTATGAGATTTCCGCAATGTTGAGAACTGAGCTTGTATGTGAATCAAGAATGGGAGCTGGTTGAACTAAGTAAATTATTTTTCACGATTACTAGCTTGATTTGAGCCAAGTTTTCTTACTATGAGGCAATCCCCATTAAGCAAAATATCATTGTTATTTGATATTTTGATGTATGCTACACTTTTGTGTCTAATAGTGCACTTGTTTTGTTTGTTCTGTTGCAATGCAGGTGCGTCAAGAACATCCTAATTTTGGAGCTTGTGTGGGACTAAAGCAAACAGAGCCTGATCGGCCAAATTTTATGGAACAGCTACAAGCAAAGCATCCAAATCAGCTAATTCCAGAGCAGGCAGATATAGATACCTCTCATGATACGAGTGAGGGAGAGGAGGTACATGATGTCAATGGAATTGTTACTAGGCATACTAAGCAGACAACCATACACTCAGTTGGCCCTGGAATTGTTAGTACAGAAAAGAGACACGAAGAGCCTCTAAATCATGTCCAGCATCAGGCGCAAATTCAATGTTCCACAACACATATAAATTGCACAGCTGGGCGATCAACTGCCCTCCAAACTATAAATATAGAGAAGAGGCAGTCACTGACTCCCAATCAGATCATACAACAGGCACAAGAACAGCCTGTTGGTCGTGTGGTATGTACAGAGAATGCTCGCACAGAGGATGGAGATGGGGTGACTCATGTCAAGGAAAAGCAACAGCAGCATGTCAATAAGGAAAATCATACAGAAGAGGTATGCACTCAAGTGGTCAATGAGATTATTGCAGGGGACAGCAACAAAAGGAGAGTCAGGTGCACAGCACTCCACAATGCTACAGGTGCAGATAAGAGGAAGGTGCATGATGCAAATGAGGCTATAAAGCAGGTGCAACGACAACAATCTGATTCAGTAATTCCTGTGGAATCGGAAAATCAAGTGATCTGTGCAGAAAAGGAACAACCCAAATCTTCCAGTTGTAGAATCCTGAAGCGGAAAAGGAAGGGTTTGACAGCTGCTTCAAATTCAGGTCTTCAACTTAGGCGCAGCAAACGGTTGGCGAAAGATTCACCAGCTTCCACAGACCAAGAACCTGTTCAAAATGAGTTTCTTGAGCTGCCGGCTTCTCCAGGTGGTCAAGCATCAGATATAGTTATGGACAATGAACCAATACACTGGAGGGCTGTTGAGAGTAGAGGGGGAACTTCGACTAGCCACACACCAGTTACCATCACAAACAGCGAACCAATAGAAAGGGATCCTGATGAGCAGCATGCTGGTTCTCCTGATCAGAGTTTATCCAACTCTCCAGATATTGATAGAGTCATCAACAATATATGCCCTACTCCATCCCCTCGGCACGAGGTGCCTGAATCAAGCTCCAACGAGTTAGACAGCCCACCGTCTTATTCACTTGACTTGTCTGATCCTGAGCAGTTTGCACGTAATTACATTCCCCCAGATGTTAGAAAGGCCCTTGCAAGTATGGGATCTAACTCGTTGTTTGAGCATACCATGTCCCAGGCAAGCTCTGATTCAGAAGGAGACGACCCTTGGACATCGACTCGCCAGAATGTTGGTAATTTGCGCTTACGCTGCCGTTCTCTCATGTTATTGTGTATTGCTATCCTGCAGAATAAGCCTCCTTATAGAGAGGAGATCCTTTTTAGTTGAACATAAATAGAAGAAATATTATTGCAGCAACTATAAATGGAATTATGAAATCAGTAAGCTTATGTAGCTCAGGATTACACAATGTTAGCTTTTCTCTTACATTTTGTCCATGCTGTATTCATCTCAGAATGGTGATTTTATCTAAGTATTAGTGATCCATCGCATTGATAGGTTTGCTATCTGATTGGAGCTTAGCACTTTACACATTGTTCTTTCTCCATGGCAGGACACTAGCGTTTCTTTTGTAATTGAGTAAAGAGGACAGAGAATAAGAATGTGATTTTATCTGAACGATTCTGTAGTTTCCCAGGTTCATTCCCAAGTGATAACTTTTTCATATATTCTCCAACTTTTGTGACCATGAACATTAAATAATATCAGTCCCTAGAATTATCTGTGACAAATCAGTTGTGTTGTTGGAGGATCTGATTTCATGTTAGAAATGAAACCTGGGTTGTTGGTTCACTGGCAAACTTCTGGACTTGTCGACCCAAAGTCGGATAACAATATATTTAGGTCCTCTTAGGATTGCACGAATTGAAAAACATCTCAAAACATAAGAACTCTGAGAAGTGCCTTTGGGAGTGAGAATAGGAAAAATGCAAGAAATGGATTCACTCATCTCAAATTATGAGAATTTTAGAAGTGATGCCTTAGATGGTTTACAGGGAGGGGGAGGGACACAACACTGAGATTTCATGTGCCTGGAGGTGTGAATAGAAACACGATAATGGGATTTCACAGGGGGGGGCGGGGGGATAGGAAAAACACGAGAATGGGATTTCATGTACCTCAAATATAAGAATTTCAGGAGTGATGCTGTCAGATGGTTTACAGGGAGGGAGGGAGGGGCCTGTGCTGCTGTGTTCAACTCTCGCCAGGCTACCAAAATCTTCTACTGCAGGAGGACACATTTTGTTGACATATGGATTGATCGTGGTAGCCAACTGAGCTCAGAGTTGAATAATTTTACTAGGTTTTGTCCAGTCCAACTCTTCTGTTATGAGAGAATTATCTGACGATCTAAAACAGAATAGTTCCCTTTTCTTCCTTGATGAGTCATTTGAATCTGGTCTTTTGTAGTCTATATAATTATATGACAAGTTACAGGACTCTAGGCTACCATCTTCAAGCCAGATAGAATCAGATCATGCATGAATTCAGACACAATTATTTTGATTTTTCGCATGTCTGATTTTTTTTCAAGCAGGTACCAAGAGAAACCACAGGCGTCCCCGTGGTTTGACACTCAGTCTTAACGTGTGGACCTTGCCTAAGGGTATGCTCATACCGGTTTCATTGAACACTTCAGGTGAACCCGTTGGAAAACAGGCAGGCACCTTGAGTAACTTTCTGAGTGCAATAGCACGAGATGGAATATTGGCACCTCTAGTATATCAGGATTGGAGACGTGTTCCAGAGAAAAACAAAGATATAATGTGGCGTATTGTCAAGGTATAAATGAATATTGCAACTTTTTATGTCTTTGTTCTTCTTTGATATCTTTGTTTATTGGTGTAGCTCAAATTTGACATCTCTCCAATTGGTGAGCTGTGGATCATAAAATCTCTGGGAAAAAGGTGGAGGAGTTGGAAATCTAACTTAAAAGTACACCATTACGATACTCACGAGACGGAAGAGGAACGCCTTGCTGATCGGAATCCTCGAGTTCTGAAAGAACAGTGGCGATTCCTAGTTTCATATTGGAGTACTGAAAAGGCGACGGTATTACTGACCATTATCTTTATGTGCATGACTGATTTTGATCTGCAATTTGGCAAGGCTTATGGAATCATTGTTATATTTCTCTCTCATCAGGCTGCAAGTGCTCGCAATAGAGCTTGTCAGGCAAACGCAGTTGCTCATCATACTGCAGGAACAAAGAGCTTCGCAAGGATAATTGATGAGGAGGTAATTTGAAGTTGCTTCTGTTGCTTTCACCATCAATGATGTATTAACTGTGCTAGTTTGTGTATGTGTGCAGAAGCAAAAACGACCTAACAAGGACGTGCCTACTGTTACGGATTTGTTCATATTGACTCATACACACAAGAATGGGAAACCTACAAAGAAGGAAACAGCTGATATCATTGTAAGACACAAGAAAATAAACATACTAAATGCATTTATTTCGTGGGTCATGCACATAAGAACTGAATTTTCATTGCATATTCAGGCACGAATGCGTGAAGATTCCCAGAAGCGGACAGAAGGCTCAGGAAGTGATTCTACTGCACGCAACTCTGGACTGGAGTTCTCCTCGAAGGGCCTACGGGGGAAGACAGCCCTGCAAGCATCCTTCAAGGAAGCTATGGAGGCTAAACAGAGAGCTGAAGACGAGGCAGCCGCATTGAAGGAAAAAATGATGGCAATGGAAGAAAGTCAGAGAAAAATGCAGGAGGATTTGGCGAGTATGAAGAGCACAGTTAGTGCTATCCACAAGACAGTGCCAACTGGTGACTTACCAGGTCAACAAATGCGCAACAGAGCGCCTGGTACCAACTTTCAAGATGAGCTAACGGGTGGACCATCCTTTCCTCCAGGTTCCGCACAGGTAATACTCCGATCCAGCTGTAAAACTGGCTGACGCATTGCAGAACATATGCAGCCACCGTCGTAACTTATAGCACCGTTTCTGATTCAGAATCCAGATCCTTCGCCGCGCAAATCAGGTCGAAAGCGCGCCAAGCGCTCATGAAACTCCGCGTCTGTATCTTGATGTCATGGCTGCACCGTACAATCATTTCAGGCCACCTCAAAACAGCTCCGATGTTCACTTGATATGCAATCCCATCTTTATCATGGTGATGGATCTATGAAATGGAGGACTTAGGGCAGGCGTAGCTGCTTGTTGATGTGTAGCATGGACTCCCAAAAGCAGAAAAGTTTGAGTTCAACGTCTGTAGTTCAGAATTATGTTTATTGGTCGTTGTAACCGAAGACTATGGATCATGATGTTATGCCTATTATGTTGGAAGATGATTTATGTCTTTGGTGTTAAAAAAATTCTTCTCTTTTGCTAATTCTCAATTGGTCGAGATTTTCGTTAGTTTCAGTTGACTTCTGCTAGTGAAAGGTACAGTTTGCACCTTTGTGGAGAAGCAACGGTGAATTTGCAAGTTGTAATTGTCAGAGCGGACTGAAACTTAAGAAAATCTCAATCTACTAATGCATATATGGATCCTTTTTGGTTTTGTACTTTATGCTGCATCTGCAGTTAATTTGGGGTGATTACGACGTTCTCAAAAGAAAAGAAAAAACAATTGTTGTAAGCTGCGTGAGACGCGGAACACCACACGAGCCGGCCATGCTGTAGGAATGTTTTCTCTTTTTTTCTTTCTTTGAACAGTTGTTGGAACGTTTGTTTTGCATCGCTATCATGTTTTTTGTCTCGTTTGGTGGAAGGGAACCGATAACTCAGTCGTAAACCTTTGAACTAGGATGCTACAACTATGAAACCATTGTATTACCCACAAAAAACATTGTACTAACCCTAAACTCCCCAAAACCAATTTCTATATGAACCTGAGCTCCAGTTTGGATTAGTTGTTCTGCGGTGATTGCTAATTATTGGTTAACCGATATTCAACTTACTGCTCAATCTGTCATGCTAACCGAAAAAATCAGGTTGATTGTAGGCTTTTGCGTTTTGGCTATTATTAAGCCTTTTTTGTCCTTTGGGGATTTTTCATTAATGGTGGTTTTTTTGTGGTCTAGCAGTTTGGCTTTTTCTTTTTCTTTTTGGGTTTCTTTTTTTTTTGCAATTATATATAGTTGCTCAATTGCATATATGTCTGTAATTGGAAATCTACACTTCTTTATGTGCAATTGCATGTAGATGCGCAGTTGCACATATGTGTGCAATATGAAACCTTTGTCATTTTTATGTGCATTTGCACTATTCTAATTTTACACAGTTGCACAATTGCATGTGTAATTTAAAATCTATTCTTTTTTACGTTCAATCGCATGTAGATACATTTGCCTTTTTATGTGTATTTGCACATATATACGAATTCCATATTTGTGCATAATTGCATATGTGTGTGCAATTCAAATCTATATTTGCATGTATATTAAATTTATGCACCAGAAAAATCTATGTATTTTTGCTCGTAGACGCACAATTTTTTTTTAGATTCAAAGCTGTGATTTATTCAACCAACAATAGAGTCATGCTCTAGGGAGTCTACAAGATAATCTGCTGGAACCTGAAACCAGGGTTTACAAGCTTTATTGTCGCAGCTATACTTTGCACTTACGTGTGCTACCCTGTTTCCCGAGTGCCGAACATGCTTGATCGTGTAATCATCGAAACCCTTTAGGTGCACCTTGATTTCCTCTACCAGAGGCCCGTGGATCGATCTGTCCAACTCGCTGCTCCTCAGCTTCGATACCACACTAAGATAGTCTGATTCCAAGACCAACTTCCTTATCCCTACCTCCATTGCCAGGGTCATTGCTCGCCGACACGCCAGGAGCTCATCCATCCTCTCCGCATCACTTACGATAGGGAAAAAATGGCACGCTCCTGCCACGAAGCCACCATGGTGATCACGAATAACCACACCCCTCCACCGTAAACGCTACCCAGAGGCAAAGCACCATGAGTGTTTGCTTTAAACCACTCTACCGTCAGGGGGGGGGGGGGGAGGGCAAATCGTTGTCAAGTTCACAGAGGGAGGACTCGAGTGTGATTTACTAGCCACCCACTCCTCGACAAGGAAGAGAGATCGCCGTACGATCGCCTCCGGGTTCTCGATGCACTCCGCACCTCTGGCTTCATTTCGCGCATACCATAGCTGGTAATAATCATATAAGTCGATGACTATCATCGACGCTACAACTCAAGTCATCATGTTAGGGCACCCATAGTGTGTAGCTAAAAGTAGTTCCAAATTGAGATTTTGGCTTTTGGAACTAGTTCCCTACATTATGGAGGTAGTTGCACAACATGTAAAGCTGGGAACCGGAGCAAGTCCATGCTCCGATGTCAAATTGTCTAGCTACAATAAAATACTTTATTTCTCAAGAGACGAAGCTCTCAAATTTGTACTTTTTCAGTTTGTTAGTCATAAATTGGGACCCACGCTGCATGCATTTGGCGATGGCCACATTGTGGAGTGGTGGCTATATTTCACTCCAATGCCAAATTGTGAGCTGTGTCAGATTTGGCAATGTGTACGCTGTGGCTGCCCTTAGAGTTTTTCCATGTGACTTTCCCATTTCAACAAAACATTTCCTATTAAAATCAAAACCAACCGCAAGTTCATGGCCAGAATATTTTACGATTATTAGTATGGTAGAGATGTCTAAAATAAGACCCTCTCTAATGCTCTATATGGTTTGGAAGTAGGAAAATGTGGTTTCATTTGTACTCATCAGCTATGGATTGAGACGATGGAATCTGCACGTCCCGAACCATTCCCAACAATATTAATTCGTGCTGGCTCGCGACCACTTGATGTCCACACCACCGCCGGCACCGGCAACGACATGAGATGCTGGAACGGGTTCGGCGGAGTAGGAATGTCCATCTCCCCCTCCAGCATCTTCACCACGGTGCCCATCGTCGGCCTGGCCTCCGGCAGCTGCTGCACGCACCAGAACGCTACCTCGCACATTCTCTTCGCCGTCTCCTTGTCCTGCTCCCCCACGCTGTTAGCGTCACAGCTCTCGACGACGACGTCCATAAGCTCGCCGCTCTCGTACTTGGTCCACGCCAGCTTGGGGAACCACCGCCGGCTCTCCGGCGCCGCCTCGTCGAAGTTCCTCCTCCGTCCGAGGATCTCGAACAGGAGGATGCCGAAGCTGTACACGTCGCACTTCTCGGTGGCGCCGACCTGTATCCACATCTCCGGCGCCGCGTACCCAGGGGTGCCGCGCATCCCGGAGACGGTCTTGTGGGTGTCCGCCCGGTTCAGCAGCTGGGCGAGGCCGAAGTCGGCCACCTTCGGGGTGAGGCTGACGTCGAGGAGGACGTTGCCCGGCTTGATGTCGTAGTGCACGATCTTCTGCTGGCACTCCTCGTGGAGGTACCGGCCGGAGGCCCCTCGCGACGCCGACGGCGATGGCGCGCAGCGTCGGGAAGCCGATGCCGGCTGCTCGCCGCCGGTCGAAGATGTATCCGTCCAG
This sequence comes from Avena sativa, assembly GCA_916181665.1. Taxonomy (NCBI): domain Eukaryota; kingdom Viridiplantae; phylum Streptophyta; class Magnoliopsida; order Poales; family Poaceae; genus Avena; species Avena sativa. The sequence goes on along the minus strand of OV702280.1, from coordinate 382,633,315 downwards.
CGCGCCGTGCTCCACGAACTCGTACACCAGCGCGCGCACGTCGCCGCAGAAGCAGAATCCGAAGAGCCTGACCAGGTTTATATATATGGTGGGTCCTCCCGATGGTGCCCACCTCGGCCATGAACTGCTCCTGGGATCTCTTGTCGTCGTGGCCGGCGTGGAGACGCTTCACGGCGACCGCGAGCCCGTTGGGGAGCACGCCCCTGTAGACGACGCCGAATCCCCCGGCGCCGAGCCGGGTCGAGTAGTTGTTGGTGAAGCCGGTCAGCTGCTGCGGGGTGAACCGGATGGGCTTCTCGCCGGCGATCTCCTTGAGGAACCTCTCCACGGTGACGTCCCTTATCTGGGAGTTGGGCACCACCGCGTACAGCGCCGTAGTAGAACTACCCGGTGGCGTGACGCTCGTGGTGATGCTGATGGCGGGGACACCGTGCTTCTTCAAGCACCTGTACACGATGTAGGCTATGGCGACGTGTGCTCCGATGCCCAATATCCCTAAAACTGCACCACCAGCGAGCGGCCGTATGAGCGAAATTACAAATGCGTACGTCTTGATACGTACTTGATAGAACAAAATGCGCGTGGATCCACAATACAGTAATAATATTTAGCTTTCCGCCGGGCGCACCGATGATCATGGCCACGATGGAACTGAAGGCCTGGTTGGCTTCTTTCCCACCATCATCGTAAGGGTCTCGCATACTACCTGCAGATATGGACATATATATATCGGTGAAGATGATGAAGTGGTATTGGGATTTAGGAGAATGAATGAATGAATGAATGTGGAAGAAGTGGTGGATCGGGGAAGGCGGTTAATTTGTACTAACACTAACAGTCACTAGTGGAAACGAGGGCTTTTGTTGATCCCGAAAATGGGCTTTAACACCGGTTCTTCTACGAACCGGTGTTAAAGGGGGGGCCGTACCAGCCTGGCCTCTGCGGCATTAAAGGAGCCCCTCCTTTAACACCGGTTCGTGGCACGAACCGGTGTTAAAGGTCCCTGCACCAGTGGCCCGCGCACCCCCCCTTTAACACCGGTTCGTGGCACGAACCGGTGTTAAAGGGGGGGGGGCTATATAAGACACCACCCCAGCCCACACACACCCCACTCTTCCATTCTTTCACATTTTGGAGCCTAGCAAGAGGGTGTGAAGAGTGCTAGTTTGTGTTTTTTTCATATGCACTAGAGGTGTTCGGTGAAATGCCCGAGAGCTCAAAATAAGCTTTCTTGTTGCTCTTTCCGTCTCGGTCGAGGTCGGCAACTATAGTTTCATGTGTCATTGATGTACTATATATATAAATGGTCATCTCCCTATTATTTTTTGATATATACTACATATTAATGCAGATGAATCGGCAATGGATGTACGGTGACCGCCGCACTTCCGAGTACATTACGGGCCTCCAAAATTTCATCGTTGTGGCTAATGCAAACCGTGGTCACAATGGTTTTATGTGCTGTCCGTGTGTTCACTGTCAGAACAAGAAAGACTACTCAAATACCAGAACCATTCACGCCCACCTGCTTCGATCTGGTTTCATGCCCAGCTATAATTGTTGGACCAAGCACGGAGAAAAAGGGGTTGTGATGGAAGACAACGAAGAAGAATAGGATGATGAAAACTATCATAATATGTATCCTGAATATGATGATAATGCAACGGAGGTAGATAATGAAGATCAAGAGGGAGCAGATGGGCCCGCTGATGACGATCTTGGTCGGGCCATTACTGATGCAAAGGAAGAATGTGAAACTGAAAAGGAGAAGGAGAAGCTGGAGCGGATGTTAAAGGATCACAAAACATTGTTGTATCCAACTTGCGAAGATGGCCACAAAAAGCTAGGTGCCACACTGGATTTGCTGCAATGGAAGGCAGAGAATGGTGTGACTGACAGCGCATTTTCAAAGTTGTTGGTAAAAATGAAGAATCTTCTTCTAAGAAATAATGAGTTGCCTGACAGTACATACCAAGCAAAGAAGGTTGTCTGCCCTCTAGGATTAGACGTGCAGAAGATACATGCCTGCATTAATGACTGCATCCTCTACCGCGGTGAGAAGTACGAGAATTTGGATGCATGCCCGGTATGCACTGCACTGCGGTATAAGATCAGACGAGACGATCCTGGCGATGTTGAGGGCGAGGCCCCTAGGAAGAAGGTTCCCGCCAAGGTTATGTGGTATGCTCCTATAATACCACGGTTAAAACGTCTCTTCAGAAATAAAGAGCATGCCAAGTTGTTGCGATGGCACATGGAAGACCGTAAGAAAGACGCGATGTTGAGACACCCCGCTGATGGGTCACAGTGGAGAAAAGTCGAGCGAGAGTACCCGGACTTTGCACGTGACGCAAGGAACTTAAGGTTTGGTCTAAGTACAGACGGCATGAATCCTTTTGGTGAGCAGAGCTGCAGTCACAGCACCTGGCCTGTGACCCTATGTATCTATAACCTTCCTCCTTGGTTGTGTATGAAGAGGAAGTTCATTATGATGCCAGTGCTCATCCAAGGCCCGAGGCAACCCGACAACGATATTGATGTGTACCTAAGGCCATTAGTTGAAGAACTTTTACAGCTGTGGGCCAAACCAGGTGTACGTATGTGGGATGAGCACAAAGGGGAGCCATTTGACCTACGAGCATTGCTTTTCGTAACCATCAATGATTGGCCTGCTCTTAGTAACATTTCAGGGCAGACAAACAAGGGATACAATGCATGCACACACTGTTTAGATGATACTGAAAGTGTATATTTGGATAAATGTAAGAAGGTTGTGTACCTAGGGTATCTCCGATTTCTTCCGAACCTGCATCCAGTAAGAAAGAAAGGCAAGCATTTCAAACGTCTGGCAGAACCCCGGAGAAAGCCTGTCCTCCCTACCGGTGAGGAGGTATTTGGTATGGTCAAGGACCTAGAAGTAATCTTTGGAAAAGGTCCTGGCAGTCTATCTGTTCCGAATGACGATGCCGGACACACGCCCATGTGTAAGAAGCAATCTATATTTTGGGACCTACCCTATTGGAAAGTCTTAGAGGTCTGCTCTTCAATCGACGTGATGCACGTGACGAAGAATATTTGCGTGAACCTGCTAGGCTTTCTAGGAGTGTATGGGAAGACAAAAGATACACCGGAAGCACGACAAGACCAGCAACGTCTGAAGGCCCCTGAAGAGCCTATGCATCCTGAGAACGAGAAGGGTTAACTCCTGCCAGCTACGCTCTTACCAAAGCAGAGAAGGAAATCTTTTTTGAATGTCTGAGCAGTATCAAGGTCCCGTCTGGCTTATCGTCGAATATAAAGGGAATAATAAATATGGCAGAGAAAAAATTCCAAAACCTGAAGTCTCATGACTGCCACGTGATTATGACACAATTGCTTCCGATTGCATTGAGGGGGCTTCTACCTGAAAATGTTCGAGTACCCATTGTGAAGCTATGTGCATTCCTCAATGCAATATCTCAGAAGGTAATCGATCCAGAAAGCCTACCAGGGTTACAAACAGATTTGGACCAATGTCTTGTCAGCTTTGAGTTGGTGTTCCCACCATCCTTCTTTAATATTATGACGCATCTCCTGGTTCACCTAGTAGAAGAGATTGCCATTCTCGGTCCTGTATTTCTACACAATATGTTCCCCTTTGAGAGGTACATGGGAGTCTTAAAGAAATATGTTCATAACCGTGCTAGGCCAGAAGGAAGCATCTCCAAGGGCTATGTAACAGAGGAGGTCATTGAGTTCTGTGTTGATTTTATTCCTGACCTTAAGGCGATTGGTGTTCCAGAATCACGACATGAGGGGAGACTGCGTGGAAAAGGCACCCTAGGATGTAAAGCAATGATATGTAGGGACGGGCATTCTCTCAATCAAGCACACTACACGGTTTTACAAAGATCTATCTTGGTTGCCCCGTATATCAATGAACACAAGAATTTAATACGCCTCAAACACCCGGGACAGTCTGATGAATGGATTATAAGTGAACACATGGCGAGTTTTGGCGGCTGGCTGCAAAGACTTCTCACGAATAACACCACTGTTGGGGATCAACTGTACTTGTTGGCCAGGACACCGTCTTCGACTGTATGTACTTTCCAAGGGTACGAGATAAATGGGAATACATTTTACACGATAGGCCAAGATAAAAAGAGCACCAACCAAAACAGTGGTGTCCGCTTCGATGCAGCAGAAGACAATGGGCAAAAGACCACGTATTATGGGTTCATAGAGGAGATATGGGAACTTGACTATGGACCTAATTTTAAGGTCCCCTTGTTTCGATGCAAATGGGTCAAGCTAACAGGAGGAGGGGTTGAGGTAGACAAGAAGTACGGAATGACAACGATGGATCTCAACAATCTTATGAAGAACTTAGACGAACCATTCGTCCTAGCCAATGATGTGGCTCAGGTTTTCTATGTGAAGGACATGTCCTCCAGACCAAAAAAAAGAAAAAATATGCAAACGAATACATCATATGATGAGCCAAAGCGTCACATAGTTCTTTCAGGGAAAAGAAACATCGTGGGAATCGAGGACAAGACAGACATGTCAGAAGACTATAATAAGTTTGATGAAATTCCGCCCTTCACAGTGAAAACTGACCCAAGCATTCCGTTAAGTAAATAAGATGCTCCATGGTTACGTCTGAAGCGATCATAAGGAAGGGCATATGCCAAGAAGTTCATGCTCATATTATGTAACTCTAGTTCATGTTTTTAATATTAATACATGTCTTGAGTGTTAGTCATGTTTTGTGGATGGACCGGGACTATGAGAAGAAGTTGTCCCGATTCGTACTTACCATTAAGATCTGATCTCCAAACGCGCGTGGTCACATATTAGGGAGTGCCTCTATGACCAGTTTCTTGGAGATGCCGGAGGACTAGGCTCCGTCGGCATCTCCCTGAAACTGGCCGTAGTGGTGTCCCTGCTCTCGAAAACCATCTTGCAGCTTTGTAACTTCTCTAACTAGATCAATACACCAGGGAGCTAACTAATTTCACATATTAGGGAGTGCCTCTATGACCAGTTTCTCGGAGATGCCGGAGGACTGGGCTCCGTCGGCATCTCCCTGAAACTGGCCGTAGTGGTGTCCCTGCCTCAAACTGGCTGGAGGACTGGACTCACAAGGATGCCTATTTATAGTACAAGCAGCTCGACATAGTGTTGACACTTACAAAATAATGTCGACACTCACCCCTATTATTAGTCCCGGTTGGTGTCTCCATCTTTAGTCCCGGTTGGTGACACCATCCGGGACAAGGTACACGCCGCACGACATAATGTCGACATGCACTCACCCCTATTATTAGTGCTGACTCGTGTTTAGTCCCGGTTGGTGTCTCCAACCGGGACTAAAGGTTCATCTTTAGTCCCGGTTGGTGTCTCCAACCGGGACTAAAGGTTCATCCCGCCATTTTTCTTCCCGCCATTTTTCTTCCCGCCATTTTTCTTCCCGCCAGTTCTTCCCTCCAGTTCTTCCCGCTAGTTCACTATATATATATGTAGGGGGTTGGCCTCCATTGTCATTGCACATCTCTAGACTCATATCTGCAACCTCATCACTCTTTCCCATGGCTTCCACCGTAGCACTAACCCCCAGGGAAGCGGAGGCGCTTTGCGCCTCGAACTACCCCTGCCCGCCGGGCTACTGTGTCCCCGTCGGCTAGATGCTGAGCGTCGGAGGCGTGCCGGTTCCTCCTGTCCCTCTAAGTGTGGCGCGCCGGATGGCCATCACGAACCACTACTACTTCGAGCTCACGCTGGAGCAGCGGAGGAATCCCAGATGGCATCCCGACTATTTCCCTACTTGGGAAGCCTTCTTCGTGGATCGGCATGAGAGGGCGCTCGCCAGGCACGAGGAGGACGGCCCACCTCCTCCTAACTTCAACGAGGCCGGCCGTCGGCTATGGTGGTGCGGTCGGACTCTCCAGAGCGTCATGGCCTATGACACTGCCGCCGACTCTAACCCCCGTCTGCGCTACCCTCAAGTCCAGCCCACGCGCTACCCTCAAGTCCAGCCCACGCGTACTCTCCAGAGGTTCAATTACGGCGACCCCGACGACGACAGCGATGACGGCGGCGGCGAGTACGACGACTACAGTGGCGAGTATTACAGGTGTAGGCAGGAGCATGACTGAATCACTCCAACATTCCGAAACAAGTTCGGCCGATTGTTACTTAATCTGGCCATGTATCTTAATTTTCAGTTCTTTTATGTATCTTAATTTTCAGTTCCAGTTCGGCTTTATGTAACTGTCTCAAAGTGACCTATCTCATTCGAGGTTTCTTGGCTTTCGGGTCAAATGACCAATGTTATGGCTAGAATCAAGGCATAGTTTGCAAGAGGAGTTTTCCTTTTTATCGCACCAAAAAGGCATTTTCCATTTTCCGAGCATAAAAAACGGACGGTTTTGTGAAGCAACCACCAAATGGCTAATTCAAAAAACCACCAACACATTGATCAAAAAACAATGCAAGTTGAGAGAGGCTTGGTGAGATTCAAGTGTATACAAAAGATGCGACATTTAAATATCCAATCAATTCAAAAATGTTAATACAAAAGATGCGGCATTAAAATATGATTTGATCTAATAAAAATCATTTACATGAATGGATAGATATTATTTTTCTGAAAATTATGATATATTATTCATATTTTTCTGAGTTGAAATGAAAAAGATATCATATTTTTTGAATTAAAAAAGTCCCTTTAATGCACGAAATAAGTGTTTTAATTATTTTAAAAAATTTCATGTAAAGTAAATATAAAATGATTTACATGAATGGATAGATATTATTTTTCTGAAAATTATGATATATTATTCATATTTTTCTGAGTTGAAATGAAAAAGATATGAATTTTCTAAATTCATATCATATTTTTTGAATTAAAAAAGCCCCTTTAATACATGAAATAAATGCCCCCCTTTAACACCGGTTCCAGACAGGAACCGGTGTTAAAGCGGGGGGGGGGGCATTTATTTCGTTTCCCGCGCGCACCCACCCCCCTTTAACACCGGTTCGTGGCAGGAACCGGTGTTAAAGGGGGGGGGTAATAAATACGCGCGCAAACGAATTCCCCCCCCTTTAACACCGGTTCCTGCCACGAACCGGTGTTAAAGGGGGGGAGGGTATTAAATGCGCCCCTTTGCTCCTTTCTTCCCCCTAGAGCCAGATCGCGCCACCGCCGCCAGAGCCCGAACCCCTCGCCGTCGTCCTCGCCACCACCGAAGCCGACGACCGCCACCGCCTCGTCGTCCTCGCGCGCCACCGAAACCGACGACCGCCACCCCTCGTCGTCCTCGCGCGCCACCGAAGCCGACGATCGCCACCGCCTCTGTTCGGCCGCCTCTGTCCGGCCGCCGTTGCAGCTTCCCGACGCCAACGCCGTGGTGAGCATGCTCTGTTTCCTCCCCTTCTCTGTTTCGTCGCCGGCGCCCCCCTTTGCAGGCTGCTCCCGTCCCTGTCCCCGTCGAGGCGCCGCCGCGCCATGGCCGAGGGCTTCCATCCTCCCAGCCCCGTCCCCACCGCCACGTCGCACCGGGCCGACGCCTGGCCGTCTGGCCCTCCTCCCCAGCTCCTTCCCCTCCGCCGTGCACCAGCGACGAGGCACGCCTGGCCGTCTGGCCCTCCTCCCCAGCTCCTTCCTCTCAGCCGTGTGTGTGCTCCTGCGCCGGCGGCGTGCTCCGGCCGGCGAGCCAGCAGGTGATGGGCGACGCTCTGCAGGTGACTATTGGAGGTGGCATCCACGCCGATTCCAGGGATGAGCGGTGGCGCCTCCACAGGGACAGGGACAGAGACGGGGCCTGTGGGCTGTTTTTTTTATTTTTGATAGATTTTTATTTGAGATTTTCTATTTTTAGGATATTTTGATTCTTTAATTTGTGCTGCCATGTGGGACCCGGTGCCACGTCATCTTCCTGGTGGGGTCATCTTGCCAGAAAACGCATCAATTCGTCAACAAATGGAGTTTAGGGCGAATTGGAAAAAACAAACCAAAATCCGGTGGTTTTTTGTTCCGAAAACGTAAAGTGGTATGATATGGTAAATTTAGGTAGTAAACTGGTAGTTTTATACTATAAACTCGTTCAGGTTCAGTACGTCGCGCGCGCATGGTCCAGCATCGACAGAGGAGGCGGGTGCCGGGTGGTGGTGACAGCCTTGTTTTAGCGGCGGCGGCTGTGGGTTGAGTTCACGAACTTTTCGGCAGAGATTACGGGGACGGCCTCCCCTCTTGGCTGCGGGGGCGGCCTAGGTGGGGTGCAAGCTCTGGTGGTGGCCATGGGGTGCGAGCTCGCGATGCGGCCTAGGTGGGGTGCGAGCTCCGATGTGGCATCCCCCTCCTGGCCTAGGTCGGCGCTGATGAACGTGGAGTTCGCCCTGGCCAGCATGCTCTGCGGCTTCGATTGGGCCACGCCTAAACGCCGACGCCTAAACGCCGACGCCTCGGAACGATATAAACACAGTTCTTTGCATAATATATTGACCCTCGGAACGATTCCAGGGTGCCAAAGATGGGCGAGATGAACGTAGTGACATCGACCCCCGACGATCTAAACCTTGCACATGTGAATTAGAAGCATGTGGAGTAAAAATAAAATAGCTTATAGCAAAGATATTATAATAGGCCACGCCTAAACCCTAACTGACCACCTCACTCTCTTCCCCGTGCAGGAGCGTCTCGCCGCCGCCGCTTCGGAGCTCATAGGCCACGCCTAAACGCCGACGCCGCCCGCCGCCCGCCGCCCGACGAGCCCGCCGCTAGCACCGCCGCCCGACGAGACCGCCGCATCCGCCGGACGAGCACCGCCGCCCGACGAGAACAACGTCACCCCACCGGTGAGCGCCACGTGTCTGCCACGTGTATGATTGCTGACTCATCCTGATTAAAACTTGTTTGCTCGATAAATTGTACTACATGCATAGATTAAAACTTGCATACAAATTGGACCTCTGACTCATTTGTGTATTTATTTGTGTATTTTGGTATGAATAATATATATATTTGTGTATGAATCCAAGTCCACTTGAATGTTTACACTCTTACTCTAGATAATATTATTGTTTTAGAAACTATGGATCCACTTAGTAGAAACCTTGAAGAAGAAGAAATAATGGAGAACATTATTGATGAGGACACCTCACAATATCTGAACTTGGAGGGACATGACGACGACAGCTCAAGTACTAGTCATGGAGAAGATGAAGACTCCGGTGAACGCAATTTAATGGTTACAAAGTCCAGCGAGGTATATGCATTGATTAAGCCTCAGCTGACTTCCACCAACAATCTTCTTCTACATGTATTAATTAACGCTTCTTTCTTCTTTTAGCCCTCTGGATCGACCAGCCAGCAACCATCTTCTTCTACGAAAAAGAGCAAGCGAGGCGCGAACCAGCGGTTGAAAGATCGTGCAAAGTTCACGATCGAAGCAGTCCGTGTTGATGGCAGGCCGATGGAGCCCAAGAAGACCGCAGACAAATTTATACGTCAGGCTGGTGTTCTTGTTAGGGACCAAATCCCAATCATAATTGAAAATTGGAATAAGCCAAAGAAGGGCGACGGTACCTTTGTCGATGACAGATCCAAAGAAACGCTTTGGAATTCGTTGTTGGTAAATTTCACCCTTCCGCCAGAGGAGGATGAAAACAACCCGGTTATAAAGAAAAAGGTCAAAGAGTGGACTCTAAAGAAGATGGCTGAGGCTTTCCGCAACTGGAAGACAAAATTGAACAAATTTGTCAAAGCTGGCGAGACTCCAAATTTCGAAGACGCATATTATGCGAAGATAAGACCTCACTGGCCCGAATTTGAGACATATAAAAAAAGTGCTATAGCTAAAAAGAGGTCAGAAACCAATACGCTTAATGCCCTGAAGAAGGAATATCACCAGAGGACGGGGTCAGGTGGCTACATATCTCAGAGGCCTAAGTGGGAGGAAGCTGAGAGGGCCCTGCGCGAGAGAGGGATCACACCCCAGACAGATGGGTGGGACCTACGTGCAAAGACTTGGTTCTACGGAATCGGGGCAAGATTGGACCCAGAAACAGGATTGTGTATCTTCCCAACCATCCTTGCCAAACCCGTCACTGAACTCATCACGGCATACGAGGAAACATCCGCCAGGACCTTCCATCCCGACAGAGAGAATAACCAGCTCACACGCGCCATCGGTAAAAAAGAACACCCTGGACATGCACGAGGCACAGGGGGTATGACGTGGAAGGATGGGTTTGCCGACTGGAGCGACTCTTACAGATGGCGCGGCAGAAAAGAAAAAGAGCGTACAGAGCGGATGACACAGATAGAACATGCACTTGCGGCGCTGCAGACGCAAGTGAATGCACAACAGAGCCATCAAGCTACCGGCCCATCTCAGCGGCATGAAGAGCCTGCATTGGAAGCTGCCCGCGGCCCAGACTCTGCGCGGAAAAGCAGTGTGGCTTCCACGGAGAAAGTGCAGCCAACGCTTGAAATGACCGGTCCTCGATACCCCGTTGATGAGATCACGGAGAGCGAACACGCTGAGCTGCATGTGAGATTAATGGGCTTATCCATTAAGGTGGCTGTCGGCTATGCCTTACCTCCTGTAGCTGGTGGAACTTACCACTGCTGACCGATTCCAGATGGCTATGCTATTGTCGGGGTGGATGAGGTTGTGAAGGAATATGAGGAAGCACAGCTTGACCATGCTACAGGTGAAGGGGAAACTCAACTCAAATTTGCAGTGAAAACAACCATTCTTTGGAAGAAGGAACACACTGTGCTTCCAAATTGGAGGTCACTGGCACCCCCGCCGTCTCCGCAGTGTCAGCAGTCTGAGCCGCTTCAGCTATCTCCTGCGCGGCAGCCATCTCCGGCCCGTCAGCCATCTCCTGCGCGGCAGCCATCTCCGGCCCGTCAGCCATCTCCGGTGCTTCAGCCATCTCCTCAGCGTAAGCGGAAGAGCACTGCCACGAGGAGCATCAGTAGCACTGCCACAAAGAAATCCGCAGGAAACCATACGCCAAAGAGTTAAAAAAACTACGTCCCGCAGCCTTCCGCCAAGCCATTGCCGGTTTTACCGTGGAATCGCAGCGACGAGGAGACCAATAGGATCTCGGGAGAATAGGTCAAGAAATTCTTTGCACCTAGACGGGCCGAGCCAAAGGAGAAAATAGATCCGGCGGTGGTGGAGAAGTTTTACAAAAATCTTTTGAAACCTGAAACCCCACTTGTGCCGGACTACGAGCGCCAGATTTTGAAGGCGGATGCAAGGCGCCGTAGGGAGACTGAAAGTAGCAGTCGTGAGGCACCCTAGAAAACAGTTCCCATGCTCGGAGAGCAGGAAAACCAATCATGCGCCCCGCTCCAAATGTTTGACAAACGGGACGCTCCTCCCGTAGATGATTACGAGGCAGAGCTACAAAGAAAGGCCAATGAGATGGGGATGACTTACATTGCATACTTGAACATCATGGGAGACAACTTGCCCAAATGCGATGTCAACCCCATACAGCCATGGAAGTATGGGAAGAATCTAGTCAAGAAAGAGGAGCTCAAGAATCTACCAACAAAGATGCGAAAATTGCACAAGTGGTACCTTCATTTCTGCAAGACGAGAAAAGAAGAATGGATCACGGCGCATATAAGAGATCAGATTTTCTTGTGCGGAGACGACGCGATCGACTTCAACATTCAAGACTTGCATTTTCTATTCAATCAGAAGGAACTCGACAAATCTACCATCAGCCTTTATTGTGTGTAAGTACTATTTCTGTAATTTTTATCTCATCTCATTCACTTCATTAATTGCATGTATATATATATGCTCACCATATATGTATATACTATTATGCAGGAAAAAGGTTATGGAATGCATGAAAGGAGGCCCTTTTGACATTGGGTTCGTTGACCCAAATAGAGTTCGTGAAGAAGTGGTAAGAGATAAACCGGGCAAACAGAAGATTACTTGCTAAAGTCTTTACTGAGACAACAAACCAAAAGGGAAATACTATTGCCTTACAACTTCTCGTGAGTACTGTTACCCTCTCTCTTGTACACATTCTGTTTCGGCTTACTCGATATTAAGTGTAACTGATGATGAGTTATGCGTGCGTAGGTTCCACTTTATTCTGCTAGTCATTCAACCCGACTCAGGAAAAGTCCTTGTCATGGACTCGTTACGAAAAGAAAAAGAGCTATGGGCAGACTTTAGAGAGATGCTCCAGAGGTAATTTCAATCATATTATCGCACTACATCGGCAACTTTCGTGACAATAAGTAATTAATTACTCCTTTATCCATTTTCTTTGTCGGACAGGGTTTGGAAAATGTTCACGGGCAGGGCCATGGGTGAATGGTCAGAAGAACTAAAATTTGTAGACCAAAATATAAGTAATACTAGCTAGCTTCCAATTCCATTATATCATGCTTTATTGATTATTATTTTGATTGAACTCTCTATTCTCGTAAAGTGCGCGCATCAGGGACACGGCAATAACTTATGTGGGTACTATGTTTGCGAATTCATTCGCAACACGATATGTGCGACAGGCCAAGCCGCACTAGAACAACTTAGAGTAAGTAAACAAAGTCCACAACATTATTTTATTACCATCAATTGTGTTGAGTTTTATTCTTATATATATATTGACGGCCCATTCTTCATATATATTCAGATCGAACGGATGCGGGACCAACTCCTACCATTTGAACGCATACGAGCCATTCAAGAGTAATTGGCGGGGTTCATACTTGATGAGGTCGTCACGCCTGGCGGAGAACTCTTTAGATATCCACCAAAATGAACGATGACGATGTATGTGCCGATGACGATGTATGTGTCGATGACGATGTTTGTGTATAATAATAGTTGCTTAATTATTCATGTACTCGTATGTACCGATGACGATTTATAAGTATACCGCTCCCGATCGATTTCCCCTCGCTCCCCCCCTCCCGCAGAAATACGCCCAGAACGGGGCAGAGGCAGAAGTCTGCCGCGGCAGAGATTTAGGCCGTTTTCCTGCCCCCCCTCTAACACCGAACCCTCAACAGCGGTTGGGGAACCGCTGTTAGAGGGCCCTCCCAACCGGAGTTAAAGGGGGGGCTCTGCACTAGTGAGTAGTTCCTCGGTTACATCTTTCAGGACGAGCTTTGCTGAAGGCGTAGCGTCAGGATTGGGTGCCTTCGTATCGAACGAAGTTTCTTAGGTTTATTTTGGTCTTACTCCAAATCTTAGTCTTAACCTTGCCACTATGATCTTGTATTTACGTATGAGCTGCTACGATAATTTATGTCCGATGGAACACAACTGGCTAGCTGTCTATGCCGATGGCCTGCCTCTCGCATACACAGCCGCCCACGCAGCGGGCCGGATCTGTCGGTACCTCGGCATGCACTCTCCAGATATGCCTAGCATATGTTATTAGCTTCAAAAAATCGGCCGATTAATAGTTACTAGGACCTGATCGTGTCGATTACCACTAATTATTTTTGTTAATCGTTTCGCTCGATTAATAGATCTGACACTTCGATTAATATGTATGTTCCTGATTAACTACGATACTTGGTTAAAAAAGTTGTAAAATTATCAACACATTTCGCCCATCCATCCGCTAGCAGCCCGTCCCAATGAAGTAGGTTTTGCAAAGCTCCTGCTCAATTCCTGCCTACAGGAGCTCGATTTCCGTCATCACCAATCAGTTCCTTGTCGTTTTTGACCAGTTCCTCGTAGTTGTCGACCAGACCTCAGATACAAGAGCTTGGGCGCCTTGAGGATCTCATCCGGGAGTTCGAGGCTGTCTTTAATAGAGTAGATGGTTGAGGTGCAAGAGGAGTCATACGTATTTTAGATGCTAATTTTTGTAGGATGCACCGATTAATAATCGATCGATTAAACCAGTTAATCGTCCAAATTCTAATTAGTCGCTACTTCCAAGACAACCTAAAAGTTAACAATTATCAATTTTCTTACCATTGGTTATTAGTATGTAAGAAAATGGTTATTGGTGGCCTTCCGATTTTGGTACTAACTAGGAAACAGGCCCGTGCAATGCAATGGGATAGAAAAACAACTTTTGAATTAAATAGTCCGACGCCTATTTAGTTAGGGGCATAAAAAAGTGCAATTGTAAGTTGTACAAAACAAAGCAACTAACTATCTTTGATTTTTAAAAAAATTACGTACGGATTAGGGATATTTGTTTTTATTATAGTACAAGCCATTTTCAAATTTTAAATTTGTCTGATCCCATTTTTTTTATCCTAAAAGTTCGTTTGCCCTTTTCAGACAAAAAAGGAAAACAAAAAGGTTAGAAAAAAAGGAGGAAATTTCCTTAGACCAGCCGGCCCAGCCAATCGAGAGCAAGTCAAACAACGCTACCCTAAACCGTACGACGCACGCTAGAGAAAGCTCGCGTCGATCCCTACCTGCGCCCGCTTCCAGACACACACACACACACCTCGCCTGCTTTCCTTCTTCAAGGATCATCTCTCCCTTTCTTCCATGCTCTGTTTCTTAAAAGTCCCGCTCCTCTCTAGGAGAGCCCAAGAAGTCCACCAGCCTCGTCTGTCGAGCGTGTCGTTCGCACTTCTATTTTTCCTTGTTGCTGCTGGCCCCGCTCCTCTCCGCTCACACAGTTCTTTGTCTCTGGTGCTCCTCTCCCTCCCCTTCTCATCATCACCTACCCCACGGAATTGGTTACATTGGATTTCAAAGATATAAACCGGTGGAACTCTGTTTAAAAAAGCGAGGTGGGACTATTGGGTAGATACTGCTCTCTTGTTTATCGGTAAACATCGGATATTCATATTGGAACCCGGGTCCAGATGATCCTGTTTTACTGGACCAACCAGGCGAGCACAGCTGCAAGACAAGGCCGTACACCCGCACATATACGTACTAGTATTTTCAATACATGAACAGGAACCAACGCGCAAGGCCCACCCGTTGCCTATCGGTCCGGAAGTAGGACCAAACGTTCTGGACCATGGTAGACCGCCATGGACCGGTGCTGGGTGGCCCAAGCCGTCATAAGCACGCTTCAATTTGGACTCAGGCCTTACATCCCAACATCGAGTCCTCATTCTCTTTATAAGCGAGATCCACAGAGACTAATCTAGGGTTCCTCTGTTCCAAACTGAAGGGCCGCACTACCCAGATCCATGGCGTCTTCATCCAACTCCACTATAGCTTCCCAGTCGAACGCCGCTCTCCCTCTCATACCATGCCCATTATGTGGAAGCCGGGTCCTCACAGATGTATCCAAGGGAGGAACACGACCTGGCACTAGATACTACAAATGCGATTTTTTCTCCGTAAGTCACCTTATTTTTTTCGACTTTTGCAATTTCCAATTCGTCGTCTGCCTATTTTACCTGCCGCGAATCGTTCGTACTCTGAGGGGTTCCACCATTTTTCTTGTGGCAGACTGGACAGTGCAGTTTCTTCAGCTGGAACGAGCTGTATGCTCGTCTCATGGAGGGAAATGGAGGTCAGGCCGCTGGAGCCGTCGCCGGTGACGTCCGTGTTGCGCCACCGGCGGTTCCCCAGTTTCCTCGACCCCAGCAACAACCAGATCTTGCTCGAGCGAATCTCCTACTATCCGTCACCAACATGATGGTCACCTTCATTGTACTTGGAGTACTAATCGCGATCTTGCTGGGGCATGGACCACAATGAAGTATGTAACCTAGTCAGATCAGTAGTTAGGTTTAAGAAAGACCCTTGTACTTATGTGCTTCCACGTATGCATCATCAGCTAATTAGCCAGATCAGTAGTTCTTCTATGTCAACAGTGTATTAAATCACCCGTGTAATCCTGCTAGTTGCAGCTGATCTAATATAAGACCGTTTTATTCAATGCGTTAATTACTCCACACGAGCTCTGCATCTGTCTACCTAACATCACTTTGGTACGAGAGAGGACCAACGGTCAACGCGAGAACAGAGGACACGTGTTGTCCTGTTCCCCATTTTTTCCGCGCATGTCTGCCACGCGGAACACACACTCCGTCGGTGCGACAACTAGTACCCCCTTCCCCCCTCCGGCCACATACATGCCCACCACCTCGCTTTACAGAGACCAGATGAACTGCGCGACCACTCCTTCACCATGGCTCTTCATCATCTAGCAGGCACCTCCAGAAAATCCGACGGATCAATGGATGGTAATCTTTGGAGAGATCCCAAAAACCCAACTTAGGTTCACATTTTCTGCATCCGCTTCCGCTGACAGACGCCCTGCATTTTCGTTTTGTTGCAGGTTTGCTGGACACTTGGACGTCATCACCTGTATCAGGAGGCCATCAGGGGTCAGAGCTTGCCCATAGTTCAGATGGAACGAGCGGGGGCACCCATGGGCAGTCCCATGAACACATACAAGGTCAGTCGAACGAGCACGCGCCCCAGTTCACTTCCCGCATTTCCATGAAGCACGTCGTTGACACAGTAGCCGGATTCACCGAGTTCAAGAGGTGGTTAATCAATGAAATTGGGTTTGGTGGTATGCTGAATTTGCCAATGTTGCAAAAACTGAATTTAAAATTTAGTGCCTGGATAATGGGAAGGGTGGATGTCACCGCCCGTGCCATATGCATCTCGGAGACAAATACACTCAGGTTCTGGGCTGAGGACATTCACAAGGTCTTTGGCATACCATGCGGTAACCGTGATGTCCGGGGAAGAGACGGTAACATCACGCAACAGTTAGTCGACTTCTTGAAGATGTCACTCGGGATGGACAGAGCAGGTGCTCATAGCTTACGCGCAGCGGAGGAGTTCCTGAGGAGGGATATCACCGAGGATTCAAGCAAGGTCGAGAAGGACTGCTTTCAGATTGCATTTGTTATATTTGTCATGGGACACTTGCTTGCGCCATCTACAAAATATGATTATTGCCAGATTGATTTTTGGGGTGCTGTGGTGAACACTGAGCACATCGCTCAGTTCAACTGGTGCGAGTATGTTTTAAAAGTCCTCTTGGATGCTATCACGAAGCTTCAGAAAGACACCATGAACAAGAACGCCACTATGAACATGTTTGGCTGTCATATATTCTTGCCGGTATAGTTTCCTGCATTTTTCGATGTTCAATCATCTCTACGAAGTGGACTTTCATTCAACTGTTTCGACACACCTTTTTTTCCCAAACAGGTATTCATGTTGGACAACCTAGATCTCGGGATTTTTACCACGAAGCATGACGTGATCCCAAGAATAATATCGTTTGATCAGGTTACGTTTAGGAGGATGACCACAATGGCATCAGATGTCCGGACGACACCTCCATCCTACCAATCTGTCATGGTACGTATGCCTACCTATTTTTTTTCACTTGTATTCAGATGGACTACATGGCTAATCTGTCTCAAACTTACACTCCCGTCTTGTTCGTCCCCACAGATCAGGCACGCCAGCAATGTTTGCTACACACGCTCCAATTGTAGATTGTAGGGTTTCGTAGCATGGAAAACAAAAATTTTCTACCGCATACAAACAAACAAGCCAAGATCTATCTACTAGATTGTAGCAACGAGTCGATGGAATAACTCACCCTCGAAGATTCCAAAGTGTTTAACGAGAGCAGATTCTCGTGGGTGATGTAGTCGTACTCTTCCCGATCTCAAGATCGTGTAGACGATCCTTCCGGCGCTGCGTTCCGGCAGCGCTCCCGCAGTCGGTCACACGTTCGGTACTCGACGAAGACCTTCCTCTCCCTTGTTCCAGCAGGCAGCGGAGGTTGTAGCACTCTCCTCGTGATTCCGGCAGCACAACGGCGTGGTACCGAAAGTAGAGGGGAGATCCCGCAGGGCTTCGCCTTAAGCCTGAGCGAGTATGGTGGAGTATGAGAGAGAACTATTAGTGGTCTAGGGTTTAGACACACCAATTAGAAGGCTCTAAACCGAAGGTTAGGGCAATTAGAAGCTCTAAACCAAAACGGCTCTAAACCGGAGATTAGAGGATAGGAACTTGTGTGTCTAGAGGAGGAGGCCCTGCCCCTCCTCTTATAGGTAGGAGGTGCGGCCAAGGGGAGGGGAGTCCCTCCCCAAGTCGGCCTTGGTTGGCGCGCCGGCTTGGAGAGGAGGGACTCCTCTCCAAGTCGGTTTCAACCTCCTCTTGGTTGTTTCCCACAGTTTCCTGTTTTAGCCGTTTGACTTTCAAACTGGCAATTTGACTTTTCAGTTTTAGGATTCAATTTAATCCTTTATTTGGAACAGCGAGAACACTTAGTACATGATGCAATCATTCCAATATGTAATGACACATTCATGTACCCCTTCCCCCTTCCCGGAGTGCCGGACATTCCGGAACCTTCTAGAACATTCCCGATGAAAACACCGGAATCATTTCCGAACTCCGAAACGGGACTTTCCTTATATGAATCTTATTCTCCGGACCATTCCGGATCACCTCGTGATATCTCGGATCCCATCCGAGACTCTGAACAACATTCGGTCTCTTTCTCATAATACCATAACTACTCAAAACAACGTCGAATCCTTAAGTGTGTCTCCCTACGGTTCGTGAATTATGCGGACATGATCGAGACACTTCTCCGAACAATAACCAATAGAGGAATCTGAAAATTCATATGGCTCCCACATATTTCTACGATTACTTTGCGATCGAATGAACCACTTACATACGATACCAATTTCCCTTTGTCTCACGATAGTTTACTTATCCGAGGTTATGATCGTCGGTATCTCTGCATACCTAGTTCAACCTCGTTACCGATAAGTACTCTTTTCTCGTTCCCGTGATATGTGATCCCTTGTGATCCAGTCACATGCTTGCAAGCTAATTGGATGACATTCCACCGAGAGGGCCCAGAGTATATCTATCCGTCATATGGATGGACAAATCCCACTCTTGATCCATGTGTCTCAACCAATACTTTCCGAACACTCAATGCCACCTTTATAGCCACCCAGTTACGGTGTGGTGTTTGATGTCATCAAAGCATCCATCCGGTAAAGGTGATAGGCATGATCTCATGGTCGAAGGAATTAGGTTACTATGTATCAGAAAGCATATAGCAATTGAACTATTGAAATGACTTGATCTTTATGCTACGCTTATCTATAGGAGTATGTCCATCATATCATTCTCCTAACGATATGATCTTGTTGTTGATAACATCTCAATGTTCATGATAGGGAAACCTCAATCATTTATCAACCAACAAGCTAGTGAAGTATAGAGGCTATACTAGGGACTTCAAATTAGGTTTACAAATCACACAAGTATCAATGTTTCCTTGTTAATACTATTATAGCATGAATGTAAACATTTATCATAAACACAAAGATATAATAATAACTACATTTATTATTGCCTCTAGGGCATATCTCCAACAGTCTCCCACTTGCACTAGAGTCATCTAATCTAGATTACATGGTAATATACCGAACACCCATGGCAGTTTGGTGTTGGTCATGTTTTGCCCTCGGGAGAGGTTTAGTCAACGGATCCGCCACATTCAGATCTGTGTGTACTTTGCAAATCTTTATATCCCCATCTTGGATATGTTCTCGAATAGCGTGAAAACGTAGCTTGATATGCTTCAGCTTCTTGTGTGACCTTGGTTCTTGTGCATTGGCTATGGCGCCCATGTTATCACAGTAGATAGACATTGGGTCTAGCGCACTAGGAACCACACCCAGCTCTGTAATGAACTCTTTCATCCATATCGCTTCTTGTGAAGCCTCCGAAGCAGCCATGTATTCCGATTCAGTTGAAGATCTCGCCACAACGCTTTGCTTTGCACTCCTCCAGCTAACTGCTGCACCATTCAAAATAAATACGTATCCGGATTGTGATTTAGAATCATCCGGATCGGTGTTCCAACTAGCATCGGTGTAACCATTAACAACGAGGTGTTCATCACCTCCATAAGAAAGAACCATATCCTTAGTTCTTCTCAAGTACTTAAGGATGTTTTTGACCGCTGTCCAATGATCCACTCCTGGATCACTTTGATATCTGCTAGTTAAACTAACAGCATATGCAATGTCGGGTCTAGTACATAGCATGGCATACATTAGAGATCCTATGGCTGAGGCATAGGGAGTCTTACTCATCCTTTCTCTATCTTCTGCCGATGTCGGACTTTGAGTTTTACTCAAGGTCGTATTGGGCAACATGGTCAAGAACCCTTTCTTGCTATCTTCCATTCCAAACCTCTTTAGAACTTTGTCCAAATATGTACTCTGTGACAATGATATTTGGCGTTTCGATCTATCTCTATAAATCTTTATGCCTAATATGTAAGCTGCTTCGCCAAGATCCTTCATTGAAAAACTATTATTCAAATATTCCTTGACACTATTAAGAAGGTCTACATCATTCCCAATCAACAATATGTCATCCACATATAGTATTAAGAATGCTACAGAGCTCCCACTCACTTTCTTGTAAATACAAGCTTCTCCATAAGTTTGTATAAAACCAAAACTTTTGATTACCTTATCAAAACGTTGATTCCAACCTCGGGATGCTTGCTTCAATCCATAGATGGACCGTTGAAGTTTGCATACCTTGTTAGCATCTTTAGGATCGACAAAACCTTTGGGCTGCATCATATACAACTCTTCATCAATATCTCCATTGAGGAATGTTGTTTTGACATCCATCTGCCATATCTCATAATCATAATATGCAGCGATTGCTAACATAATCCTTACAGACTTTAGCTTCGCTACCGGTGAGAAAGTCTCATCGTAGTCAACTCCTTGAATTTGTCGAAACCCTTTTGCGACAAGTCGAGCTTTATAGACAGTAACATTACCATCAACATCTGTTTTCTTCTTGAAAATCCATTTGTTCTCGACAGCCTTCCGGCCATCCGGTAAGTCCACCAAAGTCCATACTTGGTTTTCGTACATGGATCCAATCTCGGATTTCATGGCTTCTTGCCATTTATTGGAATCTGGGCTCATCATTGCTTCCTCATATGTCTCGGGGTCATCGGTGTTGTCCACCAACATGACACTCATAACGGGATCATACCAATCTGGAGTGGTACGAGTTCTCGTTGACCTCCGAGGCTCTGTAGCAACTTCAACCGAAGTTTCATGATCACCATCATTAGCTCCCTCTCTTATTGGTGCAGGCACCACAGGAACTTCCGGTGCTGCGCTACTTGCAATTTCGAGAGAAGGTTCGACAACCTCGTCGAGTTCTACTTTCCTTCCAGTCACTTCTTTCGAGAGAAATTCCTTCTCTAGAAAGGATCCATTCTTGGCAACGAAGATTTTGCCTTCGGATCTATGATAGAAGGTATACCCAATAGTTTCCTTCGGGTATCCTATGAAGACGCATTTTTCCACTTTGGGTTCAAGCTTGTCCGGCTGTAACTTCTTTACATAGGCTTCGCACCCCCAAACTTTAAGGAACGACAATTTAGGTTTCTTCCCAAACCATAATTCATACGGTGTCGTTTCAACGGACTTAGACGGTGCCCTATTTAAAGTGAATGCGGCTGTTTCTAATGCATAACCCCAAAATGATAGCGGTAAATCTGTAAGTGACATCATAGAACGAACCATATCTAAGAGAGTTCGATTACGACGTTCGGACACACCATTACGCTGTGGTGTTCCCGGCGGTGTCAACTGTGAAAGTATTCCGCATTTCTTCAAATGCTCGCCAAACTCGTAACTTAGATATTCACCTCCACGATCTGAACCTAGAAATTTAATCTTCTTGTTACGTTGATTCTCTACCTCACTTTGAAACTCCTTAAACTTCTCGAAAGTTTCGGACTTATGTTTCATGAAATAGATATACCCATATCTACTCAAGTCATCCGTGAAGGTAAGAACATAACGATAACCACCGCGCGATGCTACACTCATTGGACCACACACATCGGTATGTATGATTTCCAATAAGTCCGTAGCTCGCTCCATCATACCAGAAAATAGAGTCTTAGTCATTTTTCCCATCAGACATGCTTCGCATCTTTCAAGTGATTCAAAATCAAGTGATTCAAGAAGTCCATCGGAATGGAGTTTCTTCATACGTTTCACTCCGATGTGACCAAGACAACAGTGCCACATATAGGTCGAATTATCGCTTGATTTCAAACGTTTAGCCTCAATGTTGTTGATATGTGTATTTCCACTATCGAGATTCAATAAGAATATACCATCTATCAAAGGTGCATGTGCGTAAAACATATTACTCATATAAATCGAACAACCATTATTCTCGGACTTAAACAAGTAACCGTCTCGCAATAAACAAGATCCCGATATAATGTTCATGCTCAACGCAGGCACCAAATAACAATTATTTAAGTATAAAACTAATCCCGATGGTAGATGAAGAGGTAACGTGCCGACCGCGGTCACATCAACCTTTGATCCGTTTCCCACGCGCATCATCACCTCGTTCTTCGCTAGCTTCCGTTTATTCTGCAGCACCTGTTTCGAGTTACAAATATGAGCAACCGAACCAGTATCAAATACCCAGGCACTACTACGAGTACTAGTGAGATACACATCAATAACATGTATATCAGATATACCTTTCTTCTTGATGTTGCCGTTCTTCAAATCCGCCAAGTACTTTGGGCAATTCCGCTTCCAGTGACCTTCTCCCTTGCAGTAAAAGCACTCAGTATCAGGCTTAGGTCCAGCCTTGGTATTCTTCGCCGGTGTGGTAACTTTCTTACCACCCTTCTTGAAGTGTCCCTTTTGCTTAGACTTGCATTTCTTGAATTTGGTGGTCTTATTGACCAACAACACTTGGTGCTCTTTCTTGATCTCCACTTCTGCAGATTTCAACATGGCAAAGAGTTCTGGCAACGTCTTGTTCATGTTCTGCATGTTGTAGTTCATCACAAAGTTCTTGTAACTTGGTGGTAGTGATTGGAGGACACGGTAAATCCCCAAAGCATTAGGAATCACTATACCCAAGCTTTGAAGTTTGTTTGCGTGCCCAGACATCTTAAGCACATGCTCACTGACTGAGCTGCCCTCTTCCATCTTGCAGTTAAATAATTTTTCAGAAGCCTCATAGCTTTCAATTGCCGCATGAGTCTCAAAAATCAATTTGAGATCCTCGACAATATCATATGGGTCTGAATCCTCAAACCTTTTATGAAGCTCCGATTCCAAACCATACAAGATAGCACACTGAACTATGGAGTACTGATTCTTCCGAGCGAGGTAAACATTCTTTACTTCATCGGGAGCATCAGCTGCAGGTGGGTCACCCAGCGGTGCATCCAGCACATAGGTCAAATTACCAGCTGTGAGGACAATCCTCAAATTGCGGAACCAATCCGCGAAGTTGCTTCCATTGTTTTTCAACTTTTCTTTCTCTAGGAACGCATTAAAATTGATGGTAGGGGCTGCCATTGATCTACAACATATTTGCAATAGTTTAGACTAAGTTTATGACAAATTGAGTTCAAATTAATAATGAAATTAAACTAGGTGAACTCCCACTCAAAACAATATCCCTCACATTGTTTTAGTGATCACACGAACCAAATCCACTACATCAACACCGATCATCACGAGAGTTGATATAGTTTCAATGGCGAACAATCATCATGTTCATCATATCTACTATATGATTCATGCTTTACCTTTCGGTGATCCGTCTTCCGAGACCATGTCTGTACATGCTAGGCTCGTCAAGATCAAACCTTAGTTTCCGCATGAGCAAATCTGGCTTGCTCACGTTGTATACACTTACAGAATCTAACACACCCGATCATCACGTGGTGCTTCGAAACAACAAGCTTTAGCAACGGTGCTAACTAAGGGTGAACACTTTATGACTTGAAATTCATGTGCATGAGGGATCATCTTATAATGCTACCGTCGTCTACTAAGCAATACAAGATGCATAAAGGATTAACATCACATGCAATTCATAATATGTGATATGATATGGCCTTTCTTCTTTGTGCTTCCGATCTCCATCTTCAAGCACGAACATGATCTCCATCATCACCGGCATTGCATCAAGGTCAATGACGCTTCTCCATGGTTGTCGTCCACCGGCTTCAACTATTACAACTACTTTGAATAGACACGCGGGTCTTAACATAAATTAAAGACAACCATATGGCTCCTGCCGGTTGCCAACTTACAATAAGGAACATTGCATACATCAAATATAATCACAATCATGGCCATATCACATCACTGCACACCCCTGCAAAACAAAGTTAGACGCCTCTACTTTCTTTGCATATTTTACGTGGTTTGGGGCTTTCAATAAGTGTCGTTCTAACTTACGAACAAGAACCACAACATTGATACTAGCATTGTTGATCACCCGTTGTAAATTGGATCTTAACTATGCTAGGAGAAATAGGCACCCGCAAAGCCACTTATGCAATACAAGTTGCATGTCAAGCGTGGAGCAAGTCTCATGAACGATGTCATGTAAGGTTAGCCCGGGCCGCTTCATCCCAACATACCGCAAGATGCAAAGTACACAAGAAGCAATCGACAATAAAAGCATCAACGCCCACAATGACCATTGTGTTCTACTCGTGCAACAGATCTACATATAAACACGGCTCTGATACCACTGTAGGGTTTCGTAGCATGGAAAACAAAAAATTTCTACCGCATACAAACAAACAAGCCAAGATCTATCTACTAGATTGTAGCAACGAGTCGATGGAATAACTCACCCTCGAAGATTCCAAAGTGTTTAACGAGAGCAGATTCTCGTGGGTGATGTAGTCGTACTCTTCCCGATCTCAAGATCGTGTAGACGATCCTTCCGGCGCTGCGTTCCGGCAGCGCTCCCGCAGTCGGTCACACATTTGGTACTCGACGAAGACCTTCCTCTCCCTTGTTCCAGCAGGCAGCGGAGGTTGTAGCACTCTCCTCGTGATTCCGGCAGCACAACGGCGTGGTACCGGAAGTAGAGGGGAGATCCCGCAGGGCTTCGCCTTAAGCCGGAGCGAGTATGGTGGAGTATGAGAGAGAACTATTAGTGGTCTAGGGTTTAGACACCCCAATTAGAAGGCTCTAAACCGAAGGCTAGGGCAATTAGAAGCTCTAAACCAAAACGGCTCTAAACCGGAGATTAGAGGATAGGAACTTGTGTGTCTAGAGGAGGAGGCCCTGCCCCTCCTCTTATAGGTGGGAGGTGCGGCCAAGGGGAGGGGAGTCCCTTCCCAAGTCGGCCTTGGTTGGCGCGCCGGCTTGGAGAGGAGGGACTCCTCTCCAAGTCGGTTTCAACCTCCTCTTGGTTGTTTCCCACAGTTTCCTGTTTTAGCCGTTTGACTTTTAAACTGGCAATTTGACTTTTCAGTTTTAGGATTCAATTTAATCCTTTATTTGGAACAGCGAGAACACTTAGTACATGATGCAATCATTCCAATATGTAATGACACATTCATGTACCCCTTCCCCCTTCCCGGAGTGCCGGACATTCCGGAACCTTCTAGAACATTCCCGATGAAAACACCGGAATCATTTCCGAACTCCGAAACGGGACTTTCCTTATATGAATCTTATTCTCCGGACCATTCCGGATCACCTCGTGATATCCCGGATCCCATCCGAGACTCCGAACAACATTCGGTCTCTTTCTCATAATACCATAACTACTCAAAACAACGTCGAATCCTTAAGTGTGTCTCCCTACGATTCGTGAATTATGCGGACATGATCGAGACACTTCTCCGAACAATAACCAATAGAGGAATCTGGAAATTCATATGGCTCCCATATATTTCTACGATTACTTTGCGATCGAATGAACCACTTACATACGATACCAATTTCCCTTTGTCTCACGATAGTTTACTTATCCGAGGTTATGATCGTCGGTATCTCTGCATACCTAGTTCAACCTCGTTACCGATAAGTACTCTTTTCTCGTTCCCGTGATATGTGATCCCTTGTGATCCAGTCACATGCTTGCAAGCTAATTGGATGACATTCCACCGAGAGGGCCCAGAGTATATCTATCCGTCATATGGATGGACAAATCCCACTCTTGATCCATGTGTCTCAACCAATACTTTCCGAACACTCAATGCCACCTTTATAGCCACCCAGTTACGGTGTGGTGTTTGATGTCATCAAAGCATCCATCCGGTAAAGGTGATAGGCATGATCTCATGGTCGAAGGAATTAGGTTACTATGTATCAGAAAGCATATAGCAATTGAACTATTGAAATGACTTGATCTTTATGCTACGCTTATCTATAGGAGTATGTCCATCATATCATTCTCCTAACGATATGATCTTGTTGTTGATAACATCTCAATGTTCATGATAGGGAAACCTCAATCATTTATCAACCAACAAGCTAGTGAAGTATAGAGGCTATACTAGGGACTTCAAATTAGGTTTACAAATCACACAAGTATCAATGTTTCCTTGTTAATACTATTATAGTATGAATGTAAACATTTATCATAAACACAAAGATATAATAATAACTACATTTATTATTTCCTCTAGGGCATATCTCCAACATAGATACCCCTGAAAAAGCACAAGCAAGCCAACTTGGTGGTTGGGATACGACGCCTGCATTGCCATCCCCTGCATCACCTCCACTGGAACCTTCTTCTCGCAACACAACATTTGCGCCTAGGGTGACCTCTTTGCCCATAGCAGGCTCACTTGGTCCGAATGACTACTTTGCATATGTACACAATATGTACCCGCATCTAGTAAGTTAACGCTTACCTTTCTTTGCCCACTAATTACTGTAATGCATACCAAATCACCTACACCAGCAGCACAACCCTAGTCATGTGATTCTAGTTATTTATTTGTTTGTTGCCTTCAGGCAGGTGATCCTGTACTATTACTGATGAAGGAGCTCAACGCTAATAGCATCAGGCATATCCAAACTGCCCGAGAAAACATGTAGCTCCACATGTTCAGGTTCACAGACAGGCTTCTCAGTCTCCTTGCTGAGAGGTGCATCTGTTGCCGCATCCGTGGACACAGCGACTGCCCCGCGAAGCGCAATAACCCAGCAGAAGGTATTTTTTTCTCTGGCTGCATTTGTTTCATTGCAGGGCTGTCGAATTTACTGCACCCAACCCTGACCTTTTCCTTTTTTTTGAGTTTTCCAATGCACAGGCAACCCAGTTTCCACGCCAATTACTGAAAATATTACGCCTCGTATTCTTGATCTTTCCGAAAGTGAAGGTTATATGACATATCTTCCGCCACTTGTCCACTTTTTCATTTTTTTACTGTTTTGCATTTTCACACATCTATTTTCTCCCACAGCGGAGAGCTCCGTAGATGCTGCGTCGTCGAGGGGTAAACGCCCCATGGCGCAGGGACACAAGCCGATACCACCCAAGAAGACCATGGGCACACTATTCTCGGGTATGAACAGCGAACAGAAAAACCGTGCTATATGCACCAAGGTCAAGGATTTTTCCACTCAGCTGGCCGACCAAATTGCCAATCTTTATGCACATCTTTCTAAGAATGGTGCCCAGTCCATATTTCGTTCCAAGACAGAGTCACTGCCCAAGCGGAAGTACATTTTAGGACAGACGTACGCAAGCAACCCGTGGATGAATGGAAATCCACCACCGCCACCTGTCACCTCTACCGACACAGCCCTTCTCGTTGATCATATACGTAACAAATCAGTCGAGGAGGTTCGAAGGTATCCCTCACTACCGATCTTCCTCTCGTCAATAAAGATTTTTATTTACTACTGAATGAATATGGAATTATTTGTGCAAATTGCCTACCATGTTCGGCATTTTACGGAACTATTTTTTTTTGTTTCAGCATATGGATTGAGCATGCTGAACCGCGAACCATACTTGTTGATGGATTGACCATAAGGCATCAGCTGGTAGGAAACGTCCTGCTCGGTCACGAGCTGGGGTCTGTTATTATCAGGCGGTTGGCACAATTGGATAAGGAATCAGAGAATGAGTGTCCTTACCTCAGCTTCAAGCATGTGATGGAATTAGATTTCTCGGTAACGAAACAAGGGCACGTTGTCTTGTCTTCTTAAATTTATTTTTGTATTCCAATCTGAATTTGTTTTGTGTACCATTACATGTGTACCAGACACTAACATTGGCGGAGGAAGACATCGTGTATGTGGACCACATCCAGAAGCAGTTCATACAAGATAACCTCCAGCACAGAATTGAGACATGCCAATTTGTGAGTACAAGTCGCTATACCGCGCGACCCAACTTTGTATCCGTTTTTTCCCATACCTTCTGTCAACTACCGTTTTTCTGTTCTTCATGAATGCACGCATCTATGTCTTACTGTTATCAGATTTTCGTCCCCGCCATTCTCAAAGAAGGATGGTCTGTATATATGTGGGACATGCTGTCCCGGGTCATCCATGTGCTTGACCCAAGAAGCGGCCCGTATGGCTACAATGGAGGCAAGAAAGAGCGCCATGAGTTGATTGCATCCCGCCTTCATGATGCCCTGTTCAATTGTCTCTCTGAATTTTTTGCTGGATGGCCCATAATGAAGGACGGCTGGGAGACGATGTTCCCTCGAATCACTGACACATATTTCACCAGTTTTTTTAATCTCTAAAAACCTGTGCTATGTGAATTCCATTTTTTTGATAAGGATTTGTTTAATACAAGCTGTCTCCAATCTGTGTGTTTTACAGAGACGAGTCTGCATTTGCTTCCCTCCAGATCATAAGGTACTATGATGGCGCTAAACTTAGGGTACCTCTTACCAAGGTAATTACACGCAACCATAATTCTCCCATCGATTGCAGTATCCTCGCCCATCGTACACACGCGCGTGAAGAACTGAAAATGAATGACCACAATTTTCTTTTCTGCAGTTCAACCTAGGAAAAATCAAATCGATGGCACTACACGAATGCTTGAAAGTAAGGGGAAACAGATCGACCCTCGCCTGCGACGTGATGTGGAATGCTCTAGCACCTGCTTTCACTATGGATGATTTCTAGTTATGACACTTTTTTTCCGCCATGCTATGTGATCGACATCTAGCGTTATGTACCAGGCAAAAACTCATGTAACCCCATCATAGGGGTTGTTGGATTACTTGTTTTATAAGAATTCAGCTGTCTTATGTCTTTTACGTGCAAATTACCACCCCTGTTATGTTTCTCTACTATGTTCCAATATCATCCGGATCGACACAATGTTCTATTCGGACACACACCACTTCTTTTCATAACCATGTGTTCATTTAGAACAGAATCTGCAGCTGCAATGGCAGCATCAGGCCCAATTCTGCCTGGCAGGTGAGTCATCCCAGTTCGTAACCTTGTCACATTTACCTCCCCAAAGCATCTTCTCACATAAATCATGGCTACCCACTGACACTTTTTTCTTCATGACCTGAAACGATGCAGGGGACATGCTGCCAGCATACATAGGCATTCAGCAGCACACCAAGTACACTATGATTGTCCACAAACATAATTATACATAGCATTCAACATTAGTGCTACGCGTACATAGTTTTAACCATGGTCCATACATAAGTAGTCTCGCATAGAACAGCCCACCCACATGCATTTGTACTGACGCATGTACACTAGATACCCAGTGGATTCATTTATCCCCTGCAGCACGCCAAGACTAATCAGTTTTCCTTCATAGGAAAACATCCTTGCCTACATGGCTTGCAGGGTTAACCGTCTACCAGCGGATCAGCCTCGCATCGCCTGCATCCAACGGGGACGCTCACCCCTATTGGCCTTCATGGCGGTCATGTGGAGGGCCAATGACATCCGCACGTATTCCACTTGCCCCTGCAGTTTAATTTCCACAAAACCAAATTTACTATGGCACCCCCCGTACTGCTATTCGCAAACTATTATTTGTCTTTTTGCATCGAAAGTAATACCTGGGTCAGATCCATAGTAAGGGTCATTCCGTTAAATTCACGGATGTAGTGAACAATGCATACTCCACTGTGCTCCCTGCAGAACACCGCAGTCAACACTTTTTTGGCACATGTTATTGCAAACAAATAGCATAGAATCTACATAACCCGTATTCATAAAATTGTACCTCATGAAGCTTTTGTGCATCCCGGTATTGTACTCAAAGGTCTAGTCTGCTGTAGGGATTTTCCATGAGATGAAGCACTCATCTACTGCCCGTGTCAGGCCACCCAAAATTTTACGAGCGTTGACTCCATGCTTGGCTCTCACCTCTTCAACTGGCTCGGAGGCTTCAGTTGGGTCCATAACCAGCAGATGCTTCTGTCCAATGTCCAGAACATAAGGCGCCCAGCTCTCGTAGTGGACACTGGCACCATAAGCTGCGTATGAAAAACAGGTTTCTTATCCATCACACTATAAAAACAGCACCACACACATGCATCATTTTTGTACACAACAACATTTGTACATGCACAACGGTCGCAACCATGATCCCCTTTTACCTTCTTCACAAATCGCAAGTTGTAGCCAATGTAGTTTGGTGTAAGCATCCTTCCTAGCTTCTCGAAATCCAGATCCGCCACATTATCTTTCGACATTAGTTCAGCCTGCTAGGAAACAGCTACCAGTTTCAAGCACAGCCGATTTTTCTATACACATGACTCATATTGCAGCTTTCCATGATGTAATTTCCAAAAACAAAACTCACTCACCGCCAAGTCTGGCTCAAATATGTGCCTCCAACGGAGGTACGACCCTCTGAACATTTTTGTCTCCAGTTGCCGTAGAAGCCGCCATATTGTTGTCCCACCTTTCAGATCTATCTCCCCTGGGCCACCCAGTTGCTCTTTAATCTCCACCCCTGTCAGCTGAACCAAATTTGGATGCCCATGACTGAACCATGTCCTGCAAGTTACACATAGATTAAAACAGCATACATTGCATCTTGCAGACATTATGCCAACGCAGTAATCAAACATATGTAGCACTTCACTTACATATTAAGCTCGAACTCAGGGCTGCTCATCTCGGAGGATTCAGTTGGGTCCATAACCAGCAGATGCTTCTGTCCAATGTCCAGAACATAAAGCGCCCAGATCTCGTAGTGGTACACTGGCACCATAAGCTGTGTATGAAAAAACAGGTTTCTTATCCATCACACTATAAAAACAGCACCACACACATGCATCATTTTTGTACACAACAACATCTGTACATGCACAATGGTCGCAACCATGATCCCCTTTTACCTTCTTCACAAATCGCAAGTTGTAGCCAATGTAGTTTGGTGTAAGCATCCTTCCTAGCTTCTCGAAATCCAGATCCGCCACATTATATTTGACATTACTTCAGCCTGCCAGGAAACAACTACCAGTTTCAAGCACAGCCGATTTTTCCTGTACACATGACTCATATTGCAGCTTTCCATGATGTAATTTCCAAAAACAAAACTCACTCACCGCCAAGTCTGGCTCAAATATGTGCCTCCAACGGAGGTACGACCCTCTGAACATTTTTGTCTCCAGTTGCCGTAGAAGCCGCCATATTGCTGTCCAACCTTTCAGATCTATCTCCCCTGGGCCACCCAGTTGCTCTTTAATCTCCACCCCTGTCAGCTGAACCAAATTTGGATGCCCATGACTGAACCATGTCCTGCAAGTTACACATAGATTAAAACAGCATACATTGCATCTTGCAGACATTATGCCAACGCAGTAATCAAACATATGTAGCACTTCACTTACATATTAAGCTCGAACTCAGGGCTGCTCATCTCGGAGGATTCAGTTGGGTCCATAACCAGCAGATGCTTCTGTCCAATGTCCAGAACATAAAGCGCCCAGATCTCGTAGTGGTACACTAGCACCATAAGCTGTGTATGAAAAAACAGGTTTCTTATCCATCACACTATAAAAACAGCACCACACACATGCATCATTTTTGTACACAACAACATCTGTACATGCACAATGGTCGCAACCATGATCCCCTTTTACCTTCTTCACAAATCGCAAGTTGTAGCCAATGTAGTTTGGTGTAAGCATCCTTCCTAGCTTCTCGAAATCCAGATCCGCCACATTATCTTTGACATTACTTCAGCCTGCCAGGAAACAACTACCAGTTTCAAGCACAGCCGATTTTTCCTGTACACATGACTCATATTGCAGCTTTCCATGATGTAATTTCCAAAAACAAAACTCACTCACCGCCAAGTCTGGCTCAAATATGTGCCTCCAACGGAGGTACGACCCTCTGAACATTTTTGTCTCCAGTTGCCGTAGAAGCCGCCATATTGCTGTCCAACCTTTCAGATCTATCTCCCCTGGGCCACCCAGTTGCTCTTTAATCTCCACCCCTGTCAGCTGAACCAAATTTGGATGCCCATGACTGAACCATGTCCTGCAAGTTACACATAGATTAAAACAGCGTACATTGCATCTTGCAGACATTATGCCAACGCAGTAATCAAACATATGTAGCACTTCACTTACATATTAAGCTCGAACTCAGGGCTGCTCATCATTTTCTCATGAAAGTACACAACCCATCTCGGAGGCGGTTCATCATGACGAAGCCCAACATCGGCGGGGAACTGCTCGTCCAGCTCTACCTTCTTCGTGGGCCCTTGTTTCAGCTTTATCAGCACTCCATATGCCTCCCTCCCCCTGGTTCGCCTGTGGACTGTTCTAATACCTGAGAACAACACATTGAACGATACACGGGCGCACCAGATTCAGTACTTATGTTTTATTCGGTTCTAGAGAAATTACTTTTTCTAACATCTAAGATGCACTTATCGGACACAACACCCAATCTCCTCCAAGCGGAGCCCCCAACAACAGCTACCTGGTTCAGTCCACCTACAGATACTTCAACTGCCACCAGCACATCACACAACCCCAGAACCAGAAAATAAAAACTTCCAAGCTTCACATACCTTCTGCAGCTGCAGAAGGCACTGCTGCACTCCCAAGAGCCGAGACCTCACCCGCAACAACCGTCCCTCGTTCTACATTGATAGCGCACACAACAAATACAAATTTAAGCAAAGCAGATAGTTTACATCTGAAAAAACGATAACCTAATTACAAAGCACACAACACTTATCAGCACACACCGTTGGAATCAGGCTGAGGCACACACGTACCAGGTGTAGCTCCTCCTGTAACCTGACCACCCAGCCTGCCATCATCTGCAAAACATAGCGTAGAATAAAAACATCTTCCTTGAAACAACCCGTAGTAGACTGGGCGAAGGTATGCAAAACGCAGTTTTTTACCATTTCCAGATGTACCAGAAGGAATTGTTGTATTACCGTCCGCTCCAGCCGCTTCATTGACTGCACGAAGCAAGAAATCACAAAAAAATGTCAGTACAACCGAACCACACTGGTGGGACACAATTCCCTTTTTGCATAAACACTTAAAGTTTATTGTCTATTACATGTATCCATTAGATTCCTACCACCCATGCGTGATGTTTCTCGTGGCGAACCAGGAATGCTAGGTAGACGCATTCTTTTTGGGGCATTAAAACCCACCCGTCCAGCCGCCCTCTTTCCAACTCTTCTATCAGTAGGCGTCCGTGGGACAACTGCATCACCTGAACTGCAGTTGTTGACGCCTGATCCCACCGGACTGTCCGCTCCTATAGTTCTGTGAGCAACGATTGTATCTGCAGTTATCTCCTCGACAACCCCGGGAGCAAACACTGCATATCACAATGAAAACATTGACAGGATGTGAGAAGCGCACACTTGAACCGCAATGACTTACATATTTTTAATTTTTTTAATCACAAGCCACATACAATTTTTATCAAGCAGCCCTTGTAGTTGTGCTGCAAATTCTCCATCTGACAATATAGCGCCAGCGCTGGTAGTCGCGGTTGTCATTTGTTGGAATATCTCAGGAGCGACCACTGCACACACCAATACACAAGGATTATATAATTCCTTATTTTCATTTCGCACTATAGTTTGGCACATACCATTTGCATCTAGCAGTGGTTGAACACGGGCTGCAAATCCTTCGACCGATGGCACATTTGAAATATCACCATCAACCACTACAAGACAACATTTCATTTCTTTTTCGGTATCCCATCAACTTCCCACACCCATAGCTAAAAAAATACAAAGATTGATCAGTAGGGGAGAGCAACCCATCGGACCTTTAGTATTTTGTGTATTCTGCCCAGATACACATGGACCATAAACGTAATGCCGACCACCAGAAAAAATGGTTTTCGAAATATACGATGGATACAAGGTACTCACTTTCTTCACCAAACATCCTTCACATGGCAATCCCGTAGTCATCATCTCCGAGGACTACCATTTCACCTCCATCGTCTCCGCTGCAATCACCTACTCCGTCTGTTTCAACCAAGGGTCGTTTTCCCCTGTCGGCCACACCACCTGCATTTTGCATATTGCCCAAGATCCCAGCCCTTTGGCCCGACGACTCGCAACTCGCATATGTAACTGGACCACCTCGCTCACCTGCATATCACATTTTTTTACTCGATTTCTCGATACTTCAATTTTTAATCTTGTTCAACATAGTAAGATGCCGAGGAAGGAGTAGTACGAACCTGATGGCACTTTGCTTCCAGGATAAAGGGCATTCAAGAATTTCCTAAGCAGATCACTCTTCTGAACCTCTATCCCAGAAAATACTTGTTCAACAACAAGTGCTTTCCTTTCCTCGCTAATCCCAACCTCTCCTGGAGTCACATTCATCTCCGAGACCGCTGAGATCACGGCATCCTGAATCTTTGCCGCAACTTCTTCATCTATTAATTCTTTGACCTTTCAAACAGCCTGCACATCTTAGAGGTTATTTTCTGTTCTATTTAAGTACTAATCGTATATTTTTTTATCAAATTTGAATGACACATGGCATCACTTTTACCTCCCCTTTTGCTATCAACGAAGTAGCTTCCAACCCTGCAATCAGAGGGTGAAGTATCTCACTCTGACCTTCCATGTAGCCGTAAGGCTTGGTCTGTTGATCACAAAATTTAAACAATTTGTCAGCCACACTCTTTTTATTTTTCACGAAAAACATGCACTTAACTTAACTATCATTTTTACACTTTCTCCTTTGTCATATGACAACAACAGGAACAAATCAGCATACTTTCATTACCTTGAACTTGGGAACGCTACCGTTCTTGTCATCTGTGTCTAGCCTGATAAGTTCTGCCATCTTCTCTTCAGTGTAAGCCCCAATTTTTGGGTGCATCTCCGTCACCAGGCTGTACTCCCCAAAGTCCGTCCACTCAAAATAAAAGATCTGAAATAATTGATGTCGGCTTTTTTTAGCAAATAAAGTATGAACGACAGACATGCAATGAGTAGCACACAACATTTTTATATTCATGCATGACAGCACGGACCAAATCTGTCAACAATCCACATGTTAATCATGCAGATCATATCAAATGGAAATAACTGTTACCTTAACTAGTGGAATGCAGCCTTGCAGGGCGAAAGTTCTCACTCCTTCCATGTAAGCCAGTTGGAACTTTTCCGCTGCAGCCCTTACTTGATCCAGCACGTACCCACCCCAGTCGTAGTCACCAATGTTCTCAGGTACCAGGACACAGTTTAGCAGTTCATCGGGGAGAATTGTTGTTGGATGCCTGGGTGCCAAGAATGTGCAACATGAGAGTAGTGTGTACGCGACCTTTGCGGCGCCGACGCCACGGATGTCCAGCGCATCAGGCTCCCGTGCATGCAACACCTTCTTCAGATCCTCCACCGTGATTCCCGCCGCCGTGTTCACCCGCATCCCCAGCAGATCTTGAACTTCAGCTATTAACCTAATCCTTGACTTCCCAGAGTAGTTCCTAACCTGCCTATTGCCTGACAGGATTCCCAGTATCTTTGACACGGTGGATCTGTTAATGTATCTGGTCTCGCCGTCTCGGAACAAAAACCCCAAAGTTTGGGGTTGTATCCTAGACAGCAACCACGCGTAGAACTTCTTGTCCAGTCCACCCGCGAATCGGCAGGTGAGCAAGTTGCCCAGTCCAGTGGTCGCGACGACCGGGTAGTAGAATGCGCCCACTCCCAGCATTGCGGTGGCGCTGAAACCGCTCCTGACGACGACGCCTCCGGGCCTGTCTGCAGGCTTAGAGGATCCACCCGCGGCCGTCACGGCGGGCCCAGCATGCATCCCGCCAGCACGCAGCTCCGGTCGCGGCGGAGCTGGACCCCTCCAGCGACCTCGACCCCTCCTTCCAAAAAAGTGCTGCGGAAGCATGGCCACCACGGGCGGACACCAGCTGCCAAGTGAAGCTTTCTACTTTTATTCAATGGCGGAAACATAGAAAATAGAGAAAAAGGGATCGAATCCAACATGCATGCAGCCACGCAGATGCATCCAAAATACAAGGTGGTGCGAAGATCTACAACACAGGCCAACAAAAAACTCACCTATTATTCCTGCAGCGTGTTCACCTCCGAAGCAACCAGATCTCACCGGCAATTTCTCTCGTTTCTCCCTCCTCGTTCTTGCAACTACAAGGCGTTTTTTCCCCTGCCCCTTTCTGAGAGTGCACTGTTCTGGCTGAGAAGCTCCGCGTGTCATCTCTCACCTGGATATAACAACGCAGGGGGTAGGGCCCAGCTGGACTATGCACTGTTTTCACTATTTTATTCACCGCTTCCTCTAGAGACTTCCCCACCACTACTCTCTTTGCAATAATAATTTGGAGACAGCAAGCGAGAAAGTTCGCGGTTCTTTTTCCATATCGATTTGCACAACCGACGGCAGTGAGTCAGCCACGTAAGCTGTCACGGCACAGATGATCTCGGGTTGTTCTTGCTGGTGCTCCAAAGCAGGAGCACGGGGGTCTGTACCACCCGCTATTCTTTTTCTCCCCCAACGATAATCAAATTTGTGCCACCAAGACCACATGCATCCGCACACGCTCCTTGTTTCGGCATGTTATTATTTACACGCACGGGCTGCAACAGGGGCTACAGAACGAACCTGGTACCACTGGGCCAGTCTGTTTTCACATTTGTTCGCACTCTTTGGTCCCCGTTTTTCCAACTAGGCTAGGACCCCTCTTACGCTACAAAGCAGAAGGTTTATATCGGGGCCAGCAACTACCCACAAACTGCTGCAGTGCTAGACGACATCCACTGTGTCCGCCCTGCACCGCTACAGGGGGCGACAAAACTAGAGGATGTCCAAACCCGAACCCTCCGCCCAAGGCGTACATTTTTCTATTCTCAGGGTCCACAACAAATTTTTTTGGGGTCGTATCTTCTCATTCCTTGGCGATTAACAAAGTCATATATTAATCACCAATTCCACGCTTATTACAAGTACTAACGAAGTAGGCACCAGCACGTAGCACTTTCCATGCACGGCAATCAGCTAATTGTCACTACAGGCAATCACGCAACATACATTATTTTTTTAGGCAACCCTCCACACGCACAACATGTTTTTGACCATCCTGCATGCAAGACCATGCATGCCTTGACTACTAATCGTACCCCAGCCTCGGGCGCTTCCTCGATCTGCTAATGACCTCCCCATCATCGTCTGCAGCGCACATGTCCTCCGACTCGCACCACACACCAGACAAATCGCCGACATTCGCTTCCCCCTCGAGACCGGCCACATCCTCCAGCATATCCGGGTCGTGTTCACCAAATCCTTCATTCGCTCCGACTATTTCCAGGTGCATGTTGCCGATGATATCATCTCCCACGTGTGGACTTTTGGTTCCTGATGCATTGTCGTCCCTGTCGACGACCCTGCTCTTCACTGCCAGCTACCAACCTCGAAGATTCAGCAGTAGTTTGCGCGATCTTAGATCAGTTCTAACATGCACGGCGTAATGGAATCATTACGAACATCACAAGATCTAACCTCCTGACGAGCGCAATCAGAGGCCGATCCAGCTGTAGATCTGGCTTCCAGGCGACCACCACCTTCCTCCAGGTGAATAGTACTTTGCTGGTTTAGCTGCCCGCCGGAGGAGCCGTCTCCTTGGACCTGCACCGCAAGCAGATCACATGTATGACATTACAAGGGGGAAGAACAGATGCACACCACATCACTCGGTAGCACTAGGACTGTTTTCCTCACCTCTGAACTCTCATCAACCTCAGCACCGGCCACCCGCTCAGCCGTGACACCAGCGGAGCCTGACCAAACTCCCACCGGAGCCATGGATGCACTTCTCCCTATCTGTGCTCTCGCAAATGCAGCACACACGAGCGGGCAGAGGACTTATATAAGCCACTTCTGGTAGTGGTGATGCGTGTCCCTGGTTTTCACCTGTTACTTAAAGTGCTGGACCTACCAGAACTAATATATGTCCCGTTTTCAAATTTTGAATCGCGCACATCTCCAGCATGGCCACCAAGTGTCACTGTGGTTGCACACTTGTCCATACCACGCAGCTCACGGGGGGGTCACTGGTTTTTACACCAATTTTTTTATTTTCTTTCAAAACCACAATGCGCCCCCCTAAATCCGTTGTATCATAATTAAAATTACAATTCGCTTCCATGCCGTACATGGCATCTTCTCTACACACAGTTTCAAGTCTTACAAAAAAAAACAGCAAATCCAAACACTCCATTGTCTAGTTTTATACTAATGATATTCGACTCGATTCCCTGCAGATCCCATAGGTTTCATACATGTACTTTTCCTATGCCCAGCTAAACCGCATCGGCCACACCTTCCTTCCTTCCTCGGCTGCTTCGGCATATCACCCCTCGCAGGGCATGTAGTACGTTTGTGCCCAGGCTTCTTGCAGATGCTGCAAAACCTCGATATTTTACCTGTACCTTCGTGTGGCGCCTTGTCCCTGCTGGAAGTTGGCTGACCTGACTTACTTTTTTTGGGAGGTACTAAAAGTGCAGCAAGATTGTTACCACCGGCACATCTGTTCCAGGCATTTCTATTGGAGTTAGACCCTGTGTTCTCCAAACCGCTACGCCCGACCTGTTCAATTATGTCCTCTAGTCCCAAGCCATCCCTTGAATTCTCGAAAGGTGCCATCTCGACCATATACCTCTTAAATAGGGATACCAGTCTCTCGCAAGCTACATCACTCGTATCTCCGAGACGTACAAGCTCCATCGCAAGTACATACAGTGTCGAGTGCCTGTGTGTCACCGACCTGCTCTTGGATTCGTCACGCTGGTAGTGACGGAGATGCTCTGGGAGCACATCTCGGGCGTCTCTAGTCCACCTCTTCAGTATATGTTTATCTGGTATCTTCGTTACTCCCAGGAAATCCATAACCTGCAATGGACCGTTGCTACATATTAGCTCCTGGATTTCATTTACTGTACTCACACCATTTTTTTCTACTTACTGTTAAGCAAATTTTCTTTTTCGAGGGGGTTCATATTTTTTTCCTCACCTTCAGAGCATGAGCACATAGAACACCCATGTGTGCGTACATCCTGCATTCGCAATCAAATTCTTCCTTATCTCCCAAAATCCTCACTTCAAACTCCACTCTGCTCCACTTCTCACGCCTCGCAGCATTCGTGTGTCGTGCCTTGTACACCTTGTCCTTCTCAATTTCCTCTACGTGGAATGCCAAGCTCCTATATAAATTTTGACCAAATTGCTCATACATGGCGCGTGTGTAAACCTTGCTCGCATGCCGCTCTATGTTCAGGTTATGGTGCACAACCACCCCACCCTGCAACAAGAATAGTATATCATCATAGCCGCTGTAAAACTTCTAGAAAAATGCAAAACACACAGGAAAGCAGCATTTCTGGGCACCAGCTTTGTTCGCTTCTCCTCATAATTCTCGTCAGCCTCTCGCCCGTACTGCATCGGCATGCATCGCTTCACAAACATATGCATCGGACATCCTCTCGGCACATATGTCTTCAGCAGGCTATTTGCACTCTCGCTTCTTTGCGTGCTTGTCATTTTAGTGCAGAACACTCCTTTAAAATATGGCTTTGCCCATTTCTCCCTTATTTCATACAGCCGAGTCATGTAGTCATGTGCCTGCAAGTTGTACTTATCTAACATCTCGTTCCATGCATTCTCGAATTCGTCAATCGTCAACATTGTGTTCACCAGCTTGTGGAATTCTGCCCTGAACTCATTCGTCTGGTATAGAGTGGTCCTAGATTTTCCTTTGCTTTCTTCAGGACGTGCCATTTGCACCACCGGTGGGTTGTGTTTGGAAACACGTTACCTATTGCTACCTCCATGGCTCGCCATTGATCTGCACTTTTACAACCAAGCCGCATCAAAAAGAAAAATAGTCCAAGTTCAAACGACCCATGTACATTACTGCACAAGAAAATTCTTAATAGATTAACACACACAAACTGACTTGTCAGTATAGTTCGAGGCACTACTCCTCCCATCATACGGACAAACTCTGTGAACACCCACTCGAAGATATCAACCTGCTCGTCCTGAAGCATTACACCAACAAAGATAATGCTCTGAAAGTGTTTGTTCACGCCAACGAAACAAACCAAATGGCATATCGTACAAGTTTGTTTTGTATGTTGTGTCAAATGTTATAGCATCCCCGAAAAACTTGTACTGCAACCTGCTAGACCCTGTTGTCCACATTAAGTTTTTTATCCTCCCTTTAGCATCTGGCTGCACCCTGAACATGAAATCTGGATCCTTTGCTCCCAGGTCGTCAAACGCCTGGACTGTCTTCCGCACATCATCGTCTGCTTGCTCCCTGCTTAGCTTACCACATAGGTTCCTGAGAGAACGTTTCGTGAACGGGACATTCCTCTCATTCCCAAAGAATGCTGCTATTATGCTGTACACTTTACCAATATTTATATTGTTCTCTCTCAACTGCCTGACCAAATCCCTTGTGTAAATATCAATGTGCTTGTGTGACGGCCAGAATACCTTCTCCCCACAGTTCTCAGTCATGGTGTGGTTATGTTTAACTCTGTGTTCAGTTATGTACCAGCCGTTGTCGGTTGTCCTGAGTAACCTGATCATTGCAGGACATTCACAGCGACATGATTTTGTGTTTTCTTTCGTCGGTTTCCCCTGGCACGAACCAGCAAAGTACAAAAAATGGATCACTAAGCTGTTCATCAATTACATGAAAAGCAATGGAAGTCGTTATGTCATTTGGGAGTTGGATATATTCACTCACTGAGCATCCACAGACAATCTCCTGTATACATTTTGTCTTCTCCGCATTGAGTCTGCTCTTTCCATATCTAATCTCGAAACCATGCTCCCACGAATATAGATTATAGAAGTCATAAGCTTCACCCAATGAATCAAAAGTTGTCCCCAGGCAGGGGTCAATGACCTCCTCCCCCAACTTCTCTGCGTATCCCCTGATTGATTTTTCCAGTGCACTTTTCCACGAAGGGCATGGCGTCCTCTCCGCAGGTGTTTTTCCCACGCAGACCCTGCAAAATATCATTGCACTACACAATGAGAGCCGTTGCAATGGGTCTCGACCCAACTGTTGAGTAACAAATTGTTCACAAAAGATATCCATCTTTCCAATCCCCAATTTCCTGACAGAACTTACACCTCCATATCTATGTTTTTTACCTTTAAACTAAGGATTACCTCTTTGTCCAGCCCGTGGAAAATGGATCCCCGTCACCTTTTGATTGCGCCGTGTCGCCCTGGACATACTCGCCGCGCCCACCACCAGCCCCAATTGCTTGAACAATGCCCTGCACTGACTGGTCAGGTTCCACCGATCCAACATGGCTACACTCTTCTTCCGCTGCGCCAATATCCATGAGTCGTGCTGCATCGACTGCAATGGACTGTGTTCCTCCTTTGTAATTTATACCTGCATCACCGATTACGGTTGGGGGGGACCTAACACCCATATCAAAATGTGTCAGGTATTCATCTGTCTGTATGAATATGTCTTTTGAAATGCAACAATGTGCTCTCATTTTTTTAATTCTAACCTGCCCGCTGCACTAGGACGACCGATCGATGTTTCCATTTGTCATGCAAATCCATTGATATCTGAATCCCTCGTGCACCCCACCGTAGACGAGACACTCATTTCTGAAACTTCTCGACCAATACATATCCTGTTGTTCAATAGCCCACAGTCAGTGATCAGGAGTACATTACATCGCAAAATATTCACACGTAAGCCGCAGTAAAGCCTAAATTCGATACCATTCTTATACGCAATTTTCACAAAAGGCCATCTATGCTCCAATTTTTTTTTGTAATAGCTTGCAAGAGAGACGGTTTTTTCATGAAGCAAGACCTCGTTACATCAGCTTTCTTTTTTTTGCGGGATAACCAGTGGGCAATCCATGGCTGCAATTGCTGAAATCTAGTCCGTAGTGCTAACTTGGCCCTCGCAGATCGAAAGTATTATATCTAATAATCCAATGGGAAGGATCGTTGTACCTCTTTTTCCTGGCAGGATATCGGTCGCGAACATCCAGCGAGTTCTGCGCCGACTGCAACGGCACCTCCAGCAATGCATACGTTGAACATCCCGCCTCCCGTCGCCCCGAGATGAACAGCGCACCTCCTCCGTTACCGGCGGCACTCCCGCCCGCATGTACCAGACCCACTGAGCCGACAGCAACTTGCGGATCAAGACTCCCTTCGTATATGGGCAAGCTGGGGAAATGGAATGCAGAATGTTTCTTCAGTCACCGTAATACGCAGTCTAATTGTTCAATAGCAAGCGCTCCCTATACCAAAATGAATCTCAAGGACAAAACAACCCACCTGCTCACCGGATCCAGGGGAAATCCATCTTTGCACCGATGGCAGCGCAGATGCCGGGCTCCATTCTACTCGGAGAAATGATGGAGGGAAGGGCGTCGGCGAGCTTAAAAGATGCAGCCAGCAGCGTTTAATAGGGGAAGACAGGTGATAGCTGGCGAAAAGGGATTGGGGGCGGAGGCGGCGAGGGCGAGAGATGCACGCAGCAGACGGATGAGGAAGACTGGGGATGGATGGAAAAAATATCTTTGTGTCACGGGGAAGATGTCGGAGGGGGTCGAACACCGTGTCATGTGCCAAGGTCTCCTTGCCCCCCACAATAACTTGGACCAACCGGTACAGGATTACTCCTTTCCCCCGTCACCACGACGTTAGTTATCTTTCACGCGACATCATACGGCCCAGTACGTACATGCCCGTATTCTTTGGTTTTCGATACCGTGTCGACGCCGCAAGACCTGGCAGCAACACCGGTTTGTCCATGATCTATTGTTCCACCTGCCGAGACTATCTACACCCGGGAGCTAAAACTCCAACCCCCGGTAAACATAACCTTCTATGATCAGAACTTGACAGCCTTGCACATGGCCCATACGAGAAAGCCCAGCAACACGGCGCTGCCAGCGATCGATCAAGGCTGGCTGTTAATTTCTGAGGCTTTTGACTTATCCGTGGTACATAGGTATTATTGTATTGGTGCGAGGGCAAAACGGTCTAAAAAAAGTATTGGACCGGGAGAAACACTTCGTGCTTTATTTATTACTAGCAAAATGCCCGCGCGTTGCGGCGAAAGAAGTTAGTATTTGTTGTGCCGATGGTGAGTTTTTTTAAAATCAATGGCATATCGCAGCATAGACAGTTTTTTTAACTGCTCGGTGATAATTAGCCCACGTATTTAGTTTATTATCAGTGCATTGTAGTGAGAGAGAAGATATTTAGGTCACGGAAGCCGACAAATTATATTGTCCCTAGTTTTTCTATATTTTTGTCCCATCTCATATCCAGAGACAACGAACATCAATAAAACAACTTTGGACAATAATTTCGAGAAAGATTGCCCATTACAAAGTTCATAAACCCCGTAAAAAAAGAGCAAAGTTTGTATATATTTCCGAGTTCATCTTTGGAAGAACGTCTCAGGCGTAGAAAATAACATGAATCTCATGCTAATATTAAACATTGCCCATTTACAATGCTAATTTTCTTTTAAACTGGATGACTTTTTTTCTTTTTAACTGAATGTCGACACCCATGGGTTGCAGGCTGTCATATGATTTTGTAATGGAATTGTCTAAAAAAACGTGTATGCTAATCCAGACCTTGCTGGATTAATTTGCTCCCAAAGCAGAACGGAGATGTTGTAATGGAACATCTACTTCGTGTAGGCCCTCGGGTTCTTTCTCACATGACATGTCCCTGATCCGGGCAACCAGAGCAGCCATCAGACTTCCATAAAGAATCACTCGCGCTCCTGCTTTTTTTCTGTCTCGTGGTCCAGCCAGTTATCCATCAAAATCGGGCCGTTTCACTCGATCAAAGAAGCATGCGCGCGCGTACCTCGTTTGCATGCATGCGTCCATCATGCCGGTCGAAATCGAACCTCTTCCTTGGATCGCTGGTAGCGATCCGTTTTGTTTTTTACTTTTTCTGTATGTGTTGGTTTCTTCTTCCTTTGTAGAAAAAAAGGAAACAAAGAGTTTTCTTTTAACCCGCGCGTTGCGGCGAAAAGTAAAACAATATGCTTATATTTTTTTTTTCTGGACGAATACATGTCTGTCATGGCCCATGAGGAGCTGAAAACATGCGCGAGCTCGTACTCTATATACGTCACAAAAGCGTATAAAATAACTTCTCATAGGTGCATCCACAACACGCGCCATCGACACCTCAGCCTACTCCGTGAAGGCTTCGCCTCTCTCGGGGTCGAGGAGTATTAGAAGTTGAGGAAAACGGGTAAGTTGTTGTGTAAGGAGTCAGTTTTTGTTTTGCTAAATTGTTTCTAGGCTCTTCCTTTTCTTTTTTTGAAATAAAAGAAAATAAACATGTGTTAACAAAGACTTTTAAATCTATCTAAGACACGCTCCAAAATTAGAATTAGAAGGAAGTATTTTTCTAGGCTTCAACGTCGCTGGTCGCTCCCTCTTCTCTTCCCCATCGGACACGTTCA
The DNA here is from genome assembly GCA_916181665.1 of Avena sativa. Taxonomy (NCBI): domain Eukaryota; kingdom Viridiplantae; phylum Streptophyta; class Magnoliopsida; order Poales; family Poaceae; genus Avena; species Avena sativa. The sequence continues at coordinate 382,588,557 of OV702280.1, read as the reverse complement.
TCCCTTGAGCTACTCCCTTTCGCCTGACACTGCCGCCCTGTTGTATTGCCCCCTCCTTTATAATTATGCACCACATGCAGACTGTGTGCGCCGCGGCTATCATCACACTTTAATCATGCACCAGCAGTTATGGTCATTATCCAGCCCGCAATCCCTCCTGATTAGCCACCACAGCCCGCACAATCCTTCCTCTTTAGGCAACCATATCTTCTTCAATCAATTTCTTAATCAATCTTCAAACCAAACAATGGTCTGTCTGCTTGTGTTTCCCGGTTATGCTTGCTGATATTCTAGAATTTTTTTGAACGTATATAAACAGGTAAGGTAGAGATCAAAAGAGCAGGGTGGGACTAAACAATTCGTACTACCAGATTTCTGACGCAGGTTTGTCTGCCTTTTATTTCACATCGACAGTCAAAGCAAACCAAAGCCTTGTTGCATTTTTTAGGCCCAACTCTGGCCCGCTAGGTTAGACAGACGAATCAATCATCAATAGAAGCCTGCATCGGGAACGACTGATTATGTGACCTAAGACCTAACAAATCCCCTGATCACACGAAACGATTAAACGGATGACGATTAAATGGATGCTTGGGGGATCTGTCATCGAGTCCTTTTTTAAAAGGGTGGCATAGGTGGGTATTTTGGTGTTTGGTAGAGGGATAAAACTGTCCAAAAAAGTGTTGGACCGGGAGAAACACTTCGTGCTTTATTATTATTATTATATTATATTATTATTATTATTATTATATATATATATATATATATATATATATATATATATATATATATATATATATATAGCACAAAGCCCGTGCGTTACTACGGCGTCAGAAGAAATCAAATGACTAATCTTTCATATTCATACATAATTCAAGCACAGGAGGATCTGGTTGTACATGTGTGCCATCTTCTAGAAACTTAATTAATCGATGATCTCGTCGGTTGGACCTGTCTGAAGTTGTAAACCTAATTAGTCAAATTTTTTGGGTGTGATTCGACGAGCTGATTAGGGATGGGACAGGAAGGACGGGACAATGCCTGGCTAGCTAGGCAGTTTTTATTTGGATAGGACTCTATACATGTTAAGGTGCCAAGATCACGTGATCAGCTTTTTTCTAGCAAAGATCAGCTACAATCCGATCATGTTCGTGGCATTGCCACATGCGGCACTTCCTGCGAAGGCAAGGCGAGGTGGAGTCTCAGTTTTTTTACTTACCGATGGCTTTTGACGGTAATATGAGATTTAGTTAAAAGACAAAACGGTCTAAAAAAATATTGCACCGGAAGAAACACTTCGTCCTTTATTATTAGGTATAGATTAGACTAGCAAAAAGTGTCCGTGCGTTACACCGGAAGAGAAAAAGTTCTCATTGGTCCTTCAATAATCCCGTTCCAACTTCTGTCCGTGGACAACAACATTAAGAAAACAATTTTTAACACTTTTAAAGAAATATTACCAATAGAGAAATAGATATCTTCTTTGAGTATACCTTTTTCTCCAGCATACAAAGATGATCCCATGCTCAAGCATGGCTATTTACACGGTTACGACCGTGCGGATTTTATTGAAGCGATTGGGGGCGGGGATTGGTTTCATGATGGACTCGGTTTAGTATACCTACGGACACTGCATGCTAGACGTGTGTGTTTAGAATAGCACTCTGTATATGGATGGTAACCTATCTTGAAAGGACTCAAACACGAGGGATGAAAGGAAAATTCGTGTATAACACCGTCGTGTCAATCAATCCCATCCCACAGTCTCCATAATGAAGCAGATATTATTCCGTCAACATGTACCCACGTGTGTACAGATTGAAGATTTTGATAGCAATCCTCTGACATAAATGTGCAGACTAAGGAGAAACTAATGTACAGAGAAAAATAAAAGGGTTTCCTGCAAAAAAAAGAAAAAAATTAAAGGGAAGCATATATATATATATACGTGGGTAATGAAGATGCATATACAACTTACCTACTCGTAGGCTAGCTCTGAATCTCGGTTGAAGGACACAGAACACCAAGGCACCAGCGGGCTGGTAGTGATTTATCCCTAGGCTTCACTATATGAACGTCAGAGGAGCGGAACAACAAACCAGGAACTCTAGCTAGAAAGTGTCATGAAACGGTCTAGGTAAACAGAACATGCACGAGCAAGCGGACGTACAGAGACTTTGGCTAACACAACCTGTACCAAATCCAAGAGGACGTACAGTGTTAGTTCTTTTGATGAACCCTAATCCTTTATATTGTGGAAAAACCAAGTCGTGGCATTGGGGCCTTCCGTCGGGGGTGACTGCTTGCGTTCTTTTTATGTTCTGGTTCGGGGGATTCGATCGGGACCAAGGAGAAGGGCTTCCGATCAGGAAGTGTGATGGAATTCCATCGGGACCTGCCTTGTTCAGAAAAAGAAAACGGTACATGACAGATTGGGAGTGGCATGAGTGCGTAATATGTCGTTTCTATTACACTTACCGGTGACATTGATGGGTAATTTATTTTTTGGTTAACGGTAAAACCGTCTAAAAAAGTGTAGGTACTACAAGAAACGCTCCTTCCTTTATTATTAGGTATAGATAGCAAAATGCCCGCGCGTTGCGACGGAAGAAGAAACAACGAACACATGTCCGCTCGTGAGCCACGGAGAGCTAAAGACATGTGCGATACCAAGCTCGTACTCATCGTATTCCATGCCACCAACATCCACTTGATTACCTTTGGGTCACTATTGATGTTCCCTTGAACTTTTATTTCTTGATATTGTGTCAAACAATAAAACAAAATAATACTCTATGCTCGTAACTTCAAAGCTGGTTGACGCTACGACAAACTTGGCACTTCACGATTTCACCGGAGCCAATCATTTTGTTCTACATCAGATGTTGAAGTGCCTTAGCTAAAAAGTAAATGCTTAGCCAGAGAGATTCATTAAGAAGGTACACATGCAAAGCACGAGCGACCTGACCTGGTGCCAAGACTACTCGAATGAGCGACGTGACCTGGTGCCAAGACTACTCGAATTCTTTAGTCTCGGATCAGCAGAGAAATTCTACTCGCGAAACCGAGTCACGAAATCGTACAAATATAAAAAAGCTGGTTGAAACGTTTTATCACTTGCGGCTGACACTATAGGTATAATATAATTTGGTGGAAAGTTAAATCTATCTACTGACCCACTCTAAACATACATGGCATCACAATACGCACGCGACACGAACACACACGCACACGAACTTCGGAGGATTATTTCAAGCGTCGTTTGATGCTATGGAAAAAGGGATATACCAAGTTCTGTTATCATGTTCAGATACTCCCTAGACATGAACTGGAGCCAAAGAGACATTGCTGGAAACATAGGGCATCTAGACCGATTTGGTGTTAACTGACGCATGCAACTGTAGTATTACGTTCTGATCATTCATAGAGATAGGCGGGTTGTTGGACTCGGGGACAAACCTGATGGCGTGTGGCTTGATTGCCGTACGTGAGGCTGACATGCTCGACGATGTAGTGCTGCAGCAGAGATCAGGAGGCAACCGGAAGGAGGCTTGCTGCGGCGATGACGACGATGTGTGGCCGGGGATCGAGGTAGGAGGCGCTGCAGGAGGTGACCAAGCACGTCTGAGACGAAGATGATTTGCAGCCGTCATGGTGGACCGGTCGGGGATGAGGCATGCTTGGCGGCGACGGGAGGCACCGACGCAGACTCCACCTGATTGAGAATTTTTTTTCCGGTTGAGAACCTTTTTTTTTACTTACGGGTGGCATAGTGGGTAGTTGTTAACAATTTTGGGAGACAAAATCGTTCAAAAAAGTGTTGGACCGGGAGAAACACTTCGTGCTTCATTATTATAGGTATAGACTAGCAAAATGCCCGCGCGTTGCGGCGGAAGAAGTTACTCTTTATTATGCCGGTGGTGAGTTTTTTTAAAAAATCGGCCCACAATTCCTTCACTTAGTTGCTACTTGTTTTGATTTTTTCTTTTAATGCTCTGTTAGATGGGAAAAATTCTAAGGCGATGGCCTAGTCCAGTTTGCCCGTAGCATTTTGCTAGAAATTCATCCATCTTTAGCCGCTCTATGGTGAGGCTGGCTGTCTTAGGTGTATTTATAAAAAAATAATACTTATCTCTAAGGACACACACACGGATGAGTAGGTAGTTTAACCAAACCAGGTTGAAAAAAAGAATACACGATCACAAAGTAAATGATAGCTTGGGCGAATAAAAATAGAAAATAAATACTGTATTATACTGTACTAACTATACACTCAACATTATCCCCTTTCACATAATCGTGAAAGAGATTTTACTCTTGCAGTAGTGCATGATGTCAACAAAAAATTTACCCAACTAAAAAATAATAATTAAACAAATAAGCACCTAATCAATGCAGTTGTGTAATGCCTACAAAATATTTCAAAATAAAAATTACGAGTACCAGACCCTAGCACTAAACACCCAGCCGCTGCCACTACAGTCACACACACACACACACACACACACACACACACACACTGCACTACACGCACGCTGGCCACACTTAATCTCACGCAGCACACACGCAACTCCCAGATCGCCACACTTAACCTCCATGCCCCTCGTCCCCACGATCTCCCAGATCGCAACCAACCCCGCCAACTTCTTCCTCTGCTCCGCACCCTGCTCGCCGCCGCCTCGCCACCTGCCTCCCCATCCTCGGTCGCTGCCGCCCTCTCGACCTCGCCGACCGCCGCCCTGCACCGCACCTCTGCCCTACTCACCGGCATCTGCTCCAGCCCGTCTCACCGCCATGTCTCCTTGTCGCTCGCCCCCGCTCCTCTGCTTCCTCACGCTGCCACTGGCCCATTGCAGCAAGTTGTCAGCCTCCTCTCTATGCGATTGCCATTCCATTATATTTCATTGGGATCATGTCACTTGGCTGCTTGTTGATAGTCAATCTGTCTAAGTATATAAGCTGGTATATTTTCGTTTAATAGAGAGAGGTGGGACTATTAAATGTCACTTTTGCTTCGGTCCCCCCCCCCTCCTCCCTCCTTCTTTTCAAACTTTGACAAACAAAAACTCATACCAATTGTTTTCAGGACCGTACGAACCCACCCGAAGTCCATATGGTCCTCTTAGACGTATACTCCCCGTACACGAATACTCATGTGCCTACAGAAGCGAAAATCGTAAGTTATATAACAGCAACAACAACAAAAAATTAAATATGACATGCAAAGACGTGGATCGCGATAATAAGAGGTGGGATCAGCCGTCCAGGACATGGATTATACTCAGTTCGACCGAGTACACATATACGGAGATATACGCGGCCTCGATATGGGTTTCGACGGGTCAAAGAAATAAAATGGCCCATGAAACTTAAGTTTAGGGGGGGGGACCGAAGCACACCTCATTAAATGTAAGTTATGAGCAAGAAATCGAGCCAGCAGGGAGAGCCGGTCAGATGATTGGGCCTGTGGACCATGTGGATCCTAACAAAGGATGAGCCCAAGTCGTGACGCGGGGCCCGGAGAGAGGAAATCGGAAGAAATCGTCTAGAAAACTTACAGGTGGCGCTAAGGGTAATAGGTGATCTTGTGGGAGGGTAAATTTGTCCAAAAAAGTGTTGGACCGGGAGAAACACTTCGTGCTTTATTATTAGGTATAGATATAGATATAGATTAAGATGGAAGGGCAAAATGGTCTAAAAAAGTATTGGACCGGAAGAAACACTTCGTGCTTTATTATTAGATATAGATAGATAGTATGGGTGGAACGGTGCACCTGCCCATCCACCCCACGCTACTAGTAGTTGTGGCACGATTTTAAAAAATAGCAATTACACAAATTAGACTCCTCTCTCTGTCTCTCGAAATATGGTCAGTAGACAAAACGCTTTATGATGCGATCATGCTACATCTACGTGCAAGAGAAAATATATGTTCTTCGAATGCTAACTGATAGCCCGTTTAGGAGAACAATGTCGTGTTTTAGCGCGTCTTAAAACCGAGCTCGCAACGCTAAATCCTATAAGAGTATTTCGAAGCACATAGCCTTAGAAAGAAATAAGGGAGGCTAGCAAACTTTGAGTCTATGATTGCCATGTGGGTAAAATATCGTCCGACAAACTTTAAGTCTATGATTGCCGTGTGGGTAAAACGTCATTTCGTAGCCCAGGTCAAAGCAGGTAAGTGAAACCTCAGTGATTGAAGATAAAAAAATATTTAGACGCGCAACGATTAAACATATATTTTATACAGATACCAATGATGCACGTACATGGTTCTTTTATAAAAACACTTACCGGGCTATCATCAAATGCCTTGAACTCGTCGTTACTCTAGGCAGGCTTCTGTCTCGTATACGAAAGAACAGTCGCATGCTTTAAAGAGAACGCGAAAGAATAACGAAAATCAAGCATCAGAAAATGTGTCTGCTCTTTAAGCATCATAGATATTTTACATTACAATGAATAATAAACTCTTACACACGAGGACGAAATGAAAGGTACATTGAAGTAAAGATAGCAAAAGTCGCTTAATTATTTCAAATTCTCGTACAACTTAGGTTACAAAGACTAATAGACTAGAAATTAACATTGACTTAGCTCTGTCTGGCACGCTAATGGCAAGATTCTAGATGTGAGATCCTGACACTTGGCTTAATAGGATTGATAGGATATACATATCAATAAGTTGCAACTTTTTTCTGAAAGCTAATCCAAAAAGAACTCTGAGGTTAAGCATATGCTTGGCCCAGAGAAATTTAAGGATGAGTGATCGACCGAAAAGTGGTTACCGGGTGCACACGAGTGAGGATAAAGTGCGCGTGGAGTTAGTCTAGAGGCACAAAGGGATGGAGAATACCGGAGGGCGAGAATAAATCTTCCACAGACCAAGAACCTGTTCAAAATGAGTTTCTTGAGCTGCCGGCTTCTCCAGGTGGTCAAGCATCAGATATAGTTATGGACAATGAACCAATACACTGGAGGGCTGTTGAGAGTCGAGGGGGAACTTCGACTAGCCACACACCAGTTACCATCACAAACAGCGAACCAACAGAAAGCGATCCTGATGAGCAGCATGCTGGTTCTCCTGATCAGAGTTTATCCAACTCTCCAGATATTGATAGAGTCATCAACAATATATGCCCTACTCCATCCCCTCGGCACGAGGTGCCTGAATCAAGCTCCAACGAGTTAGACAGCCCACCGTCTTATTCACTTGACTTGTCTGATCCTGAGCAGTTTGCACGTAATTACATTCCCCCAGATGTTAGAAAGGCCCTTGCAAGTATGGGATCTAACTCGTTGTTTGAGCATACCATGTCCCAGGCAAGCTCTGATTCAGAAGGAGACGACGGTAATACTCCGATCCAGCTGTAAAACTGACTGACGTATTGCAGAACATATGCAGCCACTGTCATAACTTATGCCACCGTTTCTGATTCAGAATCCAGATCCTTAGCCACGCAAATCAGGTCGAAAGCGTGCCAAGCGCTCATGAAACTCTGTGTCCATATCTTGATGTCACGGCTGCACCGTACAATCATTTCACACCACCTCAAAAGAGCTCCGATGTTCAAGACATGCAATCCCATCTTTATCATGGTGATGGATCTATGAAATGAATGAAGGAGTGGAGGACTAGGGCGGGCGTAGCTGCTTGTTGATGTGTAGTATGGACTCTGAAAAGCTTGAGTTCAACGTCTGTGGTTCAGCATTATGTTTATTGGTCGTTGTAACCAAAGACTATGGATCATGATGTTATTATGCCTATTATGTTGGAACATGATTTATGTCTTTGGTGTTAAAATTTTCTTTTCGCTTTTGCTAATTCTCAATAAGTCGAGATTTTCATAAGTCTCAGTTGACTTCTGCTACTAGTGAAAGGTATTCGCACCTTTGTGGAGAAGCTACTTGGTGAATTTGGAAGTTGTACTTGTCGGAGCTAAAGAAAATCTCGATCTCGTCTAACGCATATATGGACCCTGTTTGGTTTTGTACTTTATGCTGCATCTGCAGCTAATTTGGGGTGCTCACGACGCTCTCAAAAGGAGAAAAAAAAGTTGCTGCGTTGTGCGTGAGACGGACCGCATGAGCCGGCCATGCTGTTGGAACGTTTTCTCTCTTTTCTTTTTCTTTTCTTTGAACAGGGTTTTTTTAGATCCTTTGAACAGTTGTTGGGACGTTTGGTTTACATCGCTATAATACTATTATTACTAGCTTGCATGGCTCGTAGAACATGTAACATGCTGGAAAGTGCCGTGTATGTGATAACATAGAGACCATCATTAATTACTATGTAGAGTCATTTTATATTGCGAACCAATATGTGATGGTAACATATTATGTTATTCCATTATTCTCACTCATTAATTACCTGTCACATTGTCTTTTTAATTTACCGTGACATGTATGTTATCATCTATGTTAGTTCCACTATGTGTGGTCTATGACAGTGAGAAGTCAGGAAGGGAAAATGAGTTCTTGGGATGGCAGGGGCGGAGTTGGGGCCAACCTGAGTCGTGGCCCGCCTAGCCGAGGAGAAAAAAGTATTTTAGACATGTGTATTGGTAAAATCCAGTCCATTAGCAGCCTAATTTGGTGTCTTCCCCTCAGTCTGGCGCACCCAAGTTCTTTTTGGTAGCTCCGCAGTTGTGGGACGGAGCTAAATTTGTAAGCCTGGTTCCTCAAGAGATGTATAAGTTCAAACTTCAGACACCATGGGTGTTGTGGCAGTGTAAGTTGAAGGCTTGAAGCCTAAACAAGTCTCCTACTGCGAGTGTTTCCAACTGTATAAGTCTGAAGTGACTTAGCCCCCTGAGATAGAAACATAACAAGAAATAAGTTGCAACTTTTGAGAAGAAATTAGGTATATGCCATAATGAAATTGACACTAGCTACCAAGTAAATAGTATGAACCAATGCATGATTAATCCCAAAAAAATGCAGCGGCTCTTTCCTAGCTGACATGGGCACTGTCGTGAAGGGAATATTGCCCGAGAGGCAATAATAAAGTTGTTATTATCTTATTTCAAGTATATGATAAATGTTTATTTTGCATGCTATAATTGTGTTAATTGGAAACATTAATACATGTGTGTTTAATAAACAAATGTAGAGTTCCTAGTCTTGACTCTCATATAAACTAGCTCGTTGATTAACAAGATGATCAAGTTTATAATGAGGTCACAACATTGGTGGAATGATGTGATGAACATTCATCCGAAGTATAGTAATACGATCAAAGTCATTATGTTTAAATTACTATAACATCATACAAAGTAACTTTAGTCCTTATACCATGAGATCATGTCAATCACTAACACCCGAAGAGTAGCTTGATAACATCAAATGTCACAATGTAATAGGGTGACAATAAAGGTGGGTTCAAATACTTCGATAGTGTTATGTAAAGGCTCGTGGATCAACAGTGGGATTTTTCCATCTCGATGACAGAGTGATATACTCTGGGCCCTCTCGGTGATATCATATTGACATAGCTTGCAAGCAAGTGATAAAATCACTAGAATGTTATATCACGGGAACGAGAAAAGAGTACTTGTCAGAAACGAGATTAAACTAGGTATGAGGATACCGATGATCGAATCTCAGACATGTAATGTATCGCGAGACAATGGTATTTAGTTACGACATTAAGGGTTCACAAGATCACAAGAGTCATCGTTGAATGTGTGGGAATCAGTATGGATCTCTAGGTCCCGCTGTTGATTATTGATTGGAGAGGGGTCTCAATCATGTATGTATTATTCATGAACCACAGGGTGACACGCGTAAGGGATACCGACACCATTTGAAGCAAATAAGATGCCATATAAAGAATATGAAAGCACTTGAATTATTTTGATGGACACCGAAATTGTTTCGGGTGGAATTGCTGAAATTGATTCTACATGTGATATTGAAATGTTGCAAGGGGTTTTATGCGGATGTTTGGTAATTAAAGTAATTAAAAATTGAATAAAATAAATAAAATAGTTTTATTATATAAGATATACATTAATTTTGGTGGAAAATTAATGCATGTGAGTGGACATGTGAGTGGAGGTGTGTTTATGTGAGTGGGAGCTCCACCCACATAAATGAGGGAGAGGTGGGGGCACCCACCTTGGCCGCCGGTCATGGCATGGGGTTGCCCCCTTCCCCTATATAAGGATCACTACCGCCTCCTCCACTCTCACACCTCCTCGTGAAGGATCTCTCTTCCCCTCTAGAATATTCCCCATGGCCTCGGACTAGCGAGGTACATGTTCCCGGTGGCTTTTTCTGGCAGGATTTGCTTCTTCGCTAGAGAAAGGACTCGAAGGTGGTCGGGTATCAGACGTGTGTGCAATCACGGATGCACCACTACTTTGCAGTGCTAGGACTTCATCACGGTCTTGAGATCGTCAAGTGAACGACTAAATCATCCACGAGATCAAATCTCGTAACGCTTTATCACTCTTCGAGGGTAAGTTCTCTATGGATGTGTATCAACCTGTTGATTGTATCTAGGTAGATAGATCTTGGCGCTTAGTTGTTCACATCATAGGAAAAAAAATTGTTTTCTATGCTGCGAACCCAACATGTCGTGGTCACGCCAGACCATGGGCCCACACCTGCCTACCTCCTTATCTTGTTACTCCCCTCTGATTTTCTCCCTTCACTCCCCAAATCCCTTCCCCACATAGTCATTCCTGATGACGTTACCCTATCCCGATTATTCTGCTTTGCCATGCATTGGCGATGCTCCTCTTCCCACTTTGCGAGAGCCACCTCCCGCACCACTCACCACCCGAATTGAAGTTGCGGCTGGCCCCGATGGAGAAGGTGTCAATGAGCCTTCAACGAGCCGCTGGCGAGCAAGAAACATAAGGAGGGGTGTGTGCTGATGATGGAGATGAACGGGAGGGGTGGATGATGCCCTTAAATTGAACATGTTCGTTAGAGAATGTTTTCGCAAAAGAATTAATTCTAGTTTTTATATTGATCCCAATAAGGAGCCTCGGCAAGTGTTTTTATGCGGCGTTTTTGTCGCACTCAAGGTGTCACCGGTCTTGAGTGAATTGGTTGAAGGTTATAAGTGAAAGATAGAGGAAACTTGTGTAGGAAATAAATAGGGATTAAATTGCACAAAAGTAAAGAGGTGAAAGGTGTTTGAAGGTTCTACGGATGAGAAGTTAGGCGTGGAGAGAAACAGTTCATGGTGATAGTGAAAGTGCCAAATGGATAAAGTGGAATAAGTGATAGTGATATTTCTTATTTGTAAGTGAGTAGGCAAACAACCCATATACCGACTAGGAGTCCTCATGGCCAATTCCTCCTAGCCCCGATGATCCATATATATGTTACCATGGCAATGGTCAGCACATTAATTAAGGTCTTGCAACCGGATCAAGGCTTTAATCTTGATTGTTCCTTGTTGTCCTCGAGTAATGCTAGCTCCTCATTGATATCGGTTGTGTCACTTGGGGGTTGCCGATTCGCTAGCATACAAGTTCATACCTATGAGATCTTTGGATCATGTTACCTGGGCCCTTAAATTAGATAACGATAATTATGCAAACATATATAATCATTCTCACAAATTAATAAACACTACAACAACCACAAATGGATGGATTTAAAGGAGGCACGACACATCTCACCAATTCCCTACATCTCCCACGCCTATGGGGATTTACTCGGACATGAGAGGAGGACAAACCAAAGGCATAATCATATTGCAAATAGAAATCATCTCAAAGTTATCATAGCAAACCACAATAGTGATTGAAGATCAAGTCAAATACAAACCAAAGGTAGATCAAAGTATCAAACCCTAATATTACAACTGCCAATCTCTCTCTCTCTATCTAAGTAGCGATGGGGATGATGGTGGAGTGTGTGGTCGAGGAGGTGAAAATCATCGAGGAATGAGAGAAGGTTCTTCTCTTCTTCCAGATCTGATCTCCCCTCTATGGACGAGTTAGCGGGGGTTGTGTTCTCTTTTTCTCCCCCTCCCCTTCACAAAAGTTGCTTCTATATATATAACGGAGCCGAAGGCGTGTAGTACGGGCGGCCGTCATGGGCGCGTCCTGACCATACCGTTGGTCGTTATGCTTACTAAACGCCTCCAATGAAAGGGGCTCCAATTGGGGATTTGCTTCTTTAGGTGCAATTAGCCCATAAATGTTATTGGATCTTTAATAAATGTTCATTACCTAAAAACCATCACAAGAAACCAAGTATTCTATAATTGCGACATTAACGTTAGTGAAAAGAAGTAATCTTCAGTGAAATCTGGCAATAAACAAGAGGAAAATCAATAGTAAAAAGTGATGAAATTTGGAGCTACCACTTGACCTCCCAATCAAGACCGAGGGGGATGCCAGACCAACATAGGTCAGATTTCTATGAGGACATGGTTGGGGAGCATACTTGATTACGAGTGCGAGGGTGAAAGAGACAAATGGGGCGAGAGGAGGCTACACCCCTCCCCCTCCCCTCTGCTTTTGAGTTTTATAGGAAGATTATCCATGCTTGCGATTTTTATAGGATACACCCTTCCCCTCCCCTATGATCTTGATTTTTATAGGAAGATTGGCCATGTCAACTCCTTACTTAACCTAATTTAGCTAGATTATCCCCCTCATTGAGATCACACGCATGCCTTGCCACCCTTGAACTTAGTTTCCAGCTTTATCCCTATTGGCGGAGAACACAATCCTCTTCTTCACCCTCCTATCCAAAAGCGGTGCTCTCTTTATCCTGTCCGGCAACGGCCTTACCACTCCCCTCCATTCCGAAATGAAAAGGCATGTGTGCGCTCGCAAGCTAGCATGCGCCCCGGAAAGAACTAGAATTACTCCCTTCGTCTCAAAATATAAGGCACCTAAGGATTAGTCAAAAGTCAACGTTTTCTAAGTTTGACCAATATTATATACAAAAATATAAAAAATTACAATACCAAATCAATATCAATAGATTCACCGTAAAATTACTCCCTCCGCTCTCAAAATAGATGTCAAAAATTTATCTAAATTTGAATGTATCTAATACTAAATAGTGTCTAGATACATCCAAATTTAGACATATTTCCCACATTTATTTTGAGATGGAGGGAATACTTTCTTAATGTGTCCATTCAATATTGTAGATGTAAACATTTTCCCTAAATATTTGTTGAAAGTTATTAGGATTTAACTTTTGACTAATCCTTATACGCCTTATATTTTGGGACGGAGGCAGTATTAATTAGCCTATAAAATACCATAATTAGGCCAACAGTATGTTTTTGCTTTTTTTATAATACGGATGTATCTAGAGGCTTTTTATAGTATAAGTTCGGAACAAAATAAGTGAACCTAAACACAAAATAGTATAGATACATATGTTTTTAAAAAAAGGTAAAACATATTACATTTTGAAGCGGATGGAGTACTATCTAAGAGCATATCCAACAAGTGCCGTAAATTCGCGCGCTGCAAAACTGGTTTACAATGTTGGTTTTTTACATACAACACGCTATCCGCTGGCGCTTCACAGGAAACAAAATTGGAAAACAGACGCTACATATTACAGCGCGCAACCCGTTGGCGCTTGACAAACCTCAAATTCATGCACAAATGCATATCAAAACTCAATATGTCAACCAAAATAGCATTTTTAATTATAGACATAGTTCAAAAGCAAATGATAATCCACACAACCAAGTTTAACATAAATTTAGTTCACACACAGACAAACACATCAAACATCAACATCATTGTAGTCTAGTCATTTTCATTTTTTTTCTCCATTCAAAACTTGGGCGGTGTTGCCATGAATCATTGAATCTCCATAGCCATCTTCACTTATAGAAGGTATTGGAGACACCATGGAGGCCATGAATCCACCCGATGGAGGCATGGAACCCATGCCTCCATAGCCGCTCGGAGGTGCACTCATAGCACTCATCCCTCCCATTCTTTCATAGCCTCTGATGACCCACAAGTATAGGGGATCGCAACAGTCTTCGAGGGAAGTAAAGCCCAAATTTATTGATTCGACACAAGGGGAGCCAAAGAATATTTATAATCCTTAACAGATGAGTTTTTAATCCAGCTGCATCTGGAAACAGTCTTGCTGGCAATAGTTTATTAGTAGCAATAGTTTTGTAATAGCAGTAGCAAAATAAAAGTAGCAGTAAAATAAAGACAGTAGTAACAATTGTAATAAACAACGGGATTAAAGTGCGGTAGGCATAGGGATGGATGGACGGGCGTTGCATGGACAAGACAATTCATGTAACAATCAAGGCAAGGGCATTTGCAGATAAATAAGATAAAGCATCCAAGTACTAAATAACCATAGTCATGTGTTCCGTATATAGTCATGCGTGCTCGCAATGAGAACTTGCACAACATATTTTGTCATGCCATCCCGTTGCAGCAGGGCCTCTAGGGAATCTACTGGTAATTAAGGTGCTCCTTTTAATAGAGCACCGGAGTAAAGCATTAACACTCCGTGAACACACGTGATCCTCACATCATAGCCATCCCCTCTGGTTATCCCAATTTCTTTCACTTGGGGGCCTCGGGTTCCGGACAATGATATGTGTATACAACTTATAGGTAAGATCACAAACAATAATATCATCATGAATCAATAACATGTTCAGATCTGAGATCATGGCACTCAGGCCCCAGTGACAAGCATTAAGCACAACAAGTTGCAACAATGTCAAAAGGAACTAACAATAGATACTAGGCACCATGCACTAACAATCTTATGCAATTACATGAACAATCTCATCCAATCCCTACCATCCTCATAGCCTACAACGGGGAATTATTCACACATGGATGGGGGAATCATGGATGGTTGATGGAGAGGCGTTGGATGACGATGGCGATGATATCCTCCAATTCTCCGTCCTGACGGGGTGCCAGAACGGAGTTTCTGATTCCGAATCGCGGTTTATGGTGGTGGCGACGCAGCGGAACTCTTCTCTGGAAATTGTCGATCTCCCCGGTGTTTTTAGGTCAGGGGGTATATGTAGGCGAAAGGAGGGGTCGAGGCAGAGTCCGAGGCGGCCGCACCATGCCCTAGCGCGGTCTGGCCTGGCCCGCGCCTGGGGGTGGTGTGGGCCCTGATACGTCATAAACGTATCTATAATTTTTGATGCTCTATGCTTGTTTTGTATCAACTATCTTATTTTTTGACTACACTTTGAGGCATTTTTATACATTTTCTGGAACTAACCTATTAACCAGATGCCACAGTGCCAGTTGCCTATTTTCTGCTGTTTTTGGTTTCAGAAAAGCTAGTAAAGAATTATTCTCGGAATTGGACGAAACAAAAGCAGAAGTTCCTATTTTTTCCGACACAAGACGGAGTCCAAAGTGGAGACGTAGGAGAGCCACGAGGCGGCCAGACCACCCCTAGGTGTGGGCCCACCCCTGGCCGCGCCTAGGAATGGTGTGGGCCCCTCGGGCGGCCACCTACCTTGCCCCTTCGCCTATATAAGCCCTCGAGGCAGAAACCCTAAGTACCCGATCAGAAATCCACGAAAACATCCGTAGCCGCTGCCACCATCGTCCCTAGATTGGGCGGGATCCGAAGCTCTTCCCGGCACCCTGTCGGAGAGGGGAGATCACCCTAGAGGCCTTCTTCATCATCAGGCCAGCCTCCGGAGTGATGCGTGAGTAGTTCATCATTGGACTATGGGTCCATAACAATAGCTAGATGGTAGTTTCTCCTCTTTGTGTGATCATGTTTAGATCTTGTGAGCTGCCTTCATGATCAAGATCATCTATTTGTAATCCTATATGTTGTGTTTGTTGGGATCCGATGGATATTGAGTACTATGTCAAGATTGATTATTGATTCTATCATGTCTATGTTTTTTGTGATCTTGCATGCTCTCCATTGCTAGTGGCTACTCTAGCCAAGTACTTGCTTGTGACTGCAAGAGGGAGTATTTATGCTCGATAGTAGGTTTATGCCTCTAGTAATCTGGGAGAGTGACAAAAACTTATAAGGTTGTAGATGTGTTGTTGCTACTAGGGAGAAAACAACAATCCTTTGTCCATGGGGCAATTGTATTGTTTACTTTACACACTTTGCTTAATGTAATTATCCGTTGCTTGCAACTTAATATTGGAGGGGGTTCAGATGATAACCTGAAGGTGGATTATTAGTCATAGATGCAGTTGGATTGCGGTCTATGTATTATGCTGTAATGCCCAAACGAATATCATAGCGATCATCATGACATGTATATGCATTATTGTGCTTTCTCTATCCTGTCAATTGCCCAACTGTAATTTGTTCACCCAACATGCTATTTATCTTATGGAGAAACACCTCTAGTGAACTGTGGACCCCGGTCCATTATTCCCACTGATATTCAATCTACTCCCTACTGTTTAATTTCTGCAATTCCTACAAAGCAACTACTTTCTTCCACACTATACGTTTAATCCTTTGTTTTGAGCAAAATCCGTGAGATTGACAACCTCACTGTAAGTTGGGGCAAAGTATTGTGGTTGTGTTGTGTAGGTTCCAAGTTGCTAGAAACACCTTGGGAGTTGGTTCTTTCTCCTATTGGTTCGATAACCTTAGTTTTATAACTGAGGGAAACTTGTTGTTGTGCTCATCATACCTTCCACTTTGGGTTCCCCAACGAGCTCTACATCATTTGATCCATCAGGCCCCTCTCGCCTCTTCTCGCCTCCGTCTTCAGGCTCGGTGAGTCTTCTGGGAAAATAGGATTTTCGGCATATTTTCTGGATTTTTCCTAAAAGTTGGTTTTCTGCACAAAAATGAGACACCAAAGCAAATCTATTGAAAACAGCGTTAGTCCATGTTAGTTGTATCCAAATCACACAAATTAGAGGAGATACAATAGCAAAAGTGTTCGGGAAAGTAGATATGTTTTGGACATATCAACTCCCCCAAGCTTAGCTTAGTGCTTGTCCTCAAGCAATTCAGTTGAAAACTGAGTGCGATAAAAGAAACTTTCACGAACACATTTGCTTCATAAGGTGTATATATTCTCAGCATATGAGCAAGTACTTTAGGAAATTCACAATAAGGAGTATGCAAATAAGTATACCCAATAGTCATGCAAGCTATGAAGAAATTACAACACAATAATAAGCAACATGAAACATAACCATATGCAAGATTGTAATGCTCATAAGAAGGTATGATAAAGTGGTATATTGCCCGCCTTTATTTTTTGGAGCAAAACATAAATGCCAAGGCACCTCTGAAGTTCAAGTGAAGACTAGAAGTAAAAATACCAAAGATACAAGCGTCAAAGTTATGTCACAATTAACCGTGTTCTAGGACAAGGACATTACACTAAGAATGACAGCTATGCTCTCGGGAAGGTGCTCATAGAATAAATGGTGACTCGACATAAAAGTAAAAGAAAAGATTAAAAAGTTTGAAAGGCTTACAAATGCTGAAAGTACGATACTCATTAGCTTTAAGCTCTTATTTCCCCTATCATAAGCATCTTTAATTGGTTAAGGTTAAAGTGAGGTCAAATATGAGTTATATGCTTGATAGATCATAAGTTGAAAATCTCATGCCCCTTGAGTACGAGTACCGAAACCTCATGCTACTCAACTTTGGTCTTAGGTAAGTTTTTGTCATTGTAAATATATGCATATCATAGAGAACCTCCAATGGGGTACCCCTTGCCCCATGACACATGAGCTATCCCATATCAAAATGGCAAGGCAACAGACAGTGAGCATCTCAGCGATATTTTTGTTTGCTATTTGCATAGTTTTTTATTTAAGATGCTTCATAGAATGCCACTATGGTTTCGCTGTAAGTTTCCACCATGATTAGGCATGACTTAGGCTAGCCGCCCAGGCGTTTCTCTAACACATATACAAACTCCATGAACTTACAAGCTCCCTTTTTATTTCACACTGTTGGCATCCATAAACAAAAGAACATGATATTAACTAAAAATAAGTGCAATGTCGAAAACGTTCCCCATGACAACATAGTTCTACTAACTCCGAACTTATAATTTGCAAGCATATAACTACATAGACAGTCACAATGGTTCAGGTTTATTAAGTGCAAGAAATAAAATATGCCATCAAGTTCGTGAGATCTTTACTAACTAATTTTCGCATAACAAGCAAACATTTTTATTTGGAAGAAAACAACGCATAATAAGTATGCAAGGAATAGCAATGATGCTAATAGGTAGATATGGTGGACACTTTTTGATGACTTTGGTTTTGGGGAGTTGGATGCACGAGTAGAGCTCATACTCAGTACAAGTGAAGGCTAGCAATAGAAGAGAGCGACAATCGAGATAGTAGTAATTGTCATAATCATGCTTGCGACAAAACAAAATTAATTATGGAATAAAAGTGACACAAAAACTCTGAGGCAAAGTAAATCATCGAGGCTTAACTGACTTTTGTTTAGTCATATGCAGCGTGAGCATGTGCCAAGTCGATTCAAATAAAACATTCAGAGGAGGATACCACAATGTCATACCATGTTATGAATAGAACAATGCAAGCAAACATTTATATGACATGCTACAAACTATTAGCAAATTGGAACTAATCATAAGAGATCAAGAACTACTAAGCATCCATTAAATAACATACATCTTACATGAACAGACTAAGAATGCCCACATTGATGAGTATATGTACAAAAATGAAAACAAACAGAGTTCATACCAGCCTCTTACCACACCTCGAATTGTCATGAATCGTCATTATTGCCTTTCACTTGTGTGGCTTGAATAATGATATGATAACCAAACTCCAAAGGAGTCACCGAGGACTGCTGAACCCTGCAATGAACTTCACAAAACTAGATAAGAGCAACAAATATTTTTGGTTTTTTCGAATAACAAAACAAAGATAAATAGGGAAAACAAACTAAATCTAAAAGATAAAGAAGTAAACAAAGAGAAACAAAAAAATATTTTTGGTCTTTTTGTGTTTTGGAAAGTAAAAACAAAGCAGGGAAAAACGAAAAAGAAAGAAAGTGAAACATGGATATACAAAGTAACGACAAAATATGATATGTAGATGAGTGTGACATCGATATACCTGCCCCCAAGCTTAGGCTTTTGGTCTAAGTGGAGATCAATCCCAATGCGGGTAGGAACTCCAAGCCAGCGTGTCATAGCAGGAATGATCGCAATCAGGCCCTCGTGAATAAGAAGCGGGCTGCTGGTATGAGGACTCCCCCGTGTTGGAGGGCTAGACTGAGTTATCCTCGGCCTCCCTTCCAACATTATCCACTTGCTGGGAAAGATCCTCCATTTACGTGTCGAGATCTTCCTGCGTAAGTGACCATCCTTCCCTGTCATCAAGGTTAAACAAAACAGGCACGGACAAAAGGACTACTCGCTCAGACTTACCTCCTATCCATCCACTTTTGAGAAATGTTATTTCATAAGATAAATCGCTCGAGTCAACCCAAGGAGAAACAAATTTACGTTTCATCATAGAATTAAAATCAAGCCTCTCTATGGGAAACTATAAGTCTAATCGATGAGGCACTACACCATGCAAAGCTAATAAGCGAGAGGCAATGAGGCCTCCACAAATTCCACCTTTCTCGCGGTTAGAAGCGAGACGGTGAGCTATCAAAGCGCCCAAGTTATGAGTCCTATCCCGTCTCAAAGCAGCTGAGATAAAAGCTAGATCATAAGAAGATAATTTATTCGCAGTCTTTCTAGCAAGAACATGATGTCTACGCACTTCTATTCTTTTATACAGTTATTGGGCCTCCAAGTGCAGAGGTTTGTAGAACAGCAGCAAGTTTCCCTTAAGTGGATTACCCAAGGTTTATCGAACTCAGGGAGGAAGTGGTCAAAGGCATCCCTCTCAAGCAACCCTGCAATCAAAGTACAAGAAGTCTGTTGTGTCCCCAACACACCCAATACACTTGTCAGGTGTATAGGTGCACTAGTTCAGCGAAGAGATAATGAAATACAAGTGGTAACGGTGCTCGAAAATAGCTTCTGACTTGTTAACGTGGGAGAAACTAAAGGCAAACTGAAATAAAGATGGAAGCAATCAAACATGCAACAGATCTAGATGCAAACGGTGTTTCAATGTTTAGAAACAAGTCCTAGGGATCATACTTTCACTAGTGAACACTCTCTCATATAAATATCCTCTCTTCATGATACTACTCTCCGGTTGGACACTCTAATCCACGGTAGGGTCTTCCCCAATCTAGATAACCCCACACTGTCACCTTGAGCGCTAGATGGTTCCAACAAACACCACAATTTCATAGAGACAACCAACTCAAAATATAACTCATGATAAATATGTAACCTAGCTTAAGTGCCACACACGGTGTGCACGCTGCCACTTCCACACACGTGGGAAAAAACATAGATCTATTAAAACACGATGAGTATTTATGTTGACTCTAGCCTAAGTGCCACCATAGTGTACACATTGTCACTTTCACACACATGGGGAGAGCAGAGATATATTTAAGCACTTGAGTAGCAAGGTAGATCTACTAGATTACAAATCTCATGACCACAACAAGATCATGCATAGAGAGAGAGAGAGATGAACAAATAGCTACCAGTAGAGCCCTTAGCCTCGAGAGAGAACTACTCCCTCCTCATCATGGGAATCAGCAACGACGATGGAGATGGTGGTGGAATCGATGGAGATGGCTCCGGGGGCGCTTCCCCGTCCCGGCAGGGTGCCAGAACAAAGACTTTCTGTCCCCCGAATCTCCCCTTCGGTGGAGGCGGCGCAGCGGAACTTTTTGTGGCTTTTTGGTCGATGATTTAGGATTTTTGGGTCGGAGGCTTCTTATAGGCGAAGGAGGCAAGGTTGGTGGAGGGTCAGGGGGGCCACACCCCCTGTGGGCGCCACTAGGGCTGGCCCACGCCTAGGGGGTGCGGCCACCCTGGTGTCCTCCTCCACCTTTGCTTCGTGGTTCCGTGTTGCTCCGGGAAAAATAGGAAGATTAGCTTTTGTCCCGTCCAATTCCGAGAATATTTATTTTCTGCCTTTTCTGGAACCAAAAATAGAAGAAAACAGGCAACTGCCACTGTGGCATCTTGTCAATAGGTTAGTTCCAGAAAGTGTATAAAAATACCTCAAAGTGTAGACAAAACATAGCAAAGTGGATGCTAAACAAGCATGGAACATCAAAAATTATAGATACATTTCTGACGTATCAATCATCCCCAAGCTTAACTCCTACCCGTCCTCGAGTAGGTAAGTGATAAAAAGAATAATTTTTGAGGTGACATGAACCATCAAAATCATGATCAAACCATTTGCAAGCATTGAAAGCTGGGATCAAAGAACTCTAAACATGAGCATGAAAGATGGAGTTCTAATAATAAGACAAAGTAACTATGCATGCAACATAAAAGGATACAAACAAAGATCATGAATAACATGCATTGAAAAACGTTTGTTTGTTTCACATACATAAAACATGGCATAGTGGCATTCAGCTTGTCCCTCGTCGAGTAGCAAAGAGATGATATGACACCTTCAAAGTTTATAAGGGTGACTATATACAAATAGCATAAGATCAGGTATTACAACAATATGCATCAATCAATAAGTTTTGGTACAGTGCATATAGAACTAAGAATGGCAACTATGCTCTCTTAACTGGTGTCTAAAGGTAGAAGGTGGAGACTCAATAAAATAGCGGAAGAAAGGCCCTTCGTAAAGGGAAGCGGAGATTTCAAGTCTCATAAAAATCTTCCAAAAATTATGGTACTTGTTAGCTTTCAGCTCTCATTGCCCCTATCATAAGAATCTTGAAGTGATTAAGGTTAAAGTGAACAAACTATGGAGTATATGATTGACAAAGTATAAATTGGCAATCTCATGTCCCTTGAATACGAGGGCCGCTCCTCATGCTACTCAACTTTAGTTACTTGCAAGTTCTTGTCATAGTAAGTATATGTGTATCATAGAGAACCTCCAACGGGGTACCCCTTGCACATTATACAGGAGCTATCTCATAATCAAAATGACAAGGCAAGCAGACAATGAGCATCTCAGCATTCTCCTATTTACCATGGGAATATGGTGCCTTTTCTCTCTTTCCTCTTTTCAATATGTCTCTTTTTTATAAGAAGAAAGCTTCATAGATTCCTCATTATGGTGATGCTGCAAGTTTCCACCAGGATTAGGCTTGGCTTAGGCTAGCGGCCCAGGCGTTTCTCTAACACAAAATACATAACTCCATGGACTTACAAGCTCCCTTTATTTCACAACGGCGACATCCATAGACAAAAGAGCATGATATCAAATGTGTATAAAGTACAAGTGCAATGTTGAAAGCGTTCCCCATGACAACACGGTTCTGCTAATTCCAACGTATAAGTGCAAGCATATACAACATAGATGACATAATGGTTCAAGTTTATTAGGGGCAAGAAAAATAAAGTGTGCCATTGTAACACCCTCAGAATCGGCCCTATGCAAGTTTCAGCGCTTCCCGCCAAAACCCGCATAGAAACGATTCAAAGGTGCCCACCAGGCACTTGCGTGCGGGTGGAAAACGAAGTAATACCATTACACAATAGTCCTCGATGGAACCCACAAAACATATATATACAACAGCGACTCAAAGAGTCAAGAATACAGATATACAGTACAAAGATCCAGATCACCTTGAAACCGATACAGCGTCCGAGTACGGACAAGATGCAAATTGAGCTAAGAGCCCTAAAGAATAACCAATGGCGTCCATAACCCTGCCCAGGCCAAGCCGGAAGGGTAACCCTACTAACGACATCGATCTCAAAACCTGCTTAAACAAGAGGGGTGCCGACGAAGGGCAAAGGAAAAGAGAGAGCGGTCAGTACTGAGGCCAGTACACGGCGAGGCTAGAATTCGGCGGTCCTCGCCTACATAGGTATGGTGGACTGAAGCGGCAGCGGCAGCATGCACTAAACAACCTATAGAGACTCGATACAACTGTCGGCTATCAGAGAGGGATAAGAAAGACCTATTCGGAACCAACCTGATGCTACCATCAAACAAACCCATCCTGGTGTTTCCCCCTCGAGACCAAACGAGGAAGTCAACCGAGGAACTCACACAGTTGGCAGTTTTATTTATTCAGTTATCGTTGCAGCAATTACTAGTCAGGTGTAGATAATCATCCTGATAAAATAAGCAGTGGGCCGTTTTAGTTAACCATTCCGTTGTAGTTGCAACACTTACTAGTCAGATACAATTAGCATGAGATATCCCAAAACCCAGCAGTTGTTGGTACTTTTATTTAGCCATTTCGTTATAGTTGCAATACTTACTAGTCAGATACAATGGTAGCAAGCGACAACCGAAACAAGCAATTGTTGGCAGTTTTATTTAGCCATTCCATTATAGTGAAGCTGATTACTAGTCATTATAAAGTCAGATTTATAGCACTACTTTAGTTATAGTTGTCTATGATCGAGATATTGTGCTCCAAGTCGTCCATAACCGCGGACACGGCTTTCAGAAAGTTTTACCCTGCAGGGGTGCACAAATAGCAACACACACTTGATCAACCTCGGAAAAACCAAATCAAAACCCAACGAGGCTTTCACGACAAAGCAATCACAAGATTCAGAAATATTTCAGGGGGCCACCCCATTAAGCTACCCACAACGAAGTTAGCTGACTCCGAGACGGACTCAAGGTTTGGGTGGACGGCTGTAAACGACTGGGAACCCGAAAGTGTGTCTGGGCTTGTCGATACCGCGAAAACGTGTCCCGATCCTAAACAGTACAGGTGCAGTACATCGCACAATTTAAATAAAGCAGTAAAGCATGGCATAAGTACAGGATAGTAAATAAAACCTCAAACTAGTTTGTGGCCCCAAGAAATAAGAATGAATCAAGCTCTGGCTCAGGGGGGTCCCATAATCCTCCCGGATGTGGATAGCGCGAATATTCAAGGAACAGGTATCAAGTACTCGGGGTCCTACGGGACACAAGTGGACGGTTAAAAACCAAATAACATCTATTGCCCACCTGTGCCTCTGCATTTACCTACTTCAATTTTAGTTTTTAAACAGTAATTGAAGTCTTGACCATCTCCAACAATAAACACACGGCAATACTCCAACAACTGTGGTACTTGACGACACGCAACAGCACTTGAGCAAGCGACTACGACGCGCAGGTCCAACTATCTACCAAACAACAGGTAATAGGAGGTGTCCAAGGCAATATAAGGCTGCAAGGGATATCACGGTTACGGAAACTAGAGCAACGCAACACAGATAGCAATAGATCACAGGAGGGAATAAATACTATAAAAGTAAGATAGGTAGAAAGGGGGAGATGCTCGCCTGAAAACATTGCCGAAGGTTCATCCGAAGATCGGGGCGAAGCTCACATCAACTCAACGGCCTTATCCGCGAAGAAGCAAAACACTAGAATAAACACCGGATGCAATATTTAATACTACGGCAAAAGATCGGGCATGATGCATGTATGATGTATGACATGGCAAAGCTGCGATGCAATTAGGTCATATTAAGCGGAACCGAGGTCCCGACAATTATTTAATAGATTCAAGTTGTTTAGTTACCCCGCAATTTAAATGTTGTCTTAACATGGTAAAACATAGTATCGGTTCGCTAGGCAAATTTAAATGGAGCCAATATTAGACTAGATTCGCCCACATATGGCCTCCATGTTTAATTTAGATGAATCGGCATAAGACCCCCAAACCACATGATATGTGATGCAAGCATGATGATTTAAATATGCAACAAGTTATATGTCATTTATACAAAATAGGAGTTTGGGGTCTTACGATTCAGATCGGAGAGGCAAATTAATGGTCTTCGAATAATAGTTAAAATAGCAAAAGTATATACCATCGTGGAAATAATCCCAGCGCTACCATCCCGTGGTTGAAGTAGCCGAAGTTATAGAAGTAGCGGACATCGGGAAGATCGTCTTGGTGAAAAGAAGACCCACAAGACGGTGGCGTATCTATTCACACCGGATAGAAGAAATTTGAGGCCATAATTCTTACGGACAATTTGTCAAACACTTGGCAGACAGCATCCATATACGGAGGCAGCAAATTGGGCTGGGATAGCCCGATGACCAGGAACGAAATGAAAGCAATCAAGTAACCAACAGATTGTCTCTGCTGACGCAAGAACCTAAGAAACCTGGTCAGCAGTAGAGCCGCCATGCGCGTGTTGGCGCTTGCGCTGGAGTGATGTGATGGCCAGCTGCACAAATCCAGGACGGTCGGCTAATTAGCGAGTGGCGCGTGGAGCTGCTCTGCTGCTGGGTGGCTCTTGGTAGAACAAAGGGGCAAGGTGGCTGTGTTGATCGGGTGTGCATGCACACACGCGCGGGTGCCGATCTGCCGCCGCATGGTGAGCAAGCAGGCAGGTGTGCGACAGGAACAAGAGAAGCAGCCTAGCTAGCTTGCGGCGATGGAGACAGGAGCCTCTCCTGGCAGAGAAAAGAATCAAAATCAAGTGGTAGCTAGATCGACCGAGGACCAAGGCGCATGTACTTGACAAGGAAACAAGGATTGGGAAGAAAAGAAGCACGGTCAACGTGAGGGGGAAAAGAGGAATTTAGATCTGGATGTTAGGGAATTTGGTTCTGATTTGGGACCTAGGGTTGGGAGAGGAAGAAGAAGGGGAATAGAGTATTTATATAGTCTAGAGTAGACTAGATGGGACTAGTTTTGGGCCAAAGCTTTAGACACGTTTTTGGGTCTCATTTTATTTGTAAAATAAGGAAACCTTTTGCGATCTTATAAGTAATGAAAATATTATTTGCTTTAATTTAAAAGAATAAGAATGAGAGACGGGTCTAATAAAACCACGTGAATATTTTAGTAAAACAAAATACGGGTTTGATAAAATAATTTTAGGACAAAATAATGAAATGCTACATGATGACATGATGATGCACAAATTAGAAATAACAAGCGATTTTCTAATAGTGATTTTACCCGGGGTGCTACAGCCATCAAGTTTGTGAGATCTTTAATCACTGAGTTTTCACATAACAAAATACTTTTTAATTGGAAGATAGACAAAAACAAGAATATACTTGGAATGGTGTAACACACCATAGGAGTTTATAGTGGACACTTTGGAATAACTTGGTTTCTTGGGAGTTGGATGCATGAGTAGAGCTTACTCATACAAGTGGATGATAGCAAAAGATTGGGAGCGACCAACTAAGAGAGCAATAATGGCCATAATCATGCAGAGCGACAAAACATTACCAATCAAAGAATAAAGTGGTACTACAAGTCAAGGACTAAATGATTATAGAGGCTAAGGTGACTGGTTCATAGTCATAACATGGTGTGAGCATGTGCCAAGTCAACCCAAACAAAGCATCAAAGGAGAATACCACAATACTATGCTTTTGCATGCTAAAACAATGCATGATTTTTCTAAGGCACACTAAGCACTCTCAATGATTTGGAACAAGTCATGCGACACCAATAATCACTAAGCATAAGGTCAAAACAACATCTAGCATGACATGATAAAGTCTAAGCCACAGTCAAAACAAGCTCCCTTTGTACCACTATAAGCATGAAACTTCCTACTCTTTTCAATACCAATCGACTTATTTGAAATAACTCGCAAAGATAATAATCAACAAAGATCAGTGAGCTTGTCTCACAAATCCACAAAGAAGAACTAAAAATTTCTAACCTGAAAGCACAAGAAAACTAAGGCTAAACACAGTGATAGCAAAGGAGAACACTCATAGAACAATAAGAGTGAAAACTAGAGTGTTCCAGGCAATGAAAACAGAGTGTGTCTCTCTCCAAAAGAAGTGTGCTGTGATCCGGCCAACTTATTCAAGCAAACTAAGCAAACGAAAACCAAAAAAGAAAACTAAGACGCTCCAAGAACAACACAATAGTGCATGAATCAATAAAAAATGAAGTGTCTAGAAAGACCTGAGATTTTTATTGACGCTTGTAACTCTCGAATAATTCTTGGGGTGACACGGGGTGGCATCCCCAAGCTTGAGCTTCTGTCCATTCTTTATCTCATTACATCATTCCTTCTCTCCACCTGAAAATTTTCCTTCATACAAAACTTCAGACAATCATCATTAACAACATTAGTGTATTCAAAAGATAATAGACCTTTGGGTTTAGCTTTAGAACAGAAAAACTTTCACTAAAAACACAAGCTACTGTATCAATTCCCTCAAAAATCTCAATTTCCCAAAAAGAACCAAAAAAGGAATCAATAAGAAGCAAATGCAAATAATGGCAGAAATCTGTCAAAACAGACCAGCAAGTAGAAACCGATTTTTTTGAAGACCTTATGTTGCTCAAATCAAAAAGTGTTGAAAGAAATAAAGTTAGATAACATAATGGGGGATTTATTCGTAAATTTTCAGCTCAATATGACTTACAGAGACTCCTCACGAATTTTTATGGTGGAGGACAAAAATCTGTTTCGGGACAGCAACTCCCCAAATCTTATTTCCCTCCCATTAGAGGTCATTCTTGGCAAAAAAAACAAAAAAAAGGATAAGGAGAGGTCATTACTGAAGTAATAACTTCCAAGACTCAAGAAAACTCTTGGGTTATCCCCCAACAAGTACTTTTCTTTAACGCCATTAAGTTAGGCTTGATAGTTTGAAAAGATGCTCACATAAAAAAATATGAATTTGAAGTAAAAGAGAGCATCAAGGAGCAAATTCAAAACACATTTAAGTCCAACCCACTTCCTATGCATAGGAATCTTGTAAAGAAACAAGTCATGAAAGCACAAAGCAACAAGCATAGGAAAGCAAAATAAGTGCAACTTCAAAAATTTCAACATAAAGAGAGGAAACTTAATATTATTGAGATGCATAAGACCATGTTTCCATCTCTCATAATAACTTTCAGTATAATCATGAATAAAATTAACAATATAACTATCACATAATACATTCTTATCATGAGCCACATGCATAAAGTGATTATTACTCTCCACATAAGCATAATCATTCTTATTAATTGTAGTGGGAGCAAATTCAATAAAATAGCTATCATTACTATTCTCATCACCATAATCATCAAATATAGGAGGTATATTGTAATCACAATATATTTTCTCCTAAATAGTAGGTGGACTGAAAATATCATACTTATCATTGTAATCATCATAAATTGGAGGTTTGGTATCATCATAAGCAATAGAATAGCTATCTTCCAAAGCCGGAGAACTAAAAAGATCATTTTTCATAAAAACTAGCTTCCCCAAGCTTAGACTTTTCCATAGCATTAGCAATAATGGTGTCCAAAGAATTCATACTAATAACATTGCTATTAGCATGCAAATAAAGCTCCATAGGTTTTTTAATTTTCTTTTCAAACCACTCAAGTTCTAACTTAGGAAAAATACTAAAAAGCTCACTAGTTTTGTTGTTGTTTTCCATTAAGCCTAACTAGTGAAAACAAGAAACAAAAAGACAAAATTGCAGAATCTAAAGAAAATAACTTCGGGCACTCACACCGGAGGATGTGAGTACCTTTTACCTTACCTCCCCGGCAACGGCGCCAGAAAATATCTTGATGTCTACGCACTTTTATTCTTGTAGACAGTTGTTGGGTCTCCAAGTGCAGAGGTTTGTAGAACAGCAGCAAGTTTCCCTTAAGTGGATTACCCAAGGTTTATCGAACTCAGGGAGGAAGTGGTCAAAGGTATCCCTCTCAAGCAACCCTGCAATCAAGATACAAGAAGTCTCTTGTGTCCCCAACACACCCAATACACTTGTCAGGTGTATAGGTGCACTAGTTCGGCGAAGAGATAGTGAAATACAAGTGGTAACGGTGCCAGAAAATATCTTCTGACTTGTTAACGTGGGAGAAACTAAAGGCAAATCGAAATAAAGATGGAAGCAAGCAAACATGCAACAGATCTAGATGCAAATGGTGTTTCAATGTTTAGAAACAAGGCCTAGGGATCATACTTTCACTAGTGAACACTCTCTCATATAAATATCCTCTCTTCATGATAATACTCTTAACTACTCTCCGGTTGGACACTCTAATCCACGGTAGGGCCTTCCCCAATCTAGATAACCCCACACTGTCACCTTGAGCGCTAGATGGTTCCAACAAACACCACAATTTCATAGAGACAACCAACTCAAAATATAACTCATGATAAATATGTAACCTAGATTACGTTCCACACACGGTGTGCATGCTGTCACTTTCACACACCTGGGGAAAAGCATAGATCTATTAAAGCACGATGAGTATTTATGTAGACTCTAGCCTAAGTGCCACCATGGTGTGCATGCTGTCACTTTCACACACATGGGGAGAGCAGAGATCTATTGAAGCACTTGAGTAGCAAGGTATATCTACTAGATTACAAAGCTCGTGACCACAACAAGATCATGCATAGAGAGAGAGAGAGAGATGAACAAATAGCTACCAGTAGAGCCCTTAGCCTCGAGAGAGAACTACTCCCTCCTCATCATGGGAATCAGCAACGGTGATGGAGATGGTGGTGGAGATCGATGGAGATGGCTCCGGGGGCACTTCCCCATCCCAGCAGGGTGCCAAAACAGAGACTTTCTGTCCCCCGAATCTCCCCTTCGGTGGAGGCGGCGCAGCAGAACTTTTCGTGGCTTTTTGGTTGATGATTTAGGGTTTTTGGGTCGGAGGCTTCTTATAGGCGAAGGAGGCAATGTAGGTGGAGGGCCAGGGGGCCCACACCCCCTATGGGCGCCACTAGGGCTGGCCCACGCCTAGGGGGGTGTGGCCACCCTGGTGTCCTCCTCCCCCTCTGCTTCGTGGTTCCGTGTTGCTCCGGGAAAAATAGGAAGATTGGCTTTTGTCCCGTCCAATTCCGAGAATATTGATTTTCTGTCTTTTTTGGAACCAAAAACAGAAGAAAACAGGCAACTACCACTGGGGCATCTTGTCAATAGGTTAGTTCCAGAAAGTGTATAAAAATACCTCAAAGTGTAGACAAAACATAGCAAAGTGGATACTAAACAAGCATGGAACATCAAAAATTATAGATACGTTTTTTACGTATCAGAACACAGTTGGCAATAAAATAGGCAAAATACCGAATAGATGGGAGATGAATATTTCGAATTTTAGCACTCTCCTTTGAGAAAAGTCTCCTTTGGAAAATCTCTGCATACAAGTCTGTAAGTGGCTTAGGCCGCTCCTTAATTTTCTCACGCGAACCCCACTGTGGCACTTTAATGGCTACAAAAATCATCAAAAGGGAGATCGACGACTACATTGTAAATCTTGTAATGAACTATGGGGTTAGGCATGTTGGAATTATGCCCTAGAGGCAATAATAAAGATGTTATTATTATAATTCTTGTTCATGATAAAGTTTATATTCCATGCTAGAATTGTATTAAGCGGAAACTTTAATACTTGTGTGGTTTGTAAACAACACTGTGTCCCTAGTACGCCTCTATGGACTAGCTCATTGATTAATGATGGTTAAGGTTTCCTAACCATAGACATGAGTTGTCGATTAATAATGAGATCATATCATTAGGAGAATTATATGATGGACAGACCCAAACTAAGCAGAGCAATTAGATCGTGTCATCGTGTTCATCTTTGCGAAGCTTTTCTTATGTCAAATATTGTATTCCTTAGACCATGAGATAATGCAACTCCGTGGTATCGAAAGAAAGCTTTGAGGTCATCAAACATCATCCTATGAGAGGGTGATCATAAAGGTGTCTCTCAGGTGATCGGAAAGTACTTGTTGGGTTGTATGTATCGAGATGGGATTTGTCCCTCCCAAGTCGAAGAGATATACTTCGGACCCACTTGGTAATCGATATCAACACCGCTTGCAAGCATGTGGTTAAGGAGTTAATCACAAAGTGATATCGGATTACGGAACGAGTAAAGTACTTGCTGTGAACGAGATTGAACTAGGTATACCGGTACCGACGATCAAATCTCGGGCAAGTAAAATATCGCGTGACGAAGGGAATATATATATGGGATTGATTAAATCCTGGAATCATGGTTCATCCGATATGATCATCGATGAATATGTGGGAGTCAATATGGGTTTCCAGACCCCACTGTTGATTATTGATAGAAGATCGTGTCTGCATATTCTCGAACCCGAAGGGTCACACACTTAACGTGTCTCGACGCTAGGATAGATTGGATAATTGGTTTATGAGTTTTTGTTCGGCGTCTCGGATGAGATCCAGGACATCACGAGAGGTTCCGAAATGGTCCGGAGAATAAGATTCATATAAGGCAAAGCAGATTTTGGAGTTCGGAATTGTTTCGGGTTATTCGGTATTGTACCGGAAGCTTCTAGAACCTTCCGGAGTGGGACCAACGTGGCCCCACTTGTCGGGAGGGGGCATGGGCCTATGAGGGAGTGCCCTGGACTCATTGGGCCAGGGGCACAAGGCCCCATAGGGCCCAGCCGGCCAAGCCTAGGGCAAAACCCTAGGGGAGCTTCTAGAAGGGGGGAACTTGCCCCCAACTCCTCCCTCCTTTGGCCGCCGGCCTAGGGTTTGGGGGAGGGGCAAGGGCCAGCCGCCCACCCCTATATATAAATAGGGCTGGGGCGCACCCTCCCCACACCTCCTCCTCAACCCTAGCCGCCCTGCTGCCCCTCCTCTCTCTCCGTCCCGACTGTGCGTAGGCGAAGCCCTGCCGCAGAAACTCTCCACCGCTTGCACCGCGTCGTCGCGTTGTAGATCCAATCCATCTCTCCACCCCACTTGTTGGACCGAGGAAGGAGGAGATGTCGAGGTGACGCACGTGTGCATCTCTCGGAGGCATCGCCACTTGCGGTGTTAGATCGGATCGGATCGCGAGGAGGAGAAGCGAGTACGACTACATCAACCACGTTCCGTCGAACGTTCCGCTGTGCGAATATTCAAGGGTATGAAGATCTCATCTATCCCCCCTTGTTGTTTGCATCTCCTAGATTAGATCTTGGCTTTTCCCGTTCGCATCCGTAGAAAATTTTTATTTACTATGCTGCGAAACCCTTCAGTGGTATCAGGGCTAGATCTATGCGTAGATGTGTTTCACGAGTAGAACGCAACATGGTTGTTGCGGGTGTTAATGTTTTATGTTGAAAACCTCTTGTTTGTGTACTTCTTATGACGTGGGATAGTGAGATCGAAGCGGTCCAGGCCAACCTTACGGGACCTCGTTCGCGAGACCGGCTCTGCACTTGACGTGTGGCTTGTTCCACACATGCGGCTGGTGGATGCCAGTTTCTCTCACTATAGTTATCATGGGATTTACACCGGAGTTTGGCAACCATAATATCACCGTTGTGGCTTTCCGTAGGTAAGAATCGTTCTTAGCTTGTTACTCCCATAAGCCACGTAAAACATGCAACAACAAAGTAGAGGCGTCTAACTTGTTTTTGCAGGGAGTGTTTTCTGTGATATGGTATGGCCCAAGATGTGATGTGTATGTTGTATGCAATGATCATGTTTTGTAATGTTTCACGACTTGCATGTCGATGAGTACACAACCGGCAGGAGCCATATGGTTGTCTTTATAATTGTGTATGACCTATGTGTCAACTTCTTATACGCCATGTAATAGCTTTACTTTATCGCTAAGTAGTTAGCAATAGTTGTAGTTGCTATTCGTGGTGGACGCAATCATGGTGGAGTGATGGAGATCATGCCGACACGCACAAGATGGAGATCATTCCGCGAAGATTGGCTATACCATGTCACATAAAGTTATATGCATGTGATGTTTATCCTTTTATGTATCTTATTATGCTTAGATCGTGACGGTAGCATTATAAGATGATTCCTCACTTAAAGATCAAGATAAAATTGTGTTCTCCCCATGTATGCACCATTGCGAAAGTTCGTCGTGTTCAAGCATCACGTGATGATCGGGTGCTATAAACTCTACGTTCACATACAACGGGTGCAAGCCAGTTTTGCACATGCGGAAATACTTGGGTTTGACTTGACGAGCCTAGCATGTACAGACATGGCCTCGGAACACATGAACCGAAAGGTTAAGCATGAGTCATATGAATGATATGATCGACACTTAGCGGACAAGAAGGCTGGCACCATCAAAGGTATATTTGATATACATGTTATTGATGTTTTCCTTACTAGCCCTCGTTGTAGTGCCTGGGTATTGATACTGGTTCAGTTGCTAATATTTGTAACTCAAAACAGGAACTGCGGAATAGACAGCGGCTAGCGAGGGATGAGGTGACGATGCGCGTTGGCAACAGATCAAGAGTTGATGTGATGGCCGTCAGCACGCTCTCCTTAGTTTTACCTTCGGGATTAGTTTTAAACCTCAATAAATTTTATTATGTGCCTGCGTTGAGCATGAACATCATATCTAGATCGTGTTTATTGCAAGACGGTTATTCATTTAAATCTGAGAATAATGGTTGTTCTATTTATATGAGTAACATCTTTTATGGTCATGCACCTTCTATGAATGGTTTATTTCTTCTGAATCTCGAAAGGGATGAAACACACATCCATAACATTGAGGCTAAGAGATGCAAGGTAGATAGTGATAATACTACTTATTTGTGGCACTGTCGTCTAGGTCATATTGGTGTAAAACGCATGAAGAAACTCCATTCTGATGGACTTTTGGAGTCTCTTGATTTTGAATCATTTGACACATGTGAACCATGCCTCATGGGCAAGATGATTAAAACCCCGTTCTCCGGAATGATGGAGCGAGCAACGGACTTGTTGGAAATCATACATACCGATATATACGGACCGATGAGTGTTTCGACGCGCGGTGGATATCGCTACTTTCTCACTTTTACCGATGACTTAAGTAGATATGGGTATATCTATTTAATGAAACATAAATCTGAAACATTTGAAAAGTTCAAAGAATTTTAGAATGAAGTGGAGAACCATCGTAACAGAAAAATTAAGTTTCTACGATCCGATCGTGGAGGTGAATATTTGAGTTATGATTTTCTCACGCATCTTAAAGCAAGCGGAATCGTTTCGCAACTCACGCCACCCGGAACACCACAGCGCAATGGTGTGTCTGAACGCCGGAATCGAACTCTATTAGATATGGTTCGATCAATGATGTCTCTTACGGATTTGTCGTTATCATTTTGGGGTTATGCATTAGAAACCGCTGCATTCACTTTAAATAGGGCACCATCTAAATCCGTTGAGACGACACCGTATGAACTGTGGTTTGGTGCTAAACCTAAGTTGTCGTTTCTTAAAGTTTGGGGATGCGAAGCGTCAAGAAGTTGATGCCGGACAAGCTTGAACCCAAAGCGGAGAAATGCGTCTTCATAGGATACCCTAAGGAAACTATTGGGTATACCTTCTATCACAGATCCGAAGGCAAAGTGTTTGTCGCAAAGAACGGATCCTTTCTTGAGAAGGAGTTTCTCTCGAAAGAAGTGAGTGGGAGGAAAGTAGAGCTATACGAGGTTATTGAACCTTCTCTTGAGTTGGAGAGTAGCGCAACACCTGAAATTGTTCCAGTGTCGTTTGCACCAACAATGGAGGAAGCTAATGACAAGGATCATGAAGCTTAGGACGATGCTACTACTGAACGTCGCAGGTCGACAAGGTCGCGTGCCCCTCCTGAGTGGTACGACAACCCTGTCTTAACTGTCTTGTTAGTAGATGACAGTGAACCTGCGAACTATGAGGAAGCGATGATGATCCCAGACTCTGAGAAATGGCTAGAGGCCATGAAATCCGAATTGGGATCCATGAGCGAAAACCAAGTATGGACTTTGGTGGACCCTCCTAGCGACCGAAAGGTCGTTGAGTGCAAATGGATATTCAAGAAGAAAATGGACGCGGATGGTAATGTTACTGTCTATAAAGCACGACTTATCAGGAAAGGTTTTCGACAAGTTCAAGGTGTTGACTACGATGAGACTTTCTCTCCCGTAGCGATGTTTAAGTCCATTCGGATTTTATTAGCAATTGCTGCGTTTCATGATTATGAAATATGGAAGATGGATGTCAAGACTGCGTTCCTCAATGGCAACATTGATGAAGAGTTGTATAGGATGCAACCCGAAGGTTTTGTCGATCCTAAGGATGTTGATAAAGTGTGCAAACTTCAGCGTTCCATTTATGGACTGAAGCAAGCATCTCGGAGTTGGAACCTTCGTTTTGATCAAGTGATCAAGAGCTTTGGATTTGTTCCAAATAGCTACGAAGCTTGTATCTACAAGAAAGTGAGTGGGAGCTCAGTGACATTTCTGGTACTATATGTGGATGACATATTGATTATTGGAAATGACATTGACATGCTTAAAGATGTGAAGAGTTATTTGAACAAATGTTTTTCAATGAAAGACCTAGGGGAAGCTGCTTATATATTGGGCATCAAAATCTATAGAGATAGACACAGACGCCTGATAGCTTTAAGCCAAAGTACATACCTAGACAAAGTTCTGAAAAGGTTCAGAATGGATAAGGCAAAGAAAGGTTCAGTGCCTATGTTGTCAGGTAAGATATTGAGCAAGGCTCAGTGTCCAGCTACGGTAAATGATAGAGAAGCTATGAGCAAAGTGCCTTATGCCTCGGCCATAGGTTCTATCATGTATGCCATGTTGTGTACTAGACCGGATGTGTCCAATGCTCTTAGTTTGACGAGCAAGTACCAAAGTGATCCAGGAGTGGAACACTGGACAGTCGTGAAGAACATCCTAAAGTACTTGAATAGGACTAAAGAAATGTTCTTAGTCTATGGAGGTGATGAATAGCTCGTCGTAAAGGGTTACGTTGATGCTAGTTTTGACACCGACAAGGATGATTCTAAATCTCAGACAGGATACGTTTATATTTTGAATGGAGGAGCTGTGAGTTGGAGAAGCTGCAAGCAAAGCGTGATCGCGGGATCTACAGTAGAAGCGGAATACATGGCTGCTACAGAAGAGTCAAGTGAAGGAGTTTGGATCAGGAACTTCATCACTGAGCTTGGCATGGTTCCAAGCGCCTTGGACCCACTGGAGATATTGTGTGACAACACTGGCGCCATAGCACTGGCTAAGGAACCAAGATATCATCCAAAGACCAAGCATATCAACCGCAACTTTCATATAATCCGAGATTATATAACAGATGGAGATTTGAAGATTAGCAAAGTACATACAGATCTGAATTTTGCAGATCCATTGACTAAACCTCTTCCACGTGCAAAATATGATCAGCACCTTAGTGCCATGGGTGTTAGATTGTTGCTAGATGTAAACTAGATTATTGACTCTAGTGCAAGTGGGAGACTGTTGGAATTATGCCCTAGAGGCAATAATAAAGATGTTATTATTATAATTCTTGTTCATGATAAAGTTTATATTCCATGCTAGAATTGTATTAAGCGGAAACTTTAATACTTGTGTGGTTTGTAAACAACACCGTGTCCCTAGTACGCCTCTATGGACTAGCTCATTGATTAATGATGGTTAAGGTTTCCTAACCATAGACATGAGTTGTAGATTAATAATGAGATCATATCATTGGGAGAATGATATGATGGACAGACCCAAACTAAGCAGAGCAATTAGATCGTGTCATCGTGTTCATCTTTGCGAAGCTTTTCTTATGTCAAATATTGTATTCCTTAGACCATGAGATAATGCAACTCCCTGGTATCGGAAGAAAGCTTTGAGGTCATCAAACGTCATCCTATGAGAGGGTGATCATAAAGGTGTCTCTCAGGTGATCGGAAAGTACCTGTTGGGTTGTATGTATCGAGATGGGATTTGTCCCTCCCAAGTTGGAGAGATATACTTCGGGCCCACTCGGTAATCGATATCAACACCGCTTGCAAGCATGTGGTTAAGGAGTTAATCACAAAGTGATATCGGATTACGGAACGAGTAAAGTACTTGTTGTGAACGAGATTGAACTAGGTATACCGGTACCGACGATCAAATCTCGGGCAAGTAAAATATCGCGCGACGAAGGGAATATATATGGGATTGATTGAATCCTGGCATCGTGGTTCATCCAATATGATCATCGATGAATATGTGGGAGTCAATATGGGTTTCCAGACCCCGCTGTTGATTATTGATAGAAGATCGTGTCTGCATATTCTCGAACCCGAAGGGTCACATACTTAACGTGTCTCGATGCTAGGATAGATTGGATAATTGGCTTATGAGTTTTTGTTCGGAGTCTCGGATGAGATCCAGGACATCATGAGAGGTTCCGGAATGGTCCGGAGAATAAGATTCATATACGGCAAAGCAGATTTTGGAGTTCGGAATTGTTTCGGGTTATTCGGTATTGTACCGGAAGCTTCTAGAACCTTCCGGAGTGGGACCAACGTGGCCCCACTTGTCGGGAGGGGGCATGATCCTATGAGGGAGTGCACTGGCCGCATTGGGCCAGGGGCACAAGGCCCCATAGGGCCCAGCCGGCCAAGCCTAGGGCAAAACCCTAGGGGAGCTTCTAGAAGGGGGAACTTGCCCCCCACTCCTCCCTCCTTTGGCCGCCGGCCTAGGGTTTGGGGGAGGGGCAAGGGCCAGCCGCCCACCCCTCTATATAAAGAGGGCTGGGGGCGCACCCTCCCCACACCTCCTCCTCAACCCTAGCCGCCCTGCTGCCCCTCCTCTCTCTCTCTCTCTCCCTCCCGACTGTGCGTAGGCGAAGCCCTGCCGCAGAAACTCTCCACCGCTTGCACCGCGCCGTCGCGTTGTAGATCCAATCCATCTCTCCACCCCACTTGCTGGACCAAGGAAGGAGGAGACGTCGACGTGCCGCACGTGTGCATCTCTCGGAGGCATCGCCACTTGCGGTGTTAGATCGGATCGGATCGCGAGGAGGAGAAGCGAGTACGACTACATCAACCACGTTCCGTCGAACGTTCTGCTGTGCGAATCTTCAAGGGTATGAAGATCTCATCTATCCCCCCTCGTTGTTTGCATCTCCTAGATTAGATCTTGGCTTTTCCCGTTCGCATCCGTAGAAAATTTT
The DNA here is from genome assembly GCA_916181665.1 of Avena sativa. NCBI lineage: Eukaryota > Viridiplantae > Streptophyta > Magnoliopsida > Poales > Poaceae > Avena > Avena sativa. Next base: position 382,550,641 of record OV702280.1, on the reverse strand, counting down.
GATTTACTATGCTGCGAAACCCTTCAAGGCAAAGACCAACTAAATTGAAAATCATGCACCATAGACATAGTTAGTTTCACATATTGGTAAGGTTCATCATCAACAAAATGCTCCAATCCTACAATAGAAATTAGAGTCTGGAAATCTTGAAGAATTCATGCAGCTCTCATGAAGTCGGGGCATGGATAAATAGAAGGGAAAACACTCTCCTCATGGTGGACTTTCATGACCTCATGCAACCTCAATTCATGTTGGTTAATTTGGTGTTCATCCATCTTCTTTTCTGAAATTTTTAGACAAACATCAAACAAAGTGTCGTGGGAATGGTCACGGCAGATGCTGCAATCGGCAGCAAGTAGTAGAACGAAGGGCAAGGGCGGCCAGCCATCTGCGGTGCGAGATGAGGGCGGAGACACAGGGTTTTACCCAGGTTCGGCCCCCCGGAGGGTAAAGACCTACTCCTGCTAGATTGTATTATGGTGGAGGTACAATGGGGCGAGCTCGACGGCTAGGCGGCGAGTCGCTTGGGTGTATGATGGAACGTGCCTCTACACGCCCTGTAGGGGGGTTTATATAGACTCACCTCCCCCTAGGGTTTACATATCTCAACTGAATCAGTTAAGGCTTCGGTACTCATTTAACCTAATCCGACTGGGCCTATCTACTCTCCTGGGCCTTCAGCTTCTAGTCGCCTGGATCCACGCCAGGCCTTGATCCTGTCGCCGTCTTGCAGGCCCACTCGCCAGTTCTTGGGCCAGTCGGAAACGTCCTACTGGGTATACCCCGGTAGGCATATACCCATCAGTAGTCCCCGATACCGTCATCGATTGGGCGCAGGTGGTTGCTGGCAGTCGGAGCATACGGCTTCAGAGCAGACATCCAGTCGAATCGGTGGCGGGCTCCTGAATAAAGGAAGAAACTAGTCATTCTGATCGCAACTTTGGCGAGTCGAGTCGGCGAAATACTCAGTCACTGTTGTAGTGATCGGGTCGGCGAGCCGAGTGGCTGAAGTTGGACCGTCAAACGCAGTCAAAACTAGCCGTTGGGGTAATCCAACGGTAACTTTTGGCGTAATCACCGCGTAGTAACGGCTTACTGATTTGGCGGGTAACAACCGCTATATAAAGGGAATGGTAGGCGATCAGAAAACCACCCCCTCGTCATTTCCTCTGATTGCGTGCACCTCCGTTCTCCTCTGCATCGCGATCCAACCGATCCCAAATCCTCCGACCTCCTAAAACCTTTTCGCCAATGGCCCCCTCCACCGAACCATGGGGCAGGTCCAAGTGTACGAGAGCACTTTTGGTGTCCTTCGAGGAAGCCGGGATCCTGCTCTCCGGTAGGTGGCGCATCCCCGCGGCCGGAGAGGTGACTCCGGACCCGCGCGAGGGAGAGTTCGTCTACTTCACCAGCCACCTGGAACGGGGGTTGGGATTCCCCACATCTCATTTCTTCCGGCGCTTCTGCGCCTTCTACGGGATCCAGCTGTCGGACCTAGGCCCGCACAACATCGAGTAGCTCGCCATCTTCGTGGCGTTCTGCGAGTGCTACCTAGGCTGCATGCCCTACTTCCCCCTGTGGCAAGATCTGTTCCACGGGAGGATCAGTCGCGAAGAAGCGGGCGGCCCAATGCTTGCCGCGGGCGGCCTGACATTTCAACTGAAGTCGAAGGCTTCATTTTTCGATTTGATGCTGCCCGCAAAGGCGGCGAGTGAGTGGAAGAAGTCTTGGTTTTAAGTCACCGAGGCAACTCCGGAGGGCGAGGTGGCGATCCCAAGATACTCCGCCGACTGGCCCGAACCGTGCCGACTGCAAGTCGTCAAGCTCCCAACAGACTAGCGGATGGTCGTGGATGAGATGCTCCAAACCATCCGCGGCCTGAAGAAGAAGGGTCTGCACACCATCAACTTGTACAACTGCTGGCTCGGGCGGCGACTCGTCCCCCTGGCCCGATGTGACCACTACATGTACGAGTACACAGGCCGGGAGGACTCGACGAAATCCTGCCTCGCCAAGTGGAAGCTCGAGGATTATATTCCACCGCTGAAGAAGATCACCCAGGCGGTGTACCTGGACGCGAAGGCCGGGGTTGCCCCCTACACCGCGAAGCATCCGGCCCCGACGGTGAGTCATTTTTCATCATTCGCAATCGCAGTTAATGCAGTCGTGGTCATTCTAATACTGTCTTATGCTCATTGCAGCTATTCCAAGTGGTGGAAGGGTGGCTTCCGCCCACAGACGACGAGAACTCGAGCTCGTCCGTCCGGGACGGGGGGAGTCGCCTCCTGCCAAAGGCGGCATCAAGAGTGAGAGGAGCGACGACGACGACGAGTCCGAGGAAGAGGTCGCCCCGCTGGTTCGCAAAACCCGCGGGCAGCGTCAGCGCGAGCTCGAGGCGAGCAAAAGCCTCGAAGTCATGACGATGACGACGTCGAACTTCCCGAAACCACCTCGCGTCGCCAGGCCACTCCATCGAAGAAGAAGAAGAAGAAGAAGGAGGAGGTGAAGGCCCCTGTAAAGAGGAAGATGAAGCCAGCGAGACAGGTATCTCCGCTTCGCTCGGCGAGCAGCTCCGACGCCACTAACCTGGCCAAGGATGAAGCGCCACAGTCGATGGCAGCAGCGGATGTCGCTGTCCTGAGTGAGGTGCCCCTGACCTCGATGCCTCCCCCATTCGCCCCAGTCTCTGGGTCGGGGGTTGCTCCGGTCGTGGCGCCTTCACCTCCCAGAGAGGCTCCCACCGAAAATGTTTCGGAGGCTCCTGTCGCGGCCTCGACAACGAAGAAGCCGTCCGTGTCTTGGGCGCATGATGTCCTGGAGATGGGTCTCAGCCGTAAACTGGGCCCAGAACTGGAGAAGCCGGCCGGCATCCGCACGGGGCTGCGATTTCTACCAGTCGCCAAGTGAGTTATATTCACCTGTCTTTGTTTTTAATTGTACTTAGGCCACTTTGCTCACGTGATCAATTTGTAGGACTCGAGCTAAGAAGATAGGCCACCCGTCCGTGGCCAAGGTGCCGCCAGTCGTCGCCGAGGAGGACCCCTCTCGGAAGAGGAAGGCTAACGAGGTCGTTGCCCCCATGGACAGTGCCAAGAAGGCCAAGGGCGACGATATCGTCACTGTGTCTGACGATACGACGGTCGCTCCGAGTGACCCTTTGGCGGAGGCGGCCTTGACGATCAAGGAGGGTGCTCCCTCGTTTGGGGCAGCCGATCCGGCCTCTTTTGGTGCCGGCGCATCCATCGCAACCTTCCCGCGCTTCATGGCCAGAGCGGCTACAGCGAGTGGTACCTCACCCTCGAGCCGCGCACCTAGGGTCGCCGATACGGAGGTCGAGCAGCGTCGCGGGCACACGTCGGCTCTTCTCGCATCCGTGGACGCGATACAGCTTCATGGTATGCTTGGCGCAGCCATCCAGGTATGTCCAGTCCCCGAGGATCGGGCCGCTGAATTGCAGCGGTCGGATTCTTTTAGTGTCTTGTTTTTATTTCTCGCGTCCAGTCCCCGAGTGCGCACTCGCTGAATTTCAGCGGGTGGGCACTTAGGATTTTTGATTGCCAGTCCCCGAGTGCGCACTCGCTGAGTTTCAGCGGGTGGGCACTTAGGATTTTTGATTTCCAGTCCCCGAGTGCGCACTCGCTGAATTTCAGCGGGTGGGCACTTAGGATTTTTGATTGCCAGTCTCCGAGTGCGCACTCGCTGAATTTCAGCGGGTGGGCACTTAGGATTTTTTATTGCCAGTCTCCGAGTGCGCACTCGCTGAATTTCAGCGGGTGGGCACTTAGGATTTTTGATTGCCAATCCCAGTGCGTACTCGCTGAATTTCAGCTGGTGGGCACTTAGGATTCCGCTATTGCTAACTGTTTAACTTATGTACAGGGTTTGCAGCGCGAGTCAGCCGACCGGCTTGCTGCAAAACGTCACGCGGAGAAGGAACTGGCCACCGTCCAAGAGGCGAACAAGGGGCTCCAGGCGATTGCTGCAAAGGCAGAGGAGGTCCGCCAGGGCCTCGTCCCAGCGACTGAGTTGACGGCATCTCAATCTGCGTTGAGCTCGGCTGAGAAGCGAATCGCCGACCTTGAGCGCGAGCTGAAGGAAGCGAAGGAAGAGGCGAGTTCGGCGGATGAGCGAGCCAAGGCTGCTGTTACAGCCGCCGCTGAGGGGCGTAAGGTTTCGGACGCCCTTGTTGCTGGGCTTCAAGATGACTACACCTCTCTTCAGAGCTTCATCACGGATCTCTCCCGTCCCTTGATTGGTGAGTGTGCCTACCTCTGCCGGTAGCATTTGTATTGTTTAATCTTTGATGTATTCACTGTCGCCTTCTGTCCACAGGTTGTATCATTGACAGTGCGGAAGAGGCGAATTCGTTCGACGCACGGCAATTTGTAGCCACGCTGGTCGACTCGGCCACGTTGTCGGCAACATGTATACGGGCGTATCTCCAGGAGATGTCGCCCACGGAAGTGATTCCCAGCGACCTCGTCGAGGTGTGGCGATACCTGGAGAAGGCGCCGTCGGTCGTCGAATTTATGACGCGGTCAGCGTTACGGCGCGGGGCGGCGATGGCGCTGAGCCTTGGGATCGCCCACTTTCCGGAAGATTTCGATCTTGATGACGTGACGAGTGGCTACCCGTCGTCGACTGGCTCGATGGAGATCGCCGAGGTGCTGAAGCTGACGGACCGCGCCGCGGTGTACTCCGAGCGCGTCTGGGGGATGGGCAGCCTCCTTCCTTATCCGGAAACGGTCGTCGCACCCAACGACCCCGAGCCGCAGCATCGGGACTTCAAGATCGAGCAGCCCTTCCGTGCGGCGATGGCGGGCGAGCTGACGACGTACCCGTCAAACCCGTACACTCCCTTCATTCGCAATCGCAGGGGTGGTGGTGAGTCATCGTCGAAGCCTGCGGAGTAATATATTGTGCCCTAGGGCGTTAGTAGCAGTTCTGCCGTTGGGCATACTTTGTATTTTGTGACGATTGTGATCTGCCATAATGAGATATCGTGGTATTTTGTGAATTGTCGTGTGTTTGTGATTGAGGGTTGAACGAGTCCCCGAGCGCGTTCGCCCTTTTTATGGGGTTTACCTCGTTTATTATGTGTTTGTGATTTTGAATGTTTTGTAATTGTTGTCGACTCGCCCGAGCTCGGAAAACCAGTCGCAAGGCGACTCCCATGAGTGCTTTGTACTTCACCGTTTTCCCTTGCGCGAACGGGGTCGGGTAGCCGAGTCCCCGAGCGTGGTACTTGGTTGTTCTAGTCGCGACTCTAGGGTGGGTGAGGATTGGGCGCGTCAGAATAAGTGCATCACTCCTGCCTGGCCCGTTGGGTCAGTCGCATGGTGAGTCCTGGGCATGCTCTCATACTTGGCATTTTCCCTAGCCGCTCGTGTTGAACTGGTCGTCAGTCTCCGAGCGTGGTACTTGGCCGTTCGATTCGCTATGTCGAGGATGCGGAGGATCATGGTCGCTGTGAGAAGCGAAGGCAGTTGTCTTGGCTCGTCCAGCCAGTCGAGCTAGGCGACTCCAATGGGGCTCCGGGTAGGCGTTTTTCGTGGACGTTACAAGACCTGGGGTGACCCAGTGCCCTTGTAGCGCACTACTTGGCCGTGCCGATCGCTGTACCAGAGGTTGACTTCTGCAGTTAGCTTGATGTTGTTACTACGAGTGCGAGTGGCACAAGACACGGCGAGTAGACGCAATTTGCGGTAACCAATTCTTTTTATTTCATAGCGACTGGAGGATACATATGTGGGGTTCTAGGAGTAGAACTTCCGTAGGAGGTTTACATTCCATGGTCGCTTGACGTCGAGTTTGTCGTCCCCACGGACGTCGATGAGGTAGTAGGCGTCGTTGCCGAGTACTCGCCCGATGGCGAATGGTCCCTCCCATGGGGGGGAAAGCTTGTGCATGCCCATCTTGTCCTGGATGAGGCGCAGCACCACGTCGCCTTCTTGGAAGGTGCGAGTTTTCACCCGCCGGCTGTGGTAGCGGCGGAGTCCTTGCTGGTAGATGGTGGTGCGTGAGCGAGCTAGGTCGCGTGCCTCGTCGAGTTGATCGACTCCATCCTGTCGTGCGAGTTCGTTTGCAGCCTCCGTGTAGTGTACGACCCTTGGCGAGTCGTGCTCGAGGTCGGTGGGCATGACTGCCTTGGCGCCGTACACCATAAAGAAGGGGGTGAACCCTGTCGACCTGTTGACCGAGGTGCGGATGCCCCAGATGACGGAGGGTAGCTCCTCGACCCAGCACCCGGCGGTGCGCTCGAGTGGTACTTGGAGCCGCGGCTTCAGGCCGTGGAGGATGCTCAGGTTGGCCCGTTCCGCCTGGCCGTTGGACTCCGGGTGGGCGACTGACGCGAGGTCGAGGCGGATGTGGTGTTCCTCGCAGAACTCGGCCATGGCTCCTTTGGCGAAGTTGGTGCCGTTGTCCGTGATGCTGCTGTTTGGGAACCCGTAGCGATATATGAGCTCACGTATGAATTTGGTGGCGGTCTTCCCGTCGCATTTCCGAACTGGCTTGGCCTCCACCCACTTTGTGAATTTGTCGACCGTGACCAGGAGGTGGGTGAAGCCGGAGGGGGCCTTTTTGAAGGGGCCTACCATGTCCATACCCCACACGGCGAATGGCCAGGTGATGGGGATTGTCTTGAGCGCTGAGCTCGGCACGTGTGTCTGGTTGGCGTATTTCTGGCACCCGGCGCACCGCTGGACAATGTCGACGGCATCGGCGTGTGCGGTGGGCCAGTAGAAACCATGCCGCATAGCCTTGGCGACCAGAGAGCGGGCGCCCGCGTGGTGACCGCAGTCGCTGGAGTGGATGTCGTGGAGGATCTTGCGTCCTTCGGCAGGTTGGACGCAGCGTTGGAACACGCCGGTCACGCTGCGCTTGTGGAGCTCGCCGTCGATGATGGTGAAGGATTTGCATCGGCGTGCAATCATCCGGGCGTCTGTCTCATCTGCCGGCAAGGTGCCAGCCTCCAGGTAGGCGATGTACGGCTTGGTCCAGTCGTCTGGCTCGGCGATGAGTGCGACCAGGGCTGCCTCTGGTTGCAGCGGGACTCCGATGTCGATCTCCCTTGGGGGAGAGACTGATGGCTTGGTGATAGTGTCGAGGAAGACGCCGGCGGGTGGTGCAAGTCGAGCCGACCCGATGCGAGAGAGTGCGCCAGCCTCCTCGTTCTTCCGCCTATCGATCCACTCGACGGAGTAACCTGCGAAGTGTCCCCCCATCTTGTCTACTGCTTGGCGGTATGCCGCCATGGTGGGAGAGACGGTGTCGCAAGTGCCAGCGACGAGGTCGGAGTCTCCATAGCAACGTAGGCGGTTGACGTTCATCTCCTTGGCAGCTCGCATGCCGTGGAGTAGTGCCTCGTACTCGTCCATGTTGTTGGTGCAGGGGTGAAGTCGAGGCAGAGGACGTAGCGGAGCTTGTCTCCCTTCGGTGAAGTCAGCACGATCCCTGCTCCTGCGCCGTCCGCGTTCTTGGAGCCGTCGAAGTGCAGGCTCCAGTAGTGGAGGTAGGGCAGCTTTTCTGGCTGCTGGGCCTCTTGCCAGTCGGCGATGAAGTCCGCTAGAGCTTGCGACTTGATTGCTTTTCGTGGCTCATACTTGATGTTGTGGACGCCGATTTCGACGGCCCACTTGGCGACTTGCCTGGTCGCCTCACGGTTGCGGATGATGTCTTGCAACGGTGCTGAGGAGACGGCCGTGATTGGGTGCTCCTGCAAGTAGTGCGGCAGGCGCCACTGTGCTCTGAAGACCGCGTATACTAGTTTTTGGTACTGCGGGTATTGCTGGCGCGACTCGGTGAGGACCTCGCTGATGTAGTACACCGGTCGCTATACCGGGCGCTCCTTTCCCTCCTCCGGCCGCTCGACGACCATGACGGCACTGACGACGCGCTCGGAAGCTGCGACGTAGACTAGCATGGGTTCTTTGTCGACGGGGGCGGCGAGTAGTGGTGCTGCGAGTAGCACCTTCTTGAGGTCGCGGAGTGCGTCGTCCGCCTCCTTGTCCCACTGGAAGGTGGGGTTCTTTAGCATCAGGCGGTATAGGGGCATCGCCTTTTCGCCCAGTCGGGGGATGAAGCGGCTGAGAGCCGCGACTCGCCCGGCCAGCTTCTGGACGTCGCGTAGGCACTCGGGTTTGCCGAGTCGGGCGATCGTGTCGATTTTGGTGGGGTTCGCCTCGATCCCGCGCTTGGAGACACCGTACCCCAGTAGTTGCCCTGCTGGTACACCGAAGGTGCATTTGCCTGGGTTGAGCTTTATCTTGTATTTCCACAGGTTGGCCAATGTTTCCGCCAGGTCGGCGAGTATATCGCCCTGGCGAGCGGACTTCATGACCACGTCGTCGATGTAGACGTGGATATTGCGGCCAATTTGGCTCGCAAGGCACTTCTGCATGCACCGCTGGTAGGTCGCCCCGGCGTTCTTGAGGCCGAAGGTCATGGCGGTGTAGCAGAAGGCTCCGAATGGCGTGATGAACGCCGTCTTCTCCTCGTCCTCGACAGCCATTTTGATCTGGTTGTACCCAGAGTAGGCGTCGAGGAAACACAGCGACTCCGAGCCCGCGGTGGAGTCGATTATTTGGTCGATCCGCGGGAGGACGAGCTGCTCCTTCGGGCAGGCGATGTTTAAGTTTGTGTAGTCGATACACATCCTCCAGGTCCCATTCTTCTTCTCGACCAGGACTGGGTTTGCTAGCCACTTGGAGTACTTGATTGGCCGGATGAAGCCTGCAGCGAGTAGACGTTGCACCTCCTCGGCGATAGCTCGGCGGCGCTCTTCATTGAAGGGCCGCAGCGACTGCTTAACGGGTCGCACTTTGGGGTCGGCGTTTAGTTTGTGCTCAGCGAGTTCCCTAGGGACACCAGGCATGTCAGAGGGATTCCATGCGAAGATGTCCCTGTTCTCGCGGAGGAACTCGATGAGCGCGCCTTCCTAGGCTGGGCTCATGCCTGTCCCGATCGTCACCGTCTGGCTGGAGTCGCCTGGGACCAGCTCGACGGTGCGGGTGTGCGTCGTTGCCTCAAAGGCTGAGGTGTTTGCGCCCTCTGAATTGGGCTTCTTGAGTATGGTGGGATCGTCGTTGTTGACCCCGCTCGCGTATTTGGCGAGCTCGTCGGCGTGGTTGGCCTCTGCCGCGATGACGGCGTCGGCGAGTTCGGCTCCTTTGGCCTCGCACTCGGCGGACATGTCGGGGTCGCCGTTGATGGTGATGACGCTGCACGGCCCGGGGAGCTTCATCGCGTTGTACGAGTAGTGGGGCGCTGCCATGAACTTGGCGAACGCCTGGCGCCCCAGGACGCAGTGGTAGGGGTTGTCGAAGGGTACCAGCTCGAAGACGATCCGCTCGGTGCGGAAGTTTGCTGGTGTGCCGAAGGTGACTGGCAGCGTGACCTTGCCGATCGGGTACGCCTTCCGACCGGGGACGATGCCGTGGAACGTGGTGTAGGTCGTCTCGACCATCGACTGCGGGAGGCGCAGTCGCCTGAAGGTGTCCAGGTACAGGATGTTGATGGTGCTGCCGCCGTCCATCAATGTCTTGGGGAGCCAGTAGTCGCCCACCTTAGGCTTGACCACCAGGGCGACTCGGCCTGGGTACTCGATGCGTGGCGAGTGGTCCTGGAGGCTCCAGGTGATGGGCTGCTCCGACCAGTTGAGGAACTGGGAACGTCCACCTGGGCCACCGCATTGACGGCGACGGCGCGGGCGATGACCTTCTTCTCGCGCTTCGTGTTGAAGCCTGTGAAGGTATGGAGCGAGCCGGCCACATTTCCGAATTTTCCGCCGTTTGGCGGGTTGTTGTCGGGATCCTCCCGCGCTCGCCGTGCCTTCTCAATCTCCCTAAGAGTGTGGCAGTCGGCGGTCGTGTGCGTGGCGGGTTTCCCTTCCCTGCTGTGAAACGCACAAGGTTGGTTAAGGAGGGCCGTGGGGTCGAACCTTGGTTTCGCCTTGTAGTTGCCGCCATCGCGGCGGAAGCTCTTGGGCTCGCGCTGCGCGTGCCCGGCGTTGGCGACGAAGTCGACTCGCCCGTCACTGCGGCGCTTGCCAGTGAGGCGAGTGTTGCTGTAGCGTAGGTCGGACCATCGTCCGTTGTCGTTGCCGCTCGTGCGGCGTTGGCCTGCCGACTCGTTGTCGGTTTCCTAGTTTGGATCTTCCTCCGCGTACCGTTTGGCGATCTCGAGGAAGTCCGGTAAGTTGTCGAGCGTGCGAGAATGTCGCTTGAGCTTGGCGACCAAGGGCTCGTAGCGGCACGAGGTCTTGAAGCAATGGATCGCGGTGTCCGGGTGGATGCCGACCGCGTTGTACCATAGTTCTTGCCACCGCTGGACCCAGTTGCGGGTGACTCGCAGGGTCCCAGGACGCATCGCTCCAGGTCCTCGATGGTGGTGGCGCGGGTGTAGGAGCACTCGAAGTGCCTGACGAAGGCGTCGCGCATCTCCTCCCAGGAGTCGATGCTATCCTGGGGGGGTGTTGATCCACTGCCTGCACGTCCCCTCCATCATCAAGGGGAGGTAACGGGCAGCTAGCAGGTCGGTGTGGCCCGCGATCCCCATCGCCATGAGGTATGTATCCAGCCACACAGAGGGGTCGTACGAAGGGTCGTACTTCTCTATTTCCTTCGGTGCCTTGAAGTTTGCCGGGTACTTTTCGCCTCGGATCATCGGTCCGAAGCACCTGGGCCCGAGTCGGCTTAGCGACCCCATCGACTCTCCGTCGCGGCGATTGGTTAGGGTGTGTTGCAGGTCGTCGGGCTGGCGTGCGTGCCAGCTTTGGTTGTTGATGATGTGGGTGCGGGCGTCGATGGGCTGACCGTTGGCGGCGACGAAGTTGGTCGCTGGCCTGGGGTCGTTGGTGGAGAGTGCCGCGTTCGCGGGTCGGTGTTGGAGCTGCAGTGGTTCGGGTGGCGGGCAGTTGAGGGTGTTCGCCGCCAATGGGCGACCGCTTGAGGCTGCTCTGCTTCCCGAAGAACGCAAGTACACTCGACCCTGCGAGTCGGCGCCTGCGTTTTGCTGCTCGGCGGCCTTTGCGAGCAGGGCCCTGACGTACTGGATCTGTAAGGCGCCGTCGCCGGTGGCCGTGATGTTGTCAACCGCTGCTCGGCCCGCCACGAGGTTGTCCATCGGGGTGGAGAACAGTGGTAGGCCGTTCGCGTCTCGCTCCCGTGAGGAGACCACTATCCGCGGCTGATCCCTGGGGGGTGTGCGGTTGGGTGGAGGTGGGGCGCCCATCGCCGTCGACCCTGGTGGGGGCCAGGCGCTTCCTCCTGGTGGCGCGTTCTCGCAGATCGCGCGCTCGGCCACGCGGGCCGGGTCGTTCTCGTCGTCGAAGTTCAGGGCGCGCCCCTGAACGGTAGGGTTCAAGCGTGTCCTGATTTGCTGTGCGTGGTAGCGCGGCAGCTCCTGCGCCGTCACCTGCTCGAGGCGAAATTTTTCGCGCTCGGCTTGCTCCTTGCGGACTGCCTCCGCTAGCTTGAGGCGGAGTTCCTCGACCTCCGTTTCCGTGGCGTTCGGAGGGATTGGGGTGGAGAAGGGATCCTCCGGCGGATCGGTGCCAGTCGCCATGTAGGTCGCGGCGTGGCGACCGGTCCCGTCGCGGAGATCGGCGGAGTTTTTTGACCCGAAGTCGAAGTCGAAGATCCCAAGGATGGAAGGATCCTCGAAGTCTCCTATGTTGGAGACCTGGGTGATGGAACCCGCGGGTGAAGCCGCAGTGATGGATCCGGCGAGTGATGCCGGGGTCGCCGAGTCGGCATCGTCGTTGAGGGCCGCGGAGTTTTCGGCCACATTGTTGTGGGCCGAGTTGTACTCGGAGGCGAGGCGATGGATCGTGCGGACCTGGCTCTCGGAGAGCCGGTCGCGTGGCGGAGACTCGCGGATGCGAGCCGAGTCCTCTGAGACGATGACGTCGGCGAGGCCGACGAAGAGGCTGATCGTGCCTACTGGCAAGATCATGCTGTGCGTGATGGGTCGCGCCGCCGGGACGTAGCTGCTCGGCAAGATCTGAAGCATCTCGCCGATCGCTATCATGCGGCCGGTGGCGACCGACTCGTTGATGGGCAGATTGGATCTCGCCGCAGAACACCGGCCAGACCGGCCAGGCCCCATGGTGGGCGCCACTATCGTGGGAATGGTCACGGCAGATGCTGCAATCGGCAGCGAGTAGTAGAACGAAGGGCAAGGGCGGCCAGCCATCTGCGGTGCGAGATGAGGGCGGAGACACAGGGTTTTACCCAGGTTCGGCCCCCCGGAGGGTAAAGACCTACTCCTACTAGATTGTATTATGGTGGAGGTACAATGGGGCGAGCTCGACGGCTAGGCGGCGAGTTGCTTGGGTGTATGATGGAACGTGCCTCTACACGCCCTGTAGGGGGGGTTTATATAGACTCACCTCCCCCTAGGGTTTACATATCTCAACCGAATCAGTTAAGGCTTCGGTACTCGTTTAACCTAATCCGACTGGGCCTATCTACTCTCCTGGGCCTTCAGCTTCCAGTCGCCTGGATCCACGCCAGGCCTTGATCCAGTCACCGTCTTGTAGGCCCACTCGCCAGTTCTTGGGCCAGTCGGAAACGTCCTGTTGGGTATACCCCGGTAGGCATATCCCCATCACAAAGTAATTTCAAATCTACTAAATGAAGGGGAACTACCATAGGAACTTGTAAGAGGCCTAAACATGCATCAAAACAATTTCTCTAAGCATACAACAATCATGCAATCTCACATAACCTGTCACCTACAGTAGCAAAATACTCAAGATATACTCCACTAATCAAAAATCTACTTGGACAAGCGGAAGAGCCACATACCGAAGAACAAATGCTCCAAAAATCAGCAGTAAAGAGTGGTTGAGCAAGGAGATCGAAAAATCATGGTGAAGAACAGCAAGAACGCGAGTTTGAGAAATTTTTCGGTGTTTTCTCGGGAGAGAGAGTGTAGTCGTGGGTGGCTGGGTTAGTGGAGGGCCAGGGGTGGCCCACACCATGGCCAGGCGCGCCCCTGGGATGGTCGCGTCACCAGGTGGTGTGCCTACCTGGTGGCCCCCCCCCTGGGTCACTCCAGGTGCCTCTCTGTCCCTTTTTTACATAAAAATTAATATGAATTTTCTGGAATTTTTCGATAAACTTTATTTTCGAGCATTTTTCAGGAATTGGTAAATGATTTTCTCGCAGAAAAATGGTTTCGGAATGATGGAAAACCAAATCAAAACTAAAACTTTAGAAGTTCTAAGACACTCAAATATGCAAACAACTAGCAATACAAAGATGAGCAAGGTGAAAGCAAAAATTGGAATAAATAAAATAAGAGTAAGCAAGGATAATCATGGTGAAAACATTGTTTTGTTCATCAAAATACCTTTGTTAACAAGGTTGATCACGTATTGTTACCAACACAATTTTATATGAAGCAAAACTTTGCATTTCACTAAATTATGATGTTACCTCAACCTTGTTAGCAATAGTCCCAACCATAATAATTTTCATAATTTTCTTGTGGTAGAGGACAATATATTTCTCCAACTTTGATACCTTCAATATTTTCAATTGAACTTAGACCATATTTCTTATCAATCCTCTTGGGAAAATAAACAGTGTGCTCCTTGTAATTAACCTTAAAATTTACTTTTCCTTGATTACAATCAATGACAGCACCTGCAGTATTAAGAAAAGGTTTCCCAAGAATAATGGACATATTATCGTCCTCAGGCATTTCAAGCACAACAAAATCAGTTAATATCAAACAATTATGAGCCACTTGAACAGGAACATCCTCACATATACCAAAAAGAATAGTAGTAGACTTATGAACCATTTGCAAAGATATATCAGTTGGTATCAACTTTTCCAGGTTAAGTCTCTTGTATAGAGAAAAAGGCATAACAGTAACTCCTGCTCCCAAATCACACAAAGCAGTTCTAACATAATTATTTTTTATAGAGCAAGGAATAGTGGGAATCCCTGGATCTCCAAGTTTCTTTGGAACCTTACCATTAAAGGAATAATTAGCAAGCAAAGTGGAAATTTCCTCATTAGGAATCTTCCTTTTATTAGAAACAATATCCTTCATATACTTTGAATAAGGAGGCAATTTAATAGCACCAGTCAAAGGAATTTGCAAAAACAAATGGGATAGCAGGACATCAAAGACCCGTAGGACTGTTGCAACCATCGCAGATTCCGGAATGGAAATGGGATTCAGTTGGAATGGACTTTATCACCAGATTGCCTACTTCAAGTAGGGGAAATCACTCTATTTGGGTCATAGTTGACAGATTTTCCAAGTAGCCCATTTCTTACCAATCAATACCACATACCAGAGTTCGAAGCTAGCAGAGTTGTACATCGCTAGAATCATCAGTTTGCACGGAGTCCCCAAGAACATCATATCGGATCGAGGAACTCAGTTTACCTCGAGATTCTGGAAGAAAGTCCAAGAAGGTTTAGGAACCCGGCTAGATTTCAGCACAACGTATCACCCTCAGACCGATGGACAAACGGAGCGAGTAAATCAAATACTCGAAGATATGTTGAGAGCATGTGTGCTAGAGTATGGATCTAAATGGGAAGACTGTCTGCCTTTCGTAGAATTTTCATACAACAACAGTTATCAAGCTAGTCTTCAAATGGCCCCATTTGAGTTCATGTATGGAAGGAAGTGTCGCACCCCTTTGAATTGGTCGGAAGTAGGAGAGAGTAAGATTTTCGGACCCGACATCCTACGAGAAGCAGAAGAGAAAGTTCACAAGATTCGTGAGCACCTCAAGACCGCCCAGTCAAGACAGAAGAGTTACGCTGACAAGAGACGTCGAGACCTCGCTTTCAATATCGGAGATTTTGTTTATCTCAAAGTGTCGCCTTTGAAGGGAATGCAGCGTTTCCAGCTCAAAGGAAAGCTAGCCCCCAGATATATCGGACCCTTCAAGATTATGAATCGTCGAGGAGAAGTATCATATCAATTGGAACTGCCAGAGGAAATGTCAGCAGTGCACAATGTGTTCCATATATCGTTACTTCGCAAATGCCTTGAAGTTCCGGAGAAGACTGAAGTTTTCAAGAATATTGATCACCAGACCATAGAGATCAACGATGACCTAACCTATCCCGAAGTACCCATCCGTATTTTGGAAGAAGCTTTCAGAACCACCAGAACCCGAAGCATCAAGTTTCTCAAGATTCAGTGGAGCAACCACACCGAAGAAGAAGCTACCTGGGAGCGCGAAGATCACATCAGGACGGAGTTACCCGATCTTTTTAAATCCTAGGTAATCTTTTTCTTTCTCTTTCTCAAATCTCGGGATGAGATTTTGTTTAAGGGGGGAAGGTTTGTAACATCCAAAAAATATGAAACAATGATCATCAAACTCTAATCACTAAATTAGGGTTAGCAAAAACTTTGACTAATTTAAATCATATGAATGCATGTGTGTAGGTGATGATTTGATAAATGCATGAATGATCTTGTGTGATTAACCTAAATAGCAAGAAATGGTTTAAATACAAAAATAACATCATATAAAACAATTCAATGCAGAAACAAATCAAGAGAAAATAAAAAACAAATCAAATAAGGCAAATGGTCATTTTTGCCAATCTTGTTCACTAGGTCACTTTGAGTGTTTCTAGTCCAAGATTTCAAACAGAAACTTTTCCAATTCTTTTTACCCCTTGCTAGACCAAGTAAAAGTGAAGCAAAGCCCACCTTTCAAACTTGCAGAAACATTTGACAACCTCATTCAAATGACATTTCAAAATTGAATATTCATCATATGTGAAGATCACACATTTTCAAAACCCAACCAAACCAGTGTCCCTTGACTAATCCAACTAACCAGATACTCCCTAGTATGTGCCTAGCAAACCCACCAAGTTTGAATCCAAAATTCAAATTTGAATCTCTTGCGGCCATTTCATCAAACACCTTGCTAGCATCAAACAAACAAACAACAAACACTATAGTGTGCAGAAATTTTGGCCTAACTTGTTCCCTATCTAGCTCACACTACACCATCAGTGGATCATATAACTTGTTTAAACCCTCTAGCTCACTGTAAACCGGACCATGCCATCAATGGCAAGCATGCCGAGAGCACCCTTGCCACCCCAATGTCGCCAGCCAGCTAGGAGCCTCACTAGCCTCGCCAACCTTGTCTCACAGACGCAGCACCGTCCACCGCCACCCACTGTCCCAGCCTCGAGCACTGCCAGCCCCTGGACCACACGGCAATCTCATGCCAAACCTCTCTGCGTGCGAGCCGAGAGCATGCCAGTGCGCCACCCTCGACCAGCACCCACAGACCGTGCGCCGCCCTTGCCGCTTGCGTGCATGATCACCAGCACCCCGCCAGACATGCTCGTTCGCCGCCGCGCGGACCGTAGACGTTGTGCACCATTAAAATCGTCGTCGGACCCGCCCAGAGCATCGACGTGTTCCGATCGATCAGCACCGCCCCACGCCTCGCCACCACTCCGTTGAGCTTCGCCAGGGAGCATCACACCGCCCCTACCGTCGCCCATGCCAGTAGCCCTCTGTGTCGTCGACCACGACGAGCTCAGCCCGCGCCCGTCGGTCCCCTTCAGCCACTATAAATAGAGGCCTCCACCGCTTGTTTTCTTCACACCAGTTCACTCCCCACCTCTCACTGATCACACCCACTCACCCCCGGAGCAAGGCGAGCAGCGGATCATCAGAATTTTGCCGGAGTTCGCCGCTGCAGAGGAGGAGAGGCACCATCGATTGGAGCCTCCCCAGGAGAAACTGCCGGTACCAAGAGAACCGCCGTCGTTGACTTCGTCGTTCGCCCCCGTCGCTGACCATCGACGGAGCCCCGGTGAGCCTTCCACGACCCCCACTGCCACTCTAGGGTTCGTGCTCGTTGCATCCTGTTCAGGCGTGGATGATGAACTCGAGCCGTTCGATTAGAATTAGATCCCACGGTCCACATTGCCCCGTACCGCTTCGCCCCTCACCGTCTCACTAACGCGTTGGGACAGCCACTTAACCAGCCCGCGCGTGCGCTGTGCGTAGTGGGCCAGCCCAGTTAGACATCCCGCGCGACCCAACAATTCAAATTTAGTTTTATTCATTTAAATTCAAATCCAGTTTTGCACCTAGATTCAAAAATCAACCCAGCTCGATTTACTAAACCAAAATGCATGAAACCAATTTTGTTAGAAAGGTACTGAAATGCTTAACCCAAGCCTGTTGGATTCAAACCATTTGGATTTATAGATCACCCATGGTAAAAATATCAAGGCAGAAGCTTTTCTCCATTCAAACATTTTTTAAAATTCAACCATAAAAGCTTTTGAGTTGATTCCAACTCTCAAAAAGCACATTTGACCATACCTTTCAGAATATATAAAAATATATAGGTTTACTTACAGAAATAATGATCAAGTAATAAAAGAATGCCACATAGGCATTTCTAGTCACTTTAATTTAATTAAAATAAAAAGGTTAAACCTTATTAAATTGTGACACCACTTTAAATCACATTCCCATGTACTGAAATATGTGGTGATGACATGTGTCAACATGATCCCATGTTTGAGTTGGAGAATATTAAATCTTAAGTAGTTTTTCAATGAGTAGAAATTACTTTCTAAAATAAAATAAATGAGACTAGTGCTTTAATCTTGTAATGTTGGTGATGATGTTAGATCATCTAGAGTGTACCTTTGTGTGATGATTGAAAATAGTTAAGGATTGTTTGGTGATTGTGTACCTCGTATTTATTTATAGACGCTAGTACCGACCAAGGATACGAGGAGGAAGGAGGATACTACGAGGAAGAAGCCGAGGAGAACTTCAACCACTGATCTGCACAAGGCAAGCTTATACCAACATCCTAGCAAGCTAACACGTGCAAGACACCCTACTTATGCAAGCCTAATACTACTAGTTGAATTAGCAAGCTTATACCAACATCCTAGCAAGATAACACTAGCAAGATACCCTACTTATGCAAGCCTAATACTACTAGTTGAATTAGCAAGCTTATACCAACATCCTAGCAAGCTAACACTTGCAAGATACCCTACTTATGCAAGACTAATACTACTAGTTGAATTAGCAAGCTTATACCAACATCCTGGCAAGCTAACACTTGCAAGATACCCTACTTATGCAAGCCTAATACTACTAGTTGAATTAGCAAGCTATTAACTGAGCAAGCTAACACTTGCAACTTAGCAAGCTTATACTACTAGCTTAGCAAGCTAAACCATGCAAGTTTTACTTGCAAGTTTACACCACTTGATACCCAATCCTAGTTTTTACTTGCAGGTTTAATACTTTATTTTCTTTATCAAAGATTTCTCTTAGAGTTTACTTAGTGACTTGTAGATTCTAGAAAGATAATTGAAGGTAGCATAAAGAGCATAAAACTTGACCTAAGTTAGATAATCTTGATGTCATCCTAAGGCATGAGATTGAACTTAGTAATACCCACTTGTCTAGTACCCCTCATTAGTATTTACCCCCACATGTAGCTGCTAGTGCTAAGCATAAAACTTGATCAACTTTAGATGGGAATACTTAGTGAAAATGGTTATGAAAACCTTAGAATGATGAGTCATTCTACTGAAATGTTTTGACATGTGTTCTTGAACACCAGATGATTTTGATGATGAAAATGTTTAGGCATGAGCCTTAGCCCTTTATAAAACTGATGGTTGTCTGGATGCGATACCATTCCAATTTTATCGTACAACCACAATACCCAAAAATTGGGTAGGGCTTAACTGGAAAGTTATATACCTTAGTACGGGTTCCCTTGCGGCCAAGGTCTGAGCTGAGGCTACCTTGTGAAGATTGTCCACATGTGCAGTACCCAAGATGACAGTTGGTCATGGTTGGGAGGCCAAACTCACAGGAGAGGTGCCTATACTAGGGCGTGTAATCGAAAGGTTAGGATTGATTATCCGCATACTGAGTATGGTGAATTCAGGATTTGTTCCTGACGGATGTATCGAATGTTGTGGTGAAAGTGTACAATCTCTGCAGAGTGTCAAACTATTCGAATAGCCGCGTACGCGGTTATGGACAGTTGGAGTGGCCATACTGTTCCCCCGTCAGATTTTTTCAAAATGACTGGTGAAATGATTTGTGACTTTGACTGGACCACAACAAAGTTGTGATATGAAATTCAAGTTCCCACTTAGGTGTTATAAAAATTTCAACTAGATTTCTTTGCTTCTGAATTTAGTAGAGGTAAATCTGGATTTTTGCAAAACAACCCTAGAGCTTAGTATCCTACTACAAAAACCCCTTCACTTATTAGTATTAGTTTGCGAGTACTTAAAGAGTACTCATGGCTTTGTCCCTGGCTATTCCCATGGCCAGACTATGGAGAGGAGTATGAGGAAGAAGGACAACAGGAAGGTTACGACAACTAGGACCATCTCCCATCGTCAGCATTGCCTGCGACCATGAAGATGAAGCTTCGCCCACGCTATCGTTACTATTACGTTATTCCGCTGCTTGTATTGTATTAAGAACTAGATCATGAGATCCTTATTTGTGTAAGACCTTATGTATGGTTTGTAATGGATGATGTACTGTGATATCCAATCTGTTATGTCTCGCAAAATTGGTAATCCTGGGATTGCGATGTATGGCATAACACGCATCTGTGATTAAAAATCCGGGTGTTGACAATGGTAATATAGGAACTTTTCCATCGCGAGTTTTACCCATGATGAATGGATAGCAGCGAACAATAATAATTCCAAGTGAACTTATAAATAAAGCTATGCTCCCCGGCAACGGTGCCAGAAAATAGTCTTGATGACCCACAAGTATAGGGGATCGCAACAGTCTTTGAGGGAAGTAAAACCCAAATTTGTTGATTCAACACTAGGAGAGCCAAAGAATATTTATAAGCCTTAATACATGAGTTGTCAATTTAGCTGCACCTGGAAACAGGCTCACTTGCAATAGTTTATCAGTAGCAACAGTTTTGTAATAGCAGTAGCAAAATAACAGCAGCATTAAAATAAAGACAATAGTAACAATTGTAATAAACAGCAGGATTAAAGTGCGGTAGGCATAGCGATGGATGGACGGGCGTTGCATGGACAAGACAATTCATGTAACAATCAAGGCAAGGGCATTTGCAGATAAATAAGATAAAGCATCCAAGTACTAAATAACCATAGGCATGTGTTCCATATATAGTCATGCGTGCTCGCAATGAGAACTTGCACAACATCTTTTGTCTTGCCAGCCCGTTGCAGCGGGGCCTCTAGGGAATCTACTGGAAATTAAGGTGCTCCTTTTAATAGAGCACCGGCTCAAAGCATTAACACTCTATGAACACATGTGATCCTCACATCACAGCCATCCCTTCCGGTTATCCCAATTTATCACTTCGGGGCCTCGGGTTCCGAACAACGATATGTGTATACAACTTGCAGGTAAGATCACAAACAATAATATCATCATGAATCAATAACATGTTCAGATCTGAGATCACGGCACTCGGGCCCTAGTGACAAGCATTAAGCATAACAAGTTGCAACAATGTCAAAAAGCACTAACAATAGATACTAGGCACCATTCCCTAACAATCTTATGCAATTACATGAACAATCTCATCCAATCCCTACCATCCCCATAGCCTACAGTGGAGAATTACTCACACATGGATGGGAGAATCATGGATGGTTGATGGAGAGGCATTGGTGATGATCTCCTCCAGTTCCCTGTCACGGTAGGGTGCCAGAACAGAGTTTATGGTTCCGAATCGCGTTTTCTAGTGGTGACGGCGCAACGGAACTCTTCTCTGGAAATTGTCGAACTCCCCGGTGTTTTTAGGTCAGGGGGTATATGTAGGCGAAAGGAGGGGTCGAGGTGGAGTAAGAGGCGGCCACACCATGCCCTGGCGCGGCCTGGCCTGGCCCACGCCTAGGGGTGGTGTGGGCACCTCTGGCCTCTTCTCCCCTCCATCTTCTGGCTCCGTGAGTCTTCTGGGAAATAGGATTTTCGGCCTATTTTCTGGGATTTTTTAAGGTTGATTTTTTGCACAAAAACGAGACACCGAAGCAATTCTGTTGAAAGCAGCGTTAGTCAGTGTTAGTTGTATCCAAATCATCAAATTAGAGGAGAAACAATAGCAGAAGTATTCGGGAAAGTAGATACATTTTGGACGTATCAGCCTCCCATGCCTCCATAGCCTCCCCTTTCTCCAAAGCCACTGATGGGTATGCTCATCACTCCCATGCTTCCAAAGCCACCCATGGGCGCACTCATCCCTCCCATGCTTCCAAAGCCACCATGGGAGCACTCATCCCTCCAGTGGCTCCATTCATATGGTTTGTCATCATTCTCTTTATAACCAACACTTCTTCACAACAAAGTTTGATGTACTCCTTTTTCTTTTCATCGAGCTTGGATGTGTCCATGAAAACGAGATTTTTCTCTTCTTCAAGTAGACGTTGATGCTCTTCCATGGCTACCTTCTTCACCTCCAATGCCACCTTCCTATCCTTGGAGGCTGCCATCCTCTCCTCTGCAATGGCCATCCATGCCTCGGCCTCGACCTCTTTGGTCCTTGAAATCTTCCTATCATCGTTTGCTTCCTTTCTTGTATTCACCATTTCCTCCATAGCGTTTGCAATGTCATCATATCGCGCATTCTTCCCCTTTATACTTTCACATACCTCCTTTCTATGGGCCTTCTTGTATTCGCAACCTAGTGAGTAGTGGAGCTTCTCTTGCCATCATCACTTGATCCTTCACCATCATCTAGGATTTTTGCCTCCATAGTTGCAATGTAGGCTTTTGTTGGCACTTACAACTTATCACAGTTATTCCGCTTTTCTTCATTCTCTAGCCCCTTGTAGCAATGGACAACACAAATGACCTCTCGGTAGTTTTCTTGCTCTTCTTATTCTTTTTGCCGTCTTTGAAGAAATTTTGGGCAATGGTGAACTACCTTGTCAAAAAAGAAAGTAATGAGTCATGGAGATTAATAAACATGTGCACATGGAACCAAAGTAGTATCACACAATAAAACAACTTACCTTATTGACATGGTTATACCCTATGGGTACGTGATCTCAGCATACCTGGTCCAGCCCAAGGAAGGCCCACGGCAGATGTACGCCAGCCCATGAAGATTTTCGGGTGGCCAAGGCCCATGACGCCTTCAGATCCTTAGAGAGCAAGACTAGCGTAGATAGGAAATTCAAAGGGGTAAAACCCTAAAACTTGTAACCGACTAGGTCTATGCCCGGGACCTGCCTGAGTCTATATAAAGGCTAGGAGGGCACGACCTAGATCTCTCTCTCATACTTTCGCATACACACCTCCACGCCAGATCGAATCTGCGCACCCCTGTAACCTTCGGTTCCGCCGTAATCAAGAGTAGACAAGCAGGAGTAGGGTTTTCCCTCCGGGGGCCTGAACCTGGGTAAACCTCGTGTCCCCGTGTTGCTTGTTTGCTAACCGTTCCGCGATCTCCAGCATCCCCATCTTCTCCAAAACCCAAGTCCATAACAATGGGCATTGATGAGATCAAACCTCGTCAATTGGCGCCGTCTGTGGGAAGAAGGAAGAGAAGAAAGAAGAGAAGAAGGAAATGTGGAAGGATATTCCAGCGCGTAGCAAGAACTCTTAGAGCACAAGGAGGCAGTGAAAACAAGAATCGATGCGGTGAAAACAAACTGTAGCTTTCCCTAATGATTATAACGGCAAATACGACGCACGTCAACCGTCCATCAAGAAGACCTAACGCCAACGGCAGATCTGGTCATACACGTGTCAACATCAAAACGAACCGTCGTTACCACGCCGTCCACTACGCGCGGAAATCGAGGCGACGCCATATTTATCTCCACGCCGCGCGTGACCGGTCAATTCAAGGTCAGCAAGTGGGACCCACGTTCGTCCAGTCAAGTCATCTCTGGCGCAGCATACGCTTGAGGTCATTGATCGTCAGCACTGATGTCATCAAAAGCTATACTAGCAACAACTACAATTTCTTTGGTTTCAAAGCTAAAGAGTACTCACTCGAATCTACGATTCGACTAATTACTCGGGGGCTACTCCTATTAGGAGCGTTGGCCGCGCACCCGAAAGATGAATAAAAGCGAACTATTTCTTCGAGTCCTACGTCGAGTCTACGACTCCAGTACGGACTTGGGGGCTACTCCCATAGGGAGGATGGATTTAAGCATCCGAAAAATTTTATGTCCTACGGACTTAACACTGAACAACGCCTGAATAAAAGTCTCCGCTCGAGTCTACGACTCGAACAGAAACTCGGGGGCTACACCCATAGGGAGCGCTGGTCGCGCACCCTATGAATTCTTCGACTGCGATCTTTCGGATCACATGCAAAAACTTTTCGGCAACTCTGCCCCAACAAAACGCTAAGTGAGCAACGTTCTCCTTGGCCACCCAAAACACCTCCGCGGTGATAAACATTCGGATTTTATGTCTGCGACACAAACATAAGACCTAAAGATATCATCTGATGGTCTGGCAACGCACACGACTGCGCTCTGCTAGTATAAACCCGTGCCAGCAGGCGCGATGAAAAATCCCGATGGACGCGTTGGGTACATCAATTAAAATCACTGGAATTCCACTCCTGTAAGTCCTCCGCGGCCTGAGTCGAATTACGCCAGCATATGTTCCGGGTTCGAGTTAAGGGACTCGAACCTGAGGAAGATCGTGTTGTTTCATCCTAAAACAGTTAACTGACCCTGATCCATCGGGTGAGTCAGGCATACGCATCAACAATCCCTACACACATACTGTTAATACATAGTTGCACCCGAAGGATTGAAGAGTCCTCAGCCGAATCTATGATTCGACTGATCACTCGGGGGCTACTGACATGGTTATACCCTACGGGTACGTGATCTCAGCATACCTGGTCCAGCCCAAGGAAGGACCACGGCAGATGTACGCCGGCCCATGAAGATTTTCGGGTGGCCAAGGCCCATGACGCCTTTGGATCCTTGGAGAGCAAGACTAGAGTAGATAGGAAATTCAAAGGGGTAAAACCCTAGAACTTGTAACCGACTAGGTCTATGCCCGGGACCTGCCTGAGTCTATATAAAGGCTAGGAGGGCACTACCTAGATCTCTCTCTCATACTTTCGCATACACACCTCCACGCCAGATCGAATCTGCGCACCCCTGTAACCTTCGCTTCCGCCGTAATCAAGAGCAGACAAGCAGGAGTAGGGTTTTCCCTCCGGGGGCCTGAACCTGGGTAAACCTCGTGTCCCCGTGTTGCTTGTGTTAGAGATATGCCCTAGAGGCAATAATAAATATAGTTATTATTATATCTTTGTGTTTATGATAAATGTTTACATTCATGCTATAATAGTATTAACAAGGAAACATTAATACTTGTGTGATTTGTAAACTAAAATATAGTCCCTAGTAAAGCCTCTTTATAATACTAGCTTGTTGGTTAATAAATGATTGTGGTTTCCCTATCATGAA
Source organism: Avena sativa (assembly GCA_916181665.1). Classification (NCBI taxonomy): domain Eukaryota; kingdom Viridiplantae; phylum Streptophyta; class Magnoliopsida; order Poales; family Poaceae; genus Avena; species Avena sativa. The sequence goes on along the minus strand of OV702280.1, from coordinate 382,526,180 downwards.
CATTGAGATGTTATTAACAACAAGATCATATCGTAAGGAGAATTATATGGTGGACATACTCATATAGATAAGCGTAGCATAAAGATCAAGTCATTTTAATAGTTCAATTGCTATATGCTTTCTGATACATAGTAACCTAATTCCTTCGACCATGAGATCATGCATATCACCTTCACCGGAAGGATGCTTTGATGACATCAAACACCACACCGTAACTGGGTGGCTATAAAGGTGGCATTAAGTGTTCAGAAAGTATTGGTTGAGACACATGGATCAAGAGTGGGATTTGTCCATCCATATGACAGATAGATATACTCTGGGCCCTCTCGGTGGAATGTCATCCAATTAGCTTGCAAGCATGTGACTGTCTCACAAGGGATCACATATCATGGGAACGAGAAAAGAGTACTTATCAGTAACGAGGTTGAACTAGGTATGCAGAGATACCGACGATCATAACCTTGGATAAGTAAACTATCGTGAGACAAAGGGAAATTGGTATCGTATGTAAGTGGTTCATTCGATCGCAAAGTAATCGTAGAAATATGTGGGAGCCATATGAATTTCCAGATTCCTCTATTGGTTATTGTTCGGAGAAGTGTCTCGACCATGTCCGCATAATTCACGAACCGTACGGAGACACACTTAAGGATTCGACGTTGTTTGAGTAGTTATGGAATGATGAGTAAAAGACCGAATGTTGTTCGGGGTCTCGGATGGGATCCGGGATATCACGAGGAGATCCGGAATGGTCCGGAGAATAAGATTCATATAAGGAAAGTCCTGTTTCGGGGTTGGAGAATGGTTCCAGTGTTTTCATCGGGAATGTGCTAGAAGGTTCCGGAATGTCCGACACTCCGGAGGGGAAGGGTACATGAATGTGTCATAACAAGTTGGAATGATTGCATCATGTACTAGGTGTCATCGCTGAACAAAATAAAGGGTTTAATCAAATCCTAGTTTGAAAAAGTCAAACGCCAATTTGAAAAGTCAAACGGCTATTTTGGAAGGTGGAGGGGAAGTAGGAAACCTACTTGAGGAGGAGTTCCTCCCCTCCACCGCCGGCCCACTTGGGAAACCGAGTTGGGGAGGGACTCCCCTCCCCTGGTGCGCCCCCTCCACCTATATAAGGAGGGGCATGGCTGCCCCTCCTAGTACACAAGACCTCCACCTCTAAACCTAAACCCTAGCCGCCGCCGCCCACCAGAGCCGCCGCCTAGGGTTTCTCCCCTAGCCGCCGACTTGGGCAGCTCCAAGCCCTAGCCGCCGGCCCTAGACCCTCCTCCTTGGTGTGTCTAAACCCTAGATCACCGAGGATCTCTCTCATAGTCCACCATACTCGCTCCGGCTTAAGGCGAAGCCCTGCGAGATCTCCCCTCTACTTCCGGTACCACGCCGTCGTGCTGCCGGAATCGCGAGGAGAGTGCTACAACCTCCGCTGCCTGCTAGAACAAGGGAGAGGAAGGTCTTCGTCGAGTACCGAACATGTGACCGAATGCGGAAGCGCTGCCGGAACGCAGCGCCGGAAGCATCGTCTACGCGATCTTGAGATCGGAAAGACTACGACTACATCACCCACGAGAATCCGTTCTCGTTAAACACTTTGGAATCTTCGAGGGTGAGTTATTCTATCGACTCGTTGCTACAATCTAGTAGATAGATCTTGGCTTGTTTGTTTGTATGCGGTAGAAAATTTTTGTTTTCCATGCTACGAAACCCTACAGTGGTATCAGAGCCGTGTCTATATGTAGATCTATTGCACGAGTAGAACACAATGGTCATTGTGGGAGTTGATGCTTTTGTTGTCGATTGATTCTTGTGTACTTTGCATCTTGCGGGATGGTGAGATGAAGCGGCCCGGGCTAACCTTACATGACATCGTTCATGAGACTTGCTCCACGCTTGACATGCAACTTGTATTGCATAAGTGGCTTTGCGGGTGCCTGTTTCTCCCAACATAGTTAAGATTCAATTTACAACGGGTGATTGACAATACTAGTATCAATGTTGTGGTTCTTGTTCATAAGTTAGAACGACACTTATTGAAAGCCCCAAACCACGTAAAACATGCAAAGAAAGTAGAGGTGTCTAACTTTGTTTTGCAGGGGTGTGATGTGATGTGATATGGCCAAGATTGTGATTATATTTGATGTATGCAATGTTCCTTATTGTAAGTTGGCAACCGGAAGGAGCCATATTGTTGTCTTTAATTTATGTTAATACTCGCGTGTCTATTCAAAGTAGTTGTAATAGTTGAAGCTGGTGGACGACAACCATGAAGCGGCATCATTGACCTTGATGCAATGCCGGTGATGATGGAGATCATGTTCGTTCTTGAAGATGGAGATCAGAAGCACAAAGAAGAAAGGCCATATCATATCACATATTATGAATTGCATGTGATGTTAATCCTTTATGCATCTTGTATTGCTTAGTTAACGACGGTAGCATTATAAGATGATCCCTCATGCACATGAATTTCAAGTCCTAAAGTGTTCACCCTTAGTAAGCACCGTTGCTAAAGCTTGTTGTTTCGAAGCACCACGTGATGATCGGGTGTGTTAGATTCCGCAAGTGTATACAACGTGCGCAAGCCAGATTTTCTCATGTGGAAGCTAAGGTTTGATCTTGACGATCCTAGCATGTACAGACATGGTCTCGGAACACGGATCACCGAAAGGTAAAGCATGAATCATATAGTAGATATGATGAACATGTCGATTGTTCGCCATTGAAGCTACATCAACTCTCGTGATGATCGGTTTTGATGTGGTGGATTTGGTTCGTGTGATCACTAAAACAATGTGAGGGATATTGTTCTGAGTGGGAGTTCACCTAGATTAATTTAACTATTAATTAGAACTCAATTTATCATAAACTTAGTCTAAACTATTGCAAATATGTTGTAGATCAATGGCGGCCCCTACCATCAATTTTAATGCGTTCCTAGAGAAATAAAAGTTGAAAAACAATGGAAGCAACTTCGCGGATTGGTTCCGCAATTTGAGGATTGTCCTCACAGCTGGTAATTTGACCTATGTGCTGGATGCACCGCTGGGTGACCCACCTGCAGCTACTGCTGCCGATGAAGTAAAGAATGTTTACCTCACTCGGAAGACTCAGTACTCCACAGTTCAGTGTGCTATCTTGTATGGTTTAGAATCGGAGCTTCAAAAAAGGTTTGAGAATTCAGACCCACATGATATTGTCCGTGATCTCAAATTGATATTTGAGACTCATGCAGCAATTGAGAGCTATGAGGCTTCTGAAAAGTTCTTTAACTGCAAGATGGAAGAAGGCAGCTCCGTCAGTGAGCATGTGCTTAAGATGTCTGGGCACGCAAACAAACTCCAAAGCTTGGGTATAGTGATTCCTAATGATTTGGGGATTTACCGTGTCCTTCAATCACTACCACCAAGTTACAAGAACTTTGTGATGAACTACAACATGCAAAACATGAACAAGACGTTGCCAGAACTCTTCGCCATGTTGAAATCTGCAGAAGTGGAGATCAAGAAAGAGCACCAAGTGTTGATGGTCAATAAGACCACCAAATTCAAGAAAGGCAAGTCTAAGCAAAAGGGACACTTCAAGAAGGGTGGTAAGAAAGTTACCGCGCCGACGAAGAATACCAAGGCTGGACCTAAGCCTGATACTGAGTGCTTTTACTGCAAGGGAGAAGGTCACTGGAAGCGGAATTGCCCAAAGTACTTGGCGGATTTAAAGAACGGCAACATCAAGAAGAAAGGTATATCCGATATACATGTTATTGATGTGTATCTCACTAGTACTCGTAGTAGTGCCTGGGTATTTGATACTGGTTCGGTTGCTCATATTTGTAACTCGAAACAGGTACTGCAGAATAAACGGAAGCTAGAGAAGAACGAGGTGACGATGCGTGTGGGAAATGTATCAAAGGTTGATGTGATTGCGGTCGGCACGCTACCTCTTCATCTACCATCGGGATTAGTTTTATACTTAAATAATTGTTATTTGGTGCCTGCGTTAAGCATGAACATTATATCGGGATCTTGTTTATTGCGAGACGGTTACTTGTTTAAGTCCGAGAATAATGGTTGTTCGATTTACATGAGTAATATGTTTTATGCACATGCACCTTTGATAGATGGTCTATTCTTATTGAATCTCGATAGTGGAAATACACATATTAATAACATTGAGGCTAAACGTTTGAAATCGAGCGATAACTCGACCTATATGTGGCACTGTCGTCTTGGTCACATTGGAGTGAAGCGTATGAAGAAACTCCATTCCGATGGACTTCTTGAATCACTTGATTTTGAATCACTTGAAAGATGCGAAGCATGTCTGATGGGAAAAATGACTAAGACTCCATTTTCTGGTATGATGGAGCGAGCTACGGACTTATTGAAAATCATACATACCGATGTGTGTGGTCCAATGACTGTAGCATCGCGCAGTGGTTATCGTTATGTTCTTACCTTCACGGATGACTTGAGTAAATATGGGTATATCTATTTCATGAAACATAAGTCCGAAAGTTTCGAGAAGTTTAAGGAATTTCAAAGTGAGGTTGAGAATCAACGTAACAAGAAGATTAAATTTCTACGTTCTGATCGTGGAGGTGAATATCTAAGTTACGAGTTTGGCGAGCATTTAAAGAAATGCGGAATACTTTCACAACTGACACCGCCGCGAACACCACAGCGTAATGGTGTGTCCGAATGTCGTAATCGAACTCTCTTAGATATGGTTCGTTCTATGATGTCACTTATAGATTTACCGCTATCATTTTGGGGTTATGCATTAGAAACAGCCGCATTCACTTTAAATAGGGCACCATCTAAATCCGTTGAAACGACACCGTATGAATTATGGTTTGGGAAGAAACCTAAATTGTCGTTTCTTAAAGTTTGGGGTTGCAAAGCCTATGTAAAGAAGTTACAGCCGGACAAGCTTGAACCCAAAGCGAAAAAATGCGTCTTCATAGGATACCCGAAGGAAACTATCGGGTATACCTTCTATCATAGATCCGAGGGCAAAATCTTCGTTGCCAAGAATGGATCCTTTCTAGAGAAGGAATTTCTCTCGAAAGAAGTGACTGGAAGGAAAGTAGAACTCGACGAGGTTGTTGAACCTTCTCTCAAACTTGCGAGTAGCGCAACATCGGAAGAAGTTCCTGTGGTGCCTGCACCAGTAAGAGAGGAAGCTAATGATGATGATCATGAAACTTCGGTTGAAGTTACTACAGAGCCTCGCAGGTCAACGAGAACTCGTACCACTCCTGATTGGTATGATCCCATAATGAATGTCATGTTGGTGGACAACACCGATGACCCTGCGACGTATGAGGAAGCGATGATGAGCCCAGATTCCAATAAATGGCAAGAAGCCATGAAATCCGAGATTGGATCCATGTACGAAAACCGAGTATGGACTTTGGTGGACTTACTGGATGGCCGGAAGGCCGTCGAGAACAAATGGATTTTCAAGAAGAAAACATATGCTGATGGTAATGTTACTGTCTATAAAGCTCGACTTGTCGCAAAAGGGTTTCGACAAATTCAAGGAGTTGACTACGATGAGACTTTCTCACCAGTAGCGAAGCTAAAATCTGTGAGGATTATGTTAGCAATCGCTGCATATTACGATTATGAAATATGGCAGATGGATGTCAAAACAACGTTCCTCAATGGAGACATTGATGAAGAGTTGTATATGATGCAACCCAAAGGTTTTGTCGATCCTAAAGATGCTAACAAGGTATGCAAACTTCAAAGATCCATTTATGGATTGAAGCAAGCATCCCGAAGTTGGAATCAACGTTTTGATAAGGTAATCAAAAGTTTTGGTTTTATACAAACTTATGGAGAAGCTTGTATTTACAAGAAAGTGAGTGGGAGCTCTGTAGCATTCTTAATACTATATGTAGATGACATACTGTTGATTGGGAATGATGTAGACCTTCTTAATAGTGTCAAGGAATATTTGAATAATAGTTTTTCAACGAAGAATCTTGGCGAAGCAGCTTACATATTAGGCATAAAGATTTATAGAGATAGATCGAGACGCCTAATATCATTGTCACAAAGTACATATTTGGACAAAGTTCTAAAGAGGTTTGGAATGGAAGATAGCAAGAAAGGGTTCTTGCCCATGTTGCCCAATACGACGTTGAGTAAAACTCAAAGTCCGACAACGTCAGAAGATAGAGAAAGGATGAGTAAGACTCCTTATGCCTCAGCCATAGGATTTCTAATGTATGCCATGCTATGTACTAGACCCGATATTGCATATGCTGTTAGTTTAACTAGCAGATATCAAAGTGATCCAGGAGTGGATCATTGGACAGCGGTCAAAAACATCCTTAAGTACTTGAGAAGAACTAAGGATATGGTTCTTTCTTATGGAGGTGATGAACAACTCGTTGTTAATGGTTACACTGATACTAGTTGGAACACCGATCCGGATGATTCTAAATCACAATCTGGATACGTATTTACTTTGAATGGTGCGGCAGTTAGCTGGAGGAGTGCAAAGCAAAGCGTTGTGGCGAGATCTTCAACTGAATCGGAATACATGGCTGCTTCGGAGGCTTCACAAGAAGCAATATGGATGAAAGAGTTCATAACAGAGCTCGGTGTGGTTCCTAGTGCACTGGACCCAATGTCAATCTACTGTGATAACATGGGCGCCATAGCCAATGCGCAAGAACCAAGGTCACACAAGAAGCTGAAGCACATCAAGCTACGTTTTCACGCTATTCGAGAACATGTCCAAGATGGGGACATAAAGATTTGCAAAGTACACACAGATCTGAATGTGGCGGATCCGTTGACTAAACCTCTCCCGAGGGCAAAACATGACCAGCACCAAACTACCATGGGTGTTCGGTATATTATCATGTAATCTAGATTAGATGACTCTAGTGCAAGTGGGAGACTATTGGAGATATGTCCTAGAGGCAATAATAAATATAGTTATTATTATATCTTTATGTTTATGATAAATGTTTACATTCATGCTATAATAGTATTAACAAGGAAACATTAATACTTGTGTGATTTGTAAACTAAAATGGCATCCCTAGTAAAGCCTCTTTATAATACTAGCTTGTTGGTTAATAAATGATTGTGGTTTCCCTATCATGAACATTGAGATGTTATTAACAACAAGATCATATCGTTAGGAGAATGATATGGTGGACATACTCCTATAGATAAGCGTAGCATAAAGATCAAGTCATTTTAATAGTTCAATTGCTATATGCTTTCTGATACATAGTAACCTAATTCCTTCGACCATGAGATCATGCATATCACCTTCACCAGAAGGATGCTTTGATGACATCAAACACCACACCGTAACTGGGTGGCTATAAAGGTGGCATTAAGTGTTCGGAAAGTATTGGTTGAGACACATGGATCAAGAGTGGGATTTGTCCATCCATATGACGGATAGATATACTCTAGGCCCTCTCGGTGGAATGTCATCCAATTAGCTTGCAATCATGTGACTGGCTCACAAGGGATCACATATCACGGGAACGAGAAAAGAGTACTTATCAGTAACGAGGTTGAACTAGGTATGCAGAGATACCGACGATCATAACCTCGGATAAGTAAACTATCGTGAGACAAAGGGAAATTGGTATCGTATGTAAGTGGTTCATTCGATCGCAAAGTACGTAGAAATATGTGGGAGCCATATGAATTTCCAGATTCCTCTATTGGTTATTGTTCAGAGAAGTGTCTCGATCATGTCCGCATAATTCACGAACCGTAGGGAGACACACTTAAGGATTCGACGTTGTTTGAGTAGTTATGGAATGATGAGTAAGAGACCGAATGTTGTTCGGGGTCTCGGATGGGATCCGGGATATCACGAGGAGATCCGGAATGGTGCGAAGAATAAGATTCATATAAGGAAAGTCCTGTTTCGGGGTTGGAGAATGGTTCCGGTGTTTTCATCGGGAATGTTCTAGAAGGTTCCGGAATGTCTGGCACTCCAGAGGGGAAGGGTACATGAACGTGTCATAACAAGTTGGAATGATTGCATCATGTACTAGGTGTCATCGCTGAACAAAATAAAGGGTTTAATCAAATCCTAGTTTGAAAAAGTCAAACGCCAATTTGAAAAGTCAAACGACTATTTTGGAAGGTGGAGGGGAAGTAGGAAACCTACTTGAGGAGGAGTTCCTCCCCTCCACCGCCGGCCCACTTGGGAAACCGAGTTGGGGAGGGACTCCCCTCCCCTGGCGCGCCCCCTCCACCTATATAAGGAGGGGCAGGGCTGCCCCTCCTAGTACACAAGACCTCCACCTCTAAACCTAAACCCTAGCCGCCGCCGTCCACCAGAGTCGCCGCCTAGGGTTTCTCCCCTAGCCGCCGACTTGGGCAGATCCAAGCCCTAGCCGCCGGCCCTAGACCCTCCTCCTTGGTGTGTATAAACCCTAGATCACCGAGGATCTCTCTCATAGTCCACCATACTCGCTCCGGCTTAAGGCGAAGCTCTGCGAGATCTCCCCTCTACTTCCGGTACCACGCCGTCGTGCTGTCGGAATCGCGAGGAGAGTGCTACAACCTCCGCTGCCTGCTGGAACAAGGGAGAGGAAGGTCTTCATCGAGTACCGAACGTGTGACCGACTGCGGAAGCGCTGTCGGAACGCAGCGCCGGAAGGATCGTCTACGCGATCTTGAGATCGGAAAGAGTACGACTACATCACCCATGAGAATCCGCTCTCGTTAAACACTTTGGAATCTTAGAGGGTGAGTTATTCTATCGACTCGTTGCTACAATCTAGTAGATAGATCTTGGCTTGTTTGTTTGTATGCCGTAGAATTTTTTTGTTTTCCATGCTACGAAACCCTACAGCTTGTTTGCTAACCGTTCTGCGATCTCCAGCATCCCCATCTTCTCCAAAACCCAAGTCCATAACAATGGGCATTGATGAGATCAAACCTCGTCACTTATCTTTTGGATTTGTGCCACTTGTGTTCATCTTATCAACTGTCGTCACAATATCGGCCCACTTTTGATAATCAGTGTTAATGACCGACCAACGAGAACAAAGAGATCGATCAATGCGCTTATTCCCACTAGTGTTGTTGTTATCAAAGTAATCATTCATTCTCTTCCAATAGGTGTTTCGGGTTTGGTCCGTGCCAACCGTTAGATCCAAGCTTGTATTCAACCATGTGTTGCAAAGCAACTTGTCTTCCTCCACGGTGAAGTTGGCCGTCCTACCTCTCGGCGCCTCAATAAAACCCTCACCCTCCTCATCCACTTAGTACTCATCATCTTGTTGGACATTTGATTGAGACAAATAGTCATATGCAAAAGAGGAGCCAAAATTCATAGTTGTCATAAACGTGTCATCGATAACACTACATTGTAATGAACACATGTTAAAATCATCATTGCTTGGCCATCTACCTCGAAACAACAAGAAAAAAGAGTTTTTTTCACCTTATGGTATTTTGGTCGAACATGCTGGGTGTGCCGAAATCTGATGCGCTCGCCCGCGGATGCTGCGGAGACGGTGGAGGCTGGAAATCGTCTCTCGGTGGCGCCTGCGTTCGAGGAGGTGGGGACGGAGCTTGAGCGCGGCTCGCAGCGGCACCCTTATGCTTCTTTTGGGCACCCGACGGCACGGGCGCATGGCGCTGCGACTCCGCAGTCCTTCCCTTCACCGCGGTAGGCAGCGCGACAGTGCCGTGAGAGTTCGGCCATGGCGACATGAATAGGCCACGGATAAGGCCGCCGCTTGGGTTACCGGCTGGGTCGGCACTAGGGTTTTCCCTAGGTGACGACGGCGGAATCCCTCCTCCGGCGCTAGGAGGGACGACCGAGTAAGGCGGGGTTAGAGGCGTGTCGTCATACCCATCCATCGCCGAAATTTTGCCCCCGCACACGCATGGAGGGAGGAGGCAATCAAGAGCGTGGGCGCCAGGAAGTTTTAGTGCAGCGTTTGCGAGTTCACGCGCGAGCTAGCGAGTTTCAGTGCGCTCGAGCCGACACATCATAGTTAGGACGCAAGATAGCGCAATATCTCCATGCATAAAATTTTATCCATCACGTGCTAGTTTGGAGCACGTGCTAAAGTAAAAAACTAGAGCTGACGCTATATATTAGTGGTATTTACAGTGCGGGGACATGATATAGCGCGGCCGTTGGAGATATCTAACCAACTTAGTATGCATTTTTTTTAAGGAAAACTTCGTATGGATCTTCATCATATAAAATATCATCATTACAAGTAAGTAGAATAATCTTATAGCTATTTAAAGTTTGATCCATCTCAGCCGTTGGATGAGCTTGAGAGTGGTATATGGGCTAAGTTACCGCGTGACTTCCGTTGGATCCTTCGTCCAGCCTTCCCCACCCCGCCGCCGCCGAAACAGAAACCGCGCCCTAGCTTGCTCGAAAGGCGATGGCGCCACCGCCGCTAGCCACGGCGGCGGCGGCCGAGTATCCCGAGAATATCCTGGAGGTGCGCTGCGTAGGGTGCAGGGAGACGCTGGAGGTGGAACGGGGGCTGACGGAGTTCGTCTGCCCCGACTGCGGCACGCCTCAGTCGCTCCCGCCGGAACTCATGCCGCCGCGCCGGCGCAGGGCGCTTCCAATGCCGCGCGGCGCCGCGGACGCGCGAGGGGCCAGGATTCCCTGCGGCGCCTGCGGCGAGCTCCTGAGCGTGCCGGTCGGGCTATCGCGCTGCGCCTGCCCGTTCTGCGGCGCCGAGCTTGCCGTCGACTCCGCGCGCCTCCGAAACTACATCCTGTCCTCCGCCGCCGCGGCCGTCGTGCCGCTCGCCCCCGCGCCTGCCTCGCCCATCGTTGCTGTTCGGGAGGTATATAGATTTCTCGAGTATGTAGGGCAGTAAGGTTGTGCTATTTTGGTATTGCAGAATCGAAGAAACTGCATTTCGATTGAAAACTACCATTTTTTTTTGCCTCGTACTTCATACCTTGCTTCACCTGAGTCTTGTTTCAAGTGTGGAAACAAAGAGGCCTTTCTCCCCTCATTTGATGAATTAATATATGTAACTTCATAGTGTGTCTAGCTCAGTCAGCCGGAGATCTGGAGGCACACTCCCACTGTCACCTGGGTATCGATCAGCTTTTTTTTCCTAATAGTTCACATTTTTCTTTTCCTGTGATGCAGACATGGCAGGAGCATTCTAGTTACTCAACACGCGCAGGACTGCACCGAGCAGAACCTAATGCCAGGCTAATTCCTAGGGGGAAGACACAGATAGAGCGTCCCAGCCGTCTCATTCACGTGCATCCGGATGAACTACAGTATCCTCATCATATGATTGATAGAGAGGAGATACCCGCGGCTATTGTGACTGTTGCAAATAATAGCCTTCAGAGAAATCAACATTCACTTGGCCATCGTACTTTGGATGACGAGGAGATACACGTTTTTCCTCTAAATGAGGTCAGAGATCATGTAAATGATCAATGCCCTAGTTACACAGTTCAGCCAAAGCGAGCGCAGATGGCATGCCTGCATAGAGTCATTCATTCAGAGGAGATGCAAGAAGGGCCTCTCAGCCATGAGGTGTATAGAGAGGCGAGACGTACTGAACTGATATATGATACTGCTGCAACTCATAGAAACCCGAAAGTTGGATGCTCTGCTGCCCCCCAATCATCAAGTGTCGAGGAGAAGCATACGGAGACTCCTAGCGAGATCATACAGGAGGCGTACAAACACCCTTATCATGAGGGACATGCAAAGGGCAGTCATGTAGGGTGTCTGGACCTGGATGGGGTGGTTCACCTGCCGTTCAACCAAGCAAATCATGGACAAGAGTCATCCACTGAGATGATCAATAAAACAGTTGCGAGGGAGAGGAGCATTTCGCCAACTGGATGTTCAGTTGGACCCAACTCTGCTAGTCTAGAGAAGAGAAATGTCAAACAAAAGACACAAAAACAACAGTCTGATGTGACTCGTGGAGAAGATGCACAGCAAGAGCATCCAACTGCCCCCCGATCATTAAGTGTCGAGGGGAAGCATATGGAGACTCCTAGCGAGATCATACAGCAGGTACACAAACACCCTTATCACAAGAGTCATGCAGAGGGCAGTCATGTAGGGTGTCTGGACCTGGATGGGGTGGTTCACCCACCGTTCAACCAAGCAAATCATGGACAAGAGGCATCCACTGAGATGGTCAATAAAACACTTGCAAGGGAGAGAAGCGTTTGGCCAACTGGATGTTCAGTTGGACCCAACTCTGTTAGTGTAGAGAACAGAAATGTCAAGCAAAAGACACAAAAGCAACAGTCTTTTGTGACTCACGCAGAAGATGCACAGCAAGAGCATGCGAATCAGGTAGTTCAGGAGCCTATCAATCACACAGCTCATAAAGAAGCCATGAGCTCTCTTCCTATAAAGGAGACTACTGCAACGTGTAGCAATCAGAAAAAATCACAATTTGTTAATGCTAAGACTATTGCCAAGAAGAGACGTGTAGAACCACTGAACCACATTATACAGCAAGCAGAAGGACACACATCTGATAATGATTGTCACGAAAACCGGGTCGATTTTGAGCGTCAAAGTAAGGGTAAGAGGCATGGCAGCACCTGTACTCTTAAGGAGCGGGAACAGGTTATGCCTCCGAATAAGCTGACTGATTTAAAACAGAAAAATGTATGCACTAATCATGATATTCAGAAGGAACAGATTGAAGTCAATGTTTCCAAGACTAGTGGTTTGGCTCAGAAGAAGAGGAGAAAGGGCTCAATGGCTTCCTCAAATGTGCAGCTTAGACGAAGTACACGTTTGGCCAAAGATTCAGTTGCTGCTGTAGAATGTGAACCTGTAGAAAGTGGCCCTGGTGATCTGCAGGATTTTGCTCCTAATATCCAAGTGCCGTCAGTTACTATCGAGGACGAACCAATGGAATGGGAGCCTTTTCAGCGGCGTTCCCCCTCTCCAGATTATGAAGTGTCAGTTGCCACGGCAAACACTGAATCTGTAGAAAGTGAGGATGATGAGCACTATGATGTATCTCCAGATCAGAGTAAGTCTGAGTCTGAACCTCCAGACATTGATAGAATCATCACTGATTTTTGCCCTAGCACACCTTCTACGCATAAGATGGCTGAAGAAATCTCTGATGAATCAGATGACCCTGATTTAACCACAACTCCTTCAAATACTGATATGTCTAACCCTGAGCATTTCGCGCGTAATTATTGTCTGTTATTACCTCCAGAGGTCAGAAGGGCCCTTGCAAAGAAGAAATCTAATGTGCTTCTTGACCGTTTTGTGTATGAGGGTTCCAATAAGGTATCCCTGCATGATTTAAGTGATTCTGAAGAGCAGCAACAAGTCAAAAAGGGAAAGAAAGCTGGAGGTTGTGGTAATCTTAGTGTCAAAGTATGGACCTTGCCCAAGGGTGTACGGGTACCAGTTTCCTTGAACACTTCGGGCCTGCCAATTGGAGAAAATGCAACCTTGTTGATTAACTTTCTGGGTGCACTAGCACGAGATGCAATATTGGCACCTCTCACGTATATAAGTTGGAAAAGTATTCCAAAGGAGAACAAGAGTGTCATGTGGCACATTGTTAAGGTATGCATTATTAATATTGTTCTTTTCCCTTCCTATAATGTTTTTCACGCACATTATTCTTTGGTGTAGCTTAAATTTGATGTGGATCCACCATCTGAGTTGTCGATCATGACGTTCATAAGAAACAAACGGAGGGTTTGGAAATCTCAATTAAAACGGAAATATTATGATTCCCATACAACTGAAGAGGAACGCCTTGCTGATCGAGATCCTCGTGTTCCAAAAGAACAGTGGCGAGTCCTTGTTGCGTATTGGAATACCGAAAAGTTTAAGGTAGTGCTGTGCTGCACTCTCTTTTTATTTCTTGTAACATGTATCCCTCCAACTCAAAATTGATGTTCTTTCAGCTTCTCCAATGCAAATTTAAGTCATTCTGTTTCTACTTTTCCTTTAATCAGTGTAATTTAGAAAATAGCTAATTAACCCCTCTTGTGCTTGATGCCTTGATTTGGTGAAGAACACGAGGTAATGTAATGACCTTTTGAGGAAAAAGATCTACAATACTCCCTCCGTTCCTAAGGTTAGGGCGTAATATTTTTTCCCGTTTTTCACCACAGCATAAGGCGCATGTACTAAGAAATTACTAACTTCCCGGACTGCCCTCCCGCGTGCTGGAATCAAGGAGACGTCGGGTGTGCTAATTGGCTGGAATTGCATGTTGATTGGCTGCGCATGAAACGAGGAGACCCAGCGTAACAAAACATGAGAGAGATAACCGTTGTCTACCTATTTATGAGGGGCACTTAAGGAAAAAAACTAGACATGCCGCTCTCCTTAATCCTAGTGCTGGAAGTTATACGCCGTATGCAAAGAAACGGAGGGAGTACAGACATTTTACCAACACCCTTAATTCTTGTGCCCAACTCTAAAAAGACATCTAGAGTATTTTGGAACGAAGGGAGTATATGTTTTGAATAATTTTGGATGACTGATATATGCTTTTAAACACAGGCTATAAGTGCTGCAGGTAAAGCTTCTCGAGCCAGATCAACATATATCAATGTTACCGGATCAAAGAGCTTTGCACGGATACGTCAGGAAGAGGTAGCTCTAATTTTTTTTTGTTTTCAGTCTGGATGATTTATTCTTATGTTACTTGAATGGAAAGAACGAAAAACCTATGAATTATACCAGCAAGTCAGTTACTAGATTTTACATGTAACAACATATCCGAGCTTTGAGTTTTTGCCCTTGTCTATGCAGTCACGATCTGGTGACCCAGATCATGAGAATCCAGAAGGTTTAGGAGGTGACAAGGCATCTGCCATCGGTGCAAAAAGGAGGGGTAAGACACACAGGCATAAACCTGGGCCGTCCCCAGAAAACCTGCAGGGAAGGTCAGCCTCGCAAGCTGCGAGGGCCAAAAGAAAGGCCGGAGATGAAGCCTCCACACTGAGAGAGGAGGTGGTAGCAACAGAGGAAATTCAAAACACCCAGGCCTGGGCAGACTCTAAAGAGGCGAGGGCTGAAAGAAGGGCTGAAGAAGAGGCAGCCGCTCTAAGGAAGAAGGTGATAGTGATGGAGGAAAGTCAGAAAAAGCTGCAGGAGGACTTAGCAAGAATGACGAATGCAGTGAGTGCCATGCAGGAAATGATGTCGACCGGTGGCTTACCAAATGGATTAATGGGTGGACCAGTGGTGCCACCAAAATCATAACAGGTAACAATCCTTTTAGTAAACTGATTTGCCTGTGTGGGATATGTTGCTGTTGATTTTTGAGTTGTGACCATGTATTTGATCCTTGTTGCCTAGTCATCAGACTCGATGGTGTGGTAATGCCATCTCAAATTCCCAAGATATGCCTCCTCGGGGCCAAGGTGTCAAACAGAACTAATAAACCAACAGAATGACAAGAGTATGCTGAGAGCAGAAAAATGGCACCTGAGCTCACACGCTGAACAATAAAAAATGTTAAAAATGTCGAAAGAAATCCTGAAAAATGTAACACATGCTATTGTTCAAGTTTTGTATGTGCCTGTAAATTTTCACGGGGAAAAGAACTTTTTTAGCCCTAGATGAACAATATTATACTACCTCCGTTCTAAAATATAAAACGTTTTGGTAGGTTAAAATAGCCTACCAAAACGTCTTGGTACAAAGGGAGTAGTTGTTTCATCAAAAAGCATAATCTTGGAGCACTCAACTTTTGAAGCATAAAAAGGACTAGAGAATATGCACATGTCGCTGTTCTTTTTTCCAAAAATAAATAAATAAATTCGGTGTTTGTTTTTACACGGTGGATCTTTGAATACCTCGTTCTGTTTTTGCAGATTCGACCTGATCGGCCGGTGTTTGGGGCACATAATGGCAGTAGCTTTCTCCTTGTTGTCAGAGGGTAATTGGTTATTTATGCTGTGATGATCACGGGATGTTGCCCGAACGTTAGAAAAGCCAGAGTGACAAAACGGGATTTTACCCGAATGCTTCGTGTTGTCCAAAGCTTGGGTGTGTTTCTGTCGTGCGTTTCATAGGACTGAGAAGATCAGGGACAGAGCTGTGGCCTGTAAGGATTTAATCGTTAGGTGTTTTGTGCCAAGAGAGCTTCAGAATAGTAGATAACTGATTTTCTTGTGAGCTGATACCCGTATGGGAGATCGATGATATGAAGGTAAATTCGGTGGAATCAAAAGTCGGGAATTGCACGTGTGTAACCAGGCGCACATCAATCTTTTAAGTCTACTAGGTACTCATAGACGTGTGTGTGGGAAGTATCAAGCGTGCTATTCGTTTAGAAATATAAAATGTTTTAGGTTAGTGAACCTAATATATCTAGACAGTATCTAGACAAACTATGTCTAGATATATTAAGTTCACTAAACTAAAACATTTTATATTTCTAAACGGAAGGAGAGTACAAAACTTTGAGGTGGATCGATGGAATGCATTTGGTACGGTGGAAGATTGGTGGTGTTCTATCTTCGGAGTCAATAGCCGGTGACGAAAGGGGCTCTCTTCTTTGATTTTGCTCGCTGCTTAGGAGATTGAGATTTGGAACCTGCACAACACAAACTCAAGACTTTGCTCCAACGTATAGTGAGGTTGTCAATCTCACCGATTTGCTGAAAATAAAGGATTAAACGTATGGTGTGGAAGGTAATGATTGCTTGCAGAAAGTAAACAGTAACAGTAGATGATGTATCAATGGTAAAGATTGGACCGTGGTCCATAGTTCAGTAGAGGTTCTCTCCTTAATATAAATAACATAACATGCTGGGTAAATAAATTACAGCGAGGCAATTGACAGGACTAAGCAAGGCATAATAATGCAATACTAGACATTCATGATCCCATAAGATTTGATTGGACATTACAACAATATACATAGACCGCCATCCAACTGCATCTATGACTAATAATCCACCTTCAGATTATCATTCAACCCCCCTCCGGTATTAAGTTGCAAGCAACGGATAACTGCTTTAAGCAATGTGTGTAAAGTAAACAATACAATTGTTCCATGAATAAAAGATTGTTGTTTTCTCCCTAGTAGTAACAGCACATCTACAACCTTAGAGATTTCTGTCACTTCCCAGATTCAATAGAGACATGAACCCACTATCGAGCATAAATACTCCCTCTTGAAGTCATTGGCATCTACTTGGCCAAGATAGCTACTAGAAATGGAGAGCATGCAAGATCTCAAATAATACAGACAAGATAAAATCAATAATCAAGAAGACATGATAGAATCAATAATCAATCTGACATAGTAATCTCAATATCCATCGGATCCTCGCAAACACAACATGCATGATTACAAATAGATGACCTTGATCATGAACAGAGCTCACAAGATCTAAACATGAGAGCACAAAGGAGGAGAAACAACCATCTAGCTACTGTATGGACCCATAGTCCAAGGGTGAAATACTCACGCATCATACCAGAGGCTGGCATGGTAATGAAGAAGGCCTCCGGGATGATCTCTCCCCTCCGACAGGGTGCCGAGAAGAGTTTTAGATCCCTCGATCTAGGGACGATGGTGGCGGCGGCTACGGACTGTTTCGTAGAGATCTGATCGGGTACTTAGGTTTTTGGCATCGGGTGGTTTATATAGGCGAAGAGGCGAGGCGGGAGGGCGGACAGGGGGCCCACACCCTGCCCAGGCGCGGCCCAGGGTGTGCCGTGCATGGGGGGGTGGCCACCCTGTGGCTCCCCTCCGGTCGCCCTTCGATCGCCGTGTTCGTCTAGGTGAAATATTGACTTTAGCTTTTGTCCTGTCCAATTTCGAGAATATTTTCTTACTAGCTTTTTTGAAACAAAAAAATAGCAGAAAACAGGCAACTGGCACTGCGGCATCTTGTTAATAGGTTAGTCATAGAAAATATATAAAAATACCTCAAAGTGTAGACAAAGCATAGCAAAGTTGATACTAAACAAGCATGGAACATCAAAAAATATAGATACATTTACGACGTATCAAGCATCGCCAAGCTTAACTCATGCTCGTCCTCGAGTAGGTAAGTGATAAAAAGAATAATTTTTTAGGTGACATGCATCATCACAATCATGATCAAACCATTTGCAAGCATTGAAAGTTGGTATCAAAATACTCTAAACATGAGCATGAAAGATGAAGTTCTAACAATAAGACGTAGCAACTATGCTGCAACATGAAAGGATACAAATAAAGATTCATAAATAACAATGCATTAAGAGACATTTGTTTGTTTCACATATAGAAAACATATCATAGTGGTATTCATCTTGTCCCTCATGGAGTAGCAAAACATAAATGCACAGGACACTTTCAAAATTCATAAGGGTGACTAGATACAAATAGTTTAAGAACAAACAATATCAATATTATGAATCAATCAATAAGTTTTGGGACAATGCACATATAACTAAGAATGGTAACTATGCTCTATTAATTAGTGCCTAAGGATAGAAGGTGGAGACTTAATATAAAAGTTAAAGAAAGGCACTTCAAAGAGAAGCAGGGATTTCAAGTTTCATAAAGAGCTTCCAAAAATTATGGAACTTGTTAGCTTTCAGCTCTCATTGCCCCTATCATAAGCATCTTGAAGTAATTAAGGTTAAAGTGAAGAAAGTATGAAGTATATGCATGACAAAGTACAAGTTGGCGATCTCATGTCCCTTGAGTACGAGTGTCGTTCCTCATGCTACTCAACTTTAGTTACCGGTAAGTTCTTGTCATAGTAAGTATATGTGTATCACAGAAAACCGCCAACGGGGTACCCCTTGCCCCATGATACATGAGCTATCCCATATCAAAATAACAAGGCAATAGACAATGAGCATCTCAGCAATCTTCTTATTTACCATGGGAAAATGGTGTTTTTTTTATCTTTTTTCCTTTTTTTCTCTTTTTTTCTATCTCTCCTTTTTATAAGAAGAATTCTTCATAGATTGCTCACCGTGGTGATGCTGCAAGTTTTCACCATGATTAGGCATGGCTTAGGCTAGCGGACCAGACATTTTTCCAACACATATACATAACTCCATGGACTTACAAGCTCCCTTTTATTTCACACCGCCGACATCCATAAACAAAAGAGCATGATATCGACTGGGTAGATATTTACAGGTGTTGAAAGCGTTCCTCGTGACAGCACGGTTCTGCTAATTTCCAACTTATAAGTATAAGCATATACAACATAGATGACACAATGGTTCAAGTTTATTAGGGGCAAGAAAAATAAAGTGTGCCATCAAGTTTGCGAGAGCTTTAATTACTAACTTTCACATATCAAGTTTAATTTGGAAGATAGATAAAACAAGAATATATTTGAAATGGTGGAACACACCTGTATATGAATTTATAGTGGACACTTTGGAATAACTTGTTTTTTTGGAGTTGGATGCGTGAGTAGATCTTACTCAATACAAGTGGAGGATAGCAAAAGACTGGGAGCGACCAACTAAGGGAGCAATAATGTTCATAATCATGCTGAGCGACAAAACATTATCAATCAAAGCATAAAGTGATACCACAAGTCAAAAACTAAATGATCATAGAGGCTAAGGTGACTGGTTCATAGTCATAACATAGTGTGATCATATGCCAAATCAACCCAAACAAAGCATCAAAGGAGAATACCACAATACTATGCGTTTGTATGCTAAAACAACGCATGATTCTACCAAGGCACATTAAGCAATCTCAATTATTTGGAACAAGTCATGCTACAACAATAATCACTAAGCATAATGTCAAAACAACATCTAACATGACATGATAAAGTCTAAGTCACAGTCAAAACAAGCTCCCTTTGTATCACTATAAGCAAGAAACTTTCTACTCCTTTCCAACACTAATCAACTTATTGAAAATAACATAGCGAAAGTGGGGGTCCAACTACTTTATTTAAGCAAACTAAGCAAGTGTAAATCAAAAAATAAAAACTAAGACGCTCCAAGAACAACACAATAGTGCATGAAACAATACAAACGAAGTGTCTAGAAAGACCTAAGATTTTTATTGATAAAGAAGGGGATGCCTTGGGCATCCCTAAGCTTTGACGCTTGTAACTCTTAAATATCTCTTGGGGTGACAACGGGTGGCATCCCCAAGCTTGAGATTTTGTCCATTATTCATCTTATTACATCATTCTTCCCTTACACTTGAAAATTTCCTTCATATAAAACTTCACACAATCTTCATTAGCAACATTAGTGCATTCAAAAGATAATAAACCTGTGGGGTTTAATTTTAAAACAGCAAAACTTTCATGAAAGACACAAGCTACTGTAACAATTCCCTTAAAAAGCTCAATTTACCAAAGAAAACCCAAAAATAAATCGATAAAGAGGCAAATGCAAATAATGGCAAAAATCTGTCAAAACAGACCAGAAGGTAAAAACCGATTTTTTAGAATACCTTCTGTTTCTCAAATCAAAAAAGTGTTGAACTAATAAAAGTTAGATAACAACCTGTTGGATTTATTCAGAAAATTACAGCTCACTCCGACTTATAGAGATTTTTCACGAGTTTTTATAGTGAAGCACAAAAATCTGTTTCGGGACAACAAATCAAATCTTACTTCCCTCTCATTAGAGGTTATTCTTGGCACGAAAATCAAATAAAAAGGATAAAGAGTGGTTATTACAGAGGTAATAACTTCTAAGACTCAAGAAAATTATTGGGTTATCTCCCAAGAAGTACTTTTCTTTAACGCCTTTAAGTTAGGCACGAGAAGAAAGAATCAAGTATTTTCAAATGAAGAGGCATTAAGATAAATACTCGAAATTTCCTCAACTAGAAAACGTATCTCATCCAAATGAGGCATAGAGGGACCTCTCTCAACACTCTTGGGTTCACTGCTTTCATCAAACGGATTTTCAGGAACAATCCAATCAAAATTCTTTTCTAAGGCCTCATGCATTCCTACAAGTTTAAAAGGTATATGTATTTTAATTTCCTCTCCATTGGGTTTGGATTTATCCAACTTTTCTAATGTACCCATAACATCTACACATGATCCTAGCATATTAAAACGATCAAATACGTTTTTGGCTTCTTTAGCAACATCATTGAACTCCTTTAGCAAAGTTTCTAAAATAAAATCTCTCTTTTCAACATCCTCAATTTCTTTTAGTTTAAGAAACATTATTTGCATCATGGGGTTAAGGTTAACAAACCTATCCTCCAAGATGTGAACTAAATAAGCTGCAACAATTTCATAAGTAGGAGCAAGTTCTGCTAAGGATCTATCCTCAATATCCTCATGTTTGCTAATATGATTAAAGAATTCTTCAATGTTTTCTTTCCCAATTATAGAGCCACTACCTATTGAAAGGTCTTTTAGGGTGAAATTAGGGATCAACATGGTGACCTAGAGCAAGGTGACAACTATAGGAAGAACTGATTTTTATGTTTTTGGTAAGAAAAATCAAACCAAACGAAACTATTTTTTTGTAATTTTTGATAAAAATAAGCAAGCAAAAGAAACTAAGCAAAACAAAAACAAAGTAAAGAGAATGGTTGTGAAGGACTCCCCTTGTGAAGCCGTCCTTAACTCCCCGGCAACGGCGCCGGAAAACGTCTTGATGCGTCTCAGATCACTGTAGAGCTTTGTTGGGAAACCCCGAAAGGAAGGTATGATGAGCACAACAGTAAGTCTTCCCTCAGTTATGAAACCAAGGTTATCGAACCAGTAGGAGAAAGAAAACGACTCCAAGGTCTTGCTAACAACTTGGAACCTGCACAACGCGAACTCAAAACTTTGCCCCAACATACAGTGAGGTTGTCAATCTCACCGGTTTGCTGAAAACAAAGGATTAAACGTATGGTGTGGAAGGAAATGATTGCTTGAAGAAAGTAAACAGTAACAGTAGATGATGTATCAATGGTAAAGATTGGATTGTGGTCCATAGTTCACTAGAGGTGTTCTCCTTAAGATAAATAACATAACATGCTGGGTAAATAAATTATAGCGGGGCAATTGACAGAACTGAGCAAGGAATAACAATGCAATACTAGACATTCATGATCCTATGAGATTTGATTGGGCATTACAACAATATATATAGACCGCCATCCAACTGCATCTATGATTAGTAATCCACCTTCAGGTTATCATTCGAACCCCCTCCAGTATTAAGTTGCAAGCAACGGATAACTGCTTTAAGCAATGTGTGTAAAGTAAACAATACAATTGTTCCGTGAACAAAAGATTGTTGTTTTCTCCCTAGTAACAACAGCACATCTACAACCTTAGATATTTCTGTCACTTCCCCAGATTCAGTAGAGACATGAACCCACTATCGAGTATAAATACTCCCTCTTGGAGTTTCTAGCATCTACTTGGCCAAGATAGCTACTAGAAACGGAGAGCATGCAAGATCTCAAACAATACAGATAAGATAAAATCAATAATTAAGAAGACATGATAGAATAAATAATCAATCTGACATAGTAATTTCAATATCTATCGGATCCCCGCAAACACAACGTGCATGATTACAAATAGATGATCTTGATCATGAACGGAGCTCATAAGATCTAAACATGAGAGCACAAAGGAGGAGAAACAACCATCTAGCTACTATATGGACCCATATTCCAAGGGTGAACTACTCACGCATCATACCGGAGGCTGACATGATAATGAAGAAGGCCTCTAGGATGATCTCTCCCCTCCGACAGGGTGCCAGGAAGAGCTTTAGATCCCTTGATCTAGGGACGATGGTGGCGGCGGCTACAGACTGTTTTGTGGAGATCTGATCGGGTACTTAGGGTTTTGGCATCGGGTGGTTTATATAGGCGAAGAAGCGAGGCATGAGGGCGGCCAGGGGGCCTACACCCTGCCTAGGCGCGGCCCAGGGTGGGCCCGCGCATGGGGGTGTTGTTGGAGATATGACCAAGAGGCAATAATAAAGTGGTTATTATCATATCTTCATACTTATGATAAATGTTTACATACCATGCTATAATTGTATTAATCAGAAACATTAATACTTGTGTGATTTGTAAACATAAAAGAGTCCCTAGTAAAGCCTCTTGTTAAACTAGCTTGTTGGTTAATATATGATCATGGTTTCCTGATCATGAACATAGAGATGTTATTAACAACAGGGTCATATCATTAGGAGAATGATGTGATGGACATACTCCTATAGATAAACGTAGCATAAAGATCAAGTCATTTAATATAGTTCATTTGCTATAAGTTTTCTGATACATAGTAACCTAATTCCTTCGACCATGAGATCATGCTTATCACCATCACCGGAAGGATGCTTTGATGACATCAAACACCACACCGTAACTCGGTGGCTATAAAGATGGCATTGAGTGTTCGGAAAGTATGGGTTGAGACACATGGATCAAGAGTGGGATTTGTCCATCCATATGACGGATAGATATACTCTGGGCCCTCTCGGTGGAATGTCATCCAATTAGCTTGCAAGCATGTGACTGGATCACAAGGGATCACATACCACGGGAACGAGAAAAGAGTACTTATCAGTAACGAGGTTGAACTAGGTATGCAGAGATACCGACGATCATAACCTCGGATAAGTAAACTATCGTGAGACAAAGGGAAATTGGTATCGTATGTAAGTGGTTCATTCGATCGCAAAGTAATCGTAGAAATATGTGGGAGACATATGAATTTCTAGATTCCTCTATTGGTTATTGATCGGAGAAGTGTCTCGATCATGTCCGCATAATTCACGAACCGTAGGGAGACACACTTAAGGATTCGATGTTGTTTGAGTAGTTATGGAATGATGAGAAAGAGACCGAATGTTGTTCGGAGTCTCAGATGGGATCCGGATATCACGAGGAGATCCGGAATGGTCCGGAGAATAAGATTCATATAAGGAAAGTCCCGTTTCGGAGTTGGGGAATGGTTCCGGTGTTTTCATCGGGAATGTTCTAGAAGGTTTCGGAATGTCCGGCACTCCGGAGGGGAAGGGTACATGAATGTGTTATATCAAGTTGGTATGATTGCATTATGTACTTGGTGTCATCGCTGTACCAAATAGAGGGTTTATTCAAATCCTAGTTTGAAAAGTCAAACGGCTAGTTTGAAAGTCAAACGACTAATTTTGGGAAAGAGGAGAA
The DNA here is from genome assembly GCA_916181665.1 of Avena sativa. Taxonomy (NCBI): domain Eukaryota; kingdom Viridiplantae; phylum Streptophyta; class Magnoliopsida; order Poales; family Poaceae; genus Avena; species Avena sativa. Next base: position 382,502,068 of record OV702280.1, on the reverse strand, counting down.
GGAGGTTTGAAACCGACTTGGGGGAGGAGTTCCTCCTCCCACCGCCGGCCCACCTTGGGTCCGAGTTGGGGAAGGACTCCCCTCCCCAGGCACGCCTCCCCTCCTAGACACACAAGTTGCCTCCCTCTAAACCTAAACCCTAGCCACAGCCTAGGGATTTCTCCCAAGCCGCCGAGTTAGAGCTTCTAATTGCCCTAGCCGCTGGTTTAGCCCCTTCTAATTGGTGTGTCTAAACCCTAGATCACCAAGGCTCTCTCATAGTCCACCATACTCGCTCTGGCTTAAGGCGAAGCCCTGCGAGATCTCCCCTCTACTTCCGGTACCATGCCGTCGTGCTGCCGGAATCGCGAGGAGAGTGCTACAACCTCCGCTGCCTGCTGGAACAAGGGAGAGGAAGGTCTTCGTCGAGTACCGAACGTGTGACCGACTGCGGAAGCGCTGCCGGAACGCAGCGCCAGAAGGATCGTCTACGCGATCTTGAGATCGGCAAGTGTACGACTACATCACCCACGAGAATCTGCTCTCGTTAACCGCTTTGGAATCTTCGAGGGTGAGTTCCTCTATCGACTCATTGCTACAATCTAGTAGATAGATCTTGGCTTGTTTGTTTGCATGCGGTAGAAATTTTTTGTTTTCCATGCTACGAACCCCTACAGTGGTATCAGAGCCGTGTCTATATGTAGATCTGTTGCACGAGTAGAACACAATGGTCATTGTGGGCGTTGATGCTTTTGTTGTCGATTGCTTCTTGTGTATTTTGCATCTTGTGGGATGGTGGGATGAAGCGGCCCGGGCTAACCTTACATGACATCGTTCATGAGACTTGCTCCACGCTTGACATGCAACTTGTATTGCATAAGTGGCTTTGCAGGTGCCTATTTCTCCCAACATAGTTAAGATTCAATTTACAACGGGTGGTTGACAATACTAGTATCAATGTTGTGGTTCTTGTTCGTAAGTTAGAACGACACTTATTGAAAGCCCCAAACCACGTAAAACATGCAAAGAAAATTAGAGGCGTCTAACTTTGTTTTGCAGGGGTGTGCTGTGATGTGATATGGCCATGATTGTGATTATATATGATGTATGCAATGTTCCTTATTGTAAGTTGGCAACCGGCAGGAGCCATATGGTTGTCTTTAAATTCTGTTAAGACCCGCTTGTCTGTTCAAAGTAGTTGTAATAGTTGAAGCTGGTGGACGACAACCATGGAGCGGCGTCATTGACCTTGATGCAATGCCGGTGATGATGGAGATCATGTTCGTGCTTGAAGATGGAGATCAGAAGCACAAGAAGAAAGGCCATATCATATCACATATTATGAATTGCATGTGATGTTAATCCTTTTATGCATCTTGTATTGCTTAGTTCACGACGGTAGCATTATAAGATGATCCCTCAAGCACACAATTTCAAGTTTTAAAGTGTTCATCCTTAGTAAGCACCGTTGCTAAAGCTCGTTGTTTTTAAGCACCACGTGATGATCGGGTGTGTTAGATTCTGCGAGTGTATACAACGTGAGCAAGCCAGATTTGCTCATGCGGAAGCTAAGGTTGATCTTGACGAGCCTAGCATGTACAGACATGGTCTCAGAACACGGATCACCGAAAGGTAAAGCATGAGTCATATAGTAGATATGATGAACATGTTGATTGTTCGCCATTGAAGCTACATCAACTCTCGTGATGATCGGTTTTGATGTGGTGGATTTGGTTCGTGTGATCACTAAAACAATGTGAGGGATATTGTTTTGAGTGGGAGTTCAACGGCAATATGATTAAAAGTTGAACACTATTTATCATAAATTAAATCAAAGTGAATTTGCATAGTTGTTGTAGTCATTGGCATTCGTTTACCACCTTACGCTTAGTTATAATTGAGATGATAGAACTATAGAATTCTGGTTAGTTACTTTACGAACTGGTATCGTATTGTTTTGAAGTGTTAATCTAATGTTTAAAAGTCCTATTGCAAACTTTTAGTAAAGTTCCGGTTACTTCATCAAGTTTAATAATTGGTATTAAATCAAGAGTGACAATTCCAAGTGTTAGTGTATGAGTATCATGTTTGTCTCCATGATTCTTGATATTCAAAGAATTGTCTTAATATCAAGGTTATCTAGGATCTGAAAGAGTTGTTTCAGAAACCATGATGTGTGGAAGATATTGTGATATCTGAAACGAAGTTTTGGTTGCAACATGATAGAGTATAATATGGCAAAAGTCATGTTCTCATATTTGATGAGAATTTGCAAAAGGTTGGAGACACTTGTCCTAATCCACCAAAAGGTTTTGGAGAGCAACATTATACTCGCGATTCCGTTATAAGCTAAAAGTAGCTTGATCATGGATAAATCCATGATGAGGGTGAATATTTGATGTAGGTAAAATGTTTACTACACCAAGAGATTACTAAAGAAAGGAATTTGAAAGAACACCAAACATTTGATAATGGTGATCTACTTCAAAGTGCAAGTCCAAAGACATTGGTATTTAACTATACACGCTTTGGACTATGTGTCATATGTATGACTCCACTATTGATGTTGATAGATTCTTTCAAACAGAAAAGGAAATACTGAAAGAGAATCTCATAAATATATGGCAGAAAAGAAAAAAAAACTAGAATTGTTCAGTTTAAGTATATAGATGATATACATGTTATGGCTATATTTTTTGCTTATTAAACAATGTGGTTCTTAAGTATTTGATACTGAATTTGTTTGTGTGAATTGTCATACGAAACAACACAATTCATGAACTACAATGGCCTAAGTAACTAGCAAAAGAATATGTGATGATGTTCATCGAGAACAAATAAAGGGTTATTGTGTTGCTCGTTAAACATCAAAGCTTGCCTTCAAGATTTGTTTTATCAGGTATTATGAGAACAAAAGGGTTATTCAATTAATTTCCGTAATCCATAAAAGATGGATGATTCACAAATCTCGTTGGAGAAATCACATCCATAAAAATAGTGCTAAAAATGTCGAAAGACAAATTGATTGAAAGATCACTTAGGAAGTGACATCGCCGTTTAAATTATATTGGAAAGAAAACATGAAGAAACTCCATGTGGATGGAATTTTGGAGTCTTTTGATTTTTGATCACATGACGCTTGTGAAACTTTCCTAGAGATAATTAAAACTTCGTTCATAGGCCAAAAAGGGAACGAATGACTAGCTTATTGGAACTTGTACATTTTGTTGTACGAAGTCCATTATGTGTAGTCAAGAGCGATGGATTTCAACTTCATATGCTTTCTCCGAAAATTTGAGTGAATATATGAATATTTACTTAATAAGGATGAAGTATGAAACATTTGAAAAGTTCAAAGATTTTCAAGATGAAGTGCAAAATCATTGAAACAAGAATATAAATAGTTTATGATAAGATCATAAAGGAAGATATTTGAGTTACAAGTTTAGCATAATACCTAAGATTTAAGGAATCGTTCCGTGGATTTGCATGTCTCGAAACACCATAAGAGTATGGAGCGTTCGAGATATGTAATTAAACCTTGTTTGACATGGTAAGATCGAAGGTGTAATTCATAAAATGCCATTATATTTTAAAGATTAAAAGCTTTATAGACTACAGTTTTTCCACTAAAAAGAGCTCCATCATAATCCGTTGAAATGACACCATATAGAGTTATGTTTTGGGATAAAACCCAAGTAGTCCTTTCTTAAACATTGGTATGCTATGCATAAGAAAAATGTTTGCAACCAAAGTCGGATGAACCTGTCTTTGTATAACTGTTAAGTATTCCTCCATAACACCGGAGACAAAAGTGTTTGTCACTTAGAACGTTAAGTTTCTTTGAGAAGGAATTTTCGTGAAAAGATAAGTGGGAGGATAATAGAACTTTGATAAGGTTTAAAGAACCTTAGCTATATGTGCAAAGTTGCGCAGCGCCGAAAAATGTTCCGGAGGCAGCAACAATGCTCATGGCTCACGTGCCTCGAAGGTTGTGGTCACGGAGATCTAAGTTCCTATTGAAACAAGTAGGTCGGGTAAACAATCAAATACCAAGATTTGAGAGTTAAATCATTATTTGACAATAATGATCCGACTACATGCAAAGAAGCAATGATGGGCCCTGACTCCGTCTAATGGCTTGAAGCCATAAAATCCGTGATAGTTCCATACACGAAAAATCAAGTTTTGAACTTGAAGGACCCTCAAGAAAGGTGTAAGACCTTACAGTTGTGTTTGGATCTATAAATAAATAGACATGGATGTTGCACATCTATGAAATAGTCGACATGTTGGGAAAGAGTTCACAACAATGTTCAAAGGTTGACTATGACAAGATCTGATCTTTCATAGCGATATTTAGTCTAGACGGATTAATATAGCAACCACTACATATAATTTTGTTATGTGGTAGTTGAATAAACAAAACAAGTTCTTCTAATAGAATTGTTACCTAGGACATGTGCATAACACGGTCCAAAGGGTTTTGTTAATTCAAAGGATGCTAAATGCATATGCAAACTTCAATGGTTGAAGTAAGCATTGCAGAGTTGGAATCTTCACTATGATGAAACTGTTAAAGGAGTTTAAATTCGTCGGAGACAATGAAGATGCTTGCATTTGCAAGAAATTAAGTGGGAGCGCTAAGACATGTTTCTAATACATTATGTGGAAGACATATTGTTGATTGGAAATGATGTATATTTTATTAACACATGTTAAGAATTTCATCCCGATGAAAGACTTAGGCAAAACCCAAATATTTGGCATCAATAGACGCCAATATGGTTGTGCCAGAAGTACATAGATGAGATATTGAATGAGTTCAATATAGAAACTACAAGAAAGGTTCTTGTCGCACAGAAATGATTGAATGAGTTCAATATTGATGATATATTCAAGTGTATTGACACTTGGTAAGTGAAACAAAGATTCAAGTATAGATTGATACTTGATGTATGAAATCACAAAGAGTATTTATATCAATCATACTGTGATATGTACAAATCCAGATATGTCCTATGCTCTAAATGTTATGAGCATATACCAGAATGATTCATAAGATGATCATTGGACAATAGTAAGGATGTTCTTATGATCTTTTGGAAGAACTAAGAGTATATTGTTTGTAGAAGTGAAAAATAGATGGTTAGTTCATTGTAAAAGTACTACATTGATACTAGTTTTGTCACAAAGTACAAATTAAGCTTATCTCAATCTAAACTAAGGGTGGCACAATATAATGGAAAGTAAGTTCCATAATGGATTTGGATGAGTTCCAAAATTAAGACATTGTGACAGATACTACAACAAAAGGCTAAGTATATGACTGCTATAATAGCAGGTAAAGAGGGCATTTGTGTCAAGTAGTTTGTTATCAAACTAGGTGTAGTTCACAGCGGGATAATACTATGAAGATATATTGTACGACAATATTATCAACATATTTTTAACCCCAAAGAACTAAAGGTCACACCAAAGGACCAAATTTGTACGAAGCCATCTCATTAGAGAATGAGTGATGCGTAGAGACGCAAAGACATGCAATTACACATGGACCTGGAAGTGTCAGATCCGGAGATCAGTTGACCACTAGCAAACGTGTACTTGCAACACCGGAAAGCCATAGGTGTTGAATACACAAAGGTTTGAAACTAGATTATTGACTCTAGTGCAAGTGGGAGACTGTTGGAGATATGCCCAAGAGGCAATAATAAAGTAGGTTATTATCATATCTTCATACTTATGATAAATGTTTACATACCATGCTATAATTGTATTAACAGGAAACATTAATACTTGTGTGATTTGTAAACATAAAAGAGTCCCTAGTAAAGCCTCTTGTTAAACTAGCTTGTTGGTTAATATATGATCATGGTTTCCTGATCATGAACATAGAGATGTTATTAACAACAGGGTCATATCATTAGGAGAATGATGTGATGGACATACTCCTATAGTTAAGCGTAGCATAAAGATCAAGTCATTTAATATAGTTCATTTGCTATAAGCTTTCTGATACATAGTAACCTAATTCCTTCGACCATGAGATCATGTTAATCACCATCACCGGAAGGATGCTTTGATGACATCAAACACCACACCGTAACTGGGTGGCTATAAAGGTGGCATTGAGTGTTCGAAAAGTATGTGTTGAGGCACATGGATCAAGAGTGGGATTTGTCCATCCATATGACGGATAGATATACTCTGGGCCCTCTCGGTGGAATGTCATCCAATTAGCTTGCAAGCATGTGACTGGCTCACAAGGGATCACATACCACGGGAACGAGAAAATAGTACTTATCAGTAACGAGGTTGAACTAGGTATGCAGAGATACCGACGATCATAACCTCGGATAAGTAAACTATCGTGAGACAAAGGGAAATTGGTATCGTATGTAAGTGGTTCATTCGATCGCAAAGTAATCGTAGAAATATGTGGGAGCCATATGAATTTCTAGATTCCTCTATTGGTTATTGATCGGAGAAGTGTCTCGATCATGTCCGCATAATTCACGAACCGTAGGGAGACACACTTAAGGATTCGATGTTGTTTGAGTAGTTATGGAATGATGAGAAAGAGACCGAATGTTGTTCGAAGTCTCGGATGGGATCCGGGATATCACGAGGAGATCCGGAATGGTCCGGAGAATAAGATTCATATAAGAAAAGTCCCGTTTCGGAGTTGGGGAATGGTTCCGGTGTTTTCATCGGGAATGTTCTAGAAGGTTCCGGAATGTCCGGCACTCCGGAGGGGAAGGGTACATGAATGTGTTATATCAAGTTGGTATGATTGCATTATGTACTTGGTGTCATCGCTGTACCAAATAGAGGGTTTATTCAAATCCTAGTTTGAAAAGTCAAACGGCTAGTTTGAAAGTCAAACGGCTAATTTTGGGAAAGAGGAGAAGGAGGTTTGAAACCGACTTGGGGGAGGAGTTCCTCCTCCCACCGCCGGCCCACCTTGGGTCCGAGTTGGGGAGGGACTCCCCTTCCCAGGCGCGCCTCCCTCCACCTATAAGAGGAGGGGCAGGGCTCCCCTCCTAGACACACAAGTTGCCTCCCTCTAAACCTAAACCCTAGCCACAGCCTAGGGATTTCTCCCAAGCCGCCGAGTTAGAGCTTCTAATTGCCCTAGCCGCTGGTTTAGCCCCTTCTAATTGGTGTGTCTAAACCCTAGATCACCAAGGCTCTCTCATAGTCCACCATACTCGCTCTGGCTTAAGGCGAAGCCCTGCGAGATCTCCCCTCTACTTCCGGTACCATGCCGTCGTGCTGCCGGAATCGCGAGGAGAGTGCTATAACCTCCGCTGCCTTCTGGAACAAGGGAGAGGAAGGTCTTCGTCGAGTACCGAACGTGTGACCAACTGCGGAAGCGCTGCCGGAACGCAGCGCCGGAAGGATCGTCTACGCGATCTTGAGATCGGCAAGTGTACGACTACATCACCCACGAGAATCTGCTCTCGTTAACCGCTTTGGAATCTTCGAGGGTGAGTTCCTCTATCGACTCGTTGCTACAATCTAGTAGATAGATCTTGGCTTGTTTGTTTGCATGCGGTAGAAATTTTTTGTTTTCCATGCTACGAACCCCTACAGGTGTGGCCATCCTGTGGCTCCCCTCCGGTCGCCCTTCGATCGCTGTGTTTGTCTCGGTGAAATATTGACTTTGGCTTTTGTCCCGTCCAATTCCGGGAATATTTCCTTGCTAGCTTTTCTGAAACCAAAACAACAGAAAACATGCAACTGGTACTGCGGCATCTTGTTAATAGGTTAGTTTCAGAAAATATATAAAAATACCTCAAAGTATAGACAACATAACAAAGTTGATATTAAACAAGCATGGAATATCAAAAATTATAGATACGTTTACGACGTATCACCGGGCCTGATCGATCCGGTGTGTCCCAACTGTCGCGTCCGGTAGTCACCCGCCGTTGGCGGTGGAGGACGTCCTTCAGGTAGCTGTGTTGTTGCCGTCCTACGGCTCCAATGGTTTGGTGTGCTCTTGTTGCTCCGTTCGGTCGGCAACCGTCTATGGCGATGAAGACTGTTCCCTCACGCGTGGGTGTCATACTACCGGACCTTGTCTGCATTTGTTTCGTCTCGGGGTGGCCAGATTCACAACTTTTGCCATGGTGAGACGACGATGGTGACTACAAGACCATGGTTGCGTATGTTGGTGGATGGCAAGATTGGTGAAGCGCTACGGATTATCTGGGATGTGTTTTTTTGGGGGTCGGGAGAAATCCCTGTCGTTTTGGCATCGACACGAGGACGCTTGAGAGTGTCACCGTTCCTTCCTGAAGGGAGTCGGGTGTACCTCTTCCCCACTCTTCAGAGCATACCGGGGGAAACCCTAGCACCAATTCAGGCAGCAATGTCATTGTCGTTGCTTTCCTTGTTGGAGGTGTTGTTTGGTATGCGGTGATTCACAGTGCTAAGATCATGGTGGGAATACTCCAGAAGGCGCAGCGGTGGTGAGTCATCTTCGTTTTTATCGATCCGCCGATGTCGGCTTTGTTTTCTTTTATTTTCTTTTGTCATTTGGGCTTGACTGTGCTGTTTTGCCCCAGCAATGGTCTCGAAGTTGTACTGTGTGATTGCTATATTAATATAGTAGGACGAAAGGCTATTTTGAGAAATTAGACCTGGAAAGATAAGTGCTCCATCTAAATGGGGACATCGCTATCAATGTCAGCGCAAGAATTCAAGTTGTAATGTCGTTTTTAACTCTATGATGCCAAATGTATTTTTAGTACTAGTATTTTTAATACTTTTTCATAAGTTATATTTGTAGATAAAGAATTTTCCAAAAAACCGTGCTGTTAATTGACCACAAAGCTAACAATGTGGCTTCGATTTTTTGGGGGAAAGCCCACATGATGGGACGATAACGGCGTTACCTGGAGTCGTGTTCCTTCTTGAAAACATTGTTTTAGAGTTGGATCCGATTAGAGGGACCAGTGGCTAGCGAGGTTGTGTGATGACAACAGCTGGTGCCCCTTCATATGCTAGGATGACCCCTTTGATCTTTGCTCGTGGCTTAGAGAGGCACTTGTTCTTTTCTTGGCATGTCGTTCTTTTTGGCGTCGAGGTCGGTCAAAGGCTCAGGTTTGATGTTTTGTATGTGGTATTCTGCCGTTATTAGGGTTTTCACATGATTTTCCCCAATAAACCATGCAGTTAGTTTTTCTATCTAATCTAATTTCAAAGCATTTTCGAAAACAAAAATGAAAACAAAATTCAAACCTCGAGCCTTCGAATGTTCTATAGCCTTTTTTAGGCCAGTAGGCAACAGAGTCGCAACTCGCAGACCGACCAACCCACTCTGCTGCCGCTTCGGTTTCTCCCCTCCCCCTTCCTCTTCCCGAGCGAGGACCGAAATCAGACAGACAGCCCGCCCCCTGTCCCCTCCAAACCCTCACCGGCGATGGCCGGCGGCTCCTCCTCCTCCCCCTCTTCGCCCCCCGCGCCCGTCCAGGTGCGCTGCGCGGGCTGCCGCGGCATCCTCACTGTCGCCCCCGGCATGACCGAGTTCATCTGTCCCACGTGCCAGATGGCGCAGCGGCTGCCGCCGCAGCTCATGCCCAAGCCCTCCACCTCCACTCCCTCCCCGCCCAATTCCTCCGCCACCTCCGCCCCCGCCCTCCCCGCTCCGCCGCAGCCCCGGAAGCGGGGGTCGCAGGCGCAGGCGCATGGGGTGGACCCCACAAAGATCCAGCTCCCCTGCGTGCACTGCCAGGCAGTCCTAAACGTGCCCCACGGCCTAGCCAAGTTCCGCTGCCCGCAGTGCGGCGTCGACCTCACCGTGGACGTTTCCAAGCTTCAGAACTTCCATACCGCCTACAGCAACGGCACCCCCCCGGCCTCGGGGGCCACGCCTCCGGCGTCAGTTTCTACTCTCGTGTTGCCACCAGGCATGCCCCAACCGCCACAGCTGGTGGCTGTCATGACAAACCCTATGGTGCTGCCCACCTCAGAGCTGCCCGAGGAGATCAATGAGGTATTTTGATGGGTAGTGCATCTGCTAAATAGTTCGTGCGAAATGATCGTGACATTTCTCATAAACATCCAGCTTCTCTGGTGTACCGTCTTACTCGCCCAGCATATCTCGTCTCTGCTTTGTCAGTGTATAATCGGGTTATGCACTTGCTGGTTTTTTCTCCAAGCAGGTTGCAGTTGATGTTGAGCGCGAAGAAGATGAAGGGGGTACCGTCGGAGAAACTTTTACTGACTATGTAAGATTTCCATTTACTTAATCGCTGAGTCTGCACTGCACGGAAATGCTTTGTAGTACTTCTTACAACTATTATTGTTTCTATATCCAATTGCTTTATATATATATTTTTTCCTTATTTCCACTTCTCCAGAGGCCTCCCAAGCTATCTCTTGGTCTGCCTCATCCAGATCCAGTAGTGGAAACTTCTTCGTTGTCAGCTGTACAACCTCCTGAACCGACTTACGAGTTGAACATCATGGATGAATTGGACAAGACTAAGACATTATCTTGCTTGCAAATTGAGACACTAGTTTATGCTTGTCAGGTTAGTTGACATTCTACTATTTGCCTATTTATTTTTATTTGTTTTATCATGCCTCTTGTAAAGCCTTATGTTGTTTTATATGACAGCGGCACCTTCATCATCTCCCTACCGGTGAGAGGGCAGGTTTTTTTGTTGGTGATGGTGCTGGTGTTGGCAAGGGCCGAACAATTGCTGGATTAATCTGGGAAAATTGGCAGCAGGGAAGGCATAAGGCAGTGTAAGACTTTTGGCAAGAATTCTCAGCCAGCCGCTGCTCTGCTCAACTTCTAAAATGTTATTGTAGACATCCCGTCTTCTTCATTACTTACTGTTAGCTGAATTTATAGTTGCAATTCACAGGTGGGTATCTGTTGGTTCCGACTTGAAGTATGATGCTCGAAGGGATTTAGATGATGTTGGTGCAAAATGCGTGCAAGGTATGGAACATACTAAATTTGAGCGGCCTTTTTTACCTCAAGTCAATGTCATCTGCATTGCACAAACAATATGTGATCCCTGTGGCCAGCATGATAGCACCTTCAACTGTATGGGAATCCCACACGATGACACGTGGGTGTATCAACACAACACTTTCGAGAAATGCTAGCAGGGAGTGATTGAGTCTTGATGTTTTCTTTATGTAGAATGTAATAACTGGTAAATCATAGTCTGTTTCAATCTTGTAATAAATGCATCATAATACACTATGTGCTTACTAGGCTCCAAATTATTCATAAAATTAAAGAAACAATGATATAGTAAATATATGTACTCTGTTGCAAGTAGTTGTCAGGAACTATGAATCTAACTCGTAGTCTTCTTTCCGTTCCCTGTAGCAATAGCAGTAGCATTGTAGCCAGTCCACCCATTCAATTCTGCTGCCTAGCCACGACTTGTCGCTCGAACCCAGCAATTTGGTCCTATGGTAACTTGTCTCGACTACTGACCTGGGCAAAACAAGATGCATAAATCTTCTTGTTTTGGTCAAGGTAGTATCCAAATATGCCTGTCGCACTACGTCCACAATCTTGCTTGTGTTGACTCCTGTGCCTGGAGCTATCGTCGCTAGAGAGATTTGTGATTTTCTCGCCACCTTGGTAGCTGCCTATCCTGGATCCAACACTTCGATTGGCTGTAAGCTTAAGTCCATGAGAGGTGGTGCTAGGCCAAGATCGGTCTTTGGGAAGGAGAAATCAAGCAAGAAGAGGGGTGCTACATGAAATGCATCTGCAGTTGCTTGATGTCTGTCCGTCGACGCGGTGTATGAGTGTCGTGTTTGGTGTATTTGTTCGTGTGGCTCTGTCGGTCTTCTCTTAGGCTTGGTTGTTGGTGTGTGTGGGCGTTGCCTCTGTGTTGTTGGTGTTTGGGTGGGTTTGGCCCTGTTGTTGGTGTATTGTTGTTGTAGGTTTTCGCCTGGTTTTCTCCTTAAAAAACTGGGCACTTTCTTCTTAATTAATGGATGAGGCAAAGCTTTTGCCTCCGTTTCAAAAAAAAAAAATCTTGCCTTGGTCTAGAATGCGCTCAGTGTCGCTGCGTATCCGGATGCTGGCCACGCTATTCAAGCCTTCCAGATGCACGAAGTGGCAAGTCGGTTGGCTGGGTGGGTGGTTATGTGTATGTTTAATATTTTATATGTGTAGGGATGTGGTATTTATGTACAGTCTTAATAAGGATGTGGTATTCTAAATTTGAAATATTAAGTTCCAAGTCTAAAATACTGCATCACAGTATGAATGGTATCTGTGGCATATTGGAAAACTATGAGGGAAGCTTAAGCAAGAAACTGTAACGTCTAGTGACAACTGACAACAGTAGTGCATTTCTTTCATATATGTTTGTTTCCTTACACAGTTACCCTGTCTAAACATAATGGTTTGTTCACAAACGTAGGATTAGCGGGATCACGATAATAAGGATCTTACTATTAGGATTGGGATATTTTATGATCACAGAAATGTCAAGTAGGATTATTGTAATCATACGCTATGCATGAAGACAACGAGAACCTCAGATGAAAGAGGAATACATAACCTTTAAAAAATTGATTTGTACCAGAATACTGTCGCTGCTCTATTTAGGTAATTAAATGATTCAATACCAAAGGGACGAACTGGCATTGTATATACATGACTTAATTTAGGAAGTCCATGAGGAGGAGTAGCGGCAACATTTTTAACAAAAAATGACCGTACTACTACTGGTTCTCACGCTCTGCGCAGTTGGAGAGAAGTTCTCCACAAAAAAGAAGTTACTTTCTTCCAACTGCTAGGCAAATTGTTTTGTGTACTCAGTTCGTATTTCATCTTTATGGTTGATGTTTCCAACTGATATTGGTATATTTTTGTTATGCAGTGCATCCTTTGAATAAGCTACCTTATTCTAAGCTAGACTCAAAGGCCATTGGGATCAAGAATGGTGTAATTTTTGTAACTTACAGCAGCTTAATAGCAGCCTCTGAGAGAGGCCGTTCTCGTTTGCAGCAACTAGTCCAATGGTGTGGACATGAGTTTGATGGTCTCCTAGTGTTCGATGAGGTAATTGATGATTTAAACCTTTTGGGTTGCAGCAGGAAAGAAGATCAAGCAGAGCTGAATTTTCTCTCTTTTTTGCTGTTGTATAATATCTGTTTATAGCCATGCTTGTATACCTGAGTGTGTTTTGTGCTTACGTCATATTTCCCTTGCAGTGCCACAAGGCCAAAAATCTTATTCCCGATGCAGGGAGCCAGCCCACTCGCACTGGTAAAGCAGTTCTTGAGATCCAGGTTTGTATATAGCTGGAATCATAATCTAACTGGAAAATAAGTCTTTATTGTTCACTGTGTTTCCAGCCTTATACTAAAAGGGTGCTTTTGGTGATGTAGAGTGCATTAATCTAATCTGAAAATCAGGGTATTCTTCGGTACTTTTTGGAAAATTAAGGGCCAATTACATTCATGAATAGACAAATATTCCTTCTACTGCCATGATCTAATGGGTTTTGTCAATATAAAGAGTCTGCAATTTACCTTTATGTTGCTGCATGCCAAATTTTGGACTTCTGCAGAATGAACAAAATAGTATGATACAGTTGTTAAGTGTGCACCTGCAATGCATATCATGCTATGCATTTTTGTATTGTAAGGTACTTCAGAACTAGACAACAACAGCTTTTGATAATGGTGCACTCACATTGCATATCATGCAAAACATTTTTATATAGTAAGGTATTTCGAAACAAAAAATTTGTAATAAACCTAAAATTTTATGTAATAAAAAAATACCAAAGACAAGTAATACTGACTCCAGTATGAATTTGTATATCATCTCAACATTTCTAATCTTTAGCTCAGTTGTACCATGATATTTCTTCAGTGATGCCTAGAAAATATGGTAATATTTGATATTGGTCCGTCATGTTTGGAAGAATATATATTTGATATATGCCTGTTAAATTAATACCGTGACATCATCAATATGACATCACAGGAAAAATTACCTGAGGCTCGTGTTGTTTACTGCTCAGCAACTGGTGCATCGGAACCACGGAATTTGGGCTATATGGTTCGGCTCGGCCTCTGGGGGGATGGGACATCATTTCAGAATTTCTCTCAATTTTTAGGTTCACTTTTACTTTAAATCTTTCATGTTGCAATTAGTTGAGATCATATGTTTTTAATCTTTATAATAAAATCAGTAAATGTTCTCCTAACTAGCTAGATTCAACAGTGCAGCATAGTACAACGTATCAATTGCGAGCTGTCCTTAAATATGTTGAGATGGCAACAATAGGATCATCTTACTTTAGTGTGCAAATAATGACTCGTTTGGAACCAGACACATCTCATTAGGATCACCAGAAGCTTAGGGAAACAGACTGGTAATACAGTTGTGGAACAGTTGGGATTGCAACAGTAGGATCATTTGACTTTACTGTGCAAAGGATGACTCGATTGGAACCAGACACATTTCTAAAGAATCCCAGAGGTTTATGGAAACAGAATGTACAAGTATAGTGGTAGAGGGACTGCCTTTGGTTTATTGCTGCTCCGAGTAATTCAAACTGCACCTTTGTTAATATAAACTGTCCTGAGCCAGGTTTTCAGTTTTTGTCCAAGACACCGAGTATTTTGTGTTCTGCGTTGTGTTATGTTCGGCAGTAACTTTGTGTTTTCTTCGGGTTCTGCGAGTCTTTTTTGTGAAGCATTGCATGCCATTCATTACTTCTCTATGCTTTATTGGAAGCAACTGCTGTAATATCCTGTAGAATGTACCAAATGTTTGTAATTCTTCATAATTTATGAAACATTTGCAGTTGCTCTAGAGAAAGGTGGTGTGGGTGCTCTTGAACTTGTCGCTATGGACATGAAAGCTAGGTTAGTATTCTTTTCAGGTCTTATGTACCATGGCATGTAGAGCCCAGCTGAATGGGTACCAATTACCATGTGCCAGTTGTGCTGTGCCTCTGTCCCAGATTAATTGACTCAACTTTGTCTAGATACACGTGTATCTACACACTAAAACGGGTCATGCATGCATATCTAGACAAAATTGAGTCAATTAATCTGGGACAGAGGGAGTAGAATTTCATCTGCTCTTTTCTGTTCGAAGTATTGTCTGATGCTTGCTCTTTATCAGAATGATATACTGACTGCTCTTTAATTGAATGTCCTGCAGGGGTATGTATGTTTGTCGTACACTAAGCTATAAAGGTGCTGATTTTGATATTGTGGAGGCTCCTCTTGAGGAAAGAATGATGGTAAAAAACACGAAATACTGGCATATTTTTCCGTCTAGTATTTTACTTTTTGGTGGCTTGGTTGCTTTGCACTTCATGTCTTCTCCAGTTGATATTTCCTTATCCACAAAAAAGTAATACCATTTGTAGTTTGTTTTTCGTTGTTTGTTTGTGTTTGAGAGAAATGTTTATTGGTGATATTCATGACTGCTAACTGTTTTACCTAGGTTTTCTATATGTGTCTTCACAAAATTACTGTCAGCCCATGATAAAGTTACACCATCTTGTATTGGCAATGCAGAATATGTACGGAAAGGCAGCTGAATTCTGGTCTGAGTTGCGTCTTGAGCTCCTATCAGCAGGTGAATTCTCTGGAGAAGAGAAAGGCGTTTCAAATCAAATATGGCGGCTATATTGGGCCAGCCATCAGGTGTTACTTCCTTACATTTTTTTTTCTAGAAACTAGCTTTTCGGATTTATTGCCTTTGCCAATTCTGCATCCTTTACAGTTTTTTATTTGCAGTGTTTTGTAACATCATATTGCCATTCTTTGTGGCATAGCTTACATGATAGCATAAGGAGTATGGTAGATACAAATTCCTTCTAAAAAGTAACGTAACATGTTATTCATGTAAAATTGATGCCCTATGTTTGCAGCGTTTCTTCAGGCATATGTGCATGTCTGCGAAGGTACCTGCTGTTGTGAAGTTGGCTAAGGAGGCCTTGGCTGAGAATAAATGTGTGGTGATTGGTCTCCAGAGTACTGGAGAGGCTCGAACAGAGGAAGCTGTCACAAAATATGTGCGTTCATGTTTCCTGCTGAACATCTCTCTCCCTCTTTCTCTCTGTGGTATTGTAGTTCCTTTCAATTTGTTTATTTCAAATTTGAATCAGGGCGTTGAAATGGAAGACTTTGTTTCTGGTCCCCGGGAGCTTCTTCTTAAGCTGGTAGAAGAAAATTACCCTTTACCTCCCAAACCTGATTCTTTTCAGCAAGGTTTGTGCTAGTTGCTTCATTGTTTCAGCATGTTAATTTGGCCATGTTTTTACCAACTACCACATCTTTATTCCTTGTTGCATGCAAAATTTTGTGTGTAATGCATGAAACATTGTCACCGATAAATTAATATTCAGCCTAGTGGTATTTCCTTTCCTTGTTCAACTGTACATTTTAAATTTAGTGTCAATTATCACTTGCAATGTCCCATAAACAAGCTGATGTTTTAGAAGGTGAACCCTTTTCCATCTAGGAAGTGGGGTCATCATGGCAGCATCCCGTGTAAGGGTATTTCATACATGTTACACCCTTCTTGAATTGTTTTCATTTTGTTCGTCATCTTGTTTCAGGCCTTTTTGTTCTTCTAGATGTCTGCTTCCTTGCTATCTTATTTAAGTAATTTTTTGTAGGTGAAGAACAAGTCACGGAGATCCAGCGTAAGCGGCATTCTGCACCAGATATATCTTTTAAAGGGCGATTTAGGAAAGTAGCAAAAATGGAAGATGTGAGCGATGATGATAGTGGTGACTATTCTCCATGTAAGTTCTTTGGGAATTGCTTGATTAGTTTCTGCTGGCAACCTCGTAGTGAACCGTTATTGCTTAGTACAGTGGTCTTCCAGGGTGTGTCACTTCCTGTGATAGCATAGCTGTATTGAAAGATAGATTTTAATGTTAGCACTAATATATGATTTTGACCAGCGTTTCAATGTACTTTGTTCCATTAATCCTGTATGCTGATGATACAGCTGTCTAAATACTTTCTGGGAATATCATGGCAACTTTCGGAAACCACCAAATCAAGTTTTGCTTATTGCGGAAGTAGCTAAATCGGAAACCACATTGTTACTGAAATCACCAAATATACTTGTATAATCTATACTTTTAAAGATGATGAGCAAAACACTTTCTGTATACGTAGGAAAGACACCACTTCTATATCTGCGGGGAAGGCATACTGAGTCAGACATTCTGGCCTATATTGAAGCAATGTTTGAATGCTCTCTCTGTACTCTAGTTATATCTCAAACATCGGGAGTGATGGCTATGATACATAGTCAATTACACATGTAGGATTCTACAAGCAATTTCGTAGCACTATTTTCAAAGTTCAGCTTTTTTTTGCAAAATCAATTTTCTGCAGAAAAATAAAACATCGAAAATGCAGTCACAATGAACATATAACATCCTAAACATAAAGTGCACCCATTGCCACTCGCCCACTCCAATATAGAATGTGTGACAAATGTCAAAATGCAACATCCTACAATCCCCATGTAAAAATATCATTTGGAAAAAAATAACACACTAAAAAAAGGATAGATCCAAGCACAAGAATGCCACATTTTGAGAAGATAAAAACCAAGTGCGTGTGCCCTCGTGAGTGACTACCATGGTTGCTTCCTACTGTTGCTACCAGTTACACCAGGACCTTCATTTCAGCGTCCTTTTACTTGATGACCTTTGCGCCACATGCTTTCGTCAATGCTGTGTCTGCACTACACGCCTCAGCTGGTGTCCGTCGCCATGTGGACCTTGAGGTGCAAGTGAGTGGAGATTGTTGGTGCCGAGGAGAAAATAACTAATGTGGGACACAAAGAATGACGACACACCGTGAAATTGGGGTTGGAGGCAGTCGGTGGTGGAAGGTGCAAAGGCATGGCACTGCGGAGCTTGGAATTTGGCCGTGCACAACATCCAGTGATGATAAGAGGTTGTGTGCAATGAGGTCTATAGGGTTGGGGGAGTGGAACTGTGGATTGCAGGATCGCAGCGAGAAGATGATGGGGGCAGGTGGGATGATGTCAAGTTAATGCAAGATCTTTTTAGTACATTTTAGTGTCTTAAAGGGTGTAGATATCACACTAGCTTTGTGCCTGCTATAGTTGTGCAGGTTGCAGTCATTAATTTTGAGTATCAGTCCTCACTCACGAGGACAGCTATAGTTGTGCAGGTTGCAACTATACTCACTGAGACAGCTGCTTTTAGCGGTCGCAACAAATGCTACACTATAGCATGATATTTTAAATTACAAACTATTGCTACTTGGGAACTTGTGATTAGAGCTTATTAATTTGTAGTTCTCTTGATTGATTGTTAATCTACTTACAATGTTTCAGCCGAGTCTTCAGATGATGATGAATCATCATCGGATGAAGAGTTCCACATGTGTCAAATCTGCAACTCAGAGGAGGTGACTTTTATCACTTATTATTTGGTACTTTCATGTTAAACATGCAGATCTGTACATTAAGTGCATTACATTTTTTGTCCTCATTTAAGTTGTATAGAGTGTCATGCATTTTGGTAGCTTATATCGTGACCCTGGCCGTGTTTGTAATTTCTCTTACAATGGTTCTAGTACTATTTGCTATTTAATATTATGAACGTCTATGGTGGTCACTGGTAACAATGGCAAAAGTTGATTACAACTGTAGAATGTTTGCAGGAGAATACCATATCTGTCGAATGTGCATTCATTTGAGTTTTTCCTTGTAAAGCTTTTTTGTATAAACAATATTTCTATTTTCAGGAGAAGAGTCTGTTGCTCAATTGCTCTGGTTGTTCTCTACGTGTTCACCCTAGCTGTTTGACACCACCTTGGACTGGTATGTTGACTGATGATTGGTCATGCTACTCATGCAAGAAGGTTGAAGGCCAGGAGGAGGAGCATGATGCTAATGTAGCTGATTTTTCAAAGAGGTATGTGTGCATTTGATGAATCAGGATCCTCATCAGCTTACAATCGTCTGCACAGTTTGTAAATACTTTTTATCTTTTTGTCAGGTATGACACAGCAGTAGAGAGAAAGCTGAAGATTTTGGATGTGATACGTTCTTTGGATCTCCCTAATAATCCTCTAGATGATATCATTGATCAGGTAGATTTAGCTTATTTCTGCCTAATATCCCTCTTGAATTTCTGAGCTATTGGAACTTCTACGCATACTGACTGACATGAAAAGGAATGAATGCGTTCAAGTTTATAATCAACTACTCTTCGCGAAGATTGTCATTCCCCACCAAGTTAGTGGTGGCCAATGTGGCCCAAATGTAATAATGATATGATTCTTCCCACATATATAATGCCTGTGGATCCAAGCATAGCATATCCAAAGATTTAATGGGTTGCTTCACATTTGTAAGCCCATCCCATGTGGGGGACTGAGCTGTAGATATTTTAGCCCTTGGTGCATTGCGTTATTCTCATACACCTATCCAGGTGTCCTCTAGATGAACTCATAGGATAATATGACGACTCTTCATTTTGTCCCTTGTTTTCTGGTTGTCTTGGTCTATAATTATTACAAGTGGTGGGTGCTAGGGTAATGGATGGTATCACAATATTGCATTTCAGAACAGAAGAAATGGATGTTCGAGATGCAAAATCATTTGCATATCGTGTGAGTAAGCATTGCTGGAAGAGCTTCTTCGGCAGCATCTGTTTTAGCTGAAGATGAAATCTTATATATGGAACCTGAAATTAATGTGAAATGTATAACTCCATTGATTTTAGTTAAGCTCATCCTTGCCTTTAGGCTGTAACATATTAAGAGCTTTCCATT
This sequence comes from Avena sativa, assembly GCA_916181665.1. Classification (NCBI taxonomy): domain Eukaryota; kingdom Viridiplantae; phylum Streptophyta; class Magnoliopsida; order Poales; family Poaceae; genus Avena; species Avena sativa. The sequence continues at coordinate 382,482,286 of OV702280.1, read as the reverse complement.
TTATTTGGACTTTTGTAGCTAGGGGGGCCTGACAAGGTCGCAGAAATAACTGGACGACGTGGTATGCTAATCAGAGCTTCAGATGGGAAAGGCGTTGTTTATCAGGCCCGGAACGCGTGAGATAGCTTACTTATAGAATTGTCTTGCATTTTCTGTTTCAGCTATACCATACACTTATGTTTATTGCGTGCAGGAAAGAAGTCTCAATGGAGATGATCAATATGCACGAAAAGCAGCAGTTCATGGATGACAAAAAACACATCGCAATTATATCTGAAGCGGGATCTGCTGGTGTTTCTCTACATGCTGACAGAAGGGCAAAAAACCAGGTTTTTGTACCTCCATTTTTCCATCTGTTGCAAGTTTGGAACTACACCGATCATCCATGTGGAATGTTGCTAAAAAATGCTTGAACCAACTTTGCAGAGAAGAAGAGTACACGTAACACTTGAACTCCCTTGGAGTGCAGACCGTGCAATACAGCAGTTCGGGAGAACCCATCGTTCTAACCAAACTTCTGCACCGCAATATAGGTCTGCTATCCGTTCATATGTCCAGTTTGAGAATTTCTTGTAGATTTAGCTTTTGAATTTGCACTTTTTGTTTCTGAAGTTGTAATCTGCTATCCAGTGCAAACTATGACCAAAATGAAGATTTTATGCTATTGTCTGCTTCTGCATGAAGAGTTATATCCAGACTGAAGTTCGTTCGCTTAGCGAAATAAACACATGTGAAGCATATTGACTTGTCAATGTATTATGTCTATCTGCAGATGGCCTGGAACCTGGAACAATTAGTGACTTGCTATTTTTAGTTACAGGATTACTTTATCTATTTTTCAAACCTGCATAGGAATGAATATATTCCAAATTCCAAGTTTATTCCTCAAAGGAATGTTGCAACTTTATAAGGTATATGTATTGCCTTCTAAAATGTCTAGCAATTGTTGAAGTTAGGCAGGTTATCTATACCTATATTAAGGCGTGAAACTTTAGAGAGCTCTCAGGCCTTCAGGTACTGCAGAAGTTGCAATTTTATCCAATCATCTGAAGCCATGCATTTTTAAGGAGGAAAGATTTAGAGACCTATTAGCGAGCCAGTTTGACTAGTAGTTACTGCATTACAGGCTATAATTCCTGCCAGCTATCTATTATGTCTTGTAATGTTTTAAAGTGATTGCGGACTAATGGTAGAGAAATCTAGTCGACACCAATTTATCTAGACTGGTTAGTTTCAGAGTTTGTAATTAGTGCTATGCACACATCATAATCATGGCACACTCACATGCTGTGATAAATGAGCAACTGTTGGTTCAGAGGGTGGGCGATGCAATCTGCGAATCGTTAGGAATAAGCAACTTGTATTACAAGGGGCCAAAGACCACAATATACAGTAATCTGTCTTGGAGTAGAAGGTAAATGTAGACAAATATAGACTCCTAGATAGGGATGTAGAAAGACGTCCGTATAGACATCAAGGCTTGTCCGTCAATTTGATTTCTATGGCAAGTACTTCATCAGTTTGTTCATGCACTAACTACATGGACTAATTACACGGCTGTCCGCCAGACTGGATCCTTACTCCTAGACCAGTACTAATACTCTTTAACCCCTCCCCCCCCCCCCCCGGGGCGCGCGTGAAAGTCCACGTCTTGAAAGTTTCATTGTAGCATGAAGAGTCTTCAAAACCTGTTGAGTCAAGTCACAGTCAATCGAAGAAGAAATCAACACAGACCGAGAGATGGTCAGAAGAACATGTCACAAAAGATCATAGCACAAGAAGCCAACAGCAATAGAAGCTCAACAGGCAAGATCAATGACAATGCAATGGAGAGCGCATCAAAGAAAGACACACACCCATAAAGAGAAGATGGTTTGTCAAAAGATGGCACATCAAGCATTGCACACCAGATCATAGCCCAAGAAAACCGGCAGCGAAAGGGCCGGAAAACAGGCTGACGATAAAAGGTATGGTGGACTCGCATGACAAGAGAAACACAATAGAACAATGGATTTGGTGGGCACAGCGGAAAAACAGAGCACTAAGCACCAATGACAGACGCACGTGTGAGACACACGGACACCGTCGAAAATCACCAAAGAGTTAAGAAGAGAGAGGGTATCGACGACGACATTATTTCAATAGCTAGACTAGACAAAGCTAAGATGGAAAACTAGCAGCAGACCACAAAGCAGCTGGCGCACCACCCGCCACCTGGATGAAGCTCACGACCAGGAACAGCCGAACCCGACGGAAACTTGCGGCCAGGTCAACAGCTGGCATGCGGGAGCAATCAAATCGAAGGATCTCGGGGGCGGCAGCCTGCGACTCAGCTATTGTCCAGACGAGAAACAGCAGCGACGGAATAAACATGTGGGCCAAATTGGTGGGGTAGACGAAGACAAAGCAGCGGCACAGAGGGCACACGAGATTGAACAAGGCAGCACAACGACGGCCAAGAGAAATGGCGGCAGCATAGATGAAGACATAGCACGAGTTGCGCATGTGGGAAGAAAACCTAAACCTGGGTCTCTGATACCATGTTAGGAATAAGCAACTAGTATTACCAGGGGACAAAGGCCACAATATATAGTACATCTGACTTGAGGTAGAAGAAGGTAAATCTAGACAAATACGGACTCCTAGACCAATACTAATACTCCTTAACACGAATGATGTTGGTCGTTCTGGTTCATGTAATGTTGAATTATTGTCTTTTACATTATATGTATGATCTGGATGGTACATTAGGTAGATAGACGAGTTACATATCTTAATAACTAATTTGGAATGCAATTGTAGGCTTCTTTTTACCAATCTTGGTGGTGAAAAACGATTTGCATCAATTGTCGCAAAAAGGCTCGAATCTCTTGGAGCTTTAACACAAGGAGATCGCAGGTTTTTTTCTGGCCTCAACCAACTTTGTAATGAACATCAACATTTCTGATCCTAGATTTTAACTTCTGCAGGGCTGGGCCTTCTCTGAGTGCTTTCAACTACGATAGCAATTACGGAAAGAAGGCACTAACCATGGTGTATAGGGGAATAATGGAGCAGGTTTGTATAATTACAGTTATTGTCTATGGTTTTTACGCCTTATACACCATTCTAAGAGTTGGTTTCAAGGTGACCAGGATTCTTTTCCGGTTGTTCCTCCAAGGTGTTCCGACAACCAGGCAAGCATCCAAGAATTCATTACTAAGGCAAAAGTTGCTCTAGTATCAGTTGGAATTATAAGGGATTCTGTAGTATGTAAGTTTATCTAAAGACTCGGCCCTGTTTAGTTTCTACGATTTCTATGCTAAATGAATAGAACTTGATATGTGTGCATTTCTTAAGCTCACCTGCTTTAGTCATACAAATGCCAGTCTGATATTTTCTATTTTTCATCTGTTAATTTTTCTGGGATAAGTTGTTAATAGAAGGTTAGTCCCCAGTCCCTGTTTAGCGAGCTTGGAATATTTGCTACTCTTTCATAATTATTTGAGTCTGAAGTTAGTATTTATTAATCTTGCATTACCATTTCTTTTTGAAGCTATGCAGTATTTCTATGTTGAACCATTAGAATTCATCAAGCTTCAGATTGATCATAAACTGAAGTTGCAGCTGGCAGTATTATTTACAATTTGTATCCTATCCTATGTCCAGTCAAGCGAAAATGGCTCACTAAATGTTTTTTACAGGCAATGGAAAAGATGCAGGGAAGCTTTCTGGTCGTATTGTTGATTCAGATATGCATGATGTTGCTCGTTTCCTTAACCGCCTTCTGGGATTAGCTCCGGACATTCAGAATAGGTTAGTTATTGTGCACGATATTTGTATTCTGCATAATTTGTTGGTCACACTAACACATTCTGTGAGCAGGTTGTTTGATCTTTTTACTAGTATACTTGATGTTGTCCTTCACAATGCACGGAGAGAAGGGCAGCTGGATTCTGGAATTGTTGATATCAAAGCTAAGAGTGTTGAAATGAAAGAACCACCGAAGGTATTGCTTCTTCCTGATCATTTTTTTGGGACCTCCTACTTCCATCCATCATAAACTTGTAATGCAACAGTGCTTGTCTGGTGCAGACCGTTCATATTGATAGCTTGTCTGGTGCTTCAACAGTGCTGTTTACTTTCACCATTGATAGGGGAGTTACTTGGGAGGTAAGTAGACACATTTGGAGTCAACATTTGCTTTTCTTTAATTACCATGTGGACATGATTGGTAGTTATATATTTAAGCGCAATAAACACTTACTGTATACTGCGATAGTTATCATCTGTGCATGATTTCTTTCATGAACATATTAACGCGTGAAGTCGGCAAAGGCAATGCTTGATGAAAGAGAGAATGGTGGTGCTGGCTCTTCTAATGATGGGTTTTACGAGTCCAAGAGGGAATGGATGGGGCGAAGACACTTCACTCTAGCTCTTGAAGGGTATGTTGTGTTGAAAGATCAAGATATTTATTGTTTAGCTATTTTTGTGAGTAAGCTGGCATTAATGAAGAAATACCCCCCCCCCCCCCCCCCTTCCCTTCAATCAAAGGGGAGAGGGAATGGGAAAAGTTGGAACCGTTTCCGAGAGGTATATATCTGATTATACCTTTTAGGGTACTCTGGAATTATTTAAAATATGCTTTTTTAGTACTTGCTGTGTTTCAGGATCTTGCAGGGCCAATTGTAGTGTGCTGCTTGGCATATTGCATAGAAAAGTCAAGCAAAAAGATAGTAAAAAAATTGAAACCGTATTGTTTGGTCAGGAATAGACTAAATTTTTTATTTTAAAATTTGTCAAAAGTCACCTATTCTTGTGGAGCTATGAGAGAACTACGCTTATAAGATATAGTACCAGAAACAACATTTTTATTTCGAAAACATTGCAAAATGTTGAGTTTAGTCACACATCAAGTTGTGGGAGGAGGTAGAGCACGACTTGCAAGGGTGAGGGTGGCCCCTCCTTTTATTCTAGTCTTTCAGGGGGAGATGGTGCTTGTGTTGCTCTGTTGTTGCGCCTGGACGGGCCTGTGGCACGATGGGGCCTGGAACGCTGGTTTAGCAGGCTCGGTATTGCGTAAACACAAACAACCACGCTTCTATCTATTCCCATAAGTTGTGTGCCCACTAGGTAGACACACTAAACAGCCTTTTCCCTGCACATTTTGCCTTTCTAGTTTGAGATGCCATGCAGAGCAACAACTGATTTCCTCAGTGCTTGCATGATCTCATTGGACAAGCTTCCGTTGGCATCACATATGAGGTGGCTCCTTCTCGTGAAGCAGACAAGTGTTGCATCCAGCGTGCCTGACCTGTCAATAGCATAGTTTAAAAAACCGAACCGGTGACCAAACCGGCCAGCCTCTCGGTTCACGGTTCTCTGGTCCAACCACCGGTTCGACTGGTTCAATTACTGAACCAGTGGTTACAGAAAATAATTATTTTTAGTAATAAAATACTCAAATAATATGGACAAGTAGGCTAACTTCCGTATACTATACACGAAAAACGATTGGAATAGTTGGTTAGCAAGTGTATGTAAAGTGCTTATATGGGAAATGGGAACACCAAGGTTCGATTCCAGCCGGCGCCAACTTATTTTTACTCTCGCGCGAGTTTGCTGCTTCCCAGACCGGTCCAGCCGGCCCCGGTTTTGTCCCGGTTCAGGTTAAAACCGTCGGTTCAACCGTGATTTCTCCGGTTCGCTTCCCTGTCCGGTCCATTGCGCTTAACAAACCGGCAGGGGCTCTGGTTCCGGTTTTTTCCGGTCGGACCGCCGGTCCGGTCCGTTTTTTTAACTATGGTCAATAGGCTAGCACGCTGGCAGACCAGTTCCTGCCATCACAACATCGTCAAGAATAGATGTATTGCTTGCCGGGTGCCTGAATTTGCCAGTTCCATTGCAACCTTGAAATTACTTTTTGTGATAAGTTCTTAATGGTGTGATTCTTTGGAGTTTCACAAGAAAGTGAAGTTTTCAGAATTTACTCTTCAAGAAAGGAAATGCGAGTAGAATTTAATTATTGACAACAATCAGGGGCGGAGCTACGTTAGGGCCAACCTGAGCTGTGGCCCGCCCAGCCCAGGAGACAAAACTATTTTAGGCATGTGTATTGGTAAAATCCAGTCCATTAGCAGCCCAATTTAGTGTCTTCCTCTCAGTCTGGCCCGCCCAAGTTCTTTTCGGTAGCTCCGCCCCTGGCAACAATGTGGGTTTAAGATGAGGTTTGGCAACACCCATATATGAGTGATTCATTAAAATATATATGCAGTATTTACTAGCTTTCCTTGTTGGCGAATCTTTTTATATGTGATTCAACAGCTCAAGTTTAATTGTTCATATACCAGCTCAACTGAAGGAATATACAAGATAATTCGACCTGCTATTGGTGAAGCATTAAGGTATTTTCTGTTCATCATCATAACATTTCTGGCACATTCTTTATACTCCCTCCGGTCCGGTTTATTAGGCACGCACGCAGTTTAAGAACAACTTTGACCAATAATTTTGGTCAACAAATTTTGCATAATATGTCACAAAAATTATACCATTGGATTCATCTTCAAAAGTAGTTTCCAATGATATATATCTTGTAAAATATATTGCATATTTTATTGATCAAAATTGATGGTCAAAGATTTTCTTAAACTACGTGTGTGCCTAATAAACTGGACCGGAGGGAGTATCTTTTTAGATGCACGCAGCTTCATGATCACTATCTCTAGCTACTAGATGGCGACCTAGCAGATATATGTCATGTACATAGGATGCCAATTCATATTTGTTATTGACCCTCTATTTAACTTTTGCAGGGAGATGCCTTTAACTGAACTGAAAAGCAAGTACAGGAAGGTGTCATCAATAGACAAAGTTAGCAAAGGTTGGCAGGATGAATATGATGTTTCATCGAAACAGGTAATGTGGAAACAAAAAAAATACTTTTTTGTGATCTATAAACAGTTAAACGTGATGAAATTTAATAATTTATCTAAAAAAATCCTGGGTGAATGAAAATTGGACTTAGGACCTCTGTCATGCAGCCCTGCACCTCAGTCACTCATTCATGACCCGGTGTAATTTTGTGTCTTGACTGTTTTCACATAATCATTTCACTCAAATAGGGAAATTATGGCTTGCAGACATCAGTGAGAAATATAAGTTGGCAAGGGTCTCTCTCTATATAATTTGACTGAGAATGAGCATACAGTTAATGTTTGAATCTTTGATACAATATTTTTGGAAATATTTAGTGGAATAGGTACTCACATCAGCAAAATGTGAAAGTTTAACCATCCTGAGATGGGAACAGTCGCACATGGCTATATTCTTGGGCATGTTTTTTCGATTTAATTATTTATGTATGGAGCAAAACCCTTTAAGGCCTTATTTACTAGGGGTATAATTTCATCCGCAAGGGGACCTGGGATTGGAGGGGATTTGGTGAAACCCTTCCTTTCATCCAATCCCCTCAAATGCTCTTCCATCCCATAGTATGGTGTAGTGTTTTTAGTTTACAAAAAAATAAGGGGGGTTTGTGAGGATATCTTTGGATTATCCAATCCAAAACCGGCTTAGTAAACAAAGTGTTGGGGGTTATTCGTGATCAACTAGATCGGGATAATCCCCTCAATCCCTTGAATACACTTTAAATACACTAGAAGTGAACATCTCAAGGATATTCAAGCTCCATGACTGACCCAGCACGCAAATCCCTGGAGCTGCTGTGTATAGTGTGATCCATTGTGTTGTTCATTTTCTGCTGGTTTAAGTTTATTTTTCCATGTTCCACCTATGAAGGTATGATTGTGTACCGTTACCCTCTTTTATGTGCATTACTTACCCAGTGCCTTTTTTACCTCATTTCAGTGTATGCATGGATCCAAATGCAAAGTTGGGAGCTACTGTACAGTAGGAAGAAGGCTGCAGGAGTTTAACATTTTGGGTGGTCTTATACTTCCAGTGTGGGGTACAATAGAAAAGGCCCTAGCTAAACAGGTACACCTCTTTCACTTACTCACAAGTTGTAGTGTTGCTAGTTCTGAGTTGAATGGTATGGTTCATCTATATTTGGTGTGCTTACGTGATTATGGGCCTTGGAATCTTGCTTAGCCTATTTAGCTGTCTTGTCTCCTATGATTTCTGGTTGACATAGAATGTTTTTAAGTGACCCAGTGACGGCATACGAAGAAATGAATATTATGGTGTTGAAAGAACAAAGCTAAGTAGATATTTTGCCTTATAAGCGGCAACAATAGAAGTGCAGTTGTGATGACAAGAACATTAGTAGCAGGACTACATGAAACACTTTCAGATGAAGCCCCGGTGAAATCTGGCAGGTTAAGGGGGGAGTTTTATGTTAACTAGAATATCTAATACCAATACCAGGAGCCTCAATAAGAACTGGGATGACACATGAAGATATCTTTCCTAACGTGACAAGTGTATCTGGGTGGTAAACTACGTTAGGGAGCCATACATTGGATATCTTTATCCGAAAAGACAGATGTCTTCTGTTTATGGATGGATATCAATCGTCGGCCTTCAAGAGTTCCACTATATATCTTGTCTAATGGTAACACTCCCTCCGATCCAAATTAATGGACTCAACTTTGTCTAGATTCGCATGCATCTAGTCTAAATATGTAACTAGATACATACGAATCTAGACAAAGTTGAGGCCATTAATATGGACCGGAGGGAGTAGTAGATACCCAGCGTGTCACGACAAAGTGAATTTGCAGATTGATTTGCTGTCTGTTTAATTTTATGCATGAACTGGATAGCTGGGCCATTGAAGTGATTGCTGAATGCACCTATGTTTTGTTGCCGGAATTGAACAGGTTTATCAAAATCACAAAAGAGTCCGAGTTGTCCGTTTAGTGACAACAAATGACAATCAGCGAATTGTTGGACTATTCGTTCCGAATGCAGCAGTGGAGTCGGTACTAACAGGTTTGTTTTCTTTACCAAAATTCTTGTCATGTAGTTTCAATGGGTATAGTCAGTTCAATTTGAAAGCAAAGTTACCAGACTGCAGAAATTGTTCTGAAGTCCACATTTTGATTATGGTTTGTCTTGTTCAGTATGGAAATCTACCGGACCCCACTAGTAAGATGGCAAGTGCCTGTTGCTAGAAACCTTGCTATGTAGTGTTGATCTCCACGAGAAAAGTAAAAAAGACAATGCCATGGTGGCGAACACAGCATATGTAACATCGTTGATCATGTTAGCAAGTTTTTCTTATAACACCAGTACTTCCATCGTTTTTCTGTAGTACGACGTGTCCACCACGTGTTTTTATTACAAGTTGAATGCTCTATATGTACTCTTACTGAATGCCATTTGTCCTTTGTCCTTTGCTACCCATCGGTTCAATTCAAACCAGTGACTTGTAAATATTATCTTTTGCAGGCTTACAATGGGTCCAAGATATTGAAGGTTGACATGGAAATACTGGATTTCTGACATTCATATTGTGGTCTTGATCATTTGGCTTACCTGATGTTAGATGCAGCAGCTTCCACAGGCTTGGCACATTTACTTTTGTTTCTAGGGAGCTGGCAAGCTGATTTGTCTAATTTATTGGAGTTATTACCTTAGAAATTAGGAGAGTACATACTAGCAACTTCTTTTGTATGTAAAATATACAGTGTACCATCAGGGTCCGTTTGGTTTATATATTGTATATTGCCATGTAAAGCAATCCAAAGCTCAGCTAATCTCAAAAGGAAGGAAAAAAAGGCACCTCGCCAAGATGGTGCCATAGTGTTTGCCTTTGTGGTAGGCCTATGCCTAAGCTCAGAGCTCATGTAACTTGAGATTTTTCATTAGTTTCATGAAAAAATATTCCAAGCTTATGTGTAATGTTTGCACCTGAGATCTGGTTAGCATGTCAAACTGTCGAGTTGCTTTCGGTTCAAAATTGATAACACGTCTTGAGAAAGAATAAAGAGAAATTCCTCTGTGGGTAGTAGCTGGAGTATAACAAATTGGGTTATGATTCTGACCACGGGTCAAGTACATGTCTCTGTGTGCTATATTTTTTATTTTCTGAATTTCCATTTATCTAAATAGAGATCTCTGTGTCTCGTTCATCAATAGCCTGAACTGCAAATAAAAGTCTCCGTGATAATCTACAATTTTATAAGGTCTTCTTTTGTATCTTTCCGTGGGAAATAAGGTGAACCGAAAGGATCTGTTCAGCTTTGACACTTACGTTGCCAATGATTTTTCATATATTTTATGGCCAATCTGCCGTTCACTAAGCTAAAATTTAGAGTAAACAAACACTTTTGATTAACATTTGCCCTTATTGTTGTTATTTGATGTTATGCTTTTATTTGATCTTGTTGAATAAGATTGTGAACCAACACAAATCCATGTGCTCAATGTGAACATGTCTTGACAAGAAAGTACCAAAACTATTTCTAAACACAACTTTGACCAAACTCCGATTTGAAGATTTTGACTTTGTTTAAAAAGATTTGGAAAATCTAGTTTTTAAAAGAGAAATGCTTTAATAAACAAAGTATAATTATAGATCACTTTTGAGGTTTATAATATATTAACTCAAAATCTTGTTTTAAAACCAAATACTTTTCAAGCTATTTGGGCACTTGTTTCAAAACGTCTTTTGACCAACTACAAATGGGAAATATACTATCCCATACACATATTTTCCTTGGTACCAAATTCTTGGAAAAACTACCAAGTGTACTTTGGAAAACCCTTTCAACCATCTTGTCGTGACCAAGCTTTAGCATAAGCTCAACGTTTGTCTCTTTGTGATTATTTGAATTTAATTGGTTTTAGATGCTTTACCCTTCTGGTCTCTAACCATGAGTGAAACATAGAATTTCCAAATAAACCCTTCTGAGAAATATAGAACAGAGTGAGTATAAATAATGTGATGCAGACATTTTGTTTGTTTATGTCACAGTTGTGTGCATATCGTACCTATACAGAGGCTGAGCTCTCATAGATTGTATCGCCTTGAATGATCTTTTGAGTTAATAGAACATCAAAACAAATAATGTGATGCCGTAGCCTACTAGTTGTTGAGTTTAACAAGTCTTCAAACATGTTAAACAATTAGGGCATGTAGAAAGGTTGATAACAGGGCCAACAGGGCCAACAGGGCCAGATACGCGCACTGGACAACCAATCCCACTACCCAAGGCATGGCGGCAACAATCAGGCTTGACAATGCACTGTAGCGGGTATTGTAGCTACAATCAATGAAGGTGGCCCGGGGCATGTTGAAATTCCGAGTCTGCCTGGTTGATAAGACTCTCTTATCTTAGTATTTTTGTAGGATTCAAGAAAAGAAAGATCTACTATGGATTATCTCTTAGAGTTATCCCAACAAATAAACTAGTGAAGCGTTTGACTAAGATCTACAATGGATCTACTCCTCTGTTTCAAAATATAAGATGTTTTAGGTTTACGAATAAGATGTATCTAGACTTCTTTTAATGTCTAGATTCACTCTAAATTTAAGTGAACCTACATACTAAAAGTAGTCTAGATATATTTACTTTACAAAGCTAAAACATCTTCTATTTGAAACGGAGGGAGTACATCACGTGTAGTTTACCCATTTAGCTAGACGCAGGGTTTCTTCTCGCTCTATTTTTATTGACACCATTGTTCTTTTTTATTCTGATCTGTTGCCTGATGTGCTTACAAACCGTGGACTCTTTTGTTTCTGTTATATTCAGCTCTCTGCCGTGGAAGTTGTTGCGCGAAAGGATCCTCCGATAGAAGGATGTCCAAGATGTATTGGAGTAGTTTTTTTTAGCTTAGGACGTTTTTTTTGCTACCGCTTAGGACATTTGTAGACACAATTTGCGGTATGCATGTGTACGTTAATAATGTATTTGCTATAAGCACCACCGTATTATAAGAAAATTTACACTTTTATCGTTATGAGTTCTCTGCATTGCTTCCCTATTTTTATTGAATCGGCAAGCCGTTTAACTTCTATTTTTTCCTTTTGTTTGTCAACTAGATGGAGACGGGTGAGATCACAAGGTTAGGAAGATCAATACAGATGATCGGTAAACTATTGGATGGCATCTCGACGTCACACGACTTAATGAAAGACAGGGACCTAGAGTATCAGTAGTTGTTCTTTTAGAACGGTAGTTTTTTTTTTGAGAAACATAGTACAAACACAGACGCTCACAATGCGTATATACACTCAGCCCTATGAACACGCACGCCCACCCTGCCCCTATGGACATCTCCAAGGGACTGAGCCGGCAGGTCTTGAGATTGACGAAGTCACCGCAGGCGCCTCGCTATCGATGGAAACGTCGTCTCTCACTGAAAGAATATTCCGTCTTTATAAGACACCAAAGCGTCAAACCTGAAATTTGAACTCTGGTGGGCTGGGGGTACCACTGCCCTCCTAACCATCTAACCACATGTTGGTTCTCCAGAACGGTAGTTTTTTTTCATATGGATGTGCTTATGAAGATCTTTGAGGGAGAGAAGGGAATGAAACGAGTCGAACACAGTTTGTAATCCTTTTGACTACTCTTACATGTATTTGTTTCTTGGTTCAACCGTAATCCTTTTTTGCCATCCTGTAGTGGAGCAACAATGCCTCCTCCAGTGGCGGAGCTAGGATTGGCACGGAGTGATGTCAAAAGGCCAAATTCAAACTAGTGTGGTCATTAGCTATCACATACGGGGTCAACATTGTGTAACCATAGCTAGCATCTATGGTGTTCTCCAAATTTTTGTGATGTCAAGTGACCACATAAACAACATGCAGCTTCGCCAATGGCCTCCTCCATACAGATGTGAGAGCCTGGTGAGCCACCATGGTCTTGAAGAGGGATCCACGGTAAAAAAAAATATGATGCACTCAGGCTCGACTTACACGAGCCCATATATCGTCTAGATGGTATGTTGGCTCAGCCTCTTCTCGCTCTTTAGTGTGAGCCTAACGTTCCCAGCTCACTTCTCATGCCGTCCTTCCATCGTGCAGGAACATGAAATGGCTCAGGATCGATAACACATCCGAACTTGACGGCAAATGATGACACTAGCTTTGTGTGTGCCAACTCACTGGAAGTCCGAGTGCAGAGTGATGTAGCAAGTGTGTTTTTCTCACAAGGATGGGTCGAGGGTTTCTATCAAACTTTTAGGGATCTAAGCAACTTTCTTTTTCTAGCCTCTTCTAGAAACATGCAAAAGAAAGTTTCGTGTTGTGCCTCCAACTCCACCATGTGGTAGTCAATCACAAGGCTTCGTATTAGAATTATAAACTTAGATAAAATAGTAAAACAATCTATAACTAAAACAGGAAAGTAAAAATAGTAAAGTAAAGTTTCTTTTGAGTTTTTGTTTATCCTTGCAGAAAGTAAAAGTATTTTGTTATTTTCGAATTTAGTTGTTGCAGAAAATATAAATGACAGTAAAAGCAAGTAAAATATGTTTCTTATATTTAAAAGTGGACATGTATTCGTGAGTTCACTTGTCTACTCTCTCATAAATCATGGTGAACATAAAACAATTCACATATGACATAAATATTGTTAAAACTTCCAAACAGTGTTTGATTAGCATTCATATGGGCATCACATTCTATTATAAGATGATGCAGCACATCTCACTTATACTCCTCTAGAAAGGAAAAATTCCATGCAATCTATAATTAAGAATAAATAGAGTATATCTTTAGATACTTTCACATGATGTTTAAATGACAAATGTGCTATCTTGAGCAAACTAGATCATCTTTGTTGTCACTAGATGATTATAACACATGCATTCATTTTCTTCTTAGTGGATAACAAAAGAAAGGTAAAAAAACATATAGATCTTGAATTTTTTTGTCACTATCCAATCACTATCACCATGTTACTGCATCCCCCCCCCCGCGCCATTGCATACAAGTTTGATCAGAACAAACATTTAAGAACGTGGTAATATTATGCATCTATCAATACATCAAATACACAATATATTTTTCAATATCATATACACCCTCCGTTTTATGGACAAAGCTTCAGTGACTTTGACGTACAAAGTCTAGCCGTCCATTTCCAAAAAAAAACAAAGTCTAGCCATGACTTTGCTCCCATATATGTTTGTATTATGTTTAGAAAATTTTGAAAAAACTTTAGTAAATCTCATATGTTGTACTATGCATTCTGGGAAAGTTTCGCCGTATTTGTGTGTATTGTTTGTGAATAAATATTATTTGAAGTTTCGCTATCAAATTGTAAACTTAAAATTAATGCTTAGAAAAAATTGAAAAAAATCAAGTAAATCACATGTATTGTATTATATACAGTGGGAAAGTTTCATTTTATTTAAACATATTGTTTAAGAATAAAATGAATTTTAAGATTGTGACTCAAAATGTCTACTCATTTATGTCCGTTGGATCAGCTTTGGATGGCTCATAGGGGAGCAAAGTCAAGTCTTTTAAGATTGTGACTCAAAATGTCCCTGGAAGTTGCATCTCTTTTTCATATTAGGCTGGTCCTAGTGCTAGTATCATAAGATGTATCATGCATGCCAACTTGGCAAAAATCTGATGTGACATCACAATTAATAAAGAGAGATATGGTTAGAGTATCATAGGTAGATACATTATCATAACACATAAAACTAGAAATCATAATGACAAGTAAAATCTTGTACACATATTTTGCATAGAGATTCTATAAATCAATAAATATACCACTAATATGATCCTACTATATGATATACAATGCACTAGAGACATAGTATCATACAATAGTATCACATGATACTAGTATTATGATACCCCCGTTAGGACCAGCCTTAGTTTGCGCATAGGCTCTGACTTGTATACCAAGGAATGCCCGTGGAAAGCTGTTTTTCGTTTTCTCTTAGTAACTGTTTTGCCCCGGTGTTCTGCTTTGGATGAGATGCTCTGTATTTATATTTATATGGCAGTGCATGGGTTGGCACTCATGGACGGACGTTTTGTTTTCCTGGCAACAGAACGCCCACGTTTGTGTGCATGCTGGAGGTTTGCGACATAGGTGTAGGGGTACTATCACTGCTAATTGGGAAGGCGCAGAGTATTATGAAAAAACGAGAAAAAAATTATGCGCGGAGTAAACTACTACTCCCTCCGTTTTAAAATATAAGATATTTTAGATTTGTGAAGAAAATATATCTAGACTTATTTTAGCATATAGGTTCATTCCAAACATGAGTGAACCTATATGCTAAAAGAAATCTAGATACATTTGCTTCACAAAGCTAAAACATCTTATATTTTGAAACCGAGGGAGTAGAACAGAGGGACTATGCAGGTGCGTTGCAACTTGCAACGAGATGATTGAAAATTTCTGCAACCTATTTTTCTTACTCATGACACCATGCTTTACTTCAATTTGGTCTCATTTTGCATTAAATGTGCACGAACCAAAAAAAAATCCATAATCGACTCACCGGGGTCCCTAGGCAATCTAAATGAAATTTGCTCTTCTCATTTCTCAAGAAATTGCGGGTGATCCGACGTATATCGGAGCGACTGGATGAGAATTTGAATTGGAAGGAAAAAACGGTCTGGAATACCTTCTGTCCTATTGATGCGGACCTGACACTTATGATCAAATCTCCAAGTCGGGTTGGTGAATAGCTTTGGCTTGGCAGCCGGAAAAAAAACAGAAGTTTTCTCAGTACGCAATGCTTATAAGTTCGCGTTTGTTGTGACATGGAATTTTGGATTGACCACAAATTTGCTCATACGGGAGTCACACTAATGCGGCCAACACCATTTCTTCTTGGTGGCCGGATGTGGTGGCGCCTCTCCCGCGGTGTCCGAAGGCAATGAACTCGCTGACCATGCTACTATGCTAGCCCTGCAATCTCTCTGGCTCGAGCACAACGCACTCCTTTTTGAGGGCAAGGCAAGCTCCGAGGCGAGCGTCCTGAACGCTATCATAGAGGAGTGGACATTGTGGCTTAGCTGTAGACGAGGTGGATATTTGAGAGATTTAGAGTAGTGTAGAGTGGCCCTCGGGGGGAGGGGGTGCTGGTTGCACAAAGTTGCGACCAAGATGGCTTGTCTCTTTTTGAGTATGTGGAGTATTTTGTACTCTCTTTCTTTTAGCTTAATACAATGACGCACAGATTTCCCGTGGGTTCTCGGAAAAAAAGTCACACTAATACTTGCAAGACCCTATGATGATTCTATCTCAGGTAGCGACGGCGTGCTGAGGGCACCCCTATATCCCGGAAACCAGGAAGCGGAGGAGCCGGAGCTCGGTGAGCCAGGAGACGGAACATGGAAGCGAGAAGCACGGCGCACCACCACAAGAGACCACCTACGGCCCATCAACAGCCACATAGCACCCAACGATGCCCATAACAAGCAAGTCCCACAAGAGACCCCACAACTCGTCCATCTTGTCGTCATGCCATTCGATAGTAGCACTCAATTCGCCCACGACTATATCTGGGCATTTTTTGGGCCGGGTCGGACAAAGCCAGCCCGCACATTTCCCATACCCGAGCACGGCCCGACCCGACTGTCGGGCCTAAAAACTCGGCCCGAGCCCGGCCCGGCGGTGTGCAATGTTCTCCGGCTCGTCAGGCCATGGGCCGGGCCTCCCCTTATTTGTGCATTTCCTTTGGCCGGAGCCCGGCCCGTGTAGCCACTGGGCCGCAAATCTAAAGCCCAGGCCCGACTCATGGCCTTGAAAAGCACGACCCGTAGGTCTTTTTGGGCCGGGCCTCCCCTTATTTGTGCATTTCCTTTGGCCGGAGCCTGGCCCGTGTAGCCACTAGGCCACAAATCTAAAGCCTAGGCCCGGCTCATGGCCCTGAAAAGCACGTCCCGTAGGTCTTTTTGGGCCGGGCCTTCCCTTATTTGTGCATTTCCTTTGGCCAGAGCCCGACCTGTGTAGCCACCGGGCCACAAATCTAAAGCCCAGGCCCGGGACCTGAAAAGCACGGCCCGTAGGTCTTTTTCGGGCCGGGTCGGGCTTCCCACGCCTAGATATACCCACGACACGCTCGTAGTAGCTCCCAATGGCTACCCCCAAGGACTGGTCCGATGGCGGCATCCTAGGCCCATCAAAGTACTCCCCAAGGAAGTACGCGGAGGCCAAGTACACCGGTGAAGACGGCATAGCAATCTGAGCTCTAGAGTAAAAGATATTGAAGAAACGGGACCGTAGTGGCGCTCGTGTAATAAGTAGAAAGATTCATATGTGTTAAGGATAGGAGTTTCCTAACAGCTAAAGTGGGTAAGAGCATCTCCATTCGGGGGGGCTAAAGGCCCCTCAAAGGCTATGGCGGTGCCGGCACCAAAATGGACGCCTAGCCGGCCCCCAATTTGGTTTTGGCGTCAACGCGGCCCAACTAGTAATCCGGTGCCCCTAGGACGAACCCAACCCGAGGGGTTGGGGGTCTATCCGGGGCGCCAGATGGATGATACGTCCAAAACGTATCTACTTTCCCGAACACTTTTGCTATTGTTTCTCCTCTAAACTTGTGTGATTTGGATACAACTAACACGGACTGACGCTGTTTTTAGCAGAATTACCTTAGTGTCTAGTTTTTATGCAGAAAATCAACTATCAGGAAAAATCCCGGAAAATATGCCAAAAATCTTATTTCACCAGACGATCCACGGAGCCAGAATACGAGACGGAGTGGAGCCCTGGGGGGCCACCCCCAGCCGTGCGGGTGGGCCCAGCCCGTGCCTAGGAGGGGTTTGGCCAGCCCAGGCACCCCCTCAGGCTCCCTCTTCGCCTATAAGATGCCTTCTGACCTAAAAACTTGAGGGGGTTTGACGTTTTTCCAGAAAGAGTTCCTCTGCGCCGCCACCACCAGAAACCGCGATTCAGAACCAGAAACACCGTTCTGCCACCCTGCCGAGACGGGGAATTTGGGGAGGATCATCGCTATCATCATCACCAATGCGTCTCCATCAACCATCAATGTTTCCCTCATCCATGAGTGAGTAATCCCCCAATATAGGCTATGGGTATGGTAGGGATTGGATGAGTTCTATTATGTAATCGAATAAGATTGTTAGGGCATGGTGCCTAGTATGTCTATGAGTGCTATTTGACTTTGTTGCAACTTGTTGTGCTTAATGCTTGTCACTAGGGCCCGAGTGCCATGATCTCAGATCTGAACTTATTATTGAATCATTATGATAGTATTGTTTATGATCTTATCTACAAGTTGTGTACACATATCATTGTCCGCATCCAAAGGCCCCGAAGTGACAGAAATTGGGACAACTGGAGGGGATGACTGTGATGTGAGGATCACATGTGTTCACGGAGTGTTAATGCTTTACTCTGGTGCTCTATTAAAAGGAGCACCTTTATTGCCAGTAGTTCCCTTGAGGCCGCGTTGTCACGGGCTGGCAGGACAAAAGATATTGTGCAGGTTCTCATTGCGAGCACATATGATTATATATGGAGCACATGCCTATGATTGTTTAGTACTTGGATGCTTATTCTTATTTATCTGCAATTGCCCTAGTTCTTGAAGTTACATGTTTAGACTCGTCCATGCAACGCCCGTCCATCTATCGCTATGCCAACCGCACTCATATCCTATTGTTTCTTGCTACTATTACTATTGCTCCTATTTTACTGCTGCTGTTGCCACGACAAACTGTTGCTACTGATAAAATTCTGTGATCAAGAACTATTTCCAGGTGCAATTGAATTGATAACTCAGTTATTAAGGCTTGCAAGTATTCTTTGGCTCCCCTTGTGTCAAATCAATAAATGGGTAATACTACCGTCGAAGACTGTTGCGATCCCCTATACTTGTGGGTCATCAATGGACAAGAAAACACCGCAGGCTAGCCCTGTCAGCGAGTGAAACAGAAACTCTCCCTCCATCTCACTATTCTACCGTGCGATGGACATCTACGTCCTAGATCGCCGCCGCAACCACCCCTCTCCTCTCGCCGGTCGTTCCCTCGCGACGTCCGCCGCCGAAAATACCCCACCATCGCAAACATTTCCTGCATCCCGCGCCCTCAGTCCGTTCCCGTCTCGCTGTATTCCGGTGCCTCCTAGGAAGGTGCGTTTCCACCCCGCGTCCACCTTGCGCCCGAGGTGTTTGTCCGTTTTCCAGGGTGATGGATTCAGACGACGAAGAGATCCTCACCGCTCTGATGGACGAGGAAGTCGCTGCTGCTGCCGTGCGCGATTCGGTCGGCGACGAGGAACATCTAACAATCCTCACCGCCCTGCTCGCCATGATCGTCGAGGAAGAACAACCAACCATCAGAGGGTCGGCGCCGGGACGCTGCAAGAGCATGCCGAGACAGAGGATGGAAGGCTATTGCATGCTATATGCAGAATACTTCGCCGATGATCCATTGCACGATGATGTGACGTTCCAGCGTCATTTCAGGATGAGCCATAAGATTTTCCTGAAGATCATCGAGGATTTGATGGCGTTTGTTGACTTCTTCAAATTGAAGAGAGACGTCGTTGATCTACTTGGTTTTTCCACAATTTAGAAATGCACAGTTGCCCTCCGGATACTTGCATATGGAATGCCTAGAGATACACAAGACGACTACATGCGCATGACAGTCCATGACCATTGATTGTATGTATAGGTTCTACAAGGAAATTGTGGAGGTGTTCGGAAAGAAGTACCTACGCACACCCAATGCAGAAGGCATAGATTGGATTGAACTTGTTAAATTATTTGTTTGATTTGGTGAAATTGTAATAAAATATTTTGTTGAATTTTATGTTTAATTTAATGTATTTATTCTTTGTATATTTACATAAAAATGTATACGGGCGTATGGGGTAAGCGGCCGGGCGGCGTTGCCTCCCCATATCGCCATCCGTGTCAGTCCCCCCCCCCAAACGGGCCAAAAACGCCCATGCCGGACATTTTATAGTGGGGCGAGTGGAGATGCTCTAACCCCTACCAGCCACCTATCCAAAACGGGGGTAAATACATCCCACCAAGGGAAAATTTGTAATCAGACTCCCACCAAACTCTATATAAAGCCCCTCACCCCCAAGGTGGGAGGGTTAGAAGCCTTCCCACCTCATCCCCTAAGAGATACAGAGCTCCCCCACCCGATCTACTAGTTGCCCCCTACGTTTCTGCACTCGGTAACGTCCTCCTATGATGGTATGAAAACTATGGACATGGGGATCCTGATAGTAGCTCGCGGGTACATGATTCCCACTCCTACAGTACTATATCCCACCGGAGCACCACCTCCGGAGGCATCCGCCACTGCGGCTGACATGGTTATACCCCACGGGTACATAACATCAGCATACCTAGTCCAGCCCAAGAGAAGGCCCACTGCAAGATACACGGCCTGCGGAGGTTTCGGGTGGCCCAAGCCCATGACGCCTTCGGATGCTTGGAGAACAAGACTAGAACAGATAGAATTTCAAAGGGGCAAACCCTAATCTGTAACCGACTCGACCTATGCCCGAGACCTGCCTATCTATATAAAGGCTAGGAGGGCACGGCGAGGAAACTCTCTCTCATCGCATACACACCTCCACGCCAGATTGCATCTGCGCACCCCTGTAACTTTCGGTTCCGCCGTAATCAAGAGAAGACAAGCAGGAGTAGGGTTTTCCCTCTGGGGGCCTAAACCTAGGTAAACCTCGTGTCCCTGTGTTGCTTGTTTGCTAACCGTTCCGCGATCTCCAACATCCCCATCTTCTCCAAAACCCAAGTCCATAACAATGGGCATTGACGAGATTAAACCTCGTCAATTGGCGCCGTCTGTGGGAACTGGGGGCGTTGATTGTGTGATCATGACAGTCCCATCCGAAGCGATCTACAACTCATCGGCGACGGAGATCCATCTGCTCTTTGGTGCTTTCGATTTCACCACCCACTCGCCAGCCACCATGAAGGATTTCGAGCCCATAGGCGACGAGCTTGAGATTCTGTTCGGGAGCTTCTGCTTCCAGGTGGGGCAGACTGGCACCCTCCGCCTCCCAGAGCGGGTGCCGCCACCATCCATCAGGCCTGCTTCCTGGGTCTCACCCATCGGCGTGCTATGCATGTCAACGCTGATAGATGAGTCCTATGATAGCAGCAGCTGCAACTCAGATCTGTGTGACCCTCCATCAGACGAAGGAACCTATGGTTCTGGATCCGAAAGCTGCGGCAGCAGCGATCCGATCCATAGGCGCTACCAATGCGCCGTGGTTATCCATGGTGAAACAGAGGTGCCCAACCCACCACCCAATCCACCGCCCAACCCACAGGCCAGAACGGAGGAAACGGAGAAAACCCTAACCTCCAGCCCAACGAAGGCGACCCTGACGCCTATCGAAGGATCAACCTCAACGAGGAAGGATGGCACCAGGAACGCGAAGCCGTGGCGGGCAACAAGATCCTACCTATAAATGCTTCATGGGATCTGCTGATGGCATACCACCTGCTCCTCATCGGCGAGCACAGCCGGCAGGTGAAGACGCAAGAGGTACTCAACAAACGCAAGCAAGCAACTTCGGAGTCTAGCGCGCGGCGAGCTGTGCTCTCCGCCGTTGGTGGCTCCAGCTCGCACGGCAATCATGCCAACAAGCACCGCTCTCGCAAGAGCATATGTACCCCGCCGCACGAAGCGAGGTCACCAAAACCCTCAACACGTCGTTTATGGAGATGGACGCCAATGACAATGTCATCCCCAAGACGCCGCAGGCCGCGATCATGGTGGCCACCACGTATCTCGTGTCCCATCCACCTCTGGTGGGGGACCCGAAGAGCGCCATGCACAAGTCCGCGCTAGCCGGACTCGGACTCGTCGGAGCTACGCTCCACGAAGAGGCCCCCGCGGAGCCAAAGAAAAAGGCTGTGGTCAGATTCAACCGCAGCCCCACACCATCATCCGACAAGGATGAACACGATCTACCTCGACGTCGCATAAGCCCAAGACGTCGCAGCAGCGACTATGACGCTCGAAAGGACCTCACCCAGCGC
The DNA here is from genome assembly GCA_916181665.1 of Avena sativa. Taxonomy (NCBI): domain Eukaryota; kingdom Viridiplantae; phylum Streptophyta; class Magnoliopsida; order Poales; family Poaceae; genus Avena; species Avena sativa. The sequence continues at coordinate 382,460,350 of OV702280.1, read as the reverse complement.
AAGGTCGATAAGTCACGCGCTAAGCGCGTGCTCAACCGAATCTGAAGAGGATGACGACGAAGAACTGTGCGGAGGACGATGCTTCAATAGATCTGTTCGGCGCACACGCATGCCGAGAAATTTCAAGCTTCCTTCGGACACTCCGAAGTTCGACGGCACGCATGATCTGAAGGCCTGGCTCAGCGACCACCTCTCGTCTGTCAAGCTGCACGGTGGTAACAAGAACACCGCCCTGCAATGCCTTCAGCTGCAGCTGACAAGCGCAGCCTAGTTCTGGCTCAGCAGCTGACATGGTTATACCCTAGGGGTACCCGATGTTAGCCTACCTGGTCCAGTCTGACGGAAGGCCCACTCGACGACCTGCCCGGGTCCATGACGCCTATGACGGTTCGGCTGGAACGAAGCCCATATGGACACGGAGTCCCAAGCGCACAAGACAAGGAAACCTCAAGACTAGAGTTCAAATCTAACTTGTAACCTACTCGTATCGGTACCTGAGACCTAGCCTCCCCATATATAAAGGCTAGGAGGGTCCAACGAGGAGGACACAACCTAATCTCTCCACCGCCACAATAGACAATAGATCTACAGATCTGCACCTCATACTTTCGCATACACACCTTCACGCCAGATTGCATCTGCGCACCCCTGTAATCACCGGTTTCGCCGTAATCAAGAGCAGACAAGCAGGAGTAGGGTTTTACCTCCGGGGGCCTGAACCTGGGTAAACCTCGTGTCCCGTGTTGCTTGTTTGCTAACCGTTCCGTGATCTCCAGCATCCCCATCTTCTCCAAAACCCAAGTCCATAACAATGGGCATTGATGAGATCAAACCTCGTCAATTGGCGCCGTCTGTGGGAATCGGGGGCGCTGATTGTGCGACCGTGACGGTCCCATCCGAAGCAAATCTACGATTCGCCGTCTCCGATCAGATCTACAAGGTCAAGATTTTTAAGATATTCAATCAAGGCCGAAAATTATCATCGGTAGATTCAGCAGCTCGTACTTGCAACATACTCGGCGATGTCGCAAAAATCTACGGCAACTCGTCCGTCCACACGACCGTGACGCGGCTAATCAGAAGTCTCTGCTGAAATCACCCTGGTACCGATGTGCGTGGAAAAGTTGGGATACGACAGGTTTTCTCGGTGCATGGATTCATGGAGCAATACAGCAAGGCTAATCTGGCCGGATCGATCTGGGTAGCACCTGCCGCATCTTTTCGCATGTTGTATTTGATGCGGATCTATCAGTCTGGAATCTTTGAAGGAAAAGTGAAGTGCACCTACTCTACGTACGTGAAGACAAAAGCTAATTGTCCTTGCCTCTAATATATCGGATTTGTCATGAGAAAGCAAATCAACAGCCATGTCCAGTTACGATGCTTGAAAGCCCAAGAAAAAAAAAGAGGACAAGAACAAATTACATCATGAGAGGACAGTACTTCCGGGCGGCCAGGGCGCATGTCATCCGACGGATCCGTATTCACCGGTCTTCATCATAATTATTTCGAGTCTCTTCTAGCATGGGCGACTACGTCGTGGCTCTGTCACGACAGTGTATTACGAGATCCACTGCCGCCGTCATCTATGGTGAGCTTCTACAATCTTCGATTGCGGCAAAACCGCTGCTGCCATCGGCATCGATGATCTGCTGCCGTGTTGACTTCGGTCCACCGCATCGGTTCTTGGACGCCGCCTCGACCAGACCAACTCCACGCTCGGGGGCTGCGCCCACTTGTCCATACGACTCGCGACCATCGACCTGTTGATGTTTTCGACTGCGACGATCCTCTGCGGTCTTCAACTGCGGTGACCCGCTGCATCCTTCGGATGCGGCAACCCGACGTGATCTTCGATTGCGGCAACTGGCCACATCGGCTTCAGCGACCACGACTCGGGGGTTCCTTCGAATCCGGTCGTCCTCTACGATATTCGGATCCTACGACTCGGGGGCTCGAGGGCTCCCTCCGCTTCGGCGACCAGCCGCGGCTTTCGGCTGCAGTGTGGTCTTCGATTGCGACAATCTTCGGATGCGGAGCTCGCTGCCACCATCGACCCCAGGAACCTATCGCTGCTATTACCGTGGTCTGCCGCGTCGACTATGACCGCTGTGTGACCCGCTACCGCGTCGAATACGTCCGCGGTCGCATCAACTTTTTCCACGGCAACTACCAATAAAGCTAAGTTTACCTCTACTTAGAGATGATTTCTTTTTTAACTCGCACTCGAAAAACTCGGGGGCTGCGCCCTCTTCGAGTAACCTAATGTGCCATCGGCTCCACGCACTCGAGCACCTCGAACGCGACAGCCCGAGTAGCTGATTCTGCCTGATCGTCGAATCCTTGAACTCCAAGTGCATCGGCAAGGTACTGAGACTAAGGATAATCAGGCTAACGAAAAGGCCTAGCATCCAGTGCAAAAGTGTCGACTCGATCGGCACAAGAATCTTACTATACAAGCCGACAGGCAAATATTTCTTGCAAGATACAAGTACTTCACAATTTTTCATGTTTTCTGCAGCCTACATGGACGTCGAAATTACATCTCGCTATTGTATCGGGTCCTCCAACGGAGTCGACCAATGCCAAGACCCGAGTCGACGTATTCCTCGGATGACCACATCAATCAAAGACAAAAGCGGCGCTGGCCACGCACCCAAAAGAAGCAACGGTGTCGACTTCATCCGCAACATCGAGTCCTTCCGGCTAAACGTTGCACGACTCCGCTATGTTGACTTCTGGCTCCTTATGTGTGAGACGCTGACTTGATGCACTTCCGGGTCAGTGGTTTCTCCTCGCATAAGTCTACGACTCGACTAGACACTCGGAGGCTACTCCTATCAGGAGCGCTGGTCGCGCATCCTATGTACTTCCGGGTCAGCGGTACGCCCACGAGATTTCCTACTACAACTGCACGATACAAGACTCTCTGCCCGAGTCTACGACTCCGCCAGACACTCGGGGGCTACTCCAAACTGGAGCGCCGGTCACGCACACAGAAAATCTTCGGCTGGCAGCTAAAAGTACTCACTCGAATCTACGATTCGAGCAACTACTCGGGGGCTACTCCTATCAGGAGCGCTAGCCACGCACCCGAAAAACGAACAAAGCAGTACACCACTGAATTGTTTCTTTGAGTCCTACGTTGAGTCTACGACTCCACTACGGACTCGGGGGCTACTCCCATAGGGAGGATGGACTTCATCATCCGAAAAAATTTGTGTCCTACGGACCTGACACTGAACAACGGCTGAATTAAAGTCTCCGCTCGAGTCTACGACTCGAACAGACACTCGGGGGCTACTCCCATAGGGAGCGCTGGTCGCGCACCCTATGAATTCTTCAAGTGCGATCCTTCGGATCAGCATGCAAAACTTTTCGGAAACTCTGCCCTAATTAACGCTAAGTGAGCAACGTCCTCCTTGGCCACCCGAAACACTTCCGCGGTGATAAACATTCGGATGCTGCGTCTACGACGCAAAGATAAGACCTACAGATACCATCTGATGGCCTGGCAACGCACATGACTGCGCTCTGCTAGTAAAAATCCGTGCCAGCAGGCGCGCTGAAAAATCCCGACGGACGTGTTGGGTACTGTTATCGCCATATTTTGGCCAAAGGAGGAGTTGGGCCGCAATCAAGATGGGCTTAGAAGATACGTATATGCAACGTGTTGTTGAATCGGCCTCGTGTGTTGATTTGGGCTAAATTGCCCGTGTATCTTATATTGTAATAGGTTCCGTTTCGATTTAGGTAAGAGATAGAATTATAGAGTTATTCCAAAGGTAGAAAGTCTCCGGACTATAAATATGTACCTAAGGTTATTAAGAAAAGGAGGACAATCACGTTCACAAAAAACACAATCTCGGCGCATCGCCACCCCTTGTTTCTAGGGTTTTTTCTCGGGTAAGTGCCATGCTGCCTAGATCGCATCTTGCGATCTAGGCAGTATCTATTTATGCGATTATTTGGTGTTACTCGTACTGAAGCCTTGTTGATGGCGAGTAACACTATTATCATAGATTTGTTTAGGCTAGCATCGGTACTTTTTGCTATGATCGTTTAGATATGCTGCCTCTAGTTATCTCGCCGCCTTTGCACCTTTTCCCGGGTGTAAGGGTGGCACTTTGCTTGATCTTTATTTAAGTCGATTTGATCTGTTATAGTTGTACCTTGCTCTCCAAGGTTTAGTTTGATATCTACATGATCAGGCCTTGCAAACGGGTTGAACGATCCAGTAGTATGAAAGATATGGTTTACCAATCCAAGAGGAGTTGTTCCGGGAATTAACGTTGTGTTGGTTTTTAGGCCTTCTCTAGGATTGGTTCTCTATTATCTTTTGTATTTACCAGGCTCAATTACGTGTAGGACGTTCCAATTATGTAGTGAAAACATTAAACTATCGTAGATCGATTTAACTTGTAACGATGAAGCAAAATCCCATGTTATTATAGATCTAAATGCAGAACCATGGGTTAATCGGCTCTAGGAGCCGATTCACAGGGAAACCTGGGAGCCGGTCACGGCTCGAATTTTACGTATACTTGTTTACCATGCAGGAAACCAATCGAAGCAATCCTTCACCTTCCTGACCAGGTATAGGTCAGGTGGCACGCCCTCGAACCAGCAAGGGCGCGTGCCGGAGTTTTGCGGGCCGTTGCCCGAGGGACCAGGGCCCACCAGCAGTCCTGGGAGCCTCCCGGCTCTCCGTGTTGCCCGTCGCTGCTCGCCGGTGGGTTTTGGTAGGCAACACATTCTGGCACGCCCGGTGGGACCTTCAACAACGTCTACATCAACATCCGACGCTGCGATGGAGAACAGACCAGTCACGTACGATGAGCTGCCTGAGGAGCACAAGGCGAAGTATGATGACGTCAAAGCTCTCTTCGAAGCCGATCTCATCGGCTCTTTTGAGAGGACCCGTAAGCATGGCATCAGATGGAAAGGGTTCTCACCTGAAGGTGCTCTTGACGAGGTGGATCTCTCTGTTCCTTCAGAGGAGCGCACCAGAGCTCTGCGACAGGAAGTCAATTACATGGTAGCTCATTCTCTTCACCGCCATTCTGAGAGCCTAGTGAACGCTTTCGAGCGCGTCGCGGTTCGCGTAGTTCAAGAGATCATGAAACACCAGTACTCTCCGTCGGGTCCTACTCTAGGGACTCACCAGGGAGAAAGACCACTCCAGACCAGGCCGCAGCTGCCATTCACGCTTGCAGCTCCGGAACCACCAGGGGCACCAGCTTACGTCGTCTACAAGGTTGGAGGTGACCCTGGCGATTACCAATTCCTGTTTGAACCACCTAAGGAGATCCCACATGGATATGTGTGCACCTACGTGCCGGACTGCAATAACCTGACGCGCACGAACCAGGTGGCAACTGCAGGGATTTCTGGAGCAGGAGTTTCTGGAGCAGGGGCTTCGGGAGCAGGTGTTTCTGGAACAGGAATCTCTGGGATGGACGCTGATAAACAGGCATGGCTAGCCAAGTACGCCACCGGAGCGAGTTACGAGAATCTAGCCCCTGCAGCTCAAACGGTAGAGCAAATCCGTACCATCTTGAGAGACCAATTCGGCTTCGTGCCGAAGAGAAGGACAATCGGCTACTCCAAGCCGTACCCCAACGAGTTTGATCTGATTCCGCTGCCACCCAAGTATCGGCTCCCTGAGTTCTCAAGGTTTAGCGGGTCAGAAGGGTCGAGCTCGATCGAGCACGTGAGCCGATACCTAGCACAGTTAGGCATGATTTCGGCATCGGATCAGTTGCGTGTAAGATTCTTTGCGCAATCTCTGACAGGACCAGCTTTTGGGTGGTACACATCGCTGCCACCTGATTCGATCCAGACCTAGAAGCAGCTGGAAGAGCAGTTCCACATTCAGTATCATTCAGAGGCTACCGAGGCTGGCATTGCAGACCTGGCACAGGTGCGGCAAAAGCGGGGAGAAACGGTAGCCGAGTACATCCAGCGCTTCAGGACTGTAAAGAACCGATGTTATTCGGCTCGTTTAACTGAGAAAGAAGCGGTCGAACTAGCAGTGTTGGGTCTCTCAGCACCTATCAAGGATCTGGCTTTCCAAGTAGAGTACAATTCATTGGCGCACATGGCCCAGAAACTGACAATGTATGAACAACGCCACCCTGAGTTGTACCAAGACAAGTTCAAACGTCCGATAAGCCTGGTCGATGCAGAAGAAGAAGATCCTACCCAAGACCAGGAGGTGGCCGTGGCTGAATGGGCTCGGGGGGCAGATCCTGTATCCTGCAAATGGGTGAAACAGCAAGGGCCTGCGAAAGGGTTTGACTTCGATGTGAGCAAAGCTGAGCAGATATTCGATTTACTGCTGAAAGAAAAGCAGCTGAAGTTACCCGAAGGCCACAAAATCCCTACGGCTCAAGAGATGAACGGAAGACCATACTGCAAGTGGCATCACTCGTTCACCCACACCACCAATGACTGCAAAGAGCTACGTCGCCAGATCCAAACGGCGATAGAACAGGGTCGTCTGATCCTTGGGCAGTTCGCCATGAAAGTAGACACAAACCCATTTCCCGGCGTCAACATGGTAGAACACAGCCAGTCCACAAGACGTCAGTTGGATTTCTCGTTCGATGTTAATATGGCAGGACCTGTGTACCACCGTGGCGCATATAAGGAGGAAGACGGTCGCTCTCGGGGCAAAGAAAGAGAGGAGGCTGGTCCACGCGACCGGCCCAGCTACAACCACAGGCGTTTTTTGACCGAGGAACAGGTGAGGAGCGTGCGATATCAGAAGCCACATTCCACGCACCTCCTTAACAAGTATGAACGCCAGTATGACCGACGTCGCCAGCGCGATGGAAACGATGAAGGATATGAGCACCTCGCTAGGGGACCGCCAAAATAAAAGGAAGGCGTGGACAAACATTGGGACTGCCCTTTCTTCAAGTATTGCTGGGACGCAGGAATGAGCCGATTGCCTACAATCGACAACTGCCCAGAATGTGGCCAGCAGAAGGAGGACACGGGGCCAGTGTCAGTGTTCAAGCGTCTAGGGCCTCTCCCACCTCAGAGCCGATACAGGGAGTCCGCTCGAGCAAAAGATCTCGAGGAGCCAATGGATGACAAAGGAAAGGACAGATATCACCGTCCAAGGTGGTGTCCCGACGGACTGAGACACACCCAAAAGCGTAGAGTGCAGCGGCTGCGTAACTTGGAGGAAGCCGAAGCGCAGTATCTCTACGCTTTAAAGAAAGCACGGCCCAATTTGGCCGTTAAAATTCGGCAGACCTTGGAAACGGAAGATCGCCCGAAAAGGAAAGAGTGGCGCCCTAAACCGGTAAAAGCCGATGCAAAGACATCGGCTGGCACAAACATGGTGTTTACACTTCCGTCAGAATTCTGCGCTCCAAGAGCCAAAGAACTACCAGTGGCACAGTTAGACTGCGGCCCACGACCGGTTATCTTTGAAAAGCCACAAGAGAAGGGCTACAAACATCTAAAAGCCCTGTACCTGCGAGGTTATATCAATGGGCAGCCTGTCCGCAAGATGCTGGTTGACACCGGAGCGGCAGTCAATATAATGCCATACTCCATGCTACGGCGTTTGGGACGCTCCACTGCAGATCTGATCAAAACCAACATCACGTTAAGCGACTTCAACGGCCAAACTTCAGAAACGCAAGGCGTGCTGAACGTGGATCTGACCGTGGGCAGAAAAACCATCCCTACGTCATTCTTCGTCGTGGACAGCAAAAGCACCTACGCTGTCTTGCTAGGGAGAGATTGGATTCATGCCAACTGCTGCATTCCATCCACGATGCACCAGTGCCTAATACAGTGGGATGGAGATGAAGTGGAGGTCATTCATGCAGATGATTCTATCGAGATCTCCATAGCTGGCATGAACATCTGGGAAGCAGAAGACCAAGAGCCGATCTCTGGAATCAGTCTAGACGGCTGTGAGCGCATTGAAGCTACAAAAAACGGGGTGAGGCTGGTCTTATCCACTGGCCTGACAGAGTAGCAAAGTCCACGATCATACGTGGTACGGCCGATCCCTGCGATCGGCCACAAGACACAAAAAGCAGCAATCTTACGACAAGCAGATCATGTAGTCGTAGCAGGGAGATCCCCTGCCCTTGGGAAACACAGATAAGTTGTAAACCTTCCTTGACTAATGCAATGAAAAAGGGGGCCGATTCTGGCAATCGGCCCAAACTATCTTTGTTATCCTCACCAACTGTTTGTCCCGTGTTTAGCATCGATTTAACAGGTGACGGAAAGCTAGGGTGTGGGTTTACATCCGCTGATGAGCTAGAGGAGATTGACATCGGTCCTGGGGATAAGCCAAGACCAACATTTATCAGCAAGAAGTTGGATCCGAATCTGCGGGATCCGATGATAGCTTTGTTGAAAGAATATCCAGATTGCTTTGCCTGGGATTATACAGAGATGCCTGGGCTAGACAGGAGCATCATCGAGCATCGACTCCCACTTAAAAAAGGATTTCGGCCATTCCAGCAGCGAGCACGACAGATGAATGCCAAAATTTTGAAAGAAGTCAAGAAGGAGATCGAGAAAATGTTGGTAGCCGATTTAATCAGGCCATGCAGGTATGCTGAGTGGATTTCTAGTATCGTACCTGTAGAGAAAAAGGATGGCCGCTGGCGTGTTGCCATAGATTTTCGGGATCTCAATAGAGCTACTCCGAAGGATGAATATCCGATGCCAGTAGCAGAGACGTTAATCAACGCAGCTGCCGGTCATAAAATCTTGAGCTTCATGGATGGCAATGCCGGTTACAATCAAATTTTTATGGCTCCGGAAGATATACACAAGACTGCATTCAGAGTCCCAGGTTCGATGGGGTTGTTTGAATATGTAGTCATGACGTTTGTACTGAAGAACGCCGGCGCCACATACCAAAGAGCCATGAATTACATCTTCCATGATCTGATCGGCAAGCTGGTGGAAATTTATATCGATGACGTGGTGGTCAAGTCAGCCTCAGTACAAGGACACTTGGATGATCTGCGACACGTCCTGGACCGAACAAGAAAATTCGGGCTACGGATGAATCCAAAGAAGTGTGCCTTCGGTGTGACGGCCGGTCAGTTCTTGGGCTTCTTGGTCCATGAACGAGGAATTGAGATCGGCCTGAAAAGTCAGGAGGCAGTGCGAACAATGAAGCCACCTACCACGAAGAAAGAACTGCAGTCTCTCATCGGCAAGATCAACTTCGTCAGAAGATTCATCTCCAATCTGTCAGGAAGGATAGAGCCGTTCATGGGACTTGTAAAGATTAAATCTGATGAGGAGTTCAGCTGGGGGGCAGAACAACAACGAGCCTTCGACGAGATCAAAGAATATCTGACGAAGCCGCCAGTATTGGTTCCGCCCCAGCCGGATAGGCCATTCTACATTTACTTATCAGTAGCTGACACGTCCATCGCCTCAGTGGTGGTGCAAGTTTATGATGGGCTAGAGCGAGTCGTATTTTACATCAGCAGAAGGATGCTGGATGCAGAGACAAGGTATCCTGAGATCGACAAGTTGTGCCTCTGCCTGTTTTTCACCTGCACCAAGCTGCGTCACCTCTTGCTCTCGGCAGAGATCATCATTATATGCAAATCAGATGTCATAAAGCACATGCTGTCGGCTCCTGTGTTGAAAGGCCGACTGGGCAAATGGATGTTTGCGTTATCAGAGTTTGACATCCGGTATCAACCCGCGAAAGCAGTCAAGGGACAGGCATTGGCCGACCTCATCGCTGAAAGGATCAACACTAACATAGCAGTACTATCTATACGAGCGTGGGCTATGTTTTTCGATGGATCAGTCTGTGACGATGGGTGCGGCATCGGCGTGCTACTCGTGTCGCCCCGGGGGGCAACATTCTCCTTCTCCATCAGGTTATCTGCCCCTCGCACCAACAACGTCGCTGAGTATGAGGCGATACGCAAGGGAATGGAGTTGCTCATCGAAGCTGGAGCAGAAGCAGTGGAAATTTTTGGAGACTCCAAGTTGGTGATTTCTCAGCTCACGGAGGAATACAAGTGTGAGAGCGAATCGCTCTTCCCATTATGGCTGCAATGCCGCGAGATGATGGCACAGTTCCGGTACATAAACTTCACCTGGATCCCGCGATCGCAGAATGCCGAGGCGAATGATCTTGCACAAATGGCTTCAGGCTACAAGAACGTAGCAGAGGGAGCCGATGTTCAGGTACAGTTCCTGGACGCAGACGACTGGAGAGCCGATATCTTCAATTACTTGAAGGATTCGGCTCGGGGGGGCACATAAATGGATAAGGTACAAGGCCACATGTGGATTTTGGCCATTACGGATTATTTCACTAAATGGGTTGAAGCCGTCCCTATGAAGTCCGTGAGCTCAAAGGATGTTGTCGATTTTGTGAAGGAACACGTAATTCATAGATTCGGGATCCCCCAAACGATCACGACCGATGGAGGTTCGGTCTTCACTTCTTACGAGTTTAGAGAGTTCTGTGAGGACACGGGAATTAAGCTGATCCGATCATCTCCGTACTATGCTCAAGCAAATGGGCAAGCTGAAGCGTCCAACCAGAGCCTTATCAAGCTGATCAAGAGGAAGATCGATGAGCACCCTAAGCGTTGGCACGAGGTTTTGTCAGAGGCTTTATGGGCTTATCGCATGTCATGTCATGGAGCGATAAAAACCTCGCCATACCATCTAGTTTATGGACAAGAAGCCGTATTACCCTGGGAAATTACGGCTGGATCGAGGCGTGTCACCTTTCAGAACGATCTAACGACTGAAGAGTATACGGCCCTGATGAGTGACAGTGTTGAGGATTTAACTGAGCTTAGGCTGTGGTCGCTTGAGAAAATCAAAGAGAACAAGGCCAAGGTAGCTCGTGCATATAATAAGAAGGTGAGACCGAAGGAGTTCCACGTTGGCGATTTGGTATGGGAAGCTGTATTGCCATTGGGAACTAAGGATGCAGCATATGGTAAATGGTCTCCGAATTGGCACGGGCCATACAGGGTCGATCAAGTTTTGAGGGGGAACGCGTACATGCTGGAGGAGCTGGATGGCGTGAAATTCCCAGTGGCTGTCAACGGGCAGCATCTCAAGAAATATTTCCCAAGCATGTGGGATGATGGACAGTGAGATATGGGGTCCGATACATGAAATCGGCCAATAAAAAACAAAATATAAAAAAAATATATATGTTTCCCAAAGCATGTGGGATGATGGACAGTGAGATATGGGGGCCGATACATGAAATCGGCCAATAAAAAGATACAGCCGATGCACAGCCATCGACTCTAGAGGTTCAGACTGTTACAAGCAGGTGCCAGTTTACATAAACGAGCTACTGAAGAAATGCCTCGAAGGCGTGAAGGGCATCAGCACGGACACGGTCCACCTCGGCGATCTCGGCTTCGTCATCTTTGTCCTTGCCCATCACTAGCTGCTTGTTCAGGGCACGTATCTCTGCCAGATCAGTCTTCAGTTGACCTCTGAGGCCTTCTGCTTCGTCGTGGGAGCGGGCGATGGATGCTTCCTTGTCACGAATGAGCTGTTTAGTCGCCCGGACCTTTTCTTCAAGATCTTCCAACTCCTTTTTTAAGGAGGCGAGCTCGGCGGTACTGGCAGAGGTGTCAGTTTTGGCATCCAGAGACGCCTTTTTCTCGTTAAGCTGCTGACATCTGTCTGCAATATTGGCCTTCAGCGGAAGTTGGGCACGACGCAGGTTGATCCTTTCACGAGCTAGCTTCACCCTTGACCCGTAAAAAGACAGAGTTACAACGGGCCAAAGCTTCACCTGCAATGCTACTGGGAGTTGGTCTTTTATTTCAGCAAGGACGCTCTTCACCTCCTCAGAACCCTCGATAAGCTCTTCGATCGGGGAAGACAGCAAGGCTCTAAGACGCTGGAATTGAGGTAGAACAGCCCTGGCTTGTGGTTCATCGGTGGCGACAGAGGGAGTTGGTTCGATGGATTCAGGGTCGAACGTCAGCAAGCCTGAAATATCACAACTCTGGCAGCCCGAAAGTACGTCAGTATGTGTCCAACATGGAAGGATTAGCCGAAAGAAGCTAACATACCTCTCCTAAGATCGAGGGGATGGCGGATGACGAGGCAATCGGCTTGTGTGTAGCTGCTGGAGGCTTGGCCAAAGGGGTAGCCGTTTCATCTGCACCTTCGGGGATTGCTGAATCCGGCTCGGCTAGAGGCATCGGCACTGCCCCAGTCTTCCCACTAGAGACGCCAGTCGTCTGCATTGAAGGTGTTTAGCCGATGTAAGTGATGATGAATCGGCAGATAAGAAGGAATTAAGTGGTAAGAGCATGAAGGGTGATGATTTTCGAAACCTCCTGGCTCGACGAAGAAGTTTGCGGTCCTTTGCGAGCTCTCTTGGGACCCACAGCTGGCCCTGCCTCGGATGATGCTCGGGGGGCAGCAGGTTCAGGAACGGGCCTTTTCCTGGGAGCCGATGGTGGCACATCTGGCTGGTTTGGTGTGGCAGTCCTCTCAGAGTCTGTTGGGCTCGATTCTCCTTGATCAGGTTGTGTGTCCTCATGGGAGGTGTCTTCGACAGAAGCCTGCAAGAGAAGGAAAGCTATTAAACACGAGCATGTCTACAAGGATGAAAGAATGAGAAGGATCGACCAAGACATGGGTCAGCCTACATGCGAGCTTTCTGGAGAAGGGCTCCGGCGTCTCAAGGTTTTCCTGGCAGCTACATTCCTCACCATCGTTCTTGTCTTAGTTGGAACTCGAGGAGCAGCTGATTGTGAAGTTACTAGTTTCTTAGAAGCCAATTGTGGTGTGATCGGCTGTTTCTGCATCATGACCTTTTTCAGAGGTGGCGAGTTTTTGCAGAAGAGAACCACAGGAGCTGGCGGAAAGAACTCAAAGGGGGAGCCATCACTGCGCGTAGGTTCAGGGCCATCTTGTTGCTGCAAAGAGAAAGAGTGGGTTAGTAAAAGAGTTATTTGCAAGCTGCATCAAGAAAATTTACAAGTAGTGGTACCTGTTCCACGGGGATGTCATAGTCAGCGTCGAGCTGTTTCAGCAATGGTCCCAGAGCTCTCCTGAAGGCGTGAGTCTTCCACATCGACCACCAATCTTCGAAGCCATCGGTGGATGAGGCGAAGGTGAGGTCGTTGGGAATTGGGATGGTCAGAGCATCAAAGAAGGAGTAACACCTTTGACTGGTGAGAGGATCAGGCAGGTCGGCTCTGCTCTCTGTCAGGTGATGAAGAAAGAGATGGGGAGGTACTTGTCCAAGGCCAAATTGCCGAGCCACTATGACCGGCTGGTAGAATTCATACCCAGGCTTGATGATTCTATTGGATGTACTCATGCCAACTGGAAGGAAGCAGGGACGGATCACAATGGAAAAGAGTTGCCGGGTACTAGTGTCATCGGCAAAGCTGTCTAGCCTGAAGGAGATGGGATTCTCAAAATGTTCTGATTCTTCCATATAAGGGAAGAAGGTAGGATTATCCAGGCCTTGGAAGAAAGTACTGAACCACTTGGAAGCTTCCTGAGGGGATAGTTTGCTACCTGGCAGCCTGTACAGAGCTTGGCCATAACTGGTGCATCGGATCTGCCTTCCTTTGACATCTGGAAAGGTGCAACCCGCCAGAAGGGGGAAGTTTGGGATGTGGTTTTGAAAATACAGCTGAGCCCATAGCTGGATGAACCACCAAGGACCACCTGTTTTGACTGCTATGCCAGAGAACAGCTTGACAGACGTCAACTGGAGATATCGGTAGACCTCTCCAAGGAACAGTTTGCCGATGCCAAGGTGAGTGCCTTTAGCAAGTTCATAGGCCAGGGAGAGATAATTCTTGGTTGGAGCAAGGGAAGGGCCACAGAATATGAAATGTTCTAGCCAGAGGTTGAGGAAAGCCGTGTGTTCTTTCTCGGTGACAGGACCTCTAGTTTTCATGTGGCTTTGAATATATGCGCCCCAGTTCGTGCATTCTATTTTGGAAGACAGTTTGTAGGGGACTTTGGTCAGGTTAAAAGCAGAAGGGCTGGGTGATGTAACATCCAGACCAGTAATCATCACCACGTCTAACAAGGTTGGTGACATAGGGCCATGACCGAACATGAAGCAATTTAGAGCGTCAGACCAGAAGTAGCCGATGGTTTTGAGGAGATTCTCATGTTTCTCAAGAGGAGACAATGACAAATGCAAGGCATCGGCTATTCCCGTGGTTTCCCATTGGGATTGGTAAACTCTAGCTACCCTGCTGAACCAAGTGACCCAATGTTCAGGGGGATTAGGCCAGGCTCGCAAGCAGTCGGCCCAAGAGTTTAAATCTAGATCTTGGCTTACGAAGGGGATCCGGTTTGTTTCGCAAGAAATCAGATGGGCAGGACTAGATGTTGTACGAGGGCCAAGGCAGAGAGAATTTGGGAGAGAAGGATGCGGCAGTAGGATGTCTAAAACCTACAAATTTAATGATGGAATAAGGCATTAACTCAGGTGTTCGCCATTAATTCTAGCATCGCGTTCAGACTGCGAGGAGTAGACGTACCTTCAGACCGGAGACCTCTGGGTTGGTGTTGGACGATTCCGCCATCTGGTTTGCCAGCGGAGATGGATCTATGCAGTTGGGGATCGAGGGTTCTTATCGCTGCTGCTGCTCGATTTGGTCGATGAGCGATTGGAGATCTGGGTCGCCCTTTTTGAAGAGGGTCGCAGGTTACCGTTTGAAACTGGAAAGTGGCCGCTCAGATTTGTCTAAGTATGCGACCGAACTTGACCTTGTCAACGTTTTTGGGAAAGCCGATGTTGTACCATCGGCTCTTTGGGTCGTGACTTGGTTGATTGTATGAGCGCAGCAGAGTAAAAGCCGATGCGTTGCTATCGGCTTCTGGAACATCGACCTATGTGACTATCGGCGAAATTGGGTCGGGAAAGTAATCTTCGAGTTGGAAAAGCAGTCTTCGTTCATTCAAAAGGCGATTATTTACAAAAGGAGCTGATTGCTTACAAAAGGAAATCTACTGCTACTACTACTAATTCCTAATCTAGAGGCCGAGGTCGTCGCCGCTGTCTTCGCCGTCGTCTTGTTCGTTGTCATCAGCGCTGCTGCCGGCGTCGTCTTCGCTGCTGCTGATCCAGATGCCAGCAGGAGCCTCCTCGTCCTCGTCGTCGTCTTCGGTGTCCTCGCTGGACCCGGCGCGGAAGTATTTCACCGGCTGGTACTCGTCGGAGGAGTTGTCCTCCTCCGCTTCCTCCTCCTCGTCGGAGGAGTCGACGCCGTCCCAGGACATGGCGTCGTCGGTGCTGTCCGCCTCCAGTTCCCCATCGGCGAGGAACTGCAGGCCCTCCTCGCCATCGGTCAAGGACTCGTCGTCCTCGGACCAGGTGGCGAAATCCCAATCCCTCTCGTCCCACCATTGTGGGGCGAGAGCATTGTACGCCGCCATCGGCGGGTGCTCTGGCGTCGGTTCCCGGTCGCTCATTGAGTTGGAGGCTTGGGAGGACAGGCCAGATGAAGCAGAGGAGGCCATGGCGGAGGAAGAGGATTTTTTCGGCGAAGGAAGAAGGGTTTCTTGGCTGCTGGAGGAAGATGGGACTGCAAACTGCTAAAATGAATATAAATAAGGGGAATAGTATGAAGCGGTTCAATGCTATAGCGGTTTCCCAGAATGTGCTGCCGAAATTGTCAAATCATGCACTGCGGAGAAGTGGAGAAGACAGGGCATCATGATGAGGGGGTGGCGTGACGATTCTGTTCTGCAACGCATTCTGGCAACGCGTAACCCGATACAGAAAAAAAAAGAGGAGAAGGAAAAAACGGATTGGTTTTGGAATTATTATTGCCAAAACCAGGGGGCATGTGTTATCGCCATATTTTGGCCAAAGGAGGAGTTGGGCCGCAATCAAGATGGGCTTAGAAGATACGTATATGCAACGTGTTGTTGAATCGGCCTCGTGTGTTGATTTGGGCTAAATTGCCCGTGTATCTTATATTGTAATAGGTTCCGTTTCGATTTAGGTAAGAGATAGAATTATAGAGTTATTCCAAAGGTAGAAAGTCTCCGGACTATAAATATGTACCTAAGGTTATTAAGAAAAGGAGGACAATCACGTTCACAAAAAACACAATCTCGGCGCATCGCCACCCCTTGTTTCTAGGGTTTTTTCTCGGGTAAGTGCCATGCTGCCTAGATCGCATCTTGCGATCTAGGCAGTATCTACTTATGCGATTATTTGGTGTTACTCGTACTGAAGCCTTGTTGATGGCGAGTAACACTATTATCATAGATTTGTTTAGGCTAGCATCGGTACTTTTTGCTATGATCGTTTAGATATGCTGCCTCTAGTTATCTCGCCGCCTTTGCACCTTTTCCCGGGTGTAAGGGTGGCACTTTGCTTGATCTTTATTTAAGTCGATTTGATCTGTTATAGTTGTACCTTGCTCTCCAAGGTTTAGTTTGATATCTACATGATCAGGCCTTGCAAACGGGTTGAACGATCCAGTAGTATGAAAGATATGGTTTACCAATCCAAGAGGAGTTGTTCCGGGAATTAACGTTGTGTTGGTTTTTAGGCCTTCTCTAGGATTGGTTCTCTATTATCTTTTGTATTTACCAGGCTCAATTACGTGTAGGACGTTCCAATTATGTAGTGAAAACATTAAACTATCGTAGATCGATTTAACTTGTAACGATGAAGCAAAATCCCATGTTATTATAGATCTAAATGCAGAACCATGGGTTAATCGGCTCTAGGAGCCGATTCACAGGGAAACCTGGGAGCCGGTCACGGCTCGAATTTTACGTATACTTGTTTACCATGCAGGAAACCAATCGAAGCAATCCTTCACCTTCCTGACCAGGTATAGGTCAGGTGGCACGCCCTCGAACCAGCAAGGGCGCGTGCCGGAGTTTTGCGGGCCGTTGCCCGAGGGACCAGGGCCCACCAGCAGTCCTGGGAGCCTCCCGGCTCTCCGTGTTGCCCGTCGCTGCTCGCCGGTGGGTTTTGGTAGGCAACAGGTACATTATTTAAATTCACTGGAATTCAACTCCTGTAAGTCCTCCGCGGCCTGAGTCGAATTACGCCAGCATATGTTCCGGATTTGAGTCGAGGGACTCGAACCTGAAGAAGATCGTGTTGTTTTGTTCTAAGACAGTTAACTGACCCTCATCCATCGGGAGAGTCAGACACACGCATCAACAATCCCTACACATTCTCTTGAAATACAGAGTTGCACTCGAAAGATTGAAGAGTCCTCAGCTGAATCTACGATTCGACTGAACACTCGGGGGCTACTGACATGGTTATACCGTACGGGTACCCGATGTTAGCCTACCTGGTCCAGTCTGACGGAAGGCCCACTCGACGACCTGCCCGGGTCCATGACGCCTATGACGGTTCGGCTGGAATGAAGCCCATATGGACACGGAGTCCCAAGCGCACAAGACAAGGAAACCTCAAGACTAGAGTTCGAATCTAACTTGTAACCTACTCGTATCGGTACCTGAGACCTAGCCTCCCCATATATAAAGGCTAGGAGGGTCCAACGAGGAGGACACGACCTAATCTCTCCACCGCCACAATAGACAATAGATCTACAGATCTGCACCTCATACTTTCGCATACACACCTTCACGCCAGATTGCATCTGCGCACCCCTGTAATCACCGGTTTCGCCGTAATCAAGAGCAGACAAGCAGGAGTAGGGTTTTCCCTCCGGGGGCCTGAACCTGGGTAAACCTCGTGTCCCGTGTTGCTTGTTTGCTAACCGTTCCGCGATCTCCAGCATCCCCATCTTCTCCAAAACCCAAGTCCATAACAATGGGCATTGATGAGATCAAACCTCGTCAGCAGCCTGTCCTCAGGCTCCATCAGAAGCTGGGAGGAGTCGGCGTACAGTTTCATCCGAAACTTTAAGGGAACCAGCAAGAGCCAGCCTCGATCGAGGAGTTGTGGGCCTGCACTCAACGTACGGGTGAATCCATTCGCTCATACATCTTGCGCTGGTCCAACATCAAGAACTCCACGACACACATCTCCAGTAGAGGACGATCGACGCCTTCAAGGATGGCGTCAAGCGCCCGGACTTCAAGGAAGAACTTGGGCGCGTCAAGCCCAAGACACTCGACCACCTCATGGACATTGCCAACAGGTGGGTAGATGGCGAGGATTCCCTCCACCGAGCACATTCGGATGACAAGTATGAATACGGCCGCAGGCGCGAATGTCATAGCAAACGAAGATCGCGCGTCTACGACGATCGCGATGGACCCGACATGGTTGCGGTTGGCTACGCTGATCGCCGAAACGACAGCAACCGCAGCAGCGGAGGATACCACGGAGTCAGCTTCCACGACGGAGGACGCCCCATGCAAACATGGCAGCGTTGCGGCTGTGACGATGAACCCTTGACATACGACAAGTTGTCGGGTCCCTGCACCATCCACTTCTACATCGACAAGCAGGATGGCAAAAAGAAGGCCAGCCACATGCTCAAGGACTACCGCGAGTTCCAGAAACTCAGCGAGGTTTTCACCCAAATACGACGCCAGATCGTAAACCCTGGATTCGGACCCGCGCCAGGTGACGTCGCCCACGGAGCTCCTCCACCACCACCCATGGTGACATGGTTATACCCTATGGGTACACGATCTTAGCATACCTAGTCCATCCCAAGGAAGGCCCACGAGAACATGCGCCAGCCCATAAAGACTTTCCGGTGGCCAGGGCCCATGGCGCCTTCGGATCCTTGGAGAACAAGACTAGAGTAGATAGAATATTCAAAGGGGCGAACCCTAAAACCTGTAACCGACTTGATCTGTGCCTGGGACCTGCCTACCTCTATATAAAGGCTAGGAGGGCACTTCCCATACCACCGCATACACACCTCCACGCCAGATTGCATCGATGCACCCCTGTACTTTTCGGTTCCGCCGTAATCAAGAGCAGACAAGCAGGAGTAGGGTTTTACCTCCAGGGGCCTGAACCTGGGTAAACCTCGTGTCCCCGTGTTGCTTGTTTGCTAACCGTTCTGCGATCTCCAGCATCCCCATCTTCTCCAAAACCCAAGATCATAACAATGGGCATTGACGAGATTAAACCTCGTCAATTGGCGCCGTCCGTGGGAACTAGGGATGCTGATTGTGCGATCATGACGGTCCCAACCAAAGCGATCTACAACTCCGCGGCGATGGAGAGTCATCTCCTCTTTGGCGCTTTCGACTTCACCGCCCACTCGATAGCCACCCTGAAGGACTTCGATCCCGTTGGCGACGGGCTCGAGATCCTGTTGGGGAGTTGCTACTTCCAGGTGGGGCAGACCGGCACCCTCCGTCTCCCAGAGCGGGTGCCCCTGCCATGAATCAGGCCCGCTTCATGGGCTCCACACCCCGTGCTACGCACATCGCCATCAACAGATGAGTCCTATGATAGCAGCAGCTACAACTCAGATCTGTGTGATCCACCATCGGAGCAAGGGACCTACGGTTCCGGATCCGAAAGTTGCGGCAGCAGCGATCCAATCTACGAGCGCTACCAATGTGCCACAGTCATCCAGAGCGACGTGGATCAGGAGCACAACCCGCCACCCAACCCGCAGGGTAGAAACGGCGAGAACAGGAGAAAATAGTCCTCCCCCCAACGAGGAGGACACCGATCCCAATCGGATCATCCACCTCAGCAAGAAGGATGGGCTCAAGCATGCGAAGCCGTGGTAGGCAACAAGATCCTGCCCGTGGGTGCCTCACGGGACCTACTGATGGAATACCACCTGCTCCTAGTCGAAGAGCACAAAAAGCAGGTGAAGATGCAAGAAGTGCTTGACAAGCGCAAGCAAGCAGCCTCGGAGTCCAATGCGCGGCGAGCTGCGCTCTCCGCCATGGGCGGCTCCAGCTCGCACGGCAACCATGGCAACAAGCACCGTTCTCGCACAGAGCACATGGACCCCAAGGCACGTCGCGAGGTGACTCGGACCCTCAACACGTCCTTCATGGAGATGGATGCCGACGGCAATGTCATCCCGAAGACACCGCAAGTTGCGATCATGGCAGCCACCACATACCTCGCATCCCATCCACCTCCGGCGGGGGACCCGAAAAGGGCCATGCACAAGTCCGCACTTACCAGACTCGGACTCATTGGAGCTGCGCTCCACGGAGAAGCTCATGCGGAGCCAAAGAAGAAGGCTGCGGTCAGGTTCAACCGCAGCCCCACGCCTTCATCCGACGAGGAAGAGCACGATCTACCTCGAAGGCACAAGATCTCGCGCCATCGCAGCCGCGATTACAACGCTCAAAGCGAGCTGACCCAACGCAAGATCGACAAAAGCGCGCGCCAAGCGCGTATGCTCGTCCGAATTTGAGGAGGATGACGACGAAGGAGAACTCTGTGGAGCCCGATGCTTCAATAGATCCGTCCAGCGAACACGGATGCCGCAGAACTTCAAGCTTCCTTTGGACACTCCGAAGTTTGACGGTACACAGGACCCCAAGGCGTGGCTCAACGACCACCTGTCATCCGTCAAGCTACACGACGAAAACAAGGACACCGCCCTGCAATGCCTTCAGCTGCAGCTGACAGGCGCAACCCGGATCTGGTTCAGCAGCCTATCCTCGGGATCCATCCGAAGCTGGGAGGAACTAGCGTACAGTTTCATCTGAAACTTCAAAGGCACCAGCAAGAGGCCATCCTCGATCGAGGAGTTGCGGGCTTGCACCCAACGAACGGGCGAATCCATTCGCTTGTACATATTACGTTGGTCCAACACCAAGAACTCCACGACGCACATCTCTGAGGAGAGAGCAATCGACGCCTTCAAGGATGGTGTCAAACGCCAGGACTTCAAGGAAGAACTTGGGCGCGTCAAGCCCAAGACACTCGACCACCTCATGGACATCGCCAACAGGTGGGCAGATGGCGAGGACTCCGTCCACCGAGCGCACTCAGAGGAGGAAGATGACTACGGCCGGCGACATGAACGCCGTAGCAAGATAAGATCGCGCGTCTATGACAATCGCGACGGACTCGACATGGTCGCGGCTGGCTACGCCGACCGCCGCAGCGACGGCAACCGCAGCAGCGGCGGATACCGCGGAAACAACTTCCGCGACGGAGGACGCCCAACACATTCATGGCAACGTTGCAGCCGCGATGATGGACCCTCAGCATACGACAAATTGTCGGGTCCATGTACCATCCACTTCTACATCGACAAGCATGATGGTAAAAATAAGGCAAGCCATATGCTCAAGGACTACCGCGAGTTCCAGAAACTCAGCGAGAGCATGTCTCAGATGAGGCAACAAGCCCCGAACCCTGGGTACGGGAACGCACCCGCACCAGGTGAGATCGCACACGGAGCTCCTCCACCACCACCCGCGGGACCTTCGAACCACCCAATCGCACCCGCGCAGAATAACGGTGGGCACGGGTACCCCGCGCCGAAAGGATCACTGGTGATCCAAAAAGGGCGCCCAACAAACAAGGTGCAAAAGAAATCACCCGGCAGATCAATCTGGCTGTGACCGCTCCACCTGCCATCCCTGAGTACCTCAACGGATCGGAGTCCTGCATCACGTTCAGCCGTTCGGATCACCCTTGCCAGGTCCCTCGCCCAGGTCATGCTGCCCTAGTGCTTGAGGCACAGATCAGAGGGTTCGACATGAGCCGCGTCTTCATGGATGGCGACAGCGGCATCAATCTGATGTTCGCCAGTACCTTAGCAGCAATGCGGATCCCGCTGTGCAGCCTAGAACAATCCGACACAACGTTCCACGGCATCGTCCCAGGGAAGGGCGTATTCCCCCTAGGAAATATATGGCTCGACGTCATCTTCGGCAAGCCCGATAACTTCCAGTGCGAGCATCTCGAGTTCGAAGTGGTAGACTGGCCATCACAATACCATGCCATCCTCGGGCGTGTGGCATTCGCACGATTCCTGGCAGTACCGCACTACGCGTACCTCCTACTCAAGATGCCAGGACCTAAGGGCGTAATCACGGTCCACGGGAGCTTCACCCGATCGGACCACTGCGACATGGACTTCAACAGAACCTCCCAGTCATTCGGCATGCAGGAGGAGCTCATAAGGCTCCGCGAGGTGACATACAATGGGGCACCCCTAGTCGCAAGACAGAACGCACCAGACATGTCCTTCAATTCCACCGTCAACACAAAAAAGATGCAGGTCCACCCGACGGACGCCTTCAAGACGGCGCTGATCGCCAACGACCTCAGCTCCGCATAGGAAAGCGCGCTCGTTGAATTCCTCCGTGAGCACAGGGAAATCTTCGCCTGGTGTCCTGCGGACATGCCAGGATTTCCCAGGGAATTCGCCGAGCACGCACTCAACGTCTTTCCAGACGCCAAGCCCGTCAAACAGTCCATCCGACGACTGTCCGAACCACGGGCTGAAGCCATCGGAGTCGAAGTTAACAAACTACTCGATGCAAACTTCATCAGGGAGATCAAGGAAAGCGAGTGGCTCGCCAACACCGTGATGGTCCCCAAAAAGGACACGGACATCCTGCGGATGTGCGTGGACTTCACATCGCTGAACAAGCACTGCCTGAAGGATCACTTCCCTCTCCCTCGGATTGATCAGATCATCAATTCGACTACAGGATGCTAGAAGCTCTCCTTCCTCGACGCCTACTCAGGCTACAATCAGATTCGACTGAAGGTCGAAGATCAGGAGAAAACGGTGTTCATCACGCCGTTCAGAGTGTTCTACTAGAACACAATGCCCTTCGGGCTGAAGAACGCAGGCGCCACATACCAACGGTGCATGCAGGCATGCCTGAAGGACCAGATCGACCGCAACATCCAAGTCTATGTCGACGACATAGTAATCAAAACAAGGGAGGCCAAGACACTCATCGACGATCTCCGTGAGACGTTCGACACCCTTGATCGATACAAGATCAAGCTAAACCCAAAAAAGTGCGCCTTCGGCGTACCATCTGGTCAACTGCTAGGCTACTTCATCTCCCAGCGAGGGATCGAAGCGAACCCGAAGAAAATCCGGGCCATAATGGCCATGGAGAAGCCGAAGAACCTCAAGGGCGTCCAGCTGCTTGCTGGGCGAATCGTGACGTTGAGCAGGTTCATCAGCCGCATGGGCGAAAAGGCCCTTCCCTTCTATCAGCTGCTACGCAAAGCAGACAAATTCGAGTGGACGACTGAAGCAGACGACGCATTCGAAGATCTAAAGCGGCTACTCTCTACCTCGCCCGTCTTGGTCACGCCAAAAGAGCGCTAGCCTCTACTGCTATACATAGCAGCTACACACTAGGTGGTAAGCACCGTGCTTGTGGTCGAAAGACCCGAAGACGGCAAGACCCATGGGGTCCAACGCCCAATGTACTACCTCAGCGAGGTATTGACGCCGACCAAGCAGAGGTACCCTCACTACCAGAAACTCTCCTACGGCATATTCATGACGGCTCGTCGGCTGAGCCACTACTTCCAGGAGCATCAGGTGATGGTTGTCAACGAAGCACCCCTGAACAGCATCCTGAAGAACCCGGAGGCCACAGGACCTGTGGCCCTGTGGGGCATCGAGTTGTCACCTCTAAACATCGTCTATGAGAAGCGCCACGCGATCAAGTCTCAGGTCCTCCTGGACTTCCTCGTCCACTGGATGGAACTGCAGCTGCCAGACACACCGGACATGACACAGTCATGGACGATGCACTTCGACGGCTCCAAGCGTGAGGCGAGAGCAGGAGCCGGGGTCATACTGACCTCCCCGCAGGGCAACAAGATGAAGTACGTCCTCTTGATGAAATTTCGAGCTTCCAACAACGAGGCCGAGTACGAGGCCCTCATCCACGGCATGAGGATGACCAAGATCTACGGCGCGACGCGCCTGCTCATCTTCGGAGACTCGAACCTCGTCCATAATCAGACGATGAACAAGTGCGACGCACACGCCGCCAACATGATTGCGTACCGCGCACTCTACAATGCACTCGAAGGAGAGTTCGACGGCCGCGAGCTTCGGCACATTGACAGAGAAAGCAACGAAGAGGCCGACATACTCGCCAACATCGGCTCCACCTACGCACGGGTGCCACCAGGTGTGTTCCTCGAACAGATCTGCGTGCAATCCATCAAAAGGAAATTCCCAAAGGGATCAACCGAAGAAGCGGAACACTCGGGGTCTGCGCTACCCGAAGGACAAGAAGGACCAGAAAAGCTCGACACAAAGGTCGCAATGGTCAACCTGATGCAGGTCATGGCAGTCGAAGAAACATGGACACAGCCATACCTCCGATATCTAATAGACGGGGAGCTTCCTGACAGCCCGACAGATGCCCGACGCATATCTCGCCGGTCCAAGGCCTTCACCATCATCAATGGCGAGTTGTATAAGCGCAACATTTCGGGTGTACTACAAAGGTCCATCGGTGACGGCAAAAACATCCTCCAAGACATCCACGAGGACATTTGCAGCCATCACGCGGGCAGCCGCGCCCTTGTCGCCAAAGCTCTACGAGCTGGGTTCTACTGGCCAACGGCCATGAACGACGCCAAGGACATCGTCCGAAGGTTCAACGGGTGCCAGAGGTTCGCAGATAAACCACACGCACCAGGATTGAAGCTTAGGCCCATACCCCTGGCCTGGCCCTTCGCCCAATGGGGCCTCGACATGATCGGAAAACTGCCCAAGTCCTCGAAAGGAGGCCACGTTTACCTCCTGGTCGCAGTCGACAAATTCACCAAGTGGATCGAGGCCATGCCCGTTACTAAGAAGAAGTGCAAAACGGCCGTCAAGTTCTTCGAATCCATTGTTTACAGGTTCGGCGTGTCGCACAGCATCATCACCGACAATGGGTCAAACTTCGTCTCCAAGGAATTCCAGGACTTCTGCGAAGACCTCGGAATCAACATCACATACGCCTCCATGGTGCACCCGCAAACAAACGGGCAGGTCGAAAAGGCCAATGGCCTCGTCGGTGGCGGCATCAAGAAGCGCCTAATGAGCCCACTCCAGCGACTCGCAGGAGCCTGGACACAAGAGCTACCCTCCGTCCTCTAGAGCTTGCGCACAAGGCCAAACAGCTCAACTGGCTACATGCCCTTCTTCATGGTGCACGGAGCCGAAGCCGTGCTGCCTGCAGAGGTACGCCACAAGGCCCATGGGTTGTCGCCTACAACAAAGCCGAATCGACAGCCTCACTCGAAGACACCGTCGACACACTCGACGAGGCACGCGACATCGCCGCGGCTCGATCAGCGGTCTATCAACAGAGCCTCCGCAACTACCACAGCCGTCGGCTGCGCCCAATGTCTTTCGTCGAAGGAGACCTAGTATTACAACTCAAGAAAGAGCGACCGAAGAAGCTCGAGTCGCCCTGGAAAGGACCCTACATCGTCACTAAAGTCATCCCAGGTGGCGCCTATCGCCTCAAGCACGTGGAGTCTGGAGTAGCATACTCCAACCCATGGAACGCTGCACAACTGCGACGCTTCTACCCCTAGCTACTCACCCCTCATTTTTACTTTCAATAAGGTTGTTCAGCCAAGGCTACTCAGCCGAACAATGTACCTCCTCCTTACGATATGAATAAAGCTAAGTGTCTCGCCCCAAAAATTTGTCTATTATTCACATTTTCTTCATGTTACAACACACTCGGGGCTCCCCTCACCTCACGACTTCGTCGACTGAGGATAACGCGTGTACACCTGAGTAGCTGACCACGTCAGTCTAACTAAAAGGGCACGCATACAAACAAAGCACCACGTGCTAACAACAATCAACCTTTACAGCAAAGGGCACAACACGCCTAGTCGAATACATACAAATTTTACATCTATCTTTTTACAGGTCCTACCTATTCTGAAGAATCACCTGCGCACACTACTCAAGAGATCTTCAATTTGTTTGGCATACTGCCTTACAGCCGCATAATGTGGACGCATGTCCCACATGCCACCATCCGGCCGAAGAGGAGGCCCAGCCGCCACAACAGCAAGATCTACATCGGGCCGATGCAACCGCACGAGGGAAAGCGCAGCCTTCACCCCTGCAACCAGCTGATGCCGCACCAGCTCCCTGACATGAGGCACATCCCGAAACCTCGCCAACAGGCCCCATAGAGTTGATGGTGCCTCATCCAGGGGAAACATCACATGCAGAATTGATGCCAAGGAAGTCTTCGCTTGCAGCAGCACCCGCGACACCTGGTGAACACGATCCTGCACAGTCGCAAGGACCATAGCACGATCACGATCTATCCAGAAAAAGCCGCCGGCCTCCATGTCCTACTGAGTGAGGCAATTGATCCGAACAGCAACATGCTCTTTTTCCTCCCTAGGAACAAGGTTGGCACCTGCAACAAACTGCAAAGTAAGATGACAAGCCAACAAGCGCATCCGAAAACTGAGCAGTAGCTCGAGGAAACTCACATTGAAGATGTTCGGCCAAACGCCGCAACTCCCCCATCAGATACTCCTCCCTGGCGGTGCCCCGCTCCGCCTTCGACTTCCAAACATCCGCGTGGCCTCGAACGCCAAGCAACTCTTTCTCAAGACTACGGATGCGGTCATGAAGAAACACAATCTGCGACGCATCATCCAAGGATGGTCGCAGCTGCGACGCGGGCGAAGTATCAACGGGATCATCACCCAAAGGTCCCTAGAGGAAAAGAAGGCAAGGATATGAACAAACGCACGAATAAGCAAACAACTCGGAGATTCATTATATACAGCAAAAGCCACTACGTGGCACAAGGGGTGTTCATAGATACATCACACCAAAAGAAACAAAAGCTATCCTACAACTACAAGGCCTAAGAAGCTGCATCCTGAGTAGCCTCGGAGCCGGACTGCCTGCTCTTGGCCTCTCCTTGCTGCCTCGCCGCGTACTCCGCCAGCAAGTCAATCAGCTACGGCCCATAGCGTTTACAACGGGCAGCGTTGGAGATATGCCCTAGAGGCAATAATAAATGTAGTTATTATTATATCTTTGTGTTTATGATAAATGTTTACATTCATGCTATAACAGTATTAACCGGAAACATTAATACTTGTGTGATATGTAAACTAAATAAAAGTCCCTAGTAAAGCCTCTTTGTAATACTAGCTTGTTGGTTAATAGATGATCATGGTTTCCTGATCATAAACATTGAGATGTTGTTGACAACAAGATCATATCATTAGAGAGAATGGTATGATGGACATACTCCTATAGATAAGCGTAGTATAAAGATCAAGTCATTTTAATAGTTCAATTGCTATAAGCTTTATGATACATAGTAACCTAATTCCTTCGACCATGAGATCATGCTTATCACCATCATCGGAAGGATGCTTTGATGACATCAAACACCACACCGTAACTAGGTGGCTATAAAGATGGCATTGAGTGTTCGGAAAGTATGGGTTGAGACACATGGATCAAGAGTGGGATTTGTCCATCCATATAACGGATAGATATACTCTGGGCCCTCTCGGTGGAATGTCATCCAATTAGCTTGCAAGGATGTGACTGGCTCACAAGGGATCACATATCACGGGAACGAGAAAAGAGTACTTATTGGTAACGAGGTTGAACTAGGTATGCAGAGATACCAACGATCAAAACCTCGGATAAGTAAACTATCGTGAGACAAAGGGAAATTGGTATCATATGTAAGTGGTTCATTCGATCGCAAAGTAATCGTAGAAATATGTGGGAGCCATATGAATTTCCAGATTCCTCTATTGGTTATTGATCGGAGAAGTGTCTCGATTATGTCCGCATAATTCACGAACCGTAGGGAGACACACTTAAGGATTCGATGTTGTTGAGTAGTTATGGAATGATGAGTAAGAGACCTAATGTTGTTCGGAGTCTTGGATGGGATCC
The DNA here is from genome assembly GCA_916181665.1 of Avena sativa. Taxonomy (NCBI): domain Eukaryota; kingdom Viridiplantae; phylum Streptophyta; class Magnoliopsida; order Poales; family Poaceae; genus Avena; species Avena sativa. The sequence goes on along the minus strand of OV702280.1, from coordinate 382,432,526 downwards.
GGGATATCACGAGGAGATCCGGAATGGTCCGAAGAATAAGATTCATATAAGGAAAGTCCTGTTTCGGAGTTGAGGAATGATTCCGGTGTTTTCACCAGGAATGTTCTAGAAGGGTCCGAAAGGTCCGGCACTCCGGAGGGGAAGGGTACATGAATGTGTCATGACAATATGGAATGGTTGCATCATGTACTAGGTCACTTGGCTGGGCAAAATAAAGGGAGAAATCAAATCCTAGTTTGAAAGTCAAACGCCAATTTGAAAAAGTCAAACGACAAGTTTGTTTGGTGGAGGGAGAGTAGGAAACCTACTTGGGGAGGAGTTCCCCTCCCTCCACCCGCCGGCCGAGGAGGCCGAGTTGGGAGAGGACTCCCTCCTCCCAACCGGCCACCCTCCACCTATATAAGGAGGGGTAGGGCGCGCCCTACCCCTCACACCTCAAACCCTAGCTCCTGCGCGCCTCCACCTCCAAGTGCAGCCACCGCCTAGGGTTTCCCCTCCAACTCGGCGACTTGGGGCTTCCCCAAGCCCTAGACACCGGCCACACCCTCCCCTTAGTGCCCTCTAAACCCTATATCACCAAGGCCTCTCTCATAGTCCACCATACTCGCTCCGGCTTAAGGCGAAGCCCTGCGAGATCTCCCCTCTACTTCCGACACCACGCCGTCGTGCTGCCGGAATCGTGAGGAGAGTGCTACAACCTCCGCTGCCTGCTGGAACAAGGGAGAGGAAGGTCTTCATTGAGTACCGAACGTGTGACCGACTGCGGAAGCGCTGCCGGAACGCTGCGCCGGAAGGATCGTCTACACGATCTTGAGATCGGCAAGAGTACAACTACATCACCCACGAGAATCTGCTCTCGTTAACCGCTTTGGAATCTTCGAGGGTGAGTTCCTCTATCGACTCGTTGCTACAATCTAGTAGATAGATCTTGGCTTGTTTGTTTGCATGCGGTAGAAATTTTTTATGTTCCATGCTACGAACCCCTATAGTACTGCAGCGATCTTCGACCGCCACAGTGGCATCATCCAGAGCACTTCCATGCTCTAGGGCACCACGGTCAAACTTGATGCCCGCGACATCTAGATAAACGGAAGAAGCAAGGTGAAAACCAAAACAGAGATAGAAAGGCAAGGAAGGCGAAAAGGAATAGACGAAACTACTCACCCGAAATAGCCGTCGCAGTGGCCATCAGCTTTCCGGCTACCTCCTTCTCGCGCGAGGCCGTAGCGGTGGCGAGCTGCTCCTCGCGATCCGTGGCCTCCTGCTGCAGGTGCTCCTTGGCCGAAGCCGCAACGGCTAACTCCTGCTCAAGGCGCTCCTTAGCGCCAACGACAACTTTAGCTTTTTTCTCCGCTCGCCCAAGGCTCTTTTTGAGAGCATCAAGCTCGCGGAGGGCAGTGTTGTTCTCCTCTACAACAAAGAACAAGCATGAGATTCGTGAGCAAGCAAGCAGCCAAAGAAGTTGAAGATTGATAAAAACACACGAACCTTGGAGCTGCTGAAGGCTGCCTCCAATGCCAGATGCTGCTTCACCAGCTGGTTGACACCTTGAACAAAAGGCTGCGAGAAGACGCAACTTGTCAGGGAAAAGGATCGGGGGCTGCGCCCAAGAAAACGAGCAAAGCAAATCACGCATATGAAAACGCTCGGGGGGCTCCCCCCGAGATACAAACAAAAACGATCAGCAGATCATCCAAAAAATGCTCGGGGGCTCCCCCCGCAGCAAGAACGAAAACACTTACGTGGTCAGACGACGACTCTGAAGGTCCGGCTGTAGTCTGCTGGGGGACAACCACCCGAGCCTCCTGAGGTGAAGGGTTCGGAGCAGCGCCCTTAGAAATGGCCACCGTCCGAGGAGGAGGAGCAACCTTCGACTCCCCCACCATTTCCCGAGCGCCATCGCTGAAGGAGCCATCGGAGGAGTGGCTATAAAAGAAAAAAAATCATCATACAAGTACAAGCAAGAAGACGAGAGAGAGAGCAAAAGCAATGGCAGATACTTACTAGTCGAAATCGCTCAAGTCGAAAACAGGAGGGGCCCTCCTGCCTTTCTTCTCTTCCTTCTTCCGCTTCGCCGGCGGCTGCGGCGCTATACACCACACGGGCATGGCCGTAATTGGAGAGGAAGAGCCACCATGACCCCCACTGTGACGGTCAAGGCATGACGGATTCCTAGGGGTCGGCGGAGTCGAAGCATCCGACGCTTCGCTCGAGCTCCGTGTCCGCTTTCGAGTCAGCTCCTCGCTAGACTCAAAAGTTTCTTCCACTGGTGATCGCGCCGAGGGAAGCTCAAACATGGAATCCACTACCACATTGTCCGGTGCATCCGGAAATAGTTCGGGTAGTGGAGGCGACATGCCCGGTACCTTGAATTACTGCGCAAGAGAAACAAACTTTCAGAACACAAGCATGTGCAAGAAAAACGCAGTCGAAAAAAGCACTACGCACACGTCCCAGATCTACACCTGCGGAACCAGACGAGAGGCAGCGAACGGAGGAGTCATCGACTTCCCCGGGAGATCCTTTCAGCTTTGAACTTCAGCAGCGGCCGAAGAATCCTGTCGAGATCCCCCTTGGAGAGCTCCTCAGTCGAAACCCTAGTCGGATCGTGACGACCAGAATAAAGGAACATCGGGTGCGCCCTAGCCTGGAGTGGCTGCACCCGATGTTTGAGGAAGGTGCGGATGATATCCACACCGTTCACCTCTTTATCCGGAATCAACTGGAGATCCTTCACCGACGGTAGAGCCCCTCTATCTCCGCTACCTCACCATCCAAGATGTGGTTCTTCCAGGACCTCTTCGGCTGGATTTTCTGGTTTGGGTCGAAAGGAGCAAGGCCAAAGTCCTGCCCAGCTACTGTGGAGTCGCGGATGTAAAACCATCGTCTCCGCCAGTATTGGACAGATTCAGACATGTAAAAAGAGAAGAAGAGAAAGTTGGATTTCAGGGAAATGATGCAGCCGCCGATGGGATAAACGCCATCGGAGCCAGATTGCCTCTTCACGGAATAGAGCTTCCGGAAGAGGCCAAAGTGCAGCTCGATACCGAGCCAGCACTCGCAGAAAGTGATGAAGCAGGCGATGAAGAAGAGAGTTCGGTGAAAGATGATGGAGATGGATGCCATAAAAGAAAAGCAATCCACGGAGAAAATCGTGGATCAGGAAAGAAAGGCCCCGAAGGACAAAAGCGATGAACATGACCCGAAACCCAGCGGGAGGACGGGGAATTACCTCGTCGCCGGGAAATCTAACGGCCTCCCTATCCTACGAGATCAGACCCCGCTCACGGAGCTTGCAGAGATGGCCCTCGCGTGTCTCCGATCGTCGCCAGCCACCATCGGTGACGCGAGTAGCGGCGGAACCCTTCTTGCCACCGGCGGCAGCACTGGTACCAACTGCGGTGGAGGCCTTCTTGGACTTCCCCATCGCAGTGCGGCGATGACGACGATGTGAACGTAGAAACAAAGATGGAAAGGTTCGAAGAAATTCCAGCGCGCAGCGAGAAAAGCTTAAAGAAGATGGGAGCAGTGAAACGAGAATGGATGCGATGAAAAACAAACTAACTTTTCCCCAGTGGTTATAAGGACGAAGACGATGCACGACGACCGTTCATCGCGAAGATCTAAAGCCAACATCCAAATCCAACCGTCCACGTGTTGCCACAGTAGCGAACCGTCGCTCACACGCCGTCCACTATGCACGGAAATCGAGGCGACACCGTAATTATCTCCACGCCGCGCGTGACCAATCAACTCAAAGTCATAAGGTGGGACCCATGTTCGTCCAGTCACGTCATCTCTAGCACCGTAGACGCTTGAGGTCACCGATCGTCAGCACTGACGTCATCAAAGCTATACTAGCAACGGTTACAATTCTTCGGGTATATAACTAAAAGTACTCACTCGAATCTACGATTTGACTAACTACTCGGGGGCTACTCCTATCAGGAGCGCTGGCCGCGCACCCGAAAAACAATCAACATACTACACCATTGAACTATTCTTCGAGTCCTACGTCGAGTCTACGACTCCACTACGGACTCGGGGGCTACTCCCATAGGGAGGGCGGATTCAAGCATCCGAAAAATTTGTGTCCTACGGACCTAAAAGTCAACAAAGACTGAATTAAAGTCTCTGCTCGAGTCTACGACTCGAACAGACACTCGGGGGCTACTCCCATAGGGAGCGCTGGTCGCGCACCCTATGAATCTTCGACTGCGATCATGCGGATCAGTATGCAAAAAAAAAACTTTTCGGCAACTCTGCCCCAATTAACGCTAAGTGAGCAACATCCTCCTTGGCCACCCGAAACACCTCCGCGGTGATAAACATTCGGATGCTGCGTCTGCGACGCAAAGATAAGACCTACAGATACCATCAGATGGCCTGGTAGCGCACACGACTGCGCTCTGCTAGTAAAAATCTGTGCCAGCAGGCGCGATGAAAAATCCCGACGAACGCGTTAGGTACATCATTTAAAATTTACTGTAATTCCGCTCCTATAAGTCCTCCGTGGCCTGAGTCGAATTACGCCAGCATATGTTCTGGGGTTCGAGTCGAGGGACTCGAATCTGAAGAAGATCGTGTTGTTTTGTCTTAAGACAGTTAACTGACCCTAATCCGTCGGGAGGGTCAGGCACACGCATCAGCAATCCCTACACACTCAAATCATTCTCTAAACGAACAAAAGATAGCTGCACCCAAAAGATTGAGGAGTTCTTAGCCGAATCTACGATTCGACTGAACACTCGAGGGCTACTGACATGGTTATACCCTACGGATACACGATCTTAGCATACCTAGTCCATCCCAAGGAAGACCCACGAGAACATGCGCTAGCCCATGAAGACTTTTGGGTGGCCAGGGCCCATGACGCCTTCGGATCCTTGGAGAACAAGACTTGAGTAGATAGAATATTCAAAGGGGCGAACTCTAAAACCTGTAACCGACTCGATCTGTGCCTGGGACCTGCGTACCTCTATATAAAAGCTAGGAGGACACGACGAGGAGGGCACTTCGCATACCACCGCATACACACCTCCATGCCAGATTGCATCTGCGCACCCCTGTAATTTTCGGTTCCGCCGTAATCAAGAGCAGACAAGCAGGAGCAGTGTTTTTCCTCCGGGGGCCTGAACCTGGGTAAACCTCGTGTCCCCGTGTTGCTTGTTTGCTAAGCGTTCCGCGATCTCCATCATCCCCATCTTCTCCAAAACCCAAGCTCATAACAATGGGCATTGACGAGATTAAACCTCGTCACATGGGACCATCGAATCCAGCAGCAGCACCTGCGCCAAACAACGACACAGGTGGATACCCGCCGCCAAAAGGGGCCCTGATGATTCAGAAGGGACGCTCTATCAATAGGGTGCAAAAGAAAATCACCTGACAGGTCAGCCTCGCTGTGACCACTGGCGAAACCCTCGCCGGGAGGTAGCACCACAGGCAGGAAACCTCGCTGGAGTTGGGCGACATGTGCCAAAGTCCCTTCCCGCGGCTCCCTACCCCCTCACTGTCAACCGGCTGCTCATTACGCTTCCGCCATGTCGATTTGTTCATGCTCGGCTATGTAAGCTTTTCTAAAACTTCCCTTGACCATGATGATCCTCTAGGGACCGGGTATCTTTATCTTGAGATAAGCATATTTCAGCACGATCATGACTTGAACGAAAGTCGGTCGCCCTAGGATGGCGTGATGCATTGATACATGCAATTTTTCTATCATCGTAATTGCATAATATAGCTTTAGTTTTTTATAGGTATAGGCATTGTTCTTACAGTTTTTCGCTTATTTAGATGATTTATAAGATTTTTTGTAAAGTTTATTGTTTTAGTATTTGATTCTTGAGAAATAGAAAATCTCTTTTTTAATATTTTATTGTCACTGACCTACATGAGCTTAAATAATTCAAGAAAAAATATCATGAGAGTTCTTCGTTAGGATAAAAGATGTTAGAAGAAGTCAACGAGGCGAGCCACGAGGCCCTAGATTAAGGTGTTAGGTGAGATCCCACTAAAATCCACTTCTAATTAATTTGCTAAATTCTAGTACAAAATTTTGAGCAAAATTTTAAATTAGAATTTAGCAAATATGAGATTTTGATGAGATCCCACTTAACACCCTACCTTGGATGAGCCCCCGGCACGGCCATGGGAGCCACCGGAGCCTTGGATGTGGTCTCGCCTCTCTTCTCTTTTGATGTACGTGTCCGTCTCACGAAAAAAACTCTACTCCATTCGTTCCAAATTAATTTTTTATATTTGTTTAGATACGAATGTATCTATTACTAAAATATGGCTAGATATATATTTAAATTTAATTAAATCTGAAAACATGAATGGGAGAAGTACCTCGTACATATATTTTTGAGGCATTTTACGTGGAGGCTGATACAAACGATACCCAAAGCTCCAAAGTCCGAGGCAAGCACATGGAGGCGATCAAGATACGGGATCAGGCGCTCATGTCATGTCACGTGCCCGCCGCAGCAGCTGTACCCGAGGCCGAGCGTTGACTCCCTGCGGCCAAACTCCCCGCGGGGTGGGAGTGGGGGGAGGATCCAGCTCGCATTTTCGCGTCTCCTTCCCCACCAACCTAGGCGCGCGGACCCAGCCAACCATCCCACAACACCGGAGCCAGGTCAGGTCAGGTCAGGAGACCAATCGCCGAGCGAGAGCCATTATTTCGTAACCCAGGAGGATTCGGAGGATCCCTCCTCCATTTCCGTCCCCGACCATCTCCACCCCGCGCCTGCAATCAATAAGCTCGCCCTCCGCCGGATCACGCGACGGCGCAGATCCACGAGACGCATTCCTCCCTCCGGTTCGCTCCCTCCTCGTCCTCTCGCCTACCTACCTACGTGCGTCCCTGCGTGCCACCGTTTCCGGTTTGGATCTCTCAGGACAAGGCTGTGCCTGACGACGGATCACCGAGGTCAGGCGGTCAGGCAGGCCGCGTGCGGGCGGAGACACGAGCGAGGGTCGAGCTTCATGCTCCCGGCCCGCTGAGGATCGCCGCGAGATGAGCCCAGCCTCTGGTCCGGGCGGCCGGCTCCCGGTCGAAACGGTGAGGATTCATCATTCCATTATTTCCATATACAGGCGCTCCATTTCTTCAGATTCAGCCCGGTTCAGTACGGTTGTCGGTTCTGGGTTGACCGTTTGCTTTAGGAATACGGAAAGCGATGCTAAAAGCAAAGTAGCGGGGTGGGGACGTGATGTGCTCGGTGCTTTTCGTCGCTGGGAGTATCAATGCGCTTCTGTTGGCCGTTGGTGGATGATCAGTAGTGGATACTAGTGTCCTTCTTCTATCAATGCTCAAGTTGCTTGGACAGTTTTAGAGCTCGCAATGCTTTGGATCTGGAGTACTATCCAGTATGCGGCATATTGCAATGTTAACACTCGTGATAAGTACTTATCGTTATTATCTAAACATCTTGCATAGCGAGACAAGAAAAGCTATGGACCGTCCTTTTTCTGTCTTATATCTGTCCTTACCTGATTTATCATAGACATATATGGCACTTTTTGTTTTGTTCCTGTCAAATCTTACATATAGATTCAGGGAACAGAACATTAATGCTTATGCGAATGTTTGCTCCAGTTAGATACAAGTATGTTTGGTCCAGTTAGATACAAGTATGTTTGCTCCACAGAATGACTGTTATATGAATAAACAAGTACTTATGATCTTACTTTTTTTCCCCAGATGGAGGACGAACAGTCAGCCACATACACTGTGGATGACGCGCTTATGTCTTCAGGTTTCGGGAGGTACCAAATGCTGATCCTTACCTATGCTGGGATCGGCTTAATTGCAGAGGCAATGGAGATGATGCTGCTATCGTTCGTTGGTCCATCGGTACAGCTAGAATGGAACCTTACCGCTCATGAGGAAAGCATGATAACGAGTGTTGTTTTTGTTGGAGAGCTGCTGGGAGCTTACTCCTGGGGAGTGGTCTCGGACCACTATGGAAGGAGGCAGGTCTATTCATTATTTCTTTCATGTGATTTTGTTGCACAATTACACATGACCATCCCACTCTTGGCGATCTCTAGCATATTACAGTCCAACCTGTTTCCTGTTGGCAACTACCCAGCTAAAACTTTTTCCTGATTCTAGCTGGTTACTAGCAGTAACTGGTTTAGAACTGGCAATGTAGCAGTAGTAGTACCCAAGTTTGGCACTTCTATGCTATTTTCAAGAAACAACCTCCAAAATGTTCTAAAATATTTGTTCACGAAATAATGATTCCCAAGGGTTCTGTTTTTATTTGAGATCCTGGAACCATAACAGATGTGGGAAGCAGAGTATATGCCTACTTAAATTTAAAGCAAACACTACCTGATTTTTATTGTTCCTGTTTACCGCATACAAGCTCTTATATTGTGCTGCATTTGGGTTTACAGGAAGGGGTTTCTCTTTACTGCCATTGTGACGAGTGGAGCTGGATTCCTGAGTTCCTTTGCTCCGAACTATGTGTCGTTAATGGCTCTAAGGTTTTTAGTCGGTATTGGCTTGGGAGGAGGGCCTGTTCTCGGATCTTGGTTCTTGGAATTTGTTCCTGCTCCAACTAGAGGAACTTGGATGGTGTTATTTTCAGCATTTTGGACCGTCGGGACTATCTTCGAGGCTTCTCTCGCATGGGTACTTTTTTTATCCCTGGATAGTCTGAATCAGGCGCTCTTACTAGTGCTATTGTACATCAAAACTTTATAAGTACATGATATCAACTGGGAAAGGAACTTCTATTATAATGGCATAAGTTCAAAATTTGACTAGAGTGTGAAAGTTTCTTATCGTCGTCAATCCCTCGAAACATTATTTGAAACTATAATGTCTATCTTTGTGATCTAAATTTGTACTTGGTTGCTCGGATGCATTCATTGCTAAAATTTAACAATCAATCCTGTTTTACGTATTCAGCTCTTAGTCCATAGAGGCATATATTCTCATAGAGTGATTAGGCATGTGTTATAGGAAGTATTTCACCATGTTGGTCTTGCGTCTAATTTTTTTTTCCACCATGGTAATTGCAGGCAGTTATGCCCAAGTTTGGCTGGAGGTGGTTGCTAGCATTATCATCTGTCCCATCTTTCCTCCTGCTTGTGTTTTATGCTATCACACCAGAGTCACCAAGGTTCCTATGCATGAAAGGCAGAATAACGGAGGCTGTGGATGTATTGGAGAAAATGGCAAGAATAAACAATGTTCCACTGCCTTCTGGTAAGCTTGTTTCTGAGAAAAACATTGAGCTAGACGAAGTTTCCGAGTCTGCAACACTTCTGTCTGCTGCTGCTGGTAAAGAGGAAGAAGAAATTGACAGCATTAAGGAAGATGAAGGTTCCAATTTTGGAGGTATCAAGTCTGTTTCTAAGCTGTTGTCTCCAAAGTTGTTCAGAGCAACTGTACTTCTGTGGATGGCTTTCTTTGGAAATGCATTTTCCTATTATGGGATCGTTCTGTTGACATCAGAGTTAAGTAATGGTAATAGGATATGTGCAAAAAAGGAGGTTGAATCCGTACACTCTAACAATGCAAGCCTATACAAAAACGTATTTATCTCTAGCTTTGCAGGTTTGTTCTCATTCTTCAGAATATCTGTATGCTAATCTTTCTCTTGTGCTTACGGTCTTATTTCCATGACTGATGCTTCAATGGGTTACTTGAAACAGAGATTCCAGGGTCAATTGTGTCGGCCATGATCGTGGATAGAGTTGGCCGAAGGCTTTCAATGGCGTCGATGCTCTTCACTAGCTGTGTCTTTTTATTCCCGCTGGTGTTTTCCCGGACAGAAATACTAACAAGAATCTCATTGTTTGGCGCTCGGCTCTGCATATCTGCAAGCTTCACAATCGTATACATATATGCTCCGGAGGTTAGTTCTGTTCTACTGCTATTTGTGACAGCTAGCTGAATCCTGTTGTCAGGTGCTGCCGTTTAACTGTAATCACATCTTTTCTTCATCCTTTCTAGATCTATCCTACCTCGGTGAGGGCAACAGGGATCGGCATCGCCAGCTCGGTGGGCAGGATCGGGGGCATCCTGTGCCCTCTTGTCGCCGTCGCTCTGGTGCACAACTGCGAGCAGACGACCGCGATCCTCCTCTTCGAGCTTGTGGTCTTCCTCTCGGGGGTGGCTGTCATGTTCTTCCCTTTCGAGACGAGAGGCACTAGGCTTAGCGACAATGAGGCTGATCTGAATTGATGCGGTACTTGTATTGTAGCACCCCCATTTTTTGTGACTGAGAGCTGTGATGGAAATACCATTGAACGGGAAATTTCAACATGATGTCGATACTAAGTATAGTGATCTGAGCCACCGGGAACCATTTCCCCCTGAAAATTGTTCGCGTCCACTTCTTGGCTGAGGTGCCTGAAATTTGCAGAATGTCTGGATGGTTGGATAACTTGGTCTCGCTTTTGTTTCATAATAATCTACTTTGGAAAGGTAGCCGCAGAAATATGCAAGACCGGTAAGAGTACAACGCCTTTTCTGCGCTGTTCTATTTAGGCTAATAATCAACTCTGCAGGTTGAATATTTCAGAACCATATGCGTCAGATGCTGGGGACCTGTCAAACAAACAGATCACATCAGCCAGCGCATTTTCTGATGCTATATTCAAGCTTGTGCGAGGCTGCTTTCAACTGCGATAGCTCACTCTCAGGACATGACGTTTCCGTCGCAATTTATCTGTCTTTTTCACCGAGTTGATGCTGAACTGATTAATTTTTCCGTGGTGCGTTTCGTTGCTGAATAGAGTACTTCACTAGCTGGGTGCCAACTGGGGTGTGCACTGGCTGTTCCAAGTGTAAAACGACGCTCATGCCTCTACATTGACCTAGCAGTTAGTATTAACATACAAGATTGGTAGCTATGGACGTATGGTCTCTCTGGGAAATGTTAACTAGTTTGTAGTACTAAAAGATTCCAGCAGACGACCCTAAAAGTCCAGAGTCAAGTCATTGCGGAGTGGTTGGTCACCGCCTGACTCTTCTAACTAAGCATCATTGTAGGTTCAGAAGAAAGAAAAGCAACATTATTGTCAGTGGTTAGTACTAGTACTAGTTACTTGGATGATGAGGCATTCTTCACTAAAAAAGTTAAAATTTCAGTTCAACACACTAGCTAGGTTGCATTTTGTATAGATATCTTCACGCAGTCCGTACTACGGATGCGTCTACATCCCCACCAACTAGTCTCCAAGTGGACCGGTGACCTGTGCTCGAGCCAAGTTCCTACAAGCTAAGGTTAACTCGCTTCTTTCCTCGTGTGATTTCGATACATCCTTGGATGGCTTGCTATTTCATTCCCAAACTTTGTGCATTCTCAGCTATGAATCCAATGGAGCATCGTCAAGGGAGGGACCAAAGTCAGACCGAGGAGATACGCCAGAGCAAACCGGCGCCAGGCTCGGCGAACCGGTTCCCTCGCCGGAACTTCCGGCGACAGGCCCAGTCGACCGACCTCCTCGCCGACAATCCCGGCAACGACCGGAATCTTTCGGCAACGACCGAAAACACGTACTGTAAGGCTTTCCGGTTCACGACCGGAAATATCGGCGGCCATCGGAATTTACGGCTACCACTCCGGCGCCGCCGGGCCTCTCGCCGGAAATCCCTAGAGTCAAGTCAACTTTCGGGTTTGACCCGTATAACCTCTTATTTCGCCTAGACTTTACCGTTTTGTACCCAAACTACCCCTGTTTATGTAGCTGGCCTATAAATAGCCCCTACCCTCTATTGTAAACCCTAGACTTGGATAATTGTAATTGAAGACACCCCTAGTCTCATGCTCCTTGACAAGGAGCACCAATTACCCCCACCTCCTCTTGGATTTTGCCTCGTGCGTTCAAGTTGTATAAGTCCTTGGAGTTCGGTGTTCGTCTCCAAGTAGTCAAGATCTCATCAAGCCTCTCACCCCCGTTGTTGGTCGTGGGAGAGTGTTTTGCCCAACGCTGATCCTAGAGATTATTTTGGACCGGTTGCCACCGGCGTGAGCTATCGGCTTGTATCGTGTTTTCGCGTGTGTGTGTTCATCGAGTTCTTCGCGTGTGAGTTCGTGGATTTCACCTCCCTCCTCGATTTCCTTGGGATTCGTGAAAGATCGGGCCTCCCTAAGGGTCCACCCCAAACATATTGGTATCAAGAGCAAGGTTGATCACGAATTCCCCCTCAATTTTTCTTCTATCCACCATAAAATCGAAAATTCCCCAAAAAGAGCCCCAAATTGACTTCGGATCGATCTCTGGATTTGGTGAGTTTTTCGTGGTTTTGGTCCATAGATCTGTTGCTTTGGGTCTTGATATACATCCCTTGACCTTTTCCTAGCCCAATTTTGTCGAAATTTTGACGAATTTATCAGTTTGACTTTCTGGAGTTCGTCACGAACAGGTTTCGGCACCAGATCCGGCGAACCGGTTCTGCAACCGGAATTTTCGGCGACAGCTCCAGCACGACCGGACTAGGGACCGGAATTTCCGGCGACAGACCCGGCTCCGCCGGTTCCTGCGCCGAAAATTTTGCAGATCACAAATTTTGCCAGTTTTCTTTTGTTTGTTCGTGTTTCGTGTGCATGTCGCCCAAAACTAACAACGAGCTTTCACAAGTCAATAAACCACGCGCTCCTCGACACCGCGACACCCAAATATCTTCCCCAACACAGGTTGCAAGTCGTTAACAATACCAAAGGTATAACTTGCGCCACTTTGACAGCCTCATATCTTCCTTTGTATGTGTCTATCCTATGAGAGCAACTCTTTTTGTGTTTGTCTAAGCATTGTGCACTTGCCATTGGAAAGTGAGAGTGTGAAGGCAAATACAAAAGTTAACATAGTAGTATAGAAAGGGAGAAAAGGAATAAAAAAATATAAAGTCTCCCAATACAAAGAGAGTATCAAGCTTGTAAGCAAAGAGAGAGGAAAAAACGCGCCAAGGCAAGTGCACAAATCCGTTGCTTAACCCTCTTTTGGCAAACGAGTTGCGGTCTCTCCTTGCGTTGGCACGACACCGAGCTTAGTCTACACTAGGACATTTTGGTGCTCACTTTCATAGTCGTGCTAACCCCTTTCATCTTCGTGTGTGTTTCCTCGTGTTTTTTTAGATCGTCTCCTTTTTGCTTGATCTTTGGGTTCTTTACCACCTAGAACAATAACATTTGTCTTGTATCGTTTTGTTTGGTTTTCCACAACCCTAACCTTCCACCAAAAGCTTTTGAGAGTTGTAGTTTATTTGTGTGTGACTTTCTTTGCGATTTCAATTTGCAAGCTCTTAGCTCTCTTGTGTGGCAATTGGTTTGATACACTCTCCAAGGTGAGGTACAAGGCTAACTCCCCACGTTTTCTTCTCCATATACAACTCTTGTCGACTTTGCATCATGGACAGGAATGGCGAGTCGTCCCAACCAACGCCACCTCAAGAGGAAGACACAAAATACATGACAAGATGGGATCATTGGAAGGTCCGAGGAGAATTCAACTACCAAGCCCTTGAGCGGCGCCAAGACGAACAATTTAGCGAAACCCGAGTGGAATTCAAGAACATCGACAACCGCTTCGAAGAGGTCCGAGGACAAATGCATGCTATGCAACACAACCTCGGCCATCAAAATGAAGCTCTTGGTCGTGCTCTCGCCACAACGGATGAAAAGCTTCAACGCCTCATTGATGGGCTCGCAAGACCGTGATCTCGCGACTCAATCTCGTCACGGCACTCCTCAAGTGAATCAAGTTCTTCACGCCATCACGCTTCAAGGCACCAAGATGGACCCATCCTTCACTCCATGAGCTCTTCTCAAGCGGTACCATCTCCGCGACACGCCGCAACGTCAAGCTATGATGGTGACCTCTCCGCAAGACCTCCAAGACGTGAAGCGAACCGTCCACAACCAAGGGCACTAGTGATTCAACAAGAGCAACCTCACGTGGACCCCCAAGCCCATCGTTAATGACACATCCCTCCAACAACAAGTGAAGCCTCCGAATTGGACGAACAAGGCCGCCGTCGACGTGAAGCACTCGAAGACCCACCAAGGCGTCATCATTGACATGAACGTCAACATCGACAACATGAGCACCATGACGAGCCTCCTCCACATCATGAAGAAAGGGAGCGGTCCATTGTACATGCGGCTCGCCATCCTCCTCGCCACATGGCGCAAGACAATGCTCATCGTCATTAAACATGCCATGACCAAGAGCAGGCTCCCCAAGCTCGTTGCGAGGACCAAGCGCCTCTTCCTCTTCCTCAACTGCGCCAACAACATGAGCAAGCTCCCCAAGCTCGTCGTCAAAATCAAGTTCCACCACCAAACGCGGCACCACAACAACCGCAAGGGCAACGCAACCACCACCAAGCAAGACATGAGAGCTCAGATGATAAAGATGGCCACCAAAATCATGGCAACCGCCGATACCGGAACCGCAATGAAGAAGAAACTTTCGGCAAGCTCAAATTCACCATGCCCAAGTTCACCGGTTCCAATGAACCCGAAGAATATCTCTCGTGGGAACTCAAGGTTGACAAGATCTTTCGCATGCACAACTATAGCAATGAGAAGATGATGGCCATGACGTCCCTCGAGTTTGATGATTATGCCAACCTTTGGTGGGAACAAGTCCAACTCGCTCGTGAAGCAAAAGAAGAACCTCTAATTACAACTTGGCAAGATATGAAGGCTTATATGAGATACCGCTTTGTTCCTTCGCACTACACGCGTGATCTCTTCAACAAGCTTCAAACGCTTAGTCAAGGGACAAAGACCGTGGAGGAGTACTTCAAGCAAATGGAGCTCAACATGATCCGTGCCAACATTGAAGAGCGTGATGAACAAACAATGGCACGTTTCCTCAATGGCTTGAACCACCAAATCAAGCGCATCACCGAGTTCCAAAAGTACAACAACATGGTTGAGCTTGTGCACATAGCAACAAAAGCCGAACGTCAAGTGCAAGAGGACTTCAAGTACAACAAGCCAAAGACGTACTTCACCTACAAGCAAGCGCCAACCACTACATCAACAACACCAAGTGGAAGCTCATCAAGTACCACCAAGCTTCCCTTCAAGCCAACACTTCCTCAAGGAAAACCGCCCCCAAGTGGAAAATACACAAAGGATGATCAACCATTCAATGGTGAATGCTACAAGTGTGGAGGCAAAGGACACAAGTCGGCCGCATGTGGAAACAAGAAAGTTTTGTTCATCCACGATAATGGCGATGAAGAATACTTGAGTGAAGATGAGTTTGATGCAAGGGTCAAGGAAGCATTGGCTAGGAAACATTTGGAAGATGACCAAGAACTACTTGTGTGTGAGAATGACGCAAGTCCATCGCTTGTGGTCACAAGGGTCTTAACTACTCAAGTCAATGAGAATGAAGACCAAAGATCAAACATCTTTCAAACTCGTGCCGGTATCAATGGGAAGTCCATCAAAGTTGTCATCGATGGAGGGAGTTGCCACAATCTTACAAGCACGGTATTGTGTGATAAGATCAACCTCACCCTCCATCCACATAAGCATCCCTACGATATACAATGGCTAAGTGACCAAGGGTCCGTCAAGATCAAGCACACCGTCTCGGTAACTTTCTCAATTGGACCATACAAAGACACGGTGGAGTGTGATGTGGTCCCCATGACGGTTTGCCATATGTTGCTAGGTAGGCCGTGGCAATATGACAAGTGTGCTTTGCATAATGGTCACACAAACGCTTATACCTTCAAAGGGCTTGACAAGACTTGTGTTTTGCAACCAATGACTCCTAGACAAATAATTACGGACAATGGAAAGGCTTTAGCGAGGGCGCAAAGCACAACATCACCTTGTGAGAAGAGCGGTGAGCGAGAGAACTACACTATAGTGAGTGAGAGCCACAAGCCAAACTCGAGTGGAAAAACTAAGAGTGTTCTTCTTGCCACCAAAAGTGAGATGAGAGAAGTGCGGAACAACCCATCCATCTTGCACTATGTCCTTATATGCAAGGGACTAGCGCAAGGAACTAATGACTTGACAAACGTTTCTCCTTCTTTGATGACTATTTTGCAGGAATTCCAAGATGTGTTTCCCGAAGAGCTTCCTCATGGACTACCCCCTCTTCGTGGAATCGAGCACCCCATCGACCTCATACCTGGCGCACCCCTTCCAAACCGCGCCGCGTATCGCACGAACCCGAAAGAGACAAATGAGATAGAACGACAAATCAACCACCTCGTCTCCAAAGGTTTGATCCAAGTAAGCACTAGCCCAAGCGCGGTACCCGTGATTCTAGTCCCAAAGACGGATGATACGTTGCGGTTATGCATGGACTGCCGTCCAATCAATGCTATCACCGTGCGTTATCGACATCCTATACTGCGTCTTGATGGCATGCTTGATGAGTTGTGTGGAGCCACTATATTTTCGAAAATTGATCTTCATAGTGGTTACCATCAAATACGCATGGCCGAGGCTGATGAGTGGAAAACCGCCTTCAAGACCAAACTTGGCCTCTATGAATGGTTGGTTATGCCTTTTGGCTTATCTAATGCCCCATCCACCTTCATGCGCCTTATGAACCATATTTTGAGATATCTGGGAAGAGTGTCGTTGTTTACTTTGATGACATTCTTGTCTATAGCAAGTCACTAGAGGAGCATGTTACTCATGTTAAGGAGGTTCTCCAAATCCTTCGTCATGAAAAGCTCTATGCTAATCTCCCAAATTGCACTTTTGCAAAAGACAAACTGATTTTCCTTGGATTTGTTGTGTCTTCTAATGGCATTGAAGTTTATGTCTCAAAAGTTAAGGACATACGAGATTGGCCCATACCTACCAATGTTAGTGAACTTCGTAGTTTTCATGGGTTGGCCGGCTTCTACCGTTGCTTTGTGAAAGACTTTTCTACCATTGCTTGCCCTCTCAACGAGTTGACCAAGAAAAATGTCACATTCGTTTGGGGCAAAGCACAACAAAAGGCGTTTGATGAGCTCAAAAGAGGCTAACCGAAGCACCACTCCTTGCTTTACCGGATTTCACAAAAACTTTTGATATCGAGTGTGACACTAGTGGAATTGGCATTGGAGGCGTCCTTATGCAAAATGGGCGTCATATTTCATACCATAGCGAGAAACTTGATGGCGCACGCCTTAACTATCCAATTTATGACAAAGAGCTTTTTGCCTTCGTTCGTGTCCTTCAAGTGTGGCAACATTACCTTTGGCCCAACGAATTTATCATCCATTCTGACCATGAGTCGTTGAAATATCTTAAGGGTCAAGCCAATTTGAGCAAAAGGCATGCCAAATGGGTTGAGTTCATGGAGTCTTTTCCTTACATTGTCAAGTACAAGAAATGCAAAGAAAATATAGTAGCGGACGCCTTGTCTCGCAAAAATACAAGCCTTCTTATGCGACTCGAAGTAAATGTTTTGGGTCTTGATGACATCAAATCTTTGTACGTTTACGACCCATTCTTTGGACCAAGTTTGGCAAAGTGTTCAATAGAGAAAGGATTTGATGATTTCTATTTGCATAAGGATTTTCTATTCAAACAAAACAAGCTTTGCATTCCGAAGTCGTCTCTCCAAATCTTGCTTCTTCAAGAATCCCATGGTGGAGGACTTATGGGTCACTTTGGTCGTGACAAGACATATGACATGCTCTCCACTCACTACTATTGGCCCAAGATGAAGCGCGACGTGAAACGCCACGTCCAACGATGCACTACTTGTGTCCAAGCTAAGTCTAAGTCTAACCCTTTTGGTCTTTATATGCCATTGCCTATTCCTCATGCACCTTGGTCGGACATTAGCATGGACTTTGTGTTAGGTTTACCTAGATCTAAACATGGTCATGATTCTATATTTGTGGTAGTGGATCGTTTTTCCAAAATGGCACATTTCATTCCGTGCCACAAGACCGATGATGCTTCACATGTGGCAAATTTGTTTTTTAGGGAAGTAATCCGTCTTCACGGTGTACCACGAACAATCGTCTCCGACCGTGGCGTCAAACTCATGAGCTACTTTTGGAAGACACTCATGTCCAAGCTCGGCATCAAGATCCTATTCTCGTCCACCTCGCATCCTCAAACCGATGGCCAAACCGAGGTCGTCAACCGAAGCCTTGGCACACTTCTCCGCGTGTTGATAAAGAAGAATCTTAAAGATTGGGAGGAATGTATCCCACACGCCGAGTTCGCCTACAATCGCGCAAAGCACTCCACCACCATGATGAGCCCGTTCATGATCGTCTATGGATTCGAGCCTCTCACCGCGCTCGACATACTACCTCTCCCTCTACACGACCGCACCAACATGGACGTTGACAAGCGTGCCCAAGCAATGAAAAAGCTACATGAAGACACAAGAGCTACAATTGAGCAACAAGTCCTTCGCCAATCATCAAGGCTAAACAAGAACAAGAAAGAGATGATCTTCAAAGAAGGCGACCTTGTGTGGATGCACTTGAGTAAAGACCGCTTCCCCAAGGATCGCGACTCCAAACTCAAGCCAAGAGGTGATGGACTGTTCAAAGTACTCAAGCGGATCAACAACAACGCCTACATCATCGACATCCCAACATCAAAGTACCTTGTGAGCCCGACGTTCAATGTCAAGGACCTTTCACCCTTCCATGGAGAAGATGAAGTTGAGAAGGTTGAAGAGTCGAGGACGACTCTTTCCCAAAGGGGGGAGCTGATGCAGCCCGTCCTACGGATGCGTCTACATCCCCGCCAACTAGTCCCCAAAGTGGACCGGTGACCCACGCTCGAGCCAAGTTCCTACAAGCTAAAGTTAACTCGCTCCTTTCCTCGTGTGATTTCGATACACCCTTGGATGGCTTGCTACTTCATTCCCAAACTTTGTGCATTCTCAGCTATGAACCCAATGGAGCATCATCAAGGGAGGGACCAAAGGAAGCCCGAGGAGATACCCCAGAGCAAACCGGCGCCAGGCTCGGCGAACCGGTTCCCTCGCCGGAACTTCCGGCGACAGGCCCAGTCGACCGACCTCCTCGCCGACAATCCCGGCAACGACCGGAATCTTTCGGCAACGACCGAAAACATGTACTGTAAGGCTTTCCGGTTCACGACCGGAAATATCGGCGGCCATCGAAATTTCCGGCTACCACTCCGGCGCCGCCGGGCCTCTCGCCGGAAATCCCTAGAGTCAAGTCAACTTTCGGGTTTGACCCGTATAACCCCTTATTTCGCCTAGACTTTACCGTTTTGTACCCAAACTACCCCTGTTTATGTAGCTGGCCTATAAATAGCCCCTACCCTCTATTGTAAACCCTAGACTTGGATAATTGTAATTGAAGACACCCCTAGAGGATCTATCAATTACTAGTCTCATGCTCCTTGACAAGGAGCACCAATTATCCCCCACCTCCTCTTGGATTTTGCCTCGTGCGTTCAAGTTGTACAAGTTCTTGGAGTTCGGTGTTCGTCTCCAAGTAGTCAAGATCTCATCAAGCCTCTCACCCCTGTTGTTGGCCGTGGGAGAGTGTCTTGCCCAACGCCGATCCTAGAGATTGTGTTGGACCGGTTCCCACCGGCGTGAGCTATCGGCTTGTACCGTGTTTTCACGTGTGTGTGTTCATCGAGTTCTTCGCGTGTGTGTGTTCATCGAGTTCTTCGCGTGTGAGTTCGTGGATTTCACCTCCCTCCTCATCCCCCTCACTCCCTCCTTGATTTCCTTGGGATTCGTGAAATATCGGGCCTCCCTAAGGGGTCACCCCTAACATATCTCCTCGCTACAAGTTTATGATGTGCTCTCAAGAGGTCTAACATACTCCCCCCTATTTCATATCACTGCATATAAGATTTGGTCAAGGTTAAACTTTACAAATGTTGAATAATCATAGATAAAAATAGTAATATTTATAAATTAAATAGATATTGTGAGAAGTGTAATACCATATTCTTTCATATAGTAGCTAGATTTGGTATTATATATGTTAGTATTTTATCAGTTGGTCAAATACTATAAATCTTGACTTTAACCAAATTTAATACTACCTATGTTCCAATGAATAAGGTGTCCTAGTTTTGCGTGATTTTTCTTTGACCAAGATTTACTCTAAATATAAAAAAAAATTGATATAAAATTAGCATCATTGGAAAGTGTGTTTCAATACGAATCCAACGATACTAATTTTACATAATATAATCAAATTTTAGTTGTTCTATTTACTCGGTCAAACTTTGCATTGGAATCCGTGTGCGCCTTATTCTTTGAAACGGAGGGAATATACGGCATAGTAATATGAAACAGAGGGAGTATAGCAATTAAATAGTTAGAGATAGCGGACGCGTCTCAAGATGTGTTCATCACACGATTGACTTAAAACTTGGTTGGCTAGCGCGTTTGGTAAGACCTAACCTTAATAGTTAGATTCGTTTAAATTTAGACAAATTCGCGACTTCCTTTTTTAGTACGGAGATAGTAGTTTTTAAATAAACTATTCCCTCAGTTCTAAATTAACTGATATAGTTTTTTTCTAAATAACGCGTGTATGTATACTTCCTCTGGTACGTATTAACTGACGCGAGCACTGTACAATCATAATTTTACAAACAAACCCATTTATTTTCAAAACGTTACCAATTGACTCTATTCAAGATCTAAATTTCAAAATCCTGGAGTCTGCCCGCGATCTCCGGCGGCCGCGCGATCTCCAGCGGCCGCGATCTCCGGCTCCCGCGATCTCCCTGGCCGCGCGGGATCCCGCAATCTTCGTCGGGAGGCCCAGCGCCCCCAGCGCCCGCAATCTCCGTCGAGAGGCGGCGGCGCGATCCCGAGCAGGCATCCCAGCGGCCTCGATCCCTGGCAGGCATCCCCGGCGGGAGGCGGCCGCGATCTCTGGCGGCGGCGACGCGCGATCCCCGGCGGCCACGATCCCTGGCAGTCATCCCCAGTGCCAGTCCTCGCGGGAGGAGGAGGCCGATCCCCAGTGCCAGTACTCGCGGGAGGAGGAGGTCGGTCGAGCTCCAGCTCCCCATCATCGTACTTGGGGAAGGCAGAGGCCGGTCCAGCTCCAGTGTCCTTCCTAGTCGTCATCCTCCTCCGCCTCGAGCTCTCTTGTCGGCCTCCCCGTCGGTAGCTCCTCGAGCTCCCTTCGCCGCTCTGCCGGCCGACCTACTGTGTGGTCGTTCCAGGCCTAATCACCAGCCTATCGACAGTAAAGATCACCAACCTCTCGACAGTAAAGATCTGCATTCATACTTAAGTTGCCCCCTCAAATTCCATGCACTTATCTACAAAGGGACCATACAGATGTGAATATTCTTGTAATGATAGTAGATTCAGAAAAACTTACTTCCATAACCTTTTCGGTGAGAATGTTATAGAACACACACAAAAAAGGATGAAA
This sequence comes from Avena sativa, assembly GCA_916181665.1. Lineage (NCBI taxonomy): Eukaryota > Viridiplantae > Streptophyta > Magnoliopsida > Poales > Poaceae > Avena > Avena sativa. The sequence continues at coordinate 382,411,171 of OV702280.1, read as the reverse complement.
TCACATGTAAATTCCAAAGATGATTTACATGACTAGAACAAACAATTAGAGTAATGCTACAGATTAAATTGAGAAGAATTTGCGGATACGAGTTCCATGAACCAGTCTTGAGTCAACATCAATTACCAAGTTCCATGAACCAGTCTTGAGTCAACATGAATTACCTGATCAGTACCAAGTTCCATAAATACTTGATCAGTACCAAGTTCCATGATCAGTACCAAGTTCCATGAACCAGTCTTGAGTCATCATCACCTGCAGGACACAGTCCGTCGCACTAATGCTGACAACAAATATCTAACATAAGTAGCAACAACAATCAAAATCAGCAAGATCTTGCAAGTCCATTCACTAAAGATCCAATAGCAGTTTTAAACAAAAAACAAATGGACTTTGAAGACTGATAAGCTAAAAAGCAATGGACACCAGTACCTGATCAGTAGCACTACCAGTACCTGAATGTTATAATGTTGACTGCATTTGATTGTACTCGAATAATTGTTTGTCATCAACATGGGATATATACAAATATCATACTTATTTCAGTTCAGAGTTACATCATCATTTTACTACATTTGATTGCTCTGTAGGTACATACAGAGGAGGAATGGACTTGGATCTAAACATGAGGCTAGAGGAGGAGTATAGATGGATGGACCTGGATGTTGACGTCAGACTACAAGAGGAGAAGGTGAAGGAAGGATGGATGGACCTAGATCTCAATGTTAGATTAGAAGAAGAAGAAGAACATGTTGCTCAACCAGATCATATATCCAAAGAAGAACATATTGCTCAGCCAGATCATATATACGAAGAAGAACATGTTGCTCAGCCAGATCATTTATCCGGAGAAAAACATATTGCACAGCCAGATCATATATCCGAAGAAGAAGAAGAAGAACATGTTGCTCAGCGGCACCATAGAGATCTGCCAGAGAGTCACAAATTCGCAGCATATATTGCACTAAAAGCACTCAACAAAGGTAGACCAATTGAGAAGGCTGATAAAGAACTTGTGGCTCAACTTCTGAAAACAAGTCTTAGAACTGTTAAAAAGACCTGGAAGAAGGCAATAGAACAAGAAACACACGGCGAAGAAGTTAATTTTTCAAATAAAAGAAAGGGTAGATGTGGTCAAAAGAGGAGACAACTTAATCTCTCTGAAAGGGTGCGTCGGGTTGCATTAAACAAAAGGGGTACATTGAGTGCACTAGCAATATATCTTGGTGTCCCTTATAGTACATTACAGAGAAGGTTCACATGGGGTGAATTAAGGCGCCATACAAGCAGCCTGAAACCATTTCAGTCTCTAGAAAACAAGATCAAACGGCTAAAGTTTTGCATTTCAATGGTTGATCAAACAACGATATCAAAAGCAATGCCTTCCTTTAATAAGATGGAGAATATAATTCACATTGATGAAAAATGGTTTGATATGACCAAGAGAAACATAACATATTACCTCCTTCCAGAGGAAAAAGATCCTTTGCGCACTATTCACAACAAGAACAGTATCGGCAAGGTCATGTTCTTAACTGCAGTTGCGAAACCCAGACATGATGCGCAAAGGAATGTGACCTTTGATGGAAAGGTAGGCATATGGGCATTTGTCAGCTAAATATAACTCCAAGAATAGGACAAAAGGCACTATGGAGCTAAAGACAATGATTGTTACTAGAGACGTCATGAGAGAATACCTATGTGAAAAAGTAATTCCAGCAATAGTAGAAGCGTGGCCTGATGATGGGCATGAGGGAACAATATTTATCCAGCAGGACAATGTAAGAACGCATGTCCTGCCAGATGATCCTGCTTTTATAGCCGCTGTGAAAGCTTCGGGTTTAGATATCAGGTTGACTTACCAACCTCCAAATTCACCTGATATGAATGTCCTAGATCTTTGATTTTTTAGAGCAATCGAGTCCCTTGCATTTGAGAGTGCACCTAACACACTCAAAGAGCTGATAGAATCTGTTGAACAAGCTTACGATTCCTATGACACAGAGAAGCTTGCGAAAGTGTTTATAACCCTACAATCTGTCTTGCTGGAGGTTATGAAGGAAGAAGGAGGAAACAAAAACCAGACACCCCACATGGGAAAGTACAAACTCCAAAGGGAGGGAATGCTACCGGACACGCTAAAAGTTGACGGGGAACTCTACCGAAAAACCTTGGAGCTGATAGCTTCCTATGAGCAACAAGTCATAGCACCAGCTCAAACAACATCTCAAAAAGCACGCAGGACAGGCCCCCGAGTAATTTTGGATGATGAGACAATGATCCCGGGAAATACATATCTAACATGGCTGAATGACCCATCAAGACTTATTCGTAGAAGGCGCCGAGTCAGCAATGTATGTCAAGATAGGCAAATTAATCTCAAGCTGGTCACTAAATAAGAAGATCAAGCTAGTCAAAAGGAGAAGCATCTAGTCACTAAAGAAGAACGTCAAGCCAATTGTTTTGTAATTGTGTATACTATTTGTCACAATATATTATCCCATATATTACAGTACATACTTCATATTGGCAGTATACATTTATCAGAAATTAATTACTCCATAGTCAAGTGATGCATGAACACAAACAGAAACAGGTCAAGTGATGAACACAAACATGTTGATGCATATATTTATCAGAAAATTTTGATGAACACAAACAGAAATTAATTACTTCATATTGACAGTATACATTTATCAGAAAATTTTGATGCACCAGATTGATGCATGAACACAAACAGGTCAAGTGATGAACACAAACAGATCACTTGGACAACAACTATGTCTCTATGTACCTATTTCAGCAACTAAAACAATGGGCCTAAAGGCTCTCTCTGTCAGCCTTGCACCAAGTTTTTTTTACAGTAGCACACATATATGTCTAAGACACTAGTGATAAAAAATGAGAACAAGCATGGATTGTCGTTTAAGTGTCAGATAACTAGCCTGGCTCAGATACACGAGAACAGCTGAATAAGTATTCCAAAAATGCATAATTTGAGATTAGTGTAACCTACCCTTTCTTCCAACCGGGGAAAAAGCACTGATATAATATCATTTACTCCTTCAGAGATTGATTGCCACTGAAAAATATCTTCAAGTTCACCCACACAAGCAAGCATGGTATATTGGTCTATATTTTTTAGAAAACTTGGTGATCTTAGTGTTAACATGTAATACATCTCTGAATATATATGCTAAACTTGGTGAGCTTAATTAACATTCAGAATACAAGAAAACTTGGTGATCTTAGTCCAGACTCTGCACCTAGAGTAGTTTGGGCTCAAGATGTCCTGCTACTCATGGTTAATCTGTATCTTCAGAGTATAAGTACACAGGAGAGGACCAATCCTGAACGCTTTGAGATTGTATCTAGTCCTGATTTATTGGGTTTCAAGAGCTTCTAATCAAATACTAATAGTCTTTGCATAATAACTAAACATATGCTGTTTTTCTGTATGGACTCGAGAGAGAATCAAACAAAACCATTTGATTGCAGAAACAAAATATTGGCCATTTTCATCAGATGCCCTATAGCAAATATGTGTAATATAGAAGACCACTAGACAACCTCTTAGGAAAAGAAACAAACTTTGATAAAACTGGAACATGCATCTTTAGTTCTTAGCAGAACATCAAAATTTAAATTAGAATCCGAAGTGATAGAGATAGAGACGGTGGTACTCACCTCCATGGCAAGTGCAGCAAGCTCGTCGCAAACGAGGTGAGCGACGACAACGACGTGAACTGATACCAGCCTCCACCGTCCCTAGATCTGGCGACCTCCACCGTTCTTGTAGCTGGCGACGATGCACAACACTAGACTAGACTCCACCACAACTTGTCGAAGTCGGTGCCGGCGGCACCGCATCGAGTTTCCTCACCGACTGCAGACCCCCAAATCTCCGACCGCGTCCACCTCACCGCAAGAACTGATTTTCCCTGACTAGTTAGGGTTCGCAGATGGAGGGGCCACTAGCTGCAGGCGCGGTGCGGGCGAGCTCGCAGGACAGGAGGAGGGCGGGGCGTGGTCGAGGTTGCGGCGCGAGCGAAGGAGCGGAGAGCCGGCGATGGCGCAGCGCTGGTGACGCGGGAGACGAGGCGAAGGAAGAACATGAGTGGAGACGATGAGGAGGACGCGGTGTTTTGTCGGATAAACATCAGGGACGATTTTGCAAAATGTTGCTCGCGTCAGTTAATTCGGACCGGAGGGAGTACTTAAACCATCTCTAGATAATCTAGACAAAGTTGCACTCAATTGATGTACGACAGAGAAAGTAATACTCCGTAGTACTTATCATCATAAGGGCATACGATGAGTAGTTTTTATCCCGATTGCCGTCTCCTACCTGCTACATCAAGTTCGTTCATTGTTTATTTATTATCCTAAGGCGCGATTCCTTTCATCAGCGAGTCTTCCTCAGGCGACGACGTGTCAGGCGACAGACATGACATACTACTGGCTACCGGCTCCACTTGGATCACGAGGAGCGTTTCAATCATGCAACGCACTGAGCGCTCGCGTGCGTACGTCAGTACGTGTCCGTGTGGTGGCGACGCCATTACTGGGCCGGGTCAATGCTAATGTTGTGTTGTGTGCGTGCGTCCAAAGCACTAGCTAGCTCGTCGATCGCGTGTTTCTTCCCCTTTTGGTGTCGTTGGATCTTGGATGGATCGGCCTTTGCCCTCCAGGCTAAGCTATGTGCTTCTTATCCGTGACCACCGGTCCGACCAGATCACGCGTCGATGTGCACGAAGAAACCCGGTCCCCAGTCGAGAAGTCGTTTCTGACGGGGCCTGTTCCTGCCGGCCAATAATTCACCGTCCAAGTGTGGTGTCTCCTCATATTCGATTCGTTTTCACATCGATATTGTATTTTTTGTATTCTTAAACTATAATAAATCTTACATAGTCTAGTTATTTTAGAACATTCTACATAGATTTTTTGCAACGAATTACCTCAGTTCTTTTACATCCCAAACAGCTAATCTCGGTTCGTAAAAATATTATAATTCCTTCGTCATGAAAAGGATTTCACATATTCTTCTAAGTTCATATGTATTTTTCAGTGTATAGACAAGGACAAAGGACAAAGGCAGGATTGAAGGTTAAAGGGAGCCAAAGGTGGAAACTCTCCGTGGCCCCTGCTAGTCCCATAGGTCATCAACAAGTAATATGTGAATCAAGACAAATCCATGACATGCTTTCACGACCGAGGAGTACAAGATTTCATTAGCTCTCAAAACATGTATCATATTAACATCATGAAAATAGAAAATTATGACATGTGAATCACAATGCACCGGTAGGGGTGAAACCGTGTCGGGACCCATGTTCTCTTACCTTATCACAGAGGGATTTGGTCTATTCCCTCCGATCCATATTACTTGTCGCTGAAATTGATGTGTCTAGATATTTTTTAGTGCTAGATACATCCATTTTAGCGATAAGTAATATGCACTGAAGGGAATCCAATTTTTTATTTTTACTTTTTTGCTAATTTGCAGTCGATTGGGGTATACATTTTAGCTCAGTTAGGTCCTAATTTTTTAGATTTGCATCCTCATTCGTTTTATGAGTTACAACTTACAAGTAAAGTTGCAACCTGTTTTTTCCGGTTGCAAGTAAGGTTGTTGCAAGTGAGGTTGTAATAGATTTTTGTTTTGTTACTTAAGCTAATTCTCGACCGATGAGAGGTCGGCACACCTACCTTTTAATCTTGACGCGAGCGGCACGACGTCGAGGCTAAGCTGACCACGAAGCTGTTGTTCTTCGTGATCTCCAAAGATAATCATCATCGAGTGGAATTGCATTATCTTGCATGCACCACGGGATGCTTCATTTGCAAAAGAATCTCTCCTCGTCAAGTTCGTGTGTTGTGTCTGAACTTGAGAACCACGTACAAACGCGATGTCCCTACCCACTACTACAGTTGTGCGCGCAGTGGTGAGTCTGAAACCACGTTGCCCTCCCCGACCTTTTCCATCCGACCCAAGCCAAGCCAAGCCAAGCCGACCCACCCGTGAACTCGCCGCGCCATCTGACGGCTGACAGGTCAGCCGGCGGCAGCGTCCCACGTACGTATGCACGTCCGTCCGTCCGTCAACAGGCCAGGGGGCCGCACGTGTCTCCTCGTCTCATCTCCCCCACGGAGGACCCTACGACGCGAGCGCGACGCAGCTGGCGGGGCCCTGCCGGAGACGCTGGCCGGCCGACCAGGCCGCCCAGCTGCTGCTGGCCTACGACCGGCAGGCTACCATCCACCGCCAGTCTGGCCCGCCACGGACGCTACCCGACGAAGCATACGACCCTGCCCTGGCCAGGTCAACGACCAACAGCGCCAACTGGCCCATTTCTCCCACGCGTACCGAAAATGCTACCCCCTCAGTTCATTAGCTATTTCAACGTAGACTAAAATCGGATTAAATAGATAAAGCTAAACAATAAAATATACCTAAATACATGCATTTTCAGAAAACCCTAGAAGGTTTTACAACAGTGAATGGAGGGAATACTTTCTTTGCCAAAAATATCATAATAAAAGACTACATCAGTGAACGGAGGAAGCAAGATGTTTTAGCTTTTTCGTAAACGCATATGTCTAGACGTCTTTTAGCGTGTAGGTTCGGAGCAAAATAAGTAAACGTACACGCTAAAAAGTTCTACATACATGTGCTTTAGAAAGAGGCTAAACCATCTTATTTTGATGTATGATAGTATGATAGTTTGATGTTTAAAACATTCATATTTTAGTTTATATTGATATCATATTTACATTTAGTTATCAAAATTCATTTATATGTGCAAATGCTAAAAAATAATATATTTATGGTTTCACGCGAGGTTCTCGTCGAACAGATCCTGCAGATTGGAACCATAAACAAAACATTCAGCTTTATGGTTTCACTATGGGGGACCTGTTTGATGGGAGCGACACCGTAAATACGTTTTCCGACGCCCCTTATACGCAATGTAAAAGCATGACTTTTATAACCAATGTGTAGAGTTGCTCTTAAGCATGGTACATCAGGGTTAGCTTAATTCTAGATTTACCCCTCTGAATGGCACCATGGCGAGATGAGCAGCTACGGATATTGTCGAGGTGGGTAGGTAGGGTAGTGGTTCTTGGTGGCAACATGAGCAGAAGAATACGACGAGCCTTGTCCCTCCTTCCCCGCGAGAAGAGCAGTGTGCAGTGACGAGACGAGGCTTGGCGCCTACAATGGCAGCGGGGCGTGGCCGATTGTTTTCATAGGCCGGAGAAGATTTTTTTTGCAATTTTCTCTCCAAGACGACTACTCTGCAGGTTCGGTACTCCCTCAGTTCTTTATTAATTGTCACCGATTTGGTATAGAGTTAATCATCGATAACTAATACTCCATTCGTTCTAAATTATAAGATGTTTTAGTCTTTTATAGACATGTGTCTATCTTAGACGTCTTTTAGTGTGTAAATTCGGACCAGATAAGTAAATGCACGCACCAAAAGCTGTCAAGATACATGTGTTTCAGAAAAATTAAAACATCTTATATTTTAAGAAAGAGGAGTATAAACAAATGGAGTAGTATTTTAATCACCTGGCAGTCATGTTGAAGAGTAGTGATATAAGTTTATTATAGATGCTACATATAGGGTCATACGACGTGGATTTGCTAAATACAGGCGTAGCTACGCATAGCCTTAGATCCGTTGGATAAAGAGATCACATGCAATGCTAGTTTAGATGGTAGTGGCTGGCTCTTGGAAGGACTAACGGTTTCTAACGGCGTTTGCACCACACCGACTGTGTACATGCATGCAATGCCTAGGGGCTTGAGCAAACCCTAATTTTTTAGCTCGCTGTTTGGCAAAGAAACTTTTAACATCTAAAATGGAAAGATAAAGTGAACAAGGCTTAAAATGAGTTCTGCATGCAAACGTTTCGTGCTATGCATCACGAGACTCTTAGCGTAGCCAAGGATTACGAGGGTACCAGAAAATTATTTCGCAAATATTTATTGGACTGTGCTATCGGTGAAAACATAAGAGATGCCATTCTACTTACCGATAGATAAGTGACTTGAGACACGGGATGATCAACAACTGGGCAGATCAAAAATCGTGTAGTATAACAGAATATGATGGAACGTCATGCCTTCTGCATTGCATACTTCACACTGCAGTTTAACTTATCTGTATTTTTGTGTTTTCTATATAACAGCTTTATTTGCTTTTAAAGGATTCTAGTAAAATATCAGTTCCTCGGGTTTGAAGCTCTAAACTATCATACTCAGACAGAACCTGAGGTACAGTCTCCACTCTCAAGTTGATGACAGGATAGTAAACCATAACCGAAATGTATTGTCAGATCTAGCTGCAGTTTTTCATTTACAGGGTAGAAACCACATTTAGTGCACATCTGAGAAGCTTAGTTGGTTTAGGTTTTTTTGCATGTCTTTGACTATGACACATTGGGTTCAGCGCAATGGAATAAGGCATGCATGCAATGTCTAGGGTTTCTCACGTCTGGGAAGCTTACTTTGCTTAGGTTTTTTGCATTACACATTGGGTTCAACGCAATGAAATAAGTCTTAGCTTGGTTAGGGTTTAGCGCATGTAGTATATTAGGGTTTGCCTCACCGAAATGAAATTTGATAAGCTTAGTTTTGCTAGGGTTTCATGCATGCATCAAAGGAACACTAACGGCGTTACTATCCTCAAGTATTGAGCCAACGTCCTGGGTCTGGAAACATGTGCTCCCTATATCAAAAGAGGAGATAATTAACGGTGGATATGCTATGCGCACCTATTCCCGTGTGTAGCTGGCTATTTCCCTAGGGTCATAAGTCATAATGTATGCTTGAAGTGAAAAACAAATGTTGCATTGTAATTTGATAGGGAAAGGTGTACCGTAAAGAGACAAAAAAATGTTATTTTGCTACTTGTTGGGAAACGGATGACTTATGCACACCTACTCTGTTCTTTCGGAGAGAGTCCAACATGGTTATCTTATAGGCAGCCTTTTTTTATTTGTTTTTAGAAGCGACCTAACACAGCTAAGGAAAAGACATATGGAAATCATGCTAGCTAGACTACTCAATTCGGTGGAAAACAACATAGAAAAACAAATGAAAAGTTAGACCTGCACACTACTTTAGGTGACAGCTGCGTGCACATAGCATTGTCACTAGTACTGGGGAGTTCTGGGAAGCTTCGTGGAAACCTTTAATCAAGCTGCGAAAAGGCGAGAGAATTATTACAAGAGAAAGAAAAGAGAAAACAAAAAAAAAAACGAAATGAACAATAAAAGCCAGCTGGCAAATTCAAAAAGTTGTTTGCCAAATACTATATTCACTTGTGCCCATAGTAAATTTGCTTACTCAATAGTCGTTTTAAAACACAAGGTGCCCAACCAACTTAAGTAAAGAAAAATTACAAGATTCCTATTTGAAACAAATCAAATGTTTTATAGAACAAACATAAAAAATGGTAAACCACAATTTTTTTGGCGAGAACTCAAGGTACATGCTCGTTATTGGAAACCCAATGTAATACACACACACTGAACGGCACGTATACACATATTAGATCAAATATAAGTAAATAAGTCTCACTGAGTACATTGTCTTTTTAGACGGAGGGAGTACCGATATTTATGTCAGGAATAAGTATGTGTAACACATGCAAATTAATCAGAGGAACATATCGAGTTGACATCCAACATTGATTCTCACCAGCAGCGGACATAGCTAGCTAAATCGCGATGGTTCTTGGTACTCCCATACGGGTTTATTGGGCTAACACAGAGCCCAAGAAATATGTTTGACTACAAAATTTGATCAATGAAATATGAATCATATGTAATAAAAATTATATCATTAAAAAAATCTTTTAAATATCAATCCAATGGTATAATTTTTATGACATATAACTCATGTTTTATTAATAAATTTTATGGTCAAACTTTTTTTTAAACTCCGTGTTAGTTTAATAAACCCGTGTGGAGGTAGTATCCTATTTGGTTAGTATTCCTTTTTAAAAGTGCTACAAGCAGAATCAAGGAGTACTATTCCGTACCGGATTATTGGATTTAGTTACCAAAATTTTAGGATCTAGATGGCTACCGATTGACGATAAAAAGGGAGAGATAGACGATTATTTGTATAGAAATTAAAATTGGGGGCCATGCATGACCTCTCTCTTCTGATCCTCTTTCCCGTGAAAAATTAGCGCCTGCATTGGTCATTTTTCTATCCATAAATTGTGTGACCAATTTTTGGAGAGTAATTCAGAAAAATTAATGCACACATTAGCCTAATACTCTGTAGTTCCTCCGTTTGGGATTATAATGGCTGAGAGCTTTTTTATTTTATTAGAGATATAAGGGCTATCTTATTTATTAGCCTCTCTCGTTCAATACATGTTTTATTTTTCTCTCTCATTTTTCTCATGCATGTAATAATAAGAGGGAGTTATGGAGTGTCTTGATCTTATCAGCTTGGCCCTTAGGAGTTAGGACTAATAATTCCAAACAAGGTACTCCCTCCATTCTGGATTATAGGGCTAATACGTACTTTAAGAAAATAGTTTGACCGTAAATATGATTAATAATATATGAATCATATGTCAAAAAATTATACCATTGGAAGCGTATTTTGAATATGAATCCAATGATGTATTTTTTTGTTAAATATAGTTTATATTTTATTTATTAAATTTATAATCAAACTATTTTCTCGAAATACGTATTTGTCTTATAAATCGGAATGAAGGCGAAGTACGTATTTGACTTATAAACCGGAATAGAGGTAGTAGTATATTGGTATCATTCTAAAATCTTCATTAGGCTGGTCATAGTGGTAGTATCTGTCAACACCCGGATTTTTCAATCCTAGATGCCTGTTATGCCATACATCGCAATCCCAGGATTACTATTTTTGCGAGACATAACAGAATTGGATACCATAGTACTTCATCCATTACAACGATACATAAATTCTTACACAAATAGGGATCTCATGATCCAGTCCTTAATACAACATCAAGCAGCGGAATACGTAATAATAATGGTAGCGTCGGCAAGGCTCCATCTTCGGGGTCACAGGCAATGCTGACGATGGGAGATGATCCTAGTTGTCGTAACCTTCCTGGGGTCCATCCTCCAGGTACTCTTCTTCATAGTCTGACCATGGGAATAGCCAGGGACAAAGCCATGAGTACTCTTTAAGTACTCGCAAACTAATACTAACAAGTAAAGGGTTTTTGGATAATAGGACACTAGGCTCTAGGGTTGTTTTGCAAAAGCCAGGTTTATAACTACTAAGTTCCAAAGCTAGTCACAATTTTATAACTCCTAAGTGGGATCTTGTATTTCCAGTCACAACTCTGTTGTGGTCAAGTCAAAGTCTCAAGTCGTTTCACAAGTAATTTTGAAAAGTCTGACGGGGGAACAGTATGGCCACTCCAACTGTCCATAACCGCGGACGCGGCTATTCGAATAATTTAACACTCTGCAGAGATTGTACACTTTCACCACAACATTCGATACATCCGTCAGGAACAAATCCTGAATTCACCATACTGAGTATGCGAATAATCAATCCTAACCTTTCAATTACACTCCCTAGTATAAGCACCTCTCCTGTGAGTTTGGCCTCCCAACCATGACCACTGTCATCTTGGATACTGCACAGGTGGACAATCTTCACAAGGTAGCCTCAGCTCAGACCTTGGCCGTGAGGGAACTAATACTAAGGTATATAAGTTTCCAGTCAAGCCCTACCCAATATTCGGTTATTGTGGTTGTACGATAAAATTGGAATGGTATCGCATCCAGACAACCATCAGTTTTATAAAGGGTTAAGGCTCATGCCTCAACATTTTTATCACCAGAATCATCAGGTGTTTGGAAACACATGTCCAAAACATTTCAATAGAATGATCCATCATTCCAAGGTTTTCATAACCATTTTTCCACCAAGTATTCCCATCTAAAGTTGATCAAGTTTCATGCTTAGCACTAGCATCTACAGGTGGGGGTAGTACTAATGGGGGGTGGTAACTAGTGGGGTTTCAACTAAGTCCAACCTTATATCATAAGCTGATATCAAGGTTTCTAGCTTAGGCCAAATTTTATGCTCTTTATGCAACCTTCAGCACAACTGTCTAGTATCTACCAAACTCTTAGGTAGGCTCCAAGTAAGTTTTGATAAAGAAATAAAGTAAGAAGCTTGCCATAAAACTAGGATTGGTTTAGCAAGTGGGTATAGTCACATATGCTTAAGGCATATAGTAATCATATCACAAGCATGGGTTTGTGGCAACAATAGGGTATCTGGCAAGTGTTAGCTTGCATTGGTCAACTTGGTTAGTGAAGCTTGCCTTGTGCAGAGCAGTGGTTGAAGTTTTCCTCGGCTTCCTCTTCGTAGTATCCTCCTTCCTCCTCGTATCCTTGGTCGGTACTAGCGTCTATGAATAAATACGAGGTACACAATCACCAAACAATACTTAACTACTTGCAATCATCACACATAAGGGTCCTATATATGATCTAGCATCATCTCTAACATTACAAGGTTAAGGATTGGTTTAAGTCTTTTTATTTTAGAAAAGTAATTTCTACTCATTGAAAAACTACTTAAGATTTAATATTTTCCAAACTAAACATGGGATCATGTTGACACATGTCATCACCACATATTGTAGTCCATGGGATGGGAAGGTGATTTAAAGTGGTGTCACAATTTAATAAGGTTTTACCCTTTTATTTTAATTAATTAAAGTGGCTAGAAATGCTTATAAAGCATTCTTTTAATACTTGAACATTATTTCTGCAAGTAAACCTATATATATTTTTATATATTCTGAAAGGTATGGTTGAGTGTGATTTTTGAGAGTTGGAATCAACTCAAAAGCTTTTATGGTTTAAATTTGAAAAATGTTTGAATGCAGAAAAGCTTCTGCCTTGTTATTTTTGCTATGGGTGATCTACAGATCCAAATGACTTGAATCCAACGGGCTTGGATTAAGCATTCATAGACCTTTCCAACAAAATTGGTTTCATATAATTTGGTGCACTGAATCGATCTGGGTTGATTTTTGAAGTTGGGTACAGAAGTGTGTTTGAAATTAAAAAGAAAAGGTTTAATTTGAATTGCTGGGCTGCGCGGGAAATCCTAACGGGCCGGCCTGCTAAGCGCAGTGCTCCCGCGGGCTGCTTAAGTGGGTGTCCCCACTCGTCAGTGACACGGGGCTGGGCGAAGCGGTATGGGGCAACGTGGTTCGTTCGATCTGGTTCTAATCCAACGGCTGAGGGTCATCGTCGACGCGAGACAGCTCCGGCGAGAACGAAACCTAGCGCGGCCAGTGAGGGGTGATGGGGGCTCACCGGGGTACTGGCGAGGGTCGGCGAGGCGGGCGAACGACGAAGTTGACGACGGCGAACCTCCTGGTACCGGTGGCTTCTCCTAGGGCGGCTCCAATCGCTGGCTCCTTTCTTCTCTGGCAGCGGCAGGCTCTAGTGAAATTCCGGCGAGGTGGTGCTCGCCTTGCTCTGAGAATGGTGTGGCACGATCATTGAGGAGAGGGGAGTGAGATGGTGTGAAGAAATCGGGCGGGGGTGGCCTCTATTTATAGTCGAGCGAGGGGACCGTCGGGGCGCAAGGTGAGCTCGTCGGGGGCGACGTTACAGGCAGCTAATGGCATGGGCAAGGGTAGGGGACGGTGCTGTGTCTCCTGGCGATGCTCAACGACATGGTCGCGAGGCATGGGGCGGTGTGGTTTGGTCTGGAACGGGCGGTGCTCTGCGCGGCAGAGGCGGCGTCTTCGACGGCGGGCAGTGGCTGTATGGCGAGGGGCGTTAAACGGAGATGTCTGGCGGTCTCCTGGGTCGGTGGTGATCGTGTGTGCGCGCGGTGAGGGCGGCGCGCGGTCTGGGGGTGATGGTCGAGGGTGGCGCTCTGACGCACGCTCGGCATGGTCTGGGCGTGTCTTGTGCGCGTGGTCCAGGGCTTGGCAACGCTCGCGGCTGGGACATGCAGTGGCGGTGGACGGTGGGTTGCCTCCCAGACATGCTGGCTAGGCTTGCTGCTGCTCCTAGCTTGTTGTCCATATTGGGGTGACATGGGGTTGCTCGACTGTTCACCATTAATGACAATGGCAAGCTCACATGGGTGCTAGTGCTGGTCTAACCTTTTTAGATGATCTACTGGATTGTGTGAGAGCTAACTAGGGAACAAGTTAGGCTCAAAACACTGCACACTATAGTGTTTGTGGTTTTGTTTGATTTGTGTCTGCAACCTGTTTGATGAAATGGCCGCATGAAATCAAGTTTTGAATTTTGAAATGATTTTTGGTGGGTTTGCTAGATTAGTTCTGGTGAGTCTACAGATGCTTGGGTTTTTAAAATTGAGCTTGTTTGAGTGGGTTTTGAAAAAGTGGGATCTTCCCATATGAAGAAGATTCAATTTTGAGTTGTCATTTAAACCATGCATTTGAAAGTTTCTGGATGATCACAAAGTGGGTCTTGATACTTTGTTATGAGTACATTCAAGGGGTGCAAAGATCCAGAAAAGTTTCTGTTAGGTTTTGAAAGTTTGAGACAGCCAAAGTAGGCATGGGAGTTAAATTGGTCAAAATGACCATTCACTTAATATATTTGTTTTGACTTATTTTTCTTTAGGAAAAGTGTGGGGAATGTTTTAGATGAGGTTATTTTCACCTAATAAACATTTTACAAGCAATGGATCACACAAACAAGTTGGTTTTTAAAGAAATTCAAAATCCATGCATACACATATACATGCAGTCATGAATTGATTTAGAAAAGTTTTTGTTAACCCTAAACTTTAGGATTAGTGTTGAAGATCTAAGTTTGATATTTTTGGGATGTTACAGTATCATACTACTATTATCAGATACTAGTGTATGATACTATCTCTATAATACATGGTATCATATGATACTATCATATTAGTACTATATTTAATGATTTGTAAAATCTCAATATAAAATTGTGTATAAGATTTATTTATATAAGAATTTTCTAGTTTTATGTGCTATGATACGGTATCTACATATGATACTCTAAGGCTGGTCCTAGTGGGAGTATCATAGCTAGTATCATGCATGCCATGTTGGCAAAAATCTGATGTGACACAACAATTAATGAAGAAAGAGATGGTTAGAGTATCATAGGTAGATACCGTATCATAGCACGTAAAACTAGAAAATCCTCATACAAATAAATCTTATACACAATTTTGTATTGAGATTCTACAAATCATTAAATATAGTACTAATATGATACTACTATATGATACTATGCACTATAAAGATAGTATCACACACTAGTATCAATATGATACTACCACTATGACCAGTTAACCATCTTTTTCTTTATTAATTGTTGTGTCATATTAAATTTTTGCCAACATATTAAATACAATCAGGTATGGAGGTAGTAGAAAGAGATACTCGTGCCTATAGCATCGTCTATGGTCGTTTCATCTGCTCCGAGAATCTAGCCATTATTCCTTTTTTTGCGAGAATCTACCCATTATTCGATGCCCTAGAAATATGTGTGTGCGGATCCAAATTGTAGCCCTGTTTCTAACAAGTTGTAGTGACAACAAATAAATCCTACTAGATATTTAAGAATTTTAATCATGATGACTACCGAAAAGAAAAAGAGAATTTTAATCATGAAAACCGGGGTGTATATATTGCCCTACTTCTCCCCGTCCTTCCCTTGTAGCGGGACCCACAACCAGTTCCCGTGGCTCCACCACGGACCACAATCATGGATGGAAACAGCAACCAACGACTCCCCTGTCTCCTCCAACTTTTCCTGGGTCTTCTTCTCCTTCTCTCACCACAAGTGTCCGGACGGATGGAGAGACGAAGACCCGTCACGCACACACCACACCACACCACACCACCATCCGAGTCCACGATAAAACCCAACCCAAAAGGATCTCTCCCACTCCCTCCCTCCCTCCCCGTGTGCCTGCCTACCTAGCCGCTGTGTCTCGTCTTCCCGAGCAAGCCTCTTCTCTCTCTGTGGCTGTTGGGCGCGGGCCGGCGGTTGTTCTCCGTGGCATGGTCGGCCGGATGGAGCGGCAGACGGTGTCCACGTCCTCCGCGTCATGCTCCCCCTCCGCCGCCGCCTCCTCCTCTTCCTCCTCCTCCTCCTGCGGCGGCAGGAAGCGGCCCGACATACTCAACATGATCCGGGTAATTAACCCACCTGTCCCGCGCTCAACCGCTTCCTTGCCCCCTCTCTATTTTCAGATTACAGATCAAAGTTTCCTTCTTTTATGCGTATAATATGCTCCATATATACAGAGGGAAGACTTCGTTACTCTTTTCATGCGTTCCGATGTCTGATTGCATATACACAGAGGGTCTAGTTTTTCTTCTTTTTTTGGAGGTAAACACATATACACAGAGGGTCTAGTTGATTTCTTAGCAGGACGTCGCCTGTGCTAATCTGCTCCTATAGATACAAAAATCTCAATTTTTCACTGTCCAGTATTCCTCGTAACTGTACAGCAAGAACCTGATGCACAGAGAGCCCGACCGATCGATTAGGGGAACATACAAAAAAAATGGGACTTTTCAAATTATTATTCTACTAGTACCACTAAGTGGTGGTAAACTAATTCGTTTATTCAAACTAGATTCGAAACCAAAAATAATGATAAACGGATAAAGGCTAGTATTAGGCTACAAGGCGCAACTTCTAGCTTCAAGTCACAGGATTTTCAAAGCTTTGGGTTCCCAACTTTCCAAGGGAAGTTGGACTTTGCCGGAATCGCATCGCTTCTCCACCTTTTTTTGACTTGGCACGCATGCTTCCGCACGCAAGTCATGCCAGCCGTAAGCAACCTGCGCCCTTTTGGACCCTTGCACTCACGCGTCTACTTCTACTATTATCTACTAGTCTACCACTGGTGCGCGGTAGCTGTAAGCAACCTCCACCAGCCATGAGTCGTCAGGCGGCAATATACTCTAGTTTTGATTCTGTGCTAGTAGGACCTAGGAAGGCTGGCTGGTGTGGTGTTCTTTTTTCCTTCCAAATTTGTTGGACTGTTGTGTCGATTTTGTAT
This sequence comes from Avena sativa, assembly GCA_916181665.1. Classification (NCBI taxonomy): domain Eukaryota; kingdom Viridiplantae; phylum Streptophyta; class Magnoliopsida; order Poales; family Poaceae; genus Avena; species Avena sativa. The sequence goes on along the minus strand of OV702280.1, from coordinate 382,394,085 downwards.
TGAAAGATTCCGACAGAACGAGCTGGAACTTCTCAACCCTGATAATGGTGAATTTGTTACTCCCTCCGGCCCATATTAATTGACTCAAATTTGTTTAGATTTGGATGAATCTAGACACTATTTAGTATGTAGATTCATCCAAATTTTAACAAATCCAAGTCAATTAATATGGGTCGGAGGAAGTAGTAGATTACTGCTATTCTTGGCTATTTCCATTTACAGTCCAACATGGAGCTTTGTTGTGCCTTTGAAGATTTTTTATTGTGAGTTTGAGAAAATTTTGATTTTAAACTAAAAAATCCAATGGTATCCTTGTCACTCCTCTGTCAAGAACACTTCACTGTGATATTGACTGATCAAAATTGATTAGTCACTGAACATAATTGTTTCTTGATGTTATTTGAAAAACTTAAACTGTCTCTATGACTATGAGATACTCTGACTTGATATCCTGCTACCAGTATAATAGTCTCTAGAGTAGATTTTTTTGTATGATCTTTCTGTAATCTCCGCATACTAGTTTGTGTTAATACTATTTTCACGGGGTCGCCCCTTTCATTTCCTGAATATTAATAGTACGTTTTGTTTTTCTGACCTCTGTATGACTTTACAGAGTGCAACATGTCTTCATTCATCATCTACTGATACCGGCAAGGGGCGGAGTAAGCTGTCAAGCAACAAAGTCACCCATGGATTCCACTTGGTGGAAGGGAAATCTGGCCATGACATGGAGGACTACCATGTAGCAGAGTATAAGTGCGAAAAGAACCATGAGCTTGGTCTCTTCGCCATTTTCGATGGCCATTTGGGTGATCGTGTGCCGAGTTACCTACGAGCAAACCTTTTCTGCAACATACTGAAAGAGGTATGCTCTTAATTTTGGCTTTTTATTCAATGTCTACATAATCAAGAGTATGCTTACCATTGCTCTAATGTCAATGTTCAATCCTCCTTATTTTACCTTATGATGAATGCTGTTTTTCCCCTTACCATCTACCCTTTTCTCAATGGTGCAGCCTCTCTTCTGGACTAATCCCGACGAAGCAATTAAAAATGCATATGGCTCTACAAACAAATATATTCTAGAAAATGCCAAACAACTTGGACCCGGCGGTTCGACAGCAGTTACTGCTATTGTAGTTGATGGCAAGGATATGTGGATAGCAAATGTAGGTGACTCGAGGGCTGTGTTATGTGAACGAGGTGCTGCTAATCAGATCACCGTGGACCATGAACCCCATACGACTAATGAAAGGCAGAGGATTGAACAGCAGGGTGGCTTTGTGACCACATTTCCTGGTATGATTCTTATTCTGCAACAGTCTCGTCATTGTTCTCTTTCTTTTTGTGTCGTGTCATAGTTCTTATTCAAACAGCTGTATGTTCCCTTATCTTAATTGTATTCTATGGCCTGCTAACAGGTGATGTCCCTCGGGTAAATGGTCAACTTGCTGTAGCAAGAGCATTCGGTGACCATAGCCTCAAGACGCACTTGAGTTCAGAACCTGATGTTAGGCATGTACCTATAAACTCGAGTATAGAATTCGTCATACTTGCCAGCGATGGATTATGGAAGGTTTGTACTATAACTGCTTGTGAAACTTTGCCTGCATTAATCTCGTTTTCATTCTTCAAATCATAGTTTCTAAGAATTCTGGAGGATGTTTGTGTATCCACCTTATGAATGTTACCTCCCTGTTCAGTTTGTTTTGTCAGTCCATGTATTCTTTCTTTCACCCTGTTCTCTGAAGAAAAAAAACATCATTTGGTTAGAGTTGTACATCTTCTAGTTTCTTGTTTACCACCTATCTTATAATAAGTGCATGATCTGCTCTCAGGTCACCCCTGTCTATTTGTTACAGCTTTGTTATGTTCACTGACTAGTCTTTAAACCTGTACCTTTGCTGAATTAATTCAGGTGATGAAGAACCAGGAAGCCGTGGATCTTGTGAAGTCGACAAAGGATCCCCAGGCAGCAGCGAAGCGGCTGACGACCGAAGCTCTCGCGAGGAAGAGCAAGGACGACATCTCCTGCATCGTCATCCGCTTCCGCTGCTGAGTCGATTCTCCATGTCGCACCGCCATGCACAGAACTCCAATCATTTTAATTTCTGGATTGATGCACTCAGCATTAAGGGTTCCGCGTCTCGGCTCTCTCTGTTCCGACCAATTGAGTTTCTGTAGTGGCTGTTATTGTTTGTACGTATAGTAGATGGCATTGAACAAGCTTGAGAGATTAGAACGTTGAAAGGGAAGATGGTGGAGAGTTGAGGTTTGGGGCTAGTAGTTAAGTGCCTAGTATGTGCAGGGTGGCTCATTCATCTCTGCATATATGCACCGATAAGTTCCCCGCCAATATGTGGAACACCTTGTCGTGTACTTGACTGGTTGTGATCGGTAAATTGGTAATGGACCTGTGATGTTAGGTTGTGCGTTGAATTCTTGTAAAAACATTGTTAAAGAAACCAGCATGTTGGCCATTTTCCTTGTTTCCACTTGTTTTCATTAACATTTGGTGGTGCACACAACAAAGAGACATGATTAGTTCAAATAACAGAAACTAATTCACTTACGTTACTACTCTATCTGTTTCAAAATAATGGATGTTCTAGTTTTGTTCAAAGTCAAACTACTTTATATTTGACTAAGCTTATAAAAATATATACTCCCTCCCATCCATATTACTTGTCGCTGAAACGAATGTATGTACCACTAAAACATATCATACATCCATTTCAGCAACAAGTAATATGAATCTGAGGAAGTATCAACATCTAATTCACAATTTTTGTTTTATTACATTAAGTTTTTGTTCTATATAGATTTGACGTTGCAAATATTGACACTCCATGTCCGCAGCCAGCCCTTCCTCCCACCTCTCTCATGGTTTAGTCTCGCCCCGGGACTTGGAGAGGTAGGGTGCCCAGTTTTTTCCTATATAAAGGGGGGTGCCCTCCAATCTCATCCCATGGTTGACCATTGCCTTCTCTCCCCCTCTCGTGTGTGTTCCCTTGTTAGGACGTGCGCTACGAGGTAGAGCTTTCTCCACCCAACGCACGTTGTCATGATGTCGGAGTCGATCCAAATCTTCTTCTTCCGCTGTCTTGTTGGACCAGAGCCGGGGGACGTCTTTTACACCAGACGTGTGTAAAACTTCGGAGACACTGCCATTACTGGTGCTAGACGCTTGAAGCCTTTTATACCTTGAGGTCTGCTACACTCGCTTCATCAACAACGTTTGTGTGGGAACATAATCCCGCTTCTGGTCTTTAAAGGTATGAACACCGATCCCCGCTCGTTGTTGTACTTGTTAGACATATATTTGAGTCATGTATGGACTCTAGTCTGGTACGGACTCTACATACCGACTCCACTTGTAATTGGCCAAGGCAGGGGCTTTTCCTGCCATATATTACGTAACCGATCCCCTCGATCAGGGGTATCGATCCCTGAAACTACGTACGACTACATGGTATCAGAGCGTCCTCTCCACGACGTCTAGCGAGAAAAAAACAAAGAAAAAAAATATCGATCGCATAGATACGATCGCGAGCAACTTCAAGTTTCCGACTCTCGGTTACGATCGGGAACAAAAGCCACCACACCTCCTTCTCCCGGTCACGATCGGGGAGACCGATCTTGCTGATCAGGATCGACAGAAGGCCAAGAAGAAAATCGCTTATTGACTAGCGATCTGCCCTCCGGTTTCAATCGGTGGTGAAGAAAACAAACCCGCCCTCCCTCTCTGATGGCTACATCCTCGTCAACAGGGTCGTCTCTCACTGCTGCCCTCGGAGCACCTCCCACGGAGAAATTGACTCGGGCAAACTTCCTTCTGTGGAAGATGCAAGTTTTGCGTGCCCTTCGTGGTGCGCTGGTCATGGGGTTGCTTGATGGCTCCGACTCCGCACCGTCCTCCCAAATTGAAGAAGAAGATTCCAACAAAAAAGTCACTCTGGTTCCCAATCCAGTCTACGGTGTTTGGTTCGCCCGAGATCAACAAGTGCTAAGCTGGCTAGTCAAAACCCTGTCTCCCGACATCCTTGCTCATGTTCTTGATGCTGAACATTGTGTAGATGTGTGGACGTCTATTCAGCAGCTTTTCTCGTCACAGTCTAAAGCTCAATCAACACCCTGCGTGGTTCTCTCTCCAACACCAAGAAATTGCACATGAAGGCTGAAAAGTATATCACCACGATGAGGGGCTTTGCCATGGAGCTTGCAGCAGCAGGGAAGAAAATTGACGATGATGAGTTAAAAGGATACATACTTAATGGTTTGGGTGCTGCCTACACTCCTCTTGTTGCATCCATCAATGCTGTCCCTAGTACCACTCTTGCAGATATGTGTGCTCAACTCACTGCGTATGATTAGCGTGAATCTATGCTCTCCGAGACAGGTCAAGAAGTTGGATCTTTTCAAACTTCTGCTAATGCTGCAACTCGTGGTCGCGGGCGTCCTACTCGTCCTAACAATCCCCTTGGAGGTAATGATCAAGGTGATTTTCGTGGAAATTATGGAGGCAATGAAAGTTATGGTAGAAATTATGGAGGCAATGGAAGTTATGGTGGAAATTATGGAGGCAATGGAAATTATGGTGGACATTATGGTAGCAATGGTCGCAATGACTACAACCAAGTTGGTCGTGGCATCCTAGGGGTCCGCGGCAACCAAGGGGGGCGTGGTGGTGGCAATCAAGGTGGGGGTCGTGGTCGTGGCGGCGGTCGCATCCCCACTTCCTTCCAAGATGTGACTTGCCAAATATGCAAGAAACATGGACATCCGGAAAATCAATGTTGGTGGCGCTATTCAGATCGTGAGGATGATGATGACTCCAATAATGATCGCAAGGGTGCATATGGTGTGGACACAAATTGGTACATGGACACTGGCGCTACCAACCACATCACTGGAGAATTAAATAAACTTCATATGCATGAGAATTATCAAGGGCATGATCAAGTTCATAATGCTAGTGGTCAAGGTATGTCAATAAAACACATTGGTCATTCGGATATTGCACACCCCTCATACTTCTTTAGAACTCTGTAATATTCTACATGTTCCTAGTGCTTCCATGAACTTGATCTCCACCCATAAACTTGCTCTAGATAACAATGCCTTTGTTGAGTTTCACCCATTCTTCTTTTTGATTAAGGATCAGGCCACAGAGAAAATCATGTTTAGAGGTCCTTGCTGCGATGGTCTCTATCCTCTAGTACCTATCTCCACGGGATCTTCCAAGCAAGCCTTCATCACCATCAAGCCTTCTTCATCTACATGGCATCGTCGTTTAGGGCATCCCTCTTCGTTTATTGTTCAACAAATTCTTAGGAAAAATAAATTAGATTATTCTCCAGAAATAAATCCTTATGTTTGTGATCCTTGCCAACAAGCTAAAAGTCACCAGTTACCCTATCCTATTTCTACTAGTGTTTCCACTGTTCCTTTGGAACAAGTATTCTCTGATGTATGGGGTCCTGCTCCCGTGTCTGTTGGAAAGCACTCATATTATGTAAGCTTTATTGATGATTATAGTAAATTTACTTGGATCTATTTGCTGAAAAAGCGTTCTGATGTTTACCAAGTTTTTCTGGATTTCCAACAACTTGTTGAGCGTAAATTTGGTCGCAAAATTATTACTATGCAAACTGATTGGGGAGGTGAATATGAAAAACTCCACGCTTTCTTTCAAAGAGTAGGCATCACACATCATGTCTCTTGCCCTCATGCTCACCAACAAAATGGTTCGGCTGAGCGCAAACATCGCCACATTGTGGAAGTTGGTCTTGCTTTGCTTGTTCATGCTTCTATGCCATTGAAGTTTTGGAATGAAGCTTTCCTCACAGCAACCTTCCTAATAAATATGTTGCCCACCAAGGTTCTTAATTTTGAAACTTCCATTGAGAAGCTTCTTAATGTCAAACCAAATTATGATTCACTTCGCATCTTTGGTTGTGCTTGTTGGCCTAATCTTCGTCCCTATAATCAACGCAAACTTGCGTTTCGTTCAAAACGGTGTGTCTTTTTAGGGTATAGCCCTCTCCATAAAGGTGTTAAGTGTCTTGAAGTAAACTCTGGCCGTATATATATTTCCCGAGATGTTGTGTTTGATGAGCAAGTTTTTCCTTTTGCATCTCTTCATCCTAATGCTGGTGCCCAACTACGCAAAGAAATTCTTTTGTTCGATTCTCTTTTGTCATCTAATGAGGGTGTGCATCGTCGTGACAATGTGTCTATTATACCTGTTACTGACCCTCCACAGGTTGTTGAAGATTTATATGATACAATTAGTTTGCAAAATCAGCAAAATCTACATGCATTATCAAATTCAGATGAGAAAAATCCAGATACTGATGAAACAATCATTGGCACTAAGAACCATGAAGATTTAGCTGGAAAAACTGCGTCTGACGCGTTTTCTAGCGACTCGGATCGAGCGCCTAATTATTCTCTGCACCGAACTCCGTCTCGTGTCGTATCACCGCATGTATCCTCGCCTTGCGATGCGTCCCCGCGTGAGGACCGCGCCGACAGCGCAGGGGCCCGCCATCCGGGCTCCGTATCCCCTAATACGCGAGACATATCCCTAGACGCGCAAGATACGATCGAGAACATCTCTCCTAGCGCGCGTGACGCGACCGAGCGTCCGTTCCCTGGCATAAGCAATATTTCAAGGAGTGATGGCCACGGCTGCATCAATGATCATGATGGGTTCACTTCTCCAAGATCTTCTGTGGCTGATACACCTACAGTCAGTCCTGCTGGTGGATCTCGTGTGGCCAATGATTCCCGTGTGTCTACTGGATCTTCTGCGCCTACTATTCCTGTGCAGTCTCTTGTGTCTGAACCACGTACACGCTTACAAAAAGGTATCAGAAATCCCAAAATATATACAGATGGCACCGTAAGGTATGGTTTATTTACTTCAACAGGTGAACCTAGCAATCTCAAAGAAGCCCTTGGTGATGCAAATTGGAAACACGCTATGGTCGAAGAATACGATGCTCTTATGCAAAATAAAACATGGCACCTTGTTCCTCCGAGTTTCAATAAAAATTTGATTGACTGCAAATGGGTTTATCGGCTCAAGAAAAGATCAGATGGTACTATTGACAGATACAAAGCGAGACTTGTTGCAAAAGGGTTCAAACAAAGGTATGGACTTGATTATGAATATACTTTTAGTCCTGTTGTCAAAATAGCCACTATTCGTCTTGTTTTGGCAATTGCTGTGTCCAAGGGATGGAGTCTTCGTCAGCTAGATGTCAAGAACGCGTTTTTACATGGTGTTCTGAAAGAGGAAGTGTATATGAAACAACCTCCTGGATTTGAAAATTCACGCTTTCCGCAATATGTTTGCAAATTGGACAAAGCTCTCTATGGATTAAAACAAGCCCCTCGTGCATGGTATTCTCGTCTTAGCTCGAGATTGACTGAGCTTGGTTTTCAACCGTCTAAGGCGGATACATCCTTATTTCTATATAACAATTCTGGTGTCACAATTTTTGTTCTCATATATGTGGATGATATTATTGTCACTAGTTCCTCGAATCAAGGAGTTACTAATCTACTTCGTCAGTTGAGTGAAAATTTTGCTATCAAGGATCTTGGTGATTTACATTGCTTTTTGGGTATTGAGGTCACAAAAACCGTTGATGGTCTTATTTTGACTCAGGTAAAATATGCTAAAGATCTTTTAGCAAAGGTTAATATGACAGATTGTACTTCCACTCCTACACCTTTGTCTACAAAGGACACGTTGTCTTTAAAGGATGGTACTCTACTCGGCTCAGAAGATAGTACAAATTATAGGAGTATTGTTGGTGCTCTTCAGTATCTAACTTTGACTAGACCAGACTTGGCTTTCTCAGTTAATAAAGTTTATCAATATCTTCATGCTCCTACTACAGCTCATTGGACTGCTGCAAAAAGGATTTTACGCTATGTTCAAGGTACATTACACACTGATATCACTTTTCAGAAGTCTGCATCAACTTTGCTTAGTGCCTTTTCTGATGCGGACTGGGCGGGATGCCTTGATGATAGACGGTCTACTGGAGGTTTTGCTATATTTTTTGGTCCTAATCTCATCTCATGGAGTGCCAGAAAACAGGCTATTGTCTCTCGTTCTAGTACAGAAGCTGAATATAAAGCTATTTCTAATGCCACCACTGAGCTCATTTGGGTTGAAGCATTGATCCGTGAACTTGGCGTTTCTCTTAAGGAACGTCCATGCTTATGGTGTGACAATATTGGTGCTACATATCTGTCTATCAATCCCGTGTTTCATGCCAGGACCAAGCACATAGAGATTGATTATCACTTTGTTCGTGAATGAGTTGGAAGTAAATTGTTGGATATCAAATTCATCTCCAATAAAGATCAAGTAGCTGATGGTTTTACTAAAGCTTTACCTGTAAATTTATTGAATGAGTTTAGGCGTAATCTTAACCTTACTCAGGCTAAGATTAAGAGGGGCTGTTAGACATATATTTGAGTCATGTATGGACTCTAGTCTGGTACGGACTCTACATACCGACTCCACTTGTAATTGGCCAAGGCAGGGGCTTTTCCTGCCATATATTACGTAACCGATCCCCTCGATCAGGGGTATCGATCCCTGAAACTATGTACGACTACAATATTTTTCCATAAATAGATTTTGGTTGGTGTGTTCTCGTAGTAGGGCAATTTTTGTTTTCTGCCACGGAACCCCTTCACCTATTGCCCGGGCACTTCTCTTTCATGTAACCCTTATGAATAGCAATTTTGCACAACCATGAGTTTGGTCAAATGCTATCCTGCCCAAGCTACTAGCCAATTCTTGCACTATTCCCATGCTAGCCCATCATGGGACACAAATTAGGACAGATTTTTCTTATTTATCACATTGGGCTACTGTTGACTGCTGTCATGGCCATATATCAATCGGTTCTGCACTTGAAAACTTGCGTTGAAGGCATCTTTCACTACTATGTCATCTCTATATTCACTGATGTATATGCGAAATTCTTTAGTCACACTTTGGCTTGCCTAGGCTTTGAAAAAAATTCTTGGTCCGCCTTTATACACCCATAACGAACTATGCTCAGATGAAGATGATCTTCATGCGCTATGGACAAGAGATAACTATGAGATCCAAAGTTAATGTTGTAGGCCATAGAATTTCTTGTGAACAACAAAGCAATATGTGCCACCTATTGTAACATGGGTCTAGGACTCTAGGTGAGAGGGGCCGAACTTAGGACCTGGCTATGCAACCACTTCGTTTAGGATATGCTTTGCTGCTGGAGATCTTACTCATGATGTACCGCGCTCATGTATATTTTGGGAGGTGGTCTCATATCCCTCCGTTAGCTAGACCTTGATGAAAACTGATCCCTGGTTTGTAATATTCTGGGAGATGATATATATTATCCTCTCTGATGATGAACTTGTGATGCAACACGAGCTGTTGTTTTTTATGTTTAGCTCGTGGTGCATCACCTATTCTGATAATTTGTCGAAATGATTATCTAGTATCATCCTCTCTTGTTGAGATGCTGTCTACTGAAGAGTGTGTGTAACTCACCTCTGATGAGAATCAAACATCAGCTGTTTTGGAGACGACCAAACATTAACTGTCTGTTTTTGTCTTTCTCCCTGGTCAGCAAAGCATGCAACCAAATAGAGGCCATCTACCCTAAACAAAAACAACAAGACCATACATGCAACCAAAAAAAAGTCCAAGATAACTGAAAGGCCGTTTCCGCCTAACATGCCCCCTAGAGCCTAGCCAGAACCGAGAACAAAAAATGAGACGGTACCAAACACACCCCTTTTTTTGAGATAAACCATATATATTAAGCAAACAAGCCCGTCTCATTAAAACCTTCCATCCCCCTTAGGTACCCTGGTAAGAAAAACGAGTGTGTCTGAAAACTTGCAGCTTTGAGTTCACACAATAGTTACATTGTTTATGATCGAACTAAGCAGGAAACTAGGGGGTTCATCGACCCAGGTACAAGAGCTCTTGTTCTGATAACTAATTTAGATAAATTATGAGCTACCTAGTTAGCTTCCCTCGGACAAAATTTAAAGGAGGTGTTGTCGATCATTGAAGCCAAATCCACACCTTCTGTGAAGATTGCAGCCGATTCATTCCACAAACACCATCGCCTATGCAAGCTTCGACCGTTTCAGTAGAATCCGATTCGATAATGATATTGTTGCAGTCTCTAGAGACAGCCAACACGAGTCCTTTTTTCATCGCCAAGGCTTTAGCCATAGCAGCAGATGCCATATGAGGAAGGTAGCAATTCTTAGCCGCAACAAAGTCGCCTTCATAATCATGCATAACCACACCAATAGCACATGCATGAGTATCAACATGAAAAGACACGTCAACATTGATTTTTACCTATCGAGGCAAAGGTTTCAACCATCTTGTATTTGATGCCACCACATTCTTGGAACATGCACGAGTTGCATTTGCCATAATTGAAAGAATGGATGTTCTACATTTGTTGATGGCCGGAACATCCTCGTTGTGTCTTTTTCCGCGCCTAATCCACCATAGGTACCAGCATGTGATGGCTATCGTTTCCTTAAGATCAATAAAATCGATCCTTGACAGCGGAACATCTTGACGCCGTAGCAGGAATTCAAGAACAGCTGAGTCGGCCCTATCAATAATAAGTGCCTCTTCTATTATTTCATGTATTCCTAGAGCCACCCACATTTCTTTTGCTGGAGTGCATTTGAAAAGGAGATGCAACACATCTTCGGCACTCTGACTACACACAGGACAAGCACCACTTGTACCAATATGTCTATTAGCCATGATACTTTTGAGAGGGATAATTCCATGTAGAGCACACCAAATGAAGATTTTTATTTTACTTGGAATTTTCAGCTTCCATAAAATCTTCCAAACATGATTGTTATCTGATCCGCCTGGTAAGGCCAATTGATTTGCACTTGTCCTGAACTGATGTCTTCATTGGAGGTGGTATCCAGATCTGACAGTATATCTACCATGTTTGGTATGCTTCCAAGCAATAAAATCATCAAACCCATGGCTGTTGATTGGGATTTGTAAGATCCTATTAACATCCACATGGCTAAACAACTCTCTCAGATGTACCTCATCCCACCACCCTATAATAGGGCTTATCAATTCCGAGACCCTAGTATAAACAATACCTCCTCTAGGAGTCGGAATTATTCCATCCTGGCTAGAAGGGATCCATGCATCATGCCATATGTTAATTGATTCACCATTGCCAACTCTCCATACCATTCCTCTCTTAAAAGTCGAGAGCTCAGCAAGCAAACTTTGCCAAGTAAAAGAAGACCCCGCCTTGGGGCCAGCCTTTAAAATATCCCCATAAGGGTAATACTTGGATTTAAGAACTTTTGCACATAGAGAATCAGGATCATTAATAAGTCTCCAGATTTGTTTAGCCAACATTGTATGGTTAAATGAGTGGAAGTCACAAAAACCCATACCACCTTCAATTTTAGGGTAACAAAGTTTCCACCATGCTAACCAATGCATTTTCTTGTTGTTATCATCATCTCCCCACCAAAATTGGGATATAGCATCCATCATCCTCTTGCAGACCCCCATTGGAATTTGGAAGACAGACATAGCATATATAGAAATAGCCTGAGCAACAACCTTAAGTAAATTTCTTTACTGCTAATAGATAGTAATTTTTCCTTCCAGCCATTTATACGTTGGATATCCTCTCAATAAAGTGCAAAAAACAATCACTTCTATCAGAACCCACAATTGCAGGAAGACCAAGGTATTTTTCAGAAATTGCCTGAGTATCAATATGGAGCTCTTCACACATATCTGACTTAACCATCACATTAGTATTCGGAGAAAAATAGATACTAGATTTAGCCACACTCACCAATTGCCCAGAATTTGCACAATAGGTATCCAGAGCTTGTTGTAAGGAGGTTGCATTATTCATATCCGCTTTCATGATAATTAGGTAATCATCAGCAAAAAGAAGATATGAGACTGACGGTGCATTTCTGCACACCCTAATCCTATCGATGCCACCAACCTCTTCTTCATACAACAGAAGACTAGATAAACCTTCCGCACAAAGAAGGAACAAATACGGCGAGAGAGGGTCCCCCTACCGGAGACCTCTCATAGGAACAAACATATCCATCTCTTCTGAATTAAATCTGACTTGATATCTCACAATTGTACACAAGCCATCATCATGGTAATCCACCTTTTAGCAAAGCCCAATTTTCTCATCATGTTCTCCAGAAAAATTCATTCCACTCTGTCATACGCCTTATGCATATCTAACTTGACATATACATGCTCTCTTGTTCTTAATGTAATGAACACATTCATAAGCAACAAGAATATTATCAGTAATGAGGCGACCAGGAACGAAGGCACTTTGCATTGGCGACACAACATCTTGGAGGATTCCTTTAAGTCTAAGAGCAAGCATTGGCATTTTAGATATGATCTTATAGATCACATTGTAAAGACTAATAGAGCGAAATTGAGTAACCAATTCTAGGTCATCAACCTTGGGTATAAGCACCACCGTAGTGTCGTTCCAGCCTTCGGGTATCACACCATTATTTAAAGCAAAGTACCTCTATTTCGAGATGGAGCGTGTACTTTCTTTTAAGCTTTTATAAGGTGCCCTACCTCAAATTTTGTCGGCGTCCTCCGATACGTCGCCTGCACCGGGCTAAACTGCACACATCTCTGTTGTACTTAGCCGATATTGGGACGGTTCTATACGAAAGCGATAGTCGAAACATCACTGCAACCAGACACTTTGTCACCAAAAATCGCTATTTTACCACCCACCGTTATGCATCGAACTAGGATCGACCTCATGTGAAGGAGCAAGCTAATTACTACTACTACTAGCTAGTGAGCCAGAACAAATGACAACAACCACTCGATCGTTTTACCATTACACACACAAGGCTTTGTTACATCATTCAAACACTTGACATGGAGTGTTTATTTTCGAAAGGTAAAGTTACCACTAATGATGTAGTTGATGGTATTACAACCCACAAATATCGTATATATGTACACAAACAGTACATAACAAGGGTGGCATGAGATATATATATGCACCACATGTTACAACATATAGATACAAATAAATTACCTGGCAAGCGAGAGATGGCGGCCCTTTATCCGAACACATAGCTGTTGTGCAGTGCTTTGAAAACAGTTGGCTCCTCCTCCATCACCTTGACCAGCTCCGGCGCCGCGTGCACGTACACAATCCAGTCGCCATCCCCGCGTGCGCTCGGCATCGGCATCACGTATGCCGCACCGGCCGGCCACGGGAAATGGTACGACGCGAAAGCCGGCACGCCCGTCCCGAAGTCGGCCTCGGCGATGGGGAAACCCATCCCGGACGACACGATGCACGCCATCGCCTCCACACCACCGGTGCCGCCTAAGTACGCCCTGGCCGCGGCAGGGTTGGGCCGCAACGCCTCTACCCAGTCGATTAGTCCTCGAAAGTGCTCGCTCGTCGCGGCCTCCCGCACCCACCGGTGCACATCGTCGGCAACGTCGGCAAGCGACATGCGGCGGCGAAGATCGTCCCCGCTGATGACACCGTATGGTATGGTCAACACGTTGCCGAAGTAGTTCTTCATGGCGCCTCTGTCGTCCGAGGACATGCGTGCACGCCCGTCCACCACCATTCCCATGCAGCACAGACGCTGACGCCCGGAGGCCGCCCTGGAGCAGAGCTGCCATAGGTGTGCCGTGAACGCCTCGAGCTTGGTGCGCCCTGGTCCGGCCAAGCCCTGCAACGCCATGATGTCGGCAGCGGCTATGTGGTAGATGCGGTTGACAGCCGTCGCGGAGACGGAGGCCGGAGGGAGCGGCGTGGAACTGAGAGGGGAAAATAGGCGGTCGATCAGGGCATCGGTGGAAGGCGTGCGCGGCGATGGGTCGCGCGGGGCGACTAGGGAGCGGCTGAAGGACGGAGCCGGAGGCGTGATGAAGCCATGCCCATCACGGGATGCGGCAGCCCACGCGACGAGGAACATGTTGATGGAGTACGCGTCGCACACTCTGTGGTCGAAAGTGCAGCCAACGACAGCGCCGCCGCACTTAAACTTGGTGACCTGTGCACGCACACGTACCATGTAAAGTTATGAACATTAGCCAGATATATAAGCAGTTGAAAGAAGTAATAACTATAGAATGTTTTAACGGTTTTGTTAATTTCCAGTCGACCCAGAATTAACTTATAGCTCAGTCGATCACGTCCTAATCTATTGTATCCACATCACGATTCCTGCGTTCCGTGCAATTGAGATTTTCCAGTTGCATGTGAGATTGCAGCACTAAAACTTTTTAGTTGCTGGTAGGGTTGCAATTGATATTTGTAGTGCAGATGAGCTAGCTCCCTTAACACTGTTTCTTTTTTGTGACAGTAGGACAACTACTTTCTTGTCCTGTCAATTAGTGCACTTTTGTGGTCACAGTTTCACCGGCGCTTTACGTGGTTATTAACTGGTTGCCAACTTAATTATAGTGACATATATACACCTTTTTTTGCGAAATCTAATGGTGCGCTACCTGAACAGATATCACACCGGACTTTTTGGCGGGAACCAGCATCTCGACGCCCTGGTCCACCATGCCTAGCCGGAGCTCCCGCAGCATGGCGTCGCCGGCACTGGCCTCCGTGAAGTCAACACCGGTGCTGCCGCACAGGAGTTCCGGCTCACCCGCCGTGTTGGCCACAACCTCCCCGGCGAGCGGGTAGTACTTGACGAGCACCTTGGCCAGCGCCTCCTTGAGCGCGGCCACGGTGGGCGCCGGGCGGAGGTAGCAGAAGAAGACGCTTACCTCGAGCGGCGGCAGGAGCAGGTCCAGGTTAGACAGCGGCATGCGATGCTCGTGTATCGGCAGTGCCGGCTTCACTGTCGTCGTCGTGGATGAACTGAGCATCACTAGCTCATCATGCCCACCCTGCACTTCGACTTGCTGGGTGGTTTCGTTCACCATATTGGAAGGAGTAGTGGAGTACCGACGTTGATATGTACCACGGGACAAGCTCGATCTGCAGTGTGAGATGAGCAGTAGCTAGCTTAGATATACTGGTTAGCCATGGAGTTTGAAGGCCATGGTGGGGTTATTTATAGGATGGAATGGATGATAGCTATACATGTTCAGAATGACATGCTCATCGTCCGACACGGTGACAAGCCATCATCCAACACGTACAGCCGCGCGCCCCTTGACGCCGCGGCGCGCACACCTTACGTGCCAAGGTTCAAGCTAATAATACATACAGTACCTACCTACTCATCCGCCGATCGATCGCCGTGTTCTCTGCCGATCGATCGCCGGTTAATTTGAAGAAATGGACGGTGCAACTTAAAGTTAGGGTGTAAAGCATAGACAGTTAACATATTTTTTCAACCCCACGCAACCAATGGTTGCCTGTCATACGGTTAATAGGACTGAAAAGGAGGTTTTTATGCATGCAGGGTTGCATGGTTGCAGTAGAAGGTGGCTCCTGCTCGTAAATCTTTTTGAAAGGTGACTCTTGCAGTATACATATAGGTATGTGTTGTCTATCATTGTAGTTGCTGTTGGTGAAAATTCCCATTTTGGTTAATGGTGTGCTCTTCACTGGTCCACCATTTTCAGAAACCAGGGTTGCTGGTCCTTTATTTAGCTTGGTTGGCATCTCCCTTTCATTTTAGACGAGAAGTTTTTTGCAGGGAAGTTTACATGAGAAGTTGAGTAAAAGAATAGTCATGCCCATTCTAGGATGCTTTGTTAGTGATCTGTTATGGCAAACTCTTCCCATGTAGCTAATCGAACAAGCAAAGCTAGTTAGGCGATACAAACAACAGTGCTATATAATTCGATTCCATACATGTATAAACTAGTCGGGCGATACAAACATCAAGTAACTAAAAATAAGATAGTAGTATTTAATTACCATAGGTATGTGTTGTCTATATAAAATAAATATGAGTAATTAGTAACATTATGATCTCGCTTCAGCAAGATGTCATTGGATCCTTTTGTTTTTTCCAATTTATTATTGATCTTTTGAGCATTATCATTGGATTTCGAGTATTGGTTTAATTAGGATCCTTTTATTAATTCTATTTATTCTGGTTCTATAATGTTAAAGTTACTTGTATTTGTTAGACATGTCCTTATTATTTGTGTATCAATAATCTGCACCGTTATAATGCAGACTGTCAAGAAATTAGACCACCCTGTCAATATAGGATAATTTATCTAGCTAGGTTTTTCCCTTTATATGATTACACATGCAAATGTTGTAAAGAAGTATTGAAATCACATATTCTTGAATTCACAGCCACCATCAGGGTGAGGGTATGATCGCAACTTAAAGCTTCTATAACAATAAGTATATTATAAGTGCAACTCCAAGGGTATGTCTCCATCATCGGTCCATTTGGGGAAGGGGGGTCAAGAAAAATCCATGCCCTAGGGCAACAAACGCTTTAGTATTGATTTTGTCTAGACACCTCCAAACCTCTCCCAAACTTTGGGGAGGGGGATTGAGGTGTCCAAACAATCTAGATGTTCGCTGCCATGTTAGCAGTGGGCCCCATTCTCCTTCAACGATGATGCCTCGTTCTTTTGTACCTCCACACGCTAGAGAAGATGATGCCAATGCTCAAGAGCCGGGAGAGGACCATCCTCTAGCTTAGAAGAGGGATGCAAACGCCATTGGTAAGAATATTGCACCGCAGAAGCGGCATGTGCTGCTAATCAAGGGAGCTCAACTGTCTCTGAGAGACGCTCTCCTAGGAACATGTCGTTGTTTCTCTCGGCTTCTTCGTGTACATCCCCAACGACGGCGCACTACCGCGCCAGTGTTGTTTCTACCCTATGGTTGGCAATTTTGGACCAAGGCTATGCCACCATCACGCTACTGCCCCGAGATAAAATTCAGGATGCTTTCCATTGATAACAACAACTTGAATAATGCAGCTCCAGACTACACCTGCATGGTTGCCATGGCATTACGGTGGACCTCAACAACAATATGTGGTCGTTAGCTCATCGATGCTCCAACAAAAGCTACATGCATTGGCAAACAGAGATGGCTCGGACACCCTGAACTTGTTTGGTGAAATACCTGACCAGAACGAGGTAAGTTTGAACATTCTTTCTATACAATTGCTTTCATGTGTTTGCTTGATGAATCGCTGTGAATCTTTTTGATGAATTTGGCACATTGATCAAAATGAATTAATGTGAATGTGTCTGATGAATTTTCCATATTGCAATTCTAGATGCATATGTGTACATATGAATTTCTTGATTTGTGCATAATTGAAATGATCAACCACATGACGATACCATGACAATCCCTAAACACAACAAAAACTGAAATGTAATTCGTAAACATGGAGAACAATTTAAACGGAGTCCAAGAGTATCAAACATAATATTTGAAGAAACTCCATATTTACATAAAGGGGTGGTTTTGTTCTTCTGTTGCAAGTCACGATCAATGTATAAATGACAAGGACCCAAGGTGTCAATCATTGGCCCAAATCACCTCGGTTAACTAATGAGACGAATTCATGGTAACCATTTTATATGTCATCATTATTTGTTTATTCTTGGTATTATTCAATCTCCATGATATATTGAGTCTGATCTTGTTTTTTTACTAGTTTGCACAATATACATATACTTCCTCCTTTCAAGAAGTAATTGATGATGTTTTAGATCTTAGAGTTCTGTATGATCAATTATGACAGTCCGTATTTGTATGAATATGTACTTATTTTGTATGACAACTAGGTAGAACTAAAAAATCTAAATAGTACTCGAGCTGCACATTTACGGAATCTAATGCGCTTGGCAGTGAGACAGGGGCGTTTTTTTTCTTCAGAAAATCATATGAAGTCTTGTAGCGGCTGGACAAATTCTTACAATGATGTGATCATCGGATCAGCATGACAGCAGTATGCGTGCATGTACCGCCGTACAATCCATGACAACAGGGCCCATATGTGCAAAAGCTAGTTCTCCCTCAGTAGCCAGAGCACTGTTGCAGGCCGCTAATTAGGTTGGATGTAGCATGGATGACGTCAGAATCAGATTGGATTGCCCGGGTGATGGGAAATGTCACAAGTTAAATTAGTACAGATTGTGCTAGGTACATCAGCCGCTTACAATGACTCCATTCGTTTTAAAATATAAAATGTTTTAGTTTTATAAAAAATTGTATCTAGACTTATTTAGTATGTAGGTTCATTCCAAATCTAAATGAACTTATATACTAAGCAAGTCTAGATATATTTGCTCTACAAAGCTAAGACATCTTATATTTTAAAACGGAGAGAGTACGACATAGAGTACATCTCATTAGCGCTAGCTACCAGCCACGATTGTTGTCGGGATTTATTCGATGAAGGGTGTTTTCATTAGCTCAGGACATTAACAAGTGTAAAGAGTTTACACCTCGTTTTTTCAGCATCAAGAGTTTGCACCTCGTAAATGTTACTAGAAATATCGGGTCTATTCCTTGTGCCCATCTAAGAATTCATATTTTTCCTAAATCACCAAAATCCATGTACGCGGAAGTCCAAGTTGATGGCAGCTCACTTTGTATAACAAATGAGCTAAGTTTAGTCCTGACAAGAAAAGTTAGAGGATAATTGCACAACATTATAAGTTGATGTCGTGTATCGAGACATGCCGAGATCCTCCTTTTGTGTTCGGATGTGGGCGCGATTGCATCAAACCACCTCGTCGGAAAACAAAGATTCAAGCACAAAGGAGACATGAATTTACCCCTGTTAGGGCTGTTGGAAAGCGTAATACTCCCTTCGTCTTAAAATATAAGGTGCCTAAGGATTAGTTAAAAGTCAAATCTTATTAACGTTGATCATACATTTAGGAAAAAATATTTACATCTATAATATTAAATGGACATGTTAGTAAAATATACTATATGGTTAATCTACTGATATTGATTTGGTATTATAAATATTCATATGTTCATGTATAAACTTGGTCAAACTTAGAAAAAGTTGATTTTTAACTAAACCTTAGACGACTTATATTTTAAAATGGAAAGAGTACTCTACTCCTGCATGTATGACTATATTGGGAAGAAGGATGTGGGTTACAAGGCTAAGTGCATGTGTGTCCGGGGATGAGCCGAGCCGAGGGGATCTCCACCATGCCGACTCATCCGGTCTGCCAAAACTGTTTGTTTCTATCTGTTTAGGTCAGCCGCGGTCGATATGGGGAGGGGGTCCGGCCTGTTCGGCTAGCCGCGCCCAGTGGCGCGACCATTTGTCCACGCTTGGGCAGCGCTGACCAGAAATTTCATATGTTTGCAAATAAAAGAATTTCATATATTTGCAAATTTCAAAATTAATTTTTGGGAAGCAAATAAACTAGACTAGATAATCAAATTGAAATAGTGCTTACATATAAATAGTTCAGCCTCACATGGTTCGATAGAAAACAACTAAACCGTCATTCAAATTACATAAAATAAATAAAGGATTAAACATTGAGGTTTCCCGCACAAGCCCATATATGCTCAATCAAATCTAGTTGAAGTCGTTCATGTGTTTGCCTATGACGCAAATTTTCATGCACTTGCATGAAATCTTCCCAATACGGTAGACCTGGCTCTGGCTCAACCAACTAATCCTGAAAGTTCCAGCCTTGGTCCAAGATGACGTCATCACGCTCGTCCTCGACGATAATATTGTGCATGATGATACAAGCAGTCATCACATCTCACATCCTCTATGTGCTCCAGGTTCTAGAACGGTACCGAACAATAGTCCACCTTGACTGAAGCACACCAAATGCTTGCTCCACATCCTTCCTAGCAGCGTCTTGCTCTTTCGCAGACCTCTTGCACTTCTTATCTCCAGGATTGCGGATTGTCTTCACAAAGGTGGCCCAGAAGGGGTAGATACTGACAGCAAGATAGTAACCCATATCATATGGATTGTCATTGATCTAATAAGAAATCTGTGGGGCATTGCCTTCTGCCAGCCTAGAAAACACCGGAGACCGCTGCAGCACATTGATGTCATTGTTTGATCTGGTCATGCCAAAAAGGAGTGCCAAATCCAAAGATCCTGTGACGCAATAGCCTCTAGTATGACGATGCACCCCTCTGCATGTCCTTTGAACTGCCCTTGCCAAACAAAGGGATAGTTCTTCCACTATCAATGCATGCAGTCGATGTTGCCAAGCATACCAGAAACCCCCTTCTCTCGTTGATGGACAAAAGGAGGGCGGTGTCTTTGGTGTTTGGCTCTCGTAATCTTTGCCAAACACTGCAATAACCGCGGTGCAAAACCGGTACATAACCTCATGGCATGTGGACTCGCTCATGCACATGTAGTCGTCGAGGAAGTCACCAGGCACTCCATATGCAAGCTGCCGAATGGCAGCATAGCATTTTTTATAAGAGAAGAAGCCAATCTTACCGGTACAATCGTACTTGGCCTCGAAATAGTTATCGTACTCCGTCACCCTATTGGGAATTTGCAAGAATAGGTCCCTCGATATCCGATAGCGGCGACGGAATGCCTTCTCTTTGAAGACTGGATCAGTTGGATGGAAGTAATCTTTGTAAAGGCGTACATGGCCTTCTTCTCGGTCGCGCTCTTGGTTGGCTTCGTGCCGCTTGGACGAGCCACCTCTGCGCGGTGGCAGGAGATAGTGGTCGTGCACCATCTGTGAAGCCGCCAGCAGAATCTCGTTCTCACTGTCAAACTCCTCCTCGGACGATGACTCCATGAAATTCTTGTAGAAGAACTTCATTGCCCTTCGACTGCTGCCCATCTGCAAAGTATGCGGCCATCAATGGCAATGCCAACTCCCGCAGCGGACCGGATAAAACCTAAAAAGGACCAGCGAACGTACCTCTGGCAAATGATCGAGCAGGTTGTGCGTCACGTAGAGGGTGTCGCGCGTCCAGTCTAATGGCGGAGGCCAGGGCGACGGGATTGCATGTGGCGCGTCTAGACAACTCCGGTAACGCGCGTGGCGCTCGATATCGTGGGGGGGGGCGTCGGCGGCAGCGAGCGGTGGCGGTGGCAAAAGCGCCTCCTCGAGTCCGGGCGAGGGTTTGGGGGAGGAGAGTGGCTGGTGACATGGTTATACCCTACGGGTACGTGATCTTAGCATACCTGGTCCAGCCCAAGGAAGGCCCACGGCAGATGTACGCCGGCCCATGAAGATTTTCGGGTGGCCAAGGCCCATGACGCCTTCGGATCCTTGGAGAGCAAGACTAGCGTAGATAAGAAATTCAAAGGGGTAAAACCCTAGAACTTGTAACCGACTAGGTCTATGCCCGGGACCTGCCTGAGTCTATATAAAGGCTAGGAGGGCACGACCTAGATCTCTCTCTCTCATACTTTCGCATACACATCTCCACGCCAGATACATCTGCGCACCCCTATAACCTTCGGTTTCGCCGTAATCAAGAGCAGACAAGCAGGAGTAGGGTTTTTCCTCTGGGGGCCTGAACCTGGGTAAACTTTGTGTTCCCGTGTTGCTTTTTTGCTAACCGTTCCACGATCTCCAGCATCCCCATCTTCTCCAAAACCCAAGTCCATAACAATGGGCATTGATGAGATCAAACCTCGTCAGCTGGTGTGCCTCTGGCGAGAGGCCCAGACGAATTATTGGGAGGACGCGCTTGGACAAGCGCGCTGTCCGGACCGACGCGATCATTGCCTAGATTAGATACACGAATGGTCGAACCGGACGCGTTTGTCCAGATGGATAGGATCGTTGGGACGCCGCGCATGTCCTGTGCGTTCGCGGGGACAAGTTTGAACACGCTCAAACGGAATGCGTTAAGCCGGTAGAGATGCCCTGAGGCGAGACTGGCTAAGGGATGACATATTCCTTTCCGTTTAATTAGCTCCATCTGATTTATGTCCTCCGTCATAGAAAGGACATGTTAGGTTTGTTAAAATTTAGATATATATTAAAACGTGTATATTCTTAAATTTAGATAAATTTGAAAGAAAAAAAACTAAGTCCTACCAGGTCTTGACGCATGTATGCCTGCCAATTATTACACATGACGGTCGAAGCAAATCAGGGCCGCGTTTTTCGTTGGTTCAACAGACTTGGACGCACGTGTGGACCGGCCATATCGCTCAGCCAGCATTGTCGATACTCCCGTATCGCTAACCTCCTCCCGTGGCGCATCCCTAGGGCGCCACCGGGGGATCCCCTCCCGCCGCCGAACCTCCCCTCTCCCTGATCCCCTCCTTTCCACCGCTGCCGCCGGCGCCGGCTAGGGTGGCGGCGCCCCTGGTACCGAACGGTGCTAGGGGAGGTGGGCGCGGCGTACATCCCCATCGGTGCGGCTGGGGCTGGGTCGTCGGGGATGGACGTGGGCGGTGGTCGGGGCGGCGTTCCCCGGCCTGGCGGCGGCGGCAATTTTACCTGGCTTCAGCTTCTCGGGAGGTGGTTCGTCGTGGGTCTAGGCAGGCCGCCTAGACCAGCCGTCTTCCTGGCGGCGCGAGCGGGTGGTGGGCGACGCGGCCAGGGTGCTGGTCTGGCCGGCGCTCACGGGCGGAGCAACCTCGTGGAGACGGCGGTGAACCACCGATTTGGACTTGGATCCGATCCGTGGCGATCTAGGTTGTCGGTCAAGGTGGGATTTTGCGCCAAGATCTGGGCCGGAGTGGTCCATCCAGGGAGTTGTGGGTACTGTTGTTGGCTTGGCCACGCCGGCAAAACATCACTCTGGATTGCCATATCTTAGATTTGCTCTGCTCGAATAAAGGTGGTGGTCCTTTGGTTTCTTTCGCACGAAGACGAAGATCTACTTGATGTCTGTCCTCGTTGATCTGGTCTGAAGAGGCGGGTTTCGGAGGGCTCCGCCGGCGAACTCCCATGGGCGTATCATGTCTGGAGATTGCTGGATCAGAAGGTATTCGATCGTACGCACCTTGTTTCTCTGGCCGTTTGATTTCAGCGGGAGCGAGCGTTCCGAAGCTCCGTTGTTTGTTTCCACCAAATGCCATCTTAGAGCCATGGTGAAGTCAGATGCGGAGAATGTCAGGAAAGCGGAAATATGAGGGTAGCGATGGTGATTTTTGTTCTTGTGGCGACGGAGAACTGGCTGCATGATCTAGGACTCGTTGCAGTGACTGTTGGTGCGGGAAGACAATACGGGGGAGTTCCCAGTCTTATCTTGCAGACTGAAAATCCAAGATCTAGCATTAACTAGTTATGCCTGGCAATGATCTTGTTGAAGGCATTGTTTTGTGAGCAATGACTTTCTCTAGGGTGAAATCCTATGATCTTTGATCGGGCAACGACGACGCTTGCGTACTGTTTCCTTTTTAAAAGCGTTGTTATTGGAGTGGAGGACTACTGGTGTTGTTCTGATGGTGTCACTATCGTTACTTTGAGGATTAGTTCTCTGTAGCGGAACTTTTCTCTTTTTTGCAATTCTTTTTTCTTTTTTCTGGGCTGTGTGCATCCGTAAAGCCGCTAGGGCAATGTATCCTTATGATATTAATATATACTCTTTTCTAAAAAAAACATGTGGACCGGCTATGACACAATGGCAATGATGTATGAGCCCCGTCCGCTCGCATACCTTTGCTCGCAAGCCGGTCAGGCTCTAGTCCTATTTTCTCATGTTCTACTGCAACTGAAAATATACTATTTTCTCTATTTTAAAATAGATCTCATAGGTTTATCAAAATTTGAATAAATCTATATACTATTAAATAGTGACTAGATTTTTTTTTGAGGTAATAGTGTCTAGATTTAACTAAATTTTAGTAAATTTGAAATATCTATTTTAACTTTTTAAGATGGAGGGAGTACATAGAAAAAAACAACGTTCGATGATCGATCGGGATTTGGACTCGCGAGAGGGAGCTAGGCCAGCCAAATTCATTTTGTTGTCGTCCAATCCGTGCAATGATATCCAACATAAAAATAAAGTTAGCACTTATGATAAAAGAAAGAGTGAATTCCACTTTTTACCTTCTATTTGTGCATTTGAGACACTAATTACCTTATTTAGTAGAAGTTGTATCCGAATGTTTTATTTAAGAAAATTCTAAGCATGATTTTATCCCGTTTTAGCATTCAACACATGTTCTTGGATAAAGCTAATATGTTAGAACGATGTGTCGCCACAAAATATGTCATGATCGGAGGACGTCGTCATCGATCATATCTACCCTTCTCTGCATCAAATGTTCTATTCTTTATTGCCATCTCGATAATTTTGAAGTTCAATCATCACCTCATACCTTGCCCAATAGATATGCATCAGAAAATGAGGGTTTAAAGTTTCCAAACATGATAATTTAAATGAATTTTTACTATATAAGGTAATTAGTGTAATAAATGTACAAATAAAAGATAAAAAGTGGAATTCACTCTAAAAGAGAAGACAGTCTCTCGTCAAGCCTCTATGGGTCTATTGAAAACTCACATCACGGCGCTAGGCGCTACCGGCTGTTTATGCTCCGGCGACTCGTCACTGTTGCATGTTTGTGCTGTAGCGCTCGGGTCTCGGGTTCGACGTTCGCCTCGTCTTGCTGAAGAGGTGGCAGCTGCAGCAGCCTTTGGCAAGGCGTGCACCACCTGCCCGGCCTCCCGCAGTCCCTCGCCTCTGGCCTAGCCTGACCTCGTCTTCCCCTACCGGCGACAGACCTCGCTTCCTTCATTAGAAATTAGCCTAACTAATGAGTTTGTATCATACTTCAACAGATTGGTTGGTTGGTTTGAGATGATTCAGATCCCATGACGAACAACGTTGGTGAGGCAAAAGATCTGATGCTAGAGGTCAGACGACGACCAGGGCCTTGTGGTGTGCGCGGACAGGTTCCCTATCTCGTCCACGCCTTCCCCGTGCTCCAGTATAAGATTGGGAGGTCTCCGTCGACATAGAATGAGGAGTCTTGTTTCGGTGTCCCCCTCTCCACCCAAGTACCACTGAAACTTAAAGGGATAAATTTGTCCTGGATAGTTTTTTGGTCGGGCAAACTCATATTCAGACCATATATACCCGCGTATTAGTATATGAGGTAGAGTAGGCTATATTCCGCGTCTCCATATCTAGACAATATGGACGATATCGTTATATATACCCGGACTTTCCATCTCTCACGGACCCATGCACACATGTACACGTACACCCGCTGACCCGTCTGTGTACATCCAAGCAGGCCGTACGATCATCGAGTGAGTTTGTATGGGCTTCACACGGAACCAGTGCCGTGGAATCCTAGATATCCATGCATTTATGTTTGCTAAAGTTTTGGAAAGAGAGGACACCAAAGCAAAAATGATAGAATGACATTTTTTTTTGGAAATGAGTGCATTTATTAACCAAACTGTTTAATGCTTACACCCGGCCTCTGCATAACCAAGATGCACACAGCCACACGAACGACAGACTAAGTCAAAAAGAAGACAAGCATTACAAAAATGCACTAAAAAATAAAATTCTAGAATCTAAGGTAGATCAATCCTCTGATCACGCGGCCATCCATGTCGGGAGAAAATATCCCTCGCCGTGTTCTCCAAGCGCGTATATCCCTTCATAAATAAGTCGCGAAACTCTATGCGTTGGAGAATATTCCATGATCGAAGAATAGCCGTGGCTCGATAAATAACCTGCAGAGGAGAAGACACAATGTTATTAAAAATCTTGTCATTTCTACAAAGCCATAGCGACCATATAATGGCAAGCGCTCCCATCCTAAACAAAGTTTTGTACTTATCAATAATTCCATGCAACCAATTACCAAAAACATTGGTTACTGAACATGGAGGAGATAAACCAGAAGCTATTTGGATGAATGACCATATAGAGCGAGCAAATTTGCAATGAAAGAATAAATGGTGAATTGTCTCATCTTGATGACAAAAAACACATTGTATACTTCCATGCCAATTCCTCTTTACAAGATTATCTTTTGTTAGAATTACCCTTTTCCGTAGATACCGTGCAAATATCTTCGTCTTAAGGGGTATTTTCATTTTCCAAATTTTACTATTATCATCGACCGGAAATTCAGGTTGGACCAAAGCTTTATATAGTGAGCCAACAGAAAATTTACCACTTTCCAGTAATTTCCATTTGAACACGTCAACACCGTCCGACAATTGTATCATGGATAACCGTAATAATAGATTGTTCCAAGATAAAAGTCTAGGTCCGATGAGACTTCTTCTGAAAGACACATTAGGAGGATAGTCTTCCAACACTGTGGAAATTGTATCCCCTTTGTGTCTAACAATCGAATATAGAGCTGGATATTGTTCGCGAAGAGTAGTTTGGCCAAGCCACTTATCTTTCCAAAACCTAATTTGTGATCCATCCTTAATCTCAAAAGCACCAAAACGAAAGAAATGTTTCTTGGTGGCCATAAGACCTGCCCAAAAATGTGAATCTCCGGGTTTTCAAATCACTTGAGACACAGCTTTGGACCCCACATATTTCCTCCATAACATGGTTTGCCAAACACATCTTCAGTAAGTAGTTTAAAAAGCCATTTGCCCAGAAGCGCGGTGTTTTTGACTTGCAAATCGTGTATGCCCAGCCCACCAAACTCCTTCGGGCGGCAAACCACATTCCATTTGGCCAGTCGATACTTCTTTTTCTCACTATCCCCTTGCCAAAAGAATCTTGAACGGAAATAATCCACTTTGTTCAGGACCCCTTTTGGCATTTGAAAAAACGAGATCATATACAGTACCATATTAGTAAGTACTGAATTAATGAGTACTAGTCTTCAGCCAAGGGATAATAATTTTTCTTTCCATCTATTAAGACATTTTTGCAGCATTTTCTCAATAAGTTTCCATTCAGCTATTGTGAGACGCCGATAATGAACCGGTATTCTCAAATAATTGATTGAAAACTGACCCCGACCATAGCCGAAAAGTTCAGCATATAGGTGGGCCTCGTTTTGGGCCTCACCAAAACAATACAAATCACTCTTATGGAAGTTTATTTTAAGCCCAGATAGCTGCTCGAATGCTGATAATATTAATTTCAGATTCTTAGCCTTCTCCTGATCATGTTCCATAAAAATAATTGTGTCATCGACGTATTGAAGAATAGAAACACTACAAGAAATGTGTTAACTTGTGACCTTCTCATAGTGACGGGAAATGAAATCGTCATAAATATATTACGATTTGGCATAAGCTGGCCATAGGCTATTTGTATAGGTCAAAATCCTATAAAATTATGACGATTTGTGTCAAATCGTCATAATTTCAGCATATAAAATCGTCATAATCACTAGGATACAACTTAGAGGATTATTTATGCTCCATTATGACGAATTTAAATCGTCATATAATCTAAAATCTGATACGTTGAATTAACTGGTTGGCCACATCAGCAATTCTGTCTACGTGGCATGTCTACATGTCAATTTCTATATATTGTATATTCATGTGCCAAACCCTAATCCCATCGCTCCTCCTCGCAGACCCCGCCGCCACTCCTTCCTCTCTCTCTGCTCGACAGCAACCCTAATCCCCTTGCTCCTCACTGCGTCGCTCGCCACCCGACCTGCCTCTCCTCTCTCTCAATCGTGGATGGCGGCCAGGCCGCCATGGCCGTGCGCCGTGGTTGCTTCTCGCCGTTTCCACCACCTCCTCCTCTCTTCTCTTCCCTTGTGTCAGATCCCGAGCCACCCCGCGCCTCCGTGTCGACCCGACCCACCCAGAGCTGTCGCCCAAGATCCAATCCATGCTGCCTCCCAAGATCCAATCCATGCTGCCGCCGCCACCCCCACCCCACCCCTAATCAACGCCGTCTTCCATCCACATCCTCCCCGGTCCTCAACGACATCCTCTGCATCGCCGACGAGCCCTACCACAAGTAACACCTGTGCCCGAAGAGGAGGGGAGGTCCGTCGGAAGGATGCCCGGATCTTCCAGATGCGCCGCTACCGCGACCATGGAGACGTGGGTGGGCGTGGGTGGCCTGCCGCCGATGCAGATGGAGGCGTGGGTGGCCCGTGCTGCTGGTGGGCTTCAGCGGGGACGACCATCAGGAGGGGCTGCGCAGGACGCCCAAGCGCGTCGCCAAGGCCTTCTGGATCTATTCGTGATTCCACCAACCCGAGGTATATATCCGCCAACCTACCTTATCCTCCCATCTCCTCTGGATCTATTCGTGATTCCAAAATCATGGTTGCGTTCGTTCCATGGATGCTTGACCCCAAAACCATCACGTTCTGATCCAGCGATCCACTGTCTCCGGTTCCTCCCTTTATCCTCTTCAATTGTTCATGCTCTAATCATGTTCTGTTTACTCGCACCCCTTCCAGATTTTTGGATACTTGGAGCCAGTTCACGTCCTAGAGATCCGAGACACCATCATCATGGTACATCTCTCTCCCACAGTCTGTCTGTTTGCTAATTAAGCTAGCAAATATGTCCAACTGATTCAGGTTCATGACTCAATTGTGTGGTCTTGAATTCGGTGAATGCCAGCCCGGGATAAAGGCGAGCACGAGAACCATGGTGACAAGTGTGAAGATTCTTAGTTTGCATGTCCGTTTCGGAGTTCGTGATGATGTCAAGATGGTGCCTACCTTCCTCAGATGCTTCCCCAACATTGAGAGGCTGCATATCATGGTATATTTGCTGTCACCAATTCGTGATCTGCTTACATTTCTACAAATTTCCGTGTGATGCATAGAATTGCTGTAGATTTGTTGTTGTGATATAGCTCTGTATAAGGTCTTTCCATTTCTTCCAGTGTGAACGATTACAGTGATGCAAGCTAGTTTAAGTACTACATTTTTTCATGCCTTAAGTGAAGGTAACTTTGCACATCAGCTGGATGACTAGGCATAAGTTGCCAATTACGATGCATATATATGTGACCAGTTAGTTTAAATGATGATTATGGTGATGCAAGCCAGTTTAAGTAACTTTTGCGTGCACCTAGTTAAGGCAAGTAGAACATCTACCAGGCATACGTTGCCAATTATAGGATATATAATATACATATGTGACCAGCTATAGGTTAAATGACATGCCTTGCCATTTATTCTCAGCAATCAGGTCTTCTCTACAATCTGCATACATATACTGAATGAGAGTCTATTTGAAAGGTTTCTTGTTGTACAATGACCATTGTTCCTCTATCTTGATTTATAGTACTCTGCTTCTAGTCCAGAATTCCTTTTTCTGCTATTTCTTGTTGTGTTCATATGAGCTATAGTATTTGTTTGTTACGGTAATGTAATAGACATGCGTGCTTGCTACAGACTTATGAAAGTTATGCTTTGTACATAAACTCTCTCCCATCACCTCTATATTTATGTGGTTGTGTCTGCATCCCACTTTATTTAGTTTTGACATGGTGAACTTCTACTGTTTCCCTGCTATGAACTTCTACTGTATATGTAGTGTAGCCTTTTCCTCGGGAATCATATGTTGTTGTCTAATATAATTTTGACTGTTAACCTCAACCAACTGAGTTATTTATGCTTGTCGTTTACTATATAACATCTGTTTGCCATTTATTATAAACTTTCCATTGTGCTATTGGTGCTTATTCACTGACTTCTTAGCTCTGATTGTGTTATTCTACAGCATACGTCTATGCCATGGAGCCATGGTGTTTGTGCAATTTGGTTGTATTGGTGGTATCCTGGACTTGTACCATGTTTGTGGTACAGAGCATGTGGTGTACTACTAATGTAATTTATAGAGTTCAACTTCTAGTTCCTGTTCTGGTACTAATCATGTGGTAATGCTGCTGGTCTTAAATGAGTGAATTAATAAATTGGTTCTTGGTGATATGTTGATCACTTAGGAGTGTGGTACTTCTTCTGGTTGGTTTATAGCTCCTATTGTGTTGTAGATTAGGTGGTCTAGTAGATGCAGATGGAGTTATTATGTATAACTAGAGCATAATCATGTTGTTTTTAGTAAATTGAAATGTATATGATGTGCTGGAGTGTACATAAGCTCATCTAGGCATACTTAATTCCATATGCAAGGCACTAGTAGGTGATTTTAATGATAGGTTTATGGAATCTGTGAATTGGTAATATCTGCTGTTGAGAATATGTTAAATCCATATGTGATTTTTGAATATGTTGGCCTTTTGCTAGTCAGTCTGAGTTCACCTGCTGCTACTATGATTCAAAATCATTTAATAACCCTGTAATGCATTAGTTTGACATGCAAGAGTAGCATTCTTAATCCTTATTGACCCAAACCATTGTTCTCGCAGAACCAAAGGAGCTAGCCCTGCTGCTTGTGTGCTGAAGCGCATCATCCTTTGCCATGTTACCACATTTGCAGCGTCGATATCAGCACGCTGTCACGGCAGGGGTGTTCCCTTTATGGAATAGATAAGTCTCTGATCTCTCCCATCCTATTCCTTTATTACTTGGTTGATAGGCCAAGGTTCCATGACATATTATTTTGTCGAGTTCCTATGTGATGTGGAAAGGTATTGTCTGAATAGCGTTTTATTAGGTTCCCGTTTTTGTTGCCCGCTTAACCTGTGGAGTATTTCCTGAAGCTTAATTTTCTTGCTGCTGCTCTTTTCGTATACACAGAGCATTTCCTGGAGCTTAATGTGTGCTAGTATATTTGTTCTATCTAGTACCTGTAGTGTCTATGTCGTGCATTTGATGAACTACATGTGTATATTTGAGTGCTAATAGCAATTAGTTTGTGAACTGCAATCTGTTGATTTGGAGTTGGGTTCTTGTAAATCTATTATTTATTGTGTTTCTAATTTTCTATGTTATTGCTAGAAGATATGATTTCATTCTGACTCGATGGCCATCTTTTTCTCTCTTATACAGGAGCTCAAGGCTGAAGTTGGAAGAAGGGAAGATTTTATTGCATACTCAAAAAAGTGGAGTAGATAGTCATGTTTTCTAGGTAGTTATACATGGTCTTGGGTGGTCTGAACTATGAATGATTGTAATATACTACATATCCCCAAATGTTTTATATTCCAGGTTATGTAATACGGCTTGATTGAAATATACATTATAATTTTTGATGTCATTTGTGAAAATTTATTTGATTTTGGTTCTTGACTGCTCGGTCATAGGAAATGATCCAAAAGATATTTGGGCTAGTAAGAAATGATCCAAATAATTTTTGGGCTTTAAAATGGTTGTGGCCCAAACAATATTAAATTGCAGCAGTGAATAATTCAAAAAATACAGAACAAAATCATTGTAGAAAAAGGCCTGGGCCTAGAAATAAAAAGGCCAATATGCTGGGCTTGAGCCATGTAGCTGAACGGAATTGATTAGAAAAGCTTATTTGAATTATTGGGCTTGGCCCACATAAATGACCGAATGGACTGGGCTGAATTCAGACTACGACGATTTTATTTCGTCATAATTTTGCCACGTCGGATCAGCCACGTCGGATCTGACCTGGCCTGGCTAGATGGTCCATGACGATATTGAATCGTCATAAAGGTTATGACGATCCAATATCGTCATAGACGGTTATGACGATTTCGCAAAAATCGTCGTTATAGTTCATTTGCGACGCCCAGCTTTCGACGATTTCATTTTCGTCATAAGATCGTCATAGATGAACTACTGTGACGATTTTGTGACGAAAATGGAGGGTCATAGAATCTCAGATTCCTTGTAGTGAAAGTCCACCATCAATAAGATGTGGAACTACTCCTTCAACTTGACCATCATCCTTTGCTCTCTCGATAAGGATAACCAACATATCAGCCACTATATTAAATAGTAAAGGCGATAATGGATCCCATTATCTCAGTCCTTTCTTGGTCTGGAAGTATTTGCCAGTATCTTCATTTACTTTAATGGCAACACTACCCTCAGACACAAACGACTGAATAAGAGCGCACCACTCCTCAGAAAAAACTTTCATACAGAGTGTTTGTTAAAGGAAAGACCAATTAAATTTGTCGTATGCCTTCTCAAAGTCAATCTTGAACAGTACACCATTTAATTTTTTTGAGTGTAGTTCATGGATTGTTTCATGCAGAATTACAACACCATCTAGGATATTTCTTCCTTGCATGAACGCAGTTTGAGATGGACTAACAACATTGTCAGCAACTGAGTTTAGTCTAATTGTAGCAACTTTAGTGAAAATTTTAAAGCTAACGTTAAGCAAGCAGATTGGACGATACTGTTGTATACGTTCTGCATTATTAACCTTAGGCAGTAAAATTATATTGCCAAAGTTGAGTCTAAAGAGATCCAATTGTCCGACCTATAAAAACCCAAACAAATTCATCAGGTCCTCCTTGATAACGTCCCAGAATTTTTGGTAAAATTTCACTGGGAAGCCATCAGGTCCTGGTGCTTTGTTATGTTCCATTTGAAAAACCGCTTCCTTGACCTCTTCCGATGCTCCTGTCCCTCAATCATACCTTCATCCTGAATCAGAGAGTGAATAAGTTTCTTCTTATGCTTGTCATTGGCAACTGCATGGAAGTATCTAGTATTCGCATCTCATTCCAGTATGAATTTTTCTTTAGAGCGTTGGTACCATTTGAGTTCCTCTTCACGCAGAAGTCGGGCTATCTCTGCATTCGATTGACTTTTAAGCTCAATTTCTTGTGCATTTAATGGTCTTACCTCTGCGGAAGCCTCTAAGTCATCAATTATAGATGTAAGGCGTATTTTTTTTGTTTTTAAGGATACCCGCTGTGTGCCTGGCCCAGCCCCGAAGGAACTTGTGTAAAGTACGCATTTTGTTATTCGATCGTAGGATAGGCGTTTGGCCACCTACCGGTTTCCCCCAAATAGCCTTAACCATCTCGTAAAAACCATCACGGATCATCCAACCGAGTTTAAATTTAAACTCATTCATAGACTTCCGTGGCGGTGATCCAAAAGATAGAAGTAAAGGGGCATGACCCGACAAAGCCTCAATACGCTCTAGAGCACGAACAGTTACCATAGGGAACTTTTGTTCCCAGTCAGTATCCATAAGCACTCTATCTAGTTTTTCGTATGTTGGCTCCGGAAGACTATTATCCCATCTAAATTGTCTTCCTAACATTGTAACCTCTCTCAAGTACAGACTGTCTATCACAGCATTGAACATAAAAGGCCAATGTTCATCAAACCGGCCCCGACTTTTCTCGTGGGAAATCTGAGCAAATTAAAATCCCCTCCTATAAGAATAGGATATGGATTGTCCTTTACCAAATTCACAAGCTCGCGTAAAAAGTCAGCCTTATAAACATCCTGAGCGGCCCCACATAGGCGACTAAAGACCATGTGAAATTGTCAGCCTTGTTACGGATATGGAGTTTTATAAAGAAATCTCCCACCAAACTAGCTAAAACTTCCATAGTCTCATCTCGAACGCCTACCAGGATCCCCCCAGATCGACCACGCGGCGGACGTGATATCCACGTAAAGTCCACTCCACCAGAAAGGCGATTGAGTAGAGCTTGTGAAAAATCCCGTCTACCAGTCTCAGAAATACCCAGAAAATCCAAATTATGATCTCTCACACAATCAGCAAAGAATAAATGTTTAGCCAAGTCCCGAAGACCTCTGCTATTTGAAAACATTCCATTCATTGAGAAACTATAGGAGATTTGGATACACGGGATCTCTTTCGCGGCCGCTGGCTCTTTGATTTTCGACCAGAAGCTTTTAGCTCATACATAGAGGCAAGCCCAGTCTCATCAAAGTCCACTTCCGACACTTCACCGACTAAGTGAGAAAGGAGTTGACCATCTACTGTGGCATGCAACTCCTCCTCCTCCTCAGTTAGTGAAGCATCAGGAAAAACACTAACCTTAGGAGTAACCGTTAGACGGTCAACCTCCATGTGTCACAAAACATTAGAAGAAAAGGATATTTCCTATACAGAGCTACCCAAACTAATGCCAACATTGTCTAGTTTAGAAGAAATAACAGGAGTAGAAAACGACAAAAAAGATTTCGAAGTACTCATTATACCCGGCGAATCCAAGTTCCTCTCCACCTTACGCCGCATGGCCTTGAGCATGGAATCCTCATCAGTCACGGACGCCCCAGAGGCATCGACTCCATGACGCGTGCTCCGCCTGAATGGAGTACCACTCCCCAGCACAGTGACTAGCGAAGCGTCACCTGGAGAAGAAACCCGTGCTAGAGACTGAGGCAACCCAGACCCGTCCTGGGTCCGGTCGCCCCCATCGACCACCGAAGTCTCCTGCCCCACCAACGGAGGCGAGACGTCCCGAAGGGTCCCCAGGTCCTCCCTGACCAGGGAGACGCAGTCACCCACCTTGTCAAGGTTGTCCAACCCCGCCTGGGTCGGACCAAGCATAGCAGCATCCTAAAGCTGGTCACGAACGTCGCGGTCAGCCGACCCCTCCTGGGCCAGCTTCCGCAAACACACTGAAGGAACGACCTCCTCAAGTACAGGAGTGGAAAGAGGAATAGATCTACCCAAAATATGCGTTCTGGATCTCGCTGGCGCCAAGCAAGCTCGCAGCACCGGACTGGAAACGGAACGAAGAGCCTCATGTAACTGAGCTGGAGAAACGCGGGACGCCGAAGTAGAACCCTTCCCGCGAAGAGGGGAATCCAAAGGAAGAGCATCTAGCAGTTGTCGTCCCCGAGGAGTTACCGGATTAGCATTAAAAGGGGTGACAGCAAGCACCCTCTGCACCCCCTGACTAGAAGATGCAGGCGCAGAAGTACCCTGCACAGCCGAGGAAGATCCAACCCCCCCCCCTGAGTGGCAGCAGCAGCCTCAGAAGTATCCATAGCATCCTCAGACTGCTTCCCATTGACATCATCATCCGCGTTATCATCTCCTTTTCTCCACAGAAAAGGAACAAACTCAGGTTCCGGAATATAACCCTCAGGTTCAATCCGGAAACGAAACTCAAATACCTTGTGCTTGACCACGGCATCTGATACAATAAAGTGACCAAGGGAGTCCTTCTCCTTGAGAAAGACCTTCGTATCAAAAATCTCCACGAGAATACGGACGACCCCCTGCTTCCGCAGACTGAATAAATCCACATCAAGAGTGTTCCCCATGAGTCCTCCAACAGCCCACAAGCCCTGAAAGGATCGCAGAATATGGGGTACCCCCTCCACATGTAGTCAAACCTGCTGCATCTCAAGCTTATGTGGCACCTCCTCCATCCTGTAAACCGAGAAAGTCAGCTGAGCGGTACTGAGCAGAACGGTCATCAGGATTCCATCCATCCTGTCCAAATCCTCAAACATCGGGAAGCTCACTAAGAAGGCAGAATCTCCATGAGGCACCGCCTCCCACTTCCACTGAACATGCACCTGGAATCGTTTGGCAATCTGCCTTTGAACAACCTCTGCTGAAACCATCGGGCCAGAAACTCGTACCAGAGCAATAGGGGTCTGACTGCGCTCAAGATGATCCCTAGTCACTGCATCCGGAATCTGGGTGAACAGAGTCTGGTCACTGCCAATACCAGCCATATACGGAGTCAAGCGTGGCTGCTTCAGCACAGGACACCTCAAAGTGGGATGTGCAACGGAATCACAAATATAGCAATAATGAACCGCCTTACAATCCTTGGTCGCATGAGTATTAACCGCACACTTCCAACAACGGACGAATTTTTTATTCTTCTTACCGACATCAGCCACAGCCGTACCCTCAGAAACTGGTGCAGTGACAACCGGCGACAGACTCTCCTGCGGGATGTACTGCTGTGGGAAAGGAGGTACAAAACATCCAGGCACCTGCATCTGTGGAACCCCATACTGCTGGAAACCCTGCTGCTGAGGATGAACCTGCTGATCCGACGGAACTTGACTAACCTGTGGCTGAAACCCACTAGCTTGTGGCTGCTGTGTCTGCTTCTTATTCTTCTTTCTCTTAGGAACAGCAGATGGCACAGCGCCCGCACCTACAGAAAACTGCTGTGGGGGTTGCGACGGAACCACAGCCACCTGATCACCATTGTAGCCACCATGGAACAAAGGAGCAGAAGGTGCGCCCTGCATAAAAGTCGCGGTCGGGTGACCGACGAACGGGGTCGACGTCCCGCGATATGGGCGCTGCAAAGGCTGATGCGGGACAACTTGAAGAGCATTGAAGTACGTCGCAGGAGGCCTGAATTGAACTCCCGACGGGAACTATGGATGACCTGACGCTGGCTGGTACGCGTGCGTCGAGGCAGATGCATGCACTGATCCTTGCCCAGGCGATGCAGCCTGCGCCGAAGTAGCCGACGCCGGCGTCGAAGGCCTCGGTACAGCAGAGGGACCTGCCCCGGCGGTAGGTACAGGAGCAGCGTGCGGTGCAGGCGCAGGGGGCGTCCCCCTAGGGTTTGCACCATGGCCCCGTCCCGCCATCGCTGGAGACGAAAGGACCGAAGCAAACGATCTATCGGGCGGACTCCGAGGGGCAGAGGCCGGCGACGACGAAGACTGATGGGGCGCTGACGGCGAAGGCTGATGGGGCAGAGGCGGCGGCTTGACGAAAGTCTCGGGAAGTCTCGTCGAACGAAACCAGGAACCAATCCTTCTCCCGATCGCTGTCCACGAGAAAAAGAGGCCAGGCCCGACCGGTTCAGGACCCACCCCACTTGCCACGTCAGCAAGCTGCCCGCCCACGCACGCGCTATCTCGGGACCCTGGCGCGGAAACCGGATCAGGCACCCGATCGAACTGCCCCCGAACAAGCGCCACCGCCGCGAACTGAGCGAAGACCGGCGGTGTCGAGCATCTTCGAGGAGGCAATGGACCGCGCCAAGGCTTGACCTTCCTCCTGGACAAACTCATTCCCGACGAAGAAACAATCCCACCATGGCTCCCTGGCGATGACGACCTACGCCGCAAAACTGCAGACTTCGGCGATGGTGCATCGCCCGGCGGCGAAGACGGTCTTCTCTCCCAGAAACGCGACGCTGGGGTGGGGAAACCAATTTCCTCCCAGAAATCCTGCTTGAGTTCATCGTCGGTCTTCCGTCGACGGCGCGCCACAGTCGTCCAGCCAAGCTCGCCAGAATCATCCTCCGGCGCCTCTAGGGCTTCACGCGTTGCCGAATCATCTGCTCCATCCTCGGAGTCAGACCCGAGGCAGTGGAACCTCGAACCGGACGAACCAGCCGGCGAACTCGCCACCGGCGACGGCGACAACTCCCTAGGCGCCAGGGTCGGTCGCCTCCCAGAGGCCCTCACCATGGACGTCTCCCTCTCACTCTTCTCGCCCGCCCTCACTTCTCTGTGCAATCTAGAATGACACGTAACCTTAGCTACCCGTGTTGGATCAAGAAAACTAACTAAATGAGAGAAAGGCATAGGCAACCCGATCGATTAGGATTGACGGTAATGCAGAAAGCTATAGCAGTTTGACGTGCCAACAAAATCGATTGGAAAAGGAAGAAGGATACAGGAGCTATCACACGGAGTTAGAGTAGTTAGGTTAGATAGGCCGGGCTCAGCCGATGGAGCTAGCTTGCACGCAGCGATAACAGCAGGAGACGACGAAAGAATTGGCTCTACAGGTCTATCAACCCTTTGTCTACAGGAACATCGATGAGGTAGAGAGGGCCTCCTGCTCAACGAGAACGGTCCTGTGCGTCGTCACGCCACGCATATAACACATCACGCACTCGTGTCCTTCCTTGGCTCCGAGCCCGGCCGCACAGTAGTGGTTACTACTGGTAACTGTGATGAGTTTGTTTCGACAGTTCGATCAAGAAGCTAGCGAAGAACCCCTCCTTATCCTCTCAGCCCCACCTCCCGTGCTTGGCTGTTGACCGGAGAAGACCGGCCCGATCCCGACCGGAGATAGGGAGGGGAAGGTGCCAGAGTAGATGGTAGGATTAGATGTAGTTGTTTGGGTGAGATGGCAAACTCTGGTGGTCGGAGGTGCCGGCAGAAAACGGCGTTCGTCGTCGACCACGGCGGTGGCGGCCTTTTCCTAGTTAAATTCGATTAATATGTGTGTCCTTGTCCTAATTAATAAAATCCGTCTATATTCGTCCAAATTTCGTCGGACTTAACTGAATTTCGCCGAACATGGGAACTCGGCTTGGGAACACGGGTTGGACAGGCCGAAAACGAGTTCCGTTCGGTCAAAAAAGTTCAGATTTCGGTTCGTCCAACGAGTGAGGATGCTCTTATCCATAGTTATTTTGCGGCGTTGTGCCATTTCTTGGAGAGTTGTGCCTATGGTATGAGACTACTCAGAGTAACATCGCTACTTCCCTCCGGTGCATCTACAGTACAAATTCTGTTCACTTTGAGATTGTACTTTTGTTTTGCTTACCACATGTGCCATGTAGTATTTGCGTTCACCTGACATGGCAGATTGAGCCGTTCGATTTCAGCTTTCTTTTCAGGGTGAGTTCGGTTTCAACCGGCAAATGCTTTTTTTTCTTCTTATAATGCGTGCGTTTATAGGTTTTGCTCACGCTCGCGCGTTATGCAGGCCCATTTAACGTTTTTAACTTTTTTCTGTTTTATTTTTCTGTGTTTTTCCTTTTCTATTTTCTTGTTTCTGTTTCTTTTGCTTTTCTTTGTTTTATAAAAAAATTAAATCTGAACAAATTTCAGGTTTGAATAATTTTAAAATTTGAACACTTTCCAAATTTGAATATTTTTTGAATTAGAACACTTTTTTGATATTTGAACAATTTTTAAATATGATTTTTTTCGAATTTGAACAGTTTTTAAATTATAACATTTCAAAAAGCTGTGAAAACTATTCAAATATCAAAATTGTTTAAACTTGAAAACTGTTTAAATTTGAAAAAGCTGGAAACCGTATACTTGTTATTTTGTGTCGATTTGGGGCGGCTCACGAGGAAGAGGCTATGGGTGTGTTTGGTAGACCGGGGCAACCCAGATATTCTCCCCTCATCCCTCATTTTGTTGTTTGGTAGATCGGGTTGCCTTTGTCCGGCAGTGTTCACCTCATGCAAAAATAGCCCCTCGGCACCGCCCGGTTGCGAAGCTCAAATCGAGCTTCACAACTCGGCAGTGCCGAGTCGATCCAGCGCGCGTGACGTGGCCGCTCCAGGCCGACAGGGGTCGATTCCCCGCACCTGCATTTCTCTTCGCCCGCAGCCTCGCAGCGAGCGAGGTCTCCTCCCCGTCGAGCTCCACCGCTCCCGTCCCCGTTGAAGGCCACCGCCACCGCCCCCGTCCAAGGCCACCATCTCCATCCCCGCCGAGCTCACCACCGCCCCCATCCCCGTTCTCTTCCCTCCTCCCCCGAGCTACAGAGGCGCAGCCCCCGTCCCCGTCGAAGACCACCGCCCCATCCTTGTTCTCTTCCCTCCTCCCCCGAGCTACAGAGGCGTAGCCTCCGTCCCCGTCGAAGTCCACCGCCCCCGGCCTCGTCCAAGGCCACCGGCTCCATCATCGTCGAGCTCACCACCGCCCCCATCCCCATCCTCTTCCCTCCTCCTCCGATCTACAGAGGCGCGGCGGCGCGTGGCGGCGACGGTGGGGAAGGTGGGGCTCGACACCATGGCGGTGGTGGCAACGCGTGGCAGCGATGGCGGCGCATGGCGACGCTCCTCTCGCCGGCAGCAGCGCCAGCGACTGCCCAGGAACCCAATTGTTTTTTGTCTTTCTTAGCCAAAGACCTGGTTGTTGTTTAATAATGTCTGGGCTAGCTATCCAAACACAACCTCAACTCAGCACATCTCAACTCATACAACCTACCAAACACAGCAAATAAATTACACATGTATGGGATGAACATAGCTGGACTGAGTTTATATGAGATGAGATAGATCACCCGAACTACCAAACACACAGGGTTGTGTCGGAGAGAGCGTAATGCGCGCGTCGAGCGTCCGGCGTGAAATAGCACCTCCCTACCGAGTACCGAGTACCGTTTCGCCGAAGGGATTTGGTCGTGGGCTCAGCCCAGCTAAGCTTCATACGCGCGAAAGCCAACTCATCGATCCAGTAGGGTTGGCTACAGATTAACCCATAGTAGGCTACAGAGTACATAGTACAGAGAACAGACTTGCACGAAAACATCAACAGTGTATCAACTACAGCATCACAGTAACCAATTATTCCCTTTGTT
This sequence comes from Avena sativa, assembly GCA_916181665.1. Classification (NCBI taxonomy): domain Eukaryota; kingdom Viridiplantae; phylum Streptophyta; class Magnoliopsida; order Poales; family Poaceae; genus Avena; species Avena sativa. The sequence goes on along the minus strand of OV702280.1, from coordinate 382,354,043 downwards.
TTCCTATAGTATTTTAAAGACAAAATTCTAAAAGGTTGACGTGAGGTCTAAACAAAAAAAAAAGTGCTAGCATTTACGCAAGTATTTTTTTTTTGAACAGACACAAGTATATTTTGTGGTAAGTTTTATAGATCTAAGTAGGCGACATTTTTTTATAAACTTATTCAAAGGTAAAATATTTTGATGTAAGAAAACTCCAAAACATTAATTAATTTAAAAATTAGTATGTTATTACGCATCAATACAAATTTCTAAATTAATCATCTATTGGCGATCATTGAATTGCTACTCTGTTTTATCCTGATATTACACATCACTGAACGACCTATAGAAGGAAGATGCTGGCAAGCTAGTAAGCCAAAATATTTATACTATAAATACAAATTAGTTGCAGCACGTTCATTAAACATATATAGATTTAGGCAATATTTTGTCTAGATCTACGATAATTAGTTTGGATGAGAGGGGGTACCATTATATATAAGGCTATTTTTTTTTACATGCCAAAGGTATTAATCTTGACATGGAATGCTAGAAGACGTTCGTATCATCCTCCTAAGTAGCAACGGCCATATTTCAACCCACAAGAACTCTGTTATTCCTCATGTAATTACCTTCCCAGAAAAAAGATGAATGCCTAACCTTCAACCGTACAACTAATTTTCTATAGCTTTGAAGAGAGATATGGCTCTTCCCCCAACACATTCCCCAGCGTCCACCTCCTCCGCCTAGTCGCCATCCTCACATGCTCGGCATTGGCATGACGTACACAACCCCAACCTTCCTGACAATCTCAGACCGAAACCATCATGTACTCTCTTCGTTTTAAAATATAAAATATTTTAGGTTTATGAAGAAAATATGTATAGACCCTCCATCAGCTTAGTCTGTATTATTAGTCGTAACAAACGATGTCTTTACCAACATGGATGAAGGTGTGAGTCTTTATATAGACTCTCCATCATCTTAGTATGTATTATTAGTCGTAACCGGCTAAGTTGTACAGGTTTCAGTGTCTCTCTGTTGTCATGGAGGGCAAGTTTACATCGTGTTTCGAAGCACTTTTGACGCTAGCACGAGGCATTCTCGGCAGCCTTCTATATTTTACACATGATGGGGTTATCCCCACTCTTCGTCCTCGTTATCTGCTCGCGGAATGGCGCTCCATGACCCGGAGCGTGAGGGCAGACGGTCCTCTCTGACGACAACTTGGCGGGTGCGGTGTGACGATGTCCGATGGGTTCACAAGGAGGCATGGTGTCACCACTAATTAGTAGTCTCGGGTGTTTCTCGGTGTTTGGCTACTCATGTTTTTCTTTATTTATTTTAAATTTGTTCTGTAAGAGGGGTTCTCTTGTTACTTTGTACTAGTTCGGGCGTGTGTGACTTTTTATTTATAAACCGAGAAGAAACTCTGTTTTGAGGAGGAATACACATGTGCATGGATCGATCTATTCTATACTCCCTCCGTTTTAAAATATAAGATGTTTTAGTTTTGTGAAGAAATTATATCTAGACTTTTTTTAATGTGTAGATTCACTCTAAACCCGAGTAACCTAAACACTAAAAAAAGTATAAATATAATTGCTTCACAAAGCTAAAACATCTTATATGAAAGAGAGGAAGTATTTCTATCTAAAGGGGCAACCTAGCTTACTACCGAGCCAAAACAAATTACACTTCTGTACCAATTTTCACGTAGGAAAGTCTTTGTTACCGTACTTGCATGGAATGTTTTATCTTACAGAAGAGAAATTGCCACCAACGATGTAGTTGGTGGTATCACGAAGTGCTCCACGTACATATATACACACACTGTAAATAACTTGCCGACATGACATATATACATGATACGTCACATACTTGTAGAATGTGTTTTTCCCGTATATTACCTGTCGCCCACTTCATCCAAACACATAGCTGTTCTCCAGGGCTTTGAACACAGAATGCTCTTCCTCCATCACCTTCACCAGCTCCGGCGCCGCGTGCACGTACACCACCCAGTCGCCGTCCCCGCGCGCGCTCGGCATGGGCATGACGTACGCCGCGCCGGCCGGCCACGGGAAATGGTACGACGCGAAAGCCGGCGCGCCCGTCCCGAAGTCGGCCTCGGCGATGGGGAAACCCATCCCCGACGACACGATGCATGATGTGGCCTCGGCGCCGCCCGTGCCGCCCAGATACGCTCTGGCTTGGGCAGGCTTGGGCCGCAGAGCCTCCACCCAGTCGACCAGGCCCCAGAAGTGGTCGCCCGTCGCGGCCTCGCGCACCCACCGGTGCACGTCGTCCGCCACGTCGGCGAGGGCCATGCGGCGGCGGAGGTCGCCGGCGCCGATGACGCCGTAGGTTATGGTCAGCACATTGCCAAAGTAGGCCTCCATGGCGCCGTCCGGGGACATGCGGGCGCGCCCGTCGACGACCATGCCCATGCAGCACAGGCTCTGGTGCTCGGAGGCCGCCCTGGAGGAGAGCTGCCATAGGTGTGCCGTGAACGCCTCGAGCTTTGTGCGCCCGGGCCCGGCCCTGGCCTGCAGCGCCTTGACGTCGGCGGCGGCGATGTGATAGATGCGGTTGACGGCGGTCGCGGCGACGGATGCCGGAGGGGGCGGCGGCGCGGAGCTTAGAGGGGAGAAGAGGCGATCGATGAGAGCGTCGGTGGAGTGTGTGCGCGGCGACGGGTCGCGCGGAGCGACTAGGGAGCGGCGAAATGATGGGGCAGGAGGCGCGGAGCCACCACGGGATGCGGCGGCCCAGGCGACGAGGAACATGTTGAAGGAGTAGGCGTCGCAGACGCGGTGGTCGAAAGTGCAGCCAACGACAGCGCCACCGCACCTAAACTTCGTGACCTGCATGCATGCAAGTACTACGGGACTCAGTTATACTATTAGTAGAGTGGTTGGTTAGACGATCTTCCTTGATGCATTTCACACCATCGCGAGGAAAATATGCTCATATTAAATACTACAATAGACGATCTCCTGCAATTATGCTCACATATACATTACATATAAAAATATACTACTCCTATGTAAAGATGATATGCCATGCTACATGCATGTAACACATTAGTACTTCTATGATGAGTAGTTTGACTTTGTGCATCTAGGATCGATCCTCTTCCGTCCAAAAAAAAATATGGAGGATGAGCAGCTATCTAAACCAGTGGCGGAGCTTCAGGCCGGCGACCCCGGGCAGCTGCCCGGGCTCAGCTGCTCCGTCTCCTTTAAAGTTTAGTGCAAAATAGTTAGTTCAACTGATTGTTCCTTTGGGCAAATATTAATTAATCTGGGTACACTAAGGCTTTGCCCAGGCTCTATGAACGGGCAAGCTCCGCCACTGATCTAAACCACCAATGAATTGTCCTCTATTCAGCCACTTAATGCAAATTTTCATCGCAACAACAATTCATTTTTTCGAGAACGAACAAAAATTCACTCATTTTCATGGCTATTATTACTATATATGCTCATATAATTAGTCCTTTTTTTTTTGCGAGAAATATATGGAGTAGTTATCATACAACCTGAACACATATGACGCCGGCCTTTTTGGCTGGAACAAGCATCTCCACGCCCTCGTCCACCATGCCCAGTCGGAGCTCCCGCAACTCCGCGTCTTCGGTGGTCGCCTCCGTAAAGTCGACGCCGCGGCCGCTGCACAGCACCTCCGGCTCGCCGTCGGCGTTGGCCACGACCTCCCCGGCTAGCGGGTAGTACGCGACCAGCACCTTGGCCAGAGCCTCCTTGAGCACGGCAGCGGTGGGCGCGGGGTGGAGGTAGCAGAAGAAGACGCCGACGTCGATGGGCGGCAGGAGGAGGTCCAGGTTCGACAGTGGCAGGCGGTGCTCCTGCAGTGGCAGCGCCGGCGCAACCGTCGTCATGGCAGACGTGAGGATTGTCACATCGCCGCCGTGCACTTCGGTGGTTTCCTTCACCATATTGGTTGGTACAGTCTGTGAATGTTCTACGTCTCACAGGAGAGCCAAGAGAGGAGTGGAACTTGTAAATTTTGGTTTCTGATGAAGACGGGACACGGTGCCGATGCTATTTAAAGAGATGGGGCCTGGGGGGTTAGGTAGACTTCTTAAGAGTGCAAGGTACGTATTCCTTCCTATTCGTTCACAAAAATATGCCAAGTTTTTTTTTTTTTTGAAAGGAACCAATAAGCGAAGTTAGTTTATCATCTGCCGTTCTTCTTCCTGAACTTTTCTCCTTACTAATAGTAAATCATGTGCATATTTCACTGCCCTAGCATCTTGCCTTCAAGGATAAAATCAAATACCATTTTCTCCTCGCACTAGAGGAAAAAGGGCCATCCGTTCGCGACCCCTGGGAGCATTAGTCTCGATTGCGCCACCAACCGGGACTAATGCTGGCACGCGTCCCGGTTGGAGCGGGCACGGGGCCAGGGGGCATGGGTCCCGGTTGGTAAGGGGGCATGCGTCCCGGTTGGAGTGGCTGTGGCCAAACCTTTAGTCCCGGTTGGTGGCTCCAACCGGGACTAAAGACCCCTTGCCCTCTATAAATGCAACGCCCCAGCCCCCTCTGCCTCCACTCTGTTTTTTCGAATGGTGTAAGGTGTGAGGGTGTGTGCTAGTTTTTTCTCATGCATGCATTGAAGGTGTTTGTTGAAATGTTTGAGTGAAAAATCCAGTTGAATTTCTCATAGAACAAAAATATAGAAGGTGTCCGAGACGCACTTGAGCTTTCTCCTCTTTATTTCCCTCGATCGAGGTTAGCAATCTTATCTTTTCTAGGTCATTGATACAATTCATGTGTCGGTGTGAATTGGTTATTTCACTATTTATGATGTCCTGTTTTTTGATAAACTTACTTATATGATGCAGATGAACGGTCGGAAATGGATGTACGGTGACCGGCGGGTAGCCGGGTATATCAAAGGCGTGGATAAATTTATCGATGTGGCTACGGCAAACAAAGAGAATGGATTTATACGTTGTCCATGTGTTCAATGTCGGAACAACAAGGAGTACTCTTCCTCGAAAATCATTCGCGGCCACCTGATTATGAAAGGTTTCATGCCCAACTATAATTGCTGGACCAAGCACGGGGAAAGAGGGGTTATGATGGAAGATGGTGAAGAAGAAGATGATGATAACAACTATCATCATATGTTTCCTGAATACAGTGATACTGCAATGGAAGACAATGGAGAGGAAAAAGGTGAAGAACGGGCATCAGATGAGCCGGCTGATGAACTTGGTAGGGTCATTTCTGATGCAAAGCGAGACTATGAAACAGAAAATGAGAAGTTGAAGTTAGAGGGCATGTTAGAAGATCACAAGAAATTGTTGTACCCAAATTGTGAAGATGGCAGCACAAAGCTCGGTACCACACTGGAATTGTTGCGATGGAAGGCAGAGTGTGGTCTAACTGACTCCTCATTTGAAAAGATGCTGAAAATAATGAAGCCGAAGTTTCCAAAACATAACGAACTTCCCGAGAGTACCTACGAAGCAAAGAAGACTCTCTGTCCTCTGGTATTAGATGTGCAAAAGATACATGCATGCATTAATGACTGCATCCTCTACCGCGGTAAGGAGTATGAGAATTTAGATAAATGCCCGGTATGCAACGCGTTGCGGTATAAGATCAAACGAGATGACCCTGGTGATGTTGAGGGAGAGCCCCTCCGGAAGAGGGTTCCTGCTAAGGTTATGTGGTATGCTCCTATAATACCAAGGTTGAAACGCATGTTCAGAAACAAAGAGCATGCCAGGTTGTTGCGATGGCACAAAGAAGACCGTAAGAAAGACGAGGAGTTGAGACACCCTGCTGATGGGTCACAGTGGAGAAAAATCGAGAGAGACTTCCCAGACTTTGCAGGTGACGCAAAGAACTTATGGTTTGGTCTAAGTACGGATGGCATGAATCCTTTTGGGGAGCAGAGCTGCAGTCACAGCACCTGGCTCGTGACTCTATGTATCTACAACCTGCCTCCTTGGTTGTGCATGAAGCGTAAGTTCATTATGATGCCAGTGCTCATCCAAGGCCCGAAGCAACCGGGCAACGACATTGATGTGTACCTTAGGCCATTAGTTGAAGAACTCTTACAGTTGTGGGGCAAACCAGGTGTACGTGCGTGGGATGAGAACAAACAGGAGCCATTTAATCTACGAGGGTTGTTATTCGTAACCATCAATGATTGGCCTGCTCTTAGTAACCTTTCAGGACAGACAAACAAAGGATATAAGGCATGCACCCACTGTTTAGATAAGACCGAAGGTACATATTTGCATAAATGCAAGAAGGTTGTGTACCTAGCGAATCGACGATTTCTTCCGACCAATCATCCCGTAAGAAAGAAAGGCAAGCATTTTAAAGGTGAGGCAGATCACCGGAAGAAGCCTGAACTCCCTGCTGGTGATGATGTATTTGGTATGGTCAAGGACATAGAAGTAATCTTTGGAAAGGGTCCCGGCGGTCAATCAGTTCCGAACGACGTCGCTACAGGACACGCACCCATGTGGAAGAAGAAATCTATATTTTGGGAGCTGCCATATTGGAAAGTCCTGCGTGTCCGCTCTTCAATCGACGTGATGCACGTGACGAAGAATCTCTACGTGAACCTGCTAGGATTCCTAGGCGTGTATGGTAAGACAAAAGATACACCTGAAGCACGGGAGGACCAACAAATTATGAAAGACCCAAAGAACATGCATACAGATAACAAGATGGATAAAGGGCGTCACTTAAGTCGTGCCAGCTATGCTCTTACCAAAGCAGAGAAGGAAATCTTTTTTGAAGTCCTTTACAGTATCAAGGTGCCGTCGGGCTTCTCATCTAATATAAAGGGGATAATAAATATGGCAGAGAAAAAGTTCCAAAACCTGAAGTCTCATGACTGTCACGTGATTATGACGCAGTTGCTTCCGATTGCATTGAGGGGGCTTCTACCGGAAAATGTTCGAGTACCCATTGTGAAGCTGTGTGCATTCCTCAATGCAATATCTCAGAAGGTAATCAATCCAGATATTCTGCCAAGGTTACAGAAGGATGTGGTACAATGTCTTGTTAGTTTTGAATTGGTGTTCCCACCATCCTTCTTCAATATTATGACGCATCTCCTGGTTCATCTAGTGGAAGAGATTGCCATTCTCGGTCCGGTATTTCTGCACAATATGTTCCCCTTTGAGAGGTTCATGGGAGTCTTAAAGAAATATGTTCATAACCGTGCTAGACCAGAAGGAAGCATCTCCAAGGGATATGGAACAGAGGAGGTCATTGAGTTTTGTGTTGACTTTATTCCTGACCTTAAGCCGATTGGTGTTTCTGACTCGCGGCATGAGGGAAGACTAAGTGGAAAAGGCACGCTGGGAAAGAAAGCAATGATATGTAGGGACGGGGATTCTTTCACTAAAGCACACTACACAGTTCTACATAATTCCACCTTGGCAGCTCCGTATATCGAGGAACACAAGAATATTGTATGCTCCAAAAACCCGGGGAAGCCTGAATCATGGATTACAGATGAACACATGAAGTATTTCGGTGGTTGGATGCGGACACATCTCTTGAATGACACCACTGTTGGAGATCAGCTATACTTGTTGGCCGCGTCACCATCTTCTACTGTATTGAATTTCCAAGGGTACGAAATAAATGGGAATACATTCTACACGATCGCCCAAGATAAAAAGAGCACCAACCAAAATAGTGGTGTCCGCTTTGATGCAATAGACGAGAATGGACAAAAGGACACATATTATGGTTACATAGAGGAGATATGGGAACTAGACTATGGAGTCTCTTTTAAGGTCCCTTTGTTTCGCTGCAAATGGGTCAACCTGAATGGGGAAGGGGTAAAGATAGACCAGTTGTACGGAATGACAACAGTGGATCTCAACAATCTTGGTTATAGAGATGAACCATTCGTCCTAGCCAATGATGTGTCTCAGGTTTTCTATGTGAAGGACATGTCCTCCAGACCGAAAAAAAGAAAAAATATGCAAACGAATACATCATATGATGAGCCAAAGCGTCACATAGTTCTTTCAGGGAAAAGAAACATCGTGGGAATCGAGGACAAGACAGACATGTCAGAAGATTATAATAAGTTTGATGAAATTCCGCCCTTCACAGTGAAAACTGACCCAAGCATTCCGTTAAGTAAAGAAGATGCTCCATGGTTACGTCTGAAGCGGTCATAAGGAATGACATATGCCAAGAAGTTCATGCTCATATTATGTAACTCTAGTTCATGTCTTTCGCGGTTTGTGGCTTGACCGAAGGATATCTTTCGCGGTTTGTGGCCTTTAGCCCCGGTTTTGTAGTCTCAGTTTTTAATATTAATAAATGTCTTGAGTGTTAGTCCCATTTTGTGGCTGGACCGGGAGTGCCTCTATGACCAGTTTCTTGGAGATGCCGGAGGACTGGGCTCCGTCGGCATCTCCCTGAAACTGGTCGTAGTGGTTGAAGGGAATATGCCCGAGAGGCAATAATAAAGTGGTTATTATCGTATTCCTTGTTTATGATAAATGTTTATTTTGCATGCTATAATTGTATTAATACAGAAACGTTAATACATGTGTGTTTAATAAACAAACAGAAAGTTCCTAGTTATGCCTCTCTTATAAACTAGCTCGTTGATTAACAAGATGATCAAGGTTTCCTGATCATGGACATTGGATGTTGTTAATAACGGGATCACAACATTAGTGTAATGGTGTGATGAACATTCATCCGAAGTATAGCATTACGATCAAAGTCATTGAGTTTATATTGCTATAACAACTTACGAAGTGATCCTAATCCTTAGACCATGAGATCATGTCAATCACTAACACCGGAAGAGTTTCTTGATAACATCAAACGTCACACCGTAACAGGGTGATTATAAAGATGGATTCAGAACTAATAAAGTGTTATGTTGAGGCTCATGGATCGAGAGTGGAATTTGTTCATCCCGATGACGGATAGATATACTCTGGGCCCTCTCGGTGATATCACATTGATTAGCTTGCAAGCAAGTGATTTGATCACTAGAATGTTATATCACGGGAACGAGAAAAGAGTGCATGTCAGTAACGAGATCAAACTAGGTATGGAGATACCGATGATCGAATCTCGGACATGTAATATATCGCGAAACAAAGGGATTAAGATACTAGCGTAAAAGGTTCCGACGATCACAAGAAAGTCATCGTTGAATGTGTGGGAGTCAGTATGGGTCTCCAGATCCCGCTTCTGATTATTGATCCGAGAGGGGTCTCGATCATGTCCGCATTATTCGCGAACCGTAGGGTGACACACTTAAGAGACACCGACATCCATTTGGAGCAAAAGTTTCATGCCGAAAAGAAAAGGAAAGCGCAGGAATTTATTTCACTAGACACCGAAACTGTTTCGGTTGAAATTGCTGAAACTGGTTCTGCATGTGAAATGGAATACTAGCAAGGGGTTTTATGTGAATGTTTGTTAATTAAAGTAATTAACAAAATTCTGAATAAATAAATAAAAGAGTTTTATTTAAATGAGAGCTTGCATTAAATTTGGTGGAAATTTAATGCATGTGAGTGGATTTTTGAGTGGAGGCTTTTTAATGGGAGTGGAGGCTTTTCATTTTGAGTGGGAGCTCCACCCACATGAATGTGGAAGAGGTGGGGGCAGCCCCCATGGCTGGGCGCCATGCCCCTTGGGTGCCCCCCCTCTCCCCTATAAAAGGCCCCCCTCTCCTCCTCTCACAACACACCTCCTCGTGAAGGATCTCTCTCCCCCTCTAGAATTTATCCCCCATGGTCTCGGACTAGCGAGATACATGTTCCCGGTGGCTATTCGGCAAGAAAGAGTTGTGCTTCCGCTGCATCGCTGGAGCGAGGAGGCGGAGGTTGCTCGGTGCCTCGAACGTGTGTGCGAGCACGGATGCGCTGCTGTTTTGCGGCGCTAGGACTTCCTCTCGATCTTGAGATCGGCAAGAGATCGTCTACATCAACCACGAGTTTGGACTCGTTAAGCTTTGTCGGTCTTCAAGGGTATGTTCTCTACAGATATACATCCGCCCGTTGTTTGTATCTAGTAGATAGATCATGGTACATAGTTGTTCCCATCGTAGGAAAATTTTTGTTTTCTATGCTGCGAACCCTACAGTGGTGGCCCTGCTCTCGAAAACCATCTTGCAGCTTGTAACTTCACTAACTAGATCAATACGCCTCGGAGCTAACTAATTTCACATATTAGGGAGTGCCTCTATGACCAGTTTCTCGGAGATGCCGGAGGACTGGGCTCCGTCGGCATCTCCCTGAAACTGGCCGCAGTGGTGTCCCTGCTCTCGAAAACCATCTTGCAGCTTGTAACTTCACTAACTAGATCAATACGCCTCGGAGCTAACTAATTTCACATATTAGGGAGTGCCTCTATGACCAGTTTCTCGGAGATGCCGGAGGACTGGGCTCCGTCGGCATCTCCCTGAAACTGGCCGCAGTGGTGTCCCTGCTCTCGAAAACCATCTTGCAGCTTGTAACTTCACTAACTAGATCAATACGCCTCGGAGCTAACTAATTTCACATATTAGGGAGTGCCTCTATGACCAGTTTCTCAGAGATGCCGGAGGACTGGGCTCCGTCGGCATCTCCCTAAAACTGGCCGTAGTGGTGTCCCTGCTCTCTAAAACCATCTTGGAGATGCCTCAAACTGGCTGGAGGACTGGACTCACAAGGATGCATATTTATAGTACAAGCAGCTCGGCATAATGTCGACACTCACCCCTATTATTAGTGCTGACTCATCTTTAGTCCCGGTTGGTGTCTCCAACCGGGACTAAAGGTTCATCTTTAGTCCCGGTTGGTGACACCATCCGGGACAAGGTACAAGCCGCACGACATAATGTCGACACTCACCCCTATTATTAGTGTTGTCTGGCCCACTCTGCCGCAATCCCTTTAGTCCCGGTTTGTGACTACATCCGGGACTAAATGTGTGCCGAACAATGATCATGTTTCGAAAAAACCTTCACAAAATGACCTATCATGTTCGAGGTTTCATGGCTTTCGGTCCAAATGACCGATGTTATGTGCTGAATCACGGCATAGTTTGTGATGTTGTGCCCATATTATGCATGTGTGTGGACATTGGTATGTAGAACAATGTTGCAGGAGGAAGTTTTCCTTTTTGTCGCACGGAAAATCCCTTTTCCATTTTCCGAGCGCAAAAAACGGGTCGTTTTGTGAAGTAACCACCAAAATGCCGTTTCAGAATGCTACCGTCCTATTTTCCTAAAATACTAGACCACCTTACATGGACTATATCCCAACCGGTACATCTCAAACCTTTTCGTCCATCCCGGGTAAAAAGGACAAATGTCTACCGAATCGGCAGGAAGTGGGTCCGGTTTGTACTACAGGTACATGATCTATCGCCCGTGATTTTTTGAAAAAATCATTTTTAGACTCGCAATATGTGGTTTCTTCAGAGATCCAATGCAAGTTCTAACGATGCCCGTCCCCTATCTTCATGCACACCGGTTCGACCATAGTTAGAAATTCAGATAATTCAAAACGGGCATAATAAATTCAAAAAAAATCCGAACAATGAAAATCCTTCGCGTGGTGTCATATTATGTTACATAGTTGAAAGGAAAAATACCAGACTTGGTATATTGATCATGTTTCGAAAAAACCTTCACAAAATGACCTATCACGTTCGAGGTTTCATGGCTTTCGGTCCAAATGACCGATGTTATGTGCTGAATCACGGCATAGTTTGTGATGTTGTGCCCATATTATGCATGTGTGTGGACATTGGTATGTAGAACAATGTTGCAGGAGGAAGTTTTCCTTTTTGTCGCACGGAAAATCCCTTTTCCATTTTCCGAGCGCAAAAAACGGGTCGTTCTGTGAAGTAACCACCAAAATGCCGTTTCAGAATGCTACCGTCCTATTTTCCTAAAATACTAGACCACCTTACATGGACTATATCCCAACCGGTACATCTCAAACCTTTTCGTCCATCCCGGGTAAAAAAGACAAATGTCTGCCGAATCGGCAGGAAGTGGGTCCGGTTTGTACTACAGGTACATGATCTATCGCCCGTGATTTTTTGAAAAAATCATTTTTAGACTCGCAATATGTGGTTTCTTCAGAGATCCAATGCAAGTTCTAACGATGCCCGTCCCCTATCTTCATGCACACCGGTTCGACCATAGTTAGAAATTCAGATAATTCAAAACGGGCATAATAAATTCAAAAAAAATCCGAACAATGAAAATCCTTCGCGCGGTGTCATATTATGTTACATAGTTGAAAGGAAAAATACCAGACTTGGTATATTGATCATGTTTCGAAAAAACCTTCACAAAATGACCTATCATGTTCGAGGTTTCATGGCTTTCGGTCCAAATGACCGATGTTATGTGCTGAATCACGGCATAGTTTGTGATGTTGTGCCCATATTATGCATGTGTGTGGACATTGGTATGTAGAACAATGTTGCAGGAGGAAGTTTTCCTTTTTGTCGCACGGAAAATCCCTTTTCCATTTTCCGAGCGCAAAAAACGGGTCGTTCTGTGAAGTAACCACCAAAATGCCGTTTCAGAATGCTACCGTCCTATTTTCCTAAAATACTAGACCACCTTACATGGACTATATCCCAACCGGTACATCTCAAACCTTTTCGTCCATCCCGGGTAAAAAGGACAAATGTCTGCCGAATCGGTAGGAAGTGGGTCCGGTTTGTACTACAGGTACATGATCTATCGCCCGTGATTTTTTGAAAAAATCATTTTTAGACTCGCAATATGTGGTTTCTTCAGAGATCCAATGCAAGTTCTAACGATGCCCGTCCCCTATCTTCATGCACACCGGTTCGACCATAGTTAGAAATTCAGATAATTCAAAACGGGAATAATAAATTCAAAAAAAACGGGCATATAAGTTAATTCATTTTAAAAGGTTACATTTATTATTTTTTAAAAATAGAATATGTTTTTGAATTATTTATTCAAATCCATACACTTCTTATGTTTAAAGTTTTTCTAAATTCCAAATTGATATTAAAAAAATATAAGTTAATTCATTTTTAATTGTAAATGGTTCATATTTTAAATGGTTACATTAATTATTTTTTAAAACAGATTTTTTTTTTGAATTATTTATTTAAATCCAAACACTTTTTATGTTTAAAATTTTTCTAAATTCCAAATTAATATTCAAAAATATAAGTTAATTCATTTTAAAAGGTTACATTAATTATTTTTTAAAAATAGAATATGTTTTTGAATTATTTATTCAAATCCATACACTTCTTATGTTTAAAGTTTTTCTAAATTCCAAATTGATATTAAAAAAATATAAGTTAATTCATTTTTAATTGTAAATGGTTCATATTTTAAATGGTTACATTAATTATTTTTTAAAACAGAAAATGGTTTTGAATTATTTATTCAAATCCAAACACTTTTTATGTTTAAAGTTTTTCTAAATTCCAAATTAATTATCATTTAAAAAACAATACAAATTTAAACCCCAAAATAAAAAATAAGGCGGGAATAGAGAGAAAATACCTGAAATTTTTTGAAAACAGGGGAATATGTCCCGGTTGGAGCCACCAACCGGGACTAAAGACCCCCTGCGCGCCAACCCTTGGTCTGTTGAAAATATTGGAGTATAGGTCCCGGTTGGTGGCTCTAACCGGGACGTATAACCCTTTAGTCCCGGTTGAAGGTCCTTTGGTTATAACCCTTTAGCCCTTCCTCTTCTTCTTCCCTTCCCCATCACTTCTCTGCTTCACCGACGCGCGCACAACCGCCCCCGACGCCGGCAGGCTGCCCGAGCTCGCCGCCCCCGACGCCGTCAGGCTACCCGAGCCCACGCGTCGCCGTGAGGCTCCATCCGCCAGCACCGCCGCCTCCGTTCGTGCGCGCACCAGTCGTCGCCCACGACTCCATCTTCCTCGACCCCGACCGTGCTCGCCGGCGTCGATTCGCTCAACCTCGACCTCCCGCGCTCTCTCCGACCAACCTCACGCGCTCAGGGTGAGCAAGCGAACCTTCTGGATGCTTCCTTCCTTCCCCTCTCACTGTAGTTCATGCCTGCGCCGTTAGATTCCGCGTTCGCCGCCGTCGGCCGTCGTTGTACCACCTTCAGAGGGCGGCGCCGCCAATTTTGAGTAGGCGCGGGCGGCGCGGAGGGATCGACGAGGCGAGGCGCGGTCGGGAAGCGTCGGAATTGTCGTCGGGGAGCGACGGGTGGCCGGCGGCGAGCCACCGAGCTGCTTGCGTCGGGGAGGAAGAAGACAGAAACAGAAAGGCCGATGGGGTACGGGCCTGGCTGGGCTGCTCTTGGGCCCCGGGTGGGCTTCCTGCTAGCGCCAGAGAGAGAGAAGGAGAGATGGGCTCGGCCCAGTAGCTAGGTTGGATACATTTTTTATTTCCAGAAATTTTTTTCTATTTCTATTTCTGATTTCCCTTTTGTAATTTGAATTTCAAATATGTTTTGAATCTTTTCAACTTACAGAAACTTTTATAAAGTATATGAAATAGTGTGAGACCCTTTTATACACTTTGGGCTCAACTCATGTAGTTAGTTGTTTAAATACAAAACTCATTTGAATGGTTTTCAAATGGAGGGGGAAGTTAGGGTTTAGGGTTTGATTTGTTCTTTCTTTATTAAACCAAAATGCAAGTTCAACAATTTAAATGACAAGTATAATTAGAAGAACAAATGCACCCCTCTCATATGTTCCGGAGTTTCCCCGAGTTAGGGTTTTCACCCGTCGGAACCCCGATTAAATCGTCGAGCATGTCTTAGGGTTACATTCCAATGCAAATTAACTTGTCATATCATCATACTTGCTTGAGCATTGCATCGATGCCATGTGTTGATTGTTTCCCTTTCTTTTCGGTGTTTCGATTATTAGGTTTATTATTAGTTAGGTATTATTAGGTTTATTAATTAGTTTGGTATTATTGGTCTTCGACCCCACTGGTCAGTCAATGTGGGTAGCCCCAGACCCGATTCACATTGTCAGTCACTGTGGTTAGATAAGGAATCATTAATACCCCTTAGGTGCATGTGGGTTCGACGATGTGCCTTCGCCAGGGCATTCTGAACCCTCTTAAATCGATTCCAATATGGTATTTTGTTAGTATCTAGTGTTACCTATCTGCTGGATAGTTTCCCTTTTGTAGCCTTATACTCATGTTCCCCTCTCATATGCATCGGAGGTTTCTCCGAACTAGGTTACACCCCTCGGAACTCCGGAATATTGATTTTAGTTGATTTTAGCTAGAGTTACCTATCTACTACACGGTTTCCTTTTTGTAGCTAGGTTTAGGGTTTCTCTTCATTTTTATTATTGTGTATGTATATATTAGGGTTTCTCCTTAACTTTATCCTTTAGCCGCTTTGACTTATTTGTTTTTCCACCTATGCAGAAAAATGGACCCACACGTCAGAGACGAAGAAAAGGAAGAGTTGATCCAAGGTGTGATCCGTGGGGAAGATAATTTAGACGTATCAACGTTTCTTAACAACTCCGGTAAGGGTGATCCTCTTTTTACCGGAGTAGACAACTTGTTTGAGGTTGAAGGTGTTGCCTTCCGAGAGGGAGAAGGCGATGCCTTGTGTAATCGAGAAGACGACCGCTCCGGCAAGGTGCATGTAATATAAATCAATTAATTAATTAATCATCTGCTATCTATATAGAAATAGTAACGACGATCTTTCTTCTTTTAGCCCTCCGGATCGAAGGAATCTACTGAAAAGAGCACACGAGGCCCAACCAAAAAGTTGCAAGACCATGAGAGGTTTAGGATCGAAGATGTCGCTGAAGACGGCAGACCGACAGCTCCCGAAGTTGTCGCAACCAAATTTGTGGCACAATGCGGAGTAATCGTTAGGGACTTAATCCCGATCACCATTAGAAATTGGAATAGGCCTGCTAAAGCGGATGAAGAGGGAACATGTTTATTTGTCCCTAACCACGCCAAAGATTTACTGTGGAAGAGGCTCATGGTTAATTTCAAACTACCGAAGATAGAGCTGGATCCAAATGCGGAGGATCCAGTTGAGGACTCCTTACAACATGGGAGAGCCATGGAGGCTAAGGTCAGGGAGTGGGCTTTGAAGAAGATGGCCCAGTGTTTCACCAACTGGAAGAAAAGATTGCACCTTGACTATGTCGTGAAAGAGAAGACTCCCGATTTCAAGAATATTCAGTTTGAGAAGATAAAACCATTTTGGGATGAGTTTGTGGAATACAAGAAATCAGAAAAAGCTAAGAAAATGTCTGAAACGAATAAGCTGAATGCTGCTAAGAAGAAGTATCACCATACTAATGGGGCAAGGTGGCTACAAGGTTGGCATTCCTAAGTGGGAGAAACTTGAGCAGGAACTGCGTGATAAAAATATCACCCCAGAGACAGACGATTGGGTAGAACGTGCAAGGAATTGGTTTTACGGGCATGGGGGCACGTTGGACTCGGAAGGGAGGTGTATATATAACATACGACATAAAGAAGACCCCTTGCCAATCGAGAGGATGAGAAAAGCAGTAAAGGCTGTTAAAGATGGGGACTTCATTCCCGATAGAGAGAATGATGAGCTCACACTCGCCCTTGGAAATAAGGAACATGATGGACGAACACGAGGCACAATAGGCTCCCAATCATGGAGGACTGGGTTTCCCGAAGAGAGGAAGAAATATCCTGATAGAAGCCGTCAGAGGAGTAAGGACAGGGCGGCAGTTGAAGCAGAAAGTCAGAAAGAGCGAATGCGTTTAATTGAAGAACGATTAAAGCAACAACAAGATGAAATTAACTCACTTAAAGAGCAAAGTACTACCGGCCCATCTCAGCAGCACACTGCATTCGATGCTACCGGCCTATCGAATAATCGAAAAAGCAGTGTGGCTTCCACCGAGGTCCCGGGTGATGACAATGGCGATGCCGATGATGCACCGACGATGGCTCCTGTTGGCTACCCAGTGGATGATATCACAGAGATGACACACTGCGAGCTACATGTCAAAGTTGTGAACATATCAATGAAGGTGGCGGTCGGCTATGCCTTACCAATTGGACCCACACCAACTTACCACAGTCGTCCGGTTCCAGAGGGCTACGCTGTTGTCGGCGTGGATGAAATCATGCCCACCTTTGAGGTTTTGGATCTTCACTACCCTGCTGGTGAAGGGGATGTGACTGTGCTGGGTGACGCAAAAAACGTCACCATTCTATGGCCGAAGGATTGTATCGTGCTTCGAAATCACACGCCAAGGCCATCTTCGCCGCCGCCTCACCCGTCTCCAGCGAGGTCGTTGCCGCCGCGGCAGCCGTCTTCGTCGCCTCACCCGGCTCCGTTGCCTCACCCGGCTCCGTCGCCTCACCAATCTCCGGTGCAGCCATCGCCGCGGGAGCCATCGCCGGCGCCTCAGGATAAAAAGCGTAAGCGTACCGCTACTGTGCGTCGTAAGCGATCGCCGAAACGTAAACAAGAGCCTCTTCCAAAAGTACCAACGGTTCCTCCCAAGAGAGCTTATGACTGTACTGAAGAGGAGACTGCGGCGATCGTTGATGCGGAAACGACAGCGTTTTTCGCTAAGCTGAGGCGGCCGAAAGAGCCAGAGTTCCCCAGCACCAAAGAAGAAAAAGCCAAAGTGTTGAAAATGCTAAAGACTCTTCATCAACCCGAGCCAAAGCTGTCATCAGACTATGAGCGTTCTATTCTCAAGTCACATGCAGCACAAAAAGCCTCGAAGAGCAGTACTGATGCAAGCGGGAAATCTATTGCCCAGCTCGGAGAACAAGCAAAACAGACTTGCGCCCCTCTCAAGGTGATTTCTCAAACCAATGTGGGGTCGAGCAAATATGGGGCCGAAGAGCAGTATGATCCAGAGGTAGTTGCACAATACGGAGAAGCTGCCGCTGCTCAAGGTATGAGTATTGCCCAGTACTTATCCCAGTTAGAGTTCTTCCCCGTGAGTGAAGTAGCATACCAATACCAGTACGGAAAACCTCTCGTCAAACCTGAGGAGGTAAACAATCTTCCAACAAAAATGCGAAGATTGCATAACTGGTACTTGCATGCCACAAAGGCCCGAGCTAACTGGATAGTGCTGAGGGTTACAAAAAAGCATCATGGGAAAGAAAGGGATGACATGATATCCATTGAATTTGATGAACTATTTCAATTATTCAATCAAGACGCCTTGGACAAATCGATCATGAGTGCCTATTATCTGTAAGTACTAATTCTGTAATTAATTTAGTCTCCATCTATATTATTTTGTTTATTGCATGTATATAATCATACTTTAATATGCAGAATGAAGATTCTCGAATGCAGCAGAGGACAAATCTATGATATTGGCTTCATTGACCCATATTGGGTTCATGAAGCTAATCTCAAAATAAGCCCCCAGGATACGGAGGATAATATAGTACACGCGTTAAGGTTTCAAGAAACCAAAAGGGAAATACTATTTCCTTGCAACTTCCAGTGAGTGTTATTGTCTTGTATACACTTTCTATTTCGCTTACTCGATGTTAAGTATATAATTGATTAGTTCTGCATTCGCAGGTACCACTATATTCTGTTAATCATTCAACTTGACAAAGGGCGTGTACTAGTCATGGACTCGAAACATAAACCCCTTGAGACGTGGAAGGACATGCAGATACTTCTCCAGCGGTAATTCTAATCATTACGACACTATATCGGCAACGTTCGTGAATTTTATGATATCAAGTACTTAATAACTTATTTTATTCGTTTTCTACGCCGGGCAGCGCTTGGAAACGGTTCACCAAGAAGGCTAGGGGTGTTTGGAAAGAGGAGCTTACATTTCAACCACTAGATGTAAGCACCACTAGCTATATCCGCGCATCTCTATGATTCTAGTTTTGATACAGTTATTATCATGCTTGATTATTATTTTGATTGAACTCTGTTGTCGTAAAGTGCCTGACGCAGGGACCAGGTAACAATCTATGTGGATACTATGTATGCGAGTTCATCCGGCAGACGTGCGATGAGAAGGGCAGAAATTTAGAGCAACTCCACGTACGTAAACAATTTCTATAGTTTTTAATTACAATCAAATTGTGTTTAGTTTCATATTCATATAGGCTGACTTCTTTTTTAAATCAGATCGAACGTCTACGGGACGGTCTTCTGCCAAAGGATCGCATACGAGCAATACAGGAGGAATTGGCGGGATTCTTGGATGCAGAAGTCCTAAACACACAAGGGGAATACTACTCGGCTGTGTATAGACAATAGGAATTGTAAAAATAGCAACTTTCAAGAAATTGGCCGGTAGCATCGAATAGCAACTTTTGTATGTAGTGCATGAACTCGATCCGTGTATTGAATGTAAAATGTTGTCATGATGATCTTGTGTAATATAAGGTTCCTTCATTGATAAGTGCAAAATACTAAATAAACAATAAAACAACCTAAATGAATTCTCTGTCGCGGCACAAAAAGTGACGAAAATGCTGCCGCGGCAACAAAATATGCCAAAATGAATTCTCTGCCGCGGCAGAGAAATGGGCCAAATCTCTGCCGCGGCAGCAGGTTATTAGTCCCGGTTCGTGTTACGAACCGGGACTAAAGCCCCCCCCCTCGCACGGAGCAGATGCCACGTGTGTGGCCTTTTGTCCCGGTTGGTGGGGCAACCGGGACTAAAGGTTCGGGCTTTAGTCCCGATTGCCCCGTCCCGGTTGGGCAACCGGGACTAATGCCCCTTACCAACCGGGACCTATAGGGCGTTTTCTACCAGTGTCGAAGTAATAATATAAACCCCAACTATGTCTATATCAAGATTATGCTCTAAGTAACCATTTAAAAATAATTTAATATAATACCTAGAAGAGATTTATAAAATTGAATTATGAATATTCTTCTTTACTTGAGATAAGCATTTAGCAAGATTTATTTTAAACTGTAAGATACTTACTTTCATTAAAATAAACTATTAAAAGAGAATTAGGATTAACATGTCAACATAAAAGTAAATTAAAATAGCTATTTCTTTTAATCTTTCAGAATCAAACCTAAATGAAAAGTAAATACAATGCAGAGAAACTGAAAGCAACCAAGAACTACTAATTAAATGCTACCAATACCATTTAAAAATAAATTAGTACCACATCTAAAATAACTTTAAAACATTATTAAAAATATTATTAGGATTATTATATGCTACATTGAAATCTTGTAATTTCTTCTCAACTTTAAAATGGTAAAATTGAAATAAAATAATATTATGCTTTCGTATGATAATAAAATGACACTACTAATCTTGTAAATGAATTAGAATTATTATTTCCACATATATAGTAGCAAAGTGTTGCATATTCCTTTTAAATGTCTTTAATATATTAATACCTTGAAAGGAATTAAAAGTAATCATTAAGAATTTATTAAAACTTAAAACATTATCGAATAAATAAAACATGAAATATTGTGAAATAAATTAAAATGTATTCAACCTAACTTATGCGTTCAAATTATTTTCTTTGTTAAAGTAAATCAATTCTATATAAGAAACCAAACCAAGGAAACTTAAAACCCTAAGACAAACACATGACCTAAAAATCTAGATTAGTTTTAGGGTTGAACGCTTGCATATCATATTGACAATTCTTTGGATATTAGTTCTTACCGGGACAATGATGCTATTTTAAAAATTTATATTTTATGAGGCTATAAGAGTTTGACTACATAATCTTGCAATCAAGAGGCAAGTTCAATCTTGCATGTACTTTGGAATATTTTATATAATTTAATTTTCAAAAGTATTATCACCTGTATTTGGAAAGCAACATAATGTTTTATGAATGTGAAATGAACCGTGATGTGGTGGACAAAACAGAACCATAGTTGGAATACATGTTTGGGAAGCCATGTGGTGGAGGTACCATTACACGGGAAAAGTACATCTAGTATTTACAATAAAAGTTGTCAGTAATTTTTGCATCGTATAGACCATGATGAACACATATCCTAGAATGGTAGGAGAAAGTCTGTTGGACCTTCTTCCTTTCGTATATATGTATTTGGTTGTTACATCGGGCTATTATTCAAAGTGGAGAACAGCGGGTGGGAGCCCTTAACATCTCCCTCATGTGCTGCAGGATGACAACTTGAGCGTATTTGAAGGGAAGGTAATTGAGTGTAGGAATTCTGACCGAATCTCGTTAAGTGGGTGTACTGCGGGATCCTAGAGAAGGCTAGTGACTGACATGGTCTTCAATTGAGCCTCGAACCAAGGAAGTTTGAATGGGAAGACACACCTAATTATGAACTCGGGTTTAAGATCATTCATGGGTAAAGTAGCACACATGTGCATAGTGTATAAGTGTGACATGTTACTCCTTGTTCTAGGAAATAACTAAGATCACAGTGTGAAAAGGGACTCCATGAAGTCCTCTTCAACCTGTAGGACTAACTGATATAATTTTCTAAATAAACCTACCTTTTCAAGAAACCATTTTGAAAAATTTACTTAAACCGAAGATTGATGATACACAAGTGTAGATAGTGTATGAAACCAACTTAAGTCCAGAACTTACCTAGTACATTCATACTCATCTGTACTTTCTTAACCCTTGCTAGAATCTAGAAAGTCGATGACATCATCAAAACCCAATAAGAAGACAAGGGAGGACCATGACAAGGAGGCAGGAGCATAGTAGTCAATAAATGTACTCCCTCTGACAGTCTGACCCATATTACTTGTCGCAGAAATTAATGTATCTAGACATATTTTAGTGCTAGATACATCCAATCCGATGAAAATTAAGATGGGTCGAAGGGAGTATCAAAGATGGCAGAAACCAAGATGATGCAGAAGGGGACCAATCCCCGAATGTTAGAACATATCTCCATAGAGCATTTTTGTATCAGCAATAGCAAGCCAAGTAATATTAGATATATAACTAGTCACAGAGAGTAGTCTATGGATCACTCTTTCTGGATTTGGTTGAAAAGGGAACCAACCCGACATACCATTGTGTCGTGAAATTACCACAAGTATGATGTATAGATCTGAGTTATAATGCTATAGTCAGGCCTTGGACATGCTATGTTTCGGTCTACTCGTAGAATGTAATGTTCATGGAACAATGTTCCTTGATGATTATGACAACAAACTTGCACACTATAACATGCAATTGTGTGTTGGGTTACCGTGGCATAGCTTTGGCGCTCGGCAATAGAGTTGTTTCCCATAGTGTCTTGCGTGTAACACCCTGCTAGAAAAGAAAGATGGAAGTAACATAATAACGACTATCAATTACTAAAATATAATATGACACCTCTATTTTCTAGATGTTACTATTTCTTCCAGTATATTTGTATTTTGACATTTCTAGGATAACAATTAGATTTATTTTATTAGCCTCTATAGAATGTGAAATAATTCATGGATTCAAGTCATGTGATATCTTATATATGCATCCGCAAGAAAACTTAAAATATATCTACCATATTGTGACCTAGACAAAGTGAATAAATTTAAGACTATATAATTCGGTAACTAATCAGTCCTATCTTCCGGTCATATGTTATGATGATTTTTTGAAGTACTCATGCCATAGCATGGATTAAATCCATATTTCACATAACTTTGGAACTCACTGAAGGGAAGAAATAGGGATAAATTTGTCGAAATTTATGGTATGTGTATATGGCTACAGTTGGACTTGGAGCATGCAGATGGTTAGGTGTTTGAGTCAAACACATGTATGTTAGTACTGATATATAAACGCACAATTGAGTAGCTAAAATATACCAGATCATGCATACGATGACCGTTGTAGGGGTGAAAAGAACGATGGTAACATGGTGGTAGAGATGTTATTTGATAAATCACCTTCGGTTGGCTCGCAAGACATAGGGAACAATTGCTGGACAGGCGATACCTATCTAGAATTGTCTTTCTTGAACGGTGCGATGGTTAATCAAGCCGTATTATTGTAAAATGTGTTTCTCCTTTTGAACTTGAATTATGTTGGAAAAAAATCTTATGCGTAGGAGGTGAAACTACACTACACTGAGAGAATGTGTGTTACCCACCAAAAAAGTGAGAGAATGGGTGTCACAATTCTTCCCAATCTCCTAATAACCCTCCTAAATAGCTCTAGCAACGGTAAAACGGAGTTAAATCATGTACACGGATTCCATTTAACTGCCAACTGCCCAAGCCGCTATACCAGGATGTTTAAAATATTGACTTCTTACACGGCTTCAAAAAGGTATCTATGTGGTGTCTTAAGAGAGAAAACCTACCCAATCCATAGGTCCCACATAATAGGAATCCGTCAATTATATCTACTTACTAAGGGAGGTTGCCCACTTTTGATGCCCATGACCTAGTTTAGCGTGCTTTTACCTCTCTTTTTTTGCGAGCGTGCTTTTACCTATTCAATGTTTCGTTATCTGTAAAAGTGACACGAGAAGATGTCAAGGCCTCCATTTAGGTTTTAAAGATCAGTAAGAATTATAAAAATGATAGTGTATTGAGGAAGAGAAGTCAGTGTGGTAAACAATGGAGATTATCAGTTTATCATTGTTAGGAGAGGGAGTGAGAGGAAGCACGGTAGGAACCTATAAATAAGAAAAATAATTATGGTTCGGTGCCCGGTTTTCATTTCTCCGTAGGGAGCCAAAAGGCACCCTTTCTTTTGTTAGGTCAGCATGTGCATGTTAGAAAGCAACCCCTTTTAAATAAGAAAAAAAGAAACTTAAAAATTATGCCGGAAAACCATTGGGGAAAAACCTTATGCACATGAGGCGAACTTCAGTACATCTGGAGAATTTGTGTCGTCAACTAATTCCTATAAGTTTTTCAAAAGGTATTTATACAGCGGCTTGAGAGAGAAAACCGACACACATCCACGGCTCCCACATAATAGGAATCGGTCGATTCAAACTACTTTCTAAAGGAGGTTGTCCAACACTTTTGACGCACATGACCTAGTTTAGCACGCTTTTACCTTTTCAATGATTTGTTGTTTGTAAAGATGACATAAGAAGATGTCAAGGAGTCCATTTAGGTTTGAGAGATCAGTAACAATTAGAAATATGGTGGTGTATCGAGGAAGGGAAGTCGGTGGGGCAAGCGATGGTGATTACAAATTTATCATGGTTAGGAGAGGGAGTGAGATCGAGTGAGCATGGTAGAAACCTAAAAAGGCACATTTTCTTTTGTAAGATCAGCGTGTGCATGTTAGAAATTAATCACTTTAAATATGAAACAAAGAAACTTAAGGATTAGACGGAAAACCATTGGGGGGGGGGGGGGAATCTCAGTCAAAGGAGTCCAATTAGGTTTTGAGAGGCTAGTAAGAATTAAATATTTTTTGATAAAAATAAGAATTAAAAATATGGTGGTGTGTTTAGGAAGGAAAGTCGGTGTGTGTGTGTGGGTGAGGGGTAGCAATTTACGGCGATTATCATGTTGAGGAGAGACAGAGAGCGAGAGAGTGACCATGGTACAAAGAAACAAATGGATAACAAGCAACTTAAAGTTAATTAAAGTTTGGTGCCCATATTTCTTTTCTCCAAACATAGTTTAATTTTTTTACCCAAAATAAACCATACTAGTTTAATTTGGTGAAAAAAGTTTCCGCAAAAAAAATGGTGGGAAAAGGCTGAGTTCGTACACGTTAGCTGGGCTAGCACTAGAA
Organism: Avena sativa; assembly: GCA_916181665.1. NCBI lineage: Eukaryota > Viridiplantae > Streptophyta > Magnoliopsida > Poales > Poaceae > Avena > Avena sativa. The sequence goes on along the minus strand of OV702280.1, from coordinate 382,329,395 downwards.
TCGTCCCAATTAAGATCTGAAATCATGGCACAGTTTACTATAAACGCAGCATCAAATTGGGACCTCGATCGGATCCGGACAGGTGAGCCGATCCAGCGAACTGGCCGGTCAACCACTCACTCACTTACCCGCAAAAAAAAAATACACTCACTCACTCACTCGATCGATCGAAATATAATCAGCGCAGGCGCTCTGTTGGTCACTAGTCACATTTCGTAGCCATATCATTCTAGGCATATATAGGTTTTCTCTTGTGAAGTGACAAAATGATAACGACCGGCGCATATATATGACAATATGTAGCGATCGATCGGCTACAGGGTCTGATGATGGGATGCAGGAAAACCACGATCAAGTACGGGTAGTTCAGCTGATGGGTTTTGCTTCACCTGGTAAAAGGGTGTGTTGTGGCGATCGTCGATCTGCATTCGAGTCATCCGTCGACAGGGACATGTAACTACACCCTGTTAATTAGCAGGTCTCCGTCCAGTCTCCCTAACCACCACAAATCGACCGAGAATGGAAGGATCATGCGCTAGGACGTAGGCACGACGATTGATTGATCGTCCAAACACTTGCGCCAGTATTCCAAATTAACCTCGATCGAGGGTCATGTCATGTTACTAGCAGAGCACCTAAAAAGTGAAGAGAAGTCCAGGACCATAAATGTTACTATCGCACAGGATAGGGACGCACGTACGTACGTCGTCCTAATAGGTACCGACTACCGAGAAGCAAAGTTGGACGATTTCTGCTTCCATGTCCCCCTTTCCCCAGAACTTACAAAACTAATGATACATGAACGGCTAGGATTAACCAGGTACCCCTTCGGTATGGAGTGTACGAAGGGGTATCGGCTAATCATGACTGTCCTTATGTTTTCACTTTCATCAATTTAAAGGAGAGTGGGATATCGGAGTACACCTCAAGTTGAACTGTTCCATTTACGAGGTCACCAGCCGAAACAATATGTCTTGCAACATCCTCTTCTCAAACCTTCATTGCTCTACGGAATCGGATACTTCTGTATGTAATTTATCCTCAGGTGGTTTATTATTTTCCATGAAAAAAATCGATGTATATCTTTTTCTAGGATACACCCTCGGAGGTGTACCAAAATCGATGTATATCTCAATTTGATGAATTAGTGGCGTGTACTAAATACATCTTAGGGATATATACATGGAAACTTAATGTTCCGCTGAAAATAAAGATTTTCATGTGATTCTTTGTATAAGAAAGTGTTGCTCACAAAATATAACATAGCAAACCAAAATTAGAAAGCTAGTAAAAAGTTTTGCTTTTGTGATGACGAAGAAACAGTTCAACATCTATTTATATAATGTCATTTTGCTTGGCTTGTTTGGCACATAATATAGTATGGCTTTTAGTTTAGCCCTGCTACTCAATATATCCAGTTTCTATCATTTTTTAATAAAACATAGGCTCAAATTCAGATAGGAGTTTCTGTACTTTGTTGTGCTACTTGAAACTACTTGAATGATATCATTTTCACAAGGCTTGAGCTACCCATTTTTTTCTAAACTAGGCAAGAGGCTTGCCATTCATTGATTTAGTAGAAAAAAGATGGCCAATTTACGAGGAAATCAGCCGAAAACCGATACAACACAACACTACACACCGCCCCCGAGGCCGCGCACCACACGAGTCGAAGGCCTAGTCACCCAAGTGGCCAAGGCCGACACCCAAAACACCTCAAAACGCAACAAGGCAGAGGCAAAAACTCATAGCCGCCGCTCGGACAACACTACCCATCTTTTATAGCTTATCTACAAAACTATTCAGTGGATCTGGCTTTGGTCCCACCTTCTCACACCAAAATGACCGACACATATGGATTTTGCATGCACATGGTTAGAGATGGTCTTTCAGGATATCTTCAACTAGAATGGATGACGTCTTTATAGAAAAATTAATGTGCATAGTTGCTTTATGTTTTTTGCTTATCTGCTGCCTCATTTTTGTATCCATTTTATGCGATCCATGATTTGTAAATTTTAAATTCTGAACGTTGCAATAAATCAGGCTTTATGTAGAGGGGGACCCCTTTTTTGAAAATAAAAACCTGAAAAAAATGAACATCTTGTTAATAGCTAACTAATTACCCCCTCAGTACTAAAAATGATGTTGCAGATTTATCTAGATTTGAATGTGTTTATACACTAAAACACATCAAGATATATTTATATCTACATAAATCTGTGACATCAAGTATGGAATGCATAAAAATGTGAGGGAGATATAAAATTGATCTGCCATGCATATCACTGCATATCCCGGCCGGTCATATATTAGTTTTCTAGTCGTCTTGGTGCGTTGTCTCTGTTGGCCCTACGTGCATTTGACCCAATATAATAATGGGTAGCTAATAACACCTTTTTTTTGAATAACACATCTGATGCGTTGAAATTTCTCTTGACCCCGTCCGTCTCTCTTGTGATCGATCAGTTGCCACTTACTCCGATCCGGAGCTCCGTCCCGACGGCGCCTCCTCGATATTTCGTTGAAATTCAAGCAGCAGTGTTGTCACCCTCTACTAGCTAGGTACCTACGCAGACATACTACCAAGCGGGCGCTCATCGGCCGGCCGGCTCTCCGATCTGAGTGGGGAACATCCACCACCGGACATGAGAACAGTACAATGCATGCATGCATGCATGGAACGGGCGAGAGAGTGACGTTAGTTTGGTGTACCATCCAACTGATTCAAGAGCATGTGTATGCATTATTCTTTTCTTTGTGTTGACTAGCAAAAATGTTCCTGTGTTATCACGGGTTGATTTTGACTATATCTCCCACTGTGGCTAGTGTCGTTGTGAAAGGTGACACCTTATCCCTCGTGGCCACTACCTACCGAAGCAATCACAAGAGAGCGTACTACTGGGTTTTGGTTCAAACTTGATCTAAATAATGCCCACAAAAAAAGACTTGTAGTATGTTCTAGCTTTTGTACATAAAATACAGTTGATAATTGACATTGCAAATAGCATGCTACAAACAAACATGCCCTCTTCTTTAGCACATTTACCCAACAGAAACTAAGTTTTAGTAATACGGAAGATTCATAAATATATAGCTAATTTTGAAGTTATTTTTGAACTCACCGACTAACCTGGGTATCACTATCACTGATGCAGAATTGTTTTATTCATATCGTTGCATCATGCATTGCATTTATTTTAGCTAAAACTACTAAAACCCTATTTTGTTTTCTAAAAATTCCTTAAAAGTTATATATTTTTCTCTCCGTTTTATTTTTAAATTTAAAAGCATATTTTATAAATTATTTTTCTTTAACAAATCAATTGACAAATGTTTGAAAAATAAGAATTAAACGAAGAAAAGAAAAATAAAACGTGGAGAGGCAGCTAGCCAGGCCTAAATCGTATGGCCCAGCCGGCGACCCCTCCAAATGGCTCACCTAACCTACCCGAATCCCAGCCCACTACCCCTCACACACGCACGTACGCACGCGCACACCGACACACGAACCCCACAGGCACAACACGGAACTCACGCACGATGCCCCTCAGAGCGCCGCCAGCATCCCAAGTCCATGACCCCGTCGCTATCGCCGCCTCTCACCCGTTCGACCTCTCCTTCCCTCCTCCCTCTGTTCCGGAATATAAGACGTTTAAGGAACTCACAGTCAAAATTTTTTAGGCAACGAAATTTCTGGAGTTTTCATTTTTGCCCTCAGATTTCGGTCTCCTGTCGTCACTTCCTCCCGAGCTCCGCAGCGCTGCTTCTCGTTCCCCACTGCCTGAGTGCCGCACGCTCCCTCCTTTCGACACCCGAGCCCGCGCGCTGCCGCCCCTTCGTTCCTCCCATCTCGCTCCCACCCGCCGCACCATCTTGCTCCTGCCCGCCACCCTTCTCCCCGCATAGACCCCACGGTCAAAGTGCCACCGCCCCTTCGTTCCTCCCATCTCCCTCCCACCCGCCGCACCATCTTGCTCCTGCCCGCCGCCCTTCTCCCCGCATAGACCCCACGGTCAAAGGTGGCACTTTTATGCCCATTATCCTCTCCACCTCCCTTGTTCGCTCTGAGTTCATCCCTTCCCCCAAGCGCCTCCCACCCCGTCTCCACCACGCGCCGCCGGGGACACCTGCCCGGGCCACTCCGCACCTCCCGAGCCGCATCCTCACCACCAACTCCTCCCCTCTAGGCCTGCACCCACTATCTAACTCTGGATCCTTCCCAATAGCAACCAAACGCCACCGTAGCTAGACCGCTGCCGCCGGTTGCCCATGCGCACTGGAGGAACGGGCCGTCGATGGGAGTCCATCAAGATCCAACGGCGGCGGCTCTAGGAGCTATGCTGGAGGCCGGCTGGGGTTGGGAGCTGTGCTAGAGGCCGGTGAGGGCAGCCACCGGGTGTACAGCAAGGGAGGCCGCGGATTTGAGCTCGAGGGCCTAGTGGGGAGCAGGGCATGTCTATTTCAGTTGCCTCCGTCGCTGACAAGGAGGAGATGGTCGAGATCAGGAAGGTGGAGGAAAGCTAGGCGGAGACGGCCCAGGTAGCCAACCTTCATTCTCTTTCTGTCCATGATTGCTCTGAACTTACTCTGTACGCCTAGGAGTACTACATCTTGTGATGTCTCTTGTTGGATGGTGTTCCATAATCATGGAGTAAATGTCTCTTGTGGATTATTTCGCTGTCTTATGGGTATGTGTAAAAATCTACAGATTTAGTAGTGGTTGGGCATGGTTCTGTAATTTTTCTCCATGGAGTACGTAGCTATATTAGTGCACACTTATATGCTCAGATTAGAATTTCCAATAACAGTGCAAAATATAGTTGTAGCAGTATACTTGAATAGGTGTACAATGCATCTTTTTCCAATTAGTGTACATTGAGTAGTTGACCTGAATTTTGTATAATCGAAGTTTGCTTGTTTAACTGAATTTCAATGCTTGTTTAACTGAAACTGAATGTCCACAGGATAGTAGTTATATAAATTCAGAGATAAACATTGTAGTTTGTGTCCTCAACAGGTCGCGGAGCAGAGCTTATGAATTGACATGGCAATACTGAAATCAGACGGTGTCTTCTCCAATCAAATTGGAGTAGAAACCATGTGTACAGATCAGTCTAAATTTCATGTGTGCTTCTAAATAAATTCAGTCTAAATTTCAATAGCATTGCCTGCTTGCTACGCTTTATTTCTAATACTCAGTTTCTTGACCAACTTTATTTTCAGTCATGTACTTGGAGTTGGCGATATTTTGATCTTATTTGCTTGCTTTTGTCCACTAGTGCTCTTGCTTGTTGTGCTTTTGCTCCGGTGCGGTATATTTACTATCATTTACCGTCAGATAGTGGATGCTGATCAAAAATGGATGTTGTCATGCACTGCTATTCTACTACTTGTCGTCATATTTTCTGCTAGATCTAGCTTGTACATCCAAACCTAACAACTACATTAAAGTGCAGGAGATAATTTACTTAGATGTTTACAAGTACTTATTGTTAAAACTGATGGTACTTTCTCAAAAAGAAAACTGACTTTACTGAGGCCGAAACAATTTCTGTAATGTGAACAATGGTCTGTCGGAATGAATAGCGACGTCCGCCAAATTTCATAATATATGAGGCCAGTCTATCAGTTTCATTCTTTTCATATAGCCTTGTTTCATATAGGAATTTTCCATGCATCAAAGTTTAATCAATTTAATTACCTGCATACCATAAACTTTTTTTTGGAGAGTGCAGCATGATGAAGGACACTTCTTTTGGTTAATTAGGGCTTGGCCTTTGATGTGCCAGATACCACTCTAGAGGGGTATACATTAGTTCATGTCAAACTGAGAGAAATGATCTAGTAGCACCACAGCTTCTAAATTTGTTAAAGTTTCTCAACATGATGTATTCTCATAGCTTCTAAACTCGAAACTTGCTGCATAATGGATAATGGATATGGAACTTGCTGCATATTGGATATTGGATAATGCCTTTATAAAATGACAGTATGTAATCTAAATTTTGCTGGGTAATAATGGATAGTGATGCTATATTGTTTGCAAAAATAATACAAAGTACTTTGAACTTTCTAATACATATTGTGCAGGGCATCAGCTAAGGATGCTATAGGGATTTTATTTCTATTATACCACTAGCACCACATCATGCATCAATTTCTTCATCTACTCCAGCATCTTGCTCATTCATTACTTGCTCATCTCCATTATTTCTTCATCCATGGGTGGAGTATACGAGAGTACCATATTGATGTGGGTTTTCACCAATCGTTGCAGGGCCGAAGGAGAATCACATTGAGGTGTATGTTCTGGGCTAGGTGTCCTTTCCCCGCCACCACCGCCGCCCGTTTCCTGCTGCCGTCGTGGGGCTCTCGACGATATGGGTATCAGGAAACCTGGTGGCGAGTTGAAGAGCTTGATCTCCTTGAATTTCCTGCTGGGTTGCGGCCGGCGATCTTCTATCGGGTCCGGACCGGCGATCTGCTGCCAGCCAGGGTGGGAGCAGCTGGGCGAGGTACAGGTGACGCCGGCGATCAAGGGAGGTGCCCCCAGCCTGGTGAACTCTCGCTGGCCTTCTCCGCTCCGGTTGGGTGGGGGGCGGACAACTGGCGAGCTACTGGGTAGGCGCCGGCATGCCCGAGATCTGCCCGCAATCGATTCCGGTAGGGATCGATTCTTCCCCACTATTCCATTACTACCGATGCTGACTAGCTGAGCGAGATCTTGGCGACATGCGAGAATCCTAGGGGGGGGTCGATTCTGCTGAGCACGAGGACCTGCGGCCACGCGAGGATCTGGGCGACGCGCGCGCGTGGAGCCGCGAATTATGGATCACCGGTTCGGACAGTTCCACAGGGTAGTTTTGTACTTTTCCTCAGTTTTAGACGCTGTCGGAAAATCCCAGAACGTCTTATATTCTAGAACGGAGGGAGTAGAATTTTAGTCCCACATCTTGTATGGTAGGAGCGTTTTAGTCCCACATATTGCAAAGTGAGCGAAACTAGTCCCATAACTTGTATCCTTGGAATATTTTAGTTCAATTTGATTAAATTTCAATAAATTTAACTAAATTCGTCAATAATTTTTTCAAAATATTCCCTTATATTTTTTAACATTTGTGTCCTTGTGCGGGCAGGTACAAATAAAATAGTTAAAACTCCAAACGTTGTGGGACTCGAACTCAAAACCTATGCATTGTTAGACACCAACACAAGCCGCTACCGGAATGGGTGCTATTGCTTAAATAGGAGGACATAATTTTTTATATAACATGAAAGCACATACGTACGATGAAAATACAATTGAAAGTATCGAAAACGCCTTAAAAAGTATATATACATGTGGGTAATGTAAGAATTTTTATTTGTGCAAAATTTCAACCCAACTTATTTGTATCGGACTACACAAAAAAAACAATTGTAACGTGATCTGAAGGCGCACAATACAGTTTGCAAACCTAGATCGCTAGTTTTGGTTTTTCTATCTAGTCTAAAATACAAATTATTTCGGATTGAAAATTATATCTTTTTAAAAAAATTCACAACTTTAGAACAATATTTTTGAATATCCAAAATAAAGGATTACATATAGCCCGGACGTATATACTCACTCAATCAAGATTCACTTCACTCGTGTGTGCGCACACGTTTAGTATACATAACTTTTTTGTTTCATGTCCGTTGAGGTAGCTAGCGTGTTGCCTGACGATGGAGGGATTCCCCGTTGTGTCTCGTGTCGCCCCACGCGAGGGTGGCGGAGAAGCTAACCCTAGCTCCCGCAGCCTCGTCCCTCCTCCTCCCCTCCTACCCCGCCGCCGTCCGACAAAGTACGAGCGGTCCGAAGGCGGCGGAACTTCCTCTACCCGGTGCTAGAGAGCCATCGCGGGGTGGCGCTGCTGGTGGCGGTGCGGCATGGAGTTAACGATGGACTCGTCTGGCGGCGGCGTGACAGGCACGTGCTCCCAGGGCGGTGCGGTGAAGGGACTGCTTCTGGCGGGGATGCTCAGGCCTTGGCTGCCGACCTTCTAGGGAGAGTGCGGCAGCGGCAGCACGACATGCGGTGCGGCTGCTTCTGGCGTGGACGCTCAGGCCTTGGCCGACAACCTGCTAAGGAGAGTGCGAATGCGGCGGCGCGACCGAGGTCCTCCGGCGACATGGCAAAATGAAATTCTCAAAAGTACTATTCTAAAGTTGTGAAAAATTCTAAAAAAAGAGATGCAAATTTTCAATCCGAAATGATTTATATTCTTGGTTACATAGAAAAGAAAAAATTAGAGCTAGATTTGCAAACTGTGCACCTTCAAATCATATTAGAATTGTCTTTTTTGTGTGTAGCCCAATACAAATCAGTTGGATTGAAGTTTTGCATAATCAAAATCCGTACATCATCTTTTCCCACATGTATATATATTTTTTAAAGTTGTTTTTGATACTTTCAGTTGCACTTTTTACGGTTTCATGTTATATAAAAAATTACGTCATCCTATTTAATGAATAGCATCTCTTGCTGTAGTGGATTGTGTTGGTGTCTAGCTACACAAAGTTTTTGAGTTCAAGTCCCTTTGACGCCTAGAATTTTAACTATTTTATTTGTATATGTACTGACACGTGGGTCTGTCTGTCCACGTCAAGGACATAAATGTCAGAGAAAAGTATGTATCGATTATTTTAAAAATATTATGGACGAGTTTAGTCAAAATTGATTAATTGGATTAAAATGTTTTAAGAATGCAAGTTGTGAGACTAAAACGCTCCTACGATATAAGTTATGGGACTAAATGTGTATATACTTCTAAACAAAACTCAAGCAAACAAGTGAATCGAACTCCTGACCTCTGCATTGATCTTCACCTCCTCAAGCCACTACGTTGAATAACCTAATTGTTACTTCTTACGGCGGAACACTTTTTATAATAATATGAGCGCGCGTACACAGTAAAAAAATGCTCCCATCCGCTCTTAGCTAATCTTGTGGGTCATGTGTGGATGCCTTTATTTTGAATATTTAAATAATGCAATTTAAAGTATCAAAAACACCTTTTAAAATACGTACATGTGGACAATGATATAAGATTTTAGTGTGTAAATTTTCAGCCTGGATTAATTTATATTGGGGCTACACAAAAAACAAAAAAAATTCGAACAAGATTTGAAGATGCACCTTTACAAACCCAAATCTCTAATTTTGTATTTTCTATGAAGCCCAGATTAAAAATTTGTATTTTTTTTATAAATTTTCCAACGTTAGAACATGTATTCTTTAATGTCTAAAATAAAGTCTTACATATAGCATGGGTGTACATGCTTAATCAATAAATCTTTACTTCACTCGTGTGTATACTACTATACGTAACTCTTTTTTGTGTGCTTGGAGGCGAGAAGGTAGGACGCACAACATGTTAGTGTAGATGAGTCAGACTGGAATTAATCTATAATAAAAAGGCGTTTTGCAGTTAACAAATATCTGTGCGTACTGTACTGGCAAACATCCACAAATTTAACAGCGCAGGTAGTAAGTTCGACTCTTGGAACTACTTGATATTTTATTATTTGTGCCCTGACAGGCCATACCAAGATCTCAGGCGACAGAGAGAAATATATGGGGCATTTTGCAAAAATTACAATGGCACATTTCGTCTTCAGAATTAGTTTCAACCTACAAGTGGATGAAATTGGTCAAAATCGCGGAAATTTAAATGAATTGGACTAAAAAACTCCCAAGTTACAAGTTGTGGGACTAATCTTACTCACTTTGCAAGATGTGAGACTAAAACGTTCGTATGGTGCAAGTTGTGGGACTAAAATTGTACGTACCTCTAACAGTTAAAAGAGCTGCAAAAACTCTGCACAGGGTTTGCAATTTTGCATAACCTTTTACTCCCTCTGTTTTAAAATATAAGATGTTTTAGCTTCGTGAAGCAAATGTATCTAGACTTCCTTTAGTATGTAGGTTCACTCAGTTTTAGAGTGAATCTAGACACTAAAGGAAGTCTAGATGCATTTTCTTCATAAATCTAAAACATCTTATATTTTGAAACGGAGGGAGTACATACTTAGAAGAGCATCTCTAACCCACTCTCTTCCTGCGGATGAGCAAATTTGCTTCTCTAACAGCTAAAACCGGCTCTAACGGAAGGCCCAAAATTGGTTAGAGAAGCAAATATAAGATAGTGACTGCTATAATTTTCTTCTCCTATATTTGCTCGGCCGCGAGGGCGATGAGTATAATTTTTCTACCGCATCTACCACCGTCTTCGACGAGGCAAACCGCGTCGGCCGACTCGTCGCAGTCGTCGGGATGCTCGCCGAGGTCGCCAGCGTCCTTCCTTGCCATGGTCGCCGGGATTCACCCCATCTTGAATTGTGTCGCCGTCGCGTGAATCGTGCTGCCGCCACCTCAAATCGCGCCGAAAGCTGCTCACCGACGAGGCATGGCGTTGCTCAGCCGCGCGCGCTTCGCTCTCCCGACGCAGCTCGCCGCCACGTTCTGCTTCTCCTCCAAATCTGTTCTCTGCTTCCCATCGACGTCCTCGGCCTCGTCCAGGTTAGTCGTCTTCGGGGACGCACCCTACACTGCCGGTGTCTCCGAGGAAAAGGACAAGCAGCCGTTGAACATGAGCACAGCCGTTGAACCGAATTCGGCGAGTGGACCCGCCCAGTTAGCATATATTCGCCCATATTCATCCAAAGTTCGCCCAAAGTTTGCCCTTTCGTCCAAAGTTCGTTCATATCGCCATATTCGCCTAAAGTTCGTCCATATAGACCATATTCGCCCAAAGTTCGCTCAAAATTCGGCCGTATAGACCATATTCGCCCAAAGTTCGCTCAAAATTCGGCCATATTCGCCCAAAGTTCGTCCGTATCGCCCATATTCGCCCAAATTTCGCCCAAAGTTCGCTCATAGTTCATTCATATCGCCATATTCGCCCAAAGTTCATCCATACAGACCATATTCGCCCAAAGTTCGTCCGTATCTCCCGTATTCGCCCAAATTTTTCCCAAAGTTCATCCATAGTTTGTCCATATCGCACAAAGTTCGCCCAAAGTTCGCCCGTATCACCCATATTCGTCCAAATTTCGCCCAAAGTTCGTCCATATCGACCATATTCGCCCAATGTTCGCCCATATTCGCATAAAACCGCTTATATTCGCCCAAAGTTTGCCGATTTTTTTTTAAATTTTAGCCCAACGCGGAAACTCGCCTGAAAACGCGAGTGGAAAACTCGGCGTTCCCAGGGTTTCGTCCGGCCAAAATTTGGTCCGGATTTCGGCATTGGGTTTGCCCAACGAGTGGAGATGCTCAGATAAACTTCTTGTGGTTAAGATTGCAAAGAATCCCAAATTCACTTCCATGTCCGCAGCAAACTGAATCTTACTCCTTTCATTTCCTTTATTTCTGACACCTCAGAAGAGGCCTTTGTGGGGAAATGACTTTATCTGAAGAGGGCTGTCTTACCATGCCAAAGTGAGGTACGGCATGATGGAGCGACCTTGGTGCACGCTGACGGTGGTGGTCAGAGATGCTACAGCCGAGGAAGAAGCAAAGATCGCTAAACTCAGAGTTAGCAACTACAGCCGGAAGGAGAAGCAGTTTTCCATTTGCAAGGATCCGTGTTTGTTTCTTCATTGGTCTGCTCGCAGAGAGTAGCTGCATCTTCAGTCTTCCAGTAGTTGACTGTTTAAAATTTGCGGAAGAACAACCATGCCGTGAAATAACTCGAGGCCTCATTTTCTTGAGATGTCCTACTGTTTAACAATGTCATCTGTATGAAATCTTTCAGCACATCTGGCCTCTGTCCCAGCGAATTTTAATTTCTGTTTAACAACGAATAAGCTGACCTCCGGTGTGTTGTTCGCTCCTGTAGACGTCATCGTATCTGGTTGTGATTGAGGAGCAGAAATGCTGATAAAATAGAAATGCTGATATTATTCCAGTGCATTTCTATTTTATCATTTTACAAGCTATAGTAGCGTGAACTTTACTCGTTTACACGATGAGATCAAATTGCAGCGGGCATTCAGATTCTGATCGGTCGGGTAATCCGTTTCCCCCGACTCAACTGGATACACCAACATTATCGTTCGGTTACAGAGCGGCAAGCTGTGTCAGCCAACTGAAACTCTTGATTAGCCCCAGTGTTACACATCTGCGACATAAATTCCGAAGATTATTGGAGCACACAGACATGGACACATCCCCTGCTAGCTGACTTGTCTCCGATTGTGCACTCCATCGTGCTCAGATTTCCGGAGCTCTGAACATGGTGGGCTCTTCTTCCATGATCCTCACCAGCTCCGGCGCCGCGTGGACGTACACCACCCAGTCCCCGCCCCCGCGCGCGCTCGGCATCGGCATCACGTACCCAGCGCCCCCGGGCCACGGGAAGTGGTACGACGCGAACGCCGGCACGCCCCACCCGAAGTCCACCTCGCCCACCGGCAGCCGCATGCCCGACGACACTACGCACGCGACGACACCCGCGCCCTCGCCGTCACCAACCCCCAGGTAGGCCCTCGCCACCGTAGGCTCGGGACGCCGCGCCTCCACCCAGTCCACCAGCTCCCCGAAGTGCTCCCCCGTCGCCGCCTCCGACACCCACCGGTGCACGTCCTCCGCCACGTCCGCGAGCGCCATGCCCCGCAGCTCACCCGCGCCGATCACGCCGTACGGGATGGTCAGCACGTTGCCGAAGTAGGGCTTCATGGCGCCGTCCGGGGACACGCGGGCGCGCCCGTCCACGACCACGCCCATGCTGCACGAGTGGGCCGTGAACGCCCTGGCGTAGAGCCGCCACAGGTGGGCAGTGAAGGACTCGAGCTTGGTGCGCCCGGGCCCCGCCGAGGCCTGCAGCGCCGCGACGTCGGCGGCGGCGACGTGGTAGATGCGGTTCACGGCGGCGGGTGGCGGCCCCGTGGGCGGTGGGACGTGGCTGACGGGGACGAAGAGGCGGTCGGCGAGGGTGCCTGCGGTGCACGACGGAGGCGGGATGCTCGGCGCGAGGAGAGAACGGTTGAAGGATGGGGATGGAGGTGCGGGTGCGCCCCTGGCGGCCGCGGCCCACGCGACGAGGAACATGTTGAAGGAGTAGGCGTCGCAGATGCGGTGGTCGAAGGTGCACCCCACGACGGCGCCGCCGCACCTGAACTTGGTCACCTGCGCGTGCATTGATGTCACACTTACGTTTGCTTAAACTGATTTTTTTTTGTTCGCGTCCAAATTAGGTAACTAACACATGCAGTTGGAGGCAGGTACAGTGTGGATGCAGTTGACCACCACATGGAATTTTCTCCGATCAAAAGATGCATGCTTTTACGTCGTAACTCCTTGCTCGATTTTCGTGTAACTCTCTCAGCGTAGTGCGCTACGCAATCTATGGCTCTACGTGTAATGTAAAGAATTTTATTATCATGGAGATGTATCGTGTATGCACTACATGAAGACTGCACGAACGTTTTTTTTGGTTCTTCAATGATTACCTGCACGCTCATGACCCCGGCCTTCTTCCTGGGCACCAGCTTCTCCACGCTCTCGTCCGGCAGTCCGAGCCGCACCTCCCGCAGCTCGACGCCGTCCGCGGCCGCCTCCGCGAAGTCCACGCCGCGGCCGCTGCACAGCAGCTCCGGCTCCCCCGCGGCGTTGGTCACGACCTCCCCGGCGAGCGGGTAGTACGCCACCAGTACCTTGGCCAGCGCCGCCTTCAGGGTCGACACGGCCGCGGCATCAGCGGCAACGTAGCAGAAGAAGACGCCGACGTCGATGGGGGGCAGGATGAGGTCGAGGTTCGACAGCGTCAGGCGGTGCTCCTGCAGCGGCAGCGCCGGCGCCACGGTCGTGGTGAACGTGGCGGTCACCTCGATCTCGTCGCCGCCTTGGCATTTGGCGGCGGTGGGCTCATGATACTGCACCATGGTGCGTGCTCGTACGTTGCTTGCGCGAGCTGCTGAGGAGGGAGCTGTGGGCTTCGCTTGGGTGAGTGAGCAAGTGAGTGAGTGATGAATGCATGGGTATTTATACGAGGTCTAAAAGAAGCGGCTCCAAGCTAGGCCACACATGCCAAGCCAGTTCAGTTCAACAAAATCGGCACCTGTTCGACGAGGAGTCAGGCGAAAGGAAACATTGACTTAATTGTGTTTTTTTTAGAATGCCTTTTTTTTTCCTCACTTACAACGAGACCTATACAATCGTCCACGGCCTGATCGACTCTTCGAAGCAGGAGTGGCCCGATTATTATGTCTTTCTTTGCAGAATTGGAATACCTCTCTCTCTATCGGGGAGACTTTGGTGGGTTTGCAGCCGTGTGTTTAGTTTATGGAGGTGTATGTTCTAACTTCTTTCCATTATCCTTTAAGTCATAGTCTTGTTTTTGAGTGGTGGTTGTATTGGTCTTTTTCGATAGCACTTGTAAGGTCAACCATCACTTGTTGTATCACTTCGTTTACACTACCTAGACTCAATACCCTGAACTTAGAACATCATATTTTCAGAACAAAAGCCTATTTCGATAACACTGCATAAACAGTCACTATGGGAAAAATGTTCCACTACTGGAAAAACCCTCCTCGGTTCGAACAAAGCTAGCAGTCCCGGCCTGTCACAGCCCGCGACTAGTGCTAGCACTAGTTCCGGACCGTGAGGCCTCTAACGGCTAGAAACGGCCATATAGAATATGTGTACTTAAATATATGTTTGAAATTATAGTGAAACACAAAACGAAAAAGGAACGAAATGGCAAAAAAAAAAAGAAATACACAATCTCTGCCGCGCCAGAGAAACACACAATTCTCTGCCGCGGTAGGAAACCTTCTAGTCTCGGGTGGTGTTACGGCCCGAGACTAGAGGGTTTCCGCCCCCGCGGCGCTAAAACAGCCATGTGGCTGTTATCAGTCGCGGACCGTAGCGATCCGGGACTAGAGGGGGGGCTCTAGTCCTGTTTTCGCAGTCCCGGGCCCAAAATCGGGACTAGAGCCAGTTGCGTCCCGGGACTGGAGGCCCTTTTTCCACCAGTGTTCGCTGCCATCGCCCCCACCCTTTGCCGTGTGCCAAAAGGCCCGAAACACGGCAAAGCCTTTGCCGTGTGTAAACGCACAGCAAAGCCTTTGCCGTGTTCCGTTGCGCCAAAGAACCTCTCTCCCGTAGTGAGTTAAAAACAAGCTTCGTCCAGCGATGAGCCAGGCGGACAAGCAAAACCTCTTAGAAACAAGTGTCAACATGACATGTTGGAAGTTGGTCATATTGTGATGCAAATGTAATATATAGTAACAATTGTATGTGATATAAATGAATAAAATCTATTTCTGTTTTAGTGCATGTGTTGTGTGACCTTTTACTGCCACTTCAAATTGTACATTCCCGATAGAGGAAAATATCTCAACACAAACGGGTGGTAGAAAAAAGCACCGTAACTAATGAGCCAGACTATAGAGAAATGGAGAAATGTGGAAGTCTGATGCCAAAAGTGCGGCCTATTGGTGACGTTTATCACCTTTTTGTCTATAGAGCTCTTCACATTAGTGACCCCTATCTGGCTACATAGCGTTTTTTTTTCCATTGCCGATGGGTTTTTGACCTGTGTATATAGCGTCGCTATGTACTAGTAGACATATTTTACACATGTGAAAGCTACTTCTGTTTACGACAAGTTATGCGGGAAAATAGGAGCATTGGCATAATTTTTATTATTTCTTGGATGGTCTTTTTATCAACTATAACTACAAGGCCATGGGTGTGTGAATGTTACCTCTCTAATGCTATGTTATTTCTCGATAACGAAAATCTTGTTGACTCAAACATCTCTGATACAACGACAAAGAGTTATAATACCCGACTTGTCCAATAACAAGATGCAGCAACCCAACATCTGCTGGAAGAAAAACCAAGTTTTAACATGATAAAAGAGAAACCAAACTAAGATCCTGGCGGGCCGATCCAAGTACTATACCACCATCAAAACAGGGTAAACACCTCCTTGGATGATTGCTCCATCTAGTTTTATGGGGCGCTAAGCAACTCCTTGTAGACCACATACGGAGCCAGTGGGAACATTAGTGAATAACCATGTTGCATAGCCATATAGACCAACACAGTGAATATCCTTGTTATGAATAACATTAGTGATTAAACTTTAGTGCAAAAGCAGAGCGCCCGCTGTTCACTGTCAAAAGTAACATTAGTGAGTAAACTTGTTGAAGATTCTTTTAATCAAAAACAACATTGCTGCATAGCCATATAGCCGAACACATTGTAGACACTCGGATGCATATTGTTCTTCACAATTGAGGTACGCATGTTCCATTCATTGTTTTGAGCCCAGTGATATTCTATAGACACCAGGACATGCCCCCACAACTCTACTCGTGCCAGTTGGATCTTGAACTTAAGACCTCTTAGTCTAAACACATGGAGAAGGACAACCAATATATTTCAACATTTAACGCCCTAACTTGCCATTCTGAGTTCTCAATTTTGAAGCAAGAAAATATGACATCAGTTAAGCTAGTGAGTTTTGGTGCATTAGACGAGAGGTAAGTCAAATTAAAGCTAACTAATTCATGGCATAGGTCGCATAACTATAGTTTTTTTTTTAAGTTTCTGAAGTTTATAACAGCAATTTGGTATCATATGTACGCCTTTGTTCAGATTGTTACACTGAAGGTTAATTAACTTTTGATATATATCGGTAAAACGGGCTCGAACAGATCCATTCATGTCTAGACAATCGTGGAAACCACGCCCTACCTAACGCATTCTGCATGCAGTGGCGCGATGTTATGTGCTCGAGCTAATCCCACACCTAACTGAACACTGATTCTTTTCAGAAGGCCAAGATCCATTGGTGATATGCAAATAAGCTTAATTAGGCAGTAAGATGAGGTGAGAAACCTCCAGCCGTCCAGCGAGCGAAAGCGCCGAAGTCAATTGCAAGCAACCACACACACTAGCTGCCTCATCTAACTAGCTAGTTAATTAAGAAGTGGATTCTATTAGTAGCTAGTAGTAGTAGTAGCGAGATCAATAGTCTCTCCGGTTGCAACAGAAGGGGTGTATACAAGTAACACACGTGAGCAGCACGCTACTATAGTATAGTACATGCCATGCGAGTGGTAGGTTCAGTGGGACACCAGCGGCAGAGAAAATGACACTAATTTAATCCAATAATCTCTACCAGTCGTCCCTCAAGTTGGTCGGAACTGGTGCAAAGGGATCGATCTACTACTAATAGGAGTAGTAGTAGGCAGTGAACACTACACACACTGCTGGTCTTTATTAGTAACATAAAGCATGTATATGCATTGGTCTAGCTTGCAACGGCCAATTTTTTTTTTGTACGTAGGGTGATAAGCGTGGCGGTGAGTTTAGGCGTGACCGCGTAAGGCATCCATCGGTTGATCGTCATCACTGAGTATGTGTGTGATTACACCGCAAAGTTTGACTAGCTAGCAGGTAAGAAATTATACGAAAACTCAGCGACGTCATGCAAGTACTTTGATGATGCAACATCCGTACATCTGCGGTGATTTGTCTTGCCAGAAAGAGCTAGTAGAACTTGAAATAGATTGTCTAATTTTTTTCATTAGTTCGGACCGGCAATTCGATATGATATCAGAGCAGGAGATGCTAGGATTAAATCCCGATCAACACAAGAATTAAAAAAACATTGTGGCTTCCCAGACATACGCCACAATAGGCCAACGTGCAAAGATGTAGGATGAGTGTTGAAAGCATTTGTGATGGATTCCTCTTTCCCTGTGTCATCATAACATCGATTTCCGACGTGCACGGAGCGACGGGACAATAGGCCTCTGAAACCCTCCTTCTGGAGATCATGTATGGGAGAGGGGCGAACATGTTTTCGGAGAACGATACTAGTGGCAACGAGTTCTTACCCAACAATGACTTCTTCCCCGACATCAACTAATTCTTCAATGATATGGCCATATGGGAGACCACAGTACCGCTAATGGATCTGCTACCACAGCGGCACCATATGTGATTCAAACCTTGTTATTTCGGATCTTGCTAGTCTTTCTATTTGTTTGTTTGGTTTGGGTCTGTTGTATTCACCGTGCATTCTAGTTCATATTTGTTTATTAAAACAGGGGTGATATCCTCGGCCCTTGCATAAAAATAATGCACACAACTTTATCTATTTATTATTCAACAAAACCTTAGAAAGAGAATACATAGATCAACACAGAGCCATCTCTCTAACAACAATAAACGCAACTCATACAACCTTGATGAATAGGGTGGCCATGTCAAAACCAACAGTTTGACCGCACGAATACCCACATCATTACTTAACCGGAGGTCCCATTCGACTACCCAACAGCTAGCCGGGTGTAGAAACTGGTCCGGCGAATCCTCAGCACGCACTAGCGCATGCGCTCCAGAAGTTGCCGCCACAATCTTCCGCCAACCAACTTTGAGACAGGGATCTTGGCATTGACCTTGCCAGGCCTTCCGTCGACACCACCATGCTGCCAGAAAGCACCCTCGCCCTGCACAAGTTCATTGAGACACGTTTGTCACCAAGTCCCCGTTGCACCACGCAACCGATTCCCAATGCCGTCGATATGCTAGATGCAACACCGCTCCACCCGTTGCCTCCTCCATCAAGCAGCTGATCCAAAAACAATGCCCCCAATGGGAGAGAGACATCGAGAACGTCGTCATCGTCCGATTCAGGATACCTGGATATGAAGTTTCCTTCGGAGCAATGCAATGGGTAGGCGGTGGCTGTAACGATGATGCCTTCAAAAAGGTAACATCGTGTAGACAGCTCCATCGCTCGCCATGATCGGAGTCGGAGTTCGATTTTCATAGGCAGGCATGTCTCCCCAACTCTCCGACGGTTGGATCAACGCCGACTCATGCAGGTCAGCTCCGTGCCAGCCCGCCAACAGCGTCGCCGAAAGACCACACCGTTGATAGATCTGGGAGGAAGCCAGATCCGCAGTCAACCATCACCGATGCGGTGACCCATCATACCACTTTATGATGTAGTACACTATAGTCGTTGACATAACACCAATGAAACACCGTTCACTAATATTACATCTCTCAGAGTGGTACAACAGAAACACAGCAGGTTCAAGACATGACTATAGGTTACAACTCAACTCTTTACACAAGATCCAGAGAACACTCTAGGTTAAAGAGAGAGAACGAAACTTCTTACAAAGAAGAATTAGAAATAAACAACTCAAAAACTATCATACTAATAAGACTAGTATCTGAACTATTGGTCTGGCATTGCTGCTATTGCAATACACTATAGAAATAGGTTCTATGGCTAGAGATTATATTTCTACCTAATCAGTAACTTCGTCTTCACTTGAGTTGATGTATATGTTGACTTTCTTGACTTCATTGAAGAACTTTAGCTTTTGGTGATGATTCCTGGAGCATAACTTGATGTAGACGTCGTCTTTATGGCTTTAGAATCTAGCAAGGGTTAAGAAGATACTTTGAGTACGACAAGTTCACTAGAAAAGAGTGTTTGATGCACTATATATACAGCCACAGACCATAGGTCGTAGGCAATGCAAGTTTTCGTAAACATTTCTTCAAAAGTTGCTTTTATTCTGAAAAGCTATGTCTGTCAGCCTTCACGGGTTTATCAAAACTTTCATGGAGTTCCTTTCTCGTCGCGTTCGCAACTCCTTCCCAGAACATGGAGTAACAAATTATAGTTCTTACACTCTGCAGAGGTGTGTTAATTTTCCCATGAGAGATCTTAGCTTTGTTGCACATCCGAGTTGTAGGCTCGTTCACACTTCCTTGGTCTGAGGACCAGACTAAGATCCAAGCCAATCACTGCCCTCTCCGCGACCCCATATATCTGCATGATCCTTCGGGGCTGGCTCACCTCCGTTAAGCCCCCTTTCGGGTAGGCTAAAACCCTGATGAGTTCCCAAAGACTCTATGACCTGGTGATGCCCTGGCAAGTGCCATAACAAATGGACTATGCCACTAAAAACCACTCATAGATAATCTAGACACCAAAAGTGTGGGGCATAAGGGTGCCCACCCATATGTTGGATCCTCACAAGGAATCACAACGTCACGTTAAGGTCGTATTGCCTCCATATGAGAGGAAAAGGATACAACTGACTTCTCCGTTCCATT
This sequence comes from Avena sativa, assembly GCA_916181665.1. NCBI lineage: Eukaryota > Viridiplantae > Streptophyta > Magnoliopsida > Poales > Poaceae > Avena > Avena sativa. The sequence goes on along the minus strand of OV702280.1, from coordinate 382,309,264 downwards.
CCAAATCTCATGGTTAACGCGTAATATACGGCGCAAGAATCACTGGCGACATTGGTTGTTAAGTCCTAGATAATATGTTCCTTTTCCACCGAAACTTTCATAGTAGGTTATTTACATAATCATATTATTATGAAAATAGTGTTTTCTGACCTTTTTGAAATGCAGGTGATGACAACACTGGATTTGCAAAATACTTACAGAAAATAATCAAAGGACATGAGCAAGTGTGAACTTGCCTTTTGTGATTGCAATATTATGCACTCACGGTCTTTAAGACAATATAAGATCCAATATCTGAAATCGACATCATTGGTCTGGTAAGGACTAATGTTTAAATAAGCAAGAGGCTATTATGCATAGTAATGTAATGCAAGTTGATAAACTCGAATCCTGGAATAAGCGTTGATCTAGGGTTTGGATACTGGAAATGGTTTCTTTAGAATGTGTTGTCCTTTTAGATAAGTTTCACACTTGTGCTTCTTATTAGGGCTTGTGAGTGTGTGTGAAACAATATGTAATTATAATATAATACAACAATAAGATGCAAAATTGTGGAATGCTATTCAAAGACTACTTATATAAGAATTTCCTTACCTTCAAATCTTACTTTACAAGTATTGACATTTATAAGTAAATCAAGTGTTAACAATCCTAATATATAAGTAAAGTATAAAGTAATGTGATTGTGATAAGTTGTCATCTGTTGATTGAAGTGGAAAAAAGAATAACATTGGAATAAAAGATTTCATTTCTAAGGTCTAAACAATCTTTGTGGTTAATCAAATGTGGTCGATGTTGTTTGTGCTTGCTTGAATAGTTTGGACTTGAGATGCTTTACGACTTAATTATAATAGACCAAAGTTAACTATAAAACACATAATAAGGTCTTTAGCATTATACTTAAAGTCTTGTAGACTAAAGTTAACTTTAAGAACATGGATGGATTTAAGGTGTAATGCTTATGATATTGTACTTGCTCATCTTATAATATTTCCTTAAAGTTATTTAAGAATGGTATTACTTCTATTTGAGTAGTGGTTTCTTAACATTTTAAATGTATAAAAGGATTAATCTCCTTATAAGAGTGTGGTTATGGTTTGTGAATAAGTAAACAATATTATTTACTACTTATGAATTATCTTTGGATTTAGTCCATTATAAAGTTGTGAGTGAAACAATGGTAAAACATATTATTTGGTTGAAAATATCATTCTTGAAGATTTTATAATTGTTAAAGATATTTTTAGAAAATAAACTACACATATTTAAAATTGTATTTAAAATGTGTTGGACCAATTTGTCTACATATTACCAATATTTAATACTAATACTATTTATTAGACTCAATTGGCTAATTTTAGAAATATTAGCAAATTTTATTTACCCTTATATGAATTATTAACTAAGGAAATAGGTTTAAATTCAAGTTATTAGAGTATTAAGTTTTTATTTACTTCAAAAGTGGAATATAATATTTTTAACATGTAGGTATTATTTTTGTGATCATTTTGGTATATTACATTTATTTTTGTGATTTATAAATAATAAGATATGATTTCTATAAGATTTATTATTTTATAAACACTTAATAAATACAAAATATTTAATTAGGTGAAATAATAATGCATGATTATAATTCTTATTTTTCTAAGATTTTTGGTATTTCATTCATATTTTAAACATTTACCAATATTAAAATATGAATTATCAAAGTTTTATTACTTATAAACCTTTATTAAATAATATTTATTTAAACAATTTAATACAATTAAGTTATAGATTTTATTTTTCTGAAAATTTTCATATATTAAACATATATTTCTGAATTATAACACAAAAGTTATTAATTTAACAAGATTTAATTACTTTATTCAATTTCTAAAATGTTTATATTTGAACAAATATTATTTTAGCAATTTGCTAAATAGAGAATACCTTTTCACACCAATATTGAACCTACCCTAGTGACTGAACCGTGGGCCATTGGCCACATCATCAGCCACGCTAGCAATGGATCGAGTCAATAGGTTGAATTGGTCAAGGATGACATCATCATGACATCATCCCGCCAGAATCCCTCAAATTGGTGATCGATTAAGCGATTCCATGCGCGCGCGGGGTAGTGGCTAGGCTCGTTGGAAAGAGGGTGTCCCGAGGGACTTATTGGTGGTGGCGCCGCCCTATTTTGGTCGCCGGAGGACGGCCGACGACGAGCTCGTGCGGCTGTGCTTGCAGATGATCATGGCAGCGTGGATTTAGGAAGCAAATAAAGCATTTAAGCGTACGAGGAGACTAAGTGACTTGATGGTGCTGACGTGGAGCACTTCATTGGAAACACCAAGAGCAAGATGTGATGAGCATAGCAGCAAGCCTTCCCTCGGTAGAGACCGAGGTTATCGAACCTGAAGGAGGAAGGAAACGTCACACAGGTGTTGCAAGCAACGCGGAGACCTGCAGAACACAAACTCAAGACTTTGCCCCAACGAATCAGTGAGGTTGTCAAGCTCACCGTTGTGCTGTAACAAAGAATTAAACGTATGGTGCGAAAGGTAATGGTTTGCAGCAAGTAAACAAATAACAGTGTAAGATGTATCAATGGTAAAGATTGGACCGGGGTCCATAGTTCACTAGAGGTGCTCTCCTTAGATAAACAACATGGCATGAAGGGTAAACAAATTACAGCATGGCAATTGACAGGAACTGAGCAAGGCATAACAATGCAATTACTAGTCAGAAAGATCCTATGAGATTCGATTGGGCAATACAACAAGATACATAGACCGCCATCCAACTGCATCTATGACTAGAAGTACACCTTCAGGTTATCATCCGAACCCCCTCCATTATTAAGTTGCAAGCAACAGACAACTGCTTTAAGCAAAGTATGTAAGGTAAACAGTCCACATGTTCCATGAACAAGAGACCGTTGTTTTCTCCCTAGTGGCAACAACACATCTACAACCGAAGAGATTTCTATCACTTCCCTTGGAAACTAGAGGCATGAACCCACTATCGAGCATAAATACCCCTCTTGGAGTCACTAGCAACTACTTGGCCAAGATAGCTACTAACAACAGAGAGCATGCAAGATCACAAACAACACAGCCATGATAGAATCATAAAGACAAAACCATTAATCAAACCAACATAATAATCTCAATATCCATCGGATCCCCGCAAACACAACATGCATGATTACAAATAGATTAGATCTTGATCATGAACGGAGCTCACAAGATCTATACATGAAAGCACAAAGGAGGAGATACAACCATCTAGCTACTACATGGACCCATAGTCCAAGGTGGAACTACTCACGCATCATACCAGAGAGAAGGCCTCCGGGATGATCTCCCCTCTGGCAGGGTGCCGGGAAGAACTTCAGATCCCCCCGATCTAGGGACGATGGTGGCGGCGGCTATAGATGGTTTCGTGGAGATTTGATCGGGTGCTTAGGGTTTTTGCATCGGGGGCTTCTTATAGGCAAAGGGGAGACCGAGGCGGCGGCCAGGGTGGCCAAACCCTAGCCAGGCGCGGGGCAGGGCCCACCCGCGCTTGGGGTGGGTCTGGCTGGCCCCTCCGGCTCTCCTCTGGAATTCTTGTTCCCCACGGAAAGTAATTTACTTTGACGTTTGTCCCGTACAATTCCGAGAATATTTCTTTACTAACTTTTCTGAAACCAAAAACAGCAGAAAATAGGCATCTGACACTGTTGCAACTTGTTAATAGGTTAGTACCAGAAAACATGTAAAAAGCACCTCAAAGTGTGGACAAGTAAAGCAAAGTAGATACTAAACAAGCATGGAGCATCAAAAAGTATAGATACATTTCCAACGTATCAACATCCCCAAGCTTAACTCATGCTCGTCCTCGAGTAGGTAAGTGATAAAAATAATAATTTTTGAGGTGACATGCACCCTCACAATAAAGATCCAACCATTTGCAAGCATTGAAAGCTGGTATCAAAGAACTCTAAACATGTGCATGAAAGATGGAGTTCTAACAGTAGGACATAGTAACTATGCATGCAACATGACAAGCTACAAACAAAGATCATGAATAATATGCATTGAAGAACGTTTGTTTGTTTCACATACAGAAAACATAGCATAGTGGCAATCATCTTGTCCCTCATAGAGTAGCAAATAGATGTATAGGACACCTGCAAAGTTCACAAGGGTGACTAGAAACAAGTAGCACAAGAACAAGTAATATCACAATATTCATCAATTAATAAGCTTTGGAACAATGGACACAGAATGACAACTATGCTCTCTTAATGGTACCTAAAGGTAGAAGGTGGAGACTCAATGGTGGTGGAAGAAAGGCCTTTTTGTAAAGGAAGCAGGGATTACAAGTTTCAAAAATAGCTTCCAAATTTTTTGGTACGTGTTAGATTTCAACCCTCATTGCCCCTATCATAAGCATCTTGAAGTGGTTAAGGTTAAAGTGGCAAAGCTGGAGTATATGCTTGACGAAGTATAAGTTGGCAATCTCAAGTACCTTGAATACGAGGGCCACACCTCATGCATACTCAACTTTGGGTCCAGGTAAGTTCTTGTCACTATAAGTATTTGCATATCATTGAGAACCATCAATGGGGTACCCCTTGCACATGGTACAGGAGCTTTCCCATAACCAAAATGACAAGGCAAGCACACAATAAGCATCTCAGCAATATTTTTATTTACCATATGCATAGCTTTTTATTGAGGATGTTTCATAGATAGCTCATTATGGTGATGCTGCAAGTTTCCACCATGATTAGGCATGGCTTAGGCTAGTGGCCCAGGCGTTTCTCTAACACAGGATACAAATTCAATGGACTTACAAGTTCCCTCTTTATTTCACACCTGTGACATCCATAAACAAAATAACATGATATCAACTGAGTACAAAGTACAAGTGCAATGTTGAAAACATTCTCCGTGACAGCACGGTTGCGCTAATTCCACTTATAAGTGCAAGCATATACAACAAAGTTGTCACAATGGTTCAAGTTTATTAGGGGCAAATAATAAAGTGTGCCATCAAGTTCATGAGGGCTTTAATCACTAAGTTTTCACATAACAAAATAGTTTTTAATTGGAAGATAGATGAAAACAAGAATATACTTGGAATGGTGTAACACACCATGCATAGGAATTTATAGTGGACACTTTGGAATAATTTGGTTTCTTGGGAGTTGGAGGCATGAGTAGAACTTACTCATACAAGTGGAGGCTAGCAAAAGACTGGGAGCAACCAACTAAGAGAGCAATAATGGCCATAATTATGCAATGCAACAAAGCAAACTAATCAAAGCAAAGAGTGGTACTATAAGTCAAGGACTAAATGATCATAGAGGCTAATGGTGACTTGTCATAGTCATAACATGGTGTGAGCATGTTCCAAGTCAACCCAAGCAAAGCATCAAAGGAGAATACCACAATACTATGCTTTTGCATGCTAAAACAACGCATAATTTCTTCAAGGCACACTAAGCAATCCCAATTGTTTGGAACAAGACATGCTACAGCAATAATCACTAAGCATAAGGTCAAAACAACACCTATCATGTCATGCTAAAGTCTAAGTCACAGTCAATGCAAGCTCCTCTTGCACTTACAAGCAAGAACTTACTACTCCTTTCCAAACACCAAGAAAACTTATTTGCAAAACAACACAGCGAGAATGGGGGTCCAAAATACTAAATCAAACTAAACAAACTAAGCAAAGCAAACGAAAACTAAGACGCTCCAAGAACAACACAATTGTATATGAAACAATAAAAACGAAGTGTCTAGACAGACCTGAGCTTTTTATTGATGAAGAAGGGGATGCCTTAGGCATCCCCAAGCTTTGACGCTTGTACCTCTTGGATATTTCTTGGGGTGACACCATGGTGGCATCCCCAAGCTTGAACTTTTGTCCATTCTTCATCTCATTGCATCATTCTCTCTCTACACCTGAAATTGTTCCTTCATACAAAACTTCACACAATCTTCATTAGCAACATTAGCTTATTCAAAAGATATTAGACCACTAGAAAAGCTTTGGAACAACAAGGCTTTTCACGAAAAACACAATCTACTATAGTAACTCCTTCAAAAAGCTCAATTTACCTGAAGAGAACTCAAAAAGAATCAATAAGAAGCAAATGCAAATAATGGCAGAAATCTGTTAAAACAGACTTGCAGGTAGAAACGATTTTTTTCGAATATCTTATGTTTCTCAAATCAAAAAGTGTTGAACTAACGAAAGTTAGCTAACATACTGGGGGATTTATTAGTAAATTTTGAGCTCAATCCTAGTTACATAGCATCTTCACGAATATTTTTGGTTGAGGACAGAAATCTGTTTCGGGACAACAACTCCCCAAATCTTACTTCCCTCTCATTAGAGGTCATTCTTGGCACAAAAAGCTAACAAAAAGGATAAGGAGAGGTCATTACTAAAGTAATAACTTCCAAGACTCAAGGAAACTCTTGGGTTATCTTCCAACAAGTACTTTTCTTTAACGCATTTAAGTTAGGCACAAGAAGCAAGAAGAATCAAGTATTTTCAAATGAAGAAGCATTAACATCCATACTTGCAAAGTCTTCAACTATGAAAGGTATCTCATACAAATGGGTTTTGGATGATCTCTTATTATTTCTCTTTGGTCTACTACTTTCATCAAAAAGATTTTTAGGAGCAATCCAATCAAAATTCTTTTGAAAGGCTTCATGCATTCCAACAAGCTTAAAGGGTATGGGTATCTTAAATTGTTCTCTAGGCTTAGTTTTATCAGAAATACCCACAACATCTACACTTGAGCCTAGCATATTGAAATGCTCAAAGACCTTTTTGGCTTCCCTAGCAACATCATGAAATTCTTTTGATAAAGTTTCAAGGATGAATTCTTTCTTTTTGGCATTCTTTTATTCTTTTAGTTTTAGGAACAAGAATTGTATGAAGGGGTTAAGTCTAACAAACCTAGCCTCCAACATATGAACTAAAGAAGCTGCAGCAATCTCATAACTAGGAGCAAGTTCTACTATAGATTTATCCTCAATATCCTCATGCTTGCTAACATAATTAAAGAATTCTTCAATATTATCTTTCCCAATTATGGAGCCACTACCTATTGCAAGATCTTTCAGGGCGAACTTGGGGAGCAACATGGTGAGCTAGAGAAAGGTGGTAACTAGAGCAGGAACTAATTTTTTGTGTTTTTGAATAAAGCAAGCAAACCAAACTAGACTAATTTTTTTGGGTTTTTTTAAAAGAGGCAAACAAAACCAAGCAAAAGAAACAAAGAAAACTAAAAACAAAGTAAAGAGAAAGGAAGTGAAGGACTCTCCTTGTGAAGACGTCCTTAGCCTCCCCGGCAACGGCGCTAGAAAACTTGTTGATGGTGCTGACGTGGAGCACTTTGTTGGAAACCCCAAGAGCAAGGTGTGGTGAGCACAACAGCAAGTCTTCCCTCAGTAGAGACCGAGGTTATCGAACCAGAAGGAGGAAGGAAACGTCACACAGGTGTTGCAAGCAATGCGGAGACCTACACAACACAAACTCAAGACTTTGCCCCAACGAATCAGTGAGGTTGTCAAGCTCACTGGTTTGCTATAACAAAGGATCAAACATATGGTGTGGAAGGTAATGGTATGTAGCAAGTAAACACGTAACAGTGGAAGATGTATCAATGGTAAAGATTGGACCGGGGTCCATAGTTCACTAGAGGTGCTCTCCTTAGATAAACAACATGGCATGAAGGGTAACAAATTATAGCAGGGCAATTGACAGGAACTGAGCAAGGCATAACAATACAATTACTAGTCAGAAAGATCCTATGAGATTCGATTGGGCAATACAACAAGATACATAGACCGCCATCCAACTGCATCTATGACTAGAAGTCCACCTTCAGTTTATCATCTGAACCCCCTCTAGTATTAAGTTGCAAGCAACAGACAATTGCTTTAAGCAAAGTGTGTAAGGTAAACAGTCCACATGTTCCATGAACAAGAGACCGTTGTTTTCTCCCTAGTGGCAACAACACATCTACAACCGAAGAGATTTCTATCACTTCCCTTGGAAACTAGAGGCATGAACCCACTATCGAGCATAAATACCCCCTCTTGGAGTCACTAGCAACTACTTGGTCAAGATAGCTACTAACAACGGAGAGCATGCAAGATCACAAACAACACATACATGATAGAATCATAAAGACAAAACCATTAATCAAACCAACATAATAATCTCAATATCCATTGGATCCTGCAAACACAACATGCATGATTACAAATAGATTAGATCTTGATCATGAACAGAGCTCACAAGATATATACATGAAAGCACAAAGGAGGTGATACAACCATCTAGCTACTACATTGCGGTGACCCAGCATACCACTGCATGTGTAGTACACTATAGTCGTTGATATGACATCCACAGAACACCGTTCCGTAAATATCACATCCCTCAGAGTGGTACAAAAGAAACATTGCGGGTCCATATTACAAAGGTACACACATTATTATTATTACAATACCGGAAGTTCAAGGCTTCCAAAAGATTCAACTTACAAACCAGAATATAAAGTGTTTCAGTGGAATATAAAGGTAACAACTCCGACTAGGAGTGGGGCTCAACATCTTATTCTATAGAGTTCATGTTGCTCGGCTCCGATGGTTACTACTAACTAGATACTTAGTTGGTCTCATTCTCATCGACACCGTAGCGGATCTCGTAATCCAAGCCTTCAACTCCTCCGGATAGATTAGGTTCCTCGTAGAACACATCTTCTTGGTATTCAACTGCATACATGGGCACGTCTTCGGGATCCTCAAAGTCTAAGCAAGGGATCAAAGGAAAGAATGAGTAACAGCGTTACCCAACAAGTTCATTATATGCAAGGTGGGAAGTTTGATGCTCTAACTACCACCTTGGATTATAAATCCTTGGTACTATGTAGTTTTGTAAATCTTTCTTCAAAGATTGATTTTATTCTGAAAAAAACTATGACAATCAGCCTTCACAGGTTGACTAGAACTTTCATGGAGTTCCTTTCCTGCCGCATTCGTAGCTCCTTCCCGGAACAAGGAGTAACAAGTTACAGTTCTTACACTCTGCAGAGGTGCGTTACTTTACCCATGAGAGATCAACTCCTTGTTGCACAACCGGGCGTACTTTCCCTTCCACAATTCCATGATGTGGGGCCCAATAGTTGGTCCAAGCCAATCACTGCCCCCTTCGCGACCCCGCATGCCTCCTTGGTGTACACCATGCCCACATAATGAATTACGGCAATGGTTTGTACAAACCGTTAGATGCCAGAACTATCGTGGGACGTTGAGGGTTCCCACCCATATGCTGCATATCCTCTACGAATTAACAATCAATATGCACACTACGAGGATAACAACCACGACCTGCACATCCGGCTTCATGCGAGAGGAAGAAGATACAGCTGACTTCTCTGTCCCATTCCAAATCTCATGGCTAACGCGTAATATACGGCGCTAGAATCACTGATGTCAGGGGTTATTAAGTCCCTATTTGATCATCATTGTTGCAATTAGAACCCTAAGTTCTATTGCTCCATTATATCACCACTTAGGATGATATCTATGATTTCTTTATTTATGAAAATATTATTTTCTTTCTTTTATGGCATAAATGATAACACACAATTTGCAAATACTTTGATAAAGACTCTTCAAAAGACATGAGCAAGTGATGAACTTGCCTTGTGATGGCAGGGTAGTTAAGCCTGATGCTTGTACTGGACCTTGAGCCTCTAGTTCTACAAAAACATCATTATTGCTCGGTAAGGACAATATTTAAAGAAGCAAAATGATTATGCAGATAATATAATGCATTATTTGAATTTATATGCATTTTTCCCAAAATGTTTCTTTTTGAGTAATAAAGGGTTTATAAATATTTATTTTTAATATTTATAACATGTATTGATTTATTTTATTTTATTTCCCTTTATTTGACTTTTATTGATTTAATAATTCCTTTAGGAATTATTAATTATACCTTTATTTTATTACTAAATATTTATTTAGTATTTCTAAAAAATACTATACTATTAATAAATAATGAAAGTGATTTTTATTTATTTTTATCACCTTTCAATAATTTTGTAAAATTCCATAAGGAATATTTAAATTACAAAATTCTTATAAAAATTTGAATTTTCAAAATTTGATATGTTATTTTATTTGTATAGAATGGATTATTTTGAATCCAAAAATATTTTATTTATAATTTTTGGACTATTATTCTATTTTTTAGAACTTTATTAATTCCAGGGGTATTTTGGTCTTTTTCTTTTTATTAAAACAGGCCTGAAATTGTTTCTGGGCTGGTTATTTTTATTGGGCCCTGTTGGCCCACTAGTAATACACAAAAGATCCACCCCGAAGGGTCTGGCCCAGCTCGGCCCATTCCTCACTGCCTCTCTCTCTCGCGAGTTTATCTTCTCCTCCTCTGGCCCCGAACCTGTGGCCGGCGATGCCGCCACCGCCGTTTCCCGCCGGCATTGGCCGTTTTGGTCGCCGCCATGGTGCATTAGGGGGTTGTTGATGACGGCCGTTCGTTCCATCCAATTGGATTCGAGCCTAGGGCTCTCCTGCGATGGATCGATGCCGTCCCGAACCCTAGGGTTTGGGGATTGGCATGGATTCAAGTGCAGTCGTGGTCATCATGCGTTGAGGTGATGCTCTGCACCTCCAGGCATGATCAGGGTCGTTGTCGTGGCGTCGTGCGGGTTGCAGCACCCCCTCTAGGGTGCTCCCCGTGCCGCCATGGCCGTCGGCCCCTCTGCTTCCTCTTCTATCCTTCAACGAGGACCCATGGTGAGTTTGATTCCCCTCTCCTGGTGCTCTCTGTGCTTGTTGATTCGGTGCTAGTTGTTAGCAGTGTCCTCTCTGGCTACTATCTGATTCATATTAGGATGATTAACCCTTTAGGGTTCCTGTGATGTGCTTGTTCATGTACTGGAGGAATTGATTCCTGTTTAGATGGTCTGTACACATACTGAATGCTTATTAGCCTAAGGCTTGTTGGTTGAACTGGTGTATGAGGTTTCTGGTGGATTACTAGATGATTTGATGCTTGGATTGCATCTGATTCATATGATGTGGTTGTATGGGAAACATGCTTGGTAAAGCTAATGATCTAATAGCTTTCAACTGTTTATTTGATTCATGGTCATGATTATGATAAGATACAGCTACTGTCCTAGTGCTGTTAGCTTGGAAATTAATATGTGGGTTGAGATCATCATGATCTCAGACAGTGAAGTGTATTATAGGAATATTCTAGTTATGATTCCTGTTTTTTAACAGGAAAATGATTAGTTAGTTGATTTTCTGAATCTAGGATGATTTACTGCTCTTCCTAATTCATATTGAATTGTTCTTGTGACACCATCATGTATGGCACACAAGTTTGATTCTAAATCATGGATTTGTTTAGTTTATGTTTAAAATGATCTTGGCTTTGAAACATAAATAGAGATGCTCTTATCTGAATTCCCTATGACCAATGATGTTGGTCTGAGGCTTAGGGATTCAAATCTTATCTAATTGATTCATCTATATAGTACTGGTAGTAGTACCACCTATTCTTTATTGAATCATAGCTTGGCAAAATGATAGTGAGCTTGATCAATCTATGGATTCCAAAAATTTGTTGCTAAGGTGCTACCCTTCTTTTAGGGATGTGCCTAGAAATAGATCATAGGTATATGTATGATTGAATTGTAGAATATGGTTTGACAACCAGAGCAAGGATGTTGCTCTGAGCTCTGGTTGGATTCTGGTGCTTTGTTGTTTGCCTTTAGATTTTCAGAAATCCCTATGATGGATTCACCCCACTTGGGTGTCTTCTGAGGGTTTGTTTTGTAAAACAACACATGCCTTTCTCTAAATAAGATGATTAGATCATGTGAAGGTTTTATGAAACTCACCACAAAAGCTGATATTTGTGGAGTAAGTTGGTGATGATCTTGATCTGGTTTTGCTGGACTCTTGTGCTTGATCTGGAGCTAGCCTGCTCCTCCTAGATCTTGGCTTGGCCTTGCTGTCCACCTGGTTCTTCCTCCTCCTTATGTCACCATTCTACTGATGTTTGGGGTTAATCTGGTGGTTGGTTTGGCTGTTGTTCTTGGTTTACTTGCTGTTCTCCCTGGCTATGATGTGGTGTGGTGTGGTGTAGTGTGGTGTAGTGATGCACTGAAGTGCTTCCCCACGGCTGTGCTTTGGTTTTGTTTGATATGGCTGTGCTTGTGCAGTCGACAGCACACCCTTGCATGCTTGTGTGTGTGCATCCTGTGTGCCTGCTATGCCCATATGGATAGGTTCAGAAAATTTGATCTTACTGTTACCAATCTACTTTTACCTTGGCTGGTGTACTGATCCCTTTTGGCTGTCATTTGCATTCTGGCTGGGAATTTATGAAAGATGAAATCTTTCAGATTGGTGAAACTTGCCCCTCTTTAACATTTCTCAATGATGAGATTGTCAAGTGCACCTCACTGACATATCTGAGAGAAATATATACCAACGCTAATCTTGTTTTATTTCTGTTTAATCTTTGTTTTGCAGGTTCAAAGATAAAGATGAAGATATAGTTTAGGTTTTAGATATAGGATAGTTAGTAGATGTAATTTTCTTAGTCCTTTGTAATTTTGCTTTTATAATTCTTGTAATCTTTATTTTAGTCAATTGTAATAAAGATTATATTATTATTAATAAAGAATATCCTTATTCTTTATTCTGTTGTAATTTGTTTATGTCATTATAATATGAAAATGAATTTCATATTTTCTATTGTTTGGAGATTTAAGTTATACTACCTATATCTTAATTAGTTTAAGATTCAAATCCTCTATCTGAATCATTTTAATTATTATTCAAACACTTAAGTTTTTAAATCCAAACCCATTTCAAAACACTCATCATTCTTTTAAGATCACATCAAGGTTTATAACAATCCTCCTTTAAGTCTAGACCTAATCTTAAAGTAAGAAAGAAACATTGATCACTTAAGGTTTTATTTGGCAAAAATTTTACCCACCTTTTCACAAGTAGATGCATGCAACAATACATAATCCTAAATGTACCCTTCGTTAGGTTCCTAAATGCTAGGATGTTACAGACTTCCCCCCTTAAATTAAACTTCGTCCCGAAGTTTGCTGGAGATGTACCTGAATAGCTCTGGATAAGTTTTTCTTAAATCCTCTTCCTTCTCCCATGTGTCTTCCCTTTCAGGGTGATGCTCCCATTGAATCTTGCAATATTTGATTGCCCTATTCCTCAATCTTTTCCAATTTTCTTCCAGAATCTTGCAGGGCTTTTCAATATAAGTCAAGTCTGCTTGCAGTTCTATCTCTTGATGGGTTATTGCATCCTCTGGAACTTTCAAACACTTACGAAGTTGTGACACATGAAAAACATTGTGCACTTGAGCCAGTCTTGATGGTAACTCTAAAGCATAAGCTATAGTTCTGTTTTGGCTCAGTATCTTGAATGGTCCAATATATCTTGGACTTAATTTCCCTTTAATTCTGAACCTTTTTACTCCTTTCATTGGACTTACTTTCAAATAGACCATATCTCCCACTTCTGGATGCCATGATCTTCGGCTTTGATCCACATAACTTTTCTGCCGGCTCTGAGCTATTTTCAGTGTATCCCTGATCTTATCAATGATGTCTTGTCTCTCCTTGATATAATCTGGCGCAAATTCTTTGCTGCTTCCAGGTTCGTACCAACATATTGGTGATCTACACTTCCTTCCATACAAAATCTCATATGGAGCTGCCTTCATACTACTCTGATAGCTATTGTTATAAGAAAATTCTGCCAATGGTAGGTGATCCTCCCATGTTCCTCCAAAATCTAGTGCACAAGCTCTCAACATGTCTTCTAGTATTTGATTTGTCCTTTCAGTTTGACCTCCTGTCTCAGGATGATATGTCGTGCTGAAATCTAACTTTGAACCAAGTGCCTCATGCAATTGCTTCCAAAATACTGAAGTAAACACTGGACCCCTATCAGTTACGATCTTCTTGGGTACTCCATGCTTACTTACTATCTCTTTGACGTATACTTCAACTAACTTCTCGGCATTATCCTTTTGATTCACTGTAATAAAATGTGCACTCTTAGTGAGTCTATCCACTATTACCCATATCATGTCCTTCTTTTTTGGTGTCATAGGTAATCATGTAATAAAATCCATGCCTATTTCCTCCCATTTCCATTCAGGAATTTCTAAGGGTTGTAATGGTCATGCTGGATTTTGATGTTCAGCTTTCACCCTTTGGCAAGTATGGCATTCAGATACATATTTAGCAATATCTCTTTTCATCTTATTCCACCAGAATAATTCCTTCAAATCCATATACATCTTAGTACTCCTTGGATGTATAGAATATGGGGTAGTATGTGCTTCTTTGAGTATGACATTTTTTATCTCAGTCACATCTAGAACACATAAACGATCTTGGAACCATAAAGATCCATAATCTCCAAGGCGAAAAACTAATTTTTGCCCTTGAGATATCCTCCGAATTTCCTCAGCAATAAAAGGGTCTTCTTCTTGACGTCTAAAAATTTCTTGCTTAAGATCACTGTCATGTTCTGCCACTACCTGCATAGTCGCTAATCCTCCAAGAACCTCTATCCTAATGAATTGGAGTTCCAATCTTTCCAAGTCCATTTGTAACTCTTTTGGTAACTCTCTGTTGCTAGGCTGAATATCCGCACTCTTTCTGCTTAAAGCATCTGCTACAACATTTGCTTTTCCTGGGGTGTAATTGATTGTTAGATCATAGTCCTTGATTAATTCCAACCAACGCTTCTGTCTCATATTCAATTCCTTTTGAGTGAAGAAATATTTGAGACTTTTATGATCAGTGTATAACTCACATCTGGCTCCATAAAGGAAATGTCTCCATCCTTTCAGTGCAAAAACTACTGCTGCTAACTCTAAATCATGAGTTGGATAATTGACTTCATGTGGTTTCAATTGTCTTGAACCATAAGCAATTACTTTTCGATCTTGCATTAATACACAACCCAAACCTTCTTTGGATGCATCACAGTATACGGTGAAGTCCTTCCCTGCTTCAAGAACTGCTAAGATTGGAGCTGTGGTTAATCTCGTTTTCAACTCTTGGAAACTTGCTTCACACTTCTCATCCCACTTAAATGGTGTATTCTTCCTTAATAATTTGGTCATTGGTCCAGCTATTTTGGAGAAACCTTCAATGAATTCCAATAATAACCAGCCATTCCTAGGAAACCTCGAATTTGTTTCACATTGATTGGTGTAGTCCACTCTAGTACTGACTGAACTTTAGATGGATTCACAGCAATCCCATCTTTACTGATCACATGACCGAGGAATTCTACCTCATCTAACCAGAACTCACACTTACTGAACTTAGCATAAAGCTTATGTTCTCTTAAAGTCTGCAATGCTATTCTCAAATGGTTAGCATGCTCTTCCTTATCCTTGGAATATATCAGAATATCATCAATAAAGACGATGACAAACTTATCCAAGTATGGCATGAAGATCTTGTTCATCAGATTCATAAATATTACCGGTGCATTGGTCAAACCAAATGGTACCACCAGATATTCATGGTGTCCATATCTTGAGACAAATGCTGTTTTTGGAACATCTTCCGACTTGATTTTTATTTGATGGTATCCAGATCTTAAATCGATCTTTGAAAATACTCCAGCTCCTTTCACTTGATAAAACAAATCTTTAATTCTTGGTAAAGGATACTTGTTCTTGATCGTCACGTTGTTCAGATTTCTATAATCACCACACATCCGTCTTCCACCATCTCTCTTATCCACAAAAATTACTGGTGTTCCCCATGGAGATACACTTTCCTGAATAAATCCTTTTCTTGCTAACTCATCAATTTGCTCCTTGAGTTCTTTCAACTCCTTGGGTCCCATTTTATATGGTGCCTGAGCTATTGGTGCTGTACCTGGTATTAGGTCAATGGTGAACTCTATCTCCCGGTCTGGTGGCATTCCTGGTAATTATGTTGGGAAAACATCTTGGAATTCATTAACTACAGGAATTTCTTCTAATTTAACTTCCTTCATTGAATTCAACTGTAGATCCACCATGATATGACTGTGTTTATCTGCCTGGTAAACTATCCTTGCTCCACTTGAAGTTTTGATTGAGACAATTTTCTCCTCACAATTAATCTGAGCTCCTTGTTCCATCATCCAATCTATCCCCAGCACTACTGCAATTCCCTTCAAAGGAATCACATAAAGGTCTGCGAAATATGTACAACCATAGATCGAGATAACCTGATCTTGTTTTATGTGGCGTACAGTCACATTCCCTCATGCCGTAACTATGGTCATAGGACGTTCTAACGTTGCCCTTCTAATCCCGAACTTATCGCAGAATTCTTCAGAAATGAATGAAGTAGTTGCACCAGTATCAAATAGAACTTTGCCGGGATTGGTAAGGATATTGAGCGTACCTATTACTGCATGCTCCGAATTATCCACCTCCTCGAGGGTTGCACAGTTCAGTTTTCCAGTAGGTCGGTTTCTCTTGCCATTATTGTTCTTGCCATTGTTTCCTCCTGTATTGGGCTGTCCATTTCCTCCACTCGCTTGTCCTCCTCCCTTGGTAGGCCATCCACCCGGTGGTTTGCTCGGACAATCCGGCTTGATATGCCCCTTCTGACCACAACCATAACAGATCACTACAGGCTTTTTGCACTCCCTCTAGAAATGCCCTGGAATTCCACAGTTGTTACAGATAAAATTCCTTCTCGGATTAGATTGATTTCCACTACTGCCCTTGGTATTGTTATTATTGTTGTTGCCATAATTCCTATTCCGGGGTTTGAACTCCAAATGAGGTTTAGGTTTGGTTGCCTGAATTCTCTTGGTTTCCTTCTTGGCTCTCTTCCTCCGGTCCTCTTGGACATTCTTGTAATCATCTTCAAAAGTAATGGCTGCATCCAAAAACTGCTGATAAGTTTGCTTATTAGCTAACCTTAGCTGCATCTTCACAAAAGGATTTAATCCATGCAAGAAACGTTTCTTCCTCTTCTCTTCGGTGTTAACAACCTCCTCAACATAACGAGACAGTTGGCTAAACTCCCGGATGTACTTCATGACACTAGTATATCCTTGCTGAAGCTCCTCAAATTCTCTCCTCTTCAACTCCATGACGCTTTCCGGAACATGATATTCACGGAATCTCTGCTTAAACTCCTCCCAGGTAAACTCCCTTCCTGGTTGTTGCATGGCTAACTGATTTTCCCACCATGATGCTGCAGGTCCGGTCAGTAGATGAGTTGCATACCTCAATTTTTCCTCATCATTGCAACCTACAGTTTTCAGCTTCCTCTCTGTATCCGCTAGCCAGTCTTCTGCATCCATTGGTTCAGGAGCTGATGCAAAAGGTAACGGTCTTGCATTCTAAAAATCAGATAAACTCACTCCTACACCATCAGGTGCCCCCTGATTTGCTCTACCCAACAATTCTTCCATGAACTTGTTCTGGGTCTCTTGCATCATTTGCATACATTGCATAAAGTTTTGCTCCATTAACGGCCTCATTGGTGGTGGTGGTAATGTGCTTTGATTTGCTGCATCGGCATCGGCTTTTTCCTTGGCCTCACGCTCCATCCGCTGCTGCTCAGTTTCCATTTCTACCCCCATATCCATGACCCCCTAGTCCTGCATCATAAAGCGAATACTCATAATTATATCATGCACATGTGTTCTGAGCTCGACTTTATGCACAAAACTAGTCACACAATGAAGATCCAAAAAAAACCCAAATATGCATTTCACACATCATACATAATATCATAATGATACAAAGTCATTACAACATATACCATATTGGTATTTTACAAAACTACCTTATTTCAAGAGTACAATACACAGTACTTGATACTACTGTCTAGTTGTCTCTTTCTAATAGTAACTACGCTCATCATGCATGCCTTATGTCCAACCGTGATGACTGTTGACCGTCGCACAGTTTGTGGAACAAATGGCCTTCCAGAAGGAACATACTCTGCATCTGAAGTATCAGGACTTGAGTCATTACTCAACCTGAGCGCATCGACTCCCTCCAGCTCAGCTGAAAAGTCTTCAGAAACATATTAAAAATTATCTCCAGCCTGCATCCCCTGAGCTGCATTCCTTGAGTTGTCAACAGAATACGCAGATCCTGCTGCTTCCCAGGTGCTCTTGTGGACAAGATAATCGAATACTGGATAATGTATATTCCCTGGGTTTTGAGAGGATGTTGATGATTCAAATATTCTCTCTTCAGGATCTTCTTCTTCATCCTGATCATCTATTTACATGGTATTTCTACTTCTGTTATTAGGATTCATCCTTACACCCATCCAACGAGATTGTCCAACATTTCTGTTAGAACCATCTGTGGACATCTGGTGTTCATGAGATCCATTATATGACCCCATTCTCCATCTATCCGAGTTCTTAATAGGAAGTTCTGAGTCAGAACCATCCTCTGAGCCCTGTGGTACTGCATACCGCATATCTATAGTAGGATTAGGTGTAGGTTCAGGTCTTGGTGAGTAAGGATATGGTGTAAAAGATTTCGGATCTATAGGTATATCCTTAAAGATAGGTGTTGGTTGCACTACTACTTGCTTCTTTCTCTAACTGGGACGCTAACAGCTTCCTCCTTTCCGGATCAGTTAGATCCTCTAACATGTCATTTTTGTCTTCAACAATCACTTGATGAGTCTTATAAAAAGACGCAACGAGTGTCCGGTATTTGTCCATAAACTTGGAAGCTAACTTAGGATGCTTCTTAACAAAATTAAGATGACCCGGTATAGGCTCCGAGTCTATAGAATCATGAGGTATCACAGAAAATGTGCTACCTTCAAGCTCCTTGGTTTTCTGCTCCCGAATATTAGCTATTTCCTCTACAACAGCAACATGATAGGCTGCTAAATGACTCCTACCTTCACCTATGGGTAGATCGTGGTACAGTCCAAGCTTCTCTAGAAGTTGGATACTCACACAATACTTGGATAACATCCGACCATCTAGATAAGTGATAGTGTTCACTAGAATTCTAGTTGGACAATTAAAAAGCTTTAAAAGTTGACGAAGTTGGTCTGTAAATGATCCTTGATAATCATCAAGAGTCTCCTCTTTCCTTACCAAAGTCTGTTTTGGAAACTTTGGTGCCATATCTCTGTATATCAGAAAAATAGTTTTGATTAGTATCCAATAATATATTGCATCACAATAAAGAATTATCGCACTAAAACATATAACAGAATATTCTCATTTGAATACCCATTATATTACTTTTATAGAATTCTTTATCGTTGCTAATTCTCCTACATGTAATACCCTTTACTAGGTTTCCAACCTAAGGTCAAAGCAATTTGCTCTGATACCAACTGCGGTGACCCAACATACCACTGCATGTGTAGTACACTATAGTTGTTGACATGACATCAACAGAACACCGTTCCGTAAATATCACATCCCTCAGAGTGGTACAACAGAAACATTGCGGGTCCATATTACAAAGGTACACACATTAATATTATTACAATATCGGAAGTTCAAGCCTTCCAAAAGATCCAACTTACAAACCAAAATATAAGGTGTTCAGCGGAAATTTAAAAGTAATAACTCTGACTAGGAGTGGGGCTCAACATCTTATTCTATAGAGTTCATGTTGCTCGGCTCCGATGGTTACTACTAACTAGATACTTAGTTGGTCTCATTCTCATCGACACCGTAGCGGATCTCGTAATCCAAGCCTTCAACTCCTCCGGATAGATCAGGTTCCTCGTAGAACACATCTTCTTGGTATTCAGCTGCATACATGGGCACGTCTTCGGGATCCTCAGAGTCTAAGCAAGGGATCAAAGGAAAGAATGAGTAACAGCGTTACCCAACAAGTTCATTATATGCAAGGTGGGAAGTTTGATGCTCTAACTACCACCTTGGATTATAAATCCTTGGTACTATGTAGTTTTGTAAATCTTTCTTCAAAGATTGAGTTTATTCTGAAAAAAACCTATGACAATCAGCCTTCACAGGTTGACTAGAACTTTCATGGAGTTCCTTTCCTGCCGCGTTCGTAGCTCCTTCCCGGAACAGGGAGTAACAAGTTACAGTTCTTACACTCTGCAGAGGTGCGTTACTTTACCCATGAGAGATCAACTCCTTGTTGCACAATCGGGCGTACTTTCCCTTCCACAATTCCATGATGTGGGGCCCAGTAGTTGGTCCAAGCCAATCACTACCCCCTTCGCGACCCCCGCATGCCTCCTTGGTGTACACCATGCCCACATAATGAATTACGGCAATGGTTTGTACAAACCGTTAGATGTCAGAACTATCGTGGGACGTTGAGGGTTCCCACCCATATGCTGCATATCCTCTACGAATTAACAATCAATATGCACACTACGAGGATAACAGCCACGACCTGCACATCCGACTTCATGCGAGAGGAAGAAGATACAGCTGACTTCTCTGTCCCATTCCAAATCTCATGGCTAACGCGTAATATACGACGCTAGAATCACTGATGTCAGGGGTTATTAAGTCCCTATTTGATCATCATTGTTGCAATTAGAACCCTAAGTTCTATTGCTCCATTATATCACCACTTAGGATGATATCTATGATTTCTTTATTTATGAAAATATTATTTTCTTTTTTTATGGCATAAATGATAACACACAATTTGCAAATACTTTGATAAAGACTCTTCAAAGGACATGAGCAAGTGATGAACTTGCCTTGTGATGGCAGGGTAGTTAAGCCTGATGCTTGTACTGGACCTTGAGCCTCTAGTTCTACAAAAACATCATTATTGCTCGGTAAGGACAATATTTAAAGAAGCAAAATGATTATGCAGATAATATAATGCATTATTTGAATTTATATGCATTTATCCCAAAATGTTTCTTTTTGAGTAATAAAGGGTTTATAAATATTTCTTTTTAATATTTATAACATGTATTGATTTATTAATTATACATTTATTTTATTACTAAATATTTATTTAGTATTTCTAAAAAAATACTATACTATTAATAAATAATGAAAGTGATTTTTATTTATTTTTATCACCTTTCAATAATTTTGTAAAATTCCATAAGGAATATTTAAATTACAAAATTCTTATAAAAATTTGAATTTTCAAAATTTGATATGTTATTTTATTTGTATAGAATGGATTATTGTGAATCCAAAAATATTTTATTTATAATTTTTGGACTATTATTCTATTTTTTAGAATTTCATTAAGTCCAGGGGTATTTTGGTCTTTTTCTTTTTATTAAAACAGGCCTGAAATTGTTTCTGGGCTGGTTATTTTTATTGGGCCCTATTGGCCCACTAGTACTACACAAAAGAGCCACCCCGAAGGGTCTGGCCCAGCTCGGCCCATTCCTCACTGCCTCTCTCTCTCGCGAGTTCATCTTCTCCTCCTCTGGCCCCGACCCTATGGCCGGCGATGCCGCCACCGGTGATTCCCGCCGCCATCAGTCGTTCTGGTCGCCGCCGTGGTGCATTAGGGGGTTGTCGACGATAGCCGTTCATTCCATCCAATTGGATTCGAGCCTAGGGCTTTCCTGCGATGGATCGATGCCGTCCCGAACCTTAGGGTTTGGGGATTGGCATGGATTCAAGTGCAGTCGTGGTCGTTGTGCATTGAGGTGATGCTCTGCACCTCCAGGCATGATCAGGGTCGTTGTCGTGGCGTCGTGCGGGTTGCAGCACCCCCTCTAGGGTGCTCCCCGTGCCGCCATGGTCGTCGGCCCCTCTGCTTCCTCTTCTATCCTTCAACGAGGACTCATGGTGAGTTTGATTCCCCTCTCCTGGTGCTCTATGTGCTTATTGATTCGGTGCTAGTTGTTATCAATGTCCTCTCTGGCTACTGTCTGATTCAGATTAGGATGATTAACCCTTTAGGGTTCCTGTGATGTACTTGTTCATGTACTGGAGGAATTGATTCATGTTTAGATGGTCTGTACACATACTGAATGCTTATTGGCCTGAGGCTTGTTGGTTGAACTGGTGTATGAGGTTTCTGGTGGCTTACTAGATGATTTGATGCTTGGATTGCATCTGATTCAGATGATGTGGTTGTATGGGAAACATGCTTGGTAAAGCTAATGATCTAATAGCTTTCAACTGTTTATTTGATTCATGGTCATGATTATGATAAGATACAGCTACTGTCCTAGTGCTGTTAGCTTGGAAATTAATATGTGGGTTGAGATCATCATGATCTCATACAATGAAGTGTATTATAGGAAGATTCTAGTTATGATTCCTATTTTTTAACAGGAAAATGATTAGTTAGTTGATTTTCTAAATCTAGGATGATTTACTGCTCTTCCCAATTCATATTGAATTGTTCTTGTGACACCATCATGTATGGCACACAAGTTTGATTCTAAATCATGGATTTGGTTAGTTTATATTTAAAATGATCTTGGCTTTGAAACATAAATAGAGATGCTCTTATCTGAATTCCCTATGACCAATGATGTTGGTCTGAGGCTTAGGGATTCAAATCTTATCTAATTGATTCATCTAGATAGTCCTGGTAGTAGTACCACCTATTCTTTATTGAATCATAGCTTGGCAAAATGATAGTGAGCTTGATCAATCTATGGATTACAAAGATTTGTTGCTAAGGTGCTACCCTTCTTTTAGGGATGTGCCTAGAAATAGATCATAGGTATATGTATGATTGAATTGTAGAATATGGTTTAACAACCAGAGCAAGGATGTTGCTCTGAGCTCTGTTTGGATTCTGGTGCTTTGCTGATAGATTTTCAGAAATCCCTTTGATGGATTCACCCCACTTGGGTGTCTTCTGAGGGTTTGTTTTGTAAAACAACACATGCCTTTCTCTAAATAAGATGATTAGATCATGTGAAGGTTTTATGAAACTCACCACAAAAGATGATATTTGTGGAGTAAGTTGGTGATGATCTTGATCTGGTTTTGCTGGATTCTTGTGCTTGATCTGGAGCTAGCCTGCTCCTCCTATCTCCTGGCTTGGCCTTGCTGTCCACCTGGTTCTTCCTCCTCCTTATGTCACCATTCTGGTGATGTTTGGGGTTAATCTAGTGGT
Source organism: Avena sativa (assembly GCA_916181665.1). Lineage (NCBI taxonomy): Eukaryota > Viridiplantae > Streptophyta > Magnoliopsida > Poales > Poaceae > Avena > Avena sativa. The sequence goes on along the minus strand of OV702280.1, from coordinate 382,286,107 downwards.
TGGTTTGGCTATTGTTCTTGGTTTACTTGCTGTTCTCCCTGGCTGTGCTGTGGTGTGGTGTGGTGTAGTGATGCACTGAAGTGCTTCCCCACGGTTGTGCTCTGGTTTTGTTTGATCTGGCTGTGCTTGTGCGGTCGACAGCACACCCTTGTATGCTTGTGTGTGTGCAGCCTGTGTGCCTGCTATGCGCATATGGATAGGTTCAGAAAATTTGATCTTACTGTTACCAATCTACTTTTACCTTGGCTGGTGTACTGATCCCTTTTGGCTGTCATTTGCATTCTAGCTGGGAATTTATGAAAGATGAAATCTTTCAAATTGGTGAAACTTGCCCCTCTTTAACATTTCTCAATGATGAGATTGTCAAGTGCACCTCACTGACATATCTGAGAGAAATATATACTAACACTAATCTTGTTTTATTTCTGTTTAATCTTTGTTTTGCAGGTTCAAAGATAAAGATGAAGATATAGTTTAGGTTTTAGATATAGGATAGTTAGTAAATATAATTTTCTTAGTCCTTTGTAATTTTGCTTTTATAATTCTTGTAATCTTTATTTTAGTCAATTGTAATAAAGATTATATTATTATTAATAAAGAATATCCTTATTCTTTATTCTGTTGTAATTTGTTTATGTCATTATAATATGAAAATGAATTTCATATTTTCTATTGTTTGGAGATTTAAGATATACTACCTATATCTTAATTAGTTTAAGATTCAAATCCTCTATCTGAATCATTTTAATTATTATTCAAACACTTAAGTTTTTAAATCCAAACCCATTTCAAAACACTCATCATTCTTTTAAGATCACATCAAGGTTTATAACAATCCTCCTTTAAGTCTAGACCTAATCTTAAAGTAAGAAAGAAACATTGATCACTTAAGGTTTTATTTGGCGAAAATTGTACCCACCTTTTCACAAGTAGATGCATGCAACAATACATAATCCTAAATCTACCCTTCGTTAGGTTCCTAAATGCTGGGATGTTACATACATGGACCCATAGTCCAAGGTGGAACTACTCACGCATCATACCGGAGAGAAGGCCTCCGGGATGATCTCCCCTCCGGCAGGGTGTCGGGAAGAACTTCAGATCCCCCCGATCTAGGGACGATGGTGGCGGCGGCTACAGACGGGTTCATGGAGATTTGATCGGGTGCTTAGGGTTTCTGCATCAGGGGCTTCTTATAGGCGAAGGGGGAGACCAAGGAGGCGGCCAGGGTGGCCAAACCCTATCCAGGCGCGGGGCAGGACCCACCCGCGCCTGGGGTGGGTCTGGCCCCTCTGGCTGGCCCTCCGGCTCTCCTCTGGACTTCTTTTTCCCTAGGAAAAGTAATTGACTTTGTCGTTTGTCCCGTCCAATTCTGAGAATATTTCCTTACTAACTTTTCGAAAACCAAAAACAACAGAAAACAGACATCTGGCACTGTTGCAACTTGTTAATAGGTTAGTACTAGAAAACATGTAAAAAGCACCTCAAAGTGTGGACAAGTAAAGCAAAGTAGATACTAAACAAGCATGGAGCATCAAAAAATATAGATACTTTTCCAACATATCATGACTCACCAGGAAGCTCGTAGGGTTGTCGGCAAGAGAAGGCAAGCTCTAAATCAGCGATGAACAATGGTGACTAGCGGCGACAGCGAGATGTCGATTGGCTTGACAGAGAGCATTCAGGCTTCCATGGACTGGCTTGGAAGAACGAGGACGACGAGGTGAGTCCAACGGCACCCTCAGGGAGGCCAGGGGAGCTTGGGAACGACGGCGCTGAGGAGCTCTGGCAAGGCTAGGTTTTCGGTCAGAGAGGAAAATGGAGAGAGATAGGAAGATAAGGATTGCCGGTGCGGCAGGGTTCTTCTTATAGGCAATGAACAACGGCGGCTTGAATCTTGGCAGAGCAATCATCGCGATGACGACGGACGGCCGACGTGATGCCAGGCAGCTGCTTCGCCGGCGTTGCTTTCTAGCGAGAGGAAGAAGAAAGGAGAAAAATCACCGAAATGGTATGGGATGATGCTGGGCCGCGCATGGGCCAACTTGGGCTACAGCAAAGCTTGCTGTATGGGCTGCTACGACTGCTTGCAGGCGACGGATAAGTAAGAGAGGAAATGGGCCACAGCCAGAAACTGGGCTGGACAGTTCTTTTATTTCTTTCTTTTCTAATTATGTTTTCTTTTCTTTCTAGCTTTTGTGTTTAAACACTTGTTTTGAATTTTCTTTATGGAAGTTCTCTGCTGAATACAAGCAACAATAATAAAGTTATTTAAAATCATTTTGTGAAATTTTATTATATAATGTTATATTTCTTTATTTTGTTTATATAGATCCTTCTAATATTTGGTAATGGACTTTGTTATTATTTTTTGTTTCCATAATAAACCATGGATTATTAAATGATCTTTCCTTATTTATTTATAAAACTTAGTTCTAGTTAATTTATAGTTTGGAGGGAAATATATATATGGTGATCCTTTTCTTATTATATGATACATAAAGTTCTAGGGAATTAATATGATTAATATTATTCTCATGAATTTAGTAAATAACAATGTATATATTTTATTATAACTAATAGAGGAGTTAGTGTTTGAATTGTAAATTTTTACCCTAGGTTTTAGGATTCTTAATATACTTATATTCTTTAATTGATGTGAGTAAAGATTAATGGCTAAACAAATTGTCTTTAGGTTTGTGATCTTTAATGATATCACCCTTTAAAATAGAAAGTTATTATTTGGAATGAATTATGAGAGAGAATTGATAATTATAATTTCCAGGTACCTATGATTTTAATGTTTGCAGTGATAAAGATATGCTTGAATGATTTGCTATAGGAGAACATTCCTATAAGCCATTTTGTGAATAAGATGATTGATCAAACAGATGCGATAGATATTAAGTTTGATTTTAGATTTAAGGTTTAGTGTTTATCAAGAATTCCTATCTTCCATACTTCATAATTCTGGACTTCTAATTAAGGAATTCCTTTCCTAGATATACTACTTCTTCCTATCCATCATCATGTGTTAACATGATGAGCTTTACTTCACAAGAATATTATTATCCACCTTTTATTCTTCTAAATCCATTTATAAATCCAATGAGCTTGACACTAAACCTTTTCATAATCTTCTCATATCTATACTTGGTTATCAAACTATTCTACTACTAATAATCTCCAATCCAACAGATGGTTACTTCTAACTCCATTCATACTCTTCCTTAATCATCCACCACTAATATTACTCTAGTAGATGTATATATGAAACTACTTTCCTCAAAAGCTTACTATTCTTCAAGAGGAATAACACTACTTCAATAACTCCATGCTACTCTAACTTCAGCTTAATTATACCGTCTTATATCTACTTAACTCCAGTATCTTATATACAAACTTTGCATCATATCATGGTGACTTGTCATGGATAACCTAGAATAACATATCTATACTAGGGTTCAATCATGTTATATCCACCAATGTCACTTATATATGATATAAGCATTCAATCTTAGTGAGTAAAGCATGATCATTATAATCCTTTGATCATTTATGGCTTAGGTTTCCAGTTGGCTAATCAAGGTCTCATCAATACAACAGTATAGTTGTATTATAATTATCTTCTCAGTGTATCTATCTGACTAAGAGATATTACTCATTGACTATGCCTACTTAATCCAATAGGATTACTTCTTGGTATCTATCTTCAATATTCATCCTTGTAATCTTCTTTATTACCATACAAATATATATTCCAGATAACTCTTATATCATAGGAGTGAGTTAACTCCATCAATTATCATTGATCTCATTCTCTTCCAACACTCCCATCTATAAATGATACCTAAAACTAGCATTACCACTTACCTCTTCTTACCTCCTTCTCTAAAGGACTATTTGAATGCTATGATAATGTGGCATCCCGCAAAAACCACTACTAGAAAATCGCGTTGATTTTGTGCATTGCATCATCATGACATCAGCATGCATCTAATTGATTAAAACTATTTTGCTAAAAGACCTACTTTGTTTTCCATATTAATATCCTTCCCCTTTGTTCAAACCAAACCGTCGGTCCAGCCGGATCTTTTACTCATCTAAAACTATTTACAAAAGTTATTTTAAATAAAAGAAAACCCTAGATTAAAATATCTAATCCTAAAACCCTAAACCCTTTTCTACCTAAACCTAGTCTACCCAGCCCCCTCCACCTCACCCCGACCAACCACAGCTTGCCACCTCACCGTTCCCTCCACCTCATCACTCCACACATCCACCTCACCAATCCCAGCCGGCCCTGCCTCTCTCCCTGGGTCCCACCCCAACCCCACACACTCAACACCACGCACCGTACCCCACTCCCCACTGACACCCGACCCGTCCACCGCCGCCCCTCCCCTTTCCTCTCTGCCTCGCGAGAACCCCGCCGCCAGGGCTCCTCCCTTCCGGGCGCCCGCCGCCTCCTGCGCCTCCCTCTCCGCCGCTCGAGCTCACCGCCCCGCCGCCATTCCCCGGGCCCTCCTCCGCCTACCCCGTCCACCATCGCCACCTCTGCTCGCCCTCCTCCCCGTCGGCGCCTCCCTCTTCTCCTCCCCGAGGTCACCCTCCCTCCCCTTGCGAGTCTCCTCGGCTCCACCGCCCTCCTGCGAGCCGCCCGGTGCCCCTCCTCCCGCGACCGCCATCGCCCGTGCGCCTCCTTCCTCAAGCCGCCTTGCCTCGTCAGTGCCGTCCCCGGCCGCTCCCCTCTCGCGCCGCCAGCGACCAGCTCGCCGCCTTCTCCGCCTCCCCATCTCGCTCAACGCGTGGCCGCCCTCTGCGCCCGCCGCCACCACCATCCTGCCGCCGCGCCCCTTGGCCATGGCGCCGCCTGCCGTCTCCGTCCCGCGCGGCTCCGGCCGCTCTGCGTCGAGATCATCCCCGAGCCGCCGTCGGCCGCCGCCGCCTCCCTCCGTCGCCGGACCCCGCCTGGCCGCCCTTGCTCCTGTCGAGCGCCGCCGGGGCCGTCCCTTCTCCGGGAGCTCCGCCGCCTTCCTGTTTTCCCCTCCGCGTCGCCGTCGTCGCCACCGCCAACCAAGCCTGCCATCCTCCTCGTCCCTCCCGGCCGTCCGTCTGCGTCGCGGGCCCCCACCTCGCGAGCCCCCGCCGGCTTCTGCTTCCACCGCCTCGCTGCGTCGGCGTCCGCCTCGTCCGCGCCGCGTCTGTGGTTTTCCTTTTCGCATCGTTGCAATCAGTGAAGTGTAGATGAAGAAACGATGGTGCTGCAGGGCATCCAAGGTCCAAGTCTGTTTCCATGCTCCCCGTGTGTTGAAGTGATCTGTCCCGATGTTCATGTTGTTGCCATCAGCAAATCGACAAGTGGTAATGTGACCCGAAGTATCCCGACAAGAACGGTCCGATGTGAAGATCTTCATCCAGAAAACACCATGTTCTCCTTCCCGGACCCGAAGACCACCAAGATCTTCTTCCTGGAATGACAAGTGCTTCGACACGAATCCGATGCCGACGACGTCGCACGCCAAGTTCTTCACCCCGAACGTCAAGACCGACCCGATACGAGGACCCGACAAGATCTTCGTGACGACAAGATCGGCACCGACCAGGGCGAATCCGATGCGCCCCGACACCGAACCAAGTCCTTCTTCGCGGAATGCCAAGATCTACTCTGTTATCCGAGAACGATCCCGCCGAGACCGAACCTTGCCTTCCCGTCGAGCCCTGAGACCGAACCCCGAGACCCCAAGATCGTCGAGCCCCCTCTAATGTGTGACCCTTTATCCGAGACCCCTATTTTTATAATATGATATTGATCACCTGTCGCATATTAAATTGATGATGCATGCATGTTTGTGTGGTTTGGGGGCCTTATGCCGATTCACCTTATAATTAAATATGGGACCCATATGCGGGCAAATCTAGTCGTATATTGGTCCCATTTAAATTTGTGCATCAAACCGATACTATGTTTTGCCTTGCTAATACAACATTTAATTTGCGGGGTAGATAAATAACATGAACCATCTAATTAATTGTCGGGACCCCCGGTTCCGCTTAATAGGACCTAATTGCATCGCATCTTTGCCATGACATACATCATACATGCATCATGCCCGATCTTTTGCCGTAGTATTAAATAGTGCATCCGGTGTTTATTCTAGTGTTTTGCTTCTTCGCGGATAAGGCCGTTGAGTTGATGCGAGTGTCGACCCGATCTTCGGATGAACCTTCGGCAATGTTTTCAGGCGAGCATCTCCCCCTTTCTACCTATCTTACTTTTATAGTATTTATTCCCTCCTGTTGATCTATTGCTATCTGTGTTGCGATGCTCTAGTTTTCGTACCCGTGATATCCCTTGCAGCCTTATATTGCCTTGGACACATCCTATTATCTGTTGTTTGGTAGATAGTTGGACTTGTGCGTCGTAGTCGCTTGCTCAAGTGCTGTTGCATGTCGTCAGGTACCACAGTTGTTGGAGTATAGCCGTATGTTTAAAGTTGGAGATGATCATGGCTTTATTTATCGTTTAATTCAATTACTGTTTAACAACTAAAATTGAAGTAGGTAAATGCAGAGGCACAGGTGGGCAATAGATGTTATTTGGTTGTTAACCGTCCACTTGTGTCCCGTAGGACCCCGAGTACTTGATACCTGTTCCTTGAATATTCGCGCTATCCACATCCGGGAGGATTATGGGACCCCCCCTGAGCCAGAGCTTGATTCATTCTTATTTCTTGGGGCCACAAACTAGTTTGAGGTTTTATTTACTATCCTGTACTTATGCCATGCTTTACCGTTTTATTCCGATTGTGCGAGGAGCACCTGTACTGTTTAGGGAAGCGGAGTGTTTTCGCGGTATCGACAAGCCCAGTCACATTTTCGGGTTCCCAGTCGTTTACAGCCACTGACGCAAACCTTGAGTCCGTCTCGGAGTCAGCTAACTTCGTTGCGGGTATACTTAATGGGGTGGCCCCCTGAAATATTTCTGAATCTTGTGATTGCTTTGTCGTGAATGCCTCGTTGGGTTTTGATTTGGTTTTTCCGAGGTTGATCGAGTGTGTGTTGCTATTTGTGCACCCCTGCAGGGTAAAACTTTCTGAAAGCCGTGTCCGCGGTTATGGACGACTTGGAGCACAGTATCTCGATCATAGACAACTATAACTAAAGTAGTGCTATAAATTTGACTTTATAGTGACTAGTAATCAGCTTCACTATAATGGAATGGCTAAATAAAATTGCCAACAATTGCTTGTTTGGGTGTCGCTTGCTACCATTGTACCTGACTAGTAAGTATTGCAACTATAACGGAATGGCTAAATAAAAGTACCAACAACTGCTGGGTTTTTGGGATATCTCATGCTAATTGTATTTGACTAGTAAGTATTGCAACTATAACGGAATGGCTAAATAAAAGTACCAACAACTGCTGGGTTTTGGGGATATCTCATGCTAACTGTATCTGACTAGTAAGAGTGCAACTACAATGGAATGGTTAACTAAAAGTGCCCACTGTCTATTATATCAGGATGACTATCTATACCTGACTAGTAATTGCTGCAACGATAACTGAATAAATAAAACTGCCAACGGTGTGAGTTCCTCGGTTGACTTCCTCGTTTGGTCTCGAGGGGGAAATACCAGGATGGGTATGTTTGGTGGTAGAATCAGGTTGGTTCCGAATAGGTCTTTCTTACCCCTCTCTGATAGCCGCTAGTTGTATCGAGTCTCTATAGGTTGTTTAGTGCTTGCCGCGCTGCCGCTTCCGTCCACCATACCTATGTAGGCGAGGACCGCCGAATTCTAGCCTCGCCGTGTACTGGCCTCAGTACTGACCGCTCTCTCTTTTTCCTTTGCCCTTTGTCGGCACCCCTTTTGTTTAAGCATGTTTGAGATCGACGTCGTTAGCAGGGTTACCCTTCCGGCTTGGCCTGGGCAGGGTTATGGACGCCATTGGTTATTCTTCAGGGCTCTTAGCCCCATTTGCATCTTGTCCGTAGCTGGACGCTCTATCGTTTTTAAGGTGATTTGGATCTTTGTTCTGTATATCTGTATTCTTGACTCATGGAGTCGTTGTTGCATATATCTGTTCTGTGGGTCCCATCGAGGACTGTTGTGTAATGTTATTACTTCGTTTTCCACCCGCACGAAAGTGTCTGGTGGGCACCTTTGAATCGTTTCTATGCGGGTTTGGCGGGTT